>CM076281.1:4715833-7126666 GCA_038380795.1 Pyrocephalus nanus
AGTGTTGCTAGGTTGGCAGGAGCGCCTTAATACTAACCTGAAGTTGGCTGAATGGTATAAACTTGAAGCCAAGTAAATTTTTGATGTTTTAGTTGACCATAATTAATATTTCAAGTGCAATGCCAACTAAAGGCAGTCATGATTAATGCTGTATCACAGAAACCTTGCACGAGCTCTGAGCCTTGAAGCAGTTACATCTGGTGTGATCTAAATCATTCATAACAATATATAGAAGTTGAAACCTTGAATAAGGAGTGAATAAGGATTGAACCTTTGAATTAACCATTCTGTTCCTTCTCTATTTTCAAATTAGTTAATACTTTGGGTTGTTGTTTTCTTCTTCTTTTTTTTTTCTTCCTTTTTGATAATTTAAATCAGTTTTATTTATTTTTCTACTCTGCTGTCCTGTGCTGCCTTTGAAAAGTGTTCACTTGTTCCATTCCTTCCCCCTTAGCTATTTAAGGGAGTTTTGCAAGGAAAATCAACACCAGACCAGGTGCTTGGCCTGGATTTGGGGACCCTGGGCATGCCCTGGTGCGGTGTCTGCAGCCACTAAATGACATGTGGTGAGGGAACCTGCACCTCCTGGATGGCACCTGGATGGTTTCAGTCTGTTATTATGAGTAAAGGATAAATAATATTAAATGTTTCCTTAATAGGAGAAAATGCACAGCATTGACAGTAGTGATTAAGTTCTATTAAACAGTTGTTAGTTTGGACACCAGGTGATTAGTACACCCAAACCACTTCATTTCCAGACTTTGGCACCTTGGTCACTACTAACTCAAACCATAAAGTTCAGTGAATCAAGTTGTAAATAGTTTTATTGGTCCCATGTTGGAAAAAAATTTGAGGGTTGTGAAGTTCCTGGATGATTTCGAGTTATGCATTTCTTAAGTCCTTGGGTTTCAGTTTTCTGTTCTTTGGTTATTCAGCATTGTAGAAAGTTTAAACTCTGTTTCTGCCTTTGCAAACACTTAACCCAGTGAGAGCAAAGAGTTGTATTCCTAGAATAAAATAAGCCAAATGGAGAGATCTGGAGTTTTGCACTAAGATTCACACTGCTGCCAACATGCCAGAGTTATCCAAGGGAGGAATTTCCTCCAAGGACATGATTGGAACTGCTCTTACAGCCCCTGGAGAAAGGTCCATAGTTACACATATGCTGCTGACTCTTGGATAAAACACAGAACCTTATCCTTTTGTTGGTTTATATTTGGTTTTCTGAAAATAATTGTCAACTTTTTGAGAATTAATTATTTTGTGTTCATTTTATGATAATTTGTCCTTCAGAGTAGATGTTATTTATTTATTTTTATTAATAATAAAAGTTTAGGAATTAAGTTGTAAGATCTGGACATATTTCATATGTCAGTGCTATACAACAAGATTTCCTTTAAGTTCATTTTAATACCTTTTAAGTGACTGGGAGCAAATTTTTGGTTTCTCCAAACCAATTTGAGGATTAGAAAGATGTGCTGGCTTTATCCTGGTTTGGCTTTCAAATTGCCATGTGTCCTGTTAAGTCTGTTTATGATTTCAGTGCCCCTTGCATCACTTATGTGCCACCTCACAAATTGCTGCCGAGGTGTTTATGACGAAGTGCCTTTCCCAAATGCAAGCGGATTTTCATTAGCCTGCTTAAAACTCATCTGGTTTTACGGTGTGGTTGTAGAAATGTGTGTGTTTACCAGGGTAAGCCCTTCATATTCTCTTTGGTGTACATGTATGTGCCTGTAGAAGTTGTGTGTGTGCTCGTGTGCCTGGGCAAGGCAAGGCAAGACAGCACCATAACTCCAGGGAGAATGGAGGAGGTGACTGCGAGTCACCCACTTACTCACTGGCATATACTGTGGGAAACCTGTATTTTGTGGTTTTGTAGAGCACTTGCTTCTTAGACCAGGCAGGCAAAAAGGCAGACATCCCCTTCTCATTACCAAATTTATCACTCACAGCTCCTATGTAAAACAAACTTAGTGTCAACTCCGAAACGAAGAGCTGCATTGGAAATCACACCTAAGTACAGCAGGTGCTGAGCTGGCAGTTTCACAGCAGATTGTGAAATTTGATCACACAATGGGAAATGGAGCCACTCCTTCAGGGCAATATCTGGAAACATAATGGGGAACCACCCTTTAAAGGTGATCTGGGTAATAATGGGGCTTAGAAACACTTTCTACCTGCTTTGCTTAGAAAATTATGAAAATTTTTAATAGTGTTACTGAGTTTTGCACAAGCACACTATATTTAGCTGTACCTCGACTGGTCCTGAGCTCAGACACACCCAAGGCAATAAACTGCCCAGTGCCACCATCACTTCAAGGTGGAAACTAGTAATGAAATTTTCAGTTCTCTTTACGGTATTCTTATTCTCTTCTCTTCTCTTCTCTTCTCTTCTCTCTTCTCTTCTCTTCTCTTCTCTTCTCTTCTCTTCTCTTCTCTTCTCTTCTCTTCTCTTCTCTTCTCTTCTCTTCTCTTCTCTTCTCTTCTCTTCTCTTCTCTTCTCTTCTCTTCTCTTCTCTTCTCTTCTCTTCTCTTCTCTTCTCTTCTCTCTTCTCTTCTCTCTTCTCTTCTTTCTCTTTTCCTACAGCTTTTCAACCATATTTTTTCTGGAAGTTGGATATTTGTACACCCCTGAAATAACTTTCAGTGCAGATATTCTCTGGTAAGTCTCTAACCTTTATGCACTCGTCCATGCTAATGAAAATGGAACACCCAACATTAATGGGTTGGCCCCATGACACTGTGCTACTTGATGTCTCTCCTTTCTTCTTGAGATTGGCATAAAGATTGCACCTGTGCTCCTTGCAGGTACTTACACACACCACAGCCTCTGAATAATGTAGACTAATAGAAAAGACTTCAAAGAATCATAACACAGTTTTAAAGGGCTGGAAGGAGAGGCTGATGGGAAATGTTATAAGAATTCCACCTTTCCTGCTTAGCTAAGCAGTAATTTAGAAGGACATGTAAACTCTGTGCAAGTGTTTCAAAGAAAACAAAAAGCAAACAAAAGCTGTGCATGCTGCCCTGGTGCTGCAGACAAAGAGAGAAGAAGGGAGAGGCTCATAGAAAATCATCTGCTCGAGTTTGTAATTTTTAGGTCCTCAGACACAGGGTGAGCAGGCTAATGAAAATATTTTGGGAGATTTGGATGTTATTTGATAGAGTTAAATGCCAAGGGAAATGAGAGTGGTTTAGCAGTGACCTGAACAAGTCATTATGTGTTTGAAATCAATTACCCAGGAGCTCATTAGCAACAGAGAATAAATGCCTGTCCTGCTTGTGCTGTGAATATTCTGTTGGATCCCTATCACACATCAAAACCCTCTCTGTCAAAGCCACTGAAGGGTTAATAACAGGCTGTTCTTTCCAGGACAGTGGTTTCCCAGAGCAAATAGCCAGTGAAACCATCAGGGATCAGTAACCAGCAGGCACCAGAATTGTCTGGAGAATTGGAACTGGAAAGAAACTACTGGAGGTCAGTGAATTCTGACTTTCTATAAGTCAAACATACACTGCACAATGTCCTTGTCTCCTAATATTTAGGACTGAGAAAGAAAGAAGAAAGATTTTGAAGAGCACATACTCATTTCGAGTGAAATTCCCTCATGTTCACTCTGATGGAACCAGTATGGGGATGCCACCAGAGTGGGACTTCCAAAAAGCAGCATTCTTTGTGCAAAATTTGGGCAGGCAACAACAGAACAAAGATTTCAGTGCAAACCTCAGGGGCACATGTTGAATAACTGCTCTGTCTGAACCCAGTCTCAGTTATGGCACATTTTACATTCATAACAAGGAGCCTGCAAATAAATGTATTTCAAAAACAGAAGGGGCTGACAGTATGTGATTTGTCTGTAATGCTGTCAGTGCCCATAAGAGTATATAACAATCATATACAGTTTGAACATACACACATATACAGGTGTTAGTTGTGACAATACATGCATGAAATCAGGAACACAGAGTCTCTCTCCTTCTTTATACATATATATATATACATATATATACATTGCTCCTCTTTCTGGCTGCAGATTTCAAACTTCACAGGGAATATATCCCTGCAGAAAATCTAAAGGTTCCTGGGACAGCAGAAAAGCCAAAGGTTACCTTGTCTTACTGCTGGGGTGACAAAATTGACAGATATACAGCACTGTTAAGCAATTTTATTTCTGTTATCAACAGAACAGTTTTGCTTGAGGCTAGATTACGCTTTTCCACAGAACAGACCTGTCTCTATACCACTGCCTTGGCAAAACTGGCGTGGATGGCAGTCTTGCTCTCGTTGCAGCTCTGACAGGAACAGTCACTGGTTCCTTCGCCTCTCCGCGTTATGGGCACATGCCTGTCTTGTTTGCCCAAGATGGGAAAGTTCTCAGCTGGAGCAAAGATGAAGCCCAGGTATTGATGGCAAGAGTTATTGTCAGAACTCCCAGAATGTTGAGTACAAGTCCAGCTTTGGCCTAGAATTAAAAAAAAAGAAGCACTGTTAGTTGAACTGAGCAGTTTCTCTTCTTTCTTGCTGATTGGGCTTGTCTGTATTGACAGGTTCCCTTTGGCCTTTTTTCACAACTCCATCAGAACGCCATCAAATTATTTCAAGCTGGTTTTCTTCTCAAATGTAATTTGTATGGGGGGGGGGGGGGAGAGGGGGGGATGAATTTCCTTTCAATAAAACTCCTTAACTAGAAGTCCTGAAATCCTTTTAACTCACTCATGTAGAACTTTCTCTTCTGATCTGGCGTTTATCCCTAATGTTACTTTGGCATTCTTCTTGGATTAGTTGTAAGTTAGAAAGGTTATCAAGAGACATGGAATCCATGTCCATCTGTCTTTAACACAGTGATTTCTCAGGGCATCAGGGCAGCCCCGTGAGATGTGCCAGACTGTCCCCAATGTCTGCAGAAGGACTGCCCAGATAACAGGGCTCTTTGACACCTCTATGCTCTACATTTGGGCTTTTCAAGCACTTAGACATTCCTGTTTCTCATTGGCAGCTCTTCTTGGAACACCTTCAAGAGGCCTTGGCTGTTCTTTAAAAGCTCAAAAGCACCTTTATAAGGCTCTGAGTGTATAGTAGAGTCAGTGTGACCCTTTATTAATGCAACATGTGTCTTCTTTCCATTTTACATCAGCTGAGCACAGTGAGTTTTCTAACACTCCCACAAGAAGAACCAATCTTAGAAAAACGAAAGATCAAATCTAGAGGTGAAAAGTCTGACAAGAACGTGGTTTTCCTCACCATATCAATAACCCTGAGCTGTCCATAGGAGAAAACAATGGCGTTGGGAGGAGTGGCCACAGGGAGCATGAATGCCAGTGATGCAGAAAGTGTGCAGGGCAGCATGACATAGAGTGGGTTGAGGCAAATGGCTTCAGCCTGTGCAGGAAGAGAGAGCAAAGAAGATGGTTTTGACACACAGAACTGCAGAGAAATCTTTTGTCAGACAACTGATTGTATTTGTCCCTGTCAGAAACCTCATCCTTCATCAAACACTGCAGGCACACACGTTTTGGTGCTGCTTTAGACACTTCTAGTCCATGTCTTTATGCAACCAATGCAGGAATTGATTTTGTGGTCAGGGCTTTCTGTTCCTGATGCTGCTGTGTAAGTGGATAATAAAAAATTGGGAAAAAATTGTAGAGTGGCTTCAAACTGGTTAAGAACAAAATTAAATTATCTGAGGAGATGGGGCAGCCCATGCTCTGAAGGTAAGTGGATCAGTTCTGGGGTTTGCTGGAGTCTGTGGCCTATGCAAAAAGATTTTGGAAGAGCTTATTGCAGTTTCTATCTGGAACCAGCTTTTCACAGTGCAGAACTATGTCTACCCCAGCAACAGGAATCTCCAGTGGAAATGCAAAAAGTCTGAGTTAGGTCGTGCTATCACCCTCAGAGACTTCTGGAAGGACAGTGGTCAGAGTGAAATACAGTACTGGAATGTTGCAGGGAAGCAAATGCTGCTGCTGTTGCTGCCTCCATGCAGAACAAATTGGGAAAAACAAGTACATCTGGCAGTGACCTCATGGGGTTGTTTAGGCCAGAAGGCAAAGTCTAATATGCCAATGAATTTAATCCCTTTACTCTTCACCAGCAATGATTTTAGAAGGGTTGAACTAAGAACAGTCTATTTATATGGAATACATTCACACACATACAGATATGTTTGTTTTAAGTCTTGTATCTGTGTTTAGATACACAAAGCAGTGCTTGGCTTTGGCAGCCAGTTAATTTTGACAATTGAGCAGATGTATGCTTGGAGAAGAGTTGAAAACTGTTCCTATAAGAATATTTTGAAATGCTGGAACCTACCATTGAAGCCAGAATAGGGAGAAAGAGGGTGGTGGTGGCGACATTGCTGGTGCACTCGGTGAAAGTGGCAACGAGGAGACACACCAGGAAAGCAATGGCTGGGTGAGGGACGTTCTGCAGAGGAGTCAGTTTGGTACCTAACCATGCAGAAAGACCAGATTTCTGTAACAGAAAAAAAGAAGGTTGTCTGGATAGTAGGTTGGAGAGGAAATAACCACATTGCAGTCCAGTTGCAGTTCTCCTGTCAATTCGACCTTCCCTTCTCATAGCTGTTCTCATGCAAACTGCTCTCTGCAGAAAAACCTGTAAGAGCCAATTTTCCTAGACAGGCTCATTTGTTAGGTTACCTAGAAATAAACATGCTTTCCCTTCCACAGAATTGGAAGAAGAAGATACTACATTTGTAGTGTATTGTTGATAGCTCAGATCATTAGTTGTAAATGATCAATATTTGCGGCACTTTTTAATTGTAAACAAAGATCTTTCAAATAATTTTCTGAAATACTTTCATATATCTTAGCAGGTGTTCTAGTGATTTAATGCGATTTCATCACATCTGACATCTTGATAATTATCTGAAGCTTTTCACACCCTCCATTCTTCTCAGTCACTGGAAGGTACCAGCATCTTCCCTGTCATTCTGGGCCTTCTGCGGCAGCTCTTTTGTGTTTGATGACTTACTCTAGAATAAATTATTCTAATTTCTTAAATCTTTCCTTTAAGAAACAGGTTTCCCATTCTCACTGCCTTCCTCTAAACTTTCTTCATACAGCCATGTATTGTTGAAGACTGATAGCCAAAACTGAATAAATTACTGTAACTGAGGACTTGGTCCTGAGTGGAAGGATTATATTTTACATGTCCTATGTATGATGAACCTACCTATAGTTTCCAATTGCTTGCTTTTTTCCTCAGTGATAATATTCAAACACCGACAGGAATAAGGTGCATGAGCAGCTTTAAAACTCAACCTGTCATTTTCACATCTTACATTTCTGATCCTTGATTATTTCCTCCTGTTTCCCAAACTGAGCTGCATCCCTGTTTTCTAGAAACACTTTTACAGTTAATTTTGATCTTTGAATTGTAAACAAGTATTTCCAGGCACTTGAAGCCTTTTCCAGTTTCTTTATTGTCTATATATTTCATAAATGTATTTACCATCACTCAAATCATTACTGAAAAATAATGTGTAGCACTGGACTCCTGGCAGATTCCTGTAGAAGTACAGCAGCACATCCTTCAGTGTGAAAGCCAGATGATTTTATCTGTTCCTAAAGTTTCTCTAGCAAGCTCTAAATTTATCTTTTAGCTGTGTAATTTAAATCCTATTTCCATAAGTAGCTCGTTTGAAACAGTTTAGAGATCCATCCTGAGTACATTATCTCCTCCACTTTTCCAGAAACACAGTTAATCATGTTGTCCTCATTGGTAGTACCATCACATTGCACAGATAACAATAAGGATTTGTTCTAATCACAGGACTCCTCCTAAGGATGGTGAGGTCTGTCCCACTGCCAGTAGGTGAGGAAAGGCACATTTGATGCTCCCAGTGTGCCCTCTTGTGTCCTGGGACAGCATGAAGAGTAAGGTGGAAAACACCCAGGAAGACACAAATCCCAGGTAAGCCAAGGAATGTTACCTCACTGCCTTTGGCTAAGGCAAAGCCACCTCCCAGCAGAAACACAATACTCCATGGCATTTTCTGGTGAACTACTTTCCATTCCAGAAGAGGTGGAGGTGCTTGGAACTTTGACTTGCCATCTGAAATCCAAAAAGATTTTGTAAGCCATATTACATTCTCCAAAGAAAAGAGAACTTCTTGGTGGGACATGACTTTAGTCTGAACCCTTCTGTCAGCAAGACCTGGAATTACCTCCCACAGCAAATGCTAAAAGCCTCACCAACAAAGGTTTTTAAACACTAATGAATGATCCTCAGCTGCTTCCAAAAGCACAGTACAATGCAGGGGTGAGCTAAATGTGAGGCAGCATATCTGCAAAGCCATGTGTGTTTCTGTTAAGTCATTATCTCTCCTGAAAATTCCAGCCTCAGAAGAATACACACAAATGTGTATAGTGGAGGCAGGAACACTGCTGGGATAAGAGTCTCCTACTTAGTTAATGAGAAGCAGAGAATTTTTATGGGATATGTGGCTTGCCTAACCTCAACAGAAAGCTGTAGCTATGCAGCAAGAGCAGTTTGAAATCTTATTTAATATTTTGAAATTTCCTCTGTAAACCTCAAATGTGAAACTTCCCATGTACCTATTCTGATAGTTGATTTTTAATGTTTCAGTAAACTCACCTGTTTGTGCATTGTAAAAGCCAGAAGGGACGATGAACATCAAAATTGCAATGAAGATGGCAACTGTACCATCAGTGACATACCTGCAACAGACCAGTCAGATATTTAGTCAGCTATGTTTTCATTTTTATAAAATGCTGTGTATTTAATTTCATTCAAAATGAGGAGAAGTGGTAGTACTTTTTTTTTTTGTTGAAAAGATTTGTTGCCCAGCCTGGAGCAAAACCAGGATCTCTTGTAAACCAGAGCAGTACCAGGAGTATGAAGAGGACCAAAACTGCTACTTCTGCAAATTTCATTCTGCCCAATTTCCTGTTCTCCTCCTTGATGATGGCATAGGCCTCTTTCTCCTTAACCTTGGCAGAGGAAATTCCAGTACAACCAAAATTCTCCTTTAAACTAGAAGAAAACAGAAAAGAAATATCTGAGACATTTGCCTGATAGCCTCGGTTAAGAATTCAGATTTTATACTCAGTCATAATATCTTTTAGATATACAAATATTGCAATTAAATATATTATAATCATAGGATCAGCGGCCGTGGTGGGTACTAACTGCATTGTGCCATGGCTTGCCAAGGTGATCAGAAAGCAGCTTCCTGCCCCTAAAAGCTCATGATTTAAATACAGAAAGGATTGTGCTACCTAAGCACATGGGGAAAAATACTATAGAATCACAGAATGGTTTGGGTTGGAAGGGACCTTGAAGACCATCTCATTGCAACCCCCTGCCAAGGGCAGGGACCTCTTCCACTAGACCAGGACAACTTGTGCAATAAGTCCTTGATTACAGGCCCACCAGCTGGACTGCAGAGGGTGAAGGGTACTCACTTAAAGCCCAAGTACCGTATCTGGAGCCAAATCCATGCCAAAACCAGTAACACAATCATGATGGGGAAGGCAAAGGAGAACCAGGAGACAAAGGTGATTACACCACCATTATCAGGATAGAGCCTGTAAAATGCAGGTGGCTGTTAGCATCCAAAATTCCACATTCTCTTCTGTATTTACTTAATGAATTAGAGCAGCTGAGGTACTGTGAGGCCCATTAAGGAAGAGAAGCTCACTCCACAGCAAAGTTAGCAAATTGATGTTTTTATTTGCTATGCTGCCTGGAAGTCATTTGTACAGAATGATACAGCTATGCAATCCCACATTCAACCAGACTTACTCTTCAACTTGTCCTTGAAGTACCAGATTTGGTCCTGTCCCAGTCAGAGTTGCAATCCCTCCAATACTGGCTGCATAACAAATACAGAGAGACATTCCCTTGCACAGTTTCAAGTGTTTCTCCTCTAGCGGATCTTCATTTCCTTTCCTCTCGTCCTCAGTCGTCAGGACATGAGTTCTACCTGTATCCCAAGGAAAAAAGGAGATGCAGAAGCTTGGTTGGACAGGAAAAGATATTGTGCCTGCACAGCTCAGTATTTCAAGGCTAGGACACAATGGACTCAAAGCTGAAGAAACCAAATGTCCTCATTTTAAGACCAGAATTGTTACTTTTTTGATATTCTGCCCATTTTGCTGACACTTTGTGGTGAACTAGGGTGATGTCTGAACTGCACATGGAGTGCAGAGAGATGAGAATTCAGGGAGTTACAGCAGAGCCAGAGGAGCTGGGCTGAAGGGAACTTGTTCTGTACCAGCACCTGACTGCTGGCACTGGGACTTACAGAAACAGTGGAGTCATGTCAAACATGAGGAGAGGGCAAGGCAGCTGGTAAAGAGATATTGTTGCTTGATTGTGTATCTTTGGATTAGAAAGATCATTTTAATCCCTACCCTTCTGGCTTGAAGTAGGTCAGGAATTTTCCCATAGGAATTCAATATTATCTGATCAGTTAGACAGTAGGCAATAATTGAACTAAGACAAAGATTCATAAAAATATCAAGCCTCATGTAAAGGTTTCAGCCAATGGAGAATGTATTCCTGTTGATGGATTATTGATTAGTTATCATCTCTTCATATTTTTTGATCTATTTCCAACCTCAGTCAGGTCAGTAGATTTTACAGTGGTTTTGTGTGGTTGATGCAAGAGCCTCATCAATGCTGTGTGATGCAGTCAGGATGCTTGAGGTGTGTTCTTCTTTTAGAATTAACTGGTAGCCCTTATGACAGTGAAGAAGGCCTCAGGTCATCCTCCATCCCCCCAAAGAGAAAGCCACCCAGAACCCACTCACCTTTTTCCTCTGAATTTGACCCTTCCTGCACTTCAGACACTTGGCCAGCACCACTGGACTCCAGTTCCGACCTGTGCAGCTGATCCAGCACTGCCTGTGCTATGGGAACCATCATGGCAGTGGTGGCCGTGTTGCTGATCCACATCGACAGGAAGGCAGTCACCACCATGAAACCCATGAGAAGTCTGGAATGAGAAGGGTTGGAAAAGCTGGATCAGAACTCAGCACTGCAATGCTCTACTTTTGTTGCAAAGATTTGACTGCAAGTGCTGGGTTTGGAACATGCTCAGCAATTCCCACCCAGCACTTCCTCTTACCCTGATCCACTTTGTAAATGACACGGTGAGATGCAACATTAATTTTTCTTTTTTCCAATTTCAACCATTTCTTTACACTCCTATGACCAGGAAAGTGGAACCTGGTAGCTTGGATCAAACAATTTACCTAGTCAGGTCCTGCTTATTCCACATGCTTCCGAGGAAGACATGCCATCTCAATAACACAAGTTAATGCATTATAATATCTTCTAAAGAGGAATTACAAGCTGAATTTGATCCCAAATGGCAATCAGTTTAAGCCATAAGGATGAGGATCCCTATTTTTCTGTAATTTTATCCCACCTCTATTATTTAAGATTCTCTTCTTACGCATCTAAAATTCTAATCCTTGTTTCAGTATTACTCTGTGATTTGCCTCAAAATTATTCTTTAGATGAGATGTAGATTATATATGAGATGGAAAGGGATTTATCTTGTATGCATTTTTATTCTATTGCTTTGTAATTTCCTTCAGCATTCCCTCTTGTTAGGAGCTAAGAGAGATTAAATAGGGGGATGCAGCCTCTGCATAGCTTAGAGTTAGTCTGGAAAATACTTGTTGTTTTCCAAACAAGCATCCTCATTTTTTCACTTCTCTTGGTAATCAGTGGAGCAGGCAGAGAGTTCATGTTTTCTGTGTTTCCTCTGTGCTCTTTCCTGACTGTCTGAAACTGTGTCTTAGCAGCATTGACTCTCTTGTTGCTATTTCTCCACCTAAAGGCATTTGGAATTCAAGAAAAGGCACACCAGGTCTGTAAGTCATCAGAGCATCCCCATTTGCAAAGTTAGCTCAGGCACTAACTCCCTTGGACTGCAGGAAAGCATTTGTAGGGCGTGATTTGCAGACTCACATAGGAGATGGGGACTAATGCCATAAAGTCCTTTATCCCGTGGTGTTTTCATGACTGTTACTCACAGGGCTGGTCTGACACCAGTGAGAAGCAAGACCCGGAGAGCCATACGCTTGTGTAGGTTCCAGTGCTCAATGGCAATGGCCACCAGCAGCCCCCCAACAAAAAGCATATTGGTGTTCTTTAAATATTCCCGACAGACCTGTAATGTGGAACAAGGGAGAGAAAAGTCACAAGAAGCCAAGAGAGACGGCATTTTCTGAGGGAGGTTGTTCCAAAGCCATCAACACAGATTAACTCTGGGTTGCATCTGAGCAGTGAATTTGCTTTGATTTGAGATTAGCAGCTCCACCCAGAGCTCACTCTGGGCTTGTGCAAGTTCTATTCCGTGAAGAAGATAGCCAATTCCCCGTGTAACAGCAGTGGAATAGTAATAGTAATAGTAGTAATACTACTAATACTAATTTATTGTTATTAGTATTGTTATTGTTAATTTTAATATTATTATTTTCCGAGAAATAATCCCAGAATAAGAGAAGCTGACTGATTAATACATAGCATATGAAGTAAGATCTCTTACTGTGTTTGCATCCATGATATTCATTAGTGGGAACAGCAGGACAGGCAGGAGAGCTGTGACAGGCAATGGAATTGCTTCTGTGCACCATAAAACTGCCATCACTATGATAGCATAAGCACATTTGGCCTCCTGGGGGGAAGAGGGGGAGAGGAGACATGATCAGAGCACTCTGCCTTTCAGAAGGCAATGGCACATAATTACATTCATTGCCTTATAAAGGGTTTAGAGGAAAGCAGACAGGTTGGAGAAGGAAATAGGAAAAAGAAGAGGTGGACTGGATACTCTTAGAAAATCAGAAGGGGGATTAAAATTGAACCTTAGATTGGAACTTAGGTTCACACATATAATCAGCATAGAAAGTCCTTTGCTAAATCAGTCAGATGCAAAGCAAAAGTCACAAATCTCGTGCCACTGAGTGTTCTTCTAAGAGACTGTCACTCTGTCACTTACAAGGAGCAGCTCCGATCGGGGGAGATGTGGCTTTCAAAACGGAATTCAAGAAGTCCTTACCTTGGTAGGCACCGCCAGAGGCAGAGCAAGAGGCAAAACGACTACTGTGACGATGATGAGGGATTTCCTGAAGGCCAGGATCACCTCCAGGATGCCAGCCATGGTTGCCGGAGCTATCCCAGTGCTGAAAGGCCTGGGATCTGCCGCTGGAGGCAACGGACAGGGCGGTTGATCCGCCGCCAACCGGCGCCCCCCGCGCCCCCCCCGCCCGCGGAGCCGCTGCCGCCCCGGGCCGTCCAGTGCTGAAGGGGACCCTTAAACATTGTCTGCTAAAACGTGCCCATTCCAAATTGGGTTTATTGATATGATTTTTTTTGTTGTTTTCCTTTTTTTTTTTTTTTTTTTTTTTGTGTGTGTGTGTGTGTTTTTGTGTGTGTTGTTTTTTTTTTTTGTTTGTTTGTTTTTTTTTTTCCCCTCACACTTGAATAGAAAACAGTACATGAGAATTAGTGTGTGGAATTCTTTCAGGCTAAAGCTGTGTGTGTGCTATTAGTGTGTCGTGAGCCTTGCGTTTTTGCTTAGCTTGATGAGAATTGCCCGACCTCAGATGAGGGATATAGCTTTTGTTAAGTAAGGGTGGTTGAGGAAAGAACTTTTGCAAGTAGGTAGGAGGTATCTCTTCCGGCTGACAAGTAACTAATCAGCATTCATCATTCAAGGAAAAACAAAAAAAGAAAAAAAAAAAAGTTGTCCAAGAAGAAAAGAAGTCATCCAACACTACTAAGAATTAATATACTGTTGGGACAAAAACTGTGTAACACTGGACACTAATTGTAATAAAAGGACGATAGATGGCAGCAAAGACAGTGAAATAATTACAGCGGCCCTATCTAGTGGGGGGCGCGGAAAAGCCGGGATTTAGCATGAATGTGTAATGACTTTTTCGAATAGAAGGTTTTTGCTTTTGTCATTCCCGTGGACGCACTCATGGAGGTTATCTCCAGTGCTGTCAATGAAAAGGAAGGACTTCACATTGGTCAGACTTTGCTGCTGACTAAATGTCTTTGTTTCAGTAGCCGTGGGACCCTCTGGGAGCCGAGGGTGGCTACCATGGCCACAGCAGCAGCGGCTCTGCCGGCTGCAGGGACAGCAGCGCTGCCCCCGACCCGCTGTGACAGGTGAGGGGACACCGGGGGAGAGGGGGCACAGGGGAGTCCTGGAGGAGAGGGGGGCTCAGGTGAAAGAGGGGAGCCCAAAGGGAGCAGAGGGTCCGAGAGGAGCCCTGGGGGTGCAGGGAGGCTCTGGGAGCAGGGAGGAGCAGGGTGAGAGGGAAGCTTGTGGGGACAGGGGTGTCCGTGGAGAGAGTGGAGACCCCAGGGGAGCGGAGAGCCCGGAGGGGAAGGGCAGCTTGGGGAGAGCAGGGGAGTGGAGAGCCCAGGGTGGCACTGGGTGCTGTTGAGAGTCCTCAGCCACCTGTTTCTCTCACAGGAGGTGCAAGCCCTGGTCTCCCACTGGAACCTCTACATCAGCTTGGGGGGCTTCTTTGCCAGTCTCTTCTCCGTGACTCTCTTTGGACCATGGAGCGACATCGTGGGCCGCCGTCCGGCGCTCATCCTGCCGGCAGCGGGCATGGCCCTGCAAACGGCCATCTACCTACTCGTCATGTACCTGGAGCTGCACGTCGCCTTCTTTCTCCTGGGACGCCTTCTGAGTGGCCTGACGGGAGACTACAACCTGATCCTGGCCAGCGGACGTTCCGGGTGGCCATCCTCGAGGTGTGCCTGGGCACCGCGGGCATGCTGGCCAGCATCGGTGGTGGTCACCGGTGCAAGGCCCAAGTGGAAGTTCTCTTTACTCTCTGCCTTTTTTTCCTTCTTTGTCACAGTGCATTTTGGAGCCAAGGACCTCTTGGTTTTCTGTGAGCTAGGCTTCCCTCTCTGCTGGGCTTCTGACCTCATCAGGTATGGCCTCCTATATCCCTTTAAAAAAAAATTACAAATTTCCTAACAATGGGAGTATTCCTTTGGAATTTCCTTGCTCATCATATTTTCTGCAGAAGTCGAGGAATACTGCAGGTAGAGATGAAACAATACACCTTCTTGGTACCACAACCTTTTACCAAGTTTCTGGCCAGTTAGTGACATGATTGGTTCTAAACAGGATGATTAATATTTAGCTAACTAAAAGACAGCTAACAGTGTTCTACTCCTGCCAGAGGCTTAGGCTAGCACATGATTATCTTCTTATAACTGGCTTGGCAGAAACGTGTGTGTGTTGGTTTAAGTCGGTTTTTTGGTTTTTTTTAGCCCCTTAACTATGTCTAATAACCAGTACAACTGGTCTGTCTTCTTTCTTTCTTGGAGTGTGCTTGGATCTTCCTAACTGCAGTGCTCCATAAGCAGCCAGTGTCAATACATGCATAGCCTTTTAGCATTTCTCCACTTTTTTTGGCAGCATTTGTCCCAAGTTTGCCAATATTCACTGACAATATTAACGGGAGAAATACAGATGCATCGTCAGCATTAATAGCATTGTATTGAGAAAAACTGCTTTAGGGACACAAGTCTAGTTAAGTTCTTGAATCATGGAATCTCAGGGTGTTTTTTGTTGGAATGGACCTTGAAGATCTTCTTGTTCCAAACCTCTATCATGGGCAGGGGCACTTTCCACTAGACCAGATTGAAATGTGAGTTTCTTATGAGCTCATCACAGCCTCTGAATAATGTAGACTAACAAAAAAGACTTCAAAGAATCATAACACAGTTTTAAAGGGCTGGAAGGAGAGGCTGATGGGAAATGTTATAAGAATTCCACTTTTCCTTCTTAGCTAAGCAGTAAGTTAGAAGGGTTAATAACAGGCTGTTCTTTCCAGGACAGTGGTTTCCCAGAGCAAATAGCCAGTGAAACCACCAGTGCAAGAGGGATCAGTGACCAGCAGACACCAGAATTGTCTGGAGAGTTGGAACTGGAAAGAAACTATTGGAGGTCAGTGAATTCTGACTTTTTGTAAGTCAAACATACACTGCACAATGTCCTTGTCTTCTAATATTTAGGACTGAGAAAGAAAGAAGAAAGATTTTGAAGAGCACATACTCATTTCGAGTGAAATTCCCTCATGTTCACTCTGATGGAACCAGTATGGGGACGCCACCAGAGTGGGACTTCCAAAAAACAACATTCTTTGTGCAAAATTTGGGCAGGCAACAAGAGAACAAAGATTTCTGTGCAAACCTCAGGGGCACATGTTGAATAACTGCTCTGTCTGAACCCAGTCTCAGTTATGGTACTAAGAGAGAGTTTCAGCAAAGTGTCTTTGAATTTTCCAGTGGCTTTGTCAATTTGGTCATTAGGAGTTTATGTGCTACTGAAAGTCAGTTGCAGCAGAATAGGGATTAAATATTTAACAGTATTACATGGTTTTTAAAAGGAAAATCTTGGGCTTAACTTTCCAAGAAAATTCGACTGTCAATAATAATAAAGTATTAACTACTTTAAAAATAAGAGAGAAGCAATTATGCTGATTTCTCTGATTATTTAAAGATATTTTGAATAAGCAAACAGACAAGTAGTTGATACATGGAAGACGGAAGGAGTGATATATGATTAAAAAATTATGCAGAACACAGGGATACTTTAAAAAAAAAACTTTATTCAATCATGTTTATTTTAGGACACAGGGATTCTCTCCTTCTCAAGGGAATATTGCTGGTCCTATCATGATCTTGCAGGGTGTAATCTGATATAAATAACAATGGAGGGGAAAATAGTCTTTTACATTCAAAATAAGAGGACTGCAAATAAATATATTTCAAAAATAGAAGTGGCTGAGAGTATGTGATCTGTCTGTAATGCTGTCAATGCCCATAAGAGTATATAACAATCATGTACAGTTTGAACATACACACATATACATATGAATAGTTGTGCTAGTTGTGACAAGACACAGATCTATGCATGAAGTCAGGAACACAGAGTCTGCCTTTTATATATATATATATATACAACTCTTTTTTTCTCTCTGCAGATTTCAGACTTTACTGGTGGATTGGAAAAGCAGTTGGGGAAAATGCCCCTTGAAAGACAGAAAATCTAAAGGTTCCTGGGACAGCAGAAAAGCCAAAGGTTACCTCGTCTTACTGCTGGGGTGACAAAATTGCCAGCTAACAGCACTGTTGTGCAATTTTATTGGTGTTATCAGCACAGTGGTTTTGCTTGTAGGTGACTTGTCCTTTTCCACAAGACAGGCCTGTCTCTATACCACTGCCTTGGCAAAACTGGCGTGGATGCTCTCGTTGCAGCTCTAACAGGAACAATCACTTCGCCTCTCCACGTTATAGGCAAGTGCCTGTCTTGTTTGCCCAAGATGGGAAAGTTTGCAGTTGGAACAAAGATGAAGCCCAAGTATTGACGGCAAGAGTTATTGTCAGAACTCCCAGAATGTTGAGTGCAAATCCAGATTTGACCTAGAATTTATAAAAAAGAAGCATTGTTAGTTGAACTGAGCAGTTTCTCTTCTTTCTTGCTGGTTGGGCTTGTCTGTATTGACAGATTCCCTTTGGCCTTTTTTCACAACTCCATCAAATTGTTTTAAGTTGGTTTTCTTCACAAATGTAATTTGTATTGGGTGGGGGGAAATGAGTTTCCTTTTGATAAAACTCCTTAACTAAAAGTCCTGAAATCCTTTTAACTCACTCATGTAGAACTTTCTCTTCTGACCTGGCGTTTATCCCTAATGTTACTTTGGCATTCTTCTTGGATTAGTTGTAAGTTAGAAAGGTTATCAAGAGACATGGAATCCGTGTCCATCTGTCTTGACACAGTGATTTCTCAGAGCATCAGGGCAGCCCCGTGAGATGTGCCAGACTGTCCCCAATGTCTGCAGAAGGACTGCCCAGATAACAGGGCTCTTTGACACCTCTATGCTCTACATTTGGGCTTTTCAAGCACTTAGACATTCCTGTTTCTCATTGGCAGCTCTTCTTGGAACACCTTCAAGAGGCCTTGGTTGTTCTTTAAAAGCTCAAAAGCACCTTTATAAGGCTCTGAGTGTGTATTAGAGTCAGTGTGACCCTTTATTAATGCAAAGTGTCTTCTTTCCATTTTACATCAGCTGAGCACAGTGAGTTTTCTAACACTCCCACAAGAAGAACCAATCTTAGAAAAAAGAAAGACCAAATCTAGAGGTGAAAAGTCTGACAAGAACGTGTTTTTCCTCACCATATCAATAACCCTGAGTTGTCCATAGGAGAAGACAATGGCGTTGGGAGGAGTGGCCACAGGGAGCATGAATGCCAGTGATGCAGAAAGTGTGCAGGGCAGCATGACATAGAGTGGGTTGAGGCAAATGGCTTCAGCCTGTGCAGGAAGAGAGAGCAAAGAAGATGGTTTTGACACACAGAAATGCAGAGAAGTCTTTTGTCAGACAACTGATTGTATTTGTCCCTGTCAGAAACCTCATCCTTCATCAAACACTGCAGGCACACACGTTTTGGTGCTGCTTTAGACACTTCTAGTCCATGTCTTTATGCAACCAATGCAGGAATTGATTTTGTGGTCAGGGCTTTCTGTTCCTGATGCTGCTGTGTAAATGGATAATAATGGTTGCATTCAACCCTGGGAAAAAATTGTAGAGTGGCTTCAAACTGGTTAAGGACAAAATTAAATTATCTGAGGAGAGGGGTCAGCCCATGCTCTGAAGGTAAGTGGATCAGTTCTGGGGTTTGCTGGAGTCTGTGGCCTATGCAAAAAGAATCTGGAAAAGCTTATTGCAGTTTCTATCTGGAACCAGCTTTTCCCAGTGCAGAACTATGTCTACCCCAGCAACAGGAATCTTCAGTGGAAATACAAAAAGTTTGAATTAGGTCCTGCTATCACCCTCAGAGACTTCTGGAAGGCCAGTGGTCAGAGTGAAATACAGTAATGGAATGTTGCAGGGAAGCAAATGCTGCTGCTGTTGCTGCCTCCATGCAGAACAATTTGGGAAAAACAAGTACAGCTGGCAGTGACCTCATGGGGTTGTTTAGGCCAGAAGGCAAAGTCTAATATGCCAGTGAATTTAATCCCTTTACTCTTCACCAGCAATGATTTTAGAAGGGTTGAATTAGGCACAGTTCATTTATATACAATATATTCACACACATACAGATATGTTTGTTTTAAATCTTGTATCTGTGTTTAGATACACAAAGCAGTGCTTGGCTTTGGCAGCCAGTTAATTTTGACAAATGAGCAGATGTATGCTTGGAGAAGAGTTGAAAACTGTTCCTATAAGAGTATTTTGAAATGCTGGAACCTACCATTGAAGCCAGAATAGGGAGAAAGAGGGTGGTGGTGGCGACATTGCTGGTGCATTCGGTGAAAGTGGCAACGAGAAGACACAACAGGAAAGCAATGGCTGGGTGAGGGATGTTCTGCAGAGGAGTCAGTTGTGTGCCTAACCATGCAGACAGACCAGATTCCTGCAACAGAGGATAAAGGGCTGTCAGGATAGGTTGGAGAGGAAATAACCACATTGCAGTCCAGTTGCAGTTCTCCTGTCAATTCGACCTTCCCTTCTCATAGCTGTTCTCATACAAACTGCTCTCTGCAGAAAGATATGCAAGAGTCAATGTTCCTAGACAGGATCATTTGTTAGGTTACCTAGAAATAAACATGCTTTCCCTTCCAGAGAATTTGGAAGAAGAAGATACTACATTTATAGGAAGACACAAATCCCAGGTAAGCCAAGGAATGTTACCTCACTGCCTTTGGCTAAGGCAAAGCCACCTCCCAGCAGAAACACAATACCCCATGGCATTTTCTCATGAACTACTTTCCATTCCAGAAGAGGTGGAGGTGCTTGGAACTTTGAACTGCCACCTGAAATCCAAAAAGATTTTGTAAACTTAATTGCATTCTCCAAAGAAAGGAGAACTTCTTGGTGGGACATGACTTTAGTCTGAACATCAGGAAACCCTTCTGTCAGCAAGACCTGGAATTACCTCCCACAGCAAATGCTAAAAGCCTCACCAACAAAGGTTTTTAAACACTAATGAATGATCCTCAGCTGCTTCCAAAAGCACAGTACAATGCAGGGGTGAGCTAAATGTGAGGCAGCATATCTGCAAAGCCATGTGTGTTTCTGTTAAGTCATTATCTCTCCTGAAAATTCCAGCCTCAGAAGAATACACACAAATGTGTATAGTGGAGGCAGGAACACTGCTGGGATAAGAGTCTCCTACTTAGTTAATGAGAAGCAGAGAATTTTTATGGGATATGTGGCTTGCCTAACCTCAACAGAAAGCTGGTATTCTGATAGTTGATTTTTAATGTTTCAGTAAACTCACCTGTTTGTGCATTGTAAAAGCCAGAAGGGACGATGAACAACAAAACTGCAATGAAGATGGCAACTGTACCATCAGTGACGTAGCTGCAACAGACCAGTCAGATATTTAGTCAGCTATGTTTTCATTTTTATAAAATCTAGCATGCTTATTTTACTCAAACTGAGGAATAAAAGTGGTAGTACCTTATATTATCTTTGTTGAAAAGAACTGTTGCCCAGCCTGGTATGAACCCAGGATCTCTTGTAAACCAGAGCAGTACCAGGAGTATGAAGAGGACCAAAACTGCTATTTCTGCAAATTTCATTCTGCCCAATTTCCTGCTCTCCTCCTTGATGATGGCATAGGCCTCTTTCTCCTTAGCCTTTGCAGAGGGACTTGAAACACAACCAAAATTCTCCTTAAAACTAGAAAAAAACAGATAAGAAATATCTGAGACATTTGCCAGATAGCCTCAGTTAAGAATTCAGATTTTATACTCAGTCATAATATCTTTTAGATATACAAATATTGCAATTAAATATATTATAATCATAGGATCAGCGGCCGTGGTGGGTACTAACTGCATTGTGCCATGGCTTGCCAAGGTGATCAGAAAGCAGCTTCCTGCCCCTAAAAGCTCATGATTTAAATACAGAAGGGATTGTGCTATCTGAGCACATGGGGAAAAATACTATAGAATCACAGAATGGTTTGGGTTGGAAGGGACCTTGAAGACCCCCTGCCAAGGGCAGGGACCTCTTCCACTAGACCAGGACAAGGTTAGTGTGACTGACAAGGCTATTATGATCACTGGGAAGTAAAAGGTTGCCAAGCTTTTTAAAATGACAGAAAATGAGGATTTTAAAGGAGGAATGTGAAGATGAAAGTACCATTTCAGGTATTGCAGCACTCTTTCCGTGTAAAACAAGGGAATTTGGGGGTAACACAAACTTGATAGGCTAAGTATTAAACAGGTAGGTAATGTAAGCTGGGTATTTGGGGTGATTAGCATTGGAAATGACAGCACAAGACTAATCCTGGTCTGAAGCAACACTTGTCACAAAGGCACTTCCTGCTTTGAAGCACAGCAATCTCTTGGGACATGACAACAATGCCACAGAACAGGTCATATGCTGTTAGAAATTCCTATTTGTACCTAAAGAGTGTATTTAGCTGGGATTTGACCAGATTCCTCAGAGAAAAAGGTGCAGTATTTGAACAGACAGAGTGGGCTGTTCCACTTGTCTCTATGTGAGGAATTTGTCACTTGCTGTGTGACTTTCCCCATCAATAAAAGGATCATTTATGCAATGAGTCCTTGATCACAGGCCCACCAGCTGGACTGCAGAGGGTGAAGGGTACTCACTTAAAGCCCAAGTACAGTATCTCTAGCCAAATCCATGCCAAAACCAGTAACACAACCATGGTGGGGAAGGCAAAGGAGAACCAGGAGGCAAAGTTGATGACACCACCATTATCAGGATAGAGCCTGTAAAATGCAGGTGGCTGTTAGCATCCAAAATTCCACATTCTCTTCTGTATTTACTTAATGAATTAGAACAGAGGAGGTACTGTGACTTACTCATTAATTTGTCCTTGCAGTACCAGATTTGGTGTTGTCCCAGTCAGAGTTGCAATCCCTCCAATACTGGATGAGTAACAAATACAGAGAGATATTCCCTTGCACAGTTTCAAGTGTTTCGCCTCTAGCAGAGCTTCATTTCTCTTTCTCTCCTCCTCCATCATCAGGACATGGGTATTATCTGGGTCCCAAGGAACAAAAGAGATACAGAAACTTGGTTGGACAGGAAAAGATATTGTGCCTGCACAGATCAGTATTTCAAGGCTAGGACACAATGGACTCGAAGCTGAAGAAACCAAATGTCCTCATTTTAAGACCAGAATTGTTACTTTTTTGATCTTCTGCCCATTTTGCTGACACTTCTTGGTGAACTAGGGTGATGTCTGAACTGCACATGGAGTGCAGAGAGATGAGAATTCAGGGAGTTACAGCAGAGCCAGAGGAGCTGGGATGAAGGGAACTTGTTCTGTACCAGCACCTGACTGCTGGCACTGGGACTTACAGAAACAGTGGAGTCATGTCAAACATGAGGAGAGGGCAAGGCAGCTGGTAAAGAGATATTGTTGCTTGATTGTGTATCTTTGGATTAGAAAGATCATTTTAATCCCTACCCTTCTGGCTTGAAGTAGGTCAGGAATTTTCCCATAGGAATTCAATATTATCTGATCAGTTAGACAGTAGGCAATAATTGAACTAAGACAAAGATTCATAAAAATATCAAGCCTCATGTAAAGGCTTCAGCCAATGGAGAATGTATTCCTGTTGATGGATTATTGATTAGTTCTCATCTCTTCATATTTTTTGATCTATTTCCAACCTCAGTCAGGTCAGTAGATTTTACAGTGGTTTTGTGTGGTTGATGCAAGAGCCTCATCAATGCTGTGTGATGCAGTCAGGATGCTTGAGGTGTGTTGTTCTTTTAGAATTAACTGGTAGCCCTTATGACAGTGAAGGAGGCCTCAGGTCATCCTCCATCCCCCCAAAGAGAAAGCCACCCAGAACCCACTCACCTTTTTCCTCTTTTTCTTTGGAGTTAACAGGTGGAGTTGACCCTTCCTGCAGCTCAAAGGCTTTGTTGATGTTTTCAGACACTTGGCCAGCACCACTGGACTCCAGTTCTGACCTGTGCAGCTGATCCAGCACTGCCTGTGCTATGGGGACCATCATGGCAGTGGTGGCCGTGTTGCTGATCCACATCGACAGGAAGGCAGTCACCACCATGAAACCCATGAGAAGTCTGGAATGAGAAGGGTTGGAAAAGCTGGATCAGAACTCAGCACTGCAATGCTCTACTTTTGTTGCAAAGATTCGACCATTTCTTTACATTCCTATGACCAGGAAAGTGGAACCTGGTAGCTTGGATCAAACAATTTACCTAGTCAGGTCCTGCTTATTCCACATGCTTCCGAGGAAGACATGCCATCTCAATAACACAAGTTAATGCATTATAATATCTTCTAAAGAGGAATTACAAGCTGAATTTGATCCCAAATGGCAATCAGTTTAAGCCATAAGGATGAGGATCCCTATTTTTCTGTAATTTTATCCCACCTCTATTATTTAAGATTCTCTTCTTACGCATCTAAAATTCTAATCCTTGTTTCAGTATTACTCTGTGATTTGCCTCAAAATTATTCTTTAGATGAGATGTAGATTATATATGAGATGGAAAGGGATTTATCTTGTATGCATTTTTATTCTATTGCTTTGTAATTTCCTTCAGCATTCCCTCTTGTTAGGAGCTAAGAGAGATTAAATAGGGGGATGCAGCCTCTGCATAGCTTAGAGTTAGTCTGAAAACACTTGCTGTTTTCCAAACAAGCATCCTCGTGTTTTCTCTTCTCTTGGCAATCAGTGGAGCAGTCAGAGAGTCCATGCTTTATATGTTTCCTCTGTGCTCTTTCCTGACTGTCTGAAACTGTGTCTTAGCAGCATTGACTCTCTTGTTGCTATTTCTCCACCTAAAGGCATTTGGAATTCAAGAAAAGGCACACCAGGTCTGTAAGTCATCAGAGCATCCCCATTTGCAAGGTTAGCTCAGGCACTAACTCCCTTGGACTGCAGGAAAGCATTTGTAGTCCTTTATCCCATGGTGTTTTCATGACTGTTACTCACAGGGCTGGTCTGACTCCAGTGAGAAGCAAGACCTTCAGGGCCACACGTTTGTGTAGGTTCCAGTGCTCAATGGCAACAGCCATCACCAGTCCCCCTATAAAAAGCATATTGGTGTCCTTTAAATATTCCCGACAGACCTGTAACATGGAACAAGGGAGAGAAAAGTCACAAGAAGCCAAGAGAGACGGCATTTTCTGAGGGAGGTTGTTCCAAAGCCATCAGCACGGATTAACTGTGGGTCGCATCTGAACAGTGAATTTGCTTTGATTTGAGATTAGCAGCTCCACCCAGAGCTCACTCTGGGCTTGTGCAAGTTCTACTCTGTGAAGAAAATAGCCAATTCCCCGTGTAACAACAGTGGAATAATAATAATAACAATAATAACAGTAATAGTAATAATAGGAAATAATCCCTGAATAAGAGAAGCTTATTAATGGCTGATTAACACATAGGCCAATGTCAATGAAGTAGTATCTCTTACTGTTGTTGAATCCATGATATTCATTAGTGGGAACAGCAGGACGGGCAGGAGAGCTGTGACAGCCAATGGCAGGGCTTCTGTGCACCAGAAAAGTGCCATCACTATGATAACATAACCGCATTCGGCCTCCTGGGGGGAAAGAGGGGAATAGGAGACATGATCAGAACACACTGTACATGGCACTTGGGCTTTCAGAAGGCAACAGCCCATAATTACATTCATTGCCTGATAAAGGGATTAGAGAAAAGGTTATTTCCTGTCTCCCATGTATTCTCTGAACTATGCAGATTTTAATCAAATAACAAACTGTTCAACAACCTTGTCAGAACTCCAAGGAGTAGATGAAGCCTCCAGGGGGTGAAAAAATAGTAACTTAGGAAAAGAAACAAATGGATGACTTTGAACCTTTCATGATAAGGGATTCCTGATTATGCTGATAGTGTTATATTCTGTAATTATGTCCTTGAGTTGCAGAAATAGTTATGATCCAGTAAAAGCTTCTTCACCTTTTGCTCAGCGTGTTCCAGGATATGGCACAGGTGAACCCCAGCTAATCTCAAGAGCCTGGATTCCTTGTACTGTAAATACTTCTACAATTTTTCATTGGATTTTTAGCTTAGTAGAGGCTTTGAAAGGCTCACTGACAGACTGGTCACAGGTCCTTTCAGCTTTCACTGACTTGTTTGTTTGGCAAGTATGATCCCCTATTTCATATAACTCATCTTCTGAGAAAACATTGATTTAGTTCTGCTTTGGACAACCCCTCCAAATTTTATATAAAAATGTTTAAGACGGTCAGATTCAGAATTACTTCTCACAACAGATTTTCATATGGTTGGGCTGGGGATGAAAGTAAGAAGAAGTAATATTGCAGATTGTGGTGTCTTCCTCACTTTGGAACTCATGCAATAATGGGTGATAGCAAATCCAAAGGAAGCAAAACGTGGTTGTTTGGCCTTGGATAAAGAATGACCACTAAAATACACTGGATAGTATGAATGAAATTGTAGTAATGCTTATCAAAGCTGGATTACAGAGGATTAAAACAAGGAGCTGGAATAATGGCTGGTAGAATTTGTGTTGCTTTAGAACATGCTCAGGACTTCGGAATGTGGCATGGAGGTTATGGAGATGGTGAAGCTGTCTTTAAGCAAAATTTTTAGCATTGTTTTCTCTCAATTATAATAGTTTGATGTCCAGTGCTCTGTCATTATAGGGCAGGTTAATAGCACAGCAGAATGGAAAAATGTGAAATTCCATCCTGTGAGCTGCCTGGTCACATCACTGCTGCATGTGGAGGCACCAGCTTTTCCTGCTCAGCATTGCCAGGGTGCACAATTCTAACCCAAACAATCTTCTTACAGGTTGCAAAGGGAAAAGTCCAGGCCGTTTTAAATTTGTGTGTTCTTGCTGACTACATAGAAACCAGAGAGAGTCATTTTCACAGAGGAACTGAGCCAAGACTGCCAAATCATTCCACAGGTAACACCATGGACTTACTGTATGTAACAATGCCTCCAGCAAGTGATCTTGAACTTGTGGGCTCAAGACAAAAAAAAAAAAAAAAAAAAAAAAAATTCTCTCTCTGGCTTCTTAGAACTCTTCTGTTCCAGATCTCTTTTCCCTTCGGTAACTCTTTCGCCTATGAAAAGTTGACTTTAAAAAAAAAGGTACTTTTTCTGTTTTTCTTCCTAGTAAGCTTTCAAGTAATAATTTAAACTATTTTATTTGCTTAGGTGCCACGCCTGAACAGTTACCACATTGCACCTCCAGCCAGTGCCACTCTATCATTCACGCTCGCAGTCCTCCAGTCAGAGCTCCAAAGTCTCTGATAACACTCAGAGCTGTGAGGAAGAAAGAGATTTGGGACAGGCAGGGAACAGTTAGTGAAGTGGAGAAGGAAGCTTGGAGAAGGAGACTATAAACTGGGAGTCAGCAGGGATCAGGAGACAGGCACAGGCAGAGACCAAAGGGAAGAGCTACGACTTGATGTCCAAAGAGCAGTGACAGGAGAGGCAGATTGCGATGAGTTATTTCAAGATACTGGGGCTGTAATAAGAGACCTGAAGGCCAGAGATGAGACATTTCTGAGCAAAGAGATTGGGAGTGTGAGAAACATGCCAGAGTGAAGAAGCTGCAGAAGGGTGGCAGGCTGCTGGCTCACAGATCTCTGTGTAAATGATCAGTGATCAGTGTCCCAGATCAGTGATCAAAATGATCAATGTCCCAGCAATACCTGACCCACTGCTACAGCTGCTGGTAGTTAACTTCTGAAGGTACGTAAGTAAGTCTTCCAAAACTTGGCATTTTAAATTTAAAATCCTTGTTTGGCAAGATTCTTACAGAAATATGCTAAAACAAGAGTGAAAGACATAGCATTTTTCCTTATGTGTCAGAATGTCTTGTCCATCTGACCAAGGAAAATGCCTCTGCTATGTGTAAGTGACAACACAGGGAAAAAGAAGGTGTGGACTGGATGCTGTTAGAAAATCAGAAGGGGGATTAAAATTGAACCTTAGATTGGAACTAAGGTTCACACGTAAAATCTTCAGTATAGAAAGTCCTTTGCTAAGGACAATCAGATGCAAAGCAGAAATCACAAATCTCATGTCACTGAGTGTTCTTCTAGAACATGCAGTCACAGATGTATCTGTTCATCCATCATTGCTTTTATATTGCCCCAATATTTGCAGATGTTTGATCAGGAAAACCAAAAGAGATCTTCGAGCAATAAATGTTCTCTGAGAAAGAATCTGTACGGTCCGTTCCCTCTATCACTTACAAGGAGCAGCTCTGAGATGCGGAGATTTGGCTTTTAAATGGAACTTAAAAAGTTCTTACCTTGGTAGGCACTGCTAGAGGAAGAGCAAGAGCGAGAAGGGGTACAAAAATTACGATGAGGTATTTCCTGAAGGCCAGGATCATCTCCAAGATGCCAGCCATGGTGCTGGAGCTAGCCCGGTGCTGAAAGGCCTGGGATCTGCTGCTGGAGACTATATAAACACTGGGGAATATTAACCATTGACCTCAGGAGATTGGGTGTTGATTTTGGAACTGTAATCGGAGAAAGAAGGAAGAGAACAAAGAAGGGAGGGGACAGCAAAAGAGTGTCAGACCAGGAACTTTCTTAAATCTTCCTGAAAGGTGGTCAGTCCAGGACAGAATTAACTCCTTGTGGACCAAGTAAATTTATTAAAAGCCAACTGAAATTACCTATTTTTTAAAAAATATTAACGGATTTTACTTTAATAATATCATCTTTGAATAGGTACTGTCATTCCTCCTATAAAAAAGGGAAACTGCTCCCTCCAAAATGGGTTGAAAATTGCTTTAAAAATATGTAGAGCACTGAAAACCACATCTGCATCTCCAGTAATCAAATACAGGGATTAGAAACAACTATGGAAAATGTTATATAAACGTTCACTGTGTTCACTAAGAAATTCAGTCT
Source organism: Pyrocephalus nanus (assembly GCA_038380795.1). Lineage (NCBI taxonomy): Eukaryota > Metazoa > Chordata > Aves > Passeriformes > Tyrannidae > Pyrocephalus > Pyrocephalus nanus. The sequence goes on from CM076281.1 coordinate 4,743,765, forward strand.
GGGCAGTAAAATCCACTGGGCAGAGCTTCTGTCACCAGGTGCCACATCAAATTCCTGGCATACAGGGACTGACAGTCCTTACCTTAGATCTTAGTGGACAGGGAGAGACTTGGCTATAGGGCATCACTTTGCAGACACTGGGCTTATTTATTTCACCTTTCAGCTCTTACAGGTTTATAGGCACAGCTTTGGGAACTTGGAGGATGCATTGGGGGCAAAAAAAGCAAAGAAAATAAAGGTGCTACAGGGAAATTACCAGCAATTCTGGTCTCAGTTGCAGAAAACCTCCAAAATATAAGCTGTGAATTACTTGAATCTGTAAATAAGCAGGAATGGAACCAACGTTTTTAATTCCAAAGGGAGTGTCTTGTTAATGTCACTTTGATGGCTTTATTTGGTAGATTGTACAATCACATCCCTCAGCTAAAGATTTCCATTTTATTGGTATAAATTGTCTTGGCACTGTTTATAGCTTACTCAAGCAGAGAGACAAAAAGGAAAGCACAGACAGTAGGTCATCTGATGTCAGCTCCACAAAAAGCTTCTGCTGTTTCTCTCTCTCATCCCTTTTCTGCCAGGGCTTGTTTTCTTTCAACAATGTGCTTATGATGGAAAACCAGCAGGGTTTCAGTTGCCAGAGTTGCAAGCTCGACTTGGGCATATTGCTCTCAACAAAGAGAGCTTTTGCATTTCACCCTCGGTACAAAAAGAATGAGAAAGAGCTTTCAGATGAATTATATTCCCTCACATTTTTGCATCCATTTAATGTTTAATTAGTGTCTTAAAAGGTGCAGTGGCAAAATCAGCCAACAGCAAGGTATTTTTTTCTACTTTTTACTCTTATGCCCTAAGGTTGCATTGAAAATCTAAAAGAACACATCGGTTTTGCATCTCTGTAACATGAAGACTGGCCTCCAGCTGCAGCCTCATCTATGGGGTGTAAATAACAACGTGGAAGAGTCTCAGGTGATGAATTGTGCCTGTTCTTCAGAAGCAACACATCCTCAGCGATGGTTTCCTCTGTCCTGTGAGTCATGATACCTGCAAAGATGATAAAAATGAGCTAAGTGTGTTGTGGTTTGTTTTGTTTGAGCTTTGCCTGTGGCCCATTAACAGTCCCTCGATGTTGTCAAAGGAGCCATGCCAATTTACATTAGTTTGGAACAGTTTATATAAATGGGTTAATCTAACACTCTGAATCGTGTGCTTAGAATTTAAACAGCAACTTGGTCTTTGCTTACTGATCTGCTCTTTGAGGCAGACCAAACCTCACAGGAAACCAAACAGCACAGTCAAAGCCTCTTCTATTAACTGAGCTTCGAAGTTATTTTGTCCTTTATAAAATGAAGTGTTTTCTAATGTGCTGTGAAATAATAGAAGTGATCACATATTGCTAACTACAACATTTCACAGATTCTGACTGCATGTACAATGTTGAGTTTTGCTTTGTTTGGAGACAAGAAAAAAACCTGTGTTTATGTTTAAATTTCTTCAACCATCAGGCTCGGGGCAGAGTGGCTGGGAAGTGGCCCAGTAGAAAAGGACCTGGGGTTGCTGGCTGACAGCTGAACTTGAGCCGGTGTGTGCCCAGGTGGCCAAGGGCTACCTGGCTTTTACCAGCAATAGTGTGGCCTGCAGGACTAGGGCAGTGCTGGCCACTGCTGAGGCCAGACCTTGAATCCTGTGTTCAGTTTTAGGCCACTCACAAGAGAGGCACTGGGGGGCTGGAGTGTGTCCAGAGAAGGGAACAGAGCTGGGGAAGGATCTGACGAGGAGTGGCTGAGTGAGCTGGGGGGGCTCAGCCTGGAGAAGAGGAAGTTCAGGGAGGACTTTATCAAGGTCAGAGGGGAAGCCGCTCAAGGGGTGGCTGAGGTCACTGGTTTTGTTCAGCCTGGAGGAGACCAAGGGGAGCCCTCATCGCGGGGCAGAGGAGGGGCAGGGGCTCTTCTCTCCTGTCTAGTGACCAGCGATAGGACCTGAAGGAGCGGCATGAAGCCATGCCATGGGGATTTAGATTGGATCCTAGGGAAAATTCCTTCACGGAGAGGGTTGTCCAGCCCTGGCAGAGGCTGCCCAGGGCAGCAGCGGAGTTACCATCCCTAGAGGGATTTAGGAGTGTGGATATGGCACTTGAGGACATGCTTTAGTGGTGGCCTTGACCGTGCTGGGTTAACATCGGTCTCGATGAGCTTAGAAGGCTTTTCTCACCTCAACAATTCTATGAAACAACACACGGCGGGCGGGGGTGGGGTGTGTGTGTGTGTGTGTGCTGAACGCTGCATCTGTATCACGGGACTCGCTGCAGCGGCAGCGCCGAGGGATCCCGGGGACTCGCAGAACCCCCCCGGTTCCCGCGGGCGGCGGGGCGGAGCGGAGGGGCCCGGCCCGGGCGGAGCGGAGTCCATCCCGACCCGGCCGGGCCGCGCCGCTCCCGCCCCGCCATGGCTGCCATGGCCGAGCCGCCGCCGCCGCCCGCCGCCCCCCCGGCACCCCCCGCTCGCCGCCGCCTCTGCCCGCCGCTGCTGCCCGCGGCCGAGCCGCTGCTGTTCCTGGCCACCGTGTCCGTGGGGCTGCAGGGCCCGCTCGCCACCCAGTACCTGTGGGACCGGCTGGGCGCCGAGCGCGGCTACCACGGCCACAACAGCAGCGGCTCCGCCGGCTGCGGGAACAGCAGCGCGGCCCCCGACCCGCTGCGACAGGTGAGGGGATACCGGGGGAGAGGGGGCACAGGGGAGTCCTCAGGGAGCCCTGGGGGACCAGGGAGGAACAGGGAAGGAGAGCGGGGGAAAGGGGAGCTCCAGGGGTAGATGGGGAATTGGGGGGAGAGGGGATCCCCGGGGGAGTCCTGGGGGAAAGGGGACTCCGGGCGAGCGGGTAAACCAGAAGCCTGAAAGGAGCAGGGGGTCCGAGAGGAGCCCTGGGGGTGCAGGGAGGCCCTGAGAGAAGGGAGGAGCAGGGGGAGAGGGGAGCTCGGGAGGAGTGAGGTGTCCAGGGAGAGAGTGGAGACCCCAGAGGAGCAGGGAGCCCGGAGGGGAAAGGCAGCTTGGGGAGAGCAGGGGAGTGGAGAGCCCAGGGTGGCACTGGGTGCTGTTGAGAGTCCTCAGCCACCTGTTTCTCTCGCAGGAGGTGGAAGCCCTGGTCTCCCACTGGAACCTCTACATCAACTTGGGGGGCTTCTTTGCCAGTCTCTTCTCCGTGACTCTCTTTGGACCATGGAGCGACCGCGTGGGCCGCCGTCCGGCGCTCATCCTGCCGGCAGCGGGCATGGCCCTGCAAACGGCCATCTACCTACTCGTCATGTACCTGGAGCTGCACGTCGCCTTCTTTCTCCTGGGACGCCTTCTGAGTGGCCTGACGGGAGACTACAACCTGATCCTGGCCAGCTGCTTTGCCTACGTGGCCGACACCAGTGACAGGCGCACGCGGACGTTCCGGGTGGCCATCCTCGAGGCGTGCCTGGGCACTGCGGGCATGCTGGCCAGCATCGGTGGCGGCCAGTGGCGCAAGGCCCAGGGCTACATCAACCCCTTCTGGCTCGCCTTTGCTGCCACTCTTGCTGCCACTCTCTACGCTGCTTTCTGCCTTCAGGAGTCAGTGAAGCAGAGGAGACCGGCCAGGCTGTTCACGCTCAGCCATTACAAGGCCGTGTTCAGGCTGTACCTGGCCCCAGAGCACCCGAGCTCCCGGTGGAAGCTCGCTCTTTACTCCCTGTCTTTTTTCCTTCTTGTCACAGTGCATTTTGGAGCCAAGGACCTCTTTGTTTTGTATGAGCTTGGCTTCCCTCTCTGCTGGGCTTCTGACCTCATCGGGTACGGCTCCGCCGCCAACTACCTGGCTTACCTGAGCAGCCTGGTAGGGCTGCGGCTGCTGCAGCTCTGCCTTGAAGACACCTGGGTGGCAGAGATAGGCTTGATCTCCAACATTGCTGGACTGGTTGTGATTTCTCTCGCTACCACAACAGCACTGATGTTTACAGGTGATGCTGAATTCTTAAATCCATATTTCCTAGAATATTAGGTTTCCCGTAGCTGTATTACACTGCAGACACAGGCTAAAGTTCATTATAGGATCTAGGAGGATGAATTGGGTCTAAATACAGCAGGGAGAAACTGCCTGCAGCTACAGATTTCTGGGACTGACTTTGGAGACTTTATTTTTCATCTGGGCTTTCCCTAATGTGCTGTATCTTGCTCACAGGTTATGGGATTCTGTTCCTTTCCATGGCAGCCACTCCAGTCATCAGATCCAAGCTCTCCAAGCTGGTCAGCGAGACAGAACAGGGTAAGGACTTAGCTGGTGTGCTTAAGCCAGGTCCTGAAACACTGTCTTCTTGGAACACTGAAACAAAAATGTTTGAGGAAGTTAGAACTTTCGTGATTCTTCTGGACTCCTGTGTCTTTGCACTCACTTTCAGACCCAGGGTAGCATTTTATTTTTTTCAGAATAATTGTCATTCACTGATTTACACTTGCTGCATTTTCAAGATGAGGACGAGGAAAAGCAAGATGAAAAGAACTTGCAGGAATGGTTCATTCATCTATCTGTCCATCTCCAAAAGGTTTTACAAGGAGCCAGAGTTAAAATGTGTTATAGAACAGGGAAAAAAGGGTGTTTCTCCTGACCATAACTTTTCTCTGTAGATCAGTAACAGTGATCAGAACCAGATGTTGTTGGAGGGTTATATCATTGACCGTGGTAAAAGATCATGGATAACCTGTAGGAGGAGCATGTTTGCCTTTCATCCAGTAATGTACTTGGAGATCATGCACTTGCTGTGAAACATGACATAGGAATGTCTCTGAGGCAGAGGGAGGAGGGAGTTGAGATAGGAACAATCAATAGGGGATTTTGTACAATTCATGTTTCTTATTTTAGAATGAAGATGGCGTGTATTCAACACCAGATTACGATGCTAAATCTATAAATTGCTGTCTTCTGCTGTACTTAATGTTTAACAAGTGATAAGATATGCTTCTCAGTAGACAGATCTATGTAGCCCTAGTCTGAAGCATTCTCAATCCAGTTGATAGATAATATCCCTGGTCAGCCCAGGTGGGTGATACCAATTCTTCAGGTTGGTGAGATGGTCCTGGCTACAGAGAAGCAAGTGGGACAAGTTTAACCTGCCAGGCCAAGTCTGTGTCCCGGCTTGCCACACTTGATTCTCCCACACCTGTTTTCTGATGGGAAGTGCAAACCCTTAGAAAGATTCAGAATCCCTCTGAAGGTGACGTGTTAAAGCCATTTGCAGGCATTAACCACCTGTCTATCTTGCCACTAATCTCTTACCTCTTTTCCAGGTGCTCTCTTTGCTTCTATTGCCTGCGTTCAAGGGCTGTGTTCCCTCGTGGCTACAGGAGTGTTCAACTCTCTCTACCCTGCGACCTTGCACTTCATGAGGGGATTCCCGTTTCTCTTCGGGGCTATAATCCTTCTTATTCCAGCAGCTATTATTGGGTAATTTAGTTCATATTTCTGAACTTTGCCACAGGACCTATGAAATGTCACGTGGAAAATATTATTTACTCTTCTTAGGAGGGACAGTTTTTAAGGCATATTTTCAATTGAGCTTATGAGAGAGTGTTTGGTACCCCAGTAAACAGAAATGCAGATAATTTCTTCTGGAATCTGAGTCCTAGGGATAAACCTGCAGCCTGAGTAATGTAGCTGCAAATATTCAGAATGCTTTGAAGTTTCATTCCACCCTCAGTGGAATCCAAAATCTGGAGCTGAATTTGAAAGTCCTCCTTTTTGGAAGAGATAGAGCTCTCAGCAGTCTCTCTTCCTGTCATTTCTTTAATTGTTAAAGCAAAAGTTGTATTGTGATAGAAAACATCCTGTGGTAGGTTCTGGGAGAAGGAATGTGTTGGGATTTGCAATAGATGTGCAACAGCTCTTGGCAGGGTCATTTCGTTCTGTTCCTTTGAAACTTTAAAACTCACTTAATTCAGCGACATCCCAGTGTGCCTTCAAAGGTTCTGTTTGTTCTTTCGTAGGTGGATTCAAATCTGGGACTCAAAACATGACTACAATCACTTCCAAGATGGTCCCCCATCCCCTGCAAAAGACTGAGCAGCAACTTAGCAACAAGGAATTGACCAGCACAGCAGTGTCCACTTGAAGACTGCCCTTTATTCTTCCCTCAAAGGACAGATTAGTGTGGGAGGGACACCCGGCTTGTCCCTACTAACTTTTAAATGCCAAATATTTGGAAATCATGGCTCTGACTACAGGAGGAACCTGATTTGCAGATGTGAATGCCTCCTCAGCATTGTGTTGGCTCATCTATCAGAGAAAACCCAAGAGACCCAGAAGCCAACCAAGCTGTTGTGGGCCATTTGCAAGGCTGGTTAGTGTTTGGGGTTTGGAGAAGGCACTGTGACATGCTTTTAAGGGGGAGAGAGGACTGAGTTCTGGTTTAATTGCCAAACACTCTGAGTACTGCAGTGTGTAGCAGATGAGCTTTCGGTGTGGGTGAGGTGTGGATTGAAGCCTGCAGAGCCAGAGTGAAGCAGAGGTGCCCAACAGTGTACTGCTGAGGAGGAAGATCCATGCTCTGGATCAGCATGTTGCCAGTAAAAATCCTACAAGTGTCACATGCCAGACCAAGCTCCCACAGAAATCCTAATGGGGAGGGCTAGTTTAGCACAGGAGTGCTACTGCCGTCCTTATTGACTGAACCAGCTTTAGTTTTGCAATTGGAGGTGTCCTAGGAAGAGGATCTAATTCATGAAGCGTTTGTAGGAGTGCCAGTTGCATGTCCTGCCTGTTTGCAGCTCAGCAAGCTGCTTTTAAAAAGTAACAAATCATCTGAGAATACTACAGTGCAAACAGAATATATCCTGAGTTGAAAGGAGCCCACAAGGATCATCCAAGCAACTCCTGTAGGTGCCTTAATTGACAGTTGCCAAAACTGATGAACTTAAGGCTAAAACTGTCAAGATTGGGCCCCCCTAAGTGAAGCCCCTTACACTGTAGTTGTGCCCTAGTGTCTTGGGAAATCACTGCTGTGCTTATGGCAGAGTCCTTCCTCACCGATACACTGTGCTGTAGTGATTAGCTGGTGTGGGACTAATGTCTTTAAGGTCAATTTTTTGTTGTTGTATGGGGCACAACTTTATGTTGGTGACCTCAGTTCTGCTGCCTCTCTCAGGATCTATTGATGCCAGTAAGCAAATCTCATGTTCATGGTGCTTACAATTGTTCCTTTCAAAGCAATACCTGTATTGCTGCAATCCAGTTTTCTTCCAAGTGCCATAAACCAGCAGTTCTGTGTACACTGCACCGCACACACTGTTCAAGTACCTGCAATAATGTCATTACTGTTACCTTCAAAATGAATAAAACCTCCATTCTCTTTTATGGTTCATGAAATGACAGATTTCTTGTGCAGCTGTTGATATCGTTTGTCCTTGCCTTGTCCGGGGTTTCTCTCCATTATTTTTATGCCTTGTCCTTTATTGAAGACTTTGCAATAAAGAGGCAGCAGTGGTAATTTTGTCTGCCTTGTGGAGAATGAGTGCGTGAGAGTCAAAAGTTAGGAAAAATGCAGGTTTGGGACTTACAAGGAGCTTTTCCTGACCACCTCAGTAAAGGTTGCAGGAGTGCTTTGTCTGAAACATGTCCTTAACTATGAAGTAAATATGAAGTGCTTATACACTGCTTTGTTCCTGTCCATTAGGAGTTTGTGACAAAAGCAGGGGAACTGGGGAGAGGAAAAACAAGATAATTGGGAAGTAGAGAAGCAGGAGGTAGAGAAGCAGAGAGGCTTTAAGAACTTGGTGTTACGCCACTTGCTCCATGTAAGAATGCCAGGGGACATAAGAGTTACAGGTCTGATTGCTGGGCTAAACCCAGAATTGGCCTCCCCAAGGAACAGGGCATGCTGTGAGTGTTGTGGTAGATGTTTGTGGCTGAACTGATTGTGAAGTAAAGTTCTTCTCTACCACAGGCTCCATGGACGCCAATCCAAGCGGCTTCTCAGTGTGCAGTGAGGTGAAACTTGTGTACTGGCTCTGCTGCCCTGCTTGTGCCAGTGTGCTTGCAGGGGAGAAATTCAATGGGAACTATTATGCCTTATTAAAAAAATTAAAACAAAGTTTTTCTAGGCTGTCCTCCAAGAACTACAACAGAGGAGCCATGGGTGGTGACTGTGGGCAGCAGGCAGAGTCCCTGGGGATGCAGGGAGCTACATCAGTCCATGCAAAGATGAGTGTCAAGTGGGAGTCCCACAGGAAACGGTGCCTGGGGAATGTCAGTTCTGCTGCATGATGGCAAGGGAGAGCAAGTGCGAGGAGGCTGCAGCGAGAGAAGCCCATGCTACAGAGAGAGATGAGGTGGGGATTTAGAGTATAAACCAGATTTATTAATAATTCCTGATAAAACAACTCCAAACACTTCTGACATGTCATAGCAAAGGAACGAAGGGAGGGTGAGGATAGAATTCCTTTCCTTGAGACTGCTCCAGCTGGAAGGGGCTGGGTATGAGAGATTTTGCCAGGAGCAGGGTGAGTTCATTAAGGTGCAGATAATGATGGAGAAACAGGAGGAGTCACAGTCTGTGCAGCTGGAGCATGAGATGGGATCTTGTTCCAGGTGAGTCACCTGAGCTGTAGAGAACAAGTAAATCTCCACATTGAATAGTGGGTGAGGAGGTTAATTGCTACAGAGCTCCTGGGAAACAAGATGCAATAATCTTAGTGGGTATTATTGTAGGGAGAAAAATCCTTAGAACTGTTTGTGTGGGACTCCTTCAGTGACCATGGAGGCCTTGACATTCAATCAGTTATTCAAGACTTTTCCCTGAAGCAGCTCACAAGTGGCTTTTTTGCTTTAGCAGATTCACCTTTGGGCTCATCTGCTGGCTTCTTCATATTTAATCTGGAGATAAGATAGATTCTATTTCTAAGGGATTCTGGGCAGATATGGCTATTAACCTTTCACTGGAGAGCAAAGATGCCATTAACTGTGAGCTGATAAGAGCTATCCATAAAGCTGTGATTAAGCACCATAATTAACTTCTTTTTTTTTTTTTTTTTTTTCCTGAAATGTTCATGAGTCTAAGCCAGGAAAAAAAGTGTTTGTGTTCCTGCCAGCAAGGCAGGTACCAAGGCTTCAGGAAGAGCCAGGAGGAGGACAGGGTGGCTGAGACTCCTCTTTATCTCTGGAAAGAGTTATCTTAAGCAGGAATGGGAAGAGGAGCTTGCTGCTTCTGCAGGGTGATGCAGCAGCCTGGTCTTCAGAGCATCAGGGCAGCCTGTTTTTTTTTCCATGTTCCTCTGTGCTCTTACTCCTGCCCATGCTCTGAACAAGGATGTCTTTTTGCATTACTCACTTTGCTCTGCATCAAAAAATACAAACTCAGGTAGGAGCTGCAATTTCTGCTCCTAACATGCAGAATAGCATGTTGCTTAGAGGCTGCTCACCCTCCAAGCGGGTGGGAGAAGCAGGACAAGGCTGGGAGCATGGAATTCAGGCAGTGCTAGTCCTGCTCCCAGCTGGAGCTCACTCCTAGCATCTTTTGCTGACCCTTTGTATCAACTTTACACTTCCTTGATATTTTAAGGTGAGTAGCTGCAAAAAGCCCCGGTGGGTGTTGAGAGGAGCTCAGTAGAAAGAAATGTGGTGTTCAATCCAGCAGTGAGTAGGGACAACCCCGAGGAGCTCAGCCAGGGGTGTGTGATGGTCAGCAGGGAGATACACCAGCTCCTGCTGAAGGAGATCTGCCGTGGAGCAGTGACAAAATAAAATACAGCCAGTGGATAATAACTCCATGAGTACAGCACAGCAATTAGCATCTTGCCTATCTGCATGGAGACATGTTTTCCAGAGTCACAGTGCAGCCTCCCACACCCTGGAAGTACAGACCTGATAGAGTAGTGAAGCTGAGACATCAGATGGAGGCAAGGAAGGTGTTTTAAAAGCACTTTTTGCAGAAATCCTGCAGGAACTTCACATGGTCTAACCCCAAACTTCCGTCGCCAGAGTTAAGAGCACACAGTGGTTTTGCAGCACTGGGAGGTGGAAGGCCCTCAGGAAGGGAGTGAACTCTTGTGATAAAGGGACATTACCGGAAAAGAGAAAGCAGTTCAGAAGGCCTCTGTGTGTTATCTTTCCCAAACACAGGGATTTTGTTAGGGCTTAGCTTTTATTTGCCCTTTCCTGCTCGCAGTTGCTGACCAGAAGGATATTCCCATGGCACAAGCAGAGCCACACGGTGCTTATAGACCATTTCCTGTCAGTTGTTCTTCTCTCCCATGTGTCCTTTCGTGATGGACCCTCACCAGTTCCCCAGTTTTCAGTCCTTGGAAGATCCTGCCTCTTTGGACGTGCTCCTGGGGAAAGCTGCAGCGTTTGAGGGATGCTGGATAGTGCCAGTCTCCCTCACACCCCCTGCACGTCCTGCTGTCCCACAGGAGGATGTGGAAGACAACTTGTCCATCCCAAAGTCCACCCAGGCTTGGCTCAGCAGGCACCGTGTGAGTGAGTGCTGACCTTTTAGGTCCAAGGACTTGTATTTGGAGGGTGAAGAGGGGGTAACGAGCCACAGGCCTTCTCTCAAGCCAAGGTACTAAGATGGGAAAAAGTCAGGAGGGACAAATTGGGACCCACACAAAAAGGGGTCACCTGGGAAGTCTCTGGAGGGGATGAGGCAGCTGTGCTGGTTCTAGCTCTGCCCCATGGAGATCGAGCAGTCCAGCCCATTCTCTGACCCAGCCGAGGAGTCCCGGGAGGAACGGCCCTGGAGAAAGCGGATGATTTTCTCGATCGTGGCCTCCTGGTACTCATGGGACCACCTGTGGTTTTTTTTGAGGAGAAAATGTGATTTAATTTTTCTGTTGCCTGAGATGTCACAAGATAGCTCTGTTCATTTGGGCTGGGAGACAGAGACCCCCTTCATCCATTCCAGCTCTCTAAGAGATCCTCCTTTTCCCCATGGAAAATGCAGCAACACTGGATGCTGCAGGATGCCCTGCCAGGCTGGGATGCATGAGGGGAAGCAGGAGGGGAGAGGAATCCAAGTGAACTGCAAAACCTGACAGCATCGCTCCTGCCTGGAGGGATGGGGGCACAGGGAAGGGTGTCCTCCCAGCAGTGCTGACATGGGGAGCTCTGTCACCCAGAGGAGCCTCAAGCACAACACCAGCAACAGGGATGTTGTGGGAACCTTTGCTCCCTGCATGCTCTGCATTACCTGAAGTGACTCACTGCTCCTTTGACCTGTTCTGCCTCCTTCACGTGTTTCTTGCAATGTCCTTGTGCTCTTTGCTACTGCTTATGCAAGGTGTTCTCTCCAGGTGTCAAGGAACCCCAAGGCACAGATGACTTTTACTTACTTGATACCATTAAATTTCAGGACAGCCCTCATGTCCTTGGGAAGCGTTTCTGGGTCTGGCCACTCGAAATGGTCTGTAACAGGTACAATGTTCTTTCCAGAGTTCAAGGCTGTCACAATCTCCTGCAGGAACACGCAGGTGCTCAGGCTATGGCCTGTGCCAGCCCATCACCAGCCCCTTCCTGCTCCAGGGTCCACCCAGCTCCCACGTGATCGCATTTCCTACCTTGTGTACCCAGTCCTTGCACTCGGGGTCTTCCATGCATTTATCCAGTGCGTTTGGTGAGAGGACCAGCACAAAATTCCGGGCGCTCATGACGCTCTGAATCAGCTTGTCCTCAAACTTCCCTGCCTCCAGCTTCTCCACGTCAATGAACACGCTGAAACCGTGCAGCTGCAGGTGGACCTTCAGCAGGCTGGTGGCAAGGGAGGACAGCACCATGAGGAGAGGTTTCACGTGCTCTCCCACCCCATTGCTAAGATATGGTGAGACAGAGGAGTAGCCAAGAGGCTCCCACAGGGAATGGCACAGTCCTTGAGATGCCAGCTCATGCAGAGAACACAGGGAGCTGACATTAGTTCCCTGCTGTGATCCCCTAAGAGCACAGCTTGAGGAAAGGGTAAGTCAGTGTCAGAGAGGGACAAGGTGGCAGTGACAGGACTGGGAATTAGCCTGTTCACTGTGCAGGTTATGGCACGTGCTGTCCCTATTTGCCCTGTGGGTTTTGGCAGCATCTCCCTCCTCCCCATTCCACATTTTTCCCACAACTGATTACCTGCCTTTGCTTTGGACTTCAGCCCAGCACCACACTCTTGCCTGCAGGACTCACCTGGCCAGCTGCGAGCCGGTGCTCCTCCGGTAGCTGATGAACACATCGGTCCCATTCGACGTGGTTTGCAGAGTTATAGGGGAGTGAAGCGTTTCTGGGCAGAAAAAACAGCAACCAAAAGTTAATAAAACACCGACAGCTCACCCCAAACAGCCCTCAGTGCTCATCCAGCCCCTCCCGCCTGCCCTGCAGCGGCAGTGCCCGCACCCCTGGCCGCGGTGAGGATGCGGACGCGGTGGAAGCCCGTGTCGATGTGACAGTCCTCCTGCAGCTGCTGCTCCGTCACCCGGTGCAGGAAGTTGCGGTTGATGCCGCAGGTGAGCAGGTTGTAGGTGTACTGCCGGAATTTGGGGTCGATGCCGCCCAGCCAGTCGGCCAGGTTGCTGCGGTCGCACGTGGAATAGTTGGCGAAGGTCTTGAGCTCTGTCAGCTCCCGGAAAAACCTGGCAGAGAAACAAATGACGGTGTGGAGCAGGGAGGGGAGGGCTGAGGGACCAGGCAGGACCTAGAGACATGTGGTACCACATCTTTTATCTGCCCAGGAGAGAGTGCACTCCATGCTGTGGTGAAGGATGAGCAAAAGGAGTAGAAAAGAGCTGCATGGGAGTTCTGGTCCTCGGTTGCAGGGATGTGAGGAGCTCAGCTAAGGAAGGAGCAGCTTGGGTCCTGTCTTTCTGAGTAACTTGCAGGATCCCACATGCCTAGTGCCATAGGTGGTCTTTCCCCATCCAACACCTCTGCCATACACTGGCTCCATTCCAGAAATCCCTCTGGGACTGCAAAGTGCAGTGGAAAAGTCCTGGCAGTCCAGGTTTTGCATTTGGAGGATATCTGTTCTTGTCTTTGCAAGAAGGGAAATGCACAGACCTTGTCCCCAGCTCTGCCACTGTGGTGATGCCATGAGAGAGTCTAACATGCCCTGGTGACAGTCCTACCTTTTCCGAGTGATGCTGGAGTCCATCCCCAAATCCTCTTGCAGCTCCTTCTCTGTCAGCCTCAGGAGAATGTCCCCATCCACTTGGTGATCCTGCCAAGAGAAATACAGGCTGGAAAGGTCCCAGGAAAAGGTTACCCCTCTGCTGCAGGATGGGGCAGAAGGGTCCATCTGTGTGTCCCTCGCCTGGCACACAGCCCTACCAGAAATCTCTGGCAGTATTTGTTGAATCCGATCTGCTGCAGCCACGTCTGCACCTCGCAGGACTTCCAGTTGGGGACCGTGGGCAGGATGCGCCGAGGAACCTCCTCCCCTATCATGCGCAGCACCTTTTTGGCCAGGGAGGAGGTGGTGCTGCTGGTGGAGTAGCACACTATCCTCTTCAGGCTCTGCGTAGCCCCGATCTCACCAAAAATCTGGGGACACGAAAGGTGGAGACTTTGCTTTCCCTCCTCCTCCCCACAAGCTGTGCCAGGCCAGGCGTGCAGGAAAAGGGTGCTTGGTGAGCTCACGGGGGAGCAAAAAGACACCAAGGTGCAGTTGTGGCCACCCTTCCCTTTGGCACCGCCTTCCTTCAGGCCAACCTACCCTTTACCTGTGTTTTCTTCTGCCTGGTTTTGATGGCGGCCTCGGTGCAGAGGTAGAAGGCGGCGATGCACTGGGCTTCCAGCCGCGAGCTGTCCAGCAGGGGCACGAGCCGCTGCAGGTCCTCCGCCGTCCGCCCCTGGACGTTGTCACTGCTGCCCAGCATCTCACAGGCGAACCGCTCCGGGTCCAGCGAGGCGATGAACGGCTCCACCAGAGCCAGAGTCCCCGAGCGCTCCACCTCCTTCTCGATTTCCTTGTTGGTGGCCAGCACCGTGATGGCCAGGCACGCGTGCAGCCGGATGAGTTCGTCGTCCTTTGAGAACACCAGCGGGAAAAGCCATTCTGCCGCCCTCTTCTCGATCATCAGGCGCTGGTTGGCCTGCCCTCCGTACATGGCACAGTTGGCCAAGGCCATGGCGCAGTGCCGCAGCACGACGGGGTCCGTCCAGCGGCACCAGTACAGGATGGCATCCAGGCCCCCGTCAGAGATGAGCTGGAAGCAGGTCTCCTCAGTGTGTTTGAACATGTGCTCCAGGATCCCAGAGACGCTCTGTGCCAGCTGGGGCACATCTCGCTCCTTGGCCAAGTTCAGAATCACGCCCAGGCCGATCCGAGCGATCCGATCCCTGTGGGAAGGAGAGGCACAGGAAGGTGAAGGGCAGATGGATGTGCAAGGAGGGAGAACAGTGACTTGCATGTGGACTCCCCCATGTTTCAGTGGCATTTGTCCCAAGACAGACAGATGTTTCCCTATGGGACACAGGTGCCAGATATGCAACGCCAGGAAATGCAACAGGCTGTGTTGGAAGAACTGGTGTTGGAAGAATCTGTCTGAGTCTGATGGAAGAGCTTGTGACGGGACAGGACATGGGATGCACAGCCCAGGGCTACCTCATTAGATGCTCTTATACTCAGGGCAGGACATACATGGCAATTAACAGGCAGGGTAGGCTAATGCCAGGCTAGAAATGGATTTGCTGCATCAGCATTGCTTGGGGGTGTGTGAACTGCTTTTTGTTAGGGGGTGAAACTTGTTTATGCTGTCAGGACAGGGCTTTCACACCTGGCTGAGCAGCCATGCAGCCCTGTCCACAGGGACGAGTGAGTGTCAGGGATGCCTGTCCTGGGATGGCAGCTTTAGGAAAGCTGTTTGTTTCCTCCGTCCTGTGCCCTCCTAGAAGAGGACAACAAGAGCCCAGGGCATGTGACCAAGGGCTGCTAGCTGCTGCTCAGCCATGGCTGGCCTTGGGAGCCCTGTGCTGCTAGGATGGTCTTAAATTGACACCTGAATAGGGCTGTGCCTTGAAAACACAGTGAGGAAGGGGGAAATCAGGATCATAGAATGGTTTGAGTTGGACAGGACTTTAAAGCTCATCTCATTCTAACCCCTGTCCATGGGCAGAGGCACCTTCCACTAGACCAGGTTGCTCCAAGACACATACAACCTGGTCTTGAACACTTCCAGGGATGCAGCAGCCGCAGCTTCTCTGGGCATCCTGTGGTGGTGCCTCATCACCTTGTGAGATGGGCTCTTGGCTGCCCTCCCATGAGCTTTCCTGGGGTGAGCAGCAGCTCCATCTCTGCCCTTAGCACCTGTTTGATGCTGTGATGGAGCTGCCTGGTTTGTGAGGCAGTGCTGGCACAGATGCCCCATGCTGTGCTGCTCATGAGGGCAGTGCCATCACGCTTGGTCCCCCGCGGTGGTGGGGTGATGGCACACCAGCCTCTGTGCTGGCAGGCGGGAAGAGCATTTCTGGGAAACCTGTGACCCACAGGGCTCATGCTGACCTTGGGGTGGGTTTGACAGGAAATGTTGTAGAGAGCTCTGGGAAAAAAGAGAAAAAAAAAAAAAGCCCTCAGCCTGGGTCTGGCTCCAAGCCCAGACTAGGACATGGAGCTGGATGACAAACATGGCCCCACCAGGTCCCCGACTCCCCGCAGCCGCAGATGGAGCCAGGTCTGGTCCAGCTCCCAGCTAAACACCACTGCAGCTGTGCACGGAGAGGAAGAGGCCTGTAAGCCAGAGGCTTGGATCCAAGGGGGGAACCCACACCTCCCTGCCATTGCTCGGAGGTTGATGGTGGATCAGGCTGCAGGAAGCAAGGGGCTTGGGGCCCATGGCTTCTCCAAGACCCTGACCCATGAACTGCTCCTGGAGCAGAGATGGCAAATCCAGCAAATGCTTTCTCTTGCCAAGAAGCTGAGTGCTGAATGCAGAGCATGCCAGTGATGCTTCCTGGGATTAAATTCCACCCTAATGGGCTTTCCTGATTTAGCTGTTGCTTATTTTTGCCTGCCAGAGCATGCAGTGAGGCCCAGGCTGGGAGTCCACAATTTTACAGCAGGAGACATCACCCAGGAAGCTGGAGCAACACTTTGGCCAGGCTCCCTCCACATGCTTTCAGGAGCCCTGGCTGGGGACAGCTGGGCTGGGGTGCTCCGAGGGAGAGCGGAGCTGGCAGAGTGCATTTGGGGTGTTGGAAGGGCAGGTTGTGTGCGGGTGCTGCATCAGCAGTGCTGTGCATTCAGATGTGCCAAGTGCCATGTGTGCACATGCACCTTTGTGCAGGGATTTGTACACACACACACACACACACACACATATGGAGGCACACGATCCCACCCCACCTGTGCCGACGCTCTGGCAGAGCCAGCCCAGTGTCTCTCACCTGTCCTGGGCAGCAGCACATGTGTCTGAGCGAGGGGCTGTGGGCTGGGCAGCTCTGAGGCCCACCCACCAGCCAGCCCCCTCCTTATGGCTCCATTCCAGCCCTGGTCAGCAGCAGGAAGTCTCTTGAGAAGTGGCTTTGTCCTCCTCCTCCTCCCGCTGAGGTTATGGCTAAGGGGGAGTCTGCGTCTTGTCCTTGGGGTCAGATGCTCTGAGCCAGCCAAACTGACTCAGCTCGATCACAAAGGGCGGCCACAGGCTGAGTGGGGGCACCCCAATCCTCACCAGCATCCCTGAGCTGGGGCTGGTCCTCCTCCCTCCAGCTGTGTGGGAAGGGAGCAGCTCATACTGTTGCCTGGACATGAGTCAGGGACCCCCTGTGCAAGTGCTGGGTGTAGGGGGATATGGTGGGGGTTGGTGCACCAGGAGCACCCACAGCACCCAGAGCAGGGAAATTTAGGGGGTGTGGGTGAGGTGGGTGTAGGCAAGTCAAAGTCAAATTGGATGGGGCTTGGAGCAACCTGGTCTAGTGGAAGGTGTCCCTGCCTATGGTGTGGGGTTGGAATTCTTTAAGGTCCCTTCCAACTCAAACCATTCCGTGACTCTGTGAAAGAGCTGATGGTGCCTGGGGCGGTGGGGAGGGCTGTGCCTGGCAGGGTGAGGGGCTCTTTGCAGACTCACCTGTTTTCTGCCACCAGGATCTGCTCCAGGAGTTTTCCTGCCTGGCACTTGGTCTCCAGCTCGGCGGTGTACAGCAGGTTGAGCAGCAGGTCCAGGCCCCCCTCCAGGCGGATCACATCGCACAGCACCTTGGCCACGTCCCTCCCCAGCGCGGGCATCCCCCAGGCCTCCTCTACCAGGCGGAACACCTCGGTGATGGCCGCCCGCAGCCCCTCGGGGGTGGTCGCCTGCGTGGCTTGGGCGATGGCCCGGCGCAAGGCGGGCAGGACCCGCTCCAGCGCCTCCCTCACTTCGATGCCCACCCCTGGGGAGACCCTCCGGTGCTCCCGAGCGCTGCCCCCGCCCGCCCAGCCGCCCGCCCGGCTCACACACTCGGGCACCGTCAGCCGCTCCGCGCTTGCCATGGCCAGGGACCGGCCCAGGGTGTGCAGGGAGAGGAGCAGGGCGAGCATCCGTGGCTGCTACCGCAGCATCCCCTGCCACCGGCCC
This sequence comes from Pyrocephalus nanus, assembly GCA_038380795.1. Taxonomy (NCBI): domain Eukaryota; kingdom Metazoa; phylum Chordata; class Aves; order Passeriformes; family Tyrannidae; genus Pyrocephalus; species Pyrocephalus nanus. Next base: position 4,761,290 of record CM076281.1, read on the forward strand.
CGCAGCGCCTGCAGGGACCCCCCGCTCCTGCGCGGACACGGGTGGCCGGGGGGGGCGAGGGGCACGGGAGGGGGGCCGCGTCCCGCTCCCCCCTCTGCCCTGTCGGGATGCGGAGCTGAAAGCGGAGCGGGATCCGCCTTCCCCGAGCCGGGCTCAGCATCCCGGTCCCCGGGGCTGATGTCACCGGGCGCAGGCGCCGCCTCTCCGAGGAGGGGCTCGGTCCGGCAACTGCATCCCCCTCCCTCTGCAGATGCTCCGGCATCCCCCCAGACCCCTCCTGCCACCAACCCTGGAGGGATTTAACAGAAGCGTGGATGTGGCACTTGGGGACAGGGCTTAGAGTAGGCTTGGCAGGGCTGGGATAACGGTTGGACTCGATCTTAGAGGTGTTTTCCGACCTAAATTCTATGATCCTATGATTGTGGCCTTTCAGTACTTAAACAAGCCTTACAGAAAAGAGGTAGAGTGGCTTTTTACACAGGTAGAGAGTAATAGAGCAAGGGGGAATGGTTTTAAACTAAAAGAGGAGTGATTCAGATTGGATATTAGGAGGATATTCTTCCCTGTGAGGGGGGTGATGCACTGGCCCAGCTTGTCCAGAGAAACTGTGGATGTCCCACCCCTGAAAGTGTTCAAGGACAGGCTGGATAAGTCTTGGGGCAACCTGTTATAGTGGAAGACGTCATTATCCGCAGCAGGAGGCTGGAACTAGACACAAACAATTCCAAGATTCCACAGCCCTCTCTGCCCAGCCTGAGCTGGGGCTTGTCCTGCTGTCCCCACGGTCCCCCACCTTGCCCAAGCTGCTGCTGTGGTGGTCATCTCCACAGCAGGCAGGGACCCCCACGCTGTTTTGGCAGAAGGTCTCTCAGGAGCCTCTGCAACCAGGGAGGGGGCACAGGGAGCAGGTAAAGGGCCAGGCACCGTGGTGGGCACAGCCGTGGTCACAGTGAGGATGTGGCCAGACTGGCACAGTTTTGAATCCATTTGGTATCAGCAGGGGGGTAAATACCCTTTGCTTGGTGGAAATTCAAAACAGCTCTTCTGGGTGGGCTCGGGATTTGCATGATAAAGGAAAGAGCAGAGGAAGCCTGGGCCTCTTTTGTTTTCTTTTTTCCAGGCCAGACGTGCTCAGGGCAGAAATGCTTTGGACATTTCTCGCCTGTGCTGGGAGGAGCAGCTTAAATCCTTGGCTCCAAAACCAGGTTGTTGCCAGCTCAGCCTGAGACTTAAATTCAAGTTGATGTTTTGATGTGACAGAGTAGCTTTTAATCCTCTCTGAATCCACTGCGCAGGGACAGACAGAGAAGGGGACATCAACTCACAGCGAAGGACGTGAAACAAGGCACTCCGAGTGGTACAGTATCGCGGGAGAGGCTCGGCATAGAACTAGTAAGGATTTTTCTGATAAATTATTATTAATCAGGGGTAATGATACGGCCATTGTGGTGCAGAGCAGCAGAGGGATTTGCTGCCCAGGGGCATCAGAATTCAAACCATTCCCTCAGGCCTGTCCTGACAAGCCTAGAGAAACTGAACTTTGCTTTGCTTTGCTTTTAGTTTTGCTTTGCTTTGCTTTTTGGGAGGGATTTCCACCCGCAGCAGCCTGGGTTCTGGAATGGCAGGGGTTTCCCAGCCTTGTGCTGCGGGATCAGCCCCATTGCCTGAGCTCTCCTTGCTGGGTTTGCTCAGCCCTTCTCTGCAGAGGCTCCCCAGAGCCCCGTTATCCAACCAACCCCTCTCCTGGGATCTCGTCCTGGCACGGAAGGGCTCGCTGAGCCTTCATGGGTCTGTGGCTGGTGGTTGGGAGCCTGGAGCAGCAGGAGGGAGCTTTGTCTCAGCTGATCAGCAAAAGCAGCTCAGACATTGCCTAGCCCTTCTCCCCCACAGCCTCCGGCAAGCCTGAGCTCTCTCAGGGCTCTTGTGTCCCCCAGGCTTGTTTCAACAGGGATGGGATGAAGCTGTAGTGCAGCGCTGGGCTGGTGCTGCCAGTTGGGGACAATGCCAGCCCTGCCATAGCTGAGACTGGGGGACAAGGAGGGGGGACATGGGCTTCAGGAAAAGTCTTACTCCAACAGCCCATGTCTGGTGGCTGCCCTTGGCTCCCCAGGGCTTCACAGGCGGAAATGCCTGTCTCAAAACCAAATAAAGCTCTTTTTAGCAAGGATGGGAGCACGTGATGCCAGGAACTGCTTGTTTCTGAGCTGGCAGAGGAGAGACCCTTGGAGAAGAGGGCACCCTGGTCAGGTTTTTCTCTCCCCAAATCTTGCATCTCTTAAAGCCCAGAGCTGCACCACTCCTGTCCCAGGGCTGGGATGAACCCCATGGAGCTCCTGTCCTAGCAGTGCTGCGACAGCACAGGCAGCAGAGGAAGGATTGCTGCAGCCTCATGTACGTTTGCTCCTTGCCCCTGATTAAATAACCATCCCACAGTTATCAGGAGCTGCCAAAAGAGCTGAGTCGACATTAATTAGTAACCAAAAAGATTGGTTGGAAGGGGAATGATGGGAGCAAAATACACAGGCTTTTGTTTGCCTTCTGCAGAGAAAGTGCAGAGGGCTCCTGCCCTCCCTCTCCCTCGGCCGCTCACCTCTGGCCTCTGGTCCCCACGCACAAAGGTGGCACCTGCCCCATCCCAAGCCACCACGCTTTGTGGCTCCCCAGCCTTGACACTGAGAAAGCTGAAATCCCAAGAGTAAGTCCTCCTGGGCAAGAATAAGTCCAGTGGTTTTCCCTTTGCCCTCTGAGCATTGCTCCTCTCTCATGTGGGTTTTTGTCTTGCCAAGACCAGCCTGGGAAACAATCGGGAGCTTTAATACCATGAAACTTGCTAGGAAATAAGTGTGGTAGGACTTCAAAACTGGTTCCTGGCTCAGGCCTTCTGTCCCTCCCTGCTTTCTGAACAGGGACTTGCACCCAGGCTGGGGTTGAGCTGCTTGCACGTGTTGGGAGCCCTGTCCCCCACAAACTCACCTGGCTTGGTACAGACTGCTGGGAAAGCTGAGTGGGAGATCATCTCTGCCCCTTTTCCCCTGTTCTGACCTTGGCCTGTTTGTTTTCTCCCTCCGGGGCAGGCTGAGCAAACAGTGGATGCTGGGGCTCTGGCCGCTGCCGCGTTCCAGCCCGCACAGTCACAGGAGGGCTGCGCTCTCAGACACCCAGGATGAGGCTCCTCTTCCCTGCCCTGGCACTGGCCCTGCTTGTTACCACCCATGCTGCTGAAGGTAAGCCTTAGCCAGTCAGGTGCCCCACGCCAGGTCCTTCAGGGATGGAGCAAGTGCAGCTCCTGAGCTGATGGAGGGTCTGGGAAGCCTGGGATGGGGAAGGAGGGACCAGATGGTAGCCGTGGCTGCTGGCAACATTGGCTACACTGCGGGATGGGGAGAAAGCAAGTGGGCAGCATATGGGCATAGATGATGCCTTGTTAAATCCCTGGCCATCCTGCAGTTGGGCTGTCAGTGTGGAGCTTGGACCCTGACACAACCCTGTGCACAGCTCCCATCTCTGCAGGACCTGGGTGGGAGAGGGGTGAGGTGCCAGGTAGCCCCTGCTGGTGGGGTTGACCGTGAAGAGGTGGTGTGCCCCTAACAATGACATACTCAAGTTTGCTTTCACCCCTGGGGCTGGGCTGGGGGGAGGCATAGGCCCCACTTCCCACCCCACATTACTCCTGTGCCATGGGGTGGCTTTTGCAGACTCCTGCGAGGGCCGCTGCGATGATGGCTTCGACGCACAGCGCAAGTGCCAGTGTGACACCCTTTGCATGTACTACCAGAGCTGCTGCAGAGACTACTCCACCGTCTGCAAGGCCAAAGGTACTGGCCCTGCAACCGCCCTCCTGGCTGGGGAATGGGGAAAATGGGGTGGCAATGGGTGCCTGACACTGGGGTAGCTCAGGGGGTCTGTGCTGGGTCAGCTCTGCACCCACCTGTGTCCACAGGGTGAAGTCAGGGCACTGCAGCACATGGGGTTTTTGGGAGCTGCCTCACTGCCATCCACAGTGTGGGGTCCATGCAAATTGGATAGACTGGATATTAGGAAAAATTTCTTCACTGAAAGGGTTTTCAGGCATTGGAATAGGCTGCCCAGGGCTGTGGTGGAACCACTGACCCTGGAAGTGTTCAAAACATGCAGCTGTGGCATTTGGAGACATGATTTAGTGTTGAACCTGGCAGTGCTGGGTTAACGGTTGGACTTGATGATCTTTGAGATTTTTTCCAACCTTAACAATTCCATGATTCTATAAATTCGTATTGCCTGGGAGTGAGAGGCTCCCGCAAACGGGTCCTGTGGGAGACACCCAGGGACTCCTGGGACCAACCTGCTCCCTCCCACAGTGACTCGGGGAGATGTCTTTGCCTTGCCGGAGGATGACTACCTGGACTACAACCTCACTGTCGACTTTGGCACGGAAGAGCCACCCAAGGCAAACCCCACGGAACTGCCCACGTCCCCATCGCTGGTGGAAACCACACCAGAGAGCAGTCCAGGCCCTGAGGAGACAGAGCTGCCCGTGGAGGTGGTGCCTGGCCCCACAACAGATGGGTTAGGGGAGGGGGATCCCGGAGACGAGCCTGAGGAGCTGTGCAGTGGGAAACGTTTTGACGCCTTCACTGACCTGAAGAATGGTTCCCTTTACGCTTTCCGAGGTACCCTGAGGACCCTTCCCAGGCACATGGGATGTGCTGTCGCACCATCACCCCACAGCAGCATCTGGGGTCCCTCCTAATGCTCCCACCTCCTCTCTCTCCCCAGGGAAATACTTCTATGAGCTGGACAAGACAAGTGTGCGGCCTGGCTACCCCAAGCTGATCAGTGAGGTCTGGGGCATCGAGGGCCCCATCGACGCAGCCTTCACACGCATCAACTGCCAGGGCAAGACTTACCTCTTCAAGGTGGGCTGGAGCTGAGCTGCAGGGCTAGGGGAGCCCCCTGGGGTGGCTAGCACAGCTCCCAGCCTACCCTATCCCCAACAGAGTGGTTGCCAGATACCCCCATGCCTCTGTGGCTCTGCAGGGGCCCCAAGCAGCCACAGCCTCATGATGGGGCTCCCCAGTATCCACTCGCTCCCCATGGCAGACCTGGGCCTGGGGGATGCTGCACCCTGACCCCACTCTGTCCCACACCCCCCCAGGGCACCCAATACTGGCGCTTTGATGATGGAGCCCTGGACCCTGGGTACCCACGCGAGATCTCTGAGGGCTTTGAGGGCATCCCAAACAACGTCGACGCAGCCTTTGCCCTCCCTGCACACAGCTTCCACGGCAATGAGAGAGTCTACTTCTTCAAGGGTAAGGGGTGCAGCCCCCAGCTCCTGGGCAGAGCCTGGTACCAGCAGCTCACCCCTCTGCTGCTTCCCCTCGGGGTTGTGTCCCCCACTAATGGCCTGCACATCCTCTCCTAGGCAAGTACTACTGGTCCTATGACTTCGCCCAGCAGCCCACGCAGGCCGACTGCGAGAAGTCCTCCCCCTCCACCGTGTTCAAACACTACGCCTTCCTGAACCGGGACAGCTGGGAGGATGTTTTCCAGATCCTCTTTGGTGGCAGGATGAGTAAGGGCTGGGCCAGCCCTGGGGGAAGGGGCTGGCGGGTGCCAGTACAACCCACACAGACAGGGCACAAGGGGTGCAGGTACCATGGGAGGGGGAAACAATGCCTGGAAGCCTGGGCAGGCTGGATGAGCCACCCTGTCCTGCCCGGGCCATGCACAGGAACCCCCCAGGCCATCTCCCACAGCATCCCAATCCCAACCCTCTCAGCCCTTATGCCCCGCACTACCCAGCCCACCACCAGCCACCTCACACCACAGCACCACTGCTGGGGACTGTTTATTGTCACTGGAACTGGGAACTGCCACAGGAAGCCCCAGCCCTGGGCAAGGGGAATGAAAAATGGAGAGGAGAAGGGGGCTCAGCAGCACAGGGCTGATCCCAGCCAAGGATGGGGTGGAGGGCTGCTTTCAGCTCTGCCTGGCCTGTTTCCCCATCACACATCCCTTCCAGGCTAGGATCCTTTAGAGCATTCCTGTGGGTCTCAGAGCAGGCACTGGGGGTTTTCCATGGGGCTGGGCTGAGCTCACCCCATACACTGCTCCTTCTCTCACTCACCCCCTGCTCCTTTTACAGTCGGGGCGAGTGGCCCACGGCACATCAGCAGGGACTGGAGGGGAGTGCCCAGCCCGTTGGATGCTGCCATGGCCGGCAGGATCTACGTGGCCTCCCACCAGCCCCGGAGGAGGAAGTCTCGCCGCCAGCGCAAGAGGTACAACAGCCTCCGGTCCCTGAATAGGGGACTGTGGAGCTGGCTGCAAAACGACTCTGACTCCGCGGGTGTCGAGAGCGATGGGCTGTCGGGCTCCAAGTGCGAGACACTCCAGAGTGTCTACTTTTTTGTAGGAGGTGAGTCTGGCACGGCAGGATCTGGGAATGATGTGGGACGAGGGCCGCCAGGGCGGGGGGAGGGCTCCTTTCTCTCTGCAATGTCCCCCAAGCAGTGGGATGCAGTGGGAAGGTGCCCAGGGCTGGCAGTGAGGGTTGGCAGCTCCCCACAGCCTGAGGCAGTCCTGACAGCCATCTCCCCTTCCTCCCAGACAAGTACTACCGTGTCAACCTGCGCACCAAGCGTGTGGACCTGGTGCAGCCGCGCTATCCCCGCTCCATCGCCCAGTACTGGCTGGACTGCCCTCAGCCCGGGGAGGAGAGCACCTGAGCGGGATCCCCGGAGCAGGCAGCAGCACAGCCCCAGCTAGACAGAAATAAACTGTGAGTGCCGTGCAGGCTGGAGAGTCCCGTGTGTATGTCTGTCCAACCGGTCTGCGTGGTCCTTGTAGTCCCAGGTTCCCGTGTCCCCGCGGGCTGTGGTTGTCCCCCCAGTCCGTGCCAGGTCCCCACTGCTGGCCCCATCCACGGTGCGGCTGTGGCTGCTCAGATCTGCTCTGCCAGCCAGTCCAGTGCCTCTTCCCACTGGAGGAGAGGGACAGTGCCGGCAGCTGCCAGCAGGGAGCCAGCAGGGTGCCAGCAGGGTCAGCTCTCCACTGTCCCCGGGATCGCTCCACAGCCCCATGTGTGAGGGGCTGTGCTGAGGATAGGTGCCCATGCCTGAGGGACCCCATTCGAGGCCCTTCCTGGTCTCCCCTCCCTGCCCTGCTCACCTCTGGGCTCCGGCAATCCTGGCCATGGTGGTGCTGAAGGGATGACCCTTCCCTCAGGGTTGGGACTGTGATCTGGGCCTGGGAGCTCCCGAGGGAGTGGGTGCTGCTGAGACGAGCTCCTGCTTCTGCCCTGGCTCCTGCCATGGGGACACATGAACAAACCCTGACCCCACTGTCCCACCACCGCCCCAAAACCCCAGAGGCTTCCTGAACTGCAGCTGATTCCCAGTGGCCCTGGCTCTCACCGCTTCCCCTGGTGTGGCTGGGGGTGCCCGTGGAGCTGATGGGAGCCAGGCAGAGCCATGTCCTCCTGTCTGAGGGGCAGAACACAAGCACTTCCCTCGGGGGGGACTGGCTGTGGCACAGGGGGCACTGGCAGTACCTGTGGGAGAGCAGAGAGGGCAAGGCTCCTATGTCACACTGTGCCACCCCCCTCCAAAGAGCCCTGGGGCTGTACCTGGGACACGGTGGCATCAGCTGGCCGGGGGCAGCACTGTGGGCACCCTGGGTAGCTGGAGCGGCCGGAGGCAGGAGGCAGCTTCTGCAAGAGGGGACAGCAGCAGGTGGGTGATTTGTGCATCCTCCCCTTGCCGTGGGCAGGATATGCATGGAGCCCAGGGCCCCCCACTCTCACCGGCAGCCGGGGGACAGAGGCAGATGTGTTGGGCTGCCGGAGCCTTGTGGAGTGGCCAGGGGATATCTGGAGGGCGTGGGCACTCTGGAGCAGGGGCTGGTTGTCACTGGAGCTGCGGGTGGCTCTGTGGGACGGGCCATCTGGGATGTCACCACTGGGGTCTGGGGACAGCCAGGGCTGCCTGGGGAGCAGTGAGGGAACAGGGCAGGGTGTTGGCAGCCTTCAGAGAACCTCAGAGCCCTGCCCAGCCCCACAGAGTTCCTGGGAGAAGCTGGCAGCACTGAGTGCTGCCTGGCTGGGGGCTCTGGCTGTCCCATTGGCCCCTTGATCCCCTGTTCAGGGGTCCCATACATGCTACCAATACCTCATGTGCTCGTTCTCCACCACGAAATCCCTCAGGAGACCGTAGAGGCTGGGCCAGGTAGGTGTTCCCTCTGAATGGAGTTGCCCTTCAAGAGGGAGGTGATGCAGCCCTGTGGGGCCATACCTGCCTCCCCAGCTTGTGCAAGCTTTTGGAGGGTTCTCTGGGACCTCTGTGCTCCTCATTGGCACTCTGGGCAGGCACAGCTGCTGGCGCAGGGAGAGGTTTTCCAGCTTTAGGGCATGGATTTCTTCTTCCAAGGTTTGCAGCAGCTTCTCCCGGGACACCTGGGAGCATAAGGGGGTGGCTCAGGGGGGTCCGAAAAGAATGGCAGAGGCACTCAGAGGAGTTCCCTGTCTGTGATACCCTGTTGGCCAGGGGTCTGGTAGTGACCCTCCGGGCCCGGCTGGCATAGTGCAGCGTGCTCAGTGTCTCCGAGAGGCAGCGTGAGGACGGGGAGATGCAGGCGACCTGCAGACAAGGAAGAGACGCAGGTGAGCTGTCACCATCCCCCTCCAGCCTTCCAACCCGTGGGGCAAGACCCCTGCCCAGCCCTCCTCCGTGCATGTACCATCAAGGTGATCCCCGAGCCTCCCAGGGAGCGGGCCAGCAGCCGGGTGAGCTTGCTGTCCCGGTATGGGATGTGGGTCCACTTCCCTCGGGGTTTGGCCAACAGAGAGATGCAGTGTCCTGCCGGAGAGTGAGTCACAGAGGGTGCAACAGGGCTCTGGTGAGGACCAGCAGCTTGTGTTCCCCTGGTGGGTCCCACAACTCTTACCCAGTGCCAGGAGGCTGCGGTTGATGCTGTTGGCCTCCACGGAGAGCTCCCCGCTGGAGCCGGTCTCCTTCACCCGCTCGCTGCCGGCCAGGTCCACAAAGCAGAGTGTGCCCTGCTTGCTGGGGCAGGCGCTGGGCTGGGGGACCCACATTAGGGGAGTAATGTTTTGGTGCCCCTCAACCCTTCCCTGTGGCCCTCAGCAGTGCCCAACCCCTGGGTCTGGGATTGCTCACTACAGTCCCACCATTGTGGCCTTGAGGAGGAGGATGTGACCCCAGCAACTTGGGGCTGTCGCACCCCCATGATGAGCCCTGGGCCCCCCAAACCCTCCCCCAGAGCAGGACATGTGCTCACAGCCCGGCTGCGGATGTGGATGGTCAGAAGAGCATGGCTGCGGCTCGAGTGCCTGTTGAGGGCATGTGCCGAGGTCCGTCGTCTCTGGGATCCTGAGGGGGATGGAATTGAGAGCTGCAGGGAGGCAGGACACCCCACACTCCGGTACAGCACGCACTGCCCACCCCCTGCCACATAGGAACCTGCCTTGGCTCTGCAGCAGGAAGGGAAGCTGTTCCTCTTGGCTGCCATGGGAGCCCCACCAGCCCTGGGGACAGTCTGCAGGGGGCTGAATCCCCCCATACCAGGTCTAGAACCCCCTGAACATGCCCCAGCTCTGCACCCGTGGCACAGCACCTTGCAGGAGCAGGCTGACGATGGCCTCCAGGCTCTCAAAGTCCACGCTGAGCTGGTTCTCCACATAGAAGCCACGGGTTTTGCTCCACCGCAGGGGCAGAGCACACGGCGGCCCCGGGCTCAGCAGGTCTCGGACCTGGGGGTATGGCAAAGAGAAGGCACAGGGGGAGCAGGCCACAGGGTGCCGGTAGGGCCGAATTGGGGGCCAGGCAGGCACTTACCTGCTCATTGTAGATCTCCAGGTAGGAAGCACTAAGAGCCAGATCTGAGCCACGGCTCTGGCTCTGCTCCAGAAGGCAGGCGAAGGACCTCTGCATCAGCCCCAGCAGGGCCGGGGACGCTGGCTGGGTCTCACTCTTCAGAGTTACCAGAATGGTGAGTGGTCAATAGTATCGGGCACCCACCTGCTCCCAGAGCCCATGACCGGGTGGGAAGAGTCCATCCCACCACCAGGATCAGGTCAGGTCCGGGGGGACAGCACTGTACCTGGGCAAGGGGTCCCATCAGGGTGTAGGTTTTTCCCGAGCCGGTCTGCCCGAAGGCAAAGACGGTGCAGGAGAAGCTGGGGAAGATGCTGAGCGTCAGGCATGGCCCCAGGCTGTGGCACAGGGGTGCCACCTCCCGACACAGCCCCGGCAGTGCAGACCCGCCGACGATGCCCGGCATGGGGTGGATGGAGGATTGGGGTCCACGAGGGGCTGGACGGGACTTACCCATCTATCGCCAGCTCCACCAGCTGCCTCATCCCGCTGCCTTCGAACACAGCCTCCTGAGACACGCCGGCGTCGAACACGGCGCTGAAACCAAAGGTGGCATCGTGCCTCGCCGCGCTCACCTGGGCGTGGGGACAGAGGCAGCTCAGAGGGTGCCGCAGCCCCTCCCGACCCTGCCGCGGGGAAGTGGCACTTACGTGGACCGCCCCGTCACCGAGGCTGTGCACAACCCGCCGGTCACCTCGCCGCGTCTCCGTGCAGGTCAGTGGTCGGACCCTAGCGATGGGGCGTGCAGGGGGGGGACACAGAGGTGCCACTACTTGTGGACCCTGGGGAGCTCCGTTGTGCCCCTGCCCCAGGCAGGGAGGTCCCTACCGCGTCCCCGAGCCCTTCGCGTCCCGCTCCTTACCTTAGCACCACTCTCAGCCGAGTCTCTCTGCCCTCCACGGGGCGCTCTCGCTCCTCTCCGGGGCTCCTGTGGGGAGCAGAGGGCAGCGGCGCTTTGGGTGACCCCCAGATGGGGGTTCTGCCGGCCGGCACCCCGGGGACTGGGGTAGAGGGACCCCCGCTCATGCTGCGCTCAAGCCGCCCTCCCACCCCCACTGTGCTCTGGGGCCTGGCAGGGGACAGAGCTCAGTCTCCCCCATGTCTCCGCAGAGGGACGGTCCTGTGCCCCCCCGACTTTTTTCTATGCCTCTCCCCGCCGGCTGCAGGTCCTGTTGCTCCAGGACGCGGTGGTTTCCCTCCACTCCATCTCCCTCACAACTTACGGTCTCTCCTGGCCCCGTGGGAGCGTTCTGGGCCTGGGGTCCATCTGGAGCTCCCCGCCCCGCTCCCCCTCCGGCTCCATGCGCCCCCCAGCACCCCGTGCTCGGGGGCGCCCGCAGCTCCCGGCCGATCCCGGTGGGAGCCACCGCCAGCCGGCCCGGGCTGCCCCGCACAACCGGTACCACCGCTCCGGTTAAACATTGACCGTGCCAGCCAAGCAGGAGAGCGGCGGTCGCACGGCGGGGGGCGAGCGGGGGGGCGGGAGGGGAGCCAGGGAGGGGGCGCGGAGGGGGTGGCAGGTGGGTCACCAAGCCCGAGGATTCTCACGGATCGTACCGTGCCCCAACGACGGCGGGGGGGATGCCAGGACGAGCAGTGGTGGAATTATTGGTCGCCAAGGGTGCTGGGGGAGACGGCCCCCGAGTCAGCCGGGGCTATCGGGCACTGCCATCGGGGGCGCAGAGCGAGGACCGGCCTGGGAGCAGTCGGGAAGAGATGGGGGGGGGTCAGCACCGCCCGCTCTGGGCGGTCCCAGCCCGCCGGGGGGGACTCGGAGGGGATAAAAGCCGGGGCGGCGACGGCGTGGTCGGGGGAGCCGGGCAGGATGAGCGCGGCCCCGGGCACCTCCCGCGCCCCCCAGCCGCTGCTCTGCTTCCCCGAGGGGGCGGGCGGGCCGGGCGGCGGGCGGGCGGCGGGGGGAGGTGGCGGCCCGGGGCTGTGCCCCTGCCCCTGCCCGGGGGGGCCGCGGAAGCGGCGGCGGACCACGTTCAGCCGGGGGCAGCTGTCGGAACTGGAGCGGGCGTTCGCCGCAGTGCCCTACCCGGACATCGCCACCCGGGAGCGCCTGGCCGAGCTCACCCAGCTGCCCGAGGCCAAGATCCAGGTGAGTGCGGAACGGACCCTCCCCTCCATCCCACCCTCTCGGGGCCGGGACCTCCTTTCTTCCCCGGGGGGCTTCCCCGTCGGGCCGCTGTCGGTGTCTCACAGTTCCCCTCGCCCGTCCCAGGTCTGGTTCCAGAACCGCCGTGCCCGCAGGATCCGCAGCGCCAAACCGGACCCGCCGCCGCTACCGCCACTGCCGCCTCCGGGGGAGCGGGGTCCCCCAGCGGCACCCCCCGAAGGCAGCACCCCGGGCCCGGCCCCTGCCCTGCCACCGCCGGGAGCCCGCAGCCCTGCTCGGGGCCTCCCTACCTCACTGGGCTCCATCTCCGACCTCATCTACAGCGCGGCCATCACCAACCTGGGCGAGCTGTAGCCGTGGTGGGGAGCCCCTGGGCAGTGGGGACCCCAATGGCATCGCAGCCCCTGCAGATTAACACCACGATTTCATTAGGGTGTGGAATTACTGCCGGCCCTGAAGGTCCTGAGGATGTCATCCAATATCCTAAATGCCGGTGCGGCTGTGGCGGGGGCAGCTCCCCATCAGCCCCCTAATGCCAACTAATCTTTTGGAAAAAAATACCTTAATCTGGGGCCGTATCCACGGATGATTGTGGCGCAGCCGCCCCTAATCCACAGGCACGTTCGCAGGTGCCGGCAGATCTCCCCGTATCGGATATTAAACCGTGTTTCCACAGGGGCTTAGCTGCCATCAGAGCATTAATCACTGTGTCTGGCCCTGGCAGGGCGCCCACCCAGCAGGTGTCCAGGTCCCCAGGGCCTAGCAGGGACAGCCTGGGTGCCCCCTCCCCACCGTGGCTGCACTGAGCTGGCTCTGCTCTGTGCTTCACAGCACTCAAAAAGCCCCCAGGATGTGCATTAAGGTGCATCCCCTCCCTACCCCCAGAAGCCGGGTACCCTTTGGCAGAGGGTTGGGAGCACCATGCAACCCTCACTGCTCCAGCTATGGCTCCTGCTCCTCCCAGAGGCACCAAGAGCCATAGGGCCACGGCTCAGGTCATGCAGCTCCTATGTGAGGACACTGAAGCTGGGTGCCAACCCCGAAGTGGCTGCACCAGACTGTCATCCTCCTGAATGGATCTGTGTGGATGGGGAAAGGGCTTGTCCCCAAACACCAGCTGGGTCGGGTGCTGCCATCTGAGCCTCGAGAGAATAACAGTTCCCAAAAGCAAGTGAGGGACCAGGCAGAGCAGAGGGCAGGCAGAGAGCGGCTTCAACAGGAGATGGAGCAGGATGCGGGATGCAGAGGGAAAGGGAAGATTCACAGCTCCCTGTGGTGACTTTTACATGCGTGTTCCACATATCAGCAGATGTCCCCCAACATGAAGGAAGAAGGTTACGAACAATGTTATTTATTTCCAGAATAAAAGGACAGGAACTTCACAGAACAGGGATGGTGGGAGCTGACGCCCCTCTCCATGCTGGGGTGGTCAGAATCCACAGCCGTTCCCTCTCCTGTTCTGCAGCTGTGGGATTTTCAATCCATGATTCGTTTCGGGAGCGGGAAGCAAAGGACGAGCCTGAGAAGTGCAGCTGTCTTCCCGTAGCAGGAGCAGGTAAAAACAGATGGAAAAAGATAAATCTGTCCCAAATTACAGCTCCTGGGGAGGACAAAAGCCTCCAGCATGAAGGCTGCAGTTCATGGTCACAGTTTCCCAAGGTCCCCTTCGAGGGTCCGCACCATCACATAGAGCTCAGCCAAGCCCACCACCGAGGCCACAATGACGGCTGACAGGACGCGCTGGGGACACAAAAGAGAGAGGAGTGACCCTGGGTGTGCAGTCGTGGTGCCATTCTGGGGCTGGGCAGCACAGAGTGTGCTGCAGGGAGGCCGGGCTCGCTCACCGCTGCCGTCTCTGCGAAGACATACTGGCTGCCCAGGTAGGTGCAGGCGAAGGCGGCCACCACGGTGACAATGAAGTTGAATATGGTGATGACAACGGCCTTCACGGAGCGCACTGCGGGAGGGAAGGGGGAAAGTGGCTGGTTTTAAGTAAGGCTGGGGAGAAGGGCTAGGGATAAGGTGTAATCACACTACAGAGCTGGCCTGGGGCCGCCTCAGCTGGGATACAGGAATCCTCCAGGAGTCACACGCTTGGTGCCTCCAGCAATGTTGGTAAGAATGATCACCAGGCTCCTTTATTCAAGGAACACTTCAGTGTGTGAAAACCTTCTGGTGAGATACGCGGTCTGATGTCAACAGCTGGACATGGAACAGTTCCTGTGACTGACCTGCCATAAAACACTTCTGGATGTCAGCAGGACAGGCAGCCACTCACCTTGTCTCCCAAATTCAGCCAATGGCCCCTTCATCTCCTGAAAAAAGGGATTAAACCAACTTGTGATCAGTTGTATTTTAATGTTGATAATAACATGGTTATTGTGTGTGCAGAATAAAAGCAATGCCAATGCCCTGTGCTGTCCCCAAGACTCCAAGGTTCAGAGAGGTTTTGGTGGGCTGTGGGGGAACAGCAGTTTCACAGAGCACAGGTTTCTCTGGGATTTTGTTTGTGGTCTGATTCAGGGCTGTTGAGAAGGGATTGTTTCTAATCAAAGCACTTCTCCGAGTGGGAGTGTTTTCTTGCATGAGTTCTCTGCTGCAGATTTGTCTCTATTAGAGACACAGAAGTGTCTCACCTTGTCACCCGTTTCACACAGCTGGCAAGAATGAGATGGTGTCAAGCTTTGTTGTCACATCAGACATGGCTACACCATGATATGGGGGGGGCAGGGAAGATGTGATGAGCACACAGGTGTGGGAACACTGCTCTGCTGTTTGGAAGGAATGTGGCTGTTTAGCTCTGCTAAAAGAACCCCAGGTCACAGATCACAGAATGGTTTGGGTTGGGAGGGACCCTAAAGACCATCTCATTCCAACCCTCTGCCATAGGCAGGGTCACCTTCCATTAGATCAGGTTTCTCCAAGCCTTATCCAGCCTGGAGTGGCCAAGCTTGGCAGAGACCAAAGCAACAAGAAGAAATGTGCAGGGGCCTGAACACACAGGGATGCCAGGTACAGTGTGGAGGGATAACACGATGGGATCACATAGAATACCAGCAGGAAGGGATGCTGGCTTGTCCAAACAACTACTGTGCTGGAAAATCTATCTCTCTCAGGAAACAAAGAATGCTTAAATGTTACTGTTTTTTCAGCTTTTACCCTGACATGATGAGGCCATATTAAAACTACGACAAAAATGTAAGCAGCAGGGATGCTCCCAGTCAAACATTTACCTTGGGTGCTCAGTCTCCCAGATCAGAACCTGAGATCTTTGGCACGGGTGAGCAGTTCCCAAAAGTCAGTATGTCTGTTCACCACCCTGTTAACCCTGTCCTACCCCTGCCCTCAGCAAGGGATCTGTTGTTCCTAGTGCATTTACAGTGTGCTCTCCTCCAGTCTCCACCACATTCCCTGTGCACTGCACTCACTCTAAGGGGCAAATCTCCTTTGCTGTCAGATCGCCACGTGTTTGATGGATGAATTCTGGCAGCAGGCACTGCAGCAGCCCCTCACCTGGCCGGTGACGTTGCGGGTCATCCGCTGGTATTCCTCGTGTGCCAGCTTGGCCTTGATCCGCTCCAGCCGGGCCACCAGCTCGGGGTTCTATGGGAAGCACAGACCCACCCTAAGAACCGGGGGCCGCCGCCACCTCCTCCCGCGACTTCTGCCCAGCCTTCACCTACCCGCGGCGGCACCGGCACCTCGGGCAGGTGGATCTCGCAGCCTTCCAGCAGCTCGTGCAGGTGCAGCGGGGACCCTGTGTGGGATGGGGGGAGCGGGAAGCGCGGTCACGGCGCGGTCCCGGTAGGGTCACCGCCTCCCGCGGCGCAGCGCGGCCTACCTGCCTCCCGCAGGGCGGCGTGCAGCCTCCGCAGCAAGCTGAAAGGCACCAGCGCTCCTTCTGTCGCCAGCGCCGCCTCCATGTCACCCCGCAGCCCCGCGGGCAGCGCTGCCAGCTCCCCGGCCCGCACCGCCCGCCGCAGCCGCGGCCCGGCCCGCACCGAAGACGCCATGTCGGCCCGGAGGCCGTCTCCAAGGCGACCGGGGGGGAGAGCACAGAGACGGCGGGGCGGAGCGGCCGCGCGGAGGGCGGGCGGGCAGGGCGGGGGGGCGGTGGCGGGCGGCGCCGCGCGGTGCACTGTGGGCCGCGGGC
Source organism: Pyrocephalus nanus (assembly GCA_038380795.1). Lineage (NCBI taxonomy): Eukaryota > Metazoa > Chordata > Aves > Passeriformes > Tyrannidae > Pyrocephalus > Pyrocephalus nanus. The sequence goes on from CM076281.1 coordinate 4,777,440, forward strand.
GGTGGGATGTCGGGCGGCGCGGCGAGGCGGTACGTGGCGGCGGCGCTGGGCCGGGCTCGGGCCCGCGGGCCGCCCCCGCTCTGGGAGCCGCCCCCCGCCCGCCACCTGCGCGCTCTGGGCGCCGGGGTGGGCACCGCGGCGCTCCCGCCGCTGCTGCTGCCGCCGCGGAGGCACCTGTCGTCGCGGTGAGGCCTGTGGGGGGGTTGGTGGTGTTTGGGCCCTGGGCGGGGGGGGGGGACTGAGGGAGGGTTGAGGGGGAGGGCAGGGGGTTGTTGGGGATTCGCGGAAATAGGCGGTGAGGGGCTGCGAGGGGGTGCTTGGGAAGGGGAGCGATTGGGAAGGGACTCGAGGGTCGCGGGGGGTGTTTGGGGTGAGGGTTGAGGGGAGGGTTGGGGTGGCAGGTGGGGGGGGGCTGTGAGGGGCTGTTTAGGAATGGGAGTGATTGAGAGTGTGGTTGGGGTGCGATGTAGGGGCGGTTGGGTCGTTGGGGAAAGATTGGGAAGGAGTGGGAGTGGCTGTGGAGGGTATTTGGGGATAAGGGTGATTGGAGCGGGTGGGGGCTCTCAGGAGGTGTTTGGGGAGCGGGTTGGGGCCTGTTGGGTCATTGGGAGAAGACTAGGAAGGAGTTGGGCTTGTTGGGGCTGGGATACGGGAAAGAGAGGATTGGGATAAAGGGACATGCGGATGGGGATGTGGAGGACAATTGAGAAAGGGGAGACTGGCAAAGGGTGGGGTCAGGAGGTAGGACTGAGCAGCCCAGTGCATAGTGGGGCTCTCATGTGGGGTGTGTGGTCCCTGAGGAAGGCACAAGGTGGGAGTAGTATCTGCCCCTGACTTTGGGCTTGGGTGCTGTGTCCACCTGGCCTGCAAACCCTCCAAGCTGCCTTTCTGCTCCAAGGAACCGTCCGGAGGGCAAAGTGCTGGAGACTGTGGGGGTGTTTGAGGCCCCGAAGCAACATGGCAAATATGAGACTGGTCAGGTAAGGGGCTCTAGGGGTAGAGCTGACCCTGCTTATGCCACAGGGATTACATGGCCGAGGGATTTCTCATAAGGAGGCTGCTGTAGTGTAGCAGAAGGCCAGAAGCTTCACAGCTCAGTGGTCTTTGTCTCTGCTGTGTCTGCAGTTTGTCAGTCATCTGACAATAGCAGGTCGATAAGAATCTGCAGCACCAGTGACATTTGCTCCACTGAGGGTTTTCTCCCTCAGAGATCGGAAGAGACAATGTCTCAATTTAAGAAGTAACAATTAAGTTTGTTATTTATATGCTTATGACTCACATGCTCTGTTTCTGAGCAGTTTCTCCCATGCTAGTCTGCTTTCTGCTGCTCTATTAATTACTGTTTTGGTCCCCTTTTATGGGATAGAGATGACATGGATTTCTTCTTTCATCCCAGACTGTTTGTGTTCCCTGTTTCTGCTCTAGGTTCTCACAGTGGTGACTTTCCCTGTATCCCCATCCCACTCATTCAAACCCTTTGTAAACATTTCTAGTTTTACTTCAGTTAACAGATCTTTTAAATACTATCAGAAAACCACTTTTGGCTTCATGTTTTCTGTTGTATCTGTGTTGATTAAAGCTTGCTGTGAATTTAACTGCAATTATTTGTTCCTTTCAGCTCTTCCTGCACAGTGTGTTTGGCTATCGAGGAATAGTCCTGTTTCCCTGGCAAGCCAGGCTTTATGATCGGGATGTGGCTTCTCCTGTCACAGAAAAGTAAGGATTTGAGGGTTTGTTCTGGCTTATGTTGCTGTGCTGTTACATTTTCATTTTGTGGCAAGTTTCCTGGTTGGAGTAAACAAGTGTTTTTAAGAAAGCCAATGGTATGTTTGCATGAGTGTCAAGTAGGAGAGGTGCTTAAAGAAGAGACTTTGCAGGTGTATTAATTTTGTGTTAATTAGAGATGGGATGAAAGTATGTGTGTGTGTGTGAAAGAAATAAAAAACAATTTAAAAAATCATGCTCCTGGCATTTTGTTTTATAAAAAACCTACCCATTTTGAGTTAGGTCCAGGTTTCTGCTGCTGTTCCTTCTGTAAACTGCCAGTGAGTTGGATTTGTCAGCCTCCTTCCAATTTCAACCCACTAGGCCAAGTTCATCCTTCCTGAGTTGCTGTTCAGTTCTCTCCCCTCTTGCATCCCTTTCCCCTGTAATGAGGTGTGCTGGGAAGGAATAAGGATCAAACAGCGGAAAATCAGAGGGCAGTAGGAATTACTCATCTCAGAGAGGAGACTGGACTGAGCAGGAAGAACCTCTGAGTTATCTGACAACAGAGCTGTTCTGTCTCTGCCAAACACGACCAATGGGCATCTTGGCTCATCTCTCTGTCATCGTGTGGGTGACTAACAAGGGTTTGGTTTGGATGGAATTAAATGATTACAGACTGGGAAATGTATTTATTTTTTTTCTTAAATCATTGTTTGTGAATGTGCTTGGTTCTGGTACCAAGAAGTTGCTGCAATCCTGCACTTGAGCTCAGAGCTCTGCTTTTCTGTTTAGGAACGAGAATGTGGCAGGCCACGGTTCCAAAGAGGTCAAGGGCAAAACACACACTTACTACCAGGTGTTAATAGATGCCCGGGATTGTCCACATATAGTAAGTAAGGAGTAATCTTGGTATTGAAACTCAAGTGTCTTCTTCTGTGTGAGTGGGTCAGGTGGACAGGCACTGAAAGAAAATGGCTGTGGTGGCTAAATTTGACTAGGACAAATTCATTCTTCAAAACATATTTTCCTTGAGAAAGGTACACTGGAATGCCATATGACTGTTTTCTGGATCGTGTTTCCCCTTTCCAGCATCCTTTCCTCACCCTGTTGTCGTTCCCACTCTGTTGCATGCATATTGTGAATGTGGGTTGCAGCACTGGAAATGCTCCTCACTTGTTAGTTAGTCTAGAGGAACAAAAAGGAGAGGTGTTCTGAGGTGAATTGGTTAAATAGAATAAACATTTTACGCTTTACAAACCACAGTGGTAAACTGGAGCGTGGCTGGCAACTGGCCCACAGCAATCCACGCAGAAAGACATAAGCTTCCCTTTTTCTCAGTCTCAGAGATCACAGACGGAAGCAGTGACGTTCCTGGCAAATCACGATGACAGCAGAGCCCTCTATGCCATCCCAGGTGAGCAAAATCCTCCTTCAGCCTCTGATTGTCATGAGGGGGGGTCAGAAGAGTCATCAGTGGTCAGCTCCTGCCAGCAGCAATTCCTGCAAGACATTCCTGTTGTGGATTTGTCCGTAGTTTAGGGCTGTGCTGAAAACAACAGAGTGACTAATGTACGTGAAGCCCTTTAGAGAGCTGGAAGTTGGGCACTCTGTGACCAGACACAGCTGTGCCTGATTTAATCTCTTGAGACACAGGTTGCATACAAAATTGCATATAGGCTGTTCTTTTGTTTGGAGCAGTGCAGGCACTTTGCAGGCAGTGCGAGTTTATCACAGGAATCATTCCATGGAGAAATCTCACAGGAGAACGCTGCCAAGGGTTATTGCTGGCCTATTTCCTCCATTCTTGCTTGCAGTCATGGTATTAGCTTTAGATTCTGCTGCCAAAGTCCTTTTCTTAACTTTTCACTAGTGCGATCCATTTTTCTGCCAGGAGACTTCCAAGCTGCTCATTGGCTGGGGAAGTTCCAAGGCTTTTGGGGTTTCTTTTTCAGGTTTAGACTATGTAAGCCATGAAGATATCCTTCCCTACAGCTCCACTGATCAAGTGCCCATCCAGCATGAACTCTTTGAGAGGTTCCTCATGTACGACCAAACAAAAGGTAATTTCTGGCTCCACTGGGTACTCTTCTGAGCCAGATGCTTGAGGGACTCTATAACAAGTGCTCAAAACCCGTCATCTTGGATATGGGGTAAAAATCATACCTAGTTTGGAGTTTGTTACAGTAAAGCCACCTCTCAATAATTTTTTTAACTTGAAAGGAGTCACTTTGAGGGAAGGGCACTCCAGGTACAGTATTGCCTCTCATAAACTCTTCCCTTTTCCTCCCCACAGTCCCACCTTTTGTAGCAAGGGATACTCTGTGTGCATGGCAGGAGAAGAACCACCCCTGGCTGGAGCTCTCTGATGTGCACCGAGAAACCACAGAGAACATCCGCGTCACAGTCATCCCTTTCTACATGGGCATGAGGGTAGGAGTGTGCTGCATGTTGGTGTGTTAGTTCTGCCATCTGCTTAACTGACATGTTTTTTTTCTAAGATCAGTTTACTGACTTAAGGTGCTTTCTCCTTACTGGAGAAATGACATTTTAATGGCAGTTAATGACAGAAATGACTTTTTAATCACGGTTGCGATTTCATTCTCATGATGTACAGCACGAGTGTGAACAGGAAACTGTTTTGTTGTGCATTTTTGGAGAACGGCTCCTGTATTTTGGCATTTGCTTGTAGATGGGAATTACCCTGTAATTCCCCTCAGTAGAATGGGAATTACCCTGTAATGTTCTGCAGAGCAGTGCTAGCAGCATATTTAGTAAGGCTTGAGAATTAGTCCTGTACTGCCTCACTCAGAGATGGGTGTGCATGAGGTGGCACTGGGCCCATTTGCCCTTTAATGACAGAAACGTCTGTTATCCTGCCCAGTGATGGGCTGTGGGTGTCTGCCCGTTTGCTGGCTCCACTGTGGGTTAGAGGGTTTGGCTGAAGCCTTCTGGATTTAGCTGATAACCATGTGCTCTTTATAGCATAAGAACTTCACATGGACCATCTGAAATAATGAGGCTCCAACAGACTCCTGAGTGGGAGGGCTGGGAATTCCCACAGTGGTTTGGTTTCTGAGCACAGCTGCCAGGGACCCCAGCGCCGTGGCAGGTGGACGTTTTGGTGTGGATTTGCAACTTCTGTGGAGCCCAACTGATGTTTGTCCTAACCTTGTCAGAAAAACAGGTGCCTGAAGGCAAGGAAACGGGTGTTTCTAGATCTGTAGAAAGTGCGTAATTAACATGGAGCTCAACCCTGGGTTGTCACGAGATCCTTGCAAATCTCCCACCTCTTGGTTACATGGGTAGAGCAGAGCCAGTGCCAGGCTATGCTGATGGACGGCCTCGGAGAGCAGCTGTCTGTACTCATGTGAGTTGTCTGCGTCAACCTGGCACGGAGCGAGAGCCCCTGTGCTGGTGCTATGCTGACAGCTGAAGAGGTTTTGGCACCGTGTGTCGAAGGGCAGCTGCTAAAGTCTTTTGTTTCTTTTGACAGGAAGCCCAGAATTCCCATGTCTACTGGGTAAGTGCCTTTTGTTTCACGGAGCAGCTAAAGGGAAGGCGTTTATTTGCCGTGGCATCATTGCTGTGTGATAATCTCTGAGGGAGAGTAGCCCTTGCCTGGCAACTGTTTCCCAGTATCAGCTGTGGGTTATCAACGGGCTGCAGCTGATTCCAGTCCTTGATAGGAGTCTTTGTTCTGTCCAGTGGCGCTACTGTATTCGCCTGGAGAACCTTGACAGTGAAGTGGTTCAGCTCCGAGAGCGGCACTGGAGGATATTTAGCTTGTCTGGCACCTTGGAAACGGTCCGGGGCCGTGGTGTTGTTGGAAGGGTAAGTATCATGCAGCCTTTTTTTTTTTTTTAAGGAAGTACAGCCCTTTGCTGGAGCCCTCTCGGTTGGTTGGGTTGATTTGCCAGTAAATTGCTTAGTGGGCAGTGGAAATAGATGGAATGGGAAACTGGCAGTGAAAAGAGTCACAAGCTTTTTGTCTGTTGTTAAGTCTACGTGAACCAAAACTTCACACTGAGTATTAGAGAATGATCCTAAATAACTGGTGATGAGAAAACTGGGATAATGACAGGATTCTGGCAGTACTCACTAGGTGAGTTGTCTGCTGTGCAATTGGTAGTGATGCTGCAGTGTGGGTCTCTGGGGCTTTTTTCTTCATGCTATATAAGTTTCCTGTTGATGCTTGTCTGTGGAAGAATGTTAAGATCTGTTGCTGATGCCCAGTGGTCTTCTGTCTCCTCAGGAGCCAGTTCTGTCCAAAGAACAGCCAGCATTTCAGTACAGCAGTCACGTATCCCTGCAGGCTTCCAGTGGTCACATGTGGTAAGAAGCCCTTATTACTGAAGCAGTGTTTTAGATGTAGGACCCCACAGTGGTGAACTTTGCAGCCTGGAGTTATGGCTGAAAGCTGTGTGGAAGTGGACTGGATGGGACATATTTGGTAGTTAAAATTTGATGAGCTTCTCTCCAGCTGGATCCTGGTTAGTGATAAGATGATCTGTTGATTCTCTGCACCAGGAGAGGTTCCAGGCTATTTTATCCTCCTTCTGTGGTCTGTGCTAGATTGGATTTGAAGATATGAAGCAGTTCTCTATCATCTTCTGCTGTACTCAGCTTCTGTCCCTTTCACTCCACGGTGCAAGAAGCAAGGCCTTGTGCTGGTGATTCCCTTGGCAGCAGGGATGGGGGTACCGATATCCCTCCTGGGAAAGGACTGGGCTTTAACTCTATCCCTATGCAGTTCTGTGTCCACAAGGAATTGGCATGCAGGGTTTTTCCCAGTGTAGACCAGATAAGGCCTTCGGTCTAACTGGTTTTCAAGTCTCCTCTTCTGTGAGTGCAGGTAGGGAAGTGCTCAGCAGAGCTGTTCTTTCCCTGTGCCACAGGGTTAAAGCAGTTTCCCTTTATTTGCATTTTGGCTGTGTTAGCACATTTAGTGTCAGCTCTGTGTGGACAAGGAATGCACAGACACCTCTTGCCTTCTGTATGACAGGTTTTTCTGGCTTGCATTTTTTAATCTGCTTCAGAGTTAAGCTGCCTTTGAGTGGGGAAAAGCAGGAGAGCAGCTCTTTACCTGTAGGATATACCCTGTTTTGCCATGTCAAGCATTTTGAATTGCCTGAGTGCATGCCTTGGGAAATAAAACCAGATGGTCTAGTAGTTTTTTCTCCTCTGCAAACTTCCTGAAGAGAAAGGCAAAGGTTCTGCAGCTCAGAAGCTGCTCAGCTTTACTTCTGGTGTTCAATTGTGTCCTCTCTGTCCTGAGAATCTTTTGGTTTATCTCCACAACCCTTATACCCATGTCATATCCTGCAGTACAGTCATCTGTTGTTCAGAGCAGTAAACAAATTCATTGTACAAGGACAAGCTTGTTCAATTCTGAAATGCAAAGCAGAAGCTATTCCAAATTACATCTGTGATGGGATTTCTTGTTGTCACAGATGACTTAACAAGTGGAGCTTCTGCCAAGGAATACAAATCTGAATTTACATGTAATCACTTTGTAAAAATAACTTGGATGGTTTTGTCTCCTGTGGAGTGGGAGTTGGGTGAACATCACTGCAGGTGCATGGAAGGTGCTTGCCTCCTGTGGGCTCCAATCATCACAGCTTGTGCAGAAAATGTGTGTTAGAGACGTGATGTAAAACCACCCAGGAGTCCTCAATAAATGAGTCATCTTGGCAGCAGATGTTCCTGCTGCTGAACCTGTGTCCTTGCTGCTGGATCAGCCTTGTAGACGGACCCCCAGAGTCCCTGAGCAGGATATGGAAAAGCTCATGTCTTACCTTCTTGCTGATGCTTCCTAGCTGTGTTTGTCCCTGGCCTCAGTGTGATCTCTGCCATTATTTTGCAGGGGTACTTTTCGATTTGAGAGGCCTGATGGCTCCCACTTTGATGTCCGAATCCCACCCTTTTCTCTGGAAAGCAACAAAGACGAGAAGACCCCTCCCTCCGGCCTTCACTGGTAGATCAGAGCGAGTGCTGAGACCCACAGAGGCCTGTGTGTGTTGTAGACCTTTGCCTCCCCATTTATGCTGCAGCCAAGAACATGGAGCTTTTAAACATTTTAAACCATTTTTGTTTTAACTGTTGTCTGATGGGGAGGCTTTTTGGAACTTTAATACCGGCTCTCTCAGGCTGCTTGTAAAACGTAAGCTGTGTTACAGGTAACCCTTCCCTTTGTGGCACCTGCTGGGGTTGGAGCTGGGGGACGTAGATGGTGCTGCTGCAGAAGAACTGGCCCCCCTCGGCAGGCCTGGACCCTTTCCAATGTGTTGTGACTTCTCTGCAATGTGAGGTTTCTCTAATAAACTGGCCCTTCCAGTTGCAACCAGTCTTCCTTCATAAACCAAGGCCTTGGCTTTGCATCCAGCCTGTCCCAGCTTGTTGCTCCCCTTGCGTGGAGTCAGCCCAGAGCTCTTGCCGCTTCAGAAGGCAGCAGTGAGGCCGTTGTAGGGAGCAGGAATGTGAGCTCAGCCTCCCTGCAGTGCAGATGCTTTTTGGGATTCAGCCAGGGCTGGAGCAGCCTGTGAGCTCCACTCCATGGCACTGTGACGTGAAGCCAGTTTTTTTGGACAAGAGGGTGCAGAGGGGACAAGGTGGGTGACAGGTGGTGCTGAACAAGTGCTGTCACAGTGTCCTGTGTGTGCTGAGCACCAGGCTGCATGTTGTGATGGTAACGAGAGCTAAAGGGAGCCCTCCCACTGCCAGGGCTTGCCTTGCTGCAAGGATTTATATTCCAGCTGCAGGGAGGGTTCTTCCCCTCTCACGCTGCAGCTGTGTCCATATTTCCTTGGTAGTTTCTGCTTTGAGAGGAAGAACTTGTTTTCACTTGCAGTGCTGTCAGTCTCAGTGAGGGAGTGCTTGGCTTTCTGCTCCTCTTTGCTTGGGTTGTGATTTTCTGGTAGTGTGTGTGAAGGGCACTGCAGAACTCTGCAGGTCACTGTAAGCCTATGATAAATGGATATTTGGGAATTTTTACACATAAAGGGCCAAATCCACAGTGCAAGTCAGGTGTTGGCTCTTCTTACAAGCTCAAGCATCTCTCAGCAGCTTTGAGAATTGCAGATATCTGGAGAGGCATCAGCCTCTGTGGTGGGACCCTTCTGGCTGTCTCTGGGTGTCCAGACATCTGGGTGACTAGCGGGGGCAGAGATAGTTGGCTGTGTGATAATCCTAAGCAGAAAATTTCCAACCTTGCTCCTTTCCCTGGTCTTGCTCAAATGACAAGGTATAACTTAACTCATGGGATGTTTTTCTTGATTTAGAAGTATCTTAGTTATTCCCTCTTTCCCCAAGTTCCCTCTGAGCAGCCTCTTTGCATTTATCTCTGCAAGGCAGAGCTGTGGCAGTGCTATGGGCTGTCTTGGCTGATGGACAAACAGCCTTGACAGTGGGAGAGATGCTCTCTCACAGCCAGCAGATTCCTGTGTAGAGAGACTTAATACTACAGTGTTTATCTGTCATTGGTCTCTTCATTTTGTGTCTTCCTTCCTCTCAGGTAGTACAAGCTGATATTTAGAATTTGAAAGGCTTAAACAGCCAGTCTGCTTTTAGGGGTAGAAAAGGATCCCTGAAGACCAGCCATGACATGATCAGTCATCCTGATTTCCTCACAGGAGGAAAAGGGGTGGGGGCAAGATGCCTCAAGTTCAGAGGCAGCAGGGATCTGCAGGAACCTACTCTTTCCCTCCCATGCAGTTGCTCCGCTGGGGTGGGAGTAGCAGCTACCCTGCCTCTCCCTTGGGTTGCTCCAGCTTTACTGGCAATTGCAACACCACTGTCAATGTTTAACCTTCTGCTCACCTGCGTGTTTCTGGGGTGATGTGGCCCTAATGCTTCCCGTAACAAGCCGAGAGCTGTTACCCCTACGGGGTGGAGTGGGCCTCGGGCAGGGGCTCTGCCAGGGCCAGCCTTGGCAGCTGTGAGGTGCCCATGAGTGTGTTTGCTGTGATATGCCCCCCGGGGCTGGGGAGGGCTGAGGCCTCTGCCTAGGAGCAGACATTCCTGGCTGGATAATGATTGGCAAGACCGAGGTCACCAGCGCTGCCGGTAACAGGCAGGCTGAGGCACGGTAGGAATGTTTCTGCTCCATCAAGTCTTTGCAGAGTGGGCAGGGCTGACCTGCCTGGGGGCCTGGGTGCCATGCCAGGGGCTCGGCAGGGCCTTTCCCCAACTGCTTCATCCCTCAGGCCCCGTCCCAGAGCGCTGTCCCTCTCTGTGTAAATACCTCTGTAAAAAGAACCAACCAATAAAGTGCTGAAGGAATGGCTCTGGCTCACGGCTCTCATTGCCCCTTGGCACTACGAGCATCATCCCTGCTCCCCTCTCCTCTGATACCAAAGAGTGGCAGAAACAAACTTCTCAGCACCAATTTGTAGATGTTAAAAAGGGCATCGCTGGACGTTTGGAGGATAGGTTCTCTAATCCTAACGTGCCAAGTGACATGGCTTTTTATTACACATACTGTTTGCATATTCATTAGGTGTGCTCCTCTACTTAATACATATTCATTAGTTTGCTTTACATAACCACTCCTGTTTTGGAAAGTCCTTTGGTCCTTCCGGGTCTTCCTCGTCGTCTTGACCTCAGCGCTGGCGCAGGTATAGCGTTAATGTACTTCCCCCCCAAAACTGTAACGTTTGTTCTTTATTTTATCTGGGCACACTGAGCTGAGATTACGTCTCGTTTGTTCGAGTTACATCCCTCCTATCTCGAGGACTTAATTCTAAGGTTAGATTGTTCCTTATTTGGGCATTCCGGGGTACTGTGAGTGAAGTTTCTATTTCTCCCGTCGCCTCCCCTTCCCGGGGCTCGCCCCGTGCCGGGGAAATCCGGCCTGTCTGTCGCGGGGGAGGATGGTCTGTTCCGTGGGTCCCTCCCTTCCATCCTCCCCGTCCCTCCCTTTCGCCGCCACGTGTGTCCGTGCGGGGCTCCCGGCGCGCCGGAAGTGACGCGCCGGCCGCGTGGTGCTGGTGATGGCGATGGCGGGCGCGCACCGGCCCGGGCCGCTGAAGCAGCAGAACAAGGCGCACAAGGGCGGCAAGCACAGCGGCTCCTCGCAGCGCCGCGCCGGAGGTGAGCTCCCCGCCCCCGCGGGACAGGCTCCCCGCCGGCCCCCGGCCCGCCTCACCGTTCCTTCTCTCTCCCCCACCCCGCAGGCCGCGTCCCCGTCAAGGCCCAGCCCCGCCGGCGGCTCCGCGACCTCAGCAGGGTGGACCGGCGGCACCAGGCACTGCAGCTCCGCCGGCAGCGCAAGGAGGCGGTGAGGGGCCCGCGGGGGGACTGGGCCGGGTGGGGCTGGGAGCGAGACTGTGGGGGGACTGGGTCGATTCGGGTGTTTGCCGGAGGGGGGTTGGAGTGGAGCCGGTGGGGGTCTCCATGTGAGTGATGGAACCGAGCTGGTTTGGGCAATTGCGGGGACATGAGGAGCTGCGCCAGGGAAAAGAGTGGGTGCCTGGGCCAGTTCTGTTTGAGGCAAGCGGAGCGTTACTGCACCGAGTGGGTTCGGGTGCAGGAATCTGGTCTTGATCCATGGAGGTGGGACGGGAACTGGGCTGTGTGCTGGGATTGACGCTCTGCAGTGGTGCCCGCAGGTGCTGGCTGAGAAGCGCAGCCTGGGCAGCAGGGATGGGCCCCCGCACCTCGTGGCCGTGGTGCTGCTGCACAGCAGGGCTGCAGCCCAGGACAGTCTCCAGCTGCTGCAGAGCCAGGATTCGGCCGTGGTCCGTGTGAATGAGGGGAGAGCTGGTGGCTTTGCCCTCCTCTGCCCCCGGCTCAAGCAGCGCTGGCGCTTTGTCACAGCACAGGCAGGTGAGGAAGCGCGGCTGTGGGTCGGGCTCTTGGCTCCACAACCCTGGCAGCCCCAGTAAAGGACGTGTTCTGTGTGCAGGGGACCTTCACACTGTCTTAGACCTTGCCAAGGTCGCTGACTCCCTCCTGTTCATCCTGGACGCTGTGGATGGCTGGGACAGTGCAGGGGAGCACTGCCTGTCCTGCCTCTTCGCACAGGGGCTCCCCAGTTATGGTGAGTGAGCCAGTAATGTTGAGGGCTTTGGAGGGGGGTGTGTGGAGGTACTTGATGGAGATTTGCTGCTGCAGTAATTAAAAACTCCACCTGTTTATAGGCTATTACAGGTCCTTGATCTGTTTCTGAGCACAGATCAGTTGAGTGAATGCTGTGCCCATGGTGCCTCATTGTGTTACTCCATGGTGTGGGAATACTGGAGATATAAGGGTTGTGGGTTGAGGCCCCTGGGTGTGTGGTGGTGTCAGCACTGTGATGGTTATGAAGGTGTGCAGAGCCAAGGGATTCAGGCACATTTCCTGCTAAATTCAGTTCTTGTGCCCTTATCTCCATGGTCTCATTAGTCTCAAAATCTTATTTCTGAAGACAGGTTTTCTGTCTCAGATGTTCTTTTGAATGTGTGAATCACAGAAGGGTTAGGATTGGAAGGGAACCCCTCTGTCAAGGCAGGGTCACCCAGAGCAGGTGACATAGGAATGCGTCCATGTGGGTTTGGAATGTCTTCAGACAGGGAGACTCCACACCTTCCCTGGACAGCCTATTCCAGTGCTCTGCCACCTTCCATGGAAAGAAGTTCTTCCTTGTGTAGAGGTGGAAGTTCTTGTGTTTTAGTTTATAGCCATTGCTCCTTGTCCTGTCACTGAGCAGCACTGAAAAGAGTGAAACTGCCTTTGCACCTTGGGGTGCAAATCTGGTTATCTGGGTTCCTGATACCTGAGTATTTATCCATATTTGGTAAAAGGGGCTCGATAGGGTTTATGATCTGATCCTGAGCTGGTCTCTGCTCGGCAGCTCTTGCTGTCCCAGGGGGCACCGACTTGCCCCCTAAGAAGCGGATAGATGCCAGGAAGAAGCTTGCCAAAGCCATTGAGAAGCGCTTTCCCGAGGCCAAGCTGTTCCCCCTGAACACGGAGCAGGAATCCTCGATGCTGCTGAGGCACCTCAGCACCCAGAAGCAGCGGCACCTCGCGTTCCGGGACCGGCGTGCCCACCTGCTCGCCTACGCTGCAGAGTTTGTGCCTGGTCAGGAGAGCGACCTGGTTGGGACCCTGAAGGTGTCTGGCTTTGTCCGGGGACAGACCCTCGATGTGAACAGCCTGGTGCACATTGTGGGGCATGGAGACTTCCAGGTCAGCCAGGTGGATGCTCCCCCTGATCCCCTCTCTTTGAACCCCCGAGTGGTTAAAGGACAGAAGAGGAGTCAGGACATGGAGATACAGGTGGGTGTGGGGTCAGGGCTTTGCCAGTCCCCTTAGAACAGGAGGTTTCTAAACTTCCATGGGGAAAATACAACTGGATGTATGTGGGCAAGGGGATGGTAAAGGGAGTTGTATCTGTGTTGGGCTGCTGGGCTGAGGTTCTTTGCCTGCTGCATGTAATGAACATTATGGCATGATGTAATGAATGTGATTCTGAAAGGAGTTTACTTAATACAGATTGCAAAGCTTTAATTAGGTGTGTTCAGAGCTGGGAACTCTGCTCTTGCCCTTCAGGAAGACCCTGTAAATGGTACTGACGAGATGGAGGAGGATGTTAAGGTCCTGATGAAGGCAGATCCAAGCAAGCAGGAGTCTTTGCAGTCAGAAGTGGTTCCTGATCCAATGGAAGGAGAGCAGACGTGGCCTACTGAAGAAGAACTGCAAGAAGCAGAAGGTGTGTAAAAGCAATAGTTCTGTATCTTTTCCTTGTTCCTGTTAAGAGGGTTGTCAGAAACCTCTGTCACCAGGATGGCCCTGAAGAAACATCCTATTTGGAAGTCTAGGGCTTCTATCCCTGGTTCCATCACCTGACCAGCAGGCTGTGTGGTTTGCCTGAGAAGTTAGCAGGGTTATGTTTTGGCTGTCCCAACAAACTCTGTGTTGGGAAGTAGCAATTTTGGTGCAGATGTGATCTTGCCTGTCCTGGTGCAAATGTTGCTGAGGGGAAGGAGAATTGTTCCTGTTTTAACCATTGTTGGGAATCCTACAGATTCTCTGAAGGCAAACAGGAGGGTGGTGAAGGTCCCCAAAGGCACTTCCAAGTACCAGGCTGCCTGGATTGTGGATGATGGAGAAGAAGGCAGTGAGAAAGATGATGACGAAGATGATGACATCGATGATGATCTGATGGAAGAGGCTGTTTCCCAGGTACCTACAAGAGTTGATAGTACAGGTGATCTCCTGCATTATTGCATATTCTAGGACAGTCCTGTCCTTCCAGCTTGCTCCATGCAAGGGCATGACACAGAGCCAGGACTTGCCTGGATCTCCACTGTTAAATCTCTCATGTGTATCATGGTACGTCTTTGACCTGTTAGACACCAAAATGAGGGGCTGGGGTCTCTCTGGGGTCACAGATCACACAGTGTGAGCACACACAGGGTTTCAGTGCTGCATGGACAGCTCTGTGCTCACAGGCTCTGTGCTGCCCTGTGTCAGGAGGGAGAAAGCAGCGAGGAGGAGCCTGGAGAAGAGGAGAGCGAGACCATGACCGTTTCTGAGTGCTTACGAGATGACCAGTACGACGAGAAGATGGAGGAAGATGAGCAGATGCTGGAGAGATACAAACAGGAGAGAATGGATGAAATGTTTCCAGATGAGGTGGATACACCACGGGATGTACCTGCCAGAGTCAGGTAAGAAATGGGATGCTTTTCAGAGGAGCTGAAAGCCTTTCTGTCTAGTTTAGTGAGGAAGCCTATGATGTCTTAGCCGTGGTGTCTGAACCTGGCTGAAGGACTCTTGTGAAGACTCACTCTTAGGCTCTGAGGCTTCCAGGGCAGGCACTAGCTGGGGGCAGCAGGTGGGCCTGGGTAGCTCCCTGCTGCAGGAAGAGCTGAGTCTTGGGCTGGGAGAGGGAGGAGGGTGGCCCTGATGCACGGGCAGGTTGTTTAGGGAGTTTGCTGCTGTTTTTAGCTCTCTCTGCACCAAGATCTCTCCTGAGGGTTAATGTTTGCTTTGCTCCCTTTGCCCTCCCTGAAGGTGAGTCCCTGTGCACCACAGGAGGTGCAGGCCACACACCTCCATTGGTGAAGGTTTATCTTTCCTGTTTGTTCTCTAGGTTCCAGAAGTATAGGGGGTTGAAAAGCTTCCGCACTTCTCCATGGGACCCCAAAGAGAACCTTCCAAGGGATTATGCCAGGATTTTCCAGTTCCAGGACTTCTCCCGAACTAGAAAGCACCTCTTCCGTCAAATAGAGAAAGAGGAGACTGAAGGAGCCTCGGTAACTCCCTTTTGCTGATTTCTTTCCCTACCGTGTTTCTTTGCTCCTAAAAGAAATGACTTAATCAGGGAGGTGGTTCATAGCACGTCGCCCTAAGTTCAGATGATGTTGTTCTGGATTCCCTCCCTAAGCCACATTTTACTTCTGACACTTTTTTGGTTGAGAGAAATATTCACAACTGATCCTCTGTTGGCAGGTGGGCTGGTACATTACACTTCATGTCTGCAATGTCCCTGTGTCGGTGATGGAGAGCTTCAAGGAAGGGAAACCCCTAGTCCTGTTCTCGCTGCTCCCCCATGAACAAAAGGTGACTGTAAGGCCCTGCTGATACCTTGTAGGTGTGCAGCTCCTTGGGATTCCCTCGGGTTGGAGGAGGTCTGGGCTGAAATCTCCTTGCATTGCTCATGTTTCAAAGTAGAGAATTCCCTTTGGCCAGAGCAGGTGGAAGCTGCCCGGTGGGTTTAGGATAGAGTCTGAGCTTGGCAGTGAGGACCAGTGATCCTTTGGGAAGCCATTCTCAAAGACACTGATGTCTGCTGCAATGTCCTGCTGCTTTCTGCTGTGCACCATCGCCTGCCAGCCCCTCACTGTGCTGCCTCTTGCAGATGTCTGTGTTGAATTTCCTGGTGCGTCGGCATCCGAGCAACACCGAGCCAGTGAGGGCCAAGGAGGAGTTGATCTTCCACTGTGGGTTCAGACGCTTCCGAGCATCCCCCCTGTTCTCCCAGCACACCTCAGGTTTGTGGGGGACCTGTGGGGTGGGGCACAGGTACACCAGGAGGTGGGGCTGGGGATTCTGGGGCAGGAAGCCAGTGATGTCTTAGCCGTGGTGTCTGAACCTGGCTGAAGGACTCTTGTGAAGACTCACTCTTAGGCTCTGAGGCTTCCATGGCAGGCACTAAATCGTGGGGCATGGAAGGGCTTGGGCCAGGTGGCTCACTGGTCCAGGCAAGGTGGTGGCAGACTCCACACAGTGAACTGGTAGCAGAGAGGAGCACCTTTGTTCCCAGAGGCTCTGTGACAGCAATGGAGGGGTGTTTGTCACCCCTTTTTCTAAGGTGCAGAGCCTGTTTGCCAGGGAAGAATAGGCTCAGTGGAGTTTCCCAGAGCTCTCAGGACTGCTGTTGGCTTGAACTTGGTCATTGCTGTTCTGTCCTAGCTGATAAGCACAAGCTGGAGCGTTTCCTGCGCCCGGATGCTGCCCTGGTGGTGACTGTTTATGCTCCCATCACTTTCCCTCCTGCCTCAGTGCTGCTTTTTAAACAGAGAAGTAACGGTGAGTTGATAAATGCTGAGGATGTGGTGTCTGGGAAACAAATGTTAGCAGACTGTTCCCCTGCTTACAAGTGCACCTCTCCAGAAACTATGACTTGAAAAAGCTGTCCCTTTCCTGCTGTTTGAGAAGATGAGCCCAGTCTCCATCCCCATTTTCACATTTATCTATCCCTGCTGTGGGGTTGTTCTGGGCCTGGAACCCTTTGGGGAAGGGGGCTGTGGTGGGGGAGGCAGTGATGGAGGCACCTGTCCTGATGCATTGGTGGCTCTGCCTTGCAGGAATGCACGACCTCATTGCCACGGGCTCCCTGCTCTCCGTGGACCCCGACAGAATCGTCATCAAGCGGCTGGTGCTCAGTGGCCACCCCTTCAAGATCTTCACCAAGACAGCTGTCGTGCGGTACATGTTCTTTAACAGAGGTATGGCTTGTCTCTCTGGTGGGAAGAGGGGATGTGGAGGCAGAACCCCTGCCCCCTGTTCCTCACCTGCCTGTCACGTTTCATCTCCAGAGGATGTGATGTGGTTTAAGCCCGTGGAGCTGAGGACAAAGTGGGGACGTAGGGGACACATCAAGGAGCCACTGGGTAGGTTTGATCCTGTATCTATCTCTGTGTTCCTGGGACGGTGTGGTTCTCCTGGGCAGGAGAGACTGCTAATGGCCTCTTCTGCTGTCTGCCTAGGGACCCATGGCCACATGAAGTGCCACTTTGATGGACAGCTCAAGTCCCAGGACACGGTGCTGCTGAACCTCTACAAGCGTGTTTTTCCTAAATGGACTTACGACCCCCATGTTCCGGAGCCTGTGCCGTGGGTGAGGAGTGAGAGTGCACTGCCAGAGCAGGAGGTGGAAATGGAATGAGTCTCCAGCATGGCTGGAGTTTGTGCCTTGGCTCCCTGGATGCTGTTCTTGCCTGTGCACAGTGAGGACAGCATTGATGCCTTGGACGTGTTACTGCTGGGGTCTGTAACAGGGGCAGCTGTCTCGCCAGCTGCTGCTCAGGTACCAGCTATAGCTATTTATTTTAATGGAAAATGTAAAAAATATTTAAGTGCCTCTGTCTTGGTGGTGGCCAGGAGGCTGTGTGTACCCCTTGTCTTCTGAACCCCTTGTCCCATCAGGGTTGTTTCTTTCCCTCATGCGCTGCACTTGGTGTGTACAGGGATTTTGCTGTACAAAGGACAGGAATCTGCTGCCAGTTCCTGTGATGCTGAGAAAGAAAAGCTGAGTAGCAGCTGGGGAGGGTGACTGAGTGCAGCTCTCTGGAGGCCTGCCCCAGAACAGGGCAGCTGGGAGGGGGGGGAACAGGCAGTGCTTTGTTTCCAGGCCCCTCATAGAGATCAACGCCAGCTTCCCTTATCCCTCCACAAAAATTACCAAACATTCAGGGTTATTCATCTATTTTTCAGTAGCGCACAAGCCACTGTACAAATTCAGATTGAGGTTTCCACTGCTTGAGACTCTGCTCTGTTCTCATTCTGCTTTCCCAGAGAGGTCTGTGAGCCAGGTCAGGGATCTCAGGTCCACGTTTCCCCCGCACAGCACGATGCAAACGTTCTCCACATCCCGGGGGACTGCCTGGAACTTCTCTGAGAGCACGGCCGCCAGTCCCACGCCTGCTGTTGGCTCAATCAGCAGCTTCATCCTTTCCCACACCAGCCGTGTGGCTCGCTGTGGGGCCAGAGCAGCAGCTGTCAGCCCAGCAGCTGGGACAGGCTGCTCCAGGGCTAGGAGGGCACTGCCTGAGCACATCCCTGCAGAGCTCTGGGAAGGGAGAGCAGAGCTTCCACCAGCCCTTTCCAGCTGGAGACTGTGTAGGTGTTAGACAGCTGTGGTGGTGGGCAGGGCCCTGTGCTGTGTGTTGGGGTGGGAGCAGAGGGGCAGAGTGGGAATGGAGGCAGCTGCCTGTTGGCAGCTACTGTGAGAAGGGAACGGGGAGCCTTTACCTTGATTTCTTCCTCTGAGACTGTCAGGACATCATCAACCAAATCCCTGATGATGGGCCACGTGTTTGGTCCAATGCTGGTTTTAACCGCGTCTGCGATGGTGTCCCGCGGGTGAAGGTTGGGGGTCAGCTCCCCTCTTACCTTGGACTGGTAACAGTCATCCACGTTGCTTGGCTCAGCAGCAAACACCTTCACATCTGGTCTCAAAGCCTGGGGAGAGAAGGAGGAGCCACTTAACTGGTTGACACTGGTATGTGCCTGTCCGCTGTCCCAGTGCATGCAGGACCGGGCAGGGATCCCAGGCTCCCACTGATTTTCACAGCAGGGTCTCTCTGTTTCCAAAGTTAAAAAGCTGCCTTGGGAGCCCTGCCCTTCCCAGAGGGAGGTGCAGCCACTGCTGCACAGATGAGCTGTTGCCTACCTTGATGGCAACTGCTATTCCTGCAACCATTCCTCCACCTCCGACAGGAACCACCACTGCGTTTACCTCAGGTGCCTGTGCACAGAGGAAGTGTGAGTGCTTCTGGCACCTTGTGTCTCCCTTTTTGCTGTGCCCCTGCCCAGGGCTGGGCTGTGCATTTCCCTCACCTGCTCCAGCACCTCCAGGCCTATTGTGCCTTGCCCTGCAATCACTGCTGGCTCCTGGTTGGGGTGCACCATGATTCCTCCTGTCTCCTGGACTACACGGGCTGCTGTCTCTGCTCTGGACTAAGGGAAAGCACAGATGGGTCACCTCTCAGGCTGATTGTACCATGTCCCTGGCTGGTTCTCCTCTGTGCCTTACCTCATCACTGGGCTCACACGGCACCAGCGTGGCACCGTAGGCACGGATGGCAGCTTGCTTACACTGCGGGGCTGTCCGGGGCACCACGACGTAGGCAGGGATCCCTATATGATGAAAGGAGGCAAATCCAACAGCCAGTAAGCCCCAAGCACCCACTTAGCACTGCAAGAGCAGGCCCTGCCTGCCTATGCCAACTCCTGCACGCGTTTAGGAGTGGGATCTCTCCAAGGAGGCAGATCTGGGCACCTGGAGCTGCCTCTGGATTTACACTGTGCCCTCTGCCCACCTCCTCAGCACTGGGGCTGGGGGCGGGGGCTGCACTTTACCTTCTGCCTGGGCAGCACAGGCGAGTGCCTGCCCGTGATTCCCACTGCTGTGTGTCACGACGGCGCGGGGCAGCTCCCCTCCCGTGCGCTCGCTTTCCTCCACGAGGCTCCGCACGGCGTTCAGGGCGCCGCGGATCTGGAAGGAGAGCACAGGATGTGTCGCTGTCCCGGAGCTGGTGTGCTGGTGGGGAATCTCTTTGCAGCCTTCCCCCTGCCCTGGGCAGCACTTCAGCCCCCAGTGCAAGGTGGCAGGATCCACATCTGCCTGCAGGGCAGGTGGGCACCGGCGCCAAGCGAGCTCCCCCAGCGCAAGAAGCGACCTTCGCCCCCTGGGGGGACTCGCCGCGCCGCGCACCTTGAAGGAGCCGGTCCTCTGGAACAGCTCGCACTTGAAGAGCAGCCTGCGGCCCGCCATGCGGTCCAGCCCGGCGCAGGTGAGGAGGGGGGTGCGGTGGACGCGGCCCCGCAGCCTCCGCTCGGCCTCCCGCACCTCGGCCGACCCCGTGCGCGGCCCCGCGGCCATGACCGTGTGCGCGCGCGTGTCTGCCTGCCTGCGCGCGGCCGCGGCGGTTTGTCCCTGCGCGGCCGCCGTCCCGCGGCCGCCCGCCCCGGCGCTGCCAAGATGGCGGAGGGGCTGGAGCGCGTCCGCGTCTCGGCCGCCGAGCTGCGGGACATGGTGGCGGCGCAGCAGGCCCGCACCGCCGGCGGCACAGGCGAGTGGCGCCCCGGGGGCACCCGCGGGCCGCGGCCGGGTCTTCCCCTCCCCTCCTCCCCGGCCCCTCGCTGCGGTTGACGTTGGGTGTCCCGGGTGGGAGCGCACAGCGGCCGGCGCGCTGGGTCCGCGGGGGGCTTTGCCAATCGATCCCGAGCCCCCGGTGCCGGCGGAGGTTCCGCTGCGAGTTACTGGCAGCGGGGAAAGTTGAGGCAGTGCAGCGGGGAGCAGCCCCGGCTTCGGGGAATCGTTTAACCGAGCGTGCTCCGGGCTGGGCTCCCTAACGAGGTTTTGTGTAAATACGGTTGAGGGAGGAGGAGAGAAACGTTACCGGGTTGTAACCAAGGTGGGAAACGCGTGTTTGGCTCATGCGGTCAGTTGGCAGAGCGGGGGCTGCTGGGGAGAGCAGCCCCTGCACCAGCTGCTGCTGAACCTTTATGACAAAACTTTACTCCTTGTCTACACGTGCTCAAGTCTTGTGTTGTCTTTATCTGTCCCTTGTTGGTGCTTTGAGGAAAAACCTGTTGCAGGATGTGTTTTGTAAATGAATCAGGCCAAGGATTTGGTCGGCTTTGTTAGTTTCTCGCTTTCTGCTCTTCCTCTGTGACTTGCTGTAAACATTTACGCAGGTTTTCAGCTCGGTTCTCTTAGACCTGCCCTGAGGGCTCTTTGCCTTTACTTAATGTTTCTCCTGGAACATTTGTCGCAGTATTTTTTGGTCCCTGGCTCGTTTGTGGTGGGACTAATTTTCTTCTGTCTGTTTTCCCCCAGAAAATATGAAGGAGGTGAAGGAGCCGAGGCACCGCAAGGACAACAGGCGCCCAGACCAGGAGATTTACAAGCCTGGCCTCTCCAGATTGAGGAGCAAACTGGTGCCATTAAAGCATGAGGCATCAGAGGAGAGGAGCAGAGCTGAGGAGGGCAAGGAGGAGAGTGCTGGGGACTCTGTGGGAGCAGGGGCTCCAGCTGGGGAGGATTTCGGCAAAAGCGATGGCCCCAGGCAGAATGGCCCTTCTCAGGAAAAAGAGACAGAGACCAAAGGTGGCCTGCAGAGCCAGGAGAGCTTGTCCAAGCAGCCCACTGCGGATGAGTGGTGTTCCAAGACCCCCAGGAGAACCAAGAAACCGGACCAGCAGATCTACCAGCCTGGGAAGCGCCTGCATTCAGCTGCCAAAGAGCCATCCCTGCGGTCAGCGGCCGAGGAAGCCGCCGGCAAGATGGAGCAACTGAAACTCGAGAGGGATGAAGAGAGCGAGAAAAGCGCTGGAAAAGACAATAACAGGAAAATTAAACCAAGCAAGGAGGACAGAGAAGGGAGCCAGGCTGGGGAAGGAGTGAAAGCCTCAAGGGGAGAAAAAGGAAGACGAGCAGAGCGAAGCGACAGGACGAGGAGAGCAGGTGACGAGGGGCTGCAGGGCAAGCTGGGCTCCACCAAGCGGTATTCCCGCACAGACAAGCGCCGGAGCCGGTACCGCACCTGCAGCACGAGCTCAGCTGGAAGCAGCAACAGCATAGACGGAGCCCTGCTCGTGGATGGGGTGGAGAGGCGGCAGGAGCGTGCCAGGGAAAGAATACGTCCCAGGAAGCAGCTCTCTGTGTCCTCCACTGACTCCTTGGACGATGACAGATTCGATGAGGCAGAAGCGTATGTCTCCAGCAGGAATTCAGACAGGAGGAAGCACTTGGAGCAGAGTCGAGGTTCCAGGAGTGAGAGCGAATGGAGCAGCAATGGCAGGGAAGCAAAGGGACCCTTTCGAGTCACGTTTGACAGCAGGACCATGAACAGGGATGTCAGTCTGGCAGATACAGATAAAAAAAAGTCCCTGAAGGCATCTGCTAGTTGCAAAGACTCAGAGGCTTTGGAGCCAAGGAGCCAGAGCAGGGAGCCCCAGGGGAGGGGCCGTGGGATTCTCTTCCTGCCTGCCAACACGGACCTCTCTGCCAGCACCACGGGTGCCCCCGAATCCAGTCACTCTGGGCCCAGGCTCCTGCTCGGCGGGGCTGGCAGCAAAGGCTCCCGGATCCGGGGCCGAGGCGGCACCGCTCGCAGGCTGTGGGACCCAAACAACCCGGACCAAAAACCCGCCCTGAAGAGCCAGACCGCTCAGCTCCACTTCCTAGACACGGACGATGAAGTGAGCCCCACCTCCTGGGGGGAAGCCCGGCAGGCCCAGTCCTCCTACTATAAATTCCAGAACTCTGACAACCCCTACTATTACCCTCGGGCCTCCAGCCAAGGCCCCCAGTATCCATATGGCGGGTATTCCCTGCAGTATCCCATGGGTCCAACCAACGGCGTGTACCCAGGAGCCTATTACCCTGGGTACCCCGGCCAGGCAGGGCAGTACCTGTGTGGCCCACTGCCCCCAACTCCTCTGAGCCCCGAGATGGAGCAGCAGATGAGGAGCATGCAGCAGCAGGAGCTCAGCAAACTCCTGCGTGAGGCTGGGAACCAGGAGCAGCAGCTCAGCAACCTCCTTTCCAGAGACCGCATCAGCCCCGAGGGGCTGGAGAAGATGGCCCAGCTGAGGTTTGTGCTCTTAGAGGGGTGTGGGACTGAGCCCTTTCCAGGGTGGAATACCAGAGAATTGTGTCTCCTTGGGGATCTGGTGTACTGAGGGTCTGCCTCAGAGACTGGAAGATGTGACAGTGGGTTGCTGGTTTTTGGTGTGCTGGGTCTGTTTGTGTGCCAGTGGTGTGTGGACGTCGGAATGAAACTGTGAGGATGTCATTTACCTGAGCTGGGAGCTAAGCCATGGCTTCTGCTTGGTGAATGCCTTTCCAATGTTGCAGAGACACAGAGGAGCAGGACAAGCACCTGCTGCAGATTTTGGGTTCTTCCTACTCTTGCTGGAGCTGATCTCTCAGTTCCAGTGCTCTCTGTGTTTGCTGTCAGACTTTTGTCCTTGGTTATCTGCTGTCAGGATCATGTTGTGGGCTTCAGCCTGTGCTCAGGAAGCATTTCATGGATTTCTGCTGCTGTGTGACAATGGCAGTGCTTTTCAAATGCTGTGTAGTTTTGCTCTTGATGCCTCTCAACACTGTGATGCTCCAGTGGGAGTAGCCTGGTGATGCCAGGCTAGTGAGAGAGAAGTGACACTGGTGCTCTGAAGGGTAGTTAACATGGCTGTAGCAAGTTTCTACTTGGCATCTTTCACGTTTGCTTGTGACCTCTGTGTCTCCAGGGCTTCTCTGGAGACTTATTTTCAGAGCTGACTGGCAGCAGATCTAGCAGGTGAGCTCATTTCAGGGCTTGTTCTGTGTTCTGGGGACTTGCACTGTAGACCACAGGTTGGGATATGTCTGTGCTTGAAGCAGCACTGGAGGTTTCAGGTCTTCCTCAAGGTGCTGAGGTCACCTGGAGCTGTTGCCCAGAGGGAGAGGAAACACTGTGTAGCACTGCTGTGGCCTGTGGAAGCCCACCCTGCCCTGGGAGCATCAGCATGGTTGGCCCTGTCCCTCTTGACAGTGTCCCTTGTCCCCTGCCTGCATCTGAGCATGAGCTGCCAACCTGTTGTGGAGCTGTGTGTGGGTTCTTATCCAACATCCATCTGCAGAAATGTCCAGTTCTCTTGGTGTTTGTGCTGTCCAGGTGTACGTGTGCAAGGTTTGGGGACTGCATGGGATTGGGTAGCAGAACCTTGCTCTGTGCTTTGAACAGGAACCTGCCAAGCATCCTTCTCTTACCCTGTCAGGCTCTTCCAGGCTTTGCCATCTGGCTTCGCTCCAGACTTTGCCACCTTCGCTGTCATACTGTTTTCTGTAGGACTCGAAGCATTATAAGGAGTAAGGCTGCCAAGGCAGGAACAGCTGAGGATCCCCTTCACCATAAACTTGTCCCCCATATTGCAGAGCTGTTTCTAGCCTGCAACTATTTTATTAAATCTGGGGGAGGAATTTTGCTCCAGCATCCAGGCAGGGCTGTAGGTAGTGAGATTTCTGGGACTCTGAGGCTTTATTTCCTTTGGGTGTGATGTTCCCAACTTGTCCATTTTTGAGGAAGCAGGATCTGTGTTTCAGTTGGATGGAAGGGAGGGAGGTGGGAATCATTTTAATGGCAAGACCTCTGTTGCCCCCTGGTTCTTTGTGTGTTTGCTCCTGACCCAGACTTTGTGCTCAGAAGGAGCAGAGTGTGGCAGCATGTGTATTCTCTGTGCTGGTATCAGGAGGCACTTATGCCTTGATGTTTCCAGTAGCAGGACTGTAGCAAAGCTTCTTCCTCTTTCCTAAGCCTGATCCATTCTGATTCACATGTACAAGGGAGATGGTCCTTTCAGACTCGCCCCCTTGGAGCAGAAAGGGTGTTGGAGTGCAGCAGCTCCCATCTCCCTGTGGGACGGGTGTGGAAACACTGATTTTCCATAGTGCTGCTGACAGCTCATGCCTGCTGGATGTGAGCAGCAGGTGGTTCAGCACATGTTTCCTGGCAGCTGGAGCCTGGGCAGTTGCTGTTGCATTGACAACTGGTTGTGTTTTGCTGCAGGGTGGAGATGCTGCAGCTCTACGAGCGGTGCATCCTGATGGATATCGAGTTCTCCGATACCCAGAACGTGGACCAGTTGCTCTGGAAGAATGCGTTTTACCAGGTGATTGAGAAATTCCGGCAGCTCCTCAAGGACCCTCAGGGGGTAAACGCCCAAGAAATTCGGAACAAGCTGCTCCTTCTTCTGGATGAGGTAAGAAGAGAGAAACATCCTTAAATTCCACTAGAACTTTGGGTGGGAGTGACTGGTGTTTAGAATGGGATGGTGTAATGGGGCAGGTAGTCTTCTTGCTCCTCTTTATACCTCCATGTCCTTTAGGTCATCCTTGTCCAAGGAGAATGCTCAGACAGGTTATGGTTAAGTGTGGCAGGTGCATGTCGAGGTGGATATTTATTGTAATTTAAATCAGGCTTGTTTTGGTGTGCTTTGTGTTAATTAGAAATTGATTTAAGCTAAAATGAAACAAATACCCTGAAGTGGAAATAAACAGAAGCATTCCTGGAGGTGTTTGTGCCATATTTATCAAATCTGCTTAAAAGTCATTCTGTTAAACTGTGCAGCTTAGTTTATTGTTTGTACTAGGTAGGCTGACAGCCTGAGAGGATGTGTTTTATAAAATTAGGATGGTGGTAAGGGACAGTTGGAGGCTTTTTAGTCCAACCTCATGCTCAAAGCAGGACTTACCAAACACTAGACCATGTCGGTCTTGATTTTGTGTAGCTCAGTCTTGAAAATCTCTGAGGCTGGAGATCCCCCAACCTCCTTGTTGTGTTCCTTGTGTGCCAACCTCAGGAGAGGGACCTCCTTTCTTGCACGTGGCAGGGATGGTGTGGTGATTTTGTGCTTGTCATCAGCAAGATCATAACATGCAAGTAAATGTGTGTTTTGCAGGGCTCTTCTTTTTTTGATGGCCTCCTCCAAAAGCTGCAGGTGTCCTACCAGTTCAAGCTAGAGGACTACATGGATGGGATGGCCATACGCAGTAAGCCTCTCCGGAAAATGGTAGGTTGGCTTCCACCTGGAACTTCTTGTCCTGGTGATCCTCTGCAAGATGCTGAACTCAGTGTGCTGCCCTTGCCAAGAGACAGGCAGCTGTACTCCAGACAGAGTCAGTTTGTTTGCAGGGAGTCTTTCTCAGCTGCTGGAGAACTTGTTGAACCACCTCTGGTGCATTAACATTTTTTACCTTCCTTTGCAAAGAACTGGTTTTGTACCAGCTCTGTGACCAGGGCTAATAAAGGGAAAGAAGTGTCTAAGGGCACCCTGATTTCTCCTTGGGTATTGAACATCTCTTATTTCTGTCTGGGATCCAGAATAATGAACAAGGAGAGCTGGCAGTTGCGCTGCCTCCCTGCCATGTTGCCCTGAGCTGTGAGTGCAGGTGCAAGGGACAGCTGGAAAGGATATTTTAGTCCAGCTCCATTCCCAGAGCGATGTGTTTATCTAACAGCTGGCCTCAAATTGGTCATGGACTGAACAACTCCCTTCTGGAGAGAGGTGGGGTTTAGGGATTGACTTGCCCCTGCGAGTGCTGAACCAGTGCCATGGAGCTCTGTGATTTCATTCTGCTGCCCTTCTGTGAGACCTTCAGTGTGCCCCTGACCTCCTCTTGGCTCTGTACAGTCCCTGTGTGCTCGCTGGGTGTGCAGGTCCCCCGGGATTGACTGGGTGCTCCTTTGCAGGTGAAGTACGCGCTGATCAGTGCCCAGAGGTGCATGATTTGCCAAGGGGACATTTGCCGGTACAGAGAACAAGCGAACGACACGGCCAACTACGGCAAGGCCCGCAGGTAGGAACGCAGGTACCGTGCTCTTCACGGCAGCACGGAGCACAGCTCTGCCTCTGGCTACGAGGGATGGGTCTCATTTCATCCTTGAACCTGCCTCCAGCCAAAGGAGTCTTTCTGCTCCTCTGTTGTATTGCAGTCCTTCAAAGCTGAAAGTTGTAACCGAGATTGCTTTGCTATTCCATAGAGCAAGCCACCAGACCCAGTCATCCTCCATCTGGTGTGGAAGTTGTCTGTGCTGGTCCTGCAGCAGGGAGGGTTTAGGCTGCTGAGGCTGGCAGGGTGACTGTTGTGTTTTCTGGTGACTTTTCATGCGGGAGAGGATCAATCCCTTGTACATCCATATGTTCTGGCACTTTTTGCTTCCTATCACTGGTGGTTTTTTCTGGAGCAAAGACTGAGGGGACAGGGAGCAAGTGAGCCCAGCATGTGGGGTGGAGCCCTGAAGTCTGTGGAGGTTCGGAGAACAGGGCAGAGAAAGCTGCTGGGTTTGGGGCCTGTGGACATTGTGGACTGTGCTGATATCTGGGGGAGGCTGAGGGGAGCACAGAGGACTCATGATGTGCCTGAACAGTGTTAATGGGTTTGTGTGGCATGATATAAGCTGGAGAGGGGATAATGTAATTGAGAGGAAATAGAAGAATGAAGGAATGAATGGACTGCCACTGAATGCTGACTCTTATCTTGGGATGATTAAATATCTTAAAAGTAAAGGGAACTAGCTAAGGAGTGTGGAGGGTTTGGTTCCAGCTGCCATGGAGATAAAGGGGGCTGAAAGAGGAGCATTCCCTGAACAGCCTGTGCTCTGTATGTGGGGCTGTACAGGGCAAGTGCTTGATGGCCTGGCTAAACACTCATCTTTGGGTTGAGCCAAGGATGTTTCCTTCTGCAGCTGGATCTGCCCCTTCTTGTCCTGTGCCCCATCCCTCTCCAGGCTGGGCACAGCTTGCTGGGCTGATGTGCTCTCCTGCAGGCAGAGGGCACTTGTGGAAAAGGCCTGTTCCCTACAGGAATGCCCATACTGAACAGCAAGGGAGGCAGCCTCATGTCCTTTCAGTAACCTTTTCTCTCTGGCACTTCCCTTCCCCAGCTGGTACCTGAAGGCTCAGCAAATCGCTCCCAAAAACGGCCGCCCCTACAACCAGCTGGCGCTTCTGGCCATCTACACGGTAAGAATCCCATCATGCAAGGATGTGCAGGCATATGGAGAGCCTCTGGGGTGGCTGTGAGATTCCATCTGATGGAGAAAGGCATTATTTAGGGCAGTGCTCAGACGTGGGTTTTTTTTTTTGAAAAGGAAAAAGCTGATGGCGGATGGGCTGTGTGGATTCCAGCTGCTGTGGCTTTAGGCAGCTTTGTCAGATCTATGCTACTCCCTCAGGCATTTTAGGAACTGTTCTGTGGGCTGTTAAGAATGCAAATGTTTTTTAACTTTAAACACAGCCCACTTTTTGCATGAGATTTTTGTGCTCAAAGCCATCTGTCAGGGTGCTGGTTTTGTTTGCCATGCCTTCACTGAACCTGTGGGCACTGGTCTAAGCAACACCTACACATGACTTCCTTGGGTTCCAGTTGTGCTGGCTACTCCAGCCACGCAGGAAAACTTCAAGGCAGATGTGACAGCAGATAACGGAAGCATCATGCTGGGACACAGAAGCTGGTAGGGATCTCCCCATTCACAACACTTGGAGGTGCTGGTTTAAAGCAGAACTGCAGGGTTCAGAAGCACATTTCTGTCATGGCTGAGAAGAGCATTTCTGAGATACCAAAGACCTCTGTGGTGTATTGAGGGGTGGGGAGGGAGAAGCACGTGGGATCCTGGCTCTGGGTATTCAAGAATGAGTGGCAGGTCTGAGCCTGGTTGTGTTTCTTGCAGAGGAGGAAGCTGGATGCTGTCTACTATTACATGCGTAGCTTGGCTGCCAGCAACCCCATCCTCACAGCCAAGGAGAGCCTCATGAGTCTGTTTGAGGAGACAAAACGCAAGGTGAGTCTTGGAGCTGGGCTGTGGGATGCTGCACTTGACAGTGCTAACTGTTCTCTGCTGGAGAAGAGGAGAGTGATGGTGTCTTGTGGACTTGGAGTCACTCATTGTCTACTTTTAAGAAATTACATGTTGAGAGGTGATAGAGGCAGCCTTCAGAATGATGAAGTTCTTTCTGCCTCTCCTCAGGCTGCTTTTGGAGTTGTTTGGGCACTTGAATCTTTTATTTCTGGGTCACAAACTATGATTTAGCCAAGCTCAGCAAGGGCTGTAGGTTGCTGTAGTTTGCAGCATGGCCTTGGCGTGCAGCAGGGTAAGTGCCTTATTCCATAGGTGACCCCCACCTGTGGGAATAGGCAAGAGAGGCTGCAATCCCTTTGTGCCCCAGGGAGTCACTCCAAATACAGCACATTGGCTGCCACACACCTGGGACTGGACACAACTTTTCTTGTCCCAGGACAGCTGGAGTTGAAAACCTCTCACCTGCACAGTCCTGTAGAGTCAGAACCAAATTCTGGACCTGTGAGTTACTGAGGTCCTGAAGCAGGGAGAAGAGCTGATTTATCCATATAAATATACACTTTCCCTGAACTTTGATCCCTGGGTGATCTGAATCTGCCCCCTG
Source organism: Pyrocephalus nanus (assembly GCA_038380795.1). Taxonomy (NCBI): domain Eukaryota; kingdom Metazoa; phylum Chordata; class Aves; order Passeriformes; family Tyrannidae; genus Pyrocephalus; species Pyrocephalus nanus. The sequence continues at coordinate 4,806,306 of CM076281.1, forward strand.
TTCCCAGTCTGAGCAGATGGAGCAGAGGAAACACCAGGTGCTGGACGTGAGCCCCAGCCGCTGGGGGAAGGGCAAGAAGTCCACACTGCGACAAGTTGGAGACGATGCCACACGGCTGGAGATCTGGATCCATCCCTCCCACCCCCGCTCCTCCCAGGGCCACGAGTCCGGCAGGGATTCCGAGCAGGACAACGGTCTTGGGAACCTCAGCCCCAGCGACGTGAGTACTGCAGGAGGCGGCGGTTGGCTTTGGTGTCATGTGTTTGGAATGCAGCGGAATGACACTGGATCTGTTTTGCTTTCCTGTTGCTAAATTTTCCAGTGTTTTGGCTTTCCCTATGGGAGCTGTGCCTGGGTCAGGATGAGGAGCTGGTGACCTCGTGCCTCTCGTGTTTAAGGCATGTTGTTACCATCCATTTCCTGGCAGCGTGTGCTGGCGTGGCTGATGTGGAACAGGAGAGGCACAAACAGAAGATGCTGTAAAATGCCTCTGCTGAGGGCTCTAACTTGGGTGAGCTTCCCGGTGGGAAATGAGGTCAGGTGCTGGAGACCAGGGTTAACAGTGACCTTGGAAGTTCTGAGGCTTGTTCTGGAAGTGGGTCACTTGTCCCAGTGCCAGATGATTGGAGGCTTGCACTGGGAATGTGAAAACCATGGTTTCAGTTTCCACTGTAGGTGTTATATTTGTGTTACTTGCTCTGGTGAGAGGCCAGACCAGCACCTTCCTTTTGCAGGAATTAAAAATATAATTGTCTAAGGGTGTCTCCTGTGAGCCTGTCCAGCTGTACCTTGCAGGAGGAGCCCAAATGAACTCTGCTTGTCAGGCCCAGGAATGTGGGCGAAGGCAGTGGTGGTTGGGAGCTCATCCTCCAGGAATCCTTGCACTGCTCTGGCACATGCAACTTGCAAGAGAACGTGCCAGGGAGCTCTGGGCTGCCTGTCCTAAAATGGCTGTTAAGGATGTGAGTTCAGGAGAACTGGGAAGACCTTCCCTGCACCCTGTGGGGCCCAGAGCTTCTCAGATGCGATTGTGCTTTTATAACAAGTTTGTGACTTCAGCTGGGTGGAACTGGGGTGAAGTCTTTGGGCTCTGAAAGATAAGCTCTGGCATGTTGCTGCAGCATTTTTCAGATGTTCCTGCCCTTGGTTGTTTTCCCTCTCCTCAGCTTCTCTTCTGGAGACCTTTGCTTCCTCAGCATTGTTGAAAGGAACGTGCCAAGCTTTAGCCTCTCCATCAATCACTGATGAAGATGCTTTGACATGAGATGCTGTGAGTGTTTTTGAGGCACTAGGGGTTTCTCTTTTGCAGTGCTCTCAGGTAGCGTAGCAGCTAGTGAAGTGGGGGGCAGTGATGTCTTTTTTGTAGTGCAGCCAAGGGGGCTGTGCTTTCAAGTGCAGGTCACTGGCATTGTCTTTACAGATTTGTGTGATTATTACCATTCATTTTGATTTCTCCCTCTGTTTGAAACTTTGGCTTGTGGAAAGCACGAGCTTTGTGATCATGGAGAGGCAACACGATCAGAGATATAATGGCAAAGGACAGGGGGGAGCTGAGGGCCTGGGTTTGGGAACTGCTGGTTTTGGCAGCCAAGGTATTTATACTCAGGCTGCCTCTGTCTGCTGTGGGGCAGCACTCGAGTTGGCACAACTGCTTATGGGGCTGTGGCGTGGCCACGTCCCCAAAACTAACCGTGTGGAAAGGAAACCTTAAATCTGTGCGGCTGCCAAAGCTCCCGAGCTGGGAAGCTTTGAGGCTGGATAAAGACAAACAGCTCTCTCGTGGAAGCTCTGTACTCCGCTATGGACTCTTAGCCTCTTCCTCGCAGCATCCTTGTGTGTTCTGGAGCCGAGCAGCCGGGAGCTGCCGCTGTGTGGCACTGTTTGGCCTCGGAAGGGCCCTACATGGCCGGGGCAGGCAGCAGCCCTCATCCTGGCAGCACCTCTGCCCCACATCCCCGGCCGGGCGGAAGGGAACAGCTCTGCTCCCAGGGGATGTGTGCCAGCGCCTGCGTGTCATTTTGGGGAAATGAGTCTAATTCTGTCATCGGTCCCTTCCTTGCCAGCTGTAGCCCTTGAAAAGGCTGAGGAAAACTGTGCTATTTCGTTTTGCCCTGACAGCTGTGCTCTGCAGGTAGCTCTGCAGGCATCAGTCTTATGGCAGCTGTTTCTGGGCGAGAGAAGGGGATTTTACAGTTCAGATTTCAGAAGCAGATAAAGCACTGCAAGTATAGACCCTAACAGCTCTGGACACGTACTGGGCAGAAGTGTGGGAGAGAGGCTGCTTGCACCCTTCAGATGGAAGCTGTTCCTTCTAACTCAGCCAAAGGTGACTGGGGGTTTGACTGTGAGGATGCTGGCTGTTTTACAGGTGATAAAAAATTAAATTTGATGTTTTTTGTCCTCAGTAGTCACTTTGTTCATTGCGCAGGTGGTGAGGTGCCAGTCCTGTGACGTGACACACTTGGCAGGGAGATGCTGCACAATTACTCTCCCAGGACCTGCTGATGTGCGTGATGTCCCCGTCAGCACATGCTTACACATCTCTTCTCATTTCTGACTTTATTTTTACTTATGCAGCCCTATACAAAGGCACAAACATTGCTTTATATCAGGGTTTGGAGCCCACAGGCTGGAGTTAGTAATGTGGGATGCCAAGTGTGCAGAAGGCCAGCTCGTGCTGCAGCCATTGCTGGGACAAGGAAAGGTGGAGTGCAGGGCTGGCAGTTTGCCTTGCACTGTGTGTTTAGGTACAGGCTTGGCATAGCTGCTTTTTTCACAGCTTGCTACATCATCTTTTCTAAGAAGATGCAGAACTGAAAGAGCATACCACCTGTCTGCACCGAGGGGTGTAAATCTCCGTTTGGCCCCTTCCCCTGTGAATGGATTTGGCACTGCTGGCACAGAGGGCATGGGACAGTTTCAAAGTGAGCCGAGGAAGTGTTTGGGTTGCAGCCTGGCTGTTTGGTGCTCAGGGTTTTGCCTTTTTTTCCCGCAGCCTTTTGGGGTTTCATTGTGTGAACGGCTGTTCTCTGCGGTCTCGCTGTACGTTGTGTGTTTCTAGGTGTGCAGGGGCAGGAGGGCCCAGGCTGACCCCTTACCTGGTGGTATTTGGCCACTTTGTGTGCAGTTTGAATAAGAAATGCAAAGAGGGAGGCTGAACCAGTGAGCACTTGTGTTGTTTTTTTAAAAACATCTGGGCAGTGCAAGGTGAGCTGAAGGACTGAGTCTCTGCCGTTTCTTCTCTGCCACTGGTTTCATTTGCCGTGGGTCTACGTTCATCTTAAATCTGATAGTACCATCTGCAGCTTGCTGTGCAGACTGTGAATTGGTAAAGTAAACAGGGCAAACGGGCTGTCAGTCTCTTGAGAAAGTGTTAATATTACACTGAGTTTGAGATTTTAATCGCTCCTGTCAGGAAATGCTGAGTTAAGGTTCTCACAATTGCTGCTGCCTGCTGCCTATGCTCTGCAGTAGACACTTCCTTGTGTTACCACGCAGCATGCAGGCACTAATAAAGATGCTCCATAGCTGCAGCTAAGATTAGGTAAGAGAGGTTTTCCCTTGGCAGGACACTAATTGAATAATACTTCTCTCCAGATGTCTGAATACTTCAGCATCATTAAAGAATTAAGCCTCTTAGCCTCTTTGTGAGAGGTCAGTCTTGTAGAACTATCAAAAATTTGATGGGGCCACCCAAAAAGCTCTCGGGTAAGCAAAGACCTGAGTCACATCTGCTGTCACAGCCCCGAGTGTCAGCTGTAGGAACATTCCTATTTTCCTCCAGTCTCCTCGTCAGGCACAGAGGTGTTGCCTTTGCCTGGTTGCTGGGAGCAACAGCCCCTTTGCAGTAGCAGAGAAATTTGGGTGGAATCATTAACTGTGGAGTTCAGAGCAGATTTTCACTTACATTCCTTTGCACAGCCTTCCTTTTCAGCAGCGAGGAGTGTGGACAGAGCACCAGGGTTTCTGCAAGTGAGCTGTAAATACCACCAGGAGGTCTACCAAAGAAAACCCAACCCAGAAACACAACAAAAAGAGGTTAAAGTTCTCTCAATAGCCTGATTATAGATGGTTTCTTACTTTTGTATTTCTTCTTTGTTTCCTACTGTGTTTGTCTTGGAAGCTTGTTACACATTCAGGTGTCCCTCTGTGCTGGTGGTGGGTGTGGGTACCAGGAGACAGTGGTGATGTTGGAGCTGTGGGCAGTGTGTATCTCTGGATGCTTGTTTGTATTTTCTTTCAGATGAGTAGTGCTGGTCTCTTTTGGATTCCTTCATCTCCATTCATCTTCCAAGTCCTAGAAAATCAGATGAGTGCCAAGCACACAGGGAAATAGGTGTGGGCAGCTGGATGTGGGCACTGCCTTCTCAAAGCAGTGGAGGTTTTAAGAGCTGTCCTGCTTTCTTCCCTCTAAGACAGGATTCAGCTGACTGAAAACGTATCCAGCAATGCTTGGTTGGGGCTATCTTCACAACTTCCTGTGATTTGTTTCTTTACGAGGTGAGACATCTCTCACCTTCTGTATTTCTTGGTTCTGCATCCACTTACACTTCTGCAGCCCAGTCACAGTCCGAGACTGGAGAAGGCAGTTTTGGAAATGGAAATGCCTGTGTGTCCAGGAGCACTGGCGAATCCTCGGGGCTGCCCAAGTTGCTTCCACATTTGTCCTTAGTGAAAAGGGCCACTGTGCTGTTCAGCTCCTGCATGTTTCACATCCTTTTTTCCTTAGTGATGTTAGTTGTTCCTGCTCTGTGTGCTTGTTCCTCTTGGGCAGCAGCCACTTGGGTGACTGAGCAAGCTCATTCTCCTGCCTGGTTTCAGTACATGCAATTTTTCATCCGGTGGAGCTGTTTCTTGGGCTTTGCATCTGGAAAGGGTGGGATAAAATCTCACTTTAGCCTGGTAGCAGTTTTGGTGGGGGTTTCTTGGCCATTCTGCTCCATCAGCCTGTCCTTTGCTTGGACCAGTCACACACGGGAGCAGTAGTGACCTGTGTTCAGAGTTGGGGTTGCCTTGGTGTCTCTGCCTCTGCTCCCTGGGAGTGTCTGGTTTTCTAAAAGGCTGTTGTGGTGTGAGCTAGGTGTCTCTGAGCATGGCCCAGCTTTGCTCATGCAAATATACCCCAGAGACACCCCTGTTTCTGAGAACTGCTCCCTCTACTCTCAGCTCTTCCCTCACCTTGTAGCTCCTTTCCATTACACATGACTAGAGGTAAGTGACAGGCAAAAGTGGAAATGATGTATTGCTCTAATGATGGTTGTTCTTCCGTGTAGATGCAGGGATAAGAGGCTGCTTGGGGAACTCGTTATTTTTGGTGTTTCCCTGCGAGGCTGGTGGGAGCATTTCTTCTCACTGCCAGCATGGCTGGGTGGTTTTCCTCAGGACAGTGAAGGATTGATCTTTTCTGTACAGGCTCTTATGAATAATTTTTGCTGGATGGAGTACAGAGCTCCCTCATTTGCTACCTCCACGGTGTCAGGTGGGCAGAGTCCTTGGAATGATCCTTTTTTTAGGAGCCTCTGATTTGGAAAATGAGCCCAGGCAGCTGTACCTGTGGTTTAGCTGGGCAGAGTCAAAGTGCAGGTGTGCTGCCTTCTCCCCACTGCTGGGGCACAGCTCCCCAAAAAACTACCCTGCAGGCCGCACTTGGTGTCCTGTGCTGACTCTTGCATGCTTTCAGGGGATTTTCAGCCCGAAACCATATGCCTGTGCAGAGAGTGGAGGGAATGGGAACCACTAGCTCATGCCTGGCCATGTTCTGTGTGCTGCCTGCTGAAGCCGTTCTCACATCAGTTAAACATCCGAGCCCCACCAGAGCGGTGGTGTGGGTGTGTCCCCAAAGGGAGGGGACACACGAGGGAGTGTCCCCTTGCTTTTTTGTCTCACCACACAGGGTAGTGGGATACATACAAGCTCTTAGAGCAAGGCCTTGGGTCAGGCTGCTGTCGGCGCCTTGTCACAGGAGGGTGGCTTGTGTTAAGTCAGGAAGTTTGTCCCCTCTATGGTTAGATGCTCTCTAGTATTTGATGTGAGTGATCTCCTCCGTGGTCTGTTGCATTATGGTCTGGCCTTGCTGTCAGGGGATGCCTGTGCTTCCCCTCCAGCCTGCTTGTAGCTGTGTTCGATCCACACCTCTGCAGTGCTGCCCGCCCCCGATGAGCCTCCCCTGCGGCACAAAAACGAGCAGAGAAGGTCTTGGTGGTGGGAATGCCAGGGACTAGCAGTCAGCTAAGGGCTTCCCTTCCATGCTTCTGTCCTTTATCCAACACCCACATGGGACAGCAGCAAGAGCTGTTGCATCCTTAATCTTTGTGCCCAAAGCGGGACTTGAGAGGGAGAAACATGGAGTTCTCTCTGTCTTGCCCTCATTTTCCTCACCCCTGTGAAGTTGCAAGAAGCTGTTGTGTTTGGTTACTCATTTGTGGAGGTCAGGACTAGGTCTGGGGTTTTTTTCCTGTGTGTTTAGGAAACAGTTTACAAACTTTTTTGAGCATGGGGGAGCTGGTGGCTTGTGAAAGAGACATCTCGACCTCTTTACTGCTGGACTTGCTTTAATTCTCTGCCCTGCCTCCTTTTCTATAATCTCATTCTTGGTTGGCAGCATGAGTATTTCTGAGTGCTTTCCCCTGCCTGCAACCTCTCCACCTACTAGTATGACCTCGGTCACCAAACCACCTTGAGGCTTTATTTTTACTCTAGCCGTTTTGTTTCGCGTGGTGAGGTTGGTTTCTTTCCACCAACAGTGAGAAGACTTCTCTGGGGAGGAAGTAAAAGAGTGCCAGGCTGCAGTTGAAACTGGTTAAACACCAAAACCACACTCCTGGTCTCTCTGGGTTTGAGACGTGACACTCAGCCATGCAGCTCAGCACTGGCTTTTTTTGCCTGCCAGTTGTGCACCATCCCTGCTTGCACTTAATTTATTTTTTTTTTTATAAACTGTTTTTGACTTTAAATTGCTGATAAAAACCTTCTCAGCTGCAGTTCCTGTGTTAGCAATCCAGCCAGAAATGCTGTTCCACTTGGCCTGGGCTCGTGATCTTGCGTGGATGCTCCGTGTTGCTCCACCACAGCTCCCACAGCTTGGCAGAGCTCACGGAGCCTGGTCCCCAGTTCAGCCTGTGCACTTGTGTCGTGTAGAGCCCACATGTTGCTTTCCAGCACAAGTTGACCTTTTGTCACTACCCAGAAAGTGAAGGCTGAGCTATTGGTAAGAGTTTCCAGAAGTTGGTGTTGATTTTTTTTTTTTCCCCCTTTTCTTTTTAGACCATGTTGGTGGTTTTATTTAACTGTGAAGAACAAGTCAGGGACTAATGTTGCCTGAGCGGCAGAGGCACTGGCATGTTCTCCTTCTGGCAACAGGCATCTGGTGCTAATATGTGTGGAAATACCGTGGTGGATCAGAGGTGGGAACACTACAAGGACATCAATGAGCTGTGCCTGTGTGAATGGCTCTGCTCTATCCCAGTGCTCCGAGAGGCTGCGGTGAGGGGAGCAAGACTTCAAGTTCCAACAAGCTTCTCATACTCTAAAACCAAGTACAACCATCCAGAAACCGCCTTTCCCTGTCAGTCACTCTTTCCTCATTTCCTCTCCTGCTGGTGCTGATCAGCCAGGGATTTGTGTGTAACCAAACCCCCTCCTGCTGCTGCACACGAGTCCTTCCTCGGGGCAGTGGGTTTGATGATCCAGGCACTGCAGAGTGTCTTGGGAGGGAGAGTTTGCACTTGAGACGAGAACGCTGCCAGAACTGGCAGTACTGGTAAAGGAAGTAAAATGTCTTAATAGCAGGGCTGGGAGATTTCCCAGAGCAAGGTGAAGGCTGCAGACACTGATTTCTCTTGAGATTTTTTTTTTTTTTTTTTTGTTAGTCTAACCTTGATCTTTGTCTGAAGTTGGCCCAGGCCAACTTTTCCTGCTCTCTGCTGTAGACTTTTTGAGATTGGCACCTTGTGTTCCACAGCCAAACCTCTTAATTCTGCCATAGGGAATGTTTATTTCTCTTCAGTGTTGAATGAGCCATTTCCAGACAGGCTTCGTATCCACTGTGGAGGTGGGTACTAGGAAAGAAACTTCCTTCCGGAGGATCAGGGAGTGGAACCTGCTGGAGTCTGTGTCATTTCCCCTGTCCTTGGCTCTACTCTTCCTCCCCATCAGATTGCACTGCTGCCTAATTCAAAGTGGAGAGGGAGATGCCTTCGTGCCCTGTGTGCTACTGTCCAGGTAGAAGTGAAGGCTCTGGAAGTACTCTGGGAATGCAGCAGGGTGGACAACTTTTTCCAGGGAAGCCTGAGGCATTGGCTGTCTGGGAGTGGCTCCCATTGTCCCGTTATCCCGGCCGGTGAGAGTGGCTGGGAGAGCAGGAGTGTGGAGGTTGCGTGCGATAATGCTGTCATCCTTCTGGAAGGCTCTGTCTCTGCTCAGCCTGTTGTCCAAATGTCTTCTCTGTTGGCCTGACTCCATTCTAAGCCTTTCAGGGTTCAATCTCTTCAGTCTTCACCCTTCCTAATTTCTCATGTTATCTCCCTCCTTTGTGCTTTAACCCCACAAATAATCAACTCCGGGGTAGTGAAGAAGGCTGACAACACCCTGAGCTGCATTAACAGCTGATCTCTTGTGACCAGAATTCATCACACATTTTCTTAGTGTCAATTTTCTGTCGCAGGAAAGGGAATGCTTTTTACTCCTGGCAAACAGTGAGTGTTTGAGTATAAGCTGCTTTTGCTGGTTGGGGCTGCTTCAGTGCACATGTGGCCTCCCTCTTACCTGCTGGACACAGAAAGCTCTGCCTGGGTCAGCTCTCTTTCAGTGCTTAACCAGATGCAGCCTTGAAGAGCTGAGCTTGTATCCTAAACGACCTGCAGCACCAGAGCCAATTTATGAAAAGTTTTGTGTCGAAAGTTAACTTGATATCTCAGCTGAGGACTCTCTGGCATGTTTGCATAGGTTCATAGAGTTTATGGTCAGCAGGGACCATTAGATCATCTAGTCTGATCTCCTGTATATCACAGGTCCTTAAATTTCACCCTGCTACTCCTATATGAAGCCAAATAACTCGTGTTTGGCTAAAGCAGTACTTCCAGAAAGACATCCAGTCTTGAGAATCCACCCTTTTCCTGGGGAGTTCGTTCCAGTAATAATTGCACTGGTTCTGAAACACTTTTACTTATTTAGAGAATGAATGTTTCCAGTTTATTCCTGTGCTTTTCTGTCCTGTGAGTGTAAAGAGCCCTTAAGTACCACAGAGGCACTTTGCACCCTGCAATCCAATCGCCTCCCGGTCTTATTTTGATAACACTAAACGGATTGCACTGTTTAAATTTTTCACCGCAAGGCATCATTTATAGCCTTTGAATCACTTTTATGGCTGGTTCTTTGGACCCTTTCCAATTTTTCAGCATCCTTTTTAAAATAAGGGCACTGGAACTGGGTGCAGTATTTCAGTGTCAGCCCTGACGGTGCCGTATTTAGATGTGAATGTGCTGCCCAGTGCCTGCTCTGCTTGTACATCCAAGGGATGTGTTTAATCCTTTTTACTGGACATTGCATTGGGAATTTAGCCATTGTAGTCCCCAGAGCCTTTCTGGAGAAGCTGCCTCGGGCACGATCTCCTGGAGACCTAATTTTACATGTGATGCCAGATGCATAACATGACACTTGATGCTGGAAACCCCCGGATTTTGAAGCGATTATAATAACCCTGCGTGAATGCTCTGTAGCCATCATTACTTGCTGCTCCCTTTGCCTGTCATGGGCAGTTTGACAGCAGAATTTCCTTTCAGTTTGTTGATGAAAGATTTTGCTAGTGAGTCTCTACCATCCTCTTTCCATCCAGTTCAGTGGGGGTCCCTGAAGACTGCTGTTTAGGAGGTCTCTTAATCAGCTTTTATTCAGTTTAATGGTAGTGTTTTTTCAAGAATGCTGCATATTACTAATTCATGGAAACCAAATTTAGATACTAGTTTGGCTGAAGAGGAAGTCACAGACATATAAATATTCTATTTGACCTGCTTTCATTGAATTGAAAGTTCTGGTAGTAAATTCGTTATAAATAATGTTGAATTTATTAATAGGTCAGATACTGGTTTTGGAGCCAGTGAAGTTACTACAACTTGATCTTTATATTACTAAAGTGGACTGTTTTCTTGTTTAACGTTTTTTCTCTCACCTGCTCCCTGCAGTGATGAAGGAAGAGCTCAAAAGCTCACTGGTTTTGCCAAGGGGCTTCTTAAATGCCTGTTTTTCTCTTGCTGAGTTGCTGGCTTGTAACTCTTACAGCCATGAGATGTGTCCTGGAGCTGGAGCTGCTGCACTGCAAAAGATGAGGACGTGTCTCAGGGTCTCTTTACCTGTAAATTAATTTTTTTGTGCCTCAAGGCCATGATACATCAGGCTTCCCATGTCATAGCAAATTGAATTTTACATTTGTGCGATGTCTGATGTTAAGCAGCAGGATTTTCACTGGAATTGCTTCTATTGCTGAAGAGATTAATCTGTTTCAAGGCAGGACGTTGTGACTGCTAAATAGAAGCCTGCACTAAACACGTGGCAAGAAGAAGCCAAGGCAAGCTCTGTATCCATTTGTGGTTGCAGGTGGTATATGAAGAGGAGTGATTATGGTAATTAGCCCAGCTGGAATTTGCCCACAGCTCTGTGGGCACCTTGTAAACACTGCAAAAATGCCAGACAGTCTTAATAGCCCTTTTGTCTGCTCTCTTTTGTGTAGGTAGCCATTTGCACAAAATGCTTTCCACCAGCACTTTGTTGAGAATTACACCTGTAGCGGTAAAACCTCCTCCTGGTATCTTGCCAGTTGGGCCCACTGCAGCATCCTGGGCTTTTCAGGAAGCTCTGTATCAGCATTCGGTATTATTTCAGTGTGACACTGCCATGGAAAACAGCAGCCAGAGCTGTGCCTTGCAAATTTGGGATGGTGTGGGATAAAGGCTCATGTTTGTACAGCCATGTCCAGGGCAAGTAGTGGGTTCACTGCTGCTCTTGGACTGGGTGGTGTGAAGCTCTGAAGGAAGTGTCTGTGGAAAGAGAGGAATAATTTTAATAATTACTGTGGTATCTCTAACCCTTGAGCTGGGAGTGAGAATATGGCACGTTTTAGGTGCCTGGATGTTATTTCACACACTTCTCAGCAAGGAAGCTGTGCCTGGAAAAGCCTGGCTGCCCAAGAAACCCTGAAAATATTTGGGATGAGTGTGGTACGTGTTTTGGAGCAGAGCTGTGTGGCTCTGTGGTCTGTATCCCAACCCCTTGTCACTGAGGAGACCCCTAGACTCAGGAGAACATCCCGCTGTGCTCCAGTCCCTTCCACTCCGGTGGAGACAGCGCATTTGTTACAGGCAGTTTTGCATCTGGTCTCTTGATTAATGGACTTGTCTTTTGCAGCCTATTTTGACTCTGACACCACTTTCTGCTCCACAGATGCTTTGCTGATGTTGAAGAAAGTTTGCCTTGCTTGATAAAGACCAGATCCTGAAATTTACTTCCAAACCTGAAGTAACAATTTTTAACTTGAAATGCTTTTTCCCCAGGAGTCGCTTCTCCAGAATCTTTCCCTTATTTGGTGCCTCCTTCACAGCTGGGGCTGATGCTCAGGTGCCAAAGCTCTCCCGAAGCCAAACAGGTCCACGCTGGGTTGAAGCGCAGCAGCTCTGCTGCCCGGCCCAGATCATGGCACTCTTGTTCCTGTGCTCCCCGGTGGCATTTCCAGGGTTGCTCTTCTGGGATGAGAGACACCATTTTCAACCCTTTTTTTTTTGGTCAGTGCACAGTCTCTTGAGGAGGTTGAGTCTTGCTTTCTTCTCTCCTGGCTCAGGACGTGACAAACCTTTCCCGAAGCCGTCTGAGCGCCGTGGTTCTGTGCTGTCAGGCCGTACTCCCCGTGGCCTCGCGGTGATTTGAGCTGGCTGTTCAGGCCCATTGCTATCTCTGCTCTCTTAGCTGCTCCTTGAGAAGTTGTTAGTCACTGTTGATTTCTTCCATGGTAACAAATCCAGTTGGGTTGGCAGTGAGGTGTGTGAACGCTCCCCAAGCAGCACTGGGCTGCTTCCTCTGGTGAGGTTGCCTCTTCCCAGGTGGATTTAGTCTGTCTGCACATGCTGAGTCATGACAGCCGAAACAGCTGTTTTCAGCTTCAGGCACTACTGTGTGCAGGGACCCCTTCTTCTTCTTGACAGCTGGTTTGTTTTTATAACTAATGCCTTCACTATATGCTCATAAGTTCCGTATCGGTGATGCCCACTTTTCAGCTGGAAGGGCCAAAATCCATTTTTTGACATAGTTTTCTTGTTGTATAAAGCCCTTTCTTGGTGGGCTTTTCCCAAGTGAGCGGCTGGAATCATCCACATTTGGTTCCCTGTCCCGAGGAGCAAAGTTGCCCACAAAGAGCAGCAATATAATTGTACAGGGAGTCCTAGTCTGTCGCCCTGACACTGGCACGAGGACCATTTTTTGGGAAATCTTTGAAGGGGCTTGCTTTTGGGCTGCATAGTGAGTGTAGTAAGAAGGCAGTAAGTTGTTGCAGGTTTCATGGTAGCACTGTGAGGGTAGTGAGTGTGCTGGCAATGCTTTTGGGAAGTGTTTCTCTCCACCATGAGAATGCAGAGCAGCAGGTGACAGAACTTCCTCCTCTGTGCCCCGAAGCCGGGCCCACTCGGAGGAGGTCACTGTTTCCCTCTCACTGTTTCCCTCTTGCTGCTGTGAGAAGCGGAATTTGATGGGAGCAGCTGGGAGGGTTCCCGGAGGCTGAGGGACAGGTGAGTCAGTAGAGAAACAGTCATTCAGAGAAAAGCCCAGTCAAAGCAGCCCGTGGCCTTAGCGTGAACTCGGAGATGAAAGGTCCAAAGTTGAGTGATGAACTCATCAAAACCTTGAGGCTGTGAGAGAAAAAGTGATGAAAGAAGCGTGAGGTGCCTGCTTGAGATGCCACAGTGCTGTGGCACACAGGGCTCTGCCTGAGCTTGCTGGGTTTGTGATTAAGTTGGCAAGAGGTATGAAATATGCTTCATTCCTAGAGGCAGGTATCACATTCCCTTAAAAAAAGCAATTATATATATGCACATATCTGTGTCCCAGTTCCATAGTGGTTCGGGTGGAGTGTGACTGATTAGTCCTTGGGATTGCAAATGAAAAGGCGGAGTGTGAAACTTGCTCTGAGAAGATGGGAGTGAAGCCAATGTCCTGGTAAGCCCTCCTGGAGCTGGGCGTCTGTGGAAACACTCTGGGCATGTCCCTGCTGGGTGTCACTTTCCATTCAGGGTGGGGAGTTTTAGTTCTCCCCTGCTGATGGAAAGCAGTGTGGGGGATTGCAGTGTGAGCACTCCCAGGGCTGTGGGTGAATGTGGGCATTAGAGGAAAACTTCTGCCCCAATTTCTTCTTTGCCTCACATGCCTACCCATGAGTGTTGCTTTCCGGTAGAGATGGGTCAGGCCACAAGTTCCTTCTCTTTTCCACAGTCCCCATCAAAGAGCACAGAGCATGGACCCTCTCCTCCAGCACTTGCACAGGGGCTTGTTGTGGGGCAGAGCATTGTCCACTGCCCCACGAAGGCTTTTGCACTGAGCTGGGGGCTCAGATTCCTTAGGCTGTGTCTGTGTCAGGCTGTGTGATTGCAGCCAGAGGGGCTGCAGTATTTCTGCTTCCACAAGCTGTTGACTGAAAAAAAAATACCTGAAGTACCTGTTAAAAGTTTTAGCTCTCAATTGCCATGGTGTCCTAAGCTGAAGAATCAGCTATATCCAAACTTCACTGGCAAAGTGAATAAGGGCTTTGCTGTGCTGTCCCAGTATTCCCCAGTCTCTTCTGGGTTCCATCTGCAGAGTCAATAAAATGGTGGCAAATGAAGTTGAGTTCTAGTGAAAAGGGCTCTTTAGGGCAGCAGTAAAATAGTGAGTAAGCAAGAACCCCTTGCTGCGGGGGCCAGTTTAATTGGTCTGGCTTGTTTTATGAGACAGGTTTTATGTTTAAACTTGCACGTGGCCCGGGAGCGACTCTGCAGCAGGGCATCACTCTCCTGCATGGGTCCTCCAGGAACGCAGCCGGGTTAATTACACCTCACCGAGCAATCCCACCTCGCAGAGCAGCTGGCATCAGTCATGGCATGAGCCCAGGGGCTCAGAAAATGGGAACAGGAGCTAGCACCAGAGCTGGGACTGCCTGTGACAACTGTCCCACGTAGCCAGACCTGGCAGGGAGCTTGGGAGGCACCTCCCAGTGCCCGTCTTGCATCCTCTGGCGTGTGCCCAGCTCTTGGCTGGGCATTGCCGTGGCCGTGCCAGGTAATCTCATCCTCTCCCTGTGCCTCTGATTCCCCCTGTGAATGGAAGTGGAGGAGCTGAAGCTATAAAAGCCTTGTGCAAATGAGAGCAGCGTGGTGGTGCTCTGGGCCGCTCCTGGTGAGCGTCTCCCCACGCAGGGCTCGGAGCCTGGCTTTTCTCACCGCGCTGAGGCTGTGCAGGCGCACGGGCGCGGGAGGAAAACCTCCTGCTCTGGGGGAGGTAAAAGCGAGGCCAGTCCACTCCTGGTGTGACATGGCCACCTCCAGGGCCAGGCAGAGTGAGTGCTTACCCACCCACAGCCTTCCTCAGAGCCGTTCAGATAAGGACTGGGAAAGCCCTGAGCAGTAGTAAGTAATTATTCAAGTCAGGTTTTGGAGTTAGTGGACCGAAGCAGGGCAGGAAACTGCCTTCGTGCCGTGTGCTGCAGCCAGCTCCCCTGTGTCCTCTTAGCTCCATGTTCATAGAATCATGGAATGGTTTGGGTAGGAAGGGACCTTAAAGACCATCTAGTTCCAACCACCCCCCTGCCGTGGGCAGGCACACCTTCCACTAGACCAGATTGTTCAGAGCCCCATCCAACCTGGCCTTGAACTCTTCCAGGAACAGGGCATCCACAGCTTCTCTGGGCAGTTCAATAGCTGTTCTCTGGCAGTTCAGTAGCAGCACTGCTGCTGCAGGCTCTCAGAGGCTTTGCTGGTACATCCGAACACCATCTCTGCAATTGCCTAAGGCTGGAGTTAAATGACAGGGTGCAGCATCACCCCAATCCTCCTTCTGAGAGCTGCGCCTGGCAGGGCACAAACAAGTGCTTTGAGCGTTGCTGCTGAGCTCACCATGCTGGCTTCTCTGCAGAAAAGCACTGGGGAGGACATCCCGCTCCCTCTCTGCCTTGTCCAGCTGCTGCTCTGCCTCTGACGCAGTCGGGAGCACGGAACAGGCTGCTGCTGGTGGTTGTGGGGTTGTTTTTTCCATCAAAAGGAATGCTAGTGGGAAAGGCTGCCTTTGGGGACTCCTTTTGCAGAACCTCTCAGGCTGTGCCATGCTCTGAGCTGGTGAGACACGGAGGAGAAGACCTTTGCCTGGGAGTGCCGGGGGTGTGGGTATCAGGTTGGGGTGCCTGAGGTGCAGATATCGGGGTTGGGGTGCCCGGAGTGCAGGTACGGGGTTTGGGGTGTGCAGGGTGCAGGTATTTGGGTTAGGGTGCCTGGGGTGTGGGTGCTCAGGATGCAGGTGTCTGGGTGGGGTGCCCAGGGTGCGTGTATCGGGGTTGGGGTGCCCGGGGCACAGCAGCCCCTGCACGGGATCTCAGGACCCGGCAGAGGGTGCTGTGTCTCCACCGCCTCTCCCGGCTCCAGCTCCAGCTGTTTGGCACTTGCCTCTGCCTCTGTGCATGATGTTTGTAAGAGTTTGGGCATGTCCATTTGGTTCCCATCTCCAGTGCCACCCCCAGCATCCAGGCCAGGTTCTTCTGTCACTGGGGACATTCTTAATTCACAGGAAATAGGAGAGAGTTTAATTGTTTTCTCCTCTCTCTATTTTTTTTTCCTTTTTTTTTTTTTTTTTTTCCCATGCAGCTGAACAAAAGGTTCATCCTCAGTTTTCTCCATGCCCATGGGAAGCTGTTTACCAGGATTGGGTAAGTGTGCAGGATGTTTATTTTATTTTCCTACATTACAAGTCTTTTTGGAATTTAATATTGTTAGCAACTAAGCTGTGTTTGGAGCTGAGGGCACAGGGTGTGAATTCTTGCAGGCCTAGCCTCCTGGTTTTTATTCTCCTTACCCGCCCTCTGATCCACACTGCTTATAGCTTGGGCTTTTCCTTCCCCCCAACCTCAAAGCCTATTCCTGGCCGTGCACTGGGACCCTCTGGCAGAGGTTGAGCTCAGATAGTTGATACACACACAGGAGGGACTAGATGCTGTTTTCTCTCTCCCATCATCTAACCATGCTCCCTCCCCTTTAATTTCTGGGTTTACCCTCCCCTCTTCCACTCCCCCCCACCCTTAAAGAGCTCTTGGGGGGGGCCTCTTGGTGGCTGTTGCCTGCAAGGAGCACAAAGCCATCGAGGCAAATCCATGTGGTGGCTGAAAGCTGCCATCTGGAGCTTGTCAAGACAAGCCTTGCCCTTCATCTCCTTGCTGCCATTTCGGTGAAAGCCTCGTAGCTGAGAGCTGCCCTGGCTGTGGGAACTGGTTTGTACAAAAGTGCCCTTGGCAATGGCTGTCAGAAACTGGTTTCAAGTAATTGAGCAGCTACCCTTGAAGCAAAGCAAGCCTGATCCCAGCCTGGGCTGTGATCCCAGCCTGGGGGACATCCTTATGACCCAGAGGGCAGAGCTCAGCCTCGCAGCCGATGGACTTCCCATGGAGCTGTCTCTGCTCTGGGTCCAGACTGGCCCTCACTGTCGGGATGGAGCTGTGTGGGAGCAGCTGTTGAGGAGAGACCTTGCCTGAATCCAGACAGTCCCTGGCAGTGGTGGTCTCTGCTTGAGCCTGCCAGTGCCTCAGAAGCAACTGGAGTTTCATGAGCTCTGTTGGCTCTTTCAGTCTTGCAGAACTGTTGGCTATGAGTTACAGGGCTGAGAGACGCTTTCCAAGCCATGTAGGTAAAGGTAGTGTGGATTCAAAGGGGCATCTTGTCCCTACTGTTGGGGTTTTTTGACACAGATGTGCAATTCTCTATTTCCCTCCTGGAGTGGGGAAGCACAGCAGTGCAGGGCAGTGCACACTTGGTGCTTCCTCCACCCAGCACTTTCTGGGATGACCACTCTGGAGGGTCACATGCTTCATCTTGGGCCCTTCATAAACAACGGGAAGCAGGAGCTCTGCTGGCCAATTTGTTGAAGAGTGTCAGGGTGAGGGGGAGAGCCATCGGCTCTCTGCCTGTGCTCTTGATCTCTCCCTGAGTCACAAGGCACTGATTATCTGCTCCCGGGCAGGAGCCTGGCCTGCGGTGAGGAGGCAGAGCTGGATGTCCTCCTGCCTACAGGAAAAGAGGAGGAGAGCTGCAAGAGCCCACGAAAGGTTTGGGAAGTGCAGGGCTGAGCATCCAGGGGGCTGCTGGTCCCCGACACTGTGGGGCCGTGCTCGTGGCCAAGCTCTGGTCGAACAGATGCCAGCAGGGGATTAATGGGGATGTTGCAGAGATCAGTTGCACATTTGGCTCCTGAGACTCTTTTGAAATTAAGATGCAGCGTTTGAGGCAGTTGCCTCCCAGGCCAGTCATTTAGAAAACCCAAGCATGTTTAATGGTAGAATATCCCCTGAAGTACTTAGATGGGAACTAGAAAGTAATACCATGACACAGGAAGAGAAAATCATCCAGCTCTGTTAAACAGCTTCCGTGCTTAAAATAGGTAAAAGGTGAGGAATAGCCGAGTTCTCTTTGGGCAGGATCCTTGGTGATTTATCTGTAAAAAATATGGAAAAGATGATGTTGCCCTAATTGGACTCTTGCTCCTAAAACCACAGGTAAGCAATTTATTAAAAGCTTCCGCTCAGCTCCTGACCTGCTGGTTCTGAGCTCAGTGGGGTTACTGCACGCCGTTCCAGATGTGCTGTGGTATCAAAGCACAGCTGGTGGGGCTGAGAAAGCCCTCGTTCCTTCTTGTTGTTATTCCCTGGCAATAATCTTCATCTGCTCACTAACAACCCATCCTGCAAAGGTCTCCTCCATCCCCAGAGTCCTGTCTGCCCTAGGAGGATGTTGCTGGATACACTGGAAGTGGTCTGAGATTTCTCAAAACTAGGAAGTCTTTAGAAGCAATCAGTTCGCTCTAATTCCCTGGCTGTGCCCCAAATCCAGGGAAGTTGCCTCTTGCAGGAAGAGCAGTGCTTTTGTTTCAACGGAGCTACTCTGTTCTGCACAGCTACAAAAAAACTACGAGGGGCCTGTTTGTTACAGCCCATGTTTTTGGGAAGGTAATAGTGACTTTGAATTGCTCCAGCAAACAGGGCCGGGGGAGAGGGTACCCTGCTGCTAGGCAGACCCAAGTGTTGAAAGGCACCCCTGAAATATGGCTAAGAAGAAAGCCATTTCTGTCTTTAAAAATAGAGCTATCACTGTCTTGAAAGTGTGTTGGGGAAGCCCAGCAGAACTGCCCATGTGGGTTACCAGAAGTGGCTCGTTAATCCAGCCTGTAGCGTGCTGATATCACAAGATCTGAATCTCTTGGGGGAAAACAGAGGAAATTGCTATGGAGGCCCCTGAGGTCGCCTGTCCCAGCTCCACAGAGGGTGAGGCATCTGGGTTTTGGCTCCCTCGCTCCCATGTGGACACCCAACAATGTCACTGGTAACTGGGGCGGACACTTGCTGGGAGATAGTCATTCTGTGGGGTCCGGCTGTGGCTTTTTCTAATGCAGGAACAAGAATTAATACAGCAAATGCAGCAGAAGAGACAGTGGGACTGAAGAACCTTCCCCCCCCTCAATATTTCCATGGTTTTGGGCAGCTTCTTGGTTATAAAGTTGTCTTCGTGGGGTACCAGGTGAGGGCTCTCTGGGAGGGCTGCTGTGGGCAACCACATTTCTCTCATTTTTGGGAACTGACTGTGCTCTCTGCGATCAGTTTTTGACCCCACTTCAGCTGGGAGGTTGCTGAGGATCCAACAGCACTGATAAAGTGACCTCAGCTAATTTCCTTAGTGATGAAGAGCAGGATAAACGTGTCAGATTTCCGTGGGCGCCTGTGGATGGTGTTGAAAGCACACCCCATCCCCAGCCGTGGCACCGCAGCCGCGGGCTGCTGTGTCCTGACGCGCGACGGCAGCGCTGTGGGCTGCGGGGACCCGCTCCAGCTTTGACGTTGTCAGCAGCTACACGAGCCAGCGAGTCCCTGTCCTGTGGGGCTCAAAGTGATGAAGTTTAGGGGCTCAGTCAGAGTGCTGGGAAGTGTGTAGCCCTGGGGGGGAAAGGGGCTCAGTGCCACAGGATCCGATCCTGCAGCGCGGAGCCCAGGGACCGGCACCACTCTGGAGGAAGCACGTTCTGGCCAGCGTTCAATGCACTGGAATTGCCACATCCGCAATGTGGCACCAGTGTGTGCGTTCTGCTGCAGCCTGGGTTTCTTGGGAGTCCCATGGGCTGCTCCTGGTCCAAGTGAGCTGCTGGCCCCTTGGCACCCCTCCCAGATTGGTAGAAGTCAGTAGAAAAAAATGGTTGGTCAGAAATGACTCATAAAGGCCGTGTTTTCCTGCCAAAGGAATGCTGCCTGTCGGTCACAGAGCAATCCCTCACTGCCATCTCTAAGGAAGGCTTCAGCTGCCTCCTTTGCAGCCTGCACCTTCATACCCTACGGCTCCTGGACAGGAGACAGCACCCAGGGCTTCCCCCTTCCCCAGGAGACGTGACATGGGGTGAGCCATGTCGACTTCCTGCCCTGCATCCTGGGGCACAGCCTGCACTCTACAGCCTCTCTCTCTGTCTGCAGGATGGAGACTTTCCCTGCGGTGGCCGAGGAGGTCCTGAGGGAGTTCCAGGTCCTGCTGCAGCACAGCCCCCCTCCCATCGGAAGCACCCGCATGCTCCAGCTTGTGGCAATCAACATGTTTGCAGTGTACAACTCCCAGCCCAAAGGTACCACGTGCTGCTTTAGGGGAATTGGGGTGGGGTTCAGCCACTCTCCATGGCGGAGCTGCTCATGTGGAGAAGGGTGGGGGGGACACACCAGCTGGGGACAGATGGGGAGGCGGAGCAGTGTTTGGATGCCTGCGGGTGTCGACACAAAGGGACCTTGGCTGCGCTTCCGTAGAGCTGGCTGAGGTGTCTGAGGAGTGAGGAGGCATCACATCTCCCTCGAGCCTGAGTCATCAGCACAGAAGTAAGACACTGCTTTACTCCCAGCATTTAACATGGGCCCTGCTCAGCATCTCTGCTGGCACCAGAAGGGCTGGAAGGGTCTCGGAGGCCTTGACTCTTGGGTGAGTGGCATTGCCTGTGACTGCTTGTGTCTGTGCAGGTGCCTGGGGGATGTGATGCCACTCTCTGAAAGGCCAGGCTGGAGCCTGTGCCCCCCATATTAAGGCGCCTAGAGAACAAAGCAAGATCTAATGTTACTTATCCTCCTCCTCTCACCTCCTCCATCCACCTGGGAGCCTGAATGTGGACTCT
Source organism: Pyrocephalus nanus (assembly GCA_038380795.1). NCBI lineage: Eukaryota > Metazoa > Chordata > Aves > Passeriformes > Tyrannidae > Pyrocephalus > Pyrocephalus nanus. Next base: position 4,826,706 of record CM076281.1, read on the forward strand.
ACCATTGACAGGTTTAATCTGTTGGTCAGCAGAGATGCCACCAAACCCAAGCCTCTTCCACTGAGTTTAAAATGATGCTTCCAGGGGGTGTGTTTTTCCCTGTGTCCCCCCTGCCACACAGCAGCAGGTACTCAGGTCTGCCTGAGCTGTCTGGGAGCAGGGATGGGGCTGTGCTCCCTGGGTGGGAAGAAGCGGCATTTCACATGCCGATGGCTTGGTATTTAGATCCCAAAGATGAAGACCTCCAGCTGATGGATTTCAGCTAAAGCCACCATGTGGGCGATCAGGCTGAGCCCCAAAGAGCTGCTGCTGCTGGAAGATTTCTCCCTCGTGAACCAGTTGGCCACTTGTCAGGCTGGTGGTTCGTGGCCACGGTCAGCTGATGGATGAGCCAGCACCAGCCGGAGGGCTGGGAAGCGGCTCCCATGTGCTGTGCCTGCCTTGCAGGCACCCTCCTGTCCCGGGGGAAGCTCAGGGGGAGCTGTCAGTCCTGCTGGTGAGGCAGCCATGCCCTCCCGCCTGCCAGATGCCAGCCAACGACGGCATGTTTATCTTTGAGCTGCAAAGTGCTTTATGATTATAAGCAAATGCCTCTGCGTGACGGTAATTATTATATTAGTAATATTAATAATACCTCTGGTAGGTGAATTAACAGTGGTGTCTGTACTGCAGACTGGAGCGGGCGGTAAGAGGAGGAAGGGATTTGTCTGGGCTGGATGGCAAACCCCTGTGGCAGAGCAGGAAGCAATCCCAGCTCTCAGACCACTGGACCATGTTCTTCCATCCGTACCCAAGTTGTGGGCGTGTGTGAGTGAAAAAGAGAGCACTTTTTTTCTTGTGAAAAATAAGTGTTCTCTGAGTTATCTCCCTCCTGTGTGGGTAGCTGCCAGCTGCTCCCAGCTTTCAGATCTCTGGAGAAAGCAAACCTCTTCCTGCTGGGGACTGCAGGCTGTGTGCAGAGCAGGTGGCAGCGCTCATGGAATGCCTGCAGGTTGGATGGCACCATGGCTGCCATCTGAGGCCGAGTGCCCTGCAGGGATTTCCCAAAGGACTCTTTGCTCTGGTGGCCCTGAAATATTGCTGGGAATATTGTTGGCAAAGCAAATCCTGTTGTCAATGCAAGTGCCCTGGTGGTCTCTGAGTGCTTGTACGCCAAGTGCTGGCACAGCACAGGTGGGGCTTGGTGCCCATGCTGTGATACAGGGAAGAGCTGGGTGCAGATGGAAATAAAAAGCAAAACAGCAAAGGGTCGGGAGTTTAGAAGGCAAGCAGGAATGTTTGCTGTATAATCATACAATTCCAAATGCCCAGCACGGAGCAGGGGTGCTGGCTCCTTCCCCAGCATGTGGGTTGCTGTGGGCAGAGGCCTGGCTGGAGCATGTGGCAGGAACGCTGTCGGGAAGGTGCGGGTTTCCATTTCCCAGCACATGAGTCACCTCCCTGCGCTGCAGCAGCATGGGCAGCAGCAGGAGCGAGGGGGCTGAGCCGCCCCTGTGAGCCTGTGGGAGGCTGGCGGGGCACAGGGAGCAGTCCCACCCTGCCTGCATCCCAAATTGCCAGGAAGTGTTACTGGGGAGCCGGCCATAGTCAGAGCTTGGCTGCGTCCGCTCTGTAGCGCTGGATCTAACTTTGCTGTTGGACCAAACAGGCTCCAGAGATCTCCTCCTACTGAAATCCTCCTGCAAATCTGGGATCAGAGCGTGTCTGTGTCCTTCCCATCGCACCGGCCTGTCTGACCTTCAGCTGCGAGCTCGCGGTAGCAGGAAGAGATCCGTGGGTTCTCTCCGGGGCTGGGAGGGAGGTCTGTCCAAGAGCCTCTCCTCCCTGCTGTCCAGGGGTGTTCTCTTCAGGGACAGCTGCTCCCTCCTGCCCTTGTCATATATTTCCAGGTCTCTGGAGCCCCAGTTACTCCTGAGAAACTTGTAAATGTGCTTGTTTCCCTGTGTCTGGTGTCTAATGAAACCCTGGTGCTGGGATCCAGTGATGCTGGCAGTTGTGTTGCAGTGTCACGGGCCGTGGTCCCTCAGGGGTGCCCCTGTCCTGGTGTGTGACCCCCCTATGGCAGGTGTGGCATGTCCTCTGTATCTCTGCTTCCAGCCACTGCCACTCTTTCATAAATCAACCTGTGCAAGGTCACCATGTGCTCTTCTGACAGGATGACTTTTTTTGAGGTGCACTGAGGTGTTTGAACTGGTTTCAGAGCCAGCCAGCTGTGAGCAGCACGTGGCATTTCACATCCTCCTCCCACGCAGATCGCTGCTGTGGCTACCTGAACCCTGCAGTGGTTGCCCAGCCAGGGCTCAGGTGAGCACTGCAGAGCCCTGTGGCCTGGGCTGGTGCAGCAGCTCAGCTTATCCCCAGGGACAGCACCAGGCATGCCGGAGCTGGTCTCAGCTGCCTGTGCAGCCGGGCAGCACTGGGAAGACCCTGGGAGATGAATTGGATCTGTTGTTTTCTCTGAGAGAGGAAGCCAAAGAATTCCCACATGAAGTGCTTCCCCTGCTGTTCGGCATCAAACGGAGTGTTCCTGCATTGTCCAGGGAGGCAGGAACACGCCGTGCAGCCAGTGAGGGTCCCACTGACCCGTCTGTCGCCTGTCAGGAGTGTTCGAGGTGTGAAAAAGCTTCTTGTAGACCTCAAACCCATGGGGCAAGGAGTGGTCACCCGGGGGAGAGAGGCAGAGAGAGACAGCCACTCTACATGGCAGAGGCTTGCAGTTGCTGGAGCTTTCCATGACAGGACATAGGTACCCACCAATGTCTTGGGCCATTCCGGGGTCTGGCTGGGGCGGGACCATTGTGGGGTGGCCCGTTTAACAGTTTGGTAGCCATCTGCACAATCAACTCACAGGGAAGCTTGGATCCCTTTATCCCAACCACAAGCACTCCAAGAATTTTAATTTTTTTTTAATTCTGTAATTTGGGGAAATAAAACTCTGGTTTCTGAAAAGACTAATTGAAGCCGTGCTTGCGGCAGGGGCATCTCGGTGAGTGGAGGGAGAGAAACCCCCTCCCAGCCCATCTGTGCCCAATTTACTCCGATCTGGCCTCTCTGAGGCTTTTTTCTTTCTCTCTCTCTTTAGTAATTTGTTTTATAATTCCTGGAATCAAACCCATCTCAGACACACTGTTTTATTTTACTGTATTATTGGATTATACTTCCTATAAATCACTGGATGTTATTCATAGGCCACCACCAGAATAACTTCCCCTCTCCCCCCCAACCCCCCCGACGGCCCCGCATTCCAAACAAGCGCACACCAAAGTGGGGGTGCAGCGGCACAGGGCACCCTAGAGACACTTCCCGGAAATCCCAGCAAATTTGCCTGGCTGCGGGTGTGAAGCATCAGGCTGCAGCACCTGGATGCCTTCTGGCACTCTCAGGCCGGTCGCGCTGTGCCGTGTGGAGGTTGTTAGGAGGTCGGGCTTAGGTGGAAGTGGAGAGGGGAGGGGGCTGCCATATGTGCATCCTCAGCACATGTAGGGAATGAAGTTGCATCCCCCTGGGGCTGAGCAGAGTCAGGGCACAGAGAGAGAGGCACGGAGAGGGTCTGGCCAAGCGCGCGGCTTTAGCTGAGGATTGGGAAAGTGCCTTGTGTTTCAAGCAGAGGAAAGTGGTGCTTTGGGCAGGGTGACCAGTGTATAGGGCATCTGCTTTGCCGAGCCCAGTGGATGAGGAGGGAAACCTCCTGCTTGCGCTCTGGTAGTGGGACTGTGCTCATGTGGGATATGAGGGCTCTGGGGGCAGCCAGTGTGGCAGGGGCAGGCTGGGGTTTGCTTCGCAGCCCTCTGGGTGTGTCTTCTCGAGTGGAACATGGTCGGGTTCTCTGTGCAAGGTAGCATTGCCTGGGAAACCCTAAAGATTCGTGCAGAAAGAGAAGTTTCACATCCCACTCCCTGCAGCAGATTCACAGCAGTGCCTGTCCCCTCTGCACTGCCACACTGGTGTCCTCAGGGCAGTGTCGAGTAGGTCAATACTGCACAGGCTGCCAGGTTGGAGATACTTTACCTGGCTCAGAGAGCTGCTGTCACATAGCAAGTGTGTGCTGACTGCAGCCTTTGCAAGGGTTTCCTATTGCATATGGCCCCACTTGCTCCTTGAACATCTACACCAGCTTGAGGTACTGATTTTGCCCAAGTCTTGATAGACATAATGAAGGATCTGCGGTGTCTAAGCAGGTACAGGACTTCCCCTTTTCCACGTAGGCTCAGCACCCAGCCTGGCTGGAGAGGATCTCGAGGACCCCCTGAAATCAGGCTGTGCTGTGGTAACCAGCAGCCTTCCCCGCTGCCATCCTGCTGCTGCTCACAGCCATGTGCTGCTTTGCTGACTGCAGCTGCTCGGGCTTGAGTTCTACAGCATGAACCCTCAAAATATCCCTGGAGATGCTGCAGAGGCTGGTGATGTCTGCCCTCAGCAGAACCTCAGCTCTGACCATTTCCACGGTCTTGTTTCTGCCACTCAGACCCAGCTTTGCTCAAAGAGCTCACTGCAGCATCAGAAAGGGCTCAGAGGAAGCATCGACTGATCACCTGCAGCAGCTTCATCTCGGTGTCTTTTCATGAAGCTGTAACCACATCTTGCATGTTGGAGCTGACAAAAGGTGTCGGGAGCCGAATGCAAGAGAGTCCAGTGCATCTGCCTGAGTTTAAAAATACAGCAGTGCTGTGGGTAGCTGCCTTGGTCTGGTGAAGTTTTAAATTAGGCACAAAAGAAAGCTTAATAAACCTCAGGCTGTAGATAGCAGCAGCATCTTGGTCTTTCCTGGTATGGGGAGCAGAACTGAGTTCTTTTCTCTTAATTCCCCTCTCTGCATAGTAAATATGTGCTTCAGCAGAGTCCAGCTGGCACCTTGGAGCAGGCAGTGCTGTGAGCCATGGCAGCTTTGGGCACAACAGGGAGGTCGATGAAGACATTGCGTTGCAGGGCTGTGTCATGGGGATGCTGAGCATCTGCAGCCCTGCACTCCATTGAGAGCAGAGCCTGAGGTCCCTCCAGCTGCCTGGGGTACTTGGTTTGCAGTGCAAACACAGCCCACTCAGTGCAGGAGAGTTGAGCAGTTTGGTAACTTGCTTTCTCTGGGTGCTGGGGCTTCAGTCATCATGCAGCAAGTGTGGACTGAGGTGTCTGTACTCAGGTCTCCAGCTGCACTTGGCAGTCACTGTATGACTTTCCCTGTGAGACTGGGCAGTGCTGTCAGTGAGGTGGTGTTAAGACATAGCACTTCCCAAGGCCTTAAGTTTTGAGGAACTGGATGTTTAATTCATCCTTCCTCTCCCTTCACATTGCTGCTTGTATTTGCTTTGTGTTTAAGTTGTAATTAGGAGAGGAAACGCAGAGCAGGGCTGGCCGGTGCTGGTGTCCATCCTTCTCTGTGCTGCCTGCTTTGAACAGATTCTCTAGAGCTGTCAGGTTCTGAGATGTCACTGCCTGGGCAAAGGGCTTTTACACTTTTACCTGTTGCCAAGTGATGTCTGCTACCAGCTGTGTCCAGACACAGCCCAGACCTTGGATGTGTGAGCAGCAGGAAGGGGTGAGGTGGTGTGGGGAGCGATACCTGCATCGCTTATCTCAGGAGCCACACAACTTCCTGTGCTGAGCCTCCTGAGAGACATGGACATGTCCGGAGGTGGCAGCTGACCCTCCAGGGTTTCTCCTTTGAGCCATTGGGAATGTTGGAGGTTGGCACAGTTGCTGGGAACTGTCGGCGCCTCTCCCTTCAGGGAAGGAAGCTGTCTCGGACTTGAGACACATCAGCAAAGTTCAGGTAAAATAATTCTGGCCCAGACGTGTCTTCAGAGTCTCGCTCTTGGGCTCTTGAGGCTGGTGGCAGCAATGTTTAGACCAAAGTCTTCCTTTGCTTATTCCCCTCTGTTTCCTGTTTAAAAGGCAGATTGTCACATATTTGGGGATTTATTTACCGTAATTGGAGTTATTTTCCTGGCTGCTGGCTTCTGCCCTCTGATGCAAGACTCCTCAGTGAAACGTGTGTCCAGAAAGCCATGTGACTTTTTTTCCCCTTGCCACAAGTGCCAGCAGGAGATGTAATAATCAGTGCGCTGCAGGGAATTTCCACTGGCAGTTCAGGTTTCTGAAATCTAGACGTTGGCTTGGGAGGCAAAAGATTGAGCAGGGCTTTGTGGCAGGGAAGGGAAAGGTTTCCAGCAAAACCGAGTGTTGCTAGTGTGTCATACTCTCCAGTCCTGCCCTCCAGCCCAAGTGCAGCAAAGTCCCCGTGGAGTAGTGTTGGATGAGCTGGCTGGGGGCTTCTGCCCAGTCTGCCTGTCACACGAGCACACCCTTACATCTGCCTGTGAAGCTGTTCCACCAAATGCAGGGTGATACTGAGATCTCGTTTCAGGGCAACAAGTAGAGGGGAAATGATTTGTAATCACAAAGCCTGAGTCTCCTTTAGAGCCAAGCTTCGGCAGCCTGAGCAGCAAGTCCGGACAGAGCCGGTGACAGGCAAGGCCAGGTTGGAGGAGCTTTGCTGTGGTGCCACCAAGGCATGGCCAGCTCTGTGAATGCTAAATCCAACCTGCTATTTCAGTGAAGAAGCAGCATTGCTGTGTAAAATGAAAGGCAGGAAATGGAGCACTGGCACGCTCTGTCCATCTGTCCTGCTGTAAAATGAGAAAGGAGGTGCCTGAGGCAGCTGTCCCGGGGTTCTGCATCACCCCTGCTTTGGTAGTGGAGAAAGAGGGGTGCTAGGGAGTCAGAGTGGGGTACACCAGGTGCAGCAGCTTTGGTGAAGCTTTAGATGTTTGCAACATGACAGGAAATCCTCTCGCTTTTGAAGAGATGTTTCTGATTCTTTAATGTGCCTTGCACCTTTGATTTCCTTGTGCTTCTGAGCAGCACTGACTCAATTACTGTATTTCTATTTAATTCTCTGAGAGAACAGTGTATAATTAGGCTAATTATGGTGCTTTGTGAAGTTGTAAAACTCCTGATTGAGCTTGCGGGGCTGTTTTATAACCTGCCAGGTGTAGGCAGGGAGGGCTGCCCGCCCCGTGCCCTGTGCAGGTTTGAGCGCAGTCTGCCAGCTCGGTGAGGGAGCTTTCTCCTGGGGGCTGCCCAGGGGGCTCAGCCCCTGCCAGCTCCATCCTGCCTCCATCTTCTCTCAGGCTGTAGCCCCTCGATGAATCATGTGCCTGGTGCTGGGGGGGCTTCAGCTGAGAGCAAGTACCCTTGGCAACTTGTTGGGATCTCTTGCCTTAATGCTGAGATCAGGAATGGCAGCATAGCCAAGACTGTGTTTCTACTTTTGAGTGCATTTGCAGTGAGGAGGTGACCCCACACATGTTTAAGCGTGGAGATCTTTTATTTTCCCTGACTGGGGTCTGCCCGAGGCTGCGTGTGCTGTGCAGCAGGTTCTTGGCAGCACAGCGCTGGCTCTGCCTGTGCTCAGTGATGGTCAGGAGGAAGGTGAGGGCTTGGTTAGTGTGACCTTTGGGAGTCACCCTGGCTGTGTGATGCTCAGTCCAGCTTCACAGACCAGGACAGTTTAACCCTGGCTGGGTGACAGCCCTGAAGGTACACGGTCCTTCTCTAATGGAAGGGTCATTTTTAATGCTGTTTGATGTGACTTGTGATAGCTATGGCTAACGTGGCTGTAGGGGTGGCTCGTGTAGGGCACGAGTGATTTGTCTGTCCCTGAGGATCTCAGGTCCCCCTGGCCTGCAGGATGGGACGAGAGGCAGACAGGAGTATGTCATGGTGGGATGGGAGATGCCCTGTGGGGATAGGTTTGGCTGTGGAGTTTCTCCATTCTATCCCTGCTCCTCTCCCTCCCAGGAGCATGTGTGTGTCCCCTGACCCTGCCTGGGTGAACTCCCAGTGCTTCTCGGTCGGCCCCAGGAGCGGAGCAGGGGCGTCTTGCGTAAGCAGCGCCTGCTCTCCGGGTAATGGCACAGGGACGGAGAAGGAGGCGCAGGCTGCCAAAGGCGGGTTTGGGAACAGCATAAACCCTTCAGCGTGGGGCCCGAGGAGCCAAGGGCTGACAACCCTCATGCCTGGTGCTGGGAGCAGGGCTCATCCCGCCCGGGGGGCCCCAACCGTGCACGGGGCCGTGGCAGGGAGCGGCGAAACGCGGCCACATGGGCTCGTGTGGCTTTAAAAAGCAGGCGCAGCGGAAGTGATGCTCCAGGGCCCATCTGCACGGGGAGCGGGAGACGCGCCCCAGCTGGTGCGAGGCCCTGGCAGCCCCAGGAGCTGCTGTCTGTTGGGGTTTACTGCTGTCTACATTGAAACACGGCTTGGGAAGGATGGGAGGGGGGGTCGGTGGCACGGTGCCAGTCCCGGTTCGCCTGGCCTTCTCGTTCCTCTCTCCTCCTCCTCCTCCTCCCTCCTCCTCCTCCTCCTCCTCCTCCTCCTCCCCGCTCCCTCCAATGCTTTAAAGTCACATTTCCAGGCCAGACATAGAATTAATCTCTGGGCACTTCACATTGCTGGCAGCGCAAAGCAGGATGTGGGATCTTTTTTTCTCTCTCTCTGCGTCTTGGCTGACTTTTTTACCTCTCGAAGAATTTGGAAGGGCCGTGAGATTCCCCCCGCCCCCCCTCGCCTCAGTGCCGTGCAGTTTTTCAGCACGCTGATCACCCTGCTGTGGCTTCACCCTAATAGATTTCATATGCTGACACAGTTGACATCAGTACCAAACTATTTTACATGTGATCTGGTGTATTTCCTGAGGAAATCTGCAAGATATTTATTAAGAACTAATAAAATAAACCTCTCCATGAGCTTTTAGGTAGTTTTCAATTTTTCATGTCTCTCTCGTTTCCTCTTATCAATGAGTTTCTATTTTCTCCCTCCTCTCTGACCATTGCAAAAGGAAACAAAAATAAATGTTTTAAACCGTTCCTGAATGGACACTGGGAATATTTCTGTAGTGATGTATTAGCAAAGTTGTATTTTTAGGGCTGTATTGTCAAGACTAAAAATATCCCGCTGCAGTGCATCCTTTTTATAGGGCTTTGTGTGTGTGTGTGTGTGTGTGTGTGCGCTGAACGTTGTACAAGTTTGCACCAACGTGTAAAGGTCTTTGTACTACTGCAGCGTTGCCTCCCCATCACAGCTGGACTCCATTAGGCCTTGGAAATTAGTGTAATCCTGCTTAAGAAAGGAAAAAAAAAAAAAATTAATCAATCTTGCAGAGCCGCGTTTCCCCAGCTGAGCTGGGATACCTGCGTGGCAGCCCCGGCTCACATGGGCTGGTGGGTTGCTGCCACGGAGGGTGTTCCCTGATGGAGAGCAGCAGCTCCGCTCTCTCTGTTCCATGCCGAGCAACGGGGTTAAGGGTGAGCTGGGCTGTGGGCTGCAATCACCCAGTGGGTTCCTGCTCATTTTTCATGCTTGGGGAGCCCTTTGGGGCCGCGCTGTGCTGGCAGGTGGGAGCATGTGTGTGCGTAGCTGGGAGCAGGCTGGATGCTTCGCGTTTTCAGAGGAATTTTCTACCTTTCTGCTATTTCCGCCTCCTTCCCTTAACTGTGTTTGGAACGCAGAGAACCAAAGGTGGGAGCTGGGCTGAGAAGCCACCTCCCCTCTGCCAGCGGTGGTGGTTGGGGGGGGGGAGGACCCCCTCCCCAAGGCTGCTCCCCCGAAGCCGCGCTGGGAGGCGACTCTGCCTCTCCCCTTGTCACGTGCGATTGATGCAGAGCCACTTCCAAATATAATTTTCTCGCCGGCTCGCGTCCGCAGACCATCCCCCCCCAGGCGTAGCGCCACGGCCGTCACTCCTTGTCCCCAGGAACAGCCTTGCGTCACAGGTAGTGGGTGCTGCGACTGACGGGGGAACCTGACGGCCGGCCGTGCGCATGGCACACGCAGCGCTCCACGGCCCGCCGTGTCTCACGCTCCAGCCAGGCGAGCGCTCCCCCTCCGCCCGCCCCTCCGGCTCCGTCTCCTCTGAGTCACTCACTCGCCGTTTACTCGCGGGTGCCTTCGCTTGTAGCTTTTTTACTGTTCTTGCTGCCGTCTGGAGAGCCGCAGCCTCCCGGCTTCCTGTGGAGCGGTTCAGCGAAAGCAGTAATTAGGGCCCGTAAAAATTTATTTTATTAGCGAGAAGTGTTGGTGGGTAATTGGCCATAATTTGAACCCAGCCAGATTGGAGATTAATAAAAAAATATTTTTTATATATACATATATATATATTTTAAAAAAAAAAAAAAAGCACAGAGATCTTTTTACCAGAAACACCAGGGCTATTAGTTGCAAACCCTTCCTGAGGCGGGTGGGACGGGGTGGTGGCTGCAGAGAGGGCGGCCAGCAGTGAGCGCCTGTGCTGTACCCGTCCTTGAGGGTGTTTGACACTGGCATGGGAAGAAAGGAAACCTTGTTTTCCAAGAACTCTGCTCTTTCTCAGCTTGATAAGCATTTAAAATAAAAGCTGCACAATTGGAATTGGCAGAGCATCCTCATTCTTTTGTCTGTCTGTTTATTTTTTTCCCCTCATCCCTCGACATGTGTGCTACAGCCCAGGGTTACTACACCCCGTGGAACCACAGGCCTGGAGCTCTGCAGGCGTGCGCCGAGCTTTGCCCACCCCCAGCCTGGCTCTTTGAAGCCTGGCAGAGCAACAGAGATCCAGCCCCGACCCTGGCAGCCTCCTGATGGCCAGGGCACTGAAGCCTGTGACAAAATGTATGTTTTGAAACCCCTTTCGGTTCCCCCTTTGCTCTCAGGACAGCAAACCCAGGGCTGTGCCTGGAGCTGGAGCGGTGGTTTTGGAAGCGGGCTGTGACCGCGCTATATGGACCCAATTGCTTTGGTATTTATAGACTTGGTTAGAGTAGCTTGAGCGTGGCCAACACGGAGCGGGAGCGGTCTGAGGGCCGATGCTCATCACGACGGAGGGTGTCAGTGATTGGAGAACTCCCCGCTCCAGTCCGGGAGGACGGAAGAGCCAAGCCCCTGCACACATGTCACGCGCGGTTACTGCTGGTTGAATCACACCAGGGAGTTACTTCAGGTTACTAGTCTTGATTGTTGCTTTGGTGTAAGTTACTTGGGGCGTTCCTTCAGGTTCATAGTGCTTGTTTTTTGCTTGGCAGCCTGGGCTGGAACCTGGCTGTAACCGTTTCCCAAAGAATATTTTTGGTTTGAAAACTGAAGGTCAGCAGTTCGCAAGGGCTGCACTTGCAGCCAACTCTGTGGTTCGTCTTGTGCCACCGGGCCAGCAGCACTTGAAATCCTGATCAATTGATCTGCAACAATATGAAACCACGAAGGGCGACTGCCAGTTAAAACTCCCCGTCTCGCCCCATTTTCCCCACCCAAAGTGTCTTTCTGCCCATATCCCCTTTCTTGCCGCCTGTCTCCCTCCCTCCCTTTCGGCTGTGTATTGGAGTTTTTGTCTATCTTTTTCCATCTCTCTGTCTCTTTTCATAACAGTTTTTAATAATGTTTTAGTTAGTTCCAGCCTTTTCCCTCAATGGATCCCATTGGAAAATGCATTTGAAAGGAAACAGTTATACACTTCCCTTCCTTTGAAACTCTGTTGGCACCTTTTCCAGTGCAGTAAACCATACAACATGGATTTTCAAAGTTTCCAAACACAGACATGCTGGCGTTAAATTTATGAAAAAATATTTTATTCGGCTGTATAGTAACTATGAGTCTCTGAGCTGCTGGTCACAGTGAAATCGAAGCTCGCTTTGGAACTGCAACAGGTTTTCAAATCTCTGCAGGAAATGCAGCGGTGCTGGCTGTATGGGAGCCCGCAGCTCCCTCACGTCCTCCTGGCACGAGACACAGCAGCAAACGAAAGGGGTACTGGGGCACCCCAGGGTGAGCCCAGCACCCTCCAGTGCAGCCTTTCCCTCCAAACGGCCGTGCTGGGAGTGCTGCAGCAACAGTAGCTGCAGGGAACGTCGCGGCCATGCCAATCCTATCTCAAATCACAGGGGGAAAGAGGAATTTGGCATAAACCCGTGATGTCTTATGCTTGTTAATGAATGTAGAAGGTTAAGGCTCTTTGGTTCCTGAGTGCCGTGGCGGGGGCTCAACAGCCGGTGTGAGCGCGCGCGTGCCGCAGTCTGCACGGGGGTTTGGGACCTGAGGCTCCGGCTCCATGTAAGTTGTTGGAGCACTGAGATCATATTTTCTAATAGGGGGGCTCGGATGTTAAACTTCCTGGAATGGTTTCTCTGCGTGCTGTGGGTTTGTGCCTGTGGTCGCAGCCCTTCCCGCAGGGAATTGCTCGCTTGACACCTGAGAACCTCCCTTCGCATGGCACCGCTTGAAGCAGATTTTTTTTCCAAATTTCCACAGAAGACCACAGCTCCCATTCACCATGAGAGGACTGGAGGGTGAATCTGGCTGTATCCTCGTGAGGAACGTTGTGAGGGGTTGTTTCCAAACAGAGTGAGCCTCAAAGCCTGTGCTCAGCAGCACTTGAGGGGTGGTGTAACACAGATAAGGCCTCCTGTGATAGACAAGACGATGACATGGCAATGAGATCCCAGGCTCAATTTTCCTGTTACAGTCCTTTTGCTTGTAAAATTCCTTTCCTTTCGCATGGGAGTTTTCCAGAGAAGTCGCTGATTAAGTGTTATCATCATGCTCAGTGCCACATGGAGTGTAGGAAGAGCTAGAAGATTGAGGTCCAAATTATTGGATAGTGTAAACTCACTGTTTTGTGCTTAAAATATCTCAGGTTTGGGTGCCTTTTTTCATGGTACCTCTAACAGGTAGCAATGGGGAAGTGAGCTTGAGGAAAATACCAGTTTTCTAGCTCCTTGACTGCCCGGTTTGAGATGCAGGAGAGGGAGTTCTCCTAAAAAATGTAATCCTTCAGGAACTGCCTTTGATCCTATCAAAGCAGAGATGCCCAGTGTCTGCAAATTCCATCCCCCCTGTATCACTGTGGCCAGTCAACAAGTGGGTGACTGTGCACTGGGAGGGAGGGGTTGAGGGGACTTCTGGATCCCCCTGAAAGTTCAAGACCAAGGCAAAGATGGCATCAAGTTCTCCATCTTAATCCTCAAACCACGACTCTGTCCTGCAGCCCTCAGCCCTACTGAACACATACACATGTCAGCACATCAGAACACCCTGCAGGAGGGTCTCTGCTGCCTGTTAATTTTCTGTGTTGACTGAAAATGGTACCTTGAGGGGAGAAAAAGTGATGTGTTGTTACGACGACTTTATGGTGAGTAAGTGTGATGGAGTTGACTTGAAGCTGCATAGATACCTCCAAGTCTGGTGTTCTGAGCGGTTTTTTGAATGTGCAGTTTCCATATATTTCAGAAAAGCAAGCTCCCCCATGGAACCAGGCTGACCTCATCTGGGATCCTCGGCTGGCACGTAAATCTTGCACCACACAAGCCTCTGCCACGGCAGGAATGCTGGATGTGTGGAGCTGTTACCCTCTGGGGAGAGCAGCCACTGATGGTGCCAGCAGAGAAGTGAGGGGGCTGGAGCAGGGCTGCTATGCTGTCACCTCCCTTGTGCTGCTTCATCCCCCTTTTGCACCTCCTTTTCCCTCTCCAATGTCTCACCTGGCTTGGTTCTTTCTTCCCTTGTCTATCCAGGCAGATGAACCAGCTGCTGCTTCAGTTGGAGTGGCATGTGAGAGGTGTCTGATAATGAGCACCCAGATTTCCATAGGCCCCCACCTTGGCAAAGTGTGATGGAGGTGGCAGAAGGCACACCCCGACCCTGCCATCATCCCCTGCCAAACTTCTGGTTCCTGCTCCAAAGTGTGAAGGTGCTAGGGATTTTGCTGAAATGGCCAAAGAATTTTTAACTTCAGAAGAACAATATATTTTCCCTAACCTCATTCTGGCAAATGGCTGAAGCTTTGTAGTTGAAATTTTCCCAATAAATTCAGCTCGAAGAAAGCTTTTGGCATGAAGGATCGCAGCCTAAATGGTTAAAGTTTGGCAAAGTTCTTAGGAACTTAAACCAGGGTCTTACAATGGAAAGTGTTAGGTAAGCATCACTGTAGGCAGAGTGGCTGGACTGTGCCCCTCTTGGCAGGGTGTCCTGGTGCTTGGGGGCTCGGGGTGCCACTGCCATTGGTCAGGGAGGCTGGAGAGACCGAGTGGGTCCTGGAGCAGTTCAGGCCTGCAGGCATTCAGTGAAGACCCTGGGATTTACTGGGAGAGGGGCATGGATTTCACTTTTATGTTTTGGCGTTTGCCTTGCAAGCTGACACACTGGTCCCTCAGGAAGCCGTAAAAAGAAAAGCAGCAAAGGAGTGAATGTGTTGAAACGGAAGCTCCACACTTCGCTGTTCCTGCCCCATCAAAGGCTCCTTTCTCCAAATGCTCCTGTCTGCAGGCATTTGCTCTCATTAACTCCAGGCTTGAAGTGCTCAACAAGGTTCACCCCCGAGGAGGCAAGTTCCAGGCTGTCTGTCCACATTTGCTGCCAAGGACATGCCCACCTCCAGCACGGGCTGCCTGTTATTTACTGCGATTGTCCTGGTAAAACTTCACTCGGGGGCTGGAGGAAATCTCTTGGGAAGCCCTGTTCACACCTCCTCCCAGCTGAAAATAACATCTGACACAATTGTGGCTGGGCACATGGAGCTCCTGGGTGGGATGCTGGTAGCACTTGCCATGCTGCTGTGTGCACCCAGCCAGGCTTCTTGGCAGCTGAAAAGCTCATCACCAGCCCTTTTGAGGTGAGGTTTAGGGCTCTGGCTGTGCAGCTGGAGACTTCAAGAAAGGCTCACAGATCTGTGCAGACAGAGAATAAGCCATCAGGGGTTTCTTTTATCATTCTGCACCACTGCAGTGCCCCTAAAACTTTTTTTCATTTCTATCATCCATGATTTTTCTTCTTTCATGTAGTGTTCTCTGTTTCATCCAGATGCTCTGCTCACCTTTGGGCCCTTTCGCCCTTGCAGTCACTTCAGTCCCATCCTGCTTGTGCATCTTATGGCAAATATTCCCTCTGCAGGAAGACAGCTGGTGCCAGGCTGGTCTGGAGCTATAGATACACTGATGAGCCAACGTGCCAGCTTGAAGGGACACACTTGCATTTGAGCCAGCCAGGAGTTACGTACATTTGGATTTGCCAGCCTTTTAGCTGCCAGACAGGTCAAATTCGTGTTGCTGTCAGTTGTTAGCAGCAGAACCTGTGGCTCTGGGGATCATGTGGAGCCTGAAGGCAGTCAGGACTTTGCTGTGCCATTGTCAGCTCACATGCTCGGAGCAGCTCCAGTGAAGGCAGTGCTGAGAAATGACAGTTTCTCTGGCAGCTCTCCAGATTTGCCAGTGTGGGTGAGACTGGAGGTGCCTTTACCCCAGCTGTGATGGTTGAGGACTGGTGTGTCTCAGTGCAAGTGTGACTAGTGAAAACTGGGATGTACATGCCTCCCTGGGCACTGCATGGGCTGTTTCACATCCAAAACTGACTCCCGCAACCTCGCTGGGGTCAGGGGTGCAGAGCAGGATCCTGACCTTGCCAGCTGGGTCAAGCACCCCAAGTGTGGAGGGAGAGCTCCGAAGTGCTGCTTAGTGCAAGTGGAAATGGCTTCAATCTGTGTTTTGACTGATGGGTCTTTTCAGGAAATTTCTGAGAATAACATTTCTAAAAATGGCTGCTTCTTTCCACTGATATTTCCTGGAAAAGGCTGCAGTTAATTTTAAACCACTATCCTTTTCCCTTTTCAAGTGGAAATGGCTTTGTGCTTGTCCTCGAGGCTAATGTCATTCTTTCTGCCCTAGCCTAGGTTGCCTGCCATTGCCTCCTCTTGCATGTCCTGTTGGTCTCCCAGAGCTGCAGAAATTGGGGTGTTGGGGGCACTATCTGCACATATCTACTTTTCCCATGGAAAATAATAACCATCTCTCCCCGAGTCACTTCACAATGATGTTCTTTGTCGTTGATTCCTGGCCAGTCCTGAGTACACAAGAGAGCTGTCCCTAAAGTCATTCCCAAAGCTTTGTTCATCAGGGTCAGGAAGGATATACTGAGCTGGTTATCGCACCCCAGGTGCAAGGATCCAGCCCTGCCTGGGCTTAGGGACAATCAGAGCCAAGACGAGCCGGAGGGAGCTGGCAGCACAGAGCTGTCCTGGGCAGGCAGCCCCTTCGTGTTGGGCAGAGCATGGCTTCCCCTGTGGCTCTTGGGCAGCCTGGCTGCTTCGGGTGGGAATATGTCATTAATTTTTATACCTTCCCCTGTAAACCATCGACCCTTTTTATGATGTCATGAGGGATTCCTTAATTTTGCAGCTGCTTCCTGGTTACGTCAGAGAAGAGCCTCCCGTCCTAGAGCCCAGCGCTGCAGTCCAGGACGGCTGGAAACAAATGAAGTGTTGAATATCTAATGGCTTCCACAGGGAGAGCTGCTCCATCCTCCCCAGGCCCCCAGCATTCCTCACCTCCTAGGCCTCCCTCCTTCCCTCCCTCGGACAAGTCAGGGTTTCAGTGAGGAGCAGAGGGAACCGAGGGCTCCTGGGCGGCCCCAGCTGCTCTGGGAACACGTGCAGCAAGTTCCCCAGTGCTGCTGCATGTCTGGGCCCTGTGACTGACACCCTCTCGGGCCTTGCTGCCTCTCCATGGTAGGGGGAGGTGGACTGGGGGCATCCATTTTATTACTGCAGCCTGAGGGTAACTTTGGGAGGCCTTCAGCCCTGTGTGCTGCAGGTGGTGATGTTCAGCTCAGCCACAGTGCTGGGAGCGCTGGGGCTGCCATCGTGTCTGCTGTCTGCAAATTCAGAGTGGGGGGAGCGTCCTGCCAGGAGAGCTGCCCATCTGTTCCCAGGCTCTTTGCAGGGTATTAGCCAGGGCTGAGCGAGTGCCTCCAGGTTCCCAGGCTCTTTCAGGGGGCAGATGAGTGTGTGTGTGTGTGTGTGTGTGACTCGCCAGTTCCCAGCGAAGAGCTGGGAGTGCCAGTGACTCACAGGTCCCCTGCGAGGGGGTGTCGGGGAAATGCCCCACAGCTGTGAGCATCCCCCTCCCTTTGCTGCTTTATATTCCCGTCGGTTGTGTGCGGTCTCCACCAGCGGGACCAGCTGC
This sequence comes from Pyrocephalus nanus, assembly GCA_038380795.1. Lineage (NCBI taxonomy): Eukaryota > Metazoa > Chordata > Aves > Passeriformes > Tyrannidae > Pyrocephalus > Pyrocephalus nanus. The sequence continues at coordinate 4,843,682 of CM076281.1, forward strand.
CTGGGCCGGCAGCACGGCTCTCCTTCCCAGCTTCCTGCAGACAGCCCCATCCCGGTGGGCTGCCCTGTAGCCCTGCCAACGCTGCGTCTGGCCGAGAGTGACTCACGGGGAAAACACTGTGTCTGAGCGCTAAGAGAGCAAGCCAATTGCCTTCAGGTGGTGTCAGCTCCGAGGTGACCAGCCTCTGCCTTCTTCCCCACAGGGCAGCAGCCGGCTGGTGAATCAGTTGTCTGTGCCTCCGAGCTGCTGACACATCAGCCGGGTGCCTGGGGCTCTGCTCGCCCCCAGCCCTGCACTCACCGAGCTCCTGCAGCTCCCGCATCCCCTGGCCAGCCCGTTATGTCATCCTTGGGATTGTGTCCATAGACCCATTTGTTCCTTTGACTGCCTTCCCATATGGCCTCTGGGGAAGGTGGGTTCAGCCATTGCTCCCTGGGAGCAAAGCACATCCCTGCTGGGATCACCTGCTGCCAGCACTGCTCTGGGCTTCCACAGCCACAGCTCAGGTGGGGACGGAGAGGCCAGCATGGAAACTGTCTTGCTGGAGCCCTCTTGACCCTTGGATGGAGCAGTCCGGTTGCTTGAATCAAAGGAACCTGGTCTCCTTTGAGACTCTGAGGCTTGTTGGCTGGTGTTGTTTTAAAACTGTGGAAGGTTCAGCGTTCCTTGTGCTGCGTTTATCTGGGTGGAGGATGGATAGAGGAGCATGTGCTCTGCTTGCTTGTGAGCCTGGGGTTTGCTGTGGCTCCCTTCCACCACAGCCAAGGGCACTCTCGGAGCAGAGCAGCTGGGAACCCTCACTCCCAGCCCCCTGACCCATTCCTGCAAGCACCCCCCTGCCCCAGGCTACGTGTCCTGAGCTCGCTCTGCCCCAATTGTCCCTCGCAGGATTTCCTTCGGCACATGGCACTCAAGTGGCCAAAAGAAGCTTCCTCCAGCAAATCCCTCTCCTCAGAGGTGGCTGTCCCTTGCATCGCCTGCTCTTTTCCCATTCCCATTTCCTGTAGCTGGTTGGTTGCCCTAATAACGGTTTGGCATTGCTGTTTTGCACACCCTAGTGGGAGAGGGGATGTGTTTATCACTTTTCCTGGAGATTATCTGTTTAAGCACTCTCTGACAGTTACAATAACAAGGGCAGCGCGTTGTGTTTCCCAGCAAAAGGACACTCGCTGCTGAAAGATGTATAGCACTAATTAGAAATACATAACATCCGGCCACATGGCAGCCTTCTCCCGGCCGCTCCATTTCCTGAGCTCAGACGACTTTGACGACAGTTGGTTTATGTTTTCCATGAATATAACGTTCTCAGAGAAACACAAATTTCTCCCTGTTGCAAAAGTCCCCCTTCTCTCTGTCTGTTTCTCCCCCTCCTCCCCAAACACCCTTTCCCCTGCGGAACAGGTAGATTTATGGCTGCAGAAATCCTGGGTCGGGCTCTGCTGCCGGCTGGGTGGGAGCAGAGCTCGCAGCCCTGGTGTGGATGCAGGGAGAGCCCAGGTAGGTGCTTGCAGAGGGCGCTGTGGCGGCCGATCCGCCCCGCTCCCCAAACCCTCCCTGCAAAGGAAACTGCCTCCTGGTAGGAAAACAGTGCTCTCCATGCAGCCCCAGTACCCAGCTGGAGGAAAAACCCTCTGTCCTACACGCGAAAAGGAGGGACTCTTCTGCAGCTCAGAGGGTTTTTGTGATTTTCAGAAAAGCCACCTGTCCCTGGTTCCCTTTTGTTTTTGCTCTGTGCTCGCAGTCTGATGCTCATCAGCTCCCCTTTTTAACATCCCATCCCCTCTCCCTCTCTTGCTTCTGGGCTCTACTTCAGAGCAGATAGCCTGGGCTTGGAGGGGTCTGGGTCCAATCTCCAGCTTGCAGCAAGCAGCAGTGACTAGTAAAAGGACATTTTTTCAGAGGTCCCCACAGGCTGGATGGGAGCAGTGCAGTTGCTCTGCTGCCTGTAACACAGGTTAAATGAAGGGAAGTAGGAAGATGGAGCATGCTCAGGGAGGTGAAATCTTAGAAGGTTTTAACTCCTGAAATGAATTCCTATTGAATATGGAAAAACTGCTGTCTTTCAGATGTTTATAGCTTGGCCAAGCGTGGACAGATTTCTAGTAGGACAGGAAAACTCTCTGTTAAAAAGGTTATTCTGCAGCAAAATCTCAGATCCCCGTTCCAGGATTTGCAGTTGCTAGATTAGCTCAAGGAAAAGGTTGTAAGTGTTTTTTTCAAACAGGGGTAAGCCACTATCTTGTTTCTTAGCCTTATTCTCACAAGTGGCCGAGCTGTTTTGGCTAAAGATTTCCGGAAGAATTCGAGCTAAGACAGGCACCCAGCATGGAAACTTCAGCTCCAATAGTTAAAGTCTGAGCCAGCTGGAAAAAGGGTCCCACGAGTGGCTGGTGTCAGGCAGGCTTAGTAACACGGTGCTCACAACTGTCAGAGCTCACGTCCTGCTGCTGCTCCAGCCTCTGCAGCCCTGACCTCCATGGGGGCTTACAGGGCACTGCAGGGCTTTCGCTTTTTCTGCTGCAGAAAGACAGATCTTCCAGGCAAATTCAGCCTGTGAAGCGTGGGGCAATGCAAATTACCGTCATTTCAGGCTGCAAAATGTTTGATGACACATTCCTGCTTTAAAACACTCTGCCTGCTCCGTTCTAGCCCTGCGCAGCATCACACGTGCCTGAGTTTTGCTGATGTAGTTTATGTGGGGCTACAAGTGGCCACGGGAGCTCCCAGAAGGAGGGATATGAGGCTGGCTCAGCTCCCTTCTGTGACTTCAGTGTGGCTCCATGGGCTGTGTGTCAGTACAGCGTGCGACAGGGGTGTGGATTTACCTTGAGTCGGTCTTGGCTGCGAGTCCTGAAGCCCTGACCTTAGGCTGTGGTTTAACAAGCAGTTATTGAGGTAGCGGTGCCAGCTTTTCTCACCCACCTCTCCGCCCCCGCAGCACCTTTGATGGCAGTGGCACAGCTGAAGGGTGACATTTCTAACCCCGCTGAGCTGCGTGATCGGGTTCACAGGGTGGCTGCGCAGGCGAGAGCTGAGAGGTGACATGGTGACAGGAGCTGTTTATCCAGTGCTGGCATTAACAGGGACATTTGCCGGGTTGCAAGGGGAGAAGGTAGAGGGGGAATGTGTTGTGATTGTTGGTGCTGGATGATTTCCCGCTGTGGCTGCTGGTGGCACATTGGAGCCACAGCTCCAACCACCTCAGGGACTTGTGACCTCCTGGCAGCTTCTTTTGCATGTGATTTCTCTCCATAGTTTGCCTGACACCTCCACACCATGCCCCAGCTGCACAGCGTGGCTGGGTGTGAAGTGGGAGAGTTATCTGATTGCAGCCTGGTTTGGGGTTTCAGGGGAGGAAGTGGATTGGATTTGTGGCAGCTTTAGCTGATGGAGTGCCATCGATGCCACCTGAAGTCTCTGTCACCAAGCTTTTGGTGACTGCCTGCAGGGATAGGATGCAGGGTTGCCTGTGGACCTGATGCTGTCATTGTGCTTCTCTTGCACCCACGGTGGATCTGGGGAAACATCTGGAAATTACAGGGTTTGCCCTGACCTGGGCAGTCAGGATCTCTCTGTCTGCTCTGTGGCAGCTGCTCTCCCCAGGTTTTGCTAGTGCTGTGCAACTGCAGGGACAAGAATGACCTAAGTGTCACTCCACCCTCCAGGAAGATCTCTTTCCAAGAAGTTTATGACTTAACATGCATTACCAGCAGCACAGACCATTGTTCAGCTCAGAGGTAATGATGCCCTGTGAGCTCCAGAGCAGTTTTGTTGCTCCAACTTTCATTTCAGCTTATCTTCTAGAAAGTGTTTTTCTCTTAGTGCCAGGGTAAGCTCGGACAATGCATGGTGTGGGTGAGAGAATTACTTTCCTTACTGCCCATCACTCAAAACATTCCACGGGTTTTTATGTAAACACCCCAAGTGCTTTGCCCTTTGATTGTACCCTCACCTTGACTGTCTCCTGTGGCAAGGTAGCCTGGGGGTTTGCCACCCCACAGCCTCACGTAGTCATCTCCACTGGCTCCCAGCTCCCAGCTCAGGGAAAGCCAAAGCTTCCAGCCTCCCAAGGAAAGTGGTGAAAAGGCACAGAGAGAAAGTTTCTCCTGATTTATGGTGCTTTCCTCTTTTGTCCTACAATTAAGCTCTTAAGAGCCTTTGCTGGCAGGGCTGGGAGCTGGAGTGCTGGTGTATGTTCAGGGGGCTTGAAAAAGCACCCACCTGGATGCTTGTCCTCCCCTGCTGGGGGAGCCTCCAGGGAATGAGGCTGATGAGCTTGGCCGGGGAATGAACTAATAGGACTGAGGGAGTTTAGTGTAATTTAATGATGAGCTAATAACACCCAGAGTAGCTGAGCTGGAACTGTGAGGAAACAGCCCTCAAATGTGAGTGTCCTGTTCCATTTATTTGCACAGTGGGCAGCTTTGCAGGCTGTATCGAGGCTGAGCATTGTTGTGGTACGTTGGAGCACCGTGGCTGTATGAGCTGGTGGGCACATGGCTCACGTCTGCAGCAACACAAGATGTTTGATGGAGCTGTGGACGTAGTGCTCAGCTTGAATGAGTGGGTTGCAGACGGCTGTACCTGCCACAGCGCACGTGCAAGAAACTTTTTACTGTATTTTGGTTGTTAAATGCTGTGTGGGGAACTTGTAGCCTGCAACAAGAGCAGTGGGAAGGGCTGAGGCCCTGAGACCAAGCCTGGCTACACCCACCACAGAATGTTGCTCCAGCACTTGGAGCCTGTCTCTGAAATACACCCTGAAATACAGGTGCTTGTCACTCTCACCATCACAAACACCTTCAAGCTTTGCCTGTTTTGGAGGGGGAGGATGTAGCTTTTGCACCAGCCCAGTTTAGGAGTCACCACAAGTCTTGTTTGAGTGCACATCCTCTGGAGTTCTGGGGATGCTACCCACTTAAAGTGTGGGGGTGCTTGCAGAAATGTCTGGAGATTTTCACCCCTTGGGGACTTGCCAGACTCAGGTGTGGCAGTTGGACCACTGTGGTCTTGTTGTGTGTCCATTTAAGACAAGAAGTGAAGACAGTCCAGCATCTCAGCAGAGTGCAGGAGGAGAGAGCGCGGGGAAGACGACTGTAATTTCTTGGACTGGACTGCGGCCAGAGCACTGGGACTAACACTCTTAATTGTGGGAAAGGCTTCATGAAAGAGATTTACTGTCCCAGAGTGGTCACATCTTTAGTTTTATGTTTCCTCCAAAAGCTGACAGCCCCTGCAGTACGGCACTTCCTACCATTGCTCTGCGGCACCGGCTCAGCCCTGGCTCCGGGAGCAGAGCACCCTCATTTGGCTACCAGGCCCTTTTGGTGCCACCCTGGGTTACACTCAGTGGTCTCTCCACCGGTGTTGAACTTACTGACAGCCGAAGAACTGGCCAAATGGAGTCTGCAGATCTTCCTCCCTTTTTTTTTTTTTTTTATTTTCTTGGGGTGTTTTAGTCTTCTTCTGGTTGTTTTTAATCTCCCATGCCACCACTCTGAAATAATTTGCACTTAAGACCCCACTGTTTTTTCTCTGCACCTCAGGTGTTTTGCTAGCTCCTGGGTGAAATGGAGTCTCAGTGTCTTGCTCTAATCCTCTTGGCCTTTGGCTAAAATCCCTGCTCTGCCACATCAGGGTAGTTCAGCTTCCAACACCTTCTCCATGCTGACGTGCAGCTGGTGCTGATGTGCCTGGGAGCCGGGATCTGCGGGGGATCTCCCTCCCCATCCCAGCTCTGGGACTTCACTCATGGACACCCGTTTGGAGTCAGTACCTGTGTCTTTGTGGTCACTGTGCAAATCCTCTGCTTGGCTTGGGGCAGCTGTTCTCAGCGGGGAAGCCCTGGTCCCGCAGCGGGTGATGCACAAGCAAACGGCACAGGCGGGTGGGAACCCCCTAAGTGGTGCGGGTGCATCCAGTCCCGCTGGTTCTTCCCAGCCAGCCACTCCCCCGCATCTCAGGAGAGGATGTGAATGGAGGGCAGAAGGGATTGGGAGCCAGAGGCTGCCCGTGAGGCTTAAAACCCTTCTGGGAGCAGCCGGCAGTGCCTGAGTGCTCGCGGGTAGCCTGGCATTCCCCGCGAAACTCTTGGCCTCGCTCCGCGTAACCCACGCCCGGCTCCAGGCAGTTCCCTCGAGCCAGCTCCCCGCTGCTCTCAGCAGCCTCAGAAGTGGTTTCTGGCTGGGTGTAGATGTGCCGGGGGGATTTGCTCTCACTCCGAGCCGGCTCTGTTTGGAAGAGCTGTGGTCGTGTGGCATCTACTTGAGTAACAGTTCCAATTAAGCTCTCTTGACAAGCTGTTGTGTGACTGCTGAACTAATGGGAGGAGCCCCCTCCTCAGCTGCTGAGGTTAAAACTCCAGCAGGGACAGAGATCAAACATGCAGCTAATTACCCTTTTAACACTTAAACATACCCCCTTCCTTCAGGGAAAGGTAGCAGCTCCAGGCAGCAGCTTCTGTGCTGCGAGCCCTCAGTGCCAGCTTGGTGTGGCTGGCTAAGCACACACAGTGGGGTTGGGCATGATGTGGGCAGTGTGGCTGCAGCCTCTTCCTGCTCCAGGTTGGCTACTCATCACCTTTTTTCCCCCTACATGGAGCAATTGGGTCCAGGACAGGTGTGAGCTGCAGAATTGCTCACCCCTGCCCCATGTAGGATGTGGAAAAGGAGGCTGTGAAGGCAAAGCAGGATGGAACATCTGACCCAAACCCTCTCTGTCTCCTAGAGTGCATCTCTGAAGACTGTCGCTCCGTCATCCAGGAACAGGCCACAGCCCTGGGGCTCTCCATGTTTGCACTCCTGGTGAGGAGGTGCACCAACCTGCTAAGGGAATGCGCGCCAGGTAAGGAGTTGCCGGCAGGATCCATGCAGGAGCCCATGAGGCAGCCTGGTGGGGTTCAGGCCCTCGTTCCCTGCTGCTTTGTACACCCCTTTCCCTCTGCTGGGGCCCAAGTATCCCAAACTCTGCCCAGGTTATGGCTGGATCATCTGTAGGAAAGCCCATGATGTGCGCAGGCAGAAATGTTTGGAAGAAAGAGATAGACTCAGGGTATGCTTTCTGCCAGCTATTGGGAAACTTCCCAAAACTAGGACCTTGGAATCCTATCTTTATGGCTGTTGCAGTGACACCCCACTGCCCTCAGTGAAAGGGATCACAGACCCTCAGGCCAGTCTGTATAGGGAGAACAGATCTGTCTTTGTGCTTACTGTGGGTTGTGGCTGTTCCCTTGTGTGTCCAAAGCTGGGATGTTGGGATCTGTGTCGTGCATCCTCAGTCCCTGCCTGAGCCTGCTTCCTGACTGTGGTGAGCTGGCTCAGCTCTCACATCTTGTATTTGCAGTTCAGGCACAAGAGATGGAGCAGGAGGATGAGGAGGACGACATCAAGGTCTCTGCCTTGCCCCAGGACCTGAAGGAGCTGCTCCCCAGCGTGAAAGTCTGGTCGGACTGGATGCTTGGCCACCCGGACACCTGGAATCCTCCTCCGACCTCTCTCGAGCTCCCCAAACAGTACGTGCATCCTCTGGTTTGTCTTCTGGTGTCTGCTCCCTGGGCTCCTCTTGCCACCCTTCCCTCTTGCTCATGCTTACTGCTGGCTGTGGCACTCTGACCCAAGCACCCAGGCAAGGTTCACTTCCTGGGGAATATTTGGGGGTCACTGGCCACCCTTGGTGACACAGTGACTTCTTCATTGATGTGTGGGTGGGGCTGGAAGGCCTCTGAGGGGGCTTGGCGGGTGCCTCTTTTTTTGTCTGTTTGAAGATGGATCGTGAGATGGATTTTTACCTTCTGCTTTGGATTTGTGTCTGGTTTGGTTGGGATACCCCTCTTTTAGGTGTTCCACTGGCCCAGCCAGCTGGACAGGCAGGGCCTCCCTCTCAATCAGAGGGAACTCCATTTCCAGCATAAGCATTTTGTTGCCTTTTTTTATGACTGAGCTGGGCCAACCTTGGTCAGGCTGGGCTGGCCTGGAGCAGCTCGCCTGTTCCTGGAGCTCCAAAAGTCACCTCCCCTCTGCTTCAGAAACCGCTTTTCTCTACCTTGCGGTGCACGAAAGGGTTAATTTTCTAAACTGGCCGATTTCGGCCCATTAGTCCATAATGCGGACTAGGCAATTTGCATATTTTTGGACAGAAAATCGAGTGAAGGGGCCAAGTATGGAGTATGCGAAACAGTGTCTGAGCATGCTCCGTAGCTGCCTTCCCGCAGGATTTTCCATCTGCCTCCGGTACTCCGGATCCAGAGCCTGAAATCACGTCTTATTGTTAATCCAAAGGAGCCAGAACCCAGGGTGATGGGAAGGCGCATTAAGAGTAATCCAGCAAAGTGGCTTAACCATTAATGGGTCCCCGCTCCGTGCGTCAGGTCCAGTCCTGCTCTCCTAGTTTATTGCCTCTTACTCCAGTTCTTTTTCATTTGGCTGAGGAAATGGAAATCTCACACAGGAAGTTCTGGGCCTCATTTTGTGGAGATGGAGTCTGTTTTCTGTTTGTCGGCTGCTCGGTGTGGGACCGCTGCCTGCTCATGTGAACTGCTGCCCATCTTTGGGCAGGAACTCAAACTGGGATCCGTCACGTGAACCCGCCTGCACCAATCCCCCCTTCCCCTCGCGCTGCCTGCGCAGGGAGCCGCTGAGCCCTTGGCCACGGGCAGCCTCGAGATGGAATTTCTGATTGGGTTCATGCAGCCAGCACTCGGCGCCTTCCCTGGGATGAGCTGCTCCCCCTCCTGCGGGGCGCAGGGCTCTGTCCTCCCAGGATCATGGAGCAGGTGTGGGCTTCTGCTTGCCCAGCAGGGTGGGAGAGAAGGTGGTAGTGGTGGCAGCCTACCCTGTGGCACATGGCTCTTTCAGATGTCGTGGGCGTAGACTGAGGGGCTCCACTTCACCAGTCTGCTCCGTGAAGGAATGACAGTCTTCATCTTGCAGCAGAGGCCCAGCTGCTTCCTCACTGGGCCCTCTCCGTGGAGGGTGGCTGAGCAGTCCCTCTTGTCCCGCCATGCTCTGGAACAGGGACAGCCTGTCCCACGTTGGCTCCTAGCTCCTCCACTCTTTGGCTCACCCGGAGAATCTGCCTTACCCGTGGTGAGGAGACTGGTGCTCTTTCAGCCCAGAGCTCTTGCATGGAGTGTTGGTGGTGGTCCAGGACTCTGGGTCAGCTGCAGCTGAGCTTTCCTGGAGATGCAGATAGGGATGAGCAGCAGGAAGCCAGCTCTGCTGTTGGGCATGACCTGGGATTTGCAACGTGTTCCCTGGGGGTAGGAAAGGAAAAGGAGAGCACTGGGTTAGTGTTTCAGCTTTCTATTGACACAAGCCTGCTGGCTGCCCTGGGGCTCTTCACTAACCAGGTAGAGCCACTGAGTCCAGGGGTTTAGATAGGAGCAGCTTCAAAGAAGTTTTGAAGTAAAACATGGGTCAGAGCAGCAGGCGTGGTGGAGTAAGCCAAGGTTTATGGGCAGGGTGAGCTCAGGAGCAGGGAGAGCATGTGAGGAACAAGCACAGATGCCAAGTTGAAGAGCTGAGTAAGGGGCCTGTGCCGTGTCACTCATGCTCTGTGCCTCTCTCTGGTGGGCTGTGCCGTGAGGTCCCACCACTGCCAATGGAAAAGCCGGTTGGACACGCTTAAACCACTTTCATTGCCCCTCGTGATGGTGTGGGCACAGAAAAGGGACAGCAAAAATCCCCTTAAGCTCAGAAGCACCCTGCAGGGATGCCATGAATGTGCTAAAGCTTCTGGAAAAACCAGGCCTCATACCCACCTGGCAGCCCACTAGGAGCCCAGAGCTCGCATCAAAGTGCAGCTCATCCGGGGCCAGCGCTGCTGCCAGAAAGCCGGCCTGGGCTCAGGGCCAGCAGGGCAGCTTGTCAAGACTCCACCAAAGCCTCGGGCCTGGGCTGCCGGGGCTGTGTGTCCCAAGGCCTCCGCTCACGCTGCGTTCGCCATGTTCACAATCGCTCGTTCTTCGTATGGGAGAGAGCTGGGGGACTTTGAGAACGTCTAAACTCAGCCCAGCTGTGGCAGTTGGTTTATTGCTTTCAGCTGGTACTTGAACCCGGGTCCTGGTCTTGGAGTCTTTCCCAGGTTTAATCCCCGGAGCTTTCTCTGCAGCTGTATGACACTGCGCTGACCCCAAATGAGGATAGGAAAATAGAAACTGTGCCAAGCCAGAGTCTCTTTTTCATTTGGAGTCTGGCTGTCTGCCCATGACCAGGGTTACATAATGGGAAACATAGCTGGGGCTCTGGAGAGCCCGCGTTTCACCACGCTGCCCAGACCTTCGCGTTCTGATGCTATATATCTTCCTAATTGTAGCTCGGATGCATTTATCACACTGCTGGATTTGAGTCCGTACAATAAAAAAAAAAAAAAAAAAGAGCCAACCCCACACCAAATTCCTCAGCTCGCTGCTTTCCCCCTTGGACAGAGGCGGAGGGAAAGGTGTGAGGGGTGAGTGCTGCTGAAACCCGGCATGTGGATGTGAACCATCAGGAGTGGGCTCTGTGGAGCAGGATGGGAGGCTCAGGTAGGCTGTGTCTTCAGGGTCCTTAGCTTGGTGGGAGCTTGGGACTGAACCCTGGTTCCTGGCAGGCATCCTCTCCCTACCTGGGGGCTCAGTGGTGCCAAATTCAACCCGAGCAAGAAGCTCCATCTTTCCCCAAAACCACCCTCCTTTGTCTAGTGTACTCATCCAGCTCTTGGCCACACTGCCTGGTCACCATGGCTCAAAAGATGCCCTGGAACAGGTTTTCAGGCTGCTGTGAGCATTTGAGAGGTGAAGGGTGTCCTTTCTAATTTGGAAGAGGGACTCAGCAAGCTTTCCATGGCTCTTTCCTCATGTGTTTCCAGAATAGGAGCTGTCCAGGTGAATCCATCTCCTTTTGGGCTGTGAAGAGGGCTGCAGAGGGGAGAGCAAAACTGCTTCTTGCTCTGCTCTGCTGCCACAATTAATCCACTGCTAAATGAAGTACAAGAACCGATGGGGAAGCCACTGGCCAGACAGACACACTGCTGCAGGGCTGACCCTGGCAAATTCATACTCCTTACGCTTGGAGCGAAGGGCCTCTCAGTTTGTGGAGACTGTCTGCAAGCATTTAAAAATGGTTAATTTAAACCAAGTATTAAATTAAATCCAAAAGCTGTGAGCACATTCTAGAGCTTACCTTCCCAGAGAGATCTGCCAGATCGCTCTCATCACATCGCTCTTGCGGAGAAGTGTCACTGAGATGGCAGCTCCCACTGGGAGAGATGGACAGAGTCTTGGACAGGGGTGCCAAAACATTGCTGGAGTCTGCTGAAGACTAAATGGAAAATCCCTTTTGCAGATCCCAGCCCCAGTAATGCTGGCCACCAGAGTTTCCTTGTCGAGACATCAAAGTGAGGATTCAGAGGTGTCTCTGTAGTGTAAACCTGGCTGAGAATGAAGGTAAAGTTGACCAAAGCAGAAGCCAAAAGTCTGTGTGGAGAAGGGGGCTGTGGCAAAGCAGAGGCTGGCTGAGAGGAGACTGCACCTCTCCTGGGGAGGAAGTTGTCCCTCCAGCTCCCAAGGCAGGTTCCTGGGAGAGGAATGGGTTTATGGATGTCCAGCTGGCCAAAGGGACCATGTGCAGGGCAAGGCGGCAGAAACCATTGGTGCAGAGGAGCTGTGACCACCTCATCCTGCTCTGTCTGAGCCCAGGACAAGGTTGGTGAACACCTTTTGGGACGAGCTCCCACGGCCAATCTTTTTTGCTCCTTACAGAGGAGCTGCTTTTAATTCAGCCTCCCCTGGTCCAGGAGAGAGGAAACCCAGGAGGAGGATGCGGATCACCTCATCCGGTGGGCACTGGGAGCCGGTGGGTGTGCAGTGCCTGGCCCCGGGAGCTCACAGCCCCGAGGCATTTGCCATCTGCACGGCAGCACGGCTCGGGCCGGCTGGGAACACAATGCAGGGCTTCTTCTGCGCCGCGCTTTCCGGGTTTGTTCTGCAGCTGTGGAGTTTGGATGTTAGTGTTTAAACAAGCTGGTATTACACAGGAAATGGCCACCTCCACAGGCCCCCGCAGGCTTGTAACATGGGGTCATTGTGCTTGATATTAATCACCAGGCAGCCCGCGCCCCCGGTGAAGATGGTGGCTCACGCCGGAGCGCTGCGCGGCACCGCGGCCACGGGGATTCAGTGAGCATCAGGCTCACTCTGGTACCCTCTGCTCTCCCCACACTTTGGTGCGTGCATTTTACCTTGTGATGATGCCCATACGGGCGTTATCCTTGCCAGGAGCCATCCTCAGCCTCTTCGGGGCCACACTCGGCCCCAGGGCCGCGGTCCAGCTCACTGCGCACTTGTGCGGCTCTCACCATCGGCTGGCCGGGCCATGTCCCGTCGGCGTGCAGCTGGGCTGCGCTCACACTGACAGCTACATTAAACCTGGAATCCTGAGGCAATAAAAAAGAAATTAACTCTTATTTTTTTTTCCTGTCCTGGTGGAATAAGCAAATGTAAATGTGTCTGTGGGGAAGTGAATGAACCCCCGTTCTGAGGAAAGACCTCGCGCTAACCCCCTTCTCGCTTCCTCGGTTAAAAGCTCTGGGAGCCTCGTCCCTGTACCTGGGAGCTGCATGCCTGGGCTCAGTGTCAGTAATTCAGGGCCTCCCTCCACAGAGGGACAATGAAGCTATGGCACTGTGCATGCACAGAGCTTCCAGGCACCTGGGCCTGCCTGGGCTCTGCAGAGAGGCTCCAGCATCGCTGCACCGTGGGGTGACATGAGCCAGAAATGTCTGGGGGTGGCCATGAGGTGGTCCTGGGCGGAGGCAGTGGGGAGAAGGCACCTGACAGGGCTCCTGAATGTTGTGCAACCTTGCAGGGTGAGTGCACATCCCATCAGGAGATCCACAGGGCCCTACATGTCAACAGGAGCTGTTTGCCCTCACTGGCTTTTGCAGCAGGTAGCAGATGGTGAATGATATTGTTGGTGGCAGTGCTGTGAGATGTGCTGCAGAGGAGGAGCTGCACCCAAGGGGATGACAGAAAATGGTCAGACCTGATCTCTGCAGTGCTGCCTCTGTCATCACAGGAGAAAAATAGAGCAGAAATGCCAGCGTCTTCTTCTTTGTTGGCTTTTTGAAGGCTCTGCAGGGGGCTGCAGGAATTGCATTGCAGTGAGATCTGGCTACCCGGGGAGCCAGCACAGTCTGAGGTTTGAAGCAAGCCCAGGGTGGGAACCTGTCACATTCAGGGCAAATGGCAGATGTGGCAAGGCACTGTGAAGCTGCAGATGAAGGATGAAGTGACAGGGACTGCTCTCACACTCAGGGGTGGTGAGGGGTGCCCTGCTTGGCAGTGATGCAAGGGGAGAGAGAAGAGGGGACCAGTAGGTTGGGTGCCTGCAAGGGCATTAGTAGTGTCAGCTGGGTGACTGTTCATGTGGCATTTTTCTGACTTTGGATGCCAAGCCCTGTGGAAAAAGATGCTCCCTGTACTTTGTCTGTGCTGCTCCTTCACCTCCACCCCTGCCTTGCCCTGCTATAGATCCCAGTCCAGCCCAGCATCCCGCCGCTGCCCTCTGCCTCCCTCCCACACTCACTGCTCATCTCCATCCCCTGCCTGCAGCTCTTTTTTTTGGGAATACAGGCAAGCTCTCTGCAGTGTGTTTCTTTTCCTTCTCCTCTTCCCTGGCCCCATGCACCTGGCTGTCCCAGCTCCCTGGGAGTGTCCTCTGCATCCGTGTCTGTCCCCAACACCTCTGTGTGCTCGTTGCCTCGTGGTTGCGGGCGCTCTTCCCGTTCCTCTCCCCGCTGATGCCTCTGCACCTCCTTCATCCCAGCCAAGCCCTCGTGGCAGCCCAGCCGTGGGGCCCCACCAGTGCTATGTGACTGGCCGCAGGCAGCCGAGCCCAGTTGCCAAGAGGGCACTGGGGGAGGCTGAGCCTCCCAAGCCCTGTGCATCTCCCATGGGCAGAGCTCGCCTTGGAGGTGGCCCAGAGCAGCCCTATCACATCCGGTGCTTGTCTCTGCAGCCTGGGCCGGAGGATAAACTATCAGGGCTGTGGGGCAGTGGATCATTCCTCTTATTATTTTCTTCTTTTGCAGATAGGGGTCGTGGAAAGTTCAGTTCCTTTTAACCCTCGCAGCTCTGTTTATTTTCCAGCTGGTAGCACAAACGCAGCGTTTCCCATTACATCACAAAGGGCCTCGGACAGATCCCTCCGAAAAACGTGTTGCAACTGTTTATTTTTTTCCATATTTAAACATTTCTGACAGCCAGACCTGGCTGGGCCAAGCGATGGAGCTTTGTGAATGAACCCAGCTCCTGGTGTCTGTGACCAGAGGGTTTTGAAGGACCTCTTCTCCTCTGCAAAACGTGGGGTAGGGCTGGCTCAGGGACGTGGGCGACTCTGCGTTACATGTGTGCTGATTACGTGCCGGGCTTTGATTAATGGCTCCTCATTCTGCCTGGCTCCCAGGACGCTCTTGAAAACAAGATGTTTCATTTCAGTGTGCTTTCCTGGTACATTGATTCCCGTAAATAACCGAGTGCAGACTCTGTCCACCTGGAGCAGTTCAAAGAGCAGGGGGCCTCCCTCCAGCTCTGGGCTGCCTCGGCCCGCACCGGTCACTGCTGCACCCCTGGTGATGCTGACTTCCCTGTGCTTCTCAGTGCTCCAGAGGTGTGGAGTGGAGGAGCGGCCCTCCTTACTGCCACCAGAAGCAGACCAGCCCGTTTCCTCTATTCGCGGCTTTCATCCCAGTTTGCGCACTTAAAAAACCCCAGTCTGAGTGTTTTTAGAAACAGGAGGAAGAAACGCAGTGCAAGACAGCCTGGTCAGCTCTAGTACCCCTGTGCTTGATGCCTGCTTCCCTGCTTTTCCCCGTGCTGGTGCTCTCTGGGGTGCTGAGCTCTCCCCAGGGTACTCAGCCATGGGGATGTGTGATGGGGATGTGTGGAGAGCAGTCCAGGGCTACTGGTGGCCTCGTGTTCACACCCGGCTCCCTGCACATCACTTCCACTCTGGGAAGGTGAGACACGGCAGAGGCAGCTTTGCAGGTCACTCGTGAGTGTTGAAACCCTTGGCCAGAAGCAAAACATGGCTTTTAACCCCTGCATGGGCGGGGTTTAAGTGAGAAAATCTCTGTGCTGTAGAGCGAGGCTGCAGCACGTGGTCGCAGCAGGTTAGAGCTGCGCAAGGGAGAGTGCCCCAGGCTGGGCTGGAGCCCCTCAGGCTGGATTGGAGCCCTCCAGGAGCCCCTTCTGCCCTGACAGCAGTGCGGGTGTCCAGTCTGTCCTCCCAGCGGGCTTTAAAATTAAGTAACAAACATCCCCTCTCCCATCTGGAATGAGCTGGGTTCCTGCCGGCGCTGCATGGGGAAGCTGCTCCCTGCGGATGTGCTGGCTCCGGAGCGGGCAGAGGTGGGCAGAGCAGTGGGAAGGGCCAGTTCCCGGGAACTGGCCCCGTCCAGGGGGACGGGTGGCCGGTGTCAGCGCTGGCGGGTGAGGGTTACAATCCCTCCCGGGTCCGGTGCCAGCGCAGCTGTGCCGGAGCCCTCCCGTGGGGCAGGGCAGCAGTGGTGTCGTGCCTCGCCTCGCCTCACCTCTCTGGTATTCGCTGCAGCATTGCAGGCAACTCCCAACGCATTCCAGCCCTGAATTGCTCACGTCTCTCCTCGTTCTCCCAGGGTCTCAGTAGATGTGTGGGCGACGCTGGCTGACTTCTGTAACATACTGACCACAGTGAATCAGTCGGAGGTGCCCTTGTACAAGGACCCAGATGACGACCTTGCCCTGCTTAGCCTGGAAGAGGATCGGCTGCTCTCGGGCTTCGTTCCCCTGCTGGTCGCCCCCCAGGAGCCCTGCTACGTGGAGAGGACCTCGGACAAGGTCAGCAGTAGGCCAAACATCCCCCCTCAATTCCTCCAGACTTTTATTCTTGGGAAGTTTTCTGTGCAAACGGAACACGATTAAGTCATTGAGAAGGGTGTTAAGGGAAAATATCGACCTTTCAGCCGCTGACATCCAGCTCTGTGTCATGAAAACCCCTCTCGACTTCCTCTGGTGTGTGTGTGCTCGCTGGCATGTTGTATATACGATCATTTCCTCACTTGTTTAAATAGTGCAGCTTGTGTTGGCAGAGCTCTCAGTGCACTCCAAATGGTTTGCATCATGCTTAAAGCACCCTCCCCCTCCCCCCGGCCACAAAACTCTGCCTTAGGAAGGCAGCCAGGACTTTTTTCCTTCTCTAAAGAGGAGAGTGATAAATAGGTGACTAGAGAGAAGCAGACACCATGTGTTAACGTACAAAAGGCTTTTAGGAATATGAAGCATTCCCCACTGCCCGCTCTCTATTTTCCTTTCTTTGCTCTAGGAGCCCATTCTAGCCTGAACTTTCCTTTGGCTGTTTGTTTTTAGAATAATGAAATCAGTTCCCTTGTTGATGTGGGGTTTTGGGTCTGCTCTCTGCCACCACCTGGCCAGGAGGGATCTGGGGGCTGCATTTGGAGAACGTGTCTGAGCCTGATGGGGGATGGAGAAGGCACAATGGCATTTGTTTTGCACGCCCTTGGAGGCACGGCAGGATAAGAGTGGCTCTCAACAGTTTCCTGCTTGGAGGCAGAATCGCAGCTCCAGAAATGCAGCTCATCTGGGAAGTCCCGGCGCCTCCTCCCCGAGCGGTTGGTGCTACGGGAGGAGAAGTGGGGATGCAGAGGGCAGGTTTCTGTGGAGAGCCTGTGTGTGACGGGGGCAACGTGCCTTCCCATGTGCCACTTCTTCTTGACATTTTCCTGAAATGACGGTGAGAAATTTAGGACCTTTCTCACAGAGGGACCAAAAGGTGCAAATTTCTGTTTCACTTCTCTGTCTGCCCAACGTGTGCTCGCAGCACTGCCTGCAGCACGGGGTAAAAGGGTAAAACCGAGAGCCCTCCCAATTTGGGGAAGCACCTTCGTCCAGGAAGTCACTGTGGAAATGTGAATTTTCAAGGCTCTATTTGATGGGGTTAAAATAAGAAGCATGTGATTGCCACTGCTGCCCTAAAGTAGCCTGTTTGCCCCTGTGTGTGCCTCATGGGGGTCCTGCTGGGGACAGTCCCAATGCCCCACTCCCCTACACAGAGATTCTTTTCCCAGCAGCCACGATCCAGAGTCCCCAGCAGGCAGGTGAGGTGGCTGAGCAACTCTGCCTGGTGCCCCATAACTTGTGGGAGAGGGTCAGAATTCCCTGAACTCTGCCTCTGCTAACCACACACCGGTTTATTCGGAGTGCCATCTACCTGCCCTGCCAGGCACTTGCACTCATCTTTGTGAAATAAGAGCTGTTTCTTTGTCCTGTAGCTACACCTGAGCTTCTGAACTGAGTTATCCCTGTCCCAGCTCCCTTTGCTTCTGGTGCTTTATAAAGAAAATGCACAACTCCTCAGGTGGGAGCTGGTGCCCTTGCAGCTCAGCACCAGCCACCCAGGCATCTGGGAGTATCAGGATTGGTGTTAGCTCTGCCAAAAAGGCGCAGATCCCAGAGGGAAGCAACCAGGCCTGGCTGTGCTTGTACCCCCTTTATTTCTTTCTGAACAGTGTTTTCATTAATGGTCAGACAGGTGAAACAGCAGGTGTGTATGTTCACTGTGCAGAGGACACCCAAGAGGATGAAGGGGAGGTCAGTGAGTTAGAGCAGAGAGCTCAAAAGCCTGACTTCCAAGAAGGGCTTGGGAGAGCTGGGGCTTTTTAGTCTAGTGGAAATTCGGGGAAAATGCAGAGAGGAGGAGAACAAGCTGTCCTTCAGCTCCATGCTGAAAAGCATAGGAAGGAATGGGCATAAATTGCACCAAAATAGATTAAGACGAGGCTTTAGGAAAGGTTTCATACCTTTGGGTAGTTAAGCACTTGAGAGCAGCCTCATTAGCAATTCTGCAGGAACTCTTCAGCCTTGGAGATTTTAAAAGCAGGCTGGGTGGCACTCTCAGGTACAACTTGGGTTGAAGTAAACACCTTGGAATAGAAGTAAAGTGTCCTCTTTGGACATTCCTACCCTGTTTTCTGTGATTTGGGAGCTCTGTAGAAAGGGACTGGAGTGGCAGCTGCGTCATTACAAGCAAATGACTACCCTGCTCCACAAATCTTCTCCTTCTGCAGTATTAGTGAAGGGAATTATTTGACCCTGCAGAAGTGGGGTGTTGCAGAAGGCACTGCAGACTCAGCCAGGATGGTGTGACTGAGGCATGAACCGATGAGTGACTGTGAGCAAGATACAGAAAGGCAGCTCCCTGCAAAGAAACCTCAACCCAACTTGAACAGGGGTCCTTGTGTCCAGGTCCCAGTCTACCATCTGCTCCCTGCCCTCCTTGTAGAGTGCAGAGCCTCAGCAGTTCATCAGTTCAAAGAGAGGTTGGATGGGGCTTTGAGCAACCTGATCTAGTGGAAGGTGCTCCTGCCTATGGAAGGGGGTTGGAACTAGCTGGTCTTTTAAGATCCCTTCCAACCCAAACCATTCTGTGACTCTGAGTCTGTGAGATGCATCTCTGGGCTGTTCACAGTGGAAGGGTGAGTGTCCACACTGAGCATAGATGGGATCTGTGTATTCCTGTGCCTCCCTCAGCAGAGCAGTTCTCTCTGGCACTGTGGTTTTTTTCCCATACTGATTTTTCATTGCTTTTTAGCAGGAGTTATTTTTTGCACCCAATTTCTTTCTCTTGTGTTTTCAGTCTTGGCCCGGTTTTCAGCCCAAATTCTTTGCTGGAGAGGCAATGAAAATGTACTGCTCTTTATATGGCACCCTGTGAGTGTCTTGTGGGATGGGAGGAGGGCTCTGGGAAGCTCACTGTGGTCCCTTTTCTATCACTTGCATGGCTAGGAAGAGGCAGTTGGCTTTTTACTGCAAGGATAATATCTCACCTTGCTTGCTGGTACTCCAAATCCTTACTCCATGCTTTTACCCACTAGTTTCTTAATTAATTTGTAACATTTCAGAGGAAAAGAATCTGTTGAAAGGCAAAAGTGGAGAGAATTTGGCTTAAAATGGTGTTGGGTTATTGGCTCTACCAAGAGGGTGGTTGTTTTGTGAGCTGTATAGGACAAACACTGTGCTTCCCACTCCTTTTTGTTCTCCACGTCCCATTTAGCAGATGGAGTGCAGAATTCAGCCAGAGTTTCTCAGCAAGTTTTCGAGCATTTGGCCTGGCTCTTATTTTGAGTGAAAATGTTCTGACTCCGTTCGCTGCCATGAAGCCGCGCGTTCGGATTCCTGCTGGAGCCTGTGGGACACTTAGAGCTTCCCATCATCTCTTGCACTGTCATTGAAGCTGTAACCAACAAAAGCTGGCTCCGGGGTGAGCATAGCTTGGTGCTGTTTTCCTGGGCGTATGTTGGGCAGATATCCGCTGCAGCTTTTGTGATGGAACACCATCGAACGTACCAGTCAGCAGCAAACTATGCAGCCTGGTGCCTGAGCTGTCAGCTGTGTCTGCAGCCTCTGCAGCCCGAGGAGACAGTGCCAGGACCTCACTCACCCAGCCTTGGACCCCAGGCAGGAGCAGGGAGCAGCAGCATGGCTGAGCGAAGGTTTGGGAAGAAGGAAGGTGGCAACTGTGGATTCATGGTGCTGCTGTGGGGGACTGGTAATGGAAAACACTTGGGTTGTGTTGAGGTTAAAGCGAGTGCTGGTGGTGGTGCATCTGAGCTGTGCGTGGGTGCAGCCCTGGGAACCTGGGGCATGGCCTGGATTCCTCAGCTCCCTCTGAATCCTGTTGTCTCGGGAGCATCCTGCTCTGCAGTGACCCCGTGGAGCTCCTGGCAAGGCTGGAAGAGGGCTGCAGATCCCTGACATGGAGCAGAGCAGGGATGTTCTTCTCTCTGCAGGCACGTGGCATCACTGATTGTCCACACCCCTGCAAGCTCTTCGTGGGCTCAACGTGTGCATGGCCCAAGTGGTGCCTGCAGCACACCCTCTGCCACATGCCCCAGCCACGGGGAGATGTGGAGGAGAAAGTGTTAATGTCCCTTCCCACAATAAACCTCTCTGCATGGGGGGTCCTGAAACCTGAGCCTGTCTCTCCTCCCCCAGCCCTGACACACGTTAATAAAAGGTTTTTAAACGCCAATAAAAAGGCAGCAGCCCCAGCTCACCAGGTCCGGGGCTCGGGGTCCTTGGGAAGGCACTTCACAAATGTGTTTTTTGCATTTTCAGGCTTTTGGCTGGTGAATAAGATTGAGGAGAAATACTCCTTCCCCTGATAACAATACAGTGAGACGCAGGATAAGCAGTGTGTGGATTAAAACCAGACGGTGCATGATTAATACATGTGCTTATAGGGCCAGTCACTGTGGTTCCCTCTTCTCAAACAGAAAGGCACTTTTTTTTTCCCTCATGTGCATGCTCATGTGTGGAGTGGACTGTCTCAGATACTCACCACTCATCTAGTCTCAACCCTGTCTCACCTCACCAGGCAAATGAAAGCTCTAAAATGCAAGGCTCTGAAAAATAATTAGCCATATTTTACTGCCCCAGACCTACAAGCTGGGTATTGCTTGGCTCCTCCAGCTCTGGGGTGGCCGGTGAGCTTCCCACACTTGTGCCGGTTCTTGTTTCACTCACCTGTCAGGGCAGCCCAAACTCCCAGTTTCTCCTCAGAAATCCCAAATCTCTTTCCTCTGCACTGTCCAGCCCAGGTGGACATTCCAAATGTGACCCCTCTCTCTAGTTGCCCCAACATGCTCTAGATTTGCAGTAGCCTTTGGATTAGCTGTTTAGGAGCTAATTGTTATTTAGACTTGGGCTAAAATTAGTCCTGTCTTGTTATTCACTTCACTTATTTATGGTATTTCAGTCTTCCTAAGACTCTCAGAGATCTCTTGGCAGTATGTAGTCATGCCTGATGCTTCTTGGAAAGGGAGCCCCAGGTTTAAAAGCCCAGGAGGAGTAGCTGTTGGAGTGACTGGGTTCTGTCATGCCTCTAAACACCAGATTTTTTGTCCTTTCCAAGACCTAATGGCTCCTGAAATGCCAGGGATTAAATCCACATTTAAGCCATTGGAGTGGCCACACTACAGTGATTTTGGGAGGACTTCTTGCAAGGCATCAGAGGAAGGGTAGCAAGACCAGGACTCTGAGAGCACAAGCTCTCTGTAAGCAGAGAGAAAACCCCAGTGAGCAAACATAACTGTTTTCTCAGCATCCTTTCCATATTCCCATTCCATAGCCTTGGAGCATCTCCCTCCAGCTGGCCAGCAAATGCACTCAGCCCATGAGAGCGAGAGCTTCCAGCTTGGAGTTTGCTCCAGAGAGGAAAAGGGAAACTGTGAGCAGAGATCGGAGCCCCAAGTAGGAGAGTCCAAAGAGGAGTCATCCTTGAAAAACTCCTTCCATTCCTGCCTGCCTCGGTTTCCAAACAAGCAGAGAAAGATCCCTGCCACAGGCAGCCCTGCTCGGAGCGGGGACTTGGCAGGAGCTGGCAGCCCCAAGGCGGCAGAGTTAGGGATGTTTACATTTTCTGACCAGTATCTGAACTCCATCCCAGCCTCGACCTTCCCTTTCATGTGGTGCCTTTGGATCGTAAAAGGCAATTAAACTAAATTATGGGCCATGTTGGAAGATGATGTCATGGGGTGATGGAGGAGAGGTTGGATTTTATGCCACCGCGAAGGTAGCGTGGAGAATATCACCTGCTTTGAACTCCTTGTCTGTCCTTGGCAGTGCCTCGAACCACAAGTGCCAGGGGCTGTGTGGACACCACAGGAGCCTCTCTCTGCCTTTGCCAGGTGCCATTAGTGCAGTGGGAAGTGCCAAGCTGAGTCTGTGTCCCCGGGTCTGGGAGGAGGGAGCACTGGTGACTGTCGTGCTGTTTTAAATGTAGCACCATAGCAATGGGCACGAGTGCTGTCCTAGTGATTTCTGCTGCATCTCCTAGGGCTGTGCTGGGCATCTTCCCAAAGGAATCCTGTTCAGTTATCATTTGGTCTCGGTTTTTAGTGACTCTTTAAGCTAAGAGAATTTTGAGGATATCCTTAAAACTGCATTTCTGCAGCTGAAGGCAAAGGAAACTGATGGCAAACAAGCACTAGCACGGCATGAGGACACTGAATCCAGCCCTGGAGAAATCTGCAATGTGGAATAATAGTTCAAGCTTTTAAAAAGGGGAGGGGGGGTGGGTTTAAGAAAAAAAAAAAAAACAACCTGCAATAAATCTAGCGAGTGGAATCTGCGGGAAATGATCCCATCTGGAAAACTCCAGTGCTGGTGCTGCTGAAGGCTCAAGGAGCGATGCAGATCGCAAAAAGCAAAGCCTGCAGTCTGAGGATGACAGGCTGCTTAATTGATGTCCATTGCAACTGGTACTCTGCCAGTTTATGTTGGCCACCTGCCAGCGTGCTGTAATTTTGGGGCCAGGTGTGAAGCGTTTCTGTTCCATCTTGTTCCCAAGCACCTACAGAAGCCTCACACATCTCACTTGAGGCTGCAGCCCTGTAGGAAACAGCTGTACAGGTATAGGTGAAAGGAAATGTCACAGCTGGGCTTGGAGTACTCCCCTGTGCCTTGCCCAGGGCTGTGTTTGGGGGGCCGCTCCCCCGCCGCCCCCGCGCTGGGTTTGGGGAGGTGGTCACTGTCACAGGCACACCTGCCTGTCTGTCAGCAAGGTGCTTTGAACATCAGGGAGCTTCTGGGAAGAATGTACAGGTCAGAAACCCCCTCTTCAAAGAGGAGCCCACGGTGGTGTGCGTCAGTCCTGGAAGTGGGGAATCCAGCCTGGGAGAGCCCCGGATGCTGGCAAGCTGGGGGGAGCTGTGGCCATCTCCACTGGTCTGTTCTTTCTCAGGAAACCACAGGGAAATTTCCAACAGTGGGTCTTGTAGAAAGTACAAACCCTTGATTCTGGAAGGCTGAGAACCCATCAGGATCCTCAGGAAAATTGTCACAGGAGCCAGTTCCAATCTCTTTTAAAAACGTGCGTTATTTCCAGGCTGAATTTGCTTCATTTCAGTTTCCACTAACTGAATTTTGCTGTAGATTGGGAAGTCCTGAGTTGCTGCTCTAACCCTGATATACATAGTGTGCCCCCTGAACTCCATGCCTTTTCTGTAAGCAGAGTAGATGGAGTGAGAGGCAGGACAGTCTCTTGGGCATGGTTTGGATCCCCTGAGCCGTTCCCATGGTGTGTGAGCTGTGGCTGTCCAGGCTCCACATGCTGCTCCATGAGCTGCTGCTCCAGCTGGTCAGGAGGAGGTGACTTGGTGCTCTCCTCGGTACCCACCAGACTCTCCCAAGGTCCTGCAGCCTTTGCTCTGGAGACACAACTTTGCATTTAACTGTTAAATAGCCTGAGGTTTGTTAATGAGTAGGTGACTGAGCAGTTCGGAGTTTTTGCCCGTTAGTGAGTTGCTCTCTTCAAAGCTTGGGAGGGTTTGAGACGGTGTTTAATCTACTGGCTTTATCAGCAAAGGTTTTCTTTGTCCAGGTCACTGAACCTATTGTTAAGCAGCATAAGCCCGAGCAAGCTTCCCTGCGGCCCTGCCAGCACTGCCCTCCTGTTTACACTGACATTTTAAGACCTCTGTTGACCAGATTTTAATCCAGTCCGTATCCTGTGCACTGCAGTCTCTGGGGCATACGAGCTTTTCACGTCCTCTCGCCCTGGCCGTGCCGAGTGCCTGATGACGCACAGCCGTGGCACCGAGCTGTGAAATGGTGTTGGAGGCTGCAGGAGTTCAAAGCTCTGCAGCCTCTTTGCCACAGCTGAGCGTTAGCAGGTCCTGTGGCCTTGCCCTGGCAGGATGGCAGATGTAACAGCAGCCCCAGTCCAGCACCTCTGCAGAGCTGGGGTCCTGCTGCTCTGCCTGGTCCTGAGGCTGAGAGCTGTGTGTGGGAACTGCAGTCGCACTGCGAGGTGAGGAACCACCTGCCAACGTGTTAAGATCCAGTTACACGTGCTCTCTTAAGGCGCCTGTCAGTGAGCACCAGAGTGGCTTTGTGGTCTGGACACAGCTTGCAGGGAAGTATGAGGTGCTGCCTTCCAGGCAGCCCCATCTCCTCGGGGGAAAACTGGGGAGGGAAGAACCAGCAGTTGGTGGAAACAACCTTCCCTACCCCTGAAATGCCTCTTTCCTGGCATGTGGAAGGAAGGAGTGCTACTCTGGTGCACGGGGAGACCGTGGGGAATTTTCTCAGGCAGTTTGTGTTGTTTCCATCCCTTCCTCCCCTGCCTTGGATCCACCTCTGCCTCTCCTCCAGGCTCATCTTGGACAGGGCACTGAAACCACTGCTCCAAGTGAATCAGACAGCCTGGGTGTGAGCTCTGCACGTGTACCAGCATGTGTCAGGTCCTCAGCCAGCCCTGCACAGTTTGGCTCTGGTGTCAGCTAAAGGCTGTTTTAAAGTGTTTGCTGGAAGTGTGATGTGATCAGCAGCTCAAGGCAGAGACTGACAGGATAAATCAGCCTTGTCCCATGCCTGGCGTTGGATCTTTTCATGTGGATCAGGTGACGCTCGCTGTTGAACATCCTCACTTCTGTCATGGTCAGGCCAGATTTATGTAATGAGATGGAAAACTTATTTGTGTTTAGTCCTTGTGTCCTAAAAGCTGCTTCCAGAGGTTCAGCACAGATTCTTGGGAAACGGGAAATGTCCTATTTAAGAAACTCGCTGACCGTGTGTTCCTGGAGTCGGCAATAGTGAAGTGACCTAGGAAAGGAGAGTCAAACCATGAAACCTCCTGTGCAGCACCTCCTTGGAGCAGGCTCGTGCACCCTTCGCTTCCCTTGGGGATTTTTCAGCAGGAAATGGCCTTGTTTCTGCTGTACCAGCACCCAAATGGCACAAAACCTGCCACATCTTGGCAGGACTCAGGCCCAGGGAGTGCACAGCTCTGGCTATGGAAAGGTATTCACCATGGCTTTAGTCTACTCAGAATGACATATTAGAGCCCAGACCTCATGGAATTTGCTGATTAGTCTGTAAGTGTATTGAGAGGCCTCATTAAAACACCATTAATGCTGGATCCCCTCCCAATGAGCCATCTCTTATTGCTACCCAGAGAAACTCTGAGGAAATTGAAAGGCTGCTCTGGCTGGCTGAGCTGTCCCTGGGCATGAAGCGTGGCCTCATCTCAGGCAATCTTTCTGGTGCTCAAGTGTTAATGTGGTGCTTTGGATCACACAGGGGGTCCCTGGGACTCAGGCTTGTCTCTTGGCCTCCCACTTTCCCAGATGGATACACTGCCACTGCTCAGACTCTTCACTCTTGCATTAAACTCAGTCTTTGACCTGACTCTTGGTCTCTGCCTGTGGCTCAGCTTTGGGGTGACCCTGTTTCATGGCACTGTTTTGTCTTTGACCAACTGAAATGCTTAAAACATCCCAGCTGAAGACGACAAAGGCTGTGGTATCCACCAGCACAGCTTTTGGAAGGACCTCAGGAAACCTGAAAAAAGACCCAATTAATAACTCCTCATTGTTACCCTGAATAAGAAAGATCCACATCCTGGGAAGCCTGCCAGAGAAGTGGACGGGGTGGAATGCAGGGAGTGGTCAGCCCAAATAACAGATGGGGATCTACTCTGTCTCTACGGGAGACGGAAGGTGACCTCTGTCATTGAGCTTGAAGTTTGCTCCCCACGTTTCTGCTCCCAGCTGGGCCTTGTGTTGTTTTTGTGGATGCCAAATCCTTTTGCCAGCTCTGGGCTGGGTCTGGGCGAGGATGCAGAGCCCAGCTCCCACAGCAGGCCGGGACTGTAACCCTCAGCGTCCTCGTGCCATCACATCCCAATCAGAAAGAGAAGATACCACCATGGTCTTATTTATTGTTTTCTTTTCTCACTGTCATTGAAGTCAAAGGCACTTCCCAGGCATTAATGAACATATCTCCACAACACGTTAGGACAGAAGGAAAAGCAATTTCCTTGTTAGAGATTGGCAACAGAGGTACACGGGGCTGAGGGACCGACCGGGTCCCACAGGAAGCCTTCGCTTCAGGATGAGAACAAACCCCTGATACCCAGGATTTCAGGCCAGTGCCTCAGCCCCAGGCCACCCTGGTCCCTTAGGAAGATGAGGGGGTATTAAGGGAAGGTTCACTGGGAAGCGTTAAAATTCTTCCCAAACAGAGACCTCGCATGAGCCACGTTACTGCTGCTGGCCTGGCTGTGTCTGTGGTGGGACATGAAAAATGCTGGATAGTTAATCCAGATAATTTATTCACATTTTTCCTCATGTATTTCCTAAAATATAAGGTAAACATCATAATTTATTTAAATTAACAAAATTTACTTTAACATTTTGCATACCAGCACTTTGCATAAAGCATTTTCTTTATGCCATATGTAAAAATATTTGTCTATAAGTTTATATGTTATGAATAGCAACAACAATAGTATTTATCTGTAGTCATTTTGTTGATTTATTTCTTTAAACTTCCCCAAAACTCCTCTGTACTTGGAATAGGTACACAAATTCTCTGTATGAAGACAAATGTGTTTTCTGAGGAGTTACTCCTGCCTGGTCTGTGAACAACAGAACAGATTTACATTTTGTTTCCGTGTTTGTCTTAATCATAAACGATGTGATGTTTATTATAGCTGCCTTTATTACAGAAGGAGGGAGATTTATGTCTATAGACAGAAGATGAAGCTGGCTGTGTCCTTCTAGTGCTGTGTCACTTCACCTGATACCTGGTCCACACATGATGTTTCCCATGGAAAAGTGGCCTTGGAGCAGCATTTCAAGGGTTCATCAGGGATATGGCTTCTGCTCTGCATTTTTAGAGTTGATACAGTGACCTCCCAGCTGTCAGTGACGTGCCACATTTCTGGTGCTGAGATCACTTCTGAAGATCATTTTTGCGCTCTTAAGTCACCCAGATACTTCTCAAACTTGTACCCGTTGCCAGTTTATATTATTAGCTCCCTCTAACTTTTTTTAGTCCTAATGAGCAATGATTTGATCAGCACTGATCTGAGCTTTGCAGAAACCTCGTGGATGCCCTGACATGCCCAGGTATCTTCATGGAGGGACACCTCATATTTGGGAAGTATGTAGTACCTGCTAAATATAAATATGCCTTCCTTCCCAGGAGTCTCCATGGGAGCATCTACAGTGTTGAACCTGTGCAGGTAACAGAGCCCTTGTTGTGGCCACTCTTTGCTCCACATCCTCCCCTTTTCAGGATAAAACCCACCACTTTGGAGAACGGTTTATTTAAATTTCTTACTTTAATTTTTATGTGGCTTTTTTGTCTAAGATGAAACATCTTGGCATGGTAAAGCGTGAGGACAGGAGAGAATTTGTTGGAAATTCTGATAGACTTAGCATGCATGTGTTAATGGGTTATAATTTCTGTCCTGCCATGTCTCTCCTCACGCAGACTGAAGGGCATGGGCTGTTCTTTCTTGTGATGAAATCCTGGAAGCCAGGTTTAGATGGCTTCAGGGCATCCTGGTGAGGAAGAGGAAGCCTGCCAGCCTGTTACCCCTTGGAGATGCCCTACGTGCTGTCCTGGGCAGTGCCACCCCTTCCTGCAGGCACCTTGCTCCTCCTGTAGCTTGTGGGTCTTCTGTTCCCTTGGGCATGATTCCCACTTTTCATCTCTTCCCAGATTTCACCTCGGTTTCCCCCTTTTTAATAGGAATGCTTGGCCTCTTGCACTCAGGCTTGGGGAGGAGCAGCTTGTTTCTGTATCTGGCCTGGTGCCAGATGTCATCACTTCAGGCAGTGCCACGCTGCACATCTTCAGCAGTTTGAAATGGAGAGACAGAGAAAGACAGATAAGATCAGCAGCTTTAGGTGATGGCATTGTTTCAAATAAACCATGCATGACCCAAAGCTTCCACTTCAAATGGGGAATGAAATTGCTTCATCCTTTGACAGCTTGCTCCATGAAAGAAATTTATCTTCACTTAATTGCTTTAGATCCCAAGAGGCTGTGTACAGTAATTTCTACGAGATAATTATATCAAATTAAAAAAAATATGTGACTATCCGACTGCTGAGCATGAATGCAGTGGCCAGAGAGCAGGGAGGAAAGAGGCACCACCGCTGAGCCCTGCTCTCAGGGCATCATTCCCTCTTCTCATGTCCATGGGCATGGCATTTGGAGAGCACAGGAGGATCTGCCTGCAAGGGATGGGGTGCTACGTGCTGAGCAGCGTGCTTGGAGCTGGGAATTCTGCTCTCCCAAAGCATCTTCAGCATCAGGGAAGCCCATCCCTTGTCCCTTGTGGACAACATGCCTTGCCAGGAGAGCTTGGCAGTGCCTCTATCCAGTTAGTTCTCCCGTGTGGTTGTACAGTAGAGCTGAGGAACAAGAAAGCTTGTTGATTTAAAAACATGTATATTTAGAAGCAGAGTGTAAACTTCCTGCCCAGGCTGGGATTGGATTCTTGACTATGTTTGAGTTTCCAGTTTTCATTTCCTTTGCCCTCATACTTAACATTGTGTATCTCCCAGAGTGTGCCCCAGACTAATCTCTCTCTAACCCTCCCTCGCCCCACATTTTTTCTGTCATTATTTGCACATCAGTTCCAGTTCTTCCAGGAAGCAGCATAGCTCCTGATTGTCACTCCATGCCATGGCTGAGCCCGGGCTCCTGCAGGTCTCCTCTGTCCCTCTGGAGGTGACCTCAGACCCCAGCCAGCAGCAGATCCAAGCTGGGGACTGCAGCAGGGACAGAACTGCTGGCAGTTGCCATCCCTCAGAAGAAGATGTACTCTCTTGGCACGGGCTGAAATCCTGAAGGGACATTTATCCCTCCTGGTAGCTCGTGGGAAGCAATCACTGACCAGTTTGAGGAGGGATAACCATCTAAGTCTTCTTCTCTTTCTCTCCTTCACATCAGACTTCATGCCCTCCCCAACTGCTTCATGTGACAGCTCCTGCCCTGCCATTGCCTTTACAGCCCATATCCTGGGGATAAAGAGAAAGTTGTTCCCCCCAGGGCTGTGACAATTTTTGTGTGTGATCCTGCGTGGGCTTTGAAATGGTTGTCAACAATCCTGAGCCAGAACTGAGCTCCTCCCACCCCTGTGATGTGCAGGCTGGTTTTTGAAGTGCGATGCTGCTTCAGCTGTTCCCAGGAAGTCTGGAGGGGAGCCGTGTTTGTACTAACGAGGTAAAGTCCCTCTGTGTTTCTGGAGGGGATCTACTCAGTGGGCTCTTTGATGTCATCTCAGTTTTTGGACTTAGATCAAGTAAATTTAAAAAAGAAAAGAAATGTTTTGGCTTAGCCCAGAACATTTGCACCTGAGCAAGATGACCTGTGGCTGTCCTGGTGTCTGAGGAAGAAATCCGTGGCCACCGGTAGAGCTGTGGCCTGGAGCAGGGAGATGGAGGTTTCTGGTCCCAGAAGCTGTCAACTCAGTCAAGCCGCCTACCAGGGTTGTCTCAGGTGGTGAGGTGGGAGAGATGTCACATGTAAAATGTCACCTCAAGGCAGTAGTCAAATGTAGCCCTGTCCCCACGTGCTGATTAAGGGTGCCGCTGGTTGATCTGATACTACCCTGGGTGCAGACAAAACCATCCCCTGAGGTGCTGCCTGGTGTGCTGCATAGTTCAGTCCACATGTGGCATGCTGAACAGCATCTCCCATCCCCCTGTGTCTCTAGAGCCTAAGAAATGTTATGTTGGGATGACCATCCTTAAATATCCTCAAATTTCATGTGTTATCTCCTAGTTTAGACCTCACAGTGCTGCCTCAAGGCCTACACTGAGTCATGAAAGGGTTCAATTGCAGGGGGTTTAGAACTAGATGGTCTTTAAGGTTCCAACCTAATCCAGACCATTCTGTGACTCTCAGGCCTGGCTGCCCAAGTGCAGCTCTCTGACAGGTCACACATCCTGATCTTCAGCTGTGGCTTGTTGTTATGTTTCTTTTTTTTTGTATGAGATGTCCTGACAAAGCTTGGCACATTGCAATGGTTAGCAGCATCCGCTGCTGTTCCCAGTGACCTCTGCAGCCCAGATAGCCTTTGTCCCTTTGTGGAATAGCAATGATCCTGGGAGCCTCCTTTCCCCCAGCACGGTTGTAGTTGTTGTGTGGGGACACACTGTGTAGCTCTGTGACTGCCCTGATAAACCAGTCCCATCAGAGTTAGCAGCTGATCAGCTGGAAAGGGACTCTCTGTTGAGGACAGCAAGGAGTGGGATGTGGTTGGGGGTGAGGGACCAGCCAGGCATGGCACTGCACGGCCACACCAGCCCAGTCCATGAGCTCAAGCCAAGGCCTCTTGGTCCCTTCTGCCACAGTGGTGTGATTCTGTGTTTTCCCATAAAAACTGTCATCAGCAGCCACTTTATCTGTCTCCTCTTGTCTTTTTCCTACTTTCTTGACATACTTATTCACTTACTCCTTTTTATTTCTGTTAGTGAAGAACATTCCACCTAAAGCTATTTGAAACACAGTTCCTGCTCTTCATTATTTCAAAGACTGGCTGCCCTGAGGGCCAAAGCCTCGGGGGACAGGCGAGGGGGCTGCCAGGGATGGGCACCCTATGGCAGAAACTGGCAAAAGAGCATTTAAGAAATGGAGAATCCAAGGAGCTCATCTGGCTGGAAGCTGCTGCTCACAGTGCAGTCGGCATTTTTGTTTCAGAGGCCATGAGTGAACAAGTTAATGATGATCCCAGATGGCTTCAGAGTTGCCTCCTGCCACCCCTTCCTGTTCCCCCAGGTTCTCAGATGGTGGCGGGAGATGAAGTAAAATTCTAGAGTTTATTGTAAAGTTCATCTCTCTCCCTAAATCGTGCTGGAACTTGTGTGTGCTGTGTTGGCAGCTTCAAGGGGATGCTACCTGGTAATTAATTAGTTGTCAAGAGACAGCCCAGAGCTTCCAAGTCTTTATATTCTTGCTAATAGAAATTGCTCTGATTACATTTTCCCCCTTGGCTGGAGGGCTGCAGAGCGGGAGCGATGGTCCATGGGCAGCTGGAGCACGCCTGCCTGTCCTTTGTTGGGACTCCTCAGAGCATGCTAGCACACGCTTCCATGAGCACAAACCCTGAGGGAGCCCAGTCCTCAGCCATGTCTCTGCCAGCCTGTTCTGCTCATGTTTCTCATCACACGCTTCCCCTGCCTTTGCAGGTGAGCCCTGCCACAATTTCCCTTCAACTCCTCCATCACCCTTCCTGTTGGCCCTTCCCCTGCCCAGACAGAGGTGCTTTGCCCCTTTTCTGGATGTAAAGGAAAAGCTTAGAGAAACATTCAGTGTCTACAGAGATTCCTGGTGTTTCCCTCAACATCACTTCTGGTGTTTGCTTTTCATTTTTGCCCCCACACTTCTGCAGTTAGTTGCCAGGAGATTTAGGTTTTTACCTGCAGAAAGAGGAGCGTGGTCAGGAAGCAAGAGGTGCCTGGATTTTGTGCTCTGCCAAGCAAGGCACTATACACCCAAAACTGGTCTGGAGCTGGCTTAGCCAATGGTCTGTAAAAGGACCATTTTCATTTTTGTGCACTATTTCATGTTTTTCCCATCTTTTTGCAGAAATTCTCTGCTTATACGTGACAGTTTCCCCTCTTCCCTTCTCTGGCTGGTGTGTCTGTGTGCCCCCAGCAGCCTGGTTGTGTTTGACACCTCGAGCAGCCTGTGCCCAGTCAAAATTAGCATCTTTGGAGCTGAACACCATCATCCATCCAAACTCTCCTCTTTGCACTTCTCTGGTCAGCACCACCGTTCTAGAGGGAGCAAGGGATGACATCCAAACTCTTTGGAAGACATCTCTCCTCTTCCCTTTGCAGCAGGTCACAGTTGTTTTCTGTTGCATCTCTCAGTGAAATGATGAAAATCAACCCCCCCCCATGGCTTCAGGAAACATGGGAAGGAGCTTTTGGGCTTGGCACCCTGGAGACAAGCAGCCTGGCAAGTGCCCACAGGACAGGGATGCTGCAGCTCCTTGAAGCCCATGTGCGCTGCCTTAGGGAGCAGCTCTGCCCTGGCCGATCCCAGAGAGCATCCCGTCCGGCATCCCTCTGGATGCAGCGTGGCTCTCTGCCGGATGCTCTCACGCCTGCCGGGGCCGTGCCTTCCCTTCCCACCCCCGGGGAGCCCGGGGAGCCGGGCTCTGACCCACCTGACACGGCCGCCTTTGCAGACATGTGGTCCCTTCCCTTTGTGTTTAGTTAAGTGTGGGAGGACTCGAGGCTGAACTCCTGGAGCTTTTAAGCTATTGTTAGTGCCGACACGGCCCCGCAGCAGCCGTGGCAATTTTACAGGCACGGCCCCATCCCTAACAAAGGCAATTAGGATGCTATTCTGTTGGAGCTTTGGGGATGAGAGATTTCTAGTGCCTGGAAGGAGCAGTCTGGAAAGGGCATAATCTAATGCAGAAGATGAAGACAAAGGCATTTTGGAGGCAGGATGTGGTGGAAGCCGGGGTATGAGATGCTCAGAGGGCAGATCTGCAGCGGGAGTGGGGCTGCAGGAGCCCAGCAGCTTGGGGTACAAGGTTGGAGTGAGCAGGAGAGCAGCAGAGATGCTGCTCTGGGCAGGTACAGGGAGGTGCATTGACTGGGGCTGGGGAAGAGAGGAAGGACTGGGGGGAAGGGGAAGAGTTGGGGTGAAGGGGAAGAGTTGGGTGCTCTCTCTTTGGGCAGGAAATGGTGGTTCTGGTGAGAAAGGTGTGGGGTGGAGAAAGCCCTAAGGTGTGATAACCACTGGGGTGTGACTCTTCAGAGCAGTGAGCAAAGGAGATGGAGGTGACAGTTGGGACAGGAGTGTCACAGGGCTGTCAAGTGATCTTGGAGCTGCGGAGGTGACACAGGAGAGCTTGGAGGAGCAGGAGAGGGTGGTGAGGGCCACAACCACCATGTGGTTTGATGCAATTCACCCAGGGCGAGTCAGGAGGCCGTTTCAAGTCACAGGGCTTGAGTTGTGTTTCGTGCTGCTGGCTCCTTCCTCGTTTGGCTTTTCCAGCATCTGATCTGAGTGTTTGTTTGCTTCCAGTGATTTCAGTTGTTTTCTATTTTAGCTCCTGACCCCGAGTGCCTGGGCTGGGGCAGGCAGGCACCGTTTGAAAGCCGCCACTTGGCGGCAACAACTGTTCAAGCCGTGGAGCAGCACCCATCTAACCCCTCATTTCACACACTCGGAGCTTCCCAAACATTAACCTTTGGATTAAAATTTTCCATGCTTGGTCTCTCCCCAGATGTGATGTCTGAGCTTTGGTTTGGGTTCATGTTTTTCATGTTTGCTGGATTCATATTATGGGAGAATGAAAGAAATACTTTTCCCATTTAAAAAAAAAAAAAAAAAATTATAGTCTTCATTTATTTGTTTGGCTTTTTTTTTTTTTTTTTCATTCGGGGATTCACCAAAAATGGTTGAAGTTTGAAGCTGAAAATAATTAGGTTGGCTGCAGCAAGCTGCTGCTGCAGCACTCAGGGAAGCTCTGCAGCTCCAGGTGTGCAGCACCGTGGGTATCACCAGCACAGCCTGCACAGCCCACTCCAGGTATGTGCAGGCGCTGCCAGCAGAGCCAGGAGAGCCTTGCTGTGAGTCAGGCTGAGTAACTCCAGATTTGGAAGAGGGCGTCTGGCTTTTTTGTTTTTTAGAAAAGGGAAAAAAAGTTGTTTTTCAGGCTCCACATGCGGGATCACGATGCGCCGGGGCCGCGCAGGCTCGCGGGCCGTGGTGAGTCAGGCAGGGATTGCCGCGCTGTTTTCAGTCCTCTGCTCCGCATCGCAGGTCGTGGCATCCTCGGGAGATGACGTGCTGTAGGCACGGGGTGTGAGTGCTGGGGCACAAATCCTGCCTCAAAGCCCCTGAGCAGCGTTGCTGTCACTCCCCTCTCCTTTGTGGGAGAAGCTCTGCCTTGTTTCATGCGATATCAGCTGGTGGCTGCACCTTCCCTTGTACTGAAGCCAAACACTCAAATCCCGCTCTTGACACCTCCTTGTCCACCTTGGACACCCTCAGTGCTCTGCATTTCCCTACATTGATTTTTTTCTTTTTTTTTTTTTTTTGCTGGCTGCTGCACCCCTCCTCTGTGCTCCAAATCTGTGCGCTGCTCATCGGGTGGGGACCTGTGCTGCTCACACCAGCGCTTGTAATGTCTGGCCTGCAGCTCTGCCAGAGGCCAAAATTGGCTCTCGGTGCACGGCTGGATCGCGAGGACGGTGTTAGATGGAGGGTGGAGTGAGCGAATACCCCTCTCTTCCTACTGTGCTTTCAGGAAATGTCTCTAATGCAGCTGTAAGTGTGAATGAAGTCAAAGGGATGGATTGGTGCCCCTGCTCCAGCCCACCCCACTTGCCGGGGCCCATCCAGAGTCCCCACCCTATTGTTCTGGTTCAGCTCCTCCGTTTCAGGGCAGGGGCCCTGCTCTGTGCTCAGCATCCCGCTCCCGGGAGGAGGAGCTCTCCCGAAAACAAAGACGCAGCGAATAATTTTCCTTTCCCCGACAAACCGCTGTTCCAATTCCTCCTTCCCTTCCCTTCCCTTCCCTAGGTGTGTTTGCAGCTCTTGGCCCAGCTGGAAGCGAGCAAC
This sequence comes from Pyrocephalus nanus, assembly GCA_038380795.1. Classification (NCBI taxonomy): domain Eukaryota; kingdom Metazoa; phylum Chordata; class Aves; order Passeriformes; family Tyrannidae; genus Pyrocephalus; species Pyrocephalus nanus. The sequence goes on from CM076281.1 coordinate 4,878,105, forward strand.
TGCAAGACTCTGGCCATTAATCATTTGCCAAAAGAGCTGAGTATTGGGTATAAGTAGCAGGGCTGTGCTCGCTGCTTCCTTTGAGCAGAGCAGGATCTGCGTGGGCCGGAGCTCACGTCCAGTGCAGGACGTTACCTCTCTGGTAGGCTAACGGAGCGTGTCCTGCTTGGAGCAGCCCCTCCTGGAAGAGGACATGGGCTCTCAGGCACAAGAACGTCATCGGGAGTCCCCTAAGTGGCAGCATTTCACTGTAAAGCAAAATACAGCGTTTGTCCCTCCCTGAAGTGGCTGCTGGAAGTGTTGTGAGCTGCTTCCCGCCCTGCCCCGAGCCGCCGGGAGCGCCCTGCCAGTGTGGTTCTTGCGGCGGGGGGAAATGCCAGTATTGCTAATATCTCTAGGGCTGTGGTGTCGCAGCCGACAGAGCTGTGGTGGCATTTTTCTGGTGTTATTACATTGCCTGCCGTATCCCCACCCTCTGTTTTCAAGGGAATTTAGCATTGGCCCCAGCAGAGCAGTCAACGGTCAGAGGAGCTCCTCCCTCCACACGGCAGCCCCAGCCCCACAAGCTGCCCTTTCACGAGGGCTCTGCCCGCTCGTTAGTTCAAAGCAAAGCTGCTTCTCTTTCCACTTCCAAAGCTGAGGGGAGCTGGAGTGCCCTGAGCTTCCCAGAGGCGTGCAAGCAGCAGTGGGGCAGCTCGGCGCTGACGTTGCTCAGTCTGGCTTCTGGTTTGTGGAGCGGAGGTTTCTCATCGCATGGCTCTGACTCAGGTATCTGTTTCCTCTGATGTGGGCAGCCGTCGCTGGAGCTTTTGCCCTGGGCACGCAGTTGCTTTGTGTCTCCCAAGGGATGGTGGGACTTTAGGGAGAGCTTCCTGAGCGCTGCCATGACCAGCCAGTGGCGTGGGTCCCTGGGGTGGTAACAGCAGTGTTGCAGGAGCAGCATCTACTGCACCACTCCATGTTCTGAAGTTCCCTGACAGTTGGAGGGACAAGCATCCAGTTTGTGTCCTAGAGTAAAAAATCTGAAGGAAATTAAACACACACAGCTTGATCCAAGCCGGTGTGTGCACGTTAACTCAGATTTTGGGCTGCTGCTTCCCATAACTCACCCATCCATCTGGGTGTCAGCTCAGGGACCCTCAGCTCTTTGCTCCTCATCTAGCTCCATGTAACAGCAATACCAAATTCCCTTGGCATGAGGTACTTAGGAGGGATCTTTTACAGTGTTTATTTGGTTGTGTTTTCCTGGCCAAACAGCCCTCCCTCAATTCAGTACTGTTCTGCCATTGACCACTCCAACCAGTTTCCCTAGACTGGGATTCCAGTTCAGCAGGTCAGGATTGTCACCCACTGAGAATTACTGGTGTTTGAGGAAGTGAAAACCCCTGTGGGGAGGCTGCAAGCAGTGGCCAGGTGGGAGCTGTGCTGCTTTAGGAGGTTTTAGTGGTTCTCATTAAAACAGTCTCCTGTAGACTCGGTTTCCTAAAAGAAGAGGAGAAAATTCCAAAGACTTTCATCCCAGTTCAAGTATCCACCAGGGCAAAGAGCTGTGGAAGTTACAGTGGGATCTCAGATGACATTCTCTGGAAAGCAAACTTAATAGAGTGCAAGTATGAAATGCTCAGCCCAGAGCAGCTGTGCCCTCTGCAAAGGGCTTGGCCAGTGCCTGCACCTCTCCCTTGCCTCTGCCTAGTAATGAAGGGCAGAGAGGGGGAATCAGGGGTCTGCCAGAGGAGCCCCCCCTCTTCTGAAACCTTTGGCACCTCCGTGAGATATTTAAATCACAGACAGACATATAGGGATCTGTAAATACTCATTTGGTGCCAACTAAACCACAAAGAAGATACAGCATTTGTGGTCCAAGGAAGTTTAAATATTTGTGGTCAAACTTAAAATTCGACATAAAACTCTCATCTGCAATGGAAGGCGGCCAGGAACTGCATGGAGAACGTATAAGCTGTGTAAACTCACAGAAATGGCTTCCCAAAAGGCTCTGCCAGCACCAGGCAGAATATTCCAGCTCTTACCTCTCCTCCCTCACGCTGCTGAGGTCAGGAGTCAGGTTTGTGAGGGACGGGCAGCCCGTTAACACCTCCAAGGGTGGAATTCCACCATGCCATAGTTGTTACAGGCTCTCACTGTGGTTTCCTCTCTGCCTGAAGCAGAGCTGACACTGGAAGGGTGAGAGGTGGGTGCTGTAGGCAGGGCAGGTAGAGGCTGTCAGGGTGAGCTCTGATTTGAACCTTTTTTTGCTGTTTTTGTATTGTAGATTCTCATCCCTGCTCCTCCATTCCCTTGTTGACACGCTTTTCCTTCCAGCCCCCAACTTCCCATCATCTTAGCACTCTGCTGCCCCAGACACTGGTGCCTTGTTCTGTGTGACAGGAATCACCAAGTTACTCTGTGGGTCACATCACGAGGCAGTTTCTAGTTGTCTCCATGGGGAAGTCCTTGGGAAAGAGCTGGCGCTGTCAGTGAGAGCTGTTGGTGAGGGCCTGCTCTGCTCTGCTACAGATGTGGGGTGGGTGTAGAGTCTGCAGGAGCTGAGCTGAACCTCCACAGGGCACTGTTGGCGTGCTGGAGATGGACACGCTTAGCAGGAACTGTGCATCTTTGGTCTTGCTCCATGCGAGCTCCACAGTGAGGCCAGGTCCTTCCTGCTGCCAGTCATTCTGGGGGGCTCATTGGGGAAAGGAGAGAGTTCGAGATAACCACAGCGCTATCCCCACAAGCGTGGGCAGCCTGGACTTGGCTCCTGCCCTTTTTTTTTCCACGTACCCTGCAGAAAGGGCTCTCGCTGTTGCAAGAGTGCACGGAGGCTTGCAATCGAGATGTCGGATTGAACATTCATCAGTCGCATTTCCCGAATTCCAGGAGAGACAGATCCCAGTCCTGGCACAGGAACAGCGTCTCTGGTCACCAGTGTGGCCCCACAAGCAGATGTACCCAAAAAAACACCCAGAGGTGGAGAGGTGTGGGGATGGCCTGTCCCTGTCCCCAGCGCCAGCATCCCCCAGAGCGGTGGCCTCAGAGGAAGGGCAGCGTGTGGTTGCTGAGAGCAGAGCAGTCCCCTTTCCCTTACTAAGCAATCCTCCCTTCCTCCACCGAAGAGCCTGCTAACCACTTTCTTATCTGTCTGAACTCTGCAAAACAATCTCTGGCAAGGCAGGCATCCTCCGAAATGGCAGAGGAAATAAATTCCCCCAGTCCCTGAAAAGGAAAAGTCTGGAGACTCCTGCAGCAGGGAGAACAGCCCATGCCCTGTGAAAGCTGTCAGTGGTGCCATGTTGGCTTTGCTGAGGATACGAATCTTCCTCCTTCCTCCTTCCCCAGCCTGAGACCACGGGCTTGGGGCAGGATTTGGGGGATTTGTCTTCCCCAGTTAGGGTTCCAGTAGGAGTAGAACAGGCTCCTCTGGACTGGTCTTAGCTTTACTGTATGGCTTGATTTTTTTTCTCTTTGTTTCCCATGAGAACACTGGGGATGTGCTGGGAGCTGGGATGGAAGAGAGGAGGGCATCAAGATGGGAGTCCCTGTGTGTGATTCACTGTTTCTCTGGGAGCCATCTGCCTCTTTCACAGCCTCTTTCAAAGCTGTGATTTTTTAGCCCCTTGTTCACACAACAGACAATTAAAATGTGTGGTCCTGTGCTCAAGGCTTCACCTCGGATAGCAGAAATGCCCTGGATATATCACTGCTGTGGGATCAGCACTGGGACATGTGGCCATGGGGGGTGGAAGCAAATGCTTTCTCCGGTGAAAATTCCTGCAGAAATTCCTTCAGTGCCTAATTTGAGGCAGCTACACAGGGAGAACCAAGCAGGAGCCACACTCACAAACCATATGAAGCATCTCCATCACTTAGTGGACATCTCCTGTACCCCATCATCTTCTCTGGGACTTCTCATCCAGGCTAAAGTCATGCTTTCCTCTTGTTTTGCTGCTGCCCAGTGGGAATGGGCTGGTGAGAATAAAATTAAGTTGGTGACCCATCTCCTGTGTTCGAGGTGTCAGATGAAGCCTGGAACCAACTGCTCCCTGCTGCAAATGCTGCTGCTCCCTAGATCTGACAAAGAGGTTCTTTAGGACATTTAACAGGTGAATAAAACATTAGGGCAGCTCTTTCCAAGCATCAGTGAAAGCCAAAAGCTTGGTTTGCAATCCATCAGGGACTTTCCCCTCTGGGCTGTGTAGCCCCAGGGAAGCAGTTGGTCCTGGGCTGGGCTGTATCAACCCTCCAGACAATCCTGGGCTCAGGAACTCAAGAGGGATTGAGAGGATGTTTTTCCATCCAGAGCATCTGCTTCAGGTGGCTTTAGTGTTGACTCTTCCACAAAAGTCATGAAAGGTTCCTGCTGCATCTTCAGATTTATTTTGGGGTGGAAAAACAGCTTTTCTCAGCCTCAAGATTAGCCATCACCAAGGAAGGGAAGACCTGAGAGCAACTGTGAGATGTTCTCTTGGGCAGTGCCAGGCTGTGCCACAGCACAAAGGACTACAGGGACATAGGCTGGGACCTGAGACAGTGTAGGATTTCCATACAAAGTTTTAAGTGTTTTCTGACCTAGATCAGTAAACATCTGGTCTGTATTCCTGCCCCACAGCCACTGGGTGCCAGTCAGGGAAAGAGAACTGGCACCTTTATATCACCCACATGTCTTCTCTGCATCACTGCACGGGATGAGCAAGGCTGGTCTTAGCCCAGCAAACCCTGGTTATGGTGGGTAGTTGTCTCCCTTTCCATGCTGCTTTCCAGCTTTAAAGGCCAGTTGTGACCGAGCTATGTGGCCAAGGTTGGAAAGACAGAGGGTTTGCCAGGCCAAAAAGCACATCTGCTCCGATGACTCGTCTGAGAACATGTGCCCCAGTGCAGAGGCTGGAGCTGTGCCTCTGTGAGGCTCAGAATGCTGGGAGAGAGGTTTGGGTAGGACAGGGCCACACTGTCTCTCTGGTGAGCCCCTGCTTTGCAGGCAGAGCGGTCCTCCAGCAGAGGCCATGGGGAAGAGCAACTGGAGTGGTTCTTCTGGGCTTATTTGTCTTCCCTGGGTGTTTTCTCATGCTCATCTCTGCTGTGGTGGAGCTTCAGGTATGGATGTGGTGGATCCTTTCCCCAGGCGTGCTCTCTGGTTGGTGCCAGGCACTGCCCATGCCAGCACAGGGTCCTGCAAAGCCAGGGCAGCAGCAAGGTCCATTGGAGCCTTGATTTGGGCCCTGTTTCAGCCACAGTTGCTCTCTCAGGTCACACAGAGGGTTGCAGCCACGTGGGAGCCGCATCCACCAAACATGGTTGTGGGATTAGTCAAAATTAGAAGCTTCTGTGAGAGACCTGTGGCTGCAGGCAGCTCTCAGCTGCTGAAACCAGGGTTGCATCCAGCTGCGAGCGCTGCTGCCCAGCTGTGATGGACACCTCAGTCCTCCCTACCCAGGTGGCCAAACCCCTTCAATCTGTATTTGGTGCTGGGCAGAGCAAGGAGATCCTTGGGACACACCCTGGCTGGGGAACGAGCCCAGAGAAGTTGGGCTGTGATGAGTCCAGGGTTAAACCCAGCCCAGCTTCTGTGCGAGCCTGAGAGATGAAAACCCAGAAGGGATGAGACCAAACCAGGCTCTTTCCTCTGTGCTCCTCCTCCAAGCTGGATCCCCAGGGATGGGAGGAGGCAGCACAGGGCACAGGGAGGCTTTGAGCCATGGCCTGCCTTGCCTGGATGTTTTAGCAGGGTCAGTGCAAACGTTTCAGCTGGGCCGTGTAGTCACTGCATGGTTTAGATTGTTTGGGGCTCACTTGGTTTCAGCATCGTTCAGCTACTTCAGCTAAGCCATATTTAAACCAATGTGGCAAAAACAGTGTTATCCCCAGGCTGGATCGTGCTGGAGCTTGGCTCTGAGTCCCAGTCCTATCCCGTTCCCATCTCCGAATCTGGGATGGGATCTCTCCGTGCTATGACTCAAACTTCTCATGTCCTTTTCCCCTTTAGAATCCAGCTGTCAGGATGTACTGGTGTCTCCCCCTCGCACATAGGAATGCAGAGCCGGCAATGGCAGCCTGTCCTCCAGGCAATCCCTTCTCCGAAGCCGCTGCCTCCTGTGTCCTTGAGGAGTCTAAGGTTTTGATGAGGGAGGAGCTGCCAGGGTCCCTCCACACACTGCTGGCAGCAGCGTGGCATTGCCAGAGGCTGCTGTGGGTGTGGGGCAGACCCCTCCGGACCGAGTTCCCCCCGGGATGTGGCAGGTCCCCGCGGCTGAGCCGGGCTCCCCTGGCCAGCTGGCTTGGCTGCCGCAGGCTCTTTGGACTAGCTGAAGGAGTCTGCATTCCTGCCTCCCAGTTATTTGCTCTTTAGGACGCTGCGTAAAATTAACAAGTTGTAAAAGTTGATTGAAGGCGGCGGAGGGTGTGACAGCGATTTGCTGAGCTGCGGGAGAGCCGTGAGCAGAGCAGTGAGGCTGGGGTGGGGGCAGAGCCGCTGCCCCCCCGGCTCCAGGCACGTCTCTGACCCAAAGCGAGACCATGGCTGGTTTCTGGTGGTGTCACCCTGCCAGCACCAGGTGCAGGTGTCCCCTCGGGCACAGCGCTCACAGCTCTCGGAGCGAGGCCCTTCCCTCCCCTTAAATCTCCTGGAGAACACGTGGTGATGTCGGGGCTGCGTCTCCTTCAGGCCAGGTGCAGGAGTTCTCTGCCCTCCAGAGCACTGAGGGAAGCTTTTCCCTTCTGCCTGTTTTATCTGCAGAGGGAAATAGAGCCAAGACCATAGAGGGGATCAGGTTCATTAGATCTGGAGATCCCTCATTAGACTGGGGAACCCTGCTCACTGCTGGCAGGAGGTGACACTGGCACTGCAGAGTGGCTTTGAAAACCCAACAGCTGGTACAGTTAATGTGCAGCCCAGTGGGTCTCTACAGGCAGTTAGTGTGTGTTAATGTGTGTCCTGCTGTGTCTTACTCAATGATCAGTATGTTAATATGTGACCCATGAATTAGCAGTTGGCTAATGAGCCTCGTCAGTGTGGCCGAGCAGCCGTCAGCCCCCAGTGGGTGGCTGGTGCTGGAGCTGGTGGTGAGCCTGTCTGATGGAAAAGGAGATTGGAAGCCTCTCCCCTCCAGCCCTGATGAGACCAGGCTGGTAATCGGGGCTGCTGCAGCCGAAGCCACCTCGGTCCCACGCCTGGTCCCCAGCCACGTGTCCCCGAGAGGCACCGCGGTGGCGAGGGGCTCTGCGATGCCTCTGGGGAACTGAGCCCGGGTCACGGACGGGGGCACCAGACCACTTCAGCAATTCTCGGTTTCGGTTTTCCTTTGAGAGCGGCTGTGTGCGTGTCAGGCCTATTTTCATACCCAGCAATGACTTGAAGCCAGGCTTTCGGTTCCTGCTGTCGCACTGCACGGTCGGAGGGGGAAGGGCTGTATTCCCCGCTGGGGCCGGGGTGTCTGCTGCCACATCACCAAACTCATCAACACCGTGTCATTTTGTACTCCCATTCCTTCGGGAAGGGCGGGCACATCTCCTGGTGTCTTTACCGTGCTCTGCTGGAATCTCCACGTGAGCCGGCGAGTGCCTTCACAGCCATCCCCACTGCCCCCGTTATCCCGGTGCTGCCACGGGCACTCGTGTTTCCACTCCGAAACAGGAAGTTTCTGACAAAAGCGGGTTGCTCTGAGACACGCAAGGTCCTGCTCTGCCGTTCGAGAGAGACCTGGGTGCCAGTCACAGGTCACTTCTTTCCCAGCACTGCCGAGGCTGGGCTGCCCTGTGAAGGGGCCAGCCTGGCTGCCGGCAGCCCCGGGCTGCTCCTCGAGCTGGGCTGCACGTGACAGGGATGTGCAGAGCATTTGCTCCTTCCCTGTTTTTCATTCATGTGGGCTGGAAAAATGTGTTCATGAGACGAGTTGCTGTGGCATTATGTCATGGGCCTTCATTTGGGCTCTGTTCTCCCCAGCAGATGAGCTGGATTTAAGCATGTGCTGCGCTGGCTTGGCAGGAAATCTGGTGTTTCCTACTGGTTTCTTCTTCGGGGGAGGAAGGAGTGATCCCACCTGCCCTTGTCCCAAGCCCCAGCCATGGGTGAAGAGAGCTCTTCTGCACTATACCTGATCATTCCCAATCCAGGAGGCTGATTTTGGCCTTTACTGTGAGGTGATAGCTGTGCTGCAGCTGTGTCAGCACCCAGCCCCTCCTGAAAACCTCATGGGTCCTACACTGCATGCAATGGCTTTTATTTCTAGAGGTGTCCTGAGAAATTCCTCAGGAATAGTGTCGGGATGGGGCACCTATTTCTTCCCCACCTATGCAGTCAGTTCCTTCATCCCTTTTCCCAGTGCTGCTGCTGTTGGCTACATCCTGGCACCCCACAGTACGTGGCTGGTGGTGGTGGGCACTCTGCTCACCCAGCAGCCTGGGCACAAGGGAACTGCAGATACCCAGAGAGGAAAATCCCTGGACCAAAGTCACCTCATGTGAGTCAGGCTGGGTCTCCGTGGCATTAGCCCATCGACTCGGGGTGAAACTGGTGGTGAGGTTTCCACCACTTCCCTAGGGGATGCTGCAGCCCAGAGCTCTCATGTTGTTTCCCATGACAAGCATTCCCATTTTGCTCTTGTTCTCTTTCCTTCTGACTTTCCTCTGCACACAATCATTCCTGAAGGAGAGCCAGGAGGATGGGAATGTTCCTGTGGTGACACTTGGAGGGATTGCTCCTGGCTGGATGTCACAAGCAGCAAAGGGCTGTCGTGGGACAGATGGTCCCCAGCAGTCCAAACTGTTTCTGGGGCTTCTGGGCCAGTGTAACTTTGTTTGTGCTCACCTGGATCCTACAGGACACATTTTTGAGGAGCAGAATCAACAGTTATGGGTCCTTTGCTCCCCAAAATATTAACTCTTGTGATCAGCCTGCTCATACCACCTCTCTGTGGCAGCAATTGCCTCCACAGGGAGGAAGGGGATTGTCCTCCCCCTCTGCCTGTCTGTATAGATACAGGGGGGACACAGATCCCAGGGGGGCACCTTCAAATGGAGGCAACCCCAGCTGTGGGTCCACGAGGGTGCCTCGCTCTGGCAGCAGCTGGGGTGGGAGGTTGGAGGTCAGAGGAGGGTCAGGTTTTTGACACGCACTACAGCGACACAGTGGTTAAAATTAGCCCGCAGAGAGGAAACTGGCAGCTCTGTGGAAGAGCAGAAGTTTCCTCTCACAGCAGCCTGGTGCAGCAGGGCCAATGCTGCTGCCAGCCCTTGCTCACCGTGGCACAGCCCCTCCAGGGCACAGCACGGTGACGGGCCGGTGTGCGGTGACACCGGGGCGTGCGGCGTTGGCATCGCACCATGTGTGTCCCTGGGTCTGAGGCACCTGGTTGAGTCACGTGTATGGGGTCTGACCCTCTGCCCAGCTTCAGAATCACAGTCGTGGGAGCCTGCAGGGACCCTCTTGGGATAGGGGTCTGTGAGGCTCTGTAGGAGCAGAGCAAAACCAGGGTGGTTTGCAGGGGGCAGGAAAAGCTTGGGTGTCAATGTGGACTTTGTTTCCGTAGCAGGTAGCACTTTTAGTCCTGTTTGCTGACTTTCTCCCTATAAATCTGCAGCTCCTGGGGGTGACACCGGTCAGCAGGAAGCACCAGGGGAGAGCTGTGCAGGTGCAGAGCCCTGCTGCGAGGGGACAGGGGCTGAGCCGAGGCCAGCCCTGAGGAGGTGCCGGCAGAGGCTGTGCCGCACGGGATAGGGCTGTGGAGGCACCAGGCTCCCATGCTCTGGAAACTCCATTTGAGAGCCTCATAAATTGGATAATTACCCCAGCTATTGAGTTTCCTTCTGGCCAGATCTGTCCCAGCCTCCCTGACGGGGCTCCCCAGTGGGTCTGTGAGATGGGCCCATGGGATGGTGTCGGGCTGGAGACAAGGAGCTTTTCTCAAATGCCCCCACCCACCCGCTCTCACACCTGCATCCGTCCCCAGCTTTGGGGGGGAATCTGGTGATGGAGCCAAAATGAATAGTAGTGACAAGCCACATCATCGATCTCTCGTGGTTCAGCAGTTCTTTCCCAATTTGGAGCTGGGCAGGGGGCTGGCTGTCCCCTGGCAATCCTGCAGCCCTGGGGTACACAGAGGAGACAGGACAGAATATGGATGGGTGCTGGGTGTCCTCACTTTGCCTGCCTCCTTTCCCCTGGGGACCGTGGGCTGCGAGGCAAAGCAAATCCCTTCCATCCCTGTTTAGAAGAGGAGCACCCCGCACATCCCTGCAGTGCTGCCTCCATCCCACTGGGCCTTCTATCCCTGAACATTTCCTCCTGGTCGTTACTCATCTGCTCCCCTTTGCACTGACTTTGTTTTCCTTTCCCTCCCCCCAACCCCCTCGTCCTCACCCCGTAGGTTATTGCAGCCGACTGCAAGAGGGTCACAGTTCTGAAGTATTTCCTGGAAGCCCTTTGTGGACAAGAAGAGCCTTTGCTGGCATTCAAGGGTGGAAAATATGTGTCAGTGGCACCCGTCCCAGACGCCATGGGAAAGGAAATGGGAAGCCAAGAGGGAAAACAACTGGAAGATCAGGTACCGTGCGGGAAGAGCGCGCCTCGGTGAAGGAAGAATCACCCCTGTGGGGCCCAGCCTCTGCCTGCCCTGCAGCTCCCGCTATTTATAGCTGGCGTAGCTGTGTGTGCATTTTATGGGGGGAGGCGGGGGGGCAAATGGTGCACAGCCCTTGTCTCCCGAGTGTGCTTCACTCGTGCCCTTTCCTGCCAGTCCAGCCCGCCTGCCTCTATCTAGCACGCTGCTATGAGTTCCAGATGCTGCTTTTTCATACCCAGAGCGGGGGGGAGCTTTAATAACGTGCAGCACCGCGGCCCCGGGAGAGGAGGTGGGCGAGGGGGTGTCAGGGTTCAGCTTCAGGATCAAGTTTATAGCTGTGGAGCTCGTTGCAGCGGAGGCCTGAGCTCCAGCCTCCAGCACACGTACAGGAAGAGCTGACATTGGCGCCCCGTCCCTCCCCTGCCTCTCACATCCTGATGTGATTAAGGAATTCAACTCTTGTTTTTCTGCCCTTGCTTGTTCCTGTAGGCCTTGCTTCACTCCAGGCTCCGTGTGTGTGTTTAAGGGCCCTGCCAGCCGCTCTGCAGGTTGACTCTTTTCTTCTGTTTAATCTTGCAGTTGGAAAGGCCAGGGAAACAGGAGAGAGGGGCAGAGGCGTTGGGAACGGGAAGCTGGGTGGCCCGGCGCTGCCCAGGCTCACTCTGGCTCCCCTCCCTGTGCTGAGGCCAGGCACTCAGAGCCAGAGGGGTATCACCCCTTACAGGGACAGCACCTTGTCTATGTCCTGGGCTGTGTGTACCCCAGGGAGCTTACAGCTGGAGGAGCCCAGAGCAAGATCATGCTCAGCACCCTCTTTGTCCCAGCATCCAGCTCCAGCTGAGCAGGGGACAGATTTTAGGTGATTTGTTTTTGCACTGAGGCTCAGAGCAAATCCCCAGACAGCAGGAGATGTCTCTGTAAAGGTGAGAGACCTGGACGTTTGTCCTCTTCTGGAGAAGGTGCTGAAGGTTTTCAAGCTGACTTATGGGATATGGGAGGATCTTCAGGTTCTACCCAGTGTCTTGACAGGGATGGTCCTGTTCCAGGGTCAGTCCTTCCAATTCCTGCTGTGAACAAGCACAGTAAGAGGGTAGCTCCCTCCTGCCCTTTCCCCACAGACTCTGCTCAGCTGTGGGAGCCTCTCTCTGAGCTTATTGTGCAACCCTGGAGCTTCCTCCTTTGGCTCTGATCTCAAGGGAGCTTCCAGCTCACCACCACCACCCTGGGCAAGCGGGTCCCGACCCACCGCAGCAGATCTGGCAGACACTTTTCCCCAAGGCCCTTCCGCCATGCTCTCCCTCTGGCAGCATCCCCCCATCCCCTGTGGTCCAGGCTGTCCCAGCAGAGGGAAGTGAGCCTGAGGGCTCCATCTTCCTCCTTCTCATGCCTAAAAAGTCACAGGGAGAGAAGAGTCGGTGGTTCTGTGGCCAGGCGGGTGTGCAGTCCTGGTGAAATGATTGAGTGCACGACTGTGCAGTGCTGGGGTTGTTCTAAATTAAGACCATGGGTCCCTCCTGCTGCCACATGTCATGGCAGCCTTCACAGGGCAGGGAGTGTAGCCATGCTCTTATTCCTCTGTGCAGGATCTGTCCCCTCCCTGCAGCCCTCCAGGGACTCAGAGCAGGTCTTTCTTCCCAGGTGCCACTTGGGAACTCTTTCCTAGCCCCATCACAACCCTTGGATTTTGTGCAGGGAAGGGGAGATGGGCAGTGGCAGGGCTTGGGAAGGACTGTGGTCACTGCAGTGGGCAGCAAGGGGGCCTGGGCGAGACAAGGGGGCTGTCAGCAGGAGTGGCAGAGTTGGGCTTCTGGGCAGCACATGTGGGACATGTGTTGGGGAACAGGGACTTCTGGGCTCCCCTTCAGACCTGAAGTCACTGGGAAGAGCAACAAAGCTGCAGCAGAACTCGGTTGTGACTGATCCTGAATTAGACACCAGCCACCACCTCCTACCCTCCTGTGTCCCAGAGATTTGGGTACGTGGGGAAAGGCCAGTGTGGCCTTCACCTGGAGAGGGAACAGTGTGGTTCCCTCTGGGGTCTTCAGTTTAGGCAGTGTAGGCATCCTGGAAAGGGCCTGCAGAACTCCCAGAGTTGGAGAACCTTGAGTTCATATCGAACCTAAAGTCAAGATTCAGTGTCTCCTTCTGAAAGGAGGAGACATCTGTTCCAGCACACACAGAAGTTTTGTGGTGGGTGCAGGAATATCTCTGACCTGTTCAGAGATGAAAACAGAGAAGGGCAAGAGGCTCTTTCCTCTCCTGGGCTCATGGATTTGAGTTTCCTGTCAAGATGACCATCCCTGTGTTCCCAGACTGGGATGAGGCAGCAGGGTTAGAGCAGCCTCGTACAGCAGCATTTGCTCCAAGGGATGTGTCATCTAAACAGCCAGGCAAAGCAGAGAGACAGGGAAATACCGTGGTTTCACAGAATTGAAGGCTATAAAACATCAGTGACTCACCCAAGGCTGTGGGAAGAGTTTTCCAAGGTGAGGAAGAGGGTGTGATTTTAGAGCAGAGTGTTAAAGCTGGGCTGCCCCTGCCCTGCCTGGTCGTTGCCTTTCCTGCCCTGTTACCTCCTGTCTCACCTTGTCATTTCCTGTATGTTTACTATTAATTGGCCTCTTTTAGATGTTTAGAAATAGTCAGTTACCCATCAGCGAGGGGTGATGGACCGTGCCTGACAGGGATTTGTCTGCTGGAAGAAGGAGAGCAGAACGAGAATGATCTGTGCCACCAACATCCCTTATAATGACCTCTCTTCTGTGTTGCTCTCTTTCTGCATTTCCTGAAAGAAGGAGGATGATGTGAGGATTGAGGCATTTGAAGATGATTCGGAGACTGAAGGCAGTGGAGGAGAGATGGACATCAAGGAGCTCAGAGCCAAGAAGCAAGCCCTGGCCAGGAAAGTTGCTGAGCAGCAGCGCCGTCAAGACAAGATTCAGGTAGGATGGGCTGATCCCACCTCGCTGTGCTGATGGTGCACAGCCATTATCCTGCCATGCTTCAGTAGCCTCTTGGGGATGTCCCGTAGCACCTTGACCTCCCTGAGTGTAGGTGCCCTGTGCTGTCTCTGTGAAACCCAGCAGCAAGATCAGCTTTGGCCCACTGGAAGGGCCAAACTGGGGTTGCTGTCCCCGCCTGGGGTAAGATCTGCTCTCTCAGGCCCTGAAGTGAATGTTTTGGGGACTCCTGGGACCCTCTTGAAGCCAGACACAGCTTCCCTACAGAGCTGCCAACACACCCAGGAGCCCTGGAAGAGCTGTAGTGCTGCGTGTGCCAGGCAGTGAGCTGTCCCCCCACCCAGGGCAGAGGCTCCATGGTTCAGTGAGAAATCAGCTTTCCTGTGTAACGGGGCACAGGCAGACAGGGAGAGGGTGGGACGAGAACGGCAGAGTTCATGCAGGAGCCAGCGGCGGAAAAATAGTCTGCAAACGGCTGCTGCAGCCAGAACGTTGCCATCGTTATGGGGACAAACAGACGGGATACAGGTGATCCTGGCCTGGCCCTGGCCTGATCTGAGCACGTTTCCCAGTGGGAGCTGGTGAAGTAAACTGGTTGGACTGGAAGCAGATGCCTGGCAATGCACCCTGTTGCTTTAAGAGCAGTCTCACATGCATGGCTGTTGGCTGCCTCCTTGCTCGCAACCCCTCTTCCTCCAGCCTCGCAGCCCAGATGAAGATTTCTCAGCAGAGGAAAAATTCTCCCTGGCTCCCCTCCCCCTCACCTCCGCCCTCTCTAATGCCCAGGGCCCTTCACTTCCATAATTCTTCATTTTCCAGCCTTGAACGTAAGCCAGACACATCTGTCTGGCCATATGCGTGAACTCTGCAGTGTGTGCCGAGGTGGTTGTAAAACAGGGCTGCTGAAGGCCCTACTGGGAGAGCCTGCACATGTGTACCCTCCGGCTACTGGCGCCGGGCCCAGAACCACTGCGCTTCGCTTTTCCAAACCCACCCCAACCTTTTCAGATTTTGCCTTTTTTCTTTTCTTTTTTTCTTTTTTTTTTTTTTTTTCATTTGAATTTGGAGCAATTCATATCAAGGCGAAGGTAGAAGTTGTGCCGGGAGGGAGGGGCCCGCCCCCGCAAGCGAGTCCATTATTGTTGGCAGGTACCTGGGTCACGTTAATACAAGGAGGAAGAAAGCAGCAGCGAACTGAGTGAGAGATTGGAGAGATGGGCTGTAAATTAAAGCGGCCTGAAGCCTTCCAGCCTCCCAGGGTTGTTAAGCGGGAGGTGTAAGTAAATTCCCCACTTCCCACTGCCTTGTACAGACACAGCAAACAGGAACTGCACATGTTCAGGGAGGGCAGCATGCAGCAGATCCCGGCCCCGGCGACCAGCGCAGCTGCAGCAGGGCCCCCCGGGATGGCCGCTGCCCATTCTGCGGGGAGAGTGGGGGCTTGCCTGATGTTGTCAGGGGCTTTCTCCCCCCGGCATGCTCCTCCCTTCCTCCCCGGCCGTGCTGGGGCCGATGCTCGCAGGCAGAGAGAGGTCAAAATGAGGGTGTGGGCGCTTCAGGGGCTGCACAGCTGAGAGCTGAAGTGCAGTTGGAGTCTGACGGCACGGGGTGGAGGAGAAGTCCTTAGGGCTTCAGTAAAGTCATCCAGTCCATAGCTGGCCGGGAATGGCCTGGAGCAGAACATGTGTGCTTGCCCCAGTCCTCTCCCTGCCCTGGTACTGACCACGCAGCTGGAAGAGTGGAGGAGCTGGGGTGGAAAATGCTGCCGGCAGAGGCCAGGTTGGAGCCAGCTCAGCATCCACCCCCTCCACTTTCCCTCTTAGCCTGTGATCCTTGACCTTTCTGCTCTTCCTAAGAGATTTCGTGTTTCATGGGACTTGAGGACCTTCTGCCTTCCCTGTTAAAGCCGCTCATTCACTGCCCACCTAGGGAGCATCAGCTGCTCTCCGAGTCCCACTTTCATTATCCTGGGGACAAGCACAGCTACATCCGAGTCCAGCAGATGTGGCTCCTGTCTCAGCACACTTGAGAGCCTCAGCTCCCCACGCAGGGCAGTGTGACTGTGTCTATACAGCAGTGGGGACCAAGATCCAAGTGCTGTGGCTGCCTCCTGTAGAATCTGTGATGGTGTGTGCAGGGACCCAGGGTGCAGGGCAAAACTTTCATCTCTTGGCCATCTGGCTTCTTTCTGTGCCCAAGGGGAGCGAGGTGTCACAGCGTCACCTGGGACCTGCAGAGTTGTGCTTCTCATGGGTAAAGTCATTGCCTTCTCCCCAGCAGGTTTTCCAGCACTGTCCCTGCCTTTGCCCTGCTCCCTGCCTCTGGCAGCCCAGCTGTGCTGCTGATGGAGATCACACACCCAACACTGTTCCAGGTTCACTGCTGCTGCAGGACAGCCCTATGGCTCCTCATTGCAGCCCCCATGCTGGGGTCACATTCACACCTCAAAGGGAATTTGGGCTTCACTGAGCTCCTTTAGTCCCTGTCTTGTCTGGGTGTGTGCAGGACTGTGGCTCAAGCTGCTGGAGAGCACAGGTCCAGGCAGGGTACACATGGCAAACAGGGTGACCCTTGGCCAGCACCAGGTGTAGAGGGAGCAGAAGAGCTCAGCTCTCTTCCCCTACACGACCTTGGACCCCAAAACCGTTACTCTGAGGGGGAAAGATAGGCCAGAGCAGGGTAAGGTCTCTTGTGTCCCTGGGCAGCCCATTGCTGCCTGGCCCTGGGGGATGGGTTGGCTACTGCTCCCTGGCTCCCCTGCCAGCCTATCTCTGCCCTCACAACATGCCCAGACTGGGACAGAGTTGGTGACAGCTGGTAACAGCAGCGATGCACTGGGACGAGATGAAAGACCAGGCACATCCCCAGGTGCTGCCCAGGTATCTGGAAGGAGAAAAGGCGGGCCAGGCAGGTACACAAAAGGAGCAGCAGCAACACTGCTGGGCAGGCAGCGTTCTCAGTCAGGGCTGTCCCCAGCCTGCACCAGGTCGTGCCCTGCTCTCCCAGCCACCCCTGCTGCTTGGCCAGGCCCTTGGTCCATGCTGTTCAGCGTCCCCTGTCCTTTGTGCCGCCGCTGTGCGCTGGGAGCGGTCAAGTTTCCTGACCGGTTGAAAACATCCCACCTGAAACATAACAGGCTCTTCCTCTGGATGCTGCTATTGTTTTGCTCAGCATTACAGAAGCAGCTTAACCGGGGCGGCCAATTATGACATGTCTTCCCAAAATAGCCGCTCTCCTGTCCCTTCTGAGCCCACGGAACGGCCGCCCCCTTAAGATGCAGCCGCTCCTTTGTGGCGGTAGTGTGAGTAAGTGGCTAAATATAGCCATGTCCCATTCACGCTCTCCTCGGCGCGCAGGAACAATGCCGCGGGCGCACACGCGCCGACACGCACCTGCCTGGGAGCGGGTGCCTGCTGGCTGCGGAAGGCGCACACCCACCCACGGCGGCTCCGCCACGGCGGCGGCCCCGGTGAGCTACCAGGCACGGGGCACGTTTACTCCTGAGGAAGACGCTGGAGGACGAGCCCTGGGAGGAGGAAGCCCTCGAGCAGAGGCTAGAGAGAGGCATTGTTCTCGGCCCTGGAAAATCCGTCTCCGATCCCCGCGGAGCGCCAGGGGATGGAAGGGGCAGCGGCGCCAGGTTTCCCCATGGTTGGAGAGCAGGTTGTGGCAGGAGAGGCGGTGGCAGGGTAGTGATGGCCCATCCGTCCAGGCAGAGCAGCGTGACCCCATGTGACCTGTCCCAAAGGCAGCAGGGCACTTGTCTCTACCAGGCTTTGGCTCCAGGCCTTTCCACCATCCTGGCACTACAGACAGAGGAGCTCTGGGGTCTGTGTGTGGAGCTCCAGGGATCCATGTGGAGACCCCCTCCTATTCTGTGCTGCTGGTGGAGATCCATGAGTCAACCCGTGTCTGGCTTTTGGGGATTCTGCCTTCTGCCCACGCTGGAAGCCCTCACCCAGGCATCGCCTTCCGGGGAATCCCCCAGGTGATTCCAGCTAATGGATGAGCTGGGAATTTGGGACTGTGTGTGCAGGAGTGTCTGATCTCAGTGCTGCCACCAGCTGGGGCAGCCGAGGGAGCCACCTCCGGCTCCAGCCCATCTCCTGGGAGAAGCCCCCATGGCCCGAGCAGCAGGATGGGCAGGGGGCTGTGGGTGGGAGCAGCGCTGAGGCCACAGGGCATGGGGGCAGGAGGCAAGGTGGGGGGAAGCTGTCAGCCCAAGGGAAGAGCAGGAAGCCCCCAGCCTCAGAATTCCCCTGCCACGTCCAGCACTGTGGGGTCACGCTGCCACCGAGCCAGGCAGTGCATTTAACTCAAATAAGCCAAGGCTGAAATCTGTCAGTCTGAAAGCATTTGGCCAGGGTGAGGCTGTACCTCCGCTGTTCTATCCACCCTGCTCTTCCCAGGGTTGTCTCCAGACTCCACCTCCCAGCAGGACACACATAGGCCACCATCTCCCCATCCTTGGATCAGGGAAACTGAGGCACAGTGGGACTGGCAGCCTGTTTCTGGCAGCAGCGGCAGCACGGAAGCCAAGCCCCAGACACGGGCATCCTGATTTGCATCCCCACGCTCCCCTTCCTCCCCACGGGACTGTGCCCCACGGGCCAGCAGAAGGGTTAAGGCAGAACTCGCCTCCCCAGTTCCCCGCACATGGGCTCCCTTTCATCTCTGGCGAGGGGCCAGCCAGCGTCCGCATGAATCACAGGCCACTCCTCTCTCCCCCAAGCCCCTTGGCCGGAGGCTTCTGCAGCCTTTTACTCACACAAACAAAAATAAATCTCGCTGCCGGCCTCTGAACTCTGCAAAGGCGAGTTTCCCTCTGGCTCCCCGAGCGGCCCGGAGCTGTGCGCGGGGACTTGGCACGCTCCCCGACGACCTCGCTCTTTCACTCCCGGCGCATCCTGTGTCCTTCTCTCACCGGGCGGCCCGGAGAGCGGAATGGGACGTGACGGCCGGCACAGGCGTTGCTGGCGGCTGCCAGGAATCGGCCGGGTACGGCCCGCGAGAGCCGCCGGGGCAAATGCCACACACGAGGGTACTGCCCTCCCCGCCATCACCCCCGGCCGCAGGGGTAGGTGAGTGTCCTGCTCACGCTCCTGAGGTCGCCTGCACCGGCTGGGGCGAGTTACGGGGTCAGGAGATGTATTGGGGTGCAGGTGGGGGTCCCCTCCTGCCAGCAGCCCTTGGTCACGTAGGACTGTTGCAGTTCATTGGAGACTGTGTGGTTTCAGCCACCTCTTCCTGCAACTTTGAGGCCATTGATGTCTTTGGGCACCTCACAAGGGACATGCCGCTCTCTGGGTTTCTGCGTTGGCTGATGGGGCTCTTCTCTGTCTCCCCATAGCAGGGGGAGCAGGGTCTGGTGCCTCCCAGGGGTGAGTGTCTCCTCCCACACCCCAAAACCCTGTGGAGACACCCCACCTCCTGCTCTCCTCATGGCGAGGCAGCAGCAGCACTGGGCTGGAGTTGACTCCAGCTTGTCCCTGGCTGTAGCTCTTCCTGTGCCACCAGTGAGTGCCAACACCTCCCTGGGTGAAGGCAGAGCAGGGATGACATCCAGGGATGGCTGGTGCAGAGCATAAGTGTGGGGACACTGATGTGTCCCTTGTGTGATGGGGAGGGCATGTCCTCGCACTTGGCATGCAGTAGGCAGGACCTGGCATGCTTCCAGCTCTGCCTGTCACCCCTCGGGGTCTGTGGGAGCCATGTCCCCGGGACTAGCACTGCCAGAAGGAGGGTAGGAGGCACGTGGTGGGGTTCTGTTTTTGCTGCCTTGCCTGGAGACACTTGTGGGAGGTGGCAGCATCAAGCTGCCTTGATTTAAAGCCAGATGACAACACTTGGAAATGAATTAAAAACCACTTCTTTCCATGGCCACTGCTGGCCCATGCAGCTCGTCATTCCAGGGCGCCTCCGAGGCTTTGGCATGACTGAGGGAGGGTTGGGATCCTCACTGTGGGCAGGGGGAGCTCCCCATAATTTTGGGCAGAACAGGGTCAGTGGTCCTCACATGTCCCCAGGGCACATCTGGGGGTGTGAGCCCGGTGGCAGAAGGGTTTGCATGGTGGATGTGTTCCACAGCAGCACTGCTCTGCTCCTTGGGTGACCGGTTCCTATTAGAGGCAACAAACATCAGCGACTCCAGGGAAGCTATTTTTAAGTAGAGGAAGCACTAGAATAGCATCCTGAGTTTTTTAATCCTGTGACTTACTAAAGAGCCTGAGTCCTTCGAGAGCCTCGAAAGTCATACGTGAGCTCTGGGGTCCCGTTTTGGCAACTGGCGTTGTCCAGAGGTCCAGGTGCAGCCCCAGAGGGCAGGCAGGGAGCCCCAGCAGACCCTCCCCCTGCGAGTGTGAGCAGCTTTGGTTTCAGTGGGTGCAAAGGGCTCAACCAAGGACAGCACTGTGAGTTTTCAGGGCTGGAACCCACCCGGTTTCCCAGCTGGATGGCAACAGAAAAGGCAAGGCATGTGCAGGAGGTGGTAGGACAGTGAGGGAGATACTCAGCCAAGGATCTCCACCCCACAGACCTCTGGCTGCCTGCTTGGGGTCCCTGTGTTAGGATGCTGTTGGCAGGACTTGTATGTCCCAAACTGGTTTGTTTTGGCTGTTGTCGCCTTGAGCTGTTTTCTCTGTGGAGCCCCAGAACTCCCATCCTCCCATCCCCTTTTCTCCCTGCTGGTCTCTGTCAAGGTCAGTCTCTTGGCACTGGTGGAGATGGTCCTGCCAACTGCCAGTCCCACAAATGGGACAGTTCCCAAAACTCCTCCATTTTCAAGGCTGATCCCAGTTCTTCCCAGAGCCTGGGCAGAGCTGTTTTCCTAGAAGAGTGCTCTCTTGGAGGCTTTTGCCATCCTGCTGAGCTGGTGTTTGGGGTGTGCAGGTGGGATAGATGCAGCCTCCTCCCAGTCTCCTTCACATGGATGCGTGCATGTCAGCCAGGCTTATCTTCTGCTCTCAGGGTTCACAGGTCATGGGGCTAACATCCTCCTTCCTCACCATATGTCCTTCCTTCTCCTGCAGGCCGTGCTGAAAGACCAGAGTCAAATGAGGCAGATGGAGGTGGAGATCAGACCTGTTTTCCTGGTCCCAGACACCAATGGTTTCATCGACCACCTCAGCAGCTTGGTCACACTGCTGGACTGCAGGAAGTTCATCCTGGTGGTGCCCCTGATCGGTGAGTGGGCCAGTGCTGTGGTGGGGGCTTCCTCTCTCTCCTGGCATGGTCTGTCCCTCCATTCTGCCTCCCTCTCTCGATGCCCCACATGCCCACAGTGCCTGTGTGGTCTGGAGCTGGTCGGTTCATGCCGTGGGACGAGACTTCGTCCTGCCCTGTCTCATCCCAGTCGTTGTTGGCATTCCTTCAGCCCCAGTCATCTTTCTCCATTCCTGCCAGCCTTCTGCCCACAGCACTCAGCAAACTCCTCTCCTCCTGGTGCTTTTTGGGGTGCCAGGGGGCTGGGAGAAGCAGATGGGTGTTAAATGGGATTTGGAGGGAATTTTGAAGGGAGCAAGGAGGAGGAATTGTTAAACAATCAGAGCAGATAGCTTATCCCAGCTGAGCAGGGGCTTAGGCAGCCTGAGCAAATGGCCGGCCTGTGTCTCAGAGCTGCTCAAGCCCAGCCCTTCTTTTTATCCTTATAAAGCTCGCAGTAAAACAGCAAGCTGGTTCCCGTTATTGGTAAACACTCACCCTGGCAGATAACGGCTGTGCTGCTGGGTGGTCTCCCAGGGTGGCGGGAGGATTTGGTGAGATGCCTTTGCTCTGATTGTTTGATCACACTCCGAGCTGGAGGTAGTGTTCCTCCGGCCAGTGTCACTCCGGCGCCTGGCACGTCCCGGTGCCAGCCCGGCGCTCAGAGGATCCCTGAGGACAGCAGGGAAGGCCAGGGCAGGAGTGGGGCTGAGCCTTACAGAGCCCACAGGCTGCCCCATCCCATCCACAGCCTGTGCCCCACCCCATCCACAGGGCCAGCTGTGTCCCATGGGCATCTCTAGCATCCAGGCAGTGAGGTGCACTCCTGGCCTGCTGCATGCAGGGCTGCCGCCCCCCAAGCTTCCTTCTCAACTCCTAATGTCCAACAGACATCTCTGCCTGCCCCAGAGCCAACGTCCAGCTGCCGCTCTTCCCTGCAGAGTGAGCAGCCCGGATCAGAAGGGATTCCTGGGGCTGGGGATGGGACCCCTGGGTGAGAGGAGCAGGGCTGGATGCCTGCCCAGCTCAGCACAGGAGCTGCCAGGGAGCTCCATGTCTTGGCACTGCAGTGCCAGGGCTTTCTGTGGAAGCAGAGGGAAGGCAGTCGGCAGCACCTGCAGAGCCTGGGCAGCCCTGGGGGCTGTGGAGCTTGTTAACACCTGAGAGAGCTGGGACCTGCCCTGGAGCCATGGCTCTGCTTCCCAGTGCACTCCTGTGGTTGCTGTGAGCTCCTCCATCAATCCTCAGCCAGGGGCAGCAGGAGAGCTCAAAACTCTGGTCCTGTCCCTGTCCAAGATGCTGCTGCCCTCAACCTGCAAAAGGAGCCTGGCTTGCCCTGCCACAGGCAGGATTAAACACCTTCAGTTCCCTCCTGCCCTGCTGCCTCCTTGCACAACCCAACATAGGAGGGACAGAGTAACTCATCTCCCACTGCTGCCACCTCCCCAGAGCATCCCAAAGACACAGACTCCCTTTCCACACCGGGTGGTGGTCACATTTCCCCTGGTTCCTCAGGAAAGCCATCAGTGTGGGCAGGAGGAAGCCATCCCCTGGGGCGAGCCAGGGGCCCATGGCTGCTGGAGACAGAGGCCTTGGTGCCGTGTCCCATCACCGGACTGGGGACAGGCACAGTGCCCTTCCCCCGGTATTCCTCCCTGCTCTTCCCAGGGATGCAGCAAGGGGTTAAGCACTCGGCTTCTCGTTGGGTTTGTTTCTCTTGCTCTTTAACCTGCTCCGTGCTCCTTGAGCCTGACCCCGCCATGGAGAAGCCAGGCCTGGTGCAGAAGCACAAACAAGCCTCCCCTTTGAAGCCTGTTTAGCTTGGAAGCAGGAAGGCGGATTTCGGGAGGGAATACCAGCTTTTCCTGTTTGATGTTCCGTTCTTGCATGGCTCCCCCCACCCCGGGCCCAGCCGTGCATTGTGTGGAAATGGCAGCATCAGGTCGGTAGCAAGAAGAGTCTCCAGCCAGGGAAGAGCAAAGCAACTCCATGCAGATTTAATTGGAATACCCAGACAGTGAGTGCCAGTCTCACCATGGAACAGAGCGATCACACAGGCTCCCCGGGCAGTGATTCACAGCACTGGGGAGAGGCCTCAGACCCCGAGCTCTCTCCCCGAACCCCCCAAGGAATGCATAGTTCCCACTTGAACTCAGGACTTGGCTCCAAGCTCGGAAACAATCTTCAGAAATGAAGCCATGGCTAAAACACACACACTGTGCGCGCAGAGGCTCCGCCTCGCACACGTGCACACCAGCTCTCTCTCGCGCACGGCTTCTTGCACACGCAGCCCCGTGCACGATCACAGGAAGGGACACTTGTTTGCACATCTGGGTGCATGTTTGTGTGCCCAGCCTTGCCACCAGCAGCAAGGCTGGGCGCACAAGGGTGCATCCAGATGTGTGCACGAGCGTTGTTGCTCGCACTCACATGCTCACTCCACAACAAAGTGGCTCTTCCAGCAGCCCCAGCACCCGAGGGTAGGTCCCTCCCTGGAGCTCTGAGGTCCCTTGGGCTTAGGGGGCTAGAGCAGCTGGAGTTCCTGCCTGCTTGGCAGCAGTACAAGAGGTTCCAGTTAAGGTGAACAGGCTGGGAATCCACCTGGATTCCAAGCTCATCTCGAGTCAGGACAGATGCACAAAGCCAGATGGGTGAGGTGTTGAAAGGAGCGTGTTCCCTGCCAGGAGCATGGAATGGTGGCTTCAGGTGGGAAAACAGGGCTGGAATTTGTGTGGGAAATAGTGCCAGGGTGGGAACTGCCTGCTTCCTGTTCCCATGTGCAGTCCTGCAGCAGCAGGGCAGAAGCTTTCCGTGTGGGACAGTGCAGAGCCAGGCAGTGCCACGCGGGCGGGAGGCACGGTGCCACCAGCCACCGCTGTGCTCAGAGGTGGAGGAGCAGGATGCAGGAGTTCAGGGTTTCCTGACACCCACTGGCACGGACGTGCCGTTGATCATGATGCAGGAGCGTGGGGTGGGGGGCACAGCAACGCTCCCCAGCGTTTCACAGAGCAGAACCAGTTGCCCTTACCAGTTACACTGCGGGGGCGAGGTGCCTGCCCTCTCGGTGCTGAGCCAGGTGACCCACAGAGGTGGAAGGCAGCAAAGCTTTTCCAGACCCGCAGCCAAGTCCAGGAGCACAGGGACACTGCGGCAGCTGAACCCAGATTTCCTGAGCCAGCTCCCAGTGCCCCGGCCCTGAGGCCTTGGCAACTTGCATGCTCCAGCAGCAGGTCATGGGAGCACCTTGTCCCATAGTAACTGTACCTCCTCTTCCTGTTTGAAGTGATAAACGAGCTGGATGGCCTGGCCAAGGGCCCAGAGATGGAGCACCGGGCTGCGGGCTATGCCCGCCAAGTGCAGGAGAGAGCCAGGAAGTCCATCGAGTTCCTGGAGGAGCGATTTGAGAGCAGGGACAACTGCCTGAGGGCTCTGACCAGCCGAGGCAACGAGCTGGAGTCCATCTCCTTCCGCAGTGAAGACACCACTGGCCAGCAGGTAAGGGGCATCCTGGACACTGAGTTATTTGCCACCATTTCCTAAGGGAAAATCAGGGACCCAGGGGTCCAGGAGCTCTGGGCTGGAGGTACCTCGCTCCCCCTCTTTGCAGGTG
Organism: Pyrocephalus nanus; assembly: GCA_038380795.1. Taxonomy (NCBI): domain Eukaryota; kingdom Metazoa; phylum Chordata; class Aves; order Passeriformes; family Tyrannidae; genus Pyrocephalus; species Pyrocephalus nanus. The sequence continues at coordinate 4,902,422 of CM076281.1, forward strand.
GCTGAGCTCTTGTTGTAGGTCAGAGTGGCCTTGCTCTCTGCTGAGCTGTGTTGGGGTGTCTCGAGGTGGTGCAGCAGTCATGGTGGTGGGGGTGCAGGGTTTTCCCTGCCAAGGGTAACGTTGCCCTTTTTTTTCCAGGGAAACAATGATGACCTGATTCTGTCCTGCTGCCTCCACTATTGTAATGACAAGGCCAAGGATTTCATGCCCTCCAACAAAGGTAGAATATCATCACATCCTCTTTGTCCCTTCTCTGTTGCATTCCACAGGCTCTTCCAGTTTCTCTTTCATGGCTCTTGGATCTGTTCTCTCCTGCATTTTGCCTCTTTCAACACCAAGGTGCCACCTCCTGCCTCCGGTCAGCCCTAGGCTGTGGCCCTCCCACCTCATTGCCAAATGTGCACCTCACAGCGCTTTGGGGATGCCCCAGCCTGTGACAAACCCACCATAAATGTCCACAGAGCCATTTTTGTGGTGACAAAGGGCCAGAAAGCGCCTCCTCCCCACTCCCCCTGATGCCTTCTGTCCAGGGCTCTTTTCCCTCCCAATTCCTGGTTGGCATGGGCCTCGTGTGCTGGGACCAGACAGCCCCCAGGCTGTTGCCAGGGTGGCGGGGATGGGAATCGCATCAGCAGCTGCCCAAGAAATCAACCCGCATTTGTCAGTGCGAATTCTTAGCAGCTTAACTTGTCAGATTCACAGAGAAACCGTCACCAAATGTTTATGTGCAAATGATGCTGAATTTTGAAATCATGTGGATTATGGGGAATGGGGCCTGACAAGCTGACAGCCTCTGGTTTGTAACAAGGAGGCACGTCACCAGCACGGAGCAGAGGATGTTTATTGTTACACATTTCTTAAAGTGTCCGCACAAAACCTCCCAGTCCCGTCTCAGCAGCCCTCAGTCCCCTGCCTGCCTTCCCACTGATCCCCTAATCCCCTTCCTCCTGGCACAGGCCAGCCAGGTGCTGGCCCCACCATCCTCAGCCCCAACACTGTGACCGTAGCCCGCATTCCTGGCCACCCTCCCCTTCCCCTCGTCCTGCCGCTCCCTGCGCAGCCAATCTGGGCCCATGTTGGGCTCCCATAAACTCTGTTTTTTCCATTCCCATCCTGGCTCGGAGGCACTGTGTTTCCTGTGCTCATAGGAACAGTACTCTGGTCACAGGACCCAGCTGCTTACACATACCCCATATGCTTCCCCTGCCTCGCACACACGTAAGCGTGGCTCCCACATCCCCACCCGGCACGTTGCGTGCGGGGCAGCTCATCCATCTGGGGGCAAGATCCCTTTGGATATTTCTCAGGCATCAGCTCTCTCTGGCTGTCTGAGCCCAATCCAGAAACGCCTCGGTGTCAGTGGCGACTCCGAAAAAGCTCCACAAAAAATAAGGGGTGGCTTTAGATCTTATAATGAGATCAACAGAATAATAGCACCAGCTTCCTGCTGGAACCAGGGTCACGGGCCGTCTTCCTGGCCTGGGTCAAGCAGGGACCTCCTCTTCCCAGCCTGTGGCCGGTCCACCACCCCGCGTGGGCAGCGGGCAGCAGGCAGAGATCACAAATCATCCGTGGGGCAGCACGGTGGGGGGAGCAGACAGCCTGTGGGATGAAGGGCAGTCTCTGAGCCCCGCCAGGAAGCCCTGGCAGGGAGCAGGGAGTTGTTAGCAAGGAGGGTGGGGGGACACACCATGGGGTGGGTGCAAGGGCTGGAGCAGAGCGGGCAGGTCTGCTCTTCACTCTCTCTCTCTCTCTGTGTTCATTGCAGACGATCCCATCCATTTGCTCAGGGAAGTGGTTTTGCTGACGGACGACCGGAACCTGCGAGTCAAAGCGCTGACCCGCAACGTGCCGGTGCGGGACATCCCCACCTTTCTCAAGTGGGCCCAGGAGGGCTGAGGGGGCCGAGCGGGGCCGACGGCCCCTGAGCGAGTCACGCAGCCTGTTACGGTGGGAGCCCGGCTTCAGCGGCGGCCTCGCCGCACCGCCACCGCCGCCAGCCCACCACGAACAATAAACGCCACGTCTTCAACCCACCCCAGAATGGCCGTGCTGCGAAGGGCCCCCCGAGGGCAGACCAGCCGGGAAGGTCATTGCTGTGGATGGTTCACGTGGAGGCTGGGCCGTTGAGGGTCCCGCCAGCCTTTGGGCAGTGCCAGCACGGAGCTGGCGAGCCCCGCTGGCGAGGGAAGCTTTGGGTGAGCCCCGTGCTGGATCGCCAGCCTTTTGCTTGGTTTGCTTGGGTGCAGAGAGTTCGAGTCACACATTGGTGGCTCTTTGGGTTTGTAGGCTGCGTAGGGCAGAGATTGGGGACACACCGGCACAGACTTTGCTTAGTCTAGCCTGTGCCCCTTGGAGAGGCCGTGGACTTCAAGGGCAGGTTCCCTCCTGCCCCAGCCTGTTCGTCCTGCGTGGCCCAGACAGTCCCAGGCCTCCAGCCCCTTCCCCACCTTGTGCCACCCCATGCAGGGGTGATGCTTGCAGAGGGGCTTGTCCTCTCCCTTGTGCAGGATTTGCTTGTTGAGTTTCATTCTTCAGTGTAGGTTAGTTTTCAGGTGTGTGGCCTGCCTGCTTTGCTGGGGGAGGCTTTGAACACCCCCAGTCTCCCACAGCTGCTTTGTTCTGATCCCGTGCCCACCCCAGCCATTACCTGCCCCTTCCCTTCTTCCCCAGACCCCTTAGTCCCACCCTGCTACCTTTCAGCACGCTTTTGACCTAAGACTCAATGTGAGGCTAACAAAATTCTGCAAGGACTCCAGGAGCAGCTGTCCCACAGGTTCTGTGTCTCTTTTCATTGCCACAGGCTCCTCTTCCATGTGGGATCCGGCTTCTGCCCATGGCTGAGGGGCTGGGCAGAGCTAGAGAGAGCCAGGGCAGCACTCAGCCTCTCATTACTTGCCCAGCTGAGAGGATCCCCTCCCAAGATGCCCTATGGATGGAGCCATTGCCTTGTCCCTGGGTCATTCCACACTGAGATCTGGGGTTTGGGTGCTGTTAAGCCCACCACACCCCATGTTGTCCCATCACCAAGTGTCCCGTCCCCAGTGACACACCAGATACAGAAGCTAAGAGGGAGCATTAACCCCTGAACTGGAGCCTCTGGAGCTCTGTCAAGTCCCAGTCCCATGAGCCGAGGGTGGGAGCGACCCCAAGGCCGTCCCCAGTCTCTGCTGGGGCACCATGGCCATGGGAGGGAAGCGTCAAAGGTGGCAGAGGAAGCATCAGGATGGAGCCCAGCGTTTTTCCTTTCCTGTGTGGGTGGCTCAAGCCCGGTGTCTGCGTCAGAAAGCCCAATTACCCCCGTGCCAGCTGCCCAGCCTCACGGCGAGGGCCAGCGCCAGGGTGGGAGACTCAGCAGTGATGGAGTTGTGCTGGCTAACCTGTGCCAGAGGAGTGCCCCAGCCTCCAGGCACTGGGCAGAAGGTCTGTGCTGCGGGGCAGGCCCTGGCCCACAGAGACTTTGGGGTGCCCATGGCTGCTGTGGGGCACACAGAGCCATCGTGAGCCCACTCGGGGCCGTGGCACACCCAGCCCCATGTCCCGGTTCCGTGCTCGCAGGTGTCAGCATGGCAGAGACTTTGCCTTCTCCTCCACGCCAGTTGTGTTTCAGTGTTTGTTTTCTAATGGGGCTGTCCCAGCACTGTTTTCCAAGGCCCTTCCTGAGGCACCATCAGCTTGGAAGGCCCTGTGGCTCTGCCAGATGCTGATTCCTTTCACTGTGTCATGGGCTCAGCAGTGGGACAGTCTCAGTGCCACCTGGCACTGAGATCAAGCTGGCACAACAGTGAGCGGAGCCCATGCCTGGGGCCATCCCTGCCAGGCTCCTGGGAGACCGTGTCTTGGGGCAGCATCTGTTTTTGGGCTATTTTGTTAAGTTGGTTTTAATAATTTTTAGTAATAAAGACGTGTCTGTGCAGCCTGGTGTGTCATTTGCTGTCGGCAGGCGAGTTGCTGCTGAAGTTGGGGTGGGGGCCACTGGGGACAGATGGCAGCGGGACACGTTCCTGCTTGCAAGGATGACAACAGCTCTGTCCCACCTGCGGCTGCTGCTGCCCCCCAGCCAAGGGGCTCTGAGCAGACCAGATCAGGTCACCCACAGACCCCCCTGGGGTCACCTCAGCCCTGCTCAGCACCAGCCAGGCCTCCCCCCAGAGAAGGATGTGAGGCCACGCATGTTAATGTCACTTTATTGCTCATTCCATTTCGACTATAGAAAAAAAAAAGGGCGAGGAGCCCGTGTACAAATGGACGTGATACAGGGAGGCCGGGGCCCTGCTGGGCACTGCCAGCTGTGCTTTGGGTGCTGCCACCACCACCAGTCACCCCGCGGCAGCTCCGGGGGACACCACCAGCCCTGGGGGACCAGGACAGCCCCGGGGGGCAACTGGGCAGGAGTGGCCAGCTCGGCTAAGGCACAGTGGCTGCGAGGCGAGGGACAGTCATGCTGACGGCCGCCCGGGGCCTCGTGTGCAAAGGAGAGGAGGGGGCTCGGGAGGGGAGGGTGAAGCTTCACATTAGCCCCAGCGGAGGGGTCAGGGCACGGGCCGGGGGTGTGCAGGCTGGGGGGACTTTGCCCACACCGAGCAGAAGGTGGGAGAGGGGGTGCGGTGGTGGCACGGGGTGCCTGGAGAGGACTCGGCCCAAGGTCATGCATTTCCCCTGGGCTCTGCCCCCCGGCGCCCTCCCGCAGCCCCTGCCCACCTCCCGTAGCTGACAAACCAGAGACCGCTTTGTCTTTGTCATGGACCCCCCGGCCCGGCCCGGCCGCGCTGGGGACGGGCGTCTTTGGCAAAAAATAAAAAAATAAAAAAATAATCAAGGCGAGTGGCCGCCCGAGGGCGAAGCCGCCGGGTCCCGGGGCCCCCCTGGGTATCCCTGATGGTGCGGCGCCAGCTGGGGCAGGGCCCAGGGGCTCAGTCTGGGACAGGCCCTGCCCCACCTCCCGAGAACACGGAGGGCCGCCGGCCGAGCCCCTGGGCTCGGGATGGAAGGTCAGTGCTTGCCCCGGGGCGAGGAGCATCGCGATTCCCCGGCCTCCCCAGCATGGACCCGACCGCCACCCCCGGCCCCCCGCCTGCTGCTCAGACCCCACCGTCCCTCTCTGTCAGTCTGTCCCCGAGCCCCCGGGGTGGCCCCGGGCGGTGGTCCGGCACACACACCCCCCAGCCCAGCGCTGGCCGCTCCCACTCAGGACGGAGGCGTCGCTCCGGCCACGACAGATGAACTACTCACAGTCCGGGTCCCGTCACGGCAGAGCCGAGCGCCGGCGGGTCCCACCGTGGGGCCGGGGTGACGCGGCGGCTGCCGCGGGTGTCCCCTCGCCTGGGGCAGCCCTGAGGTAAGGAGCGGGCTCATGTCCTCCAAAGCCTCGGGGCGCAGCCCGGCCTCACAGCTTTGTGCGTCGCTCCCGCCAGCTGCCGGGGCCAGGCATCCCCCCTCGGCGAGGGGCGGTCGTGCCGCGAAGTCAGTCCCTGAATTATCGGCTTCTCCCAGGCAAGCCGGGGCGCTGGTCGCGGGACACGCCGTCCATCCATCCCAGAGCAGCTGTCACGGGACCTTTGTTACGAGCGAGTTCTCCGGGGCCGTCGGCAGCGCCAGGGGACGAGCGCCCGCGGCCTCTCGCCCCCCCCAGCTCCACTCGGGGCAGCGAGGGGAGCCCAGCTGGCCCCCCAGCCCCCCGGCCGGGCCGGCGCTAGGGGGGTGAGTATCGCTCTATGGTCCGGGCGGCCTCGGCGTGCAGGTGCGGAGCCTGAGCCAGCACCTCGGCCGCCTTGTCCTGGCTCAGTCCCAGGTGCTCGGCCGTGAACTTGGCCAGCGGGTAGAGGCTCTCCATGGCCTTGGGGTCGCTAAGGAAGTGTGAGGTGTGGGAGAGCAGCTCGGCCGCCTTCTCCTGCTTGAGCCCCAGCTGGTCAGCGGTGAGGCGGGCCATGGCATAGACGCTGTCAGGGAAGTCCAGCTTGGCTTTGCCGTCGGGGCCGGCCGCGTGCATCTTCATGTGGCTGATGAGGTTGCGCTGCTGGGCGAACTTCCCGCCGCACACCTGGCACTCGTAGGGCTTCTCACCAGAGTGGATGCGCATGTGCTCGGTCAGGCGGTACTGGCGGGTGAAGCGCATCCCACAGGCATCGCAGGCAAAGGGCTTGAGGCCGAGGTGGCTGCGCATGTGGCGGGTCATGGTGCCACGTTGCGTGAACTTCTTGCCGCAAATGGTGCAGGGGTAGGGGCGCGTCAGCCAGTGCGTCTTCTCGTGCTGCCGCAGCGTGGCAGGGTCCTTGTAGGACTTGTCGCAGGAGGAGCAGCGGTAGGGCCTCAGGATGTCACCCAGTCCCGGGCCACCTTTGTCCAGGAAGGGCACGGCCTGCTCAGCTGCCGCCTTGTGATAGAGCTCCTCTTCGTTGTGGGCCTCCACGTGGGCATTGAGCTGCTCAGAGCTGGGGAAGCCCTTGCCACAGGGGATGCAGACGTACAGGTTGTCTCCCAGGCTCTCCGGCTCGTAGCCCAGGTGGTTGCAGTAGCGGTCCAGTGCGTCGCCAGGTGAGGGGCCCTCGCTGCTGCCCGTCTCCTCACTCGTGCTGTTATCAGGCTCCAGGTCGTTGCTCTCCACACTGGGGTAACGGGGCTGTGGTGCCGCGGGCGGTGACTCGGCCTTTTCCTCCCGCTCCAGCTCCTTTTCCGCCTCCCCCTCGTCCAGGTAGGGGCCCAGGGGCTCATGCTTCATCCAGCGGTACATCAGCTCACGCCCATCAGCACGGGGCAGCAGGGGCTCTGCACAGGGCGGCGTGCTGCGGAAGGGGTCAGGGGCGTGGGGGTGTCCCCCCGGCTCACCGCTCGGTGGGGAGTCCTTGTAGGCAGAGGCATGGCTGGCCAGGAGGCCGGCGCTGACAGGGGGGCTGTCGTGCCGTGGGGGCAACGAGGGCTCGCGAGGTTCGCCGGGCAGCAGGCGGTCAGTGGGCAGGAGCTGGGTGGAGGGGCCAGTGGGGCTTTTCTTGGAGAGGTCAAGGCCGCAGGGCGGCGAGCAGTGGCGCTCGGGCGGGCACAGCCCGTGGGGGTGCAGCGGGGTGCCCTGGGCGGCCGAGGCGTACAGCTCCCCACACTGCGTGTTGAGCGGCGCCGCTGGCTCCACGGGCGGCAAGTCCACAGGCCGCGGCGTCCCCGAGTAGCAAGCCTGGATGACCGGCGTGGCAGCGCGCAGCCCGCGCCCCAGCTTGTAGGGCGCGTAGCCCCCACGCAGGTGGCAGTACTTGCCGCTGCGCTTCAGCTTCTTCTTGCAAAGGGCCACCAAGCCGGGGATCTGGAGGTAGCTGGCGGCGGCCAGCACGGCGCCCAGGCTCTGCTCGCTGCCCTGCTCGCACTCAGCCAGGCGGCCGGTGTAGATGAAGTCGAGGATGAGGCGGAAGATGCCGGGGCTCACCATCTCATGGTCCAGGTTGAGCAGGTTGTCGTGGACCACCAGCGACTTGAGGTAGGCGCTGCTGGCTGCCAGGATGTTCTTGTGCGCGCGGAAGAGCGCGTTCTGCACCACGATGATCACGTCGCACAGGAAGCCCTTGGTGCGCTGCGTGTTCAGCTGCAGCAACAGCTGCCGCGAGTGGCTCGGCACTTCCATGGCGTCCAGCATCCCGCTCCTTGCCCGCCGCCCTGCAACACACCGGCCGCCCCGTCAGCGCCGCAACTGGCCCCACGTGCCCACCGCCACGCGTGGGGGGAGATCAACGTGCACGTCGGGGGGTTCACCCGTCGAGCGGGGTGGGTGGGTGGGTGGGTGTGAGGGGGTCGGGGCTCAGCCCCACACGCCGCGGCGTCCCGGCCGCTCTGCGCTGCCGCCCGGTCGGTGCCACCGCTTATAAGGGGGCTCGTTTCTCGGCGGGTCGGGGGGGCGGGAGGGGGACGAAAACCCCCGGAGGGTTTTTGGAGAAAGTGACATCACCCGCCACCGCCGCCAGAGCCGCACCCCGGCCCCGTCAGCCCCGGGACCCCTCGACCCCGCGCCCACCTGCCGGGGAAACGCGGGGGGGAACACACCGAGCCGGTGCCCGCCACCCGCCCGCTGTTCCCTACGCCCCGCCGCTGCCCCGCTCCCCGCAGCGCCTCCCCGCCTCTTATGCGCCCCGGTCCCGGGAGGCGGCCGACCGGACCCCCCGGGCGCCCCCCGCCCCCGTTTCCTCTCCCCCCCCTCGAGGTGAGCGGGGGGACGCTCCGGGGGAGGGGGAGTGGGACCTCCCCTACCCGCCTCCGTTCCGGTGCCGGTGCCCCCCGCCCAGGTGCGTAAAGCCAAGCGCCAGCGGAGCTGCTTTTTGGGCTGATTTCCCCCACTTTTTGGGGTATTCCCCTCCTCTTTTTACCTGGGCGCCCGGTGGCCTCCGCCAACCAGCTGAAGTCTCGGTGAACTCTCATGGCTCAGCCCCTGGGGGGCCGCCGCCGGTTGCTGCTCCCCTCCACCCTCCTCTTCCTCTGCTGCTTCTCTTCCTCCATACCCTGCACTCCCGGCCGGTCCTACGGAACGGGAGGAGGAGGAAGAGGTGGTTGTGGAAGAAGCAGCAGTGGTTCCTCGGGGTTCCCGACGCCGCCAGCTCGGAGGTGAAACCCGGGCTGCGAACTCCCCCTGACCCCGGCCTGAACTCCGAGCAGCGCCGCTGGCTGTTAAAGGGACGGCGGGAGGTTTTCCTCCTCCCATCCCGGGCGGGGCACCGACAAGCCGGGCCCCCCCCTTTACACACCCCTCCCTCCCCATCCCGGTCTCCTCCTCCTCCTCCCAGCCGGGTTTCTCCCCCCTCCCGGTCTCCTCCCGCCGCGCCACGACCGCCCCCTCGGGGGTCTCCATCCCTAGGACATCGCCCTTTGCCCGGAGAAACACCGGAGCGGGGGGGTGTGCCTGGAACCCCCAAATGGGGGGGCCCGGGGTGTCCCCGGGCCAAGGCCGAGGTGTCCCCCCCGTCGGTACCGCTCGTAGGGCGCCATCTAGCGGCTCCCGGTGCGCTCCACCCCCGCCGGTTACCGGAGGCGGCTCCTCCCCGCGCAGGTGGGACCCGACGGGGCGGACGGTGGGCAAGGATAAAGTGGAGGGGGCACTGCTCGCTGCCCCTCCCGAGAGATTAGTGCTGATACATAACGGGAGGGTGGGGATAGCACACAGTGGGTGGGAGAGCTGAAGTGGGTGCTATCATTTTGGGGTGCTTAGAGGGGATCCCAAGGGGTGGTGGTGATATCGAGAAGGGTTTGGAGGAGGAGAGGAGAAGGCAGCCGGCCCTAATTTTCTGTTGGTGGGGGAGGGCAGAAAGCGAGGGGGGGCCCGCAGCGCTGGTACCCAGATGTGCAGTGGCGGCGGCTCAGGGTGGGCTGGGGGCTTGCGGTGGTTTGGGATGAGGAGGTGGAGAAGAATGAGGAGGAGGAAGCGCCACGTTTCCCCCTCTCTTCATCCCTCCAGCCGCCCCAGAAAAGGCTGCTGGTCTAGGGGTGCAGCCTGGGGTACCCCCCTTGGAGCGGGGGGAGCCGCCTCTCGCTTCACACTTTCACTTCTCCTTTCTCACAGCCGCAGCCTCTTGCACAACCTCCTGGTACAGCAAAGAGTCGTGATGGGCTTCTCCGGGACGGTCGCTAATCCGGGGAGGTCCCGCTGGCACCCTCCGACCTGAGCAAGGCACCCTGAGCACTGGCCATCTCTCCCAGCTTGGGCCACCCCCGATGGTGTTGGACTTTCACTCCATGGTCCTGGTCCTTTGGTGAGAGGGAGCCAGTGTGAGGTCCCCAGTCTTGAATTTGGGACTAAAAAGGGTGGGTGCTGGCAGGGAGGGTGCAGGGTGGTGGTAGCCGTTGCCCTCACGACTCAGCATCACTCACCTGGAACTTGTCCTCAGGTTCCCATCAGATCCAGGGTGTCCCAGCTCACTACGGAAACACCACCCTCGGGACCGGAGTGGAGTGTCACTGCCCATGGGGACCCTTCTGCGGGCTCATCCCAAGCATCAGCTCAGAAATCCTCCTCCCTGCTCCCCATCCTGGGTTTGTGCCCACAGGAAGCACAGAGATCCTGGGAGCGGGACGTGGGCGACCCTCGTAAGAGCCATGGTTTAATCCCAACTCCCCGGGCACTAATTTCTCCCCCCTCTCCTTTTTTTTTTTTTTTTTTTTTTTTTTTTTTTTTTTTTTTTTTCCCCTCTTCAATTAACGGCTGGAAGTGTTTCAGGTTCTGGCAGCGAGCTCTGGACGTCGCTGTGAGCGATGGCTCCCGCGGGCTCCGTGCCGGTAATTTATGGGGCTGAGCTGCATAAATCACGGCAGTGAGCGGCTCCCAGACAGCTGCGTCCCCCGGGGCCGGCCGGGACCCCGGGCTGCCCCAGCTACCTGCTGAGTGACGCCGAGCCCTGGGGGCAGCCACCGAGGTGGGGGAATGGAAAAACCTTCACCTTTTCCACCCTCTTTTACAGCTCCTCTCCCATTCCCGGCCTCTCCCAGAAGCGCAGGGGGGTGGATCGGTGCCCGCAGGGGTTTGGGGCAGGTGGAGGGGGGTTGATTGAACTAGTATCCCCCCTCATGTCCTGCTCAGCCTTCTGGAGGGATCCCAACACGACAGCCTAACCCAGCGTTCTGCATCCAGAGATCCCCAAAACCTCCCGAGTCTCCCCAGGGAGATGCAGCCGATGTCCAGCCCTGAGGGACAGGGACGGCCGGGCCGCGGGATCGCAAGCAGAGCCAGCGCCGGCGACCGGGAGCGCGCAGGGAAAGGGGCATTTTCGCCTCAATGTGCTGAGCAGATTGGAACCAGCTCTGGTTAAGTCATTGGCTCTGTCGGGAGGTCTGAGCTGGAGCGTCTCCCGCCTGTGCCCCCTCCCCACGATCAATCAAAGTTGCAGCAAATTAGCCCAGATGCTGGGAGATTCGGTTCAAATCCAGCTGTGGTTTGGATCGCGTTCGCATGCCTGGCTTCATGTGGGACCTGGGCTTTTGGACAGGATACAGCCCCCCGGTCTCTGCAGGGCCCTGTTTCCCAGCGCAGCCTCTCCCCAAAGCCCACACACATGTCTTCGATTACGGCGCGTTGGCCAGCCGGGCCGCATCCGGCACCGCCAGGAGCCTGCAGCCCCCGCTGGCAGCTCGCACTTCATTTCCCCGGCAGTGCCGGGGTATGGCAGCCCCCAGCGCGGCGCCCCCTGGGTGTGCAGGGGGATGCGTGTCCCCTCCACCTGGGTTGGGCTGGGCTGAGGCCGTGAAACTCGTGACAGCGCTGAGCTGCTCCGCACTGAGAGCGGATCGGTACCGCCCGCCTCCAGTGCTGCCCCCAGAGTTAGGCAGGGCTGTGGGGGAGTCTGCATGGAGCCCTGCCTGCTGTGACACAAGGCTGGGGGTAGCCACAGGACACTTCCAGATGCTCCCAGGGTGCCCAGTACCTCCCAACATGAGAGGATATCTGAGAGGTGGCAGGAAAGGCAGAACCCCCCCCAGCACACCACAGTCTCCCACTTCAGTCAGGGTGGCCAGGCTGGAGGTGGCTGCTCTCTGCTGCATAACCTGGGTGGCAATGCTGGGGTGGGCAAAGAGACCCCTTCCCTTTGGAGTGATGTTCAGGTGGATGGGGGGCCCTCTTCTGTGTAGCAATGCTTGATGGGGCAATGGGACCTCTTCCTTATGGGGTGACACCGAGGGGACCCTTTCTTGCAGGGTAATGCTTGATTAGACAAGGACACCCATCCCTGGAAGGTGATATTTCATGTGTCAGAGGGACCCTTCCTTTTGGAGGGGTGTTCGGTTGCACAGGAGACAGAATCAAACAGGGGTTGAAGTTCAGAGGGACCCCAGGAGGTCATCACCTGACCCTCTGCTCCAGGGCCAGGACTGCTGCTTCATTGCCCAGGACTGTGCCCAGATGGCTTTTGGATATCTCAAAGAACAGTGACTCCAGCACCTCCCCGGGCAGCCCATACCAGGGCTCCCCTCACAGTGGAAAAAGTATTCCCTGATGGTCAGAGGAAGCCATGTGAGTCAATCTGTGCCCATCAGCCCTGTTCCAGGCACTGGGCATCACAGAGCTGAACCTGCCTCTGTCCTTTCCACACCCTCCCTCCAGGGATGTGTACACACACTGATCAGGTCTTGGGAGCCTTCTCTTCTCCAGGCAGTCCCCACTCTCTGCCTCAGCACTGGGGAGATGCTCCAGTCCTTTAATCTTAGTGGTCCTCCACTGGACTCTCTTCAGTACATCTACATCTCTCTCACACTGGGGAGCCCAGCCTGGACCCAGCACTCCAGGAGTGGCCTCCCCAGCACTGAGCAGAGCAGAAGGATCCTCTCCCTGCTGTTAATGCTCCTCCTGACACAGACCAGGACACCATTCACCTCCTTCCTCACATGAACACGTGGTCAACTTGGTGTCCCCCAGGACCCTCGGGGGCTTTTCCCCCAAGCTGCTGTCCAGCCAGGCAACCCCCTGGATATCCCAGAGCACAGGGCTCTTCCTCCCCATGGCTTTGCAATTCCCTTCATTGAACTTCATGAGGTCCCTGACAGTTGGTGAGGGGCAGTGGGACCCCTTATGGGGAGATGTCTGGGGAGACAAGAGCACTCATCTCTGAAAGGAGATGTTTTGTGGAGCAATGGGATCCCTTCCTTGTGGGGTGATGCCTGATGGGGTGGTGGAAACCCTTCTCTGCAGGCAGGTGAGGATCCCATCCCTGCAGAGTGATGCTTGGTGAAATGATGGGACCCCTCCCCTTATGGGTGATTCTTCATGGGGCAGCAGGACCTCTTCCTTGTGGGATAATGCTTGGGTTGGGTGAGAGACACTTCCAGTGCAGTGATATTTGGGGGAACAGGTGATGAGACCCCTTCTCTGTGGGATGACACTTCACAGGTCAGTGGGACCCCTTAATTGTGGGGAAATTGTCAGTTAAACAAGGGAACCCACCCCTGCAATGTGGTATTTTGTGGGGCAGTGGAACCCCTTCCTTGTGGGGTGATGCTTGATGGGGTGATTCTTGATGGCGTGACGGGATGCCTTGCCTTTGAGGTGAGGCATCATGGGGCAGTGGGGCCACTTCCTCGTGGGAATGGTGCTCAGACATGATGAGGAACACTTCCAGTGGGGTGATGTTTGGGGGCAGAGGTGATGAGAGCCCTTTCCTTTGAAGTGATGGATCATGGAGCAGTAAGACCCCTTCTTTGTGGGGTGATGCTCTAGACTCTAGACCCCCTGTTCTATGGGGCGATGATGCACCCCTTCCCTCTCAGGTGATGTTCGTGGGGTGGTAACACCCTTTCCTTCAGCAGCTCTCATCGACCACCACCTTCCCACCTTTCCATGCCCCAGCGGTGACCTACCCTCCCCACCCCCAACACCGAGCCCCCTCTATACCCCCTCCCCCACGACAGGGACACGGCTGTAGCCACTGGTGGGAAGCCCACGAGATGGCAGCAACGGGCCACGCTCCGGGATGCGACATCCCCCCCTCATCCCCCCTCCCCCCGCCTTCCCGGGGGCCACGACCCCCCCCACTCCCCGTCCCGGTCCCCCGACACGACCTTGTGCGCGCCGAGGTACCGGGACGGGGAGTGGAGGGGGTCGCGGCCCCCGGAGGAGCGGCCGAGCTGCGCAGCCGGTTGCTGGTGGGCCGGCCCCGGTTGCTGACTAATCCCGGGGCTGAGTCACGGTTGCGGCGGGGAGCGCTGCGGCAGCGGTTCCCCCCCTCCCCTACCCGAACCGGAGAGCCCCGACGGGGCAGGCGCCGGTGCTGGGTGGGAAAAAACAAAAACAGGGGGAGAGGAAGGGGACACCCCTATCTAGCCCGGGGGGGGGTAAGGTGCTTTCGGGAGGTTCTAGGGGGGTGGCAGCAACTTAAACTGGGTGATTGGAGGAGGATGGGGAGATGCTGGTGGGGCTGGGGGTGTTAATTGCCTGAAGCGCTCTGCAGGTATTTGGGGGTGTAAGTGAGCAATAAGGGGGGTGTCGGGGGGGAGCTGTGGCTTGAGCCCCCCGGAGCAGCGTGTGGCCTTGCAGCAGCGTGCGGCCTTGCGCAGCGGCGGATGCTGGCGGGCGCGGATGCTGCTGTCAATGACAACGCCGCTGTTGCTGTGGCGACCGGTGTGATGCTTCGCCAGAGCAGAGTGAGGTCAGACGGCTCCAGCAGGAGTGGGGGGGATGCATGAATGGATGGATGGACGGACGGATGCACAAGGGGGAGAAAGGACCCCCCTGCAGATCCCCCTGGATATGACTCTAGACCCATCTCGGGGGGTGCTGACACTTGGGATGGGGCGGGGGGAGGCCAAATGAATTCCACCTGTCTCTGTGGCACCAATGGCTTTTGGGGGATGCAGCGTTGGTGGGACACCTGTCAGGAGTGAGGGGTCAGGGCAGCAAGGTGCTGCAGTGGGGTGTCCCCCCATGTATTCTAAACTCACCCATATCACCACCACTTTTTGCTGGACATCCTCCTGCAGGACACTGGACTGACACCCATGGGTGCTCGTGACACTGGAAGGACAGGGGTTCTTACGGGGGACCATGTGGGAGGTACTGCTCAGGACATCGCTGTAGGTGGGGGTGCAGGTGGACAGGGGGCACCTCCAGGCCGGTGCCCAGGTATGGGGACCCCTTGCAACCTCTTCCCATGATGGGGGGCTCAGACAGCCCCAAACCACCAGCCCTGTGGGGCTGCCACGAGGCCAGGATGGGGCCACACTCTGTCCCAGTGGGGTGGTCTTGGGGCAAAAGGTCTTGAGCCCTGGACTGCTGTGGGTGCCTAGATGGACACCTCGGGATGGGGGCAAGGGGTGTCCCACGCCGCAGCCCTCAGGGAACCTCAGGGACCCTCTGCTTGTGTCTCAGTGGGTGCACAGCCCCTGGGTCTGGTTGCAGGTGGAGGAGGGATGTGGGGTGCTGGATGCTGCTCCACTGTGCATCTCGAGGACAGGGCACCGGGCGGGGGGGGGCGCGGGGGAGCCAGGGGGGGCCGGGGTCCCGTTGCATCCCGGACCCCCTGCCCGGCTCCGGGCCGCTGTCCTCCCCCCGCGCCGATATAAATAGTAGCGTCTTCCCGTTCCCTAAATTTCCTCGCTGACGTAGCGCTCACGTCATTGTGTAGGTTGATGCTTTTCTATGAATGAGCCGAGATCCCCGTTACTACGAGCCCGATCCTATAAAAGCCCCGCGCGCTGCGGACAGCGCAGCACCGACACCGGCGCCGGCCCCGCCAGGAGCCGCGGGGCCCCTGCCTGGCCTGGCAGCTGCGGGAGCCCGCAGGAGGTAAGGCACCGGCTGGGCTGGCCCCCAGGTAAGCGGGGACGGAGCCCGGTGAGGGGGCGGGAGGGGGCAGCGGAGCCCCGCGGCACCGGGCGCTGCACCTGCCCGCCCCCGAGGGGGGTGGTGGGGGGCGGAGCAGGGGGGGACCGGGACACCGGTGAGGGGGGGCAGTTCTGCGGCGGGCGGGGGCGGCGCGGTGCCGCCTGTCGCAGCCCCACGTGCGGGCCGGGGGCGGGGGGCGGCGGGGGCGGCGGGGCCGGGCGCGGCGCCGGCGGGGGCGGTCCGCGGGGGCGGGGGCTGAGCGCGGGGCCGCCCCGGGGGGGGCGCACCGCGGGGACCGGCCACCCGCGCCTTGCGGGGGCTAGGGGTGGGGGGGAGGCGGGGAGAGGAGGGGAAGCGCATCCCTGTGTGGTGTGTGTGTGTGTGTGTCCCGCTCTGCGGTGACACCGGTCCCTGCTGTCCCCTCTTACGGCATCCATCACTGACGGAACCCCTCCAACCCCATCCCGCGGGTGCCCAGCACCCTGCACCACCACCTCCCTCGGGTTCCCTCGCACCCTGGTCCCCCCGCTCGAGTGCTGCCAGCTCCGCAGCCCGGGGGGGTCCATCGCCTTCACCCCGGTGCGTTGAAAGAGTGCGGAGATCCCGTCGAGGAGAGCCCGAGTCAGCGCGTCGGCACCTTGGCTCTAGACTGCTTACTGCTGCGTAGGGACAGGACAGTAACAGTCTACAGTCATGGCTACTGAAGCATGACCCACCGCCGGCACCGGCCCCGCACCGGCCCCGGCCCCGCCGCAGCGCTGGGGGGGGGCGGGCGCTGTCCGTGGTGCTGAGCCGTCGGGGAGGGCGCCCCGACGGTGGGGGGTGGAAGGCGGGAAGGGGCGAGGATGGGGGGGTGTCCCGGTGCCCGCCTGACCCCGCTCTCTCTTCCCCCCCGCAGACACCGACCCCCCCAGGGCTGACGCCCCCCCGCCTTCCCGCTGCAGCCCAGGTAGGGGGGGACTCCCCGGCGGGGTGGACAAGCGTGGGAGGGCAGGGGGCGGGGAGGGGCGTGGGTGGATGCTACCGATGCTGCCGATGCTACCGACATTCCACCCCCGAGCACCGGGCCCCCCCGCCCTGCTCCGCCGGTGCGGTGGCGGAGCCGCCTCCTCGCCGTCTCCAAGGCACCGGCTGTCCCCCCCCAACCCCTCTCGGTACCCCCCCCTCCGACGCCGCCCGGGCGACCGTGGCTTTAGATTGTTACTGTGCCGCTGGGGGGGTAACAGTCTACAGCCATGGTCGCCGGGACAGGCGGACTCGCAGCGCGGGCAGCACCGGTTCCCTCCACGCCCCCACCCGCGGGGGTCCCCGAGGCGGCGGAGGCGGGGCGGCGGGGGTCTCGTCGGGAGCGGCCCGCCTCCCGGGGCAGTAGGAGCTCACATGCAGGATGCAGCTCGCCGCACATCAACTCTTACTGTTCGGGGGGGCGGGCGCCGAACGTCTCCTCCTCGGGCAGGGGGAACGGTGGGGGACTCCCCCCTCTGATCCCCCCATCCTGCCCCCCTCCCCGCAGCCCCTCACCTGCTCTCTCGGCGGGGCCGCTCAGGGGCCGCCCCCGCCGGGCTCATCCCGCCGCATCTGTGCGCTCGGCAGCCGCCGTCCCGTCCCACCCTCCCGTGCCCCCCCGTCCCGCCGCCGATGTACGGGAGGACCACGGGACGTTCGCGGAACGGAGTGGGGCCGGCGCGGAGGGGACTGAGCGCGGCCCGCGGGGCCGGGGCGGGGGTGGCCGGGGGCGGTCGCAGGTTGCACAACCCGCCTGTCGCGTCCAGGAGATTCCTGAGCGGCGAAGTCAGAGCGGCCCGGCCTGCCCCGACACCGGGCACCGGGCCCTAAGCAGCCGGCGGCGACCGGTGCCGGCCGGGCAGGGCCCCTCTCGGGGGGCACCGCGGACCCACAGCCTCGGAGATGGGGACAGAGGGGGCTGGAAGGGGCATAGTGACCAGAGAGACCCCGGAGGGGAAGTGGGATGCCTAATCCCTTGGGGACCCCGGGGGTGGGGGGTCAGACACGGGTAGGTGACAGTGTCAAGTGCCAAGAGGACAGGGAGAGCCCCCAAACTAGAACCTCTGGTCCTGGGGTGCAGCTCCAGCACAGAGCTCCTGTGGGTGTCCCACCTAAACTGCATAGGGGCCACACAGGGTCCTCTGCCCACATTCCTTCTCTCCAGAGCAGCACCATTAGGACCCTTACCCACCCATGGGGTCATGCACCTCTGCCCTCACCCAGACAGGCACAAGCCACCACAGGTCCCTGGGGCCAGCAGGGCCACGGTGCAGCAGGGGAACCATGGGCAAGGGAGTATCTCAGGTACCAGGTACTCACTCTGCACTGCCCCATCTCCTGCCTTTGACTCCTGCTTTTCCCATCGCTGCTGCTGGTGACGGGCCATGCACCTCACACCTCCAGGAAGGGGATTTTCGGGCAGTCCCATCAGCGCTCAGGTAAAGCCGCAGCTGCATATCCACACTGTAAAGGTGCCACCCTCCATCCCCCGGGAAACCACCCTGCATCCCCTGGGAAACACTTCCTTATCTGTGCTCCATCACAGTGAGATTGTACCTGTGTCCCTTCCAGGGTACCCCTGGGGGAGGGGACATGTCCCATGGTCAGCACTGTGGCCCCTTGGGCCCCATGTTCCAGCCTGGGAAGGCCCCAGCTGCCCTGTTGTTGTTTTGAAGGCCAAGTCTCTCCCGCTGACACCCTGGATATAGTTTTTCTTCCAGAGTCCTTAAAAATATCCTGGATTCCTGACACCAGGACTTGTCTTCCAACGGCGCTTCCAAGCCACCGGGCCTGGGGCCAGCTGTGAGCGCCGGGGGACAGAGGCCGTCCAGCTCCCGTGCTCCTCCGAGATCACAGCGGTGCTGGGAAGGAATATGGTGCCAAGGAAGATCGCAGCCCCTGCCATGGCTGAGTTGTTACTTGCCACTTCTACGGTGGAATGGTGCTCAGCAGGGCACAGGCAGGGCACAAACACTGCCTTGCATCAGCAATGCTCCCAGTGGCTTTGGCACACGTTCCTGTGCATAGCCGGGAGGGTGGGAAGGGTCTTTTCGGGACCTCCAGCAGCCGTGACCGTACAGAACCCCACAGCTGAGGACTGGGCTGTGGTGAGGGTCCCAAGGTACTGTCTCAGACAGGATTTCCCTGTGCATCCCCAGGAAAGCACGTGGTCCCAGAAAACTTCTGTCTGAAGCCTGTGACCCACTCCTGGCTTTGCCGAGTGGCATGCTGGCACGGTGGGAATTTGGAGTGGTCGGGGGGGAGGCTGAGCCAGTGTGGCTGGTGGGGGGTGCAGGGAGAGTTGCTGCTGCCCCCCCAAAGGCCGGACAGCTGCCCACCGGCTGCACACACTGCTGTTGCCAGCTGACAGCTCTTGGCTAAACGGCCTTTTGTGATTCAGCCGTGTTTATCCCAGCCCGCGGCCCAGCCCAGCGTGGGTTTCCATGGAAAACTTCCATCCAAAACAAGGAGAGAAGGAGCTACAGCAGGAGTGACTCAGCCACAACTGGAAGCTTCTGCGGGTGAAGCAGGGAAGGGGGGGGCTGTTCCCAACGGCTTGGTCCTGCTCCGGCAGCAGGGCCCGGGGCTGGCCCCTGGCTCTGCCCTGCCTGTGCTGCTGCCTCCTTGCAGGCAGGAGCCAGGCAGCTTTGGGGGAAACTGCATCATATGACGGTCTGCAAAACACATCACCCTCCCAGAGCGCCCCCTCCCCACGCCAGTGCCAGGCCCCGCTGGTGGAGACAGGGGAGGAAAAGCGTGAGATGAGTAAGGCTCAAACTCTGCCACGATCCGCACCCCATGCCAGGCTTGGTGGGACATCTTTTTCCAGTGCTGCCCATAGGAGGCCCTGCCCGTGCCTGGTGTGCCCCATGTGGGTGCTGGCAGGGTGGGCACCGAAGGACACCCCGAGTTGGCGATGACAGAGGGGAAAGGGGCGCGGAGAGCTGGGGAAGAGGTGGTGGGAGTTTGTGGGGAGGCGGCAGCTCTGTCAGAGCCTCTGCTCGTGCTGGTCTTCTCCCACCCTCCCTGAGACTCTGGGAGAGGGCTGGGGGCTCTGCTCACCTGGGAGAGGGGAGCAAAGCCCTTCCCTGCCCAGCCCCAGCCAGGGCAGGCTCCTCACAAGCAGGGCCACAGGCAGGGCCTATCCTTGGGGTCACCTAGGCTACTCCGATGGCTGTGTTGGGTTTGGAAAGGGTCTGTTTGGGGAGGAGAGGGATGACATTCCCCCTGCCAAAACACCCAGGCTCCCGGTGCTTCTGGGTAACACCAGTGGCTGTCCTCAGGGCCCCCTTGTCCCAAGCCAGTGGCATGGCTGCCACCCAGAGCCTGGGCTTGCTCCATCACCCCCTCACTCAGCAACAGCAACTGCTCCAGACTGTTTTTGGGGAAAAAACCGACTCTCCTGGGCGGGTGGGAGAAAAGGAAACCCTCCAACAGCAAAGCGAATGAAGGGTGGGAAGACATCAGTCAGTCTCGTCTCCAGGCAGCTGAGCAGTGTGGCTGCATCCCAAGGACAGACTTGGATCTGCAAGAGAGGCAGAGGCCAGCCCGAGGGCATCTCGCCAGCGGAAAAGGAGGGAGAGGGAAGGATTCCCAGGGCAAACCCCTCCGTCCGGCGGGGACACGCAGTGACAGCCGTGGGAGCCGCTTCCCTTCTCCCATCACACCGGGGCCGAGCAGAACCTCCCTCCGCTGCTCACACAGGCACCTCCCGCGGACAAGGGTCGCGTTTATCTCTTTTTATTAATTTGTTTAAACCCGATACAGGAGCCACCCGGCAGGAGCCATCTTTAAGCAGACCCTGGGAAGAGAGAAGCAGGTACTGCAGCACCGCAGCTCAGGTCACCACCCCTCCCTCCACAGCCCACCCGAGGGAGCCGCCCGCAGAGCCGGCACCGTGCTGCTCACTCACCGCACGCTGGGCTCCTTCCCCATCCCGCTGCCAGTGATGTGCCAAGTGCCTCCCTGTGCCCGGGGGCTGCCGGGGGTCGGCGGTGCGGGGCCGCAGTGCGGGCGGGCGGCCATGGCTGCGGTGCCTCCCCCGCGCCGGGCGATCACCGCGGGGACGGAGCTCGGCGGAGATTAAAGAGCTACGGGCGGGCATGGCGAGAGCGGCTGTTGCCGTCCCTCCACGGCTGCCCAGGGCTCAGCGGGGGCAGGAGCAGAGACAAAAGCGCCGGTGCTTTGTCGCAGCTGGTCACTGTGTTCTGCTGGAGCTGCTGCTACAGCTCTCCCCCAAAAACAGCTTCTCCGACGTGGTCACCAAGGAGCGCAGACACCCCACACCTTAAAACGAGCTGTGACACAGCCCAACTGAAGTGGCCAAGCCGGCCACCACTGCCCAACCCCCCCGCTCCCACCCAACACCCCCAGGACACCAGCCTGGGGCTGGGCTGCAGAGAAACTGCCTCCTCCTGCCACCACCACCATTGTGCTGCTGTGTAACCAGCAACAAAACGAAGGGTAAAACCCCCACAGGGCCAAGAACCGCTTGTTTCTGCTGCGTTTAACCCAAGGCAGCTCCCAGGCCTGTTCCCAGCTGAGGGAACATGGGAAGGACTTCAGCCCGTGCCCCTCTGCCCGCTCCTGTCATACTCTGGCCCTTGCAGGGACGACACTGCACTGTCCTTCTGCCCAGGTAGGGGAAAAATGAAGAATTTACACTCGATTCCTCTCTTTTACCAACTACAATCCTCCAAGGAAAGCCTTGGTTAGAGAAGACCTCCAAGCACAGCCTTGTCCCCGAGGCTGGTGCCCGGTTGGCCCCAGCACTGCACTGGGCAGCAGCCAAGCAGAGCACCTGCAACTGTAACAGCAATAAAGGTTCCCATGTGCTTCTGGAAAATATTATCAGAGCCAGAAATGAGTGACAAGTTTTTCTTGGTCATAGAGGCACCTTGTACAGGGAAGATTCAACACATGTACTGAACCAGCAGACGCTTCACTCCTGAAACAAACACCAGCCAGGATTGAGAGGGTTTTCCAGATCTAGACCAGCTGGAGGTTTGACTTAATAGATATTAAACCCCATGAATCTTTGGGGTGTAACAGCTCTGTAGGAGCTCTGTGACGTGCAGACACTTCCTGTGGCTGAGCTGAGGAACCCCGATTTTGAGCAGCTACTTGAGTCTCTGGAAGTACCTCACACACAGAGCAGTATCACCCTCCTGCCCTCAACCCCCCCAAGTCACACTACATGTCATACAATGTTATATATACATATATATAGGAAGTTGGCAAATATCGCCCCAATCCATAAAAAAGGCTGCAAGGCTGACCCTGGTAACTACAGGCCTGTCAGCCTGACCTCGGTGCCTGGCAGAGTTATGGAGCAGATCATCCTGAGTGCAATCACACAGCAGCTACAGGATGGACAAGGGATCAGACACAGCCAGCACGGGTTTAGGAGAGGCAGATCCTGTTTGACCAACCTGATCTTTTACAATCAGGTGACCCACCTGGTAGATGAGGGGAAGGCTGTGGATGTGTCTATCTGGACTTCAGCAAAGCCTTTGATACTGTCTCCCATAATATACTCCTGGAAAAGCTGGCAGCCCATGGCTTGGACAGGGACACTCTGTGCTGGGTCAGGAACTGGCTGGAGGGCTGGGCCCAGAGAGTGCTGGTGAACGGGGCTGCATCCAGCTGGGATCTGGTCACCAGTGGTGTCCCCCAGGGATCAGTGCTGGGCCCAGTCCTGTTTAACATCTTTATCGATGATCTAGATGAAGGGATTGAGTCCATCAGCAGCAAATTTGCAGATGACACCAAGTTGGGAGGGAGTGTCAACCTACCGGAAGGCAGGAGGGCTCTGCAGAGGGACCTGGATAGGCTGGAGAGATGGGCTGACTCCAATGGAATGAAGTTCAACAAGGCCAAGTGCCGAGTCCTGCACTTTGGCCACAACAACCCCTGCAGCGCTACAGGCTGGGCACAGAGTGGCTGGAGAGCAGCCAGGTGGAAAGGGATCTGGGGGTGCTGATTGACAGGGGGCTGAACATGAGCCAGCAGTGTGCCCAGGTGGCCAAGAAGGCCAATGGATCCTGGCCTGCATCAAAACCAGAGTGGCCAGCAGGAGCAAGGCAGTGATCCTTCCCCTGTACTCTGCATTGGTGAGGCCACACCTTGAGTGTTGTGTTCAACTCTGGGCCCCTCAGTTCAGGAAGGATATTGAGGTGCTGGAGCAGGTCCAGAGAAGAGCAACCAGGCTGGTGAAGGGACTTGAGCACAAGTCCTATGAGGAGAGGCTGAGGGAGCTGGGGTTGTTTAGTCTGGAGAAGAGAAGGTTTAGAGGTGACCTCATCACTCTCTTCAACTACCTGAAGGGAGGTTACAGCCGGGTGGGGGTTGGTCTCTTCTCCCAGGCAACCAACAGGACAAGAGGACATGGGCTCAAGCTCTGCCAGGGGAAGTTTAAATTAGATGTTAGGAAGAAATTCTTTACAGAGAGGGTAATCAAGCATTGGAACGGCCTGCCCAGAGATGTGGTGGATTCACCATCCCTGGAGGTTTTTAAAAGAGATTGGATGTGGCCCTTAGTGCCATGATATAGTAATTGGAGTTGGATCAGGGGTTGGACTTGATGATCTTGGAGGTCTTTTCCTACCCAATCTATTCTATGATTCTATGATATATACACATGTATATATATATATACATATATATAACTCTATATACATATATATGTTATTTATATATTATATACTCATGTATACAAGAAAGCTGAAATAAAAAGGGAGATTTAGCTGGGCCCTGGATGAACACTAAAGAGCAGAGTGGTGCAGGGTGCTGCTGACGACTCTAGGGGCACCAAAACAGTGATGGGTGTATACAGATACCAGAGCCCCCTTTATTACACAGACCGTTCTGAAACCTCCCCAGCCCCTGGGGGCTCGGCCTTCTCCCGCCCGGGCCGGAAGCGTTCCAAGAATTCCAGGTAGGCTTTCTTCTGCGCCGCGGCCGCGGGGATGAAGTGCCCGCCGGGGTGGGCGAGCACCACCGGCTCCACGAAGCAGCGGGCCAGCTCCATGCTGAGTGGGGCTGCGATCACGGCATCCGTGTCCCCCACGACGTGCAGCGTGGGCAGGGCGATGGGGTGGCGGTAGAAGTGTCCGTGCACCGGGGAGCGGCTGGCGAACCCGGCCACCAGCACGGCGAAGCCCACGGGGAAGCGCGGGTCGCCGCGGGCCCGCAGCGCGCACACCATGGCGGCCAGCGCGGCGCCCTGGCTGAACCCCAGCAGCCCGTCGAAAGGCCCCTGCTCCGCCAGCGCCGCCGCCACGGCCGACAGAGACTCCTCCAGCCCCTCCGGCGCCGCTGCCGCCTCGCCCGCCTCGAACGCACCGGGCCCCGAGAACCACCAGCCGCGCGGCGGGTCGTCCCCGTCGGGGTCGTCCTGAGCGGCGGCGGCGGCGGGCACAAGGTGCGGCGCGTCGATGGGCAGCAGCTCTGCGCGGCCGCGCAGGGCTTTGCGGAGGGCGCCGGTGCGCTGGCGGAGGCGGCGGGCGCTCTGCCGGTACCCGTGCAGCGCCAGCAGCCGCAGCGACCGCCGCTCCGCCGCCATGGCCGCCGCCACCGGGAGCGCCGCTTCCGCCTTCCCCCCAAAACGCCGCGCGCTGATTGGCCGGGGGAGGGGAGAGGGCGGAGCAGAGCCACACAGGTGGCAGCGCGCCCCCTGGCGGTGGGGAGGCCACAGGGCAGGGGTGGGGGGAAGGCGGGGCGGTCCCGATGTGTCGCGACAGGACGGGACGGGACCCCCGGAGAGACCGGGGCTTGCAAGGGGTCACTCCCCGCGGGCAGCCGGGGCGGTCCGTGCGGGCAGCGGTGTCACCGAGTTACGGGGTTGCGTCCCCATCCATCCCAGCGCAGGTAGCGGGGGGTTGCCCCGGTGGTGCTTACCCCGGCGGGAGGCAGTGCCTGTGCCCCCCTGCCCCTGCCCACGCCGGAGAGTGGCGGCTGCAGGACCGGGTAAAGGCTGCACTCATGAGGCTGCGGGGTCTCCGGTGCTCGGCTGCTGCCCACCCTCCGGCGGGGCGGGGGGCGCGGGCGGCTTCCCCTGCAGAGAAAAGGGGGTTAAGGAGAGGTGAAGATAAAGGAATGTCCCATCCTCTGCTTGACCTGCGATGAGCCAGCCGGTGCTTAGCCCACAGCGCCCCACGGGGCACTTTGGGGGGACCAACCCCTCCATCTCTGGCAGCCAGGCGGGCGCTCAGCCCGGCAAGTACTGGGAGAGGGGCTCTGGTAGCCCCTGCAAGTCGGGCTGGCAGCGGCCCCATTCCTGCTCGCCGGGAAGGAAGCCACGCGGTGGCGCTTTTGGCACATGGCACCGGCCACCAAACCGCACCGGGCGCTGCTCCCCCCGCCCGTCCCCGGCACCGAGAGAGAAGGGAGCCGGTGACTCCCCCGCCGCCCACCTGTGCCGGCCGGCCGCGGCCTGGGGGCTGTGTGCCGCCGTGGTTCGCCGTCCACGGCCCCAGGGACTGGCTGGCGTAGAAGTCCATGGGATAAGGCTGCTGCCACTCGATGTCCTGGAGAGCCACCACAGCCTGTGGAGGGGACAGGGAGCCGTGACTGTGATATGGGGGGCTGGCAGTGGTCCCAGCACAGTGGCTTGGTGCTGGAGCAAAGCTCGAGGTTACATGGGAGATTGGATATCCCAGCAGCCTGCCTGCACTGGGCAAAGAGCACAAATGGAGAGAGGAAGGGACACTGCCTGACTGCAGGGACGTTCCCAAGCTTGCCCCAAGCCAAGACTGGCCCCCCAAAATAAGAGCAGGGTGCTCACCTCATAGGGTGTCAGCAGGGGCTTGCTGAAGGCTTCTCCCCAGTCAATGGAGAGCCGGGGACAGGCTACCTGCACCCACCTGGAAGGGACACAGGTGACAACAATGGGGATGAGCATTTTGGGAAGAACAAGCCACAGTGAAGCCCCTCAGCAGCACCCCAGAAGGTCTGTGCTGTGCCAGAGCCACCCTGGTAAGGACAGCCATGCCCCCTCCCTGCCCTGTGGGCACAGCTTGTGCAGGAGTGCACAGTGCTAACCCAGCTGACAGCAGGACAGATGTGGCAAGGATGGCTTCAGGCAGCGCTCAGAGGCCTGGACAGGGATGGGGCACCCTGGGGACCCCATGTGGGGGGCTGGAGGAGGGGTCAGCAGCACTCACGCATCCACATCTGGGAAGAGCTGCAACTTGCTGGGGAAGATCTCGGACAGCAGCACCCGCACGTAGGGCCGGCCCAAGGCACGGAGACACAACTCCAGGTGCTGCGGGGGGAAAAGGCACCCAGAGGGGGGAGTTAGGGGCCCCCATCAAACCCCCCAAGCCCTGCCCACTGCCCCTTCCTGTCCATCAGACCCTCTGTGGGTCTCAGCCCCACGGCCGTGTCCCCTTGGCAGTCGCAGGCCAGGCGCAGTGTCAGGGACTGCGGCCGCGGCTCCAGCTCTCCCCAGCACGTGCCTCAGCCTAATGAAGTAATTACTGCTCAATGACAACAATCTGTTCTCGTTAGCAGCTGCCTGCCCTGGGACACCTGCCTGCCGTGGGCTGGCTGTGGCCAGCGCCTGCAGGAGGAGAAGGGCCAGGGATGTCCTTGTCCATTGGAGCTGCCACTCAATGGCCCCTGCCCAGCCAGCCCTGGCCATGCCCGTGTCCTGCCCCCATGGAACAGCAGCTGCAGGATCTTGATGCCCTGCTGTGCCCACTGGTCCCTTCACTACCCCAAATCTCACCTGCAGCTACCCCATAATTTCTGGGTGTCAGCAGGGCACCCCATTCCCATGGGGCAGGATACAGTTGTCCTGCTCTCCTCACCCAGCTGGGGTGCAGAAAGCACCAGCACGGCAGCTGAGCAGGGATGGTGAACCTGATCGGAAGTTCATCCAATTAAAACAAACCCAGGGAATTAATTGCTGAGCTGTCTGAGCGGGAGGGGGTGGTCTCCAAGACTGGCCAGCTCTCCCCAGCAAGGGGCAGGTTTAATGAGCCCTTGTCCAGCCTCCCTCATCTACTGCTAATTGCCCTGCTTGCTTAGCTCAGGGGCACACAGACTGGGGGCCAGTGGCCAGCAATGGGTTGCCAGTGGTGTCACGTCCACCCTTGCCCCGGCAGCGAGGACACTGTGCCAGCGATGCCATCGCTCACCAGTCCTTACCCCCACCCAGCAGCAGCATCCAGTGTCCCAGCGGGGGCCACGGGGAGGAGGTGGCTGGTACCTGCAAGATTTTGGGGGAGCCCTGACGCCCCAGTGTGCCCAGGATGAGTCCCCAGCAGTGGGCACCGGCGGCAGCGTGGATGGCGTCCTGCCGAGCGCGGTGCATGCGCTCGTGGCTGTAGTGCTCCTGGGAGAACACCTTGCTGTAGGGGTCGTACCTGCAAAGCACAGCCAGGCTCACACACACACACCCCATCACCTGCCCCCCCTCTGCACTGGTCCCAAATGATGCCTGTCTCTCATTAGCACTAATTGCCTCCCACAGCATCTGTCCTCCTGGCTGATGTAGGACCAGCTCATTAGGGGACAAGGACAGGGACAAGTGTCCCACCACAGCACCCCAACACCCAGCACAGCCTGGGCTCCGCGCTCGGCTTCGTGCTCAGCTCCCCCCTCAACCCAGCTCATCAATTATGAAGAAACCTTTGATTTGTTGCTTTGTTTGACGAGGAGAATTTTAATCAAATCCCACTCGGGTTTCGGCTGCTTCACCAGCGCCATAAACCTGACGTGCGCCTCCCGTTCGTAACAAACGACCTACTAGGAAATTCAGATTCCGCCAAATGGGCCCAGCCTTTCACTCCTGATATTTCATCTGCTTTCAGCCGCCTCATCATCGCGCTTTATGGCCTCTGCCTGCAGCAGCCGGGCTTTAATGGCTGCACCTCCACGAGCTTTCACAGGTACTTGTCAAAATGTTTATATTCAGCCGGAGTAAATGGCTCGTGTTCATCTCCCCGCTGCACCTCCTCACCCACCCCGCAGCCTCTCACCTGCCTGTGCCTGCTGCAGGTAGCTGCCTGCCCAGCCCTGGGGTACGGGGTGCTCCTGGCATGCAGGGTGGGGACAGCTGGTCCCTGGTGTGCTGGGGGTTGTTGGGTGCTCCCCACCCACCCATGGGGGATTGGAGTGGGTGCCCGTACCTGTATGCAGGTATCCCCGGGTTGGCAATCATGATGGACTCCAGGTGGAACCGCCCGTCACCCAAATACCTGCCAGGAGGGGAGGGAGAGCTACGGCACATGGCAAGCAGAGGCACCCATCCGTGTGTCTGCAGTTTCCCAAGCCACAGGTGCGTGGAGATGCCAGGAATCCAAGCTCCCGTGGTGGGGCCCAGCAGGCACAGCAAGGGCTCCCTGTCTCTGTGCAGCCCCAGGCACGGCGGGGCGGGAGAGCAGCCATGCTCAGAGCAAAGAGGGATGCTCACACAGGCACGGGGTGGCTGGGAGCTGCTCCATCTCAATGGCTGGTTCTAGACGTTGCTGCTTCCATTTCTAATCGGATTTCAAGTCAGCAATTACATTTCAAAGCCTTTCATTCAGCTGCCCTAATGGAGTGAGGGCTTGGAAAATGAATTCAGACGTAAAACTTGACTAGATTTTGCCCTTAATTGGAGAATGACATTTTGGGAGATCAAAGCTAATTTGTCTGCAAAAGTTAGCCCCAGAGACGGTGCAAAGAAGAAAATAATAACGCAGGGAGGACGCAGGTAAGGCAGCTGGTTGGTACCGCACTGCCGCTCCTCTGGCAGTGGGAAGGACATGCTCTCACCAATGCATTGCCAGCCTGGCCACCCCTTCCTGCTCCTGATGCCCTTGGAGAGATGCAAAGCAGAGCTGGTGTGGCTCAAGGTGAAGCCAGAGCTCCCACCGACCCCACGTCCAGCAATCACAAGCTTGTTTTCCCCGCACAGCCGTGCTCAGAAAGGCACCAGCGCTGTTGGCTCCCAGCAGTGCAGGTGAGAAGGAGCTCTGCAGGGCCCAAACCCACACCAGGGCTCCCCAGCTCCCCCCAAGGGTGGGGTCCTTGTATTTATTTATTCTGCAGCACACTGTATTCACAGTACATTAAGCATTTCCATTACCTAAAATAATTAGGTGATAGGAAGCGAAGTGCTCCCTCTAATTTGCTGTCCTTAAATAAAATTAATGTTGCTGTGATGTTGGGCCCCAGCCATTTGTCTTTTCCAATTATCCACCCGCCCTTCCATCTATTATCTATTCTGATATACGACTCAATTATTTCCTCTGTGCTACAAGCACCCGCCACTTAAAGCACCGTGAGGAGCTGGAGGGGGCCTGTCCCAGCCTGTGGATGTCCCCCACCACACCCCACCTGAAGCTGGGCAGGGGGTACAGGAAGCTTGGGCAGCCTGGGCCAGGTGGGAGGGTCCTGGAAGACTCCAGGTACTTACACAATGGCATCTGTGTCCTTGGTGAGCCGGGGTGATGTGCAGCCCAGGATCTCTCCTGGGGACAGTGGCTTGCACTGGGGCACACACACCTTGTACTGGGAGCGCAGCTCCTGTGATGCTGCCTGTAGGAGATGTGAGGTCAGCAGGGACAGACTACCGCACAGAGGGTGGCAAAAAACCCTTGGGAGCACCCTGGCCCTGGCAGTCCCAGCTGTTGCATCCCAGCACAGAACAGAGGAGGGGAGCCAGCCTGCTTGGGGCGGCACCAGTAACAGCCCCACACAGCCGGAATGCTCATCGAGGCTCAACAAACGTATCAATTAAAAGACAAGGGAAAAGGCTTAACGCTTGGATAGCCCCATGTTTAGATAGACATGGCTCAAGAGGCTCATTCATCTCCTCCCGTCCTGCCCAGCCGGCCGTTCAGGGGCAGACAGACAGACCCGATGGAGCTTCCCCGGCCGCTGCCGGCACTGCATCAAAATGCCAAGTGCTCCACTGCCTGCCCTGACATTTACAGAGCAGCTCCCGGGGGAGCCAGGGAGGGGTGCCGCCATGAAACATTGATCAGAGTTATTATAAAGTACTTGATCAACATTACGGCAGCAGCGTATTATTGCAGCGACTCGTCAGAGGGGAACCGGCACCACCGGCACCCTGGGGCAGCGGCTCCCATCCCGGAGCTGGGATAGGGAAGGACTGAGCCAGGGGCCAAGGCAGGGGCAGACAATAGCCCCATCATGTGCCGTGCACTTGCCAAGGGATCTCCATCTCACCTGCAGCGTGGAGACAAACTGGATGGTGCTGACGAGGGCCAGGGAGGCGCCCGCCGCGAAGTTGAAGCGAATGGTCTCAAGGAAATGGGATGCATCGATCTTTATGTCCACGAACACATAGAGCATCTTCAGCCCCTGAGTGGAGTCGATGGGAACTGGTGACAGGAGGAGAGAGGTGTGAGTTTGGGGTACACCTGGGGCTCCAGCGAGCCCCAGGCTGTGGTTGCCTGTGGGATAAAGTTTGTTGGTGGGGCTCCCTGTGCCCAACTGCCCTGGTGTGGGCAGGGTGGGCTGTGCCACCGCTCTGCCTGTGCTGGCACCCTGGGCAGGGGGTGTAGATGGGATCTGTGGAGAGCACCCGCTTGTTTCTTTCCGGATAATGGCAGCCTGGGGAATCAATGAACACAAATCTAATTACCCCCAGTGCTAAGAAGCCTTTGTCACTACGATTAAGTGAATAATTAAAGTACACAGAGTCCACATCGATCCGCAGCTCCGCATTCACTTCCCATTTTGGTGCTCTTCACCTGATCACAATTAAGTGCAAATTACTCCCTCCTGCGGGGCACGTGGGGCCGGGAGGGAGCAGGAAAGCGTCTGTGTGCCCTACCATCAGCCACGCTGGTGACAAGAGAGCCATGAGCAGCCCAGAAGGAGTTCAGCATCCCCTCAGCACCCTGTGGGTGCCCTGTGACCCACCCAACCCAGTGCAGGTAAGCAGATGGCAGCTGGGTTGGTGACAGTCAGCCTGGCATTGCCTGCCTGTCCTTGTAGGGAGCAGTTCCAGAAGATGTGACTCCCATTTCCTGGAGCAGGCCAATGGATACAGTCCCTTCCTCCCCTTCCTGTTGTTCATTCATGAGCAGCAGGATACAAACCAGGAGTTTTATACTCCCTGTTCCAGTGGTGCCCATAACCCTCCTTCCATAACAAAGCACCAAGCACAGATATTTATCACCACGAACGCTCTCACCGACGTGGCTTTTAGGACAGAGTTCTCAACTGGGGAGTCAGTATTTCACACGGAGCCTGATGCAATTCTTCAAACCCATTTATACGACCCCATAAACGTCCAGGAGGGCTGCCAGCTGCCGGGAGCACGGCAGCATCAGGGATGCACGCTCCTGCCGCTCACTACGGCAATTCTGCAGATCCACCTTAAAACCCAGAGCGTCTTATTGTTATTTTTGGGCTGATTCCATCCTGGGTGGACTTCAAAGTTAGCAGCATCTGGGACAGCAGCGCAGTTTCCATGGCAACTGGATCCAGAGTACTGTCCGCCTGGGGAGCACACAGCCTCCTCCTCCCTTCCCCGCCCAGCCTGCACTGTACCCGCAAAGCTACCTTCCCCAGCCCCGGGGCCAGCGGGACCCTCAGGCCCTCGCTCCCCTCTGCCATCATTCCTGACTTCCCCCAAAGCCCACTGAGGTAGGGTAGGGGGGCAAGAGCAGCCTCATCACCATTGGCAGCTCCTGAGCCAGTGGGGTCCTGCCAAACCGCGGCCTTGCTGCTCTGCTCTTGGGCGCAGGGCTGCGATCTGTGCACTGCAGCAGCCGAGCAGGACGAGCATGCCCTGCTGCACCCAAAACCCTGCCTGCAGGCAGCCACCCAGCCAGCCTGGCCCAGTGCAAAGCCAGCAGTCGAGGCTGGGGAGCAGAAATCCCTCTGGGAAGGGATTAGCCCTTGGCACTAAGTCTCCGGGCTGGCATTGAGCAGGGCGGGGGGCCGCTCCTCATGGCACGGTGGCACAGTACAGCCTCTGCAGTGCCATGCACGGCCACTCTGGCAGTGCCACGGGGCTGAGTGTCACCTACTTAGGCAGCTGTGTCCATAGTGCACCAAGAAGTCAGCGCCCAGGGCCCGGGCCGTGTAGTCATCCACGCAGCACGCGCCGTAGGTCACATCACCCATCACCACGGCCTCCGCTTCCGTGAACCTGCGGGAAGGCAAAGCAGTGAGAGTTGTGGCTGGCTGTGCCACCACAGCCCAGGTCTTGCCCCCCAGCCCCATGGCACTGGGGGATCCCACGCTGCCACCCAGCCACGCGCCAAAGAGGACAAGCACTGGCTACTCTCCGAGATGTCAACATGATTAAGCTGGAGAGCGGTAATCCGCCTCTTCAATTGGGTAAAGCTGTTTGCAATTCAGCGGATTATCCACTCATCAAACAATACGCTGCCAGCTTCCTAATGCTCCAGCAGGGAGAGCAGCAGAGGGAGACCCGGCACAATGTGGTGCTGCCACTGCCACTGGCCAGCCCTGGGGACTGGAGCCACCAGAACGGGCAGAACAGCCACGGTGGCATCTCCAGCCAAGTTGGCCGAACCTCCATCACCCCATACCTGGGCACCATGTGAGTCAGTGCACCCTAATCTCTGCCTAGCTGTGTCACCCATGGGTGCCAGTTTGGCCAAGCTGGGTGTGCTCCAGGAACAGCTGGTGCTGAAATGGTGCTTGGCACTTGGAATAGCACCAAGAAAACACTGATGCTGTCCCCTATCCCTGTCTGGGATCCCAGCATTCCATCACAAGTCCACTGGGCACCTGCCAGCCAACGGGCAGAGGGGCACACACCAGCACCGAGCAGCAAAGCCAGGGCTCTGGCATGATTCAAAGGCGCCTCCTTTGTGGGTATTTTATTGCACCATTTTGGGGGATTATTAGCTTGGCTGCCATCCCAGGAAGCTGCTGTGGTAGCCTGAGGAGGAGAGCAGGTATCTCGATGACAAAGCCCCGCGCCTGGAGGGGCTGCTTAAACCAGATGCTAATTCCTTATTTACTCCAGGCCACACCAGCAGCTGTAGCTCGGTGCCAGCGGGGTCCCCCCTGCTGCTGGCACGGGGCTGGGGCGAAGGGGGCCGGGGGAGGAGGGGGCCCTGGCACAGTGTCACCCCTGCCAGCACCCAGCGCTGGCTGGGGGCCAGGGTCCCGCACTCCCCCCAAGCACCAGGCAGGGAGCGTTACGTCGGCGGCAAGAATAGAAATGGTGGGCAGAGCTGGGCAGATGGCAGAAGGTGGAGAAATGGCGGAGCGTGCTGAATATTAACAGCTCCGGCCTATCTGTCACCGCCTGGGGAGGGGGACAGGGGAGTAGCTCTGCTGGAACATCCCTGGAGAGGGGGCAAAGCCATCCTCACCTCCCGCGTCCAGCCTGGGTGTCTCCCACTCCACGCAGTTTTCCAAGGGTGCAGTTGGGGAGCGTCAGAAGATGGACCAATCCTGCCAGCTCCCAAATCCCGCGATCCCTCGCTGCCAGTGTGGCCCAGATGGACAGATGGCTCCTCCACTGCCTGCACGGCCACGCCGTGTGGCTGGGGGCTGCCAGTGAAGGTTCAAGAAGGCTCTTACCACCCTCTCAAGCCCTCAGCCCCCTCCTCTAATGAGAGGTGATGAGATGAACATGAATCAGACTCCACACATCTCAGCAAAAGTGGAAAATTATTCAGCTCCTTAAGATTCAGGACGGGGAGGTCTGACTCAGAGCGGCAGCCAGCGCCGCTTAATTTTTTATAGATTAAAATGTATGCAAATTGGCCCAAACCCCAGAGAAAGTCCCTGGGGGTGAAGAGCAAGAAAGTGAAATAGCAGCGGTGGAGGAAGGAGGGCAGAGGTGCCTGTGGCCCCTGCACACCTCACAGGGCTGCAGCCAGGACGCACATGGCCACTGGCCCATGGGCAGGGAGAGCCAGGGCTGAGCCCTGCCCCAGTCACGGGGAACATTCCTGCTCTGGCTGCTGGGAGAGGAGCCACAGCTGAGCACAGAGGCTGTGGGACGATGGCTGGTGAGGAGGGAACCCGATGGTGCTGCTACTGTGGCCGGCATGGCTGGAAGGGAGGAAGGAATCTGGCGGTGCCACAGGAGGGGCACCTGGCTGGCACAGCACGCACCAGGATCACCGGCTCTGGCTGGGCTGGACGGTGGAGCGGAGCAGTAATCATCTCCCGAGACAAATCAAAGGCAGGCGCGAGGGCCTCCCCTTGATGTTTTAATCAGTTCGGTGTCGCCAGAGTCTTTCATCAAACTACAGAGGAAGGAAATGTCAATTAGCAGCCACCTGCCTCCGACACAGGCTGGGGAGCTGCTCACCAACCAGACGGGACCAGGATGCAGGCAAGGGGCAGCCATGGGAGCGTCCTTGCCGGTGTTT
Source organism: Pyrocephalus nanus (assembly GCA_038380795.1). NCBI lineage: Eukaryota > Metazoa > Chordata > Aves > Passeriformes > Tyrannidae > Pyrocephalus > Pyrocephalus nanus. The sequence goes on from CM076281.1 coordinate 4,936,031, forward strand.
TGTGTGCCTGGATGTCACCGCAGCTGTGGATGGGTCCCAGCAGCGCGCTGGCAGGGAGGACGCGGTGACGGGGATGTCCCCACCCAGCGCAGAGACGCTCACTACAGCTGGGAGCTCATGAATATTGAACACGTGGGGAGGTTATTCATCTTTTACGTCCCGCAAACCCCAGCTCATTCTGAAAAACCGCCTGGCCTTAGCATTTTTCTCATCTCCCCCTAATTCATTATCTCCTTCTTTAAACAGATGGCTCCCAAAATCCCATTTACAAAGCGCCATGCTCAGCACTGGCAGGACGTGCACCTGGGTGGGCCAGGTCCCAGCCCCAGCCCCAGGCACTGGGACCCCCAGACCCTCCCAGCCCCACTCTCCCCTGGCCAGCACAGGACAGAGATGAGAGCAACCCAGGGACAAGTTTGGGGGCTGAAAATGCTGGGTCAGAGACAGGCACACACGAGGCCCTCATGTCCCCAAGCCAGACCCTGTCACCTGACCACAGGCACTTGGCCAGAGCAGCCCTGATTTATCCCGGCCCCTCGGCAGATGAATGAGAGTGTTTGCTGCTGGCAGGAGTGCGAGGTCCCCTGGCAGTGTGTGAATGATACAGTGCTGCTCCTCGAGCCATGAAGCAGAGCCACTCTGCCCAGCAGGGAGGAGTCCTCAGCCCCAGCATGTCCATCATGCCTGGCCCCACCAGCCCTTGGTGGGGAGGGGATGGAGGGGACCAGGCTGAGAGTGGCTAGTTCTGGCACCAAGGGGCTACCGGAGGATGGAACAAGCACTGCAATGCTGGGGTGCCTGTGTGTCCTGCTGGCGACACGGAGCAGACTGCTCCTTGCTTCAGACCCATGAGCACCCCACAAAACACACACCCACTGCCCACCCTGCACTGAAGCCCAGCCTGTCCCAGGACACCCATGGGTGCTGTTGTCCTGGGCCGTGGGGGCTGAGTGCAGCCCTGTCCGAGAACAATGCACTTAATTAGCAGAGAAGCCCATCACCAAGCCCCATTACCACACTCCCAACTTCATTAGCACAGGAAGGCTGCACATAATTAAAGTAATGAGTTTGCAATTTTATTGCAATCGGCGCTGGAGGAGCCCCACTGCAGCTGGGCAATCACAGGGCCCTGCTGAGCCTCTGCAAGTGGGTCGGGGTGGGGACAGGTGGGTGTCCCTGCAGCCCCCCAGGAGCAGACATCTCTGGCTGGGTCCCTTCCCCTCAGGGGACCTCTCCCTCTGTCCTCACTGGTGGTGCCAGAGCCAACACCACCATCCCAAGGGACATGTCCCAGAGTATCCCAGCTTTGCTGGCCCCGTAGCTGCAAAAACCCCCAAAGTAAGGCAAACCAAGGGCCAGTGCATGGTGGTGGCAAAGCCACCAGGTGTGTTCTGAACCAGATACTGCCTGTTCCCTCTTCACCATGGCCAGGCCACAGAGCTCTGTGGGATACAAGGAGGTGGCATGAAGCACGTGGTGGTAGGCACCACACCTGCACTGGCACACCACAGCCCTGGGAGGTGACAGCCCTATAGATCCCCCATATTTTCCCCTGCCCGGTCCCCCTCATGCAATCAGCACCCAGGTAGAAGGTTTTAGACATCTCCAATGAAGTGAGAACTTTATTCTTCCTAATGATGCTGTTGTGTGGTTAATGATGGTGATTAAATTCCCCTGCACAGCGTGCACCACTCTGCCAGTGTCTCCAGGTTGTGCTTAAAGGACAAGGGGATAAGGACTGGCCAGCAGAGCCACAGCACTGTGCAGCTGAGGCCAGATTCTGACCTCTCAGTGTCCCAGGATAGTGCTTTGAGACCTCCTAGTGATGATGCCAGTTTCACCAGCACTCGTTGCCACATGGCAGACCTGCCTGGCCAGGGGACTCGGTGACTGCATGGCACTGGAAACCTGCTGGGCACACCAGCCATGGCACCGGGGACTGCCAGGCACAGCAGCCATCAGGGGCTGTTTTGTCCTGGCCATAGTGGGGCATTTCAAGCTCTGCCACAGCTGCTGAGCTATGTGCACAGATGTTTAACTCTTTACTGCCCAACTAGAGACGATTCAAGACCCCACTGTCACTTTGAAAAGTCCCCATGAGCTCCCGGGCACACCACAGCAGTCACTGGGATGGTCTGCACCCCTTCAGCACTGCCTCACACAGATGCTCAAAAGCCATCAGGAGCTGGGAGGTTTTAATGCTGTGGCAGAGCAGCCTGTGCAGGCACCAGGACACCCCTGGCCCCTCTTCCCATCGCCCTTCCCCGCCACCAAGCCACGTCCGATTAGCAGGAACCACTCTCACCATTGTGGCACACAGAGACAGAGGGACTAGCAGCTGCAAAGCCCGGCAGCTGACTTTATTAACACGGAATCAAAAGCCCAGCTGAGAGCCCAGCTGATCCGTCTGCTCCAGCCCCAGCAGGGAGGGGAGCAGGGGTCCACTCCTGGCTACACAGCCCCCCCGCTACAAACCGGTGGTGCAGGGGGCACGGCTGCCGCCTCCTCGGCACGACAGCGGGTGGGCTGGGGGCTGTCCCCTCCCCGAGCCGCGGTCCGAGATCCCCCCACGCGGCTCTCCGCGCTGCCGCCCCCCAGCACGAGTTACCCTCTGCCGAATTACATCAGCCGTGACAAATGGAGCCAATTTGGAAGGTGCCGCGACAGCGTCGTGATGCGGTGCCGGCAGCGCGGCAGACCCCAGCCCCGCCGCCCCCCACCCCCAGCTGGCCGCTCTCCCCGGCACAGCTTTGACAATGACAAACCTATTAACACTAATTAACTGGGCCTCACACTGGTCAATAATGCTCCAAGTGCACTCTCGATTTCAAAGGCTCCAGGCTAAGAACCCCACCGGCCCTCCTGGCGGCAGTGGCTGTGACACTTTGGCTACATCTTCATCCTTGCAACCCCTCGGGGTTCAGCAAGCGCCAGTGCAATGCCGGGAAGCCCAGCCAGGCCCCACCTGGCAGCCCTCTCCTCTCCTTGCCCCACCAGGGCTCCATAGGGGCCTGCTCATTCCCACATGGCAGTGAGGGACACAGTGACACCGCCATCCTCCTGCATGGGGACAGAAAGAGGACTATGTCCTCCCTGAGCTGTCCACACTGCAGCAGAGCAAGCCACATCCCTGCTCTCGGCTCTCCCCAGCACCGCCAGGCCATGGCACAAATATTGTATTAAAAGGCAGCTCTGGCAGAAGGGATAAATATTCCGTCTGAGTGGCAGCTGACACGGCTCCGGCTGAGCCGGAACACAAGAGGTTGGGCACTGTCACCCCAGGGGCACCAGCCCTGGGCATGGCTCTGCAGCCATCAGCAGAGCGAGCAGAGGGAGGGGGAGCTCGCTGGCATCCCCAAACTCCACTTCCCACCAGCAAGGATGGGGCAGGAGGCTGTGGGGATGGGCTGGGGAGAGGGGCTGCTCACTGAGCAATGCCCCCAGTGGGGGCACAGCTATCCCCAGCACGCTCAGCCCTCACATTCTGTCTGTCACCACAGGGAAGGGGACACGCCAGCCCAGGGCTGATGGCACCCCAAGCCCACGTGCCCAAGCTGGCCACGGCAGCCACCCCCAGAGCACAGGGCTGCAGCAATTCCCGTCACGTCGGAGGCTCGTCCAGCCCCAGCGCCGGGTGAGGAGGGCCAGCAGGAGCGGCAGCCGAGCTGCAATTCCACATTAATGCTGGCGATGAATATCAATAGCAGGAAGAGGCAGGCACTAACGAGGCCACCTGCCGACTCACCTCAGGCAGTGGAACTGGGTCCCAAGTGTGTCCCCAAGAGAGCAGGGACAGGGCTGGGCCCACTCCTGCCCCTGGCCACAATCCTCCAGCTGACAGTGCTGGTACCCAGCATGGCCACATCCTCAGCCAGAATCGTGGATGGCACCCAGTGCTCCCAGCAGGGGACTGGCAATGGGGGTGTCTCTGGGTGCTGCATGGTGGCAGAGAAGGAAGGATACAGCCCCCCTACACAGCCTTGAGGCCATCCCCCATACAACCAGCATTCCATCAGTGCTGCCACATCCCCTCCCTTGGCTGGGCACCCCCACCCACACAGCACCCATCTCCCACCAGCACCCCTCACTGTGGCACACAGCACCCCTCCTCAGCCCTGTGGAGCACCCCTGGCAAGGAGGGTGGGTCCAGCAGGGATGCCAGCGCCCCAGAATCCACCGGCACTCTGGCATTCAGCACCCTGGAATTCACCATCCACCAGGAAGTGAGGCTTAAGGTTTCATTCAGATAAAAGAGCCCCTTAATCCGCTGCCTTTGAAGTCGGAGACATGAAAGCGGCTGGGTGCCAAAGCCGGAGAGGAGGCAGCTCCACTTAAAGGGACAAACCCACGCGGAGCTGCCCACACTCACAACCATCCCCTGCCCCCCACACCCGTCCCCTGCCCACGCCCACCTTCCCACCAAGCGTGGGGCTGCCGCAATTCCCGCGGGGGAAACGATGGCAAAGCGGGGGCAAAGCCTGCGGGCACGGCCGCCTTCCCACCCGGCACGGCAGCGGCTGCTCAGCTCCTGGCAGCAGGGAGGCTGAGCCTGCTGGCCCTGGGAAGACAGCTGCTAATGAGTGCCACGACCCCCATGGCAGACGAGGCACACGGTGCTATTAGCACTAATTCACTGTGCTAAAACAGAGAGGGGCTGGACAGGGGGCCAGGGGCGGGTGGGGAGGAAGGGAGAGACGCTCAGGCAATAAAGAGATCACAGCCAATTTCTGCAAGGTGCCTGCATCCACTGTCACTGCACAGCCCAGCTCCTCTTCAGTGCCTCAACCTCAGCCCCAGGCAGCACAGAAAAATCCAGAGGAGCCATGGGGAAGGGGTTACCCAGCAGGAGTCACTTGCAGTGACCCCTTCCTTGCCATCACCACGGCCTCAAGAAGCCTCCCCAGCCGAAGAAAGGCTGCTCCTGAGCTTCTCTGTGCTGGGCAGCATGACTGCAGAGACAGGACAAGGCCACGGGGGAGGAGGACAGATCAGTGCTGCAGTGGTGGCCCCACTGCCAGCCCTCCCCTGGCTGTGGCAGCGCTGCCGTGGCGAGCGCGGGCACTGGGCTGGCGTCAGCCGGTTGTTGACATGGCTGCTCCCCGGCTCCAGCACCCCCACGGGGCCCCAACATGCCGAGCCCGTCAGCAGCTCCCGGCACAGCAGCGAGGGGAGGAGAAGCCGAGCGGCGAGGGCTGGGCTGGGCTGGCGCCGTGCCGGTCCCTGTCCCCAGGGCTGGCAGCAGGTCCCCGTGACCTGCCGCAGGGCAGCAGCACTGCCCAGCTCTGCCCAGCCATGGTACAGCCCCGTGAGTGCAGCTACACTGGGGCTCTCCACATTCCCTTGTCCACATTCCCTTGTCCATAGCCCTGGGCCTCATCCTGCCCGGCGGCCACCCCGCTCCCAGCAACAGTCCCCACCCCCTTGCCAGCCCCTGGAATCCAGCAGGGAAGCGTGGAAAAGCCCCGGTCTTACCGCTCAATGATGTCCGCAATGGTGCAGGCTAACATGAGGAGCCCTTCCGGCATCTGCAGGGCCACTGGGAAGAGAAATAGCCCCGGGGTTAGGAGGGGCTGGAAGGGACATCCTGAAGCAGGGGCCTGGGCACCAGCTCCAGGGTCACCACACTCAGCTCAAGCAGCAGCCACAGAATCACCCTCCCCAGAACAGCCAGAAATTGGCCAAAAGTTCCGGTGGCTTGGAGAGTCGGGGTGAATGTTGTCCTGCTTTAGGCCATATCCACTCTCCCTGCTCACGGCCCCTGTGCACACACCTCATCCCTCTCTGAACCCGCTGACACTGCTGGTCTCTCCCGCTTCCCGCAGTAATGAGTTCCAGATTTTAATTATGTGCTGCACAGGAAAAGGTACTTTATTCTGTTTATTTTAAACCTGCTCCTAATAATGTAAACGTGTGCCCCTGGTTCTCCTGGTACAAGAATGAGTGAATAATCATCCCCTGTTCAGCCTTTCCACATCATTCACAATTCTACATCCCTATCATATCCCCATTCGTTCACCTCTTTTTCCAGCTAAAGGATCTAAATCTATTTAATCTCTCCTTATACAGAAGCTGCTCCAAACCTTTGATCATCCTCGCTGCCCTTCTCCACACCTCCCCTCCCTGCTCCTCTCCTCATTTCAGGAGGGTGGCCAGCAACGATGCAGCATTGTGCTTAGCAGGAATTTATTCAACAACAAATGATGTTCCCTGGTTCGCTCCCTCCTCGAAGCTCAGAACAATCCCTTCCCCTCCAAAGACAGCTGGGCCTCCCAGTGCCTGGGGTCCAGCCAGGAGCCCCCCAAGGGGTGGTGGGGGAGCAGGAGGAACCATGCTGGGGGAGATGAATGGAGGAGGCCCCATTAATCCCGTTATTGTTTCACCTCTCATCCTATTGTTTCACCTTTCATCCCACTCAGATATCCCAGCTTCAGTGGTATCTATCCAAACATTCCCTCCAGATCCCCCTCCAACGAAAGCCCCATGCTGCCAGGCCCAGCCTGGAGCTGTGTACAGACCTGGCTCAAACTGGGCTAATCCCACCCTGTTCCAAACAACAGGGCCCAAGGAAAGCTGCACATGCTCTGCCAGCCCCTGCCCGACCTGGCAGGGCCAAGAACTCAGGGCTCCAGAATCCCCCAGCCCATCTGGGACCATTTTGGCCCATTTGGGACCATTTTGGCTCATTTGGGACCGCCCTCCACCTCAGATCTACAAATGGCTTTGCATTCCCCCATGAGGGGCTGGCAGGAGGTGGCTAGGTCACTCTGCACTGGCACAGCACGATAGGGACAGGGGGTGCCACCCCTGCCCCCCCCCAAACCCCGCTGCAGGCAGGGCACAGGCAGGGCTGGCTCAGCCCAGTGGGAGGCTGCGTTCCCCCAGCAACCAGCCCCTGGCTGGGCTCTGCACAGGCAGATTTTTAAATCCCAGCACGGCTGGCTGGCTGATGGGCTCCGCTCCCAGCTCGGAAGCCTAAATCCCAGCCGCATATTTACATTTAATTAGGAGGTGCCAAGCAGCAAAACACGGCAGAGGAAAGCCAGAGCAGCACGGCTGGGCTGCCTCGCCGTGTCCTGGTGGGACACATGCAGCCCTGCCTCCCACCCCACAGCTGGGATGGGCCGGGCAGCTCTCCCTCCGGCATCACAGCCGGTACCAGCTCAGCTCCCAGAACATCCACCGTGATGCCTGCCAGCCCTGTCAGCTCGGTGCCAGCGGGAAGAGACATTCCCAGGTGGATACAGCGTTTCAACCTGGCTCTGCCCGGAGCCCCTGGAGCCACACAACCCCAACAGCATTTGAAGGGAGGGTGGGGACGCTGGCAATATTCAGGGGTGAAGAGGGAGGCTCCCTGCCCTGATGCCTGTAGCTGATCACATGCTGCTTTAGTGGGATGCACAGGCCACAAGGGAAAGCCTTGGCATCACCCCTGAGGCCACCAGTGCCACTCCCCACATCTCTGGGGCTACACAACCGCCTGAGGACCCCAAGGAAGGTTCAGACCAGAGCTTCCCACCAGCTCCACCAGTGCCAGCCCTGCAGGGGTCCCCCTTCCCGGCCCCAGCAGCATGTCAGGAAAGCACAGCGAGAGAGGCAAGAGGAGAGAGGAGCACAGCAGGGACCTGGCCAGCATCCCAGACACATCTCCAGGCTGACAGGTCCGCACAGCTCAACCTGTCCTGTCCAATGTGATTATAATCCAGAGATACAGATCTATTAACCCCCCTCGAGGGGAGAGGATCAAGACAGAGTCTAAACACTCTAGGGCACTGCAGGCAGCTCAGCATCTCCCCTGCCCCGGCCTCACCCGCCCCAGGGAGGGTCCCAGTGGCACCAACCAGCCCCAAAACCTCACATCCCCCGGGGGTCAGTGCTCACCCTTCCTGGCCTGAGCCTGCCGGATCCGCCAGATGGTCTTGGGGATCTCGAAGTTGTAGTTTGGGGGCAGGGCCTTTGCCGCCTCCTGCAGCTCTGAGTTTCCAAGGATCTCCTCGGGGATCTGCTGTGCAACGTGTCGCGCGGGGGCTCGGGCTGCGGGACAAACCGGGAGGGGGAGCTAAAGGAGGGGCCGGGAAGCCAGAGCACTCCACAGCCCACGGGTCACCAGGGCCCTCGCTGCCCTCACGCCAATCCTTGGAGTCTCTGTGCTCTAACACGACAAGCAAGAGAAGAGGTCGTTGTGCTCAGACCTCTTGGAACGAGCAGGAGAAGGGGCTGGGGTCCTGCCCTTCACGTTGCGAGCAGGTTGCTGCTCCTTTTTTTTAGGGGGGAAAAAACGTGTTTTAGCCCAAAAAGCAACACTGTAACCATGTGAAACCCACTGAGGGAGGGCACACCACGCACAACCTCCTCGTGGCTCATCCGCCAGCACCCCGGCGACACCCTAAAGCACCCCTCCATCCCCCGGCAAGGGGATCCCGTTATCCCACCGGGAGAAAAGAAGCCACCAGCGGCGGGTGATCCATCCCCGGGGAGCCTCATCCTGAAGCCGCCCCCCCCCCCCGCCAGCACCCGCCCCCCCACACTCGGCGATGCCAGAGAGCAGCGGGGGAGTGACAGCAGGGGGATTATTCACTATTTCCAGCCCAACGCCGGCACTCATGAGCCACCAGAAACCCTTCCCCGCACGGCCCACGGGACAACCGACAAAGGGCCAGCTGGGCCGGGACGGCGGCGGGGGAGGCCCGGGACTGTGGCTCCGCCACAGTCCCGGGCCTCCCCCGCCGCCGTTTCGGCCTTCATCCTCAAGGCAACTAACAGAGCGCCCGGTAGCGGCCCCGGGAGCCCCGTGTTGCCCCGATCTCATCGCACCTCTGGCGGGCACCGGGGCAGCGATCCCGGCCCTCACGGGGGCCGCCATTGCTGTGGCGCACGTGGGGGCGGCCAGGCAGCACCAACCGAGCCCCGCGCGAGGCCGGAGCAGCCGCCGGCCGAGACATCGAGCGCGGGTGGGGGGGGGAGGGGGGGGGCGGAGGGGGAGCGCACCCGCCGGGCCCCGACGGGACGGGCGGCGGGGACCGGAGAGAGGGGGATGATGATGGTCCGGCGGGGCGCTGGGCGTGCGGTGGGGTGTGGCAAGAGTTTGTGATGTCAGGGTTGTCCCCCACTTCACGTCGGGGAGGGAGCTTTGCCGCGTCTCGCCCGGCGGTGACGGCCCCCGGGGGCTACCGGGCCTAACGTTAACGCAGGACATCGGGAATGTTGTCATGGTGACGGGTCCGTGTGTCCCCCCGCTACCCGTGTCTTGGGACAGAAGCGAGGGGTGGGGCAGGAGGAACCCGAGGGTAGCGGGGACCTCCGCGGGGGTGTAGTAAGGGCAGCAGCGCTCCCAGAGGGATAACGGGACCCGCGGGGGGGATGGGGGAACAGGAGGGGCAGCAGCGCTCCCAGAGGGATAACGGGAGGAGGCGAGAGGGACCCTCGCCCTCAGGAGGATAGTCCCGGGAGTAGCGGGACCTCCGGGGGACGATAGAAGACCGAGGAGGCAGTGGAGATCCCCCGAGGAAAGCGGGGATTCCGACGGGTCAGTGGGGACAGCTGCACTCCCGGTGGGATAACGGGACCCCCGCTGGTGCCAAAGGGAGGAGAGGCAAGGGACCCTCGAGAGGCAGGAGGGACAGTCCGGCGGCAGCAGGGCCCCACTGGGGTGTCGGGACCGCGGCGCGGAGTGCGGGGGACAGCAGGAACCGGGAGACAAAGGGGACAGCAGGGACCGGGATGCGGAGGGGACAGCAGAGCTCCCGGTGGGGTATCCGTGACCCCGGTGGTTCAGGAGGGACCCAGTGGGGCGGAGGGGACGATAAGGAGCGGAGGACATGATAGGGAGCTGTAGGGAGTCCGGAGGGGCAGCAGGAACCGTGGCGGGGCGGAGGGGACAGCGGGGACAGCAAAGACCCGGATCGGGCGGCGGGACCTCGGCGGGACACCGGGACACTCGGGGCAGAGGAGACGATAAGGGCCGGAGGGGACGCCGTGTCCCCGGGGAGCGGCAGGGACGGTGCTGGGCGGGCGGGACAGCGGGGACAGCCGTGGCCACGGCAGGCGCGGGGCGGCGCGGCAGAGCCCCGGTGTGATACCGGGACTCCGAGTGGACGACAACGGCAGAGGGGACAACGATGGAGCGGGGGTGACAGCCGGTCCTCAAGGGGACCGCAGAGCCCCGGAGGGGCGGCGCTGGGCCATATCCCGCGGTGGGGCGGAGGGAGGGCGGCGGCACGGAGAACGGGAGCAGCGGCACTTTCACGAACTGTCCACGGGAGGCGGGAGAGGCGGCGGCGGCGGTGGAAGGGGGGGCCCGAGGGGGGGCTCGCCCAGCCCAGCCCAGCCCAGCCCAGCCCGGCCCAGCCCAGCCCAGCCCTGCCCGCCCCGTCTCTTCGCTGCCCCGCCCCGCCCTGCCCAGCCCTTCCCGCCGCTGCAGGCAGCGCGGCACCGGCACCGGGCGCCCCTTTATAGGCTCTGCCCGAGGGGGTGGGGGGCGGCGGCGGCGGCCCCAGCCCCGAGGGGGCGGCTCCCCCCTAAAAGCCGGCGGCGGGACGCGCGGCGGGCAGAGGCGCGGCCGGCGCTCCCCGGTGCTCCGGGGCCGGCGCTCCCCGGTGCCGCTGCGGCTCGGCCCGCCATGCCCCCGCGGGGGCCGCTCGCCCGGGCTCCGGCTCCGCGTTCCCGGTACAGCAGCAGCCGCCGCCGCCGATACCGCTCGCCGCCGCCGCGCCCGAGGCTCTGAGCGCCGCCGCCGCCGCCGGGAGACCGCGCCCGCCCCGGCTCCAAGATGCTCCGCCAAGGTGAGCGCCGCACCGGGAGGGCACCGGGCGCCGTGGGCGCCGGGGGCAGCGGGGCCGGCCCCGAAGTTTGTCTTCTCCCCGCCGAAGTTGGGGCCGCGCCGCCGGGCGCCCCCCGCCGCCACCGCGTTTACCGGCGCCGCCGGCGAGGCTCGGGCACCCCCCGGGGAGCGACACCGGCGGGAGCGCAGCGCGCCGGGAAGGCGGGAGCCCGGGAGGAGCGGGGGGAGAGGCATGGCAGGCGCCGAGTCCCGCAGGACCGGGAGCGCGGCGGGTCCCGCGGGCACCGGGGTACGACGGGTCCCGGAGGCAGCGAGGCTGTGGAGGGCGCGGCGGAGCCGGTGCTCGTCCCTCAGAGCGAGGGAACGGGAAACGGGGCTCGCCCGGGAGGCGCGGGGGGTTCGGCGGGGAAGTTGGGGCGAGCCGTCCCGTTCCGCCCCCCCGAGGAGAATCGCTCCGCTGTGACATCACGCGATTTCCATGGCAACCGCCTGGGACATCATCGGGGAGCTTTGTGACATCACGGCGAGGGGAGCAGCCGGCCCTCCCGGGGGGCGCGGGGCGATGGGGGGGGGGGGGGCAGGACCCCCGATCCCACTTCACCCGGGGCCAGTCCTGGGAGATGCTGGGGATAGCGGTGCCATGCGGGGGGATCCCGGGTGGACCCCCCAGTCCCGTCCCGTGCCCTGGGGAGGGGGCAGCTGCACAGCCCCAGGCCCAGCCCTCGCCATCACCACCACATGCCTCTCTCCAGCGAGGCTCCGGCAGCGGGAGAAGGAGCCAACGCTGTGCCCGCAGCCTCCCACATCGGGATGCGGACCCCTGGGCAGGGCAGACCCCCCACTGCCACCTCAGGGATGCTTTTTCCCACTGGGGGAATGTCACCTTGTGGGTTTGGGGCCTCGCGCTCGGATGCTCCTTTCTCCGGCTCCTGCATCAGCTTTGTTCAGTGTATTAACCCAACCAGGCTGGATGACTTGAGAACAAACCCCAAGCCCTCAGAGCAGTCACGGTTCCTAGCCTTGATTCCCAGCCCTGATTCTGCTGGCTGGAGGAAAAGCATCATCCAGGCTAGGAAACTGGGAGCCTGAGGTGGAGGCAGGCAGAGAGGCTGCCGGCAGGGTTGGGTCCCACCAGGGGTAGCCTGTTAAGGTCAAGATCTACAGCATTCATTTGTGGAACTAGAAAAACAAAATGCAAATTGAACAGCCTGTGGGCTAAAGCAAAACCTATTCTTAAAGTTTTTGTCTTGTTAAGCAAGGAAATAGAGTGCCAAATAGGCTTTGTTAAGTGGCAGTCTAATTAATAATTTAAAATCTTGTAGCTGTCTTTCATTAGAATTTATCTGTACATCAACCACAAAATCAGTCAAACACACTCATTTATAAGTTAATACCATTCCTGAATAATTCAACAGGCAGTTAGAAGAGGCCTCCATCCCGCCGAGAGGCTCTCCCCTTCCCACCTCACCCTGGCCAGGTGTCCCTGGGAAGGGGGCCCCGGTCCCCAGCATTCACCCCAAGTGGGGTGCAGAGGGGACACCCCAGGTGTGAGGTGAGAGAGGATGGGGAGAGCTGCTGCCACGGTGCTGGGCTGGGGCCAAACCCCTCCGTGGGGCTCGGGGGCGGCTGGTTTTGTCAAGGGTGGTGGCAATGCAAGGCTGTGCTGGTGGGAGGGAGCGCGGGCTGATGGTGGCACTGCCACCACCTTCCACTCCACATCCCACTGCTGGGGACCGGGGTTGGGGCTGGAGGACGTGGCAGGGCTCGGGGCAGCAGGATCCGAGCCATGGTTGACAGCTCCGAGGGAAGCAGCTCCGTGTGCCTGCTCGCAGGGGGGAAGGTTCGCACGCGGTGCCACACGGGCGAGGGCGTTTGTGGCAGGATGGTGGCGGCGGGGCCAGGGAAGTGCTGCAATTCCTGGGGGCATTTTGGGCCTCCTGTGCCCCGTGAGCTTCATCTGTGGAGACACTGGTGGGATTCAGGGTGGATTTTGTGCGCTGGGATGTCATCGGTGGTGTGGCAATGGATGACAGCGTGAGGTGCAGCTCCAGCCTGGGTGAGGGTGTCAGAGCCCTGCTAGAGGTGGCCACAGGCAGGAGTGCAACACTGGCGATACAGGAGAAGGAGATTTCCAGGTCAAGGATGACACCAAGGTCATGGGCAGCCACGTCCCTGTCCCTGCCATCACTCAATGCATCGATGGGGCATCCAGCCTCCATCCCTCCCTGCCAGAGGAGCAGCCAGTGGGCAGGGTGCAGGCACAGGCTGGGCTGCGGTTCCTGCGCTGGGGAGCCAAGAGCCCAGAAACCTTTCTGCTTATAAAAGTTTAATTTCCTAAAGAGCTGAGAGGAAGCCACAAGCTCTCTGTGCCTAGTGAAGTAAGGGGGGTAGCGGGGGGGAGGTCAGGATGTGGCCCAGGCTGTCCCTGTGGTGGTGCTGGGGGGGAATAGGGAATAAGGAGGGCTCGGCAGACGAGACCTGCCTAGACCTGGAGTCGGAGCCAGGATGCAAAGGAGCCGTCGCCGCTCGGTGACCCGCACTGATGGAGCCCAGCAGGGTCAGAGCCGTGGCCACGCTTGGCTGAATGTTATTCCCACCTTTTGCCTAAAATGCTGTTCTCGCCGCCCCGCAGAGCCATCCGGGTGCCGGAGGCTGTGGGTGACACTCCAGGTGGCCTCGAAGCACTGCCCTAAAAACATCAGTGAACCTGCCGGGGAAACGTAAAAATATGCATTTTCCAGCGTGATTTCACACCCACCTCTCCCCAAAGCACCTGATGGTGCTGGAGCTGGCAGCACGAGCCAGCACCGCGGGCAATGGGTCTCTGTGGTTTGCAGGATGAGGCCATGAGTGGGATGTTGTTGCCTCCGGGCTGGGCAGGGACTTGGGCTGCTGGAAACTGCTGGAGCACTGATGGGTTTTGACAGCAAGAGCTGAAATCCCGTTTGAAGGCAAAAACCATGCAGGGAAGTGTGGGAACCTAGAGGGACATGGTGGTGGCCAGGTGTGACCAGGATCATCTCTCACTGGGGTGTCCCCAGCTCCCAGCAGTGTCGCTGTGGCAGCATGGAAGCAAATCCCCCCCTTGCAGAGGAATGACCTGGGACACAGCCACTTCACCCCCACATCACTGGGGGCAGCTGCCCCGTCCCACTCTGCCCCACACTGGGACATCCCTGGGTGACACTGCTCCCCATCCTCACCCCAGGGAGCTGCTCCATCCTCCCCCAAACAGCCGAAAACTTGGGCTTTTGTTTGCCAAGTGCAATTCCAGGGCTTAGCCACATTCAGTATAAAGTCGGGCTATTAACAGCAGATCATGTTTTCAAAGCGCTTTGGTGGAGTGGCAGAGGCACCCGTACCCCAGCAGTGGTGGCTGTTGTTTGGGTTCCCAGCAGGTTGGGATGAGCAGGGTGTTGCCCTGATTCAGAACCCACTGAAAGAGGATGGAGTCTGATTTAAGAGCGGAGGCAACAGCAGAGAGCCGTGGGGCCGGGAGCAAGCAGGATGTGGCGGGAGTGAGCGAGAAGGAGCTGGGGGTCCATGTGCTGGTGCAGGCAGGTGTGCAGGGCATGGCCCCAGGAGCACCACTGGGATGCAGGAACATCCTTGTCCTCTCTGGTGGCAGTGCTCTTTCCCTGCTCTTTTGGGTGACGCTGCCCCAGCCCAAGGTGGGATGATCTGGCTCAGCCTCAGGTCCCTTCACCAGCATCAGGGCTGGTGCTGTCCTCGCTCCGGATGTCAGCGCCATGTCCCATCTCCCAAATCGAGGAAGCACCAATCCCACTGATCCCCCGTACCATCCCTGCAGAACAGCATCACCATGGAAACCCACAGCCCTGCGCCTGCCGCCCGGCAATCAGGGGGGACACTTTTAGGAATATTATTTTTACTGATGACAAATGATGGAGGCTCGGTGCTGACAGAGGAGATGCCTGTGCCCGGCTCAGTGTTTGGGAAGTGCCAGTGGCCAGTCTTTCTCCTGCCTGTTCTGCCGAGGGCACGTGCTGGTGGGGCAGCCGTGGCTGTGCCCGGGTGTTAAGAGCGGGCAGCAGCAAGCGGCAGATGCAGGATGGGGAGATGCAGGGGGCAATCTTCTTTGTGCAGATTAGGATTGGGGGTTATTAAGCAGAAAATGCTCCATTTGGTGCAGAAAGCTCCTTTTCCTCTTTAGCAGCACATGTACCCGCTGGCCGCTTGCTTCCCGGCGGCGTTGGCACAGCGGCTCAGAGCCGGCACGGCAGCTTGGAGCCAGCCCAGCTTTGGTGAGCAGCTTTTAGCGATGCTTCTGCCTGGGCTGGTAGAGCCATGAATGCTCCAGTGACTCTCGGTGCCAAAAGCTGGTTCCACTCAGGGCTGGGTCTCTTCCCAGCTCATGGCCAGCAGGATGAGATGGCAGAGGGTTTTGGCCTTGGAGAGGTGATGGCACTGTAGGCTGTGGGTCCATGGTGGTCCATTGCATCCCAACAGATCCTGGCTGTGGGGTGAGTGTGGTGCCGGAGCTGGAGGGTGTCGGAGATGCTCCACGTGCTCCCCAAGTCCTGGCATCACCATCACACAGGGAGGCTGCAGCCGTTGTTTACCGGGGAGCAGCGGCGGGAGGGAATTTGGCTGATGCTGCTCTGGCAGGGCTCCTCACGGAGCAGCCCTGCAAGCAGAGGGGAGGTGCCAGCGGCTCCGCCAGCCCCGTGTGCCGCACTTGGGAACCGCTTTCTATTTTTTCCAGCTGCGATTGCACCAGCGTTTGCATTGGTTTGCTCGGGGAAACCCCGTCCGCGTGACCACGGGACCCCCCACCGGTGCCATCCGAAGGGTGCAAAGCCCATCTTTGGGCATGGAGAATATCGTGGGACTTCTTGTCCCTTGGTGGCCTGGGTGAGATCGTGTCCATGAGATCTTCACCCAGACAGGCATCCATGTGCACTAGGGCATGGGGATGTGCTTGCATGGGGCAGAGCCCCTCTGATTCCCTGGGATGAAGGCAGAGGGGGACAAAGGCTGCTGGATGCATCCTCTGCCAGCTCCTGCATCCCCGAACTGCCCTCCCTCCTTGCTGCCTGCAAATTCGGCATCCCATCGGGTGCTGGATACAGCCACCCCGCAGGGGAGCAGAGCAGAGCCGGGAGAGGGGTCGAGATGATTCCCCCCTCGGCAGGGATGTGCCGGGGTGTTTGTGCTAACAAGCCCAGCGTATTATAATTTCAATGGAATTTAAAAAACAAAATAGTCCTCAGACAAACGACTCTGCAGTGCCTCTGCCAGGGCCTAAGATCTGCTGCTATCTATTTTTTAATAATTGAGGGTAATAAATATGTATTTCTTTCTCCTTTCTCTCCGTACGCCGCAGCTTGTCAGCTCCCTGCGTCTCTCCTCTGATCAGACCCCATCTTTGCCGCGCAGAAAGGAAAAGAAAGGGGAAAAAAGAAAGAGAGGGGAGAGGGGAAAAAAAAAGATTCTTTAAGCAAAAAGGATTAAAGCCTTGAAAGTAGGTCTGCCCGAGCCACTCGGCTCTCTCTGCTCCCTGCCAGCCGCAGACAGGGCCAGAGACGAGAGGAGCATCCCCAGGTGGCTGAATCCATCCCCAAGAGGTGTTCGTGGGTGCAGAGCCTGGCTGGGCAGCGGCAAATCTCTCGGGGACTGGGCTGAGGCTGGGCAGAGCCACCGAGCAACTTGGCAAACCGCTGTTCAGAGCCAGTTCTGCTTCGGTGGCAGATATTCCCCGGAGTGTTATTCCCTCTGGTTTTCAGATGGGGGTGTTGGCTCAAAGGCACGGAGGGGGTTTGGTGGTAGGACCGTGCCGCGGGACCCCCCCCGGCCGCGGGATGCTGGGGCGAAGGAGGCGCTGGTGTGAAGGAGGCGGCTATTTATAGATTCCCTCGGCTTTTGTTCCTTTTCCAGTAGAGCTCCTCTCGAAATAGAAACAGCGCCGGCTGTGCGGCCGCTCCCGGGGCCCAGCCTGGATTTGGGGGGCACCTCCCGGCCCGGGACAGGGGGATACCCCCTGCCATGAGATGCCATCATGTTGGGCATCTCCCCCGTCCTGCATCCCTTGAGATGGGGCAGGCATGGGATGGAGAGTGGGAGCTGCCCTGCTGCAGCCCCCCATGTGCTGGTGATGCCTGTCCTGACCCCAGAGGGAAGAACGAATGGCTCTGGGAGGAGAAACTCTGCAGGGTGACAGCACTGGGAGCCCCTGGGGAGCGAGGGTGAATCCCTCGGGAGCGCCCTGTCAAGGGTCTGTCCCCGTTTTGCAGCTCAGCCGTTGCCTCTGCTCTTCCCTGCCAGCATCCGACAGCCCCCCCAGGCCCCCCCCGCCCCTCTCCCTACTCCATCTCTGATCAATATAGCTGGGAAAAACAAAACAAAACAAAGTAAATATTTAATACGATCCAGGGAGCCACGGCGAGCGCTCCCCCCGTCTGTCTCCTCCAGCAGCCGCTCGCAGCAGCTCCCCAGTCCTAATGAGCCTGAGTGCAACAGGGATCGATGGCAAAGGCAACCTCCGCAGAGGGGTCAGGTCTGCCACATCCCCCTGTGCTGTGCTGGAGCTGAGGCTTGGCCCCCTGCACCCCCCAGGGCTGCCTGCCCTCTTCATCATCCTCCTGCTCCTGCCCTGCTTTTCATCTCCCGCGTCCCCTTTGTCCTTTCCAGTTCCTGGGAGGGATGAAGCTTCTTCTGCTCCAGCAGAGAGATCCCTTGTCCTCTGCCACATGGGACATGAGCTGTGTCGGGCATCAGCTCCAAGCTGGGGGCTTCTAGAGGGATGAAGGACAGGGTATATGTAGGGCTCAATCCAACATGGGGAACTGGTGTCTGCCCCCACACTCATGGAGCAGATCCCAGGAGGGACCCCATACACCCCCGGAGCCAGCACTGGCTTCCTAGTTAGAGCCAAGACAGTGCCTGCACTTGTGGTGTGACCAGACCTGCTGCCTCCTCCTCCTCAGCTTCTTGCCCCCTCACCTCAATCCCCACTGGGGACCTGCATCCCTGTGGTGTCCTCCAGAGACCCCAAATGCTGACACAGTTCGGGGAGTGCCACTGCTGGGTAACTAGCAGGCTGTTCCTGGCAATGCCAACACGGGACCTGCGTCATCACACTCCAGCCCCACGTGTTTTCCGAGTTTGGATGGTCCCTGTCGCTCCAACACTGACAGAAGGGCATTCATTCACAGGAGCTGCCAAAGAGCCTGTCATCCTGCCCAGCTGCCCTGCTCTGGATGGTCCCTGTTGTGCCCCCCAGCCTGTGCAGTAGGTTTAGGAGAGGGACCGAGCCTTGTCCCCAGCCAGGCATTCCATTGGATCGACCTGTGCATCCCCACGCAGCCTCATCCTGCCCTGAGCCATGGCTGGTGTCCCAGCAGGATGCAGAGGTGGCAAACGGGAGGCAGAATGTGAGAGGAGCACCAGGCTGTGCTTCTCTGCCACCACAGCGCTGTGCAAATTGTTTTTCCGCGGAAAAGTCAATTGTCCTTCGTGGTGCCTGGGATGAACCCAGGGCCGGATTCTGTCCCTGGGATGGGATGAGAGGGACACCCACCCTGCCTGATGCCCCTTATCCAACCCTGCCAGACCGCTAGCACTGCGAAGCCTCAGCCAGGCTGTGCCTGGGGATGGCGACTGGATTTACAGCTGGAAAACAACATGGTGCACCCCGAAGCAGGGAATGTGCATCTCATGCCTCCGAGGGGATGCCAAGCTTCTTCCTGCAGCTCAGGGTCTCCCGGCAGGCAGGGGGGTGCAGAGGTCCTGGGGCAGGATCCCCCAGGGGAAGTGCAGCAGCGGTGGGACAACGGTGTGGGCCCTGCGTCACAGACGCAGGCTTGTGGCAAGGTGCCGAGGAAGTTTTGCAGCAGCATTAGAAAATGTTGACATGTTTTTTGAAACAATTTCAGATCTGATATCTGCGCCAGATTGAGTTTGTAACCAGCTTTATTGTTTAAGCCTGCTGGGATTTCATCAAAGGCGTCTGCTGTTTACCCAGAACCATTTCATTGGAGAAAACAGCAAACAGACCTGCATTTCTATCTGATTTCACTTTTTCCTTTTCCTCCTGAATTTAAGTGCTTGTGAAAAGCATGGCTGATAAGGCAGAGCAGTGTGGATAAATCCCGAGGACTGCCGTGGTGGATGCTCTACCAGCTGCTCCAGCTTTATTAATAGATGGAAGGCAGTTGCTGGACCAGCTGCTGGGTGCCAGCCTGGAGCGAGGCACCAGCCTCGGGGGCACCTGGGTGTCCCCAGATGGTTTTGGGATCTCCATTCCGGCACGTTGAGCCGAGTCATGACTCCTCAGGATGCCGAAGGCTGGGAAGAGGATCACACATAGCTTTTTTAGCGCTTTCAGTGTGAATTCAGATTTAAAACTATGAGGGAGCCAATGTCTGTCCCTCCTCAGGGAGTGACCCCGGCAGGCAATGTGCTTTGTCACACCATGACAGGCCGGGCCAAGGCAATGCAGCCACGGGGAGCAGAGAAAGATGAAGGAGAAACCAAACTAGGAAGGGGCCTTGTGTAAACTGCATCAATCCTACTTGCACATCCCTGCGGAATGTGGTGGCTGCCAGCCTGGCTCTGACTTCTGCCCATTGCTGACCTTGGAAACACACTGGAGAGGAGGGTTGGAGGCAAACAGACAGAGCCCAAAAGGATTTTACAAGGAGCTGACCTGGGGTCGGCAGCCCTTTCTGCCTCTGACTGCTTTGCTCCAGGCATCTTCCCATGGCTGCATCCTGGGTGCTCCTCACGCTCACCCAATACCAGTGTTGTTTTCTCCAGGGTTCAGCATCTTCCTCACTTTGCGATGGCCTAGGTGGCCGTCCCCACTTTTTCTGGACTTTGGGAGAGAGATACAACAGGCTGGTGTCAGTGGAGCACATCCTGACACCTTTCTCGAAGTCTCTTTGGCATTCCCCGGCCGCCCTGGAGGCTGGTGCTCCCTGGGCGGGTTGTGCCAGTGGCACCTCGCCGGCACTCCGAGGGCTTGTCTCTTCCATCGATCACACCTGCACGGTGACAATGTAATTTTTATCTCCAGTTGTTTATTTCTCAGACAGAACTACTTGTAAATTCCGAGAAGAATATATATCCCTGCGCGTGACAGATCCAGCACACGGCGATTAATCTGCCCTCTTAAGACCTGAATGCAAAAGTGTCCCAATGTCACTCCTAGATGGGGTGTCAAGCCCTGGGGCGGCACTTCAGGGACATGCAGGGGCCGGGTGGCAGAACATACCCCGGTCCAGGTGATGCTCCTCTAATACTTATTACACTCGCTATCAGCTCTGGTGATCCCCAGCTGATGTTCCAGCTCTCCAGGCTCAGGCTCCGGCTCCTCTTTTTGGGAGGTTTATGCAAATAGGGCTTTTTTTTTTTTTTTTTTTTTTTTTTTTTGTAATTCCTCTCTGCTGCTGCTCTGCCGTGCCCCAGATAGCAGAAGTGCTGAGGACAGGTGTTTGCGGCAGGTCCTGCGGCACCCGCGTCCCGGCCGCCCGACCGAGGGGAGGAGGGATGTGGCGAGGGGATATCCTGGGGGGGAAAGGGGCAGAGAGAGCAGCTGGCAGAGGCCAAGGATGGAGAGGGGAAGATCCTCTAATGGCTGGTGTCTCCACACTGCACTAGCGAGGGTGGGCACTGGTGCCAGCGTAGGTCTGTTCCAAGCCCAAGCATGGACTTGTCCCCAGCGAGAGGCAGGACAAGGACTAGGGGTGTCACTTTGGGCTCTGCAGCATCCGGCAGCCCCAACGGCAACACCCTCTGTGCCATAAAGGCTCTTATTTACAACCTCCTACTCGGGAGCATCTGGGAAGCGAAGCGCGTCATTTCCAGAGAGAGCAAAATGCTGCATATTTCAGTGTCTTTTGAATTTTTTAGGTTTCCCTGAACTGTGCTAATGGGTTGGTGGTGGTGGGGGGGAGGCGAGGGCCCAGCCCAGCTCCCGGCCTGCCTTGCTGCTCCTCCGCGCGGCCATCACTGCATTGCTGCTCTTAAAATATTCAGTGCTGTTGGCCACAATTTCACAGCGGGTCAAAGCGCGCCGAGCCAGCAAGAAGGAGGGAAAGTGTGACAACAAGATTAACCCCGGCCCGGCAGGCCCCGTCCACGCTCGGCAGGCTGAGCACGATGTGCTGCAGCCACCTTATCCCAAGGGACAGGCAGCGAGTCCAGGGGCGCCACGACACCCACGGTCCCTCCGGTTGCCCAATCTTGCTGCGTCCATAGCGTCACCTCCAAAGTGCAGTGAAGGGACAGCAGGAGCATCCCATGTCCCGCTGGGAGGACTGAGCTTCCCCTCCTTCTCCAAGCTGCTGTAAAGCACGAGCCATGCCAGGCGCCTGGCTTTGCTGTTGGATGAAGGGCTGAGGATACCCCCAGGTCTTGGGGACATTGCTGAGAGCCCTCAGTGCTTCTGCACCCCGAGGTGTTGTGGTTCTCAGGCCTTGCACAACCATCAGTTGGTGCTAACAATGGAGCAGCAGATTTACAATGCAAAAGAGCAGCTGCTTGAGCCTCGTTTGCTGACAGGGATTTAGTAATCCTGTCGTCAGCCCGGAGTTTGCTCTGGAGTTGCTGGCTTGTCTGACAGGCTTTTCTAAGAAAACTTCTGTGGCTGGGGGAAGAAGGTGAAGCAAAGCACATGGCCTGTGCCCACCATGCAAGGAGGATGGTGGGAGGTGTCTGTGTTCTGGGGCGGAGCCTGGGATGGATGGGGGATGCTGCCGTGGGGAGAAGGGTCTGTGCCAGTCTCAGTCCCAGGAGCCACGTGTTGTCTGGAAGCTAGAGACCCCCAGGAGCTGCCTGTTGTGTGGGCTGCATGTCCTAGGCCTGGGATATGCTGCGTGGTGAGCTTCAATGAGGCTTGGTCTTGTGTCTCCTGCCCTTTCCCTGGATTCTTGTTCGCGTGCCATGACTTTAGATCTCACCAGCAGCAGCAGGGATGGTTGTGCATGCAAGAGTGGCATCATCTGCAGGAGATGCTGCAGCCAATGCATGCTCTCCTGGGGTTTTAAGGACACTGTGACTGTGCTATTGGGGTGTCTTTGGGTGTCGGTGTCACCCCACCAGTCTCCATGGACCAGTGGTGGCTGCTGGGCTGGGTGCTCTGGCAAGGAGTTGCTGGCACAGTGAACATCCCACCAACCCAGGCAGCCACCTCCAACCCAAAGGCAACTAGCCCTGTCACTGCCTCATCCCCAAACATGCTCACTCATTCCCAAAATAGCACTTCCCAAGGGTGCACGGGTGCATTGGTGTCTCTGCCAAGGTTGGGGCTGGACCAGCAGTGCCCTCTCTGAGCCAGCCCTGTGGTTGCCCTCCTGCACCCTGTGCCGGCGGCAAGCCAGGCTCTTCTCCCTAATTCTCCTTCATCCCTGTTAATGTACCACCAGATGTTCTCATTATCCATTTAAACATATAATCCTCCCCCGAATCCAGCTAAGCTCCTGGCCTCCCCGATACCTCGTGGCAGTGCGTTCCACAGGTTAATTATGCATTTTTAATTAATCACCAAGCAGAGAATGACCCATGAATAAGGGATATGAAGCTCCTTCAACTGGGAATAGTTGGCAAATTGTCCCCAGGCGGAGCCATGCTGGTGTCATGCTCTCCTTGAATAACAAGACCAGCTCTAAAAATTCCTGTTTTGTGGAGCTGACATGACTGGAGGATGGGACAGAGCTGTGCCCTATGTGGGTGGGACCCCCCCTGTGCCCCATGTCCCCCTTCAAATGGGGAGGAACCACATCCCAACCAGAGCTGTCTGCATCCTGCCTGGAAGTGATGGAGCAAGTGCATGAGGGAGGAGGAGCAAGGCAGAGAGGGAAAAAAAAAAATCACATGTTGTTTTAAAAAGGCATTTTTGAGTGAATGCTGAATAGGGTTTGGGAAAATTGCCTTAAAGGCCTGTTCTCTGCAGGGACGGAGCTTTTCATGGAGCAGGAGTATTCTGAAACTTAATTGCACATTTGCACGGGCTAGTGTTTTTATTTCTCTCAGGTCTCCGAGGTGGTCTTTGAAGATTGCTGTCTCTCTGTAATGGTTTTCTTTATCTCAAATAAATTCCGCACACCTGCGAGGTGGAGCTGCTTGAAAGAAATTATGCTGGAATTGGCTCTCGATTTAATAAATCTGCAAATGGAACTGGGATGCAGAGAGGCAAGGTGGTTGGTGGGGCTGGTTGTGCCTCCTCCCTGCGCCCCACCTCTCCTCTCCCTTCCCTTCTCCATCAGCTCACTTTCAGCCTCTCTGTGGGCCAGGAAGAGTGTGGGGCTGAGCAAAGTGAGTCCATATCCTGCCTTTCCCCCCTGTCAGCCACTTCTGGTGCATCCTAGGGGACTCCAGCTATACACCCAACAATGCAGACCCCTCTAATGCCTTCTTCAGCTACGTATGACCCTGGCTGTCAAGTGAGCATTTAGTTCCCAGCCTGTGAGTGTGCTGGGCTGTGCCTGTTGGAGATGATACTACAAGCTGAATGCCCCAGGGGTATTCCCAAGGAATGTCCCAAGGACCATCCTTTAAGGACCTCCGATGCCATTTTGTTTCCTGGCCTCAGTTTTGGGGTTTGAAGCTGTGGTCTACTCCAGCAGCTCCTCCTGCAGCCACCCATCTCGTGCTGCCACCATTCCTCCTTCTCCGGCAATCGGTTCCACAGCTCCCCAGCTCACCGGGGGACATTTAACCAGCTCTCCATTTCGGAAGCAGAGCAAAGCACCGGAGAAAAGCCTGCTGCACAGTTCTGTGCTGCTGCAGCAGGCAGCCACAAATCCCCGGGCAGCCGGGGCAGCGTGTGCTGGGCAGCCCTGGCTGTCAGGCGGAGAGGAATGGGAGTACACAGACAGGTTAATGGCAGCCGTGGATGCTGCACAATTGGATTTTGCCTTCCCGGTTCTTAAGGAATCAGCATCTCTCCCTCGCTGTAAAATCCGGCGGTCCCACTCCTCTCCCCGTGAGCCTCATTGGCAGTGGGATGACCTGTCACCCAAAGGGCCATTTAAAACCCTCCCTCCCCTCGCCGGGCTCCCCAGACATGAGGTTACCCACAGAGGCCGTGCCACCTCCTGCGCGAGCTCCGGCTGCTCGGCTTCAGGTGAACAAGACACGGGGAGATTTTATTGCATTGCCGGATTTTGTTCCACTCTGTTATTCGCCACGATTGAATTTGCTGCTTTGGAGGCAGGAGCCGGCGCAGCTGGAGCTCCCTCGCCGCCCGCGCCGCTCCAGTGGGACCGTGACCTTGTCTCAGTGCCTCACTCAGCCCTCAGCCGGGTAATTTGGTGCCGGCGTGGGAGCTGGGCGTTCGTCTGCCTCCCACCGAGCATCCCGGCATGGTCCCACTCCCATGCCTAAGCCAAATCCTCGCTCTGCTCCACTTTTAATAGTTGACCTTGTAAATGCTTTCAGGGAAAGGCATCCGCCTTCCCAGCTCCCTCCTCTGTTTGCTGCCTGATTATGTCCCTCTGTCCTCATCTCCCTGGGCAGCTGTGATGCCATGGGCATCACCACAGTACCTGAACCCCTGTGCAAACCCTCCCCAAGTTTTAGTCACGCTGGCTCACGGTGTCAGCTGGGAAACAGCATCTCATCTTCCTTCTTGCCTGTTTCTTGGACTTATGTAAAAAAACCCTCTGGCCTTCCTAAAACAGTGGTTTCTTTGCCTATTTTGTCTTTGGACAGAAAGCCAAGCAGCAACAGGGCTGGGAACATCCCACCTTTCAGTGCAGGTGGTCTTTGGTCAGTGCAATCCTGTGCAGTGGCACTGATGTCCAGCTCCCTCTCACAGGCACTGGGGCTGGACCAGACCCGGGACTGCGGCTTCGTTGCACCCCCAGCCCTTAACAGAGACACGGAGCCTTTCCCAGTGTATCAGGAAATGCAGCTGGGAGCTCCATGAGGGGTCAGTGGGCAGAGCCATCCGGGAAGGCTGTTGAAGCCTCGTTCTCTCTGCGTTGACAGCGACGGCTCTTCTTCCCCGCCGCCTGCGCCAGCGCCTCTGCCCCGTGATTGAATTAGGGGGCTGTAACCCACCTCCCTCCCGCCCGGTCCCCGCCGCGCCGGGCTCAGATGCTGAACTCAAGAGCCATAATTGAATAAGTCTCAGGCAGACAGTGCTCAGATAGCCATCAGGATCTCTTGCCTCCTCCCTGCCCAGCCGTGCACTGATTTATACTCCCAGGTGATGGCTGGGGTTTTGCCTGGGATTTTTGGTCTTCTGGGATGCATTACTCCTTTCCCAAAGCACGTAGCTTGTGGGGTGAGCCGGGAGCAGGAGTGGGGCCATGTGGGCTGTGCTCCGTGTGACAGTCACACTTAGTTAAGCTGACCCTTATTTTGGGGAGGGAGCAGCGATGGGGAACAGAGGGACCCCATGTCTTTATGGCAGTGGCTGCTCTTGGGCTGCCTGGGCACAACGAGTTAAAAGTTGCAATTAGTAAAGTGCTGACGATGGGAAGGTGGGGTGGAAGCGAGCGGCACTAAATGAATCCTGAAAGGTTATTCCAATAAGCGGCAGCACAGTTTCCAGCTGCGCTCGCTTTCCTGGGAGCTGGGGGACAAGGGGTGGGATCCAGGGTGAGAGACACCAGGTGGAATGAGGGATGTTGCTGGAGGATGTTCAGGTGCCAGCAGTGCCTGCTGGAGTGAAAAATATGGCAGGGGAATTAAAGCAGGAGGGGGACGGGCCACCACATCCCAAGGATGCTCATCCAGCGCCAAGCTGGGGTGGGTGCTGCCCATTCTGTGCCCCCAGTGGCTTCTCCACAGGGTCCAAATCCCATCACAGGCATGTAGCCCTGTGCCCATGGCATGTGTGTGGGGAGGGTTTTGGGGAGTGCTGGGAGCCACGCTGCTTCTGCCAGGGAATCCTTGCAGCGTGGAGAGTGGTCCATCAGCTGCAGTGGGGGCCGCAGGGGGGAGCGGAGCTGGGAGCCAGGGAGGAGGTTCCCGGGAAAGGCATTTCTCTTCCAGCAGAGCAGACAGGAGCCCAGGCAGGCGCAGGCAGCCAGCGGTGGCCTCTCCCTGCCAGACGTAGCTGTTCCAGCTCTCTGCTGGTGCGACACCACGGAGCTATTATTAGACTCCAGTTTTCTGTGGGCAGCTCTGAACTCCCTGATGCCTCCAGAAGCTCAGCAGATGCCAGGGCAGAGCAGGATCTGCCAGCACTGATGGGGACAAAGGTCCCCAGCAAGCTCAGAGGGGGTGTGCGTGGCAGCAAGGGTGGCAGAGCCCCCCAGAATGGAGACATGGAGGGCTGAGCACCACAGCTTGGGCTGGGGCCACAGCAGTGAAAGGCAATTAGTTGTCTAATGAGAGGTTTGACTGTTGAGGAGGGCATGGAGCCCCTGGGAACACTCACTGGGTCAAAGGTAGCCAGGAGAGATGCTGCCCTGACAGAGATGTGGGATGCAGGGCTCTGCGTGGAGCTGCACCTCCAAACCACCTCTGGATTTCACAGCATCACTCCAAAATGGAGACACAATATCCCCATCTCTACCATCCTTGGCAGGAGGCATGGGGGAAGCATGGCAGGACTGTGGCACACTGGGACATCTCCTCCCACACCAAAGGAGGGATGGAGCTGGAGAGACATGGCATTTCCCTGCTCCCATCCTCTCCCCAGCCTGGTTTCCAAGCAGGAGTGTTTAAATGCCTTTTATGTTGTGACTCAAATGATGAAAGGCCCGAAAATGGGACTAACAAAGACGAGTTGTACTTCAGAATAAAAACCCATGAAAGCAGCAGATGCTGTCATAGGAATAAATTGTATCAACAGCGATCAGATGGGAAGCGAAAAGTCAGAATGAAGTTGCTCCTTCATTCCTGTTTCCAGTGAAAATTTCTGGGTCCATGAATTTAGCCAGAATCAGGTAGGATGAAAGGCTTTGTCTGACAAGACATTTCAAAGGATCTGGAAGCCTCCGGAGATGTGGCCACTTGGACAAGGAAACGGAGCCCCTCAGTTTTAATGAGCATTTCAGTTGCCTTCCTTTATCCTTCTGCCAAGATCCTCTTTTTTTTTTTTTTCTTTTCTTTTCCCCTAAAAAAACTGATTTCTGCTCTTTGTGATTTGTTTTAATTTCACGAAGTGTGCACTTAAGCAACACAACAGGAGGAGGCGGAGGGCAGAACGTACCTGTCACTCCACACAGCCCAGCTTGTTGCTTCCCACCATAACCCCCCTCCTCGCTGTGGCCAGCCCGGCTGTTTTGGGTGCTGTGGGTCAGCACCACCATCCTTCAGCATCTCCCATTCCCTTCCCAGCCCTGCAACGATTTTCCATCTCCCCGTCTCCCCTCTCCGCAGCGACAGGATCATACACGGGCTGTAATTAATAGAAATTAGACTGTCGAGACCTTGCAGCCCCCATCCCGTAATTACTTGGCCTTGCTGCGTTGGAGGCGCAGGGATCGGCAGTGAGCTCAGGAGCCGCCGGTGATGGGAACACATCCCGCTATCAGGCTATTTTTATTAAGCTTTTAATGCAGGCACTTGCATGGCGCTGGGGGATGTGCAGCATCTCCACAAAAGTCCACTCCCGGAGGGACGCGCAGAGGGGGATATTTTGGGATGAAATGCCGGCATTGGAGCTAGACAAAGCAGGATATTAGCAGAGTGCTGTGTCCTGACCGCGTTCGTTGCTGGCACATTTGTTCCCGGTATCCAACCGCTCCGACCATGCAGGTTTCAGGGGTTTGGCAGAGCATTGGTGCTCAGCGAGTGGTGACCTGGTGACCTCCCCCCCCAAGTCCTCAGCTCCCCCACATCCCCCCTCGCCCCAAGAGCCATGTGGGAGAGTGACAATGCCCGATGTCTAACTGGGCACGCAGCGTCTTCCACCAGCTCATTAAACCTCCCAACAGCCCCGCGCACGGCACAGCTCGGCCCCAGCTGCCGAGCAGAGGAGCTGCACAGCACAGCTATTCACACTCTGCTTTTATCACTGTGTTTCTCATGAGCTGGTAGAAAGTTCAGTGCAGAGCACAGGAGAGGTCTCTGAAAGGCAGCCGCGCTCACGACCCAGTGTGCTGGCTCATGGCCCCGGTGGGGATGGGGTTTTGCCGATGTCTGCCGTGCTCACTTGGCTGGCGACCCGCGAGGGTGTTCGTCTGGAGGGCTTGTGGCATCACCCTGAGAGGAGACCAAGGGCACGGAGAAAGGTGGTGCTGCCCTTTTTGGGTGTGGGAGAGAGACCTGAGCCTGTGGGCTGGGCTCCAAATGACGCCATCACTTCTTTTTTGGTTGGGGGGAAGAAAATGTGACAGAGCAGGCAGCTTTGATGCCTGCCTGTCCGTCTCCTTCCCCCCTGCTGCAGGCAGAATGATGTGCTGCTGAATGAGGAAGAAGGTACATGACAGGCTCCAATTTGCCCTCTTCCCCACCAAACGCAAGGACATCCAGCAAATGTGAAAGGCAGAAAGACTGAAAAGGGATGAAAGGGAGCCTAAGCGGCACGGTACAAAATTGGCTTGTGGATCTCAGTGGCACAGGACACTGCTGGGGTCGGGACCTCAGCAGGATTACAAGTTTATAGAACTAATGCTCTCCCTATTATCCGTGTTAACATAAAAACACCTTCACCTCCCTGTGTCAGGTTGCTGTCCGCTCTCAGCTCCATCCAGGTAAAGATCCATCCAGCACATTCCTGGTGTTCTACAGCCTCCACTTTTTCCATCTCCTGGGGATGTGGGCTGGATGGGGCAGCCGAGCATGCACTGAGAGCCCAGGCAGCTGTCACTTTGCCCTTCCATCTCTTATTTGCTCTGTTTTGGCTGTATTTCTGATCCTAAAGAAACCCTCCGTAGGTCTTGGCCAGCTGCTGGCAGGGAAACGAGCTGGTGAATCTGCTTTCGCTGCACATGAGCTTGTTCAGCATTTGATACCGATCTGGCTGGTGCTCAGCTGGGGTGGGTTTTGTCATTTCATCTGCAATTGTTTTGCTGTAAAGCACCTCGAAGGGTTCGCTCACCGGCTGTTTTACAAAGGACATCGTTCTTATTACTGCTGTGAATGAACTACTTTGCATTTCTGTGAATGGGAAGGAAAACTTGTCACCTCAGGACAAAAAGGGAGTGGAAGTATCTGATGATCCCCTGAGACGCCTCAGACAATCCACTAAGCTCAAGTCATCCTCCTGCATTTCTCTTTCCTCGGGGGCAATTGGAATTATTAGTCCCTTCTCAAGGGCCTCAAGATCTCCCTGTCCTTTGCCAACTTCTATTCTGGCTTCACTGCAGGCTGCTGGCACATCCTGCCAGAGCCCAGTCCTGTGCTGGGGACCAGCAGAGGATGCTGGTGCCTGCTGGGGAACAGGACAGCAGTGCCAGGAGCCAGTACAGCCCCCTGTCCATGCTTGAAATCCTGCAGTATCTGTGCATGTCACACTTGGGGTGTCCCCTGGTCCATGTCGTCCTCTCCTTAAGCTGTGGCAGCATCCTGGTGTCCATCAACACCTCCAGCCACAGCAGGACCCAAGGACTGGACTCATCCCTGTGCAAAGAGAAGTGCCATTTCCCTCTGGCATGCCTGCACTCCAAGAAGGTGGCTCCCAGTGGCTTTTGAAATGCTGGTCCCTCATGCACAATGGGATGAGACACAGGGGAGCAATAAACCCTCTGGCAGCAGGGAAAGGAGACTCAAGAAAAGAAGATTATCTCTTCTCCCTGGTATCCAGGGATAGGACACAGGGGAATGGTTCAAAGCTGCACCAGGAGGGGTTTAGACTGGACATTAGGAAGCATTTCTTTACTGGGAGGGTGGTCATACCCTGGAACAGGTTTCCTGGAGGGGCAGCTGATGCCCCAAAATCTGTCAGTGTTCCATAGGCATTTGGACAGTGCCCTTAATAACAAGCTTTAACTTTCGGGCAGCCCTGAAGTGCTCAGGCAGTTGGACCAGATGATCACTGTAGGTCCCTTCCAAGGGAAACATTCTATCCTATTCTATTCCGTTCTGTTCTGTTCTATTCTATTCTATTCTATTCTATCCCAGCCCAGCCCAGCCCGGCCCAGTGATCTGTCTCCAACTCTGTGCAAGCAGCAGCCCAGCCTCTGATCTACATGGTCTTATCCCAAACCTGCACTGAGGTACCAGGGTTGTGCCCTGTTCCTGCAGTAGGACCAGCAGCATCCAACTGCAGCTGCACTCCAAGGGCACAGCAGCAGAGGAAGGTGTGCTGAGATCTGGGGTTAGGCAGAGCAGATTACACTGGGAAAACACACTCTACACTCCCTCTGCTTCTCTATATTTTAGTCCTGAAAAAAGCATTTAAATTAAACAAGTTCCTGTAGCCGAGTTTCAATCCCACAGCCACTTCCATCGTTGACCTCCTTTTTCCCCCCTTTTTCTTTAACTCGAGAGCGGGAGGAGGAGATGCAGACAGAGAGGAGTGCTAATTAAACAGGGAGTTCCACATTAGGGTACAAATCCTCTGGACTAGCACAAACCCTGCCAATTTCTGTACTTATTTATTATTTTTTCAGTACAATTGTAATTTCCAGTGGTGCCTCCAGCACCAGGAGAGAGTTCAGGGGCTGCTCTTGGAGAGGATTAGCACGCTGGAAGCATTATTACTTTCCTTCGCTGTGAATTCAGGAGTGATTCCCTGACGGCTGCACTCTATATAGAAGTGAATCGGTGTTAATTTGTTTTTGAGGATCACACATCCACCAACATGTGAAAGACAATCCTGCTTCTCAATGTATATTTCGAGCCAGTGCTACAGCAAACAACGGAAAATAAGCAAGCAAAGGAAGCCAGACCTCCCTCGCCCAAAAAGCCAGAGCTGGAAAAGGGCAGACTTTCTTTTTTTTGCTTATGTGAGTTGGTTCTGTGTCTTTCCAAAAGTATGTTGGGGGTTTTGGCTGTGCTGCCCATGGTGATGGGCAGCGAGGGCTTGGGCATCTCTCGCATGGGAAGCCTCAGGGACGTTGTGTCAGACGGGATGTCAGAGAGACTGAGTATAAAAGGCTCCTCTTTTTTTCCTTTTAAATCATCCTGGAGTTTAACTGCAAGAGAGGAATAAATTAACTAATTGAATCTGTAACGATAGAGGGGCTGGGCACCTGGCAGGAGAGCAGCCTCCCCGCCACCCATCGCTCCTCTCTCTTTATTTGTGTGATTCAGAGGGACATGGTCCGTGGGGAGATATCAGAGCCGGCTGAAATGGAAGACAAAGCTATTGTTTCAAACAGAGTTATTGATTTTTACATTATTACACTATGAAATTTATGGTCTGGTTTCAAACTGCAGTAGGAGTTAATGACCACCATCCAGAAACTTCCAGGTGACCTTGGCCTTGACTTTGGTGGAGGAAGGTGAATAGCTCCAGATACCAGGTCAGCAAATGTAAATTGAACTTGAAATATCCTAAAAGACTTGATTTTGAGGTGCTGCTGATCCCAGGTCTCTGCCCTGAGCTTTAGCTCACAGCAAACTCCAAGCTGGTTGGCAGCTGTGATGGAGGGGGGAAACTGGATCTTCTCATCTCCAGACAAAAGTTTTCCCTGCTATTAAGCCAGATTTTTCCCCCAGCCAGAAACACCATGATGTACCCAGAGCTCCTTGAGCACGATTCTCCATCCTTAGCTGACCTCCCAGCACAACTTGGCTGCCCAAGGGTTTGCTCCAGTCAGTCACCACTGAAGAAATGCAAACCAAGGGGCTCTGGGATGGATGAGAAGCACCAGGGAGAGGAGGAAACACAGCCCAGAGCAGGAGATCCTGTGAGAGGGGAGAGCAAAGGGCAGTGCCCACAGACCAGGCAGCTGCCTGCAAAGGGAATTCTGCCCATTCCTGATTCCAGCCAGCTCTCCCGTCTCAGTCGCAGGAGGAGGATTTGCTTCTTAATGTCAGGGTGACCAAGAGGAGGTTTTGTACCAGTTAACACATGAGATACTGTGACACAGAAGGGTTTGTAGGGGCTACAGCACTCCACAGTCTACAGCCTTTTCCTGGCTTTTCTTTGAAAGGTACCTCCCGATGCATCTTTTGGCACCAGCCTCTTCCCAAAGCTTTCTTTAGCACTATTCCTTCCAAATTTCCTTGTATGCTTCTTCCTCTGGGAACAGTCTTTCCACTTGCCAGCCAAGGAAGGCAATTTCCAGCTGCTGGAGAAGGGGTTTTTTTTCTTGTAGTACCGTCTCCCTGGAACATCCCTGACGCTGCACCCCGAGCTAAAGTCGTGTGAAGCCAGTAGCCTCCAAGCTCATCTTCTGCCTCGGAGGTCATAATTGCCATTAAATCACAGCTTGCCTAACCAAATTATGCAAAACCGAAATTATCTCCAATGATTTTTATGTTGCTGAAATGTTCCAGAACTGCCGGGGTGATGACTGGGGGATTGGGAGCAGCTGTCACTCCATCAGAAACCATAATTCCAAACAGCTGGGATCTGTCAGTTATTTATGACACCGGTCGCAAAAAAAAAAAAAAAAAAAAATAAAATGATGAAGGTGGATGGGTGGCTGCCACTCTCTGGCTGAAAGGCAGCTCGTGCAGAAAGCAAAGCCCTGTGCTGTGTCCTGGTGCTGGGAGCTGTAGCCAATGTTTTGGGAGGAATCCCAAAGAGGATGCTCCTGCTGCTGAGCGCTGCAGGACCACAGGGCAGCACCTAAGGGGCTTTGCAGAGAGGCTGCAAGCAAGCTGCTGCTCACTGGGGATTTTAGGCTTTGTGACAGTCAGGATGGGCTTGTTTATTTTATTCTCTGTTTTGCTAAAAAAAAAAAAGAAGAAGAAGAAGAAGAGGAAATAAACCCTGCAGCCACTAAGCACAGGCCTGACACCGCTTTGTCCCAGATCCGGAGTTTGGCTCTTGGCTCATGCCCAGTTGCTCTTAGTGCTCTGGCCTTGTCTTTCATCGTCCTTCACTTGGATGATGAAATTGTGAACATTTGAGGCTTCTTCTTCTCCCTAAACAACAGTTTCTCTCTATGTGAACATCCAATTCTGAGTTTGTTCCCAAGTTTCAAAGTGTACTTTCCCTGAGGGTTGTTGTCATGTCTTTGTGCACTAGTTTGCTCAGGCTGAATTTAGAAAACACCCTTTGATAGATCCAGGGTGGGAAGGGGCAGGAAAACCTCTCTCTGGACCTTGCTGGCAGCGAGGTGGTGGTGTTACCCCAGGTGTGAGTTTGGCCTAAGAAGAGGGTGAGTGATGAGGAAGCTTTTCCCTTTTTGATAATCCCGCCTGCGAGCAGAAGCCAGATGCTTTCTCCCCACTTGTAGCACACTCTGGTTAAGTATTATTATTTATATTATGTAGTAGCAATACATAGTGTTTTATGGCAGTAAAGATACATAAATCAGCAAGCAGAAGACGAGGGCTTTGCTCTAAAGAGCTTATAAATCTAACAGCTTGAGCAGCCCCGGTAATGGACACAGTAAGCAGGCAGTCAAGTTGCATGTAGACATGAGCTAAGATGGGTCTCCCAAAGCAGATGGCGGTTTAGGAGAGATTTGGAAGGGAAGCAACCTGCTCCATCCTCGAGAGCGGATTCTCCTGCTGGAGAATTAGAAGGGCTGTGACCCATATAAGCTTGTCTGGGTGGAGAGGTGAAAGAGTCCGTGGGAGAACAGCAACTTGCCAAGAGGGAATGGGCAGGGGTGGTGGGGGTTCATGGCAGGGCTGCCTTTTGGGGGGATTCTGCAGGTGCCTCCCCCCAGGGACAAATTATCTGTCCTTGTCCCAAGTGGTGTATTTGCCTCGAGGCTGAGACCCCTAATGAAAAGAAGTGGCAACATGTTGTCTCAAAGAAACCAAGGCTCTGCCTTGCTCAGAGATACAGTGAAGTGTTATAAATCTTACAAAGCAAGAAAACTGCCAGTGCAGGTACACCAGGCTCTCTGGAGCAAGTGGCACTGCAGAGCCCAGTGTCCCTGCTGCCGTGGCAGGGAAGTGCTCCAACCCTTCAAACCTTCCCCTTTGATCCCGGGTACCAAACCAAGGGTTATTTTGTTGTTTTTTTTTTTTTTTTTTTTCAAATTTCTTCCTGTGCTGGCACTGGCCCTGGAGGAACCTGGTCTGGGCTGGAGAGAGATGTGCAGTGTCTGGCCGAGCATGCTGGCTCCGAGTGTCTGCATTCTTCTGGCTGCTTTCAGCTCTTGCACAAATCGAGGCTTCATGCTAAATGCATTACACTGTATAACAATTAATCCCGTGCTACATATAGAAAGTCCTTACTCATCAATAATGCATGCGGGAGGAGTGATTTTCACTCTCAGTAATAAGACTAAGACAATGGAAACAAGCAGGTAATGGAGAACATTTATAACGATGTTAATCTAATAATGAGTCTAATGCTGTTAAAAGTAAGACTGCAAACTGGACGCATCCAAAGATAAATTATTTCAAGCATTCATTAACTGATGCCTAATTAATGCTCAATTAGAGGGATGCTACATGGGAAATGGTTTGGACAGTCAGACGAATTCATTCCAATCACTGAAACCTCAGTCAGAAGCAGGAGGCGGCAGAAGGACACAGCGAGCAGAAGCCGGGGTGACACAGCGTGTCAGTGGGAGAAAGGCAGGAGATAAACACCCCTTTGCTGGTTTTATCCTTGTCAGCGGGGATTTGGTTTTACTCACTTCACCAGCAGGTTTCTGTAGGATTTTTCTGTGCTGCTTTTGAAGCTCTCCCTCCCCGGTGAGCTCTGACACACAGGCTGGTGACCCTCCATCTGCCTCACAACCTTTACAAGATGAAGTTGAAAGGGCTGAATCAGGAATAACAAGTTCAACAAGTTAGACAGGGTCAGGCTATCAGGAGAGCTGGGCTAGGACCTCTTGGGAAGTTCCCCTCTTGCTTTCCTGCCTGGGAAGCCCAATGAGATCAAAGTGCTCCTGGCTGTCTTGTCCTGGTGGGGACATTGCAACACTGGCGTTACCAGCTTCAGGAGCTTCATGGCTCCATGGCCACAACCTCTTTGCTTCTTGGGGGTCTCATTCCCAGATCTAAACTGTGACCAATACCAGGGCATCTCAGGAGCAGCTTCTCAAAGCATTAGACAATCAGCATGTTTTATGGGCTTGGAGGGAAAGCATCCTCAGTGAAATCATGTGCCTTGTGTACAGCCACTGGGGAGTCCAGACCTTCATAGAATCACAGAATAGGTTGGAAGGGACTTTAAAGACCACCTAGTTAGTTCCATCTTCCCTGCCATGGGCAGGGACACCTTCCACTAGACCAAGTTGCTCCAGGCCTTCTTTAACCTGACCTTGGACACTTCCAGGGATGGGGCAGCCACAGCTTCTCTGGGCAACCTCTGCCAGGACCTCATCATCCTCATAAGGAAGAATTCCTTTCCAAGTCCTGCTCCCCTGTTTACCTTTTTTTCCTAAGTATCCAACCTTCCATTTCCCCATTTTCCTTCCTCCCAAGTTTGCAGCACGTAAGTAGAAAGACATCCCTGCCTTTTCTCCCTTCCGTCATCCTCTTGGGAGGCTGACAACCAGCAACAACCCAGGCTATCCCCACCGCCATCCGTGGCTGCAAGAGTCACATCTCCCTCTCCATAGGGCCTCCAGCCGTTAACTCACAGATGCCTGTTAATTAAAGAGATGGACTCAGTTCCCTCTGACCTTTACCTCTGGAGTTATCCCTGCAGGCAGTGAGCTGTTAAACGCTGCGTTCCCTCTCGGCAGAAGCCTCTACCTTGGCCATGCTCCAGGGAGACCCAGGCTGCCTTCGTCCATCGCCGCACGCTGCTAACAGCTGCCTGTCATCACCATCCCCGTACGTGAAATCGTCTATGCTCCCAGATCCCTGCCTGGCTCCACCTCCCGTCAGTAATCCCGTTAGCCTGGCAACTGTCGTGTCACGGAAGAGCGCATAAAACTGTTGTTTGGAGGCAATATGTAATCTTCCAACCTGCTGCGTATAGCTGGGAGATGGTTTATTGATTCAGACCCTTGTGATTTGGTATTTGCAATAACAGACTCTGCATGTGGGAGATCGTCGCAGCACTTGTGCCTGGCAGGATTTTACTAATAAACATAAGACCTACAGAAGGCTTCGAACTTCAGTGTCGCCAAGGTAAAGACAGGGAAGGTGAAGCCGTCCCACCTTGGTGAAGCACATCCGCGGGTAAAAAAAAACCCCAGCAGAATGTATTTCTGCAAACATAGTTTTATCTTTTCCATCATTATCTGGCGCTGGGATAATCACAATATCCTCAGGATACCGCTGTTTCCCAGGTGGCGCTTGCACGGTGAGTTGCAGCGAGGGCTCCCGTTTTGGCAGGGAGTGCTGGGTAGTCAGCGCTGGCACGATGCTCCCACCAGCACAGCCCCTCGCTCATCGCAAAGGCACGACAGCGAAGCCAAAATGCTACGGCGGTGACTTGGAGAACATTCCTTTTCCTACACAGCCGTAGGAGTTGCCGCGAATTAAACGTTCCCGACTCATCACCCCTTTTTGGCAGCGGTGCAGGGATGAGACATCCCTCCTGGTGGCCGATGCTTTGTTCCTGAAGGGCAGCGCCTGGAAGTTGTCCTCCCCATTCCCATCGCAGCCAAGGCTTGGTCCAATGCTTTGGGCAGCGATGCTATTTTTTTTTTCCTGACTGCCTCTTACTGGTGATTTATGGAGAGTCTGAATAACCCAGTTTATCTAAAATATGTGACAACTTTGCCTTGAAAGGATGGGTCCAGATGGACGGGTCACCTGCTGTTAACTAAACGGTAATAGATCTCCATACCAGGCAAAAGGCAACAGCAACCATGGGGTTATATTTCAAACAGAATTAATAAGAAAACAGTAAGGTTTTTGTGCCTCTTACTTGTATTCGGCTGCAGGCACTGAAGAGAGGGACTGTAAAAGCCCAAGGGGTCCAGGATCTTGGACTAGCTGGTGATAACGACGTTGAGTAATTAGAGATGAACTCCACTTCCACTCTCGTTTTTCAGATTATTACAAGCTGAGTAGAACTCGTGAGCAGGATGGCACCGGCAGCTGTGCGCTGCTCTGCTATTACTCCTTTTCCCCGTAAAGTCCAGAGGCAGAATTCATTAGACATGAGCAAATTTTGCGTGTAAGAGGAAAAAGCCAAATCTAGGAGGAAAATCTGAATGAGAAATGACAAGTCTGGTGCAATGAGTCTGAAAAGCCACTCGGCGCAGAAGGAATAGCCTGAAAGCAAGCCTGGTGTGAGGAGTGGGAGCGAGACGGGAGCGGGGCAGTGAAACCGGCACTCTGAGAGCTGAGCAGAGGGAGAGGATGATTCCTGCCTCACTTTCTGCTTCTCTGCTGTGAGAAAGCCCCAGTCACAAGCACATACTGTAGCATTAGAGGATGCAATATGCTTTGCCACAGGACATCCATTTAGAAATATGTCTGAGCATCCCACTTCCAAACGGAGTTTTCGGCTCAGCTTTTTCCACCAACTGCTGTCAACATATTTTCCTGTAAATCACTTGGGTTTCAGGGTGGATGGTGGTGTCTAACAGCTGTAGTCAAAGGAGATGGTGGGGATGGGTCTGTGCCTTTGGGGGAGCAGGGTGTGCTGTGCAGATTCACTGCCCACGTGTAATTTTAGGTGGCTCACTGGGAATTGCTAAATTTCTGTCCCTTTTCCTCCCCGATACGTAAGTGCAGGCAATCTGAGAGATGCATTATAAGGAAGGGTGGGCATGTAAAAGGGTTTGCATTTCCTCTGTTTGCTCTCACACCACGAAATTTCCTCCGACAGCGCTGCTGCCTGCAGGGAAGGGGCTCTGCTGCCTGCGCTGCCAGCGTGAATTCTCACCGAGAAAGTTTCTCCTGCCTGCTCCGGGCTGGGAGCACAACCAGCTGCCTGTTGCAGGCAGGGCGAGCAGGCAGGGAGTACTCCATACATCACGTTTTAACTACTGTGGGTGATGAGCCTACTCATCACAGCCGCGTGGGTAATTCATGAGCAGAGAGGAGGGCTGAGTTAATTGGGGGCGTTTTTCACCCAGAATAGTCTCCACAGCAGTGATGGGTGGGCGGGAGGTGCCCGGTTCCCGCTGACGCCGCTCTCCCCTCTCTCCGCACAGGGGGGTTTGCGGAGCTGCTGCTGGTGCTGCTGGGGCTGAAGGTGCCCAGTGCCCTGGGCTGCCCCACCGACTGCGTGTGCTACCCCTCCCCGATGACTGTCAGCTGCCAGGCTCACAACTTCGTCACCATCCCCGAGGGCATCCCCGAGGACAGCGAGAGGATCTTCCTCCAGAACAACCAGATCACCTTGCTGCTGCGGGGCCACTTCAGCCCCTCCATGGTCACCCTCTGGATCTACTCCAACAACATCACCTTCATCGACCCCAACACCTTCGACGGGTTCGTCAACCTGGAAGAGCTGGACCTGGGGGACAACCGCTACTTAAGGGCTTTAGCTGCAGACACTTTCCAAGGGCTGGTGAAACTCCATGCCTTGTATCTTTACAAGTGCG
Organism: Pyrocephalus nanus; assembly: GCA_038380795.1. Taxonomy (NCBI): domain Eukaryota; kingdom Metazoa; phylum Chordata; class Aves; order Passeriformes; family Tyrannidae; genus Pyrocephalus; species Pyrocephalus nanus. The sequence goes on from CM076281.1 coordinate 4,974,209, forward strand.
GGCTGAGCTCCCTCCCCAGTGGGATATTCGGTGGCCTCCACAACCTGCAATACCTTTACCTGCAAGACAACCACATTGAGTTCCTTCAGGATGATATTTTTGTTGACTTGGTTAACCTCAGCCATCTTTTTCTCCATGGAAACAAGCTCTGGAGCCTCCATCAGAACACGTTCAGGGGACTAATAAACTTGGATCGGCTGCTCATCCATCAAAATCAGCTGCAGTGGATTCACAGGCGGGCTTTTCATGACCTCCGAAGATTGACCACCCTTTTCCTGTTCAATAACAGCCTCTCGGAGCTGCAGGGGGACTGCCTGGCTCACCTGGGAGCCCTGGAGTTTCTCAGGCTGAATGGCAACCCATGGAGCTGCGACTGCAAAGCCCGTTCCCTCTGGGAATGGCTGCACAGGTTCAGAGGCTCCAGCTCCAGCGTCATCTGCGAGTCCCCCGAGCAGATGCACGGCAAGGACCTCAAGGTGCTAAGAGCAGAAGACTTTAGGAACTGTTCAGGGTCCGAGTCGCTCCATCAGATGAAAACACACACTTTCTCCACAGCGGACAGAGGAGCCTCCAAAACCCACCACCCTCACCACTCCTCCAAGGAGAAGGGGAAGGAGAGAGGGGCTGAGAACAGTTTGCACAGCAGCCAGCCCGCCGGCCCCCCCGGCTCCCGGCCGGGCTACCGCAAACCCGGCAAGAACTGCACCAGCCACAAAAGCCGTAACCGAACCTCCAAACCGGTGTCCTTGGGGCCGCGGAAAAACGGGCAGGAGGTTCCAGACTATGTGCCTGATTATCAGCACAAATTCAGCTTTGGGGTGATGCCAACGCTGTCCCCCAAACGCAAGGGTAAGTGTACCCGGCGGACGCCCATCCGCCCCCCCAGCGGGGTCCAGCAGGCAGCCGGCTGCTCGGGGCTCAGGGCGTCGCTCCTGGTTTTTATGGTGGTGCTGGCGGCCGTCATCCGCTGAGCCCCCGGCTGCGGACAGAGCGGAGCTGTACTGCCACCAATCTACAAAGGACCAGAGTTTCTTTTCTTCTTCTTTTTTTGTACGTGGCTAGCGTTGGCCTGGCCAAGGGAAGAACGCTGTCTCGGCTTCTGACGGTCTCTCCGTGCCCGGCCGGGCTGCCAACGCGGACTGTGCCGAACGCAGCGGGAGCGGATTAAAAGGCATTATCACACCTTGTCACAAACAGCCTAACCGAGCACCTACGACAACAACAACAAAAAGCCAACCTTTCAAAAAGCAGATAACAGGGACGGTAGCCAATTCGTCGGTGACAGCAACCGGACAAATGGACTGTATCCATGCTCTTGTGAAATCCTGTTCATTTGAGAGCGCTCCGAACGGCCCCTCCAATTACTGAAAGGAACATAATTGCTGTAAAACCCATCACCAATTAAGCCTACACTGTTTCTCTGAAAGTGAGTGCGAGGACACTGATACCGATGTAATAAGGACATTGGTTCTCACATGTTTTAGCCCCTTTGGCTCCAAACCCAGAGGCCAAAGTTGGCTGGGAATCTCTTAGAAGACAATCTCAAACCCCTGAATATCTCAGGCATTACAGCAGAACAGGGCTTGCCTGCTGGGCTTGGAGTAGCCAACAACCAAAGGAAAGACTGATTAGAGGTGGAATTAAACAAAAACAAACCCCAACAAACCCAACACTTAAAGAAATGAGGTACCCGCAGGAGGTGTGTTTTTTGTAACCATGTTCACACATCCGAAAAAAAACCCCAACAAATGCACAGGCTCCCCCCCTTCCCCTCAATTATCCATATGTATGTCTTACAATGTTTATAAACTATATGGAAACTATATCTTCAGAACTAAGGATTGTATTGTTGAATTTATAGCAGACCAGTATATGATTTTTGGGTTTTTTTGTTTTGTTTTGTTTTTTCTCAAGAAAACAAACCGGCAGCAGTGCCTACAGATGCTGAAAGCCATCGGGCAGGCTCAGTACGTGCGGGGGAACCACAGCGGACCAATGTTCTCAGCAATTCAGAGCACTAAACTTTGGGAGGGGTGGGGAGGGTGGTTGTGTGCGGTGCAGCAAAGTCCATATCCAGAGAGCCAAAACTCACCCTTACACCCTAATTTGTAACCGGGGGGAGAGAGAGAGAGATTAATTAGTCCATATAAATAGAGCCATAGAGCTCTGTCTCCGGAGAGCGCTACAAGGCCCCGGGGAAGAAAGGGGCTATTTTGGGGCTGGAGGCAGAGAGGGGCTTCCCAGCCATGTTGGTGGTGTGAGGACCTTTATAGCTGGACTAAGGTTTTCACTGGGGCAGCAAGGAGCAGCTCCCAGGCTGGAGACAGTCCTGACAGCGTCAGGAGAGGTTTTGTTTCTTAAAAGGAACAGGTTGTATCATAGGAAGAGTCAAGAGAAGGGGGAAACTACAGCTCATAGAGGACCGGTGAGAAGTGCAGAGCCCAGGGCTTCTGGTCCATGGCAGGAGAGAGATATCAATGGTCCAAGAGAGCCATATGAAGGGGATTGTGGCCCCTTCCAGGTGGAGGAGAGGGAGCAGGTCTGCCTGTTCCCCTCATCCCGAATTAAACCCTGTGGTGGAGGGATGCGTTTGCTGGCTGGGGGCACAGCAGAGCTGGCAGCCCACGGGCTCGGAGAGGTGCTGCCCAAATTCTGCAGTCGGTGTGAATTCCCTGTCAGCGTGGATGTGTGAGACCAAACAGACACTGAAGTTAATGAAACAAGGGAAATAAAAGTGATCTTGGACAAAAAAAAAAAGGCTGCTGTTCATTTCCTAACCATATCCCAGCATGTTTTGAGTCATTAGCTCATGTGTTGGGGCTGGAAATTCCAAAGGAAATGGCTTGTGTTTTCCATCAGACACACCAATAGCTTCAGAAAGAATGGGCCATCTTGGGAAATCCACTCTCCCAACTGCTTTGGGGGAAGGGGAGAGGGTATTTACACAGTGTCAGATCCCTTGGAGGTATCTGGAAATGAAATGGGGAACTCTCAACGAAAAAAAAGAAGAAACTTCCTCAGTGTACTTATGGTTACAAGTTATGGATGGTGGGAGGGGGAAGCTGGAAGGGCATGGCCTCTTCTGTGCATCTTGCAAGTGAGGAAGGGCAGAGGCTTGGATGCTTTTTTAAACAGCCTTCTTGGGGAATAGCAAGACTAATTCTGGGAGGAGAAAGGAAGAGGTTACTTCATCAAGCCCTCTGCCTTCCAGCTCCAACTCAAACTTTTCTGTCTACAGGGCTCTAAAGCTCCACTAAAGGGATGTCCAATGCAGCCAGAACAAATAATCCGTGATCTGAAATAGCTCCCTCATGTCCTACTCTCTATAACCAATAGCAACTGAATGAGTCTGGCACTGTCCCTTAGAAGTGGAGAATGTTGTTATGTTGGTTATTTCGTTTCATACTCTGGAAATCAAAGCTCTCAGTGGGAGAATGAAGAAGAGAAGCACTTTATTAATTTTTTTTAAGTCTGCGTGTAACTCCTGTAATATAGGAGTGAAATGTCAGCACAGGAGATGCTAATGTTTTATAAATGATTTGGGTGCAGCAGGCACGGTGGATGGTCTTTGAGATGAATTATATCAGAACAGACTACGCCTGGCTCAAAACCATAATTGTATTTTTAGTATCTTTTCCTTTAACGTGTAGGAAAAATAAAGGCAACTCCACGGTGTATTACAAGCCTTGTCAATCAAGCGCTCTAACTCCTAGTGATAAAGGGGACTGTTTAAAAACCAGAAGGGAGACATGATACACTGCTAAATAGGAGATGTCGCTTGACACAGCGCCTTGGTTTAACCTGGCAGGTTGCTAAACACCACCTGACTGCAGTGGAATGGGGGAGAGAACTGGGAATAATAAGTAGCATTCATGGGTTGAGATAAAGATGGTTTAACTGGAGAGAAATGAAAGAAATAATTAATAGCAACAATAGAACATACAAACCAAATGATGTGCAGTGCAATTGCCCACCATCTGCTGACCGATGCCCAGCCAGCTTTGACCCCACTTTAGATACTGACCATGATTCTATAGAGACTGGAATATCCCTTTGGCCAGTTGGGATCAGCTGCCCTGGCTCTGTCCCTTCCCAGATTCTTGTGCCCCTCAGCATCCTCACTGGTGGGGCAGGGTGAGGAACAGAAAAGTCCTTGACTCATTGTAAACACTGCTAAGCAACAACTAAAAATGGTGTGTTATCAACATAATTTTTCACCCCAAACCCAAACCACAGCACTACCCCAGGTACTAGAAAGAAAACCAACTCTAACCCAGCCCAAGCCAGGACACACAAGGACTACAGGTTTCTGATATTCCTCCTGCCTTCTCCTTAGCTGCCATCCCTCCCCGCTCCCATCCTTCTTCCACAACCACAGCTCTTTGAGGATAAACTAAATTTTTATGGCATGCTCTGACACTCAGCCTCAATAACGAACTTCCCATCTGCGTGGTTCAGCTCTACCATGGCCCCTGGTTCACGATCGTGTGTCTTTTCCCCAATCCCTTCCTACAGCATGTCTTCATGCATTTTGAATGTTGCTCTGAGGCCTGGCAGAAATCCCCTCTTCTCCGAAGCAGCGCTCCCGCAGCCTCCAAGCACGCATCTCTCCAGTCGAGCGGACGTAGGCATCACCGTGACTTGCCAGAGATTGTCTGGCTCAGGCTGGAGACAGGCTGGAGAAATTTGGGATTTCATTAGAATTGCTCCCAGACACCAAAGGTTTTGGCAGGGAGGTCCCCGGGGTAATGAGCTGAACCCCAAGGTGGCTGAGGGCCCCACGGCTACTTTGAGGTGATGCTGGGCAGTGGTTCACGTGCTCCTGTTTGCACAGGCTGGATCGATGGGCTGAGGCCAACAGGATGAGGTTCAAGAAAGCCACGTGCTGGTCCTGCACTCGGGTCACAACAATCCCATACAGCACTCCAGGCATGGGGCAGAGTGGCTGGAGAGGTGCCAGGACCTGGGGGTGCTGGTTGACAGTGGCTGAACATGAGCTGGTATGTGCCCAGGTGGCCAGGGGCATCCTGGCTTGTACCAGCAATAGTGTGGCAGCAGGACCAAGGCAGTGATCACTCCCCTGGGCTCAGCACTGGTGAGGCACCTTGAATCCTGGGTTAGATTTGGGGCCCCTTATAACAAGAAAGACACTGAGGGGCTGGAGCATGTCCAGAGAAGGGAACAGAGCTTGGCAAGGGTCTGGAGCACAAGTCTGATGAGGAGTGGCTGAGGGAACTGGGGGGGCTCAGCCTGGAGAAAAGAAGGCTCAGGGGACATTTTCTCACTCTCCACAACTCCCTGAAAGGAGGTCGATCTCTTCTCCCAAGTGAGAAACAATAGGATGAGAGGAAATGGCCTCAAAGTTGCTCCAGGGGACATTTAGATTGGATGTTAAGGAAAATGTCTTCACTGAAATGGTTGTCAAACCCTTTCACGGCTGCCCAGGGCAGTAATGGAGTCACTATCCCAAGAAGGATTTAACAGATGTGCAGATGTGGCACTTGGGGACATGGTTTAATGGTGACCTTGGCAGTGCTGGGTTAACAGTTGGACTCAATGATCTTACAGGTATTTTCCAAACTAAATAGTTCTGTGATTCTAAACCTCTGCATGTTCCTATCCCAAACTCAACCTTCAGACGTGCACTGATCCCTCTCAGGGTTCAGGCAGACAGGCTGCCTGTTGCCAGCATGGGCAGACACTCCCAATAGCTCCCCATGAGCTCCAAATGCTTCCCCTGGGAAACATGTCACTTGAGCATTTATTTGCTTGCTGGTTTCCCTTTCCTTTAGTGTTCTCCAGTCTGTGCTGCTCTGGCAGATGAGACGAGTCCCTGTCGCTCTGCCTGCTTTTCCCTTCTTTCCATCAGTGAGCTTCAACGCTCTAACTTTGGGCTGTTCATGCAAATCCTTTCCATTAAAAAAAATAAACACCAGAGGACCCAGAAGAGACCCCAGACTGTGCCTCTGGAAACTCTCTCCCGGCGGCAGAATCCCGTTCCCTGAGTCAGAGCCAATTTTCTCTCCTTTGTACCACTTTTCCACAGTTTCATCCCATAATTGCTAATATGGAGCTTTTCGTACATGCTTTGAAAACAGAAACCACGCAACACTGCATCTCTTTTATCCTCCCAGGCAGGATGAAAACCAAACACCTCTTGGATACTGAGAATAAATTTTTAGTTTATCAGTCTAAACCAACACCATGAGTCCGCAGTTTCTCCTGCATTCCCCATCGCTTCCCAGACCACACTTGTGTCCCCCCAGCACCAATTCCAAATTATTCCCTTTGTCTCAGAAAGTTGCTTTGTGGCATGTACCCCTCTTCAGAGGGACAGAGCAGAACCAAAGTGTCACTTCACATTTCTTGCAGCTAAATAACACTTGCAGTCCTTCAAGTTCATCCTTCCCTAAATCCCCTGTCTGTGGATTCTTTCCCTGTCTTATCTTCAACCACTCCCGCAGGAACAACTCCCAAGAGCCCATTTCCCATTGCACTACCAAGAGTATTTCCCTTTCCATCTCTTACTATTTCCTTGAGGTCCTGTTGATTGGCATTATCCCCTTGTTCCCCCAGCCCTTTTCTCTCCCTTACTGCATCCAGCTCACCACTGCTTTGGTGAAACATGAGATACTGACCCCAGTGCTGATGGGAACAATGATTCCAGGGATGCTCTTGTATTCCTGGCTTTGTGGGTTACAGATGGAAGCAAAAGCAACTATGAAAGCAGGACACAGGTGCTCACGCTTTGCAATGTGTGTTTTTGGGAAGGTGTCACGCTGACAAGCCAAAAACATCTCTACCCACATAAAAGTAGCCCCAGGAGCAGCAACCCTCCAGAATCCCCATCCATCTCTGTCCTCCCCTTTCCCAGAGAAATATCCTTCAACAGGGAGAAAGATCAGTCACCTCAGTGACCACCTCCCTGGTTTCCACTCAAAAGCAGCCAATTTGGTGAACAAAAGCGAGCGTTATAACACAAGCCCCTCACTACCCAGCTCCCTGCTGTAAGGAGCTGCTCACTAAAATCCATTTTTTCCCCCACCCTGTGAATGTGGGTGAAATTCTCCCCACGCCCAGCCACTCTGCAGATGGATCTTTATATGCCTCTGCAGGCTCCTCATCTCATCCCCACCCTCATCCGCACAGCCCGAGTCCTTTCCGGAGCTGCCCTCCATCCTCTTCCTCCTTTGTGAAAACAGAATCAAAATAACTGTTTAACAAATCAGCCATTACCTTCTCTCATGTCACCAATTCCCTGCTATCATTTCGTAATTGGCCAATTTTCTCTTTTACCTTCTCTCTGCTCTGAATACGTCTCGGGGAGCTCTGATTGTGTGTTAAAATATCCTCCCTAATTCACTGCTCAATATCTCTTTCTGCTCTTCTAATTGCCCTTTTAACTTGCTTCTAATTTTTTTATAAATCTCCTAATCCTCTTCCTGCACAAGTTGTTTACATGCACCGGAGAATGTATATGTATTAGCAGATGTTCCTGGGTAAATAATGCACAAAAGAATATTACTGCTTCACGCAAGCTGCAATTACTGCTTTCCTCAGAATAAGCCCTGTTTAACCCTCCTATTTAGGGCACACGCCCCTGCTCTCGCTGCACATCTCCAGGCTATTTCACTCCTGCTGCAGAACATTAACACCACCAGCTCCACCACGGCTCACTCGCTATCTTCTGAGAGGGGAAAAAAAAAAAAAATTAAAAAAAAAAAGAAAGAAAGAATCAAATGATAAAGGGAATGGTATAGTTATGTTCCAACAAATCTCTTTTTTTTTTTTTTTTTTTTTTTTGGAAACACAGCTAGAAGAAACGAAACAAAATAGCTACACGACTCGAACACAGCGGCACTACCCCAAGTAATAAACAAATTTGATAGTCTTGGTGCTTTTGATTTATGGACAGCTTACTGCACTCCCCGCTCGCAGCGAGTCGGCTGTCACAGCCCCTGTGCTGCAGACAGGCAGAGGGTCAGGCAGGCGTTGTTTGCCATCTGCTTTGTAAAACACTTCCTAACATTACTCAAAATTTCCTTCCTCTTTTCCATTTCTCCTCTCCGTTTGTTTGCGGTCTCCTCCTCACAACACACTGCAGCACCCGCCAGATGCTCTGAATCCTGTATTTTCCAGCTAAAAGGGGATGGTAAATCATGGGTTTAAAGTTACACGTCTCGTTCGGATGAAAAGAGTCGAGTTGTTTCCCAGGGAAGGCGCCCCTGGCTCCAGGCAGAAGTCAGTGGTTTGCAACCCAACCTTTGATCCTGCTCAGGGACAAAAGGCATTGCTGGTACAAGGAAGCTCTGGGAGATGGGGCTTATTTTGTACTTACAGCTGACACTTACAGAAGCACCTTGCTGCTGCCCAAGTACAAAATTGTGATTACCAATAATGTTCTGGCCACCAGAACATCTCTGGGCATAGCATTTGTGTCTGACACCTCCATCCTGCCAAAACCAGGCCCTGCTACACCCTGCGAGGCTCCTGCACCCACACACAGCATCCCACCTGTCTGAACCTGCCTGGGGGACAGAACTTAAAAAAAAAAAAAAAACCACAGTGAGAGGAAAACCAAAATCAGATGGAAAGAGTAAAAGCTCACCTCCTGCTTCTCAGGGGCTGCTCTGTCACATAGGGTCAAAAGCAAAACACTTCTATTAAAACACAAAATTGTTTCTATGACAGACTGAGGATTTCAGAGGCCGTTATGGAATAACGAAGCTCTTGGCTATTTGCTGACTTGCCTGGGAAGATTTCCATTTCTCCCCCACATCCATACACTTTGTTTCCCAGAGAAGCAGATCCCACTCCCAGCAAGTGTTGCTATCCCTCAGAGACAGATTTTGTTCGCTTTAATTTGAGCTGCACCACTTGATCCCCCTCCACCCTGTGGCTCCTGGGGAGGTACTGCAGCATCCCCAGCACAGGACTTTGGGCTGCACCTTCCCCAATTTGCAGCCAAGATTTAACACCTCTACTTTGAGCCTACCAGCATGACTTGGTTTGTGTGGTTTTTTTGTTGTTTTTTTTTTTTCCCACAGACCTAGTGAAACTTCTCTCAGACCTGATTTCTCAATAGAGCATACAAATTGCTCTCCCTGGGAAGGGTTTTCATAGTTATTCCCTCAGTCAATCCTTCTACAGCTAAAATATCCTGTAATCAAAGGTGTTGGCTCCTCACACATCTTCTCTAAGGGAGCATTTCTGTGTGTTCTGTCTCATGAAGTGCCTGGCATGAAGTGCCCTCATGTCCTCAGAATCAGCCCTGTTTAGACCCCCTGGGAATCACAGAGTATCCATATGATTTTTAACTCGTGCCTTAATCTCATTCTGAAATACAAAAATTTGTAAAATAATAATTTAAAAGGAAACGCACAGTGAGTATTTTGGCACCAAAATGTCCTGAGAAGGACCAAAAACGCAAAATCCACAGGTGCACAGAGTCAGCTGCCCGCAGGGTCCTGTTCCACAGCCTGGTGTGCCCTGGTCCCTCAGGAGAACCATGTCACTGGAAAGACCTTACCACATTTTCAGGGATCCATCCCTGATAGAAGGAGTCCCTGGGGCACTTGTTCCTCTCCAGCTTTCACACTTATGCTTTCCTAAAGGCACAGCTCGGGGAAGGAGCCTCACAAAGGAGAACAGAACACGGAGTGGTGAAACCGCAGCCTTGTCACGGGAAGGCTTCTCCACTCCTTCCTGCATCTACTTAGCACGTAGAAAGCAAAAGGAAACAAGAGAACACACACATATGGAGCCCCTGTTAAACCTGAACTAAATATACCACGGGTTGCTAACAGCCTGCCTCGACTCCCTGGTGCTCCAGATGGCATGGCAGGACCCCGGCCACCAGCTTCCTTGGGTGGTTGGAAGGGTTTTCTGCAGAGCAAAGATGGGAAACCTCCAAAATCCCCCTCCACACGTGCTGCTGACACAGCACTGCCCTGAAATGTTGGTGCTGATAGCAGAGAGGCACGGAGGAGTAGCCCTGCCTGACAGTGTCTCCTTCTGCGATGCTCCATCTCCCTGTGTGCCTGTAGGATCCCCTTCCCGGGAGAGGAGCAGTGCTGGGACCAGCCAAGGACATCTGCATGAGACAGCTGAGTGACACAGAGGCTGGGGAAGCACTCGCCATCAACTGGGTGTATCTCCAGGAAGGGAGATGGGAACTCAAGGCTGGAACAGTGAGAGAGGTGGGAAGCACTCGGGAGAGGCAGGAGCAGGAAGGAGACGTGAGGCGGGAGCGTGCAGCCGTGTAAGGGGGAAGGTGGACATATTTGTCTCAAGAGCTGAGAAATTATTAGAGGCAATTATGTGAGCAGAGTACGTGAAGAGTAATCCCAGCTGCAGGGAGCTGGGGGGGAGCGGGGGGGAGGAAGAAATCATGATGTGATTCAAGGGGGCCCAAGAGGAAAAGCACAAGAGCGGCGATGACCTGGTTTGCAGATGGATCCATTTCTATTTCTGCTCGGATGCTGAAGCTGAGCCTCACCCAGAGCACTCGGCTCTCCGATGGCTTGCGTGACTTCTTCCCTGACTGGTGCAAGTGTCAGGCACATGCATGTACCACACGTCATCTGGGAATCATATTTGCCTTAACAACCTGCACAAATGCAAGTGCAAACAAGAACTCACTATTAACATGCACCCTTCCTCTCCCAGCAGAATTACGTTTTTCAGTCCAATTCTGTTCCCAGGTGCCAATATTTGGGACGTAGGCTGATGGCTTTATTTCTATTTTCTCTCTTATTTTTTACGTCTTTGGAAATAAAAGCTAATTCATTGTGCTGATTCTGGTAATTCTGAGTTGTGCACTAAATACAGCAATTCTTAAAGAGATTTTTTTTTCCTTTCTCCCCGCTTTGTAACTTCCCCTAAGTTACACTGTATACAAAGAAACCAACACCAGGGAAAGAAAACAAAAAGCAGCTCCTACATCAAGGCAGATCCCAGCTCCTCAGGCTTCCAGCACATCTCAACCCAGAACTAGAGCAAAAGGGCAGATTATTTAAAGCCATTGCATGTAGGCCAATTTTCACTGCAGTTCCTTTTGGCTCTGATTTTCAGGCCCCAGTGGAGTGGTGAAGTCATGAATAAATGCAAGTAAACTGAGCTTATCCACTCTTATTTTGAGCAGTGGAGTTTACTCACCTCATGCTGCTTCAGATGGAACACCAAAAGGTAAGTTTAAAGGGAAAAAAAAAGCCAGGGGGGAGCGGGGGATAATCTACTGCTGCCCTTGCCTACCGGCTCAGTGAGTCCAGCACGGAGCAAGGGCAGGGCTGGGAGGCTGCAGACCTGCAGTGATTCCTGCTCTGGATATTGAACATGCACAGTTACCTCCTGGTGCTGTGGAAGGACTGGAGTTGGTCCCCTGCTGTGTGATGAGCAGGGGGAGGCTCCCCATGCCCCTGCTGAGTGGGAACTCATCCAAACAGGATTTACAGCAGGTCCTACCTAAACATACTGCACACAGAAAGCTTCACTGGAGGAGGAGAAGACACCCTCGGATGATGTTCTCCATCTGAAGGCAGTGTTTGATTGAAGAGGGCTGGATTTTGACTGCAAACAACATTGCAGCTTTCCAAAGTGAAAAATAAGTAGAGCAAATATTTGAGAGTTTAAGAGGGTTATCACCAGTCTCAGAGCACATCACCCGGCCAGTGGTGTCCAATGGACAACGGGACCCAATGCTGTTCACCTGGGATTTTCCTCAGGGACACAGCAAGCTGGAGATGCTTTCAGGGCTGGCCAACACCAGCACTGCAAAGGTCGTGTAACAAATGAAATACCCTAAATACCATATTCTGCTGGCACCACACTTGCCCCCTCATCTGGTTTGTACAAACTACAAGTTCCTCTGAGCTCTGCCCCAAAGTGGCAGAGCCTGTGTCTCCCCACACAGACAGGAACTGAAGTCTACAGAGATAAATCCATTATGATTATCACATTAGGTTAAAAAAAAAAAAAAAAAAAAAGGAGGAAAAACACCCTGCAATTTTATCTCCCTGCAAGCATCTCTTCCGCTCAGCTCTGACCATAGTGGAGCGACGGCCACACTTGTCTCCTTGTGGTCTAAACAGCAGTGAGAGCCAGTTTGTTCAAAGTTAAAAGAAAATAGTAATAATGGAGTCCCCACATTCCTGCTGTGTTTATAAAGAGATGTTTTCTTCCTGAGCTATACAGCATGGCGGGCTTAATCTGAAATTTCTTTTTAATCATAGCGGGAGTCCCAATTAACGTGTCGGGTAATCGTTCAAGTAGAACTGGAGTTTTATGGCTGCAGCAAGGCAAGGAGAGGCTCAGGATCACAGTACTAGAGGATGGGCAGGCACCAGAAGCCCACCCAGGTGCCACTGCTGGCCTCACACCCTCCCCAAACCACAGATGGGCTGCCAGGGAATCGGGGAAGCTCCCCCCTGCAATTTTAATAGGCAAACAGGTCCCTGAGCTCCCTAAGGATCGGAGATGCAGCAGCTCCATGAAAACCCCCATGGCGAGAGCGACCACACCGGTCGCTGTACAGCACCGAATCGCTTTTACATGCACCTTCCCAAAGGAAAAAAACCCATCACAGTCACTCCTGCTTCAATCTGCAGGCGTGTAATCCAACACATGTGCTCCCAGCGCGCAGGCGGGGAGGGGGACCTGGCACTGACCTACTTTCTTTTGTTGCTGGAAGTGCTGATCTCTATGCAGAATTCTGTGAGCAGGCAGAAGCTGTCATTAGGGTCTGGCTTCACCTCTGCCTTACACCGCTTCTTACATCACCGCAACCACCAATTCCAGCCCAATTGCTCTCGATTTATACCAGTCCCGGCGACAGGACGCTCTGACCTCGCCCTGCCTGCAAGCACGGAAAATTGCCGTCTGTCACGCAGCAGATTTCGGCCAGGCAAGGGGGTTACCTGCAGCCTCGGCTGAACACTATACTTACCCAGAGGAGGATGCTGCAGTCAGCACACCCTGACAGCCCAGCCCAGAGCAGCACACAGGCCGCCCTACTCTACATTATTTTTATTTTTCATTCACAAGGAAGTTGGGTCCCGAGTTAGGCACCGCGCTGACCTGGAATGCAGAGCTCCTAAAATTCAAATGCATACACCCAGGGTGGATCTCACTGGGAAGTGTTACGGAAAACACAGGCACACGAGCTCTTAAAACAAGCTCCTGAACACATAGGCTTCCATCTCCAGGTATAATAGGTCTGGCATGTGTGTGATCCTCCTCCAGCTCTCCCCTGATCCCACAGTATCTCCTGTTAGGATGCTGAGCCACAGCCCTGAGGTTTGGGAGTTACAGGCTCACTGCAGTCACTGGGGCTTGTGTAAATTGGTCTTCAGAGAAAACCAACTCCATTGCCTTATGCAAAAACACTCTTTAGTAACCTACTAAAGAGCCTCCCCAGAACCTCTCTTCCCTGTGCTCCCAGGTACCTGGGTATAACACACTGCCTTGATTTTGGGGATTTGGAGATAAGAGGCCGTTACGTTAAACTCGCATCCTTTAGACCTTGTAAGGCAGTTATTTGAAACAAGTCTTCCCTTCTGCAGTGGCTTAAGAACAGACCATTTTAATTGATTCGTTTGCCCATTATGGATAAGCAGGAGAACAGCCTTGCAATTGAACTTCAGTCCTTGAAATGCAGAGAGACATCAGCCTGCAGTGCATTTGCAAGCCTCAGAGGCTAATTTCTACCCTTTCTGCTGTTCCACTCCCTCAGTCTGGGATTTACCTAAGCACACAGGATGCACCTCTGCACCGGGCGGGGGGGATTGCTTTGCATTGATGTTCAGTCAACAGATTTTAATGATAAAACAATTTCAAATCCACACTTTGATTAAAATCAGAGCCATGGAAAAATCATGCTAAGGTTCACCTAATGAATTTTTCTTTCCAAGATTTGAGCAGAAGCCTACCAGGGACTAAATCCAAGGGGGTAGAGCTAAATCTGATAGTTTGATAGCTGTCTTCACCCCAACTCTTAGTGCAGGCTTAGCAGTATAAATAAATCTGGCGTGGCCACCAAGAAAATAATCCCATCTATTTAGCAGCAACAGTCTACTGGGGAGAGGATAAGAGGCATTTGAAGACAAAAACAACAATCTCAAACTGTATATATATGAAATTAAAGGATGTAGGTAATTAATTGTTTGATAAGATAATAAAATCTGTGCTAAGCTAGGGCCATGAGTCAGAGAAATGAGAGATAGAAAATATGTTCATCACTCAGTCCACCTCTTTACCAACACATATTTTCTAGCATTTGTCCAGTGTAGGTTTTGTTTTGTTTTTTTAAGTCAATGAATCAACTTTTTTGATATTCAGCCCAATGCCAAACAGGAGCTATTGGCATTTGCCGAGGATGAATAAATAACTAGTAATGCTACAGTCTCGTGAGATGGTCCAGAAAAATCCTGGGAGAGGTTTCCCCAGGACAGGGGCTGGCTCAATCACACTACCCTCTGCTTTCTAAAAGAGCATATATACCTACATATGTATAGATTGATGTTGTTACACCAACCGCCAACGAGAGCCGCCCATCCTGCACCTCTCCACTGATGCGTTTTTTGCCTGCTGCTCCCATCTCCCCGAAATACCAAGTGACTTGTTTTGAGAAAGCTCATTTCTCTCGGCACCCTTACCTCACTCTTAGCAACCTTCTATTTAAAGTCACAATCTGTTGCAGCAAGCCAGCTTAGGAGTGTATAAACAAGCTGTTATGACCCCGCTGCAGGAAGGGGAGGAAATGGCCTATGCTTTAAAGTCAGCTGCCTTCAATAATTAGAAGCGAGTAGACAAACATGAAAGCAACGACACTTCAATGTTCTGTTATTTAAAGGGTACACCACTGCTCGAGTCCCTCGTTACCACCCAGGTATGCAGCCCCATGCAATTAGTCAAGCAAAGAAGAGTGTCACCTGCCACAGGAGGGGGTCACAAGCTCTTTCACCATCGCTGTTACTGGAAGTAGTACGTGGGGCTTTTTATTTTAATCAGTCTTTGTTTCTTAGCATGCAACAGCAGCTGCTTCTCACATCAGAAACCCTGAAAGGTTTTTATTAGTCCTAATGCTCCACAGAAGAATTAAGAGGTAACAGCACATATGTTCTGCTCTGCCCCAAAGAGTGGGAAAGGCAGGAAGATTAACTCTTCTACAGCAGCACAGCTCAGGGTGTATGACTTGCTTATACCCAGAGTCATCTGCTGATGGAGTGAACACACCCATGCACAAAGTATTCCCTTTGCAAAGTAGCAGGCTCTGCATTATTGGCCTCAGAGGGGGAAGATAAAGGTCCCACAAAGAGCAGCAGGAATGATTCTTTCGGGGTTGTCAGCAGAGGAGACAGTCTCCTTGTGATACACAAAGCGGGCCCCTGCTTTATTCCATCTCCCAAATGGAAAGTGGAGAAAAAGGCAAAATCAGCACTACCATCACACCTGGGAAGCTTACAGTGCTGTGTGGTTTAAACCTGAGCGGGGCACATATCTCCCATTAGGCTGTCTTGACATTACACTCACAAATAACCCTCAAGTGCTTTTAGTGTAAAAGCCTGAAACTTGTTTGCTGAGGGACTCATTCACATCAGCATCCTGAGCAGGGAGCCGACTTCTTCAAAGCAGCTTTCTTTAGGGAAACACAACACCAAGGAGAGCAGGCACTCAGCAATTCCAGGAGAGATTAAAGGGGAAAATTAGCGAAGCTGCAGCTTATGCCCATACCAATAAGAGCAGGCGTTTACCACCACTTAAATAATTAAAAAGATTTTTCACTAGTGACCAGGTTGTCACCGACTCATCTCACAGCCACCCATGGATGCAGGCAGCAGAGTGACAGCAGGGCTCTGATCCAAGGGGATTCTGCAGTCCAAGTAATCCCAGCATGGTGATCTGCAGGGAAGACAGGAGGAAGTAGAGAGGAAGAAAAAGAGAGGAAGAAAGAGGGAGGAGGAAAGCCTCCCTGCGTTTCCCAGGAAGCTCTGCCATGATTTCTTCTGGGATAGGACCCAAGGTTTGTTTAGAACGATTTTTAGCTAGACCATGTAATGCCGACTACATTAAAATGCAGAGACTTGGGGAGCAATTATCCCAAAAAATAGCATGCCAGGCAGCACAGTGCAAGTAGGCAATTAGGCTGCATGTTAAGAGGCAGGATCCAGGCATTAGCACCCAAACCGGTGCACTCGGGACATGCACTGCATTTAGTGTATTTACAACACATGACCTAATAGTAAAAGCAATAATTAGCTACTATTAATACTAATGGATGAAAATAGATGGCAAAGGAAGCTGCATCGCTAAACATAAGTTATTTATACAGAGGAGGCTATACAAGCCGGGAGCGAAGATGGCACGGTGTTGCATGCTCATCCCAAGCCCCAGACACGGAAAGAGGGGACAGGACAGTCTGTGGATGAAGGAGAGCCTTTGGAGACCTCTGTGGCTGTGTCACAGGCACTCCTGCTCACCGGGAGGATGGGTACTCCAGGCTGAAGCAGGTGGATTTGAATCCCACCTACATCGCCTCTCCATGTGCCGTGCTCGCACGTAACAGCCGCTTCCCGTGGAGAATCTCTCCCAGAATTTCCAAATGGGATTAAGTCATAGACAACCTGTAGAGGATAAACCAGAAGGGTGACGTTCCCCCTCTTTTTACCCATCCAAAATATTTCCAGGCAGGCAGGCAAGGCAACAACTGCAATGATGCAAAGCAACACTGCGCTGTCTCCTAGAGCAGGAAACAGGACTTGGCTCAAAGCTTTTGTTAGGGAGAAGAGGGTCCTTTCATAACACAGCCCTTTGTTCTGCCAGAGGAATTCAAATGCTATAAATTCGCTCCCCTGGTAAATGCAGCAGTTATCGGGCATTTTACCACAGGATTCCTGGTCTCCTAGTGAAGTTAAATGCAGTGCCATTACAGCAGCACTTTAACGTGTAAATATTACATTCCCGGTTCTTTAGGAGATGTTCATTTAGTGAAATAAAATCCTGCTAGTAAAACACCTGATCAAACCCTTCAGCTGAACTGGCCCAGTAATTGCTCTAGGACTGGAGGGAGTCCAATGACTGGTTGCAATTTATGACCACTTTAGAAAAAAAAATCTACCTTGAAGCATCCGCTAAGGACTGAGTTGTAGATGAGATCATGGAGTACATTTACATCGCAGCTTTCTGTAACGTTAAGTGGCCACTAATTCGTGCTGAATTCCTTTGTAATTCTGATGGAATCACATCTGACAATCACATAAATAGCAAAAAATTCCTCAGGAATAATGTTACTACAACAAGGAGTAAAAGGCAAAGGAATGATTCATCTTTCATGGTGAGACATGCCCTTTTCTATCATCTCTAGTCACCCAAAATAATTTGCCCAGCCCAAATTTCACAGCCAAGGCTGACAGACACCAAGTTGTAAAGGGGTCACTCTCCTGAGCCGCACAACTCAACTACAGTTGCAGTTTGAGGGAAATACAGTTAAAATCTGAAGCTGTGAGAAAGCATAAAGACAATTAAGCAATGAGATGAGCTGCCTGAGGGAGGCGGCAGGAAAACCTTGATGAAGATTTTGCTGCAGGCAGGGGGCTGCATTAAATGACCATCATCTCCGCTGTTACTAAAAATCCAAGGGTCGTGGTTGGAACTGGACAGAGAGGAGGGATGCAAAACACAAGCATTTTAACCCTTTCCATTCAGCACAGGGAATCAGGGTTAGAAAAGGGCGGAACAAAAAGACCACAATGCAGGAAGAAGCAGAGTTGTAAGTGCATCAGAAGACCACGATCCAGCTGGAGAGCTGTAACATGGCAGATCAGAGTCAGAACCACGTCAAAGACATGGAGGGGAGGGATCCACACAGACTCCAAGAGGTTTGGTGTTTTCTCCTTCCTGCAGAGAGGATGCACCCTCTCCACACCCTGGAGCCAAGGAGTAAAGGTGGGCCTAGGCTGTCTGCATCCCCCCATCTCCAGAAAGCTAATGCACTGGTTTTGCCCTGGGAAAAAAGCAGTTTCATCACCTCAAACAGCCCAGCCCCACTCCAAAAGGGCTTTATTAGAAAAGCCACTATCACTTGGCACTTGAATGGCACCGAAATTAAAACACCAGCTCAGCTTCCCAGTCAAGCCTGCACATGGACAGCTCTGGGGGCGGCAGAGTCCCCTCCTGACTCACCATTGTCCCTAGGAGAAAAAAGACCTGGGAAATCCATTGGGACATCTCCTCCTCCTGCTCCATGGACCCAAGACTCCTGGATGTGACCTAAAAAAGCCGTATTTTGACTGCCTCAATTAACCAAATAGCTTAAAACTTTGTTATTTGCCTGGCACTAGTCAAAGCAGGGTCCATATGCTGAACTAGAACAAGAACTTGTTTGAGGAATTGCTGCCTGAACCACGAGATGCCAGAAGCCAGATGGGGGATTTATAACAGCGCAAGGCTGGCTCAACGGGCCGGGGCAGCTCCAGCACGGCGTGTTCCTGGAGGAAAGCAACAGCCACCAGGGCTATGGGAAAGGGTTAAAAATAAGAGAGCAACTTTCTTATCATGCACTCCTTGCCTTCCACTAAATTAACGTCGGAATGAGAAATCAGACGATGCTCTAGGCTGCCTGAAAATTGTTTTTACACTTCCAGTGTGCCCGTGGCCAAAACCTAGACAATATATGTTTGGTGTGAGGTGATTATTTAATGAATTAAAGGAGCAGATAGACTCGGAGGGGCTGAAGCTCCATTCTGCTGTTCTCCTGAACAAAGACTTCAGGACCAACTTTACCCAAACAGCAACAGCATCACTGGAAAGGTGACTGGCTGTTTTGGAGAACAAACTCTCCATCTCTCACAGAAGCTTAGGAGCCTGTGGGATACACAACATGAAGCTGCATTTTCAGATTCCCATTGGGTGCAATAATTACAGGTACAGAGTAACTGCAGCATCTCTCCATAAGGCTGTTAATAAAGTTCACCTTCACCAGCTAAACCCATTCCTCTTTCCTAAAGACTGGAAGAGATTTTATAGCAGATTCATCACCTCCACCCTTTAATTCTATTTTTGGAGTCTATTGAACTTTTGCATATGTTGAAATGAAAAGAGTCTGTATTAACACAACCACTTTTTTGTTACTGTAATGAGAGCCTTGAAACCACCACAAAGAGAAACATGCCTTTTAGCAGCTGAAACAAATTATTACAGCAACTGAGTCTTAAAAGGAATTTCAAGTAAAAATATAGTATTGCATGAAGTTGTTATGGCAACTGATGTTGTAGAGTAACTGCACTGGGGCAAGTTTTCCTCCTTCATCCTGCTCAGCAAAGTCTGGGAAAAACTTTATGATAAAGTTGTGCCTTAATTAGTCAAATAAGTCATAAATATAGCTTATCCCAAAATCCTTAACATTCCAGCCTCATGCAGTTCTGTGTGCAGTTAGTCTACTAATGAGAAAATATATCTACTAAAGCCCCACTTACCATTAAAAATCCTATCCAATATTTTTCTAATACAATTTATCAATTTAAACACATTGCACAATGTAATATTCTGAAGCATTCCATTAAAATGATAAATAGCTATGGAAAAAACAAGGGATTAAACATACTGTAATGTAATCTAACAGTATTTAAACATAAATAAAAAACTTAAACATGGATGGGAAATGTACCGTATTTGCAAGCAAAAAGAGCCCAAGTCGCTCTCTGGGTTGGAGTATTAATAGGCCAGAAGAAGCAGAGCAATGAGAAATGACAGTCAACTTCAGAGGATATAAAATGTCCATTAGGCTTTGTTATAAGATTACATCAAAGCAGTTCATATGTTTTAATCTGGGGAAAGAGAAAGCAGCTACTTGGGGTCTGTGCCTGGGGGCTGCCTCTGTGTACTGAACCAGACAGTTTGCATAATGAACAATTTTTATTCAATCAGGATTTCAGCACAGATAGTTCCCACTCAATGGGCTCTAGCACAAATGGGGTTGGATATTGATGCTATTCTTCAAGCTCCACCTGCTGGCTCCGGAAGAAGTGCCGATGGCTTTCCAAAGGGCCAGTGTGTGGGGGGGGACATCAAGTTATTGGGATAAAAATTCAAGCTCAGGTTCTGCACTTCTTGCCTTTCTCAGCTTCAAAAAAATCCCAACCAACCAGAAGACGCCAATCCCCATCCCAAAAAAATAAAATAAAAATGAAACAAAAACCCAACCAAAAAATCCCCAAACTCCAAGCCCATGCTTTCCTTGGGTTGTACCAATAATTTAGCTGATTTGTTTAGGCAGATGCTGAGCATCAGTTGAGCTTTTTCTAAAGCAAAAGTGCACGAGCTGCCAAAACCCGCCTGTTTGAACCCACCTGATTACCAAGAGAGTTGCCTTGAGCTCAGAGTGCAGCCAAAAGGGCAGAGCTGGCAGGGAAATCGTTCCATTTAGCGTGTGCCTCCTGCACAATAATTACTTATTTAAATTTTACTCTGCTGCTTGAGCCATTAGAAAATGCACTATAAACAAAGGTGATTTTATGCAGACAATAGCTGAGCCAGTCATTTTTAAAGACAGGCGCACGATGACTTATCTCCCAGGATGAACAGCTCTTATGAGATAGCTGAAACAAGGTTTATAGCCTAAACCCTATTTCCAAGGGTTATTCCAGTGGCTGCACTGCTGGATCACCTTCAGCTTTAGCAGCAGCACGGAGCTCACTTACCCCATGGATGTAAACTGGGGCTGGGAACAGCTTTATGGAGAGGAAGAGCCCAGGCAATGCTGTGTGCACAAAACTGTTTGCTAAATCCTAGCGTGAACATTTAAGTGCTTCAAATACACACCTGATAATTCAGAGTTAATTATTGTGGGCGTATTAGAGGTGTTTCTGCCTGCACCTCTGGATTCTGCCTATTGATCAGGCACTGTGGCTGCTCTCGGCTCTGAGAGGAACTGTTGCAGTGAATTTAGCTTCCTGCCTGATTCCGGTAGGCTTTGCTTCTGACTGGCACCAAATCCCTTCTTCCTATTTCCAGAAGAAAAATAGCTACCTTTTAATCTAGGCCTTCCAAAGCTCCTGCCATGCCTGTGACGTCCTGAATGCAGAATTATGGCCTTCCCTGGTTTTTGCTCATTTGTCTGGAAGCCTGTAGATTGTTGTAGCTCACTCTCAGTACTTTTTGGCTCCATCCAGAAATACTCTTTTATCAATTCATCTGACAGCGATCCAACAAGAAGGGTGTGTTGGAAGATGATGCTAATCCAGAGAGACTATTCTTCAGTTGGAGCATTCATGAAGTCTAATGAACTATTGGCAGAAAGGGACTTCTGTAGAGCAATTAAAACTTGCTTCTGTGAGAAACAAAATATTGCAACTAAAAGTTAACGGTGCCAAGCAGGGGAGGTGGATTATCTTGGGGAACATAAATTGGTGAGAGAAGCCACTGCCTTCTCCCCCCACAAGCCTTATGCATTAAGCAAAGCTGAAATAATGAATATGTATTGCAAGGTGTTTGCTACAAGCCTACTTATAAAGTGCACAGCCAAGAACTCCTGGAAGGGGGATTTATGGGAGCAGTCACACACAGCTGGCACACTGTGTTCTGCAAGCTTCAATCGGGATGAATGCCCCCACTGTAAGCACTTAGCACCCACCACAATAAACTAAGGTGGATAAGCAGAGTCGAAAGTTTATTTTCAGGAGCATCCCTTGAGGGGGAATGCTAAATCATCCACCTTGGGTTTGGCAAATTCAACGAGAAACCTGAGCTGGGAGAGGGAGGACGTGGAGCATCTCTTGCTCTGAGATACCCAACGTCCTCAAAAGGCTTGGAGAAGAGGAGGCAGAGCACAGGAATAGGTTGCTGCTTGGGGACAGGACCAGTCATTAACACCAGATGACATGCCATTAATCATAGGAAATGACACTAACGGGATCATTACAAAGCTGTGCTCTTCCACCAACTTTGTTAACTGGGGGGAAAAGAAAAAAACCCAAAACTACCAGAAATTAAGTTTTAAAGTTTCAAAAAGAAATTCACCTTCACCGCTTTGTCATTTTGTATTTGTTTCCAAGCAGAATAATAAAAATCCAAAATAAGAATACAGTTACTCTTTTTTTAAAAAAGGGAAAAATAGTCACCTTTTTCTTAAATCTCGCTTAGCAAGGAGCATGCTCTCCCCAAAATCTGATACAAGGCCACAGTATAATGAGAGCAAGTCAAGGAAAGCTTTCCACAAGGTGAAGGCAGCTCCTGGAGCTTTAGCATCAGCAGGAGCCACGGTGATACAGGCTCCTACTGCAAAGGCTGGCTTAAGGGCTGATGTCAAAGACCATGTCCACTAATAGGTGGGATATTAATGCCACTTCTTTCTTCAGCTCCCCTAAGTCTGTACCGCTGCATGGACAAGGTTTGAAAACTAAGATATATTTTTTGAATTATTAATCTCTTTGCAGAAGCTGTACACATGGAGACAGCATGGAAAATAGGTTAAGGCTCACAATAAGCTGAATGAGTTAAATCAGAATCAGGCAAGTGTGCTGACAGCCAGTTACTGTGACTCTTAAGCTTACAGGCCAAGGTATGAAGGGAACTACAGGATCAAGTCAAACAAAATGAACATGTTGGGTTTGACTAGTCTATAGGGAAGGGTCAAATATGGGCTTGCTGGTGGGATCTATTGCCAACATGGAACGACTGACTGAAGCAAAGAAGGACTGACATTACTTCTCCAAATTATAAATTCTGCTTCCCAATCTATCTGAATGGATTAACCTCAAAACATGAGATCCGGAATTTAAAGATTCAGAATTCAGAAGCTATTATGAGTCAAGAGCAGGAATTAGCATTTGAGTTATAAATATGCTCTAACAAACTGACAGGAGTCGGCTTGCTGTTCCTTCCCTTTTTGAAGATGGTGGCATCATACTCGCAATATTTAGAGATATAAACCTAGAAGTGATTTTCACATCCCAGCTGGATGTTAACAACACGGCTTGTCGGGAGAACACTGCTCCTCATCCAGCCAGTGCTACTGTGCAGGAAGCTGTTATGGCAAGGGAGGGTCTCGGTTCTCAGTGCAGGGGATGGGGAGTTGACCAAAGAAAAAGCGCTGTCGCAGGACATGAGGCTGTCCCGTGTCACCCTGAGCTCCTACGGGTCCTTCCCTTATCCAAAAGACAGGCAGGAGAGAATCAGACACGTGCACACTCTGAATAAACAGGAGCCACTAATATCAGAGAAAGTCTCCAGGCAGTAAGTAATGAAGGCACTAAATAACTGTACCCGCTATTCGGATTTTCTGCCAAACATTAGCCAATTTAAAAGGCAGCAAGAGGCCTTTTACACAGAGAGAATTTCTTTGAGCGCCGACTTAAAAGCTGAAGTTTGGCAGGAAAGTGTCTGAGAAGGATGGGGGAGAGGTAAAAGCCAATTTCACCTGGTAATCTGCTACACTATTTGTGTCCTACCCAGACCACACTTCATGCATTAAGAACACACTGCAGCTCTCCTCCGCGCTGGGGGAGCGGGGAGCTAATGGTTTCTATTACAGGCGTGTGCGGAGGGTGGCTGTGGCATGAACATCTGTCTGCAAAATAGATGTTAGCTTTGGAAACTGCCTAAACACCTTCTTTTCTCCAGCAAACGGGGCCGGCGACGGAGCTTTTTGGGCTCCCTCCCGGCGTGACAGGCGGGTGATTGACAGGGCTCGGAGCTGAAAGCCCGCACGTGCTCCCACTGTAAATAGTAATGCTTAAAAGCCTCAGCCCTAACTGAGTATTTCAGACTTCAGCTCAGTTACTCTAATGAGGATTTCCACACACACACACATACAAAAAAAGAGTCTACACATTCGCGGTGCAAGGGGAAAAAAAAAAAAACAACCAACCAAACAGCAAAATAAACAGCTGGTGAAGTGAAATACGAGGTTAGAGCCCTCTCTGATTCAGGAGAAGATTATTAAAACAGCCATAAAGATGGTGTTGGCATCTCTTGAAATGAGTTTGTTACATTCAGAAGAGGCAGTTACACATGACAAACCATTTTCTGTTTAATTAGAGGGCTCTGTGTGGAACACTTCCAGGCGGAGGAGGGGAGCAGATTGTTACCCAGCATCTCAATTATGGGACAGCGCCTTAACGATTCAACATGCAAATGTTTTTAACTGACCGCAGAGGAAAAAAAGAAAGGAAAAAAAAAAAAAAAGGCAAAAAAAAGAAGGAGGGAGGAAAAAAAAAAAAAAAAAGCGCTGTTTAGCGGGGTTAAGGAACAGGAGCTTTCTCCCAACCTTCAGCAAAGTTGTTCTTTCCTGCCACACACATTAGTGCTCAAGGTTTATTTCTGCCCAAAGAATGGCTTCTACTTACTGGTTGAAAAAAAAAAAACCTATGGGGAAAATCACAGAGATGCCCGTCTGTCCAACTCCAGTTAAAAGCTTTCTATTCTTCCAACCAGGTAAAATAATTCATGGTTAAGGAATAGAGCAGGACCTCAGTATTCGCACCAAAGCTCTGAAAGTAAGCAAGCACAGAAAGGAAATTCTAGCTAATACAAGTTAAATATAGGTTATGTTAGCTGCATTTTACAAGCACTAAGAATGTTATTGGAGAAAGCTGTCATTTTTAATGACAGCACAAGCTCCAATTACCACATAGCTGATACACTTGGGATTTGGAAGTTTTTTTTAAATCACTTGAAATCTAAAAAAACCTTCATTATCAGCTTCTGAGTTGGATGTAAATAACTTCACCTGGTGCTAAGAAGTTTAACATTTCACAGGGCACATGAACAACTTAAAGCCATCTATAAATGCAGCTTCAGCTTCCTGGCAATCTAAATGCAGTCTCTGGCAACTGAAGCAGCAGGAAAGAACACAAGGCTGGGCTGCAAGGAGCACCAGCCAGGGAAGAGGAGCAAGACTAAGGGAGATGTCTGAGTTACCACCCTGGGGTCAGCCAAAATGGTGTGGATGCAGCACCACAGAACCCTGGAATAAGGCAGGAACACACACCAGGCTGCAGATATCTGTCAGTTCAGGGAGAGGACTAAATCTTGCTGCTAGGCTTAAGAAAGGCCATTTTAGCTTAGAACAAAACCATGTATCACCTTGAGCCTAAACCAGAGCATTTGCTCTCTAAGATGCTTCGAAAATAAAAATGCGGCTATGCTGGCTGGAAACCCTCAGTCTGATGGAACCTTCCCAGGTCTAGCAAGATGTGCCTTGGATTGCCCGTGCCTTCATCGCTCACCCAGGCTAGCAAAAACAAATGCAAGTCAAAAAAACTCTGCAAACTTGCTTACAAAAAAAAAGCAGAAAGCTCCTTGGAAAACTCTGGTTTCCCAGCTGAAAACAAATAGCACCGCACACGCGGACGCCTCAGCCCCAAAATCTAATGCAAGAGGCAGCAAAGCTAAATGCTGAGAATTTTCCTTCCCCACAGCTAATATGAAAGCCTTACAGTCAGCAAGAAGAAGGGCAGCCTTCTAACTTGTGGCAAGCACAAAGTGGGATTGAATCATTACTTGAAGAACGTGTTTCAGTGTCTATAAATAAAAACCTGCAAGGCTCGTTGCCAAAGAAGCTCAAGTCAATATCGCTTTTCTATATGCGCTGTCAAACTTTACTTTTAGACAGTATATTAATTACAAAGTCAATAATTGCGGGTTTCATTAGTGTATTAAATACCTCAATCAATAATATTTATCCTTCTCAGAGTCAGTCTTCACCAAAAACAAAGGGAGGAGTATTTTTTGATCCTGCAGTTCAAAAAGTCAGTGCAGCATAGCAGCAAGGCTTTAATGGAAAACATAAAACACTAGAAACAGACAAAAATCGGATTATTACTCTTATTTTTCAGCCTCTTGTACAATAAGCCATGAGGGAATTCCGAGAGCTAAACTGATGGCAAAAAAAATTAGATTTCTTTCTCTTAATTGCTCAGCGGTGATGTCAGAGTGGACATGACAAATGTTCACATCTTTCATTTCTCCATCAGATAAACCAGCAACCTGGCTCTGCTCTGCCAACTTTCTGAGGATAAACTCTCAGAGCTAAGAACCCATTTCTGGTGCATCCTCTGCAGTGCAGCTTCTGAGGTGCTTTTATCCTAACCTGGACCATCCCTGGGAAATATACGAAAAAAATATACCCTATGAAAGGTAACAGATTCAAGCAGGACCTTAACTGAGCTCATCCCAAAGACAATCACATCAGGCAACATAAAAGGAGATGAAGAGGGTTTTCTTTTTCTTGTTTCATATCTTCCTTAAAGGGGCAAGAAGTTTGGGATAAATTTAAAAGATGCCTTTGCAAGTGTCCAGTTTATTTTAAATAACTTGCAAGAAGAGTTATATACAAGGATGGAAAAAAGAAAAGCACAACAAGCAGCCCAGGAACATTCCCAAAGGCACGCTTTTGGCATGGCACAGAAGCTGAATTTAACAACAAATCAATGCAATATAAACAGGAAAAAACTAAAAACAAACAACACCCTACCCCCCAAACACAGACACCTAAGTATTCAAATAAAATACACAGAAAAATGCGTAACAGGCCTCATGAAAAATCCATCTGGCAATCCAAACTACTTTTTTTTTTAAATATGCATATGATTGAAATGCAAAAATGTAAACATGAAAAACAGACTTAAACTGAGAGAAGGTCTGTGGGCCTCTTGCATCCTCACAGATAATATTTTAAAGAGAATTTCCACTCCCTGTAATAAGATTATTGATATTTACTGCACTACTCCAATATTTATAATGTGTAATGTGCTGCAGACCACTCCTTTCTGCGAACACAGGCTTTGGAAGTAGGCAGCCCGATCCATTTCATGTTTTCCTAAGCCTTTTATATCAAAGTGATAGGAAATTTCTCTTTCTTTCCCATCTGAGTCAAGTTAAGCAGCCCTGAGGGGCAACTCCTCCAGCCAGTGAGGAGGACTATGGTGGTGGAGAAGCCCTATGGAGTGGCCAATCTTCTCCAAAGTGGCCACTTCAAGGTCACCAGAAGGCCAAAGGAAAGGAAAGATGGCAAAACAAGACACGTCTTCCTCCCCCCATCAAGATGTTACGCTGCATCTTGGGCGGCAAAACCAAATATCACCGAAAATTAGGAATCAAAACATCAGACTCATCAACTTCCACTCTCACACCCGTTGCACTAAAAGGACAATCCCATCGTGCTGGAACACGGGAGCCCACACACACACACTCATCCAAGCTGCCAGGCATAGCATACACAGCACAAAACAACCAGCTACCACTCACTCCTGATCCATCCAAGGCCACCATTTACGCCCTACCTCAGCTCTAAGAATTTATTACTCCTCAACGCTCTGCTTTGGGGAAAGGAAAAGAAAAAAAAAACACAAAAGAAGCCCCAAACAAACAACAAACCACCTGATGCATCTTAAAAACCAGATCTGACTCAAACAGAATCTCCCCTCCAGGGACTCATGAGGGTCACTAACAATTAATTTAAAATTCACGCACAGTGGAAACACAGTTCAACCCCACCAGTGGGAATTAAGACAAACAGCAAACTACCTGAACACAGCACGGCAGAGCACGCTCCAGATCTTCCCTCGGCCATGCAGAACTTGATGTTCTCCTGTAATTGCCTTTGCACCTGCCTGTTCAAAACCAGCAGCCTCCCAATTTCATCCTTGCTGTGTACATTTAATTTAAAGCAAAACCCGAGCAGCCACAGGAATCCTCACCTCACAGGGATCTAGTTATGAAGAATTCCAGAATACTTTGAATTAAACAAATATATATTCAGCCCAGGTAATGGCTGAAGCCATCGAGCATAACCTGGACAGGAGCAGGGGGAGATTTATGAAGGGAAGGAAGACACAGGCTAGTTTGCCAATAATCCCAATTAGCATTGTGAGTCCACTTAATTAGCACAGTCAAAAGAGCCCAGAGCCTTCTGAAGAGTCCTGTTTTCCATGGCCTGTGCCAGTGGCTGCAGGGATCCACCAGAGTTTGGATGGCATGGCCACTTGGCAACAAGGTAGGAGGAGAATGGAGACACCTCCACAGCTCCCCTGCCCTCACTCAGCCAAACTCCTTCAGAACCTCACCTTCCCTTGACTGACAAACTATTTATTAACCAATTATCTCCAGCAGTGCTAGCCTATGATCAGGGGAAGGAAGGAAGACAGATAGATATATGCATACATCTTTTATATAAGTGGGAAATCATATGCCCCTCTCAGGATTCATTTTGCTATATTAGTTCTCCTAGGCCCCTCCTAAAAAAGATCCTCATTCTCCTACTCAGCAGTGTAGTCCTCCTCTGTACTCGCCCCAGCTGAGTTTCTTTTTTGCCTCTCTACGTAGCAGGCCAGAGCTGTACATAGCATTCGAGATGAGATCTCACAGCAGAGGCTTATATAATGCTATGGCACTTGTATAGCTACACTAGAAATACCTTGCCTCACATAGCTTGATGTTTTTATCATATACTAGCTGATTAAAGCATGATTAAAACCCTCCAACTCTTCAGTCACTAATGAGCATCCACTTTACAGCAGAGGGTTGTTTTCTATTAGTCCTCAAATAAATGGCTTTTCACACAAACTGTTTTAAGTTGATTTTCTGTTCCAGTTTTCAAGGTCATTCAGCTGATCCTGTAAGATACCTTAATGCTCTTGAGTATTGATACCTTCCATCTCCAGTGCTCTGGCTGATGGCACAGTAAACCCAGCAATATGGATGCACAGCAATTCCCTCGGGGAGAAGGAGCTGCCCCAGCAGAGGCAGGTGTGCAACACTCAAAGCTGCAAAGCCAGCAAACATCTGCCAACACAAACACTTCCTGGAGTATATGGGCCCAGGAACTGGAAACAACCTCAAGGAACTACCACCGTGTTGTTGTGCACTACCACTTCCTCTCAGTTCCCCAAAAACTGGGAAGGAGGGACAGGAAAGGAGGAGCAGAAACAAAAGACTGGTTACCAGAGTGGAAAGATGGATTATCGCCACTAACTTACCATTTGTCAATCCAGAACTCTGCTGAAGACTGTAATTTTCTACTCAATGCTTTATAAGCAAGGTCAGAGGGAACAAATACCTCAATAAAAAAATGCAAGACATCAGCAGAAGAACCCAGTCATGATCCTCAGAATCCAAAAGAGAAGGGGTTGTGTTTGCAATTAATGGGCCCAGAATAATGTGCTTCATGTCCATCAATGGAAATGGCATTTGCAGTACTTAAATATCAAGACTTTAGATGACAAACAAGAAATCATGGGGAATAAAGGGCACCAACTGAATACATGAAGAAACAGCGCTCTATGAAGCAAAATAAATAAATAAATTCCAGTTCTGCTACCAGAGACCCACTGCAGCATTGCCTGGATGCTTGGAGCTGTGCAGCAAATGCCAAGCTGTGAGCTGCAGCCAGGGAACACATAATTAATGTGATTAGGAGCACACAGAGCTAGCATGCTCTGCTGACTGAAAAGCCCAGTAGCATAATTACTGTTTTCTGTACCAGCTCTATGTCTGAACAAATCTCAAAGCCTGGTTAGTTTTAGACTGCTGTGTAAACGTCAATAAAAATCCCAGAAGTGCCAGCTCATCAGCATTCTCAGGCACAGAAATGGTGGAAATATCACTGCATTTCCATGCTGTTAACATCAGGCAAGGAAGTCTTCATTCTTCTGTCTAACCTTAGAGTTTGTAATAAGGTAACATCTCCCCCAAGTGAATGCTTATTATGAAAGCTAATTAATTGCTTTCCAGTAATGAGAAGTCTTTGGTGTTCAAAGAAAGCAAAATTCACTACACAGGAATTAAACAGTGTTTATTGAAACAAAGCTCCCCCCATTTAAAGACCTGTTTCTGATTAACATCGTTACAAATAAAACCAAAGAAACTGAACATACAAACATACAAAATACGTATAGGAGGAAATGTGAGCTAAAAAATCAGTCAAAAATCCATAGTATTAATTGAAGAGAAAACTAAAGCAATGCTTTGTAGTTGCCTGGATTTCCCTGGGGGATGGAGAGTCAATGCTTATCTGCCTTCCTCAGAAGAGACAATTTTGATTAATATCAGACCCCTCTGACTCAGTCTATTAAACCCTGAAGGAAGGATATTCTTCAGATATAAGAGATATGTCTTTGATTAATAATTCTACCATATTGCCATTCCAAGCATTAACAACTGCATGGCACCTGTGGAAAGTGAAAGCCTTTGAATTCTATGGAAAGGAACTAACTTGTACTAATAGACCTGTTCTCCTTTGTCCACATCTGAAAGCTGGATGACACTCTTCCTCCTACCCTCTGCTGAACAAGTCAAAGTGTCAAGGTTGTCACTACTCCCTTGCAAAGAAGACAAAATGGTTATATAATTCAATTTTACATAAAGTGAGAAAGTTACTTCAGACATTCTGAATGGTTTGTCTCAAGACCCTGGCAACTGTCTAGAGATTCCTCTTTAGTGCTGTCAGGAGTTTAACAGACCACAACTGTCTACAAAACAGTGGCCATCAGAGTGCACTTTTACCTACCAGGGGCGTTATCTCCAGAGAAATGCATCAAATCTCTTAGCCCACTACACTGGAAATACCACGGACCATGTAACTAATGCCAAATTGTCACACACGGGGTGGGGGAAGAAGTCAACAAAACGTTATCTATTGAGTTTTTCCTGGAAGTTTTTTAGGTTCAATCAGCCAACACCGGCCTCCTCACCCCAGCTGAGCATTTCTCCTGATGTTGGCAATCAACCTCTTGCTGTACTCTCTGTAGTTCACGGGTTTGACGTCCAATGCCGTGGCCTTAATACGAGATTCATCCTGCGAGAAGAAATTTAGCATGTAAAAGAAGAACACTGAGCACTCCAGGCATTTGGTTCTAAACTCCTTCTGCCCCAGTAACTTACTGCTCTTGGTATCTGGGTTAGCTGGGAGTGCCAACACGACTCCCAGTACATTGTTTTCATTTGAAACCAGCCACTCTTGATGAACCTGAGAGGGAGCAGCGAGGATCCCTCCTTCACTGCTCAACATCGACAGTATTTGTGTGATCCTTGGAAACTTCTATTCACTGTGAGCAAGGGAAACCTCTCCCCACAAACATAAGAGGAGGAAGTCACCTCCTATGGAGACAAGTCGAACTACAAAAGCCACACGCTACACTATTTGCCTTTTGGGCAATACTTACATTGTAAGTCTCCAGTTTCACTCGGATCCTGAACTCATACGTGTTGAAGTTTGCATTTTGGAACACTTCTTCAAACGCCTGCTCGTTCTGGGGGAAGGACAAAGACAGGTATCAGCTGCAGGCACTCCAGGCTCCTGTGAGTACCGTGAACTTTGAGAGCAGCTCAGCTTTTGTGGGGGTTGGCAAAACAGCGGAACTACCTGGACCACACAGGCAGAGCTGAGTCTTCCATCACGTTTTAGATGCCAAAACCATAAACCTTAAAACTTTTTAAGAAAAAAGATGAAAGCTTTCTAGCTGCCTAAACAAAATAACATACAGTTGTACCCAATCTGCAACTGAGTGTACAGAAACAAAAATATTATAAATCTACACAAGATTCTCTCGTAGTGCCAAACTGGCTAATTCTGATTTTCTGCTGTGATCACCAACACTGACAGAGTTAACTATTTCCCCATTAATTGCCTTATTAGGCTTTCTGGTTTTCTGCTTATCCATCAAGGCTGTGTGTATCCTTCACACCCTGACACAGACCTGCTTAAGAGGATGCTCTATAAAAAACGTGGATGCATGTTTTGAACATGCTTTTATAACCATTAAAAGACTCTGTCATATTTATAACATAAGCTGCTTCTAATTACCATATGAACACTAAACATCATCATCATCATTTATAACAGACACTTTGTCAAAACAGTAGAAAAGGAGCAGGCAAGTTGTGGAGACTGTGAAAAAAAAAAGTTTATTTTTGTAAAAATGAGTTGTAAAAACCTTTACTGACATTCCCAAAAAAACCTGCAGCCCCATGATGATGCCGACAAGTAATTATTAATGCATTTATCTACCAGATGCACTTGACTTGATCAGTCACTCCAGCAGCAGACAGAGCATCTGATCTGGAATTGAACCCACCCCAGTTCCACTCACATTCCAAGTGTTACATCTGCTGTTTTTCACTGCGTGCAGCACTATTTTACACTACACAGTAAGTCTCCTAAGGTTTAGAAAAGCACAACAAATGAAGGTGAGCAGGAGTAGCTGGTTTCCCAGATTGCAGAACTCAGGCATATCCTTCCAGAATATTAAAAACCCTTCTTCTGACCATCCTATGGATTAGAAGATAAGAGAACTCACTTAATAAAGCATTTGGCTTCGCTTTCCAGCTCAGTCACAAACCATGCGAACCATTAGTGAGCTGAAAATGCCCTCAGCAAAGCAGTCACTGCTACCCCACATTACCTCCTTTGGTAACTAACAAGCCCAGTGGAGAAGCAGATGAAAAACCTTGCACATGTATCTGTGCTTAGTGTGGTCACTGGCTGTACATGAACTCAAACCATACTGTGAGCAGTGAAAAGACTCCCACCAATTTCACAAGACACTGCATCAGCTCTATCAGAGAAAAACCACTAAGAAAAGCTTACTGCAAATGCATTGAGTACCATTTTTAAAGGCTCATAAAAGTGTCAAATCAAAACCAATTTCTCCTGGAACACAAAGCATTCCCGCTCAAGGGCTCACTCCATATTATGTTCCATTTTCTATCCTCAGCCATTTCCATTAGGCAGCTCTTCAAAAGACATTACATGTTTGTACTGGTACATAGGATCTGCTGTCTCTCCTTCCCTACCCAGTTCTCTTCAGCATGAAAAGTGACTAAGAAATTTTGTTTAAACTCCAGCAGCGATTAAGCATGGCTGAAGAAAGAAAATATTGACAAGTTAAGAACGCCTGAAAATGGAAACGCAAAAGTGCAAGCACATCTAATTAGAATTCCCCAGGAAGACATCTTCCTACAGAACAGAGGTCTCTAGCCTTCCTAATAGCACAGAAACTCAGCAGTCCAGAACCACAAGCTTTGTACCTCTCACCTTTGATAGCCAGAGTGCAGGAAATTTCCAAAAACCATTCCTGCATATAAATTACAGGAAAACCAGCCCCACTTTGCAGAGGCAGAGGAGGTCTGCAACACTCTCTCAGGGTAACATCCTCAACAATCCCTCCTGATTCATTCCCCTCCCACAGCCAAGCAATGGGTTAACCAACAACTGGGCTATCTGTGGAGTCCTGGAAGCAACCAGCCTTAGCCTGGGAGCACAGCAATGCTCATATGCAATTCAAGAACTTATCATGCATTCCACATCGTTGTTTAAAAGCAAAAACAAAGCCATGCAGTTTTTATAAAGTAGACAAGTAAAAAAAAAAAATCAGAAAAAGATTATTTTGGTTGGAAGAAAGAAAAATGCAGCAGAGAAGCACAGAGTGACAAAGGGAAGATAATACTGTCTGTTAGTGTTTAATGACTTACAACCTTAAAAAACTGCTCTCATCTGTCAAAGAAAGATCAGCATCTCTGCCAACGACCCATTTTACAAGTCATGGTTTTCGTATGACCCACAAAGTCTCTGATGAAGTTTGGTGGGGAAAGAAAAGCCTTAGCAGAAGTGGGCTCACACACATTAGTTCAAAAAGCTTCCTGCCTACTTACAAAGATACATACAAAGTGTTCTGGAACTTTTTGGTTTTGTAAACAAATTTTTGGAACACATTAGGGATAATGTTGTCAGCATTCATTGCTAAAACAGGGGTTTTTTGCAGACTCTTCCAATCCAGGTACAGTGATAAAACAGCCTGTCTTTTCTGCTGGAGTCAACACGAGTTAAAGCTGTCAGTCCTCTGAGGGCTGTGGCACTATCAAGTGATCAGCTGCCTCTCAAGGTCCAGGTGATGAGGACAGGCTGAGCTCCAGCTTTCAGCAGCCAAAAGAGCTCAGAGGTAGACAGACTGACTGTGGGAGCAAGCTATGGGGGAAACCAGGCAAATCTCTGTTCTCCAGGCAGATGGCCTGTGGAAAATAATCCTGAGGAGAGTAAACAAGTCCCTGCCAAGAACTTCAGACAGAGAAGCAATGATTTGTGAACTTGAAAAAGATACTGAAGTGCAACATCTGGAGAACAACCTCAGGCTGAGCTGAGCTGGCCTGTCACCCAGAGAATGGGCAAATCAAATTCTTGACAAATGAAACAGAATATCCCTTTCTTTCACACGGCACTTTTTATGTGTTTTAATTAATGCTCTTAATTTCCACGGCAACTGCATGAACATAACCCACTGCCTTTGCCACGTTTGCTATTCATGCACACACAGGTATCAGACCACGCTCTGGTGTTCCACACAAACCTTACATCTTTCTCACGGTTGCCTTCTAAGTCAACATTACAAGAATATTTCCTTACCAGAAGGACCAAAAAAAGGCAACAAATTTGAGGACAGCCCAACACAAGATATGTGAAACATAGTTCAAAGTCTAGACATAGAGGAAAAATGTAATAAGATAATTGACTGACCTTTTCCTTCAGTTCTCCCAGGAAAGCTGCACTTTGCCCAAGAATGAATTCTGCCGACTCTTGGAAACAAGTCACCCACTGATACTCGAGACAGTCTGCAATGGTCACCTAAAATACAACAAAAAAACAAAAGATTATTTTGTCCAATTGCCTATTTCTCAAGGAAGATAAAAGACAGTAACAAAAAAAAATTATTTCACAGCTATAGAGAGTTTTAAATTTCCAGTAATTATCAGAACCCTCTCTGTACGTACTTTCAATCACTGAGGATAAAAGGCAATGACTTACTCATTTTTTTTAGGCTCCACAGAATGCCACATAACCTAACACAAGTTAATATTGACAATAGGCTGTGTCACAGGAAAAGTGGTGCACAGTGGTACACACCAGTAGATATTCAGCTGTGTCCTGCTGTCACTGATGAGCTGTGAGCAAGAACAGGTAGCCCAAAACAACCACCACCAAGGGGGGACAACAGCAAGTCTGCAAACTGCCTTTACTTTGTACATATCTGAGTACTTGAGCACAAACTCACGTCACACTTTGTTATGTTACAAGGAAAACCAGCAAAACATTCAAGGACAAGGCAGAGCACTAAAGATCAAGTGCCAGCCTCACACGCATGTCCTGGCTGCTTTGACAATTAGCAGTGGGGAAATAGGAGACACACTGTTCTGAAGGCCTTGAATGCACCCTCAGCATCCCCTTTATATTCTATGGCAACGACTCGGGTATGTAAAGTAGTTCCTAGAAGTTATCTAATAGAAGTTATTCGGAAGCAATTTGTGTTTTAGTGAGACTGCAGGGATAGTTCCCTTTTCTCTGCATGCCCACCTGGCACAGCATTTTTAAGAAGCAGATACAACTGTAGTTTATAATGTGAAACAGGAAAAGGTTCAATGCTTATGGTGTAAGTGGGCATCACAATAATAATCCTCAGACAACTTTCTGAAGTAGACTCCATTAAAGCATGAGACAGAACAATACCTACCAAAAAAACTGTACTAAATATAGGTAGCAGCTGTAAAAGTGCAATTACTGCTCTCCAGAAATGCCATTTTACTTCAGTTTATCTTCACTACTGAAGAGGCGGAGGCCATCTGTACTCTGCACTGCATAGTACACTTGGAAACCAGAATCAACTGAGCTAGCATCAACTTTTTGGCACGGAGAAAAGCTTTTAATTGGAGCGCTAGGAAAACAAACTGCTAATCAGCTCAATGAAACATCCCCTGCACTCAGGTACGGCTCACAAACCACCTAAATAGCCTCTAACCCGCAGGCACCGCGGGCAGACAGGCGGCACCAACACCCCGCTCCCAAGAAGATTCCTGCTTGGGCTGCGCCAGGAACGCGGCAGGACACGCCCTCCGCTCCAATCCACGCACTCACCAGGAGCATCATGCGGTACTTGAAGTTGGGGAATTCACGGTCGCACTTCTCGCAACGGTAGAGTCCATTTTGCTGGTCTATCACTTTCTTGTTGCAGTCCTGCGAGGGACATGCCTGGTACATGCAGTTCTCCTTGCGCAGATGTACGATTGTGCCCACACAGCTAAAATAATCTGCCTAGGAGGGGTGAGCGTGCAACATTAGCCTCAAAATACTCAATGTTTTCCAATTCTGAATTAGCTACAAAAGCAAGGCACCCATACTTGGATATTTAGGATTAGAAAGCTTAACAGCTATGGATTACTGGGAAACTGTAAATCAACCCCTCTGTTGCAATAATTTTCAGGCTTCCATTATGTTAATAAAGCCCCTACAGCAAGATTATTTTGTGTTTCCATTGCAGGAAACTCCAATTGCTAGGTTTTTCTTTAGATAAAGCATATTTGATTCTCCATTGTGTCTGTTCAAATCTCCACTTTTTCACAGGATTAAGATTCTGCACTTTCCTACGCTTCTTTCGGGAACCAATACAAAAAACAGAAAGCCTATTGTGTAGTGTTACAGATAAGCATTTGATTAAACTATAGCCTACAGAACAAAATACCCACTCACCACACTAAAATAATCATCATAATGGTTTAAGACCACGGTCAAGTCTTTCAGCAGAAAAACAGAGGTTGCTCAAGAAGCATGTGCAAAAATTGTCACAGAAAAAAGCTGAATTACAGGTAAAGTGGAAGCGTTCAAGGCCAGGTTAGATGGGACCCTCAGCAACCTGATCTAGGGGGTGGCATTCCTGCCCATGGTGGGGGAAGTTGGAACTAGATGATACTTAAGATCCCTTCTGACCCAAACCATTGTATTATTTCCAAAGATTTTTTTCCATGGATAGAAGCTCTTGCGCAGCCCAAATGAATAAGCACTTAAGTTTGGGGATAAAAAAAAAAAAAAAAAAAGAAAGTTAAAAATAAGTCAAGAAGCAGTATAAGCCTGGAGAGGCTTCTGGACTGGAAAGCCTGAGCCCTGGGGTTTATTACCAGCTCTTCTATTGACCAAGTGTGCACCCTTGAAAACCACTTCCTCCTAATGCACCTGTTTCTCCCAGAACACTCTGTTTATATGAACATCTTTGGGGTGAAAACATCCCCCCTCCATTTACACAAGACTTAGAATTCCTTTGCCAACACAGTATCATGTTGCATCAGCAACAAGCTTGAATTTATTTGAAAAAACAATAAAATTATTTAATAGCATAAATTCCAAGAGACTTAAGCAAATACTGCTCAACACCTGGACCACTTCAATAAGCAGAATACCTGCATAAAGTCTAGCTTTTTTATTTCATCCCCAATACACAAGGCTTGTACTAAGTGGCCCTGCTTTACCTTATCTCCTTGTCCCAAGTTCTCAGATTTGGCTTCAAACAAAGTTTTCCAATTGGTATTTGCTCCAGCTGCTGGCCCACCCCTCACATCAGAGATCGAGGCACATTCCAGCAGCTGCCCCTCAGAGTCAAACCTGGAACCACAGAGATGAACTTCTATTTTTGGACCATACAGACTTATCAAAAGCTTACGTTTATTTTCATGTACTCGATACATGAGGGATTTTTTATCAATGATTGCAAAGGAAACAATTACAGTAATATGTGTATATTGCAAACAAAAATAGCATTTCAGAATAAGTTAATAGTCTGACTTAATTAGCACTGTATTTTATAAACCCACAAAAGGAGGACAGCTTTGTTCTATATAACTGCAATTTGTTTGCCAGCTAGTGGTCAAACCACGCACTGCACACTTCTTAGAGGCAGGCAGATAACAAGAT
The DNA here is from genome assembly GCA_038380795.1 of Pyrocephalus nanus. Lineage (NCBI taxonomy): Eukaryota > Metazoa > Chordata > Aves > Passeriformes > Tyrannidae > Pyrocephalus > Pyrocephalus nanus. Next base: position 5,011,929 of record CM076281.1, read on the forward strand.
TTAAGGGCATCAAGATATTTCCATAATTAAAATTAAATTACATGGTACCATTATCTTCGCAGCAGCTTCGAAAGAAAAAGCAAATAGCATTGAAAAGATTATGCTTCCTCTGTTAAAATAAGAAAGCACAGCTCTTCACCAAAAGGTTTGTACTGCCATCCCATTGTGATGGGCTTTGTGATTTCAGAAACACACCAACAAGGCTCAAAAATTGAACTTAATTAAAGTGTGACAGTAATAGCAAAGACCCACAATCAATTTTATCTTAAGCAAGCCTCTGAAGCATGGGAGAACCACAGCTCAATGACAAATGGAGGATGCCATTTATTTTATCCATGTTTGGGTGATGTAACCAGAACCTAAAAAAAACCCCAGGATTCACGAATCTGATGCTGTTGGCACTTAATCTTATTCACACACACCACATCTCACCATATTTGTAGTTACAGCAGACAATTAAACAACTACCTACAGGAGATGCAGCAAACCAAGAAATCACTTTGTTTTCCTCACCATAAAATGTTATTTTGCTATCTGAAAAGTATCTGGTAAAGACTAGACACTGGAAGATGTCAAATAGTCCCTCCATACCAACTGAGGGCGTATCAGATTCCACACAATGGAAAAGCCTGTGGAAAAAAAAATACTGTTCCCTCAGATCATGCCTCAGAAAGTGGAGCTGGTCAAGCCTGATTTCATGCTGCCTTCCAAGGCTTTGGGTCAGCATGCACTACTCCGATTTCAATTTTTCAAGGTCTGTCATGGAATTAAAAGTTTTTTGAATTGAACAACTTAAGAAGGACAGCCTCCCAGGCTCTAAAGGCTTCCAAGCAAGAGAAGTTTCTATAGCCTTGGAAGCCATATCCTCTGCCACCTTTCCTCAGTGCTATAAAGACTGCTCAAGTACAGAGAAAGAGAATAAAACAAATACTCTGCAGTAGGTTGAAATAAATCAGCATAAACACACTCATACCATCCTCGGAGTTTAAAAGCCTCTGGGCTATCGGGGTTGATGACAACTGTACTCGAGGACAGGACAGACAGGCTTCTACCACCAAAATCAGAGACTCTGGCTCCTTTGATGGCAATCACAGGTTGTCTGGAGCCATCAAACTGTTCAGCCTGCATGTGTGAAAAAACAGAGAGCATTAGCAGCTCGTTACAGTAAAGGTAGTGAACTTGTGCTCATAATTCACAGATCAAAACTATCTCAAAGGTATCTAAAAGGTGAGATTTTGAATGATGTCATTAGGAGTTTAAGCAAAGGCAGCTAACAATTAAAGGTGCAATCCTAACACCACGTTTCCTGGGGAACCAGAGAATCCTTAAGTCACCCCATCGGTTTGTTAGAAAGGATTGGTCCCCTCCATTAGCAGTTTTACACCAGGATTTCAGAAGGAGAGAAGGGTTATGGGAACGGAAACAGGAGAAATTATTTGGTCCTATTAGACTCCTCAGGAGATAAAACAACTTGCTCAGCTTGACTGAGCCAATCATGTCCATTCTACTACCACTTAAAGAGGAGAGGAGCAGCTATGCTGACCAAACATTTTTTCTCAATTTTCCATTTTCTGTTTTTTCTCATAAAGCTGCTTTAATGCTGTTCAGCTGCCATCAGTTTGTTATCTGAGTAGTCTGATACTACCAAAGAACGTCGTGGCACGAGTGAGGTTTTAAAAGGTACAGGTTTCCTGGACCCCCACACCACTCAGCAAGCAAAGGGAAGATCATGTGCTTAAAGATTACAAACAAGCTGGAGTTGCAGTAGCATTCACTGTATCCAGGAGATGCAAAAAGAACAGAAAACATATCCCAGCAGTCATGGCAATGACTGTTATAAAGGACATAGTGATTCTAACCCTAACTGTGCCAGCTGCAAGCCACACATCACTCCCCCTCAGTGCTTGTTGAGGTCTCTATTCTACAAGCAAGCAAACAGATTTAATTCTGTAAAATGCAGACCCTGATCTCTGTTGGAAGTTATGCCAGCAATTGAATACCAGTAGTCTCTCCTATAACAACCTGGTTCAACCTCAAGACTTTGTGATACTGAACTTGAAGTTTACTTCATTTATATCAGCAGATGGTTAATGGTGTGTAGGTACCTACAATATCAGCACACTTGATCATTTAGCCATAAAGCATCACTGTCAAGCTGGCAGGATCACTCCCATTTTATAGACTGGAACATAAATCCCTAAGTATCTATAACAGCAGTGGAAAACAAAGTAGCCTGTTAAAAAGATAAGGAAGCAGTTTACTGCAACTATTCGAACTTTCACTTTCCAAGGCTCTGATGCTTTAAACTCCTAATCTGAGATAGAGCCTCTCAACCCCCTCATTACGCAGCAATTTATGCAGGATAACATGCATCCCACCCTACAAATAAAATTCATCTCAAATCAGACAGCCATAGCCACCAGGCTTTTCCATAATCAAACTGCAACTCATACCTTTCCTAAACCAGGAGCCCGCTACCTTCAGTGGTTTGGCTTGAGACATAATGTCTGCAGTTGTTCAGAACACATTAGTCAGATCATGTCAGCAGTTTGTCAGAGAAAGGTTAAGAACATCACACCTGAATGCAACCAGACAGTCTTTCACCTCCTCTCGGCCCCTGATCCTTAAAAACCCAGGACTGTGTGAGTACTGTGCCCATCTCAGATGACAACAGCACTTCCTCACCCTGCACAAAGGAACCTTTGCTTAAGAACAGGTAAGAGAGCACATACCTCATTTCCCCACAGCGTAGCTGTCACCAGCTTCCCTGATGTATCCATCAGATGCACGTTCCTCTTTGAAACCTCCCTATTGTTAGCTTTCACTGTAATTTTAGTGACATCTTCATAGCTCTTACAAATTCCAATTACATCTGAAAAACAGTTACAATTTACTTTGAGTTACTCAAGGGTCACAATTGGGGAATACAGGATCACAAGAGAAGAATTCAAACCTACTGTCAGATTTTTACCTTGTATCCTAGCTCCCTATTCAAATGAAATCTGATATGGAAATTAAGTGTATTATGGTAGGAATGCTCCACTACAGAACTCTTCAGTGCTTTAATTTTGTTGACGCATTCATTAAGATATTCATGAATGCAAAGCCTCACCACATTAGAGAGATCAAGGCATTGTACTATCTTTTCCCATCACATTCTGTCAAAGGACTTCAGTCCTGATCATGTAACACACACTTGCTTGTTAAATCACAAGCAAGAGCTTTCAAAGTGACTGTAACACAATGAAGCAACTGGCTCGTGCCTTCATGTAGCCCCACAGCCTTAAGCAACATAAACAAGTCTGCATGTTTGGGTACTAAGAGCTAATACAAACCCCTCTGCACTCCCTAAAAATACACCATCTTTAGTATTACAGCTCTACCTTTAAATTTCCCAGCTGAATGTCTCTGAATCACAGGCATCTTGTGCCTCTGAAACCTGAGAACCCTCACCCCCACCCAAGCCTCTGATTTTTCCGGAGTACTCTGCCCAACAAATTACAGAAAAACAAACCTCCAATACTTCATAAAGCAAGCCAAAACAGTCATGCAACTTGGACTTGGATGCCATGAATTATGCCAAAATCACTACAGAGATAATTAGATAGTGAAAGAAAGCAAGACCACAGAAGGTATGAAATGCACACGTGCTGAGCAAGGACGTTTTTCTTTCAGCCCTTTTCTGTGGAAAACAATGATTATAGTACAATAAACAAGTATCATTTGCCATCTTTAGTTTGAAGCACAGGTTTGAAGAAAAATCATTATATATTGTTGGAGAACAGGGCAAAGACATCTAAACAGGAAAACTGTCTGAGACATTTTTAATGGCAACCATCACTGGACAACTTCAACTAAGAGATGGCAATACTCAAAGCACCCTATGCTCACTACCTGCCCAGTATTCAGGACACAAATATAAAACTTCAAAGCTTTAGAATCTGCCATTTTGCTACTTAGACTGACCAACAATCGAGTCTTTGGGTGTGTTCTCCAAGTCAGAGATGGATACAAAATCAAACTGAACAGATGGAAGATGCTGGGCATCATCACAGGGCACAACTGAAGTCTCATTAGTGAATGTAATCTCATAGTCATTCTTAACAGCTGTATATTGCTTGTTAGCAGTCTTCAAATTGCCTTTGGTAAAATAATACACCTACAGGAGAAAGCAACGAAACGGAGGATATTATCAGTAGTCAGAGAAAATAGATTGTGTTCACCTTTAAAAATCCTTGCTACGCTGAAGTTCCTCTTTTCTAGCTCCTGTCAGTCTAGGAAAGCACAAAGATACCATACCTTGTTCAATTCAATGAGTGGAAAGAACTTGTCTGCTTGATCGTTGAATGCAGTAGCTCTAATCTCGCCCTGCAGGAAAACAGGAGAGCTGGTCAGGACTGAAATTTGGCATGAAAAAAGATAAAAAAAAAAAAAAAAAATCTTTGCAATGTTAAGTGGCATCAGCTCTGCAGACACAGTGGGGTCTGCCAGGCTTGCTCCAGGCGTGTGAGAAACAAACAACATTCTCTTCACATTTGTAGTTATAGCTAAAATGACATATTCTACACCTGACAATCAAATCTCACATTCAAGTCTCATAGTCTATCTACTGCTTCAGAATAAAAGGCATAAGAACTACATCTATCATATATACACCTCTGAAAATGCCAGCAAAACTGGCATTGATAAAATAAATTCAAATAGACCCCGCAGCTCCACAAGTTAGCACGCAATGTATTGTGATGGCTCCCACTCAGACATAATGTCTTTACGTAAGAATTAATAACAATTATACACTCGCTGGATATAAATACTGTTTTTTGAAAAAAATAAAAAAAATTAAATACAGACAGTATGCAGAGAAAACAAATGCCTGGTGACAACACGTTACTTTATTAACCTCACATTTTATACTCAATATAATCTAGCAGAATCTCGTTTGTTTTCACGACAGAAGGCTGTAATTTGATAAGAGGTTTGACAAACTGCAAGTTTAGTTAGATTAACCAGATACCATTCCCCCAACAAACCACAGAGGAAATTTCTTAGTGCTGCAATAATTTGTACTCTTGATTTCTTCATGAAAATTGAAAGCTTGTAACTTGGAGGCAACGCTCCTCTCACTCCCTGTTCTGTAAGGTGTAGCTCAGCAAGGATGAAACGTCACTCCCAATCTACAGGAAACTACCACAACGCTCAGTATTAGACTGTCAGTTTGCATAAACAACTATATTTTGAAGCTGCAAAAATCCAGTCATACGCTATAGACTTTGATGAAAAATAATCAGTAATGCCGCACATTTAAGACCCCGTTCTGGATAAAAACTGGCACTTTGATGCGCAACTTAATGAATGCAGGGACGCAAGTTTCTGTAGCAATAAAAAAAAAAAATCATTTCCTATAATACACTTTATTTCCCCTATTCTGTCTTTATGAAGGGTTCATCAGCATCTGGCATGCATTATCTTTGTCTCAACATATGACACTTACGCTTTCATCAACCAGCTCTATGGAAAAGAGCTTTCCTTCACCACGGGAGTTGCTCCACGTGCGGATCTGGCCCTTTTGGGTAACACGAGCACAAATGGTCCACCTGAAATCGTGCAAGAAATCACTATTCTGTGTCTTTTTTTTTTTTTTTTTTAAGAGGCTGAATTGACAAACCCTTGGAACCAGAATGTCACCATCTAAAAGTCAGAATCTTCCCACTGCACCTCAGCAAGTCTACCTGCTTTCCCCCTGCTTTCTATTTTAATGGCCTAGACCGTTAAAGGCAGAATGTTGTAGAGAAGGCAACAAAGCAGCCATAAAGTATGATAATAATAGTGAACAATCCTTCTGCATAGAAGCAGGCCTCAAATCTTTTACTCTTCTAGGGTACATTTCTCACACAGCAGTTTGCCTGTTCTGAAAAGCCACACTAGAACTCAAGAGCTCAATTATAGGATTCGCATTTAACTTGGGTAATCAAATCAGTTTGCATAACTTAAAAATGTCATTCACTAAATAATTACATCCTCATGCTTTTCAACAGCACAGTAGCCAAAGTGAATAGCTTACTGAGCTGTTTTGTCATTAATTTACCCAAAAGAAGGCTGCTTTAGGGAAAAAAAAACAGAGAAGTCAATCGATTTTCAACTAAAATATTAAAAACCTATCAAGCTCAGCGGGGCAGCTGCACCAAGACAATGCCAAGGCAAATCTCAGATTGTTGGGAGTGTTGATACAATTTAAAAAGACAAAAAAAAAAAAAAAAAAAAAAGAACACTCTCCCCCCCCTCCAAACAAAACCCCAAACAAGAAACAAAAAAAAACCCCAAAACAAAACCCATCAGCTGTTTCTATGGAGTTTTTTTTTTAATTTCTCTGGGTGGTTTTGTGGCTATTGTTGGGTTTGTTTGTTTGAACTTAACCAATAAAGTCAAAAGAACTCAATGAATAATTTGACAGGGACTCACACACAAAAAAGCAAGAAGAAGCTATTGTTCCCTCATGCCTGTGACATGAGTAATGCCTGAAAAACCAGGAGAACTCACTTGGACTGGTATGGATTCAAGCTGGCAATTGGCACCACTTTGGCCTGGGACCCTCCTGGTGTCTTCACTGCACTGGGAGCACTTGCTTTTCCAAACTGGTTGGAGGGAGCGTGGTACTTGGGAGCAGCAGGACCTTCCAAAAACCACAAAAGAGCAAAAAGAATTTCAGTCTTGCACACAAAAGCTGGGCTAAAACCAACTCACGGCACAAGGTCAGGCAGAACTTCTCCCACCACGCCGCGGGGAGCCACACAGATGGTGAAGTTCCACTGAACACTCTGCTCCTGGTCACAGGTATTTTCTAGGCTGCAAAATGCTACAGAAGAGACACTCTCAGCCTTTAGAGCACTTGCACTGAAAGTGGAGATGTGTCCAGAGTCGACCACTTAAACACAGTTTAAGTGGGAAGCAAATACTTGGCAGTAAGTTCTCTAAAATAACAGAATCACAGAAATGTTTGAGTTGGAAGGGACCTAAAGACCATCTCGTTCCAACCCCCTGCCATGGGCAGGGACACCTTCTCATTTTCAACCTGGCTTTGAAAACTTCCAGGGATAGGGATGGCACATTGAATTTTAGACCTGCACTGCTTGGGGGAATAACTAAGACATGGTACCCCACAACCACAGAGTTTTCTGACATAAAGGGATACTGCTAGTTCCAAACTCAATCTTGTCAATGTATAAGCACAAAACTCTTATAATCAGCTTTAGGTAAGGAAGGGGAAGCTTGTTTTCTGCTGCAAGTTTCTAAGCAAATGTCAAAATTTTACTATTTAAAAATACTTCTTAAACACAGGGGTAAAGAATACAGACAAGTTAAAGCAGCACCAAGAGTTAGAACTGACAACTTTTTAGCTCAAAAAAACCCCAGTCTTCAGATTGACATTTAAATTGACTGCCTCTTTCAGTATCTCACTGACATCTTGAGCAAAAAAACCCACGCTTCTAGATATACTATCAAGTAATTTCAGTCCTGCACCACCTAAGCTGTTTGGCCTCAATATCTCATCATCAATAACACACTTGTTGGCCAGCCACAAACTGCAGCCTAATTTGTGTGACCACAGGATGAAGCAGTGTAAACTGAATAAAGTTGTTTCCTTTCTATTTTTCCCCCCTTGGGGAAGAAGAGGGAAGTGAAACAATTTTTTTTTTTTTTTCCCTTTCACATCCAGGTGTGCAGTAGCCTCTTGAGATAATTCACCTTGTCAAGCACGGGTTACTCTTAATGGAGCATTTCTCGTGCAACACCATTACTGAAAGGATTCTATTTAAATTCAAGCTGTAGTTTCTCACTGCACAAATGGAAACCAGAATTCCTGCCCAGGATTACTCTTACCTGCTCCTGACAAATTGCCATTTTGTTGCTGGGGTTTGCTGGGTGCTGGGTTTGTTGCTGGAGCTGCAGGTCTTTGCTGCCCTTGCCCTGGTAATCAAATGAAAAAAGACTATAGTGTAGAGTAGGGAGTAATTAATTAAAAATATCCTTCAGTCTTTTAGGAAATAAGACTTGCATGAAAAAAAACCAAAACAAAAACATAGAGAATATGCTAAAATTCAGGCGTTATAAGACACAGCAGTAGCAAGCTATCTGTTGAACGCTACCATGGAGGAATTTCAGTCAGATCTTTTTCCTCAAGCAACTGCTTCCTACTTGGAAAGAATGTAGGGCTGATGGTGATTTAAAAGGACAGTCCTGAAGTAATCTCGACAACTTTTCAGTGTTTATCGGCTGCTATTGCTCTGACAGGTAGTTTCTGCTACTACCTAACAGCTGAGATAAAAACTGTAGAGAATTCTGCCTTAAAACTCAGAAAAGGCCCAAAATCCACTGGGTAAAGTCAAACCTGAAGTTAACTCAAGACAAAGAAAACACCTGCTGTATCTTATTTCTGAAATATGGAGATATTTAACATGGGGGTGATGGAGTTATCACTTCAGCATCCATCAGGGCCCCTCTTGGCACACAGCAGTACATTGCTTAGGGAGCAAACTGATGCCACAGTAAGTCTGCATCATCCTTTTTTTTTTTTTTCCCCCAGATTCCAGGGCTTTTACTTGCCTTAAATTGATGATAAATTACAAGAGAAAGAGCAGATGGCCATATCTTGAGAAGAAAGTACATTAGAAGACTAATGTACCATTCAAAAAATTGAATTCCTTTACAGAATAATTTGCTTCTAGATGAGAAAATATCCGACAGTTTTGTCCCTTTGGACACAACTAAATCTTAAGCCATTGGTTTGCAAGAAGATTGAGGCCTGAGCAGGCAAAGCCTCCCTGATTTGGGATGTGAGGAGGAAGATGGTCAGGCAAAGTGAAAAAGAAGGTCAGGCCAAGCCTATAAGCAAGAGGAGGAACAAAAGCAGAGAATCCCAGGGCAGAAGGACGGCACAAAACTATGGCAAAGGAGCAGAAGCAACACAAGGAGACCCTGATGTGGCATTGCCTGATGTGGCAGAGCCTACAGAGGTAGTCCTCTGGTTATTTTTAACCCAAAACAAGGCCCTTGCACAAAACCCAATCTGCTCCTCTAACTTGCCGCAGTAGAGTCACATCATCGGTGAACTGGTGACAGAAGTCTCCCTGGCAACAGCATGACGTCAAACAGCAAAATGTGTATTTACTGCAGGTTCCACTAGATGGAGGAGCCAGGTCTCACCCTCACTCGGTGGCCTCAGGTGCTCAGGGGGTCAGCACTCAACAGCCAAATTCATTTTGTGCAAGAGAAGGCAGAAAAAAACCCAACAAAACACATTAAGAGAAAATTATGTTTGGTCAGGGAAAGAATATTCAGGAATGTGCATATGAAACAGCAAGAGGCTTCCTTGCTACTTTTGTTCCAAATATGGGTTTTTTTCACTAGGAATTTGTAATTTAAAAAAAAAAAAACAACCACCAGAAACCAAACCAAAGGCCACCACATACATTAGAACACTTGTGTGTTATGAAACACAAATTCGCATTTTAATGGCTTCCTACCCACAGCAGAGTGTTTCTCAACAGAGTAAGAATAAATTCACACATCTGTGCATGTGTTCAAATACAGAAGCAGCAGAAATATCTCTCCAATTTTCTCGCTTGTAGAGCCTAGGGACTCCTAAACTGTGATTTTTGGTGGCTGGTGGCCTACAGATCACTTAAAGTGCTCACAAAACCGACGAGACTGCCTGGTTTTCGCTGTTAGTTTTTATTAGCAGGAGGTGAAAAAACCACTTGAAATAGCTGATCACATTTCTGCCGTATACAGTGGGTTAGGCAAACCCAAGACCTTTAGCTGAAGCTGCCCCACAGCCCACTCAAAGATAATAACCATGTAAGAGGAGTCCTCTGCTGCCAATAATTTGTTACCAGGAGGTTCTGCCAGGGTGCCATGACCTGCCCCAGAACTGAGCAGCAGCACAGAAGGGAGGGGAGAAAAGGGATGAAAATGGACTTTGAAAGAGCTCACACCTAATCACAGAGGTGAGTAGAACAAGAATAAAGAGTTCAAGTGAATGTAGAAGTATATCAACATTTCAACACTGAAAGATTAATGACAGAAGTTAAACATAAGTAGCAAGTAATTGTCATAGGGAAAAGAAAGTCCAGCATTGGAGTAACTTGAATGAGATTAATGACAGTAATAACACAACCATCTAGTTTTCAACAAGAACTAAACTGCTCAGCCTTAATTTTCAATACTATTATGAAATGCTGCCTGAAAAGTTTTTATGATTTGTAATAAGAAGATTGTGTCTCCAGCTTCCTTGTTAGGCAGATTAACCACCTACTGCTCCTGCGTAAAGTGGCCAAAAGCCAGCTTCTCACCCCCCTGGGTCCCAGTGTGCTATTACAGTCTGGGAAAGAATATTCCTTAATCCTAGGTCTGGCAATTTGAGATCTGTATTTCAAGCAAAACCAAAAGAAGGACTAAAGACCCATTTTTTAAATACATGAACTTTTTTTTTTTAAATGGAAACCACAAAGTACATTTAAGACGCTCGTTCTGCATTAGCTGAGTGTTCCTCAGAAACACCCTTTCTTAATATATATGGGAATTTAAAGAATGTGCAACTTGAAAAACACACCTCTGCCATTGTATCAAGGCCTTCATGACAAATCTGGCAGCCTGCAGAGCAGCAAGGCTGGGTTAAGCAGACTTAATATAAACTATTACCATCTTCTGTAACAGAATCCTTATTTAGTATCAAATAAAAGGTTATGACGTCTGCAGAATAACATCAGTACTAAAATGAGATACACATCACATCAGTTTTGGCATCTCTTAACTATCTAGGGCAAGCCCACACTTACTATGACCACAGACCTGTGTCATCTCCAAAAGCTTTTAGATTTGAAACCTTCACTGCCGAGTACTTTTGTAAGCCCAAATGAAGAACACAACTTTGATCAGAGTAATGGTAATTTTACCAGAATTTATAGTCTTAAAGGTATATTTTCAGCTCAGTTCTGTCAGAAACCACGTTCTCAGTCGTTTCTAAGCAACAATATAACTGAAAAACACTATAGTTCACAAGCTCTTGTATCACATAGGCAGGGAAATGGGAGAGAGGCACAAAACAGTCTGCTCAGTAGCTATTCTGAAAATCTTGGTCTCTACAGCAACTGTGGGATTAAACCATAAAATCTGAGATGTCAACACATTTTTTAAACAGCAATTAGCTAAGTAACTATCAAAGGAACAAAGGATTCTTTGGGCTCATTTAACAAACGCCCCTCTAATTCCCTTGGAAAAAGAAAAGTTAATGAAGAACGATGTCTTTGCCTTTGCAACAAAGCCTAATTCCTACTTCGATTAGTAAAGTAGATTTTTAACCAGATCAGCAGTGTACCTACCACCGTTTGCCCAAAATATCCTACACAAAACTCTTGCCACCAATATGTGGTACCTTAGTAATAAAAACATACAGATTTGCATCTACTAGACAAAAAATGCTTCAAGAATGGATATTTGCTATTAAATTTCAGCCATTATTTGTATATACATCACTGACAGAGCTGTTCAAATATTTTCTTTATGTGGTTATTATTCTCCCTCTTTTTTAAAGTTCAGAACTGGAAGAACAGAACAGACCTTTGAATGCATCTCAGGGGGAAAAAAGCGTCTTAATCTAAAAAACGTTTGCATGAGAAGCACAAGCTCAGCATGTGAAAAATGAAGAACACAGCTGCTTATGCAAAAGAACAAAACTAAACAGATTAATGACAGGTCAGGTTAAGGTCCACCCAGTGCATCATCCTTCTTGGGATGGCAGGCTAGGAATGGGTGCTTAGGGAAGTCCGTGCTGGCCATGTTTCCATACCAGTCTCTCGTCTATGCACTTGGAGCAATCTAAGTTTTAGTGCTTCCTGCACCTAACATCCATGCAGAGGATGTATTGTTATGTTTAACAGCCTTTAATGGATTTCTCTCTCAAGTCTAATTGCTTTTTGAACCTGAGCCAATTTCTGGCACCCACCTCAACAAGTTCCATGATTTAACTGTGGCAGTTCGGGGGTGCGGTGCAGCCTTTGTTTTAAAACCACTGCCTGACAATATGAGAACTAAAGAGCATCAAATGAATATAGGAAAGAGAGAGAGAGAGAGAGAGATTCATCATTCTTTATTCATCCCCCTCCACGCCATCTTATACTTTTATAGATCATTATTCCGTCTTCCTCCTGCTGCTTTCTTTCCAGACAGAAGAAATTATAATCTATTTGATCACTCATTATGAGGAGACATAAAATTGCTTCCGCTTACTTACTGGAACTCGAGGCAGAGACCACTAACATATAATAAAAACTTGTCAATGTTGTAAGGCATAGATACTCCCAACACCATGGGGAGACTGAAGCTTCAGCCACAGCGTAGAGTTTATTAAAATATGAACAAACCCCATTTTGTGTTACACAAATAGAAAGGATTTTCAAGGTCTGGACATCACTGTTCCAGGCATAAGGAAATGGGCCATGTTTCTCCACTGTCAACTTAAAACTGCTTTTATTAAGTAGAAGAAACAAGACAGCTGGAAGGCTCTCAGAGCAGATAGGAAGGTATTTGCTTACTGACACTCACCTTCATTGTATGGCTGTGGATTGCCAATAAGCCCACCAACCTCATTGGCAGTTTGCAGAACATTTACATCCATCAGTATAACCACTCTCCTACAAGACAGAACAGAGCAACAAAGGTTTTCACCCCTTCTGCAAGTCCATCAGACTCCTTTGCAGCAGGTAAGAGAACCAAACATTAGAGGCTGATTCCTTGCATGAAGGATCTGGAAGAGAAAAGCTCTCCACTGTCAACTTAGCCCTCTCTCTCGAGGGACAAGTAGGCTTGAAGCAATATCACAATGCATCAAGGACAGATGATGACAGGTACAAAAATAGCTTGAAACAACACTGTGTTTTGAAAGTATCAAAACCATAGCAGGTTTTACAAGAGAAAATATATTCCCTGCTCAATAGTTGTTGTGTTCTTCCCACAGAAAATGCCAAATAAAAAGAATACAAACCTCGGTTCATATCCTGCTAGACACATACACAGTTTTTCTGTAATAACTTCACCTGGATCCCTTCTCGTTTTGCAGTATCCTACCCCCTCAAAAGTTTTCTCCTCTCCTATTTCCTCAGATTTTAATAAAGGACTAGATTCCACAACACCTAAGTAACAAGACACCTTCACTGTTTCTTTTCCACAGCAGACAATTTTAAATGAATATTTATGAACTGTACTTAAAGATTTAACACAGATACCTTCCATCTCTCAGGCTGTTGACGATGTATCTGTTAACCTGGCAAACACTCCGGGCTGACAAGCGCTCGTCTTCCACCAGGGGGTTCAGCTGTGTTGCCAGCATGAAGGCTGCAGGAACAGAGGGAAAACATTCAAACAACTTCCACATGCCAGCCCTAAAAGGGGCTGCCATGGCTGGACACAACTTTTCCAGCCAGTCAAGTATTCCCCTGGATCTACAACGTGCTCCTTTTGTTAAGACATAAAAAAGAGTGCAACTGCTAACAAGTCACCAAAACTGAGCATTAATTACTCTGTGGGTATTCCCCACACTTCAGAGTGCAGTGGTAGCTAGAATGATTATATATCAAAGAAGTGAGAGAAAGATTAAGCTAAATTACTTTCAAACCACTGTTACATGTATAGGTTTCTATATTTTCATTTTACATTCTAGCAAGTGAATTGCTTAAAGCTCAGAAAGAAAGTCCCAGAAGACAAAAATTTCACCTAAATGATAAGATACAGCTGCACACTTCAGAGCTTGTGGCCCAGTATAAGCCACATTTTCCTTCAATATTCGTTCCATCACTTTGCACCCAATCACTAGTCTGGAAACTTTATCACCATCAGCATCTCCACACTTGAAAGAATCTCACTGCAACTTGTCATACTCACAGGACAGCGTGTTAACCCCATCACTCATCAGCACCCTGTAACGTGGGGGCCCAGTTCCTGTAGCAATAGCTCGTGTATTCTGGGGGAGGGGGAAAACCAAATTACTTTTTGTCATTTGTTCAGAAAGTTTTCAAAACCAGAAAGTGACACGGTCAGCAAATGGACTTATCTATTCAGCTCCTTTTTTTTGAGCGCTAATATCAAAGGCACAGTCCAAGTAATATAAAACAAAATTAGAAGAGTTAAAAGGACGACAGCCTGGCTCAGCTTCTCCTCAGAGGGAGTTTGGCTGCATTCAGGAGCCCGCGGGAAGCACATGTAGACACGGAAGGACTGGGACAGGAGGGGAGGGACAGCACTCACGACAACTTGCAGTACAAGCTTGGAGACGTTCTCCCCCTGCATTATGGCCTGGAAAATGAAAGAAAACGAAACGTAAGAGACCCTCGGAGAGGTGCCACCACCCCCTCGGGAACGCCCCGAAACCCGCAGCTACAGAACTGCAGAATCCAGGCGGCTGGAAAAAACCTTAGACCGTCGAGTCTAACCCATCGCGGGTTGTACCCGCGGAGTTGAGCGGGAACTGCCGTGGAAGGGCTTGAGGGATGCGGACATGGCCGTCACCGCTGCACTCGGCCGGGCCTGGCATTTCGCCTCCCGGGACAGGGCCTGGTTCTCCCCGCAGGACCGGGCCGGGCGCGGTGCCCAGGCCCGACATCCCCTCTCACCCCCTGCCGGGACCAAGCCCGCCGCAGCGCCCTCCGAGCCCCCTCACCGCGATGGCCCCCTCGCTCAGCCGCACGCTCATCGTGCCGCGTCCGCCGCCAGCGCCCGATACTCCCGCCGCCAAATCCTCCCGCCGCCGCCGCCGCGCCCCTTCTTTCCGGCGCGTTCGCGTCAGTGCCCCGCGTCACCCGAGCCCAGCGCTTCTATTGGCCGCCCGGAGCTGTACGGCGGAAGCGTTCCCGGAATTGGCCGCTGGGCGCTGCCATGGCCGTGGCGGAGCGGCGGGGCCGCTGATGGCGCTGCCGGTGCCGGAGTGGCGGGGCTTGCTCGCCCGGCGCTGGGCCGCGCTGGACCCGCCGCTGAGGGAGCGGCTGGCGGCGGCTTCGCTTCGCGACGCGGTGCGCCTGGGGTTAGACCTGCTCCGGTGAGCCGCGGGCTGGGCGGGACGCGGTGCGAGAGGGACAGGGAGCTCCCGGAGCGGGAAGGGCGCAGGGCAACGAGGGTGACGGCGGGGCTGGAGCATCTCTGGTGTGAGGAGAGGCTGAGGGAGCTGAGTTCAGTCTCGAGAAGAGATGGCTGAGAGGGGCCCTCATTAACGTGTATAAATATCTAAAGGGGGGGAGGGGGTGTCAGAGAATGGACCAGGTTCTGCTCAAGGGTGCCAGGCAATAGGACAAAAGACGACGAGCAGAAACTGATGTCCAGGAAAATTAAACTAGGGAAAATTCCACGCTTCTACCTGAAAGGAGGGATCGATCTCTTCTTCCAGGCAACTAGAGGTAGGACAAGCAGGTGTAGCCTTAAGCTGTGCCAGGGGAAGCTTAGATTGGACATTAGGAAGAATTTCTTCACATGAAGGGTGATTAGACATTGGAATGAGCTGCCCAGGGTGGTGGTGGAGTCCCCATCCCTGGAGGTGGCACTTGGTGCCATGGTCTGGTTGACAAGGTGGTCATAAGTTGGACTCAGTGATCTTAAATCTTTTCCAACCTAATTGATTCTGCGATTCTGTGAATATGAGAAAGAACTTCTTTACTGTGCGGTGACCACGTGCCGGAACAGGTTGCCCAGCGAGGGTGTTGAGTCCTCCTCACTGGAGATGCTCCAGAACCGCCTGGATGCGATCCTGTGCCAGGTGCTCTGGGATGACCCTGCCTGAGCAGGGAGGTTGGACTAGATGAGCTTCTCGGTGTGGTCCCTGCCCCATCCTGTGACTCTGTGGTGCTGACCCCCGTGTCCCGCAGGACCGAGGAGGAGGAGGCGGCCCTGCTGCGGTTGTGCCAGCGGGTGTGCACGGGCAAGGAGCCAGAGGCTGCGAGCTTCTACCGGGAGCAGGGAAACCGGGAATTCGGCCACCGCCGGTACCCGGTGGCCCTGAGGCTCTACTCCAAGGTGGGTGCGGTGAGGCAGCCCCGGGGTGGCTCCTCTCTCGTGGCCAAAGGGCTTCCATGAGGAGATCCTCAGGGAGGGGCTCCGGCAGCCCCTCATGGTTGAAGGGGTCCTGTGAGGGGATCCACAGGGAACGGGTCCCACAGCCCCTCACAGACAAAAGGGTCCCATGAGGGGATCCCTGGGGAGGGAGTCCCACAGCCTCTTGTGGTCAAAGGGATCCCCAGGGAGGGGATTCCCACAGCCCCTGCTGGGAGGGACCTGTGAGGGATCCCTGAGGCAACAGCAGTTCTCTGGTCCCCACAGGCAGCATCCCATGAGCCCCCCGGCAGCCCCGAGGTGTCCGTCTGCTTCGCCAACCGCTCTGCCGCCCTCTTCCACCTGGAGCACTTCGAGGTAAGTGGTGGGAAGCACCAGCCCCCCCATGCTCCTGGGTGCCCCCAAGCAAGGCCAAACCCCCACAGGGTGGGCTGAGCCCTCCTGTGCAGCGAGAGGTGTGTAGAAACGTGTCCAGAGAAGGGCAATGGAGCTGGGGAAGGGTATGGAGAACAAGTCTTATGAGGAGCACCTTGAGGGGGCTCTGGCTGGAGAAAAAGAGGCCCAAGGGGGACCTTCTTGCTCTCTACAACTCCCTGAAAGGAGGCTGTAGCCAGGTGGGGGTCAGTGTCTTTTTTCCAAGTGGCAAGTAACAGGAGAAGAAGAAATGGCCTCAAGTTGCTCCAGGAGAGGTTTAGGTTAGATATTTGGAACAATTTCCTCCCAGAAAGGGTTGTCAAGCCCTGGAATAGGCTGCCAAGGGCAGTGGTGGTGTCACCATCCCTGGAAGTGTTAAAAAAACGTGTAGATGTAGCTCCTGAGGACATGGGTTAGCTTGGCATGTGCTGGGTTAATGGTTGGATTCAATGATCTTAGGGGTTTTTTCCAACCTTAACAATTGTGTGATTCTGTAAGAGGGGGGGATTGGGACAAGGAAGAGCCCACACACCATCTGAGGTGTTACAGCACAGTGTTTGCACACAGTGTTCAGGTGGGTGCTCTGCAGACCTCCCAAGAACAGAGACTGTAGATCAGATGTGCTTCCCAAGCTGTGCTTGAAACATCCATCATTATTTCGACTGTCTGAAGGGTTCTTCCTTTCCTTCTTCTATGTCAGGAGCCTTTATTTGGGCCACAGGTTGGCTGTGCACATGGAATTTGCTGATTTACACACAGAATATTTTAATGAGAATATCATAAGTGGAATAAAAGAGCACGAGTCTCAGCTGGTTTTCAAGTACATTTAAAAGGCCTTGTCTTTGTTCCTAGGTTTGTTTGGAAGACATTGCCAGGGCTGAAAGCTATGGCTATCCAGACAGGCTGCTGCCCAAGGTCTTGCTGCGGAAAGCTGAGTGTCTGCTGTGCCTGGGGAGGTTACAGGATGCAGCAGATGCCCTCAGTGTGGTGGAGAATAAAATCCATGTGGATGGGCTTGTGACTAGTCCTACACACCAGACACTGCTAAAAAAATTAAGTCAACTGAAGGTTAAATTACATGAGAAAGAGAAGCGTCCGGAGCCTGCACGAGAAGCACGTGCTGACGTGCAAGGGAAGTCAGAGACCTGGCAAGAGAACGACAGCATTTCAGGTGCATCTTCATCTTTGAGCTTGAATTACGATACAGAGAGAGGACGTCACTTGGTGGCCTCCCAGGATATCGTGCCAGGACAGAGCCTGCTGAAAGAGGAGGCCTTTGTAAGTGTGCTCTGGCCTGGGGAGAGCCTTCCTCTGCAGGACAGCGAGGCAGCGTGGGACACTCGGGTCACTAATGCAGATCTTTACTGCCACCGTTGTCTGAGGCAGCTCTTGGCCTCAGTGCCTTGTCGGGGGTGCAGTTATGCAAAGTACTGCAGCCAGGACTGCGCAGACGTGGCATGGGAGCAGTACCACAGGACAGAGTGTTCCCTGGGAGCGCTGCTTCTCACGCTGGGGGTCTTCTGCCATGTGGCCTTGAGGACTGTTCTACTGGCAGGATTTGCAGAGGTTAACAGGCTGGTGGAAGGGTCCCACAGCGAGGACAAGGACCCTCATAACCCCAAAGCAGGGTGCAAATGTCTCAGTGAGGCGCCAGAGGCAGGAGCAGGTGCCAGAGGTATCCCTGGTTGTGATGACAGTGGTCAGTACCACGGTTCTTACCAAGCTGTGTTCCACCTTCTGCCCCACGCTGAGCAGCACAGCCCTGAACACAAGTTCCTCTGCACGCTGAGTGTAGTAGCCATATGCAAACAGCTGCAAGAGGCTGGCCTACATGGTGCTATTTTGAATCAGGAATCATCTGAGCAGTGGCCCAAGCCAAAGGCATCTGAACAAACCTCGGGTGAGTTGTCTCCAAAGCTGAAGATTGTGGCAGAAGCGATGCTGAGACACGTGCTACAGCTGCAGTGTAATGCACAAGCGATCACTGTCATGCAGGAGTTGGGTAAGATAAAAACTTCTAAGTCCTTCTCTCTTGTCACAGAATCACAGAATCGTTAAGGTTGGAAGGGACCTCTGGAGATGCCCCAGTCCAACCCCCCTGCCAAAGCAGGGTCACCTGGAGCAGGTGACACAGGAACATGTCCAGGTGGGTTTGGAATGTCTCCAGACAGGGAGACTGCACACCTTCCTTGGGCAGCCTGTTCCAGTGCTCTGCCACCCTCAGTGGAAGGAAGGTCTTCCTCGTGTGGAACTTCTTGTGTTTTAGTTCATGGCCATTGCTCCTTGTCCTGTCACTGGGCACCACTGAAAAGAGCCTGGCACCATCCTCCTGTCACCCACCTTTGAGATATTTGTATTTATTGTCCCTTCTCAATCTTCTCTGGACTAACCAGGCACAGCTCCCTTAGTCTCTCCTCATAAGAGAGGTGCTCCAGACCCCTCAGCATCTTTATGGCCTCTGCTGGACCCTCTCCGGTAGCTTCTTGTCTTTCTCGTGCTGAGGAGCCCAGAACTGTCCTGTCCTTGCTCATCTGGCTTGTGTGAAGCGAACAGATTGAATTATCAGCTGTAAAAAGCTCCCACTGCAGATGAAAATGACTTGCTTAAAATTTAATGGCCTGTTCCACTCTGGCCTGTTCTTTGGTGCTCATGCAGAGCGTGTTTCACCATTATTTATTGCAGCAATATACCAGGAACCTTCCTGCTGCTGTCTGCGATTGGTCACGGCGCTCGTTGCCGAAGTTGCGTGGGTTTGTGAGCATCCACTCCCAACCTGCTTGTTTTATCCCTGTGTCCAGGGCCCGGAGATGGTGCTGTTGTAAATAAGAAGCCCGTGCGCCTGGCGACAGCCTTCTTTCCTGTCCTCAGCCTCCTGAACCACTCGTGCTGTCCCAACACCAGCGTGGCCTTTAGTGGGACAGCTGCCAGTGTCAGGGCATCGCAGCCAATCCCAAGGGGCCAAGAGATTTTCCATTGCTATGGTAAGCGTTAACTCTGGGTTTGTCTCAAGGCACAGACATCATTCCTTGGCATTCTGGTGGCTATTAATGCCATAATACCATAATGTTGCTGGAGCCCTCGTTTATGTATCAGCCTTGTCCAAAGATATCAACACAAAATTTTATCACTTGAGCCTGCTGTTGGATTTTCAGCCTCCAGCTATGTGCTCTCCGAAATATATGTGGTCTCAATTATAACAAAGATCCATTTACTCTGATATTAACAAGTGTACCTGCTTAGAGATTTCTACCCCTTGCCATTCCTTTGCAGGGCCTCACCAATGTAGAATGAGAGCTGCTGAGAGGCAACAGCTTCTCAGTCAGTATTTCTTTGAGTGTCGCTGTCGGGCGTGCCTTGATGAGTTAGAGTCTGATGTCAAGAGTGTGGTGTCCATGAGAAACTCGTTCTGCTGTCCCAGCTGCCGGGCTCCAATGCAGGTAGTTCTCCCATAGTTATGATTGTGGAATTTACTGGGGTGTGTAAGGTTTGGGTCTCTGGGAAAGCCAAGAGTTAAAGACCTCAGTTCGATCCCTGCTCAGAAGGCAAAAGCCACTGTAGAGTCAGGACAGTATCTCACTGTTTCTTATAAAATCAGATAAGCTAATAGCACTTTACAAAAAAGTCACTTTGTTTAATGGGTACAACTGAAAAACGATTTAGCATCTCTAACACAATACAGAGCTAATGGAGATGGAAAGTAAGTGCTGAGTTGAACATGAGCAGGAATGATCACAGGGAGGATTTCCACAGGGAGAAGAAGACCTGCTTTGTTGTTCAAATGAAGCCTGTGCAACCTCAGTGAGCAGAGAGAACCTGTCATGCCGTTTACAGGACCTTCAGCAACAGATCAAGAAAGCTTTGGACCTGCTAAGGGACGGGAAGGCTGGTAAGGCTCAGCTTTCTGCTCTGAGGTCAGGAGCTCAGGAGTACACGTCGGGACACGAAGCTGTAGCCATGAGATGGCACTGTTGCTCAGGCCTTTGGGGTCTTACGGCATGGGGCCTGGTGTCCCTGGGGACTTCAGCTTTAAGTTTTTTATACCCCTGATCCGGGTATTAATCTAAGTCACACATTGTTCCATAGTAAAGTAATTAAATAAAAAGAACTCGAAGTAACACTGGAGTTAGGCATTCCCAGGCCTTGCTTTCCTGGGCTGAGTTGGGCCTACACTGGGGTAGAATAAGCAGAGTTGAATTCCAACCAAATCCCAATTACCTGTGTAAGATGCAAAGATGAGATCAAATTGATTTCACTTCATGGATCATGGACAGCTGGAGACTGTCCATAGAATGAATTTTGTAACCTGTTTTGTTATAGGTCGGGCTATCAAAATGCTCCAGAAGTGTCAAATGGATGCTGGAAACTTCTTATCTCCAGAGCATTTGCTGATGGGAGAGATGGAGGATCATCTGGCACAGGTCTATGCTACTCTTGGTATGGCATTGTCTTCTCACTATCCCATGTTTTCTGAACTTTGAATTTAACATGAGTAGCCTTTTCTCAGACTGGCCCTTACATTTTTTTCCCTAGTTTTGACAGCAGGGCTCTCGGAAAGACCCAAACTGTGTTCCTAGCAGCCAGTGAACAATAATGTGATCTCATGTTCTTCTAGATTGTCTGTCCTGGTTCTGAGGTCAGCAGCCTCCCAATGCTGTGGACATAAGTTGATCACATTGTGCATAATGCTGTCACATTCTTTGGGTGGTGATAACTCTAGAAAATATTTATTTGTTTCTCATTTTTTGTTTTGTTTTGGTTTTCCATCAGGGAAGTGGCAGGAAGCAGCCAGACACCTGAAGAAGAGTATTGGGATTGTGGAAATGCATCATGGGCCATCAAGTGTAGAAACAGGTCATGAACTTTTCAAGCTGGCACAAATACTTTTCAATGGGTAAGTTTGGTTTCATCCTCTGTCCCTTCCCTGTACCACTCCTGTGTCTCTGACACAGTATCATGGCACCCTGAGGGTGTCTCACAGGACTCTGGGAGATCTGGCACAGGTGCCAAAGTTGGCCATGACACAAGTGCAAGTTCATTAACCCCACTGGGGTTCCTCATGGCTCTCTTTGGACCTGTTTTCTCTGCTTCTGCCTGTCTGTTTTTCACTTCTCCCTGGCTCAGTTTATTCCCTGTCCAATCATTTTATTCTGACAACTCATCACCCTTGGTGTTTATACCTCAGTTGTATAATGTTGCTGACATCTTCTCAAAGGAGGGAGTGAAATCCTCTTGCTTTATTGTCAAGGAAATCCCTGGAATGCTTCTGAAAAGCTTCTCACAACACCTCCCTTTAAGTGAATTAATTTTAGTGGGAGCCGCACTGAGGAAATAGGGGATGATGATACTCAAAAAAAATGTTTTCAGTTTTTGTCCATCTCCTTACCTTTTCCTCCCCCTCGTGCTCCCTTTGCAGCTGAAGTTGCACACGATTTGGCTGGTGCTGAAAGGCAGGGGAGGGTGGGATCTGCACCCATGAACAGGTTTAGGTTTTTTGTTAAAAAGGGCTTAAAGGTTGTGTAAGTCAAGAAGCTGAATGAAGTATTTTGCATACTCTGTTATTATCTTCCTATTTCAGATTTGCAGTTTCCGAAGCTCTGAGCACAATTCAAAGAGCAGAGGAGATTTTGTCAGTGCACTGTGGTCCTCAGAGTGCTCAGATCCAGGAACTACAAGAGATGAAGACCTGTCTGTCAGAGCTTCCCAGAAGCATCCTTCAGAGGACTTAATTTCCCTGTCAAAGGAAGCTGCAATCTGATCTTTCATCAAAGCTAAGTGTCATGTGGTAAGGTAGTCATGTAGTACAAGCTGGAAAATCGTGTAATAGCAACTTGAATGAAATCAGAAATGCTCTTTAGTGAGGCTGTTGTAAATAAAATGACCAATTCTAACGTGAGAGGTCTGTGTGGTACAGTGGGAATAGAGGCTGTTGTATAATTTCTATGTGTGGGTTGGAAGCAAATGTTTGAGTTGCTTGTGTATGAAGTGTGACTCTCCCCTGTGTGGTACCCTGAGCGTTATGAACATACAGTCATCCAGAGCACACTGCCTTCTATTTTTAATACTGTGAAACACTTTTCTCGCCGGTGTCAAATGTAAATGGTTGGGAGGGGTGAGGCAGCAGGCTGGGAAGTGCAAACTTACAATCTGTAAGAGGGGGCACTGCAGAACTTGGAGGGATTCAGCACAGGTCTGTCAGTAATGAGGGATTCAGTATCAAAACTGGTGTGAGGTTGGAAAGCAGGATAGGGAACAATGCAGTATACACCAGATATTTCTTGCTTTCAGGCCACAGAACTGCACTGTGGCTCAGTGGGAAAACTGGGAGCGAAGGCAAAGGATGTAGGCAGACAATCTTTCAAGGGAGAATACTGGGCCTTGCTGAGATTAATAGCAAAAGCTCTTTTATTGCAGCATGAAGGCATAAGATTTGAAAGTTGTGTCTTTGTGCAGCAGAGCAGGGACTCAGTATCCCTCCCAATACCACCCTTTCCATTTGGGCCCTACCATTGCAGATTATTGTGATGGGATCTAAACACCCCTGGGATCCAGGATCTTTCCAATAAAGAGGAGGGTTCCGGTGGTATCATCTCGCAGTACAAGAAGGAAAGGTCTGTCCACATGATATTCTATGGGGAAGGTCAGACGAGCAGCATTCACCCCAGGATTTGGTGTGGATCTTTCCCCATCTTCACTGAGCTCCAGCATTGCCTTGTGTTGCACATGAGATAACTTAAGAGGCTTGGCAGAAACCTTGGTGAAATCGGGTGAGGTGAAAAGAGATTGGAGCCCTGGAGGAAAGAAAGAGAATTCCATTAGCTGAGAGCATAGATGGCGTGGGGGAGCAGTGCTGCTAATGCTGTGATCCAGGAGGGCACGGAGCTGCTCTGGCACAGCTTACTGGGGGCACAGAGAGGAGCAGCTTACACCTGTTTGTACTGAGCTTCACCCTCTCAATCTCAGAAGCATTGTATGAGCTTGGTGGAGAGATGTGATAAAAAGCTGAGGAGTCCTGGACAAGATGATTTAATTGCTGGTGAAATCTCTACACACTGACCTAACTATTCTTCTGAGAGCAGGAAGCAACTTGCCCACTGCTTTGAGCCCTGGCAGTGTGTAAAGGGGGTGTGATGTACATACTTGTCTCCTTTAGTGTGCTGCCAAGTGCCTCTTCATAGTTCAGCTTTAGTTTGGGCAAGCTTAGCACAGCATGGACTGTCTTCAGCTCCTTGTCTACATCGTGGACAAACTCTGAAGTGAGGCTTTCCTCAATCAGAGTCATATTTTGGGTCACCCTGGTAGGCAGGAAGAACATGGCACTGATTCCCTCTGTCAGTGGTAGCTGGGCAATCTGCAAAGCCGGAGATAAGAGAGAAAGAAGAAAGGGTCACATCAACCATGAACAGTTTTATCCATCCTGTACCAGGCACGGTCCTGAATCTTGAGTGCCCGGTCAGCCTTTCCAGTTAACATTTGTTCTTCCTTCTTGTTTGCTTTTAACCAAAATGATTCTTCCTGACACCTCTGGCTTTTCCCCAGGCTTTCCATCCACCCATGCTGCACTTTTCCTGCTGTTATATGGCAAGTGCTCTCTCTCCTGTTGAATCCTGCAGCATTGCTGTGGGGGATTCTCAGCTAGAACACCTTTGAGCTCATGCTACAGTGAAAGATTGGTTGAAAGAGTTGAGATGGAAAAGTTTTAAGGAGTGTGCCCTGCCCTTCTTGCCCAATTTTAAGTCAGGCAATACAGGCTGGTAGGACCTGGGCATTATTTAAATTATGCACTGCTTGTCACATAGCCAATGTAGAAGCAGGATATCCTAAGAATCAACATACTGCCTTTCAAAATAGGGATTGCAAAACTGGCTGATGGGAGGAGCAAGGCTGTCTTCTGGAAGGGGTTAACAGGTGGGTGTAGCTGAACCTGCTCCTCAGTAGGTTTAGGAGATCTTATGCAATATTTGCTCTCTGACCTTGCAGTTGAGTTCCGAGTCAAAGCCATATCGCAGTATGGCTTTGGGGTCTGACATCATGGACACCTTCACAGTTCTGTCCTCATCCAGATGGAAATCCTTCAGGGCCGTCTTCTTGGTGTCAAACTTGGTTTTCCATGTCCCTGTTTTTTAAAATATAAAACGGAGGATTTTCTGCAATGATAGTATATGAAGCCAGGCTTATGTCTGTGGCTGAATAATCTTGTGCTTTAATATACAGTATTTGTGCTTTAGCAGTTGAGGCGTAACAGGGAGAGAAATAGACTGATTGGAGCTACTGATTTACTGCCATCTTTGGCCCCTCCTTTTCATCTGAGAATTGGCTAAATGGCAAATAAATAATCAAGCCAGTGTATGGGTGGAGTAGCTATTGGGAAGTTGATGTCTCCTTATGTAATTACAAAACTATTTTAAAGGGTAACCATTGTGTCAATGCATATAAAGTGCATCTCTCCCCACCCTTTATTTTGCTCCTCGTCTCTAAGCAATAATTCTCCAGGACACTGGCTTACAGCATGTTTTAGAACAGCTCTCTAGTATCTCCTTCCATTCCCTCTACTGTGGTAAAAAGGCTCAGAACACTCTGAGCTGTGCCTTCCCTAAGTGGTGATATTCTGGAGTTCTGTGAGCTTAAACTTTCCTCTCTGGTCTCTTACTGCAAACAGATCAAGACTCAGCTTCCTAAGTGTAATAATAGCTCCCTTAGGATTGTTTTTGTTCAGGTAGTGTGTGTTTTTTCTTCTTTACTAAACGTTCTCAAACACTTTCTTCTCACACTCTGTGTCTCTGGCAGTCTGTTTGCTTTATTGGAACTGAGAGCATTCCTCTTCTCACACACGCTTAATGGACTCTCTGTATCCAAGTACACAACATTCTTACCCTTGAAGTAAGCAGCCCCAGCAAGGAGAATGCTGACATCTGAGGGCATGTCCTTCATGAACCTCATAATCCTTCCCTTTGTCTGCTGCCGGACCCAGTTGTTGATTTCTTGCAGGTCTAACTGGGTATTGCCACTTAGCGCCCTCGGACGCATCTTGTAGGACTTCTCTAGTTGGCTGTAAAATCCAGGCTTTGCCCTGAGTCCTGGGGAACAAAAACATGGATATTGCAGCTAGCTCCCTTACCAAAACAATCTCAAGGCAGCAGATTGCAATCCAAAACCCAGCAGCAGGTCTCTCAAAACATATCTGTGGCTGTGTATATACAGAAACCTGCTTTGAAGAAGAATGACTGAAGGCCCATCGAGGAAACCGATCCAAATCCTACAGCCACCCGTGCTGGAGTGGGGGATAACTCCCTTCTGAAAAGCGAAAAAAGGAGATAAGAACCGAAGGCTTGGACACAGCTATTCCAACATCAGCCTTTCTTCTTTCTCCAGCCTGCTTTATGGGTGCAGCTTACTCAACCTATTGGATTCTTGGAACCAGCAGGTTCCAAAAGATAGCTCTTAGCTTTCTCAGCAGATGTTTATTGCGTGCCAAGAGCAGACATTTAAAATAGCTCTGCAAGGAATTAAACAAAGGAATATGGCTGAATGTTATCACAAATAGAAAATGTGATCTGTGGTTCCTGGAAGCCAGCAACACCTGCCAGACAGCCTGGAGTGAAGGCAAAATTCTCAGCAAGTTTCTTTTTAGGACTTTTGCCTGTTAACTCCATCACCATTGTCTTTGTGTGCCTGTCTGGTCTTTTATTTAAGTGCACACAAACTCTCCAGGCTTTTTCTGAAGCAGCAAGAGCATTCCATGTGCTGTTTGCATCCTGGCTCAGCAGGTTGTCAGAGCCAAAGTTGTTAGTGCTGCATTATTCAGTGTGTGCATGTGTGTGTGTGTGTATAAACACACAGCTAAATAACTACCTGCTGCTAGTTATTTAGGTAAAATGTAAGAGAAAAGAAGAAGGACTTTTACTTTTCTCCAAGATGATCCGGGAGGCACTTTTCATGCTCTTCTCTGGTCCAGTCACGCTGCTCAGGAGGTCCTTGTAAGTGTCATGGACCTCAGCTTTGTTGAGCAGATCGTAGAAGAGAGCACGAGAAATCACGTTTTCGGTTCGCTCTCCAGCACCTGCCAAGAGCAACACCAACAGTGAGGGATGGCCTGTCAAACCAAGTGGTATGTGAGGAAATTGGGCGAGAACTCACCAAGTGAGAGACCAGAAAGTGCGGTAGCCAGGCTGAAGGGAGACAGCAGCACGTTGGCGGTGGCGGTGCGGCTGGACTGCTGGCGGTACAGGTCGTAGCCAAAGTTGGAGACTGCAGCTGCCAGCTTGTTTACAGGGGTCTTGTAGAATGGATCTTCCTCTTCCTCGCCAGCGTTGGCTCCATCAGCGGTGGCAGAGTTCTGGCAGGCACAGGGAGCGCTTTGGTTAGACTTGCAGTTTGCAAGGGCAGGTGCAGTTGTGATAAACACATCAAAGGCAAACAATCTACAGATACTCTCCTGTGATGTGTAGAAATACTGGCCTAATCTTGGAGGTGAGTGTGGGAACAGTTACTTAAAGGTGTCCCAGTAAAGCCAAAGGCGCCACTGAATTTGGAATCCACTATTTCTGCCTCGTGGTCATCCCCTGATGTAACTACTGTGGTTTTATCTGGGTAAAGCAGGAGTTAGTCTCATTATGCTGCTAAATAAAATCCTAATAACTTGGGAGGGTAGTGCTTAATCCTTGCATAAGATTCTCTAAAATTAAATTACCTGCTCCAAGTATCTCTCCCTCACTCTTTGCCTGTTATCTTCTACTCACCTGCTCAGTAGCTGAGTTCTGGGTTCTGCTTGGGACAGTTAAGAGACCCAGGAAAAGGAGAACCACTGGAATCTGCATGCCTGAACCTACAGGGTAAGAACATGGCAGAGAGAGTTTGAGCAACTGAGCAAATACACTTCTACCAGTAGTATTCACTGTACCTGGTTGTGACGGGAACTGCAGTGCCACATGCTGCTGCCTGTCCTTCCAGTTGTGAAACACACACCTGATCTTAGCCAAGTTTTATTCTCTAGTTGGAAGTACCCAGCCAGCCTGGCCCCAGTGACTTTAAAATTGGGCAAACACACAGTGTGGGTGTGCCTGAGCACAAAAGCAGATGTGTGTGGCCCAAACCACGCTGATGTTGGCAGTTACTGAGTGCCAAGGTCCAGAAAAGCACCAAATCATTTCTTCTGAGTTTGAGACTTTAAAGAATCCAAATCTTCATTTACAAAAGGTACCAGATCCATATTGTTTAACAGGGCAGAAGACAGCATTGACTGGTTGCTGTTCTGCTACACAAGTTACCTGCCTCAGTAGTTTGCCATATTTCTTGTGTCTGCCTGTACCTGAAAGGCTGCACAGCCTGTGTGCATCCTTTCCTTCTTATTTGCAATTTGATCAAGTAAAATAGAAGAGTGTTCTTAAAAGATAATAAGGAGAGGGGGAGTAAATACCTAATGCTGGGCCAGATCTAGAGAAGAAGTGAAAGACCTTGGCTTATTCAATCTTTTTAACAGAGGTGGGAGAAAAGTACCAGACTCCCCAAAGCAGTTCCTTCTGTGGAATCCACTTTTCATCACTCCAACAGTGGTATATCTGGCCCTTCCAGACAGATCTGTCTGGTCCAAAGGGCACTGAGTAACCCAGGGTTTTGCTGTGGGTGAACCAGAGCTGCTGCAGTGTCATGCCCCCGAGAATAGACGCCACCGAGGCTGGTCTGAAGCAATGTTTAGATAGATTCCCAGAAATTAAAGGAAGAGGGTTGTATTTAACTAACCCTTGTCATCCAGGCATCTAGAGAAATCAGAGAAAGAACATGTGTTTCAGATTAACTTCAGCTGTAAAGAAAACACGCCTGCTGCTAGGAATACACGTGGCTACAACAGCCCCAGTTTGGGACCCAGAGTGCAGGCAGAGTGAAAGGCAGTTCGCTGTTTCACTTTCCTGCCTTTTCTTCTGGAGGCAGCTCTCCCATGGAGAAAAAGGCACCACAGTGGAGGTTTTAAGTTTTCATCTGCATTCAGTCAGTGCAACACAGAAGTGCTACCCTCTTTTCCCCCTGCACTTGCATCCTGAGACCTGCTGCTATCCCAGCTGCTGAGTAGATGAGGTTTCTGGTGCAGAAGATGTGGATCAAGAGGAATTTATTATCTGCAACAAACCAGTGCATTTGGTGGTAGGATAGTAGGATGTAATGTTGGGATTGCTCCTATCACTGCAGAGTTTTACAGTGAACAGGCACCCTGCTGGAAGAGAGATGACAGAAGCCCTGCATGAGTCTCAGTTAAACAGGCCTTAGCGAGGGTTCTGTGAGGATGCCTGCACCAAGCTGCACTCTTGCATGCTGAGAGGAAGAGATTTGGCTAGTCTAGAGATGAAGGTTTTCCATGGAGCATAATCTTTTCTCTGAAGAAAAAAAAAAATAACCTCAACACAACCTCTGCTTCCAACTACACTGAGCTCCTGGGAGCATGAGAGCGGAGATTGGTTTTGCAGATTGTATTGTTTTTGCCAGTAGTGTCACCAGCTTCATATTTCTCAAACTTTGCCAAAAAGCAATTTCCATTTTAAAAAGACAAAGCCTTTTGCGTTTGAATTGGCCTGAACATCTGGATTCTATTTGTATTTCTCTTAGCACACAGCCAGCAATGCAGAGAAAAGAATTTTGTTGGAGAGAGGTGGGATGTTTCAGGCACGATAATAAAGTCTGTGGCTGTCTTTAAAGAGAAGAGAAGGAGCAACAGCATGTGATGTTACAGTCAGGAAGGTACAGGAAGAAAACTTTGGGAAACGAGCTGAGAAGGTACTTTGTGTCTGGGAGTTGTTGGTTCATGAAGGCCTGCAGGTGCGAAGGAAATACTTCACTTTCCATCTACAGTGGTACAAGTCTCACATCGTTTATAAATGCTTCTGCCTTTAGAGTTGCTGTGAAACATGAGCCATGAGTTCAGACTGCTCACTCTGCTCGTTCCACCCCACAGCACTCCTGAAGCATCCTGCACCTACCGGCTCTAGAGGATTTGACTGTCACCAAACTTGTAACCATCACAGAGAAAAAGCTGCAAGGCAGATGCGTGAAAGGCAGAAAACCACCCGTTCCCAAGCGCAGTTCAGCCCCGGAGGCAAAGCCGGTACTGGTGGCTCCCAATCCTTGGTGAGGTCTCTTGGTGGGAGTCACACTTTTTAACACCTGCACAAGAACCCTTCTTCCCATTTCCCAGGTGCTCTGAGAGCTCCCCAGCCTCAGCCCCTGCCCTGTGCTCCCCTCACTGCTGGCAGTGGGCACAGGTGAGCTGCCCTGAGCTGTCCCTTACCTCGGGCTCTCCTCTCTGCCGTTGCTGTCAGGGGCTCCCAGCGGGTGCGAGTCGAGGACAGTGTGGGTTTGGTGCAGCCACATCTGCTTTTTGCTGCTCCCCCCAGCCCAGCCTTCTGCAGGCTTCAGGTTACAGCTTCCCAGGGCTCTCTTAAAGTGCTCTGCTCCCATTTTCCACTGCTGCCACCCTCCCGCTGAATTGCACTAATTTTTTTAACCTTTTTTTTTCCAAAACAAATGTGCTCCCTGTGCTCAGGGCAGTGTAGTGGGTAAAGGAAAGGTTGGAGAGGCAAGCACTCCTTGCCCTGTTTGAGCAAGGCTTTTATCCCAGCAGTTTTGCCGTGTGTCACATCAGGGAATTTCTTCTGTCTCAGAGGTATGGTTAATGCAGCAGTGTTTAATGGATTTATGGATTTATGTCCAAGATCTAACGGAGAGACTTACAAAGTGGAAGCAGGATTCTGTTGTTGTTTAAGGCAGTTAAGGGGAAGATGCTCTGAACTGCTTGTAGCCAGTGATAGTTACTAGTTAACAAGAAATCATTAACATAATTGGCTGAAAGGTTTTGGCCGAAAAGAAAGAGGCTAAAAAGCCAAGGACTTGTTAAAAAAAGATGAATTAAGAGAATCTTGTAGGAGCTTACAGAATGACTAATGATCTGGAGAAAGGAAAGGGGCAGAGGGGTTTCATTATTATTTGCAACAGAAGACTCAAGGGGAGCACCCATCAGTGCACATTTAAATTAAGAGAATGTATTTTTTAATAAGTATTAGATTGTAAAACTCATTATTATTAGATTCTGCAGAATATGAAAGCTAAACAGATTTGAGGGTAAAAAAACCAACCCAAACCGAATTAGCGGAAGATAGGTCCCCTGAAGGCTGACAATGGTCAGATGTAACATCAGACTCAGCAGCTGGGCAGTACAACCAGAGAACAGTTGGTTTTCCTTGTCCTTAGTCATTCTTGGCTTTCTTCTCCCCAGTCATTTGTTACTGGCTACTGGGAGAGCCAGGATATTTGGCTAACTGGACACGTAGCTAACCTGATCCGGCTGTTTGTCTACTTGGAAATGCTGGAAGTAAATTGTAGGCAGTACTGTCAGTGCCCCCAGTCTTGAACTGGGATATCTCTTTGTGCTGCCAGGCTCGCTGCTGGCAGGTAATGAGGAGTTCCTCATGTGTGCTGCACTCAGCAAAGGGGAAAGGATGGGTTTAGAGGTGCATTAGCTGCTGGTTTGGCAAGCTGGAAAAGCAAACCAGGTCGTCTGCCCTTTGATTAGTCAGTGCTTCAAAGGTGACCCTTTCTAGCAAGAAGAGTAACAGCTCTGCTTTCAGCTGCTTCTCAGCTTGCTCTGTGAGAAGTCATCTGCAGAGAGATGTTTGTACTTGTTAGTGTTCCATCCTCGGCCCAGGAGTGGGGGTGTTGGCTGTGGAGATATTTTCTGGTGGTTTTCATCTCTTTTCGAAACCTTATTTGTGGTATTAAAATGCCCTTTATTGGAAAGACCACTATAGAAGTTTTTATGTCTCGTCTCTATCTTCAAATGAAAATCCATCTGTTTAAATACAGGTTTCACTTTAAACCATTTAAATCAGAGTGGTAGTTGCACAGAATGTTATTACAGACCAGCTTTATTCCTGTAGGTGAAGGGTATCCCTGAAATGGAGCATTAAACTCATCTAACAAAATCAGTTTTGTTAAATCAATACAAACATTTTACTGTTGTTCTAGTTTGGGTTCAATATGCTGTCTGAACATTGCTCACCTCAGCTGTGGAAGTACTGATGATATGAATTTGCTCTAGTAAGGAAAAAATACATCTAATATTAAAGATATTGAGACTTATTTGATATTCTGAGCCAGTGGTGCAGATGGATAGAGCAGACGCCCTGTGCTAGTCGTGTCTTTTCAGAGTACAGCTCAGTCAAAATGAAAGCTTTAGCAATGCAAAGTGGAAATTCCTGAGCAGAGGCATTAATATTACTTTGCATTTTACAAACTGCCTCTTCTGGAAAGCCGGTGGAGTGAAAAAGAGTCTTATGGTTGGTGTAACTGATAATTTGTTGAGCGAAACACAGCCATGGAGGGCTGCTGTACTGTCAAATAAGATGAAATTAATAGTTTGACAAGAATAGCTTGGAGGAGGAGTGATGGCAGCAAGACAGAAAATAGGAAATAAGAACCAAGCTGTTCAGGAAACTGAGAACAAGGGAAAAAACTTTATAGAAGGGGGAGCTGGAGGGCAGAGGCATCAAAAGGAAGACTTGAGTTTCAAATTATGCAGAGGTTGCAGTTGCAACAGGGTGGCATTCAGGGAGGTTACAGTAGCCAAAGCAAGACTTACCTAAGGCATGGAATGGTATTTCTGAATGTTAGGAATGAATCTGTATAAATAAATAAGCTAAAATGTTCCCTGTGGGCTAGAGCTGTGCCCTCATAGTAGGGCTGAATTCTTGTGGGTTTACTTGTTAAAACTGCCTGGCCCTGTAATTACAGCCTCTTTTTGAAGGGTATGTGTCATTACACTGGTTAGAGGGGTAGGCATTATCTTCAGCCGTTCTTCCCCTTTTAGACTGGGAGAAATGCATAATTGCAGGTTGGAGCCAGGACTTTTTATTCCCCAAAGTCTCCTGCATCCCCAAAATTCGTGGTTAGTGAGTCAGTCCTTCTCTTATGCCAGCAGATGGTGCAGACTATTCAGGGACGGAGGCTCCCAGAAGCATTCTGCTCCTTCCTTTGAGGGAAGGCAGACTTCCCGAGCGAGGAAAACACTGCCAGAAGGGTGGCCCTTGGGCTCTGTAACTGCTGTTTCACAAAAACAGAGCACCATCCTTTCTACCCAGAGTCTGGGGAGGGTTTGGAACCAGAATCTACTATGGACAGGAGTTGTTTTGAACAGAAATAGCTGCAGCATGGCAGGCTGTGCTGAGTTAGGCCAATAGTTTTAAGTGGTAGGATGGCTTGGTTGGGTGGAGGGTTCCCAAGATGCTTTCATAGAATCACAGAATGGTTTGGGTTGGAAGGGACCTTAAAAATCATCTCGCTCCAACCCTTCTGCCACAGACAGGGACATCTTCCACTATCCCAGCTTGCTCCAAGCATCGTCCAAGCTGTCCTTGGACACTTCCAGGGATGGGGCAGCCACAGCTTCTCTGGGCAGCCTGTGCCAGGGCCTCATGAGCTTTCATGATAGTGCACCACTGCCTTGGAACAAGGACTCATTTCAGGGTTTGTGATGGGCTGTTCCCGTCTCAGACAAAGGTGAAGCTGTAACAGGATGTTGTCTTCTGCCAAAACAGGGCAAAAGCATTCAGCTTTTGGACGTTCAGGACATTCAGCTACAGGTGTGAAAATCTGCTCTCCTTTCCCTGGAAGCTGTCCCAGCCATCTACAGCACTGTGCTGTGGAGTCAAGAGTATTCCAATAAAGGGCAACTTGCAGATAACAGATGCCAGGTCAGCACCTTTGACCCTCTGAGCAGATCCCAGCAATTGTCAGGTTTTGCCCAAGAGAAAGGTTAAGGGCTGTCGCATCACTACTTATCCCTGCATTGCTGCTCACAGGCAAAATACACTCCTGACCCTGTGCCACTGAGCTCGTGCCCTAGTTCAGGGAATTCTGCCCCTCACACAGCAAGCTCTGACCCAGAGAGCATCCTGTGCACGCTTGGCAGGTGAGATGCCCCAAACTTGTTGGACTCAGTCCTTGGAGAGCCTTTACAGATTTGCCATTTCACCTGACAGCCCCTGCTGTCCTCTGTGATGAGGTGTAACAACAAGCAGATCCTTTGCCAGAGCCTCTCCTGTCTTTCCTTCTCTAATGCCCAGACCTTTTTCCCCCCCAAATTTTGCAATGACTCAATTTCTATGTCTTTTTCCTTTCTCAGTTGGGTCCTTCAATGCAACACCTTCAGCAAATATATTCTGCTTTATTCTTTATTATTCTGCCAACATAAAAATTACTAAAAAACACTTTATAAAATATGCCTTGAAAAATCTAGCATTACCCAACCTCTAGAGTTTCCCGGAGAAGGGCTGGAGATAAGGATCCAAAGTGGTTTCCCACTGCAGAGCCTCCTACATCAAATCCAAATTGCCAAGGAGTGGGAAAAGCGAATCTTTTAAAAGAGCCTGTGCCTGGAACTGGCTGTGACTCATCCTAGAGAAGACAAGTGGTTACTAGTCCAGTTGCTCTAGAGGTCGTTTTCTAGGTGGGCACAGATGGTTTTCAGAGGAACACTGAGGGAGACATGTTCCCAGGAACTGCGGAAGGAAGAGCCATATTAATATATCTCTGGCTGTTGTCCAAGCTGCCAGATGCTAATGATGATTCCAGGCTATGGGGGACTCTAATAAGATCTTAATAAAGACTCTAATAACAGTCTGGGGACAAGAAAGTCTCCCTTCCATGACTGAGAGCCCTGGAAGGGAAATCCAGGCAGAGCAAGCTTTTCAGGTTCAACAGAGGGGAACCTCAGCCTGGAGAAGCTTGTCAAGGCTGGAATGGGCTATCCCAGGACTGGTTTCTAGAGATCTGTAAAGGAAAACAGTAAGGAATTTCCTCCTGTAGCCTCAGAAGGAGGTCTCTGAGGGCAGGAGGCCTCTCTCAGCTGGTCCAGAGGGTCAGGTCGCAGTCCCAGAACACTTGGGTTCTTCTCCTCTCTTATTTGGGCATGTGGGACTTATTGGCATCTGTGGCTTCATGTGAGTCCTGTGGCTCTTGGATCTGGGGAGCAGCACTGGGGTTGGGGTTCTGGACACTGCCTATGAAAAGGGGGATGCCCGTTTCATCTTCAAAGATAATGAAGACAAAGGGCCGGTCGAGGCTGAAGACGGAGACCGAGCGGGACAGCACGACACTGGTTGCAGCAGATGCTTCCACTCCATCTTCTTTAAGCTCCAGAGTGGATTGGTGCTGCACACTGGACACAAAGAGAGGCTCATCTGTGATCTTCTGCAGATTTGGGCTTGTGAACAGCTCCTGGAGGCCTACAGAGAAAGGAGGTGAAGTTAACCTTCCCCAGCTGGTGCCACCAGCTCTGATTTTTCTCAGCAGCTCTCTGAAGAAAGCAATTCTCTGCTCTGTTGCTATGTGTGTTTGCCCACCATGAAGGCCTGGACAACTGACAGGCAAGAGAAACAAAAACTGAAGTCCAGGCAGGTTCCCCAGTCCCTTTCTGTATGAAGAGCTGAGGGTGCCAAAACCAGAACAGGCTTCACGAGCTTTGTCCACCTCGTTTAGAATAGTAGTGTAAAACCTAAAGTCGTCCTTAAGAAGCAGCAGCAAGTCTGAAGGCTCTTTCTTGCTAGGCTGGAAACACTTTTAGAGAGATTATTTTTTTAAGCAATTCTGCAAAACAAAGCAAACTCTTAAATTATTCTCATCTGGAAAGGCAGTGCCTGGTGTTTTGTTTCAGTGCCAAGGTTTGTGACCTGAATTTTCTCTGTTGGCAATTTCCATGTCCTGGACACTGTATTAAATGACAAAGTAAGAGATAAAGATTGATGCACAGGAGGAAGTTGGTCTTGGCTACAAGGAGGGGAACGGAGAAGCTGTGAACGCTGCCTTCTCTGTAGTATCATCTTGTTGGAGCAAAACATTTGGTGCTAGGCAAGCAAAGAGTAAGGAGGAGGAGAGGAAGAAGGGATGGGAGAGTTTGGAGTTCTGGAGCAAGCTGTGAGGCACAGCTTTAGAAACAAGGGTGGCAGATTTTAGTGTCAGTGAACAGATGCCATAGATTGAACAGCTTGGCTTGTTCTGTGCAAAGAGGCCTTACCCATTTCACTGAGAACCTTGTTGAGTTCCAGCTGGTAGTCCAATTTTATTTTTGGGATCTTCACCATGGTGGGCACCTCTCTGGGGAAAAGCCTGCATAGTTGTTTGTAAGGGAAGTTCTCCAGCACATGGGAGGGATTCCGAGTATACTGGTTTGGTACAATGACCACAAAGCTCACGTTACTCTTAAAGGGAAACTTGGCCACCTGGAAATAAAACCAACCAGAAGAATTTATGGAAAACGAAGGAAAGCTCAGAAAGTGATGCTTTTAATTTAGCCTTTTTCCACTTGGTCTACAGAGCCAGTCTTGCTATCGGAGGAGAACAGCGTGGTGAGAAGGAGGGATCTGATTTCTCCAGAAGGGAAAATTCGTTGGAATAACAGCATTAGATTTTAGTATCAGCCACTGAGTGGCAAAGATTGAGCACATGGCAGAGTGGAAGCCCATGGGCACAAACATTGTACCCACTCTGGCTGTATTCCGAAGTGCTCCAACAGTACATTGTCCCAGGGAATTCCTTTCCATATTTCCTCATTTATCTTCAACTCAGGGCTTTAAAACTATTAATTCCCACTTAGTGGGAATATCTCTTTGTGGTTTTTTTCCTACAGACTGGGAGTGAAGATCCAACATTCTTGCTAGAAGCAAGGATGAGGGATGATTATTAAATCTTTGAGTGTTATGCCTGTTAAAAAAACTTTTTTTTTTTTTTTTTTTGAGAGAGAATACTTGGAGTCAGTAAAATACCACAGCAACAGGAAATTCCAGTCAAAACTTGCAGTGCTTCTGAGAGAGTCCTACCTGAATGTCCAGGGACTCCAGTGTAAACCAGCTCAGGGGGTACTGGTGGGCTTTCATCATCTCAACTGGGACCACAAACTTATTGTCAAGGTGGAATACATCTTCCTCAGTCAAGCTAGCATTAAACTTATTCCTCCAAAACCCTGTCAAAAGAAAAATTTTGAAATCAACGAAGTTAAATTTGGGTAGAAAAACAGAAACTGCTGAGCTGAGTTCTCTAACAAGGCAGACCAGGCAAGTAGAAATACAGCAAAGAGAAATCAGTACCAAGGCTGGAAGAGCCCTGACAGCAGGAAACTCTTATCATCCAGAGAGGGACTGTGAAATCACAAAAAGAACAAGGATTAATCCTCCTGCCTCAGTGTGGGAGACCAGCGAAGGCTGTGGAGATAAAAGAAACAATGTTTGTGCTTTGAAAAATGAGGAGTATTTGCCTTTGTGCTGCCTAGGGTGTAACACTGCTCCAAGACCAAGGTAAAGCGTTTGTAGATTCACACTGGAGGTGTTTGGTCTGTGCACAACCCTCAGGGAATTAAAAGAGGAAGATGTGCCTGACCACTGTGCTGTTGTCAGATCCACAGAAGCTGCCTCTGAGCTCTGTGGTGGGTGTGTAGTGAGTTACAAGTGACCTGGTTAATCACAGAATTATTTAGGTTAGAAAAGACCTTTAAGATCATCAAGTTAGGACTAGATGAGCAGGGATGTGCCACTGCCTGGGATCCTGAACCAGGAGGCAAAGGCACCGCAGGTCCCACCTGCTGCTTTCGGGCTCTGCTGTCAAAGTAACATTTTTAGCACATGTGAAGCAGTTGGGAATCATCACTGTAGAGAAATCTAAGCAAGAGGAACAGCAGATGTACAAGAACAAGCAGATTGACTAGCAGGAAGCAAGGAAAGGAGATGCTGTTCAGCTACAGGGCTTGCAGAAAACTAGATTTCTAACTGCTTCTCTTGGAAAATAAGGAAAGCCTGTGGAGCTCACCATGGAAATGGATTGCATTGAGCAAGAGCATCACCGTGTTTTCAGGGAGCTGCTGTAGGAAGGTGGGTATTTGCCCATGAGTTGCTTCCTTTACCCAGTTGTTTATGGCTACAAGGTCGTTCTCACTGATCCCAGAAAGGGTCATGGGCTTTGCTCCATAGAATTTCTCTGAATCCTCCAGGAACTTCTCTTTCACCTCAAATCCTGGCAGAGGGGTAGAATTCTACATTAAGTCACTGGACATGGAAAAGGTTTGCTCGGTGGCTCAGCCAGTGGCACGACACTCCCAGGAGGAGTGCTTAGGGAAACAGAGATGTCTCCCAGCATGGCAGCGTGCTTCCATCACTCCCTGTCGCTGGGAGTTTTATCCTACACCAGTACAGACCCCCCTGTGCCAGCTCTGACCTTTCTGCAGGTACAGACGCGATGCCAGGCTGAGGGTGGACTCTCTGAGCCTTCTGCAAAGGGTGCCCAGCATGTGGTGGAGACAGGGCACCGACTCCAGGTGCATCACCTCCAGCAAATGCTTCTCTGTCTCATTTGCTGCTCCTAAAAAATCAAATTCCTGTTAGGTCGTGCCCATGCAGTGGAAAACAGGGATGTTACTCTGGCTGCCTCCTGTTAGAAACGCGCTGTGCCTTACAAAAGAGGCTGGAGAAATCTGAGAGTGGGAGCCTCAGAGGGCAGCTTCAATTGTGATCATACCTAATTAAAGCTGCAGGAGTAAGGATAAGTGGAAGGGACTGTATTTAATTTGCATTTTGCACACTGCCTGCTAGTGCCTCTGGGAGAGGGTGTGGGGAAGGGCAGGAGATGGTGGGTTTGTAGCTAAGAAGTTACCCAGTGCCAGGTGAGACAAGGCCAGGGCGATGCTGAGGGGCGACAGGATCACATTGGTTCTGTTGGATTCCAGCTGGACCTCTCGCAGGAGATCGATGCTGAATCTCACCAAGCCATCTGCCAGCCTCTGGCTTTTCTTCCAAGCCATCTCACAGCTTTTATCTTCAGCCTCTCCTTCTTCAGAAGAGGCAATTTCCC
Organism: Pyrocephalus nanus; assembly: GCA_038380795.1. Lineage (NCBI taxonomy): Eukaryota > Metazoa > Chordata > Aves > Passeriformes > Tyrannidae > Pyrocephalus > Pyrocephalus nanus. The sequence continues at coordinate 5,050,305 of CM076281.1, forward strand.
CAGGTAGTTTGTTTCCATGACAGCCCCCAGCCCCAGCTATGTGTTCATCTTCTAGGTTCCATTCATCTCTCGTGTCTGGAAGGTTGGTGGCAAACGGTGGCGTGGGTCCATCAATCTCCTGGAAGCTGTCATAAGTAAATTCTACCATCTTTGTATCTGGCAGGGTTGGGTTGGCTCTCAGCAGATCAGACTGTACAATTCCAGCACTTTTCACATCCTGAGGAGAAACATGAAGGATAGCACTGGAAAAGCAGGAGCACAGTGACACCCTCCCTCATGGGCCTTACTGCACACCTAAATGGGCTGACCAAACTCTCCACCTCCTCTACTCTTATGTTTTTGCTTAACTTTGAGGTTAAAAGCACCTCAGTGAGTTTGTAAGAGAGGTCTTATATCCTGTGAAAAGGGACTGAGGGAGGGTCTGACAGTGGTTTCTCCTTCACTTGCTCTCAGGGCCTGCTGCAGGCAAGCTTGAGGGCAAGACCCACCACCTGCTCAGCACACATCCTGTGCCTTCAGTGTTTATAGATCCATCGTCCTCAGCCTTGATCTCACCTCCTCCCCTCACACATTTTGGCAGTGCCCATCAGCCTCACTCACCAGTCAGCACCCTCTGCTGCTGTCACAGCCCTGATCCAGTCTGGCCCAATTCCTCCTCCAGGCATCTGTGTTTTCTTGACCTTTCTGTTCTATTCCATCCCTCTTCTTTCCAGATTTCCTCATTTTCCACTTTTCTAGGCTTTAGCCTGTAGCATTGCCACTGCTCTCCTCATATTTTCACAGTCCTAAACATCCCAGGCTTGATGGGTTGCATCAGCAACGGGTCTTTCTCCCTGTCATCCTCACAGCTGGTTGTTTTCCTCACCTTTCCTTATCAATCAGAAATTAAATCATCCACCTGCCAGCCCCTGTACACACGAGTACTGATGTTAACTCCATACTTTGCCCAGTTATTCAGGCTGGAGCTTCTAGTGTGAGGGAGCACGGCGTTAGCCACAGCAGGGAATGAAAGATGGACTTTCTCACGGCACTGGCACTACTGGATTTCACTGTCTGGGCTCATCTGTCTCAGGACAAGCTGGAAAACCATTGCAAACACCACAGAATAACTTCAGTCCACTTGGGTGGAACCAGTCACTGCTTACCTTCAGCTTCCCATCTTTGTCTAGGAAGAGACGCTGTTGGTCAATGGCGTGTGCCAAAGAAAACTGTAGGAAAAAAAATCAATAAAGAAACAAAGTCAGGTCTCTGATAATTTCCTCTGAATTTTCAGAGTTGGTCTCACTCCTACTCTTGGCTGTAGCAATTCCCCACAGGGCAACAGCCCAGGCAGGGCTTTAGGATGCAGACCCAGAGGCAGTGGGGTCCGACATGGGGAGGTAGAAGTGAGCAGGAGCTGGGAGAGACTGCAAACACTCTATTTGTTTAGAAAGGGGTCAGGCCAGAAGGGTACAAAATAAAGTATCCTCTAGAGAGTGAGCAGTGCAGTTTTGCAATCTCAGATCTGACCAGGATCCAGATTGAAAATGGGGAGGGGAAATAAATAGCTGTTATTAAACAACCTCCTGTTAATGCCTGAGAGTCACGGTCACTAAATACAGTTGAAGCCAAGTTTCCAAAGATTTTCTCCAGAAATATGAATAATGATAATATCCACAACTATTTTATCTGGATGAAAGATAAGAAACCTTGCTGGTTAAGCCACAGCAGAGAAGCATCTCCACCAATCTGCCTTCCAGGGCTTCTCACGCAGCAGCACCGGGTGATATTTGCCCCGTGGTCTGGTGCAGGGAGCCACCACACTGCCCTTGCCCTTTGCTGGTGGGGAGAGGCTGTGCTCACACCCCCACCTCGCTGGAGTGAGAACTTACCCTTAGGAGGCTGTGCAGAGCAGATAGGCAGAGCAGACCCCAGAGGAACACCATGTTTCTGGAACAGAAGGACCAGCCGAGAGAGAAGTTATTTCCAGCTGCCTGGCAGCAGTGAGCTGAGCCTTTTCAGGTCTACAGGGAGAAAATTATCAACCTGGCCAAACAGGTTGGCACAGGAGCTCACAGAAAGCAATAGGGAGATGCACAATGCTGCAAAGAAACAACACAGGACTCCTGGGTCTGACGCCAAGACAGCGAAATCAGAGAGGAGCAGGGACCCCACCGGAGCAGAGCTGCAACCACAGCCAGGCTCCTACATGATGCTCTCCCGCTTGGATCCTGCACGTCTGACCCAATTGCCCTCGTTTCTCTGGCTTGCAAATGGTATTTCCCTAATCAGTGCTGCACACACTGTGCCTCTGGAAGGAGACAAGACCCTCTGCTTCTTTCCCATGGAAACCACCAAGATACAGCACAGCATCCTCAGGGCTCTTGGGAGAAGGGATACTGACCTGCCTCGGTGGGGCTGCAGGAACTTAGGCAGGTGCTGTCTGGGAGGGACTTTGCAGGTGGAAAATGCAATACCAGAGCAGTTTCTCAGCAATATGTCCTGGAATGGAGAGTCCTCCCCTTCCCAGCACTCGCCTTCCCCCCCTTGCTGGCAAACCCAGCCTCTCCCACCCCCGCAGTCCAGTTCCTGTATTGGGACAGTGGGATCAGGGCTTTCAGGGTCATGGACAAAACCCCACCCATTCCCTGGCCAATGCTTTACCCAGCCACTTTTCCCTTTCAAACAAAAATAACATCTCTCTTTCTTAACACACAGCCAGTGTGCCAAAGCCCAGCCCTTAGCACAACTGCCATACTTAATTCCTGGGGATGCTTTCCACTCTCCACGCAGTCCTCACTTGACCCAAAACTGCTGGGCTAAGACCCTAGTTGCCAAGTGGAAGAAGCAAAACTCGAGGCCATTTCATTTCCCCTCATCCCAAATCCCGCAGCCACATATAACCCTGAATACCCTGTTCCTCCCTGGTGGTGCCCCATCCTTTAACCCTCTGCCAAATTCACTCCGCTCTCCCCGAGGGGCACCACTACTCACTGGAGGAGCACTCCTTTACATCAAACCCTCTTTTATTTGCCCCTTACCTGAGGTTGTTCATGTCCATGTTGGAGCTGGCTCTTGCTTTAGCCCAGCCGACAGCTCTGCGTGGGGCACACGCAGCTCTCGTCCAGCCCACCGCGGCAGCGACCTTCGGCACCTCCCCCTGTTTGAGAACCTGGCAGGCAAATATTGACCTACAGCATCCGGTTAAACATTTGTTTGGGGCAGAAGAGTGAATTTGTGGTGCATCTGGAGATGGGGAGACACTTTGGGCTGCTGTATCCTCAAGACATTAACACTGAGTTTACCAGCTCCGAATCTCTCGTCAGCAAAAGTAACGTTCTGAGTCATCCCGAGTAGCAGCTCCACTTTCCACACACTCCCTGTGCTGGGAACGTGCTCTTTTATTCATAACCTTCAGTGAAAATGCAGGGCTCGGTATTTATTGCCACAGGGCTCTCTGGTTTTGGAATTTTCCTTGCAGAAAACCCCAGTTCTTCACTCCCTGCATCGCAGCTGCTCCTGCTGCAGCCAACGTGAGGCACCGGTTTAACAGATGGCAGGTGCCCAGGGCTCCTGTGGCCACACATGCAGTGGGAGGGTGTGATGCCCAGGCTGGGCTGAGCCAAGAGCAGCTGGTCCCTCCCCTGGGGCACAGCACGCTCCAGAGCTCTGCCAGGGCAGCTGGCCCGGGTGCCAGGCTCCACAGCACGCACGCAACTGCTGGGGCACGGAGGAGCAGTCCCAGGGACAGGCAGAATTCCAGCAGTCCTGTTCTGTGCGGTTTTGTGCTGTATGCAGAAGTGATGGTGATCCTTCCCACTTTCTGTCTGTGTTCTCAGTGGGACAGGAGTCATCAAAGAGCAGTGGGGAATGCTAGTGGGATCACAGAGCTTCCAGTCATCTGTTCCTTGCAGTAAGTCTTGGTTCCCAAACTCACCCCAGACACTGGGAAGGAGTGGGGAGGAGGCAGGTTTGAGCTCTGCAACCACAAACTACTTTGGGACATTCTGCTGCAACGTGAGGAGCTAATTCCCCTTGGAAAGCAAATCCAAGTCCTTGTGCAGCAGAGTCCTACCTTACATCCAGGGCATCTTCACAGCATCCCTCCTCCAGCTCCCCCAGAACACAAGAGGTGCCCAAATGAAGGGCTTTAGCTCTGGCTGCAGAGCAGGAGAGCTGCAGCCAGCACACCCTGCCCCTCCAGAGGGGAACAGAGTTTCCACACACCCAGCTCTGCAGCTCTTTCAAAGAGTTTATTAGAAGTAAATATTTACATCTATTGCAAATGGTTAATAGGCAACACGGGACTGAGAGCTCCCCTTGGGTAAGGAAGGACAGCACTGGCCAACCACTCACCTCCCCAGCTGCAGGTGGCTCAGATGAACCAGCAGCTGGATCAAAGCCCTTTCCCCTCCCAGGACAACCCACAGCAGGCTCCTCCTCTGCCTACGGTAAGAGCTTCCCGCTCCCCTGATACTGGCCCTGGCTAGGCTGAAGGATGGATGGGAAAAGGGCTGCAATAGAAGTGAGGCAACTGCTCCTACTGCTGGGTCAAAGAGCACACTCTTTGCTTTTGGGGTGGGAAGAGACAGTGCTGTCCCAAAGGGAAGGTCAGAGGGAGACCATGCTGGATAATGCCTCCTGGCTCTCACCCTACAAGGGCAGGAGGGGACAAAACTGAGCACCTTTGTGCTGTCCTGTCTTCCCCAGGAATCTGACCAGCACGAAGGAGAGGATTAGAAGGATTTCTTGAGGATCCCTGCCAGTGCATTGCACCCTGGGCATTCCTCACCCCTTACATCATCACTGGGTGCTGGGGCAGGAACCAACAACAGCCCTACCCAACTGCTCCAGAAACAAAAATCCTCATGGAGGCATCTAGTTCTAGCCTCCCTGGAGGGTCACAATCCCATTCCAAACTGCCCCTCTGCAGCAGCACATTCCTAAATGAACTGGCAGAGCAGAAGGGGTTTGTGCCTTGGCTGACTTCCATTCCATTCTTTGCCCTGCAGCCAGTATGGCAGCAGAAGGGCTCTAGTTAACATCTCCTCCTCCTGTGCAGGCTCTTACTCAGCTGGCAGGACCTAAAGTTCATAAAGTACCTCCTCTGGGCTTGGAGCACCGACCATGGGAGAAGGAGGTGCCTGGCACCACCCAGCTCCGAAGGCAGCAGTTCCCAGGCCCAGCTATCCTAGTAAGACTGTTCAGTGTTTCAGGAGTGGAAGTGAAGGGTAAGTGCAGATGGCAGTAGCTAAACTGTTGTGTTTTGTCAAGGGGCACCTCTTACTCCTTAACTGAAGGAGGGAGGGTTCCTGTGGTCCCTATTACTCTGTGAGGGCAGCTCACAGTCCCCTGGGGTCAGGCACACATGGTATGGAAAGCTCCAGGCCTCTCTGCAGGGGTGACAGTGACCTACAACGCCCCATATCTCTCCCAGCAGCAGTGGAGGTTTCTCAGTTATGGCTTTTTTTTCTTTTTAAAGATACAGAAAGGGGTTAGAGACGCTTTACCAAGGGCTCACTAACAAGTACACCTCCCCCTGCATCCTCCGTTCAGAAACATCCAACTCTGCCTCCTCCAAAAGCCACGCTGCCGGCTTCCAGCTCCACCACCAGCACTATGGGACAGCCACAGGCTCCTGGGCTGGGGGTCACTACGCCAGGAGGCGGATGATGCCATTGTCGGAGCCCAGCAGGAGATGGCACTTGGTGGGCAGCACTGCCAGGCTGGTCAGAGTACCCCGAAAATTCTCAGAGCTCAGCTTGGTTGTGCTGATGGGCAGTGCTGAGGACTCCAGCATGGAGTAGACCCCGATCTTGTTGGCCACAGTGCCAGTCACCACCTCGTTACCGTAGAGGTCGAACGCGTGGATGGGTTCGGACGCAGATTTGTAGTGGTGCAAAGGTTTCTGCTCCAGTTCCTTCCAGACAGTCAGGGAATGATCCGAAGAGGAGCTGATTAGCACGTTGCCCTCTGCAGCCTGCAGGAAAGGAAAGGCCAGTGAGCCAACATTCCTGCTGTAAAAGCTCCTAGTCATTGTGCAATCTCCCCGGACAGTCACAGCCATTTCCAAGCAACTGATGGGATCGAGAAGTATTAGCAAGACGTCAGGATGGTCTGGTAGCTGGGAACCTCCTCCAGTGCTATCCTCCAAGAGATGGGCTGTGCCTCTTCTCAACAATATTCTGATACAAAACACAACTCATTCATCATCTGTTATTACTGCAGTGGGTAAAGGGATTACCATGCAGTCTCCCTCTCCACTAAATCACCTGCTAAACTATTTTCCTTTTCAGGAAAAGGAATCAGGAGGCTCTCTCACAGTGAAAAACACTGCTGAGGGTAGGAGAAGCCTGGAGCTGCTTATTAGCAGAGCTAGTGAGAGGGTAAACAACCCACACTGCTGAACTTTGTTTAACCCATGTTTGGGTCGAGGACACTGAAGCCCCAGCACTGCTCCCTGAGGGTGGGTAAATATGGACAAGAGTTATTCATTAGAGTGACACTCTCCCTGGGAAGCTGAGAGCCCCCGTGGAGAAAGCAACACATTGGTTTCTTCATGGGAGCTGCTGCAGACCTGCTCAGCATGGACTGACACGCAGGAGGGCTGATCCCTGTTCAGTATGGGTTGGACCAGGAACAGCCACTGACAGCACTAACCAAGGGGCAGGAGAGCCTGAGCAGCCTCTTAGGGACACAGCAAAGGTGGAGGAATGCTCCAGGATGGAGCAGACAAGCCCCGCTGGAAGGATGCTCCACGCATCCGTCCATCCTCACAGGATCGACGAGGCCCCACCCCAGCCCCAGCTGAACCTCTCACCTTGATCTGCAGGATGTCTCCCTCGTGGGCAGGCCACCCCCGCATGATGAGCCCTGTCCTGGTGTCCAGCAGCACGATGAAGCCGGAGGAGAAGCCGGCCATGACGCTGCGCCCGTTGGGACTGACGGCCAGGCAGCGGATGAGCCCTGCGCTCACCCCACTGGCCAGGCGGAACTCGTGCTGCAAGAGAGACAGCCCAGCCATGGGGGATGGAGATCTGGCATTTAGGGGACAAGAGACCCCAGCTCCAGCTGGCTTCCATGGAGTCATGGCAGCTAGCTCTGAGCCAGCCGTGATCCCATCATTACGCACATGGATGGAGGAAGGTGGCTTGCAGAGCTCCAGGGTCCCTACCTGCAGTCCTGGCTTCCTGTGGTCGATGAACCGCAGCACAGAGTCTGCGCTGGCCACAGAGATGCTGTGATGGGGAGGTGGCATGGTGGTCACAGCTGTGATGGGCACTTTGCTGTCTAATTCATCAAAAGTCCGGAGAAGTTTGCCTGTGAAAACACGACGGAGACACTGTGGCAGCAGATATACAGAGAAGGCACACAGCAAATCTCCAGTTCTGTGCTGGGTTTTAACGGGAGCCATCCAAACTCAGCACAGCCCCTCTGTCTGTAAGGACTGGACCAGTCCCCTCCAGCCAGCCCTCACCTTTTCCCTTCTTACCCGTGAACTGGTCCCAGATGTGCACGGTCCCATCGCAGCTCACCACATGCTGCGGTGCCTCCAGCTGGCTCACATAGAAAACAGACTTCTTGTGCTCAGCGTAGGTGAACCGCGGTGGCACCTCGCTGGTGCCGTCCCCGTAGTTGTACAGGGGCCAAAGGCGGACAGTCTTGTCCTTGCTGCCGCTCAGGAAGAAATCCTCGCTGCCGAGCGGTGCCACACACTTGATGGCCCCCGAGTGCCCTGAGAAACTCTGCAGCTTGATCTGGTGGAAGTGGAAGCGGGGGTCGTGCTGGCTCACCCCAATCTCATACTGCCAGTAGGCCAGCCAGTTCCCACACAGCATGTGTGTGCTGCGAGGCAGGTCGTGCTTCAGGGCATTCTCCTCGCTGGACGAGCTGGGGATGAAGCCATCAGTGCCAGCACTGAGGCGAAGTAGGCCGAGACCCTCAGACTGTGTGTCCACAGGGACCTGGATGCGGTTCCCTACCAGCACGCTCCCAAAAGTACCAGAGTGACTGTCCTCGTGAGGGCTGGAGAAGGGCTCAGCCCCTCTCGTGTCTTGGTCTAAACCCACCACGCTCGGTGTTTGCTCCAGGCCAACGGCCTGCAGGTTCTTGGGGTTCACGTTCTCCAGATAGAGGCCGGCCAGCTTCTCCACCAGCGAGTGGTTGGGCACAACCGTCTGGATAACGTCACCTGAAGAGAGAGAACAGGGCTTCAGGGGAAGGAATTTCCCCAGCATCACCCCCAGAACAGGGTCAGCACAGGGCTGTGAACACAGCATCCCCCACAAGCCAGCCACATGCTGCTCCCAGATAAAGCTGCCTGAAGCCCAGGGGGGTCCCAACCCAACCAGCAGACCAAGCCATGGCACAGAAGCTGTGTGTTTCCTCCAGCAGCTCTATGACCTTTAATTTCTCTTGAGTTCAGGCCCAGCATGCATGCACAGACCATGGAACTCTCTCACAAATCCCTGGAGCTGGTGGCCAAGCCGTACCTAGCAAGCAGGAGAAGGGGATGTAGGTGATGTAGGCCATCTCAGGGTTAAACACCTTCTGTAACTCCACCAGCACGGATGGATCCAGGGCCAGCAGCTTCCCATCTGAAAGGGGCACCTCCATCACTGGCACCTCACAGCTGCTCAGCGACTCTGCTGTCAGTCCCTGGCAAGAGAAAACGAGAAGATGCCCAAAATCAGATGCTCCCACCACACAAGTAATTACACGAGCACAGCCTGGGTGGACACTGCTGACACCAATACTGGTGTGTGCAGGAATGCCCACCACATTCCTGCATCAGGGTACTGGGGGGTGGCAGGAGGAGCTCTCCCACATCACTGACCTGGTCCTGCAGCTCCTGCAGAAGTGAGAACGCCCCAAAGAAGTTTCTCACGGTGTCACTCAAATGCTGCTGCACCATCTCCTGCCCAATCCGCAGGCAGATCAAGGCAATTAGGCTGATTGTCTTAATGCACAGGACAACACGGGCCTGGGCACCACTGGGGAAGCTGAAGAGGACACCCATTACCAGCCTGTCCTCCACATATCCCTTTTTCCCATCCTCTGCATCATACTTCCTGCCTTTTTCAGAATCCTTTGGGCATCACAAGCTGTGTACCAGTGCAAGGAGGTGCACACCAGGGCAGGTGCAGGCCCCCCAACCCCAGGAGCATTAAGAACCATTTCCAAATCCCTGATTTTGTGCCGATCCTGGCGGAAGGCACGGCAGGCTGCAGCGCTTACCCGACAGCTGGTGAAGTGAGGAAGCCCAGCACTGGGAGCAGCACCTCCTGACTGATCTTGGGGAGAATATCCATCAGTGTGGTGTCAGAGAGACACACCACGATCTTCTGAGTCAGCGTCACAGCAGCCAGGAGCCCGGCCTCCTTCCTGCTGTTCAGCCGGACGCCGCCGGACCCACCGCTGGGTGCAACCTGCAAGAGGAATCGTTCAGGGCCACCATCTCCCCAGCAGGACACACCCAGGGTGATCCCAGGATCACCTGAGCTCAGCCTCAAAACCTAGAATGGTAGTACAGTACTGGTCAGAGCTGGGAAATTTAGAAGGGAGAGTGACAACCCCACACTGGCCCACACCATCTTGCAGACCCCAGAGCATCATTTGCCAGCACAGAAAGAGGGGAAACCTCTTACATACACACAGGTTAAAAGCAAGAACCAGTGTCTTCATCCCTGGACGTGCAGTCTGCAGAGGGACAGTCCTTGCATGACATACCCAAGCACAAATTACAGGCAAACCTCCTGCTGACTTCTAGAAATCCAGCTCCTAATAATTTCAGGAGGCACACATCCCTTTTCGCTGACAATGTACTAAAGCTGTTATGGCAATGCCACAGAGTTAATAACATCAGCAGCAATGCTAAAAGATTTCTTCTAGATTGTGCTATTTCCTAACTCCCAGACAAATCAAACACCCAAGAAAAGAGAGCCAATAACAAAACCCACAGACAATTCCCAGTTTCCGCTATATTTCTTGTACACCTGCCATCTTCCAGCTCATCACAGAGGCTCTTCCTCTCACAAAGTAGCCACCCTGCCAAATCCTGCAAGAAGGATTGACTTTATCCTATTTGTGACCTGCAAGTTCCATCACTTTAATATCAGGTTGCCAAATGCTGTTTCACAGGGGTATTAATCCCCTCTGTGCCCCCAAGCAATGAGCTTAGTAAAGCAAAGCAGAACAGCTGGAGCTGTGATTGCAACTGGGTGGAGAATGATTTTGCTGAAAAATAGGATTTTTTCCCCTGAAAAATCTCCCCTTCAACACTGGAAAAACTGACAATGCCTTTTTGTTTTCTTTAAATGAACAGCTGTGGCCTCTTTTCCTCTACGTTTAAATTATCGAAAAGCTACTGAAGTTTTCCATTTAAACGAGAATCCATAACCAAAGTGTTTATAACCACTAAAAAGGGAGCAATATGAAAAATAAGCCTGTTTAAAACATTCAAACCCTTTTTTTTTGATGAAAAATTAGTTTTTCAACCAGCTGCATTATACATTTTCCTCTTGCTTTTCAGCTATGAATTTCAAGCTGAAAAGTTGGTGAGTCTTGCCAGTACTTTTCAGACAGTTAATACCCTTTAGCCTCTCCCCAGTTCATCCCTATCTACCCACACAGACCTCTAAGAACACTCGCTCCAGCAATCCCACAGCAGCCCAAGCTGCTCCTCCTGCCTGTTATCACAATCCCACCCTTCTGCCAGCTCTGTTTGGGCACCCTCGCCCAGCAAAGCAGAAGAAAAGCTTTTCCTCTGGCTTCACATGTGTCAGATACAGGTCTGACAGGGAAAGCCCCTGGCTGAAATGGGGGAAAAGGGGTCTGTACACAGCCATGTGCTTTGCTGAGAGCAGTCTGGAGCTTGGGGCAGGAGGTGAAAGAGCCTGTCCAGCCTTTCTCAGCCAACACAGCCAGAGCTGCTCAACCCACACTGACCCAGACAGAGCTCAGCCAAGTTCAATTTTTTACACAGGAGGCTCCTGGTGAGGTTGAACTATTTACTGTACATCCTCCTTTTGTGCCTGGACACACCTCTCATCCCAACACGCGTGAGAAGAGGAGAAAAGGCAATACTGACCAGGTAGCTGATGTAGGGCAGGTACTGGTAGGTGAGGACGGGCTCTCCATACAGGTAGGCCACGTGCACAAGGCAGGCCAGCACTGGCCTGGACACCTGATCTCCCAGCACTGGCCGTTTCTGGTAGATGTTTCCTGTGCTCAGGGGGCTGTTCTCATCGTTGCTCGGTACAAACTGCTGCCTGGTGGGGCCTGCCCAGAGAACACATCGTGAGCTGGAGCAGCAGCTCCACCCAAGCCAGCAGCAGAGAGATCTGGGGCACAGCCCACCCCGGGACCCCGGGGTCCAGGGAGCAGACATTACCGACGTAGCAGGACGTGAGCAGACGGAGCAGGTTCCTGGCGATGAAGCGGGACGTGACGGTCGGGCCCAGCTTGGCCGAGAGCCACCTCACCATCTTACAGGCTGTGTCTGCAAAACAAAAACAGTTGCAAGGACAGAGCCCGGCACAGAACAGATTAGTTATCGCCCGCCTGCTGCCCCGACCCTGCTGGCCCCCAGGGGCAGCGCCTTGAGTTTCAGACCCACAGGCAGACCTGGCCTTTTACACTGGTTTCATTGCTGTCCCCAAGCTGGCCCCACAGACACCCCCAAATCTGGACCCACTTCTTCCCAGGCTCTGCCCTTTAGTGGGCGTTTGCCCAGGCTCAACACTGGCAGTCTTACCCAGCAGTATTGTCTGCTCTTTGTCATCAGAGTGATCCGGCAGCTCCTCTCCCTCCCCATCCTCAGGCTCGCTGCTGTCATCAGCCAGGGTGACATCCACAGAGGCACCAGCATCCACAACCACTGTTAGCTCTGCATCAACCACAGCGTCATCGTGCTCCTCTTCCTCATGCTCCTCTTCCTCCTCCTCCGAGTCCTCGCTCTGTTTCAGGTCCTGGCTGCTGTCCATCGACTTCAAGCTGCTCTTGTCCTTCTGGGAATCCCCGTCAGCAGGTCTGTCCTCTCCCAGGGACACCTCGCTGGCACTGCTCTTGTCACTCAGCCGGCCAAGGCTGAGCGATTCCTGCTCCTGAGGCTGCAGAGATTCCCCGACATAGAGGCCACCCTGGAATTCCTCAGCCTCGGGCAGGTAGGCCTGGTCATGGAAGCTGACACCAGAGGTATAGTCAAGGAGGTCCAGTGCAGCAGAGCTGTGCTCCACATCCATTTTGATCTCCTCCCCAAACACACACGACACCGGGCTTTCCCCTCCACTCTCATCATCCTCGGCCGCGCCGAGGAGGGATTTGCTCTCCTCCCGCGAGCTCTCGATGCCAACGAGGATCTGCAGGATGTGGGGCAGCAGGTTCAGGAGGAAGGACTGCAGCCCCAGGCGCACGATCAGCTGGGCCACAAAGCAGTCTGTGTACAGGTAGAACCTGCCATGGCGGTGGCAGGGGGTCTCGTACGCTCCGATCAGTGGCTTGAGCAAGTATTTATTGGCGTTCTTCGGACCGAGGGATTTAGCTATGGGTTCAAAGAGGTACCACGCTGCGTAGACAGCGGTGTTCTCCTCAGACATCAGAGATAAGATGAAGGGCAGAAGAATCTCCAAGCCTTCAGGAGTGATTTCAGAAAGGATCCCCTCCAGCTGCTGCCACAGCTGGAAAACAAGCTCCCGGCCTTGGCCTTCATCCTCCACCTTCTTTGCCTGATAGGTGAAAATGAATTTGTGCAGAGCTGGGAAGTACGTGGGGAAGGGCACAATGGAGCTGAAGGGACTGAGGAGCTGCATGGGACAGGGTGGGGGGAGGCCCTGGGAGATGGGTTTGTACTCAAACAACTGCGCTGTGCCCTTGCCCGGCCTGCTCTTCAGAAGCTTCTCCACCGGCACGTTCAGCTGCAGCAGGACATGCAGCACGTGCTGGAGCGGGGCTGGGATCTCCTTGGGATGGTAACGGCACAGATTTCGCACCATCAGGAACCGCTCCAACAGCGACGCATCGGGCTTCGATGGGCGAATCCTCGGAGCAAATATAATCTCAGCTACCAGAATGCCCAAGGCTTGCATGTCCCTCTGGAAGAGGTCCGAGAGACCCAGCGGTGGCTCTTCCCACGGCTGCTCCGTTAGCTGCATCTCGCTGCTTAGACCTTTAACCAAGAAATTGTCCAATTTCTCCAGTTCTTCCAGGGCCTGGAGTGGATTGAAGCCTTCAGGGAGTGTGATTTTCATGTCAGCCTGATCCCCAGCTCCTGCCTTGCTCCGACGGAGAGGTCGGGCACCTGAGGATTTGCCGTCAGTGGCATAAGCAGGGAAGGTGGAGGGCTGTGCAGAAGGCACAGCAGCAGCAGAGGGCTGGTCACCAGCTCTACCAGTAGCAGGAATCGAATCCAGGGCTTCCATGCCTTGCTCTAAATCATCCTCACCAGCAACGGACTTCTCCCCGGACCAGGTGGTTTCACTGGGAGTAGCCTCCAGGACCAGCCCATTCACTGCATCCGTCACCTGCCCTTGGATATCCTCCAGAAACACGGTCTCCCGGATGTTCTGGAGAAGAGGCCGGGCAATGGCTGGAGCTTCAGCGGGAGTGTAGGCAGGTCCCACCATGCGCCTGGGGTGCGGCTGGTCGAACAGCTGCACCACCCCGTAGGTTGTCAGATGCGTGTGGTTGTCGACTAGATGGAGGCAGACGTTCTTCTCCTTCACTGCATCCTTCCCCAGCAGCTTGTACCCAAAGGTGAGGTCGATCCAGTGGTGGAGGTCCTGGGAGACCTCCCTGCTCTCAAGCAGCATCCGGTGAACTTCGATGAACTCCTCGTAGGAGCTACACCACGACGGCACATCCAGGTCGGGCATGTCCGGGTGGATGGATCGGAAGATGGAGGGGTCTGTGTAAAACTCCGGGATGCACTCATCCGGGGTCCAGCTCTGCATGCGCTCCATGCTGGCTGGATACTCGTTGGGCTCCCACTGGGACCTCACGTGGCAGCACAGCACTGCCTTGGGTGTCCTCCGAGCCGTGTACACGTAGTAGGTGATATCTGAAAGGACATCGGAGATGTGATGGGGGACGTGGAGCTGCTCCCCACTCGCCCCCCCAGCAACGAACGCCTGCTTGGTCATCTCGTAGGTGAAGTCCAGCTGCTTGTCTCCCTTGTTGAGACGGAACTTGGATTTCCTTAGGTCCCTGAACTTGCCATTTTTGGTGGTGAAGTCCACCACCCACGGAAGAACCGGGTGGTAGTTGGGGTCTCCCATTCTCCTCCCAGCCAAACTGTTTAGATGCATAAGGTAGTCGAAGTTGCTGACCTGCCCGTGCACCCACTGCAACACCAGGTCTCTGAGGTCCTTCTGGCAGGTGGTGCACCTTGCCTCCTGCCCAACATGGCTTTGCTCGCTCACTCGTTCCACACCAGCCTCCAGGTTCACCTCCTCCTCCCTCGGTCCCTCGTACTCTCTGAAGTTCACACGCAGGCGGCTGCACAGCTTCTCATCCACAGCCACGTCCCGAAGCGAAAATGCGCCGCAAGCCAGACCCGCCTGGTGACAAGCCCTCATGGCCTGCAGCACGTGGAAGAGGAGGAAGAGGATTTTGGCGTGGCTGTTGGTGAGCTTGGCCGGGCTGAACGTCACGATGTCGTGCAGGCAGTACTGCACATACGGGTAGACGACGTACAGCGTGTCGGCCGACTCCAGCAGCGCTTCTGCCTGCAGCACGTTGGGGCAGGAGGGCACCCCTTTGGTGGCCGCCGGGCTCTCCTTGGCGGGGGAAGCACCGTGCACATTCCTGCCCACCTGGAGGACGGGGCAGCCGTACGCCTTCTGCAGGGCAGCCCGGAGGGCATCCAGGGCCGGCACGGTGGGCGGCGCATCCGTGTGCTGGTAGGGCCGCGTGTAGCGGGCGTGGGCCCGGCACCACAGGTTGCGGTAGTTCTGAGTGGCCACGCTCTGCATGAAGCCGTGCAGGGTCTCTGGGTTGTCAGAGCTGGGGGGCTGCACCCGCAGCGGGTACCTCAGGCGGTCCTTCCGCAGCCCGTGGATCTCCACCCGGGTCCAGCCCGTGGGCAGCTTCTGCACCGAGTGCTGCAGGAACGTCCTCACCTCCACCTCGCTCAGCCCCTCCGGCCGCGGGCACAGGGCGGGCAGCGCCCGGCGCTCCCGGAGACTGGAGAGCCATTTCACGGGGACGAAGGCGGTGACGTGGGTCCTGTCGGTGGCGGCGGCCAGCTGCCGGCGGTCGATGCTCAGGTCCCTCTCCACGCTCTGCAGGAAGCTCTCCATGTCGGCTCCTGCTGGGAGGAAGGTGGCCCAGAGGGGCTGTGAGCGGGGCAGCACCGTCCTGCCCTCCCTGTCACGCGGCAAGTCTCACTTCCCCATTGGCACCCCGGGCAAAGAAAAAAGGCTGTTTTAAGGGCTTGGTCGCTGTTTCAGGAGGTGGGGGTTGAGAAGAGACCAACCCCAGCAGGGAAGGGACAACATGGGACCTCTGCAGCCAAGCAGGGGGACACGGTGGGGTTTACACGGGGGGGGGACCCCATGGCATCTGCACATGATGGGTCCGAGTGCTGGGGAAGGGATCAGGGTAGGGGCATGGTAAGACGTGAACCGACTGCTGGGGAAGGGGATATGATGGGACCTCTGCAGGTGGTGGGAGGGCCACAGTGGCACCTCCGCAGCCCCACCCTTGAGCGAGGGACACGATGAGACATCCAGAGCCACAAGGGCTGGTGGCGGGAACTTGATGGATCTTGGGGCTGGGGGACGCACGATGGGTCATCTGCACCCCCAGGGCTGGTGAGGGGTACACGCTGGCCCCGGGGGTGGCGCTGAGGATGCCCAAGCAAGGAGCGCATCCCCAGCACCGACCCACGGCCACGGCCAGAGACGCGGCCGCGCAGGGCCCTCACCCCGGGGAGGGAAGGGAGTGCGGAGCCGGACTAAGCCCCGCAAGCCCGAGGGCCGGCCCCGTGAGCCCTCACCCCGCGAGGGGGGGAATCCCTCACCGCCCCGGTGGCCCCGCGTTACCTGGCGGCGGCGGCGGCGCGGCGGGGGCGACCCCGGCCATGTTGGTCAGGTGACGGCGGTCACATGCGGCCATGTGCGCGGGGGGGGCCGGCACCTGCGGCCCGCGGGGCCCGCGCGGGGCCGGGCCGGGGCTCCCCGGGGCGGGCGCGGGGCGGTGCGGTGGGACCGGGGCGAGGGGCCGGGGCCGGGCATGGGCAGCGGCGGGGCGGGACACGGCGGGGGGCCGTGACGTCACCGCGACGTCAGAGGCGCCCCAGGCTGTCAGCTGGAGCCGGGCAAGCCGCGCTGACGGGGCAGCCGCTCTTAAAGGGGTCCCCACCCCACCCACCGGCGGCAGGTGAGTGCCGGTAAAGAGCAGCGGGGACGGCCCGGCCCCGCCACCCTTGGACTCTCCCGCTTGGCTCTGCCCAACCCCGCTGCTTTTGAGCAGAGCCGGGTCCGCCCGCCGCCGCCGCCCTCCAGCGGTGCCGGGGCTGCGGAGATGCCTATGGGGGACACCGGCGGGGCAGTCACGGGCGGGCGCACAGCGGGCGGCCCCTTTAAGGGGCGCCGGGGGCTCCCGCCGGGCAGCGCCGCATGGCGCGGCGGCGCGTGGGGCGTCACGTGGGCGGGACGTGGCGGCGGCTCATTGGCCCGCCCGGCCTGGCCCGCTGCAATCAGCTGTTACTGGGGCGAAGGGCAGGAGACGGCCTTAAAGGGGCATCCCACCCCCGGCACCCCCTGACCCCACCGGCTGAGCAGCCTGGTAGGGAACAGCAGCGTGATGGCTGCGCGCGGGACAGCGGGTGAGCCCTTCAGATCCGGATGGCCGGGCTGAGCTGAGCTCAGCTGGGCTGGCTGTTGCTGTCCTGCGCTCTCCCTTCCCCCGCCGCCCGCGGCGGGCGCGGCCCCTTTAAAGAAGTTGTCCAGTCATCGCGTGGCGCTGCCAAGTCATCGGGGTCACCCGAGTCCCCGCGGCCACGCCCCCCGCGCCTGCCCATTGGCGCGCTCGCCTAGCGCTCACTTCTGATTGGCCCGAGGACTTGGAGCAACTTCTCGGAATCGGGGCTGTGTCACCGGCCCCGGGCGCTGGAAGGCGCCGCCCGAGGGCGGCCTCCGCGGCAGTGCTGCGTCCCGCCCGGGGCCCGTGGGAGGGTCAGGCCTCTCCGGGGCCGCCCCGGCCCCACCGTCCCTTCCCCCCTCTTGAAAATGCCAACTCACAGCACGCGGGGCATGCCGGGAGTGAGGGCCGCACTACAACTCCCGGCATGCCCCGCGGCGGCCCGCCCGTTTCCAAGGCAACCGCCGGTCGGAGAGGCGGGAGCCAGACTCCCCCAGCGCGGTGGGCGGGGCGGAGCGATGGCTTCCTCTCCCCATTGGCCGGGCAGTGGGTCGCGCCGGGTCTCCATTGGCGGGAGCGAACGTCAATCACGGAGCGGGGGCGGGCGCGGCGAGCGGCGGCGGGGCCGGCCGGCGATTGGCCCGGGGGCGGGGCCGGGGGCCGAGGGGCGGAGCCGGGGGCGGCTGCGTCATGACTCCGCCAGCTGATCCGGGACGGAGCCGGCGCGGCGGGGGAGGTGGCACCGGGACCGGGCATAGGGACCGGCACCGGGCACGGGGACCCGGCACGGCTCGGCCGCCATCGGAGGGGACCGGACCCGCAGGTGGGTCCGCCGGCACGGCGATGGGGAGAGCGGTAAGAGCGGCCGAACCCCCCACCGGTGCGCCGGGGGTCTGTGGGCTGCGCCCCACCGGGGACGGGAAGGCACGGGAAGGGAAGGTGACCTTCCGCCCGGGGCAGGGCGGCGGTGGGGGCCCGGTCCGGCGCCTCCCGTCCTTCCCCTCCCGCGGCGCCGCCCGCGCCGGGCGGCCTCGCCCCCGGTGGTGTCGGGGTGCGGTACGGGGGGGGTGTTTCGGCCGGGGCCGATGCGCGGCCCCCGCGCCGGGGGTATCCCGGTGGGGCGGGCGGGGCCGTGGCCGGGGCCTCCCTTCGACGGGCGGTGGCCGCCCCGGGGGTGACCTTCACTCCGGGACCTGTCTGGGCAGACTTTGACCTGAGGCCGCTCCCGCCGCGGGCACGGACCGGAGCATCCCGGGCGGCGGAGGGGCGGGAGGGGCGGTGGGGGGTTCCGGAGGGAGCGGCTTGGCCATGGAGTGGCGGTGGCGGGGAGCGGTCTCGGTTAGAGGGGGATGGGGGGAGTTGGTTTTACCGGGAGGGGAGGCTCTGGTGGAGGGAAGTGACCCGGTTATACCGGGAGGGGGGCACCGGCTGCGGGCACGGCGGGTTTTATTAGCGAGGCGAGCTCCCAGCGGGGCCCCTCCCAGAGCCAGTGGGGTCTGTGGGTGCCGAGGAGGGGTGGGTGGGAGCCGTGTTACCGTCAGCACCCCCCTCGTCAGCCCCCGGTGCCGGCGGGGCCGGTGGCTCAGCGGCGGGTGCTGATTCACGGGCCGGCGGGGGTGGAGCAGGGCCGGGACCAGCTCGCTGGAATCCGGACCAGATGTACCCGGCACGCCAGGAATGCTCGGCATCCCCGCCGGGCCCCGCCGCCGCCGCTGCGCCCCGCACCGGGAGCCTCTCCGCAACCCCCAGCCGGGGTCCTGCCGCCCCCACCGCCCACCGAGGCCCGGGGCCAGCCGGGGTCCCCCCTGCCTGTGGCGTGACGCCGGTGGGAGGATGTTGTGGTGGTCCCCAGGGAGTTTCCCGGTGCTGTCTGTGCCCCCCCCCCCCCCGGCTCCGTCTGTCCACCCCACCAGGCCCAGTTGCCTTGGGGGGGTTTCCTCGAAACTCAACCCCCAACCAGCCATAATGGCTGGCTTGGGGTGGAAAGGGGACTTTTCCCGAGCCGAAGGGGAAGCAGTGGGGTCTCACACCAGTCCTTGCCCTCCAACAAAATGACTTGGGGTGGGAGGGAGGGGAGGAAAAAAAAGCTGCACTCCCCAAAATTCCCCCACCAGTGGCTTGGCAGCAGCCACCTGACAAAGTGTCTTCCCCGTCAGGAGGCTGCTGGCCCTGGGCCAGGTGGGACCCTGCCAGCGCCGATGGATGCCCGAGGTGAGCCGACAGGGAATGCCATAACCCCTACCTGCAGTGGCCTCCCTGCCCTGCCTGGAGCAGGCTGCCTTATCTCTTATTTTTCCAGCAGAAATGGCCTTGGGTTTCCCGTCGCTCACTCATGGGTTAGGGCCGGCTGCAGGTGGTGGAGCTCACGAACCACCTGCTTTGGGAGAGGGAAGGGTTGAGGTTGGAGCTGCCTCTGGATTCTGTGTGATGGGGGGGGGGGGGGTTCAGCCCCGAGGAGCTTCTTTGAGGGGGAAGACAAGGTGGTAGATCAGGACCTGGTGTTGGTGGGGGGGGAGAGGAGCAGCCCTGGCTGCTGTTGGTGACAACTCAGCATGGTTTGATCCTGTCTCTGATCTATGTGTTCCCTTTCCAGGTGCTTCCATGCCCCCCCCTCCCCGCTCCTGGCTAACCAGCACCAGTTCTTCAGTGGCAAGCTTTATGTCCTTCTCCAGTAGCTAAAGCTGCCAGTTGAAGAACTGTTGAATGTAGCCACTCTCTTCTTGTCACCGGGACCTTGGATGCCAGCCAGACCCGCGCCCTGAGCCACTGGGATGAGCCAGTCTGCAGCGTCCTGTGGATTTGAGGGCTGAGGATGGGTCCAACCGGGATGAAGAAGTCTCCCCACAGCCTCCAAACAGACCCTTGGCTGAGGGATTGCCAGGCAGCCCTGTCAGCGGGGTCCTCCTCAGTGGGGTGGCACTGAGCTGAGAGGAGACCGAAAGAGGCATTAAACTTTCTGTTTTGCTCAACAGTTCAGTTTTAGGAAGTTTGTTGCCCACGGGGTGCCTGGACTTGCCTGATGGATAGATGAGTGGGGGTTGTAGGCCCTTTGGGATGCTGGAGGGGCCACAGCACCAGAGCTCAATCCCTGATGCCACACTGGGGTCTGCAGAGGAGGGTTGGTTGTTTGGGTCCTCTGGGTTTGCCCTGACCCAAAGAGGTGAGCCAAGGCTGGGCGTAGCCCACAGGTCTGACCTGCTGTTGAGCTCAGGAGCTGGATTAATCCTGCAACATACCAGGCAGTGGGATGGAGCCTGAGGAGAGGGCTGGCTGCACACCCACGCTGCCCTGGTGCGGGTCGGGGCCGGGTGCGGTGGGGCCGGGCCACTGGGAGAGGGTGACTCAGGGCCGAGTCACGCGTGACTCTGGAGCTCTGGACGTCTGTTCCGGGAACGACTGTCTGTCCTGTGAGGCTGGGCAGCCCTGACTGTGGCTGGCCCTGGGGCAGCACCAGGATTCCAGGTATTTTGGAGCCAGCAGTACTGAGAGGGGCCCAGGTGAATCCTGCTGGGCTCCTCCATGGTCCAGGCTCTGCCTCGTTGGTGGATAGAAGAAGAAGACTGCCCCGGAAGGAACCTCTAAGCTGCTCTCCAGGGATGGAGATCCCTCCCTGCCTTGCACTGAGTGAGAGGCGAGCTCTGCATGGCCACAGCAAGGGCTCCAGGGAGCCTCTGCACTCCAGGAGGTGCCTTTCCCACGGGTCTGCCAGGACCACCACCCCCCAGGCTGCCTTGGTGGCTGGGAATCAGGGGAGTGTCCAGGCACTGCTGCTCGGGGCCTGCCAGGAAGAGCACAGCTCATCCCAGCTCCGAGGGCGGGCAGGGAGGAACGGCCTGTGCTGAAATGTCTGCACAATCTCAACTAAATCTGCCTGCCTGGGCTCCAGCCGCCCAAGGCAGGGCTGTTCCCAATCTTTGGCACCCAGCAAAGCACAGAAAGCAGCCTGGTGTCCATTAAGTGGTAGAAGTGGAGCAAATCTGTTTGTTGTCCTGGGGTCTTTTCTTCTTCCATAAGGCTGCTTCTCTTGGCATGTGCTTCCTGATGGCTACGAGAAGCTGAATTTCTTTGGGGTGGTTGTCACCCAGGGGGTGTGGGGCTGCTGAACCCCCTCGGGATTAGTTCCTCCAGCTCGTCTCTTCCACCACAGCTGCCCTGATGCAAGTCCATACAAAACAACTGGCACCTTCTCAGTGGCCAACACCTCCTGGAGTGCACTGAGGGGGCAGAAAGCCGTGGGTGTGGGGGTGTGTGCAGGGTGCCCAAGGGCAGGGAGGAGCAGCTTCCTGGGCTGTGCTCCCCTTCCCATGCAGCACAGCTTGATAGGAAAGGAAGCTGGTGCTCTGGCCACCAGCACCTCTGGCCCTGTGTGCTTTGGGATACAGGGAATGCATAGATTTGTCGTGAAGGAATAACCTGTGCTGCTGAAACCCCACGGTAAGATGTGGCTATTTCAGGGCAGAGTTGACCTGAGCAGAAGCACAGAGCCCATGAGGTCAGGAAATGCAAAACGTTGTGTTTCAGGTCAAATTCATATTCAAGAAGGTGCCAGAGGGCAATTTTGTGTATTTAACACAAAACCAGCTCTGCAGTATCTCACCAGCCCGGGCTCTGGCTACCCTGCAGCTCCTGTAAAAACCAGAGGGGGTTTAGGCTGACAGTAAGTGTCCTGTGGGAACTTGCCCAGCTCCTGGGACTTACCCTTCCTCCTTCAAAGCCCCATGTGACTGCTGAGTAAGTGCAGGGTTTCCTGTAGAAAGCACAGCCTCGCTCGCTGTTGCCTTGCAAAAATCCCAGTGACTCTTTCCTCCAGCATCTGTCCACCTCCCCGAAGCATCCAGCACGCAGGGACGTGGCAGGAGAGGGGATGCTGACTGGAGCTGGGATTTCTCTGCCGGAGGCTGGCTGCTGTCAGGGGTGGGAAGCGCTCGCTGCGGCAGCTAATGCAATATTCAAGACGGCAGTGACAATGCCAGCAGGTGCTGCTGGCTCAGAGGTCGGGTGGTGTTTCTGTCTTCAGGGGCAGGGTATTCCGCGCGAGTTCCTGCGCACAGACCACCCCGTTCCCAGCCGGGAGAGCAGCTTGTCTCGCTCACAGCTCCCCTTGCTGGGGAAATGTGCTTTTGCAAAGGAGAAGGTCAGCGTGACCGGTGTGCTGGATGAAAGCTCCCTGCCAACAGGGGAGGAACAGGAGGAGCTGGTTTTATCTGTGGCG
Source organism: Pyrocephalus nanus (assembly GCA_038380795.1). Classification (NCBI taxonomy): domain Eukaryota; kingdom Metazoa; phylum Chordata; class Aves; order Passeriformes; family Tyrannidae; genus Pyrocephalus; species Pyrocephalus nanus. Next base: position 5,072,356 of record CM076281.1, read on the forward strand.
GGTGGATCTGTGGATGTGTGGTGGCTGCTGCCTGCACAGACTCCCAACTAAGCCTCAGGCCATGGGCATCCTCCTCTTTTCCAGCCCAGCAGATCATTAGACGAAGAGGGAAAGCTCTGCTGTGCTTCGCCCAAGCACGCGAGCGAGGAGCGAGTCTGCAAACACAAAATGCAGGCGCTGATTTCAGCTTTGCTGATGGTTTTATTTCTCCGGGACAGGAGGATGTGGAGCTGTTAACCCTTGGATGTGTGCCCCTCACAGGGGCAGGTGCCAAGCTCAGGTGTGTGCCAGCGAGGGTATGTTGCCTATGTCGCAGGCCCTGCCAACAAGAGGTAGGTTGGGGATTTGCCAAAACTCATCCAGGCTTCGTGTCTCTCAGTGGGCTCTGCTGGCTTGGGGAACAGCACAGAGCCACCCACCAGCTCGGCCAGGCTGTCACTTACTCTGCTTCTTCTTTGGAGATTAGTTTCCCCAAGTATAAAACTTCTGCAATGAGAGACACCATGGGGTCGCAGTTCAGGCTGGCAGCTGCTGTCACGTGGCCGTTCCTGAGAGGGAAAGAGGAAGAATGTGGATCTCCTCAGTGTACACAGCTCAGCACAGCAGCGTCCTCGTGGCACCCTGACTGGAGACCAGTTCTATTTCAGGGGGCTCAGGGCAGAGTGGCTGGTGCTGCAGGATGCACAGGGACTTGTGGCAGATCGCCTGGCACTGCTGGGAGCTGGGCACCGAGCCTGGGAGCAGCGGGGCAGAGGGAGAGGAGACGTGTCCCAGGCTCCCTGCCCAGCTGGTGTCTTCATTGGAGCTCATCCTCTTCTCCTTCCCTGCCCTGCTTTGGTTTTCTCTGGAACCGTCGCTGCTGGTTCAGCGCCCAGCAGCCACAGGAGGTGATGTGGAGCCTCTGCAGGATCTCTGCAGGCTGGAAGGGAGAGAACCTTGCCCTGTTCCCACAGCACTGCCTTGTCAGGGCATGGACTGGCCATGGATTCACTCACCTGAGGTAGAAGATCAGGAACTTCTGTTGCTCCAGGCTGCCCTTCACAACAGTGTCCGTGTATCCCTTTCCACAGCCTGAGAGAGAGAGTGTCACAGCCTGCTTGGGGAGCCCTGGCACAGCAGCTGCCACCTCTCCCACACCTCAGAGCCATCACAGGTGGGGACAGAGGGGACAGTGACGGGCTGGGGAGCGGGCTGGGGAGCAGACAAGAAGGACTGATTCAGAGCTGCATGATTGCATCATGACCCTGAGCTTGGACAGAAAGGTTCTTCCTCCTTCGTGACCTCTAAGTCACTCGAGATCAGCAAAGAACAAGAGCTCTGGGTAACGTTCAGGCCCAGAGCTCGAACTCGCCATGGCAGCCAGTCCAGAACTGGAGGTGCTTCAGGTGAACTCTGCAACCACCGTGTTTACAAGCCCCAGACACAGCTGGTGGGTGAGCAATGGGCAGGGAAGCAGTTCTGCTGTTCCCACCTCTCGGCCACCTCCTACCTGCATAGCGGATGCTTTTCCCAAGCAGCGTGGTCCAGAAGAAGGGAACAGTGTGCAACTCCTTCTCTTTCTTCAGCATATTTAGAGCAGCACAGTGACCTGTGATGAGCCAACAGAGGAAATACTTTTCTGGAAGGTGCTCAGAGAAGTGTTCACTGCCTCTTATTATCCCACCCTGTCCCTTCTGCCCCATTCCCTCCTCCAGGGGAGCTGGAAAGTGAGGTGGCTGAGCTCTCACCATGGGCCTCAGCCACTTGTTGGTGATGGATGCTGGAGCGGTCCCCGTTGAGCAGCGCTACTGGAAAGGACACCACGTCCCCCGCAGCGAAGACGTTTGGGATGTTGGTTTGCATGTGCTAACGGGACAAAAAGCAGTTAGTGCAAGGATGAGAGTGAAGGGATGGGGTTGGACCTGGGTTACTCAGCTGGCACTCACCAGATCCACCAGGATGGCACCTTTGTCATCTCTGGCAATGGAGGTGCCCTTCAGAAATGCTGAGTTGGGGGTCGACCCTACAGGGAGAGGAACAGGAAAAAAAGGCCGGGAGGAAATGCCTGCTCAGCCTGCTCAGAGCAGAGCACTTGCTCTGTTCAGCAATCACAGCACAAGCTGTGCTTGGGCTGGTGCTGAGTTAATCCAGGGGCAATAAAACCAGGGCCCAGGACACGGCACGCTCCAGTAATGCAGCAGTGACCTATGGAGCTCAGCAAGTGAGCCAAAGGCGCTCTGGGAGTGTAAGTGGCTCCCTTCCTCCAAGGCCAAGTGCTTGCTCATGAGCTGCTGACTTTCTCCAGGTGTTTGGGGCCAGGAGGAAGGGCTGGGTGATAACAGAACGGGAAAGAGGCTGCAGGGAATGGTGTCCTGGGAATGAACTGTGGTGCTCTGGGCTTGCTGGCTGTTCTCTCCATTCCCAAAGTGCCTCACTCTCCCATCTGGGGCCTCTTACCTATTCCCACCACTACCACATCTGCAGGTAATTTCTTTCCGCTGGCAAGAACTGCCTCTGCAATCTAGGAGAGAAGGAAGAATCATTAATAAAGGGTTAAAAACACTGTCCTAATTCCAGCAGCCTCCCCGCTGCTTCATTCTTTGCTGTCTTTTTTCTTCCCCAGGTTAGGATCACCTTGTCCGACTAATGTGCATTACTGGGGATGTAAAAGAAAATCACGCTGCTGTCTCTGAGAGAGGAACACTTACTGGTGCCCTTTGAGCCCAGAGCTGTACTCAGTGAAAAGAAAGGGAGTGTCTAGACATGGGAGAGGACAGCCTAGATGCACACACTGGGTTATACCTCAGTTTGGGGGTTTTTTTCCCCTAAAATTAGCAGTTCAGGGAGATCACAAAGGCATGACTGACCTTTCCATCCTTTCCTTTCAGCTCACAGAGTTCTGATTTCATGTGGAACTTCACCCCTTTATTTTGCAGCATCTGAAAAGGACTGGTTTCAGTATTCATTAGGAAATTCCAGGCTGTGCTGCTGTAAAAACAGCTGTGCCCAGCCAAAAGCCAGGCAGGCAGCACAGCTGCTGCTCCAGGCTGCAGAGCGGTTCCATTTGTGTCCCTGGCCGGTGCAGGGACCCTGGAAGCCTGGCTTTTCTCTGCAGTCCCGGTCAGGACTGGTGTGTGAGGAGGGTTTGGGATGAAGCAGGGCTGGGGAGTGTGATGTGTGAGTGGGGAGGTTGGGACCAGCCGTGTGTGAGGCCGGTGCTGGGCACACACAGTTATGACTCAGCACAGGGGCGAGGTTTCCTGGGCTGTTGCGGATCACTGGGCTGCCTGGACAACGTGTGTTCTCCCTCCTAGAAATTAGTGCCAGGTTTTCCTCACCTTCATGGCCACACCTCCAACCTGAGGACCCAGAGCGTGCTGGAAAGGGAACTCCTCTCTTTCCACCACTGAGATGGTACCAGCCTTGTCTGAGAGGAAGGCAGCAACCTCCATTCCTGCAAGGGAAAGGCATGCCCAAGGTAAGCAGGCTGCAAGCATCAACCTGTATCCTCCTGCTTGGAAATCTTTTCCCCTTGCAGGAGAGCAAATCTGATGTGTTGCCAGTGCTTAACTGCTTTGCTATGCATTTCTGGGCTGAGGTATTTAGCTCCCCACATTCTTTGTTCTTGTGCACTGCAGACCTGGATATTAGGAAATGCAAAGAGCAGCTCCTGGTTTTGTACAAAATAGCTCCCTTTTCTGTGCCTTGCCCCCTTGCTTTCCCAGTGCTTCTGGAGATCCAGCTCCTCTGAAGGACAGTGACCTTTTATAAGGCACATTTCCCTCTGTCCTCGTGCAGGAATTGTTTATAGCTCTCAAAGTTTCTGGCTATCAGAGGAAAGAGTGAGTGGATGCTGTTGTAATGCAAACCCCCAGCAGCTACAGGGCTTGGGGGAGGATCCCAGCTGGGTAGAAAATGAACATCCCTTCCCTGAGGGCCCCTGGTTAATCTGCACAAGCAACAGAAGTGCTCACTGATAGCTTGATACCCACTCCAGCCTGGTACCTACGAACGAAGCTCCTATGATCACCAGATTCTTCCCAGTTGCCAGCTCCAAGATCTTTCTGGAGTCTTCCGGGGTTTGGAGAATGCACACGTTCTGCAGGTCTGCACCTGGGACCTTGAGGAAGCTGGAGCTGAAAGAGAGAAAATCCAGATGCACCCCATGGTCAGAAACTAAACAGAAAGAACGAGGAGGGAGCACAAGCCCATGGCTGTGTCATCCCATTCTGTCCTTTCCTCTCATTTCCTACCACCTCCCTCACACAACTCCAGTTCCACATCCCAGTGTTGACCCATCCTGTCCTGCCTATGATTCTGTGTGTGGCAAATGCTCTGAGAACTCACTGGCTGCCTGTTGCAATGAGCAGCTGATGGTATTTCTGAGAGGACCCATCCACGAAGCCAACCCGCTGCTTCTGGAAATCCACTGACACTGCCTGCAGGAGAGAGGGGTCAGAGATCAGACAGGTAAAGTAAAGAATTTCTTCCCCTCCCCATGGCAGGAACAGGATCAACCACTGAGGACCAAGCTCAGCTGCTCTGGTACCTCTTTCTCTGTCCAGAACTCTATGCCCTGAGCATCAAGGAATTCAGGTTTCCTCAGGTAGACGTCCTCAGCTTTCAAGTCCATTTCCTGGAAACACAACAGAAATGTGAATCAAAACACTTCTTACAAACAGCAATTCTCCTGCAGTGTTTACTGGCAGACCAGTTTGCATAAGAGGTAAATTTGTAATTAGTAAATCACAGCTCCCCTCACTGCCCCATCCCCAACCTCTTGTTCCCCCTCAGAAAATCCATCAACTCAAATTCTTGTGGGAAGAACTCAGTAAAAGGAGAGAAAACCATCAACTTGTGGTGGACTCTGAGCAAAGACTTTCTGGGAGGGAGAATTGAGATGTTTTCTGAAGGTTTTACGCCTTTTTCCTATGAGTACCTCAGCACTCCTGCTTTGCCAGCACGGCTCACTCAATTGCTCAGCGTGGGCCACATCCCACGTGGTGCCCAGGCACAGTCCTTGCCCTTGTCACCCACAAACCTTGCTCAGTTTGGACTTGTCGTATGGAACGTGTTTCTCCTTGGTGGCCATGATGATCCTGCCAGTAAAACCCTCCTGGCGAAGCGTCTCTGCACACACCAGGGCAGCCACACCTACAGGAGATGCTCCTCTCAGCCCTCCTACACCCACTGGGGAGTAGGAGGATCAGGTAAACCCTCCCTGGAGAAGAGAGTGGCAGCTCACAGGGTGTGGAGAGGGCACAGCACAGACCCCCTCACTGACCTCCCCCCAGCAGCAGCACCGTGTTCTGGTTGACAAGGCACCTCCTGCTCCTGTCCTTCACCCTCAGGCTGTTTTCAAGGTCCTAGGAAAAAAAAAGAGAAATGCTGAAGTCATACCCAGCCCAAGGTGCTGCTCGTGCTCAGTGGCAGCAGGTAAGGTCAGTACCTTCTTTTTTGCTGTAACAAACACCTTTCCATCTTCCACTGTTACCTGAAGGGGGCAAGGAGAGGGCATTTAAGCGCTGCATCCATGAGGTTGTGGTAGGAGCTCACCTAACTGATCTCGGATGTCAAATGAAGCTGAGGAGCTCATGAGCTTTCCTCCTCATCCCAAGAGCACTCAGAAGGAGTTGCAAATCCTTTTTCTTCCCAAAAGAGGACATATGTTCCCTGGCTGTGAGGGACACCAGGATATATGGCATCACCTTTGATTCAAGGGAGCTTTAGGGCAGGGAGTGACACGATCCCAAGAAATCATCCCAAGCGTTGTAGCTCTGTATGACCTGGACCACAGAGGGGTGGCCAGGGCAGGGGGCTTTCAGTTGGTGTCAGGAGTACAGAGCTTGTGAGAGGGAATGAACATGAGAGGTGCAGAGGGCATGGCCCGAAACAGGAGGAGAAAAAGCCGAGAGGTCACCTTAAAGCAGGAGATGCAGTCCAGAGAAGGGTATTCCTCGATGTCTCCAGTTCTGATGTTAAAGCAGGCGCCGTGCCAGGGGCAACGCAGCCTCTCCCCTCTCAAGACCCCTGCAACAGAACCCCCACACACAGCTGGGCAGTGAGAACTGACCTCCTTAACGTGGCTTCTCCCCCTGCCCCAAGCTGGGGTTACCTTTGCTGAGCGGGGCACCGTAGTGGGGACATTTGCTGCCCAGGGCACTGAACTCCTTCCTGTTCCTCACCAGCAGCACTGGGTAACCAGCCACCTTCACCTCCAGGAGCCTGTGGGAGAGGTGGGGAGGTGGGCACACAACCATCAACCATCTAACCCCCCCCCCCCACCAGGTACTCACTCTCCATCCCCAATGTCGTCCTCCCTGCAGACCTCAGCGGTGATGGTGTCGTCGCTGTCCATGCCGGTGACTGCTGGGAGCTGCTCAGCACCAGGCACTTAAGGGGTCCCAAATTCCTGATACAGCACAAAAAAACCCTCAGCTGGTGGAAAACACCCATGTCCCCCCCTTTTTCAACTTTGTGTCCAAACCTGAAGTCCATTCCTCTGTCCTTTTCTCCTCTGACTTAACCCACTTTTTGTTTTCAGCCCTGTGTCCCATTAAACTCGACTGCAGTGCAGGGTTAGTCAGGAGATATAATTAATGACTGTTGTAAATAAATGCAATTATTTACAGGGAGGTGCTGCTGCCATATCCCCTGTCTCCCCCAAATTGGGTCGAAAGAGCCACTTCAGCATCTCCAAAACCTCTCTAATATTTGAGCAGAGATGTTATTCATGCTAATTACCATGAAAGCACTAATCCCTGCCCAAAATACCTCTTGGGCTAGAAAAGTGAGAAAACCCTCGGTCCTTAATGCTCTCCCTGCTTTAGCAATCAGTGGAGAGGCTTATTAGGAATCTCCCTCTCTACTTTGGAAAAAAGAAAAGTAAGAAATGGAGCAGAGTGGGGCCATCTGAGCTGGGTTTCAGTGCAGGGTGGTGACTTGCTCCTGCAAATCCCCGCTGCTACACTGGCCCGCTCCCAGTGCCCTTGAGAGAAGCTTTGGTGGGTACTCACCTGGTCCTGCTGTGGGGGTTCTATCACCTGTCCCCAAGCTCAGAAAGCCACCACCGCTGCCATCTGTGACTTTCTCCTCTGAGGTGACACCCTGGTGTCTCACCACAAGCTCTGCCCGCTGCCAGCCCACGGCTGGTGATGCTCTCCCCGCGTTGCACAACATCCCCATCCGTCAGGAGATGCATCTCCTGGAAGCTGCCACCTGCCAGGGAGTTTTATCTGATTTCTGCAACTGGTCTGTGCCTAATTAAGTGCATTTTGCTTGGGTTTAGAGTTGCAAAAGGATTGAGAGCACATAGGAATTATGGTGCAGGTGTGGTGTAAAGACAGGGTGCGTCATGGGCAGCGAGAACAGAAACTCGGGCAGACGCAGTGACATCCCCTTGCAACTTCCCACTGCCCCTTCTCTTGATGGAAAGCACTTTAGCTCAACAAAACATATTTTTGCAGCACTTCAGAATGATATTACTACTTTCTACTTATTTCAATAACATTTAAAATTAATTTGATCTTTCCATAAGATTTTTCTCCACTGATTTTAAGGCACATGAAGTGCTCAGCACCTTTGTACATGCCTTACGGCCCAGTTCTGCTCCTGGTTCAGTCACCAGTGTCCAGGCACACGATCCCATCGTTGCATGGGGCATGAAGGGTGGCATGGAGCAGGGTGCTGCTTTCTGTACTAATTTTTACAAGAGTGGGAGTTGCAAAAAAACGGGAGTAACGCCTACACTGTTTGTGTCTACTCCCGTTCTTATCTCTATTTCGCAGTCAATATGTTTCACAACTTTAAAATATGCCTTAAAAATTAAGGGGGGGAAAAGTTACCAAGTGTGCTTCCATCATCTCCTTTGCAGGACCAGAGGTTCGCAGGGATCAGCTTTCTGCACGTGGCACATTCCCAAATCCAGCAGTGGGGGAGATTAAAAATCCTTTGGTGGGCATGGCCTGGAGAAGAGGGCAGGCACAGGGATGCTGGGTAAGTGCAAGCTGGCTCATTTGGGAAGCAGGTCACTTTTTTGGACCCACCAAGCTGTGACCACCCTTCCTTCAGATCCGGTTGCTGGGATGCTGCTGGGTACGGATGATCCCAGCCCACGGGGGATGCACACCCATGACGGGCACAGGTATGAGGTTATTTTCTCACAGCACCAATGAGCAGCTCCTGGGCTCTGCCCTCCTGGCCAGGAGCCTGAATGTGAAGCAATTTTGGCTGCCAAACGTCCGTATTTAAACTCTCTGTAATTACTCCCCCAGAAGCGCGTTCCCACGTGGAGAAGCAGCAGCCCTTGTGGAGACATTCTCTGACTCAGCAGAAATCGCTGGAAAAAACGTCTGCTCTGGGATGAAAGCTGCAGTGCACAGGCAAAGGGGCAGGTACAGAGGTGTGCAGCTTTGGGAGGCTTTGGGATGAACTTGATCTCATATGATGGCACTGGTATTATGGGGCTGATTTGCCTGCTGGGTGCTCATGGATGCTGCTGGATGTGGCTGGATGCAGCTGAGCACCTGGAGAAGGGCTTTTGTAAAATGCAGAGGGATAAAGGCAAAACAAAAAGCCCATCTCTGATGGAGGCAAAGATGATGGGAAAGGATAGAAAGTGGAAAAGGGCACTGGGTGTCAGAGGGCAGGTTTGGGTTGGCTGCAGGGACTCTGGGTTAGTGTGTGTGAGAGCCAGCACTCAGGAACACACACAGTCCCCTCGAGGGATTCAGGCAGTGGGATGGGATTGGAGGCAGATTTTCAGGAAGATGCTCTGTAAGCATCTTTTGGTCCTCTGTTGGGTAATTACTCAGAGTGGTTTAGACCTCTGCTTGTAACACACATCAGGATTAGACATAGGAAGGAAGAGAGCAAAAGGAAGTGGTGCCCTCAACCACAAACAGAGCCCAGGTGGGCATCGAATGTCTCCGACCAAACCTGCCACCCACATCGGTGCTGACTCACATGGACTGCTGAGATGACTCTGTGTTTTATTAGATATCTTCACTTTTGCTCTCCAGTGTTGTCAGCACTCCAGAAATTCAAGTTTAGATGTGAATATTTAAGGGGTGTAACTCTCCTCCCTTCGAGCCCCCACTACCACCAGTTGGTGTAGCCCATTTTTTCAGGCTGTAAAGCAGTTGTGGCTGTGTGGATGTGTCCCTGTCCCACCTTTGCCTGTCCCCAGCTCACCCAGCTCAGGGCCCTTCCCTGCCCTGGCAGACCTGCCAGTTTTAACAAGCAGCACCCACAGAGTCAAATCATACGAAAACTGTGCAGTCGCAGGAAGAGGAAGCGAGGTGAAACCTGCAGCAGAGCTAAAATGATTAATGGGGCACTGCTCTCAGAGCAGCTTGGTTTGTGATATTAATAACGAGAGAATTCAGGAGGGAACCTAACCTGTTCCAAGCTGCAGAGCTGGCAGCAGCAGGAGATGCCATTAGGAAGCTCCTGTGCTTATATTTGTAACACAGGAGGAATTGAGTGGGCTCAGCAAGGTATAATGCTGCATGAAGTGGGTGTAGAGGCTGGGACATGCTTCCACCTCGGAGGACTCATTTTGAACCTGTCTGGAATGCAAAAAAAAAAAAAAAAACATGTAATCATGAATGCATCATGATGTAACCTTAAAGCACATGCATATTCAACAAACATTACTTAAGCTTGAGACCAGTGAAGAGGTAAAAAATGTTTATCCCACAGGGGAAGAAGACAAGGGAAAAGAAATATTTAGTGGGAAATAATTTGTTTATAGGGTAAAAATAATTACATGAGGTGTTTCACATTCTCTTCCTAAGCATTTGTGTCTGGCAGTGATGAGAGATGGGATGCAGGGCTGGCAGACACCTGGCCCCACCACAAGGAAAGAAGGAACCTGAAACCTTACTAATAGCAGAAGATAAACATTTCAGAACGTAGACGAATCTGGGGCATGTCATCTACTGAAAGCAGAGGAAGACTGTAAGGATCTGCCCATCCTGCTGTGCTTGAAGGAGTTTTGGCAGTCAGTGCGTCTGTTAATGGAATTTTTTTTATCCCGTGGCACACCTGTGCAACTGGAGTGAGGAGAGAGCACATCCTTCATGCCACTGGATCATGACAGCTGGTCCAGCCCAAGCCCTTGAGAAACAGTTGAGGCTGGAGCATCCTCAGGGATGTGCTGCTGACACAGGTTTCTTCCTCACCGGGAAAGGGAAGGGAAGAGCCTTCCCTCGAGAGCTGGAGCTCACAGACAGGGTGAATGGACAGGCTGTGGTGCAAGGCCAGGGGGTTTCTTCTGCCAGACAAGTTCGAGTCCTGAGGTCAGTGGTAAAGTGATGAACACCCTGGCATTTCTTGCATTAAATCCTAGAGCTGCTCACCACACTCACAGAGACTGAAATCCCTTTCTCCTCTGTCTATGGCAAGTATATCCCCAGTTCCACCTGGAGAATATCCAGCTTCCACATCAGGAAGGTGCTGCTGGCTGGAAAGAGTGGATGCTCAAGTTTTGCACTGATTTCAGCTCTCTTCACAGCTGCCTCTGCAATGCCTGGGCATGCTTTGCCATGTAGAACATGCATTTTGCACAGTAGATCCTTTCATAAGTGTGGAGTTACAGATTTCTTGAAAGAAGATGTGGATATATCAAGAAAAGCATTCCTATGTCATCTGACTTCCTATGGCCTTGCAGACAGAGTGGTTACACAATTTAGAGAGGGATGGAGACAACAGCTAATTAAAGTTTGGAAGCCAAGCTGCTTGATTTGTTCTGAGCTCTTGGACTCCTCAAATTATTTCAGGTGTGAGCCAGGTCTGGCATTAGATGAGCAGATGGGCTTTATGACTCCCTGGGTGCAGAGAGGCAGATTAGGAGAATGAGGCTTTCCAAAAAACAGGAGCATAACTTTTGCCTTGTCAGAAGCTCCCACATCTGCTGGCTGTGGAGAACCCTGGATGATGTTTGGGAGCAGAGGGGGCTCCTTCTTGTGTAAGGAGTGGTGGAGCTGCAAAAGTACACCCAAACTCCCATCCAGGAGTAGTGGGGAGCATCTGAGGGGGGCACAGTTTGTGTAGTGGAATTCATATGGTGGGTTATCACTAAACTAATTGCTCTTTATTGTGGAAAATGGGTTCTCTCTCTCTCAAATGTGCTGCAGAGAAACTTCAGCCTGGGAGAGGGAGACAAAAGCCAGTGATCAGCTATGGAAAAAATTGCTGTACCCCTCGATTTACACCCTGGATGCTGCTGGGAAGCCCCGCTATGGGATTAGCCGTGGTTCCCACAGCGTTCTGGGATGGACTTGGGCACGTCCTTGCTGGTGTCTGTAAGGAGTCCCCTGCCCCGCTGGGAACAGGCAGCAGCAGCAGCGACCCCGTCACCAGGCTGAGCTGCCTCCCCGCAGAAAACGAGGTCGTTTGGGGACACTTGGAAAACTTCTCGAAATCTGGGTGAAAAAGGCGATATCTCCAAATAAGGTGTAAATGAAGAATCCCAGCGGATGGGGCTCCCAGTTCTCCAGCGGGCGTGCAGGGACCTCTTGTGGCAGCTCCGGAGCTCGCGTCCCCGCTCCTCCCTCAGGGTTCCTTTGGGACAAGCCTGGACGACAAGCCTGTGGCATGTGGCTGAATATTTGGCCTGATTTGGTGTCAAGGGACTTGTTTGTAACTGGGCTTGGAAGCCTCCAGTTCCAAAACCGCCCCCGGTTAATGCCATTGCTGCAGAGGAAGGAAGACAAGGAGAAAAGGCTGGAAACACGGCTCGCAAGAAACCACAGCTCAATGGGAAGTCCTGGTGAAATTAAGTAAAATCTGGGTTAAAACGATCCAAAAAGTAGTCTGTGTGTAGCTGTTGCCAGTGCTCCAGCAGTGGGATCAAAGTCCCTGAACCAGGGGCTCAATTAATCACGGCTTAAATTCCTCCCATGCAGAAGTGGTAGGTAAAAGCTCTCCAGCCTCCAGAAACATTTTAACTATTCCTGTTCCTGATCCGAGCCTGGCCAAATGTTCACCTTTAGAACAACAACGCTACAAATGGAGGAGCCTCTGGGGCAAACAGGGCCTGGCTTTCAGGTGTTCCACGGTCTGGGATTTTCCCTGCAGGCAGGAGAAGGGCAGGGCTGTCTCCACGGAAAAGGGCAGTCGAGAATTTTGAGGCTAAAGTGCTGCAGATGACTTCCCATTCGGAAATCAGCTCTCTGCAATTTTATACTCAATTAATTGTGAAATGATTTTTTTCTCCTCGGTGCCCTGAGCAGCCCGGCATGTCTCCAAGGCATGTCTCTCTTTCCTCAGCATATGCTAAATAGAAATGTCTTTGCATTTGGTCTTCTCAGTAACAGATTAGCCTACGTGATCCTTCATCACGAGATTACTTATAATTCCCTGAGCACTCAGGGCTGCAGATTACTTCAGGCAGCGTCTCCCTGCTATGTAACTGTTATGAAATTACATTGTCTTGCTCGGCTTTTAAGCAAATTTCTGCAGCACGAACAGATGCTTTTCTATCAGTTGAGACTGTCATAGAATCGCTTAGGTTGGAAAAGAACCTCACCCCTCTCCTGATCTGATTTAATCACGCCCCTCCTCGGTGCAATTACTCGCAGATGTTTTAGTGTCCGTCACCCCAGAGCCAGGACAGCGACTGAAAGCTCAGGCACCGCACGTTGCTCTTTCAGCAAAGAGGAAGTAGAAGATTTCATCCAAAATTAATACCTCAGAGGAGAGGCAGAGTTTGACATTAATCGGTGTGTACACGGTGACTCATCCCGTCGGCAGAATGGAAGCGAGGGCTGTGCAGCAGCTTCTGGTGGAGACATCAAAAAGCAACAGGGGAGCTATCAAATTACGGGAAGCTGGAAAATCAGCATAGTTGTAGGGTAGAACTAAAACTGTGGCTACGGGATCGTGAATTCCCACAATCCCCAGGCGGTGGAGCTGGGGTATCCCAGGCATTGGGGAGCTCCTCCTGCGACCAGACATGGGACAGGGGGATAGGGGATAACAGGGCTGTAGGTAGAGCTTTTTTTTTTTTTTTTTGGCAGGGCAATCAGATCTTTTTCCTTGCTTGATGTGCGATCAGGTGGCGTGTCCTGTGGAGATCCTGACCCAGGGTGAGAGGTTTGGAAAGCCCCAGCCCAAAGAAACGATGACGGTGACGGGCATCACCTGCCGGGGATGCTTTGGGGTGAAGGACGCGGCCGCAGCACCTCACGGGTGAGACTCTCGGCCACCCAGTGTCACCGAGGTGGAGGAGGAACCTCAGGGCAACGAGGACAGCGTGCCCAGCTCCCGCACAGCGACAGGATGCGTGTGCCCCGCTCCGTGCCACGCTCCCAGCCGGCTTTTGGGCTGGCGCCGCTGCTGCCGTGCGATGCCGGGGAAGGCTGACGCACCCCCGGGGGCTTAATTCCCGTCTCCCAGCTCCTCCTGTCCCACGCCCCGAGGGGAAGCGCTGCCGCTGCGTGTCCGCCTCCCTGCCCGGGGGTCTGCGGGAACTGCCAGCGCCCACAGCGAAGCGGCCCCCGCAGCCCCCCGGCCCTTCCCCTCGGGGGTGATGCGCATCCCGGCCGGGACAGGGCGGGACCGGCGGGGCGGTGCCCGTGCCCGGGGCGGTGCCGGTGCCCGGGGCGGGTCCCGGGGCCGGGCGAAGCAGAGCCCATCGGGCAGCGCGGCCGGTCCCATGGGAGCCCGGGGGTGGCAGCGGGCCGGTGGATGCCCATGGCTTTCAGCCCGGGGCTGCTGGTGGTGGCCGGCTCCTTCGCCGCTTTCCGCCTGCTGAACCGGGGGCTGGAGCGGCTGGTGCCGCCGCCGCCCTCGGCCCGGCGCAACCGCTGGAAGTGGCGCAACATCTGGACATCGCTGGCCCACAGCGTGCTCAGCGGCGGCGGGGCGCTGGCAGGGTGAGCGGCACCTGGGGCCGGGGTGGGCACCGCGGGGGACCGGGGCACTGCAGGGCAATGGGGATGTCGAGGGACCCCGACGGGAACCTGCGGCACTGGGGGCACCGAGGGAGGCTGAGCCCACCGGGGAGAAATGGGGTCACCATGAGGAGTGTGGGGACCCGGAGACTGGGGGGCACTGAGAGATGGAGGAAGGTCCGAGGGACAGCGAGGCACCAAGCAGCAGGGGATAAGGAGACTCCAGGGGAAACAGGAGGAGAGAGGTGACTATGGGTGGACCAGCGGGAACGGAGCGCTCCGAGGCGGGACCAGCAGCACAAGGTGGGCACCGGCAAGGAACTGGGGAACCAGAGGCACTGCCCATCACTCACAGCTCCTTCTCCGCAGGTTTTACCTCCACCCCGAGATGTCCAAGGACCTGGTGGGCACACACCCGCCCGGGGCGCACAGCCTGGTCGCCGTGTCTGTAGGTGAGGTGGGGAGAGTGGGCTTCCCCCTCTTCTGGCCCCCCGGGGGGGGGTCTTTCTGGGCTCGTCGGTGCCTGACACCAGCCCCTCAAGCCACGTCGCGGGCAGCGATGCCTCAGGCACCTCAGACAATCGCCCTATTCTTGCAAAGGACAGTGGCTCCTTTCTGTCCCACGGCAGCCGCAGCCAGGAGGTACTGGGCACCAGGCTGCCCACACTGCCCTCGGGGGGCAGCCAGGGCTTGGGGCATCCCAAAAGTGCCCATATGGTGTTGGTGGAGTTAGTGCCTGTTCCTAGAGGCATGTCCTACTGAGTGATTGCAAGAGGGACCCAAACCACACTGATTTCCTTCTCCTGCTGTGTGTAATCCTGCTCTGTGTGTGACTAACCACCCACACAGCTGTGGCCATCACTTCCCCAGAGGGCCTGCCCAGCCCAGTCAGGTTCAGAGCTCACTGTGGCCTGGGGGTCCCTTGGCACAGCCCTTCCTGGCCTCTTTCTTTGCTCATGGCTTCTCTTGTTCCAGGTTATTTCCTTGAAGACTTTGTGGACATGTTGTGCAATCAGAAACTTCACCAATCCTGGGAGCTGCTCTTCCATCACTCTGTGGTGAGTTCACCAGCACATGTACCACCAGGGAGGCTGGGGGACACGAGTGGGGCTCCTGCTGTTGTTAGTGTGGGTATTTGCTGCCTGTTACAAAAATCTGACAGATTTTTCTGCCTGGGGAGAGGAGCCCAGACTGCCGGACACACACACTCTGAGGATCTGCAGAAAAGACACCCAAGGACTGGGTAGAAAAACAACACACGTACAAAGCACAGGAGGAAGAGGGCTGGGCTGGGGGGCTGATGCATAACAGTGACGTGGTCAGGCTGTGACCCAGGTGTCCCCACTGGCAGCACAGCTCCTACTGGCTCTTGGCCACTTTAACATCTGCCAGGGAGGGCTGCACAGCCCCTCCTTCCACCTCCCTCTCCCCAGGGTGCTTTCCCATAGTCTGAGGCTGGGGTGGCTGGAGCAGCTGTGGTGCAGGACCCCCCATACCAGTGCCTTCTGGCTGTACCCAGCATGGCTTTCTCTTTGATCACCTCCAATGTCCAGATGCCGGAGTGTTTTTCCAACCTAAATAATTCTATGATTCTAAGACTGCGGGTGCTGCAGGGCAGGGGGGTGGCTGAGCAGCAGAGACACTGCGGGGTACAGGGGAGGCACAGGGGGGTGCAAAGCCTGGGGTGGGGGACAGGAACGGTGCTGAGACCTACCTGGGATGAGACAGGGGAGGCAGTGGTCAGACCTGCTCTCTCGCAGAGCCCAGTGAGCCAAAAGTTCATCTCCACAATAGAGTTAATTCGAGCCAAGACAGTGACTTAAAGGGGAGCAGATAATCTCATTACAGAGCCCGTACAGAGAACAGCATTAATGGCATAAACCAAAGAAAGGACTGAGTGTGCTGGAGTGTGGGCAGGCAGAGCCCGTCCCCCTGCCTGGCAGGGAGGGTGCAGGGCAGGAATCCACCGCTCTGCCCGAAAGAGCCCTGTCCTCTGCTGCAGCACCCAGGGTGCTTCAGGCCACCCTCAGGGCATCCCACGGGGCTCTCTGATACACCAAAGCCTCTTAATCCCTGCAGTATGCCCGGAAGAATCCCTGAGCCAGCACCAACTGTAGCCCTGGGCTACACGTCTCCCTTCCTGCCTGTCCACTGTGTGTGGAAAAACCTGCTGGGCCACACCCAAGTGCATTCCCTAGGCCACAAAACCAGGGTTAGGTCAGGCTCCTTTGCCAACCTGGGGCTTATAGAATTGTTTTCCTTCTCCTCCCACTGGAACAAAAAAACCACTCAGGTTTCATGCAAGGGTGGGGAGGTTTTGTTTTATGCCTGAGGCTGCAGCACTGGCCAGAGGCTTTGATGCTGCAGAGATGTGTGGGTTGATGACCAGCGGCCTGACACTGCTGTGATAATCCTTTGCACCTCTGCTCCACGCTGTGCCCCAGCCTAGAAGGTTCCAGCTGGTAGCTGAGAACAACCAGCCTCTCTTCTTCCTCCTTCCCAGGTGATTGTTTGCTTTGGAATTGCCGTGCTGCTCCATCAGTACGTCGGCTTCGCCCTCGTGGCTTTGCTGGTGGAGATCAACTCCATCTTCCTCCACCTGCGGCAGATCCTGCTCATGGCCAACCTGGTGCACACCACGTGCTACCGCCTCAACAGCATCGTCAACCTGGGCACCTACGTGGTGTTCCGCATCGCCACGCTGGCCTGGATGACCCGCTGGCTCTTCCTCAATCGGCAGAACGTGCCCCCGGCGACCTACGCGGTGGGCACGGTGGGCATGGCAATCATGACACCCATGAACATCATCCTCTTCTACCGCCTGCTGCGGAGCGACTTCCTCAGATCCGGCCGGGATGTGCAGCGGGAGAAGGAGCAATAGACCCCCCACCCCCCCATCCCTTCCCTGCGGGGTCAGGGGGATGAGCTGCTCTGAACCCACAGCAAAGCACAGCGTGGCTGTTTCAGTACCTCGTGTGGAGGGTCTGCACTAACAGAGCAGCCAGGTTTTTCTTGTGGCTGAAGGTGCTGGGCCCTGCCTGGCTGAGAAGGTGCTCATGGAACAGGCACTGTGGCTCTGCTCCCCAAAGACCTTCGGATGACGTGGTTGAACAAGCGGGAGCTGCTCAGAGAAGCCTCGACGGCTCTCGCAGCTCCCGAGGGCACCGCTGAGATGAGAAGGGAGCAGTGGAGCGCTGTTTCCCCACTGCTCCTCCGGACATCCAGACACCACAGCGTGTTTCTAACCCCATCAGTGCCGCAGCCCCCAGCGTCCCATTGGGACACTGCATCCATTGTGGCACTTCCCATGGGAGCACCACCAGGCAAGGCAGGCCTTCGAGGCCAGTAAAAGCCAAATCCTGCACTGATGGGCCCTCCCCGAAGATATTGTCCCAGGTGGGTGATGCAGGGAGAGGCTGAGACCTGGCTGGGTGGGCTGCTATCCACGGTGGTGTCCAGGTCAGGGGGAAAACACTGGGCAGTGGGTGCTACAGCACCATCCTCTCCTGAAAACTGGAACATTTTTCATGTTGTTTTGTCCCACATAGTTGAAGTGCCCTTAAAGAAGCGTGGGAGAGCGCAAGTCGCTGGAAGGATGATGATGTGGAGTTTTCAGATGTGGAGTTTTCAGGCATAGGCACCTTTAGGATTTAGACATCTGTTAGGAATGACGAGTTGTACTGCAGAGCCCAGTGTAACACTTACCCACCAGCAAAGGCTCTTACTAACACCAGCTTTTAATAAATTGCTGTAAATGACATGGCTTGAGGGGAAGGGACTTAGAGGAAAAAAGGACTCAGCATCCCAACCCCGTCCAGGGGTGTTACTGCTCAGCTTGTGCTCCAGACCCTTCCTCAGCTCCATTGCCCTTCTCTGGATATGCTCCAGCACCTCAGTGTCCTTCCTGAATTGAGGGACCCAGAGCAGGACACAGCACAGTGTCACTATTTCCATGTCATTTGCTCTGCCTGTCCCTGGAAGCTCCCTAAGACAAGGAATCAGAATTTTTAAGTGTGTTTTACTCCACATTTCCCTTTCCCCGCCGATTCTCACACACTGAACTTTTCCCTAGCAGCTCAGCGCTGTGTATGTAACAAGATTATCCCACTTGGAGTTACGTGTACCAGCTTGGAGAAATCCACTGGATGAGTCGCGTTTCCTGCGTGGCAAATAAGCTTTAATGCAAATTCCCTCATTTGGCTCGAAAAGCTTGGGGGGAGGCTGGCACAAGGCACTGCTCAGGAGAGGATTTTGAGGAGGGAGACACATTCCTGCTGGGCAGGGAAGGACGAGTGATCCACGGGCGGTGGGAGACAATGCACGGCCAAAGCTGCTTATGTTTCTATTTGTGGAGAGCACAGGGAAAGCTTCCAGGTTGTGCAAATACCTACTCCACGTTTGGGTTCATCACCTTAAGCAGTGTTTAGGTGCCCTCGTGCTGCTCCCAGCTCCCAGCTAGAGCAGAATTGACATCTGGGCGTTTGGTTTGACCTGTTTATGCCCAGTTTTCCTGGAGCTGCTCTGCTCAGAACGCTGCCCCTGCCCCTCCGCTCTCTGCCCACACCAGGGAAGTTTCTCAAACCCTGGATTGTGCTGCCGCATTCCTGCTGTCATGTGGATGTTGTGAACCCCAGGCACGTGGGGTTGGGGGCCAGGGGAGCCTGTTTTGGGAGCCTCCAAGCCACCAGGATTTTCCCACAGGGCTGAGGTGGAACAAGCAGCAGCTTTGCATGTCACTGAGACTGGACATGGGGATACCCTGTGCTTGTCCACCCTGATGAAAAGCGCCACAGCCTTGGCTTGAAGGGTTTTGGGAAGGGCCTACCCCTCTATTCCTCCCATTCAGGGGATCGTGGGGCCAGAGGGAGCATCTCCATCTGGGAATCAGTTGTCAGGGAGCAACACCCCAGCCTGCCACCCACTCACCGCCCCTTCAGCCCCATCCCATGGGCCGATATCCACCCCAGAACAGAGGGGAATGTCCCTCAAGGGAGGTCCCCGGATTTACACCCCCCACCCCCCAGCCATAACCCTTTCACGGGTGCGGTCCGGCCCCACACGCCCCCTCTCTTTCCCGGGCCGCGCATAGCGCCCCCTACCGCTGGGGCGGGGTGTGACGAGCCGGGCGCTGTCCAATCAGAGGCAGCGTCGCGCTGTCACCTCCGCCTCCCTCCACCAATCGAAAGCAGCGGAGGGCGGGACCCACGGCTCGCTCCCCTCTTCCGCCCTCAGCCCCGCCCGCGCACCTTTTCCGCGCTCTGATAGGCCTTGTTCGCTGTCTCTCAAGCTGCCCAAGAGCTGATTGGTCAGCGCGCCTCCGCGCGGCCCGCCCACATCCGGGTCTGCGAGGCGCGGCGGCGGGGCCGCCATTCCAGTGAGGGGAGCGCGGGGGCCGCGGCAGCCGGTGAGGGGAGGGCAGGGGGCGGCGGGGCCGGGGCAGGCCCAGGGCGGGCGGGGGAGCGGCCGAGGGGCGGCCCCGCGGCGTTCCCGCACCTCGCGCTGAGCCCCTCTCCGCCCTCCCCGCAGGTACGTCGCCATGGCCGCCGTGTTCCCGTACCGCGGCGGCTGCGCCCCGGTGCCCAGCCCGCTGGCGCCGCTGCCCGACTACATGTCCGAGGAGAAGCTGCAGGAGAAAGGTGGGTACAGGCCTGGCGCCCCAGAGCCTCCCCGGGGCGGGGTGGGGAGGCAGGCCCTGAGCCGCTCTGTGTCCCCGCAGCCCGCAAGTGGCAGCAGCTGCAGGCCAAGCGCTATGCGGAGAAGAGGAAATTCGGGTTCGTGGACGCTCAGAAGGAGGACATGCCCCCCGAGCACGTCCGGAAGATCATCCGCGACCACGGCGACATGACCAATAGGAAGTTCCGGCACGACAAGCGCGTCTACCTGGGGTAAGGGACCCCCCCGCCCCGGGGCACCGAGGGCATCCTCCTCTGATGCCTTGTCAGAGCTCCTTGTTGATGGTTTAAAGGGAGAGACCCTTCCTCAGAGGGTTCTTTCATATTAGTTGTAGCTCATCCTTTGGCCTGAGGTGTCGGTGCAGAAGAGGATCAGCAAAGAGAGTTGTTGTTTTGAATTTATGAGAAAAAAAACCTTTTAATTGCCCAGTAATCTGGATAATAACACATTGTACAATGGCCTGTTACCCTTTGGAGGAGGGGCTTTCCATGTCAGTTTTAGCTCAGTGAGGATGCCCTGAGGTATCAGTGCAGGAAGCTGTTGCTTTGAATTTGTGAGGAAAACATTACCTAGGATAATTCATCCTTGAAGGAAAAGCCCCTTCTCCAGAGGCCTGTCTGTGTCACTTGTAGCTCTTCTGTTGCCCTGAGGTATCAGTGCAGAAGAGGATCAGCAAAAAGAGTTGTTGCTTTGAATTTATGAGAAAAAGGTTTATCTTGGGTAATACATTGTCTTAAAAGACATTGAGAGAGAGTTTGAAGAAGCTAACATACTTTTTGTTTGTAACGTTCTTGGAATCTGAATCACTAGAAAAATTTTTGATAGTGCAGTGCACAAAAATAGAGCAGGAAGCTCATGGATTTAAGGATAGAGCAGGAAGCTCATGGATTTGTCACTGGAAGCCTTTATGAACAGGTCGGATGAGCAGCGTGCAGGAGGGAAAGGTGTGAAGGTTTGTGGTGGGATGGCTGTGCTCAAGATCGATTCCAACTCTGTTTTTCCTTGATTTCTGCCTGTAGAGCCCTGAAGTACATGCCCCACGCTGTGCTGAAGCTCCTGGAGAACATGCCAATGCCGTGGGAGCAAATCCGAGATGTTCCCGTCCTGTACCACATCACCGGGGCCATCTCCTTTGTGAACGAGATCCCCTGGGTCATCGAGCCCGTGTACATTGCTCAGTGGGGGTAGGTGCCTTCTCCCCTCATCCAGGAGGATCAGACTCGTGTGCATCCACCCTTAAAGCCCTGTTTAACCCTCTCCGGGTTCCTGCAGGTCGATGTGGATCATGATGAGGCGGGAGAAGAGGGACAGGCGTCACTTCAAGAGGATGAGATTCCCCCCGTTTGATGATGAAGAGCCGCCTCTGGATTATGCTGATAACATCCTGGATGTGGAGCCCCTGGAAGCGATCCAGCTCGAGCTGGATCCCGAGGAGGATGCCCCTGTGCTGGACTGGTTCTACGACCACCAGCCACTGAAGGACAACAGGAAGTACGTGGCTCTGGTAGCACAGTTCAGTGGGAGGGGGGAGAACCAAACCCACCACGTGAATTACCTGTGCACAGCAGTGTGTAACCTTTGGTTGTGTTGTGCTGAGCTGCGTGGGATGTTGGTGGGGAGAACCTGATTGTTGTAAAGCTGTTACCTCATGTCTTCAGGTTGCTCAGAGAAGCAGTGGCTGCCCCATCCCTGGAAGAGTTCAAGGCCAGGTTGGATGGGGCTTGGAAGAACTTGGTCTAGTGGAAGGTGTCCCTGCCCGTGGCAGGGGATTGGAACAAGATGAGCTTTAAGGTCCCTTCCAATCCAAATCATTCTATGATTCATCATCCAGTGAGGGCAAACGAGGCTTCTCTGCCCAGGAGGGCTGCTGCTCACTTAACTGCTAGAACTGATGTTTCTTACCATGCCATAAAGATAGCAAGCTGGATTGTCGAGTTGGAATTTGAAATTGATATTTGTTGAAGGTGCATGGATGTTCTGTATCAGTTTGGACCTGGAAGAGGAGAGGAACTGGTGCAGTTGGGCGGAAAGAGTCCGTAGTGCTCTCTAACAGTCCTACAGCCTTTTGTTCAGGCTAGAGGGGCCCATGTGTTACCTATCCTGGCTATTTTGCACGAGTGAGGGTTATTTCTGGTGCTTTGGTAGAGGCCCAGTTGTGCTCTGCACACAGCATGTCCATGCTTTGTCCCTCACAGGTATGTCAACGGTTCGACCTACCAGCGCTGGCAGTTCACCCTGCCCATGATGTCCACCCTGTACCGCTTGGCCAACCAGCTGCTTACTGACCTTGTGGATGACAACTACTTCTACTTGTTTGACCTGAAAGCGTTCTTCACCTCCAAGGCACTGAACATGGCTATTCCTGGGGGTCCCAAGTTTGAGCCCCTCGTTAGAGACATCAACCTTCAGTAAGTGTTGGGTTTAGGAGAGAGATCAGTGGTTATCTAGGAAAGGGTATCTTCAGTCACAAACTGCCTCTCTGTCCCCCTCAGTGCTTGTATAATAGTATATTTTTGTCTCATTTAAGGGATGAAGACTGGAATGAATTCAATGACATCAACAAAATTATCATCAGGCAGCCGATCAGGACAGAGTACAAAATTGCTTTCCCGTACCTGTACAATAACCTGCCACACCATGTCCACCTCACCTGGTAAGTGCTGCAGCTTCCACAGCCTGGAGAGGAGGGAAAGGCTGTCAGGATGCTCCAATGTGTGTTTTGTGTTGTAGGTATCACACTCCAAACGTCGTTTTCATTAAAACAGAAGATCCTGATCTCCCAGCTTTTTACTTTGATCCGCTGATCAACCCCATTTCACACAGACATTCTGTCAAGGTGAGTCACTGGCCAGGAGAGCCTGTAGTAAAACCTGCAGTGGGGAGGTGATGGGGTTTTAGTATCTTGTTTGTAACCTTGCTTCTGGTAGCAGCACAATGCCTAATTAACAATATTACTTTAGAGTCATCTGACAGGTCATTTATCTTTCTGGTTGCCCTTGTGTAACCTTCATGGAGCCAACATCTCCCTGGAGTTACCTCTGTAGCACCTACCTCAGGGTCTAGTAGCCAGAGTTTGCCTTGTTGAGTGCTTTTTGCTTCTCTGATACTCAGCACTTGCACTTCCATGAGAGCAGAGAATTATTTTCTGCTTAGTTAACTGAGAAAACTGAGCTGAAGCAACCAGGAAACAACGTTTGGTGCTTCTGAATTTCAGAGCCAGGAACCGCTGCCTGATGACGATGAGGAGTTTGAACTGCCAGAGTTTGTGGAACCTTTCCTGAAGGATACCCCACTCTACACAGATAACACAGCCAATGGCATTGCCCTGCTCTGGGCCCCACGACCCTTCAACTTGAGGTCTGGGAGGACCCGCAGAGCTCTCGATATCCCACTGGTCAAGAACTGGTGAGTTCTTCCCTGGGGAAGGGGCTGTTCTAGTGATCGTGACTTTTTGTCAAAGCGGTTCTTTATTACTGGAAATGAAATAAATACATCCTGCTGTGATCTAGAGATTTTAGGAGAGTTGCTGGAGACTTGTTCTCTAAAGAATGTGAGTTACCTGAAACATTTGGAGTGTGGTTTATCCACAGGTACCGTGAGCACTGCCCGGCAGGCCAGCCGGTCAAAGTGCGAGTCTCCTACCAGAAGCTCCTGAAATATTATGTTCTGAATGCTCTCAAGCACAGACCTCCCAAGGCCCAGAAGAAGAGGTGAGTGGGGTGTGTTCAGTGGGGGACTGCTGGTCTGTGTGGGAGATTCAGCTGAGTGTAGTCTCTGCTCTCTCCAGGTACCTGTTCCGCTCCTTCAAGGCTACCAAGTTTTTCCAGTCGACGAAGCTGGACTGGGTGGAAGTGGGCCTGCAGGTGTGTCGCCAGGGCTACAACATGCTGAACTTGCTGATCCACAGAAAGAACCTGAACTACCTTCACTTGGATTACAACTTCAACCTGAAGCCTGTGAAGACCCTCACCACTAAGGTGAGCATGGTCCACGTGCTGTTTTACTCAAGAGTAGAGTTTACCTGAATAGCTGGTGTGGTAAGACAGGCCACAGTGCTTCAGCTTGTTCAGCTGTTGTACAGGCTGATCAAACTGGAGCTGTTTCACTCTTCTATGACATCGTTACGTAAATTCTGGATATTTTTGTCTTGTGCAGGAAAGAAAAAAATCCCGTTTTGGTAACGCTTTCCATCTGTGCCGAGAGGTCCTGCGGCTGACTAAGCTGGTGGTGGACAGCCACGTCCAGTACAGACTGGGAAACGTGGATGCATTTCAGGTAGGCTCTTTTTTTTTATTTTTAAGGTGAGGAGGGGAAGTTGAGAGAAGGATTGGAATATCTTATATAGCAAATGGCATATATGGGATGCACAAGGTGACTGAATGTGGCAGTGTTACGGAGAAGAGGGGGGAAAAAACCATGCAGCATTGTGTGAAATTCTGCTTTTATACTAGTTTATAAGAAATTATTGTTGTATGAGTCAGCATTAGGAGCTTTGTATGGCCTAATACACTCTGCTCCTGGCTGCTGGAGCAGTGGGTGAGGTGTTTATTGTTATCCCTGACTGTGCTCTGTGTTTCAGCTGGCAGATGGTCTGCAGTACATCTTTGCCCACGTGGGTCAGCTCACAGGGATGTACCGGTACAAGTACAAACTGATGAGGCAGATTCGTATGTGCAAGGACCTCAAACATCTCATCTACTACAGATTTAACACAGTAAGTTCCACCTTGCCATGTAATGGTGACCCCACATAAACTGATCAGCAAGAGAGGGATTCTGGGGTGTCAGTAATGACCTGCCCTTACCATGTCTCTGTTCTTCCAGGGGCCTGTGGGCAAAGGTCCTGGCTGTGGCTTCTGGGCTCCAGGCTGGAGAGTGTGGCTGTTTTTCATGAGGGGCATCACCCCGCTGCTGGAACGCTGGCTGGGGAATCTGCTGGCCAGGCAGTTTGAAGGTCAGCACCCTGTAAAACCTGGATGTGGGAGGAGTGTGTGGTAAAGATTAATACTGTTTGCTTGCCAGCAAACAGTATTTATCCATGCTCCATGTCAATCCCAAGAGCTATTGGCCGGTTTAGAGCTCTTAAAAGATCAGTGCAGGGAATGCTCCATAGCACTGTGGGATCCATAGCCTCCTAATCATCTAGTGCAAACTCATCAGTGATGTTGTGGCAGTGTAATTTCTTCAGTCATGCTGCACTTCCATGCACTCTTATATTAGGAAGAAGGAGGATCACTGCCCAGTGGTGTAAGAATTCCTGAAGGACTTTGTTTTTTCCAGGCCGTCACTCGAAGGGCGTCGCAAAGACTGTCACGAAGCAGCGTGTGGAGTCTCACTTTGACCTGGAGCTGAGGGCAGCCGTGATGCACGACATCCTGGACATGATGCCAGAAGGAATCAAACAGAACAAAGCCAGAACCATCCTGCAGCACCTGAGCGAGGCTTGGCGGTGCTGGAAGGCCAATATTCCCTGGAAGGTGAGTCTCTTGTTTTCACCTTTTGATTCAGTTTAACGTGTCCCTGATGGAACTGCTCCTGGGGAGGTTCCTACTCCTGCTCCCTTCAACTTACTGTCCCTGCCCAGGTGCCAGGCCTGCCAACTCCAATTGAGAACATGATCCTGAGGTACGTGAAGGCAAAGGCTGACTGGTGGACAAACACAGCTCACTACAACAGGGAGCGGATCCGCCGCGGTGCCACCGTGGACAAAACCGTCTGCAAGAAGAACCTGGGCCGGCTGACCAGACTCTACCTAAAAGCTGAGCAGGAACGGCAGCATAATTACCTGAAGGTACTTCTGTCCTCCCTGAGGTTGCCCAGGTTGGTGCTGTTTCCATGGGGAAGCTTTCACTGGCTAACACTGGTGGTGTGGTTCTGCAGGACGGGCCGTACATCACTGCGGAAGAGGCTGTTGCTGTGTACACAACCACAGTGCACTGGCTGGAGAGCAGGAGGTTCTCCCCCATTCCCTTCCCCCCGCTGTCCTACAAGCATGACACCAAGTTGCTGATATTAGCCCTGGAGAGGCTGAAGGAGGCTTACAGGTAAGCAGTGGGAAGTGATTGTGATCTGCAGGGGCACTGGGAAAGGGTCCTGAAGCTGTTCTGTTGTCTGTTATCCTGGGATTGGGTATGGTGTAAAATTTACCTTGATGGACTAGTAAAGGCTGTAGGTTGTGGTACTACCAACTTGACTAGGAGTTCTTTGTGGACTCTCACTTGGGCAAAACCAATGCCATGCTTCTCAACTTGGGGATGTGGATTGTTAAGAGTTAAAGATCTTGGCTGGATCTGCTTGGTTGAACATCAGTTCATCAGTTCAGTGCAGTGGCCATCAGTCTGTTCATGCGTAGGTGCTGAGCTGTTCTTCCTTGCTTTCAGTGTGAAATCACGCCTGAACCAGTCACAGAGAGAGGAATTGGGATTGATTGAACAGGCTTATGATAATCCCCACGAAGCTCTGTCCAGAATCAAGCGACACCTTTTGACTCAGAGAGCCTTCAAGGAGGTGAGTGTCTGGTGAAAGCCCGACCATGCTAAAGGTTATGCTGCCTTCAGGAGCTGAATGTTGCTAAGACTTCGTGTTCTCTGTCAACTATGAGCCTCATTTTTTTCTCTTCTTTTTGATTTTTTAGGTGGGAATAGAGTTCATGGATCTCTACAGCCATTTAGTCCCTGTTTATGATGTTGAGCCCTTGGAGAAGATCACAGATGCTTATCTGGATCAGTACTTGTGGTATGAGGCTGATAAGAGAAGACTCTTCCCGCCGTGGATCAAACCTGCTGACACTGAACCTCCCCCACTGTTGGTGTACAAGTGGTGTCAAGGTTAGTGGGGTCTTGGATTCCATGGAAAAATTATTTTTCCTATTAGGGAACTTGGGTCTTACAAGTTCCCTTGGGAGCTGAGGTTTTATATTTGCAACTTGCAGTCAATAATCATTACAATCACAGACTATATATTGTAGGTTATATATACTGGGGAGGAGAACCTCCATAGCATTCATGGTTGATTATTTTTTTTTTCCCATTTCTGGATGGACTGAGAAGTCCAGAGTCTGAAAAATCAGGCATTACAGGGCCTAGGTTGACTTCCTGTGCCCAAGGGATGCTTCTGTGCTGTGATGTGACAGGTAACACAACAAGCTTGTTTGTCTCCTCAGGCATTAATAATCTGCAGGACGTTTGGGAAACGAGTGAAGGTGAATGCAACGTGATGCTGGAGTCTCGATTTGAGAAGATGTACGAGAAGATTGACCTGACACTGCTCAACAGGCTGTTGCGTCTCATTGTTGATCACAACATCGCTGACTACATGACAGCCAAGAACAACGTGGTCATCAACTACAAGGTGATGGTTGCTGTCAGGAAAGGGGTCTGTGGTAAAAGGGACCCATGGGTGGAGGAGGTTTTGGACCCATGGGGGAAGAGGGAACACAAGACCTGCCAGAGAAAGAAGTGATGAGGGAGTAAGAAAACCCTCCTGCATCCTGCTTGGGTGAAAGGTCTCTGATGTGTTGTGACAGGTCGTCACAATTCCCCTTCCTTTCCTTAGGATATGAATCACACAAACTCCTACGGGATCATTCGTGGGCTGCAGTTTGCTTCCTTCATTGTCCAGTATTATGGGCTTGTGATGGACCTGCTGGTGCTGGGTCTGCACCGGGCCAGTGAAATGGCTGGGCCTCCCCAGATGCCAAATGACTTCCTCAGCTTCCAGGACATTGCCACGGAGGTGGCCCATCCCATCCGCCTCTTCTGCAGATACATTGACAGGATTCACATCTTCTTCAGGTGAGATCTCTGGGGCCCTGCTTTCCTCAGGTGAACTTTTGTTCTGGCATCTGCCAGCAGATGCTGGGAAAGGGGGAACTGGTATGCTCCTACTCCAGGCTTTTGTTCCCTTTTTTAAGGAAGATTGGGAATATTTGAATTGACACTTCCCAGAACAACATGGCTCCTCTTGCTTTTTCAGTTCACTTTTCTACAGCTTCACTGGACCAGTAGAAACACAACAACGTTAAGAGTTCAATTGTTAGAGATTTGGTAAATTAGAGACTGGTGAAATAAGTCTTTTCTGGATTACCAACAAGTGGACATGAAATCTAATGTCTGTTCATGGAAAGTTAACCTGACAGTCTTGGATTGCTGTGTGCTAAGGAAATGGAAGCTTCCTTGAGTGGGAGGATACAGAAACGTGATAGTTACCTCAAAAATGTTGTGATAAACAGCTGCCCATTAGCAAGTCCTTATCTGTCTGGCCAGACTGGTGTTCTGAGAAGTTAATGGAATTCCAGATCCTTCTCTGTGTGTTCCCAGGTTTACAGCTGATGAGGCAAGAGACCTGATTCAGCGGTACCTGACGGAGCATCCGGATCCCAACAACGAGAACATCGTAGGCTACAACAACAAGAAGTGCTGGCCCCGGGATGCTCGGATGCGCCTCATGAAACATGATGTGAACCTGTAAGTGTTGCAGCCAGGAAAAAAAAAAAAAAGTGGTGGGAGGGTGGGAAAACTAGTTGTGATAAATAACTGTTGGAGGCTGATGGGTGCTCAGGATGAAAGCAGTGAGGGCTCTGTGCTGGAATTGTGACAGTGAGCGGTGGGCGTGAGTGACTGTAGTGTTAGGCAAGCTGTGAGATGTGCACGTCCTGTTTTCCAGGGGCCGTGCTGTGTTCTGGGACATCAAGAACCGTTTGCCTCGGTCGGTGACCACGGTGCAGTGGGAGAACAGCTTCGTGTCCGTGTACAGCAAGGACAACCCCAACCTGCTGTTCAACATGTGCGGCTTTGAGTGCCGCATCCTGCCCAAGTGTCGCACCAGCTACGAGGAGTTCACCCACAAGGACGGGGTCTGGAACCTGCAGAATGAGGTGGGATGAGGGTTTGGTGGGGTGGGAGGGCTCGGGATTCCCTTACAGTCTCAGGAACTGATGGGCCTGTGCTCTTTAGGTCACCAAGGAGCGCACAGCTCAGTGCTTCCTGCGTGTGGACGATGAGTCTATGCAGAGGTTTCACAACAGAGTGAGGCAGATCCTCATGGCATCTGGCTCCACAACCTTCACTAAGGTAAGATGGGAGAAAGATGTGTGATGAGAGCTTCCTGCAGATGCTGGGGGGACAAGCTGAAAACTTATCCTTTCGTTTCCCTTCTAGATTGTCAATAAATGGAACACAGCTCTGATTGGCTTGATGACATATTTCCGGGAAGCTGTTGTAAATACTCAGGAGTTGCTTGATTTGCTGGTGAAGTGTGAGAATAAAATCCAGACTCGAATCAAAATCGGTCTGAATTCCAAAATGCCCAGCCGTTTTCCTCCGGTGGTGTTTTACACCCCTAAAGAGCTGGGGGGGCTGGGCATGCTCTCCATGGGCCACGTTCTGATCCCACAGTCTGACCTGAGGTGAGTTGTGCTGCTGCAATGCCTGCATGGGTTGAGTGTTCTCTTAGATATTTTTTTCCCATAAAAATATCCAGGTGTTAAACCACACCATGTTAGAGAGATATGCTGCTTTTACAGTAGCTCATGGCAGTGACCAATGAAGCCCTCTCCCCCTTACCTTACTCTTGTGCCTCTTTGCTCCAGGTGGTCCAAGCA
Organism: Pyrocephalus nanus; assembly: GCA_038380795.1. Taxonomy (NCBI): domain Eukaryota; kingdom Metazoa; phylum Chordata; class Aves; order Passeriformes; family Tyrannidae; genus Pyrocephalus; species Pyrocephalus nanus. The sequence continues at coordinate 5,101,506 of CM076281.1, forward strand.
GACAGATGTTGGCATCACTCACTTCCGCTCGGGAATGAGTCACGAGGAGGACCAGCTCATCCCAAATTTGTATCGTTACATCCAGCCATGGGAAAGTGAATTCATTGACTCTCAGAGGGTGTGGGCAGAGTATGCCCTGAAGCGCCAGGAGGCCATAGCCCAGAACAGGTGTGTGGTCCTTTGTGTCTGTGTGTGAGGACAGGCAGCTATTTCTGTGGTATCATCAAGTCATATTGTTATTAATCATTACTGCACTGCTGTAAAATTGAAAGGTAACAAAGTGTGGGGACTTTTCAGGCGTCTGACGCTGGAGGATCTGGAGGACTCGTGGGACAGGGGAATTCCTCGTATCAACACCCTGTTCCAGAAGGACCGGCACACCCTGGCTTATGATAAAGGATGGAGAGTCAGGACTGACTTCAAACAATACCAGGTTCGATCCCAGGAACTGGAAATTTCTCTTCACCTGAGTGTGATGTTCAGAGATACCTGTTCCAAAGTCCTTTCACCTTGCACTATTGCAGGTGCACTTGTCTGCTGCAGGAAGAATTTAAAGCCATATTGGGACTGTTAGAAGCTGTTGAGAACCAAATGCTCCAGAATTCGTAGCTATCCACTCTTGAGGCATTTGGACTGACTGCAGTGTTTGGGGAACATCACACTTAGCACAACTGTGTAGTAAGATATCAGTTCTGGAGAGAGAAAGAAATGGTCTCAAAACAAAATACTAAGTTTTAAAAACATTGGAAAAATATATTATTTAAAGTGTCTAATGGTAGAAGGCCAGTTCCTGAAGGATGAAATCATCACCTTAGGTTCTACCCAGTCTGAATTGCATAGTTGTACTGACAGAACTCATGTTGTAGATGAGGTGTCTCCTCTGGGACTGAGGGCATGAGGGTTTTTTACATGTTCACTGACATCATCACCATCATCTTGGTTCCCACACTTGGGGCAGCCAGTGAAATGATCTGAACACCAGGCTGCTCACTGGTGCACTGTCTTCTCCAGGTGCTGAAGCAGAACCCGTTCTGGTGGACACACCAGCGCCACGATGGCAAACTCTGGAATCTGAACAACTACCGCACGGACATGATCCAGGCCCTTGGTGGGGTGGAAGGAATCCTGGAGCACACTCTCTTCAAGGGCACTTACTTCCCCACATGGGAGGGTCTCTTCTGGTAAGAGAAACTTTGATGTGGCCTTGTCTTGCAGTCTGGAGAGTAGGGGTGCAGCAGGAGGATCCCTGGGCTCAGGCTCTGCTGATTCCATTGAGCTTTTGCTATTTTTCAGTCATCACTTAAGCACATTGTGTAGTTCAGTTGTGAGGGCACCTGGGATGGGGCTAGAGATGAACTTCATGCAAATCCATGGGAATTTCTTTGCATGAAACAATCTGCCATGCTCCCAGAGTGTTCCCTGTCTTTATTTTATGTGGCACATGGCAGTCATCAGAGATGAAGGACAGCTGTGCAACTAACAGCCTTCCTTTCTAGGGAGAAGGCCAGTGGCTTTGAGGAGTCCATGAAGTGGAAGAAGCTGACAAATGCCCAGAGATCGGGTTTGAACCAAATTCCAAACAGAAGATTCACCCTCTGGTGGTCTCCCACCATTAACAGAGCCAATGTAAGTACCTGCATTTTGTACTTGTAGGAGCTTCCACTGAAATGAGAGCGTTCAATCTAATTAATCTTCAGAACATCTCTTACAGATGAACTAAACCTCCTTAAGAGGAGCTGCTCCATTTTTTAAACTTCACCAGTTGTGCTGTTGCGTGTTCTCGCACCTGCTTTTCCTTTGCAGGTGTATGTTGGGTTTCAAGTGCAGCTGGATTTAACGGGCATCTTTATGCATGGCAAGATCCCCACCCTGAAGATTTCCCTCATTCAGATTTTCCGAGCTCACTTGTGGCAGAAGATCCACGAGAGCATCGTAATGGATTTGTGTCAGGTGAGCACTGCTGGCTTGGTTTGTTTCTGTGATGTGCACAGGCATTTTTTATCTAGCAGGGCCAGTGCTCCTTCAGCAATTTGACAGAGGAGGGAAGGAAATGGGATTTTCCTGCCTGCCTGTTTTAGTTCCATGTTCAGGGCAGATTCTTTAGCTGGATTGCTTGAACACAGCTCATCTTTGCCTTTCCCCCAGGTGTTTGACCAAGAGCTGGATGCTCTGGAGATTGAGACAGTGCAGAAGGAGACAATCCATCCCAGGAAGTCATACAAGATGAATTCCTCATGTGCAGACATCCTTCTCTTTGCTTCCTATAAGTGGAACGTGTCACGTCCGTCACTGCTCGCAGATTCCAAGTGAGTGTTTCCCTTTTCCCTCTCCTTGATCTTGCAGGAGAGCAGAGCTGCTGAGCCTGTCATCCAGAGCCCCAAAGCCCCTATCCCTTAGGCATTTAGGGTTGGTTTTCTTTGGGGGACACTGGAGGACACAATCCTGCCTGGCAAAGTGCAGGTAGGTGGTTGCAGCACCTCCTGCCACTGCCTTCTGCAAAACACCGAGACTGTTTTTGCTCCTGTTCTCTCCTCTGGGTGACCTTTTCCCCCAGCCCAGTGCTCAGGAGCTCTGAAGGTTCTTCGGGACACCCCACAAAGCTGAGCTGTCCCAGGGCCAGAATCTGAGTGAATTCTCACTGAATCCTCACCAGGGGAGATAACCCTCATGACTACACAACATTGCACTAACTGCTGCTTTGTTTAAACCTGCAGCTGAACCCCCTTGGCTCTGTTAGCAGCCTCTGCATTTGCTGCTGTATGAGGAGAGCAGCAGAGTCCCTTTCCAGGATGGAATGTGAACAATAGCTGGCTGCAGTGTCCATGCTTGGTGGCAGTTACTCTGTGTCAAAGACATGCAGCGACTGCAGAAGAGTTTTGTGCAAGTTTAACTTGTTCTGGCTTGCTTCTCCCTAGGGATGTGATGGACAGCACCACCACTCAGAAGTACTGGATAGACATCCAGCTGCGCTGGGGGGACTACGATTCCCATGACATCGAGCGCTACGCGAGAGCCAAGTTCCTGGACTACACCACAGACAACATGAGTATCTACCCCTCTCCCACTGGTGTGCTCATTGCCATCGACCTGGCCTACAACTTGCACAGGTGAGATCTGCACCTTCTCTGTTCTAATTCGTGGTTTTGTCATTGCTGATTTGTCAGTGTTGTTAGCGCGTCTCCAAACCAGGTTGTATTCCAGGCAGGAGCATGAGGGGAGGAGGCAGGAGCTGGAGCTGTGCAGTGAGTTGGGTAGGGTATTTCAGGTTGCCCAGTGTCTGCTCATTCAATAGTAATGGTTCAGTTCCCTCAGATCATTAATAATTTATTTTCTTAGATTTCTGCCAGACTGTTCTCGGAGCTGAAGGACAGGCCTTTTTTCAAGGCCCCTAAAGTGGCAGCAGCTTTTTCACTGGAAAACTAGGGAGAAAGTCCCAGCAAGCAGCCTCTGCTCCAGTGTGCTTGTTAGAGAAGCTGCAGCTTCTCTGGGACTCCAGCATGTGTGTGCTGTGGCTTCCCACTGAGGAGGTGTAGGGAAAAGCCATAGCTGAACATCTTCCAGGGTCATTACAGGAGTCACACAGCAGTACAAGTTGTACGTTCAGCAGGTGCAAAGGTACCTGGCTGCTGTCTCTTCGTCTCAGATCTAATGGCAGCAACTTGGCCTTCTGTTTGGTTTCTTCTCCAGTGCTTACGGGAACTGGTTCCCTGGGAGCAAACCTCTGATCCAGCAGGCCATGGCCAAAATCATGAAAGCAAACCCTGCCCTGTACGTGCTGAGGGAACGGATCCGCAAGGGGCTGCAGCTCTACTCCTCAGAGCCCACAGAGCCCTACCTTTCCTCCCAGAACTACGGAGAGCTCTTCTCCAACCAGATCATCTGGTTCGTGGATGACACCAATGTGTACAGAGTCACCATTCACAAGGTGAGGCCGTTAGTGTATCTCAGGGGAAGGATGGGGGCTGTGATGTCCTGTTCTCAGAGGTTTCCATTCATGATGGAAAACTGGGAATCAACACATGGTCCCAGGTTTTTGCAGCGTACCCAGAGCAGCTCTTAAAAGTTCCTGTACAGTTCCTGCTCAAAGCACACAGCAAGTCAGCTGTTGTACAAAGGTGTGGATGGGCTACATTTATCTCCCTGTATTTCTCACTTCTGCTTATTTTCTCAGACTTTTGAAGGGAATTTGACCACAAAACCCATCAATGGAGCCATTTTCATCTTCAACCCCAGAACTGGACAGCTCTTCCTGAAGATCATCCACACATCTGTGTGGGCAGGACAGAAGCGTCTGGGACAGGTACCTGGCTGTGCTTTGGTGTAGGCTGGGGATGGGCTCTGACTGCTTGGGACTCACTTGAACAGAAAACACCCTGAGGATCTTCATCTTCCAGCCTCTTAATGGGTTTGGATATCCAATGTGCAATGTGTGACAAGTGCTCAGGCACTCGAGCATGGGATATAAAAGTGAAAGAACACAGGCATTGCAAGGATTTGGAGGCTCTGAGGTGTAAAGACCCCCCATCATCAAGAAGGGCTTGAGGAACAGTGCTGTGCTCGTTTCACAAATCATGTTGCACTTGGCTGTACATCCAGTGCGGTGAGGAGGCTCTTGGGTGGCAAATCCAGGGAGGTGGAGTAGCCAGCTGTTTTTTTCTGATCCAGCCAGGAGTAACTGAGCTCCAGGAATGGGAACTGCCCTCTGTGATCAGTAAAGAGGAAATGCTGTGCCTTGTCACTGATCCATAAATTCTAGTTGTATTTTTAGAATTTGGTTTGTGTCTCTGATTCCCAGAGACATGGAGATGGTGCTGTTAACAGGGAGGTGTTTCTCTAACCCTGCTGTCTCTCTGTAGCTGGCCAAGTGGAAGACTGCTGAAGAAGTGGCTGCCTTGATCCGATCCCTTCCTGTGGAGGAGCAGCCGAAGCAGATCATAGTGACACGGAAGGGCATGTTGGACCCACTCGAGGTAAGAATGCAGATACTGCTCTGTGAGGATGTACAGAACCTTTGGGAGGTGACAGGACACTTCTGTGTTCCTGTGATGTTCTGCAGCAGTTGTGAGCTAATTCCTCTTGATACACTCCAGGTGCACTTGCTGGATTTCCCCAATATCGTGATCAAAGGCTCGGAGTTGCAGCTGCCCTTCCAGGCCTGTCTGAAAGTAGAGAAGTTTGGTGATCTCATCCTGAAGGCTACTGAACCCCAGATGGTTCTCTTCAATCTCTATGATGACTGGCTGAAAACCATCTCTTCCTACACGGTGAGCATAGATGTCTCTTCTGTAATTTTGCTTTGCTGCTGGTAAATGAGGTAGGAACCAAGGCTTCAGTTATCCCTCATGATTTGTTTGGGAGCACTTGGCTCTGAATCTGCCTGGATTTTCCTTCACATCAGTTCCACTGGCACTTCCCATGCAATGTCTGCGTGTCCAAACAGAGGAGAGCTCTACTAGGGCCTTGTATATTTGGTTTCCTTCTGTTTAAGTGCATCTTTTTTTTCATCTCCAAGGCATTCTCCCGTCTGATCCTGATTCTCCGGGCACTACACGTGAATAATGATCGAGCCAAAGTTATTCTGAAACCAGATAAGACAACCATCACTGAGCCTCACCACATCTGGCCAACCCTGACAGATGAGGAGTGGATCAAGGTGGAGGTGCAGCTGAAGGATCTCATCCTTGCTGACTATGGCAAGAAGAACAAGTAAGCCACTGTGCAGCTGCAATAATCCTGTCAGCCTTTCCTTCCTGCTCTAAAAACTGGGACACCACTACCCCTTGTGAAGAGTAGAAGAGCCTGTGGTAATGAATCATCAGCTTTGTAGGAAAATTGGTTGTTATTAATTGCTTTCTGCTAAGGTATGCAAAAATATCTGCACCAAACCTTTTCTTATCTAAGCATCATGTGACTTGGCCCCTTCTCTTGTTTAAAAACTTGTGGTTTCATTTTTCAGAGCACCCTGAGTAGATGTTCTAAGCATGTGCCTCGGTGAGATGGGTCCAGAGTGTATTTTGAAGTGCCTGACTTGGGTGGATTTTCTCTTCCAGCGTGAACGTCGCGTCCCTGACACAGTCAGAGATCCGAGACATTATCCTGGGCATGGAGATCTCGGCCCCATCTCAGCAGAGACAGCAGATTGCAGAAATTGAGAAGCAAACCAAGGAGCAGTCCCAGCTGACAGCCACACAGACCCGCACCGTGAACAAACACGGGGATGAAATCATCACCTCCACCACCAGCAACTACGAAACACAGACCTTCTCCTCCAAGACTGAGTGGCGGGTCAGGTAGGAAGGCAGGCAGGGCTGGGGGTGGTGGAAAGGGTCGGAGTGCTCAGGAAGGATCTGTGCACCCTCTGATCATCACCTGCTCTTTGCAGAGCCATTTCTGCTGCCAACCTCCACCTGCGGACAAACCACATCTACGTCTCATCAGACGACATAAAGGAGACGGGCTATACCTACATCCTTCCCAAGAACGTGTTGAAGAAGTTCATCTGCATCTCAGACCTGCGGGCCCAGGTGAGTGCACAGCGAGGCTCTTACAGTTGTGCTCCACACTGCTGGGCACACACCAGTCCTGGGCACTCAGGAACTGGTGGTGAAGGGCTGGGAATCTGCTGCTGTCCATGAGACAGGCACTGACAGTACATCTCAGCAGCCAAGTTCTAGCCAGGTCCTGATGGCTCCTTGTGGTCCAGGACTGGGATGTTTTCTAGTGAGAACCTGCCAGCCAGGAGATGCTCTCCTAGAGAAATAAGGAGTTCCCACTCTCATATCTACTGGGCCTCTAAGGCATGTGTCTGTGTTCCTAGATTGCAGGTTACCTGTATGGAGTGAGCCCTCCAGATAACCCCCAGGTGAAGGAGATCCGGTGCATCGTGATGGTGCCCCAGTGGGGAACACACCAGACTGTGCATCTCCCAGGGCAGCTGCCACAGCACGAGTATCTCAAGGTGAGTTGAGCTTCCAGGGTGGGTGGAAGGTCAATAACAGGGCTTGGCCTGAATGCAGCCTGAGTGGGGTCAGGTGAGGGGGAAGCCTGTGATCTCTGCTTTTTGGCAGGCTTGAAGTGGTCTTGTTTTAGATGTCTTTGATTTCTCTCTAAACCACTGCCTTTTTGTCAGGAAATGGAACCTCTGGGGTGGATTCACACCCAACCAAACGAGTCCCCCCAGCTTTCACCGCAGGATGTCACCACCCACGCCAAGGTCATGGCTGACAACCCCTCCTGGGATGGGGAGAAGACCATCATCATCACCTGCAGGTGAGGGACAGGGAGCTTTCCTGGTGCCCCTCTGAGGGTGGCTGTGGGTTCAGTGCTTGGGAACACGCTGAGGTCTCAAAATTCAGCAGAAAGGGAGCGTTGGCTCATTCCTGGCTTCCTTCCTCTGCCCTCGGATGAGTCTGACTTGCCCCATCCCTCCTCCCTTTCAGTTTCACACCCGGCTCGTGCACACTGACAGCCTACAAACTGACCCCGAGTGGATACGAGTGGGGTCGGCAGAACACGGACAAAGGGAACAACCCCAAGGGGTACCTGCCCTCCCACTACGAGAGGGTGCAGATGCTGCTGTCCGACCGCTTCCTCGGCTTCTTCATGGTCCCAGCACAGGGCTCCTGGAACTACAACTTCATGGGTGAGCTGCCCCGGGAAGGACATGGGAAAAGAGGCAGCCTGGGGAGGAGGAAATAGCTGCTCCTCAGGGAAACATTCCTTACCCACTCCAAAGCCTGACCTTCCTCAGAGCAGCTGGCAGGGATACCAGCACTGTGTCTGACCTTTCCTTGGTACCAGCACTGGGATGGCAGTTCTCAATGATTTTTTGGTGGCAAGAGAGCAAACTGATAGAGAGAAGGAATAGATACCCTGTCTGTCTGGATTGTAGTGTCTGGTCTGTCACCAATGAATAATTAATCCCTGTCAGGCAGAAGAGATAATGGAAAATGCAAGAGAGAAGCAGTTCCCAGGAGGGAAGTGGGGCAGGTCCTGGCATGATGAACACCACAGCCAGCTGGAGAAGGGGTCAGGAAATGAGAGTGGCAGAACATTCAGATAGAGAAAAAGACTGTAGATCTCTTGGGGCGGGTGGTGCAGAAGGTGGTAATTTTGTGGATTTAGAACTCTCCCATCTAGCCATGCTTAAAACATCCTGTGAGGGTAGAGAGCTTCATGAGGCTCCTGGTGGATGGTGGGGGCAGGAGGGGCTCTCAGGTGGGTGACGGGCTCGTTTCTCTCTTCCAGGTGTTCGCCACGACCCCAACATGAAGTACGAGCTTCAGCTCGCCAACCCCAAGGAGTTTTACCACGAGGTCCATCGCCCCTCTCACTTCCTCAACTTCGCCCTGCTGCAGGAGGGGGAGGTTTACTCGGCCGACCGCGAGGATCTCTACGCCTAATCCTGCCCGCGCCCCCACTCTTTAGTACTGTTGATATTCAACAGCGTGTTTGTGTGTCCCCCGCGCACCCCGCTCGCCCTCCGTAGCCCCCCCTCGCACCCTCCCGGGTTGTTGTACCCCCCCTACCCCCGTGTCTCAATAAATTTTGTACGATCGGGAGGCGCTGCCGGTGAGATCCCGCCCCGGGGGCGGCCCCGGACGGGGCGGGCCGTGCGGGCGGAGCGTGCGCGGGGCCCGGGCCATGGCGGAGCCGCTGTGGCGAACCCCGCCGGGCCGCCTGGCCCCGCCGCACGTCTATCGCATGGCGGGGGCTCTGGGCGCCGAGCTGCGCCGCGTCTCCGGCCGCTTCGGGCCCGAGGCCGTGGCCGGGCTGGTGCCGCCCGTGGTGCGGCTGCTGGAGCTGCTGGAGGCGCTGGTGGCCCCGGCGGGCGCCGAGGCGGGGGAGGCGCCGGCCGGGCCGCAGGAGGCGGAGGTGAGCGGGGCGCGGGGACATTCCCGGTGCCACCGACCCGTATGTGTCCCCCTGCAGCGTCCGTGGGGACGGCTCCGAGCCGGCTGTTCCCGGGGGATGGCTCCGAGCCGGCTGTTCCACGTCCCGTGGGACGGTCCCGACCTCGTTGACCCCGTTCCCCGTAGGGACGACCCTGTCCCGGCTGTCCCCTTTGCCCAGCGGTTGGCTCTGACTTGTCCCGCATCCTCTGGGACAGCTTTGACTTGGCTGTCTCTGTCCCGTGGGACGGCTCTGACCCGGCTGTCCCCCATCCCCTGGGGCGGCTCCGACCTGTCTGACCCAGTTGACCCCCCCTGGGATGGCTCTGACCCGGCTGTCCCGCTTTTTCGGGGTGGTGGCTCTGCCCCGGCTGTCCCCATCCCTTGGGACGGCTCTGACCCGGCTGTGCATCCCTGTTCCCCAGGACCCGGAGCAGAGGCTGTGGGAGGCCGAGCGCCGGGAGCGAGCCCTGCAGGGCCGCCTGGCCTGCCTGGAGGAGCAGAACCGGCAGCTCCTGGGGCAGCTTGCGGAGAGCCAATCCCAGGAAGGTGGGTGTCCCAGCGGGTTTGGGGTCCCCTGATGCCACCGGGTGGCCCTGTAGGGGATGGTGGGCTGGGTGCAGGGCTGAACCTGCTCTCTGGAGCCTGGAGACCTGATTTCTCCCTCAGCCCTGCAGACCTGCCCTGCCAGAGAGCATGACTGTTACCTTGTTCTGCAACCACAGGGACCCCAAACCCCTAGAGCAGCCCTAAGACCCCAGGACCAAGCTGGAACCCCTCCCAGGAGAGTGGTGGAGGCAGGCATAGGGTGGTACAGGTTGCTTTGCCAGCACAAGGATGTGTCTGGAATGTCCTAAAGCTCTCAGCTTCCCTCTTTCCACTGTTTCTACTCCGAGATCTACCAGTAATGTTAGAGTCTGGTAGAAACACTGAGGAACCTCACAGTGTCAGGGATTAGAGGAGTCCGTGGATCCTGGAGGCAACTCATGCCTGTGTGCCCGTGTCTGGTCTCAGACAGCACAGCTCGGAAGGAGCGGGAGGTGATGCTGCGGCTGAAGGAGGTGGTGGACAAACAGAGGGACGAACTTCGCGCCCAGGCCCACGAGATTGTCTGCAAGAGCCGAGACACTGAGGCGGTGAGGGGTGGGGGAGCTCTCGGGCGTGGTGCAGAGGGCCTGGGCAGCTGCTTTCATGTCACACCCCCCCCCCCCCGGGGCTGTCACGGCTGCTGAGCCTGCTGGGGCAGTGCCTTGCCCGGTGGCTCTGATGTCCCTGGGTGGGGACACAGCCTCACTTTTGCCTGCCCTGGGTCCTCCAGCTGCAGGAACAGCTGCACCGCTTCATGTCCATGAACGAGGACCTGCGGCACAAGGTGGCCGTGGTGCAGGCTCAGCTCAAGAGTGCTCTGGAGCAGAAGGCGGACCTGGAGGCTGAGATGCTGCAAATCCAGACGGAAGCGAGCAGGAGGAGCAGGACAGCCCAGGAGACCCAGCGGCCAGAGCCCGGCCTGGTGAGTCTGAGCCTGTGGCATCACTGACACTGACCTGACATTGCCAGCCCTGTGTGGAGCTTCTGGCACACCCAGACCACCCAGCTGCCAGCAGGACGTGGTTGTTCAAGTGACCCCACAGCTGAAAACGGAACAGTGATGCCAGTAACATCTTTTTCTGTAAGAACTGGTAGGAGTGGAGCAAAGCGAGGTGACAGGAGGAAAAACCAGGTGGAACTTGAAGGATGAGAAGGGTTTGCCACGTGTGGTGATGGCAGCAGGTGCTGGCCCGTGGAGGGCTGCAGCAGCAAACTCATTCCTGAGGCTTCCATCTCTGCCTGCACATGGCACCCAGCCTTTGGGTGGGGGTTTTGGGGTCTCTCATGCTGACTCTTTCCATCCCCCCAGGAAGGAGCCTCATCGCCCACGGAGGGGTCACAGCACCAGGAAGGGGACAGGAGCCCTGCTCAGTGCTGCTTCTCCAAGGAAGAGCTGCAGCAGATCCTGCAAGAGCGGAATGAGCTCAAGACCAACCTGTTCTTGGTGCAGGAGGAACTGGCCTATTACCAGCGGTGAGTCCTGCTGTGGTGGTGGGGGGCAGTGAGCCGGGTCCCTCCTGTCCCTGCAGCCCATCAGAGGCTGTTTGTGACTCAGCTGGGGTGGGATCTTTCCCAGGCTGTTGGTTAACCAACTGGCCGCTTTTTGTCAGGGAGCTGCTGAACGAGGAGAGAATTCCCGGCTTCTTCTTGGATGCAATGAAGTCAAATATCAAAAAACAGAGAAAAAAAATCAGAGCCAAAATGCTGGGAACGATGGAGGAGTCGGCGAGCAGGTGAGTCCAGCTGGCCATGGCTGGCAGGAGCCTCCCGTGCAGGGTTGGTGCTGCCTGGCAGGCTCTGGTGTTTCCATGTGCTGTGACACCCTGGAAGGGAACTCCCCCAGGCCCAGAGCTGCCTCCTCTCTCCAGAGATCAAAGGTTTAATGTCTGCAGTTTAATGTCTTGCTCAGGTGTAGCCCTGGGAGTACCCCAGGGCCTGGGCTCTTTGCTGCAACTCCTGTGTCCCTGTCACACATGGCCTGGCCAAATGCCACTTGTCCCTGTGTGTGTGTGACAAAAGAGAGGCGAGGTGGTGGCACTGGGAGCACTGGACAAGGCAGACTGGCCCCTGCACTGTATGGGTGGAGGTTTGTCCAGCTCCAGAGGGAGCCCCGGGATGGCTCCAGCACTCACTGCTATGGTGTGTCTGTGGCTCAGTGCAGTTTTTTCCCCCTATTTCTTTGTCCTTCAGTGAGGAAGATGAGGGCTCCTGGCTCCCAGCTCATGGCACAGACTGTGTGGATGCTCAGCCTTCCGAATCCAAAATTAGGAGCTTGTAAGTTTGCTCTCGTGCTCTGCCAGTGAGGGCACTGGGGCTTAGCTGGGGCCTGGTACCTCCTGAGCTTGGGTATGACAGGAAAGGAGTTGGGTTGCCCCATGCAGGGCTGGCAGAGATGCTGCCAAAATGGGCGTCGTTGGTTTAGGGAGGATCTGCCATGACCTGGGCAGGGACAGGGCAATCCTCGCTGCTGCCCCTGCAGCGCCACGCTCTCCCAGCCAGGCTGTGTCCTCCTGCTGCCACCAAAGCAGAGGGAGGTTGGGATTCAACAGCTTCCCTGGGAAGATTCTTCTCCCCCATGGCCGTTATCTGCTCTCTCTGCAGTTTTGGGCTGTGGTATCAGGGCAGCAGCAAAGACCCCTCCACATCCAGCTGCTCCGGCACCTGGGAGATCATCGACTCGCTGGACACGGAGGTGGAGCCGAAGGGAGAGAAGGAGCCGGCAGCCAATTCCCCCAACAGAGCCACAGCACCCCTCTGACCCCACTGAACGGGAGCTGAGCTGACCTCCCAGCAGCACTTCCCGGCTCCTCTTCCTCTGGCATCTTCGAGAGCGGCACAGCAGCCCCAGCCCCTTCCCTGTGCCGTGGTGATGGCAAAGCCGGAGTGTGAGCAGATTGCTGCACATCCCCTGGGACACCACTGGGGTGCCAGGCTGGCATGGGACAGCTCAGCACCTCTGGGCATTTCTGCCCATCAGCCACCCTTTCACTGTGCCCATGAATTAACTGTGGGGGGTCCTGCACAGCTCTGCCCCCCCTCCCCACTTCTCCCTGCTTGTAGCTCAGTGTGGTGGGGGTCTCCACCACAAAAGGGCTCTTCCCATCCACTGGTGGCTCTTTCTGCCAACCCCCCCTGGCTCAGAGCCCAGGATCCCATCACCTGATCCTGCTCTGGGGGGGTTGTTTCACTTCACCCCTTTCCATTCATACCTCCCCCGTCCCTGCAATGTGAAGGTTGAGGTGGGGTGTCCTGGGGTCACCACGTGGCTGGGAGGGGCTGAGCACACTGCACCGGGTGTCCAGGTGCTCCTGTAGCTGGGAGCAGCCAGGATCAGCACTGCCAGTGCCACTCCTGCACTTTTTAGGCATGAGGTGAATCAGTTTTATAGTGGGACCTCTTCCTGCTACTGCTGGGACCTAAAAGCTGGAACAATCCTTGTGTTCATGGGGGCCAGTCGGTCCCCTCAGGTCAGGTACTTTATAGCTTTAAAACTGGAGTTGGAAATAAATCAATCTCTTGTTTCTTCTCTGAGGTGCCCCTGCTCTCTCCTGGCTTGGGAAGGGGCTGGGTGGTGCTCCTGGGCTTCACTCACCATTCTGCAGTGTAGCCACCAATGGCTGTGCTCTGCCAGCCCCCTGAGCCCCCTGTGGTGGGTCAGCAGCGATGGGGAGGGGGCTCCAGGGGTGGGATGCTGCAGCTCTGGGCACGGAGGAGTTAAATCCTGCATGGCCAGGGGAGCAGTTGTGCTTCCAGCCAGGAGTCCCCCCAGGCTGAGCCAGCCTTGGGTAGGAAAAAGGTGTTTCCTGTGCATCTGCTGACACAAAGCTCCTGGGGACACAGCGAGGTGGGACGGTGGCCAGCAGCCCTTCAAGGGCCAGCACAGGTCAGGCTGTGTTGCCAGGGGGGACGTGGGGACCCCACCTCTGAGCCCCTGCCAGGGGTTGGCAGTGCCAGGGGATGGCTCATGGGGGTCGGGGCAGGGGGAGGCAGCAGATGCCCTGCATGGTTTGGGGGGGGGGGGGCATTGGCTAAAACAGCTTTGGGGGCGACAGAGGGAGGCACAGGGGGAGCCAGGCGAGATGCTCAGGCAGGTACCAGCCCCTGTGTGGTTGTGCCAAGCCCTTGGATGCCCATTTCTGCTGGCAGGGTGGCAGCAAGGGCCGAAAATAGCCCTGTAGTGGCATTCCCTGCTCCCCTCCCCGCTGCACTCCTGACGTCTGGATTGGGGTGACTCCTCCCGCGTTTCCTCAGGAAGAAACCCAAGGCTGGAGGGAGGAAGAGGCCGCACCACGGGAGGGACGGGACAGACGGACGCCAGCGTGGGGCTGGGGAGCCACCAGGACTTGGGCCCTGGTGGTGATGGGGAGTGCCCGGCCCATCCTCTGCCTCCAGCTGTGGCTGTGGGTGCACAGCTCTGCCCAGGAGCTTGATCCCGATGGCAGGAACGTCTGCAGGTAGGTGCCATGGGGGTCCCCACTTGTGCCCCTCCATCCTCTGGGCCTCTCAGCAGCCCCAGAGGGGTGTTGTCCATCTGTCCTTCCACAGGGAGATCTGCAGCCCAGTGTCATGTGAGTGCAGAGACTGGGGTGCACTGGGAAGTGTGGTTGGGGCACTCAGGGACATTTGGGCCCCTTCTCCAGGGGTTATTTCTCCGTCACTCCAGTGCACAGGGCAACGGGGGGATGTGAGACCCTTGGCAAAACTCAGCATGGGGAAACATTGGCGTAGCAAACCCCAAAGGGCTTTGGGAGCTGATGTCCCCCCATTTGCTGCCATGTTGCCTCTCCCATTGGTCTCCTGTCATCGGCAACGCCTTTCGCTGCCCTCGCTCCTGTGCCTTATTTCTGCTTTGCTGGTGAAGCTTTGAGCCGCTCCCAGGGCACTGGGGACCCATCACGGGCTCCATAGTGGCATTCCCGGCAGTTTGGGCAGGCCAGCCCCACCGCCCACTCAGGCTGCAGGCTCCTAAATTTCCTTCTATTTTGCTGGTTTCCTTCCGGAGCGTTGTCCTTGGGGCCGTGCTGCCGTCCCACCGCCGGGGCGAGCAATCGCTTCGCCTTGGCTGAAGCCACAAGCAAAGCTGCCCTGGCCCCGACACCCCCTGCCCTGGCCCTGACACCCCCTGCCCTGGCTGACAGACCCCTGGGGTCTCTCCCACAGGCTCTCCACTGGCTTGGAGTGCTGCCCTGGCTGGAAGCAGGACGGGCAGGAGTGCACAATTGGTGAGTGTTGGATGATGATGAAGCCCAACATTTGGTCCCCGTTCTTTTCCAGGTGGCTCCTCCACAGTGCTGGGTGTTGGGGGAAGCCCTGCAGCTCTGCTCAAGGGGGAGTGGTGGGGTGCTACACCATGGGGACCCCCAAATGCCCACTGAGCAAGCTGCTGATGGTGCTGTGGCTCAGGTGGAGGGATGGAGCGGGAAGCGGGATGGCAGATTCCCCGGGAAGTCTGTCCCTGCAGGAGCGGGTGGCAGGTGGTCTGGCAGAGGGGTGTGAGCTCAGGAGGGGCCATCGTGTGCTGATGTTTCTGCCCTGCCACGACAGCACTGTGCGAGGGGAAGGACGCCTGTGGGGAGGACGAGGTGTGTGTGAAACCCGGGCTCTGCCGCTGCAAACCCGGCTTCTTCGGAGCAGACTGCAGTTCCCGTGAGTGTTCCCACAGGGCTCAGCCCTCACCATCGCCTTTGCCAGCCTGGATGCTCCCAGGGGCTGCAGGACTTCCCCCCACTCCTCACTGTCTCCTTCGCCCCACAGGCTGCCCCGAGCAGTACTGGGGCCCCGACTGCAAACAGAGCTGCCCGTGCCACCCCAACGGGCGCTGCGACCCGGTGAGCGGCCACTGCACCTGCGACCCCAACCACTGGGGACAGCTCTGCCAGTTCCCCTGCCAGTGTGGCCCCCACGGCCGCTGCGACCCCCAGACGGGCGCCTGCCGCTGCGAGCCGGGCTGGTGGGCGCCCAACTGCAAGAAGCAATGTCAGTGCAACCTCGCCAGCTCCCACTGCGACCCTCTGACCGGGCTCTGCCGCTGCCTGCCGGGCTGGTGGGGCAGGAGGTGCAGCTTCAAGTGCTCCTGCAACCTCTCTCCCTGCACCCAGGAGACGGGCAAGTGCGAGTGCAAGGCCGGGTTTTGGGGGCCGGCGTGCCAGCGGCGCTGTGAGTGCGTGCGTGGCTCCTGCAGCCCCGTCACCGGCCACTGCACCTGCGACCCCGGCTACCAGGGCAGGAGCTGCCGGGAGCCCTGCCCGGCGGGGAAATACGGCTCTCAGTGCGTGCACAGGTGAGCTGGGGGCAGCAGGGGCATCCAGGGAGCACCCCCGGGTGGCAGTCACACCTTGGGGGGAAGTCATCACGGTAGTGTTTGTCGCTTTGTCTGGGCAGGGGGACCCATCCTGGGGGGTTTAAGCATCCCTGGTTGGATGCAGCATCAGCGCTGCCCCAAAAGAAACATCTCACTTATGCCAGCAGAAAGCGCTGGTGTCACCCTAAAATCGCATTGTCTTTAGTTCTGCTCCCCAGGCTGATAAAATCTCCCCACGTCTCTTCCAACCAGAATATTCTGTGATTTTGATCTCCTCCTGTCCTCTTGCTACTGCAGAGTGCTGGGCACTACACAGTATTTCCCTGTGGTCCAAACTGTTGCTCAGTGCTGGTATGGGGTCAAACCTGCTTTTTGAGAGGCCAGGGGTGGGTGTTGTGACCTCACCACCCCTCTGCCCATGCAGCTGTGGGAGCTGCAAGCGCAGCCAGCCCTGCTCACCCGTGGATGGCTTCTGCCTGGCCTGCCAGCCCGGCTGGAACGGGACTCTCTGCAAGGATCCCTGCGCTCCTGGCTTCCACGGCGAGAGCTGCCTCCAGCCGTGCCCCCGCTGCCGGCGTGGGGAGCCCTGTGACCCCCAGACTGGGTCCTGCCTGCACTGTGATCCCGGCTGGACAGGACCCAGGTATGCCCAGGATGGGGTCTCTGGTCCTCAGGGGGTCCCTGCTCTAGGGTGCAGTTGGCTGATGCCTCGCTCTTTGTCTTGGCAGCTGCAACAACTCCTGCCCCACAGGCACCTTTGGTGATGGATGCCAGCTCCTCTGCCCCGAGTGTGTTGTGGGGAGCTGTGACCCTGTGACAGGAGTTTGCATCTGCCAGGCAGGCTACTGGGGAGACAGGTAATGCCAGGATAATTCTGGGAGCGGGGCAGGGCTGGGGACTCACTCTCTCCAGGAGCATTTCCCTCCCTTCCTCTCTCTTCCAGCTGCAATGACACCTGTCCGGAGGGGTATTTTGGAGTGAATTGTTCCGAGCCCTGCCAGTGCTCCCGGGGGACCTGCGACCCTGTGCAGGGTCACTGTGTGCTGAGTAAGAGCAACCTCAAATTTACTCCTCGGCACTGGGCAAGGGATGGTCACATCCTCACTGGGGAAGGTGCAGGGAGGCTGGGATGCAGCCTGGTCCTACCTGGTGCTTCCTGGCACCACCACGAGTTGCCAGGTCCTGCACTCTTCATGCAGAGCAGTTCTCTGGGCTGCACAGCCACAGGACATTCCACGCTCAACCCACGCTCTCCACGCAGGTTTGAAGGACCACGGAGCCCTTGCAGCCGCCATCCTCGTCCCTCTCCTGCTGCTGCTGCTCTGTGTTGCCTGCTGTTGCTGTGGAGCCGGCCCAGCAGATGCTAGAGACAGGTATTTTGTCATATTTTGCAACCTTTGACACAAACCCCATCTCCTGTGTCCCTTGATGTCCACCTCTGCTATGCAGGGCGGCTGTGCCGGATGACGATGTGGTGGCCAGGATGAAGCACCACGTGCAGGGGGTGCTGGCGAACCTCAGTGCTATGATGCCCTGCTTCAACCTGGCTGGCTCCAAACTCCCCAAAGTCACAGGTAAAGAAAGCAGAGCTGCCAACAGCACTTCCAGAGGGTCACCCCCACCCCGTGATCTCTGCAGTGTCACCATTTGGGGGGAAGCTTCCAACCCCTCTCCCACCCCAGCCCTGAGCACGCTGGGGTGCCCAAGCTCAGCTGGGTGTCTTCTCTTTCCCAGTTTCCCACCACGACACGGAAATCCCCTTCAACCCCAGCTTCATCGAGTCGCCGTCGGCTGCGTGGGTTTCAGATAGCTCCTTCTCCTCCTTCGACACCGACAACGAGGGACCTGAGTACTCTGTCCCTCCCAGAGAAGGTGACACCCGTGGTTGCTCCTCCTCTCCCTGGTCACCCACAGTCTGTCCAGGCTGCCAGGGTCAATCCTGCCCCGTTACCAACCTTGGCTGTCCCAGGGATGGGTGCTGGGCACAGACAGTGTTTATTTCCATGCCCTTGTTTTCCTGTCTGCAGGGACACACCAGAGCTGTTCTTGACCTCGTGTGACAGGACATGCCCAGCGTGGGCAGTCCCATTTCACAACCTTCTCCCTGGGAAACGATCCCAGGGACAATGCTGTTGCCCCAACCCCTGTCCCAGTGTCCCCGAGTGTGTCCCTGGGCAGGGCAGTAGCTCTGGCAGCCGTAACTCTTGTCGCCTCCTCCCACAGGGATCCCGCTGCTGGGGGGGGCTGAGCTGCAGGATGGGGCATCCCCCCCTGGTGAGGCGCTCCCAGACCCATCCGCCTTCGACTCCGAGGACGTGTCCCAGCCCTTCGCCATCCCTCGCACCTCCAGCATCGCCAAGGCCAAGCGACCCTCCGTGTCCTTTGCCGAGGGGACAAAATTTGGGGCGGTGGAGACGCCCAGCCCCAGTCGGAAGCCCAAGACCCCGTGGGGCCCATCCAAGCTGACCCAAACACCGGGGGATGTGGCAGCTGAACCCCAGAGCGAGCGACCAGCCAGTGATTGCTACGAGAACCCTGAGCCCCTCAGCAAGGGGGAGGAAAGCCACCGGCCATCGCCACGGGCCACCCCGGGGGGACGCAGGAGGGTGGTCTCCAGCACCAGGCACGTGGCCCAGAGAGTGGAGGCGCTGGAAGCAGCTGCAAAATCTGGCAGCTGGGAGGCGAAGGGGAAAGACCCCAATGTCACCACCATCTACATGATGGTGGGAACGGCTGGGCAGGACCCCAAGGCAGAAGGAGGCGGCGAGGGACCGGTCCAGGCTGTGCTGAAGCGTCTGGGCAGCTTGCAGAAGGGCAAGTGGGCTGCCAAGGAGGAGCCCAAGGTGAGGAGGAGCATGGAGGCCATCCAGAAACCACCCCGCCGGGCCCTGGCGCAGCGCAGAGACTCTGTGAACAGCTGCAAGCAGAGGGAGAGCGTCCCAGGGGCTCCTGCTGAGCCATCCCCCAGCAAGCACCAGAATCTCCCTGCAAAGAGACTGTCCCTCCTTCTTGCAGCTCTCTCATCAAAAAGCACCGGAGCCCAGGACGGGGCCAGCGAAGCTGTGGGTGCCACTGAGAGGGGCAAAAGCCCTGAGCTAGTTGTCAGCCTCGAAACAAAGGGCCAGGCTGCCACGGAGGAAGAACCCAAATATGAGAATGTGACCAGCAGTGGTGCCAATTCACCCTCCAGCCCTGGCAAGGAGCTGCCGGCCCCCCCTGCAGCCACCTGAGCCACCACCGCCCGGGCTGGGACAGTGGGAGCCCTGGGGACACATCCAGCTGAGATCCCACTCTGAGCTGTGAACTGGAGAACCATCAAGCCTTTCCCCGATCCCCTCTCTTCCCTCTGTGCCCTGTTGCTGGACCCTCGCTGGCTGGCACAGCTGGTGAGACGGGTGATGCCAAGAGCCACAGCGGTGGCAGCCTGGGGGATTGTGGTGCTTCAGAGTTGTTTTCCTGCTCCCCCCTGCCCTACCTGCCACGCTGGTGTCTGCAAAGCCTGGGGGCACAGCGATGCTCTGGATGTGATGGTGACACCTTCAAGTCCTGGGGACATACATCCTCTTAAACAGGAGCAGGGCTGCTGGAGGCTCAGCTGGGAAAGGCACAGGCAAAAATCAGTCTCACCCCATCAGCTTTCGCTTTTCCCTGTCCCAATTCCAGTGATGCTGCTCGGAGCCTCTTGCTGTAAAAGGTGCTTCTCGCTGAAGGGGATTATTTTGTGGAGCTGGGCTGAGGAGAGATGATGGGCTGCCACGAGCAGCTTCAGAGAAAATTAATTTTAGCTGCTTATCTCAAAGGGTATCTGGGTCTGCAGGGGTTTATCTGTGTGGCTTCTGTGGCAGGCCCTGGCTGCCTTTGCTTCCACCTACTTGTGCAGCTCATGGAAATGCTCATGGCATGGCATGGGGTGTAAAACTCCACACAATACCAAGCTGCAGCCGTGCGAGAGCGAACGTGGCAGCTGGGCAGTGCCCATCAACCTGCGCACCCAGTGCCGTGCTGGTCCCGATAAGGACAAAAGTTGCATGGAGAATGGGATTTCCACGGCTGCCCTGAGCTCCTGTCATCTCCCATGCCTCGTTCCTGCTGTAAAGGCGGTTGAGATGTCAAAGAGGGTTTGCAGCGTGATCTGGTTGTAGATGTGTCTAAGTGGCAGAAGGTTTACTGTACATTTTTCTGTTATTTTGCGTGGCTTGAAAGCCTTGGAATGAAAATTAAATGTTACCAAACCCCTTCAGGAGACGGGTTTCCCAACCACCCTCTGAATCAAAGACATGGCCAGGAATATTCTCCAAAGTGTAGAAACAGTTGGTGGCCTTCGGCTTTTGGTTTTTTGCTGTTTTTTTCCACATGTTCTGGTTCTGCTGAATTCTGAACTCTCACTCAGTGAGCTGAGTTCTCCACAGAGCTGGAGACAGGAGTGCAGGGGAATGTGAGTGGGCTGTGAGCATCCAGAGCACCTACACTGCAGCCTGAACCTCACATGTCATGTGCAGAGCTCCATGTGAATCCTTCTGGTCTGGCATTGCTCATTTGGGGTTCAGGGTTTGGGGTGTTTCAGAAAACACAGTGGGCTTTGCTTTTACCCTTTTGCTTTTTGTGGGTGCCTCTCCACAATGCAAAGCACCGAATCCCCACAGTCCTGATTTTGGCTGGGAGGCTTCCAATTTTGCAGCCAGCATGAAGCACTCTTTCCTGCAGTGGAATCACCCACTGCCACGATTACAACACCAAATATTCTGGTATACAAGTAAAAATGCTCACCCTGGCAGGGCCGGAGCAGCAGCCTGGCCAGACCTCTGCTGTGCACAGGCTATTTTTTTGCTTTGACAGTTTTATTACAGAGGCAGGGACGTTTGATTTATAAGCAGCCATTTTTTCCCCCTAATCGAGTGGATATTTTCAGCCTGCGAGCTGAGCAGTGTTGTGCCAGAAGTGAGCGTCACGTGAGCTGGTCTGCCCTGGGTACAGCATGTAAATAGCTGACAGCAACCTGACAGCCCTCCTGCCGCTGAAAGGAGAGGAGAGAACGCTGCTACCTCTCGTGCTCACGGGCTGAGCCCGAGGCAGGATGTTTCCCTGGCTTGAAGATGAAGCATCTTCACCCTGTCTGGGTGGTGCGAGGGAGATGAGCTGTGGATTTCCAGCGAGTGGCTGCCCATGCACACACCGGCAGTGTGGCTGCGCTGGTGTCTTCTTGCTGGGGATGCTCCCAGTCAGGCTTTGCCGAGGTTTTAATCCTGGAGATCTGCAGGGCTGGCGGGTGAGGGAGGGTTTGATGCCTTCCCGTGCTGGATCTCTGAGTTTCCAAATCCTGCTGCAGTGGTTTTAAGCCAGGCAGTGGGAAGTGATCCGTGTGCAGGTCCTGTCTGTAAGCAGAGAGGTGTCTGTGCTCTGCTGGGGCAGCTCTTGGCTCACAGGCAGGAACAGAGGCTCGAGCTGTACCTCATGGCCATGGGGGTCTGTCCCTTAACCTGCGGCCTTGTTGTCTCTGTTCCCAAACTTCCCAAGCATTTGAAGAGGACCATGTCATTTATTCCAGTGGCTCTGTCAGAGCAGGAGCTGTCACCTCCCTTCCAGCCTAAGCTCATTCCTGGCCAGTTTCTATAAATGTGTCTCTGTGTCAGTGCTGTTCTTCGGCTTCACTTTATTTTTTTTCTCCCCATGCTGTTTACTTAGACCCTGGGGTATTTATAGCTGATCATGAATCACCTGATAGCTTCTTTTCTCCTTTTAGGATAGGAAACCCGAGCCCTCTCCGTGCTCTCGCTGTGGCAAAGGGTTCCTGTGTCCCCAAACAGCCTCTGAGCCCTCCTCGTGCTCCCTCCTATCGCGGTTTGTGTTTTTTGGACACAGCAACCAGGTCTGGGTGCTCAGGTCTCCCGGGGTCTCGTGCTGTCTCAGCCTTCCTCTACCTCTGCTAAACACATGGCACTGATCCAGGCTGCCTTGTTTTCTTTGGGCTTTTGTTTGTTTGTTTGCATTGGCTTAAATCCACTTTCCAGCTGTTGAAGCGTTTGACCCTTCTCCCACAGCCAAGGCCGAGGAGTTTCCTCTTCCCCCCCACCCCAGCCTGCCCCTTTCACAGGGGTGGTGGGTATAAGTCCCTCTGCTTCCTCTGGGGTGTTTACCTGCCACAAGCACTATGTTCAACTCCTTTGGCTGAGAAAATGTTCCCTGTAATGATTCTAGGGATACATGGACACCTCTTCTGGCCCATGGCCTCACTAATGAGGGATGGGCTTATGGCAGGACTGGAAATCCCACAGAAAGACGCAGTGAAAATAAATTTAGCAGAAAAAGAGAGCAGAGCTCTGGTGAGCTCGGATGTGAAGCTGTTCTTGTGGCTTGTGATGATTTTACTTTTATTTCATGAAATTGGGCTGCATCCCCAGCAGTGTGACCAGCAGGTCCAGGGAGGGGATTCTCCCCCTCTCCTCTGCTCTCCTGAGGCCCCACCTGGAGTGCTCTGTCCAGCTGTGAGGAGCCCAAAATAAGAAGGACGTGCATCTATTGGAGCAAGTCCAAAGGAGGCCACAAAGATGATCAGGGCCTGGAGCACCCCTGCTGTGGGGACAGGCTGAGAGAGCTGGGGGTGTTCAGCCTGGAGAAGAGACTCCAGGGAGACTTTATAGCACCTTCTAGTGGGTAAAGGGACTGCAAGGGAGCTCGATAGGGACTTTGACAGAATAAGGGGGAATGGCTTCCCACTGCTAGAGGGCAGGGTTAGACTAGATATTGGGAAGAAATTCTATCCTGTGAGGGTGGGGAGGCCCTGGCACAGGTTGCCCAGAGAAGCTGGGGCTGCCCCATCCCTGGAAGTGTCCAAGGCCAGGTTGGATGGGGCTTGGAGAAACCTGGTCTGGTGGAAGGTGTCCCTGCCCGTGACAGTGGGCTGGAATGAGATGAACTTTAAGGTTTCTTCCAACCCAACCCATTCTGTGGTTGTATGAACGAGCTGACTGTGCTTGTGAGCTGGGGTGTCTCAAGGGCTCATTGCCCCAGTCCAGCTGTGCCGTGAGGGTGCTCAGCCCGGAGATGCGTTTGGTGCCTGCTCCCAAACCGGCCTTTTAACGAGGGAAGAGCAGCTTCTCTGCTCCCTCCTTGGTCAAGGGAGCAGGACAGGTGGGATTTGCAGGACAGGTGGGATTTGCAGGACAGGTGGGTTTCTCAGGGCGGATCCGGTGCCTGTAACCGCGGCAGAGGAGCGATATAACACAGGTGCTGTCACCGACACGGCTCCTTGTGCCCGGCCGGGCCGTGCGAGCAGGAGCCGCTCTGCTGTCGCGCAGTGAGCGCGGTGCGGCTCCTCCGGCTGCCGCCCGGGGCCGGCGGAGACCGGCGGAGACCGGCACCGAACCCCGCGGGGCGGGGCGGGGCGGGGCGGGGCGCGGCTGGAGGGGCTCATCCCGCATCACCTCCCGCCGCCGCTGTCCCCGGGGGTGCCGCTGCGTGTCCCGGTCCCCGCGGGTGTTCCCCGGTGTGCCCAGCCCGCACAGCGGGTGTTGTGTCCCGGAGCCGCGTGGCCGTCCCGGGAGAGACCAGATACCGGCCGGGGGTACCGGGCAAGGGGGCCTGGGGGATACGGGAAGAGGGGGATACCGGGAAGGGTACGTGGATACCGGGGAGGGGGCAGCGGGTGGGGGTACCAGGGGGATGCCATGGGGTACCGGGTGGATCCCGGGGGGTACCGGGGAGGTTCCCGGGGGCAGATATCGGGTGTCCCCGGGGGTGGATCCCGGGTGGATCCCGGGTGGATCCCGGGGGTCCTGGGGGGGTGGGGTGGGAAGGGGGGCGAGCCGGCACGTGCCCCAGCGGCACCGGCGCGCGCCGCCATTGGCCGGGGCGGTGGCCAATCAGCGGCCGCGCCTGTTTTTGCCTCGGAGGAGGGATAAAAAGCCCGGGCGGGACCGGCGCGGAGCGGAGCGGGCGCGGCACCGGCGGTGAGCGGGCACGGGGTGATGGCAGCGGGGGCTGTCAGGGGATGGGGGGGCTCCGGAGGGAAGCCCCGGGGTGCGCCGAGGCCTTGCAGCGGGGCGCACGGGGGGAGGTTTTTGCGTGGGGTGTGAGCGGGGAGGGGTTTGCACGGCTGGGTGCGTTGGAGGGGGGGGGCTGCAGGGAAGGAAGGGGGAGATTGGGGGATAATGGGGTGTATAGGGGTCCGGGGGTGCA
Source organism: Pyrocephalus nanus (assembly GCA_038380795.1). Taxonomy (NCBI): domain Eukaryota; kingdom Metazoa; phylum Chordata; class Aves; order Passeriformes; family Tyrannidae; genus Pyrocephalus; species Pyrocephalus nanus. Next base: position 5,125,461 of record CM076281.1, read on the forward strand.
TGGGGGGATTCACGGCAGGCAGCGGAGGGAGGGGGGATGGATGGGCAGAGCCGGATGGTGGAGGTTGGGGGCTGGATGGGGAGGGGGGAGCGGGATGCAGCGGGGCTGTTTGGGGGGGCCGGGACGCGGGGGTGGCGCAGAGCATGAGCGGGGTGTGCTGGGGAAAACGGGGTGTTTTTGCGGGGAGGCTGGCAGGGGGAGGGCAGGGCTGCGCCTCTTGTCGCAGAGAGGGGCTCTGGGCTGGGGAAGGGGACTGGAACTGGGGAGGGGGCTGCGGGTGCAGGGATGAGGAAGAGGAGGAGAGGTGATGGAGGAAATGCGTCGTGGGCTGTGCTGGGGCCTGTGCTATGGGGGGGCACGGCTGTAGGCTGGCTTTTAGGGCAGGGGTCTTTGAGCCAGTTTCTGTAGCTGGAAGGGGCACCACTTCAGGGAGCTGGGTCAGACCCCCATCCCACCAGAGCACCTCGGGCTGGGGCCTCTGCCCATGGAAAACCCTGGGAAGCTGTCCTGGCTGAGTGTGTGGCCAGCTGGTTTCCCCAGTGTGCCGGATTGAAGTGTGCTCAGCCTGGGAAAAGCCTCAGCTTGTCTAAAATGGTCACCTGCCTTGTGACCCAGGGGTTGCCCCCCCACCTCAGAGTTCCCCAGAGCTGCCCCTTGGCCAGCCAGGTCTGCTTCCAAATCTGCTGCTCTCTCCCATGGGACCCAGGGACTGGGACAAGTGGAGTTGGAGACAGTTAATACAGCTATGGCATCTGTGGGGCAACCCGGAGATGCCAGTGATCTGTGTCCCAGCTGGGTGGTCTGGCAGGTAGCAAAAGGTGCTCCTTGATGAGCCATGGGTGGTATAGATTGCATATATAGGGCCTTCACTCACCCTCTGGAGCAGACCTGTGCCCTGTGTGGGGCAGAGCAGAGCTGTTGGCTCATTTAAAGCCACCTTTGGGGTGTGGGGCTCTGTTCCCTGTCCCAGCCTCTGCCTGCTGGCAAGCAGGGAGATTGGGGTGCTGGCTGAAACCCCCCCACTCTGGCACATTTTTCCTCACTGCTTTAGAAATGAGCTGCCTGCCCAGTACAGGTGATGGGGAAGTGGGCTCGGGGCAGTTGCTGTTTGCTGCATTTTCATACCTGTTGCTCAGGAAGTGGAACAGAGTCCTTGAGCACTCCTGTGTCGCGTGGAGTGTGCACTGGAGGGGCTGTTCCAAGGGCACCTGTGCTCCCCCATCCCTCCAGGTCACCTGGCAAGCTGGTACCTGCAAAAACTAGTTTTGCACCTGAGTGCCTGACGCTCAGCGGGCGGGTTTGCTCTCGTGCTTCTGGGGAGGTCTTCTGTTAAGCCGAGCTCTCTTAATGCTTTTTGAGCAGCATATGCCGTGTCTGGGCTCACTGAAGGTTGTTCTGGTCCCTGCAGGTTGAGACTGAAGGAGGCCACCTCTCCAAGCAGCCATGGCCCCCACACTTGCCACGGCCCACCGCCGGCGCTGGTGGATGGCGTTCACGGCCATCATCGAGAACCTGCTCTTCTCTGCTGTCCTGCTGGGATGGGGGTCCCTCCTCATCATGCTGAAGGCAGAAGGGTTTTATTCCTACCTGTGCTATGGGCAAGGTAAGGATGCTCTGGGGACTGGTGTGAATAAGTTGCTGCTGAGCTTTGCTGGCGTGATTTCCCTGTTTTGGGATGGTGTGGAACTGGCTGCAGCAGGGCCGAGCTCCGTGTCAGTGCTGGGATAAAAGGAAGGGATGTGTCCTCTTTTCCAAAACCAGTGGCATTCTTGTGATGGTGCAATGTGCCTGTAGTTGCTGCTGCTCTGCAGAGTGATTGGAAAAAGAAGCTTTAACGATTAAGTAGAGCTTTTTCGGATGGCCTTTTCCACTTGAGCATGAGTTCCTCCTCTGCAGGGAAAGGCTGGATGGATTCTAGAGGATGATGGTTGGTGGGCAGGGTTTCCTGAGTTTATAGGAGGAACTATATAGGCACTGGCAGGGAGGAAAGTAGTGTGAGTGGCAGTAAGATTAGGGGAGTCTAGGGCTGCTGTTAAGAAGAATTTGCAGAAGTAAATGCTGCTGATGTTCTGTTCCTCTTCAAGCACTCAGGATTGTTCAGACCAGGCTGTGTCTCTATGAGGGCTTGAGATTCACTCTCTGCCCCAGCCAGAGGAAGTAACTGTCCATGTTGCAGACAGAGCCTGGAAGAGGCACTCCTGGTGTGGGAAGGATAACCCTGGGAAAAACAACCTGGAGGTAGATATTTATCCCCAGCCTGGTCATGGGAAGAATTGTGGTCTGGGGAATCCCACAGTGTGGTAGGGTGGACAGTGAGGTTAAAAGGAGCCTGAGGGTAAAGGTGTGGTGTGGATTTGGAAGCCGCTGTACTGACTGAAGGTTTGCATGTGTTCAGAGAGGGGAAGAGCAGAGTGAAGAGAGGCAGGAGGTGTTTGAGTTCTGTCTAGTGATGTATTGTGGTGGAGTAGACTGGCTCAGTCCATTTGGGGCTGGAGGAGGGAGCAGTAGGGGAAGAAAAAGAGTTGGGAGTATGTGCATGGACCCACAGTGGGGGAAACCTGAAGAGTGGGAAACAAAGTCCAAGCAAAAGATGACTGTGAATGGCTGTGATGGTACTTTAGGTTTTGCTCATTCATCAGCTGCTTCTTATCTCTCCTGCTTTGTGTACCTGAGGGTGGCTGCCTCAGTCCTGTAGAGCCTGGGCTGGTGTACCTTGTAAACACGTGTTTGAGCCTTCTACCAGCTGTAGCTTGGCTGCTTGATCTCCATCCTGTGCTTGGCTCATAGTGCGGTGCTTTCAAGTGTGTCCACTGTCACTCGGGTCTCTGGTACCATTCCAGACTGTGAGGAGAGTCCTCAGCAGCTGCAGGCTGTGCAGGGCTTCTGGTCAAGGCTGTGCTCTCCAAATCGTGGAGACTTTGTCATAGGCCTGTGTAAGAGATCACATTAAACCCATCAGGTGGAGACTTTCTGCCACCCAGATAAGGCACCTGAGAGCTGATAAGCAAATGCTGACTGTCTCTGAGAGCAGGCATTTATGCCTGTCTGCTTCCTGAGATGTGCTCTGCTGACAAGAGCTTCACTCGGGGCCCACCTCCTGCTCTTTGATTGCTTTCATTTCACCCGCCTTTGTCCCAAATCGCTGAGATTCACCTTGGCCTCTCAGCCTGGTTTGCTAATCTGTGGCTTTTCTGGCTCTCCCCAGGGGAATGCCCATGCCACAGACCACAGGGAAGGTGCAAATGTTTGGACTGCTGTGAAATTTCTGCCCTGGGGGTAATTGCTTCTTCCCAGTGACCAAACTGTGCCCGGAGGCAAGAGAACCTAATCCCTGAAAAGAAATTTATGTGGTCAAATTGTCCTCAAATATCTGGCCATCGTTGTGATGGGCAGCACATTCATCCATACTTACTCCCTTTCTTTTCTCTGTTTTTGTCCTCATTGTAACAATTTGGTAGAGTCCTGGCTCCAAGTGTGGGGAGAGCAGGCTCTCAATGACCAGCCTTAAACTGAGTTTGACCTTTGCTGGGATTAGGATGGCCCAGTGGTTGCCTTTCTCAGCTCAACCTATTGAATCCTGCAGCCAGAGTGGGTGCTTGGCTGGAAGGCTGGTGCAAACAAATTATAACTAGTAGCCTTTGGGCACTTGTTGTTCCTAATGCTGCTGTGTGCTTGTAAGTATTGCAAAAAAAAAAAAAAAAAAAAGACTTTTCCTAATGAGCCAAAGGTTCTTGGCAGGGCTTTTGGTTTGTCAGCAAAAGCTCTTGCACTTTGTGATGCTGTCCAATGAAAAGGAAAACTAGACCTTGTCCTTTCTGCAGGCTCTTCTCTGAAGGTAACAGCAGCTGCCCAGAAAGTGACTGCAGTTCATGAAGGACTCCTTGTCTTCATGTTGAATCACCCACTTTCCTTGCTTGCCCTTAGCTTCTGGTGTTGGATTTTACTCAGCCACTGTACAAATGTGGGGTCCAGTGGACTCTTAACTCAGTTGCCTGAGAGTGGAGATGGACACCTAGGAAAAAAAAAAATCCAAAATAACGAATATTTTTAAAGCGGTTGTGCAACAGGGTTTGAGTGGGGGGTTGTACCAGTTTGGCCACCTCCTGAGAGGTATGTCTGAAATTCGCTGACAAGGAGTCTGGTAGTAGCACTTTGTTCCCATTTTAATTTTACTACACTACTACTTGGCCTTTAACCAACTGAAGCAGCATCTTTTATTCGGTGCAAATGCTGACTCCACAGTCTTTATCGGGATTTCGGCTTTATCAGCTCTTGGGGAATTTGATCAGTTCAGGGTCTTGCGTTTCTGTGATGTTCCTGGGATTGGGAAGCTCAAAGCTTGGGTCTGAACCACGTTTAAAAAAAAAAAAAAAAGAAGTCCTGAACTTGATAATCTGCTCACAAAGAGCAGAGATAAGGGGCACAGAGGGCTTTCCTCTAAGACAGGGCTGCAGAATACCAGAGGGATGATAAGCTAATTCACTTACGGCAAGTTAACGAGCTTGAACACGGGCATGGGGGGAAGGTACTGCCTTGCAGCTCTTTCCTCTCGCTTATTTGGAGTCTGTCATTGGCAGCTCGAAGGTCCCTTCCACGCTGAGGAGATACAGCAACGGTTTGTGGAAAGGCTGCACAGGTGACCCTGTAAACAGGAAGAGAGAAAGCGTGGTAAATGTTCAGTTTGTACAGGAAACACAGTGTGCCGATCAGCAGCTGCTGGGGAAGGTGCTGCAAAGAGGAAACCACAGCTGGGGAAGGAAAGGAGTTTGACTGGAGGTTGTGCTTGGGCTCTGTGACGTTGTCAGCTGGGTGCCCAGAAAGGGGGTCCTGGAAGTGCAAGTGGAGGGAAACCCGAATAAATTGCATTTGCAGTAGAAAGCAAGAACATCTCCTCCCAGTTCCCAGAAGTATGACACCATCCTGAAAAGAGAAAACATGTTCTTATGTGGGCAGACTGCAGATCAGTTGTTTGCACATGTCTTTCATGGTGATATTTTTTTAACCAGTACTCCCAGTTCTTTGGCCCCGATTTCTCTCTCTTTCCCTCCTTTTTTTTCCCCTTTTTTTTTTTTTTTTTGATATTAAAAAAAAGAGGAGGAAAGTGAGGGTGTGCAGGCTTTGTTCCACACAGCTATTGCTAGGGTGGCTGGGGGTGTCTTGCCTGCTTGGCTCAGTCTGATCCATGAAACAAGATGAAAGGAAACCTCCTCTCTGCCATCTGAGATGGCTCCTGAAAAAGCCAGACTCGTTCCTCTGGCAATGTTGTGTGTGTGCCTGAGATTTGAAGAGGTCAGTAAAGAGTAGTTAATGATTGACCCTCTCATGGAACCTACAGCACCTAATTCGGGAGAAAGGATGACTTTAAATGTTCCAGCCCGAACAAATCCCAGTGATGATCTTGACATAAATGATTACCGAGGCAGCCTTGTTCTCACCTAAGCTGTCATTCTTTAAATAGTAACTGGAACTACTAATTGGGCAGTAGAAATCCTGCTGCTTGTATGGGGAGTGCTGTAAAAATAGGCAGCATGTTCTTGTAATTGCTGGTAAAGACTTGTAGCTGCTTCTGGCTTGTCAGTGAGGCAGCGGTGAGCGTGCTCAGCCTCTGTGCTGCTCCTTGCCCGGCTGTCTCTCTCTCCTGTCAGACCTGGCATGCGGGTGGACTTGGCAAGAGAATTTGGGGAAGGGCACCCCTGTGGGCACAGAGCCAGCCCTTCCCCAGAGCGCTGCTGCAGAGGGAGCCAGGCACGTAGGAGACTTATCCCGGGAGTGTGGCGTGCATTGGTGTGGAACAGGATCTGAGCTGTGATCCAGGGGAGCTGCTGTTTGCTGTAGCCAGGTGAATTAGGTAGGTGAGTAGTTAGGCAGGTTCTGTGCCCATTAAACTCCTCCTGCGTGTCCTGTGCTGCCACTCACTCTCCTGTGCTGATGACCTGCTGGCACCTGAATCTGTGCTCCTGGAAGAGATGGCCCTTGGCTGGACCTTGTGTGTGCTGCAAACACCTGCAGCCCCTCCAAAATGTTCTATTTATGGAGGTGGCTCAAAGGATCAGAGCGTGTCAGGGTGCCAAGGGCTGCTTGAATCATTTCCATTACGCCTCAGTGGATCTTCTCTTGTTGCTCAGAGGCTGCTTCTATTTTCACAAACAATTTGTATTTCCACATAGCACTGTTGCCTGGCCCCTCCTTGGAGTTGGCACTGAGCAGCCATAAACAAGGTGGTTGGTACAGGGTGAAGGGACTGAAGTTTGGTGCCTTATTCCCAGCCTTTCTGGCTGCAGCAACTCTTTGGAGAGGGCCAAGTTTCCTTGCTGTTTCTGAGCTGTGCCCTCTTCACCTCCTGGTGTTGGTGTCCACTGTCAGCATCATCGGAGAGTCTGCAGCGTGTGTGGGAGCTCCTTGGGGTTGTGTCACTGCTGTACACATTGAGACACTTCCAGGAATTCATATACTTCAGCTTCAAATACTGAATATTTCTGTTTTGAGGTCTTTTTCTGTGGAGGGTTACAGATGCTTTAACATGTGCAGCCAGAATTTATAAGGTCACTGCACTGTTCGTGGCCCTCCACCCTTCTTCCACTCCACAGCTGAGCTATCTCTGTACAGTGCTGACACAGAGAAACTGCTACTACTTTCTCAATTCCCCCCCTCCCCTTGTTTTCCCGAGTTTAACCTCTCACCCACATCTGTTTCCTATGAATTTATCTTTGTGGAGGGCCCAAAAGGCCTTGCTGCTGTGGGTGAAGCTGTGAGCCTGTGCCTGCCTCCCAGAGCTGCTGTCTCGAGTCAGTGTTTGAGATCCTGGGGCACAGCAAGAGGAGCCTGTGAGGGAAAGGTGGATGAAAAAGATTGAGAGGTAGCATGAAAACTGCAGAGAGCCTCCCATCTGTCCAGGACAGATTTGTAAGGATGTGACTTGGGAGCCTCAGTGCTGCCCTCCCTGCCAAAGGGATGCTGCTGGTGGGACATGGGGTGTTTTGGGGATATTTGTTGCTTACTCTGGCTATCCATGAGTAGCAGGGCAAGAGAAGGGACAGATTAAATTATCTGGAGCACAAGGCAGTGGGAAGGAAGAGTCATTGCTGCCTGAAGTAGGTTTGAGACTATCTTATCAAAGATTTTGGTGGGAAGAATGTAAATAAATGGAGAGAAATGCCTGTGCCTTCCCTGGAGTGCTGGGAGGGGGCAGAGGAAGGTTTGCAGGCAGCTCAAAGGCCTCGGATATCAGCTGAATTCCTGCTGATACCTGATGGCTGGAAGGTGGAGTGAGGTTTGTTTGCAGTGGACACAAAGCTGGGAGGGTAGTTTTGGGCAGCTGGGAGAGGCAGGGTGAAACCAGTAACTGCAGTGGTGCTGAGGCCTGGGTAGAAGAGGAGGACTTGCAAGATGGGGCTGTGTGATCTCTAGAGATGGAGGGAGGGCGAGAGCAGCCAAAGGAATCTCCTCTACCAGCCACACCAAGCAGAGAATCTGAAATCACTTGTACATGAGGGATTCCTGCTAATTAACTAACTAACTAACCAGGGCTCGCTGGGAATCTCCAGTCTCGCTTCATGCTGATGGTTATGTAGGTGACTTCTCTCCCTGTTCCTCCTTTAATATTGAACTTTGCCAGATGAGTTATTAAATATGGAGGAGAGTGTTTTATATCGCTGGCTTGCAGCAGCAAGAGAGCAAGTGCTTTGTCATATCAGCAAAGGTTACTTACAAGCCAGATAAGTGCTGGGAGAAGGAGAGGTGGAGTGCACTGGAGCTGTGGGTTCATGAAAATCTCAAGGCCCACGTACTCACTCGAGGAGTTGTAAGCAGCCTTGGGACAGGCATGTAGCAGGAGAAGAGTTGACATGAGGCAGTAAAAGGGAACTTCTTTCATTTTTATTTTTTTATTTCCAACTGTCCTGTTTCTGTCTCGGTTACACAACGTGGGCTCTGTTCAGCGTGGGAGTTTGCATGCAGAGTTCCTCATGCAAGGGCAAGAACAGAAGGCTGGAGTTATTATTGATCTGCATGACCTAAACCTGCTCTGAAAGAATAGAAAATGCTAATTATGGGGTGAGAGTTAAAGATGCATCAGTCCTTTGACAAATGGAGAAGGCAGGTGAGCTGCCAGCCCTCCTGGGAGCAGGGTAATTAAATCCAGGAAGGATTTTTCAGAGCCAGGGCAGCCAAAGCAGGGGTGGCTGCTGCAAAGCCATTCCTCATCCCGATGCCTGCAGTGAGGGTAGGAAGCTTTTCATTTGAGCAGGCTGTTGCTCAGTGCCAGGCCTTGTCAGCCTGGAGTCTGGAACCAAAATAACTGATTTGGCTGTAGCCGTCACTAGTTTTGTTAGGGAAAAATCTGTGATGAGGCCATGATGGCTGTAAACTAGGAGGAACCTGTTTTTGTGTTAGTCCCTTCAGGTTCTGCTGGGTTTAGTCCCCTGTAATTGCCAGGCCCTTGCTGTAGAGTTGATCTAATAAATTAACGAACCTCCATCGTTAGGTTTTTACCCTACTGCTGCATGGGATGCCTGCACATCCTTTTCCTGCTCAAAGAGGAGCTCATCAGGTTTCCCCTGTCCTCCTGCTGCTCTCCTTCTCCACTTCTCACTGATTATAATAAAAAGTGGAATGTGGGGGCTGTATGCCCAGCGTGTTGTGGCACCCTCTGTGTGGGGCTTTCTCTTCCCTCCTTGCCACGAACCCCATCCTAACGCACGTTCCTCTCTCGTCCCACGCAGAGGACACCGACAACAGCTCTGAACACGAGAATGGCACAGCTTCAGAGCACAAATGGCCTTCCTGCAACGCCCAGGATGAAATGCTGAACTTGGCCTTCACCATCGGGTCCTTCCTGCTCAGTGCCATCACGCTGCCCCTGGGGATTGTCATGGACAAGTACGGGCCTCGCAAGCTGCGGCTGCTGGGCAGGTGGGTGTCCTGGGCTCCCCTGGTGGGCTGAGGGGTGAATTCCCACACTGTGTGGGGCAGGTGGGTGCTCTTTGGGTGCTCTGCCTGTTGTGGTGTCCCTGCAGCGTTGGGAAGAGTACGAGGGATGGGATCTGCTGGTAGCTGGTGGCCACGCACAGGGCTGGGATGTTTTCAGCCAGCACAGTGAATTGCTCCATAAGGGAAGGGCCTGGAACTCCATGTCCACACTTCAGCTCTCCAGTGTTGCTCTGTGATCCTCATCCAGATGGAGCCTGGAGGGAGAGTCATTTGTGAGTCACAGAGAGGAGCTTTCTCCTTGAGCTGGGAGCTGTGTCCTGAGAGGCACAAAACCAAGATGTTACATCATTGTTTGCAGGCTGGGGAGTTAACTTGGGAATAAACACATCCTGTTGCCTTTTCTAGGGCCCTTCTCTTCCATGTGGTGTGTGTTGCTTTCTGCCTTAAATAACAAGGTCTTAGCTGCTTCCATTGTGGCATGTAGGGATTAGTGACTTGTTGGGCTCAGTGGATCCCAGCACTGTTTCAGTTGTCACGATTTTAATGCAGTGAACTTGATCAAAACCCAAATTGGCCTGTAGGCACAGTGGGGAAAAACAGGGCAAGTCTCTGACTCAAACCCTACCAGAGAGGAGCTGTGAGTGCTGTGACCACAGCTGGGGCTCAAGACAAAGCTGCTGTCTTTGGTCACCTCAGGGTGCGGGCTGGCAAAGCTCTGTGGGGAATTTGAGTCCAGCCAGAGCTGCGTCATTACTGGGAGGAAAAGTTCCTGCCTCAGCCCTTGTGCAAGGCTTGCCTGTAATATTTGTTCGTCTGTAGCATTTGGGTATTTCCCTGGATTTTTTCTTTCCAGATTGCCAGCTTCCCTCTCTCTTAGAGAAATCACTCCGCGCTTGCCTAAGGAGGCGCTGAGGAGAGGGAGGCAGATGTAATTTACTGCTGTCTGTGAGAAACTCACGGGTCTGGTTCCCTTTCAGTGCCTGCTTTGCTGTGTCCTGTGTGCTGATCGCGTACGGTGCCAGTAACCCAGACTGTAAGTCAGTGTCTCTCTGCTGAGCTGGGAGGACTCTGGGGCTGTGGCTTGGGGTTTTTGGGGAAGCAGATAAGTGTGCTCAGACTGTCACACCACCAGTGCTGCACTGGGGTCTTGCTGAGCAAGCCTCTGCCAGCCTGAGGGAGCCAAGTGGCTCTGGGGAGGGCTGATGTTTCACAACACTCAGTGGAGAGCACAGCAAGGGCCAAACGTCTGAGATACCCAGCTCTCTCAGCTTTGTGATTGGGCAGGGACAGGTCCTGTAAAGGAGCAATTGCAAACAAGTTCATGGCTTTTTCAGGGTTGGGAAATAGGTAATAGCACACAATGTGTAAGTTGTTTTCTTGCCAGGGATAGCTGGAGCCTGCTCCTCAAGACCAGATAGTGACATGACACTTTGAATCCAGCTCTTTCAAGTAAATCTTCCTTTTAAGACCTGTCAGACAAGCTGCATCAGCTAGTCATTTCCTTAGAAAAAAGAAATCCTTCCATTCTAGGGAAAGATGATCTCATCCTGAACTCTGTTTTGGAGGAAAGCCCTGTCCCTCCTGGTCTCTGTGGCTGGGGAGATGGGTGCTGGGTCAAGAACAGTGTGACATGTCCTGAGGGTGTTGATCCACTGAGGGTTTTGTGTGTCAGGGCCAAAGCCCTCAGGGCTCTTGTCTCCTTTCCCTCCCCACCCTAGTGAGAGCTAAGGGCAGGTTTTTTATTGTTGCAGCTCTGTCTGTGCTGATATTCATTGCACTGGCTCTGAATGGCTTTGGTGGGATGTGCATGACCTTCACATCGCTCACGGTAAGTGAAGAGTTATTACCTGACTGTTCTGTCCCTTACTGTGCCTGTGAGCTGGGCTGGCAGGAAAGAGCAAAGGGGATCTTCTGCCCGTGGTTTGAATAGCACGTGTTTGTGTTTGGGACAAAGGGTCAGTCACCCTTGGGACTGAGAACTAGGTTGTTATTCTAAGGCTTGTTTTCCCCAGTCCTGTTTTTCACCTGCCCCTTGTAACTCAGGTGAAGGTTGGGGGGTAAAAAGGAAGTGTTTTTGTCTAGGACTCACATTGTCATATGCCTGTACGTGCAGTGCTCAGCTACTTGGCACAGGCTGGACGTGTGTTTGCACTGGATTTAGCATTGACATACTGCAGGAAGAATCAGCAGGGCACAAACCCTTTGCAGCTGGGTATGACCGGCTTTCTGCAAGCACAGTTTGCATCTCGCCCCAGGAGAATGGTTGTTCCTGAGCACAAAAAGCTTTTGCTTTCAGAAGGGTGAGAGTCCCTTGCAGGTTTCCTCAGAAATGCTGCATTGTTGAACTTGTCCAGCTCCATCCGTGCAGCCTTCTTGGATATGTTTAGTTTATGGACTGTATGGAAAGCTTTGGTCAACAACTGTCAGCTGAATCTCTACATTTTGGGGTTCTTTTTGCCTGGAGGCAGAAGCAGTATCATTCTCCAAATAACTGCTTTATTTTCTGCCTCATTACCCTGATTGTTGTCAGTGTGGCTGAAACAGGGCTGGGTGGAAAGTCGCCCAGAAAACGAGCATGGGAAGCACTGATGTTTTTTGAGCTGTGGTCAAAAACTTTCAGATTTGGACTGCGCTGCCTTGAACTTGCTGTTGAAGTAAAACTTCCTGTTAAAGTTACCTCTAATTTAATAGGGCTTAGGCACTGGCTGAACAAGGCTTAGACACTGGCTGAACTCCTGAGACCTAAATTTGGCAGAGGCTGGGTTTTGAGAGCACTTTGTGTACTGTGATTTTTGCTGCTGCTGTTGCCTTCATGTGTTCAAAGCCTTCAAAACTCTGTGCAGATGTTGCTCTCTCCTTCGTCTGGGGTGTTCTTCACTGGGAGCCTTGGCTGTGATCCCAAGGAACTTAGGGGCAAATGTCATCCTGCTATGCTTCAAATGAAAGCAAGGAAGAGAGGAACTGCTGTGGGAGAGGGGGGGATTCCCACCCTGCTGCTGCCAGCATTGGTTACTGTCTCTCTGGGTGATTACTGAGGGGTCACACATTATTTTAGAACCACTGGTGATGATAGGAGTGAGGGCAAGGATAAGGAAGAAATATGTTGGATGTGCTGTACTGTGGCTTTTAGCACCAGAAGAAGTGAGCAAAGCCACTTATTAGTACCCTCATTAGTGAGCCAGTTCCGCAGTGCTGAGGAACTGCAGGAAAAAGGTCAGGTCTTCCCAGAAGAGATCCAAGCCTTGAGGAGGTCTGAAGCCAGTAGTGATGCTGTGAGATCACAGAAGGAGGCCTCAGGTGGAGCCCATCCCCTCCAGACATCAGTGTGTTTTATAAAGAGCTGAGGTGGCTTCAGGCCTGCCTTCTCAAACCCAGAGTCGGATGTTGCTGCTCGTGCCTCCCTGCACAGCTGCACATTTCGGTACCTGGGGTGTATGAATGTGGTTAAAAATAATCCAAAGTGGGAGGGAAGCACTTCTTCACCTGCATCACAGCATAGCTGTGCTGGTGTCTGTTCGAAGCAGCTGTAGTTTGGTGGTTGGCAGATCACTGAGTGGTTCTGCCTGCAAGCTGGGGAGCTCGCAGTTGCTGTGCCAAGAGCCACCTTCTGTGGTGACACCTTGTGGCTCCCTTCCAGCTGTGGCCTACAGAGACAGGCAGCGTGACAAGGGAGAATGGCAGGAAGCTGAGTCAGGAGGTTTAGGTTGGATATCAAGCACCCAGAGGGTGGTTGAGCCCTGAACAGGCTCCCCAGGGCAGTGGTCACAGCACCAAACCCGGCAGTCCAAAGGGGTGTTTGGACGATGCTCTCAGGCACACGGTGGGATTGTTGGGGTGTTCTGTGCAGGGCCAGGAGATGGACTTGATAATGCTGATAGGTCCCTTCCAACTCAGCACATTCCATGATTCCCTAGGGATGGCAGGTCCACGGCTCGCAGGCTGCAGGTGACGTGGCTCGTCCGCACTGTGCCCTGCGCTGTGCCCCGCAGAGGTTGGAGTAAGCACTGAAAGGGGAGGCTCAGAGACCTTTGTAAGGACGTTCGTCACCAGGGCGGTGAGCCCTGAGCAGCTCCTGGTGCCAAGTGACTCGCTCTGGCTGACACAGGCACTGGCTGCCGAGCACACACGTGCACGCACAAGTCACAGCAAGGTGACTCCCTTCTGCCAGCTGCCAGTGTCCTGAAGTGCTCCGGGAAATGGGTCAATCCCAGTGGTGCACGAGCTGCCAGGGTGTCCATAGGGGAGCCCCTGCAGTGTGTGGGGTTTGGGTGCTCACCCTGGAAGCTTCATCAGGTGCTGGAACCTCCTGGGCCACCTGCGTGGGGTGATCTGGTGGCAGGGCAGGAGATTGGGATCCTCAGTAAGGGATAAACGGGATCTCTGAGAGGTTAGAGCCTGGGACAGCACTAGACAAAGCTTTGCCTCTTGAGTTTAAAGCCTTTTTCAGTAACAAGTCCCCGGGGTATCATGAAAGCACATGGCAGGCTGTGGAGCCAAAACAAGCTGCCGTTTCTGGGTGCCTTGTCTGTGGCTTGGGGAGGAGGGGGGAGAGAGCAAATGGTGCCGTTCCCAGTTCTGGGAACAAGGTCAGACTGTGCCTGTTGTTAACATGCAGAGGGGAGATTTCTGCCTCGTGACTTGGTCTTAGCCAATATAAGTGAAGATTGGAAATGGAAACAGATCTGTGTTGGTGGCTCTGACAGCAGCACAGGGATCTGGCACTGGTTCTGCTCTGAAGCTATTTCATGCAAAGAAATAAACATGTGTGATAAATTACCACAAAGAGCCTTTTATAGATTGTTCTCTGTCCTGTTTTCCTTTCAGAGAATTACAGCTGCTTTGCTCTTATTTTCTGCTGCAAACAACCCCCCTATAATCAGGGCGGGGGGAACATTTCTGTATAGGGAATCTGCTTGGAAATATTAGGAAAGCTTAGGGCTCTCTGAGCTTTTGTTTGTTGGGAGAATGGGAACAAGAATTTCCATATGCTTTGAGCAAAGCAGGCAGTTTGAAGCTTTCCTAGAGAACATATTTTTAGTGTCTGTCTAACTTCCAAATACACCCCCGATAGGGAAAACAAAGTTTGATTGAACAAAAATACCATTCTCCAGTAGTCAGGTTCTCAATCCCTTTGACTTCTTCCACTGTTCTTTCAAACAGTCCTTGCAAGAGGAGGGAGACTGGGTTTGGTACTACTGTGATATCTTCTGTGTATGGATTATCTCCAGGAAAAAGCTTAGAAAATTATAAAAGGTGATCGTAGAAAAAAATAAGGTGATCTTAGACTCACTGTAGGGCAGACAAGAAAATAACCTGCAAGAGGAAATTATTTATCAGTGTAGGATTACACACCTGCAATAAAGGATTCCAGTAAAAGTTACGTATGGAAAACAGTTCATGTCCTTTTGACAGGACGTGAAGTTAATAGTACATTGAGTATTATTGACCTTTAAACATGAGGCTGAAGAATTTCTGTCGTCATCGATCTTGCAGAATTGAAGTTGTCATACCAGAATGGGCAGAATTTAGTGGAGGAGTCACTTCTGGCCTGCAGGGATAAGACAGAATGAGGACCAGATCTTTATGGTGGCAGAAAAACAAAGAACCCACTTGCTCTCTGCTGCTTGTGTTTTTTGTAGGCTTTTTTTTTCTTCCCCCTGGTTCATTTTTTCCAGTGCTTGCTACTATAAAGACAGCATGAAAAATGACTTGGTAAATATTGCATGTTATTTTAGTAGCTGGTCTTCAGCTGAGATCTGCCCAGGCCCTGCCAGTGTTGGCATTCACAGTCTGAGAGGTTTTCTGTCTGGGTATGCACTACTTTTTCCCTTCACCTCCCCTCTGTCCCTCCAGGTAGTCACACATTTGTTTTTCTTCCCAGTGCTCAGTGTTTGCAGTTTTTGTTTTGATAGGGTTGGATAAGACCTTAAATCTCTTCTGTCCATTTTCTTTTAATTTTTTTTTTTTTTTAATCTAGCTGCTTGCTTGGTGCCAAATTGGATTTTAGGAAATCTTTAGCCTTTCTAGGACTTCTGTCCCTATTAAAGCAGAAGCAGACTCGGATTTTCCCAGACATGGTTGCCTGCTCTGTGTCTCCAGTAGCCCTCAGAGCAGGAGGATCCACCTGGGAGCTGCTTATCTGCTGTATGAGAAAGGCTTTTTGTGGTCTCTGTGTCTCTGGGGGAGAAGCAGCCCGAGCCAAGAAGCAGCTGTGTTTGTGGAGCCCTTGCCCTGCTCCGAGCTCCCCAGCAGGAGCAGCTGCTCGTTGTCATTTCTGGACAACATTTTGGGTTTGGGGCGTTTGAGATGAGGCGAAGGCCCAGCCTGGTGACAGCGACCAACCCTTCTGCATCCTGCAGCCACCACATCCCCTGCAGATGCCGTTCCCCGGGGGGTGTATTTAGGCTGCCGCTTCCAAGGAGAGATTTTTTCGCTCCTGGTAACAGCCCTTTGGATCCTTCTCCGTTTCCTGCCTGCAGCTCCTGAGAGCAGCCCTGCTGGCAGCTCTCCCGCATGCGGGGATCTGGGAGGGGTGTGGGGATCCTCTGCAGAGCAGTGCAGCGTTTTCTGCCCGGGGTTCACCGGCACATCGTTCCTGCTGCTCCCTGGCCGGGGTTATCTGAGGACCCGGAGGCTGCACTGCATAGGAAGCTCTGCAGTGGGACACGGGGATGATAAACAGCCAGATGGATCCCGGAGTGTGCCTGCACAGGAATACTTGTGCTGTAAACACGCCGCTCCTGCCGTGACACAGGCCAGATTTGCTCGCCTTATATGCTGCTCCTGGGAGAGATGGATTTGTTTTTCAGCAGTGGAAGGGGGAATGTGATGGCAGCATTTGCTCGGTCTGATGTTCTCTGAATTGTTTTGTGCAGTGGCCTCTTTACACAGATAAAATGCTGGTTGTGCTTTCGGTCCTAGAAGGCATCTGCAGTGTCCTGCTTTGAGGTCCTCTGAGGCTGACGTGGTAATGATGCTCAAGTGAATTTGGGGAGGAAGTGACCCAAAAAAAGGAGGTGGGAGGGAAATCTGCCTGCCTGCAGCACAATCTCTGCCCGTTGACCAGCATTGGGAGTTATCAGCCGAGCTCTCTGTAGCCGAACAACTTCAAAGCTCCTCCCTGTAAATTTTCAGTTTCCAGACCATCACTGGTGAGTGATGGAAACGTGCTCGTGTCTGGTTGTTTAGGAAAACAGGGAGTTACTCCTTTAAAAAGAGGTGGGAAAGCCTCCCAGCTCTTTCTGCCGTTTTCACTCTGCTTTTGGGTCCTGAGTGGAAGCAGGGGCTGGTGAAACAGCCTGGCAGTGATTGTCCTGTTGAGGTGGCAGAAGTGGCTGCTGTGAGCTGCTTCTAGCTGTCCCTACCAAGCATCTGTTTGCTTTCCCAACAGATCCTTGCAGAACCAGCCTGGTGTGCTCCCAGCAATGCCAACACACCTGATGGGAGCCCAGGCAGTGAAGTGGGGCGGGTGGCAGGAATAGCAACGTGAGGTGCTGTTGTTTGCTGCAGAGTTCAGCAGCTGTGTAGCTGTGCTGAGCAATAAACCCTTGGATATCTAGTGTTTGCTTTCCTGCTCCTAGCTCCAGGATAGTGTACTTGGAGATCTGAGCCATCCAAATGATGCAGAAATTATCAGCCTTAGATAGAAAGAGTCTGCTCTCACAGAAAGGCCATGGAGATAGCTAGAAATGGAAATGCAAACAGCAGCAGTGTTCATGTTTGTCTCTGTTCCTTCTTGTTATAACAGGAACTTTCTGGTCTACTGGAAAGATTTGGGTGCTGACCCCAGGTGCATAAACAAACCTTGGCAGTTCAAGGTGTTGCAGGGTGTGTTAGACTGTGGCAATCACTTTTGACTTAAAAAGAGGGTGATGCACAGAGAACTTCAGCACGGGTTTTTTGGAGAGGAAAAGGGGTGGTGGCTACAGACTTGGGGTAAGGGACTCTTAAAGACAGTGCAAGGGCTGGAACAAACACTCCTGTGCTAAAGGTGACCAATGCAAACTATGCTGTCAGTCTGGAAAGAAGCAGTGTCATGGAGCACGTAAATCTTGGATTGTAAACATTCCCTGTCCCTGGAGACACCAGTGCAACCTGCAGAGTAATATCCTAAAGAGCTAAGTCATTCCTGAGTAAAACTGGCTGCTTCACATTCTGGTATCCAGGAGTCTTAATCCTAAATGCCAGTCTTGTCCCAAGAAAGCCTCGTTCCCTTGGCACCAGCCTGCTTCAACCGATTTTTCTCTCCCCAGCTGCCCAACATGTTTGGTGACCTTCGTTCCACGTTCATTGCTCTGATGATTGGCTCCTATGCTTCCTCTGCTGTGACTTTTCCAGGAGTCAAGGTGAGGCCATGGGATCAGGGCTCGTGACTGGGGGTGGTGTGCTGGCCTCTTGCACCGTTTAGCAACAATGTGGCAAGAAAGAGGCACTCCTCGCTAAAGCACTTTTTTAGAGATGTGCATTTGCAAGATTCAGTTCCTGTCTGTGTATTAAAGGCTTCCCAAGTGACTGCCTCGAGGGTGCAGCAAATAGATTTTAAAAGTGCTAAGTTGAAGTAACAAATTTCTTAAAAAAGGTCTTGAATTTTTCAATCTCTAAGCCGTGTACATGTATTTTTTTTTAATACACACACGTACACTTTGTGTGTTTGTCACCAATGGTTGGCTTTGAAGACAATTTATTGATGGCAGATGGCACTGAGGGGACAAGAGACAGTCACCTGAGCTGCCTGGATAGATCACTACTGGTTCTGAACCAGAGATGTTTGACTGCAGGGTTAGCCTAAGGGGATGTATAAAGTTAAGCCAATCTCAGGCGTGCAGGGGAGTTCCTGATGGCTTTCCAAGGAGAAGGTTCTTGTCACAAAACTGGGTTCTTTTTGTTACCACCTGAGTTTAACCCATTTTAAATGCAGTATGTTCTTTCCTACGAGTTCCTCTCAGACCTCACTCAAAAAATATTGAAGGATCTTTCTACTCTTATAGCCAAAAATGTGTTCCCTTGTGATTTCCAGGTTATATACGACTTTGGGGTCTCCTTCATCCTTATTCTGCTTGTCTGGGCAAGCTGTGCAGGACTTGTTTTCCTCAACTGTTTCTTCAACTGGCCCCTGGAGCCTTTCCCAGGACCAGAAGACATGGACTATTCGTAAGTTCCCTCTCTCCTGGCCTTGAGGGCTAATCCTGTTCTTAAATCTCTAGAAAGTGCTGGCACAAAGAGCTTGGAGGAGAGGACAGGGAACTCCCTTGCATGTTGTTTATTGCTACCACCTCTTAGGCTGAGGATTTACGTCTGCCATTAGCATTATGTTTTATTGGTGAATACCAGCGGAAAGTGGAACTTTCCAAAGCGTAGGAATTACGGAAAAATAATCTGTCCACAGTTATAAGTATTCCTACATTGACCTGTGCCAAATTGGCCAGGGGAAAGTATCTCTATGTGCTCTGGATCCAAAGCATGTGTGGGTTTGTAGATGGAAACTAGTGCCTTAAATCCACAAACAGCCTTTCTGACTCTTGCAACTTTGCCACCTCCAATTCCTCACCCTGTGTTGCAGCTCTCATGCCCTTTGCTACCCAACAGGGTGAAAATAAAGTTCAGCTGGCTGGGATTTGACCACAAAATCACTGGGAAGCAGTTTTACAAGCAAGTGACGACCGTGGGGCGCCGTCTCAGCGTGGGGAGCTCCATGAAGGGCCCCAAGGAGCCGGCAGCCTTGCAAGAGAACAACAAGCTCTGCCTGTCCACGGTGGACCTGGAAGTGAAGTGCCAGCCTGACAGTGCAGGTGTGGTTCCCTGAGTGCCCCAGGGATGCTTGTGCTGGCACAAGCCCATTGGCCTCTCTGCTCTGCTCCAGACCTGTTCATAAGAGTGATACGTGATCCAGGTGTTGCCAGGGCCACGTGCCAGCCACTGTGATGGAAACACAAGTTCAGTTATATAAGGAATCCTGTCCTTGTATCCTTGCCTAAATACAACATTTGGTGCAGCCAGTGGTGGGGACACCACTATGGCAATGGGTGTGGCTGCAGGAGGACAGGGCAGCTGTCTCTTTGGACTGTTGCCGTCATAGAATGGTTTGACTTGCAAGGGACCATAAAGATCATTTCGTTCCACCCCCCTGCCCTGGGCAGGGACATCTTCTACTAGCCCAGGTTGCTCAAAGTCCTGTCCAACCTGGCCTTGATGGTGAAAGCAAATGGTTTTAAGTTTCCTTTTGTTCTAATCCACTGAATCAGGCAAGTCCTCCTTCCTGCTTCCTTGCCCCAGTTACTGGTACCCAAACTCCAGGCATCTGCATCTCTTCATTATGGAAGTTTGTGAGGCAACTTCTTAGAGCTGCCACTGTCACACAGTGTTAGAATGACTATTGAGGAGAAGACCTGCTAGGCCAGAGGTGGAAGCCTCTTCTGAAATTGTAAATGTTTACCAAGGTATATTGCTTTCTTCAGACTCTGTTATTCCTTCTGCAGCTTCTCCCTCCTTCATGAAGAGTGTCTTCAGCCCTATCTTGCTGCTCAGCCTTATCACCATGTGTGTCACTCAGCTGCGGCTCATCTTCTACATGGGAGCCATGAACACCATCCTGGAGTTCCTGTCTGGAGACGAAAGTCAAGGTGGGGGGATCTCTGAAGACCTTTATCTGCTTGCTTGGAACTGGGAGCTGCCCCAGGCTTGGTCCTTGCAAGGACCAGTGGACCTGATTGCTCAGCAGATACGCTGTGTGTGGTGTCCAAATGCACTGGCAGCTGCTGGGAGGGTCCAGCCCCGGGCTGGAAGCAGCCCAGGACAGAGGGGCAGCGAGGTAGACGCTTGAATGTCAACCTAATTTTAGCCCTGTGTCTGTCAGATACCACTCCATGTTATTTCCCCGGGTAGGTTGTTGAAAGCAGCCTCTCAGGGTGGACTGTGATAATTTTTGTTTTAACTGGAAAACCTATTTCATCAGGTGTTTGCTCTCCTTACCCTAAGCAAGCAGGGAGTGCAGAGCAGCTGACTCTCATGACTAATGGTTGGGCTCAGTGGCTCAGCCAGGGGTGGGAGGAGTGAAGTCAGAGCTGTTTTGTGCAGCTTGGTGTGTGCTGGGGAGGCTCAGGGGTGCTCCCTGCACTGGACTCGTCTGTATTTATAGTTCTGATGAAGCACATGGAGCAAACAGGAAAGAGTACATTAGTTTACTGTTGTTCAAAATACCCACCAGGGTTGCAAAACAAGACTTGGGCTTTTTTTTTTTTTTTTAAAGTTGTTTTTGTCCTTTGTAGTAAGATCCAGTTTGAACTTGTTAAATCTGGATTGCATGGAGCTGATAAATCAAGAGGCACTCCTCTGAAAACAGGAGTGAGCTTTGGGGGAGGGAAGGAAACTCAGGAAACTCCAAGTGCCCTGGCATTCCCTGAATTGCTTTGTTTCTTGAGCCTCTGACAGCCTGCAGCATTCAGCTCTTTATCTCCTGGCTCAGGAGCCAATTTAGACATTAAATAGTAAACAGGACAAACTTCCCACTGCCTACCTTTCCCAAAGGTGCTTAGTTTTCTGCTTACCTTGTAACTCTGACACTGGGGGTTTTTATTATTGTTATTTATTTATTTTTACCCTGGCTTGCTCCAGTTATTTCTCTTTCATTTTTTTTCCCTCTCCTCCCTTCGTTGGAATTTTAGAATTAATATTAACTGTATAAGCTGCCATTTCTGTTTAGATCAAACTCTGTACTAGAACAGGGCTTGTGCCCCTTGAGTACAGTGCGGTTTTTTTTCTGTGCCACCTTTAAGATTTCTTCCTATTTTTTCCCCTCCTCCCCCTGAATTAGCCTGGGCTCAATGCAGTGCAGTCGCTGTCTTGGTGTTTCCATGGCATCAGCAAAACAGTGGTATTGTCTGCTCTCAGCAGTGTCAGCCTGCAGGAGCACTTCCAAGGCGCGTGCAGCTCCCTGGAAATGTAATCTGTGTGGATCAGGAGAGGATGGGATGATCTCCCTGGTCCTTCTTGCATGTGTGTGATGTGCTGAGAGAGCTCCCTCCACCTGCAGCTGCCCTGGGGAGCACTGAGCAAGGGAAGGAGGGAGATGAGTCAAATCCTGCAAGTGCTATGGTCAGAGGAAACTTCAGCATTCCTGGGAGCAGAGCGGGAGAGAAGGATGTGGGGAAAATCCTGCAGATAGGTAGCAATGGCTTTAAGTTGCAGTGAGGCACAGTGAGTTCTGAAAAACGGTGAAAGTTCTTCCTGTGCAGATTATGGTGACTTAGAGCTGTCATGAAACCTAGAAGTGGAGAGGGCAGTCAGCCTGTGGCTGCTCAGCTTCTGAAAACCCTCAGAAGGTGGGGAAGAAGCTGAGGGTTCAGTAGCTCTGTAAATGACTGTGTAATTGTGCTGTGGGAAGGCAGGAGAGAGTAGACCTGTTGTGCCTGGAACTTGAAGTGTGCTTTTCATAAGTTGTCACTTGGTTTCAAATGTGGTGACAGTGGGAGACCTTGGTTAGAATCAGGGCTGGAGAAACTCAGCTGTATGACGTGATTGCTTGGGATAGTTTTGAGGACAAGATGTGTAGAACATGAGATGTAAAGGATTGTGCCCTTGTGTGTTCCCTTTGCCTGCACAGGAGCTCTATCCAGCCCTCTGCCATATCTGCTTCTGGTGGTATTTGGTAGGTGTTGTTCTGGCTTTTTGTCCTCAGGAGGCCCTGTTTTGTAGTAGCTACTGTCTTCTCTTCTCTTGCTGACCCCAAAAATTTCATTCCCTAATTCAAGTTGGCCTTTGCACTTGCTGTTTAGAGCCCAAGATTAAGTGTTCAGAAGAGCAGGAAGAGGCAAAACATGACAGCGTGGCTTGCTTCTTACCTTCTATTAAAAAATAACCAGACAACAGTAAACACTCCTGGAGTGTTCATAGAGGGTGATGCCACCTGTTTCTCTTGGCTGCAGCAGTTGCTATAATGAGAGGGGATGTGGGGTCACTTCAGGGTTTGCCTTTGTGGGAGTAACAGGGGTTAGTTTGGAGTTGGAAGTTCCTCTTGGTTCCTTTGCCAGCAACTGGAGCCAGGAAAGTATCATCAGGTGCCTTGCTGAGGTTTGCTACAACTGCATAGGAAAGAAAGGCTTGTTGGAAACTTCTCTCCATTACCAAGTTGATTGGGGTGTAAATCCCAGCTGTACTGCTTTGGCCAGGCCTAGAAATGCATTGGGAGGGACAAACTAAAATTTGGTTTAGTTGTTTTGCTTGCAGTGCTGTTACTTGTGCTCTGTGCTGAGATGGGCAGTTTCAGAACTGCATCCTTAATTTCAGAGCTGTGGCACACCATGACTCACCAGCCCTTCTGTGCGATGCCTAAATCGTCACATGGGCTGCTGAGAGGAAGTGGAAAAAAGCATTACAGGGTGGGGGAACTGCTCAGTAACAGGAGGGGACAGTTGTTCTAAGTCTGCTGGCATCAGCTTTCCCTTAGCAAACCATGGAGACACTTCTCTCATCATTAGCGTGTGTGAAATTTCATCAGTTTGAGTTTTTCATGATTGCTCTCAAATGCTGTGGTTTTCTTTTTTTTTTTTTTTTGCTGCTCATCTCCCCTCCTCCTCCCTCCAGACTTGTCCATTCAGCACAAAATGGGTTAGTCCTCACCTTCCCAGCCTGATTGTCCTTGCTGGAGCTTCCCAGCTGGAGGGGATGTAACTGCAGCTCCCAGCAAGGCAGGAGAGGAGATGACTAAGGCAGGTCTGGCTGTGCAGCACATAAAGCTTGTGAGAACTTTTCCTGTCTGTCCTAGCCAGAATAAATCTCCCTGGCACTAAGAAGTTGCTGTGTCCCACTTTTGGAGCCCTATCTGCTGTTGAGCTGCTGCTGCTGCTGAGGGAATACTAGTGCAGGATCAGAATGGCTGAAGGAAGTGTGCCCAGTATGTCAAGTCTCTGGGAGGCCAAATGATGGAGTGGGGATTTGGTGTCCCAGCTCCTTGAGCTCTGCCTGTCAGCCTGTGAGTCCAGGACGTCTGGACTTTTCAACAGAGAGGTGATCAATGGGGAGGAACAGGATTTTTTTTTTTTTCCCTATTGCTGCTATGGCATCACTTGGACTGACAATTATTTTTAATTTTGTTTTTTTTTTTCCTTGCAGTGGCTCTCTACACTTCCATTTTTGGGGTATTGCAGCTGCTGTGCTTGCTGACAGCGCCTGTGATCGGGTGCATCATGGACTGGAGAATGAAAGAGTGTGACGATGGCTCGGAAGAGAACGAGGAGAGCAACGCTGAGCAGTGCGTAGTGAGCTCCCCACGGGACAGGCAGAGATGTAGCAGCCCCCTCCCCCACTCTGCATTATGTGTTTTGTGATGAAAGAGTGGAAAGATTATTGGTTCTTCAGTATAGAAAAGAAAGCCTGAAGGAAGACTTGATAACTGCAGAGGAAAGGAGCAAACTGTCTTCCATGTCTACAAAGATCAGTCAAGAAGAGCAAATTTAAATTGTAGCAGGAGAGGCTCAGATCTCCCTCCTAGCCTAAGTGATAATAGCAGCACTGAAACAAGTAACCAGATGTTCCTCAGTTTCCACTGATGGAGATCCCAGCCACCTCCACAGGCAGACCTCCAGCCAAGCTGGTTTAGAGAGAGTTAATGTGACGTGGAGAACCTTGCTGTGAGTTCCGGTTGCTGCTGAAAGTGCTTTTGTGACACGGGTTTTTCTGTCCTTCCAGAAGTGACAAGAAAAAGAAAAAGCGTGACCGTCAGATCCAGAAAATCACCAATGCCACCAATGCCTTTGTATTCACGAATTTCCTGCTGGTTGGATTTGGAATCACCTGTCTCATTCCTAATCTACCGTTGCAGGTGAATGGGTGGGGGTGCTGGAGGGGCTGGCAGAGCGGGGCCGGGCAAAATGACAGGCAGGACAGTGCCAGGAGAATGTGCCAGTGGCAGGAGGGCTTTCTGGCACTGCTGGGAAACTTCTGCACTGCTTGAGAACCCCAAGAGTTGAAACAAATAATACCATGCACTTTACATACTCTTGAGAGAACCAACAGAAGCAGCTCTAGTTAAAATGTCAGAGTTGACCCAGAATTTATTCACACTTGGAAGCTTCTGCAGCTGAGCTGTGTAACAACAAATACTTTCCTACCAAGATCCTCTTCAGCAGTGCCTGTATGTTTAACCTGGGCTTGATTTAAGCTGCTGGCAGCTGGAAAATTTGCTGCAAGAAGCACAACACAGGGTTATATGCAAGCAGGTTGTTTCTGCGTCAAATGCTGTGCCCAGTGGTACCTGTGGGATTATAAACCTGTTAAAATATTTATTTTGTGGCACCACCTATTTTTGGCAGAGGAGTTTAGTGATTTTATGCCATACTTAAGCATGCCTTGATGATATAGGCAAACAGATGTAATTTGCTCATACCTGTGTGTTGTCCGCAATAACTCGTGGAAAATTAACTAAATTGGTCTCCACGAGAAAGCACTTGTGATCCTGGTCACAGGTTGCTGGGGACATGTCCTTGCAGCAGTGCCATCTGCAAATGAGAGAGGTCTTGTGTGTGGTTAACTTCAGAGACCCTGCAAAGAAAGGAAAAGCAGTGCCTTGAGACAAGGACAGATTTCTTCCCTTGTGCTGATGTTTCAGGTTTTGGTTCTGGGTTATCCAGTCCCACCTTTGTACTGGAAAGAACAGCTTTTAGGAACGGTTGTGTGTTGGGGTCTGGCACGCCTGGGTGGTATCTCGAATGTGACTTTTTTTTTCTGCTTCTCTTTCCAGATTCTTTCCTTCATTTTGCACACAATTGTGAGAGGGTTCATCCACTCAGCTGTGGGAGGCCTCTATGCTGCTGTGTAAGTCCCTGCTTACCTACAAAATGTGGCTGGCCAGATAAACTGGTTTGGGATGAGAGGCTGTCCAGGTGAGAGGGAGATCAGGAAGTGAAGTCTTCACGGTCAGAGGGGGAAAAATGATGCAACTTGTTTCCACAGTCACAACTAGACATGACAGTAGCTGGACTGAAGTCCCAGCTGGTGCTTTCTTTGTTTAGCAACAGCCAATCCCTTTGGCATAGCTAGTGCAGTGAGACAGGCACAGCTCTGTGTGGGCCTCAGGTGAGACTGAGGTATTGACACTGAGGTTATATAGTAAAAACTCAAGGCTGTTTCTGTCCTACAATGAGCAGATTTGTGCATGTGCCCGGGTAAAACATTAACGTGACTGAAAACATCGCCACTGCTCTGCCCTGCTCTCAAGTTACATGGGTAAAGCATTGCTCAAGGTAGCATTAGTGATGCCTCCTCCCTTTCCCAGGACAGATCATCCCTCCTGTTGTTACTGTATCAGAATTATCGATAGCTGGATCTAAATCCTCTCTTCCTCGTTAAGCAACATCTTTGGTTTTGAAAACAGATCTGCCCCTCTGTCCTGAGCTGTTGGGACAGAGGAACAGAAAGGAGATGTCCTCTTTCAGGAGATCACAGAATCATTGAGGTGGGAAGGGAACCTCTTGAGACCATCTGGTTCATCTCTCATGCTTGAGCAAAGTCAGCTAGAGCAGGTTGCCCAAAATTGCATCTAGTTGTGTTTTGAATATCTCTATGGATGGGAGACTCCACAGACGACTCCTGTCAAAAGTTTTGGTCCCAGTGTCTGGGGAATCCAGACTAGAAAACCCACCTAAGACTCTGCTTCAGAAATGCATAAACTTTTGGTTTTTTGTTTTGGGCAAGGTAGATAAGTGTATGTTGCTGTACATATCAGCTTGCTTGTAAACTAATCATGTTTGGCCATTGCAACTCTCTGGAACTTCCTGAAACGAGGTATTTTTGCTTTGAGTGTGACTTATTTAAATATTTGAAGGCTTCGATCCGCTTCTTTCTTTCCTTCTAAGCTTAGTTTAACCTGACCCTTTTTAAACACTGCTCAGTTGTGGAGAGAGAAAGATATCAGACGGTTCCTGAAATTTGTTTTTCCATTAGTATTATCTGATAGTCATCAATTCAGTCAACAGGGTTATTTAGTTTGACATAGGATCAGACTTGTCCTCTAAAAAGGAAAACACATACCTGTTGTGCAGGTTTCACTCACTTCCAAAGGGAGCAAATTGTTGTGACCAGATAAAAATGATTGCTCAGCCACAAGTGCTGTCATCTGGATAAAGAGGCCCTGCTTTCAACTTGTAAATATCAACACTCTGCTCCCTGTGCAATTGGAACAGTAGTTGTATAAGCACTTCCACCTGCCCACAGTACAGCTGCAAAACAAAACAAGTTCTGGGTTTTATATAAAAGTCGGAGAGCTTAGGATGAGAACAGTCTGGAGAGGAAGGCTCCAGCCTTGGCACCAGGGCCACCATCAGGTATAGCCAAATATCCTGTAAAAAGAGGTGGTTATACCTCAGTCCAGGAGACAGAAGTCCTGCACATTATGCCTGTCTCGGGACCGCGCTCTCAAGTCGGTCTCTGTAAATTAGTCTCTATTAGTTGACTGGGAATGCAATCTGATCTGGGTGATGTGAACAGTCAAGGTGACATGTAATAATGCTGTTGCTCTCTTTGTTGACAGATACCCCTCTACTCAGTTTGGCAGCTTGACAGGGTTGCAGTCGTTGATCAGCGCCCTCTTCGCCCTTCTGCAGCAGCCTCTCTTCATGGCACTGACAGGACCTTTGAAAGGAGACCCCCTCTGGGCAAGTTCTTCTCAAATTTAGTGTGAAAGCTTGGGTGGTTAAGATGGTTTTTGGCTCATTTCTTGGAAAACAAAAGAACTGTGCATGGATCAAAGTTAAAAACAGCTGGGCTTTTACCTGTCCCTTAATCTGCTGTTACCTTGGTGCTGTCCAGGAGACCCTTCTTTGTGACTGATGACTCACTGGGAGGGAAAGCCATTAACTCATGCTGGTGTATGGAAAGGGGGGAAGGGAATGCTTTCCACTAACAGTTTATGTGGTGAGTCAAAATCTGTCAGGTCAAAGTGAGTGAACGTGAGGAGACCTCAAAATACAATACTCTGATCCTTGAGAGCTCTTAGCTCCATTTACCGGTAAATTTTGGATTGCTGATGCTCCTGTCCAAAAAGCCAATGGCTGTTGAGGGGTAGGGGACATGGGTGCAGAGTTCTGGTCTCTAGGCTTTGTGTGCCCATGCCAGCAGCCTCTTGCTCTTCAATCAGCAAACTTGGTGTGAAAGAGCTGCAGTTTTTTCTGTGGAACGAGACTCCCACAGCCATAATCCTGAGCAGCAAACTCTTACAGTGTGTAGCTTGTACACATGGTGCTCTGGGCACAGGAGTGTAAATACAAGAACAGTGGAGGATGTTGTCAATACACTGAGCAGGGCGTGTCCTGGTTTGCCCACAGCTGAGTGACGTGGGCTGGGTTCTGACAGCACAGGATGCGTGATTGGGCTGTTGTCCTCCCTTGCCTGCCTAATTTTGGTTTGCTCTTTTTTCCTGCAGGTGAATGTTGGCTTGCTTGGCATGAGCCTCCTGGGTTTCTGCCTTCCCATCTACCTGGTCTGCTACAGACGCAGGCTAGAGAGAGAAAAAAAGCAGAAGATGGAAGATGCCAAACTTTTCTTCAAAATCAATGGCACTCCCACTGAGGAAGCCTTTGTTTAAACTGGTGCTTCACATACAACCTCCCCTGTACAGGTTCCTACCACATCCGTGGGTTCTACCTGTGGTGTAAGCCAGGATTTTCCTCCCCTGGCTCTGCCAGTCTTTGCTCCTCACTGGAGTGAGGGCCGGACATCAAGACTGAGACTTCCTCAGATGTATGGCAGGAGGAGACTTCCTACTCCTTACTCCAAAACACAGGACACTTTCTCTTTTTTTTTTTTTTTTTTTTTTTTTTTTTTTTAAAAGGCCACACAGATATTGTGTCTTAAATTATCCCCTGATCACACTCTCCAGCAGCAGAGAGTTTGCATAGGAAATTGGGGAGAGAAGGAATAGAGGGATGGGAGAAGAGGGAAGACAGACCATAGTTTGAGTTTGCAGATGTAAGGCAGTGCAGTCTGCTTTCTCCCCCTCTTCCCCCAGCCTTAGCTGACACAGTCTCCGATGGAAGCTGCACTCCCCTCCCTCCCTGAGGCTTCATAATGGTCTTTCTGCTTGATGTGTAGCTGGACCCAGTGTTTTTACTCTCTATCCAGACATACCCTAGACTGTTTCTGAGGCAGGGAAGGGGATCTTATTCCTATGTGTATGAGCACAGCTTCAGTGTGTTGCTAAATGTTGGCTGCTAGCACTGACAGCTCCCAAACCTTTCATTACTGCAAATGACACAGACTGTGAGCAATGGATCTGCCTTCCATAATGAAAAGAAGAGCCTATAGTGGACTGCTGGTCCTAGACCAAGCCTTCAGAGGCCTGGAATTCTTCCTCTTCACGGTTCACAAACCACCTGTACATGCTCTAAACTGTCTGCAGTCCTGGAATCCTTGAGATAGGAATTGGATCTTGTTTACAGATGAAGTGCTTTTGAGACTTGTTGCCTTTTGCCTCTTCCCTTTGACATGACCCTAGGAGGGAAGCAGCAGTGTGTACTTAGTAAAGTGGAGAAGCTTCTTGAAGCTGAGTTCTGGAGCTCCAGATACCTTGGTGTTCACATGTTGTGAGCTGGTGAAAAAAATCAAGAGTGCAGAACACTCCTTTGTGTCTGGTAACTGGCAGGGTGATGTGGTGACGTAATTTTTCCTTAAGCCATGGCTTATTTACATTGCTCTGACAACAGTCACCAGGTTAGTGTGACTGACCAAAATACTGCCAGTTTGGCTGTACTAGGAGCCTTTTTGATGCTCTGTCTGGACAGAGCACGTGGTGATTGATTGTATGATGAAGCCAACTGTCAGAGCAACACACGTGGGTAAAGGTGCCCCAGGCCTGTTCACCAGGGAGGGAACACAAAGGGAATTGTTAACCTGATTATTTTTATAGGGGTCTTGTTTAAAGCAGGCTTTTCTGCCCTGAACCTTCTTGCTGGGGTCGGTAGCTCAGGCCCTGTAGCCTTGTGACTTGTGTTCACACTGTGGGACCTGCTCAGAGCAGGACTGTGCAGGGGTGAGGATGAGCATCCCCAGCAGGCGTGCTGGGCTGAGCTGGTGGCTGCAGGAAGGTTGGGCCAGAAACAAAACAGTTATGAAGATGTGGTGGTGTTTTACTGCAAAGCCTGGCAGGGAGTAAGTCTTTCAACTTCTCTGTGTCTGGTTGGAAAAGTACAAGACTCAATCGCTGTTGGCGCTAAACAGAGGATTAGAAACAACACCACGCTCAGACCTTCCTGAGAGAAATGACCTGGAAACTGGGTGTTAACTCCTCCTCTGACGGCTCCAAGGGTGCAGATGCTCAGCCCAGCCAGGGCTTCACCTTTTCCTAAAGAGCAGGGGAGCACAGAGCCTGGGCAGGGCGGCTGGAGCCCTGCGGGTGCTTTGCCAGCGCAGGATGATGAGGCAGCTCCGTGGGACGGCAGCGCCATCTCGAGTCACTGCTCCCGCCAGCAGTTCCGATGCTGCTCCACGGTACCGTTCAGTCTTCAGCCACTCGATTCAAAAGGACTGGCCACTTGAGCGTTTGACACATTTGTGAATTTATTTCTTTTTTTTTTTCTTAATGTGTTGCCTTTATTAAATGTGTTTGTTCCAAGGCAGCCTTATTGCCTGCTGTCAACACTTTTCTGGAACTTGTTGTCTTTTGGTGATGATTCAGTGACCTTCCCATCTTCTCTTTCTTTTGTGTTGAGCAATAATTAAGGAGGCAGAGTTTTGGTTAATTTTCCTGTTCACCTGGTGTTGTCTCAAGTATATGTTTCAGAGACCCACCTGCCTAGGTTTCCAGAGGGCTTTCTGCATTTAATATTACAATACTTCTAAATATTTTGAGAAGAGTCCTACTCTTGCTCCAAGATATTTGTGACAGGACAATGGCAGATTAAGTACCTTTCTTTAGGAATAGCTCAGACAGGTGAGTGTCTGAGCCACCATCCAGTCTCAGTGTCCTGAAGCAGAGAAGCTGCAGGAGGGTGTCATTGTGCTAACTCAGCATTACTTCCACCTCGGTTTCAGAACATTGAATGTGATTGCTTCCACTCCTATGTCACTTGAATGCCTGTTATAAATATCTCTGCAAAATAGTGGAATAGAGAGTGGCACATTTTCATGAAGTCACAATGGAGTTGCTACTGCCTTTTAGTTTAGCTGCACGTACTTCAAAGAACACTCTTTTATTTCTGCCATCTACCTCCCTACTGCAGTTCCCAGTCCCTGCCCTTTATTAGAAATACCTTCAAATCCAGTTTCCTCTGATAAAATGTTAGATATGTGAGTTTTAGTGTCTCTGCTGATGGGGCATGTTGTTTAGAAGCTGCTGGTCAGCTGTGAGGAGCAGAGCTCATGCCTTGGAGTCACAGTCCTGGTGTGTACACAGGGAAGTTTTAGCTATTCAGAGTTGAACAGACAAGTGGTATCACCTTCTCAGGCCATGCAACAAACTGGGGGAGTCATTGCTGCAGAATGTAGTGGGGAACAGAAGTAGAAATTTTTTTTTTTTTAAAGGGGCTGGTTAAACAATGCTCTGCATCCACTAACTCAGGGAGATTTTAAGTTGCTGTAAATAAGAAAGTTGTGCCAAGAAAAGATTGTTGTTCTGTCTACATGTTTCTGTCTTTTAAGAATTGGTCAAAGATGAAGAAAACTTGCTGGGCTAAGGTAAAACACTGGTCTGACGCTAGTGGGGTTTAACTTATTCTGACAGTTGTGAAGCAAACTAGTTTTAAAAGCAGTCTCAAATATATCTGCATGCAAGACGTGCAAATACTCCCCTGATTGTGGCATAACTGCTGCAGTCCTGCACCTCCTGCAGCAATGGGCCCTTGGAGGACAATATTCTGCCTTCAGCCTCGTGAAATGCCGTAATGCACAGTGCAGAAACAAACACTGGGGGTGGTCCTGTCACACGTGGTGGATCAGGGTCAGTTTGCAGAAGTGCAGGGACGGTGGTCGTGGGAAAGACCTCCATGGCAGCATCCCCAGTGGAATGTAATGAAGCAGAAACCTCGTCTGTGAGTCCTTGCTGTTTGTAGGAGCCCTCAGAGTCAGGGGTGTTGCTGTGTAAAGGTGATTGCACCTTCTGAAAAGGCTGCCCCTGACCTCTGCAGACTCTCACGTGCATTTAATGTGCACCCATGTTACGAAAATACATATAAAAAAATTAAATTCACAGAGTGGGGAATGGAGGGGGAGACAGCTTTTTGCTTTCACTAATCTGTCAGTGCCTAAGCCCTGTTGACACAGTCTTTATAGCACTAATGCATTGACACTGTGTCAAAAGTGGCAGAGAAAATCTGTGCTGTTCTGCTTTAAAAGGACACTTACACTATGACAGTAACTGCATAAAGCTAAATCTGGATCCTTGAGATGAAACTGGACACAGATGTATGAAAAAAAAAAGAGCAAATCTTGCTGAGGCTCCAACTTAACTGCAGTGCTGCTACAGCAACTAAAATGTTCAACTCCCACAGCAAAGCCTGGTCTCTTCATGCTCCATCTACAAAGTAAAATTGCAGGATAATGAGATTGTAACTAAGTCAGTAAATCACTAAAATGTTTTCAAGTAGATTTCCCTCTTGACATACTGATGAATTTGGAAAATATGCTACAAAACTTAAAGCAGATAGCATAGGGTAGAAGGAATGAAATCTTAAAACTACAAATTTTTGTTACTTTTCCCCCCCCCTTTTGAGTTGTTTCTGCATCTGCAGAGCTTTTGGTATTCCCTATGCCCCAATTTAGAACTGCAAAGTACTACTTTTCTACATAGTGGAAATGAGTATTACAGTAGGATTCCTGATGGGAAGGGACTGGTTTTGGTTGTGGGGTTTTTTTTGTGGTTGTTTTTTTTTTTTTTTTTTAATAATAATTAAAAAAAGCCACTTCTGATTTATAATTCACAATGTTATCTTTTCTGGAGTAGCTGAAACAATGTTGTGTTATGTAGCTGCATTCTTACATGTTAATTATAACCCCCCCCACACACCTCCTTGTTTTCCTGCCTGTGCTGCCAGCCTGTCTCTGTGCAATCTGTTTTTATCAGGTGTCCTGTACTCCACGTTGTCACCCTACTGCTGCCTGTCACTTCCTTGTGCCTGACCCTCTGCCACTCACTTTTTATTCTGGAGACAATCCCCTCTTTCAGAAAACCCCTTCTTTAACCCAAGAGCATTACCACCTTTTCCCGTCCACAGAATCTTTTGTGGTGTTTGTCAAAGTTGAATTGTAAGCTCCTCGGGGCAGGCCTGTGTCATCTTCTCTGTGTTTGTAAGGTGATGTACACTCTTGCAGTACTATCTCAAAATAAAGTGTTATTAAGTTAATCATTAGTTTTCCTTCTGAGGCTGAACATAATAAAAGCATTGCTTGCTTCCTAACGAGACTATGGAAGCATGAATGCTTCACAGGGTGTCACCTGCCAAAGGGCAGGACACAGGTTGAATTTCCTTGAATTTTTCTTTTCTAGGTTAGGAGCTAATAGCTAATGCCAATTAAGCTCTACTGGAGAATTAAAATTTAATCTCTGGAAAAAGTCCCCAAACCATAGAGGGCAGGTTGAGAATGAGATCAAGCTCAGTTATGCAGGGTGAATTAGTGTCAAATAATGAAAGATGAACAACTGACCTTAGGTGGGAATGCAGGTGTCAGCAGGAAAGCTGCACGTCTCAGTTATCCCCTCTTGAGCTTGGTGATGCTAAATCTACGGTGGTTTACTTTTCCAATCCAATAATGACAATCCTTGCTCTGTGATTCCAGTGACAAAAGTAGTAAGATTAGCACTCCTTAGTGGTTTTTATTGAGTACAGGTCACGGAAAAGGGTTTTTGCTGTCACCTTCTAATAAATATCTGAGGTTCCTCGTGATGCCAAGTGCAGCCTGGGTGACTGCAGCTCAGCAGTAATACTGAAAACTAAAGACTTGAAGGTGTGATAAATCATGACCTGGTGACAAGGTGGAGCCCAGTACCTGAGGACACTCACCCTGTCTGACTGTAGCACTGACTTATCCCCTGGATATTTGCATTAATACCCTGATCACTGGTCATTCCCCTTACTCGCCTTCCCAAAAGAGGGGGGTCAGGAGCTGACAAGACAACTGGAGCACCTCCCCTACAAGGACAGGCTGAGAAATTTGGGGCTGTTCAACCCACAGAAGAGGTTTTGTGGAGACCTCACAGCCCCCTTCCAGTATCTGAAGGGGCCCTACAGGGAAGGCAGAGAGAGGGACTCATCAGCAGGAACTGTATTGACAGGACAAAAAGTAATGGGTTCAGACTGAAAGGGGAAATTTACATTAGATACATGGAAGAAATTTTTCCCAGTGAAGGTGGTGAGGCCCTGGCACAGGTTGCCCAGAGAAGCTGTGGCTGCCCCATCCCTAGCCAGGTTGGATGGGGTCTGGAGCAACCTGGGATAGTGGAAGATGTTCCTGCCCAGGGCATGGGAGGGTTGGAACTGAATGATCCTTAAGGTCCCTTCCAACCTAAACCATTCCATGGTATTATGACTGTAGAACCTCACTAGCGGCAGGAGGGCTTCGTGGCACTGCTGGAAGACTTCTTGGGATCCCCAGCCTTAAGAGCTGAAACGATTAACACTGTGAAGCTTACATCTCTTGAGAGAGAGAGAGAGACCCTAAAGACGCTGCTATAATTAAAAACATCGGAGCCTACTCAGAAAAACCTGAGGGACTGCCAGCGGACTCCGGCACTGCTGGGAGACCGCTGAACCGCTCTGGGAACCCCAGAGGCTCGGAGAGCCGAAACGAACCGCACCGGTGCAGTTTAGTTTTACGCCTCTTGGGAGAACCCCTAAAAGAGCGAGTTTATACTTCAAAAACCACAGGGAAAACAAAACAAAACAAAAAAAAAACCACCAAACCCGGCGGGCCGCGCTCCCGCCGCGCTGAGGGGGGCGGTGGGCGGGGCCGGGCGGGCCCGCCCCGCGCGCGGCGCGGAGGTGACGCAGCCGTTGCCGCAGAGACGAACCGCCCCGGCCCCCCCCGGCCCGGCCCCCCCGTCCCGGTGCGGCGCGCTCGGCTCGGCTCGGCTCGGCTCGGCTCGGCTCCATCGTCGTCCGGCAGCGGAGCGGCCCGGGGGGACGTGCCTCCTTGTCACCTTCAGCGGGGCTGGCCCGGCCGGGAGGCGCGGCGGCACCGCCATGGTGCTCATCAAGGAATAGTGAGTGCGGCGGGAGCCGCTGCTACCCCCCCCTTCCCCCCCCATCCTTCCTCCCCGCTTCCCAACCTTGGCCCCTCTTTCGTCCCTCCGGTCACCTCCGGGCCTGGCGCGGGGGCGGCCGCGGGTGGGCGGCCGGGGATGGCCCCCGCAGTGCGGCCGCGGGGAGGGTGGGAGGGAAGGAGGGAAGGGGGAGCGCTGTGAGGGCCGCGGCGCCGGTGGGGGCGGCCGTGAAGGTCACGGCGGGGCGGGGGCCGCGGCTGCCGGCGGGCACCGGGTCCGCTCGACCCCTCGGCGGCTCCGCGGGGCCCCCGCGGCTCCCCGGGGCCCTTGGCCCCGCACCGGCGCTGGGCTGTGGGGTGTTCCCGGTGCCGAGGGCTTCGCATCGGTGGAGTGTCAGCCCCGGTGGTTTCTGTAGGAAGAGGGGTCTATGGGAGGCTGGGGCGTCTCGTCCCCTCTGCTCGCTGTAGCGGAGCCAAGTGCCAAGCCTGGGTTTGGTCCCTTATTCCCGCCTGGAATAAGGTAGCGCCAGAATATTTTTGGATGCTGGAAACCGGCCCTTGGAGTTCTTTGCTGACCCTGAGGCTGCTGCGGTTGTTCTGCCCCGCCGTGGGGCTGAAGGGGTGGAAAGCAGGCGAGGGTGTGGAACTATATTAGTCACAGTCGCTTTTCGCAGTCCTCAGTTCAGCAGCTTTGGGCTCGCTAACGTTGGAATATGCTCTTGGACCGGTGCACTTTGGCTGGGTGACTCCAAGCTCTGCACACTCCTGCACGTAGTTCTTCCCTGGATTCTTAAGGTTAATTCAAGTGCATTCTTAAGTTGAGTGCATTCCATCATTTTAAACTCCTTTTAGCTGATGGAAGAGGCTTTCTGTTTATATTTTCCTCTCCCCTTGTGGGATGTGTCTGTGATCCCAATGATAAATTGGGTTTTCAGGTCTTCTCTTAGACACATTTACCTACATGACCGTGCCCTCTTTACAGCAATTACTTTGCCAGATTATGGACCGTGGGGTGGATTTAAATATTAAAACTGTATTGAGAGTTGTACTGATCCTTGTGCTGGTCTTTAAACTTGATTAACTTTTTTTTCCCCAATCCTTAAACCCTTGCTATTTTTATCCAACAATGGGAGTGTAGAATTCAAGAGCAGCAGCAGGACTGCTCTTTGTAACACAGACACATTGTTACCTTCTGTAGCATTAAACTGGATAACAGGCATAAACCTGGGCTAAGTGCTTAGTTTCAGGTGCATGAAAATATAATTAACTCCTATAACCTCTGTTTTGTTGATATTTGCCTATGAATTTACTGCTTTCCCTCTTACAGCACCTTGGGTGGTTTATTTCTATCTTTTTCACGCTTCTGCTCCCTCCCTGTACCACAATAAAGCTCACTGCCAGTGAGCTGTGCTGTGAAGGTGGCAACATCTGTCCTTGGAATTATCAGATTTCTGAGAGTATGAACAGTTCATTTTGATGAGCATCACTTCCAAAAGTAATTTTTCTCGATGTTATTTACCTCACCAAATCAACATGTCTACTGGTCTTTCACACTGCCTGTTTCAGAAACAAGATATGAAGTGTAAATGTTAAGACTAAAGGTTAAAAAAAACAGAATTCCTACATTGGTTTCTTTTTTCAGGCTTCCATTTCTTTTTCCAGAAGGGCCAGCAAACCTTTTAAATGTTGTCATTAGTTACATTGCTCTGTTCCTTTTCTTCCCTTCACTGTGTCCTTAGTAAGACATATGTGGCTCTAAGGGCAGTCAAGGTTGCTGCTGTGCTTTGAAATGAGCATTTATTTTTGACTTGGGACTCCCAGCCATCTCTAAGAGTTGCACATCCTGAGCTGTGTCATTGGATGGGTTCTGGGATGTGTTTCCTTGATGTTGGATGTTGAAGTTGCCCATTTTGCGTCCTATTTGAGCTGTTTGTTGACGAAATCTCCTGTTCCAGGAAGCAGTTGTTTAAGGCATATGGAAACCACTTGTTTTGGTGTGAGCTGGCTGTTTGAAGTACTTTGCTAGGACTGTTTTGCTGTTATTTGTGCTAGTTCTGCTTGCCCAAACACTGCATACAGGTACCTTATAACCTACCTAGTGTAGGTGGTAAAAACATAAGTGATCTGTAACTGCGTGTCATCTGAACTGATTATTCTTCCATCTCTGTGACCCCTTGTCACATCCTCCCTACTCAATCAGAGGGGGTTTATTATCTGCTCCACAGGTATTTTGGGAGACATTACAGAAGTAGAACAATATAACAAAAAGCTGATGTCCCATGTTTTATTGTCAGTCAGTCTGTGTCACCATTTCTGTGCAGATTCTTGTCCTGCTGGTTGTGCAGTGATGGCTTGAACTTTTCGTTTGAAAAAGTCCTGTCAGACTTTCAGACTTACCTTTTACTTCCACCCATCAATGCTGCAGATGAGCTGCATGGATTTTGTTCACTTGTTTGCATGGTTTTGGTTTCAGGGTTGGTAAATGCTGGTTGAGGCCTTGCTTACTCTCCTTATTTTGATTTAAGCTGCATCAGAAGAGCTTGGGGAGAATCAGAGTGTGGAGATTCACTTCCCTTTCCTGTGAAGTGATGGTGATGGCACTGACCTTCCCTGCAGCTGTACTTCCCTTTGCTGCCATTTGAGACAGATTTTAATCTAAGAGGGATCTTAAATGTTTGTTCCTCATCATTTTCAGGCCAACCACATTGTATAATTTCT
Organism: Pyrocephalus nanus; assembly: GCA_038380795.1. Classification (NCBI taxonomy): domain Eukaryota; kingdom Metazoa; phylum Chordata; class Aves; order Passeriformes; family Tyrannidae; genus Pyrocephalus; species Pyrocephalus nanus. Next base: position 5,162,286 of record CM076281.1, read on the forward strand.
CATAAGTTGAGCGAGTTCTGTCCTTAACTTAGGAAATTTTGTTCCCATTGCTGCTCCTGTGAAGCTTTTCTTCCAGATCCTCTTGAGAACTCTTCCCTCCTCCTTCTTTATTACTTGACAACCTATAAGTGTTATTCATTCCTGCATTCTTGGCTTGCTGAACAGACTCTAAACCATTGAACTTGTTTGTGTTTCTGTTTCTTCGTTGATGAACATTAAACTCTAAGATAGATATTCAGATGTAGTGTCTTCCAGTTTCCTAAATGGAATTTCATTAGCCTACACCAATGTTTTTACATCAGGTTTTCTAAAGACAAATATTTTAATTCCATTCCAAAGCCGTTGTTTTTTCCCTCTGTCTTGGTCTTTCACCTTTATTTATCACCCTGTCCTACTTTTCATTCGTGTTATGCAGGTAACTAACCTAAAGTCCTGCTTGATGACAAGGTCTGCCTGTGAAAATCCACTTCCCTTTTTTTGTCCTCCCTTATGTAAGGAACACCATAAAGAATTGGAACCAAAGATCCTCTTCCATCTTGCCTTTTAGCAGATATTTTCAGGAAACAATATATAATAGTGAGTACTATTGTTGTTCAGTGTATCCTACCAGTAAGTGGCATATGGATCTCCAGGAATTGATCGAATCCCATTTAAAAATTGCTTATACTTCCATGTCTGGCAAGGAATCCCATTACTTGATCTACATCAGTAGGCAATGATGTAAAGAAGTACACTTGATTTGGTCTAAAATTTGTTGCCTGCTGATTGTTCTGCTGTAAGGCAGCCATTGTTGCTCCTCCATTCAGTTTTCCACACCATTCATGATCTCTTCCATACCTGAACCTTTTAGCTGTTTTTGATTCCAAGCTGGAAAGGCCAGGTCTGACTGCTTTCTTCTCACATGGAAGCTTTTCCCCATTTTCAGTCACTTTTTTTCCTTCCTTCGCTTGTTCTGTATCCTCTTTGAGATGAGGTGATCAGGACTGTGTGCAATATTCAAGATGTTGATACAGGAGAGACTACAGTGACAGAATAGTCTCTTTCTCTGTGTGTTCTGATATTGGGTTTACTTTTGAACTGCTGATGTTTCCAGATGCTTTTCCATAAAGACACAAGACATTTGTTGGCAGTAGCTAAGTTGGGGCTCAGTAACCCCATGTGTTTGGTGAAAACAAGTGCCTGTAGTGCATTATTCTGCTTTTGTTGACACTGAACTTCATCTGCAGTTCTCAGTAGCTCTTTCTGCAGTACTTTGCAGGCAGCATAAAGCATTGCTGCCATAAGTAATCTTGCATAATCTGTAAACTTTTGCCTCTCTTGCAGTTTGTTCTTGTGATGTCTTGCTGGCAATATGTAAAAAAAGAATTCAATTTTCACCAGTACTGCTTTTTAAAAATCAGTTTGCTAATAAAGAGGACTTTTTTTCCTGATCCCATTATGTCCTAGTTTCTTTGAGACTAATTCCCAAAGAATTAGGAATTCTTCCACCCACAGTACTGATATTCACTTCATATCTGTCTCTTGCATTGGTTCCTTGTTCAGCATCAGAAGCAGAAGTTAAATACAAATCTAGTTTGTTAGAAAGATGCAATATTTTTTAAAGGCCTCAACACGTGTGCATTTATTGTCATCTTTACATTTATTCCCTTTCAAAAAACCCTCAGTGCGATTTTCTGGCAGTTTTTGCTCTGCTATCCAGTCAGTCAATTCTCAGAAGCGTCCAGGAAACCGCCACGTGAAAAGAAGCGAAGAAGTGGCAGCACCTTCCTGTGCAGTGAGCTCTGAGAGGGCCTTCCCTCTGCTCTCTCTTCAGGGCTGTTTCCTGCTGGGTTGGGGATGTGTGAGCAGATCTTCAGAGCCCTGTGGCTGTCACAGAGCTCAGCAGAATCGCTGAGGCCCAGGGCAACCCTCTGCAGCAGCTTGATGAGAAATGAGATGTGACTGCTGAAAGGATGGGTGGGGGGGAACACACCACTGTGTTGGTGCTGGTGGATTTGTAGGCCAGGGAGGTATCACCAGGCAGGGTCTGTTGAATGACAGAGTTTTAGTAGAGGATTGCAATTACGCCCCGTCATGTGCCGGTTCTCTTTGAGGTTATTGTATAAATAGTCTTGGGATTAAAGAGTAGGAGCTAGGGATGGTAGCACTGGGTGGATGCTGGAGTACTGGGTGGAGGGTAGAGCTGTGCAGCCATTGCTGGGAGGAATGTGCTGGGTAAATTTGGGGGTATTTGTTAACGTTCTGTTTCTGTGTTCCCTTTCAGCCGCGTCATCCTGCCTGTGTCTGTGGAGGAGGTAAGTTCTTTTCTTCCGGCCTCCTTTAGGACTGTAAATAAACCTGTGATCAAAGCAGTTTGTATGAAGAAAAACTGGAAAATGCAAGAGAAGGATATAGCTGTCTTGAGGACCCCTGTGAGCTGTTACTCATTCACTATCCTTTTGACCAAACTGAAGTCTGAGGGCACTGATCTCTTATACTTTCAGATACACTGATTATAAATCTTGAGTTGTCAGACTGTTTTAAAGTGCGGTTTCCTTTTTGATTAGTACTATTGTTCTTTTCTAACATGAAGAGGAAGCTTCGGTACAAATTTAAGTTACCCTTTAAACTGTGTGTTGCTGGAACTCTTTGTTTTCAAACTTGTAGGCAAAGATCAAGGATTTCTCCTGATTTATGAGGCTGGTTTAGCAAAAGAAAGATTGTATCTTTCCTAGGACTCTTTAAGACCTGTCCTCTCCAGCTCTTACAGGCATAAAACTTCCTTTTTGTTTAGGTAAAGCTCTAATTGACAGAAGAAGTGTAGTTTATAATGGGCATGGTGATTTGGACCACCAGACTGGCCATGGAGTAGCAGTGCAGAGCCAGTGGCTGTTTCCCTGCTGTTTCCTCTGAGTTGCAGCTTGCCTTTCCCTCCTCCCTCCTGACTGAACACCACTCTTACAGAGAATCTCACCATACAAATGTTTTGAATTTTTTAACCTTCCTAGTAGCGAGGTAGAAATTGAAATGACTGAGTCTACAGCACTTCTGCAGCAGATTTCTTCTTCTTGATGTTTTGGTTTTTTTCTTTCTTGTGATCCTTGGCTGTAAACCTTAGGTTTGCGAGCTCTGATCAAGGGCTTGTTCTAACTCTTGAGGAGAGCTGTGATAACAGCACTCTTGTTCATTTTTCTTTCCTCTGAATATAGCAGCTACTGTGGTGGGCTGGCTCATGGCAGCACTGTTTTAAGCACATCCCTTTTATAACTCTCTACTCTTTCGACAGAACACAGTTTAGGAGTTGGTGTGGGGTGTTCCTGCAGCCATGGGGCTGGCTGGTAAAACAAAAGCAGTGTCTGAGCTGAATTTCTTGTTCCTGTGGATTAGTCTGCTGTGACAGGCATCACATGCTGATGGAAAGTCTAGGCCTCTGATCAGGGAGCTGTTTTAGATCTGTGTTCTGTGTTACAACACCAGAAGTCTGTCTGTTGCCAGCTCCCTACCCGTAGCTTTTATGCTCTCTGCATTCATCTGTTTCAAGCAGCTCTAACAGAAGTCAGACTGAAGTGTTACAGTAGGGATGTTTGGGTCTTTTATTGTGCCTGAGTGCTACTTGTGTGGGGAAATCCTTGACAAAGGAAGAACTAACATGATAACCTTTACCAAGTGAGCAAAGGATGCAAACTTGCAGGTGAGACAAAGCTGTGGGTAAATGGCAAGGCACTCAAGCCGGGTGGACAGAAGCCCTCAGCCTGAATTACAGGAGCTCTGCCCTGGGGGTGATGTGGCTCCGTGGTATCAAGCTGTGTAAAAAAACATATGCAGGTCAGTATAGAGATTGTTTCTTTGAGGGGGTTAGATTGGATAGAACCCAACTCAGGGGTTTTCTGAGTTCTCTGATACTGGGATTAGCCTTCATCCAGTTAAAGCGAGTCCCTGGCTCTGCACTTCTCCCTCCCTGGCTGTTCAGTGCCAGGCACGTTTGAGCCTTGTGTGTGGGCTGGGTGGGGCATTGAGCTTTTTGGGCTGTAAATGAATCTGTTACTCTCGAGCAGCCACCTTGTCTGAGGGTGCCCAGGGCTTATCTGTTTCAGGAGGTGTGTTCCTCTACCCTGGATCCAGTGCTTGGACTGTGGATAGATCCCCAACTGGACCAAACTCAGTTTCTCCTGAAATTTGTGTATTGTCACCATGTCCCTGAGTGATGCCTCTTTTCAAGGTCTGCTGTTTTTTCCCAGGATAGACCAGATTTCAGGAGCCACTTCCATGAGTGGGAGGAGTTCTAAAGTTCACTTACCTTTGCATGTGTGCTGGGGTGATCTGGCAGTGTTAAAGGTGTGCTTAAGAAGAAAGGTTATTTGCAGTGTTGACTCAGAGGATGACTACTGCTCTGCTTATTACTTCACCCCCTTCCTGTGTGGAAAGATGCTGACACATCTGTGCATCACTTGGTCACCACACTGTTGTCTGTACTAAACAGCTGTTAAAACTTCATTGCTTTCAAGGATTTCCTTGTGTACACAACTCTTAAATAGGGCTCTGGAGACTTGTTGTGGCTCTTGGCTGTGTAGCTGTTCATTAAGCATCTCTTGACTAGCAAGAGGACTTCTGATTTCACTTTAATATGGGCCATTTTTGCTCCAAAGACATGAGTTCACACCTTCTGCGTGCAAACTGTTGACAGAAGTCTGATGCCAATGTGTAAAATAGGGAGTGAAATTAATGGTAACTTTGAGGCATCACCAGAAGGTTGAGGGAGTCTTCTGTGTGGTTCTGTGATATGCTGAGGATTCTGTGTTCAAGCTCCTCATCCCTGGCAAATGGAGCTTAAATAGTATGGAATTCAAGGGAAAATTAGTGATTAGGAGGGCACTGGGGAGATCAGTGCTGACTAGTTAGCCAAGTAACTGCTAAGATGGGAATAAAATAGAGGAAGAGAAGCCCTGGTGATGACTAAAAACTTGAAGGCTGGGCTGTAGGAGTTAGACTGTAGCAGACTGTCTTCTACAAGGAAGCTCTGCCAAAACGTGGTCCTGCCCAAGTGCAGGCTGCAAGCTGCATTGCCATGTTTGATACATTGTCCCACTGCAGGGAGCAGAAGGAAAACTCCTTGTTGTATCTCTGGTGCCAACCTTTGCTCCCATCTCCGACCAGCGCCGCGTTGTGCGGTGCCAACGGTGGGAGCGTGGACTCGAGCGGCTGTGTGGGTGTCGTGCCAGCTGCCACTGAAATTCTGGTATGGATTAGAGCTGTGTGTACACATTCTGTGCTGCCTCTTTGTTCCTTTCACATGGGAAGGAGCTTGCCAAACACAGAGGAATCTTATTTATTAATTGTGCTCAAAGCTGCTTTTGGAAAAACAACTGTTCTTGGAGATGTTGAAATCAGGCCTTCTGAAAGAGTTTTTTGGTGTAATGAAGATATCCTGTCAGCTGGATCAGGGGTGTTGTGACACAGAGCAAGGGGGATTTCTTGCAGAAGAGAAGAAGGTTATTTTGGAGCTCTTGGGTCTGCAAGGATGGAGCTGTTTAGAGTCCAGATTCATGGAGCCAGGATCTGTTTTTCTGTTAACCTTTGCAGGCAGATGCTGTAGGATTTGTTCATTGGGACAGTTTTATTTGGGCCTTTTTTATCAATGCGATTAAAGGCTCAGAAATAACAGGGAAGTTTAAATGGTGAAGATGTTAAACCAGAGGGTTTATCCTCTTAGTGTGTGAACTTTGACCCACGTATTTGAAAGGGAGAAGGAATGAATAAGAGATTGTTACTAAGAGGAATTAGTTTGTACCCCTGGAGACCTGTCCTGGGACTTGCTGCAAACCAGTCAAAGCCATTCAGTCCTCCCCTCTAATACTGCATTTATCAAACTCATCACAAACCCTCTTCACTGTGAATGGATGTGTGACTCTAACAGTGCTAAAGCAACCTTTGCTTCTGAGGTTTCACAACTCATCATGTTTTGCTCTTCTGGAGGGAGGTGAATATTCTTTTCTGTATGGGTCATATGTAGGGAGTCATAAGGAAAGCAGTGTGGTGTCTGAAATGTCAGAAGTCATTGCAGCCCAGAATCCCAGACTGAAACCCAACCTGCTGTGCCAGTGCAGGAACTGTCCAGCCAAGCCAGAGCTGCTCGTGTAACCTGGGCCAGCACCTTCTGGAGAGATCCAGCAAAGCTGCTCTTCCAGTAGGAGTAAATGTTTCCATGGTCTTTGTTAGCAGCAGATGGTACAAAACACCAGAGTGCTTGGGAGCTGTTGTTATTTTGGACACTCCGGCAACAAAATTTAACGACGGTAGAAATCTTCCGTCGTTGCTGAAGATGGACCAGCCCAGGGAAGTATTTCTGGGTTGTATTCCACTTTTCCAGGCTGGGTTGCAGTGTGCTAAGTGTTATTCCTGACTCTGGTGCAGAGCTCTGTGCTGCCTAAACAGTGTTCCATTGCTTTGTAGTTGTGTTTTGGAGGGTTTTTTGATTTTGGTGGGGGTTTTTTAAGTCACTGCACTTCCGATGCCAAACACTTCGTGGATTACCCTTTCAGATTGCCTCTCTGTTCTGTTGCCTTTGGCAACAGTTGCTGTTTTTCTTGCTTAAGAGTTCTGAAGACTTAACTCTTTTAAGTTAGAACACTTCCTTTTGGCTTAGTGCTGTAGCTTCTTCATCCTCAAACTTTGCTCATCTAACTCTGCCTCACTCAGAGAGACCTGAGTGAATTTTCTTCATTTGATCATGTTTCTTTTGAGCTCTGCATCCCCTTTTGTAGCTACTAGAGGCAGGAGTGTATTAATCTTAACATCTTATGCAGAGAAGAATGTTCTCTTTTGTTCATGTTCTTGATTTTTTCCTCTGCTCTTCCCTGTGAAACATTTGTTTCATGCGTGCCTCTTATGAAAGCAACTGTATAGTATCAAGTCGTCTGAGTGATTTCTGGCAAATAATGTGCCAAGTGAGTGTCAGCAAGAGACTGAAAAATGAGCTTAGGATAAAAATTTTACTGCATGTTGAAATTCTGTGCTCTCCCTCTTAGTGGTTTAAGCTTGTGGCTAAGAGGAAGTGCGATACAGAAAAAACCCACGAGCCAAAACAAGGATCATAGGAAAAATAAGAGGGGGAACAGTGACAGCATTTTGTAAAAAAAACTTTCTGTGAAGTTCCCTGGGACTCTTCTGGATGCAGTACTGTGTGCTTATTGATTCAGGACTGGCAGTGCTTTACTCTCCATTTGACCTGAACAATTGGGACACCTGTGTGCCAAAAAGAGTGAAAACAAGGGATTGTGTTCCTATAGTGTTCCTGAAGTCATCTGTGTTTTCTTTAAATGTTATCCTGATGTTCCTTTAATCTTTCCTGCTTTCTCCTGATTTTGTGTTGGTTTGGAGCTTGAGATTTAGGGGTTAAAGGTAACTATTTTATTGGCAGTGCTTTCCTTCTAACTACCACTCAAGCTTTGTCTATCAAATGGAATTAAATGAGCTTCTTACCTGGCCATACGAGTGGGTGTCCTTTTTTCTACCCTTTCCCCAGGTAACAAATTTGCCCTTGGCATCATCTGGTGAAGTTATTACTTCTGCTAAATTATATCTGTCATAACACTGTGTCTTTAACTTCCTCAGTATCAAGTGGGGCAGCTGTATTCTGTGGCAGAAGCCAGTAAAAATGAAACTGGAGGAGGAGAAGGAGTGGAGGTGCTGGTGAACGAACCCTACGAAAGGGATGGAGAGCGTGGGCAGTACACACACAAGATCTACCACTTACAGAGGTATGGGAAACACTCTGCTCCCAGGGCTGGGCAAGAGGAACTGGAGGAAGCTGCAGTGGGGTTGCACCAACTGTAAATCACAGATTGTGTAAAGGTTGAAAGACATGCAGGAGTGGAACAGCAGCTGGCAGTGAGCATCACTGGTGCACCTACCCACCCCTGTAAACGTGGCTGTTGTCCCGAGAAAATCTGGCTTTGAGCTTTACAAAGCAAGTCTGATCCTGTTACCCAGTATTTTCATACTTGAATTTGGCTAAAGAGCAAAATACCTCCTAGATTTCAACCTGTTTTCAGCCTCTGATTTTTTTTAATATCCTTCATTATATAAAAAAGGTTTATATTAACATGTCCAGTTTGGTATCTCTGGAGAACATTTTACTGGGGGTGGGGAGAGCTCTACAAATTCCCCCACTGTGCACAAGTGCATATTTCTAGCATTTGCATTCCAGGTGATGTCCTGCCTGTCTCAGAGTGTCTGGGCCAGAGCTCTCATTACATGAAGTCCTTTTTAAAACCCTTTCTTTTTCCTATTTCCAAATTCTGCAGCAAGGTGCCAACGTTTGTGAGAATGCTGGCCCCTGAAGGAGCTCTGAATATACATGAAAAAGCATGGAATGCCTATCCCTACTGCAGAACCGGTGAGTGCCTGAGGAAGGACTGTTGGATTCTGGCTTTTTGATTTCTGAGGGTGGGGGCGAGGGTAGGAGGGGATAAGGAAGGAGGCAACCAGGATGGAAACTGTTTCAGCTCTTAATTCTTGGATTTCTGTTCTCTACCACCTTTCTGTGGTCAGGAAAAGCAAAATATGAGGACTTAAAAGAAGTGCCCTTGCCTGTTGTGCTGCTACTGAGTGACAGTGGAAAAGAACAGACCAAGGAACACGTTAGTCCTGCTGAGGGAACAGATGTGTAACACTGATGAAATAAATATGAGGGATGATTGGAAGTACTCAAGTGCAGCGTAGCCAGGTGGGAAAAGCAGTGGAAGATGCAGGAGGGGAACAGGGCAGATCTCAGGTGCCTCTGGCTTGGTGCAGTTTGGAGGGAGCAAAGTGAGGGGGTTTGCTCAGTGGCAGGATCTGAGCTTGGGGGAGGCTGAACAGGTAATGCTGCAGTTACTTGACACAGCTGGCCAAATCTCATCCAACAAGCACGAAGTGAATCCATGTGTAAGGCAGGGGTGAGGCTCTGGAAGCTTTATAAAGTGGTGAAATAACATCAAACTCATTTTCTGCAGGAATGTTCAGTGTCTCAGTGAAGTTACCAGCCACAGTGTTTAACCACTGCTGCTTTTCTGATCTTCGCTGCTGTAGGAACTAAAAATTTGACTTTGCCTCCAAACTTATGTAGTGCTTTTGGCTGCTTCATGCTGTTTGCATCTTTGAAGGATACATTTGCTGCTAGTTGGTAGTGGTACAGTTGCTATGGGAACTAGAAACCTAAAAATTCCAACGGTACTTGAAACTCAAGATAGAAAAATAATATTTTTTGACAGTTTACTTAAGAGAATTTTAATTGAAGTGTTGTAAAAGAAGGAAAAAGCTTTGCAGTGGGAGAGGAAGGTGTTACTTAAGTGTGTGAAATTATATGTAGCAGTCTTGTGGAATGGATATTTCAAATACAAAATTCAGATCCTGCACGATAAATTTTTAATGTGTCACATAATTCAAGGTGTGGAAACAAAGTTATTTGCAACCTTTCTAATTTTTATGCAGTTTTCTTGCTGCATAATACTTCAATGATCTAGTAAATGTCTAGCTTATTTCCATGTTAAGCACACTGAACTGATTTCAATGTCTGCTTTATCCTCCTCTTTTCCTTCTCCACCACTTTCTGAAACAAAGGTGTGGAGTTACTTGTTTTTTCACTCCTACCTGCTCATCCTTCAGTTGCCCACTGCTAAAATTCCACTTAAGTAAAAAAATAAAACAAAAAAAAAAAGTGATGCTAAAATCAAGTACAAGACTTTCCAACCCAGTCAGAGAAGGTTTTGATATGCTAGAAATGATAACAAAACCAAAAAAAAACAACCCTCAACTGTAATAAACAGCAATAGAATATGAGATAGAAAGGGCTTTGTTGTGGGGGTTGGAGCAGAAGGCAGTTTTGATGCGGAGGCTGAGAAATCTGTTTAGAGAATCTGCCAGCCTGACATGAATCAAGGAAAGCTCAGAAAAGTTGCTGAAGCCTTCCCTTGGTGCTCTTGGGCAGCAGGGAGGAACCTGTGGATGTGCTGTGGGGTTCCCTGTGCTTTACCATTTTCCTGTGGGATGCTCTCCGGTGTTCTGGTCGTGCGTGAGAAGACCTTGGATGGCCTGCTGGGAGTCTTTGGGCAGCACAGGATGCCTTGCTGGCTTCCAGCGAGTGGCAGGGCTGTCATCCCTCTCACCAGAGTCTGGAATTTCAGAGCCAGGGACACAGCAAGACCTGCAGGAGCTGCTGGGGTTTGTGCCTGTGTCCTCCTGGAGCAGGGGAGTGTCAGTGCTGCTCCCTGGGGCACTGCTTTCTTGCACATCAGCTGTTACACAGAGCCTTCTAAAGTGGAAAAAAAGCATCACTTTTAGTTAATTGTGCCTCATGGTATTCTGTTTTTATTATATAAGATCATCCTTCTTACATTTCCCTGTATCTCCCCGAAAAGCTCAATTATTACTTTATTATGCATATTATGTGCCATTATCAAAGCAGTACTGCAGATTGAGGGGATTTAAATGCCTGGTTTATAACTTCCTGCAATTCTGCACACTTGCTTGTGCTGTAATATGTTGTTTTTATGTGCTCTGAATGGAAGCCTCGCTTGGCTCCTTTGAGAGCATGAACAGTAAATGAGGTGGTTGTTGTGTGCGTTCACAACTTCTCCAGTAAAAAGTGATAAGGGTTGTCTAATACTTCTACCTGTGGGCTTGTGCCAAGGAGAACAGTGTTCCTGGGTGTTTTCTGCAGTCTGATGTAATGTTGCTTAAATGTTTTTAGAAAAGGAATTTGATGTGTGTTCCACTCCTCTGAGTAGAAGTGTGGCCTGTGGCCAAATGTCGAGAAACTGAGAAGTTACAAGTTCAGCTGAAATGTGGAGGAGTTGTTGCTGTAACACCTCAAGAGCAAGTCCTAATTTGTAACAAGCTGAGCATCTGAGTTTTAATGGACATTTCTAAAGAGATTAATTTGTTTGCTTTACAAATGAGGAGTCTTCCCCACGGGGAAGAAATTAAGAAGGTGAAGGAACCTGTTTTAAGGCGGCTGCATAGTCGTGGTACATAGTCATGGGAAGGTGGGAAGGCCTTGATTTATAATTATGGCTGGTTTAGGCATTATTTTGTTGGGACTAGCAGGAAAAAAAACCTTCCTTCCTGCAGAAATAATGTTCTTTGAGATTAAGTTCAGCCTTTTAAGAATTAACCTCAGCTCTGCTTCCTTGTTCTCTCCCTCCATCCCAACACGTCAGTCTAAATAATTGGCCTTCTGTAAAATTGCTGTAAAAAGTAATTTTCAGACTGCTGGGGGTTTGGAACAATCCAAGGCCCAGCAGTAGGTAATTAAGGAAGCTGGATGTGCATGATGGGTGATTTGGGATGGTAACTGTCTCCAGGATGTTGGGTTCAACCCAAATTGCTGTTAGATAAAGCCCTTGTGTTAAACTTCAGAACAGAACAGTGAAGTTCCACTCCAGCTTCAGCCTTCCTTAGTCTGGAGCAGAATTGCTAACGTGCCCTGATGGCTCAGGTGGAACAGATGCTGACTGTTACAGGATCTTTAATGGCTTTTTTGTGTTGAATAATTGAGCCTCCCTGTCCAGGGAGTTTGGTTACCATGAGCAGTAGAGATGCAGAGGGTCTGGTTACCCCATGCAGGAACAGTGAGGTCTGCCCTGCCCTGAAATCCAGCGTGTGTTTGCTCCAGAACTATGGGGAGGTTTCTTATCTGCAAGCTGAGAAAGGATTGGTAAAATGCCGTCAGCTGAACATGCACTTATTCCATCTTCTCATCCAGCTGGCTGGAGTCCAGGGAGCACAAGTGGCAGTACATAATTAATTGCTGCTCCTCTGGGTTTCTCCAAGTCTGAGAATTTTCAGAGGAGAAGGGGGTGAACTTCACCGGGTTTTAACAACTTCCATGTTTTTTTAACTCAGTGGTAGCAGCAGCCCCCTGGGAAGCTGAAGCTGCCCCTGTTTTGCTGACAGTGGGAGGAGGGCAGTGGTTGCTGTACAGTCTTTTTTCACTAAAGTACTGTATCTCTTTCTTTTCATGTGTTGATTTCTTGGACCAGTTATTACAGTAAGTATTGCTTTTACTAATGATCTATGGAGTAATGTCTGAAATGTTCTGGATATAAGGAGCTCTTTAGCTAAAGGCACTTCAGCTTTTCCCAGTGTGAGATCACACAGATTAACCCCCCTTCCCAACCCTCTGTGGCCAGGCCAGGGATGTGTCAGTGCTGCAGCAACGCTCAGCTTTACACATGGGAATGTGCCACTGCCCCCACTGCCTGGGGAAACTGAGGAAGAGCCATTGGCCCATGCCATGATGTCCCTCTGAGGAATGGTTTCTGAATTTGATATTTCCTTTTTACCTGCTGTTCCACTGGCTTGTGCTTTTGTTTCTGCTCCCTTGAGGGAGGATTGGGTTACCTTTGGAAGTCCTGCCACCCACAGTAATAGTGAGAAATGGAAAGTTTTTTGCTTACTTGGCAGATCTCCGCTTCTTGTCCCTCCCCTCTGCAGTGTCAAATGCTCTCAGCACATCAGTTAAATATTGTTATTAATTTGAAGAATTGCATCAAAATATGTACTCAGTGCTAGATCAATAATCTCTTTGAAGAGGTGGTTTCTGCCTAGTTAACTTATGTTATCCCCTCTAAACTCTGAAAAGAGTGACAGATATTGTCCTTTAAAGAAAAAGATATTTATAAACTCCAAATGTTTCACTAAAACAATGGAACTTATGTTTTTTCAGTGAACAGCTTGTGCTTTATCTGATCTTAGCAAAATTAATTGATCACTAATTCCTTAAAAGCAATGATGTGTTTACAGATAATTCTGAAATTCCCTAATTGAGACCCCAATCAAATTATAATTCTTGTAGTTGACTCTCCTGATGCTTATCTAGCTAATAAGAAGACAAGTTACATATCCTGAGAATAACAAGAAGCTTTATTTTGATGACAGAATGAGTATATGAAGGATGACTTCCTGATCAAAATTGAAACCTGGCATAAATCAGATCTTGGAACACAAGAGAATGTAAGTACTTGTGTCATGTCATTTTACTCATCTCTTTTAATGTCACAGTGCTGCTTTCTGTGCTAGATTAGAGAACTGCTGTATGGATCTATTCACTGTGTTCCTGGATTTGAAATGCTTATCTCACTAGCAAGGCAGAGCCTCCTCCCTTTGGCTTCTCACATTTGTGAATAAAATTGGCCCCCAAACCCTCGTTCTGTGTGAGCTCCTTTGCTCCTTTAGCAGATCTCCCACTGTGTGTTTGCCACAGTGTCCCCTCTGTGTGCAAGGGGAGCTCTGGGTGTCTGCACCTCCTGCTGGCTTTGGTAACGTTCTGCAGTTCAACCGGGTAAATTGGTCTTGTTCTCTCACTGCAGGTGCATAAACTGGAGCCAGAGGTATGGAAGAGTGTAGAAGCCATTTACATAGACATTGCTGATCGGAGTCAAGTCCTTCCCAAGGTATGGTAGGTGGGTAAGAGCTCTCAGTGGGGGAGGCTTTGTGCTAAAATTGGGATAATGCACAACCTGTGTTCCCAGGAATGGTCTCAGGTAGCAGCACAACTGAAGGCATTCCTTAAAAGTTCCTGCAAGCTGGAGGAAAAGCTTTTTTAAAAGCTGTGTCAACACTGTTGCCTTCTTACAGTGCATGTGACAGGGTAGTTCCCTAGCACTGCAGCTGACTAAGTGTTTGATTAGCAGGAAATGACACTGCCCTTTCCAGACAGGATCTCTCTGAGCCTGCCTCCTTTTTGAGCCTGACCCATGGCTACACAAGTCACTTTGTTCTAAGAATCACTACAGTTACTGTAAGAAAGTAAGGAATGTTTCTGTACTAGACTGGAAAAAACCTCCAACTGTATGAAAATGGGATGTTGTTTTGAGTTTCCCGACTTTAAAACAGTGTTTGATACCATATTTGATACCTGTTCTCAGACTCGGTCTTGGGTATTAAACCAGCACAGGTACTTATTTTAGCTTTCCTTTCCACTGAAGATGTGAGAGTGAGCAGCTGGGTTACAGTAGGAGAACTTGTGTTTAATCTTGTGGGTCTGTCCAATAGGATTACAAGGCAGAAGAAGATCCAGCAAAATTCAAGTCTGTCAAGACTGGACGTGGACCTCTGGGTCCCAACTGGAAGGTTGGTATTGATGAGATCAGGGGCTGCATCAGCTCATGTGACTGGGGCACAGATGCTGGGGCTTGGAGCCAAAGATGTAACTGTAAAATGCTGGATTCACCTCTGTAGAAGGAAACAGGGAACTCAGCTGGGAATCTGTTCTGAAGTTAAAGGGAATGGAAGAGTTTGGTACAAAGGAATCGCCAGAGCTGTCTGGTGTTCAGCCCAAGGGTCCACCCAAGAGAATTCGAGGATGAAATAGCTGAGTAATGCCCAGCAGTATTTAACCTTTCACTGAAATCCTTGGAATGTGAAGACTCTACAAGTGCAAATGTGATACCAGTCTTTAAAAGGGACCCTGAATGGGATTGGGCAGCTCTAGGTGTGCAAGTCTGATCTGGCAAAGGCAAACTTGGCAGAAGCTGAGGCTGATACAATTCACTTGGAAAGGGTGGATATGGCTCCTGTAAAAGGAAGTAGGAAGCCTTATGGAGTTTTCTCTAGGAATTAATAATTATGTGGGTGACTCAGGTGATACTATCTGTTTCCAAAATGTTTTGGGTAGGGACACTTTGTCAAGAGACTTTTAAGGAAACCAAGTAGTGTCATAACAGTGAAAATACTGAAAGGCATTATTTTAATTGAAGAGAAAATGGACAACAGAGGAGGGGAAGGAATAATCCACTCTCAAAATGGAGGGAAGGCAGCCTATGTAGAAAACCAGGGTCTATTTTCATCATGCTGTTCTATACCCTGAAAAAGGGTTGACAAAAGAAGTGACAAAACTAGTCAATAAAAGATAAGCAAGGTGTAAGGATGCAAGAGGATTGTGAGGAATTGTGGAAAGACTTCATAGTTAGGACTGAAAGAGCTGCTTTCCTGGAGGCACTTGGCCAGAGTCTTAATGTGAATATCTTTGTGTCTTTGCAGAAGGACCTGGGGAAGCAGTCAGATTGTCCATACATGTGTGCTTACAAGCTGGTAACAGTCAAGTTCAAGTGGTGGGGCCTGCAAAATAAAGTTGAGAACTTTATACAGAAGGTGAGTTATTTCATGAAGGGAGTTGTTAAAAAGGGGCAAGTTTCATCTTCTACCTGCTGTAACACCTCAGCAGCTTCTAATAGTGTGTCCTGCCTGGAGATATTAGCTTGAAATTCAGTCATGTCACCTCAGGCAGTGTAGTCAAGGCCTCTGAAATCCTGCAATGAGTTAAACATTGATTCGGTTTGTTGCTAATCCAAGGGCAGGGCTGGCTGATTGTTCTGTGAATTGGCTATTGAACCTTTCTGACTCCAGTGTGTGAAGGTAAATTGGCTGTTTTGCAGTGTTTAATAAATCAGCCTGAGAATTGCAGTCACTTGGATCTTGGTTTGTGAATGAAGAGATGATGCATTTATACTAGAATTACTTTGCTTAGGGGCAAGACATTTTTGTGGGGAGATGGGGAGATAGTTACAGCTTCAGCTCTTTGATCCTGATCAGCTGAGCGTCTTTCTGGCGAGTCCTAGCCCTGTAGTCATGTTTCCCTCTGCTTGAAAAGCAAGCAGAGGGTAGGAAACTTCATTAACTTAAAGCAAAATTGGTATCCTGAAAAGAGCTTTTTCAGTGGCAGAGCCCATAACCCATGAACTGCCCCAGGGTGCTACAGCTGGGAATCAGGATGTGTGATTCTCCAGGCAATCCCACGTTCATAAAACACCAGCACCTTCAGATCACAGAGGCTTCTCAGGGGTTAATATTGATAAACTGCAGTGCTGCTCCTGCAAAAGCAATTCTCTGGTGATATAATCTAAGGAGAACTCCAAGGGGGAATGACCATGGTGGTACGAGATTTCAAATACCTGTGTAACAAAAGCCCTGAACAAAGCAGTGTCTTCAATCCCTTTCTTTTTATGAGTGTCTGCAGGTTTGGTTCAAAGTCGTCGAGCTGCTTTTGATAAGAGCAGGTTATCAGATATGAAACCATAATTGGTAAAACTGAAGTGTCCTTCCTTAATGAGGACTTTGCAAGAGGCATTTTATATCCATGTCTAATATAATGATTTTGTCTGGCTTATCTCCTACAAAATGGAAGTAAATTGCTTCAAACCTGAAGCAGCTTGTGCTCATTAGTTACCTCTGCTTGAAGGTTTTCAGCAGTGGAAAGCAAGTTTAGGCATTTTTTTAGGTCAATACAAAAGAAAAAAAGCAAGATAGGTGCCTGTCAGCCCTTTACATTTCCTAACTTCCAGTTTTTAGCAAGTTTAAGGATTATTTTAAAAATACCTGTTTTGTGTACCTTCAGAACAGCTCTCAAGCTCTAAGTAAACTCAACTTGGAGCACTTTTTTCAGTCTGAACAATACTGCCAAATCAAAAGAAATTATTTAAGTATTCACTGATTCTTTCAGTGCAGTGTGCAGACTGCTGTCTAGGCTTGGGGGAAAAAAAAAAAAAAGACATTTTCTCTGGGGATTCAAGGCTCTAGATTAGATAATCTGTTAAAAGAATAAAAATTAGCTCTCTCCAGTTTCCAATTGTGGCAGCTGTGTAGAAAGGTGGGCGAGGGAGCTGATTCCTCAGTGTACACATCTCTGAAAATTGCAACAATCCGGGCAGATCCATGGAAATTGCCCTGTGACTAAGCTCGTTTGTGTTTTACTCCTCCTCCTTTTGCAGCAAGAAAAGCGTCTCTTCACAAACTTCCATCGGCAGCTCTTCTGCTGGCTCGATAAGTGGGTTGATCTGACCATGGAGGACATTCGTAGGATGGAGGAGGAGACCAAGAGACAGCTGGATGAGGTCAGTGGAAAAGCAGGGCAGGTTGTGGGTTGTGTGAGAAGCTGCTTCTCTCCAGTCCAGTAGAGAGGAAAGACTGGTGCATTGTCAGAGCATGGTGTGTGCTGTCCTCCTGCTATCTGGGTCATGCTGTGTGTGGTTTGAATGATTGGGCCATGACTCCATCGTGCTGGCATCTCCTTCTGATCGTTATGGACTTCTGTTTGTTGTTGAGCCAGTAAATGTATTGAACCACAGGTAATGAGGGTCTGAGTGTCAATGATTCATTTACTGCTTTAATAGCTTGTGATCGCTTCTACCCAAAGCTGAATGGTCGATTTTTGTCCTCCTTGGTTGCCAAAACCCAGTTGAGTAAAAGGGTTTTTTTAGCTCTAAGTCCTATAAGCAGGCAGTGAGGGTATGTAACAGGATTCTTACTCAAAGAAACACAAGTTTGGTAATAATGAGAACCTTGTTCTATGATTTGTGTCCTGCACTTCACCCTTCCCTCTCTTCATGCCTCGGGATATTTCAATATAGTTTCAAGTACACTCTGCCCCTTGGATAATGGCTCCAAATCCTGTAGGGAACCTGCAGCTTAAGCAGGAATAGTGCCTGCACGTGCATTTCACAACCACTGGTTTGGGATGTTCAGGGATAATCAATGTCTTACATGCAGGAGGTAGCTTAATGTGTTCCATACCGATAAATTGAGATAACATCTGTGAGAATCAGTACTCAAATATTGTTTCCTCTTTCAGATGAGAGAAAAAGATCCAGTGAAAGGAATGTCGGCTGCAGATGACTAATATGACTCCTTCCTCGTGCACTGTAGGTATCAAGGGAGTTGGACAAACTCTGTATTGCTCTATTATTTAATAAAAAAAACCCAGAGAAGTCTATGTAAGAAATGATCCAGTTTATAGCTCCTGACAGGCAAATCTGTGGTATTGATTGTTTTTGTAGTGAACCCGTTTCACTGGCAGGTTGATGAGCGAGTTTACTGTCTTGTTTCAGATCTGTTCTGAAGAAATGTCTGAGTGAGAAGTGTAAGAAAAATGTGTTAGAACATTTTGTAGATTTTGCTGCTGTTCTTATTTCTGTAGTGCATGTGTTACTTCTCATGACTTGAACAGAAAAATTTTGGGTCTCAAAAAAAGAAAGTTGGACCTGCAAATACTTGGATACGGTTGGAAAAGGAACATTCCAAGAATATTGGGAAGGAATTTATTTCTTGCATTGCTCGTTAGCAGTATTTAATAATGGGCCAAGGCCTGGAGCAACACTTCACACTGCAAGGGAAGCAGCAATGACAAATTTAATGCTTTTGACTTGTTCTCTTTCTATTCTGTCAAATTATGTCATCAATTTGGGGCTCGGTTTTGGTGAATTTTTCTTAGACACTGTAGGAGAATGTGGTATAGTGTTAGAGAAGTAAGAAGGCAAGGAGCAAGAAGAGATTGTCCATTTATGTTGAGAAATCCAGGTAACTAGCCACAACTTTTCTAGGGCAGTAAAAGACCATCCTAGTTATCCCTGGGAAGAACGGGGTGGGGCAGAACCACATCCTCCTGGAGCACTGACTGTTTACCTCTGCTTGTCCTCTGTTAACTGCTGGTTGGCTGGTGGTAGGTGGGGAACAAGGTGAGGGAGTGCCTGAAGGGGTGTGTTCTGATAATTTCTGATGAATTCTGATGATTTTTTTAATGCAGCTTCAACCTTTTCATTTCCTTCTTCATTCCCATTTGCTCTGGGTTGGTGCTGCATTGCCATTGTCTGCCTGGTGACAGCCTGACTCACGTTTGCTCTCTGAAGGTTGTCTGACACTCCTCTTGCCACTCTGCTCTTCCAGAGTCATTCTAAAATGTTTCCCTGTTGTCTCTTTTAGTTTCAAGACAGTCATCAGGAAGGCCCAGGGAATCCACACTCTTGACTGACGGACCATCTCTGGATCAAGCCCTTCTCTACCCGATCGGCAGGCGATTTGAAACCTCCCATAGCTAATTCTAGATGCCCCTTAATATTGTGAGCAAATAGACCGTCTGGTACTAAGCACTCCAACGTTAGCACGTGTATCCCCAGGAGGCAGCTCCTCGGAGACGTGTGACTTAGAGATCGCTGTATTTACAACTCCTCCCTCCTCTTTTTTTCATTGTGTTCAGACCAATTTCCATGTGGCCCCGGTTGATTTCCAAGTGACATTTTTAGCTAAAAATAGTCTTGTGATGTGGTGACTTAGATTTTCTTTTTCTTTTCTTTTTTTTTTTTTTTTTTTTTAAAGTTTTTTTTTCCATGTGGGATAAACTGCCACCTTTGTTTCTGCCCAGCCCTTCACCGTTCTTTGAATGTCTGTTTGGAGAGGGAAATTCGTCAGTATTTTAGAGTGCAAAACTATTCCACAAAATGCTCTGCTTTGGCTCTTGCTCCCAGGGGGGAGATATTTAATGACAGATAATCTGAATACATAATGAATAGTAGCCAGAGAGAGTTCCTGGTCTGTGATGGGTTGTGATCCATGGCTCCTGCCTGGCATTACTTTGTTCTGTCTTAGCATGCATGGATTAAAGACTGCCCAGGAGCTGGGATCAGCATCCCCGTGGCTGGCACCTTCAGCACTTCCCTGTTGAGTTTCAATTTAGGGGTCCATGGTCCCTTTGGTCCATGTAGCTCTGTTGTCCTCCAGCTGTGTGTCAGTCTTACAGAATCTTTCTTGGCATATGTTGCAACTCCCTGGTTCTTTGTTTACCGAGAATTCTCATAACTTATAAAGCTAAAGTGACTCTGACTAATAATAATGTGATTCTCCCTGGATCAATTGGGATGTTGCAAAGGCTGGTGTACAAGTAAAGTCTTGGTATCTGGTTACTCCAGGTGCCCGGGGTGGTGGTTCTGCTCAGCAATAATATTCCTCCCATTGCAAGACTGACTAAAATATCTCCTTTTGTGCTATAAAAAAAATAACTTATAAAAACCTGCAGTTTTCTAGGATATCTGTTGGTGATTATAAATCACAAAGGATACTGTTAATGTAAAGAGCTGTGGTTATTTAATGAACTCAAATACTTTCTGTAACTATCCTTATGTTGATATCAGCTTTAGACAATCAACTAAGCAGAACAAAGAAATGCTGCTTTCTTAAATACATATGAGAAAAAAAAAATCCTTCTTCTTTGCTAATGCCCTAAGGCACAATATTTGATTTTTCTTTTTTTTCCCCTAGTAGTAATAACTTTATTTTCCACTTCTGTATTTGGCAGCACTAACATGAAATACTGAAATGCCAAACAGTCGTGGGTGCACCACCACTTTTGAGGAGTCTTTTTAGCATTCTGTAATGCACCAACTCCTCCAGCCCTTCCTGCTCCTGCAAGCAGGAGATCCCGAAACGATCCCATGCCATGCTGAGCAAGGGCTGGGATCAGAACTGTTTGCAGAGCGAGGGAAGACAGGAATGCTCTGGAAGGAGAGGATGGCGTTTGGTTTCTGGGGAGGGGGCAGTTTATCCCTTTATTTTTAGTTTGTTATTTTGCCTTACTCATGTCTAAGTGCAATAAGCTCTGAATTGTACCAGTAACTCTGGCAGGCTCTTCTCAGTGACCTCAGACGGTTCTGTGGGGTTGGGGTGGGGTTTGAGGGGTTTTTAGCAATCTCACCAGGCAGAAGTAAAACGAATTTATTGTAAAATAGGTAAAGAAACTAAATTTTAATCTGTGAGGCTATTTGGGACCAGGATGTTTCATGGCATGTTCTGTAGCTGTTCCAGAAGTTTTTGTAGGAGTGTAGGCCCCAATTAGAGTTCTTTCAGTTTGAAGTATTTTTAACTGAGAATTTATGCACTGACTTCTGTTCGTGTTTGTTGGTTACGTTTCGAGGGATTCTTACACTTGAGGGCGACCTGAGAACACACACAGCACACTTGTTCTTTCAGTTTGTGTTATCCAAGAGGCTTTCCATCCGATGACACTAATCGCCGTGGAAGCAGATTGTAACATTCCACCGTGCAATCCTTTTTTGATCCTCTGATTTCAGAGTAAGAGCTTTTACACAAAGCTTTCCTGATTAGTGGAAAAACTTGGAGGCGGGGGGGGCGGGGGGAGGAAAACTGCAGGAACTTCAGCCTGAATACTCCCCCCCCTTCCCCACCGCCTCCCTTGCCCCGTGTTTTCTGTCCTTCCAATTTGATCCGAAGTGGAAGGATCCCTCAGCCTTGGGATAGACAAATCCTGTAAAGACCCTTCAGTCTCGATGCTTGGTTCCTGCTAGTGAGCATAGCAAAGATCACGCAGCGTTACCGTGCCGTATCTCATCAGCTTTGGCAAGAACCCCTCGGCCTGTCGGCTCCCGGCGGGATCGGCACTGGGACACTGGCCCATCCATGGGCGATGGATGTGCCGGGACCCTCGTTCCCATCCACTTCTTGGTGCGTCCGAGGTGGATGGATACGCTGGGACCCTTCCTCCATCCACCCATTGGTCTGTCCAGGGGCGATGGATGCACTGGGACCCTCACTCCCATCCAGCCCAGGTGGGTTTGGGGGTCTGGAGGCAGGTCCCTCTCCCCAGCCTGGGCCAGACTGGTTTGCTGGCAGGGCCGCTCACCCCCCCACATCCCACACCCCTCTGGGTTCATCCCGCTGGGCCTCCCGCCACGTCCCGATGGGTTCATCGTGCTCTTTTCCTTTGGCAAACACACACTTTGTAGAAAGGGTTAGATTATCTCGTCGTTTCTTTAAATGTGAGTTTGTGCCTTTTTTGTCTCCTAAATCTTCCAATACAGGCATATTGGAAACGAAATCTAATAAAATACTAGACAGAGCCTCCCGCCTCCGCCTCCTTTGTTTTTTGGGGGGGGTTGGGGTTGGATTTTTGGGGTGGGGGTGGTTTCTCCTCGGTGCTGCCGCGGGTCCTCCCGCCCGCCTGGGGGCGCCCTAGCGCGGCGCTGGCCCGGCCCCGTCACGCGCGCCAATGGTGGCGGAGCGCTGAGGGCGGCGCGGAGGCCGCGGCCGGGCCGGGCCGTGTGAGGGGACCCGGACGGGTCTCCGCCGTCCCCGTCCCCGTCCCCTCGGCAGCGCTTCCCTGCGGGAACCCCCGGGCATGGAGCTCGCCGGCCCTCCCGTGAGGGAGCTGAGGTGAGCAGTGGGCGCGGAGGGGCGCGGGTCTGAGGGCAGCTCCTGAAAGTGTAGCCAAGCGGTTACGTAAATTAGCCGAGAATTAGCGAAACTTGTGTTTGTGCTTATTACACGAATTGGCGGCGTTGCGTAGTCATATGAAAGAGAGGAGAAAAGCTGATTTTGTGGTTTGGGAGGCCGGTGCTGGGGTGGGTCAGGGAGGCTTAGGGGGCATTGCTGGTCCCTGCGGCTGCCCAGAGCCCCTGAGTGTGTAATGAGGGCACGGGATCTGCGCTACATTATAGACATTATATTATTATTATATCTGTCTGTAACGCACCGGCTGCCTCGAACTTGTCGCTTTTGTGAGGAAGAAGGAGCTTGAGTAGATCTTTGGCATCTGCTTTTACGGTGTTTGTATGTTGTGTTTTCCCTGTGTCGATAAGTGCTGTCCTGTGGGCTCGGTTCGCTTCAGAAACCTGCTTAGAGGGTAGTTGGGTCACTGTGACAGGAAAATTAAAAAACCCAAACCAACAAACACTAGCATTTGGTCAAAGATCCTAAAAATCATCTGAAAGTGGTATTGTAAAATTCTGACCCTAAAAATTTCTCAGCTGTTGAATCATTTGAGGAGTCGGTTATTTAAGATGACACTTAAGTAACTTCAATATGTTGCTTGTATTTAGGACAGTGTTTGGAGAAAGTGCACTGAGACTTTGCTCCAGTGGGACTGGGAGCTTCCAGGATGGTTTCATAGACTCACAGGATAGTTTGGGTTGGAAAGACCCTTAAGATCATATCCCTGCCATGAGCAGAATCCTCCCTTTGGTACAAGCTGTGCTTGTGGCATCAGGTGGAAATGGGCATCACCCAGATCCCTGCTCCTGACTGTGGGCACTGCTTGCATGGCCCTGCAGGGAAACTGCATAATTAGGGATGTCCTTCAAAATTTTACAAGTGTTTTTGGTTTTGGTGCAAATTCTGCCTCTGCAGTCTGTGTTCTTATCAGTACTGTGGTCACTGGGCACTTTGAAGAATTGAATTTCTGTCAGTAATGACTGATGGCTTCAATATTATTTCAGTTTTGTTTAATCAGGTAATTGTCTTACAAAATTAGTAACTGGAGAGCATTCCCAAGCGATTCTCTGATGGCAGAATTAGGTCTGCAGTGTACCTACATTTTTTTCCCCCTATAAATTTATTTTAGAATAGCTTTTGACTGACTTCAGCCTAGTCTTACAAAGAGTAAGAGGGTGAAGGAAATTATGGATCATTTTAGTGTGATATGCAAAGTCACTTTGCAGCTCTTCTACACACATTATGTGTCACCTTGAGCAGACTGGGGGATAAAAATATGGCCTTAATAATGGATGTATTGGTGGGATTCACTATTTAATTATCAATGTTTATAAGGTCCTTATAGGCCCTTAAGATGGATGGAAAATTAACATTTATTGTATTTTTAAGCCAGTCTGACACGTAGCAAGACTGACGTATGAGTGAATCTCTTTTTATAACCTCTGATATTTAAATTACCCCCTTGTAAAGAAACAACAGGTGAGTTCTGTGACCTGCAAATGTCCCTGACAGCGCTCAGGAGGAGCTGTAACTTCGCTTGGTTGTGGTCAGAAGTTTGTATGTTTGGGAGCCGGGGATTATATTTCCTCTTGCCTACAGACAGGCACATGATCGATTCAAATCAACAGTAAATTCTTTTAAATCTCGAGCTTATATAATTAAACCACATTAAATCTATTATGAAGAAACAATTCCCTGTGTGTGGTAGGACGTGATTGCAGCTTTTGTAACAGCCCAGCGAGTGCGGTGGCAAGGCCAGAGGGATTTTTTTTCCCAGCGTTGCTGCACCTCCATTTGTCCCTCTGTGTTAGAAGCAATGCTGAATTCCACTCCATCTGGGAGACCCTGATCCACCTCGGTTTTCTTTCCACACGCTTGGGATCTGAATGGGCCAGTCCTTCCCAGGGCAGGTTTGGTTTTGAGCAGATGGCATCCCTCAGTGGCGAGGATGCGTCTCAGCATTGCGAGGGGCTCTCCCTGGCCGATCTGGAGAGCCTACACAACTTGCGCAGCCGCTCGGCCAGCGTCAGCAGCACAGGCTCCAGCGGCCGCCTGCAGCTCCGGCAGAGAGTAGCCCACCTCATGGCGTGCATGGAGGACGTCAGCTCGGATGATGAGATCCACGAGGAAGTGTCCCGCACCCTGGACGAAGCTTTCCTCATCTGCGGGAAGAAGCTGAAGGATAAGTGGCACGAGTTCAGGTTTCGTTCCCCCCCAGTTGGTTGTTTCTTGCGGCGCCGTTGGGGGTTTTTCGTTAAGGCTTGGCTGGCAAAGAGGTTTCTGAGTGATGAGAAGTGACAGAAAATCTTTGTTTTCTGTAGACAGGAATTCTGTGGGGAAATCAGAGCGTTCTTAGGGTTGGTCGCCTGTCCACGCTTCAGTTTTAGCAATGGTTTTTGTGTGATTTTTGTTTGTTTGTAGACTACACTTAGTTACCTGGAATGTGGGCACAGCTTCTCCACCTCCTGATGTCACTAGTTTACTTCAGCTCAATTCACAGGGCCCGACTATGGATATGTATGTTATAGGGTAAGTATCTGTTAAAGAACTCGCTTTTTAAGTTTATTGCAAAACTGCCGAGTCTCAACAGCTTCTGGTCTGCTTTGGGAGCACTGTGGGATGTGAGTCACTGGCTGGGAGGTGGTTTAACACTGTTACTACCAGAAGGTGAAGACTAACTTAGTCTAACTAACAGAGTACTAACTGACAACAGGGATGATTTACAGCAGGAGAAGCTTCTCTTCTTTATGCTGCTATTTTGTGACAAAACACAGAACATCTCTTTTCTAAACAAAATGTTTTGGCTTCTGTTTGCTTTGTTATCATGTAAAGGCATGTTCACTTTGATGTGACAGTTATGCAGCATTCAGCATGTTTTAAGGAAATTAGTGCAAGCTTATAAGGCATAATCTGCCATTGTGTTTTCCAAACTTTCATGAAATTTTGAAGTCCTGACAGGTTATTTGTTATATCTAGAACCTAGCATTGTCTTAAACTCTGCCTTCAGGTGTATATAAGCTCCTTTAACTTTGTTTTTCTCAGTGTTAGATGTGTTAGACCTGTGGGTGGGTTAAACTGCTTGTGAATGAGAAACTGAACAGCAAGAAATCTCTGACTTAAGCTTAGTGTTCTGCAAAGGTTGTGTGAATTGTGTTGAAACCAACTGACGCAGTGTGAGTAATTGTGATGTGTTCAGCTTACAGGAGGTGAACTCAAAAATCACGAATTTTCTGTCTGACTTGGCATTTGATGATCCGTGGAGCATTTTTTTCATGACTGTGTTGTCTCCCTTGGGATACATCAAGGTAATTATTTACATCTCCTCAGTGTCACAGCACTGAAGGAAAGTGTCTTCCCCAGCTCCATTCAGATCTTTTTTGCCTCAAACTCTCTATAAAAGAGAAGCTGACAGTGTTTTTTGCAGGTGTCAGTCACTTCCATAGGTACACACTTGTTAGATTCATCATCACACTTGTGTTTTCCTGCTTTGTTGATAAGGGCAGTTTCAATTTTTCTCCATTAATGCTAATGTCCTTAATTTTAGCAGTAAAAAAATGGACATTTTCATTAGGATTGCTAAGGTTCCTTTTTCTTTTCTTCTTTTTCTCCATCTTGTTTGCAGGCAAAAATAAATTGCATGTATGTAAAACAGGATTTTAGTGGGTGTGTGTATTTATCTGAGGACTTCAGATTTGACTGAAGATCTACAACATTATATGGTAGCTTAAAGGACAAGATTTTTGGGTAATATCTGGGGCATAAGATCAGCCACAGTACTGCCTGCTTTAATAATGGAAACAATAAACACAGGAGGATATCCTGAATTTCTCTAATAAAGAGAAATTAAAAGCCTTTTGAATGTTGTATTGGTTTTCTAAATCAAGCATTATTTCAGGGTGATTTTGCTGAGATGATTGTATTATCTGCATGCTAATCAGACTCAGTAGTCGTGCTGTTATTTTAATTGTGATTAAACAAAACAAAGGACCCATTGGGAATTATAAAAAGGAAGAAACCCACATTGTTCATTCTGGTTAAGTCATTGCTGATAAACATTCAAAATCTGGCTGTGGGCTGACATTCAGGCCCTGCATGCAGACAGTTGAAAGAATTCCTAGTGGTATGCCTGGCTGATTTTGAATTCCAATTTATAAATGTGGCAGTTTGGACCCACTAATGAATGGATGCTGCCACCTAATGGCTTCCAGCAGGACTGGATTAGCTCCAGTAATAGGGGGAGCTGTCAGGCCGGGTCAGAATCAAAACAGGCAGCAAGGAGAGGTTATCCCAGGACTTAGCCAGGAGAGGAGGAGCAGTTACCCCTTGGCTGACCTGTGACGAGGTTGGGTGTAGAGGGGTTGGTGTCATCCCTGGGACATTCTGTCCCTTCAGTAACAGGGTCTGTTTTCAGGGTGTTGTTGGTCATAGGCAGTTCTTTCACCCTCCACAGGATCACGTTCCCTCCGTGCAAGGGCTTTGCTGGATTTGGCTTTAAATATCTGTGGGACTAGTGCTGGGTCCAAGCAAATTGTTGTCTTGCAGTGTTCAACACCTTCAGAGAGAGGTGGTTTCATATGGATTTTGAGAAATGTCTGGGGAGGGGCCACAGCAGAGTGAAGTAAAGCAAATAACAACAGGACTGGAAGATCCTGGTATTTCATGAATGTAATTATGGGAAGGAGAATGGTGGCTACTGAAATATTTATGCATCATCTAGTAATTGCAATCCAGCCCTTCAGTATACTGTTTAGTATTGTGTTGGGTTCAAGGACAATGAGAACATTGACATATGTTCTGAAATCATTTAATTGTGTAGATATGGGGGCGAGGAAAGGAACAATCCTGTTTTAAATTTTGGACTGAATGCATGTACTTCTGCAGCAGTTGTATAGTCAGTGTTGTTCTTAACAGCAGATTTTTTCTAATCTAGGCTTTTTCTAAGTTAATCCATCACGAAATTGAACTACAATTAATATATTTCAATGTCTGTATTTGAAATTGAATCATTATCATTATCATTAAAACAAACACTTAAAATGAGTTTTATGTCTCATGCCAGGAACGTTGTAAAGTCCATAACTTTTTAATGAAGGGCATCTTTATTAGACTATTTCCACACACACAAAAAAACCCAAACCACAAAAAATCCCATGTCTTATGTGCTCCCTGAGTGTTGTTGCTTTGGAAGTGTTTGATAAATCAGTTTTTACAGGCACTGCAGGCAGGAGTTGCTGCTGTTTGCAGCTCATTGTTTTTGCAGATGTCTAGAATTACCTGCTGTGCTTTTTAGGTGTTTTAGTGGCATTTAGAATGTTTAGTGATCTGCTGAAGGATGGTTCAGTTTGAAAAACTTGCTGCTGTTGGAGGACTTTAAGGTGTGAGCCGTTAAGATTACAGGTGAAAAGTCAAGGGTTTGGTTCTTCCTGAACAGGATTCTTAAAGATAGAGACAAGAGGCTGGGGAGGCAGAAGCAAAGTCTTTAGAGAGGTTTGGGCAAGGTCAAACTCAGATTTGTAATATGATGTTACAACTGTGTTAATTAGTTGAGGGATTGATCAGCTTAGTTTATAAGCAGGTTTACCCCAGGAATGTGTTCCTCTCAGCACTGGAACGTGCCTGCATTTACTGTGTCCCGGGATCGAGCCACTCTTGGCAAGGGAATTGCATGACTTTGTGCTGTGGTGTTCTTCACCTCAAAACTCCAGTGAAACAAATCCAAGTTATTCCAAATGACTCCCTGGAAATGACCATTCCCTCTTCCATCTCTGTTCCAGCTCTCCTCCGTTCGCATGCAGGGGTTGCTGCTGCTGATCTTTGTGAAGCACATCCACCTCCCCTTCCTCCGGGACATCCACACCCAGTTCACACGCACGGGCCTCTATGGATACTGGGTAAGGAAGTGCCTGACACTCGGCTGCCCTGGTTGCTTGTGGTGATGTGTGTGCCTCTGGATGGTTTCATGGTGGGAGGGAGATGTGGTTCAATGACAAATTTATAAACTGACCAGCAGCGAGACTCGTTTGTCTGAGCCGTGTGTGCGAGTGCAGTGCACAGACCATAATTCTGGTTTATTAGCTGATGGGCAACAACTTCTATAGGATGAAATTATGCTGATTTAAACCTAAATAGCAAGATTTAAAAAGTTATAGGTGGTGTTAATAGTTACATTTGCAGGCTTTGAGCGTAGGTTCAGGGAGTGTTGTTGATGTTCTGTCCCAGGGGAACAAAGGAGGAGTCAGCATTCGCATGTCCCTCTATGGTCACACGGTCTGCTTCATGAACTGCCACTTGCCAGCCCACATGGAGAACACGGAGCAGCGACTGGATGACTTTGAGAAAATCCTGGAAATGCGGTTTGAAGGAGAGAATATTCCAAGTATCTTGGAGCACGAGTGAGTCGCTCACCCAGCTCTGTTGGTGTTGTTTTTATCTATTACGTGGTGAACTCATGCACTGAAGAGTTTTAGGGTTGGAATTTTCATCTGTCGTTTTTATTTTAAATGTCCCTTCAGCCTGAATCCTGGGGGGGAAAGATAACCTGAAAGATGGAGGTCTGTTTTACAAGACTGTTCTCTTCCTTCTTTAATTACATAAATTAGTTAGCATATAGACTGTACAAGCCATGCAGGAAAGCTTTAGAAGCTAAAGCCTGTTCATACCAAAAATCCTTTTGATTGCTGCTCAGTGTTCAGAGATGCAAATCATTGGGAGGCTCAGGAGAAGTTAATATTCAGGCAGTAATGAGCAAACAGCAAGAATGCAAGGGATTTAATTTACTGTTTCAATTACTTCAAATTTTTGGTGTAGCAGCAGGTTGTCCCTGTGTAAGCTTATCTATAACTACCTAATGTTTGTCTTTAAGCTGTTTGCATTAAGTAATATAAGTGATTAGAGCACCTAATTAGCGTAATGGCTTTTATTCTGTTGAATTCTTTCACTTCTGTTAGTGGATTCCTATAAATCCTCCTTGGTTTTTTTGCATTTATTGTTTTTTTCTTCTTAAGTGTTCTCTTCTGGTTTGGAGATCTGAACTTCCGGATAGCAGACTATGGCATCCACTTTGTCCGGGAATCCATCAACAACAAGCGTTACAGTCTGCTCTGGGAAAAGGACCAGGTGTGTTGCCTTAGTCTGTGAGGAGGATGGGTTTGGGTTTTAATGCATACAAACACAGCATGGCAGTTAACATTACCTCTAGAGTTTCTCATTTCTTTTAAAGAACACAAACTCAGAGCAGTCGTGAGGTGGGACAGATATATCTGTTCACTCTCACTTCTCTCAGTCATAAGCCCCAATTTCTGCCAACTGTTTCTGCTTCTGTTTAGTTTCTTACTTTACAATGCTGGTGTTTGACTGGACCTTTCTTAGAACTTCTTATGTTGTCAGTTGTTCCTCACCTTAATTTCTCTTCTTCACCCAAGAATTATTTTTAATAGAACCTTATTCTGGAATTTGTTTTGACTGTAATTGCCTCAAAACTTGTAGACAGATCATGTCAAGAGTTCTGGCATGTCAAGAGGCACTTCTGAGTTTACCTTTCCAATTGTGTTGTACTGAGCAAGATGTTGAATTCTTGGAGGACCTTTCTCAGCTCTGATTTTTAAATATAAACTTTAAAAACTACCTTTTATTTCTGCAGTTAAATATGGCAAAAAAGACAGAAGCATTTCTAAAGGAATTCATAGAGGGTCCTCTGCAGTTTAAGCCCACCTACAAGTTTGACCTTTACTCGGATGTGTATGATACAAGGTAAAAGCACAGTAAGATGAGTTAAATGTGGGATATGAGGGTGAATGTGGGTGCTTGGTTAAATATCACTTCAATAAGTAAACCTGAATTTGAATGTACTGCTTGACTGGGGCTCTTGAGCTACTCTGTTGGGCTTCTTCACTGATCAAATCTGAATAAATTAATAATGCTGGCTGAAGAAGCTGGAGTCTGCTGATCGCATCAGGGAGGTAGTGAAACAACCCAGCTTCCTTTTTAGAAAGACTGGATTAACAGAATAAATGAGCACTTGTTTAAGCCACTTCTGTTTTGTTGTTTACTGCTAAAAGTGCCCATTGGTAGTCAGAAAAGAGCAGAAGAAAAAGGGTAATTGTCTGCCAGTTTTGTTTTCCTTCTCTGTTTAAACATTTTATTTGGTATGCTGGTATTTGAAAGTTAATGTAAATTCGTCTCTACTGATTATCTTAATTTGAAAATATATCCTAAGTGTCTGAAGTTTTTCTCTGATGCTAAAGTTTGTTGTTAAGAATTAGTCTTATATTTTGACAGAAGGATAAGTTCCTGTCCAAACAGGGGTTTTGTACTGATCTTTTTCTTTACTTCCAGAGACCAGAAGTCCCTGTTTTGGTTTAAGTAAGAAGAGAATTTTCTGAATTTTGTAGTTTCGTAAATATTTCGGAATCAAAACAAGGCTCCTCCCGAGCTTTTGATTTGATTTTTGTGAAATATTTGAAAATCAGATGACAGCTGATTTTCTTTAGGGCCTTTCTGAACCTGTCTGAAAGCTGTAGTGTTATCTACTCTGCTGTTGCACTTAACATTGGATCTTTATTCCTTGATATCCAAAGACATTTTGCTCCCTAACTGAATGTAAAGATATATAATGAGACCAGCAGTAAATCCAGTTAACAAGAAAGACTTATGATATTCCAAACCTAGACATTCTACAAATGATTCACAGCCTGGTAGTCTGTCCTGGCTCATTTAAAGAACAAAAAGTGTGCTTGCACATACCCTGTGATCTGCTGCTGTTCAAGCAAGCAGAGATGCTTTGCTCAGGTTGGGGGAGATCAGCACTCATGGCAAGCCCCCTTGAAAAGTGTGCTTTTCATGAACTCCGCAGTATTTTGTTAGATTTGATACTTTTTCAATGTGAATGTTGAGGTTTTGTTTCCCATCTAATCTGCCATTTTCTCTAAAACAGTGAGTGTATGAACTTGAGCTGTTTCTTTGGTGTTTTCTTGCACAGCAGAGCAGACATATGGCAGCTCATAAAGATTTCTGTCGGTTTATATAATTACTGGAGTAAGTGGGATAAGGGCCCTTAGTCATTTAAAATCTTTCCACCTTCCTAAAGGTGAGTCAGACTTGCATATGGGAAGGGGTAAAATAAAAGTCCGTTGAAGATTGAACTAAATGGCATTGGTTTTGCTATTCAGAGTTATTAAACTGACAGTTTTCCTGACACATCCTGCTCATTAACTTCTATAACTCAATCCAGTCCATTCTAATTCCTCTTCCATAGGGTATGATCTTTTCTCCATTTCAATTTGAGGTGACACATCCACACAGAGGAGTTGCTGTTAAATCTTCCTCCCCCCACAGAGAGAACCAGGGAAGGCTCTTGTCTTCTGCTGGTACTGATATGGCACGGGAGGAAACTCTGCATTGTGATTACAGTTGGATGTACAGCACAGTTGCAGGCACAACTTTCCTGATGATGGAACTTTGAAAGCCTGTTGTTGTAAGACCTGCACTGCAGGCTGGTACAATTTAGAGGGACTTCTAAATAAAGCATTGCTGTGGCACCTGTGATCACCATAAGCTACCTAAGTTTGTCCCTGTTTTTTGTTGTTAGGAGAAACTCGCTCTCAAATATCTTGAATAATTTCAAACATCATTCACACTCTTCCTGCGTATTCCTTATGTTTATGCCCTCATTTCTCAGAATATCTATACATTTGAAGCTTGGGGCAGTTGCTGTATTATCTCAGTGTTCTTGCATATTTATTCTTTTCTTAGGAGAAAGTATCATTTCCTGTCTGAAGCCGACTAACCCACTGAAATGCCCTCCTCCCCTTCATTTTACTCCTCTTTCAGAAACCCACGAAGCTGCTCTGTGCTTAATGGAGTTCAAATTAAGGAAACGTTGGCTGTAAAGCATTTTGAACAGAGCTGTAAAATGAAGCTTGGATGTGATTGCCCTCTTTTATTAATATGTATCTGAGTGTCTTTGAACTTTCAGTAGGTCTTGCACAGCATTCTCAGCTTTTGGCAACTTGTTTTTCCTCTCACTTCACTTTTACCTCACGTTTTCGCAGTGAGAAGAAACGAAAGCCAGCGTGGACTGATAGGATTCTTTGGAGAGTGAAACATCTCTGCCAGAATGCATCAAAAGAAGGCGAATTCTCTGAAGAAGAGCAGACAATTTTTGTTACTTTGAATAACTATGTCAGCCACATGAGCTATGGCATCAGCGACCACAAACCTGTTACAGGAACATTCGGGCTCGAGGTGCTGTCCCAGTTATGTTGTTAAGAAAAAGTTTGTTTTATTAAGTGTTGCCTCACAGAATCTGGTTTCTAAACCAAAATCTCTGTTTCCTTCTGATGATAGTGAAGGCAGCAAATTGGTTTCAGTTTATTTCCATTCAGTTAGGAGTCCCACAGCAGGTGTGGCAGAGGAAAACTTGAATAACTGAAAGAATGACACACTTGACTGACTTCAAACTCTGCTCTTTTGCCCAGTTTAAGCCTCTTGTCTCAGTCCCTTTGGTGGTGCTGAATCCTGAGGGCGAGTGGAGTGCAGAACACGATGTCATTATCCGCTACTCCACAGTGCCTGAGTTCCCGAGCAGCGCTTGGGACTGGATTGGGCTCTTCAAGGTAATGTTGTCGTGTCATGGTTCTTCAGCAGAGATGGTGAACAGGACTGGGGGAGGTAGTTGCTGGTTTTAGGGCATTGTGATTCTTGCTAGAACTCTCTGAAATAGTTGTGTCTCCTTGATTGCCATTAGTTTCTGTGTGCTGACAGCTTAGTTCCATAGATGTGAGTTCTTTCACACCCTTTAGATTCTCTGCTAAGATACTGTGGTGATTTATTTAAATAAAATGTTGCAGAAGCTGTGGAAAGGAGTTGTCTGTCCCCTGATG
Organism: Pyrocephalus nanus; assembly: GCA_038380795.1. Lineage (NCBI taxonomy): Eukaryota > Metazoa > Chordata > Aves > Passeriformes > Tyrannidae > Pyrocephalus > Pyrocephalus nanus. Next base: position 5,195,177 of record CM076281.1, read on the forward strand.
TCTGCAGTTCAAGGGATTTATGCAGCAAAGAAAGAACAAAAATAAGTTAGTGGAGGGGTGAGAGAAGAGAGCACTCTCTCAGAAACAAAAGTTTTGTGCATGCCCCTAAAATGTTTTTCTCCTAAAAGTGCAGTGTTTTAATTACTTCAGTGAAGTAGTAAACAGCTCTCACAACTCTGAGTTTTCCATGTAATATGTTTTTTGTTTTCTTTAGAGGGCTGATGTTTTTCATCTTTCTCTGCAGGTGACTTTCAGGCATACCAATGATTATGTTACTTATGCTTGGGTAGAAGATGATGAAATCTCTTCTGACAAGGACAGTAAACAAGTAAGGCAGTTGTATTTCTTTCTAATGTAGTTTCCCACAGAGTAGCAGTGAAGGTCTGTTTGTCCCATACCCCCTTCTTCTTGGGGTTTCTGTGTCCCCTTTGCCAGTTGAAGCTGATTGGGAGCAATATTATTGTTTAAAATCCCTCTTCCTAATTCTTAGCAATTTTCAGGTAGTCTGGCACACCTTCTCAGTGTGATCATATTGCTTAAGGGAATTGATGAAAAAGCAATTTATTCCTTTAGGGACTTTTCATTGTATTAAGAACTACTGCCAATTTATATTCTGATCTGCTTCTGCCACTGACTTAAGTAATGGCCCATTTTTTAATCTGATTGTCCGAGTTGCTCGATGTATCCTTAATATTTATTATGAGATTTTGGTTACAGTTGTAAGTATTCACACAATTAGTTCCACATATCTAATACAGCTCCAGATTGGGGTTTCTTAGACTTTTTGTTTTGACTACTGGATGTTGTGGTCCTTTGTTAGAAACTGCTGTCTGGTACAAAGCTTTCTAGTAGGGATTGCCTAAAGTGATTGAAAACAAACAGAAATTGAAATTTAATTGTGGAGACACGGTGAGTGCAAGGATGGATAAGATTTTCCAGACAATGGAAAGCAGTTCTGTCACGTTAGGGATTTTTTAAGTTAGCATCAGGTTTACAACAAGAACCCAAACTGTACTGTATAAATATTCCAAAGCTCAGAAGTCTTCTGATATCAAGTTTTCCTATCACCAGGCTTAGAAATCTGACACTACAAACGTTGTTTTAGGAGGATACCGGGGGTGCAGATTGGAAACAGGAACAAAACGAGGTGCTGCTTTGCTCGTTGCCACCAGGAGGCAGCTCCGCTCCCTGCCTGCTGCTCCCTGCCCTTGTCCTTTCCTCTGCAAACACTCAGGGTTTTTTCTTCTCCCCTCTCACTGAACCAACTCATCTTGCTATGAGTTTTCCACCCTGATTTAGTTTTCAGATGGTTTCATGAGTTATTTCTGCCCTCATCCGTTTTATTTTACGTTTTAAAACCTGCTTATAAATAGTCAGTACTGATTTTTATGGTGTCCTAAATGGCAGAGACTGATTTTTTTTGTAAACTTCTTTTTTCTGTGGAAGTTGCTCACTGCCTGTTCTTCTTCTTGTTGCCAGGTTTACATGAGTGCTGCAGAAATACCTACTATGGGAGGAGAATTTTTGCTGTGTTATTATAGCAATAACTTGCAGTCAATAGTTGGGATCAGCGAGCCTTTTCGGGTAATGGATTTGCAAGCTTTGATTAATGTTGATGTGATCTTCTCAATTTCTTTTGCTTTCACATGCATCTGAACATAAATGTGTGCAACTGTGCTAATGCTGGGGGAGGTGGCAGCAGAAGGAATTCTAAAAATTATATTTCCTGGCTAATGTCCCATTAAAGAATTCGCTGATGTGCTGAAAGACTCTTGAGAAGCTGTTATGGCAGCACACAGCAGCGAAATAAGACAGGTTTCTTCTCTCTCAGCTTTCACTTTTGGAACTTCAGGCTCTCATGTTAGGTCCTAGTTTCTAGGAAGATGAGACCTCAAGTGCTGCCAAGTTTCTGGCAGATTGTAAGTGAGCTCTTTGTCCTCCCTTCTGTGATAGATTTGCACAGAAGTGTTTCCTGTGTATTAGTCTCTTAAATTTGAGAAAGACAGCACAGCTGGAACTCAAGTTAATTGTTTAACAGGCTTCATTTAATTTCTGAAAGGATCACTGAACCTGCACAAGCAAGATGATGTGACCAAGCATTTGCTGCTTCTACACAAGCACTGTTTTTTCCAAAATAATTTTCCGTGCTGCCATGGCTGTGCTAATGTGTTATGGAATGACTGAAATAGAAGTTCTGCACTCTTGTTGGATGAAGGGGTTTTAGAAGACTGTGGAACTGCATTGCCTTAGGGGATGCAGTAATGAAAGTCACTGGGCTGGCTGATGTATCTCAGTGCTACTGTTCCTGTTTTTCTCTCTGTTTTGGTGAGAAATGCGGCAGAGCGTTTCTGTTGCCTCTGAGCTTAATATCTACCAGACACTCTGCAGGATGGTTATCACTTGTATGTGGATACAACATCCAATATGCCTTTCTCTTTGCATGACACTTAATGTTTTGGTATCAGTTTAATGGATTTTTACTTGATTTTTAAATTTTCTCAATTTTTAGCAAGTATGACAGACATCTTTACGTAATGGCATCTTGACAGTGCAGAGCAAACCAGTGGGTTTGAGTTGTTAATTTGTTTTTTAACTTGTTTTTCTCTTAGATTCAGCCCAGCAAAACTTCAACAGAAAAGGATTTGGCACAGGGAGAGAACAGTTGGATGCAGCAACCTGACAATCTGGAATCACGGGATGAGTCTGAAGACAGGAAGGGCATTTAGTGGTCCTGATTCAGGAGTCAGATGATTCTTTATGTCTTAGTGATTGTAAGCTTTTACTCTTAGAAGATGGAGTAAGACAGGTAGGATTGTTCAGAAACTTTGTAAGCTCGTAGAGGATAATTTATTGCGGAAACAGATATTTTTATTATGGGGAGAGTAACTCTCTTGCACTGGATGAGAACTGTAAAAATAGCACTTAATGAATGCTGTATGTTTTAAGGTGATAGACATTTCTAATACAGTGATTTAACCTAAGGAAGTTGCCATGTTTAATAGTTTTTTTAGGCTCATTCCCTTTTTTTGTAGAGGATATTTTATTCACGATGCAATATTTACTATGCTGTAACCACTTAATAATTGATTTCCACATTTTGAGTTTAAATGAAGTTATTTTAAAAAAATATTTATTAGATACGGCCAGTTAGCTTGTTTGGAAATTTTATTTGACTTTCAAATGTAAGCTAATTACCTTTTGGGAAACGTGTGTGACAACAGGTCACATGAAAACAAAATCTCTGTGTAAAGTCTCCTTTGGTAGATCCTTTTCTTCATGCCTTACTGAGAACTCTTTATAGGATTTTCCATTTCTAATTTTTCCAAATTGAAATACATTTATCAAAATGCACTATTCCTGATATTTTTTTTAATTCTTCTTTTATAAAACAATTAAGCAATTTGCCTATTGCCTTTCTCCCCCTCATTAAAAAAAGTAAAAGAACACCATTTTTATACCAGTCCCTGGCTTGGAGTTGACCAGGATCCCACAATTTCTAGAAAGAAATGCTTTAGCATAGGTGAGGAGCCCATGACTGATGAAGAATTTGGCATAATCTGTGCTATGAAAATTGTAAATATCTTCCATTTATAGCAATCAGTCTTAAAAATTTCTGTTTTTCTAATGGTGCTTAGACCTTAATATATCCTGTGCACTTGAGGGTGGAGATGGAATTAAGAAACTTCATGTACCTTTAGGAACCTGAAAGGTAGTTAGCTTCAGAAATGGTTTTGTTCCTTGATGAGGAAATGGAGATATTTGGAAAGGATAGGAAGAGGCACCAACATTCCACAGAATGTGAGACTGCAGTGCTGGAAAAGAGCACTGTGAGTCTCCCGTGTTACAGATCCAAAGCTTCCGGCTACCTACCATGCATGGTAAGTAGAGTTACTCACTAACCACTGTCCTGGTGGTTAGGGGTGGAAAAGAGCAAATCTAGTTCAAGTGGAAGAGCAAAGGATGTTGGTGTGTTTATGCTGGAATGCTGCTTCAGAAAGGAATCAATTCCTTTTTGCTCTTTTTCTCAAAGCCTTATTTTTTGTTCAGGGTTGTTTTGAGATAGGAAGTTAGCACCTTGATGAGGATAGTTGTTTTGCAGTTACTTGCTTGTATCATTCACTGTATAAAATCTTCTGAGGGCCAGGTGTCTTTGTATGCTGTGGAAGCTCTAATAGGTTATCTGCTTAGGTAGTTGCAGTGGGGTTTAGGAACACTTGGCCTCTGTAGGTTTTAGACATTCTCAGCTTAAAGCTTGGTGTTGGGAACTGCTCCCTGTCGTGAGTAGCAGGTTCAGAGGATACTTGTGTTGATTGCATGGATTAACACTGCCTTGAGGTTTACAGTTTGTACATTCCTGTTACACTTTGGAACCATATTAGAAACAGTTTTCACATTTGTACCGGGCTGGCAACAATTTGTTTTGCACTGAATCTTTCAGGTGTGTGACTTCTCATGGCAATTAGGGCATCAGACAAATCCCTGTCGAATTGCAATAACTCTTGCAGTTCTCGAGTTGTCCTCTGTTCCTGATTTCACTCGTGTAACCATTGCCATACTCCACACGAGGACATTCTGTGGAGAGCCCAAAGAACAGTGGTCTGTGAATTGCAGACCACAGCTGGTGATTTACTGTGGACCAAGATCCAGTTTCCTCCGAGCAGGGTGCGTGTGCTGTTCAGGAGCGGCGCAGAGGGGGAGCCACGGGGCTGCTCTGCTGGGGAGAGACACTCGAGAGCCTTCCTGTTGTGTGGGAGCTGATAAACCCTCTGTCACTGGACACAGGAGCTGCATTTTGTAAACTAATCCTTTGAACCACAGGACTTCACTGCAAATGCCCACGGCAGCTGGGGTTGGGACTGCTTGTTCGTAGGATGCTGCACAGAACTGTACTTCTTTCTTCAGTATTATGCACACAGAGGCACTTTTGTTTACTACTGTTACCTATGGTAGCTTTTCAAACTATTCCATGACCTGTAATGATGCAATTTCTGATGAAATTTATCTTTCTTAAGATACCTTTAATTGGATGTTATAATCACTGGAAATGTTTTTATACTCATGTGTTTTCTTCTCCTGTACCTCTGAAATAAATCCTGGCAGTGAAGTGTTGTACACGGCCTCTGTTGATTTGAGGATGAGCGTGTTGCTTTGGGTGGGGAGGATTAATTTGTGCATGGTAACCTTTCTCCAGGAAACCCTGGTCCTGTTTAATGCACAGATACAACAGTGTTTTAGAGTGGAAATCAGTCAATAATAACATATGTTGTAGGGCTTTGGGCTGCAAAAGAAGGGCAAGGACAGATACTATTTTTTCTTTTGGACAAAGCACATTCATCCAGTTTTTTTCCCCCTATTTCAGTGAACCCAATATTAAATGAACTTGTCACTTTGCATTTCTGTCCCCCTTCCCCCACTGAGGAGGGTTTGGTATTTTCCTTGCAAAAATGCACAAACACTTAAATTGCTTTCTTAATTTTGAAGAACGGGTTCTTCTCATTTCACTTTGTCACAGAGAATTTCACCACGGTGTGATTTGAGGTGTCATTTTTGGCTTTGTGAAAGATCTGATTCATTATGCTTCATATTTTAAATTTTTCCATGTTTTAATATAAATTTGTATTCAATTTCCGTCTGCGGGTAACTTTTGGTAATTCCCTGGTGTTAGAGAATTTATTTTAAAATAGGAAATATGTCAACCAAGGAATGTTGTCCAATATAGCCTCATTTAACTCCCCTATATTTCTGATTCCTGGCTAACCCCAGGATGTGCAGTGTATCATTGCACAGAGATAGTACAGCTCTGTGTAAACAGGAAATATTTCTAAGATGTCTTGCGTGTTTTTTAGACCCTAAAAATACGTTCTGATAAAGACTATTGTTTCCACTACCACTGCTTCCTTCTCTGCTCTTGGACACCAAGTGACACTCAGATGAACTTGTCTTAATTAATATACTGCAGTGGAAAGGCCAGTTGAACAAAGCTTGAATTCGTTATTCCTTGAGAGAGGAAACGATCCCTTTTTTTGAGAACTCTGCGTTACCGACAGGAAACTTCCACTGGCCCTTCCAGCCCTTGGATATCGGGATTCAGTACTGGAATGGGATTGAACTGAAGTGATTCCTGAGCAGTGCACAGTTACTCTGGACATTGATCTGCTCAGGAACTGCACTGATCTAGTCTGTTTAATTTGCTTCAGCTGGAGAGAAACCATTGATTTGTGCGTGGACACCCCACTCCCTTTCTTACAGTGGAGCCGTCATCTGCCACTCGCAAGGTCCCTGCAGTCCAAAATCTCATTTTGCAGTCTTGAAAGTAGAATTCTGTTTGGGAACGTTTGAGCACAGGTTGGAAGAATCACTGAAGGAAAACAGTGAAGTCAGGGGAAGTGTGGGAACTGGGAATGCAAACTGGTGAGAGGAAATGCAGAGGTGCAGGGGAAATTCAGAAAAAAAGAGTATTGGCACCACAAAAGGAAGAAAAACAGAATAGCAAACATTTTAACCTGCTAACCATACTTTGAAACTGGCAGTTATTTAAGTACAGACATCAGTCCTGGTAGGGAATGTTTCAGCATTATTTATCAAATTCCACTTTCACTGTAACTGTGTTTTCAGTGTAGTTGCAGTGGTTTCACAATGAACTGCTTGAGCTCAATAGAGACCACACTGTGTTCCTCTCTTCCCTTTTTTATTTTGTTCTTATATTTTTTTTTTCTTCAGCTTCTTTCTACTTTCTTTATCCTTTTTTTTTCTCTCTTCTCACTGACTTGTAGCCCATTTTCAAAAGCCTTTTTGCACATAGTTCTGGTATCAGCATCACAGGAGCCATTCCAACTACACAATTCTTGTGTTCTGGATGACCAATCTTTGTGATTTCTCTCCATAGGAAGGGGAGAAAGGACAGGCTGGGTATTGCTCCATATAGCTGAGAATATGGTGGGTTTGTTTGGGGAAGTGACAGTGATGGGTTTTTTTAAATGTGATAAAATCTGTTTTTCAGTAGAACCCTGTATTGGCAAGTAAGTGCTCAAGGCAACAATTGTTGGAGTGGAACAATCTTGTGTGTAACAGCTAAGGGAAGAAAAGAATAATTCCAGATATGAAAGACAGAACAGTGACAGGCTGTTTCTTTTCAGCTGCTGAACAGACTGGTGTTACCTGGATCTGCTCTGGAGTGGCCAGTGGTTGTTAATCTTATTAACTAGGTAGGTTTTTTGACAAGCATTACCGTTTGTATTTGGCTCGTAGTGGAGTTGAAAATTCAAAATTGGCTCTTCCAGGAAGATAAAAGGAATTGTCTCCTATCAGCAAGTCTTAAAATACCTGAAATTTAGACTTAATTTCCCCACCCCAGTCACAGGTGGGATATCTGCATCTTTTTTGAAGGGAGTGAAAGGTCTGGCCTCTCCATCAATGGATGTCATGACCATTGTAAAGCTCTGTAATTGCACTTAAAAACCAGTGTTCACCAGAGTATTTTTCTCATATTTGTAGTAGGAATTTTTGTGCAGTGATGTGCAGGTTAATTTCCTTTGTCATGATTAGTTAGCTACTCGAGGACTCAATTAATAACGATCTCGTTCTGCAGCAATTTGCAGAACTTCCTGTAGTTACCATGGGAGCAATCAGTATTTTCTATTGCCCTGCCTCGGGGAGATGAAGAATTTTTTTTCTGCATAAAACCCTCTTGGTAAAGATTTTTGAAGTCTGCCGTGTGATTGTTTCGTGCCAATACCTCCAAAACAGCATCCGCAGCGACTTGACTGGGGATTCTGAGTCCGCTGGGAGCGAAGTGGAACGTTAACAAAGTTGGCAACAATAAACATGAGCATAAATTTAGGCTTCTTGGAACTGTCTTGGCACATTGTAACCAGTGGAAACCAGTCTTGAACTTAATTGTTTCAGCTCACACCTAACACTTAGTATAAATACAGAGGTTCATCTTTTCCTCTCACAACAGGGCTCTCAACCAAAGATTGCAGTTAGTCGAGTCCTGCTGCTGCTGCTGCTGTGTGCTGAAATCAGAACTGTCCGTAAAGAATAGAGAGATTTCTTAAGTTGCCTTGGAAAAATGGAGCTGTGGATTGAACGTATTCCTACAGGAGAAATCATCCGCGTGGTCGGTCGCGATGGAGAGCGCAAGACTGTAAGCCCGGCTTTTATTGTTCTGTTCTCCCCTCTTGCAGTGTTGGTTACACAATAACCAGCTTGGTTCTGAACTGAGCGACTCCAGTGCAGAAATGTGAGGGTTTGCAAGGCTGGTTGGTCCTTGGAGTGGCTGTAGCTGTGCTGTGAACAGTTTTCTCTCCCTAGGATGGAATCAGTAGCAATGAATGTTCATGTGAAGTGACTGTGAGTTTAGGAAATTGTTAAAGTGCATTTCCTGTTGAAACACTGTAGTGTAGCAAAGTTGGTGTGACTTGCAGTTGGTGTTTGGCCTGGCTGTATTAATTCTGTCATAATTCTGGGGGCATTTTCAGAGTACAAAGGAAGGGAAAGAGCTTTGATCCTCCTCAATATTGACTGCTTGTGCTGTCATTGGGTTCATGCCCTGAATGTTATAGGAAGGTTCACACATGGAAAATTCAGAGTTGAGGGGCATATTGACAGACTACTGTGAATATCTCAAGGAACTGAGTATTCTGGTAACTTGTGACTTTTATTGACTGGGGTTAAGGGTTTGTATGTAAGCAGATGGAAAATCCATGAGCTGATTATTTCTGGTTTGATGTGTAGATATGAACAGTTAAGAAAGGCACAGTACTCTTCTAAAAATACTTTCCGTTTTCTTGGAATGCACGACCACTCTGTGTGGTTTGCTTCAGAATATTTTCCAGCTGGATTTGTATGTTTTTTAATTACAGGAGTCTTCAGAGAAGAAACTGTAAAAACTATTTGAAATGTTTATTAAGTATCTAAATGCAACTGTGAATTTATATCTCTTTGCCATAGGTGCTTAAAAGCCCTGTAACAGCTCTGGTAGATTCATCTTGTACTGAAGTGCACATCTGTGCATGTTGCTGCCGTTTCCTTGCATTGTCCTTCTTGTGACTAATCTAAAACTCGATCTGAAAATTAGCTGAGACATTTTACTGTGTGTGGTTACACCGTTGTCAGGTAGAGTCGTTTTATTCCACAAAAATCTGAGAGCCCTCTCTGCCTTGTTGGAAGAGGAGATAGTGGCAATTCTGGTGTTCTTTGGTTTTCAGTAAATGGTCCTGAAATGTTACCAGCTTACTTGTAGTGACAGTAGAGGACACTGGCGGGACTGAATTGCCTTTCCCAGAGGGAACTGTTCCTTTAAACCCTATCTCAAACAGCATGTGCCAGGGTCCTGGGGGAGACAGCAGCGAGAGAAAAGGTATCAGTTCAGCTTGCTAAAAAGTTTTAAATGCTCATTAACATGCCATGAAACGGCAATTGGCTACTTTGAGAACAGCAGCCTTGTCTGTGCCAAGTGCTGTCTGTGCTGCAGGAATGGCCAGAGAGAGGCAGTTTCTGATGTCCCGCGCTTTAACAGAGGCCTTAAAGACCCTTTTAACTGTTGCAGCAGTGGCAGAGCTTTACTGTTTCAGCTCAGTGTGGTTCAGGATGTTGGGAGTTCGACCACCTGCAGAATTTCCCGTGGATCCCGAGGAAGGCTGCCTGCGGTATTTCCCACCTGCATGGACGTGGGTGAACCATCAGAGGGGATGGTTACCCTGAACGTGGCGAAGTTCGCTCTCTCTCCGGGAGGAGTGGGGGGGAACCACTCGGGAGCGAACTTTTCGAAGGGGCGCTTTTTCACGACCCCCCCCTCACCCGACCACCAGAGTGGGCGAAGGGACGGGCAGAATTCCCTCCAGCAGGGCGCGGGGGGACAACGAGCAGCCTCCGTTGCGGGGCGGTGTGCGGGGCGGTGCGGGGCAGCGCGGTGTCCGGGCAGGTGAGGGCGGAGCGGGGGCCCAGCCCGCATGCCCGGCGCTCGGACATGCTCACTAGCGGCGCGGCGCGGGCTCCGCGGGCAGTCAGTGCCGAGGCGCTCGCGGAGCCGCCGCAGGGCCCCGAGCCGCGTCCCGCGGTGCCCAGCGCAAGGTGAGCGGGGGCCGGGGGGGCCCCTCCGCGGGTGTCCGCGCCGGCCGTGACCACCGCCCGGCTGCTTTCCCCCCACCCTCCTTCGGCCACATGGCTCAAGGGGGCAGCGCCGTGCGGAGGGAGGGAGGGAGAGAGAGAGGGAGGGCAGGGCGGGCAGCCGCGGTTTTGGCCGTGCCACCCGCCCCCTTCCCCCCTTCCACCGGAGTCGGCGACCTTCCCGGAAACTCTAAAAATTTCCACGGAAGAAACAAACGAGCGTTCGAGAGCCAGCCGGCATCCTGGCGGCGGCGGGGCGCGGGCTCCGGCAGCGCCGGGCGGTTGTTCGCTCCCTCCCTCCCGTTCCGCGGCGCCGCCGACTCCGGTAACGCTTCCCCGAGCGCATCCCGAGCGCCCAGCCCGGCACGGGCGGAGCGCCCGCGTGGGGAGCCCGAGCGCGGCCGGAGCCCGGCAGGGCGTGGCGGGGCGTGCGGCTGCTCCGGGCCGAAACGTGGCCGTGGCACGGCCGGGGGTTCGGGGTGTCCGCCTTGCCCTGCTCTGTACCGGCCTCCTGTAACATCCCTGACTTGAGTTACGGTTGTGTGCGCGCTGCTGGCCCGCCCTGCTGGGCATGGCACTGGCACTGACGTTGGTAGGGTTCTTCCTTCTCGGCCGGTGCTTGCACAGATGCCTGAGAGCACTTGGTGAAGAGAGCTCGCTGTGTTTAGCCCCGTTTACAGATGGAGGTGATGTCAAACTCCGTACTTTTTCAGCTTAGACCTCAGGTCTGAATCCACCGAGACTCGGGGGTCCCCATCTCTTGTGCTGCTTTCTATGCCAGTTTTTCCCATTTCTGATAGAACTGGAGTTAATTGCTTTAGGCGACAGTGATTCTTGGAAGGAAGCTGACTGCCTGAATGAGCAACTCGTTCTAGTAACTTGAATTTTTCAAGTAAGCTGGCTTGAGCTGTGTTCTTGTAGTTGGGAGCATTACAGAGGAAAAGTGATTCTGAGATACAATACAGAGATTATTCTGGTATTTAATCATTCTCTAACAGTTGCTGGAGGCAGAAGTCTTCACCGGAACTACTCGTAGATGGCAGCTGCTTAGTTTTAGAAAGTGACAAATGAGAAAATATCCTTGGTTGGTGGGACAATCAATGAAAACAGAACCACATCTTAGAGTACTTAGGAAGAAAGGCATTTTTCTTTCATCTCCTTTTGGGGCAATAGACAACTACCAGTTGTCAGCACCTTTTGAAAACTGCCTAAGGCTTATGGAAGTGATGAGTTCTTAGTTTTTACAGTAGGCCCTGATATGGCAACCACTGGCATGACACTTGAGAGGTTTCAGTTTTGATAGTGGATATAATGTGTTTTAGGGAGGGGTTGTGTAAATATGAATCTTGTTTTCTGCCTGGCAGGGACCAATGGAGTGCTAGACTGTGCACATGCTCTCCTAATTTATCATGGTGTAAAGGATTTTTTTTTTTTTTTTAAGGAAAAAAAGATGTGAATCATAACACACTAAGGGAGTGAGAGATCCCGTGTGACTCAGGATCCACAGGGTGTAATTTCTGTTCTCCTTTGCATAATTAATAGCGAAGAAACTTATGATTGATGTTGCAGGATTTATAATAATTATGAGAGAACTTATATAGATCCTAACAAATAGCTAGGTAGAAAACTTTTTTTAATTTATATTTTTTTTTATTTGATCTAAGTCCACTGGAGAAAAGTCAGTAAAGAATTGGGGGCTAATAATACTTTATAACATTACATATGGTGTATCTTCTTATGAAAGAGCTCAAACTTTATGCAAAGGTAAGATAGTCTTAGTCTTATTCAGATATTTGGGATTTTTTTTGTTGTTTGTAGTGTCATGTTGCTTATTACTTTGTTGGGAACCACGTGCTTTCTAGGAACTGGACAAATTCCTCTACCCCTGGCAAAAGGGACAGGCTGCACCAAGTGCAGCAGCTGCCACCAAGTGCAGCAGCTGCCACAGTCCCAGAGCAGAGTGTAAACTATTGCTCCTGTGTTTCAGCCCAGTGCTCTTACCTGGCAGGCTGGAGTAGTTCCAGCATGTAAATTAAGGTGAATCACTGGGCTAGAGCACTTTGCCTCCCAGTTTGGAGAGTAATGAGTGAGGGCTGTTCACAGGGTGCTGTCAGATAACCAATACTTTCTGTAGGACGAATTTATATTTGGGAAAATCTGATGTGTTACTGGTGTGGGAGGGAACTTGAAGTGCAGCAGATTTTCCTGAGGCTGGTGTGTCCTACTGCCCTTTGCAAGCCATGCAAACGTAACAAAATCACTTGTCCTTTCATACAGGCTCAATATCCCTTTATAAAGGCTCATTTGTGTGTTTCTAAAATGTTACTGCGGGGAAAACCATCTGTATTGTGCTTTGCCTTACCTGTATCAGCACCTCTCCAATGTGGTTAACTTTTCAGACCTGATCCAAATCAAAGCTGAGCAGGCAAAACAAACAGGTGATTTGTCTGGAGCAGTTTCCCAGCCCAGCTCCCCGTGTGAGCACACCAACATCTGCACAGAGGAAGGAAAGGCTGGGATCAGGTGGGGACTGGCCTGTTGGAAGCAGCAGTGCTTTGTGCTGGCGGTTGTGGCATGTGTTTGTCTTCTCTCAGGGCCTTTCCTGTGTTACTGCCTGACTGCTGTGGAACCAGCCCCTGAGTGATGTGGTTGGCCTTGCCTGGGATTGCTATCCCTGGCTTCAACAGAAACCATACATCTACCCTCCTATCATCTCCAGTGGGTGAGGTTTGCATGGGTTGTGTTTCTCTGAGATTGGAGCACAGCTCCTTCTCTGCCTGGAGGGAGCCACTGGTGCTGTGCCTGCTGTGCCTGGACTCAAAAGATCTCTCTGCTGGAAAACATCCCGCATACATAAAAAAAAATGTATTTTGTGCCGTCCTCTGCATATTCCTTGTTGATGCATTAGTGGGGTGGGTGGCCAGCTCTTCCCAGAAAGCATTAATAAAGCAAGCAACATAAATAAACGTGAAAGGCTAACAAAGCTTGTTATGGCAGAAGGGTTCTGAGTGGACAAATACCAAGTAATTTGTTGTAACTGAGTCATGTTCTGTGGGGGAGGAAGGTCTGGTGTTCCTTGAAGCCCTGCCCTACTTGATTTAAATATTTAAACATTTAAATGCTGCAAAGAGCAGCAGGGCCAGTACCTTCTCTGTTACTATATATCTGCGGTGTAGCCTGTCCTATATTCACTTCCTGTCCTGGAAGGTGATAAAGGTTGGTGTTTAGAACTCCTGTGACATCCATGTGTGCATGGATAGCTCTCCCTGGCAGTGGGAAAGCACTTGGTCACGTGTGAATGTCCAGCTAAGCTGTGCTTCCCTGGGACACTCACAGCCCTTTAACCTTAAGGTTGACCTTAGTCCAGCTTGGCCTCCGCCCTTCCTGTAATTCAGTTCAGCAGCTGATAATAAATGAAGGTAGAATTTAGCACTTGGCAGTACCTTGGGAGTGCTGCGGTGTTTGCCTTCCGGGCACTGAGGTCCTGGAGCTGGAAGGTACTGCAGTCATGGGAAGTTTTGTTACTGAATGGGCAGTGTCGTTGCTGGTGGCAAAGAATGTCTCGTCAAAATGTGTTGTGATATTTGCCAGGAAGTGGATAGTCCATGAATGACTATAAAAAGGCCTCCCTAACACAGTTGTGATGGCACTCAGCCCGCTGGTTGGATGCAGACTGGACCATATAAGCTGTAGCTGCTTTAAAAGGCTGTGCCTTTAAATTTAATTTTGGTGATTTCTTTTGGAGGCGCTTTTCTAGTAAAAGTTTACCACAAAGTTTGCTACAGAGATGATGAAGGGCCTAGAGGGGAAGTCATAAGGAGTGGCTGAGGTCACTTAGTTTGTTCAGCCTGGAGAAGAGGAGGCTGAGAGGAGACCTCACCACAGTCAGCAGCTTCCTCAAGAGGGGAAGTGGAGGAGCAGCCAGGGACCTCTTCTCTCAGGTGACCAGTGACAGGACCCGAGGAAGCTGAGTCAGGGAGGTTTGGGTGGGATATCAGGAAAAGGTTCTTCCCCTGGAGGGTGGTCAGGCACTGCAACGGGCTCCCCAGGGAAGTGGTCACAGCCCCAAACCCAAGAGAGCTCAAGGAGTGTTTGGACAACACTCTCAGGCACATGGCAGGATTGTTGGGCAGAGCCAGGAGTTTGACTTTGATGATCCTCATGGATCCCTTCCAAGCTCAGGATATTCTGTGATTCTGTTATTTGACTCTCTGCTTCCTTGTAGTGTTCCTATCTCTGAGCAGAGACTTCAGCACAGAGATGTGCTCCTGATCTCAGACAGTGCACACTGGAGGCTGGAGAGCAGCCTTTGCAGTGGGTTAAGGCTGCAGGGAAGCCTTTGTTCCTCAGCAGCTGAGGCTGTTTCATTAGGCAGAGTGATCCCTGGTGCCTTATGCCAGCTGACAATCACCAGGTGTATTTGGCCATTTTACTAATGAAGAGAAGGATTATGGAGGGAGCTGTAATTCAAGAGAACAGTGTTGTCAGAGGATTTTGGGGAGCTTACAAGTGCCTTTTTCTTCATTACCATATACTCAATATTTCATGGTTGTCTTTATGTCTGTTTCCACTGCCACCTGCTGCCTGGTTTGAATGGGATGTTCCTGTCCAGGAAAGAGTCACTTTTACTTCAGAGCTATAGTGACAAACTGAGAACAGAAAAGAGAGTAAACTCAGCTCTCTCACTGTGCCTGTTGTTCATGGCTGAAGGGTCCAGTTAAGTCAATGTCCAATTATATAATGAAGAGATAGTGATCTGTGTAGCCTTTTAGAAAATTGAATTCCACTGAAACAATATAACTGGAACTATAGAAGTAGGAGGAAAGCTATTTTCCGTTCTGAAGCAGATCTTTGTATAGTGTTGCGAGCTGGGTTTTTTAAACTCACTAACAGTAACTAATAACTTGTACATTATACAGCCCACACTGAGTCATTGTTTACTCAGGGAAATGACTTTCAACAGCCAGACTTGTTTGCTAACTTTAATAACTAAAATATGCAGTTCTGTGCTTTACAAGGCAGCACACTATAATCAACATTTTTAAAAAAAAAACCACAAAACCTGATACATGTTTGCAACGCTACACAGTGTTGCTTTACAATTAATGTCTCTGCAGTGCAGGTTTTGATCTGCAGCAAAGGCTGAGGTGTCCACTGGTTCAGTTTGGAGAGTGGGAAAATTATTGCACGAAATTATTGTTGGGGTTTTCTAGAGTTTTATTGAACCTTTCAAATTAGAGACCAGAAAGCCTTGTTCTCTGTCCACACATCTTGTTCTTTTAAATAACAGGTTGTCTTACACTCTTAGAACTTTTGGAATCTGGTTGAAATTGCCTCTTGGGAGGGAAAACCACACCTTTGCACCAGGAAGCCAGGAATTCTCTCTCTTGAGAGAACTGGAACTTGGACAGCAAAACAGATGTTTCTTTTGCCTCGTTTGAGTGAGCACTGAAGTTCAGTCGGGAGCAGTTCCCTGCCTCTTCCTGCCTGATTATCTGCTGTTCTCTGTTAGCACAGGGTTTTCTCACAGGTGTTCCAGGCAGCTTTCCTACCCACCCATTACACCTGTTCAGATTGTAACAGCAGTGTTTGTGTCCCTGGTTGGTTTTGGTGACTGCACAAACCATGCCAAGTGCACCCAGTGCAGTGTGTCAGGTTTTTCCATCAGTTTATTCATGTGGGAGTGAAGTGGGGGCAGCTCAGCATGTCTGACACTCCATGTGGAGGAACAGGAAAGAGGGTTTGGACTTCTAAAAAAAATTAATTTTTGAAGCTATTTCAGATCTTCTCTTTGAATTGATGCATTTATGAATTTTGTGGTCAGTTTTCTTTCTTCTCCCTTCAGAACTAGTAAGTACCATGAAACTAAAAAAATATTGCAACTTGAAAGAGAAGATTCAGATCAACATGATTCCTGGAAAAGCATAGTAATGGATAATGAAGAACTGCTTTTATATCTGTTTTATCTTTCCAAAAATAACCAAAAGAAGCACCCATCACATTTCTCAATGCATGGATTTGTTTGCTCTTATGGTTGGGGGAGAGGATCAAAAGCAAGTTCTGCAGAGAAGTTCAGAGTGTGTTTTTTTGTGTGCCCAACCATAGCACTCTGTGGGAATGCAGATGATATTCAACTTCAGTTAAATATTTCATATTAATAAAATAAACTAATGCTGATTTTCTGTCCAGAAGGCTGGTGGGTAAGAACTGGGAACAGCAGCTGATGGAGCCATTGGGAAAGCTCAGAGCATCTATGGGAAACTCTGATTTTTACCATCTCAGAATTTCTCGTTTCATTTTTGTGCCTCCACTGACACAATTAACTGTACAGAGCTGTGAGATTGCTGGCAGGATTGGGGTTACTGAGAGAGCCAGAGTGTTTCCTTGGGCATAAAATTGTGCTGTTGTGACTGCAAAATGTAAGGATTGAGGCTGGAGTGTTTCTGGTCAGCTGGGCTGTAGAAATCAGAGTATGAACATGCATATCAAGGTGAGCCCCTGTTGTTTGGAAAGGGAATTTACAACTTGATAACCTTAAGGGGGTTTGAATGTCATGTGCTGGCTGAAGGGGTGGGAGTCTGAGAGAAAACCAGAGGCTGAAGACCTGTGGGAGGCCAGAAGGAAACATGGAGGCTGAGAAGGAGTGGGAGATCAGTAAGAAAAGCAGAAACCAGAAAGGAGTAGGAGGCTAAAATGATGTGAGAGGTCAGCAAGGAAAGCAGAGGCCAAGAAGTGGAGGCTGGAAAAGTTTGAGGGAGATAAATGTGTGGGAGGCAGAAAAGGTTGTCAGTCAAAAAAAAGCCTGTATCATAGATCTGATTGATCTTACTTTGCTTTCCGTTTGGTCTCTGCATCCTCCCAGAGTAGTGGATCTTCAGATTATTTTGCTAAGGAAAATTAAAGCTTGGCCTTATGAAACTTAGGGAAAAAGGCTCATTATCTTGGCTCTCATTTCTCAGTTGATGCTGAGTTTCAGCACTTAAAATTTTGGTTTCCAGCAGAAAGCATCTCTGTAAATGCAGATGAGCCATGGTGCTTCCTGTTAAATGCTTCAGGTAAATGCTCGCCACCTTAAAATACTGGCTTTTAAGATCACCTAAATGTGTCTCCTCAATCCAGAGAAGAAACAATACTCTCATGACTGCTTATGCTGGGATTGGAGAAAGCTGGGAGCAATTTGGGATAATAGAAGGGATAATTTATGCACATTCATGAGGTATTTCTAAACCAGGCGTGTTAAACTCCCTTAGAACATTTAAGAAAAACATGTGCTGACATAATGAAGCAGCACAGTAAATTTTTTTTTTCCTGATGAACTTAAAGAATACATGGGCTGATGGTTATGAGCCATATATATTTATATTTGGGTAAAGCTTTCAGATGTTATTTTACTCAAGTATAAACTAATCTGATTAGAGGTATTTGTGTCTCGATACAAGGAAGAAGCATAAAGGAAAGGAGAGCAAAAAGAAAAAAGAGTCCAAGATGAGCTGCACTTGCTGGAGATTGTTGTACACAGAGCAGGGGTGGCTGGTGCTGGGGGCCTGGCAGGTAGTGAGTGTTGGGAGCCAGGGCTTCCCTGCTGCTCTGGCAGAGCGGTCATGAGGCTCCATGTGAAGAGGAAGAGAGGAAGTGTTGCAAGAGATGTGGTGTTCTGTATGCAAAAAAAAAAAAAACTTGCAGCGTGAAGGAGGGTGTTTGATCTCACTCTTCAAACTGAAACCTGACTGGTTGCCAAGTGTCTCCTTTCTGCTCTGCAGTTTCCGGATCTAGGTGGGGACAGGGGAGTTCCTACGTTGAGCCTGAGTGTGTTCAGAAGTGGCAGCTGCTGGCATCCAAACCGCTTTCCTAGCCCAGCTTGCACTGGGAGGAAAATTCCTGCCGAGTGGTTCGGTGGCTCTGTGTAGGATGGGAATGTGAACTATGTCCAGGCTCACGTCCATGGAACTCCAAAGCCGTGCTCGTGTAACTGTTTACTTTTTTCTGGAGGCTTCAGTCAGGTTGGCTGTTCGTTGCTGAAGGCATTTTTGCCGGAATGCTCCTTGTCTGCCATCAGAATAGGACGCACCTGTGAAAGGATTGTGGTGCCACCTGAGTGGAAATACCGAGGGGAAGAAGATCAGTGTTGCTGCAGGGTGAGTGTACTCCTCTGGGAAGAAATCTTTTCCAAGCATTGTACAAGCAAGCTATTACCTTCCAAGGAAAAATGCAGTTGGGACAAATCTTGCTTTTTATTTTGGAGAGACTGGAAAGGTAAATTCTGGTATATAGGTCTTAAAGTAGCTGTCAGCTGGTACCTTGCTGCCTGTTTCAGCAGTGAACTTCTCTGGTTAATCTGTGTGCTGAACTCTCCAAAGTGCTTTTCAGGCCACACTTTCTGGCCTCAAACAAATTATCTTAATTGCAAACCACTTATCTGAACTGATGGGTAGTTAACACAAATGTGACACAGTGCTCGTTAGAGTAGAAAATCAATCAGTGTTTAGTGCGGGCTGGATTGAGATTTGTGGATTGATAGGGAGTGGGAAGGTTCATTTGGGTCAATAAATGGCACAGTGATGAGTGTGTGAAGTGAGCTGCCCCCCTCCTGCGTGCTTGCAATCAGAGTCCAGCAGCATCAGAGCCCTCCTTTGTAAGGCACCTGCCAGAAATCGTCAGTTGTTTGCAGCCTTGTTGAACAGCAGAGCGGTGTCTTAGCTCAGCGAGTTTGTGCGGGCAGATCGGGTGTGACACAGATCCCCACATGTGTCAGGGTAGGTCATTTATAGTGCTGCTTCCTTGCTCGTGGAACTCTGCAGCTGACAGGCTGTAGCCTCTGGTGGCATTCCTGGGCTTGTCCCTGAGGCTGCCAGGGGTGATCCTTGGACGTGCATCGCTCCTCAAGGTTTTCAGTGTTTGCATGAAAAGCCCTTTCTTTTTGTGTCTGCCAGGAAGATGTATTTCCCCCAGTGTATAAAATAAGCTTATACTTGCATGAAGTTCTGTTTAGAATCATGGAATGGTTCGAGTTGGAAGGGACTTTGAAGATCATCTCTTTCCAGCTACCCTGTCATGGGCAGGGGCACCTTCCACTAAACCAATTTAAATTGGCTTCACTAGTTCTCCACTCCCTGCCCTGTACCTGAAATAGTATCCATCTGACCCTTTGGTGAATGGAAACAATGTTGGGAGAACAATGATGAAGAAAAAAGTGTTTGCTGTTTGTTTAGTTCTTGAACTGTCTTGTCATGGAGCTTGAAAGGATCTTGAGTCCAAGTCCAGAGGAGGGAGAGGGCCAGGACAAGCACAGCTGGGACAGAGGATGAGCTGTATCACAGCAATATCAGCTGTCTGGGTCAACTGACAGCAGCCTGGGACTGCACCCTGGCACCTCAGAGGACACTTGCTGTGATCTTTTCACCTTGGACAAGTGTCTGTAATGTGATGATGTGGGAATGATGGTTTGTGTAACTCTTCTCTTCTTACGCTACCATGCTTTGATCCTTGAAGTCAGCGAGGAGAAGTCTGAGTTTGCTAGAAGGTTCTGCAGTCATACTGGGGGACTTTTGTGCTCAGATGTGTGGGCTGATTGGCACTAAAACCTCTCAGCATGTGGATGTGGAGCTAGGCCAGCTGTTTGGAACGTAAATGGTAATTAGTTGTTTTCTAAATGTTGGCTTTATTAAGATTTACAAACAGAATACACGATCTCCACCCCACTGCTTGTACTGGGGACTCACAGGCTCCTGTAGTTATCCTACAGTTATAGTTCCTAAGCAGTGCCTGCTGTGCCCATTAATGTGGGATCAGGTCAGGAACAGAGAGGGGCACTGATAAATCCTGCCAGGGTACACACACCTGGACACTGAGCCAGGAGAAGCTGGAGTCTGTTCTGCCTCTTGCCCACAGAGTGTCCAGGGTCCATAGTGAGGAGAAAAACCCCAGGCAGGGGTGTCCAGTTGGGCACTGATGTCATTGTTCTGCTCTCTCTGGAGCAGATACAGCCCTGCCCCTTCCCAGAGTGTTGCCAGCTGTGGAAGGAGGTTGGGAGAGCCGGTGCACTGTGGGGCTGGAGGGAGGGAGGATTCAGGGATGCCCCACTTTTGCACTGCTCTTCACCAGCTGTAAAGGTTCAAAGGGCTTGTGGGCCCTGTGGGACTCTGACAAGGTGTGTGTGTGAGGCAGCAGGACAAGGTTACTGTGCTGTGGTATCTGAGCATGACGTGACCGACACAGGCAGGAAGGGTAAAGGAGAAGGAACGAGTTTTGCTGCCAAAACCTTCCGTGTGAGAGGTTGGATCTGGGCTGTGAGCCCACTCTGGCAGACGTGCAGGTTCCTGCAGTTTGTAGCTGCTGTTGCTGTCACCGCCAAGTAGTGGCACCCAAGTAAACAAAATTTAGGAATGCCATCCTGCAATAGAGACTTGAAGAGGCTATTTCTAGATGGGATTGAAGCTCCGTGTGATTTAGTGAACTGCATCCTCGTTGTGAGGGTGAAGTGGTTTGAACTGGAATTCTTTATTGTTGCTAGTGCTGTAGTGGATTAAACTGTTTTGGAGCTTTACTCCTTTTTGATACCATACCAGCACTCTGGGTAAAGAGGCTTCACAACCAGCTGTCACCCAGCAGGTGAGCTGGAGCAGCAGGGGCAGTAAGCACTTGGATAAATTAGCACTTGGATAAGTGAATTTTGGAATAGTGGGGTTCAGCCTTGCAGCTACCTGCATGTACCTACCTACTCCTGTGACCCATCAGCTGTTGCAGGAATTCACAGGAACGTGGAATTGGTTAGATCACCAAACAAGTGTGTGCTGCCTGTCACACACACCAGGAATCCTGAGAATGTGAAGGACCCTCAAATTCCAGTCCTGTCTGTCCCTTCCCCTCCTCCTCTAGGGCTAGTGGAAGCAGGAAAGGAGGTCAGGCTTGAAAGACAAAGTCAAAGAAGAGGAATTTGTGGATGTACAGCAGATAACGACCATCAGTCACTGTACTTTGCCACTCCCACTCCCCCCTCCTTTGTGGAAAGTGTGATTAAAGCCAGCCGCTCCACCCAGGCTGGCTGAGCCATACATCCATGCACAAATGCCAGATTCTCTTCATTCCAGCCTGCTGACTTCAAGAAGGACTTGCTCTGACAAGCTGGAAATGAGGGCTGGCAGCTTCGTCTGCAACTTAAAGGCTTTATCTCTCTTAGACACTCTTCCTACCATTTCCCACAAACACTGCTCTGCTGGTAGGAGCTGTTGCACACACAGGATCCATCAGGCACTTATGAATAAAGCCTTACCTTGTGTAACTCTGCTCAGAACAGGCGAGGAAGAATTCATAAAGCAATTGGCACCGGGCCCTCAGCAGAACTTGCTCTCCTTGTGCTTCAGCCTCATTATTTGGGGAGCGGTAGGAAGAGCCAGCTCAGCCTTTGATTCTCTTGTCCCCCTCCTAAGCACTGGTGTTCCTTCCTTCACAAAAATCCTCCAGTCCAGCCTTTATCTCCCACTTGGAGCATTTCCATCAGCTGATGATGCACCCATCTCCAGCTTCCACGGCATATTCCTACGGTTCATCACCTTGGCCTCTCTTTCCACCAGTGGATTCCCACTATCACTTCTTCCCCACTTCACCATGGCAAGCACGGAGTTCTTTGACTTCTAGGATTGTTCTGGCTGCACCAGCAGCTGCTGTTTCCCTGATGTTGCCTCCCAGCATTGTTGCTTCACTGCTGCCTCTGCTCCCTGATGGATGCCAACTGTGTGTCCACCTGTTAGGGTTGTTCAGCACGTGTTTTAAGCCGCCTGCTTCTGCTGCATGTGCAGCCCTGCACTTGGAATATTCATCCTCCCTGACCTGTCTCCATCAGCTGATGAACTCAGCCTTCAAGAAATGCTTTCCCAGAGTGAAACCTATTTCAGAGACGTAAAAATGGTTCTAGGGAGCATCTGTGCTAGCAACTGCAAGGTGGCCAAGCTCTTCTTTGATTGCTGGTTTTGTTTCAGAGTTGGAATTAGAGCAAGTACATTTTTACATTTACATAAAATATTTAACGTGTGAAATTGAGATAACTTTAAGCTTGATGGCAGCAAGGCGTGCACCCTGTTATAAAAACTTATCAGAAATCCAATTTGAGTGCTCATTATGGTTGTGACATGATTTCTGATTAAAAGGGTATCTTTGATGTCATCATCATACTGCTTCAGAAGCAGCTTACCAGTGTTATTTTAGGTTGTGGAGGGTGTGTTCATGTCTATAGTTTCTAAAAACCATAAGACCAGTGTCAAATGTCTGCCCAGCACTTCCCAGATTTCACAACTGGCTGTTAGCAGACAAACCTTTTTTTGTCTGATTTTTGGGTGAGGGCTGTTATCACAGGGCCTTGACTTACAGCCCTATAACTAACCATGCTGAGCAGAAAAGAGCACTGTTCTCAGCTCCAAAAGCTCTCTCCTGACCATGAGACTGTGCTTTTTGGACGTTGTGTGAGAAAAGGTTGGTGAAACAGCAGCTTTTATTTCCCTTTCTCAAGCTTAATACGTGCACAGAACTCCAGAGCAGCAATATAAGAGAATTAGAGTCAGTGCTGTTGCAATGAGGATTTTGAACAAGAAGCCTCATGAAGTACCCAAAGCATTTAACCACTGTGTTTTATTCATCCTGGAGCAAGTGTAATTTAAAGTGACACCTCTATAATTGATGAAGGATCTTTTTACCATTTGTTTAATTACCAGTTTCAGTGTCTAGAAAGCAGCGGATCAATAATTTACAGCCACAAACCTCCCTGCGTGTCTGCTCTTCTACTTCAGCCGTGCAAACAGCAGCTCCTGAAACAAACCCTCCAGTTCTGCTGCTTTTCTCTAGGTGATATAAAAGAGCTTAACCTGTTTTCGTGCCACAGGTGCACTCCCAACGCTGCCCTCAGCAAGGCAGGGATAATCTGGGGCTTGCCCTGCACAGTGTACGAGCTCTCAGCTTTTTGCAGCCTCCTCTCATTGTTGTGATAAAGGCTGGGCTCTCGTTGTTGCTGTAACAGCAAACGATGCTGCCCTGGCAATAGGAGTTGTTAGAACAGAAGGTTTTTAAGCCAAAGAACCTGTGGTTTGTATGTATTTCTTACATTAAATTTCTTACATATCATGTGTTGACTTTTGTATGTGAAGTGCCTATTCTTGAGGCTCTTGGACACTTCTTTAGGGTTAGAGCTCGGATTCTGTCATGGTCCTTCAGCACTTGCTCTCCCCAAGGGGACCTACAGAAACTATACCTGTCAAATCAGAGGAAAGAAAGTGTTTCCTTCCCAGTGGGATGAGCCTTCTGACAGTTCCTGTTGTGGTCCTGGCTCCTCACACACCCTCAGAAGGGAAGATCTAAAGAACTTCTGTCAGATCTCCAAATCCATGCATTTCCAGCAGGATGTTCCCTTAGGTGGAAAGAGCTCCCATCTACTCAATACCTTTTGCTTTTTTGAGGGTGTGCTCTTTATCTGCATCAGCACAAGTGGATGCTTTCCTGTCTCTGACTCTGGAGGGTGCCAGTCCTCATCTTCTGACGGAGAACAGGATGCTGGGGGACAGTTGGTGTTTCTGTAACGTCACCACTGTCAGTTCCTCCAGGATCTCTCGTTTGAGATGGAGATCACAGCCCAGAAGTTTTTGCTTAAATAGTAGATGTAAAGGGCCAGGAGGAAGATTCCTGGGCCTGACACCACCTCTTGTGTGCCTCAGCAGGGTTTGTGCAGTGCTGAACCACCCAGTGCAGGACTATGAGTAAATCAGACAGAGGAAAAAAAAAAGGATTTGGGCCTAACCACAGCTGGGGAAGGAATGTTTCCATTCTCTGGATAGCCCGTGTTTATCCAGATGTGGAACACGCATTCCTGAGAACCACAAAGGGATGGACTCCTTGATTATTCTGCAGTGTCTTTGTTTCTGATTAAGTTGATGTTGCTGATAATGCAGAAAGTCTTGAAAATGCGATGAGCAGGACAAGGAAGTTCTCCTGAGTGAGCAGGGGCCTGAAACTCTGCCTGGGACAGGAGCTATTCCTTACAGTCCAAAGGGTACTAAGCTTCAAGCCAGCAGTTTTATTTTTTAACATCAATGTGATTACTACTTCTTTTACTTAAAAAAAAATATTATTTAATGTATTGTGGATTCAATAGGAATATAATCTTTTAAACTGCTGGAAAACATTATTCTGGATTGTTTGATGAGCACCAGCTGATGCAGGTGGATGTGGGATATCCTTCTGAAATGCTGGCAGCCTGGCATACTTTTGCCAACATGGTGGCAACTCACCATTCCCTGTGTACTGTGAAGTGATGATATATTTATTTTAGGGTAGAAATGCCTGCGATTCACAAAAGCGTTGAAGACCGTTTGCTGTGGGCTCTTTGGGGCGCTGTCAGAGCGGCCAGGAGGAGATTACCTCACACAATACCCTTCATCTGGTGGCTTTTCCCCTCCTTTTCAGCAGCAGGACAGGCAGGGGAAAGGGAAGCAGCTCAGACATCAGCTGCAATATCATCTGCCCACGTGCTCCGGGCGGTCGCCAGCCCTGGAGCCTGACACGCTGCCAGGGCCGGGCTGCGCTGCCTGCCCGCTTCCCTCTGCTCTGCTTTTGGGAACTCCTCAGCCCCTTTCTTTTTAGCATAATCTGAAATTTCTGTAGATCACAGAATATTTTTATTTTGGGTTCATGATCCAGTTTTACTCCAGACTGTTGTTGAAACTCTCCCCTTAAACTTTTCGTAGGGGGCTCTTGCCATCGCGATAAATGTGAAATGCTCTTTGTTCCCTTACAAAGAAGGGTTTGAAAGAGGTTCAGTATTGTGTGTGCCCCTAATAGTTTTATTAGAACTTATTTATAACTTTTCACTGTCCCAAAATAACTGCCTGCCTTGGGCCTCAGGCCAGTAAAGTCAGTTTGGGACAGAGTCAAAAAGAAAAAAAAAAAAGTGGTGGAAGTACAAATCGTGCCTGTAAACTCTTCACTTATAAATCATCAAATTAAAAACTGCTCCACTTGTTTGAATGTCTAAAGCATTGAACGTGCCTCTTTTTCTGCACTCACAGAACTTGACTCTACTTAGTAACTTGTAGTTTGCTTTCAGCACTGCTACGTTTGCATTAAAAGGGGGTCACACCCAGAAGGAAAATAAGAACTTGTTACTCCCAGGTATCACCAGCTCCTGGCATCGGGATGGAGTGTTGCAAGAATACCTGCAGATTGCTGTTTCTTTAGGAACCTGTAGATGTTCCGTGGAATGACCTATGACAGATGCAATTGTACCAATACAAAAAATTGCTCATAGCAGCATTTCCATGAATTTCAGGTACAGATGATACTGTTATCATAGAAATTATACTGATAGGTACATCTTCATCCTGCTATAAACTCTCCATGCTGGGGATTTGGCTATTACAGTAACAGGAGTGGGGGGAGTAGGATTAGTTAGTTTTTGGGGGCATCACTCATGTACAAACTATTTCATAAAAAAACTCCCAGAATTTAAGGAAATATGTTCCATATGTGATCCTCTTTCCCATGCTTTTCAGGAAAGTTTGAATCATTTGACCTTTATTTTTCTGACATTGGAAGCTTGAATATCCTCATAAAATCTAGATATTACCTCTGTTCCAGTCTCCATATAATAGAAAATTCATGGGTTTGACAATAAACCAAGAGTTCACAATAGCTGTATTCAGGCTTGGTGAAAAGGAAAAGCTTCACATTGGCTAAAAGAAACAAGTTCATTTGGCTATTTTGGAGGGAGGTATTTCCTTTTTAAACTGTTTTTCACAGCACCGATGATCTGGGTTTGGGTGTGGTCTGTTTTAATGCAAAACTGTATTGCTGAAAGTTGTCAATTAAAAGAAAAAAGGGCAGCATAGGGCAAGTCAGTCTAGTTGTTTCCTATAAAGCAGACTGATACAGTAGATAAATTGGGTATTTGGAGCTCTGTAAAATGATGTGTGTTGGCACAGTTAAGAACAATGTCATTCAGGTGGCCTTCCCTAGATTTCAGATTTAACCCACTAAAGAAATTAAAGCAACTTAAACTTATTATTTTAATGTCAGCAGTTCTAAGCAGACAATTCCTATATTTAGAGACGAATGTTGCAATCATCAGTGATGATGGCACAGAGGAGATTTGGGATCCTCACAGTGCATCAGTAGGGGTGGTTGAACTCTGCTTTCAGATTGCCAGTCTCATACCTGCCATTCTTCTCGCTCTTTAGAGCCAAGACAAATATCTTATTTCTCCTGGAGCAGATTTGGAAACTAAACAAGCAACTTAGTGACTGCATGCTTGGATTTGAGATGACAAATAAATAGAGAAGGCAACAGTGTTAAGGTCCAGGCTTAAAGCTGAGACTTCGTACTGACTGAAATCCACAGGGAGCTGGTTCCCAAAAATGTTTTGGTTTTTTGTTTTTTGTTTTTTTTTTTTGCTAAATTTAACTTTCAGATGCCACTGACCACAAGCCATACCAGCACAGGCCATCTTTCTGAATTGCTTTATAATTGTTATGGAGTGACTATTACATGAGACCAGAGGCATCAGAGTATTTGATATAAGCCCTTTCTTGTAGCTGTTTTTCTCTAAGAGTCACAACTGCTTGTTTTTACTGGTTCTGAAAAAAAAAACCCTGCCTGTTGCCTGCACTTGTTTTCCCCCTCGTTGTGCACAGTCAAGGATGTGAAGTCTTTAACAGGACAAAAATTAAAGGTCAGTTTAAAAATCTTCCGAAATCAAGATGTCCCTGAAGATAAGTCCAACGTGAAACATCCTCTTGGCACAGAATTGCTCCGTGCCCTGGAAGGCTTCACACACCCTGGAGTGCACACCCTTTTTTGGCCAGGTATTATGGGGACAAGGGCCAGGTGTGAAGGACATACCTGAGAGCCCGGTTACACTGGAGCATTCCTGTGGGACAGTGGAGGGAATTGGAAACCTCAGCCGTGCCCTCCTGGGGACTGTGAAGCGCCCGATGCTGTCAGAGTGCTCTGCTGTCAGACTCTGCTTTACTGTCTCATCAATGAGCCTTTCAGAAGGGCAGCCTGGGCTGCCTTTTTAAGGCTCTCAGCCCAACTTTGCCGTGGCAAACTGACCATGGCAGCTCGAGGAGGTCTCACCAGCTGACACGAAAATGCTGGTTGGGATTTGTCCTCACGTTCCACTGGAAGCCATGTTTGGAGACAGGCGGGGGATGTAGCAGGGCTACAGATACAAAATTGTTTGTACGTTTTGTCACAAACATCTCTTGCTGTCGGGGGAAAAAAAAAAGTCTGGGTGATAAATCTATCTAGCAGTTTATATTGTGCTCATTTCCGTGGCAGCCCTGGGACTGTGTCAGACTGTGTTTGCTCAGCAAGTGTCCCCTCACTGGGAGCTGAGAGCTCCTGGCCTTGGCCAAAGACAAAGCAGAGATGGAAAGATACCCCCCCTTGCTGGGGATCACAGGGAAACATTCCGGTTCCATCACTTTATCCAGACGAGGCCTTTGTGAGCGCTGTTGTAGGAACTCCCTTTCATTTGCGTAAGAAGGAGGAAAGTCTGTCTTTAACTGGGCTCGCAGGTTTTGCTGAAGGAAGGGATGGTGAAAAGTGTGTGTTGGAGCTACACCTTGACACAGGTCACTCTGACAGCCCTGCTGGGACATTCACAGCTGCTCTGTGCAACTCTTTGCCACTGAAACTGTTGGCCTGCAAGACATTAACACCTAGAGTTATGTGGGAATACTCGGAAAATGAAGTTGTGTTGCTCTTTCCATAGGTGCCCCATATCTTTACAGTTTAAAACTGTCCAGTTCACAAAATGCAACAGCAAACCATTGTGCCCCTTGGATGTCTTGCCCAGGAAGGGGAGCTGTCAGCCTGCCCTCTGCATTAGCACTGCCCATGTCGTGGCTGTGTCTTTCCCTGCCCTTTCCCTGTCAGAGACGTGCTCAGCCTCGCTTTGCAGGTGCTGTTTTGTAGATTTAAAAGTCTGTCTTTTTTGTGCCGGGAAGAAAAGCGAGGGCATGACAGAAGAAGGACATAAGGACACAGCAGCTCTAATTTGTACATTTAGTTTCTATTTTGGGCTGTGGGAGAGGACTCTGCTCAGCAGAGGAGTCACAGGTTAAATGCTGTCCCTCTCTGTGGAGGGGAGCCCTGCTCTGCCCCTTCTGTCCCTCCTCAACACTCCTGTCCATCCTTCTCTTCCAGACTGCAAACAGTTTAGTGCTGATCTGGCCTTATATAGTAATTTCCTATTATTAGAAACATTTCCTTGGGATCTTGCTCTGGGAGTAGCAGAGGGAAATCCTGTTTCCTCCATCTAACATGCAGGCAAAGCACCAGTGTTCACTCTTTCCTTATCTAGTGTGCATGGAACAAGAAGTTTTTGTTATGATATGCTTTCCAGCCTTAAGCCCTTTCTAACACTGAGCCTCTTTTCAGAAATGCAGGAAAAGAAATGTGAAGGAGTAGGAACCTTCAGCCACCAGTGTGAGCTGTGAAGTGTTGTGTGCAGCTCGTGTGTTCCCCATTCTTTTACATCATCTTTTTCTCACTCAGGTTTGGTTGCCTCATGCTTTGGGAAACCAATCCTCTTTTCACGTTGTTCTGTGTGAAAAGCAGCGTGCTGGGCTGTCTCACCTGAGTGTGCCAGGGATGGCAGAGAGCCAGTGGCTGTGTTAAAAAACGAGGCACAGCTTTTAATTAAGGAGGGAGAAGTTTTTGTTCCGCGTGCAACGAGAACGTGTTTTTAAAGGCGAGATTGGTCACTGAAAGCACAGAGATATGCACAGGCTTTGAACACTTAATTTTTCCTGTGAAAACATTTTTTCCCCTTAAAAGGAAGATGTAGGTCCTGCCACTGGGAGTGACTGTTTGGAAAGTCAGTCGGGAGGAATGCACATGAGCTGAACTGAGTCAGGCTGTTTGTATTAACAGCTCCCTCCGAACCGCTCTCGGTGTTCTTGCCACAGACACTGTAGGGGAGCCGCTTAAAATGATCCTATCAAAGCAGGGGCAGAGCAATCAGAGGGAATTAACTGTTGTTTTTAAACTTCGCTGTTGAAGTCAGTGCAACAATTGCTGTTGGAATCAGGATGGGCAGTGTGTGTTTGTAAAACCAGCTGAAGAGTGGAGCGGTCTCACAGCCCCACAAAACACTGACAGAGCCGTAACACGTGTGAGCAGGAGCAGCCACAGGCATGAGACAAACTGGCATCACATTAAGGGCATCTGGTAATTATAAAGTGGGACTTTGTTCTGATGGTCACTGTCAAAGCCAGTCATCCCTTTCTGTTTCACTGGTTCAGCAGAAAGCAGCAACAAGGAAAATTTATCTTAATTTGTTAGATTAACCCAGTTTCTGTTTTCGCTCACGTCATAGGCCCAGAATTATTGTGTGTGTGCGGGAGCCATAACTAAATACAAGCCCTGTGTATTTGCTTTTTAATCTGCTGCTTCTCAGACACATCCATCTCCAGGAGCACCAAAACAGTGAACAGCCCTCACAGAGAAAATGTAGGAATCCAATGAGAGGTGTGCATCTCCATCTTCATTTTTTGTAATATTCCTTTTTTGTTATTTATTTGTGAAAAGGCTCTGCTTGGGAAGAAGAGACTTTTAGTGTTCTCACTGTCGAAGCTTCCTCGGAACAAACAAAACCAGTATTGACAGTTTTAGGCGTTATAAAAGCATAAATTAGAATCCAAAATAATAATCTGAATCTTCTTTGTCTTCTGGTTTTTGAACCTTTTGGGCCACACCTCACGTATTTGTAAGGTTTTGTCTGCAATCCTGCAAACACAGTCCCGCAGCGTCGGAGAATCCAGTCATGAAGTTTGCAGTTAAATTAAGGAACTTTCACCATCTTGAATCACCTTTTGAGTGAGTATAATGGACTTTTGATTTTACCTTTCTAGGTGTGCAGTTTCATAACTGGCCAGGAATGTTGTGTCTCCAGGGACCAGTGTCCTGTGTTCAAACTTGTGTTCCTGATACTTGTTTGGAGCACAGCTGGCTGCCCTCCACCTGGGGAAAGAGGAGATGCTTTAATCCAGACAAAAAAAGGGTAAAAACCAGACAATTGTTAGCAGAACTAATGGTATGGGGAGGAGGTTCTGCCTTGTTGTCAAGGCTGCTACAATATTTAGCATTGGCTCTTTGGCAGGGCATTGATTTATCCACTTATCCTGCAGTCACAAGTTCATCCTAAGCAGTGGGACAAACGTCCTTCAGAACCTTCAGTTTCTTCTATAGGGTGTCTTAGGAATGTGAGGCATTTTAATCAGTTTTGGATCAGTATAATCTGGACAGCAGGACACGGGTGACAGGTTAAGTTTCTATTTTTTGGTGAAGATGTTCCTCTGACCTGTGAGAGGAAGGGCTCTCGAATTCCTGGCCTGTTTAGGGTGGTTTCTTTCCCATGGTATCTTTGCCAAGTGCTTTCTAATTATGGAATGCATGTTATTCTGTAGTTCTTTTTCAAGGCAGAAATAATGAATATTATAAAAATCCAGAAACAAAAAAAAAAGCTGAGAGATGAACTTGACATCTTCTTCTTTTGGGATAACGTAGATGTCATCCACGCTGATTTTTGAACGGCCAGCATCTTGCACCTCCAGATTTATATTGTGCAGTGGAATCTGCACAGCACAGGGGAGGACTGGTTTGTTGATGTTGGTTTCATGAGGCCAAACTCTCGTTTCATTTGCCAGCAGAGCCACAGCTTGCGGGTGCAGCTCAGCAAGTCCCGCTCGGCTCTGGGAGCCAGTCGGAGCAGGGCGGACAGGAAAGCTTTCCAGTCCCCTTGCTTTGAATGTGGAATTGTATGCAGGGAATCAGCTGCTTATCAGCACCCAGCAGAGCAATCCCAGTGCTCTAATCCAGGGTTTATATGAGTCACTTCTAACTGGTGAGGCCTGGAAAACTTGATTCATACCTCTCTGCCTGTAGTTGCCTGTTGTGATCCAGACCTTGCCAGCCATCCTCAGCAGAAATCACAGACAAGGGCTGGGCTCTGCTGCTGGAAAGGAAGAGTCTGGTTTTATCACCTTAATAATCCAGGATCAAGATCTTTTAAAGTAAACTTATGTTGGTTATCTCTGCTTTCCAAGTATTTTTTTCCCCCTCCTAATTTAGGCTAACCACATGCAAGAGTGTTTTCCTTGCCAGCAAAAGTTGGGCAGTGGTCTGACTGCAGAAAGAAGCATTTTGAGTAAAGGTCTTGCCAGTAAATAAATAAATAAAAGGGTTCTCGTACATTAAAAAAAAAAAAAAAAAGCCAAGGGAAATGTGTAAAAAATGTACTTCTAAATATTGGGCTGTTGTATATTCTTAGGTGGCATTTTCAGTGTTGTGTTCGGAGAAGTGTTAAATGATGTAAACTAGGGGAAAGGAAGTTGCTTACATGAAGATAACTCTGCTAATACTTAAAAATGTAACAGGACTTTTACTGTTTGGCTACAACTAGATGGATTTAAGGAGTGATGGTGGAGCACTGACATTCTCCTCCTGAAGATTTAGAGCCACCAGGCTACAGCTTTAATTATACCTGGAAAACTCCTGGCTCGGGGCTCACTGTTGTGATTCAGTAATGGCTGATGTGGCTCAGTTTGGGAAATGCAGCTTATATTGCCTTTGATCTTACCTGTGCTCCTGCACTGAGATGGGCTTGGAGTATTATTATCCATTTCCTTCGGTGTTCTGACAGACCAGAGCTAAACCCACCTCTGAAATGTGTCCTGAGGCTGCCTCTGTTAATAACTCACCCAACCGATTGACGATCAGTGAATAAAAATCCTGCCAAATTGTTGTTGTGCAAGCACTGAGAGGTCCTGCAAAGGCTTTTCAAAATGGAGTGTGGTGAGGGCAGAGGAGCTGGTGGCTCCCCAGCACTCCCAGAAGCCGAGCTCCATCCCAAATCCTTGGCACGTTCTGCCTGTGCCGATGACAGCAGTGTGGGATCTCTGGGATCGATGCCTTGGGCCAGAGCTAATTAGAGGGGAGTGCTGCACCCAACCACTGACAGCATCTGCTCCGTGTGCTCGGTTTTAAATAGCCTCCTGTGTGAGCAGTGGCCTGCATGGCCTTCTAGTGCTTTGCTTTGAAGTTTTTTAGCTTTTTTCTTGTAGTCTATGTACTTTAGAGCTCGACTTCACCCTTTCTGTAACACAACTTGAACAGGATGTGTTTTGATGAGAAGGAAAACAAACAAACAAACAAACCCCCTTTTAAAGCAGAGCTGACTGCAAGTAGTGCCAGTCATGAAACATCAGCAGTTAAACTTGGGAATCATTTTGTGGTTCTGCCTGTTCAATGGTCAGAGGATCTGCCTGACAGCCCATAATGTGAACTACCTGGAACCTGCTTTATTTGCTGTATTTGTAATTAATTTTACTATGACTACATAACTTACTCCACTGAGGAACAAAATAATCAATAGAATCATAGAATAATTTTAGGTTGGAAGGGACCTGTGGAGATCTCTGGCCCAACACCACTTCCAAGCAGGGCCAATTTAGATCAAGTTGCTCAGGCATTGTCTGGTTGAGTCTTAAATATCTCCAAGGATGGAGTTTCACAACTTCCTGGGCCCCCTGTTCCAGTATTTGACAACATTCACTGGGAAAAAAATTTCCCAGTAACTCATTGGAATTTCCCTCCTTCCGGCTTGTGTCCATTGTCTCTCGTTCTTTCACTTTGCACCCAATGCTGGCAAAGGTGGTGTGTACAGTATTTTTGTCAGAATGCCCTTGTCTCTGAAGGGGTGGGGTGAGGTTTGTCACACTCTTGGTGTAGCTGTGGCCATAAGTAATTTTGTGTGAGACCAAACTGATGGGCTCAAAGACAGCAGAACGTGCTGCTGGTGCTTGCGAGGGCTGGGGACTGAGGGCAGCAGTGGCTGGAGTGTGTCCTACGAGAAGGGTCTGACTTGGTAATGCAGGTTATTTTGAGATGGGGACCTCAAGGACCTCCATACAAAGCGTGTGGTTTTTGAGGGGTGGATGCCTCAAAAAGAATCTGGACTAAATTCCTGCTGAGCCACTGTGCTAAAGCCAGGCTGGACAGGCCTTGAAGCAACCTGGCCTGGTGGAAATGTCCCCACCCGTGGCAGGGAGTTGGAACGAGCTGATCTTTAAGGTTCCTTCCGACCCAAACCATTCTGTGATTCTAAGCCCTTGCAAGGGCAGGCGAGGCAAAGTACCTCCTACCCCTGCACACTTTGTGATCCTTTGATTTGCTTAGAGGGTGATTACAAGTATAATTTTAAGCCCAGGGGTTTTGCTGTGGTTGGGGTGAGTTGGGGGTGGGGTGGGGAGCCCTCTCCATGCTGCTGTTTCAGTACAATGCCTTGCTGTACCGGAGCATATCCTGCCTGTGTTTGCTGTGGTTTGTGTGCTGGGCTCTGCCCCAGCTTTTCCAGCGCCTGTGATTACTTTTCTTTCCGTTTTTCCCTGTCATTGGGCAGCGGGAACTCCACAGGCAGAGCACAGCTGACTTCTCTTGGACTGCCTCTCCCGGTCTGTGCACGTCGGTCTCTCCTCGTTGGGAGGGGAGGGGAGTTCTTCGCCTTCTCCTTGGAAAACGCCCTCTCTGGGATGCTCCAGTAGGAGCTGGTGGGAGGGAGGGAGTTCTGACTGCACCGAAAATGTCATGAAAAAAAAAAAAAAAAAGGCAACTGACAGAAGAGAGAACTTGTCCTCAGATTGCTGCTTTTTGCAGCAGCGTAAACTGAGTGTCTGCAAGTGCTGCGGGAGCTGCAGGAGGCAAAAATGAAGTTCAGAGGCGGGGTAAGATTTATTTAACTCCTCTGGTGGTTTCACAGCTTTCAGATGTGAATCTGCTCTGAGAAGAATGGAGAGAGAGATTTTTGGGGTTTCAGGATGTAAGTGAAATGCTTCAGCCTGCTTTGCAGAAGACCCCTTCACTGGGAAGTTATGTGAAAAGGGGTGAAATAGGATAAAAATGTCAGGAAATACCTGTTTGGAGGAGGAAGCCAAGGTGGGAGTTGAGAAAGTGGGAAGAGAGGGGGGAAAGTTGTGCTCTTAGCTAGGAGAGAAGAAAGGGTGGAGCTTTTGCTTGGGTGGAAGGAGTACGAGGATGGGAAGGTGCCGTCCTGCTGTCAGGCTCTGCTCCTGCCCTGTCCAGGGACCTGGGCTTCTGTCCCTGTGACTGCCATCCTAGGGAATGGCAGGAGGTACCTGCTTAAGGACTCACTGCCACTCAGCTCCTCCAGGGATTTACTTGAGGAAATCTTTGTCCGTGTTTTAGCAGCAGCCGGAACGCCTGGCTGTGTGTGCTGTGTCTGCTGCAGCGGGACAGCCCCGGGAGCTTGGGAAAATGAGTTGGTGGCAAAAGATTGAGGGGACTGGGATTGTTACCTGCAAAAAGAAACGAGTAGGAGAGGAGGGGGAAAAAAACACATGTCCAGCAATGCCACAGAGAAAGCAGCTTGTGAGGTCCCTTTGCTGGGTTCTAGCTTAGGAAGAGGGACATTCAGTTAAGTCAGAAGTTGCCAAAGAGGTACAAAGATTATTTTCATACAATGTATAATTGGGCCACGGAATTCACTGT
The DNA here is from genome assembly GCA_038380795.1 of Pyrocephalus nanus. Taxonomy (NCBI): domain Eukaryota; kingdom Metazoa; phylum Chordata; class Aves; order Passeriformes; family Tyrannidae; genus Pyrocephalus; species Pyrocephalus nanus. Next base: position 5,229,836 of record CM076281.1, read on the forward strand.
CTGTGGAAGATGTTGAGGTCAAGAATGAGGGAACGTTACAAAAAAAGTGTGTGGGCTTTTTGACTGCTTAAGGCTTTAATTGGTAAACTTACCAAATTTAGGAAGAGAAGGATTGAAAACGTCACATCTGTAGATTTGAGTAATTCTGTGTTGAAGGCGAGTTAGCATGAGGCTGGAATATCCCATAGCTGCTCTATCCAGTGATCCTTGCATGTTTTCCTGAATTGTTTGCTGTTGACCACCATCTGAGAAAGGGTCTTAGTGATGAAGGGAAGGGGGCAGAACTTTTGGAGGACCTGCTGAGTCCCTCCACACAACAGCACATCTGAAGGTGGAGATGACCGGGCATGAATGGCTTGTGCTTGGATTTCTACTGGCAAGGGGGATGCTGGAGGCAGGAAACCTCTGCACAGCTGTGGGCATGGAGAAAGGTTGTCAGGTGTGATAGGTGAGAGTGTGACAGGCAGAGGTGTTGTCTGGGGTGGTGCTTGATGTTCTCCAGAGAACATGTGGGTGTGGAATTCCCTTCGCACGGCCCGGGAATGCACGGGGAGTGCTTGTTCTGCTTGGAAACAAGCAGAACAACATCTTGTCTTTGCAAGACAGCCTGGTCTGAAATGGTTGTGTGGGGTGTGTGGAATCCAGTGGGGAAGGGGGGGAGAGCAGAGTGCTGGGAGAGTAACGAGGTGAGCCCTGTGGTGTTGGCAGGGAGGGACCAAGGGCAGTGTGGCAGTGAACGGGGGTGCAGGGGGTACCCCATTGCTGCCAGGGGCACGTCCATGCCCTGGCTCTTACCCATGGGATGGCATTTGAGTTGCTGCCCCCACTCACCTGCTCACTCTGATCAGAATCAAAACTCTCTTGCAAGGGCAGCAAGCTGAGGTTTTGCCTTTTTTTTTTTTCTTTTCATGCTGTTTGTCCTCTGAAGCTGCTGTGGGATGCTCAGGCCTGTGGTCACAGGTAGTACTGCCAAGCAAACTGTCATCAGCAACATCTTGTAACCAGCAGCAGTTGTGTCCTCTGCTCAGGAGCAAAAATGTCAGCTCCCTAAATATAGCAATTCAGTGTATTTACTTTTCCAGCCCCGGTGATCTTTCTGGTCTGCCCTAGTTCATTTTTTGTACTGCTATTTTATATTTAGCCTGTTGATTGGAATATCAGCCTTCCCCCTCTTAGGGGTAAACACTTTTCCTCTCCTTCAAATTCTTACTAATTCTTTTTTCTTTTCACTGCTATTTGTTTCTCTTCCTACCTTATCCCCCTGCAAGGTCAAACGTAGAAAATAGAATTATGTTATTAACATTGGACAGATGATATTACCTGCTTACCATGCATATCTCCATGGCTTTGTTTTGTCTCTGGCCCATCATAATTTGCACTTTTAATTTCCATTGGAGCTCCCTAGATGGATTCTTACTGTTCTAAATCTTGCAGTTGTCAAATGTCATTGTTTAATATATTGAGTCACAATTAATTACAGCAACATCTGCACCCTCCATTACTGTTTTTCTGAAGATCAAATTTTGCATGCACAGTTCTAACTCCCCATGTCCCACCTGCATTTGATAAATACTTCAAATGATTCCCACAGTGTGATCCATTGCTCATATTTCCTATTCTGCTTTGCATTTTAGGGGGAGAGATTAAATGACTCTGTAGCTTGGAAAGTGAGGGAGGCAGAACTTTAACTTTGAGATAGTTTGCTAGTGAGGATATAACAAATCTTGGTGAGAGCAGAATAAACTGGCTTCCCCTGTATTTCCAATTATTTTAGGTTTTAAAGTGTTTCAATTTGTCCCTACTTAAAATATGGAAGACTTCAAAATAATTACTTTACAAGAGTTAGTCAAGGATGTAGCATTTCTATCTTTCTAATACAATTTTTGAATGGTGTATCCCGTAGTTAAATCCTTCTCACATCTGGTTTAGGATGGGAAGGGAAGCAGCAGGCAGGGAGAACCAGGTTCTGAGCATGGCAAGTGCTCCCTGACTCCAGACATTCCATTGCTGGTGATGTATTGCTCTAAAACAAGCAAAACTAAAAAGTTATTCTGCTATAAATGGTCCTTGAGTGGCAGCTGCTGACATGGTAACTTTTTTTGCAAGTTCCAGTTGTTTCCTTTAACTCTGCTGGTCTGTGCTGTCAGAGTCTTTACCTGGTTTCAATCCCAGTCCATCTGACAACTCTGAGTTTCTCAAGTTGTCTTTTGGGAAATCAGTTAAGAAGCCAAATAAAACATTGCCTTTTGTTATTTAATTTTTTAAACGAAACAAGCCAAACGTGTCACGTAAATTATTGGCTCAGCTCAGGAGGCTTCACAACGGGCAGACAAATCCACGTGGTTGGTTGCAAAGGATTTTTATGGGAGACCCGGAGCTGCCTCTCAGGGAACCTTCTTTCCCACCCAGCTGTTGACTAACAGAGTTAGTTGTGTCCAGAATGTGCAGCTGATTTTCAGTGTGGCAGGAGGAAGGAGGGTCCTAAGTGGCTGCACTTCAGTCTGTCAGGGATTCTCTGGCAGACAAGTGCTTGACTGAGATCCCTTGGTTCCGGTTCACCTCCGTTGTTTTCATTATTGCTTTTTCCATGCAAAGAGGAGCTATCCCATTCTGCACCTCGGGAATTGAGGCCCTGGAGAAAAGAGTGGATTTCTGTCTGCTCTGCTGTCTAGCCCAGGCCGTGTCCAAACCCTTTCCCAGGCTGGAGAGTGGAGTAGAAATCAAAGGAATTTTCTTTCCTTCCTGCAGCTTTGGCATGACAGTGAAGAATGTCAGACTATCCAGGAGACAAATGTTTTTTAACTGCCACCTCCCCACAAGAAGTTCGTTCTTGGTTCAGACTTGTATTGTCTTCCAGAATCTAATCTGAATTTCCCTTCCCACTCACATTTGGTTCTTGCCTGTTCTTCCGTTCCCGGCTTTGTAACTATTTCTGGAGCCTGCAGATCAATCATCTTTCACTTGATACCAAGATAAAGGTGCCTCTTTCCATATGGCACCCGCTTCCTGCGGTTATTTAAGTGCAAGTCTCCTGAATGGATACAACTTAACCTGTAAAAATGCACTGCCAGAAGAAAATATTAAAAGGTACATTTTTAGATGTCGAAGCAGAGATCCTGTTCACGTTGGGACTTTTCCTTCTGATTATGGAGTTTCCCTGCTCCATCCAGAACCATTCACTTTGAGAACTCCGGGTGTTTTGATGTGCATCACTCCTGGATGCCCCAGGAAGGAGTGGGAGTTGCTGGTGCTCCAGGCCTGTTCTCTCGGTGGTCAGCAGTGCTTGTGTGCCTGGAATTGCTGTGCCAACACAGAGCACCCAGGTACCCTCTGGGAGTGAGTCCTTCCCATACCCGTTGAGCTGGGTATTCCATGGCCATGGACCAGCTGATGGACAAAGCCAGGGGGAGTTTCTTGCTCTGTTCACATCAGCCTTGAACCCCTGTGCTCGTGGCAGAGTTACCCTCCATCTTCCAGCACGCCAGAAAATCTCCCCAGTGTCCTCAAGCTGGCCGACTCGGATACTTGGGATTTTATTGTGCAGAGCCAAAGGTCCTGTTTTTCATTGTTGAGGTGTATCAGCTCTCCAAGTCCTAAGCAGGGGAAAAACTTTATCACACTTTGGCATTTAGTTTAAAAGAAAAATATGTGTTTACACCTTCACAATACCGTGTCAGCGATTTACTAGTTCAGTTTAGGAAACTCTTTGGTACAGTCTGGAGTGGTTTTGTACTCCCAGGAGCTCGAAGGTATTTTCTGGTCTTGTTGACTCTTGTATGAATACAAAGAAAGGCTGGAACCTCAGCCAATGTAAACCTGGCTCTGCAGGCTGCATTCAGCAGCACCAGTTTACACCAGCGGAAAGTCTTTCCCGAGATTTAATGACAGGGAGGGAAAAGCCATGTGGAAGTAGCACGGTGTTGGTGATTGCCCTGGCCTGGTCCCACCACTGGGGAGTGACGGCTTTTCCCTTCCTGGCAGGGAGCCACTGTTGTGCTGAGGGCTCTGGAGAAGAGATTAAAAGCCACGAGTGGGTTAAAATAGTGTGGGAATGAGTCCCTTGAAATGGTACCATGGGGTGGGTTTGAGAAGTGTGGTGGCAAAAGCCAGCTTGTGCACTCTGGAGTAGGAGTGACCGTCAGGACAGCGGGTTTAGTGCGGGATGAAAGGCGAGTTTGAGGGAAGGCACGGGCACTCCTAAGCCCACAGGCACCAAGATCACATGGAGATTGCTCAGATTTTTGCAGTTTGCTGTTTGCAGCCTGTGCTGGGTGTGGCATTAGCACTGTGTATCCGTCCTGCAAAGCTTGGGATCCTCAGCCTGGGCCTCCTTTTGATCCCTCTAGGCCGGGCTCAGCTGCACATGGTGGAGCTGACCTAGATAATTTACTGTCAGTGGGCACCTATGCTCCCTTTCCTCCTCTCCCTGTGTCTGACACCCACCCAATCCCACTGTAAGGCAATTCAGCTCACAACCTGGACAGAAAAATTCTCTTTCCCTGGTCTTTGTTTTGCTGGGTGAGTGAGTTGCATTGGTTTGGCTTAGAGACAGGTCATTGTGTAAACTGGTGCCAGAGAGGCAGCGAAGCCCAGAGAAGGGGACATATTCAGTTTGGTGTTGAGCTCTGGGCTGCACCTGACCTGCCTCTTATGTGCACAAGCACTGAAAGACAGCAGGAACTGGCCTTGCAGCTGAATTCCTGCTTGTCCCTGACTCCACTGTGGTTCCCCATGGCCGTGTCCACTGCGAGTGGAACCAGTGTGGGAAAATGACCTGAATTAAAGCAATAAGAAAAAAAATCAATCTGAGTTAGTTTTAATCCCTGTCAGATTTCCAGTCTGTCTTATTGCACAAGCCAAGGGGTGCAGCTGCACAGAGGGCAGCAGGGATGGTCCCTCTCACTGTCACAAGGGCTCGTCCACCCCTGAGCTTTCGTAGCAGCTCCCAGAAAAACTGATTTTCACAAGGAGGGGTCTAATCAGATCCTCACAACCTGTGTTCTCCAAATTATCTGGAATGCACACCCCCTGCCACAGGGCTTTTGGGGTTGTCCAAGCTGATCTCTTGCCTAGCACGGGGCAGGGGATGCTGTAAATGAACTCTACGTCAGCCGGGGGAGGTTTGGCACAGAGAAATCTCCAAGGGAGCCAGTCCTGTCCATAGGCAAACTGCTTTAGTGGTAATTAGCTCCACTGTAACATATTTAACTCCCCAGACTGGGTTTTCTAGCACTGATTTACAGCCACCATATTTGGTGTCTGCCTGCTAAAAGAAAATAATTAACATTTTAGTTATTTTAATTTATTCAGTGCCTTACTCTCACACTCACCATTCTCTAGGAACATATGGTCATCACTGGGATTATTTTTCACTAAATAGTGTCTTCTCTCCCTGCTTCCTTCCTTCTGCATTACTGTTCTGTTTCCATTTTGCAGAAAAGGATTTATTTCCACCTCCTTTTACATTGCATCTGCTGAAGTTGCTGGCAGTCAAACAGTTAACACTGACATTTGAAGCTGGTGCTAGACTTGGACATATGCAATAAAGCAAATGAGCAAATGCTGGCACTGAGAAGAGCCTCTTGCTCAGCTGTGGGTTATGGCTGATGTTTATATTTGCGTTGAACTTGGGCTTGGGAGGGTGCAACGCTGAGTAAAGTTTATATTCTGCAGAGTCTGACTGCAGCACGGCCCCTGATGGGTAACCTGGTCACGTTTAATTCTTGCCCCAAAGTCACGTTTAGCTCTGTTGTTTTGGGGGGTGAAGAGGGGTTGGTGTGTTTGTTTTTTTTCTCTTTATCTGACTGAAAATTTGAGGTGGTCATTTTGTTCTCACGGAGAGAGTTGGAGTTGAATGGGAAGACAAAAGCGTGGAGGAAACCGAAGCTGCTTGGCCTTAAATGCCTGTCCCGGGGGAGACAGCCCGAGAGCAGCTCTGTGTGCTGTCAGGGGGGTGGGTTGGCTCTTCCCTGCCTGCATGTGGACAGCTGGGATCAGTTTGTCCTGGGCTGAGGGAGTGGCTGATGAAAGAGCTGCTGAAACTGCGAAGTGACGTTTTCTGTGAAAGTCTTTAGGATTATATAAACTTGGATTAACTGTGCGAGGGTGGAAGTTTCTCCTCAGTCGTTTTTGAGGCAGCTGTGTTCTAGGGCTGTAGTTAGGAACTTACCCACTTGAAAAGTAGTTGTTTTCTTTTGGTTTTGCCTTTGTTCCCATTACCTTGTCCAAAACTTGCTCCAGGGCTGCACTACTCTGACAGAAGAATTTCTAGGCAGAGTTTATTTGTATGGGATTTATCTCTTTTTCTTTTGCCAGTGTTATCCTTTATCTCATCACCTTCCTTCTCAGGGGTTTTATCCCTTTTCTCTTCACCTTGGCTAAGAGGGTAGAAGAAAACAAGAGAGCATTTTGCTGAAGGTGTGGAGGAATTAGCTTGGAAAATTTGGGGCATTTTAGAAAGATTACTTGATGACAGTATCTGCAGAACCCCTCCCAGACTGGGTCTTTCCAAGCTTAGAACTCAGGCCTTCCAGACCATGAGACTAATTGGAAAAAAAGAAAAGAGGAAATCAAATGATGTTTCTTTGCGGTATTTGAGCCATTAGAGTGGATCTGGATTTGAGATTTCCAGAAGGAACTAATTTTCCTATCTGAAAACTGCTGGTTTCATGCAATCACTTCTGCCCAGGCACTGCTAGTGTGCAGGGGAAGTAGAAATAGGCAAAACTGCATTTACCAATCATTTACCAATAAATGATTGGTAAGTCAAAACAACTGCAGGCTGAGGGAATTTGCACCCATTTAGACCCAAATTTGTACTTCACCAGGTCTTGCCTTTATTACTGTTTAACAAAACTTCAGATAAATTTTCTTCTGACCGAGGCTGGTTTTGGTTTTTTTCCCTGCAGACCAGCAGTCCCTGTACTCTGACCACTATTGTATCTTGAGAAGGAGCAGGAAGAAGAAAACCAGACAATGTGAATCAGCAGAAGTCACCTGCATTGTTGTGTAGGGTTTGGGGGCTGGATGACACTGTTGAGGGTCCAGCATTCCCAGTTTGTGACACTGCTGCAGGAGAAGGTGTCTGTGTATTGCTCTTAGCGTGTGAACATCTGTTGTGTTTGTGCCAGTGGTGGCAACATCCCAGAATAAAACAACATTCCCTGCAGTGCATCAGTGCTTTGGGGAGATCATTCAGGAGAAGGGTTGCTTGCTGTGAGGAGTTTGCAAAGTAGGAAGGATTTCAGAATGTGATAAGGAAATGCAGACAAGTGTGAGGCAAACGGTTCAACACGTTATATCTGCTATCTCTGGTTTCTGTGGTGTCTCTCATCTTGTGCACCTTGTTCATCATCTCTCTGTTGTGTAGAGATTTTCCGGGCAAGAAGCAACTGAGTCACCACTTGGTGCACATTTCCCCTCCCTGATTTAGTACGTGAGGCTGAGTGAAGTCAGAAGTCAGCAGACGAGTGTTTTCCAAAGATGGTTGTGTCTGAACCCACATCACATCGAAAATGTAACCTTTAAAAGAAGGTCAGAGAATAGAAGTTGCTCGATGCGTGTCAGTGTCACAGTCCAGATTCAGTGGCGTGGGATGCAGAAATGCCCATTTCTCATTTCTTCTACATTTTCTCAGAATTTTCCCATTGGTTGTCTTGTAACAGCTTTTAAATTGGTCAGCAATGTGAAGCTGTTTGCTTGTGAGATGAATCATCATTAGTCATAAAAGATTCCGTACCTCGAAACGGCTTCCCGTTGTGAAATGAGATAGAGAGGAGGAGAGAACACATTTCAGTCTCACTCCTGCCACAGGATGCCTGGGGAAGGAACTCCAAGATTTATTCTCTTTATCAAATACTCGTTGGATTGACTGATTCTAAAGTTATTGGACATTTAGCAGTAACTTTTCCCTCATGCTGTCTTGCCTTCCATCAGAGCAGTGTAAACCAAGTGGGAAGGTGTTGGTACACACTGAGTAGCGTTTTCAACGGTAGCAGTGGGATTGTTCTGACACCCATGGCTGTCCACGGGTAATTGTGGTTCTTGTGGATGGGGAGAGCTGCTTGAAAACCACAGATATCCCAACCCTCCTGTGCTCTTGGCTGCAGGGATTAGGAGCTAACGGCATCCGCCTGACCATGGAGAGCGCTCTGACCGCCCGGGACCGTGTCGGGGTGCAGGATTTTGTCCTGCTGGAGAACTTCACCAGCGAGGCAGCATTCATTGAAAACCTGCGGAAACGCTTCAAGGAGAACCTGATCTATGTGAGTAGCAGTGACAGACACCGCAGTGTTCACCGGTGACCTGAATGTGGGTGTTTGGTGCAGAAGACGTACCCAGCTCTGCTCTGCGGTTGGATTTGGAGGTGGTGGTGTCAACTTTCACGGGCCATTGCTTGTGTCAGAGCTAGTCTGGGATACTGTCGTGTTGACAGATGTAGGGACTCCCTGCAGAGCTCCCCTTGAGGTCTGCTGGCATTTACAGAGCTTGCCAGCACTGAAAATCCAGTTTTCACCACGTTCTTCCACATCATGAATTCACTCATTTCCAGCCACCCCACACTTGAACTTGATCCTAGATGTATATCAGAAATAATCCAAATATTCTTGCTGTTAGAAGCACTAAAACTGTTTGCAGGTGCTGTTTATCCAGCAAGGATAACGTGTCTGGCATAACTCCAGCAGTGTCACTCTCCCAGCGCTAAGAGGTCACTTCCTCAGCACCCTTGGCCTGTTTGGAAGCTCCTCAGGAGCATCCCCAGGGCAGGCACTTGGCCTTGAGAGAAGTCTGAGCTCTCAGACTCTGCTGCCAGACCGTCTGTAACCTCCCTGCTTTTTGTTCTCTCTTCCAGACCTACATCGGCTCCGTTCTGGTGTCTGTGAATCCGTACAAGGAACTGGAAATCTACAGCAAGCAGAACATGGAGCGGTACCGCGGTGTCAGCTTCTATGAAGTTTCTCCTCACCTGTGAGTGAGTGGCCTGTGGGTAACAGAGCAGTTCTTGCCATTCCCACGCAGGTGTGAGCAGCAGTGACGTGTGTAAACAGGCAAATAGGACTTTTCCTTGCACGGAAAATCCTAGGGATATAAAGGACCCTCCGCAGGGCGTGGCGTGCGGCTCTTTCTATTCCTGTTCCTGTCCCCAAAGAGGATGAGTTGCCTTTGCAAGAGCAGTATTTGGAAAGGGAGTCGGTTCCTTCCTGGCTGGAGGAACAGAGTTGCTTACCCCTGGCAGGACAGGAGTTCATTGTTCCAGGGTTATTTGGGGTCTCTGTGTCCGGGCCCTGAGTTTCCCCAGCACGGGGTTGAGCAGGGAAGGAGTGTCTGTTGTGTGGGGGTTTCTTTCCTACCTCTGCTGGTACTGCCTGACCAATATTTATCTGGTATTTCCCTTGTTGCTAAGATACCGTCAGCCTGTTGGAACAAGGAATGTATTTATTTACATGGTCTGGCCTGGTGAGTGTTCCCAATTTCCCATTAAAAAAAAGAAAAAAAAAAAAAAGGTTTGAGGTTTAAAGTTATTTTTGAAAGCATTTGAATTTTTTTGTGGGACTGAATGGCTGAGAGCTGAGGCCACATGGCTTCAGAATGTTTTCTTTCAGGACCAAGGGCCAAATTCTGAGCACCTCTTAGAGGGGCTTTTTATGTTTTATTCTGTTTTGTTTTTTTTTTTTTTAAGAAGTCTTGGAAGAGTAAATGATATTATTTTTGAGTGAACTATTTGGGTTGTTTCTTATTGCTGGCACGTAGCCCAGGAGAGTAAACAAACCAGAATGCGCTGCAAGCACGGAGAGGGGGAGAAACATCATTACTTGGGAAAGTCTAAACACTTGAAGCTGTGTTTTTTATGGTAAAAATGTGATTTTTGTTGTGTGAACCTATGTGGGGGGGGAAATTAAACCTGAAAATATTTCTGCATTCAAACTTCCTCAGTTCTCCCATTGGTGTAGATGTTCCACTTTGGCCTGTGGTCAGGGTGTTCTTGAAGGGCTTCTGTGTCCTTAGAGGAGAGTTTTGGGACTCTCTGGAAAATCCTTGGGACTGTGGCTCCGTTTTCCTGTGTGCAGTAGGAGCAGGACTGAGTATGATGGCAGTGCTCATGGATAACATGAAGCATTAAGCAGATGTGCTTTAATTCCTGTTTGTGCTGCACTTAAATCACAGAGCAGCTGATTATTTCTTAGGCTGTTCCCTTGCCTTTTAACTAGTCCTGTAAGCAGTTGTAAAACATGCAGCTCCTAAGGAAACCCTGGAGAGCTGTGGTGCTGGATACCACTGCTGCTTCCACTGGGAAAACTGTTTTTCTTAACTGTTTTTACCCTTCCATTACACCCCATTGCATTATTTATTTACACTGCATTATTTGATGATGTATGCATTTAAAATTACTCTGAGGAGCATCTGCAGTATAGTGCTCTGGGCTTCTCCTCTTACAGTAATTCAGGTGTCTTTTTTCCTCTCTTTCTCCTCTTTTAAACTGATTCTAAAAAGCCAGAATTCTTCAGCAGGTCTATTCCAGTGTTAAATTAGTTTGAGTCTGGGCCTGAGCTCTGAGTTCTCTGGGAAGTGCGTCACGTTCAGGGGAGGAAAGTTATCCCTGTGGGCTTGGAGCACAGCAAACTTCCCAGGGATCTGTCACATCCTGCCCTCTTTCTGGCCTGCCAGGGGGTTTGGAGATGGGGGGCTGTAAATGGGACCATAAACATCTTTACCTGAAGTGATTCTGTATGTGCTGTGTGTGACTGCTGGAGCTCACAGTGCCATAAACCACCCAATAAAGGCACGCGGTCTAGAGGCAGTTCTTCAAATTGAAATTAAATTTACGTTTATTCAGCTGTTTTCCAAATACTCCAGAGGCAGAGTTTGGATGGGAAGAGAAGGATGTGATGTGTTCAGTGGGGTGAGTGTGGAGTTGTGTTGCTAGGTAGCTCATTGGTGTTGCCTTAGCACCAAGTATTAATAGACTGGAGAAGGCCACGGCTGTTATTTTGCTGTGATTATTTCTAATTAATTGCACAGCATGAGAGGTTAAAAAGAAAGAAAAAAAAAGAAAACAAAGAGGAAAATTAAAAAAAAAACAAAGCTGCTAAAAGGTTGTCAAGCATATGAAGACAGGATATCTGCTTGATCACCACATGTAAGACAGCTGAAAATATCGTTATGGAGGTTGTCTTAGATGAGTTGTGAAGTGCTGATGCTTCTCTTTTACCTTTTCCTATTGTCCTTTCCCCCTCCCTCTGTGAGCAGTTGCCACCACTGTCACTCATCCTCCTGCTCTCTGGTGTTTTAAGGGTGTGTGTAACTGTGCAGCTCTTGGCATGAGAGCCTGTCTGGTCTGTGATGGACAGGAAAAGAGAAGGGAAAGAAAAAGCAGCAAAGGAGGAAGCAGGGCCAGGGCCAGGCCTGGCTTGTGCAGGCAGGAGGTGTTTTGGGCAGTGCTTGGCCTAAGGTGGAGGGTGGCTGAACCTGCAGGATGCTCCTTAGTCTGTGCTGGCTCATCCAACTCTTCCCACCATCCAAGAGAAGCTGTGAGAGCTTGGGCTACTCTGGAGCCTCATTGCAGGATCCACCCAAATAGCAAAGTGCAGCTGTGACCACCTGAGTGTGTCATCACTTAAAAGATAAGCAAGAATAAACACCACTGGACAGCAAGGTGTTTCCTGAATGTTAAGCTCTTTTGTCCTGTGGGACCAGTGTTGAGAGATCATGTATATTTAGAAAAGCTGATCTGCACCATTGAGTCAGCTTCTACAGAAGCTGAAGGAATGAAGGAATTGGTGAAGGAATTTGTGCTGTCACCCTGCAGAAACTGGGCTCAGTGGTTAAGCTGTGAATGAATGGAGTGATCTCCTGTGTCCTCACCAGCGTGAAGGAGAACTATGGTCTCACCCAGCCCAGGGACTGGGGCAGGTGCTTCTTTGGGATGTGTCTGCCCAGACTCCTTTGTGTGGGATAATCCTCTCTGAGGGTCTCTGCCCTTGGCCCGAGGAGCCCCACCAAAGCCTGGCTGTCGTTGTCCCGCAGTTACGCCATCGCAGACAACTCCTACCGCTCCCTGCGCACGGAGAGGAAGGATCAGTGCATCCTGATCTCCGGGGAGAGCGGGGCTGGCAAGACAGAGGCCACCAAGAAGATCCTGCAGTACTACGCTGTCACCTGCCCCGCCAGCCAGCAGGTCGAGACCGTGAAGGACCGACTGCTCCAGTCCAACCCTGTCCTGGAGGTAACGCCCACGGGAGCCTGGTGCTGAGTCACAGCACTGACACTCACGTGTTCCAGCTGAGGGGGTGGTGGAGGTGGGACCCCACGGGACGTGACGGAGCGGAGAGCGTGTCCTGGGAGCGCTGGGTCATGGCGTGTGGGCAGATCATCTGCTCATCTGCACACGGGGGAACCCCGCTCGGATTCCAAGCCAAGGGAATGGCTGGCTGCTGCTGAGCTTGCTTGGCCCTTCCCGCTCCGCTCCAGGAATTCTGGCGTGGCCGGGGCTGCAGGGAGAGAGGGGAGTTGGGAGTGGGAAGAGCTCTGGTTCCCTGGGTCAGCCTGCAAAGGGCAGGAAGGGGCACACCGCAGTGGGCAGTGGATAAATGTGTTCGTGGGTTCATTTTCTGGTGCTGTGGTGTCCTCTAGTGTCCAGCCCCAGCTGTCTCTGCAGTGCCCCGTGGTTATTCCTGCTCTGTGCAGGGTGCTGTGTCCTGGGAAAGGTGTGCTCCCAGGAGCAGGGAGAGCCCGGCAGGCCCTGTCCTGTTGGGATAGAGCCTGCTGTCAGTGGAGCTGCGGGTGGCTGTAACAAATGGCTGTGATGAAAGAGGAACCTTTGAAAAGACTGTCAGACACGACATATGTTGTCAACAGTGGACCAGCATTAAAATAAGCTTTGCTGAGGGGATAGAAGTGTTTTCAGAGGATGTTCCATCTGCAGTGCTCGCACTGGGTATAAAGATCAGTGTTAGAATTCGGGGAGCAATCTGTTTCCTTCTTGTTTTTCATTGCAGAAAGGAAAATCCTGGGCTTTAGTGGCTGTAAACAGATAACTGGCAGCTTCACCAAAGTGTTTATAAATAATCTTATTTAGTACTTATTTATGTCTCTCTAATCATTTTGATTTCAGGCCTTTGGAAATGCAAAAACCCTTCGAAATGACAACTCCAGTCGATTTGGGAAATACATGGATGTGCAGTTTGATTACAGGGTAACTTAAAATCTGTTTTGTACCTTAGAAGCTGTGCCAGTCGTAGCAGTTCTCTGTTCTCTGTGTGTTCTTGTACTGATGTGTGTGTGGAGCAATTGTTTTGCATTTCCTTGGGGACGATCTGAGCAGAGTCTGTGGTAGCAAAGTTTGCTTCCAGGGGGTTTGTAGTGCTCACTCTCCTTTCTTTCTTCCCTTATTTCTCTATATAAGGAGACAGTGAGATTAAATCCTCTTATTCCTAGGGTATATGTGCACTGTGCAAATGGATACTCCTGGACTAAATCCACATAATCCAGCTGTGATCTGAAGATAATCTCTGTCCTGTGTAACTTTGCACAGTGTTTGTTTCCATTCTGATCCCCAGTGTCCCACACTGGGAGGGTGAGCACAGTGCAGGATCTGAGGAGCTCAGCATTGCCATCCTGCAGCTCCTTTAAATGTCCCAGGATACAATCCCTGCACACTTAGAGTTTTGTGAATTCCTTCTGACAGGGAATTTTACATCAGTCAGCATGCCATTCAGCATGCTCTGTGGCCAGGATTGGTGTAATACCATGGCATTGTCACTCAGTAGCTCATTTTGCATGCACTTGACACCCAAATCACCGTGCCGGAGCTGAAATAGAGCTTGTGATACGAAACAACAGATAATTTTCTGTGTTTTTATGGGCTTTTGTTTCAGATCCTCTTTGTCTCTGAATAGACAACCAAGAAGCAGAAACTTTTTCCTTTATGTTGACCAACTGTTTCAATGTACCTGGTTTGATTTAGGGGGCTCCTGTCGGGGGCCACATCTTGAACTACCTCCTGGAGAAATCCCGAGTTGTGCACCAGAATCACGGCGAGAGGAACTTCCACATTTTCTACCAGCTGCTCGAAGGAGGAGAGGAGGACTTGCTGCGGAGGCTGGGCCTGGAGAAGAACCCCCAGCAGTATCACTATTTAGTAAAGGTGAGCATTAACCAGTAATTCTTATAATATTGTTACACTATAGGACCAGGACATTCCCAGTTTGCTTCGTCGTTTCCTTCCCTCGCTTCAGAAATAACTCTGAGGTGACTTCTATAAAAAGTGCACTGAGCATAGATAATGTATTTTTGACAATTATATATTTATTTATATGAAATTGTCTCTTTTTAGGGTCACTGTGCAAGGGTCAGCTCCATAAATGACAAAAATGAGTGGAAGATCATGCGAAGAGCCCTGTCCGTTATCGGCTTCAGTGACACGGAAGTGGAGGTGAGGCCTGTTTGGAGGCACAGCTGATTTTCCTGCTTTTAAGGAATTTTCCTGCTTTGATTTGGGATTTCTGATTTCAATCAGATCAGAGTGAATCAATTCAGAGTGAATATATTCTCTACAGAAATCCTGAAAAAGATACAAAATGTTCTCGCAAAATGTTAATTAACACAAAAAAAACTCTCACTGTGTGTTCATTTCATCATCCTGACTTCTGCCTCTTGCTTCCATCCCAGGATTTGCTGAGCATTGTGGCCAGTGTTCTGCACATGGGGAACGTGCAGTTTGCTGTTGATGAGCAAGGAAATTCTCAGGTCACTACAGAGAATCAGATTAAATACCTGGCTAGGGTGAGTACCACCATTGCAGGGAAGGGGAATTGTACAAGTTTCCCTATTTTGAACTTGATACCGTCATATAATTTTAGAATATTATTTAGAAGTTCTCATAAATTTTACTTGTGTTTAACCTAAACAAAATGTAAATATTATCATCAAACCCCTTTAATTGAATCCTCTCTATTTACTGCCTTGTCCACCACTGCCTTGAGGTTTTCACCTTCAGGCAGAGAGATGGGAATAAGACTTTGTAGAAGAACTTTAAAGAAAAATCCACCTTTGTGGCTTTTCTTGGTCAGTTCTTTGTGCCAGAACCATCAAGCCAGTGTATTTGTTAGGTCATATCACTGCCAGAAAGGAGGGGATGTGTGGGAGGAAAGGGAGGGATTGATGCTGCAGAAGTCTTGCAGTGTGAGTGGGAAACAAAGGGTTGTTTCACTGGACTGGGGTTTTAGGAAGCAGCCTTTCTGATGTCTTAAAACTATTATTAGTAAGTGGAACATAGTGCTTCATAAATCAATTTAATATCCCACTGCTTTGCAGCTTCTGGCAGTGGAAGGCTCTGTTCTTCGGGATGCACTGACCCACAAGAAGATCATAGCAAAAGGGGAAGAGGTAAGAACAGGACCTGGGGGTCTGGGAGGCAGATGGAATTAAATCAGCACACCTTGAGCTCTCATACCAGAGCCCAACAGTCCCTTCTGACTTGTCAAAGGACTCAGTGCAGGGATCCCACAACTCACTGGTGACTGTTCATCTGGGTGGCAGCACCAGGAGCTGAGCCCAGACAGGCTGTGGAGTGGCTGTTAATTAATGGTGAACCAGGGGAGTGTCATCTCTTGTTGGAATGGATGTTGAGTGGTTTTTGTCTCCTCCTGCCTGCAGTTGGTCAGTCCCCTGAACCTGGAGCAGGCAGCCTACGCCAGAGACGCTCTCGCCAAGGCCGTGTACGGACGCACCTTCTCCTGGCTGGTGAACAAGGTCAACAAGTCTCTGGCTTACAAGGCAAGTGAACCTTTTGTTTCCTGATATCCAACCACCTGTGAAAGGAAATTCCAAATCTTTTACCTGCAAAGCAGTAAATGCGAGTTCCATGCCTTAGTGATTTATAAATTGTTTTTCAAATTAAGCAGTAAATGCTGGAACTAAATGAGTAAGATCCGGTGATGGATCGTAGCTGTGAGTACAAATCTGCATTTCTTTTTTTCTCTATTGCAGGATGAAAAGTTTCCAGGCTGGAGAAGTACAACAGTTCTAGGATTGCTTGACATCTATGGATTTGAGGTTTTCCAGCACAACAGGTTTGTTTCAATCGAGGTCTCTTGGGTTTTGAGTAAACTCTGCATGACTTCATTCATTACAGTGTTTTCTCTGCTTTGTGATTCAAGACCTTATTCCATCTCTGGTTCTCAATAAGAGAAAGAGGTGGCATTTAAACTTCAGGAAATCAGTTGAAAAACATGGGGCATCCAGCTAATAATTAGCATTTACAGCCAGCTCAGTCTGAAACCTTTCTGAGACACAGCAATGAACAGACTACTCTCAAATTTGAAGTGTTATTGGGCACTTATTAAAAGTTTCTGTGTTCCTCCATATTTCCATCCTTCATGTCCATTTTTCCCTCCTTCTGCAACTGAGTTTCACTAAACAATAAACTTCCTATATTTATACAGCCAGTAAATAAACATTTCACAAACCCTCTTCCATTTCTGTTGATTTACTAGATTCGTGCTGCTCCCACTGTTTCACTTGTGGTACAGTCTTAGTGATTGTTTTTCTGATTTTTGTTTGCAGCTTTGAGCAGTTTTGTATTAATTATTGTAATGAAAAATTGCAGCAGCTCTTCATAGAGCTCACGTTAAAGTCAGAGCAGGAGGAATACGAGTCCGAAGGCATCGCGGTAAGAGCCGATGTCATCCCTCCTCCCTCTCCTTCCCAGCACCTCCCCACTGAAATTTCCATGTGTTTTTCCAGCCCAGAATTGTTTTCACCCGAGTGTGATTTCTTGTCTTTGCAGTGGGAACCGGTTCAGTATTTCAATAACAAAATAATTTGTGACTTGGTGGAAGAGAAATTCAAAGGCATCATTTCTATTTTGGTGAGTTGAAAACACCTTTTTAAATGAAAAGTTTGGGGCAGTGTAGTGGAAAACAAGGGCAAAAATGTAGAAAAATAACAGTTTTGTGTTAGGACTGTTTGAGCAGGTGGAGAGAGCAACAATACACTGCACAGTGACACTATGAGAAGTCATTGTATCACCTCCAGGGCTCTGGGGAAAGCAGCTCCCAATCCAGGCAGTCTGGAAGGAGGGAAGTGTTTCCCTTTTCAGCTCAGCAATTCTTCACTCACTGAAGTCAGAGCTGGTTACCTGTGGAAAGGCCAAAGGGCCAAACTGGGGCAGTGGTTCAGTGAGACGGAGTCTTTGGGTGCCAACAAGCCCAGTCAGAAACCAGTCCTGGAATGTGTGTGTTTGTAGGATGAAGAGTGTCTGAGACCTGGGGATGCCACAGATACCACATTCTTGGAGAAACTGGAGGAAACTGTGAAAAACCACCCTCATTTTCTCACGTGAGTGTTCCCACAGCTGAGGGCAGTTACAGCGGTCGGGTCCCAGAGCTTTAGTTATTCCTAGAAAATGTTGTACTCCTGGTGTGTAGAGCAGTGGCATCCTTGGTGTGCTGGGTGTGCCTTTACAAAGAGGTTTGATAGTGATTTAAGATAAAATAAGTTGGCATTACTGACTGCCTGGCTCTTCTCAGGGCTGAGCTTCAAAGTACAACAGGGGCAGCAAAACTCTCGTTACTGACTTGGCACTTCACTTTTCAGATTATTTAGTTCAATTTTGGAGCTCCAGTTGTCTTTTTGTTGTGAATCTTCTGCTTATGCTCAGCTTAGAACCTGTACAGCATCTCATGTGCACCCAGAACCACCCTGCAAGGAACACTTTGGAAGAAACATAAATACATTTAATGACATTTCTGTGATGTGCTGGGGGATAATTCTTGATTTACTCGTGATCTTGAAAATCACCGAGTCAGATTCCATTCCCTGTCCCCCCTTCTGTGTTCGCTCAGGGACTGAATGTCACGGTGGTTTTTGAAGTGAATCCCCCCCAGATGTTTGTTTCTGATGGAGCTTTTTGACTTTCTGCCCAGGCACAAACTCGCTGACCAAAAGACGCGGAAGTCGCTGGGGCGGGAGGAATTCCGGCTCTCTCACTACGCCGGGGACGTCACCTACAGTGTGGCAGGTGAGTCTGGGCATCCCCTTCCCCCTTTTCTCCTCCTCCCACCCTCTGCCCTTGGAGTTCAAACTCCCACACTGTGAAGTAAAGAAAAATCTGGGCATAGAATTTTTCCTGCCCTGAAGTTCAGTGGGAGCCTGAGTGGTTTGTTTCTCTCCCAGGTTTTCTAGATAAAAACAACGACCTTCTCTTCCGGAACCTGAAGGAGGTGAGTGTGGATAGAGGATGTTTCCAGCACCCTGCAGAATGGGCAGTTGGGTTTAAAATGGGATGCACCTGAGGGAAAAGATTCTTCTACACACGTGTCCATAAGTCTGTGCTGTGAAAAGAGCATTTGAGGTGCCCAGGGCTCATTATTATTATTATTATTAAAAAACAACACAAACCAACCAAACCAAACCAGTTTTGTCCCGTGTTTCTCTGGTAGCTCACTGAGGAGTGGTCTGGGCTCTGTCTCTGAAAACATGTCTCTCTCTGCAGACCATGTGCAACTCTGAGAACCCCATCATAAACCAGTGTTTCGACAGGACAGAGCTGACAGACAAGAAGAGACCTGAGACGGTAGGATCAGAAGAGCTGCAGGGAAATGGGGCTGTTTCCTCCTCTTAAAGACATGAGCTCTCTGACAGGGTGATCCCAATGACAGCCCCTCACATTCAGAGCTGAGAGCCTGAGTTCTGCAGTCACCAGCTCTAAGTCATTGCTTCATACATGGTTTTCTTTTCTCTTAGGCAGCAACTCAGTTCAAAAACAGCCTCTCCAAACTCATGGAAATCCTGATGTCCAAAGAACCCTCCTACATTCGTTGCATGAAACCCAACGATGCTAAACAGGCTGGTATGACCCTGGGGACTCCTCTTTGACAGATGTAGAGCACAAGATCCCAGTCAGTGGGGCACAGAGAGGAGCAGAAATGAAGTCCTGCAAGATTTGTTCATTTTGGGTCTGTGCCAGAGCTTCTCACAGGGAGGTGCTGGCGGTGCCAGCAGCCAGGAATTGGAATGGGAGCACTGATCTTGGGTGAAGTAGGGTCATGGTTAAAGGAAAGAATTATTAACCTACATAAATGCCCTTTAATGACCTTTATTCTCCCTCATTTTTTTGTTCCTGTGCGCATAGAACGTCCTAAAGGAAAAATTTATTTTGGGCCTAAATATAAATTATTAAAAAGGGATGGCGGGAAGGCAGGAGACACAAAATCATGTGGGAATTGCACTGCAAGGGTGGGTTAGAGGTTAAAGATGATTGTGTAAGATACAACAAGAGCTGAGCATTCCCCATCTGCAGATGGAGGGGCAGCCACACACTGATCATGTTTCTCCATTTTCCTGCTCTCTCCAGACCGATTCGATGAAGTTCTGATCCGACACCAAGTGAAGTACCTGGGGCTGATGGAGAACCTCCGGGTGCGCAGGGCTGGCTTTGCCTATCGAAGAAAATACGAAGTTTTCCTGCAGAGGTAAAATTACCTCGGACTTCTTTCCACTGCTGCTCCCTCTCCCTGCTCTTCCTCCCACCGGTGCCGAGGCTGGGGAGCCATTCTGAACAGCACAGCCCTAAAACCTCACAGATCTATTTTCTAGAGGGGACCTCTCTCCCTTCCCGTGGCCTCTGTCCCTTCTCCTTGGACTGGAGTTCTGTCCCTGAGGTCTCCTCTCCTGCCCATTTACAGGTACAAGTCGCTGTGTCCCGAGACGTGGCCCACGTGGGACGGGCGGCCCCACGACGGGGTGGCTGTGCTGGTGAAGCACCTGGGCTACAAACCAGAAGAATACAAAATGGGACGGTTAGTTCTTCTGTGTTCTTCATCTGAGGCTGTAAATCATCAGGTGTCCATGTGATGGCTCTTCAAAAAGGGTTCTGTACCCAGTGGGCGAGGGAAAGATTAGGGAGCCCAAAGAGGACACCGAGGGTAGAAAGCAAAATACTCCAGCGTGTTAAATGTAATTCTGCATTTCTGTTTCTAGAACAAAGATTTTTATCCGCTTCCCCAAGACCTTGTTTGCAACAGAGGATGCTCTGGAAGTGAGGAAGCAGAGTCTGGGTAAGACACTCACACTGCAGTAGCTGTCTCGTTTCTCATTATTTTTTTTTTTTGCTATTTGTTCAGGGAGGGATTTCTGTTTAAAAAGTTGAGTCTTCTTCTACCCAAACCTGCTTGGTCACGACCACAAACTGCTGTTTTGTCTTATGATTTCAGCAACAAAAATGCAGGCCACGTGGAGAGGTTTCTACCGCCGGAAGAAATTCCTGACCATGAAACGCTCAGGTACGACAGACACACAGAGAGAGAGAGATGTTCCCCCAGCAGCCCCCACAGCAGCTCCTCCCCACACAGCTGCTGCTTTTGACTGACATTTATCCAATGCATCATCTTGTTAAAAAACTTAAATTACATTCTTTTCCCCGTGCCACGCTGAAGGCTGTTTTATTTCCAGGGTGGGCTTTCCTGAGCCCTCTTTGGTTTCAGCTTTGTCTGGAGTCAGTTCTGGGGTGAAGGAGCTCACTCAGTGCCAAATCTTTGTGTTGTTCTCAGCCATAACCATCCAGTCCTGGTGGAGGGGGACCTTGGGACGCCGAAAAGCTGCCAAGAGGAAGTGGGCAGTGGAGACCATCAGGAGGTGTGTAAAGAATAGCCCAAACCCTCCAACATCACTTATTCCCCACTAATAAGATGCAAAAAAAAAAAAAAGCTTTGTCACTGCAGTATCTGGAAGGTTTTTAAAAAATAAATTACAACTATTAAATAAAGCCTAGAAAATTGGATTGGAAAGGACCTTTAAGTATCACGAGTTTTGATCACTTTTCAGTGATTTTCTAATGATCTGTTCTTCCTGCCCAGGTTCATTAAAGGTTTCATTTACCGGAACCACCCTCGGTGCCCAGAGAACGAGTATTTCCTCGACTACATCCGCTACTCCTTCCTCATGAACCTCAAACGGAACCTGCCAAAAAATGTCTTGGACAAGTCCTGGCCAACTCCTCCCCCGTCCCTGACCGAGGTGGGAATGGCTGCCCTGGGATCTGGGGAATCACACGTGGGATGGGGGACAGAAATGGCAATATTGGGGACCACAAGCCAAGAGAACCAGGTTACACACTGCTGCACCAGCATCCCTGCTGGTGGAATTAATCCAGACACCAGCACAGGGGTGTAATCACAGCACATCTGTGAAATTATCAGAGTTATTGCAGGTTCTTCTACTGATTTTCTCACCCATTTCTGAAATTCTCTTCCATTTTTCTCTGGACAAATTCAGCTCCCTCTGGACAGTTAAACTGGTTGCAGTGACAGTGTCATTGCCTGTGAGAACGTATTAAATGTCCTCTCTTGCCATTGTTATTCTGCATCTGGCTGAATTGGTTTATCTGATCGAAACAAAATATTGCAGAAAATCCCATTTACCTTATCCAAAGGTTTGGATTGCAGGTCCAGCTGGAAGGGAGAAAGGGCACAGCAGTGCAGAGTGGAGGGATCCTGGTATTTATTCCGCATTCTAAAGCAGCTGGAGAATGTCACAGGGCAAACCCTCATAGAAAGGCGTAAAATAAACTAATTATTTAATTCCAAAAGCGACTCTCAGTCCTGACACAGCGTTTTAACCCAGCAGTGCATTCCCTGCAGTTGCTTCTGCTCTGCACTGCTGGGTTTGTCAGCAGTTCTGAGCTGTTTATCCCAAATTTATTGCCGATTCCCGTGTGGTTTCCCCCTCAGGCGTCGCAGCTCCTGCGCCGGCTGTGCCTGCAGAACATGGTGTGGAGCTACTGCAAGAGGATCAGCCCCGAGTGGAAGCAGCAGGTAGGAGAGGCCCCTCTCAGGGTGTTCCCCAAACCACACTGGCATTCCCAAGAGCAGAGCTCAGCATTATTGACTGCAGGAAAGGAAGGGAGAGGAGCAGCTGGATGGCAGGGCCGGGGGGGACCCAGCGGAGCCGCCGCAGTGGGGATGGAGGAGCTCGTGAATCGCTGCATTCTGGGGTGTTTTACAGCTCCAGCCATTCCCTCTTCCCTAGGAAAGAGACAAAGCACTAAAAGACTGGAATGTGCATAAAAGAAACCCCGTTCTATACGTATTTGAATATGTACTATTTAAACAGTTTGTGTAGCCAAGCCCCTACATAATTTCCCTACTGAAAGGCCCTGTTATTCTGCCCATGGAAGATAAAAATGTAAGAAGCTGCATTATTCTGCCTGTACCATGTAAAGTAGAGAGCAGGAATGCTGCAGACACAAACCCAGTCATGTTCCAAACAGAGAAGTTACATGAGCTGCTGTTGTAGCTAAAAAGAGTAAAAAATGATACTGAGATTTGATTGATCTTAGTCATGGAAATGTAGGGGGAGGGAATTTTAATAAATATAATTTTTTAAATATTTATGTTAAAAAAGAGGCTCAGTAAAGAGACATAAGAGGAAATGTAGGCAGCAAACAAGTGGGATGTTACTGTAAAAGCTGCCATGAAGGTTTTTCAGTGCACAGTACCTCACCTCCTGAGGGCTGCAGAGCATCGACACCTGGAAGGAAAGGTGTCTGAGCCTGTGATTAAGGACAGTGGATTAACACCAGCTCAGCAGAACGCTTGCTTTCCCCCAGCAAACCAGACTCACTAACAATGAGGATCTTTTCTCCCCATTTTTCCCTGTGGATCAGGTCCCTTGTCCTGTGTCATCGGGGCGTTCACCCCAAGCAGAGCAAAGGTGTTTCCTGTTTCCCCAGTCACTGGTTTTGCTCCTGCTGAGAGGGAGAGCCCAGAGCACAGTGTGGGGTGACTGTCCTGGAACTCTGCCACCTCAGAGGGACTAAAGGCTCAGGGTGACTAATCATCCAAACAGGAACTCCCAGGGCCATACGGTGCCTGATGGAATTGTGCTGTTTGTCGGGATAAGGTAGGGAATATTGAGCAGATCAGGGAAGGTGTTACACAGGCTGATAAGGACATGACTTTTGTCAGTGCTTCAGGTAAGGACACTGCAAGGCTGCAGTGGGAAAGAAAGATAAGTCTGAAACATTAAAGAGGCCATGAGGGACAGAGCAGGAGAGCAAACTGTTCAGCTTGAGGGGGAAGAGGTTGAGAGAAGCTCTGCAGTGGGAGAATTGAGACTTTTTGAACATGGGCATTATCAAAATGCAGAGACTGTGTGTCATGTCCAGATAAATTCAAGCAGGAAGTGTAATATTTACTTAAGAAAGAGAAAGGTAAAAAGGGTAAGACGTGTATGGAATACTGATGTAATTTTGTGACTGGTGTGATTCAGGAGGTCAGAACTAGATGACAGTTGTTAATAAAAGCAAAAAGGGAACATCTCTTTCAAGACAAATGTATCTTTTTAACAAGGAGAAATCTTAAACTAAACAGGAATTCATCTTTTGTCCTTGCAGTTGGAACAGAAAGTAATTGCCAGTGAGATTTTCAAGGGTAAAAAAGACAATTACCCTCAGAGTGTTCCCAGACTCTTCATCAACACTCGACTGGGTGAGTAGGTGTTGCCAAATTTACCAGGAGGAAGAAAAGGGGGGATTCATCTACTCTTTTCTTGCTAGGAATTTCTTTCTGACCCCCTCCTCTTTGGTTTTTATACAGGTAAGGAAGAGATACACACTAAAGTCCTCCAGGCTTTAGAAAACGAAGGACTTAAGGTGAGATGGATATCCCAGTACTCTTGTCAAGCTTCTTGAGTTACTCAGCAGAAGAGATTAGATTTGTGAAGGAAGTACAGCAAGAACTTTACATTGTATTAAGCTTGTAATACTTTGGAGGATAGACTGTGGGAAAAGCTGATGGCTCAGAAAGTGGAGATTTGGGCAGTTTATTTACATCAGTTAAGAAGTGAAGGGGTTGCAGCTGGAGAGGAAGGGAGGAACCTGCAGAGACTGAGCCTGGGGGTTCCCCAGCCCTGCCAGCTGCAGCCACCACGGTGCTGCTGGAACTGCTCGGGGTCAGCAGGGAAGTTCTGCCCCAGGGAAGGGGACTCAAAAGAGCAATCTCCTCCATTCCCAGTTTCCCAGGCACTGGGCAGTGCCTCCTGGGCTCTCCCTGGGCTGCAGGTGGTTCCCCCAGCTGTGCTTTGGCCCTGCTAACCCTTGTTTCAGTATGCAGTGCCTGTGGTCAAGTACGACCGGAGGGGGTACAAGGCCCGGCCGCGGCAGCTGCTGCTGACCCAGAGCGCTGCCATCATCGTGGAGGAGTCCAGGATCAAACAGAGGATCGACTACACCAACCTCACAGGTGGGAATGGCACAGGAACAGGCTCCCTCCACTGCTCTCAGTTCAGGAATACTCATACAAGATCCAATTTGTCTGCCCTGGACAAGAATGGAATTGTCTGATCCTGACAAGCATTTCAAGTCTGTAATATCTGGAAATGGAGTTCTTCTAAAATTAAATTCCATAAAATGTAACAGAAGTTACTCAATTCACCTCCCCTAAGTAATTTCCCAATTGCATTGCCCCAGCTCAGGGGAGTTGCACCATTATTGCACAGCAGCTGCCTGGGACACTGCTGCAGCTTTTGACCCTCAAAATATCCATCGGGGACTTGATCCTTTTGGAGAGGGAACTTGGTGAGAGAGGGAAAACTGCCGAGTCTGATGCAGTGTGGTCATTGTAGGCTTTGGCTGAAACCTCTCATTTGAGCCCCTTGCAGCCTCCTCGGCCTCTGCTGCCTCAGCTGTCAGGTCTCTGTGTGGGAACAGTTGCTGCATTCCTGGGAGAGGTGGTGGGACATTCCCAAGGTCCCAGCAGTGCTGGTGCCACAACAGCCTCTCTCTCCTCTCTCCCCCACAGGCATCTCCGTCAGCAGCCTGAGCGACAACTTGTTTGTGCTGCACGTGCACTGTGAGGACAACAAACAGAAGGTAGGGGGGCTCCTCCATCCCCCTGGGAAAGGTTTGAAAGGCACAAGGAGCAGATCCAGCTGGGAGGAGGGCAGGGACACACAGGGGACAGCTCTAAGGGGCCTTTCCCTTCTCTGTCCTTGTCCCCACGGGTTGTTCCCCAGCAGGGTCAGTGCTGTCCCTTGTCCCCATCAGGGGTACCTGGGGAAGGAATTGGCTGCCAGGGGTGCAGTGTGACCCACTGAGAGCCCCACCAAGCCTGGTCCCCTTGGAGGATTGGTTTTCCTGTGATGGGAGATGGCTGTGTCCCTGTTCATCCCAGCGCAGGGATTGTGGGGCAGTGACACCAAAGCCATGACCCTAAACCATGGTCTTTCCTCCCAGGGAGATGTTGTCCTGCAGAGTGACCACGTGATCGAGACACTGACAAAAACAGCCATTCTGGCTGACAAAATCAACAATGTCAACATCAACCAGGGCAGGTGAGTGACACCAGGGCCCTCCTGGGACTCCCCTTGGCTCTGCTTCAGCACTAATGGGCTACAGAAACGTTCCTGTACCCATCAAAACACACCAAATCCACCTTAACTAAGGCTCCATTTCCTGGAACACATCTGTTGCATCGATACAAAGCAGCCACTCACTGGTTTTTGTGTGCACTGAGCTCCTGGAGAGTCCCACTCATCAGAGCTGTTCTCACCTTTCTCTTCACAGCATAAAATTCACAGTGGGCCAGGGCAAAGAAGGGATCATCGACTTCATCTCGGGCTCAGAACTGCTCATAGCCAAAGCCAAGAACGGGCATCTAACAGTGGTGAGTAGGGGCTGGGCTTCTCTTGCACTGGATCCAAACCCAAATTTTGGCGTGAAATCCAACCTGCACACGTGGGACCCGAGCCATGGGATGTTCTTGCCAATTGCCCTGCCCTGCTCTCCCAGCCTTTCCCCCAGTTGGAGCTGTGCTCTGTTTCTGCAGCCCTGAGGGTCTGCCAGGCTTACTCAGGCTCAGCCAGTGACTGTCCTGGCACTCCCTTTGTATTTCCCCCCAAAATTGAGGGTGTTCACACTTTACTCCAGAGCAAATCAAATCTTAAATATATTTAAAAACACAGGTAGCAAAAAAAAAAAAAAAAAGAAAATCCTCTCCCCTTCTCAGCTCGTTTGTGGTGGTCCTGCCCATCAGATACAGCCACACAGCTGCATTGTCAGATTAAAGGTTATCCAGAGATAAATCCAGAACAAATCCAAACTCCCAGTGCCAGAGCTGGGAGCTCCCATCAGGACCACCATGGGCTGCTTGGAGCAGCCTCAACATGAAGACTTTTGGGAACTGAAGCTATTGCAGCATCTCTGTTTCCAACACCTTCTAATCCCTCCCTCTCCCGCAGGTTGCTCCTCGTTTGAATTCCCGATGATGAAAAGTGTCCCTGCGCCAGGACCTTTCCCTCCATGGAATTGGCTGAACTTTTGTTCCCAGCAAACCCACCCCCCTTTCCTCGCTTTGCTCTTTCTGTTTATCGTTACCAAAGACCTGCACTTTTCAGAACCACCACAAAATACATCCTGCTTTAGTCTTACTCTCAAAGTCCCAACAAAAAGGCCTTCTCTTCTTCTTCCTTTCCCAAGTGGCAAACACAGGGTCCAAACGCAGCGTCCCCAGCTCGGGACACTCAGCTGGGCTTTGAGGGAGAGGGAGCTCTGACTCTGTTAACAGAGTTTAGGATCCCCCACGGAAATGACCAAAATTTGTGCTTGTCGTCACCAAAAAGAGCACAATCGGAAAACAAAAGTCACTCTGCTGCTTTCTCAGCCAAACCAATGAAATGCCAAACTTTGTATTCAGAATGTTTTATGAAGAATTTTTTGCTCTGAGATGTTTTAATGCTTTGTGTTACAATTTAGTGAAGCCATATTGTGTAAATGAGTAAAAAAAACCTGTAAATACTTTATAGCTGAGGATGAGATGCACTACGAGAGATGGAGTTGATGTGGAAACTTATATTTTAGATTTGGAATTCTTTTGTTGTTTTTAGTTTATGGTTACAAGGTATTATTAACCTGAAAAACCCATCATGCAACTTCCTCACTGATCTGGATCCAGAGACTTTTACCTTTTTTTGAAGTCAGCTGTCCCATTTCTTGCTCTCTATTTTTATACCTTAGGAATTTTTCATATCCACACAATCTGATACAAACTGCAGAGGTTACCACTGCTTTGTGCCTCTCCAGACTGGCAGTGCAGCCTGTAGTCCTTGGCTGTGGGATGGGCACAAGCTTTCCCTCCTGCCTGGGAGCCACCACTGCCCTTCCCCACCCCGCTCAGAGCAGCACGTTCAGGAAAAATGGCTTTTCCTGGTTTTTAGCGATAACTGGAAGTTCGAGTTCCCACAGTGTTTCTGTCGATGCCTCGGTGCTGCCTTCCGAGGGCGGGCTGGGTCAGCACTGCTGCTGCTCCCCAGCCCCAGGACGCACTTGGAGTGCTCAGACCTCGCTGAGGTTCAGCCTCAGCACCTTCACTTTCCCCCCAAACGGCCACAGGGTGCACAGCCCCGAGCGGGATTCCTGCTGCCTGCTCACCACAGCTCGACCTCAGTGCATCCTGCACTCCACCTGCCTTAGGAATCCTTCCCATTCCACCTCTCTCCTGATGCAGCAGCACCAGCAGCCACAGCCCAGCCCTGACAGATCCAACCCCCCATCGGCTCCGGTTCCCATCCCGCTGCCAGGCCTGGAATGCCGGATGGATGCACTGCGGGCCATTCCCAGCCCTGAGCTGCGGTGTTTGTACACACAGCTGGCTGTGCTGCTCTGTAACCCCCTCCAGACTATGCTGAATAAATTTTTACAAACAAACCAACAGCCCTGGTCTCATTGTGGAAGTTTCCTCCCCTTTTCTGCAGGGCAGGCTCTGCCCCAGCCCTGCTCACCTCTGGCTCTGGGGCCTGTCTGTCAGCACGGAGCAGGGCACAGGTTACTCCGAGAGAGGTTTTCTCAGTCCTTTTCTAGGATCTTCCATCAGCTTGGCAGGATGGACAGCAAGGCACATGGATGGAGAAAAGGAAACAGGGTAACTGCAATGCAGGAGGAGTGCTGTAACACCAATCAGCTCATGAGTTTTACACATTCAGGCAGGGAAAGGCTGGATCAGGAAGAGCCTCTGCCTCCCCCAGTGCCCTGCAAGCTGCTCCCAGAGCTGCTCCCAGAGCAGCACAACTCCCACCTCAGTCCAGCTCTTCCTTATCTCATGGCTGAAGAACGAGGCTGTCCCTGCTGGCTCTCACTCCCCCTCCAACTGTTCCTACCACAAGCAACAAACAGAAAAAGTTACTCTTCCCCAAAACAACTAAAACCTGAAAGAAAGCCATAGTAATATTTGGCATTTTTAATTTAGGTTTGTTTTATTTAAGTTTAATGTTAATTCCATGCTGTGTTTCAGTAAGAACAATACAGATTCTGTATCTGTGGCTCCAGTCAGATATCCAGTAGTACAAATTAGCTTCAAGTTACACATACTGAACAAAAGAGGTTGAGCGAGCGAAGGGAGATGGGGAGAGGGGAGGGAGAAAGAAAAAATATTGAACACGCATGCAGGCTTATCAATGCCACCTTCAATGCTAACCTGCTTGGAGGGAGAGTAAAGAACAGGCAAGAATGAGCAGCCACGGATTGTTGAACTGTTACCAGCACCATGATTTTTCAGCAACGTTTCAGCAGTTTGGAAACTTTTTTTTTTTTGTTTTTATACAGTAAAACCACTACTACAATGTATGTCCCAATGCAACCTCGTAACTTCAAGCTAAACACCCAATTAAGTTTGAAACATTGATATAAAATTCTGTTTAAACAGTTATAAAAAAAAAAAAAAAAGAGAAGGAAGAAAAAAAAAAAAAAGGAAAAAGAAAGATGCCACCACATGCTCACTGCCTTGGCCAGGACAAATCTCTGCCTACGAGTCTAAGGGCCTTCAGGTGTCACCTCCAGGGCTGATGGCAATGTCACCACAGCTGGCAACACAATACAGTAATGCTGAAAGAGCCTTTACGCAGTCCTGTTAGTGTCTTAAAGAACCTAAAAGCTGGCACCAGTAAAATCCACAGAAATTCACTCTTGCCTTTTAAGAACTTTTAAACTGTGTAAAAAAAATAAAAATAAAGAAACCCAACAGGGCAGGAACCTAAATTCTGAGACCCAATGTAAAAGTCAGATTTGGTGGTTCTCAGAGTGACACTGAGGGTTTTCGTGGGGAAGGGGAAGGGTGGTCAGAGATGGGTTCTCTTGTTGGCCTTTGTGTCTCACTGGTTTTCATCTTCCACATCCTGCAGCGCTTCTTTATTCTGTTCTTCACCTACAAAGTGGGTAAAAGTAAGGACAATGTTAACTTTCACACCTGAGACCTGCAGGAAGGCTTAACAAGCATCCAGAGATTAATAGTTTCATGCAAGTCCACACTCACTCACACCCAACACTGCCAGCTCCGCAGGGAAGCGTTTCCATGGAAATTAAGCCCGGTAATCACCCCACACCTCACCCAGAACTGCAGCTCAGGCCATTAGAACAAGGATTGTGAGAGGACAAACAAAACCACCACTGCTGAAAACTGACACCGCCCAGGGGATCAGTCCTGCTGAGCGAGGGCTGGACAGCCACGAGAAATCATCGGAAGGGCTGTGGATCAACTGCCCTGGATCAAAAAACACCTTCCCAGAACCCTCATCTTTACTCCAGAGAGCATCAGGGACATCTACTCACTTACTACAGAAATGAGACCTAAACAGGTTTTAGAAATTACAACATTTTTCTGCTCAAGTCCACTCAAGTCTCAACAATATAGCAAAAGCAGCACTGATGGTAGGTTATTACCAAAGGTACAAAAAATGTCTCTGCTTCAACATGACAAGAAACCTTAGACGAGGTTACTGAAGAAAAACCATTTAGTGGAAATGAATTTCTCTTGAAAAGCAGCCAGTTTGGGCATATTCAACCAGGCTGGGCCATGCAGTGGGCTCAGGCCTGTCCACAAGGACTCCCGAGGGTGGGGACACTCAGGCTGCCCCAGTGAGCCCCATGCAACGCCCTCCCCACGGCCTGGCCCAAGTGCCACTGCAACGGGGGACATTTTGGGTACTTCAGCTGGGGCCACAACACATGCACAGCTCAGTTAATTGATAAGAGAGACCGAGAAAGTGTTTTCTTTCCACTTAAGCACAAGGGACAGTACTCTCTCGAGGGCAATAAACGGAAATTAGCAATTAAAAACTTGATTTGTGATAAAATCCAATCAAATGGGACTAATGGCTTCCAGCAGGTAACCAGGATGCCTGCTCAGAGCATGTCCAGATTCAGGATTACCACCAGGCACAACACAAGGTAGGTTTTGGAGGAGGTGGCCCAGGAACACAGGACATCTGACATTCAGGAACAACAAAATTTCTACAGAGAATTACATGGCAGATCATTCAAGAGAGGAAAGCAGAGCCCTGACCCGGGCTGATGAGTCAAAGATCAGAGCATGCTCCAACCAAGGCACTGAGGCGAACACCCCTCCAACAGGCCCTGGTGACAGGACTTGTCATGCCCAAATATTCCCAGGGTCCAGCTATGCAGCTCAGTTCCCAAAGGGGTTACTCTGGCTCTCAGCCCTGGGGTGGCAGCAGGGACACAAGCGTTGTCACAGCAGTGGCAGAGGCAGGCACGGTTAGTGACACTGGCACTGAGCACCTCGTGGAGCCACGACAGACACTTACAAAGTAGAGATTTTAGGAAATGAACAGTTGGACTTTCCTTTAGGAATCTATACAGCAGGAAAGAAGGGGAGAACAGGAATCATATGGAGACAGTACAAGCGTGGAAATCAACTCAACACTCATCTGTGCCATGGGAAGAGCTACGGGAAAGGGGATGGGAGGGCAAAGCTGGGAAAGGCCTGGATTTACTGAGTCATTCCCTACGACCTGCACAGCTGAAATGGAAACAGGGAAAAGCTCAAGGCGAAAGAAAAGCCCTTTTCAAGTCTCCTCCAATCCCTGGGAAACTGGTAACTGTGCCACTACTGACTTCACCCTTCACAGGCTCTGCCCCTTTTGGGAATGTGGAGTTCTGGAAGCAGCAGTTTAAACACACTGAGCATACTGGCCTGGCATGAGGAAATGAGGGACCTTAACTTTGCACCTGTGTCTAAACATTCTCCATAAACACTTTTTTGGGGGGATCTGAAGAATTACACCACCATTTTAAGTAGTTCTCCAGTAATTTTGTAATCATTACCCTTCTGGCACACATCGAACCAATAACAAGGATAATCTGAAATACTCCAGAAAGAACCAAAATGTCTGTATTTTCTATGTTATGGAGCTAATTATGAAGCAAGAAATTCCAACTTGTACTTCTTTTTGCAAAAATCTAAAGAGCCTTGAATTAATCTTGTGGAACTTCTACAAAATAAGAGATCCACAAGACACATCACCCAGCTCACAGGCAAACCAAGAGCTTTTGGAAGATGTTCTAATGCTTCTGTCTCTCAGCAGTGACCCAGCCCTGTTACTGCACTGAGATGGCTCCACAGAGCACCAGGGTATTTGGCTCCCTTAAAAAAAATTGAAGGTCATATCTTAACTGTGGGAATTGCAAACAGGTTTCTTTTTCCCAGTGCCCACCCATGGCAAGGCAGGCACCTCCTGAGGTGACTGGAGAAGAGCCTGTACAGATCCACCCAGGATCCAGCCACGAGACAATCTCACCTCCTTGAAACAAGGTCTGTGCAAGAGCCTTAAGCACTGGGATGTGGAATAAATCAGGAGCCAAGGCCCTACACATTTAGAGTATTCCCAGTTCTGTCAACAGCCCAAAGAGCAGAGTCAGAAGCTACTGAGAAACAACATTCCAAACCCACAGAGAAACAGGGAGTCAGGGGAGAGTTCAATCCTACAGCAGCTTTCAGATGGACACTGCACCAATGAGGCACCCACAGGAGCGCTGTGTGGCCCCCACTGTGCTTCAAGTAACATCTCACCAAAAATGTAAGACACTCCTGTATTTATCTGAAGTTCAGCAGATGTTTCAAACCTCTGGGCATTTGGGGCTACCCAAAATAGTTTAAACAGGACTGATTTTTTTTTATCTCCCCAGAGTAAAAGTCAAGTCAGCTCTTTCCACTTGTCTCTGCAGAAAGTGATTGTTGCAAAAGTAAACTTGAGTTTCATCTTTCTTGATAGAGATTACATTTAATTCATTACCAATAATCAGTGAAAGACAAGGTGTAACTCAAACAACCTACAATGAGTCAATTCATGCTTAGCTCCCTGTCACTGCTTTTAGAACAATCACAGATGGCAGGTGGGGAGGGAGAACCGAGAAGCTTTACCAAAGAAGCCACTGTGACCCCCCCATCACCTCATCCCAGGCTGAGGCAGGACAGAAGTGCAGGGGGTCAATTACCAGGGAAGACAGAAGTAAATCATCAAACCCATCTGCATTTCCACGCTCTGTGCCCTGGGCACAGGTCGGGGGTGCAGCTTTTGGAGCAGGATTTACTCACCATCACCCTGCATGTCTGAAGTCCATAGTGTCAGGTTATCACGTAACAACTGCATGATAAGTGTAGAGTCCTTATAGCTTTCTTCACTCAGTGTATCCAGTTCTGCAATAGCATCATCGAAAGCTGCTTTTGCCAACCTGGAAGGGCAGAGCAAAATCAGAGCTCACAAGTATTTCTACACAGAATCCAGAAGCACAAGTTAATCCTGTGCCTCAGCACACCCATCCTCTGGTCTGGCTGTGTGACATCCACAGCTCCTCCACAAATTCTGGTGTTGTTTAACAGTGTTCAGATGTTCATTCAAGTATCTCCCATGTTAAAAACCAGCCACCCTGTGTGCTTAAGAAACTTTTTATTCAAGAACACTGGTTTATTAAAAATTTCTGGATCCTGCAGTACAACTAAAGGTCTGCTAAAAGCCTGGAGAAAGTGTAATACATAACCTGCAGTGACAGGACAGAAAACAAAGAGTATTTGTTTCAATCATCACTTTTGTGCTCAGATGAGCTGAAGTCCTACAGACAGATGAGCCATTGTCACTATCCAAGCTCACAGGTCACAGGAATTAATAGGATCCCTCCTACCCTGTGCAGTAGCCAACAGGAAGAGGGGCAAGTTAAATCACCTCACACCTCTGGCAGATTAAGGGCATGCACAGAGTTAACCTGGCAAGCTGCTGAACTGCCTCAGCTGACCAAATCAAGGTGATCACTGTTCTGCTTCTCATACACCACCCACTCCCACACAAACACACGGCTCTGGACTCGAAAGAAAGCGGTGAAGTCGAAAACCTTCCCAGTGAATTGATGTCAACCAGAGCAACCACCCGCAGGAAGAGAGCCAGCCCAGTGTTCCCACTGAGGAAAAGCAGTTCCCCAAGCAGCAGCTTCTGGCTTGTCTGGTATTCACACCACACTCCCCCACGTTCCCAGTCACCACATACCTGCAGGCACGATCAGGAGAATTAAGAATTTCATAGTAGAATACAGAGAAGTTGAGCGCAAGTCCTAAGCGGATGGGATGTGTTGGCGGGAGTTCTGTCATTGCAATATCACTAGCAGCTTTGTAAGCCACCAAGCTATTCTCTGCAGCTTCCTTCCTGTCATTTCCTGTGGCAAACTCAGCCAGATACCTATGGTAGTCCCCCTTCCTGAAAGCAGAAGCAGCAGGAAGTCAGTAATCCTCATTTCCCCACCAGACACTGAATTAATGCCCCGTTCTGAAGCTGATGTTTATGTATTCACACACCGAGGGCCTGCTGCTGAATTACTGTCTAGACAACACTGCATTAGGAGCTGAGGGGATTTTAAACCATCACTACATGACAGTTGTCTGTCTGCCTTACTTTCTTCTCTTCAGGAGCAGAGAAGACAACACTGCAGCAGGGATGGGATTTCTCCATCAGGAGCTCAGTTCAAGGAAACTGCTGTTTCTTACATTGAAGAGCTGCACAACAATTTACATCAGATCCCCATGGCCTTATTCCAAACATCATCATCTACCCAAAATCATGATGAGGACATGGTAGTCAAGAAGGGACACTGGTTAGACATGACTGAACTGCCTCCTTTCTGGAAGGGACTGTGGGCAGAACACACACGTACAGCTCCTTTCTTTGTCTCCACTGCAGGCCCAGTAAAAGGTCTTTTCCTCACAAGAGCACACTTACATTTTGTAATAGAAAACCTTGGACTCGCCAGTGTTAGCTGCTGGAATGAGGTGTTTGTCCAGTACATCCAGAATGTCACAACAGATTAACTTCAGTTCAGTCTCAACCTAGTAATAAAAATAAAAACACAATTCATAATTAATTCATCGTTAAAAGAGGGGGCAAGGTTAGCTCATAAGACTAAGAGCGATTTCCAAAAAAATCAAATTGGTAACATCATAAAATTCCAAAGAGGAATTTCCAAAGGGAGAAAAAATACAATTCAGCTGCTCCACAGGTGCATTAAGCAAAACAGTTCTGCACAATTAGCTGGCACACACAAGAGGCAAGGACTGATGGATGATGAAATGTGTAACTCAAGGATGGAATTATAAATTCCCCAGAAGACATCTCGCTAGACTGTGGCATTAAGTTTGTCTCAGGATGTAATTCCTTACTGCAAGGCTTGCACAACTCAATTCCCTGCATTTTTGATTCTGGCAGGCTGCTCTCGAAGTGGCAACAGTGAAGGGGACAATCTGAGGGTAATTAACACAAATCAGCTAAACCCCATTACACCCCAGAGCTAAATGGCACCTTCAGAACAGATTTCCAGTGACTACTTGGAGGCAAAGCTCTGACAGAAGAGCCTGAAGACAAAAAGCATGGAGGATCAGAACAGAACAAAGATGGGCCAGCAAACACAAAGGTCAGGTACAAGATGAAAACAAACTCCAGAAGCAAATGAAAAAGACGAAGTGCAGCAACTTGGTAAAAAAGCAGAAATCAGCAACTCTACCAGTGAGATCTGTGGCCAGAAAAGCAGCATATAAAGCCCTCTTTAAAAACAGATGCTGGATTTTAATAGTCAGAATTGAAAATGGAGCCACATCACCCTCAGTTTTTCTAGTTTCGAATATAAAGCAAGGGCTGGATGAGGTTTGGTTTCACCACAGAGAGTTTCACACCTGAAAGCAAAGAAACCAAAGTACACCCCAAAAAAGCTAAAACCCCTCC
Source organism: Pyrocephalus nanus (assembly GCA_038380795.1). Lineage (NCBI taxonomy): Eukaryota > Metazoa > Chordata > Aves > Passeriformes > Tyrannidae > Pyrocephalus > Pyrocephalus nanus. Next base: position 5,264,882 of record CM076281.1, read on the forward strand.
TCTGACATCCACACTGCCAAAACCTGAGCCTCCCAAGTCATTCCAGCAGAAGGGGTTGGTTAAGTGCAGACAGACACCTATTGCTGCTTTCTCATGATCTCACAGTAACTTTTGCACCTACAGCTGAAGACAACTCTGTCTCGAGCTGATTTCACAGAAAGCAGAGATTTTTTCAAGCAAAGGCACCAATATCAGTTACAAAAAACTGCCAGAAGCTGCATGTCCTGGCTCACAAGAGCAGCCCCAGCGAGTGCACCGTCCCTTCCCCTCCTCCCACCCAAGCACTTTGCTTTCCTCCTTTCTTTAAGCATTTTCCTTGCCATTTTTTACCACCATTCAGCTCCCAAACTGTCAGGGCTTGTAACCACACCAGCTAAAAAGGTGTTACTAAAAAGGTGTTAAAATTACAGATCCAAAATAAACGTTAAACTGGCACATACACACACACACACTGATTTGTACAAAGTAACAGATTCGCAAAAGTTCCTTTAGATAAATTAATCAGCAGCAAATTTCATGTACAAGCAATGTCAGAATGCCCTGACATTCAGAGGAACAGATGCTGTACTTAGGAGTTATGTGACAAAAGCTTAAGGAAGTTGCTGAAATATGGTCACTTGAGAAGAATCTACTTCATATATTTTTGGGCTACAATATAAAACCTTTGGCCAGCAGTCAGTTCCTGCAAACTTCTTTCCTCTTGATCCTCTTTTTCAATGACTTCTTTTGCAGAGAGATCTTCAGCAAAACTGCAAAGAATTAAATCAGTTTCTAATCCTCTTTAGTTAAATAACCATACATGTACAAACTTCTATTTCATCTCAGACACACCTTTTTTCAGCTTTGCCTACAGGATCAGTCACACAGGTTATCAGAGATCAGCTCCTGTCCAGAGCAATGTAAATGTCCTGACCAAGCTTAGTTTGAAAAGATTTAATACAAATCAAGTTGATTAGGGACAAAACAAAACACACACACAAAAAATTAACCACAACAAAACCCTAAAAGCTATTTTACAAAAAGGATCTGTTCTAGACAGAGGGGCTTAGCAAGCTCTGCAAAGCAGCAAACCAGCACAAGAGCCCACACTAAGCCTGCTCAGAGCATTCCTAACAGGCAGGTTTAGGGTCTATCACCACCCAGCTCCAAATGACATCTGGTACTCCAGAATCTGACCAGCAAGGAAGGGCTGCTCACCCCAGTGGGTGCCCAGAAACTGCCCCAATCCACCCTGCCTGTCTTTATTTCAGTACCATTGATGGCTTTATCAGATTCTTTTGGTTCATCAGGCTGAGTTCTCGATTCTGCACACACATAAGCTTCTAAAACACAGGTGATCAAAATAAAATAAGCAAACTTATTCATTGCCTGACCTTTCTAAGAGGAGGGGATGGAGGAGACAGCCTGGCAGGTGCCCCAAAACACAACCCAGGCTTTAATTCAGAGCATTAGAAACACACCCAGCCCTATCTGCCACAAACCCAGAGCAGGAAGGGGAAGGGACAGCTGTGCTGTGCTATGGGAATGGACTCGGTTGGACTGCAGTGTGTGCAGCCACACCCCCCTCGTGCTCTGGAGGATGAAGGACAGGCCCCAGCGTGTTCTCCTCACAGCCAGCTGGGACACCAGGGGGGCTCTGCTCTTCTGTGTCCAGATGGCCACGAGGCCCAGGACAGCAGCCTGTCCCCAAAGGAAGCAGGGAAGGGGCCTTTTCCCCACAGCCATGGATGTGTTTTGCTACATTTATCTGAAGTGGTTTGGGGAGAGGCAGAGCCTGGTGTCTGACAGCACCTCCCAGGTGCCTGGTTGATGCTTCTTGAAAACCCAGTCTGGCCCTGCCCTCTCAACACACCATCCCCTGAGCTCTGCCTCGAGTCAGGCTGGCTGGTAGCTCAAAAAAACCCTCCAAACATCAGCCACGAGCTGATATAAATACTGATGGAGACCAAACCCATCCACATTCTCCTTACAGCACATGCCAACCCTAATGAGTTCTCCCAGCAGTTCCTAACAGGATCTTCAGCTACAGACAACACTCAGAGGCCTCTTGAAGAACTCCCCCTGGAGCTGAGCAGGCACAGCCAGTGTCTCCAGCACAGAACCACAGGCCAGTTCCCACTGCACTCCTCCACCTCAGGCAGATGTGAGAGCTGTTCCCTTGAAGGAATTAGCAGCTGAAAACGCTGCTGGCATGACCTTGCACTTCAGTGTGGCCTCTCTGTCCCGATGCCTCAAGGACTACAGACATCTATTTCTTGCCCCCTAGTCCAGCATGGTCCTTGTCCTTTCTACAAAGAATAATGGCTATTTCCAAAGACCTTCCAAAACAAAAAAAAACCCAAGTCTTTTCACCATTAAAGGATCTTTGGCAGAAGACAGAAACCACCCACAAAATCTTGTGCAAAAGAACCTGGAAGCACACAGTGTGAGACAAATTTAAACAATCATTAGACAGCTATTGTCTTGTTTTCTATGTTCTGTTAGAAAGATTGTAGACATCCATCAAGAAAAGGTATTTGGGACTGCATGTAACTGGCAGAGTCTCATCCTATCATCATGCCAGCATAAAATTAGAAACTCACAACTTTAACAATTCCATGGAGCAATAGAAACCCTGTGAGTCAACAGAAAGTAGTCCAGAGCCATTCCTGAGAGAAGATTTCCAAGCTAACATCATTTCCATTGGTGGTAAATGAATCAGTGCCAGGTGATATAACAGACTCCACTGTTTCTCTGGAAGTGAAGATGTGAACCACGTGGAGGCACTTGTCCTCAGATAATGCAGATGAAGTCTCTGCAGAAGTGTGTGGGATTTAAGCAGTATGGGAGCATGCCTGCTCCGTGCTAAACCATCACTGAGGGAAGGGGGGAACAGCAACTCCCTGTTCTAACAGCTCCTGTTTCATTAGCCCTTACCAATGAAAGCCAAAGCTTGCTCCAAGTTCTCCATTTTAGGTAAAGCTGCACACACTGAACAGTCACCATGAAGTTATGTGGATCAATTTTTCCCTCTCTCAAAAGAGAGAAAACAGCAAGGCCCTGGAGGTTGTTCCACATCCGAGTTTCACAGCTGAGATGACCGTGACATCTGAGCATCCACCACCCCCAGGAACACAGTGATAAGAGACAGGGGAAAGGAGCCAAGAGCAGCACTGAAGATCCCTCCCCACTGGCCTTTCAACTGTCAGGATTTTGAACTCTGCAGGACAGAGAACTGGAACTACACAAAGTGTCATTGTATGAGACTCACCCAAAGCAACTTTTATCAGAAGGGGAAACTTAACAGCCAAACACCTCCTCTGACAGGGTTAAGGAAAACAAAAATTGCTTGGGGTAAGTCAGGTTGGAGAGAGTAAGGATCTCCTGAGCATGTGCAGCCTCACACCTGAGCAAGCAAAGGTGCCAGCACAGTTCATGTTCTTGGCAGATCTGTCGATGCACTGAAGGAAAAGCCCTCCCTCTCTTCGAGTCTACTGCCCTTTCTGAGTGTTTACACAGAAACACCCAACCTCTCCCCTTCACCAAGGATATTTATTCTCCAGATAAGAACTAAACTGCAGCCCTGCAAGGCTGTCACAGGTCAGCACACCAGGCAGTGTGACCATGGCAGGGGTACCACAGCTGGACCAGAACCAGTGACCCAGCGCTGTCAGATCCACCCCAGCTTACCATTTGCCGATATTCCCGAATCATTTTTAATTTGTCTTCTCCACCTTTGTTTTCTTCTTTCTGTTCAATGCTGCTGATTATTCTCCAGGAAGCTCTTCTGGCTCCGATCACGTTTTTGTACGCAACAGAAAGCAGGTTCCTTTCTTCCACTGTCAACTCCACATCCATTCCAGCCACTTTCTTCATTGACTCAACCATTTCTAGGAGGAAGAGGTCAGGCAATTAATTCTCACAGCTGAAGAATCTTTCAAACCATTCAACACAAGCTGGATGTTAATGACAGCTCATGAAATTAGGCTTCCTCCTCCTTTCATCACAGTTACTCCTCACTTTTACACTGGAGTGTTCCAAACAAATCAATCAGCACGTACACAAAGGAAGTATCTGTTGTTCACTTAAAGGCATTTGACAAGGCTCCCAAAAAATTGTTTAAAGTTAATTTAGTTTTTGGTTTTATTTCTTTGGTTTGGGTTTTGTTTGCTTTTTTAACAGGAAAACATGATTTAGGAGAAAGAACATTTTTCCACATCACAGTTTTCCACATTAGAGTTATCAGGACAATCCTACAGGAATGTGTGTTGTTCAAAGTGCTTCAAAGGAGGCAGAGAACGGGGAGAAAAGCAGGAGCAAATGTAACCTGGCTCTTGGCACTGTCAGGATAAACTGAAAAATTACAGAATGTTCTGCTAATTTGTCAACTGGAACACGGTGTAACCTGGTAATTACCAAGAAAATAAAAACCAGGCTTGAACAGATGTGGAGAAGTGTGAATACTGTTAACAGGCAAGAGAGTCAAAGTTGCAACAGGAACCTCCAACAGAAAACCCTGGTGCTTGGAGAAGTAACAAAAAAGTAATCCTGAGGGTACCCAGAGCAAACATATCTACCCATGCCAAGCACCACTCACACAAAACATGAATTAACTTGTATTTATATTTCAAGCCTGTTGAAAAGGACTTCTAAACCTCAAGTTAAAACAATTATTCCCAAGTGTACTTTCCTACACTCCTGTGGAAGCAAAAGACTGAACTACTTAAAGAAGGCTGTAATCCTTTCCTTACCTAACCACGTTCTGATTGCAACACATCAGAAAAGCAGCGTTAAATATGCAGTGAGAGCCAAGGATGAGGCATGCAGGGATCAGGGGTGTCCTCACAGGGCTTCAGTTCATTCACCACTTCATTCACCTTCCAGAACCGGTGGGAATCCCCCAGACAGAAAACATGACCATCAGTGAGTGAGACTAAGCCCCAGCTACCAGCTCTCCTCAAGAGAACAACTGTTCCACCAGGCACAGAGGGACACTCAACTGACACATTTTGCTTTTGCCAAAAGTACAGCCACGTGATGAGGCTGTGCCTCCCATAACATGATGCCCTGCTGTTCTGTGGCCTATTTCCTCTGCTCACTCATCATCCTTGCCATCAGTTTGCCTCCTTGTGTTCTGCTGTGTCATGGCAGCACAAGAAATGGCAAACTAATTAAACTTAATTGTCATTTTTTTTCCCTTCAGGTGTCAAAATCCCAATTTTAAACAGGCATACGCTATTTCAGCAATGGAGACTGTAGGCTCAATCTTTTCCCTGGCAGGAATGTTATCAGTCTCCAGCAGGTCTGCACATGTGTAGGACAACATTTTATGGTGGCTCTCAATGGAAATGGGGAAAAAAAAATCTCTACCTCTACCAACAGATTTTGCTTCTCCACATCACGGAATCTCCACCAATCTGAAGATCTTTGGTCTAATTATTACATTCTAATCAAACACACATGGTTTTAGACATGTGGCAAGCTCAACTAACCAAGATCCCATCAAATCTGTGCCCTTAGATCTTCTCTGAAGTTATAAAAGCCAAGGGAAACTGAGTAACACTAAAACCTTCTCTGAAACCTCTTCCTGAAGAACACCACACTTTCTCAATGACACTTGCAACCCTGTACTCTGACACCACACAGCAACAGAAGAATAAAACAGTTTATATTATTGTGCTTTAAGCACTGGGATTAATTAGAGAGCACTTCAGTCATACCACTGGATGCACTACAAAGCTCCTATAGAAAATCTGCTTCTCAATGAAGTGAACAAAAACCTGTTCATATTTATCTCATCTAATGAACAATGATACACATGTAATAATTAGTGCAGAAGTGTGGAGGTTGAGAAACATGTACAGTAACAGCTTCCAAGATCTTCTGACTGCATCAGAAAATTGCAACAGCAGAGGAAAAAAGGGGTATGTTTTCTCAACTCTACTGAAGGTCTCCTTCACCATCTCTTTCGTAGAAGAATTTGTCCACTGTGGAAATTTAGAGGAAACCACACACAGGACTTGCTGTTCTCTGTAAAGGAATATCTGATTCTCAGAGCACATTCAAACCCCTCATTACAGATCTAATCAACTGCTTGGCTTCTGCAGCATTTTATCCATCACTTGCCTAAACATCTTGAAACAAAGGTCCAACACTCCTGTGCACCAGGGGGCAAATCCAATCCAAGCTGAGCAGCAGCAGAGGCACCTCTGTCAGTACCAATTTACCCTGCTCCACCTCCTCAGTCTTCTGCAAAGAAAGTCATGAACTACCCTCTCGTAGAGCCACCACGACCATGGAAACAATGGAGCCAAAGGAAAACAGCCACCTGTTCAGAACTACTGGTGTCATAAACCAGACCTTATCACCCAACACTTCCATGACTGAGTTGTCAGTAAGTCAAACAGACTCCTTGCCAAGTGACAGCCACTGATAAGAAGATGCTGGAGGATGGGGGGAGCACCTGAGGTTTCCTTCAGCTGTGAACCCTCCAGCTTCACCAACTCCTCATCCTGGGTACACAACCTCTCAGTATAAAGGAATTCCTGATACAAGAAACTGAAAGGTCTTCTCAAAATCTTTATCCTGTTACCAGTTAACTGCACAAACACAGATCAGAATCCCACCCATAAACAAGTGTCTTACCCAAAGAGAAAACATTTATCAGCCTGCCCACGAAGCTGTTGGAGAAAGGTTTCCAGTTTAGCAATGAGCACAATTTTTCTTACAATACAAAACTCTGGGCCGATATTTCAACAAGATAAAATAATATTATGCACATACCTTGGCCTCCCACGGTAAAGCCACAATCCAGCCCTGAAAGTTTAAGCCTGATGTATAATCTTAAGAAATGTGGCAGTAAAAAGGCAAAGGGACAACATCATCTGTATCTTTTGTATAATTCTATACAAAAACAAAGCTATCTATGCCTGCCACGAGAAAAACATGTTTTTATATTCTAAGTGCAGCTCTACCTATCTGGAAGTTTCCACAAGGAGGTGAAAAGCTGAGGGCCCACTCAAGACAAAACACACACGTCTGAGATTACATTTGAGTAAGAAGGATCAGTGCAGCAATGACAGCTCTGCACACACAACCCCGAGCCGCTTACACTGCATTATGGACAGAGTCGTGTTATGCAGATTCAAAAAGCCAGGGACTGTAGTTTAAGTGGTTAAGTTCCAGCCTGTCAGTTGATTGTGGCTGTTGATTTATTATGCTCCTGTCAGATCATGCCACCACCAGAGCAGGAAATCCCAGACCTATAAACTGTGGAAGAAGAGGGGAATATTCTGGAGAATGACACACTTGCCCTAGATTTATATCCTTCCCCAAGCACTTGCTGTTGGCTAAGAAATAACACAATAAACAGATATTTGGTCTGATCAGATCTGTATATTCTACTGGAAAAGGGCATTTGATTGAGACTCCAAACAGCTGCCTATGATACTGTGAGGCTATAATGATGCCCATGTCATTTTTTTAAGCTCCTCCACTCTACTACTCTGATTTCAAACACTGGCTCCTGACTGCAAACACTGCTGAGCACCAGGAGGGACACACATGCACAGCCTGAAAGCATAAAGGGTTTGGGCAGTGGTCACCACACACTGAGAGCTGCCTACAAGAGGTTTTTAAAATCCCAAGGTACACGGCTTGGGATCAGGGTTTTAACATGAAAGCCTTACTCTAAAAGGTAAAGGGGAAGTTTACAGGTGTTGAGAAGCACAGGCTTGATAAACCATCTACCAGGGGCCAAGCTGCAGGATTTGGACAAAGGGCACAGCTGATAAGGACTCCTACTAGGTCACAAAATAATGACTGCCTGTCCAACAGACACAGATGAGAAACTAAGTATTTGTTGCTTCTCCAACTCCAGAATCCAAAAAATGAGAGGAACTGCAATGTCCCTGTGTAAGGAAATATGGAAATGGGAGATGGACAACAAATTTAAAGGAAAGACTAGGAACCTTCCCAATATAGGATACAAAACAAGAAACAGCAGACCCTACCAAAGAAATAGCCAAAAGAGGAACTACTTACAAGTGAGGAAGCTGGTTGAAATAAGAACAGAAAAAGAACCTGTTGAGAGTAAAGGCAGGATGGAGATGACTTGATGGCCATCACAGTCAGATCAAATGAATCTCAGGAGAACCCAAAAGGTAGAATTCTTAGATATTTATGAAGAACAGTAGAAGCACTGTCTTAACTCTCCATTAAGACTTTAGTAGCAACACCAGAGCACCAGAAAAAGGAAGTTGTGCTTTAAGTTTAATCCTTTCTATTCCCCTTATCTAAGGGCAATAAAGCAGACCATGCTCTTCAAGTTTCTGAGCTGCTGCCTAGTTACCAATTTCAGCATTTCAAGAGCTAAAAGCTGAGAGTATCCAGAGTGCTGGGAGGATGTGAAGAAAATAGGAGAAAAAAAAAGTCTTGCCACGTGTCCACTATAGAATTATGCTGCAGAACGTGGCCTTCTGTAAACTCAAGTAACGCCTCACAAACCTACTGGAATGCTCTGAATGAGCCAAGCACGTGGACAAGGGAGCCATGACTGACATCATCTACCTGGATCTCCCAAAGGCATTGACAAGGTCCCTCACCCAAGGTGCTTTAAGGAACTCAACTGCCATGGGATAGCAAGGGAAGTCCTCCCATGGATAAACACTTGGCTGCAAGACAGGAAACAGGGTATGAGTGTGAGACTGAAGGGTTCAGAACAGAGAAACACCACCAGTGGAATCAGCCAGGGATCTGTGCTGGGAAGCACTCTAACACTTCTGAGTGATCCACAGAAACAGGAGCAAATATTGGGGACTGACTCAGCAGTAGCAGCAAACTGCTAAGAACAAACACGAAAGGAACTGAAGAAATCGGGGCAAGAGTGTTTTCTTCAGAGTGATGACTGTAACTGTGCAGACTGATGCCCCCAGACTGCAGGCCTCCTTCCATCCCTCAGGAACTCTTCTTGTGAACACTATTACACTGCCTGCAGCAGGTTTTTCTGTTCTCTTAAGAAATCCAGCATGTGGCCAGCAAGACTGAAGGGATGGCTAAGCCCCTCCTGCAGCTCACAGGGAGGTGAGGGCATGGATGGCTTTCCCCCATCCCTATCAATTCCCTCGTGCCAGCTCAACACCTCTCTGACTTCCCAGCTGGCTGATTCAGCTCAGACAACAACTACTCAGGGAAAAAAAATGAATCTTGCTCCTCGTTTAGAGAACTGAGCTGGTTCTAAGGCTCAGACCAGAACCCAAGTAAATATGAGAGGCATTTCATACTCACCACCATGTCCAAGTTCTATACAAATGAACATAAAAGAACAGGTGGATTCCAAGAAGTTAAGACAACCAACAGGCAAGGAGGAAAAAAATACAAAATTATATCCATCCTGCACAGAGGCTTTGATGATTATTTTGTGGACAAAGCAGAGGGTTATGCTGCTTTTCCTTGTGTAAGGTGTGGAAAAGCTGGTGCAGTTAAAACATTTCCCCCACTGTGTGACTGCAATACAAAGTCCTACAAAGACACCTGGACCTTCACATACTTGGAGAAACAACACAGGGTAAGTTATCCAAGCAACAGTGGTGTGTTCTGCATAATCAGTCCTTATGGACCAATACAAGTCTTTCTTGCAACAAGAACATCATTTCTAAGTCATGACTATAATGTCTTCAAGCTGTGACCACAAATAAAGGGTTTCCCAGTATTTCACCTCTAAAGACTAAGCCTCATCATCCATTTCTGAGCTGACACAAGTACTCAGTGCACTGGACACCAGTTCAGCTTCTGAGCTCCTTGTGGAGAACCAAACCATCCAACTGTAGAATTTTGTCTCCTTTGGTTGCTCTTGGTACCTCAAGCAGTTCAAGAAGGCCATTACAGACAAAGCCCTCTCCCACACAACTCCTGACCATCACAAATCAATTTTTATCTCACTATGTACAAGTGTCACTCAAAAAAATTAACAGTCTTATTCTTCCAACACTGTCCTGGCCATGGAACTCTGAGAATCCCACAGTTCTCAGGGATATGCTGAGATTTTTCTGCCTTTCAGCAATTTCACATGTACCCAGTTCAGAGACAGTCACATCCCACATCACAGCATTAAGACTTGTGACTGACAGGGTAAGTGCTGAACATTAATTGTGGGAGAAACTCAAAAAACTTAAGTGTGCTTGACATTTGGTTGACATAGACCAATTATCTGCAAACCAAAATTAATGCACAACCTAAATACTAATTTTTGACTTAGTTTATTGATTCTTTATTAAGCTCTAAGCTGAAGACCTGTTAATATGATTTTTTTCTAAAAGGGGTTCAAATCTTGACTTGAACCCTCTGCTGCACACACTGCCCTTATAATAAAGAATAAAGAAATAAAACATTTCCCTGACAGACAATTTATAAATACACAGGAGACCTCTCAAATAAGGATGGGTTGGGTTTTTTCCTTACCTGTCCCTTGACCTATTAGCTGATTTTGAGAGGGCAAACCCCACCTATTCCACCTCATCTCAGTTGTACTTCAAGATTTGCAGTACCAAGCAGCTGTTTAAATTATATATATTTTTTTTTCAGTCCGATTAAAATAAAGATGTTACCTAGCTCCCACAACGAGGAACAGGTTTCAAACATTCAGCAGCAGTCTCCAGCAATCCAGATCCATCCTCTTGATATGAAGAACTCAAATGGTAGGATGGTAACTTCACAAGCCAACACAATGTTACTTACTCCAATTGTTTTCCAAAAAAGGAGACCATTTAGAGTTGTATATTATTCTACCAATGACAGTGTTTGAAGGAACAGCAGTGAGTGAGATTTCTCACAAAGCTTCCTGTACTACAAGTAAGCTTCCTGGCATTTTGTGATTTGCCATGACATGCCTAAGCAGATCTGTGAAGATATTAAGAGATTTGGGTGTCTGACTATCTCTAGAGATCAGGGTTTAAGTGCTACTTACACTGCAGAAGTACCTAGAAAGTTGTCCTCTTAATCTGGGCCAACACACTGAGGACAGCACAGATACAAGACTCGATTCCCAACCATTCACAAATGCAGCTCCCAAGACCTCATGAATTCCCTAAGTAGGTCAGGTAAGTAACACCAAAGAAGCCACAGTTGGATGCCCACCATAAGTGCTGCTATAAATGCCAGGAGCTCTACATAAATAGCAACCCACCACTCTTAGTCTCCAGGAGAAAGAAGATGGGACAGAACTTGACACAACCTAATGTTAAGCACAGAAAAAAATTGTCAAACTCGTATTCAAATTACCCAAGGGATTTGTGTTACAACATATCTGTAGACAGTACTTACCATCACCTCATTTTATATGTGTCAATTAGTAACTGTGACCTCATGATTGTGCATCTCAGAGAGTGAACTGAGGAGCAAAATTAAGTTTAACTTACATTTTGCCATACTGCTTCCCAAACCATTCTGTTCACAGAATTATTCTGCTGTGATCTTGGCAGAACTGCATTATTTCATATAAACAAGAACAAATGATGCCAATAATTTTTAATTGTTTCAGCTGAACAAAAACACAGAATTAGATGATAAAACAGTATCTACAGTACATTTTCTTCCAGGCCATGGACACGAGCAATGTGAAGATGCATTTACACTTGGCAGAATCGGAGGGTGCACCTTAAATAGTTTACCCAACTTGCTTCCCAAAGACTCTGAAAGTCTAAAACCCGCAGCAGTGATTTAAACAAGGCAACTTGAAGTTTAGTGCTCCCTCTGAAATTGTAACAAGTCTCATTCCCATTCAGAAGCAATACAGCAGAACGAGTCTGCATTTTGCTCTAGGCAGCTTGTTTAGCAAACATTCCCAGCACTGGTAGAACCAAAAGTCCATCAAGGGAAAGGTTGCACCAAGGCAATAATCCCCACTAATCAATTTTTATTAGTTGACAGGAAGTTTGCATTGCAGATCTGTACCAGGGGGGAGAGTCTGATTACCTTCAAAAGAACTGATTTACTGCTGACTTCAGAAAAGCCCAGAAACACAGTAATGCCTCAGGAGCTCCCAAGGATGATGAATTCTCCAGGATTTTGGCCAAGCACCCAACCTGGGTTTCCACTCAAACCAAAGCCAACGCTTCCAGTTGCACTGACTCCTCCATGCCAGGTGGAGAACCCTTCCCTCTTGCACACTTATTGTGGAATATGGAACTGCATGTGAGCCTCTGCCTGAGTCAACCACACTGTACCCCAGTACCTGGGGTTTGGGAGGGCATTTATTTTCTCTAGGTCCTTCAGTTATTGTGGAAACTGCCTGACTGCTCTCATATAGTGGTATTATTTGATCTACCATATTTCCCTATCAAAACTGTAACTGAAAGGAGTCTTACTTAGCCCTCCTTTTTGTTGTAGGTTCTATTTTCCTCTCCAAAATGTGCATTTTTTCAGACGTTCTGCAATTGTGTTACCACAAGTTTTTAACCACAACTCAGTAAAAATCTGTCATTTGGTGAAACCCTGATGAATTTTATGAACAGAAAATATATAGAGTGTCTTCCTACCTCTAAATGAAGTGTAACTGCATTCACACTTTCTACATGCAAGGGTGTTTATTTCACTTTAAATGAATAATCATAGCTCTTGGGCCAAAGTAACAGTCCCAGATGAGCAACACCATCGAGAAAATTAAAGGCCCTTTCTATTCTGTGCAAGGGAACCATGTTTAAAGGAACAGTTGCAAGACAGACATTTTTGGGCCAAGAGACACCACCCAGGGCTGCCAGTTCCTCCCCGGTACCCCTTTTTCCCCAGGTATTAAACGATCAGGTCTGTTTAATGATCAGGCACAGCGCACAAGCTTCAAATGGAAAAAAAGGATGAAGAGAAGGTGCTGGAAAAGTAAACCGATCCGTAATAATTTCTACCACATAATGAGAGCGTACGCGTTTTCTCTGGGCAATGAATCACGTCCCCGATCCCCGCGGGGCGAGCGCTCGCTCTCTCCGGGTTTGCCGGGGGCAGCAGGGTCTCCAGCCGGGGGTGAAGGCAGAGGAGGAGGCGCAGCCCCGTCCCCCGGGACCCCAGAGGAGCCCGGCGGGCGAGGGGCCGCGGGCCGGGCCCCCCCCATGGGCGTTGTCTGCGCCGAGCCGCCCTCGCCCCGCGCGGCCCGGCCGGGGGAGCGCCGGGCCCGGCCCGCACCGGCCCCGCGGAGCCGCGAGGGGCAACGGGGGCTCTTTGTGGTGCCCCCCGAGGCGGGGGCGGCACCCCGGCCCCCCCCAGGACTCGCCCTTCGCGGCCGCCATTTTATTCCCGGCTCCTGCCGCCACCGCCCCCCGCCCGGGGCCCCGCCCCGGCCCGAGACACCCCCTCGCCCGGGCCCCCCATCCCCGGTTCCACCGGCCCCTCAGGGGCGCTCCCCCGTCGCCATTTTGTGTGCGCCCCCTCCTCCGCCCCTGCCCCCCCTCCCCCGCCCAGCCGCCATTTTGTGGCCGCTCCCTCCCTTCCCTCTCCCCTTGGCCGTGCACGGCCCTCCCGGAGCCCGCGCGCTCACCATCGTAGCGCTCGGCCTGCTCAGCCAACTTGGCCTGATAGACGAGGTCCTCCCGATCGTCCATGTCCTACGGGCGGGGCGGCGGCGGGGCGGCGCGGGGCGGATGGCAGCCGATGGGTCCGGGGGGCTCGGCAGCTACCAGCTCGCTGCTCTCCGGGCAAATATGGCGGCAGCGCCTCCTCCCGCTGCATCCGGGCACTCCCGCGGGCGCGCGCATGCGCCCCCGCCGCTGCCATGGCAACGGCGGCTCCCTGGCAACGGGCGGGAGAGGGCGGGAGGAGGGATGAGGGAGCCGGCACGGGGCTGCCGGGAATGGCCGGGACGGAGCCGCCGCTCCCCCGCCCGGTGATGGCGGGGCTGTGTCCGACACGGCGCCCTGGTTGCGGGGAAGCGGGCCCGGCCGGCGGCCAGGCGGGGGGGTGCTTCAGGGGGGCGGCATTTTCCTCAGGGCGGGTCTTTCTCTCAGTGTTTCTGCTGACAATACAAATAGTACTACCTCTGTGTTACAAATAGTCTACTCCAGTGTTATATGTAGTATACCTATAATATATATGCACATAGACGTATATGTATAGTATATATGTTATATATATGTATATATAGTATATAGGTAATATACATACATATAATATTACATATTAGTATAGCATTGCATGTAGTTTATATGTAATATAGATGTATATGAATTTATGTATATGTATAACATACATGTAATATATCTACATATATATAGTATATATGTAATACACATACATACAGTATTATGTATAGTATATTATAGTCTGTATTGTATTACAAAAAGAATTACCCTTCTCTGTATTCTTGTACAAATCCCCACGTATGCCCCACACATGGAGGTGAACCTATGACCAAAAGGCAGACAATCAGATAGAGGTTTCTGCAGCTCAAGAAAAATATCACCCCCGATGCCTTGTCTGACATAGGACATGGTAATTTCACCATTTTAAGATGATAGAAAAAAAACAAAAATGAAAATGGAATGTGTCACAGGTTCCTCATGGAGTGCTTCTGGGGAAAAAAAAGGAGCATACACTTAAACATCTGAGATAATGCCTCCGTTTCTGACATCAGAATGGGTTTAGAAAACTAAAAGGGACTGTGCTTGGCTGGCATGAAGTTGATCTTCAAAGATCCCCATCCCTGGCAGTGTTCAAGGCCAGGCTGGACAGGGCTTGGATTAACCTGGGTAGGGGAAGGTGTCCCTGCCCATGGCACGAGATGAGCTTTAGGGTCCCTCCCAACCCAAACCATCCTGGGATTCCGGGATTTGCTCAGGGTAGCTGTGAATGAAGTGTCATCAACCTTTGCAGATTTGGATGGCAGAGGCTGAGCTGGCCCTGGCACCCCTGGACAGGGTCAGGTATCCTCCTATTTGCTGTACTGTGCCCCCTTAATTGGGCTCCTGGTGGGTGGCTGAGGGCACACACCCAAAAGTTACAGCATATTTTTATAAATACTTTTTTGTTTCCTGATTCATTCTAACTCAATTCAATTTTAACACCAATTTCAGCCGGTGAACGAGGGCTTTAGGTCATACAAATTTAACATAATCTTGCATAATTTTTCTTTAAAATTACTCTAAAAATTTAATGCAATGATTTTTATGTCACTGTTTGCCTACTCAGGAAATAAATGGTTTGTTTCCCTGAGGCATTTTGGGCCCCTTTTCCAAACATCAGGATTATTTAGTAAGAATTCCACAAAAGAAAAAAACCAAAGACATCAGCATGTCTTCACCAAAGTGAAAATCAGGTGTCAACTCCTGAAAAAAAACTCATTATTTTCAATTTATTTGATACACTATCAGAAAAATGCTGATTTAGTTGAAATTTGGAATCATGACAAACCTTTCCTCTGAACTGTTTGTAAATACATGGCACCATTACCAACCTGGGCACCCAAAAGGTCCCAGCAGTGCAAAAATCACCATCCCTTTGTGTTAATATATTAAAATTTGCACTTCGTAGGTCTTGACCATAAAAGCTCTATTTTTCAGCAACTGAGGCTGAGTTTTGTAGGCAAGTTGTGCACAATAAATTAGATTTGGATGCTCCTGTTCAGCAGGTACCAAAGCTGAAGAGGTCAACAATATAAATAAACCAGGACATATCAAGCATATTTATTTGTCAAAAGAGAGAGAGGTGCATGCTTGATCCACCTGCTGAATAACAGCATATTGTCCAAATGCTTTAAATACTTGTGAATGCACTCGTTACAGATGGCATGCCAATGTTTGGAAACTGGTCAGGGATTTGGCAAAGCATAAGGAATAAACAGTCTAATCCAGGGAAATACTCACAGCACAATTTTGCTGATGCAATCCTTGCTTGTCCCTCGCACCCTCAACTTTCACATGAATTGATTCAGCTGCTGCTGCAGCCAAAAAACATGGCTGGAAGGAGAGGGAAAGGGAAAGGAAAATTAAGAATGGCCACACCCACAGCTCTGGTTTTAGATCACCGAATTCAAATATTCCAACAACAGCTGATTGAGAATGACACCGAGTCAAAGTTTTGGCTATACTTTTATTTACTTCACGTACTATGAACATATACATTACATGCTACAAAAAAATAAAAAAAGACTTTTAACTGTCAAGAAAGTGGGTAGTGTTATAATACAATGGCACATGTTTCATATTTTTCTTCAAACTGGTTTGGTTAGAATCCTTCCCCAAAACCATTAACAAAAATGAAGTGTTTTACTCTTAAAACGATTAGAAATATTTTCATTATTAACAAATACAATTCAAACAGATTAACAAGATTTAACCAGGTCCAATATTAGTAAAAAGGCTGGGGTTTACCAAAATGAAATATGTATTAAAAAAAAAAAACATAGCAGCCAGTTGTACTTTTTAGTGTGATATAATGTGTAAATGCACCAGAAGAACACAGTGTAATTGAGCATTCTGCTTTCACGGTGTATTTCTAGAAATGATTATTCTAGTTCTAACACCTGCCTATGCACAAGAGACCAAAAAAACACAGCCAAGTAGAGACAGGAGATTGTGACCAACATTCTTAGCAATGATTTTTTTGCACGCATCGGGGAGAAGGGAGGGAACAAATAGAAGAGGATAAACAAAGGCCACAAAAGGATTTAATCTACATGTTCATGAACATATCTTCTACCTATTCTCCTTTAAGAGCCTGACAAGTTGAAATGTCTATTTTGTCCAAATGCAAACATTTCTACCGCCTATGAAACAAAACCACCTTTTGGCTTAGAACTGAATAGTGGAAAACAGTTGCATTAACGTGTCAGTTCACTAAGAAAAACTGCTTGACAAGAACTTGGGGTTCTAGTGCAACAGCAGCTATTAAGACTCCTCTAGTTTCTTTCTTTTGCTGTTTCAAAGCGTACAAATATTCGCAATTTACACAGTCTTAATAAAACCACATCTACAAAGTTCGCAGGGTATTTGCTAGTTAATTCAATTAATGCCTTTCACATTAAAAAGGCAAGGTTTGCATAATAAAACTACCAGAAAAACGTTCTTTTGGTATCTTAAAATTGAACTCCTAATTGGGAAGGTACAAATACATGGGCTTTCATTAACTGCAGTTGGGAAAATACTTGAGAGCAGTGTTACTGTAAGAACACACCGTTCGTTATGTTTCCTTCGCAATACAGGAAGGAAAATATAAGCATATATGGGCAACTGAAAAACTCAATGTTAAGCCTGTTATTTAGAGTGCAGCTATTCAACAAAAAAAACCCCAGTTATAGTAAATATCAAGGTCAGAGGAACAATACAAATTAGCCTGAAAGAGACCGATGAGTTACAGAGCCTAGAGTTAGTTTGTCAATTCTTTCCCCCTCAGAGTGAATTTTGCACTGAGCTAGAAGAGACCCCACAATCACTGGCACATCACCCTAACCAGAACAGCAATCCAGGCTAGGACAGGACTGCGATTCCTTTGTTCCCACTGCCACACCAGCTCCCAGCTGTCAGTGCTCTGCCAACCCTCAGCAGCGCTCACGAGACCAGCGATGGACAGGTGTGATTAACAAACATCGGCACTGGCGCATGCGGTTCACGAGCGCCCGTGACCCGAACATTGGTCAGACTCGCTGATGGATTAGTTCTGAAGTAAAAGGACTAGTACTTAAATAGAACAGAAATATTATAACTTCCAGCATGTTACAGAGTTCTGAGGTAAAGTGTTACCGGTTTTGTTGCAGGGTCGGTGCAGTGCAGCAAAGGCCTTTGCAGCACCTGCGACCAACGAGCCACTCGAGTCGCCTGGTTTGTAGCAACCCAAACCAGCCTTTTCCGTTTGATACTATTTAGAAAAACCTTTCTGTGTGGATCACACTGTAGTCATAAAGTTACAAAATTTAGTTTGGTCACCAGAGTACTGTGCTTGGAAAACAACCCAGGGTACAGGCAAGGGATAGTTACTTCAGTGTTTAATTTCAGTTTACAAAACTTACTGAATCCATTCTGATTTATATTCGAGAAAACCAGATAATTAGAAGAACAGACTACAAAAACAACCACCAAGCAGTGCATAATACTGCCTACTCAATGCACTGCTTTTCATTATGAGCTAGGAAGCCATATTTACTCTAGTATGCCTTTTGAGAATCAGTCCAGAAGCACACAATTATTTTCCATTAGTTTATTAAAAATAAAATCCTCATGAATTCACTATCAAATATTTTACAGATGGGAATCAAACCAGAAGAGTCCCCAGAGTAACTTTATAATAAAAGTAATATTTGGTTTGTCAGTTCACCATGTTTGACACCGATTTGTACTGTAACAGTATTGTACAACAGGAGTATCCAAGAATTCTAGAAACATTAAACTAGCCCTACATAATTTAATTTTACTGGAAAGCAGTGTCAATATTTTAGTATATTTAGTGAATCAAACACTGCTTTAAAGCTACGTATTAAAGTGCTACGCACGTATTTTTCAGCACTGATATGGACGTTTACACTTCTATAAGCCTTGTATTTGTGGATAAAAAGAGATATCTGTGTGTTAATAAAAATCTTAATTTAATAACAGCTGCTATGTTTGAAGCATCAACAGTACTGAAGAAATCAATCTAGTGTCCACAAGCTTCTAGAATTCTGAGGTTGATTTGATCTGTCATTTACCATTAACATGGTAAGAACGTGTAAGTCATAAGGGCTGTCCCCAACAGTGCTACATAAATCTGTACTGTGCACAGTTAACTGACCGTGCAGAGTACTGTATAGCCTTTCTAGGACAGAGAGAACTCAGGATGGAAAAAAAACATGGAGAAAGCTCCAGGATAAATTGGTGAAATTTCTATCTGTGTATTGAATTGTCTACGGTTGATGTTCATTGCCTGAGGAAGAAGCAACATAAGCAATGGGATCAGAGAGAGCTATAAATGTCATCTGAACATCTACAGTCCTGCTCTCCCCGGCTGCTGCTGCTGGCAAGGTCCAGTCTGCCGTGCACATGGACATAAGCAGGCATTACAACCTAGAATCGTGGGCTGGTTCTGCCACTTGACACACGAGTTATCTACTGTCGTACCCTGAATTACATGACCCTCGATTAAGGAATGGTGGTGTTCAGTCCCAGGGGTTTGCAGGTTATCAGAACGCTTATCCAAGCAATTCCGCTTTCAATCGGTCGGAACAGAGTCTTGATGGCATCTGCAATAAAAACACGTTGAGATTGTTCCCATCTGTAAGCGCAACTGTTGAGCCACACTCAGCTGAAGTCCTCGTCGGGATTCTGTTGATCCAGCAGACGCACGTGTGTGAATGGAAAGTGACCGCGTCTGCCATTACATTCTCCTTCCCACTGGCCGCTCACGTTGATCTTTGTGACCTTTACGAGCTCACCGACCTGCGGGGCAAGAAATGAACACGTTACAACCCCTGAACAGCGGGATGAGCTGCCAGCCCTCCCCCAGCGTGTCCCCAAGTGCCCCAGACACACATCTACACAAAGCAGTCCTGACCGTCCCGACACACCAGCCTGCCCCCCATGTCATTCACTCCTGCAGACAGTACAGCAAGAAAAGGCATGCCTAGGGCAGGTGAGAGCTACCTGAAGAGCCAGCAATCCAACACCAGTCTCTCAGAGCACTCTTGGGCTCTGCCATCAGGTGTCACCCCAATAAACGTGCCTGCCTGGACCGACAGAGGCTTGCACGCTGCTGGTTCTCCACCCAGAGCATCACCAAGGCAGGCTGGACCAAGTGAACACTAACCTGGAAGCTAAACAGCTCCTTGCTTTTGAAATTCCACTTCTCAGGTGTTATTAAAAAGTGGGGGATCTCTCTCCACAGACTACAAAACACTGACAGAATGTGCAGGTGGGTAAGCTCTTACATACCCTACATGCTCTTACTCTGGGCATCCTCAAACAGCCACTACCAGAGGCAAGGCCAGATGACATTTCAGTCTTGCCCACCCCAGATTTCTCACAGAAATAAATCTCACTGAACCACAGAATTGTTTAGGCTGGAAAAGATCTTGAGGATCAGAGTCCAACCATTCACTCAGCACTGCCAAGTCCACCACTCACAAATACTGAAGAGAACTGATGCCCTCTCCCTCCTGGAGCTGATTATTTTCAGCTAGAAATATGACAGAACGGTTGCTATGGACCAACACAACCAGAACATGTTGTTTCCAAGTCTCTGGTTCTACCATAGTACACTACCTAAAAGCCCAGCAATAGATCTCCTGTTCTCAGCTCCACCCTGATATCCTCAGCACCAGTTCTAAAGGCACCGTGTCCCTCTGACAAGGGGTCAAACTGCACAGCAGTCGCTTCCCCAGGGCAGTGCAGTCAGCTCGAGGTCTGATCAGTCCCCAGCTCTGCTGCACCTTGAAAGGAATTTTAAATAGCACTTATACAGGCTAAGAAAGCACAATTTACATTGTAAAAACACTGGAGAGTTAATAAAGGCATCCCTCAAAAGCTGTCTACCTGTTTCTATCCCTCTGTAGAATTTTATCACTAATCTTATTTACAAATAACCACCAGTGGTTTTTAGAATTCTTTAGAGGGAGGATGTTTTTGGGGACAGACATACTCTTCTTTTCTTTCACTTATACTGTAAACAAACTCTGAAGGCAAGGCCAAAGCCCCCAAATCCAGCAATTCAGTGCACATACAGCTCCTGGTTTACACAGATGCTCATCACTGTGTTCCAGATCCATCCAAACTGAATCTCATTACTCTCACTTTCCAGGCAGCGAACGAAGAACAAGGAAAACAATTTAAGATGTTACCAATCTCCATTAACTTTCCAGGTTTTAATCACTTAGCAATCTATTGCCAGAACAGCTTTTAACAGTTCATAAATTCCAACCACTTCATGGACATTTAATTAAGCTCCCCATACCTCTCATGATTACTTATCTGCTAATGAGAGGCCCACTGGGACTCTGGCTGTAGCTTTATTTTTTCCTTTTGTAATCATTAGTATAGACACTTTAATGAATCATATTTGGAAGAAAATCCTCTTATGTATTTGCTACAGGCAAAAAGGAAGCCCTTCCTCGACTACTGAATGCAAGTTACAGCTCTTGAGGAATTTAATCATGCAGTTTGTGTAATTCTAGTACTGCTAATAACCACTGGGGGGTTTTACCAATAAAAATACTCTGCTGACCAAAACAATACATCAGCTCTGATTTAACAAGGAGGAGATTAAATGTGACAGTACTAGAACCGGAAAATCTTATTTTCTAATCACGACCATTACAAGAACAATGTCCTAGATGATTTTAAACTCTTCAGACCTGGATATAATCTATCTATCTATCAACCTCTAACCCACTAGGAAGGAAGGAACACAAGTTGCACTGTCACATCCTGATTCATGTTCATACAGAGTTTATCATCTTGGACACCTTACAATCAACTCAACTCACCTGCAAAAGGTGGGTTCAACACTGCAGTGGCAGTGGGTTACAATATGGGATGCTTGTGACACTCCCTCACTCCCAGAAGGCTCCTATAGCTGATTTTTGGTTTTCAGGGGTGTTTCAGGGTCATTGCAGCCAAGGGACACCCATTTATGAATTTTCCTTACTTATAAGAAGCTACACATGAAATCTGCACTTCAGGGATTGTGAAAAGAGGAAAGACCTCTGAGATTTAATGTTCCTTTTTTACCATTGCAGTAATTTCATTTAGCAACCACTCTGATGCAAATTTTCATTCACATTTCATCTATATCTATCTATCTATCTATCTATCTATCTATCTATCTATCTATCTATCTATCTATCTATCTATCCTCCCACTTCATTCTTCTATATATCTTTACACCTATCAAAGCAGGACTGACTTTAGGTTAGTAGGGATCATTTCACAAATGCTGGCTTAATAAAGTGACTCCATTAGCTCCTCAATAACTTACAGATCTTTCTAGATCTGCTTTGAAACTCTGCCTGTTTAGCTACAGTTCAAACACTGTCCCAAAAACAACACAGAGAACTTTTCCAAGAATGACCCGTTATTACAAGTGCTGAAATTTTAAAACATTCAGATTAAAAGTGGGTGTTCTCTTTGAACTCCCCTCACTTTTAGCATCGACTTTTGGCATCATTAGTCCATCGAGCATCATCCCACCGAGCACAGCACCTCAGGAACAACACTGTACCCTGCCAGAAAGCCAGGTTTGTCTCAGTCTTCATCAGAAGTTTTAAAACTAAATATACCCCATATGCTTCAAAGCAAAACTGAAGGTTCAAGTGAAGACTTCTGTATGCTGAGGTTTTATTCCAAGTACTCCTCTTTGGTGAGGTCAAGATGGCAGAGCTCTGCTACTGTTGCAAAGAAAAAAAATAAATCGATCGATCTCAGAGTCATTCACCAAACAGATCTTCCCTTTTTCTACTCTATTTTCTCTTAAAACAGACTGACAACTCCTTGAATAGGTCCAGTTACATGCAAAACAAATGTTAACTTCTCCTGCTGAATCTTTTTTTTTCTATAATACAGCACAGACTTTATTAGAACATCTCCTGCTCTGATCCTCCTTCCTTGAGCTCTTCAAAAGCATGTCAGGCTTAAAATAACAGAGCAGCCCAGATATTCTGTTTGCAGCTTGGGCAAAAACTGTTTGATGTTCAGAATCTATTTTTCCAAGAGAAAACAGTGGGATCCACCCCCACCCATGAATATTGCCAGATTCGAGGATAAGAGTTTTCATTTGGAAAGAATCCCACTTTCTGTATTTATAAAGAGGTCTGGGCAAAAATGGACTGATAAGATTTACATAATGCTTTCTACTAAGTTATCTAAGAAAGAGATCTCTAAATAAACAGGGAAGGAACACCATGAAGTGAAAGGGAATGTGAGAAAAGGAGACAACAAGAAACAGTACTTTGATAGACAGGATGAAGGAAAACTCGGGAGAAAACGAAGTGCATAGAGCTTTTTTTTTTTTCCTGTACAGACATTGAAAGCAACTCAGTGACATTGTGATTGAAGTGATAAAAGCTGCAGAGAAGCTCTGAAGGACACTTGGAGAAGGGAGAAATGACTCATGCTCTAAATTTCCCCAGTATTACACACAGGATAAGGAACCACCACTACTACTGCATTTCTTCAGTGCAGAGGAGAGAGACGTTCCCCACAACTGCTCTTCCCAAAGCACAGCGACTGGAGAGATCATGTGAGTTTTGGGGAAGAGGATTGAGCTGCCACAAGATCAGGCACAGCACTCACAAGCTGTTCTTCAGCCTGTAAAGGATTTCCTCTCGCTCTAAGTTGCTTATGATGGCCTGGATTTACCAGCATTTTCTCACTCTCCCTGTTTCAGTCCAGGCTCCCAAACTCTGCACAGGGCAGTGTTGTGGGGTTCTGATTTTTAAAGTGTAAAGTTAAGGCTTGAGAGAACATTAGGGGCACACTGATAAATCACAGCAAAATGATGTCATAAAATTAATAGCAAAATCCAGAAAGAAACTCAAATATACCATAACATAATATCCAGAGGCTCAAAAGATATGTAACATCTGGTAATTAAAACAGTCTGCAATGCTATTCAGGAATATTCCCAAGCTCCAGGAGGTGGCTGGGTGGAGAGAGTGAGAAAAATAGGGAACAAGACAGTATTTTAGGCTGTGGTAAAGCATGAAGGGTAAAATTCCTCACGTTTCCCTAAAATCTGATGAGCTGGCATAAAATTCCACCCATGCTTCTCAACCCAAAAATAATCAGATACCCAACAGGACGTAGAGTAACTCAGAGTGTATTTACATTGCTCCCCCAGATAAATTTTTACCTACCATGGGAAAAAAAATGTCCCATCTGCCAGGCTGTGCATCAATTATCCATCTGCAGAATGTGCTGCACTTGCCAGTTCTGCACTACAGACACACACCTACAGCTGCCAAACCACTGGAGTCCTGAAGTGCCTTTTGTGCTGTGCACAATCACCCCAAGTATGTGAGAGTGAAGAGGAGATGCTCTGACTCAGCACAGAAACTGTTTTTTCCCAAGTACTTCAAATGTTATATAAACAGGAAGTCAATTAGTTATCAGGAAATTCCAGAGCCTCTAGCTCAAAGAAAGCTCAAAGATTAAAGGATACAATTTACATATCCTAAGGCAAAGGTCTGCCACTGGGAGTACCTCGGTATCAATTTCCTCAAACTTAACTTGAGGGAAAACTATCTGATGTGGAGAGATAGAGCACTCCAATCATCTTTTGGAGAGGAAAAAGAAAAAAAAAAGTCAAAAAGGGCCTGTACAAGTACTTGATCGTGTCAGGAAGTGAATCAACCTGAGGGAAACTCCTTGCTTTATTACAAATCCTGCTCCACCAATCACTGTTTTATCCAAGAGCTCCCTAATCAACTGTAATGTAAATTGTAACACACTCCTGCTTCACAACCTAGACCCAAAGTAATCTGCTTAAGGTGAAGATATTACAGTAAAGCCCTATGTGTGATCATCATCATCATCATCTCAGCCTGGGAAACTTCAAAATGACTACCAATGTTTGCACTGATTGCTTCAAAACTGCTGACAGACTGGGGGGAAAAACCCAACACAACACGAGCCAACAAACAACCCAGCACACCTTGTGCACATTGGGGAGGGACAGGACAGCAAACACAGGGTCAGACACACAGCTCAGGAACTGCTCCCTCTCCCTCCCCCCTAAAATAAACACTTGGGAAATGAGAACATGGATGGGGAAACACTTATGTTAGTGATGCTGACAAAGACACAATACTGGTTCAGTAACCTAAACATGCTGTAATAATCAACAATAATCTAATCTACAAGTGACTTAAGTCACTCATTAAAAAAAAAAAATTAAAAAAGCCTTTATCCATAAGTTATTAACCATGACATAAAACCAGTATTCCAACACTTTTCCCTTTCTCATTCCTACAAAGCTACCGACGTGATGGAAAGGGAAAAATCCCTTGAACAGATCTCTTCCTTCCAAGTTTTGCCCATTATGTACCTCCAAAGCCAAGGCTGTCTTGTCGTAGGCATTGGGGACTCGCTTCTGGATAACCCGGGCATAAATAGGGCCATTCTGGAGGTTAGGGAGCGGAGTGTTGATGCTGGGCTGGGCATAGGGCCCTGGCTCCGGCCCACCCAGTGGTTGTGGGTGGGAACTATCCTGGTTACCTCCAATCAGAGTAGGGACTGAAGCAGAGGAAGGTCTATACTTCTCGACGTAAGGAACGGGTATCATTCCCCTCTTCCCTTCGCTGTCTTCTGCGTTCCACCACTGCTCTTCAGGCTTATCCCAGATTTTCAGGATGTCTCCTTTCTTAAATGGAAGGTCTTCCTCATCATTGCCATTAAAGTCAAAGAGGGCTCGCACATACTCGGCCTCCTCCTGCCTGAGGATGACCCCGCTGTTCTGCCTGGAGCGGGAGATGGGCTCGATCAACGTCGTAGTGTCCAAATAGTGTATTTTGTAGAATTCCAGTAAAGATGGCAAAGAATCAAACTCTTGGTCACCTATTCGGAATCTGGTGGGGTTCGACCCTGAAAAAAGAAGGCAACGTGTCAAAGAGAGCACACAACAGTGAAACCTGGAAATGAAACATTTACAGAGAGGTATTTCTATAGCAGATTTACATCACTCACCATATTCGGCTTTTAGAGTATTTTTAATCTAAGACAGCACTATCCTGATTGTGAGGACTGAGTTTGGTTTTAAAAGAAGGAAGAGGGTAATTGTTTGGCACTGCCAAACTTCCTGAATTAGGATAAAAGTATCTTTGTTTCTTTCCATATAACATGGACCCAAGAGATGAAAATGTTCAGTAGATCTTTCTCAGGAGCCTGCACCATTCCCAGGAACACATAATACCCTTTTTCCTGTTTTATACTCTAAATATAGGAAGTAAATGAAATTTTGGTACAATTTCAAGGAAATTATTTTTTTTAAACTATCTTTTGCTGTTCAGATTTATTTCCAAAGGACAACACTGCAATAATGGCAATTTACCTGCTGTAATACACCTTGGGTTAAAGGCATGGACACTATGGAAAATGCTTAGCACAGCAGCAAAACAGTGATGTGAATGAGCAAATGAAGTTATTTTTCATTTTGATAAAAGGTACCATTAAAGAAAATTATCTACACTTTATGCAAGGCAAAGCAACAACATATATTTTCACAACTGGTACGACTCAGCCTCTTAATCTCAGATCTTGTCGTTTCTTTGCCACGTTTGTCAGACAGAGCCTAAGCCATAAATCCAAACCTCAAATACACCGAAACACCGATGATGTTCATATCCAAGCCATCCCAAGCACCGAAGTGCAGAGCATCCATTTCAATTTTCAATCAGTGTCCTGTGCTTTTTTTTTTTTTTTTTTTTCCATTTTATGTTCTTCAGCCGGGGAAAAAAACACACACATGATGTTCTATTTCCACCATCCCCCGTGCAATCAGTTATGGGAAGAATCGTGGAAGGCTGGGGGAGGGGAGAGCAGATGAAAAGATTTATGTTTTAATGAGTAACTCTTTTAGCAAGAAAGAGGTGCTTACTTTGCAAGTCTGTTTTCTCTGCAGGGAATATCTAACAGTTCTGAGACTCAGCTCTGGAGTACAAAGCAAACAGAATCCTCCAAACTGTCACTGATCCAAACCCCCCCTCCAAAGCAGCACCGTCAGCATGGAAAGCTGACATTACAACGAGCTCTTTCAAGAGAGCAAAAAAGGGGTTGTAGCAGAGAAAAGGGCAGATTCAATAAGCTCAACGCGGACAAACAGCCGATAAATAAGTTTTGAAGTATCCTGAAGGAAGATAAACATTGGGGAAGCTGGTTACAGGAAACTCAAAGCAGCAGGGCTAAGCCATCGGAAAATGCACATTTGCATGCATTAACAGCCCTGAAAGGCTTTCAAAAGAAACGAATACAAACACAGCCAGCCAGAAAACAAAAGCAATATCCTCAAAAAATTGTAAAAAACGAAACCCAACCTGGCATCACCAAGAGATAAGGAAGTTAATGTCATTATCAGTACGAAATATGAACCCAGCATGGGAAGAGAAATAAGATTCCATCTTATTCTCCCAAATTGTAACGCTGAGAAGTTGCAAAACTCTCAGCTGTTGTTGCTGAGATGTGACTTACAGCTCTGGACTTTGCCAGAACTCTGGAATTTCATCCCAGTGGCACTTCTTAGCTCAGTGGTCTCACAGGAGATGACTTCTGGCTGGACAGGCAGCATCCCTACACCACTTCCAAACAGCTGAAGTTCACTTCATCGGGGTAGGATGTGAGCTGGGGTAGGATGTGAGCTGGGAATGCTGCACTTCCTCCAGCTTTGGAAGGGGGAACCAAGCTTGTAACGAGTGGTAAAGACACCAAGTTTCAGACCTGCTTGGTGACACAAACACGAGCATCCATCTCCTACCACTTCAGCTGTGAAACTTTAAGGGCCAAGGCTTGCAGGGACACTTCGGTTAAAAGAAAAAGTCCTAGAAACTTTAAGACCAGGGCAGCAAAAAGCACTTTGAAGTCATAGGGAGAAGCCTGAATCTCAGGCAAGTTCACTTTCACATGCCAAAAATATAGAACCTGACACTCTAATTTCCTTTTGTAAAAGCTGCTACAAGCTGAGTCTGTCAGGAGGCTGAGCTCTGTCTCCAGCAACAAAAGAATTCCAAGAAAAATCTTACAGGTTGTAGGGAACGAGCAGCTCATCAGTAACACTCATCAACCTTGTCAGCACCAACAATCATCACCAGGACGAACAAGGTATTTTGGAGTGTCTTTTTTTCCGCTTTGGAAAGACACTCATGAGGTTCACCCTCGTGAATTAATGCACAACAGCCTGAAGCAGCTGCCAAATGTACCTGAACACAAGTTGGACTTTAAGAAGGAAAGTCCACTGGAACATTATGTACAGGGAAAGAGCAACTGAAATCAGTGTTCTGTATCCTGGAAAATCATCCTCTAAAAGGCATTGGGCACAACTGAAGAACAGCCAGAGAACATAGACACTCCAAATTCAAGGATCAGAGAGACAAATGCAGTCCTTGAAGGGACAAAGAGACAAGCATCAGAAAGGAGAGTCGTTATCTTCACAAAGAACACTGCCAGAATACCACGTGCACTGCTGATGCTTTTGTATTTAAAAAAACGTAAGGCAGCTACAAAAGGCTGGGAAGACCTCTTTGCAACAAGAAATCTACAGGCTTAACCCAAATTAATTACCAAAGAATACAAAGGCAGACACCTTGTAATTGTCTGGAGAATTTAAGCAGAAGACCTCTGAAATTCAGCTAAAAGAGGCATTAAAAAGGACAAAATAGTTCAAGGTCACAGTTGGTAAAATGCAGGTTGGAAATAAAATACAAATCCACCTTGCCAAGGAAGTGGTAAACTTCCATCAGTTTAAGTAAAGTGTTTTGTGGATACTCTTGTTCAGCTACAAGGTCATGAGCTAAATGATGCTCACATGTAACACAGAAATAATTCCACTCACTAAGGCTTCCAAGTTTTGTCATTTCCTGATATAATGAAATTCAAAGATTAACAGATCTCAGGATCAGAGGAATTCTTCAACTTCTTGGCTGAACTGCAACACTGCTCATACCTGTAGGCCAATGGAATAATTGAGGCAAGATCTAACACAAGGAAGTTACGGCAACAAGCCAAGTGGGGGGTTTTTGGGAATCAGTTTTCCTTTCTCCTGATCCTGGGAGACAGTTTTCCTGAAGGCACAAGGCTGAGCAGCACTTTGTCCCCATCTTCTGAGGGCTCTCAGGAAGACCACAAGGCGTGGAAAGGTAAGTCCAGCTCTTGGAGGAACTTCAGTCACTTCCTATGAAAGCTGGACAAAAGGAGGGCTAAAAATCATCTTCCCTCCTCCACAGCCCTGCAGAGCTGAGGGAAGAAGAGCTGCTCAGACCTCTAGCACTGCTGGGTAAGGTTACTCCTTTGAGTGAGAAGACAAAGGGCTGAGTATCATCTTTCTTACTCCATCCTGCTCCATCTCCACGAGGACCTAACCTGACTCCAGCCATCCCAGCATGCCAGAACAGAGAATAAAAGCCCTGCCCTCAGGAAGGCCAGGAAAGAGTTAAAATCCAAAGTGTCCCAGAATTAAAGAAAGCTTCAAACCTGGACCCTGTCTGTTCTCTGTTTATGATGCACATTCTCTCCTGACACACTTTGGAACTGTGCTGGCTTCATGTCAATCTGGAAGAGATTGATTATATATGTTTTAAATATTGTACAGACACTGGGGAATGAGGGGTGTAAACCATCCAATATTCTACTGCTTGGGAGTGTGGGCAGGTGGTGTAACCACAGAGCAACTTCTCACTTTCTCACACATCTCAGGGGTTTTACATTTCTCTCTTCACTCCAATTAATTGTTACTGTCACTAGGGAGTTTCCTCTTTATTCCCAAGCTTTGGAAAGCTTTCCCTTTCAGTGCAGGGAACACCTCACAGAAACACAGATATTCATGTTTGCTTTTAGACCATGTCTTTGAAGGTGGCCCTCTTTCCCAACCTACACAGAGTGTTTTGGGCCAGAAAAGCTGTTTTTATCACCCAGGCACTGAGACACGAGGCTCTCATTCCAAGGATTTCCCCCTGGAGCACACGGGAACCTGCTCTGAAGGCACCAAATTCCAGCCTGTGGGGTTCCCCCACCCCCACAGGGACACCTTTTTTCCTTGTTCTTAAGTACCTTCCTACTCCTGCTGAGCAAAACAAACAGTCCCATGAACGCCCTGGGAAAACAGAAAAGGCCACTGAGCAGCTCCTGGCAGAGCTCTGAGCACACCGGGAGTCACAGACTCATTCCTGCAGGCTGGACAAGAGCAGATGTCTGATGAGGGCACTTCCCAACCTTCCACTAGTTCGCATTTAAATTTCAATATAAAAAAAGGAAAGAAAACCAAAACCCAACTCAAAGCTAACCCCCAAAACCCCAAGTGTCAGAACTAAACCACACACTGCTCACCCACCCCTAAAGCCATTCCAGAGAGGGTGGAATATTATCCTGGGTGTGTGGGTCTCATCCTGTACGGATTTTATGACTGCAGGAAGTACAGTCACAGTGGAAGTGACTTAGAAGCCTCAGTTAAACATCATGTTCTTAAAACCCCCAGTGAAAACACCCATCTCTGCACCACATCTGTCCCACTTCACACAAGTTTCACTCCACTGGAAGGTTTCTGTCTCCATTATGTTGTGCTCTTAATAGAAAGCACATCTTTCCTGGGGTATTTTAGGCATTTTGTTTTAGTGCATATCACACATTTTTATCCCAAACCCCCACGTCAAATTGCAAACACATGATGTGTTTAGTATTTTTCTACTGTCTGTTCCCCTGCTAATGCCTGCACGGAGCACTTTGTATTGTTTGGGATTTCTTCAGCCCGTGACTGTGATATTTCATCACAAATTACACCCTAATTCTCATTCAGCTGTTAATCTACATCTCCAGTGGAAACACAATGTTCTTTCCCATAATTCAGTGATTTCTCCTATTTTTTTAAACCAGCCTTACAGCATTTCAGGAAAAAAAAAAAAAAGTTCTGTTTAATTTTTCTCTTAATTGTTTTTTCCCTTATGATGAAAAATCACCTGCAAGAAGTTAAAAACTGCAGCATCAGGTTAAAGGTGCATTTAACAAAAAGCTCACAAGTTTATTTTATACTTTGGAACCAGAAGAAAGTATCATGTTTTTGTGACATCATGACTTGTAATATCAGGGAAGCCAAAGCTCCTCATCTCATCCACTCTGTCCTGAGGCTTCCCTAAGCCTAAGAAGGGTGTCAGAGCACTCAGGAATTTCACAGACACTGAGACCAACAAAAATCAACCCAAGGACCTGAGCTGGCACATTCGGATTTCCCACTGAGCCCTGTGTGTTTGCCAGCCAATAAACTGTACCATAATAAAACATGCAAATTTGGTTTTCCTAATGTTTTAGCTTGAGCACAATAAGCAAGCAGGACAATCTGCAAACATTCAGCTCTTTTTACTGCACTGGTTTCCCTATCCCCACATGAAATCATATTCAATCTTCTACCAAAAGTTTTCATCTCCCTCCTGTTGCAGGACATCCCCACAGTTACTTTTCTCTGAAAGAACACTTTAATTACACTCAAAGTGTAATTTAAAATACACCCTACCAGCACCTTCTGGGGTTTAGTGAGAAAAGACAGCAGTATCAGCATGGAGGCATGATTTAGTTAAAGTTACTAAAACCAGTGTAGGGGTGTCTGTAGTGCAAGAGGACAAATAGAAAGGAGACCAACTACAATATAATTTTACTTTTTAAGTTATATTAAGCCTACTGTGCCACCAGCTTACACAGCTACTCTTTTAAAATAGATAAGCATTTAAAAGAAGAGAATCACGAGGTATTTAGTGATTTTGACCAAATTCCACAATGTTTTAGCACCTGTACCTTAAGTCAGCTCATCGAATGGCACAAACTGAGCTTAAGGATGTAACACAATAAAAGAGTCAGGATGGCTGCACTGCAGTGACACCACAAAAACATGGAAACACTGTTTTTCCAGAGATGAGCTGCTCCCCAGAAATCAACTGCCCAGAACTGACAGCCACAATCCAGTGTTTTTCAGCACCACTGTCTTTAAAGTCCTACTGGGCTGATTCCACAACAGACCATCCTGGTAACTCACTCTGCTCTACACAACACCAGCCATCCACGGCAGCAAATACTGCACCAAACCTCTGCAACAAAACTGTCTGCACAGGCGTGGGACAATCCCCCACATTTTGTGGCAAACCATCTCACTGCCCACAGCAGCAATGACTTACACTTGACTTCCAGCTGAATTCAGCCACTTCTACCTGTGGAGCTTTGTGACTTGAGTGCCCTCTGCACTCTTTCCACTCTTGGTCTCTTATTTCAACCACAGACCTACATCAGCAGTGACTGGCCCAGCAGAAATTCGCATAATGTTTACTTTCACCAAATCTCTTTACCATGCTTCAAAAATTGTCCAGTGGCTCCTCGGTGAGATGCCAGCAGTGGACCCATCTCACTTTGCAAGCATTAATATCCAAACTGGAGCAGCTGCACTCCCAGCTTCGGTAATTCCCACAGGAGGGATAGTGCAGGTTCTCACACATCCAAGGACTCTGCGTTGCTGGGGGCTCATTTAGCTGCACTAAACAGCAAAATCGCTGCTTCTCATGACACAGTTTTCCCCAGACACCATCAGCATCTTGTGCTCTGTGTTACACTTAAACACGTTTTCATACTGCACGCTCGGCTGATGAGCTATAACATCAAACTTCCCCCTGAATTTCGCATCTGATTTAAAGCAACAATTACCATAACATCCCGAGGAGTCCCCACTCCTTAAACCACCCGCTCGGAACTCAGCCTGACAGCGCAGCCCGGTCAGAAGGCAGACTTTGGGATGACACTCGCACAGAACCCTCTCCCGGCCGGGCTGTCACGCAAAAAACAACCGCTCGGCTCAAACAAAGGCTGCGGGAGGCTGGACCCGCGGGATCTCCGCGGCCGCCCGGCCCCGGGACGCGTTTCTTGTGGCTCCGGGAAGGCAGGTGCGGGCCGGCGGCTCAGCCCCCGCCGCGGGAGCGCGGCTTTAATTCCGCCACAAAGCGCCCCGCGCCTCCCCGCACCGCCCGGGCGCCCAGCGGAGCCGCCCCGGCTGCCCTGCCCGGGGCTGGGCAGCACCGCCAGCCCTGGGGGTCACTCACCCGGGGCCCCGGGGCCCTCGCTGCCGGCCCGCCGGGCTCCCGCCGGCCCCAGGCTGTTGACGATGTAGTGCGAGACGCGGGAGCTCTCGGACACCGACAGCACGAAGTCGCCGGGGATGGTGCCGGAGTCGCGCACCAGGAAGGTGCCGTGGCGCTGCCCCTGCAGCAGCGACACGGCCTCGGCGCGGCTCAGCCGCCCCCAGTACCAGCTGCCGCGGTCCTCGGAGTCGAACTGCCCGGCCATGGGGGCCGCGCTCCTCCCCCGCCCGCGGCCGCCGCCGCCCGCCGAGCCGCTTCAAAATGGCGGCCCCGGCCCTGACCTCACCTACCGGACGTGACCGCGCGCGGGGGCGTGACGTCATCTCCCCGCGCGCGCTGGAGGCGGCGGCGGTGGGGGGTGGCTCGGCTGTGAGGGCGGGCGGGGAGCGGGAACGGGGGCGGGAACAGGAACGGACGGGGAGACTTTTCCAACAGACTCCGGTTGGAAAAGACTTTCCGAGAGGGTCGAGCCCAACCTGTGGCCGATCACCGCCCTGTCAACAGGAGCGCGGCACTGAGTTGCCGTGTCCGCTCTTTCCTTCAGGGACTGCGACCCCGCCACCTCCCCGGGCAGCCCTTTCCAATATCTAATCGCTCTTTCTGTGAGGAAATTCTTCCTGATGTCCGACCTGAGCCTCCCCTGGCACAGCTTAAGACTCTGTCCTGCTGTCATGTCTCCACCCTCCTGCCAGGGAGTTGAAGAGAGAGAGAAGGTGGCAGGAGGAGGGTGCAGGCCTTGAGGGGAAGACTTGTGAGGAGTGACTGAGCTCACTTGGTCTGTTCAGCCTTGAGGAGACTGAGGGGAGGCCTCATCAGGGCCTGCAGCTTCCTCCCAAGGTGCAGAGGAGGAGCAGGTACCGATCTCTGCTCTCTCTGGGCAGTGACAGGACCCAAGGGAGCAGCTGGAGCTGTGCCAGGGAGGTTTAGGTTGGATATCAGGAGACTTCTTCCCCCAAAATGTGGCTGGGCACTGAAACAGGCTCCCCAGGGCACTGGACACAGCACCAAGCCTGACAGAGCTCAGGGAACATTTGGACAGCGTTGTCAGGCACATGCCAGGATTCCTGTGGCTGCCCTGTGCAGTTGGACTCGATGATCCTTGTGGGTCCCTTCCAACTCAGGATATTCTGTGATCCTGCATGTTAAAGGCTGCAGCTCAGTGTGTGTTTTCCTTCAGGGCTGTGCCAGCAGTTCCTGCCCTCATCCTCCCTGCCAGCCACATATTCCTATGCCACGGCCGTGCCAGCACAGCTGTTTCCATGGCACTACATGCTGAATTGGGCCAATGAGCTGTTCTGGGTTAAAAATAGCCCTGCAAAGGAAAAAGTTGAATTTCTTTCAGGGCATCTGACTGCATTACCACAGAGGTCTGCAACAGGGAAGAGCTTAAGTTCCACTGGTGCCACAGAGGAATGCACGCGTGTGGCTATGCACAAATCAAGAATTACATCTGTAAGAACAAAGCAATATTTACCACATTCAGATTGTTCTTCAAGATCTCTTAAACCCCAGAGCGCTATCTGCAAGGGTGTATTGGATTCTGCTCCAGTTCTGCTCAATCCTGTGAGCTTTTTCCAGAAAGGAATGTGCTTTTTCAACTGTGTGGTCTCCATGTGGCAGCACTTGCATAAACAGTGTTAGAGCACAGCTGTCCCTGTGCACTGGGAGGGTGCTGTGCTCTTTCCTGCCTCACAGCATCTTGCTTTCCTGTAGGGCACTTTGGAGCCCCCTCACTGCCTCCTGGAGGATGGGACTTCGGCTTTGTGCCAGGTAACCAGGGTTGTATTAACCCCGACAACATCCCAGGGAGAAAATATTCTGTCTTACAGGTGGGAGCCTGTGGTTCAGCAAATCTATAAGAAAACACCAGGTGCTTAACTTCAGCTTCTCTGATGGTTTCACAAATGAACATCCTTCCTCTGCTGATCCTGTTCCCTCTGCAGATGGACTGCAGGTAGGAAGCCGTAATCCGCTCGGAAGCCAGAGTCCCAGTTTCCCTGGTGATGTGTGGGGTTTGGGAGCCAGCTGCAGAAATAGCACACACACACACACACACACACACTTCCATGGCTGGGTTTTTCACAGCATTTGAAAAGCTGCAGGTCCTTGTTAAGAGCCCAGGACACCAGGAGAGTTAAATCATATCCGCAAGGACATGTGTCCGTCCTGTTCAGTGTTCACAGGCTTCAAACAAACAAATTAACCAAACGGGACTTTTTTACCAGGGCAAAATTCATTTCTCTGACTCCTGCCAGACCCCGGCAAAAAGGTCTCTTTTTGACTGAGGGTCCACAGACTGTTCTCTCTCTTCCCTCCCTTCCAGTCCCCATCCGTGTCCCCCCATCTCCTGCTTTCAGCCGAATTTACAGGAATTAGTGGAGCTTTCCATCAGGGTTGGTTTTCTCTCCCTTTCGGATCCTGTTGCAGGAGCTCCCTCTGCTGATCCAAGCCCGGAAACGAACAACGCTCCTGCCCTAAATCGCTCTTTTTCGGTATTTTTGTGCTGGAATGACTTCATAGAAACACAGAGTGGTTTGGGTTGGAAAAGACCTCAGAGATCATCCCATTCCATCCCCCTGCCATGGGCAGGGACACTTTCCACTAGACCAGGTTGCTCAGGGCTCCATCCAACCTGGCCTTGAACACTTCCATGGTTGCCCCATGATGGGGCATCAACAGCTTCTCTTCTACAGTCTCTTTCTGACCTTCATTATTTGTAACAGCCTTTTCTCAACGTTTCTCATAAAGACTGGTAGCCTTTTCCAAATTCCCTTTCCCTCCCATATTTCACCACTGAACCCTTCAGTAATTTATTACTCTTAACCCACCCTTTGCTGCACAAAGGCTACAATAAGGTAGAGACCTTCTGCCCAAACCTGCTTCCTCCAGGTCTGAAAAAAATGAACATTTTGAGTTCAAGTGGACTTTCAGAGGCAGAGGCATTGCCTGAGGGAATGTGAAAGGAAAACAAAACTCTGAGGCACAGCCTCAGAAGAATAAAACTAAATCAGCTTGTAATTCTAAGGAATTCACTGTTAATAACAAGATTCTGAAAGAAGTTGTAAAACCTTGTGAAAACATTCTATTCACCCACCTGGCAGTAAAAGCCCCACTGGTACCCAAGTTTGGTTTTCCTCTCTTGATTTTATTGTCCCAACCAATTACCAGAGCTTCTTTTTTCCTAAGAAGCTCTAAAATTTTGGCAACCAGTCTAAAGCCACACTTAAAAAGTAGAAAGTCTCTCGCTGAGTTCAGTGAGTGAGTCTCGAAATGCTGCCAAGTGTCAAGTGCTGTAGTACAGCAACATTCTGTCTGAGGTGACATTCAAGGATGTTAAAACAAAATAAGGAAACACCTGGGTGAGCCAGAGGCTTCATCTGCTCTCTGCTGACAGCAGTGCAGAAGTGACCTGGAGTCACCTAACTCATCCCCAACCATTCCTTGAAGGGTTTCGCTTTGTAAATCTGGTCTGGATCACATGGCAATACTCCATCCTACTTATAAAACTAAAACTAAAGGGGAAATTCCATCTTTTGGTTTCTTTTCCCCATAACCTGAAGAAATAGAGTTTCTGCCACAGAAATGTGTTTCCTCTTGCAAATTAGTTCAGACTCAGCTGCTCACAGGAG
Organism: Pyrocephalus nanus; assembly: GCA_038380795.1. Lineage (NCBI taxonomy): Eukaryota > Metazoa > Chordata > Aves > Passeriformes > Tyrannidae > Pyrocephalus > Pyrocephalus nanus. Next base: position 5,301,242 of record CM076281.1, read on the forward strand.
GTGTCTGTGTCCTGTTTACTCCTCTTCTTCATTCCCTTTATGTGTGTGTGGCCTCTGCCATGACTCTTCACACCTGGATTGGAAGTATCACCTGTGCCAGAGGTTCCTGCCAGGTGCTGCTGTGTGATGTCAGCCCTGGGCCGGGGGTCCGGAGTGCTCTTGGGCACCGCTGGGCTGCGCTGGTTTAGGGGTGTCCTGTGCTCGGGGTCCACCGGGCTCCGGTGGGGCCCAGGGATGCTCAAGGTGCGCTGGGCTCAGGATGCTCTGGGTGTCTGGGCTCGGAGGAGCGCCGGGTCCCGGGGTGTGCAGGGCTCAGGGGGGTGCTCAGGGTGCCTCGGGGCTGCGCTGGGTCTCGGGATGCCCTGGGCTCGGGGGCCGCCGGGCTCGAGGTGCGCTGGGCTGCGGGCGACGCTCCGTTCCGGCGGGTGCCGCTCCGTTCCGGCCGGCGCTGCTCCGTTCCGGCGGGTGCCGGTGCCGCTGCGCTCCGCCCAGCGCTGCTCAGTTCTGGCCGGTGCCGGTGTCGCTGCCGGTGCCGCTGCGCTCCGGCCGCCCCGGCGCTCGGTGCCGCTCCCGCGGCGCTCGCCCCGCCCGCCCCGCCGCTCTGCGCCTCGGCGCGCTCGTCTCGCTGGCCGCGCGGAGGGCGGGCCCGGCGGAGCCATGGCGGCCGTGCGGGGCCTGCGGATCTCGGTGAGGGCGGAGGCGAGCGCGGCCACGGCGGAGCCGCGCGGAGCGGAGCCCGAGCCCATGGAGGTGGAGGAGGGCGAGCTGGAGACCATCCCCGTGAGGCGCTCGCTGAGGGAGCTCATCCCGGTGAGGGGCGCGAGGTGTGGGCAGGGGGGGCAGAGCACGGGGCTGCGGGGGTCGGGGTGGGGGTGAGCGCTCTGTGAGGGTGTCGGGGGGAATGGGGGGCACTCGTGGGGAAAGCGGGGACACCGGGCGGGAAGGAGGGCACGGGGGCATTTGGGGGTGTCCGAGGGGAGCGTGGGGACGAGTCCTCAGAGGAAACGGGCGGGATGTGCGTGGGAAGGGAAGGAATAAAGGAGGCGAAGGGGAACAGGGTTTGGGGTGCAGTCGACTCTGTGGGTGGGAGGGAGAGTGCAAAGGGAACACAGGGAATACCTGGAGCTGGGAACAGGGGCTGACCGAGGGAGAGCTGGGCTGGAGCCCCAGGGAGTGTGGGCTCTGATCAGTGGGCTTTGAGGGTTTCCTTTCTGGTTTTGTTTGTTTGTTTGTTTGTTTTTATTCACTTTTTCATTCTTGCGAATTGTTTCTGTGCAAGTTTCAGTAGGATTAGGTTTAGTAACGAAAAATGGGTCGCTGTTCCAAAATCTTAAGTAGTCTCTTGCTCTCCAAACTTGCTGGAAATTGCTCTAGAAACTAATCTTTAATTAGCTGGTCTGCCAGCATGCTTGTGCTCCTACCAAACATGTGGTCCGAGACAGCACCCTGCTGTACTTCCTCCTGCTCCATGAGTCAAGCTCAGACAGTGGGGGTTTTGAACTTTAAAAGTAACGTTTATTTTGCCTTACTTTTTTTAGTGACTCCAAACATTTGGCAAACTTTGATGCTCTTACTAAGAAAAGCGGTTGGAGTGTGTTTTTCGGTATTTCTAAGCTGAGACTAACTTAAAAAAAGGTCCTTTAGCCAAAATAATGATTGCAGGGCAAGTGCAAATAACGCTTTTACTCCTAAAAAAGCTCCACAAACTCTTGCCAGGTGATGGTCCTGAGTGTGCCAGAATGAAGAGGTGCCATTTTGCCATACATAAGCAATTGGAGGGGACAGAATTGGATTGCTGGTGCAGGGGCTGTGGGGTTTAGAGTTCAGCAGTCCCGACTGATGGATGGGAAACTTGTCATTTTTTCCCCCCTATCATTCTCTCTTTTTATCCACTAATGTTTCACCTCATTATTCGGAAATTGGGTTTAAAATAATGGTTAGGAATAAAAACTTAGGGATGTGGCTTTGTGTTCTGACTGTTTGAGACTAAAAGCTGCAAACTGACACTTCAGGAGTCAGGTATCATTGCTAAATCTGTTCATGTTTTACAAGGAAATTATACCCAAAGCCAAGACTGTGCAAGTCTTATTTAGGAAGGATATTTGATGAATTACCCTGTATTGCTCAGAGAGAGTAAGTAAAAACCTTGTCAGCAACTGATGTGGATACTAAATTTTGTCAAAGGAAAGAATCCTCGCAGTAAAGGAAGTTTGGTTCAGTTCATGTACTTTTACTTTCACTGACATCAGAGAAGGTTCTTGTGTGCTGATCTGTCTAGGGATGTAGCCTGGATCAAGGAAAAGAGGATGTATTTCTCATAGAAATGGTCAGGTTTCTCTCAGTATAACAAGTGTGTTGCTTTCAGGGTTCATTGAGATTTCATCAGCATTTTGCTTCGTTTCAGGACACCAGTAGGAGATACGAAAACAAAGCTGGAAGTTTCATTACTGGAATAGATGTAACCTCCAAGGTAATCTTTGTGCTGTGGCTCAGGAACATATTTTCATTTTTGCTGCTGGAAGGGAGGAACCATTTCATTTCTTTGTTCTTCAGCAGGCACAAAGGCTTTGCCTTCTGCTCAGATAGCTGGCATGAATCACAGTTTGTGTTCCAAATCTGACTTGGGTTACTAAGATCCAAAACCTATAATGCTTCCTAATAAAATCTGTGGAACAAGGAGCTTCTCATCAGTTTCCAAAATTGCACAAGACCCACACAGGCTGTTGCTCATGAGCTACATAAAAGGAGCCTGAGTTGCCAGTCTAAATAAAATCTCTCTGGCCAGCTTTTAAATTCAGAGAGACAACTTTACATTTTTGTATATATTTATAAAACAGGGAAAAACCTCTGTAATCTTAAAAGATGAATTTTTCCTGTGGTGGAAATACTTATTTTAAAGGAGCTTGTTTGTTTGTTTGTTTTTTGAGCACAGCCTTTTTACATTTTGTTAGGGAGGAAAAGGTGATGTTCCTGTTCCATCATGGAGTCTGAGTACTGTCCAAGATACCTTGCTTTCCATGCATCTTGACTCCCACTGTGTTGCTGGACCTACATTAAAGCCATTCTGTGGCACAGAAATGTTTTACTGAATTTCTCCTACATTCTGAAACTCACAGGTCTCTTCATAATTAAGGAAATTATTAATACAAGATTGTTGCTGGCTGGCAGATTTTAAGTACCTGGTCCTTCAGTGCAGTTTGTTGAGGGTGCTGCTGTGATTCCTGTTTTGACTGCATTGTTTTGGATTTTGCAGGAAGCAATTGAGAAGAAGGAACAAAGAGCAAAGCGCTTTCATTTTCGAGCTGAAGTGAATCTCGCCCAGAGGAACGTGGCGCTGGATCGGGACATGATGAAGAAAGGTATGAGTTCATCCAGCAGTCAAGGAGAAAAGATCCCTTTGTTTACTTCCTCGCAGTATCTTTACTTGATTTATCCTATGTTTCCTGCTTTCCCAGAGGTTTTTGCCAAAAGAAATCGCTTTGGTGTTTTTTTTCCCACCTTTTCATTTTAATGTCACTGTTTTTTAACCGACTTGACAGTTTTCAGTTCACACCTTGTTTTACCAACCCCAGAAAGGATATTTTTTTGTGTGCTTTATTTACTACTTGGCAACAGCACCATCCTAGTGCTACATGTCCAGGATTCATCTCCTGGATCAGTGCTGCTTTAAAAATCTTTCAATTCTTTATAATACCAGCCCTGGAGCACTGTGTGTGTGCACAGGGGGATCAGAGTCTGTGCTGTACCCACAGTGAAGCTGCACTGGGCATGTTGGGATATTGGCAGATGAGGCAGGAGATGTGAGCACAACAGATTGGTGCTTTTGGCACCCAGTTAGTTCTCAAGGCTTTTTTTTTTCCAGCTGGCAGCTTGGACCTGCTAAGCTGTGGCCTGGTACAGCTCTCCATCAGGTGATGGAAGTGCTTTGTGCACTGCCTTGTTCCTGTTCTGGCTCTCTAATACTTGATAGCACTTTGGCAGCATTCAAAGAGAAAAGTATCTTTTTTAAGGCAGTTTGATTGCTGTGCAGTCCCTGCACCTACCAATGCTTGTAATGGAACCTCTTGTAATGCTCAGTTTAAAATTTTGTGCTGGTTGGAAGAATAAATCAAGTTACCATATTTAGAGTGGTACATCAAACATCAAGTAGCTTCCCTTTAACTTAAAATGTTTTGCTTTGTAAACCCACGTCACTAATACAAAAGCTGAGAGTAAATATCAGTTTCGTTTCTCTTCCTCTTTACAGCAATCCCTAAAGTGAGACTAGACACAATTTACATTTGTGGAGTGGATGAGATGAGTACACAGGACATCTTTGCCTATTTTAAAGAGTATCCTCCTGCTCATATCGAGTGGTTGGATGACACGTCATGTAAGTAAACAGAGTATCTGTAATTCTTACTGGTTTGTCTCATACTGGTGATGGCTGTACCTCAGCTGTCTCAGTGGCTTTCAGAGTCACACATCTTTGCTTGCCTCAGTTTGCCTGTCTGCCTTAGTCAGAAGAGATGCAGAAGGAAAGAATTAGTAACATGATGAAAATCAACCCCACTGTCTGATGGAGTATCTGTTATTGGGAAGAGCCAGCACAGAACTTGCAGCTCTCTGAGAGGAAAAAGTGAAAGGTCCCAAATAACGTTCTGCTTCCGTCTTGACGCAAATCTGAGAGAGGGTGATCGAGCAGTGCAGCTGGGCAGGTTGGGAGGGTTCTGTGCTCTGAAGGAGGAGATGGTTGCCATATTTGTGTAGTGCAGGCTCAAGGAGAAATGGGTGGGTGGAAGGAGGTGGCAGCTGAGTGCAGTTTACACAGATGGGAAAAGGAGTGTACGTGCACGTGGCAGGGGCTGCTCTGGGGAGTGAGACTGCAGGGAGACTGCCAGCAAGATCAAAGGTGGTTGTGGTTGACAGCTGGGCTTTCTTCAGTGACACTGAAGGCTGTGCAAGAGCTACAGTTGGGGTCATGTAGCTAGAAATCCTGTAACTGAAATCATATAAAAAGAAATAGGGAGCCAGTGCAGGTTTTCCAGTGGATTGCTGGAAACTGTTTTATTGACAAGCGTGGCTGAGACCTGACAATTAGCAGCAGGGTTTCCCTGGGATGACCCTGAAGGAGTTATGTTGAAATGCAAGACAAAATCTATGGTATTCTCCAAAACACTGGTAACTTTGGAGTCACTGTATGTGATAGCTTGATCTACTGGCACAAGTGGTAGAAAATATGAAACCAAATAAACCCTGGGTGGACAATTGCAGTAAAGAGCTGCTAGATGGACCTATGGGGATGTTTAAGCTTGGAAGTGCACAGCTGAACTCTCTACCCAAGACTGCATTTCTAAGATTCTCTTTCCTTTTTCCTTAAATGCTAGATGAGTAAATTTAAGGTGGAACTGGAGTGAACTTCCAGTCCAAAAATGCAAACTTCAGAGTCGTAACAAGAACTTCACCCAGTTACAGTTAGAACACATCTTTTTTTAGTGATTCATTTTCCTGCTGTATCTGAGTTAGCATCTCAGCTACAGTTGATGAAAAGATCAAGGAAAAGGCTTTGTCTTCTCAGCATAGATTTGCATCACAGCATGGCAAAAACTTTAATGTTCCCGACTGAATTACATCTCAAGGTGACTCAGTGCAGGGGTGCATTTACACAGGGTGCTGTGTTTCCAGCTGATGGATGTTAAATGATAAAGGCTTTGAAAATTTGGAGATGAGAAGGAGAGGCAGGCATTAAAAAACAAAAGAGAAGTTATTAACTACTCACTGAAGTTCATATCTGCGTTCTTCACCTTGTAGGTAATTGAAGAGAGAATCTTTTATTTTGGGTCCCTGTATAGTTTTCTTGATACCTGGTTACACTCTGTTTAACTCTGTGACATTTGTTGCTGTATTTGCTCCAAGTGCATCTGTGCAGAAAGCTTTTGTTCAGATCCTGTTTCTAAGCAGTTTCAGCTCTTTCAACTTCCACATCAATGAAATGCTTTTAATTGGCCCAATAAGTTATGTTTTAGAACCATCTGCTGGTCCTGAAGACACGCACGAGGCACGTACTGAGTCCTGTTAACCTGTGTAAATGATAACCTGTGCAAAGGGCCTGAGCAGGCTCCCTTATTTTCCCGTTTTCCTGCTTTTTGGAAAAGATTAACAGAACTCCAAGGTAAAGTCCAAGGTTCTGTGAAGTTGCCAAAGAGAAAAAAAAATAAAACTGAGGCTTCATTTCCTCCCCTCTGCTGCTCCCCATTTGTGTGGTAACACATTCAGGAGTACACTGAAATCAGAAATCAGCACCCTGATTTCTGTGGCTGCTGGATTACTGCATCTGGGCTCTGTGTGTGTTTATTCCTGTCACAGGTAACGTGGTCTGGCTGGATGAGGTGACAGCAACACGGGCTCTAATAAACATGAGTTCCTTGCCTGAGCAGGAGAAAACAAAGACCAGAGAAAACAACGAAGAGAAGACAGCTGAGAAAACCAAGAAAGGTAGATGGAGATATGCATATACAGACATCAGCTCGTTAAATCAATGAAACTTTAAACTTGTGCTGGGGTACTGCATAATCTAAATGACTGAAGGAGCTTCTATCATATAGTTTCAGGTAAATGTATTCTGCCACTTTAAAAAAGGCTTTCATCTTGGAAACCTTTTGAAGAAGCTGCTTCTTAAAAGGTGGGTTGGAGCTGGACCAAAAGCAGTCATTCAGTCGATACTGAACATGTTGGATGCAGGGTCATACTCAGATCTGGTATTTATAGGGGTGTGTGTTGCACAGAAATAAATCTGTGTGATGTACAAAGGCAGTAAAAGCATGGATTTTAAGCGTGGAGAAAGCAGGTGTGAGGGAAATGTCCTATTTTTGAAATGCCACAGTTGATTGCTTTTTTGATACACCGCCATCCTTTAAGCATACCCTTCACACCAACGTGGCAGTGCATCACTTCACCACCCTGTGCATCAGCTCTAAATTTGGCCAGTATACTTTGAAGAAAAAGAAGCACTTTAAGATAAAGATTGGTTAGAAAAGAGCAAAACAGCAGCAAAAGTACATCTCAGTGCCATGATAAATCTGGTGCCTGAATGCCTGAACTGTAAATTTATTTTACTTGTGTGTGTGTAAGGTAAAACCAGCCTTTTGCTACCTGAGGGCTCTTTTGCTCTTAGGTTGGTGTGACAGATTGTTGTGGTTCCAAGAGGAACCTTCTAACTCACCCCCTTTTCTTGTTTCCTCCACAATTCTGTGGCTCCTCAACCATCCTTGTGACTTTAATTTTTGGGCAAATATTGATAATGCTTCAAGCAAGCCTTGTCAGGAAGGTTTTGGAGACCAGGCACTGTCCTGCTTGAGTGGAGCATGAATATGTATGTGTAATCTTGTTTGCCACGAATTACAGATTACATTATCATCACGCCACATCTGAAAATAAAAACTGTCAACCAAATTACTCCTGCTCATCTGGAAAAGTGGGATATTAAAGTACAGACTGTTCAATTATATCTTAAGGTGTGAGATGCATGCAGATACACTGCAGCAATCAGGCTTGGTCACATTCCTGGTTTTAGGATAGGGATTTGAGGGCTATTTAGACAAGCAAGAGACCAGTCTTTACCATCAGAACCTTCTAATTTGTAGGGGGGAAAAGTACATGAATACTGTCCCTGGTGAAACTTTATTATTCAGGTTTGAATTTGGGTAGTTTGTTTACCTGCAGTCTCTCATTGGTTTTAGTTTGGTTAATTGTGCCCTTTTAAAAGTGTTACTCTTTCCACTCAGGAACATGTTCAGGATCTTTTAAACAGCTGCTGCTCTCTGTGTTAAGCTTTCAGGTCTATTGTTGGATGAGATAGAAAATAAGGAACTCTGAAGTATAAAAGAGGGTTTTTTTAGTCTTGGTGTCTGTGAAGTACTTTGAGCTCTTTGCAGATGGAATTGGTGTATGTTGATAGCTGTCCATATTCTCTACTTTTTTTTTTTTTTAATAAAAAACCCCAACATTGTGAGTTTTCTTGATTAACAACCTGTTTTCCACTGTTAGTATTGGATAATTGTCGGTACTTGTGGCATTTTACAGGGAGACTGAAGGAAATAGGCTTTTATGTGCCTTTTAGCATCCTGGCCTTGCTGATCTCTGCCATACCCTGACAATGCAGTGCAATTCCATTTGCTTTCAGAGAATTCAGTTAATAATCCACGTGTGCTGCAGGCACAGGGGCTCTCTGCTTTGGTTTCTGTGCTCATGGTGCTCCTCGTGTCCGTAGACATTTTCATTTATTCTCTGGGCTGCAGAGGAGAAAGGAAAACACCTTCAGGTTGATATCAGAGGATGTAGGGCAGTCATAATCAAACGGGGCTGACACTAAAATGGAGTCTGTTTGTTTGTTTTCCCCCCCCCCCCATAATTTGTCTTAGAAAAACAGGAGGAAAGCTCTGATGACGAGACAGAAGAAGGCGAGGTTGAGGATGACAATCCCAGTGACGTGGAGGTCAGTACAGAAGGGAAGTGAAAACCCAGGAAAGGTTTGCTCTCACTGCTGGAAGGTTTTCCCAGCATTGTAGGTCTGACCATGTAAATTTGCAGTTCACAGTTAGCAAAGTGACTCAGATGGGGAATGGGAGGAGGTGCAGGGGTGCTGGTGGTGATAACACCAGTGCAGGAGTGTTTTGTGAAGGCAGGTTTTGAAGCATCCAGGGTGTGAGGGCGAGTCTGGCTGCTCTTTTCTGCTGAGAGGAGGCAATGAAAGAACAATGATGGAAGGCAATGACCTTTCAGCAGTGCTTAAAGAGACAAATGGGATTTAGGCTGTCCATAGATCTGTGGGAATCAGCATACACATTGATGTCCTCTAAGTAATTTAATCTTCCCTGGCTGAGTGTATAATAGGTGTGATTAGTATTTTCTGTAGGAATGGCTCAGTGAACACTCATACATCAGGGAAGTCTGAATTTTAGTTTCTGTAAAGCAGCTCTAAATTAAAAAGAAAGCTTTTCAGTCATTGTGTGAGGGCGTGAGAACCTGGTAGTGGAACCATTTAGATAGGAAACAAGCTACAAAAAAAAATCAATTTTTTCAGTGTCCGAGTTGTGCTATTTATATTCTGCATTTCAGTCAGTAATACAGTGTGACATTTACTGGATTTAATAATCTGAGCTAAAGCTTTGAAGCAAGAGAAGGAAATGTTTTAAATTTTCGGGGCAATTTACGTTACAAATTCGCCTTGAGCATAATTTGCAAAGTACCTTTCTTAATAATCAGTTGATTGCTCCTCTTCAAGCAATCTATTTTCGTTCACCAGTAATTTTATTTTTGAGTCCAAAATACCTTTTCTGCCCCCCAAGTTGGATGGCCTCTCCCAGGCAGAAGAGGATTCTCTCCTGCGTAATGACCTTCGCCCTGCCAATAAACTGGCGAAAGGAAACAAGCTATTCATGAGATTTGCTACTAAAGGTAAATGTCCAGCTTAACGAGCACAGTGAATTCATTGCTTGTTGTAGTTTTATCTGTTGGCTAATTAATGACTCCAAGTACCTCCTTTGTGTTTGCAAAACTGTTAGTTTTTTGCTAACCATTAGGTGTTAAGATTTTACAGTAAATCCACATTTAATGTGTGAATTAAATCCAGTTCAAGTTCTGTGAAAATCATTGTACTGGAAGTTTTGTCTTGGGCTCAGGGTGTTCTTCCCAATACCATGGAATAGGTTTTATGATGCCCTTTTCCACAGAGGTAAATTTCACATTTTCTAAATATGGGTATAAGTTAAGATGCTGATGATGTATTAGTGGAAATTATTGCTAAATACAGTTGAGATATTAAATTATATTTATGAGTAAAATGAAAATCCATGTAATTTCTGGAGCGTGCAGGAAATGAAACATCCATAAAGAAAGGAAAGGTGATGAGTAAGGTAAGTGGAGCCTCCAGCAGTGACAGAGGGATGTGATGCTCTGTTAAGCTGATAGGTAGAAACTCAGTCTCCCTGGAATTAAGTTTCTAGACACAAATAAAACTGTGGTGCTGGGAGAAATTTCAGAGGCATCAGCAAAACTGAATCCTTCCCAGAGGAGGGCCAAGTAATGCTGATTTGTAAGATGCACTCAGCCTTACTTTCACTCTCTGTGTTTGGGTGGTTATTTATTTTTATGCTGTGCATTGCAAGAGATATTGTGTAAGTGGGAAAAACTCCTGTAATTTCTGTGGGGTTTTTTTCAGATGACAAAAAAGAGCTGGGAGCTGCCAGGAGGAGCCAGTACTACATGAAATATGGCAATCCCAACTATGGGGGCATGAAAGGAATTCTCAGCAATTCTTGGTGAGTGTTGGACAGAGGGATTGGAACATTGCAGGTAGTTGGACAAGATACCCTAAAAAGGTTTTAATTTGTGGATTTACTTTCTCTTCAGTTTGTGTAGATGCTTCTTCTGTGTAAATAAATGTGATTTTGAGTTTGCAAGGGAAATATCTTTGCCTGAAAGTAAAGAAGGTTTATATTTAAAACATTCAGAACAGATCTCTGACATAAATATAGATCTGCTGTTAAAGGAGGTGACTGAGTCCTTAATCCATGACTCAGTCATTGTGGCCTTGCTGTGACAGGAATGTCACTCTCTTTGTGGTGTTTCAGGAAACGGAGGTACCATTCCCGCCGCATCCATCGGGATGTGATAAAGAAAAGGACACTCATTGGGGATGATGTTGGCTTGACCCCTCCATACAAACACCGTCACTCAGGTAACTGGTGCCAGTGGGACAGCCCTGTAAGGAGAGGGCCTTGAGCAGAACCTCCCCTGATCCCCTGGGTGAATGGGATTCAGATTTATTTTCTTTTTTAAGAGTTTGCAGGGAATGACTGAGGCAGAGACTCTGGGCTGCTCACTGCTTACCAAAATAGCTGCTGCTCTTTATGTGAGGTTTTGATTGTGCAAATTTAGGATGTGGGGACTTGGAGCATCAAGGGGAGAAAGAAGGGGTGACTTGTTCAAAATTCTGGGCAGTTCGTTGTACTTGATAAGTCAGTTCTTCTGCTCTATGGAAAAGCAATCTCTAGATACAGAATAAGAAAGATTAGAAAATTCTATTAATTAGGCTTGAATATCTTCATCTACTCCCTAAGGTAGAAAGTTAATTCATATGAAAATCTGGCATGAGACAGTTGTCAGAGCTTCATATGATTGGCCTGTTAAAATCCAGCCATGGCTGTATCAGATCTCATGGCAGGTTTTATGTGTTGGTAATGTCCTGCTTTCTGAAAAGATGCCTGCACACTGCTGATGACTACATTTAAATCAGTGTCTGTGATGAATTCATAATAAAGATAAATCAGTAAATAAAGATTTTTGGCATTGCTGCTTACAGGACTTGAAAGGATTATTGCAGAGCCAGCAGTTGGCACATTGAGCCCTGCCAAGATCACAGGAATTGTTGGGCTTAGTTCAGGAAGTAAGAAGAGGCAGTTTTAGTTACTCTGCCCAGCTTTATGCTTGGACAGGCCCCTGAGGTGCTGAACAACAGGGACATTTTTGTCCTGGGGCACTTTCCTTCCACTTTTGCTATAATGATTCCACTTAGAATATTTTGCAAAATATTCCCTCTCTTTAGCCTTAGGGAACTCCAAAGACTCTCTTTGTAAGGGACCACTGATTACAGCCGGGTGGTTTGGGGGTTTTTTTGGTTTTGAAGTGCTTGATACAGATGATAAAATCCGGTTTATCAGCGTGAGTTTGCCTCGCTGCAGGCTTAGTGAACGTTCCTGAAGAGCCTATCGAGGAGGAGGAAGAGGAGGAGGAGGATCAGGATATGGATGAGGATGACAGGGTGGTGGTGGAGTACCGGGATGAGCTGCAGGCCTTCCGGCAGTGCCGGGAGCGCAGCACGGCCCGGCGCTCCAGCGGCTCCGACTCGGATGAGATGGACTATGACCTGGAACTGAAAATGATCTCCACACCCTCCCCCAAAAAAAGCATGAAAATGACCATGTATGCAGATGAGGTGGAATCACAGCTGAAAAATATCAGGTAAAGGTTCCTTGTTCTTTAAAGCCAGCTGGGAAAAGGCGTTCCAGGTTTTAATCAGCTGCTTTTTCAATTCTTAACATATTTTGTAGAAGGTATTTTAAAAAGTAACTCAGAAACAGGCTTTTAATAAAAGTAACATGTTTTTAAATGCAGATCTCTGAATTCTTATTATAACAGTGAAACTTGAAGTAGAATCAATAGAAATTTATGCAAACAACCAGTTTACTTCATGCATTTCATAGCTAGGCCAGGGAGAAATAACTCTTCTCTTTTCCCTTCACCCCTTCCTCTTCTCTCAGAAAGAAGAATAACCCTTAAGTGTTGATGACAAAGAGGGATTTATGCTCATTATGGGCTTATTAAAATTATAAACTACATAATTAAAACTGTATTATAGATTATTAGAAGAACTTTAATGTGTCCCTTCAGTAGCATGGTTATACTTTGTAATAATGTCAAGGCCTTGAACAATTTTGAGGCTGCTCATCTGTTATGAATTTTGACCCAGAGGCACAGCCTAAAGGAGACAAACTCAATACCTGCCTTGAAATGGCTACTGAGGTATCCATGGGATTATTGTTGAATTCAGGATTCTGATTGAAACACATGCTCATCTAAACAATGTTTTAACCTCTGTTTCCCAGTAGAAAAATCCTGATGCCATTTCTTTTTCTGTGATGTAATCTTATGTACAAGGACACTTAAGAACTGCACTAATTTCATTTAATTTAAGGGGCATTAAATGTATTTTTTTAGGAATTCCATGCGAGCAGATAGCATAGCAACCAGTAACATCAAAAATAGGATTGGCAGCAAAGGATCATTAGAGAAAGTTGCAGATGTGAGACTCCTGTTAGAAGAGAAACGTCAGAATAGCACCGGGCCACGTCAGCCAAACAGCTCTGTAAAATCAGGTAATTTTCATCTCCTCTGTATATTCATTTCACATCTGTGCTCCTCTGGAAATAACAAGCTCTGCATTCATACACTTTTCACTCTGAGAGATTGAGTTGGGCATTGCTTTGGGGAAAAATGAAATACATTTCAGTGAAAGCTTATTTAGTGATGTTGATTTTTATCCATTTTCTTTGCTTGTGCCTATTTCCCCCCCCCTTAGTCTCCTGTGATTTGCTTGAGGCAGAGATTCTGTAGGACTCAGAAACTCAGCACAGGGGGAAGGTCATGCACAAAATCAGATGTGAAACACTAACTACACTCATGTGAAAGAACATGCATTACATGGAAATGGATGCTTTTTCAGTTGGCAGGGTTTATTTCTGTCCTTAATTGCATGTTGGTTTTTTGACTCCAGTGTGTATGATTTCAGCTCCTTCTGACATACTTAATATTCAGTGGATTATCTGATAAGGGACAAATATGCTTTGTATCAATCTAATGTCAACATTTTTTCTTAGTATATTTTACCCCTTCTGCCTATTTTGGACCTCTGACAAGTTGGCACATAAATTCTGCCATTCCTTTGCCTTCATATTTTAAATTGTTTGAACCCCCTGTGAGACAAGGAACTCCTGGCTAAAACAAACTTCAGAATGCAAGACTCAGATCAAAGGCCAAGTATCGATACATTTAGGATTCTTATATCCTGGGTTTCATTTTGTTCTGCAAAATATCAAGCAGTATTAGAGTTCTGAAGCAGGGGATCTGTTATCTGAAAAGAATCACTGAATGCATTCTTATTTTCATGGAATCTTATCTCATGCTCTGCTGCTAAAGCAGATGCAGCAAGCCATGGAATAACTCAGTTTTCTGATCTTTTGGACAGAGCACAACCTGAAAACTTTAAGTGTCAAATTTATTGCCAAAAATGAAATGAAATCTGGATAAATTCTATTGCAGACATTGCCAGGACTGAAATCTGATTATGAAAGACTTAAGTGAAAAGATGAAAACACAGCATTTGTCAAGTTTCAAGTGGTACAAATTGTGAACAAGCATAAAATCAGCTGGCAGAGCTGGAGTAAATGCAACATGGTTGGGGTTTTTTTTGGTAATTTTAATCCCTGAAATCATCCCTAGATGTGCGGCAAAGACTGGGAAAAAGGCCCCATTCTCCAGAAATTAAACCTCCAAGCAGTACCTCTGCTCCTCGGCGGGAACCCATCTCAGATGTCCACAGCAGGTTGGGAATCCCCAAACAAGATGTGAAAGGCCTCTACTCTGACACCAGAGAGAAGAAAACAGGTTAGTTCTGTGGAGAAAAGTGCCATAATGCAGTTCCTTTGATTCTGGAGTGTGAGAGAAATTCCAGCAGGAAGTCGTGAAGGGGGTTCAGCCGAGTGAAATTCAACATATAAATTGGCAAGTTCAGAGCTTGGAAATCTGAATGCTTGTGGGGAGGAGCTGGGAATGTTCCTGAGCAGTGTTTTTATAGAGGTATGCTGAAAAGTCAAGGACCACTTTAAAACTGTGGTCAAAAACAGGGCACTGAAACAAGTGTAAGGAATGCAGTGGCACTTCAGTGCTGTGTGTAGAATTCCCTGCAAATGGGCAGCAGTGAACACGACTGCCCTGAGCCTCCTGCAGTTTAATTTCAGCTCCTGCTTCAAGGCATAATCAGTCCCATGGCAGACATTGAGGAGCAAGGAGTATGAGGGGTTTAAAGGCATGCAGTGAATTTAAGATTTGATTGCTTGGTTCATCTAGAATTCCTTAGTCCTGTCTGTTGTTTTGGGGTTTTTTTAAAAAACATTTATTTTTCATCTGATCAGGTAATTTATGGACCCGATTGGGGTCTGCTCCGAAGACACAAGAAAAGACTTCAGATAAAGCTGAAAACTCTGTGGCGTCTCCAGAGGAAGAGGATTCCGAGCTCCAGCGGGTTTGGGGGGCTCTCATTAAGGAAAAGGAACAGTCCCGGCAAAAAAAGAGCCGGTTGGATAATTTACCATCCCTACAAATCGAAATCAGCCGGGAGAGCAGTTCTGGCTCAGACTCTGAATCCTGAGGGGTTTCTCGTCCTCATCCTCAAGGTTGTGACTTTGCAGTGGGGCAAGATTTCCTTTGCCCCAGAGCTGGACACTGGCAAAGACTCTGCAGTGAAGGTCCCAGAAGTGTCTCTGCTCCTTTTATACAAAAAAAAGAGATGCATAAACCACTTGAAACCTAAAGCAATCACCTTTGTCTGGAGTCTGTGGTTGGCCCTGTGTTGTGTAGGGCATTGTCATCCATGTTTATTACAGCAAACCTCTAGTTCATTCTAGCAAAACACTTCCCCCCCACACCCTGAGCTTTGAACTTCAAAGAAGAGGCAGAAATGCTCTGTATTTTTAAGGAGACCTTTTTGTTCTTAATATTTTCATCATGGAGGCTTTTAACAAAACGTTTTCCACTCTTCATCCAAAGAACAGGGCGTCTCTTGATCCAAGATCATTGCCTTGCCCTTCTGGCTCTTACCAGCACCTCTCCTTTCCTCTTAAAGTAATAACAAAAATGCTTCCTGGGTGGGCAGCCAGCAAGGATAAAGCATGAAGGGATAACCACATTCCCTTCCTCCAAAACACTGAATGTAAATCCAAGTTAAATAATATTTTAGTACTGTTAAATTTCATGTATCCCAGTGGTGTCACCACTCTCAAGGAATTCTCATTTATTTTGTGCTACCACGTCCTGCTGTAGCAGGGATTGAGATGTTCAGGACTGCTAAGTTGGATGTTTGAGAGCTGTGTAAATCCCCAGGGGGTTGGTTTTTCTTTGTTGTTGTTACATGATGAGAAATTCCATTTCTTCCATTTCACCTGGATTATGTTCTGCAGCACTCTTTAACAGTTGGAAAGCATACATTTTTATATCTGTGGGAATTTTCCTGTTGGCCACGGTGAAAGCTCTAGTGGTGTACTCCTCTGTGCTGTTTATCTATATATATATATAACTGAAAGAGAAAAGGAAAACTGTAGGATCACTGTCTCATGTCAATGCTTCTGAATGTTCTCCCTGTATAGTACATGTGGATGTGGACATGGTTGACTTGTTACATTCAGCTTTTTGACCTGCACATTTTCCCTTCCTAGGTAGGAAAAGGGTTTGGTCCGTGTGCAACTGCCTTTTTTTTTTTTTTTTTTTTTTTCTTGTTGCCTGTGGGCATTTGTTTTGGTTGCCAGTAATTCTAAGTGAGGAATAATGCAGCACATCCCATTCAGGTAAACAACAGGTAGCAAAAACATTGTCTGCAATGTTTGGATAGTCTGAACATTTGTTTGCATTGTCCCTGTTTCCTCGGTTCTGTCAGTCCAGAAATGTCTATGAATCTCTCTTACAGTTCCTACTTTTTAACAAGCAAATGTTTTCTCTTTTTTTCCCCCCTTTTTTTCTACTAAGTTGAAGTAGGTTTGAGGTTTCAGCAAGGAATCTGCAATTAACTCCTCTCACTGATCTGTTACGTGTGAGAACAGCAGCCTGTAAAATGAGAGGCGAAATGAAAGGTGCAGTGACTCGAAGGGCAATCTGGGGGCTGACCAGGCTTCAGGCCTTACTATTTCCTTGTTCTGTGACACTCACCCTTGATTTTATATTTAATTATTGACTATATAAATGTCTCATAAAAGTACTGTTGAGAGTAAACGACTGCAATGTCTGATCACTGTAATGACTCATTTTAAACGTGTGCTTTCATTAATACCCCTCCCAAAGCTTTCCAAGAGAACCATACCTATAACCATCCCCATTTCTCAAGATCCTGATAAAGTTTATTTAACCAGTGTCTTTTTGCCAGTAAACCTTTGTGTTTTATGACTGCTTTGAATCCATGCTGACCTTTCCTTTTCCTGAAAGGAGGTGGTAGATGGGAATCACCCCCCCATGTACATATTCATAACTTGGGCCTGGTGAAGGATAAATTTAAGTGGGAATGGGAATAGAGAATCCGATAGAAAAGATCTGAGCTGATGGATGTGTGAAATCAAAGACCAGCCATGTAGGCACAGGCCTTTTTTTGAGGAAGAGGCACCTTGAACACCAGTTCTGCCTTCCAGGTTGTCCTAAATACACCTTAAAAGTGCCTGTTTATTATTCAGGTCTGTTGTATTTATGATTTGGTGGGGGGGTTATGTGTGCTATTGAGACCACAGTAGTTTAGCCACAAGAAAAATAGAGGTTTACTGTTGAAGGAACCCACAGAGAGGATTTTGTAATCAAGTGTTTGCCTGGTTCTGCATTTTGGTGATGTACAAAGAAGCCTGGAAAAATGTTTGCTGATACCAGGAATTCTCTCCAGCTTTGTTCTTCCTTAGTTACCTGAACAAGAACTGCTGGGATTCGATAATTTTAAAAATGAGCACTGAATCTTCCCGCCACGTTCCCTGCTGGCCCCGCGGAAGGAAATGGAAGCCTGGGCGCACCCCCGCCTGGCTGGAGCAGTGGCCTGGCCCGCCCCCCCCGCTGCGGGGTGGTACGTCCCAAGCCTTTATAAGCAGCCATGTGGCATCCTCTCGCCCTTTCGATCTCTGCGTTCGGGGAATAGAGGGCTTTGTCCGTGACCTCCAGCGCGGCCTCGGGGCCCAGGTCGGGGCCGGCTGGGCGGGCAGCGGGGAGGCAATGGCCCGGCGTGTGGGTTCGAGGCGCCCTTAGCATTGAGCGGGCTGAAGGGAGGGCTCACCCCCCTGCTCTCTGCAGTGGGTTCGGCCGCCGTGCCTCGCTGGGCCGCGCCATTGTGTGTGTGTGGGGGGGGGCGTGGGGACTGACGACCCCTGTCCCCTCAGGCGGCCATGGAGGCGGCACCGGGACGCGCCGGGGCTGCGGAGGCGCCTTCTCGGTAAGTCTGGAGAGGCTGGGCCGTGTGGGGGCCCCGGGAGGGCGCTGTGTGTGTGCGGTACCGCCGGGCAGCGCGGCTGGGGCGGGAATCGCTGGGAGCTCCGGGAGGGCCCTGCGGGTAACGCTGCTGTGGTGGGGGCGCCGCAGTCGGTGCCTTCTGTGGATTTTTATGGCACTGCTTCGGCAAATAGGTCTCTTCTTTTGTTGTTGTTGTTTTTCGATGTGCCATGCCCTTTCTGCACAGCAGACATCACAAACTCATAATTGGACTGCCTGCAACTTTTAATTTTTGAAAATTGCCCTAGTGGTAAATGCAGTCTGGCAAACTGCATTTATATACTGCTCTAAATTTAGGTAGTTCTAAGTTTCCTGACTAAAAACAATTTAGAGAGGATTGTCGACTACCAAAACCATTCTGATGTAAATATTTCGGTGATTATTACCAACAGAAACACAATTGCAAGCAGAGTGTTGGTCATGAGGGTTTTGGTGGTGGGTTTTACTTTTTTGTTGTTTTTTTCTTGTATGAACCATCTTTATACTTAAACTTTAAAATGACTGCTGAAGAGTATTCTAATAATACTTCTCTTTTATCCCCACAGCAGAAAGATGTCTTGAAGTAAAGAGTAAGTTAATTCTTTTTTTTCTATTAAAGTGCACAAGCTGTTAAGTTCTAGGCCTTTACTTAATGCTGATGATGCAGTGTGGCACTGCTATTCAAAAATAACCTGTAACAATTACATCTTAAAGCGAATTAAATAAAAACTCATTAAAACTCACTCTGTGTTAAAACTGATTTCGTACCCACAAGTTAAAGAGTTACTGCCTTTTAAAGATACAACCATTTAAGATATAACAGTTCCTGTTTTATAAAGAATGGAATGCAGAAGCTGCTGGCTGTTGATGATGATAACCCTGAATAGGAAGTGCCGTCAGATGCGAGAACTGACGATACCCTTCTTACTGTCTGAAATAACAGCTACACACGTGCAGTTCTGAGTTACAGAAATGTCTTCTAAAACCAATCAGGCAGCTTTTATTTATGCTTGCTGTGAGGGGAAAGCGCTCTTGAAATACTTAACCAAGCTTTGTGTCTGTTCCACTTGACCTGCAGAGCCTGCTCTTCCCAGGTGGATGTGACACAGCAGGGTGGCAGCAGGTTGCTCTTCTGGGATGGCCCAAATGTGAAGGTAAGAGATGAATTTCACTGGAACACAGAGAGCTTTATGCCAGGTGAAATGTAACTTGAGGTTGAATGAGGTTCATGGGCTGTAAGGAACTTGGGAGGTGTGTTTTGTCACTCAATCTGCCTTCCCTCTTCTGTTCCTTACAGTTTAAAGCCTGATACTTCTTGATAACTGTATTTAGATACAACTTGCAGGTCTGTGCTGCCACGTGCTGGTGGTTACTGATGCCCATCCATTGCTGTTACAGCTCTTCACAGGCCCTGTGGCAGGCAGTGAGACAGCAGAGCAGGAGAGTCCCCTGGGTGAGTTTAATATTTAGTGTGCTCTTAGTTTAAGGTGGTGTTTTTTGGCTGCAGTCTCAGGAACGTGTTTCTGCATATTCTTAGCTCTAAATGTATAATTGATGAAGTTCTAGGCCAAAAAAACCCACTTTCTTATGCTAAAATACAAGCAGTAGAGGTGTAAGAGCAGCTGTCTCCTGCACTGCAGTTTTTGACAGCGCTGTGTAGAGCAAAGAGATAAAGGTCTGTCTTCTGCCAGAAATGTATCAATTGACCCAAAGATATCATGTGATGAAACTGACCAAAAATTGCTGGAATTACCGGCAGATTGACTGGTGGTGAGCAAAGGTTTTCTGATGATATCTCCTGCATGAACAAATGATTTAAGAATGGTGCTGAGTGGTTCCCTTAACCCTGCTGCTGTGTTACAGGTGGTGATGCTGCCAACAGCTGCTCTGGGGAGGAAGGAATCCAACAAACCCCGTGAGCTTTGGGGAATGGTGTTCAGAGGCACAACGTGGTTTTCTGTCTGAAGGTGCTGAGAAATCACAGTGGTTACACTGTGCTGATGACACAAACATTAAAATGATCTCTTTCAAAAAAAACCACTGGGTCTGTTTTTATCACTTTACTGCGTTAAGGAACGACTTTTTCACAGCACATTTGTAATAAACGCACTGGGCACTCCTGTAATTTGCTATGATGTGATATGCAGAGGCTGCAGTGTATTTACAGCAGATAATATCAGTGGGGTTTAGCTGTGTAAACATTTTGTATTTGGTAATTAAAACTTCTTTTAAGCAGTTGAAACAAATAATACTAGTGCTGCTGTAATTACTGGAGAGAGTAGCCCTTAAATAGTTAAGAAGAGCAAATGCAGCTATTTCTGTGCCTTATTTCCAGGCTCGCTATTTATTCATTATTTTGGCCTCAAACCTTAAGTTAAGCGTCACAATTAAACTAAAAAATTAAAGCAGGGATAGTTTCACCCGGGGGTTTGTGGCCTGTAAAAGCAGAGGTGTGAGCTTAGGGTGGGCCAAGGGAGGGAGTGACAGCAGAACATCAATGTTGTTCCAGCCCTGGGTCACAGATGAGACTCCAGGGACTGCCCAAGCTGTGACTGCAATTCCAGTGTAGCTCAAGTGAGGACCTGGATCTGTTCTGATGATTCCCTGACTGGAAGAAGCTGCCGTGCCTTGGGGCTGCCCTTGTGGCATCACAGGGCAGTGTCCCTGTCCCTCCAGTGGCACAGGTAGCTGTGATGTGTGGGCTGGGAATTTTGTGGAATGTAGGATTTCACAGAGGTTGCTCTTATTGAAAAGTCAAGAGTTAATTGCAATGAAAAGCAGATTTTCAGAGAAATGCCAGCAAGCAATAGGGTGCCTGATGCTGTTATGTGCAGGTAAATTATTCTGGATTTTTCCCCAGAATTATGACTGTAATACATACAGGGTTTAATAAAAACATTCAATCCTGGGTAATGGAGTATGTAAAACTTCTATGGGATTAATTAATTTCTTTTTATCTGAATGTATCTGAGCAGTCTGAAGAACAGGTTACTCCAATGTCTAATTAAAACTTTAGAGTTGCATTCTGTTCCCGGTGTTCAGTGAAACAAAACTTTTTGCCTGATCTTTAAGAGCTTGTGAATTAGAACATGCTGTGACATTTCTTATCTCACATAACATGCACTGGAAATAAAAAAAAAAAAAGTTTTAAAAGCTTTCAGAAAGCACAAGGGATGCATCTTTTTTTTTAAATTAAGTATCTGTAGGCCGTGAATGATCTCGGAGATGGTGAGAGTAGCCATGTGCCCTCAGGAAACAAGCAACTAAATTGTTGCTTGACTGTTCAGTGTGGTGCTGAATTTGCTCAAGAAATGTTTGCTGCAGCTTGGTTTTAGAATTGTTCTTGCTTTCCAGTGTGTGTCAGAATTGTCTCATTAAAGAGCAGAGCTGATCTGGGAAAACTTAAGTAAACAGGAAATAATTTGTCAGGGTTTTTTGAGGTTACAAGTTGGTATCTGTTAGAGTTGACTGTTCATGAATTTCATTTCAATGTTACTTGTTTATTGTTTTAATCAAAACCAAAGTTCCTCAGCAGGGATCCTCCAAGAGGCTGGATTTTTTTCTAAGATAAATGAATGGAAAAGTGTTGTTTCCATTAGAATAGGGTGCCTTTCAAACAAAAGAAATGCCCTCAATATACTTCTGAGATGTTACATGGGAGCATAGATAATTTTACTGTTTCTGTTACAGTGCTTCAGGGGAGGGGAAATAAAACCATTCTGTTCTGATTACATTTGGAGCACATAAAATTTAGTGCTGTGGAGTAAGCAACAGACTAAAAAACCTGGGTTTAAAACACAATTAATTTGGATTTTCTAAGTTTTAAAAGAACAGTTGGCAGGAGTCCCTTGGCTCTTACCAACAGCCAACAACCACAAATAAATCTAAGAGATGAAAGGATTAAAGCAGAAATAAAATAGGCAGTGAAGTGGAGAATGGCCGAGTTACAGCTTTTACTGATTATTTATAATCCCCAAAACTCATGCTGGGGCTGGACCTGATGGAGAAGGGGCTGCAGTGATGGAGGAGCAGAAGGCAGCAGTGGTGTGGCCTTGATGCTGACAGGGGATGTGACTGCATGCCTCATATTTAGCATAAATGCTGATTATCATTATTTATTGGTTAGTATTATAAAGCCATTGTATCCACATCAGCATTGAAATCACTCATGCAAACCTGTAAATTACTATCATTAATATATCCCAGCTGTTAATGGAAATCTAAAGAGCCTTTTCTTGGTGGCTGCCATTTCAGCTGAAGCAGTTCTGGCTCTGCTAAATTCGAAGGGAGGAAGGGATATCCTGTGTATCTGAGCTTTTTAGAGTGAAATAAGTCCTTAATTTTGAAACCTCACTCCCTTCCTCCTGAAGGCAGGTGGAAGAGCAGTTAATTTTCAGCTCTTCTCTCCCTCATTTCACCTCAGTGGAAGAACTGAGGCCCAAAGGAGCTGCTGTTTTCTGGCAAGGAACGATTGAGATGGTATTAATGTCAGGCAGGAAAAGTGTTACAGGTTTGTTTTCTTCCAGGTGCCACCCTGGCAAATGCTTTGGGGTGATTTCTCAGATGCCTCAGGCAGCAGCTCTGAGCAGAGTGAGGGCTCAGAACAGCCAAGGGGGTCTTGGGCCTTATCAAATTCACAGCACCCAACTGAGCCTGTGCTGCTTAAGCACATTCCACCTGTTCTGTAAAGAAGGACAAGGTGAACAATCATTTAGCAGCCTGGTAGGACAAACATTCACCTTATTTTGTCAGTTGATGTAATTTAGTGCCTTAATTTTACGCTGGAAATCAATTTTAGCCCAACTGTTATGAACTGATCCTGGTGCTGCTTAACATGGTAAGAATTTACCAGGTGGGGTTTGATTTAGAGCGTGGCAGGAGGAGATATTTAAAGAACATCAAGCATTTTGTACTCTCAGTTCACAGGAGGAATAAACATCTGTCCTGCTTGAGCCCACAAGGTGGGGCAGTGACCAAGCTCAGAGTGTTCAGTGGGAGATTTTACAGTGTTGGAAGAAGCTTGATCAGGGAAACGTGGGTTTATTGCTGCTTCCTTCCCAGTTGTCTAATAAGATTTTCAGCCTCCATTACCATGCAGAGAATCCCTCACACAGTGAGAATGTCACTGGCTAATTAGTTCCTAATTAATGTTTCTTAGTGTTGGAGCAGCAAAGGGCTCTGTTTTTGCTGCTGTGCAAACCCCTGGCAGGGATTGTTCCAGCCCCGGAGTGTTCATGGTCTGAGCAGACAGCAGTGACACAGAGAGCAGGAGTGAACAGTGGGCTGAGGAGCCAAAGGAGTTAAAACTTAATAAAAATGCTGTGTGAGAAATGGTTCCCTGCAGCAGCCTCAGGACTCGCCAGCCTGGCTGTGCCTTCTCAGGAGTGGGTGTTGAGCATCAGCTCAGCTGGAGCCAATAAACAGCCCCAAACCCAGCACCTGTGTGGAACCGAAACCTGAACAAAATACAAATGAGAAAATCACATTATGGAGCCTGGATTTGCAATCCCTGCTGTTTTAATCAAGTGGAGATGTTCAAAGTTTCATCTCCAATAATTATGACTCCTCCTGTACGTGCTCTCTTTTCTTTTTGTCAGTTTTTGCGAGTCAATGTTTAGACCTGATTTTTTTCCCATAACAGTTTGGGGTTTTTTATTATTTGTAATGATTTGTGGTAAAATAATTGCGTGGCACAGCTGCAGCCTGAGCTCTAGAAACAAATAACGATCGATGTTTCTAAAGCTGCCTGTGGCTTTCTGGTGATCTCTCCTTTGATTTTGGAATTACTCCTTTGCTTGTGCTCTCCTAGACCCCATAGGAGAGTGCTGGACAGAGCTGGAGTAGTCTTGGAGTGAGCCTGGAGGCTGCTCAGCCTCGTGCAGGGCTGACCCTCCACCAGGAAAAGCTGCTGCTCGTTAGGGGGCCCAGGTGAGGCTCATTTTGTTCCAAACATCCACCTTCCATTTTATGCTCCCCCTGATAGCTCAGGCACAGGGGGAGGAGTTGGGGTTCTTTCTCTTTATTAAAATAATATCATGCTTATTTAATTCCTCCTGCTGCTCTCAGGATGAAAGGACAAACTCCTTTGGGCAGTGCTGGGTGCTTTTGGAGGCAGGGGAGGAGAAAAAGCTGCATTTCTGATGGATGACTGAGCAAGAAGCCTTTGAATCTGTTAGATTGGCAGGAGGTCCCAATGGCAAGAGGAAGAAGAGGTGCTACCAACATCCACCAGAAGAGGAAATTCAGGTAGGAAGAAGCTGGTGTGTAATCCAACCCTTGAGGTTCTCCTTGAAATTAAAGAGGGAGAAGGAAATAAGTGGTGGTGGTTGTGGGAAAACATGATCCTGGTGCAGGGAGGGACTTCATGAGGAGCCCATTTATATGGAAAGCTCCCAAATTCCAGCTGCAGTTCCACAGTGTGTGTGCTGTGTAGGTGTGAGGAAAATCGATCCTGCCTTCTACCACTTCCTAATTAGCATTATCACTTAAAGAAGCAATATCCACTCAGGTTAATGAGCAGGAACGAGGACAGTTCCAGTGAGAGAGGCAGAGAAGACTGAGTGCAGCTACCTCTGGGGTGGGAAGCTGAGTTTCCTCCCAGTGATGCTGGGAATTGGTTCATTTAGCTCATTGCAGGCATCTTCCCACGCCACCAATTCACTGGCTGGGCCAGATGTGAGCTGAGGTTGGGCCTGAGCTCCAGAAATGAGCTGGAGTGAAACAGAACTTGGAAGAAATGGAGCTTGCATGTCCTGAAGTGTTGCAATGCTTTAGACTGTTCTGCTGCTTTGTTTTGTTTGGTTCTTCTTTGCCTGGCTGAACAATGAAGTGTTTTTTACAGTAACTCATGCCAGTTTTGGGGAAAATGTGTATCACCCAGTTGGCTTTAAGCTCAGCTGCAAAGCCTCTTCTTCAGCTGCTTGGAAGGGAGAAGTAGGTGCTTTGTTCTTTTGAAAATCTCCCTCTTATAATTTGCCTGATTATCTTTTTTTTTTTTTTTTTTTTTTTTATCCTTCCCTGGAGGTAGTTGGTGGGTTTTCATGGCAAAGGAAGGCAAGTGAGCGGCACAAGAAAAAGGACAAGTTTTGATTTAAAGCCCCTGGCTCAGTGCTGTGTCAGTGCATGTGGTGGAGGGGAGCTCCGAGCCTGCAGGAAAGCACTTGGGAAAACACTGAGCCTTTAAATTCATAATTTAACAAGCAGGTGGGCACAGGGAAGGAGATGAAATAAAGCAAAAAAAAAAAAATAGTGAAGTTCTCCTCCTCAGTGGCCTTGGGGTGCTGGAAGGGAGGGGAACAATCCCCACTGAGCCTCTGACTCCACATCATCACCTTAGAAGGCCTCTGTTCCCCCAAGGCATGGGAGGAGAGGCTGGTCCTGGTGTCACAGGGTCATCAGCTCCTTTGCTGGCAGCTGTTGAGCATTTGAGAGCGTGTCACAAAGCCCGAGCTGTTGAGACTCACATCACTGGAGGCTGTGGGAGCACTGTGAGTGACACATCTGGTTCCCTGCTTGTCCTTCAGAATTCAAGGCAAAAGATGTGTAATAGAGCTGGAAAGATCATCTCCTCTTGCTGGTGGAACACGACCCCCAGGCAGAGAAAAACTCAGAGAAAAACTTTGCCCCTGGAGCGCAGGAGGAGTGGGATCACAGGATGACATCCCTGTACCAGAGAGGTCAGAGGGAGATTAAATCTTTTTCTCTCCAAGGAACATTTTGCTGGAGAGGTTAGGTCAGTTGTTTTTGGTTTTTTTCCCCTCCTCATAAGCATTGTTACATGGACACTGCTAATAAGGTCAATTAGTTTCCTTGGCAATAGTGCTCCCAGTTGATGGAACATGGGAGTCTCTGCCTCTCTGAGGACAGGAGTGGTCCTTGCACAAGGTCAGGAGTCTCCTCCTCTCCTGCTGCTGAAAAGGGGGGTGCTGAACCACGGGAGAGCCCCAAAACCTTTGTGCCTGACTGCACGGTCAGTGGGATAACCCAGCATGGTGCCACTGCCTGGGGCAGCCCCGAGCCCCCCTCAGCCCCTGCTGCTCCCCTGCTGTCCCCTTGGTCCTTTGGGTCACTTTTTGGCCTTTCCTCTGCAGCAGTTTTGGGTTGACATTTGCAGCCTTCTGCTCCCCTGCAGCAGCAGCAGCAGCAATGCTTTTGGCCAAAGTATCTTTGAGCTTCTCGATGTCCCCAGCAGTGTTTCTGTTGCTTCTGTGCTTTCCCACGCACTCTGTGCTCGAGGATGACCCTCCCCAGCCCTCTTGCCTGTTTCCAGCTATCCCCCAGGAGTGTAACCCTCATTTTAAATGAATAATCACCTTCAAAACCTGAACAGGATTTGTGCAAACTCTTCAGAGATAACCCAGCTAGTGAGCAGCACCAGCCCTTT
Organism: Pyrocephalus nanus; assembly: GCA_038380795.1. Lineage (NCBI taxonomy): Eukaryota > Metazoa > Chordata > Aves > Passeriformes > Tyrannidae > Pyrocephalus > Pyrocephalus nanus. The sequence goes on from CM076281.1 coordinate 5,327,427, forward strand.
CATGCCTCTCTCGTTCCTCTCTCCTTCCTCGCCTGCTGTTTCAATTCCTCTCGCTGTGGGCTCCTCAATCTGCACAGAATGATTTCCAATTACATTTTTGTTGCTGAAGGCATAAATCTTCTCCCCCAGACTGGTTTGTTTCATGCCCAGGCAGAGCTGTGGTGCTGGTGGAGATAACTAACCAAACCAGGCTGGGGTGATTTATGGACTTCTTTATTTTGTGGTGGAACATTTCCTCCCCTCTTTGACAAGAAATGACCTCAGTCAACTTTAATATTCTACCAGCAGCGATTTTCAGTCCTTGAATCCTTCTTCTAGGGCTTTTAAAAGCTTCTAACCCAAAGCAGCAGCACAGGGAACATTGATTATACACGGAGTGAGCCCCGAGCTTGTTTTGATGCTGATGAGCTGGGAAGGGAAACATCTCACACTGCTCTCTTAAAAAAAAACAACACAAAACCCACTCTTCACTGAGCCCACAGGATCATCATTATCCTCAAGTGCACTAAATGGATAATTGAACTAATCCACACTGTGAGGAAGGGACTGATTAGCCAAAGCCTCTTGTTTTTAGAACCAGTAACTGTCTCTACCAGAGCTCTGATTTTTTTTTCCCTTTTTCTATGAAATTAATTTGGTGCATCCTTCAGCACACACAGACATATTGATGGAAGGCCCTTTCCAGTTCTTTCCTTGTCTCAGGAGGGCTGAATGCTCGCTGGGCACAGAGGGGCTGGCACAGCCTGTCAGCACCAGAGGTGCAACATCTGCACAGGGTAAAGGGCTGAGGGACGGGGGGTCTTCCTTTGGAGACTCTTCCTTTGCAGCACAGCCCTGGGGGATGATGTGAGGATTCCCAACACAGCATTTCACAGCTGGGATGGGGTTGCTCCTGAGTCACAGCCACATCCATGGCAGCACTGGGGACAGAACCTTGCACTTAGGAGAGTGGGGAGGTCCTGGCACAGGTTGCCCAGAGAAGCTGTGACTGTTCCATCCTTGGAAGTGTCCAAGGCCAGGTTGGAGGGGGCTTGGAGCAACAAATCAAAAAAAACAAATCAACGCTGGGCCTTTATTTAAACACTGTCATTTATTTTGATTACCGATAGCTCCTTTATTTCAAACAGAACAGTTTATTCACTGCAAAGGTTTTCATGCCTGTTGGAAAGAGTTAGAATTAAAAAAAAAAAAAAGAAAAAAAAGAAAAAAAAAAAAAAGGAAAAAGGTTTGGATACATGCAAATCATACTGAATGTTGCCAAATGTATTAAAACAAGGAACGGAGTTTCTTCTAAGTCACCTACTTGCAAACAGAGGAGGAACAACCACTGGCAGCGTGAAGCCCCTCTGGAAAAAGCTTCCAGGTGCTTGGGATGTTAAATGGACAGAGCCAAAGGCACGACCAAAAGTCTGTTTGCACCCAGAGAAAGCAAAGCCAGAGTCACTGCTGGGAGCCAGGGAACAATCTGGGAGCTGGGAGGGGCTTGGAACAAAGGAAGGGGCTCCCTCTCAGCAAAGGGAGTCATGTCTGGTCCACAAGGGAGAGGAAGTTTTCCACACTTCCCTGCCCTCCCCCCAGGGTTTAGGATCGAGTGAAATTCTGGTTCAAAAGCCAAGGTGCACATTCCAGCGCTGCTGCTCTGGGGTGATCCACTTTCCATCAAAACTAAAATCAAATCAAACCCAGGTCTCGTAGAGAAAAACAGAAGGACGTTTTAGAAACAGAGAACTTCTGGCCCAGGGGGCAAAGGACACAGCTGAGTGACCCAAAGCCTTTCTGATTCTTTAAATCCCAGCTGGGACTGCCCAACCCTCAGTGGCAGCGACAGAGGGATGAACCCCAGGATTGATTTTCCCTTTAAAAACCTTCAGTATTGTGGTCTCTCGTCAGCAACAGCAATGAGCCTGAGCTGAGCACTCCACGTTTGGTGCATCACTCCCCAAAATGGATCACACACTCCCAGCATTGCTGGTGCAAGTTCCAGGTACCACATGAAAAGCTCTGGAGTTATTACAGCAGCACAGCTGGTGGGAAAATGGTTGTTACATCTGGAGAAATACTGGGCAGGCACGAGTGCCAGCCTGATTTCGGTAAGGCTGGAGGGTGAGGGTGGTGTCCAGGCACGCTGCAGGCTGGGGTTTAGCTCCACACCAGGAAAGCAAAGCTCTCCCTCCAGGCCGGCTCACGATATCAAGAAAAATGCCCCTGGTTTGTGTGTGACCAGACTTTAGTGGTATCTCAGCAGATCTGCTGCTCATCAGCTCCTGAAGTCAGGACTGGGAAGGAGTTCAGGTCTGTCTCAGTGCAGCCCCCTCTGGGGTCACTGCTGGCTGTCCAGCACGTCTGGGAGAGCAGCTGGGCCTGCTCAGATCCAGCCCTAAGGAAAGGGAACCCTTCCCTGCACACTCTGGGCACCTTTGGGCTCCTTCCTCCCTGCTCCTCTAAGGCCCTCCCTTGGTTACTCCACCTTGGAGATGCGTTTTTGAGAGGACCGAAAGCACAGCACATCACTAATGCTCAACAATACCCGGGCAGCTTTTATAAAATACAAATATTCACCTTTACCTGCTCTTTGAAAAGCAAATCATCGACATTCATGATCCGGAGGGGGGTTTGGCAGCAGTCCGGGCCCCCGGAGCGTCCCCCCCCGTGTGATCCGACCCTCTGCCAGGACCCCCCAAGGCCGAGGTCTTGGATTGAAGCAATCCTTGCTCAGCACACTCACCCAAGAGCCCCGGGGCTGCACATCATGTCTGTGGGGTGCCAGCACCTCGTTCCGAGCGCGGGAGCTCCCCGGCCTCGGCCGTTCTGTCCGTCTCCCGTGAGCGTGAGCTGTCAGCACCCGCTCCGGCCCGCAGGTCCTCCTGGCTCTCAGCCAGGCCATCCTGACCCTCCAAATCGCTCAGCTGGCCCTCCCCGAACTCCAGGATGGTCGGGAGGTTGCCTTGCTTGGGGCACCTCCTCTTGAGGCTGACCAGGAAGGGCTGCGGCAGGGAGAAGATGTCCACGTTGTTGCCGAGGTCGATCCAGGTGACGCTGGGGAACTTCTTGGGGTCCTTGAGGGTCTCGGTGAGGTCGCGCAGGACGGCCTTGGTGAGGCGGTTGCCGTTGAGGGAGAGGGTGGTGAGGTGTGGGAGCCCGCCCAGCGCGGGCAGCAGCTGCAGCAGCATGTCGTCCGTGAGCTCCGTGAAGCACAGCTCCACCGTGTCGATGTGCTCCGAGCTGTGCTGCAGGTAGGACGTCACCCGCTCCAAGTCCTTCAGCGTCAGCGGGATGCCCGACAGGTCCACCGTGTTGTCCTGGGGCTTCCCCATCAGCACGGCCTTCAGGCTGCGGGAGGAGGGGAAGGAGAGGGGTGTTAATGTGGGGTGGTGACGCTCTGGGCTCCGTGGCCGCTCTTGGAGAGGGCAGGAAGGGGAATTATTTCTGGGGGATGTTCAGCTGGGGCTGATACTCAATTCTGTAGAGGCCAGGACCGTGTCTGTGCAGATGGGGGGCAGGGAGACATTTCAGGGCCAGGAACAAGGAGACCATGTTCAAAACCCATATTCAGGAAGAGTGCCAAGCTCCTTCTTAGAGCCACTGCAAACCCTGGAATGAAGAGGCTGTCCTTTTGAGGCTGTCCTTTTACAGGCTGTGCTTTTAGAGGCTGTGCTTTTAGAGGCTGTCCTGTCACACCATCCCCTGGATGCTGTGGGGCAGCTCAGCACGCTCTGTCCGTTGTGTCCACCCTCGTGCCATGGATTGGGACAGGATCTGTCAGTCCCCGGGATGTGAGAGCTCAGCACTGCTCAGCAAACCCTCCATCAGCACTAAACCTCACTCTGGCAGCCCAGGCTGCTCAAAAGCCATGTGAGCTACTAACTTGGCCTTTATTTTTGATGTAGGTAAACAACTGCCCAGGCTAAAACCAGCCAGAGAAAAATTATGTCAATGAATGGAAGCAAATCCCCTTTGCCTAAGGCAGGAGCCTGAGTTGCCACAGGTTTTAAATCAAAACTGACAGGCTGAATCTAAGCATTGTTCACCCAAAGAGTTGGGCCCTCCTTTAACAGTGTTAGTTATGTCAAATAAGCAGAATTTCTAGAAGCAAACAGCTCCTGAAGGTCTGATGGAAGTAACTTAGGAGGGGCGTCAGTCCTCGATAGCAGGAGAATGAGAAGGCTTTTAAAAAGGTTACAAAACTGATGTTTTTATGTTTTTCCTTGTTTAAGAGGTTTGGTGTTTGTTCTGTTTAGTTTGTGGAGGGTTTTTTCCCTCTGGTAAGACAGATCACCCAGTGCTCAGCTGTTATGAAGTGATCTGGTGCCAGGCTCCAGTGGGCAGCTCAGTAATGTCCACACAGCTGGGCTCTCTCTAAACTCTCCTGTGCCTTGGGGACACCTTTCTCTGCTGTGGTGGCACTTCTGTTAGTGGCAGTTTGAGGTTTGCTGGCTTGGCTGAAACCTCAAACACAGCCCCACAGTCATTCAACAAGATCCACACTTAGCCCTTGACAAGGTCTCCTTTAACCTGACTGTGGGCAGGGAACAGCTGTTAATGGGAGGTGCTTCTCTCTCCTGGCAATTTTTTGGCAGCACTGGGAAAAAAATCAACTAAAGAGTATATTTATTATTATAAAAAGAATAATTTGGTGTTCAGGTGTTGGCAGCTACTCCTCTGTGACATGTACAGCCACGTCACTTTTGGAAGCAGCCCCATCTGGAACCAAGAGCATTCCTCAGCAACAAGCTCTTCCCACCTAAAAAACCCAGACTGCTCTTGCCCTGCAGTCTTTGAGCACCAAAGCTGTTTCTGGAGGGATCTCAGTATAAATAAATATTATAAATAAATATAAATATAAATAAAGCACAAAGTACTTCCATGAGTAACTGATAACCATTTAATAGTGTGGCTAAAAAGCCAGGGGTTGATCCCTGTTTTATCCAGCATGGATATCCCCTCTTGGAGTGATGCTGCCATCACCTTGGGGGACTTCTGGTGTGGCTTTAAATTTAAGACAGTGCCATGGGTGTTCTGAGCCACCCCAGCTGGAACAACGTGTAGCCCTGCCATAAAGTTGGCCACAGAGTGGCCCCCAAATCTCTGGGGGAAGATCTTACAAATCCCTGCGAGCTTTAGTGGGGGATCTGTTACACCCACTTGGTTTCATCCCGATGTTTTATGAGGTTATTCCAGAGGGGAAAAACACTGATTTTTTCCCACCCCCCAGCTGGGGTTTTGAGCACTGTAATGACAGGATTGGGAATAAAGCCCTGCACTAAGCTCTGCTAACACACTGGCAGGGTGCTGGTTTATACACACACTGAACTAAAAGCTACTTTACATGCAGTATGGAATCAGATCAGGAAACAAACAAACAAAAAAACCCACACCATAAACAGGAATATTGATGTTCAGATCAAACAGAATTAAAAGAAAGGGATTTCCCCTTGGTTTAAAATTCACGGCATTTCTTTCAAGCACTGCACAAATGGTGAGATGAGACACCAATGTGTCATGTACTGAGGGATAATTGGGCTTATTGAGCCTCTTCCTTGCAGGGCAGAGGAATAGCTCAAGAAAAATGAAGAGGCAGCCTCACAGAGGCAAAAATTACAGTCAGAAATTCATATGATACCTGGCGAGCAAAGTATTTATGAAAATGCCAGCAAAACATTATTGAACATAATGAGTCACCAGAAAAAAAAGAAAGAAAAAAAAAAAAGGTAAAATACTGAGATAAAAGGCAAATACTGAGATAAAAGGCTTGCCCTGAAATACTGGTGGTTTTTCAAAGTCCCTGCTCCAAATGATGGCAGTCAAACACTGGAATAGATACTTGGGAAATGGAGGGAAGGGATACAAATAAATGCTTCAAATGCAAGTCCTCTGTTAGTAAATAATGTTCACTAAACGGCTGAGCTCGCCCCAGTCTCAGAGGAGGAACAGAGACAAGAAAACATAATTATTTAGCTTAAAGAAGGAGTCTGGCTATGGTGTATATAATAATGGTTTGTATATTAAATATTCTATATTCTATTATATATATATATACACCCACCCCAGTGTCTGTTGTGGCTGGGATTGCTCAGGAGCTGCTTCAGCTCCTTATTTACCACCACAGAAAGTTTAGAGGTTTATTAACAGCACAGTTTAAAGTCCCCGTTCCTCACTGCCTTTAGAAAGGAATAGCTTGGAAAGATTCCACTCCTCTCCTCAGAGAGATTCAGGGTAAAGAGGATTTTGAAAATACATAAATATAAAAATATGTAACTTTAAAAGCCCCTTTAGAGCTTACCAATAAATACATTCAAAATTCCTAAGTCTTTGCTGTTAAGAGGGAAAGTACCAGTGGGGATTAGTTATTTTGGTCTCTTCTTGTTCCAAGAGCCTTCCCAGTTTTGCTAAGGTTGGCAGTTTTCATGTCAGAAAGTCTGGACACCCCCTTTGTTAACGTCCTGCCCCAAAATCCCAGCCCAATTCTCCAGTGAGTGCCATCGGATTTGGGGGGTGGGAAGGGCAGATTGCTCAGCCTGGAGCTCATCTGGGAGTGGGGAGGAGAGGAAGTTGTTTCCTCCTCATTTTGTCCCTGATGTGTGACGTGAAAATTAACTTTATTATGGCCATTTACAAAATAATTGTGCCTGCTGGGAAATGTGGGAACCAATGTGGGAACCACATCCCTAAACAGGATCTCCCATTGCTGCTGACAAACCAAACACTGGGGCTGTTTCTTGGACAACCCAGCACAGCATTTTTTATTTATTTATATATATTTTTTTTAAGCAGCTGAAGAGCAAACCTGGAGGGAATGTTAAGATTTCCCCTAAATTCTCCTCTTGCAGCAGGATCCCCAGGGTGGCACGCTGGGAATGACGCTGCCAGTGAGCTGCTCTGCGTGTCCCAGCTGCTCCAGGAATAACTCAGTGTTTACATGGCTTCCCTTTCCCAATCCCACTGCATTTTCTTTGGCTCCACACCAAGGCCTTGTTCCACCTCTAGTCCAGGCCTAAAGCTCAGAAAGTGCATGGGGTATTTGCTGGGAAGGGTAAATTCCCATCCCAGAGCATCCTGAGCAGCAGCAGAACTGACAGAGGGCTGGTGGCTTCGGCCGTGGGAAGGACTGATGGTATCAGAAAGATCTTGATCAATAAATCCTTCCCATCATGGTGATCAAAGTCAAGCAGCTGTGATTAAACTCCTTCACTAAATCCACAGAATCACCAAATGGTGGGGCTTGGAAGGGACCTTAAAGATCACCTTGTTCCAACCCCCGTTACTTCACGGGGTGACGCCTCCACAGCAAATTCTGAAGGCTCGTGATACAAATATCAAGGAAATGTGATTTTCATCCCTGAATGAGCATTGACCTTTTCCACCAGCCCCAACTCCTTCACCTCGACCTGTCCCATGAAGAGCCAACCACCAGAGAGCAGTGTCACCTCATGAAGTGTCACCCCGTGAAGCAGTGACACCTAACAGTGTCACCCAGGAGAGCAGTGCCACCCAAGAGAGGAGTGTCACTCATAGAGCAGTGTTACCCCAAAGAACAATGTCACCCAGCAATGTCACCCCACAGAGCAGTGTCACCCCACAGAGTGGTGTCACACAGCAGTGTCACCCCACAGAGCAGTTGGTTTAGGGGTGGGCTTGGCAGTGCTGGGTCAGATTCCCTGATCTCAGAGGTCTTTTCCAACTTCCATGATTCGCTGATTCCTTGGAAATGCCCCCCATGCCATCCCCCCAGCACCAGCCCCCTCTCCCCTGCAGCTCTCACCCATCTCAGCTGCTGCCTCTCAATCTCAGGGGTGTTCAGTCAAAGGACCTAATTAAACCTTTAAAAGCAACAAGCTCCTTGGAAGATGAAGCACTGCTATCAGGAGAAGCAACTTGATAAATATCTCCAGCAGGGACAATTAAGCAGCAGAACTGCTCTCATTTGCATGAGGCACATCCAGCTCCTGTCATGGTTCAGAGGAGCCAGGATTCAGAGATGGAGTGAGGTGAAAGTCTCCTGCTCTGTTTGAGAACCACGAGGTTTTTTTTTCTCCTCCCAACTTGTTTTTAATTTCCTGCTAAACAAAAAATTCTAAAAATAAGCACTTGGGATCCATCAAAGTGCTCTGCTATAATTGTAACTCCATTTAACTTATTGCAGGAAAGAAATGTAAATATACTGCTGCTGGAGTACTCCATTTTTCTATCCTCAGCCTCCTCAAAATAAAATGCATTTGTATCATCCTTTGTATAACAAATTTTGCTCTCAAGCCTGTGTTTCCCTACACAGAAACTGTGCTGGAATATTTCCAACAAATTCTACTCCAGAGTAATAAGAAGCTGCAGCTGACGCCCCATTAATAACCTGCATTTGCAGCAAAGGCAATTTGCACAAGTGCCAACAGAAAAACAATCAAGAATTCAAAGGAAAACAACACGTTGGGATTGTTGCTTCTGTAAATGACCCCCTGGAAGAGAACTGGCCCCAAATAAGGATTTGTTCAAGTTTGCATTATGAGAAATGATGGTTTGCAGTAAAACAAACGGCATTTTGTTTAAATTCTAACACAGGAGAAAATAAAATAATAATTAAAAAAAGCTGAAAAGGCTCTTGGAAAGGGACTTTTACGATTGAGTAAATACAAAAATACCCAAGTCACTGTGGATTTACATGAGCAACTCCCCACTAGGGAGATGGGAAGCTGATGTGCTCTGGGTTGCTTGGGAAAAGGACCTTTGAATCCAGTTGCAGTCCTCAGTGCCCAAAGGAAAGAGGCCACAGGAAGAGAAATCACCAGTAAATTGCTCCTAAAAACATCACAATTTACTGCCAGTATGTTTAAAACAACCAGGGAGTTGAAAGGAAGAGGAGGGGAAAAGAAAAGTGTGGGAGGGGGCAAGAGGAAGGGGCTGAGATGGTGAGGGATGGGAGATCCCCAGGGATGGATGGGGAGTGACAAGGCGGTGCTGGCTGGGGCTCCAGCCCCTTCTGCAAAAGCAGGATGGATGGTTCCCTGAAATCCTTATTTTCACCTCTCCCTTGGTTTTTTTTTACTGCTTTGTCCCATTTTTGCAAGTAATGCCCCTGAAGGAGGCTGGATGTGACCCCAGTGTGGGGCTGGGACATGGGGCTGCTCCTGCTCTGTCCCCCTCACCACAAATTTCAGAGAAAAATGAGTTTTGACACACCGAGTCTATTTGCAGATGAAAGGGGCTGTTGTTAATTATCTCCATCCTGTTCTGGAGCCCCGGGAGTTTTAGGGTGGGGGAAACACACACAGTCAGGCTCCAGTTTACTTCTGCCCACCAAAATCCAGCCCTCAAACCTGCCCCTGGTGCCATCAAACAACAACAAAAAAAGCCCAGGAAGAGTTTGCAGAGATCTCCATGTACCCAACTGAACAGGCTCTCACTGAAGGTTTGAGGTTCCCTCTTTGTAGGGGCTGTTTGTATTTCCTGTTCCTGGAAATCACTTGAATTCCATTAAGACAAAGGGGAAGAAAAAAGGATTTTTTTGGGGGGTGGGGGATGAGGGGAGAGAAACTTCAGCTCTGATCCTCCAGCCCAGTTTTCTCATCAGAAATCAGCCCAAAGAAATTAAAAAAATAAAAATAATAAAAAAAAAAAAAAAAAAAAAAAAAAAAAACCCACACAAAAAAAAAACCAAAAAACAACCCTCTCCCAACTCTCTTCCTGCAATTAGGGACTGATCAGCTGCCAAAGTGTGTGCCTGGGGCTTTGCTTTCCCTAAACTGTTTATTTTATTGGAGCACAGCTCACATTTGGAAGAGTTTAGGCAGGCTGAGGTCCCCCATGGCCTGTGCTGCTCTGCTGAGAGCCAGAGCACGAGAGGAGCCACCAGCCCCACTCCCAGAGCCTCTGCTTGTCCCTCACTCTGCTTGGGAAGAGGTTTCCTCCAGGGGTTGGTGTCACCCCCCTGTTCTTCCCTTTCCCCTCCTGATCCTTGGCTTGTCTTCCTTCCACACCAAACCCCTGCCCTGCCCACTGCCCATCCCAGAACCTCTGGGGTCCAGAGGGAGGGTTTGAAGCTCAGCAGGGTCCTGAACACCCCCCCACACACAGATGGATCAAAGGGAAGCCACCCCCTCCCGCTCCAGCCTGGCCCTGGCCACGTTTCAGACAGATGGTTTTTGGGAGGACAACAATCACTTCCCCATCCAGGGTGGAGGATGGACAGACCTGCAGGTGTCCCTTAGCTATGGGGTTGGAGTCCTCCTGTCAGGAAACCCCCCAGCTCTCGCTGACAGAGCTCAGGACACCCAGGAGCTTGTGCTGGAGGAGCTGCACGTGGAGAAGGTCTCACCTGCACGAGTAACCAGTTGCCAAATGAAGAGGAGACGGGCAAATTGAGGCAGCCGAGAGCCTTTCATCTGGTGTTTGGCCTTGCTATCAGTTTTGATCATAATTTGCACATCTACTGAGCCAAGAAAGGCCTGTTTTGCATGATTTTCAGTGAGCAGATGCCACACTGGCCAAGAAAGCCCCAATCCTGTCACCATCCCCCTTCCCCTCGGGGGCACAGGATACTCATAGAGATCCCTGGGTTGAGCTAATGAGGGCTGACCAGTGTGTGGCTCCTTCCTCCAGCCCTCCCTGCACCAGGGGTGCATCTGCTTCCCATTAACGTGCACAGCAGATAATGGGTCCCACTCAGCCCAGCAGAACAGGGAGATCATTGTAACCTCAGCTTTCATCCAGTGAGGAACAACAGGATACAACCTGACCCACTGCTAGCTCCCTGCTCGTGTCTTCAAAAGAAAAAAAGGGATTTTTTTGGGGGGTAGGTTTTTCATATTCTGTCCCAATGAGAAGATTTAATAGGACTCCTCCTCTGGAGGAGCAGCAAAAAGCTGCTCAGTGGAGCAGGGGCTGAACCCGACTTATTGGCATCCCATGGGTTCCTATTCCTGCTGGGCACTGTTTCTTGTGCAGTTTTGCTCCCCTCCCAAAGTGATTTCATTTTAGCAGCCCCTTCCACGAGTGCAGGATCAGCAGAAAGCAGCTGTGGCCATTTCTGGGGCTGCAAAGCCAAACAAAGGAAAACAGGCAAGAGGGAACGGCTTTAACTGCCCAAAGAAAACCTCCTCTTCCCCCAGCACTTCATTGCTTTTGGCAGGTTATTTCCTCGCTGATGGTGGAGATTTCAGCCTTCAGCTCCCCCCTGAAGATGAAAACAGAGCTCAGAGGTGGAGCTGGCTGCCAAGGCGCCTTTTCAGTGGGCAGAGCAGAGAAGGAATGTGATCCTCTGCTCTTTGCAGCAAAACACCAGCCCTGCCCCGCTCCCCCCGTCCCCACAGCACGGCAAATTCCGCCAGACAAGCAGGAAAACCACAAAACCCTTCCCTGAGTGTTCCCTGACTGGCTGTTTAGCTTTTCTGCTACAACACAGGCCCTGTTATCAGCTGTATCAGACTACAACCCAACCACCTCAGCTTTCCAAATGCAAACATTCTGCCCTTTTCTCTGTTTTCTGTGCCCCTCAGTGCTGAGGTTCCCTCACGTCACTGTGCTGGCTGTTCCAGGGGAATGATGCTGCAAGGATCAGCCCAGCAACAAATCTTCCCAAGGTAAGTAATTTATCCATTATGTAAACACACACACATGCACATTCCCCCCCCCCCCCATCCCTTTCCCCAAGTCTCCAACTCATCCTCCTTGGAATAATGAGCCCCAACTGAGCACTCAGTGACCAGCGTGACCCAGCAGCTGATTAAACCAGGGAATGCAGGAGAGGACTCCACTCTAGATGGGCATTTCTCCCAGCCAAGATGCTGCTGAGGAATAATCCTCATCCCCAACAGCACGGTGGGAAGTGACCTCAACAAGAGGCTGAGCACACAGGGAGAGCAGCACACAAGGGTGGCTTCTTCCCCCTCAAAAAAAACCCAATCCAGCTCCCCAGTTAACCCTGGCCAGGGGCAGAGTGAAACACCTGAAAGAGTGTCCTGCCAGCCTGGGCTCCACAGAGCTGCACCAAGGAAACCCCTCTTGGGGCTGAATGCCCCGTTTGTCAGGGACTGGGATGTGTCAAAGCACGGGCTACCACGTGTTGGCAAGAGGTGTGACAGTCAAAGCTGGGAACTGAACGTGGGCAGGGCCTGCACTCTGTGGTTTGCTGTCAATTTTTTTCTTGGAGGTGCCAACCAGCCCCTTTTGAGATGCAAAAGATCCTTCTGTGTTTCCCTGAGTGCTGGTGGGATGCTGGGCCAGTGGCCAAGGGGTGTTTTTTCTCCACCACATCACCCACGAGCCAAGGGATGACCCCACGTTAACGCTGAAGGGTCAGACTGGAGGGGGATGAGTCAAGTTTGTGTCTGGGTCACCCGTGAGGTGAGGGGGGCCTGGCTCTCAGGGGACAGATAGAAATGCTTGGATATGAGCCATCAGGGCTGGGCTGGAGAGGCAGGAGCCCATGCCAGGACAGCTCCATCCGTGCTGGCCAAAAAGCTCAGTCCAGCCCTTCTCCTGCCCGGAGCAGAAGGAGCAGCAGCACCTCCAGTGCTCCCCCTTCACCACCCCCATTTGCAGAATTATTTTACAGCATTATTTTCACTCAAAGAGAGCAGCAGCAGGCGTGGGAGGTGGAAACTCACCCCGACAGCGAGTTGGAGCCCCGAGTCGAAGTGACGGACGAGCTCACTAAACACCTTCATTCACCACCACTAACGATACACCCCGAGAAAGGGCTCAGGGAAAAAAAAGTAAAGAGCTTCTATCAAAGCTTCATCATAAAGCTTGATTCTCTTAATTGGGAAATATAGCCAGGGGTGACAGGCACGCTGGGCTGGCTGGTAATTAGGTGGGCAACACTGCTGGGGGAGAGAGGCCTTTCCTCCACGGTGGCAGGAGCAGCCTCCAGGCTCCGGGCAAGGGACCAAACTGCTCCTCACCACCCAAAAAAAGGAGCCAGGCAGCGTCCTGTTTAGGCAGGACAAATAATCACGACGTGTTTGGAGGACTTCCAGTGCAGGGAAGAAGAGTGTGTGTGGAGATTTATTATCCCAGCAGCTGATTCCCTCGTTTAATAACAATTTCTACGACTCCATTCTCCGCTCTGCAACCTGAGTTGTGAGGATTGGTTTAAATAATCCCTGCCATGTGTCAATAGAAAATCTAATTTCTCCTCTGCCCAGAAAGCAGAGAAGTAATTATTTAAAAAAAAAAGATAAATTACAACCCCTACACTTTTCACAGTCTTTGCCAATCAGGCACAGGACTTAAAAACGTATTTAAGGGAGCACAAGCACCGAAGTGCAAGGAGGTGGGAGGGGAGAGATGCCAGCAGGATGGAGGGAGGAAAACTACCAGGTTATTCCTGAGTTCAGTTGCAGGAGAGGAGAGGAAGGTGGCTTGAAATCGAGGTTTTAAATCACAGGTAGTGCCTGTGATCACCTGAAGCTTTTAAAGCTGCAGCAAGCTCAGAAAAGCGAGTCAGTGGGAAAAGGGGTGTCCTGCTGCTGTAAATCATCTCATCCCGGCCTCAGGATTTTCCTGCTTTAAATTCTTTTCTAGTACTTCTGGCTGTCAGTTCATTTGCTCAACGAGGGAACAGCAAAGGCAATTCAAGCATTTGTCAGGGTGGATATCCATCACTGTGGGGGGAGAAGTGGTGCTGCACAGTTTGGGTTAATTGCTTTAAATTCTGGAGCAAGGCAGACAACTTGTGGAGGGCAACGAGCAGGGTAAGGGCTCATTTTACAGACCGAGTCAGTGGAAAACCTGAAGCCTCTTGCAAGGTGACAGCCTGCCCTGTAGCACCTACCCGGGTGGCATTTCAAAATCCATGCATTATTTACAGTTTAGCTCCAGCAGCTTAAAAAGTAGGTCTTTGCTAACACCAGCTCCTGCCTGAGCAAGGTGTGATGGGGCTGGGCTGGCACAGGGGAAGGAGCTGCAGCCTCTCCACGATCAGGGAGCTGTCAATGATAACCTCTGCCCCAGCAAAGCTCAGCTGTGGGATCCCATCCATGCCAGCTCACCAGCAATTCCCCTTCAGCTGCTCAGAGGAGCGATCCTGCCCAGCCAACGGTCCCACCTCCCAGATGCTGCTGCAAAATTCACCAGAAATGTCCTCATTTCCATCCCAAACTTGCCAATCTCGTGGCCAAATGACTCTCAGTGGCAATGAAGAACAAAATGAGTGCATTTCACCACCTGCTCACCCTCTCTGCTTGGTGTGCCCAGGCTTCCCAGGAAGCAGCGGAGCAGATCCCACAGCTCCAGCTCCCACAGGAGCAGGAGGAATCAAACTTCCCCTGAGTATCAGCAATAAGCAAACTCCCTGGAGTTATTTGAAGATAGCCCTGGAAGTATTGAAAAGACATGTAGATGTGGCCCCTGGGGATGTGGTTTAGTGATTGACCACTACAGTGGTGGCTTTTCCAACCCTAATGATTGTGGGGTTCTATGATTGTGGGGTGGCAGCTTCTTTAATTGCCACAAACAGCAGAATTGCAGAATTATTTCTCAGCCACAGCCCTCACAAATATTTGCTCCCCCGGATTTGCAGCTTTTCACCTTTCCCCCCACAACAGGCACTTTATTTGTTCGCTGTTTAGTCCCATTTTCATGGCACTGAAGGTCATTCCAGTGTCTCTGACTCTTTAAATTCAACAAGAAACGTTGCATTTCCTTCCAAGCCTCTTGGGAAAGAAAGGCCATCCTGCCAGCCAGGGCAGATTGATGTGTGTTGACATGTCAAGGGACCCCGGCAGGGGACACCCCTGGCTCCATCAGCATCAGAGCACTTTTCCCCTCTGCAAAAACATCTAAATGGCTTTTTCTCCAAGGCTGGATCCTGTCTCAGGTCAGTCTCAGTGCAGATTTCCTCTGAGGACACCCTTTAACTGCTCAGGGCTCCCCAGAGCACTCGAGCAAGCAGAGAGAGGTCACCCTGACGGAGTCAGGAGTGGGCAGAAAACTCAGGGCAGAAGGGCAGGATGCATTCAGTGAACTGCAGGCTGGAGGGAGCCTCTGTGGTTCCCAGGGAATGGCAGATGCTGCAGACTCTGGAAAAATCTCACCTGCTCCCTGCACTAATGCTGGGATAGTGCTAAACATCAATGCAAAGGAATAACCATCCTCAGACACAGCAAGGGCTACCAAGTCCAGGTCCTGTGTCTGGATGTCTGTCAATGCCTGGATGTCAGTCAGTGTCTGGATGTCAATTAATATTTGGGTAAAGGATCCAGAGCTTTATTCAATTATTCCTCCCTGGCAAACCCTCCGAGCTTCCCATGTTTGGAGCCCTCCTGAGTCTGAAAATTCCTTGTGCTTTTGAGCCCTACAATACCATTCAGCAAGGAGAGCTGACGTTGCTGATGCTGAAGCTTTGCTGTGACAGTGACACCCTCGAGCTGCTCAGCTGGGCAAGGGCAGGAGCAGCTCAGGGCATCCCCCCTGCACCAACAGGTCCCTCCCACCCTGTCTGACACACACACTGATTCAGGGATAAAGTGCACACCAGGGACAACCTGACACCCTGGTATTCCTACCCCACTAGCCTTCAAAGAGCATTATTTCATGTAAAAGCCTCTTAGTGCTGCACATTATTGACTTCAAAATGACATAGCTTTTTTTTTTTTTAATTCCTGTCTCATCAGGAGACATCCATCTCCAAATGGATGAAATCCTTCCCTTCCTCCCACGTGGCTTAGCCTGTGCTGTTAACCTGAGGTGGATGATTGCTGATCATCCTCTCCCCTCTAACGTCACATTCCGTTCCCACGAGGACAAAACGTTTCCTCGCAGTCACAAAACGCCGGACTCACCGGATGGGAGGTTTTCACATTAAGCAGCGTTTTTTTGAGAAGAGGTTCACCAGATTTTCTTCACAGCAAGGAGGAGTGAGTGCTGTGATGTCTGCCTGGCTGCAGAGAGCTGGATTGGGATTTCTGGGGGATGAATTGGCTCCAACAGCCAGGCTGGAGCCGGCCTGGACGGGGCAGCACCACTCAGGGCCAGGGCACAGCCACAGCAGCTCCCCAGCATGGCCCTCATTTTTGTGAAGCAATTTAGGCATATTTAACCTCAGGCTTAACCTCCCCACTACACTCATTCAAACCCTTCTGTTGGGGTGCCAGCCTGGAGCAAAAAATCCTGGCCAGGTACCTGGGTGAGTGTGAAGGACCAGCCCCAAAAGGTTCCTCCAGTTCAGCTATCTTGGAAAATGGACTTTCCACAAACAAAGGAACCCCTGACCAGGCAGTGCTGAAGTCACACAGACCATCAGAGAGCAAAACTACAGAAGGCACAGTGCTTGCAGCCATCCATGTGCCAAAGGGAATAAATTCAAGAGGCAGGAGCCCAGAAGCAGCATCAGGCAGAGCAGCACTGGGAACTGAACAACTGACAGGTCAAATCATGGTTGTTCCAATCCCAGCTATAAAAGAAACAGAAAGTCACATCTTGAGTAACTATAAAAAGTCCAAAGAGTCCCAGATTGGCAGATGTAGGAAATGCCCCATGGCCATGGAGGAGACTGAGGTGGGAAGGACAGAGGTGATGAAAAGTGCACTCCTGGGAGATGAACTGCAGAACTATCCACATCCAAATATTTCTCCCAGCTCCTTGTTGGTGCCTCTAAAGGGTTTCTCTTTTTCCTTTTTGTTTGGCCCTGGTGAGTGCCTTGAACCCCTGCAAACCTGCCCGTTTGCTGGGCAAAGAGCTGGATCCCACAGCGCTGCTGGAACCGGCCCTTCCCGCTCCTCAGGACCGCAAATTTCCAAACATTTCTGCCAAAGGAGAGAAAATATTCCAGGTTTAGGCATGCTGGCCCAGCATGGACCAGAGCAAAGCAAAGGTATCTCCCAAAGGAGCTGCTGTAGGTGCCAGGGATCCTCAGCCCTGTGTGATGCCAGTGCTGCCTGTGGGCACAACGGGGATTTGCTCCATGGGGGTCGAGAGTCACCTGAGACAGAGGGAACACCACAGCTCACCCTGCCACTGCTGGCATTAATGATTCATTAATAAGGCTGAACAAAGTGCTTTATAAGTCTGAGTTTGATGCCTCAGAAGAGGCCAAGCAAACACACAACATGAGCCAGCTGATGCCAGTGGCACCACAGCCATGCTGGGGCAGACAGGACACGGCCTCAAGCTGCAAAATCACTCAGAACATCTCTGACAGCAGCCAAGGGGGAGGTTTCTTTTGTCTTGCTCATCCTCCCCTTGTTTTCCACTCTCTCTCCCAAAATCTTAGCTCCCTTCTGGGTCACTCCAGGTCTTCCCATCACAGTAAGTCATCATCTGTTAGTGGAGGATTACTCAGTGCCCGTGGTTAACCCTCCCCATTCCCAGTCAGCCCTGCTGAGCCTGACCACGAGGCTGCAGACCTTGGTTGTTGTGGTATGACCCAGTAAAGGTCAAAAGCACCTCTTGTCCCTCCCCCACCTCCTCCTGTGGGATGCAGGACCCACCTGTCAGCCAGGGCCCAGCATCCCACTGATGAGGCCTCAGTTCCCAACCCCAGGCAGCCCAAAGAACCACCCAAAGAATCGGAACTTTGCTTTTCTCCACGCCAAACACACGCACGAAGCCTCAGGCCACGCTGGAAATGTTTGGGAACTGCCTGTTTTCCACTGCAAAAGGTGGAGTGATTTACAACACCCCCTTGAAATCACAGCCCCAGCCAATAATTCCTTCTGGGCTTTGTGGATTTTCTCCATGCCCTGTAAATCACTTTGCTGTTCTCTCCCTCCTGCTCTCTGGGACAGTCACGTAGCACAGACCACGACAACACCCCGTGGACACGGAGAGAAGGGATCACCCACACACATCCCAAAGGCTCCACACCACCCATCCTCTGCTCCCTGCAGCCTGCTGGGCACACACAGACACAGAGGGATTCCAAGGAAGGGGACACACTGCACAATTCCTGCCTCCTCCCACTGACAGCAGATTTGTGTCGGATGCTCTAAAGGGACCGTTTGTTGCAGGAGCTACAACTTCTCCCATTGCTCGCCCACAAGCTGCCACAGCAGCGGAGGATTTCCATCCACAAACATTCTCCTTCTGTTTTCAAAAGGGCTTTTCCCTTGAAAACTCCCTTTTTTTTTTTTTCTTTTTTTTTTCCTTATAAAGGAATTCAAGCAGGCACTGCAAGCGAGAATGAAAAAACCAGCACCCAGCATTCCTCCAGGACAGAAATGTTTTGTGCCCCTGATGAAATTAGGAGTGGGATGTTAGAAGATCATTCCTACCAACAAAATAAGGCTGCTCAGGCTCCACAAGTTCATCAGCAAATCAAAACACCCTTCTCTTCTGTTCTATCAGGTCTCTGTACCTGGATGCCCAGTGCGATGGAGAACATTCAACCCACAGGTAATCAGGGGTTAAAATCAGCCTGATGGAGCCTCCTGATTTCCAAAAGGTGTCCCAAACTATTTGTTTGCACTTTTAGCCAGGTATTTGCAAGGTGATTTCTAACTATTTCACCTCAGAGAGTCTTAGGAGAGCCAAGGGGAGTTCAGGTTGACTCCCAAGTGCACAGGAGGACCCCAGGCTGGCCCTGCCATCAGCAGGAAGGACAAGTGGCAAAGAGGAGAGAGTTGGCTAAGAGAGCTAGGTAAAACCACCTGCAAAATCCATGTGAAGTGAGAACAACATTAGATCCTGGCTCTTCACATGTCCCAGCACTGGAGGATTTGCATGAGCAAGGGCTGGGAGCTCTGAAACATAAAATGGGTTTAGAAGGTGAAGAAAGCACCACGTTGGCTCACCCTGGTGTGGACAGACCTGCACGAGGCTCAGGCTTCTTTTTAGGGGTTTCTCTGCTTATTGCAGAGTAACAACAGAGTTAGAAAATCCACAAATTTAGGTCCAGATTGACCCATTTAATAAGAGTGCTCCAACTGAGCCACTTCACCCTAAATTCTTCCATGCTTTGTGCTCCAGTGGCATCAACAGGAACTGTGTGGGGAAAGAGGTTTTGCCTGATGCAAAATGGGGCTAGATTTGGAGGTATGATGTGAATTATCAATATTCCTTCAGCTGGTGCTCACTGCTCAGCCCTGTGGGGAAGGCACCACAGCTCCATCCTCCCATCTGCATCCCTGGCTCATTGCCATCGCTCCTGGACACAGCAGCAACATCGAACAGGAACGGTGATGGGATATCCCAAAGGGATAGGAAAGACATGGCAAAGCCCCAGGGAAACCCCTCCTGCCTCCCCACAGAGCATCCAGCCTGTGCTTCAAAGCAATTACTGGCACGTGGAGCTTTGATTCCCTGTTTGGCTTTCGTGATGCTGAAGCGAGTGCTTGGCAGCAGGAGGAGCAGGGAGATTCCAGGACCTGATTCAACACTCCCTAGTTAAACACTGGACTGCAATCGTGGCCCCAGGCAGAGCCAGGGATATACAAATGACTTTTGCAGGCTGGCTTCATCCTCCTGCTATTGGCTGTCCTCTCATCCTGGATGTTTAATGCATGCAATTCAGAGGGAGGCACGGAGACAGCAAGGGAGAGCCAGACAGATTTACAATATCCAAAAAAAAAGAACAAAAAATAAGGTCATTTGGCTCAGGTTTGGGTGCTCTGGTGCCAGGCAACACAGCAGAGCAGGGCAGCCAAGGCTGAGAGCATCTCCCTCCACTCAGCTCTGTCTGTGCACACACAGGCTGGATGTGATGCCTAGCATGAGATGGAATGGGAAGCACGAGCCTCCCCCTCTGCCTACACAGCCTGACCACGGCAGGACTGACCGCAAAATCAGCTCCAGTGCCCCCTGTCACCTGTCCCCACCCTCCTCCTCCGGCTGCTCTGCTTCCCATTGTCACCTGTGATGGATATGGCAGTTGTGGAATAAAGAAAAGCAATTTTCCCATGTAATTATTTTGCCATATTTCTGGTGAGATTAATTACAGCTATTTGGCTTTGCTCAGCACTCAGTCGAGCTGTGCAGGGCACTCACTCACCATGCCAGAGAGACCTTGGCAAAGGTACCAGAGGGTCCCAGGAGCTGGTCCAGGAGGGACTGATCCACCCCTTTGCTGCTGGCCACGTCCCCCCCTGCCCAGTGGAAATGCCAACAGGCACTCAGTGAAGAAGGAATGCTATCCCACTGAAAATTTGACTCTCTGCATCCAAGGAGGTGGCAATACAATGACATCCAGAAACCACTGCCCCTTCAACATCCCACTGTGTCTGAGACCCCTTTGATCCCACAACTTTGGATCAAAGAGAGGGATCAGCTCTGCACTGATGCACCCATCTCCTGCAAACACACTCCCACCATTCCCAATTGTAGGGAAAATTAAACTCCAGTTCTTTCCCAAACCCATCCAGCCCAGCTGCAGGGGACAGGGGATTGTGAAGCACAGCCATGAGCTCGGAGAAACCATGGCTCTAAATTGTCCCTTTCTAACCCCAAGCTTGTCAGAAGACCTCCTCTCCAACAAGAGAGAGAGAAAATTAAAAGAAAGAACTAAGAAAGAGCAAAGAAAAAGTAGAAATGGCTGAAGAAAGCGTCGTTCACATGTGCAGCTCATGGGTGTTACAAGGTCGGGACTGCAGGGAGAAGGAGGGGAGGGAAAGGAAAAACCATCATCCCTTCTGCAGCAGCCCCTGGACTGTTTTCCCAGCTGGAGCTGGGAGTGGCAGAGCACTGATGGGGTGTGGATGGCCAACAGACACACAAAAAAGTGTGGAAACTTAATATTTGAAAGTCCCTGAAACCTTTGGCAGCAGGGCTGAGTCAAGGCAAGGCCAACACTTGGGAATAGGACCCCATTACTCCCTTGGAAGCATCTCAGGGCACTTGCAAACCCCAACCAGAGTGGGGGCTCTGGGGAAACACCTGCTGTGGAAGGAATCAACTTACAGATGAGATCAGGAGCATCCCTGGCAGGGGAACTGCCAGCACATGAATAAAGCAGTGAGTGCTCCAGCACAGGGAAGACAAGACAGGTGCTCTCTCTAGTCTGTTTATAATCTCTATATTATGGCATTTAGATCTCAGCAAAAGGTTGACTTCAACTCACAGCCTAAATCAGCATCTAAACCAGAAACCCAGGCAAATCCCACCCTCCAAACCCTGCCCTGGGCAGAGCCAGCAGCCAGTGTCCCATGTTCCCGGTGTGTCCCACGTTCCCAGCTCTGGGGTCGTTGCCATGTGCTCAGGGCCTCATTTACTGCTGAAACCTCATCCCTGCAGTTCAAACCCTGAAAAACCTCAGCTATTCCCCGGCTGCTCCAAGGGAAGGCAAATGCTCCAGCAGGCTTGTCAGATAAAGCCCTGCAAATCTCTGGCACGAGGATGTGCTCCCACAGCCCCTCCAAGCTGATGATTAAGGCCAGGGATTGGCAATTAAAGACAGAGTGGCACAAAGCACTGCTTTAAATCTTTTTTCATTTTCAAGAATTTCTTGTGTTTCAAACTGCAGAGAGTTCCCCACTGTCCCATCAAGGTAACGATGATAATGCCCTGATGAGGTCACAATGGGTGTGCATTTCCTACCCTAATTAAGAAAAAAACCCCCATAAGGGTCATTAACCAGCTCCTTGTGGTGAGCCCAGCCCGAGGACACATCCCCAACATCCTCCCTCTGTTTCTGCTGTTTTATTGGAAAGAGCAAATTTAACTATCACAGTCACCAATACACCTTAAACACTCTCAACACCAAAAGCAGCTCCCACTGCTGATGGAATGGGGGTGTTTCTCCACCTTTGAGCCTCTAAGGACAGCAGTGCTGAGCCAGATCTCCAGGATATGTGGCCCCAATCCTATTAGGCCATGCAATCCTTTATTTGCTTGTGTTTGTTTTCCTCCTGTGTCCACTGTTCCTCCCCTCTTCTTATCTTTCCAGACTCAGTTTTTTCCACTGGATTAGTTTCCACTAATGGCTACAAACAGCATCTACCACAACAGGAACCAGAACTCTCCTGGAACCAGAACTCTCCTGGAACCAGGAGCCAGCACTTGGATACAAATCCTGACTTTGCCAGATTGTGGCTTCTTTTCTATTTCTTGCCTCCTCATACAAAAAGATATAATATTTAATATTATACTGCATATAATACATAATGCATGACATCACAGAAAACAAGGAGCCCCTTCACCATCATCCATGGGTTTCTTGGCTCTGTGGATCCAGGACCTGGATGAGGAGGGGACTGGAGTCATTTTCTCCCCATTTTTAATAAAAATATTCCTGTTGTGTAAACACACTGCAAGCCACAGTGTGCACGGTGCCTGTACATTAATTACCATCTAATTAGGGTGTCTTGGAGCAGTTTGTCTCCTGCTCTCTAATGCCCAGCATGGGATGTCTGGAGGATGGATGGTTCAGGTTTTCCAGCCTGTTCCTCCCTCTCTGGGTGCTACTGTGCTTCTCTCTGGAAATCAGGATGCACCGGGGAATGGGAAATGGAAAAGGAGGAAAACACCTCTGGGTCAGCATGAAGGAACCTGACAACACAACCACAAACGGGGGAAGCACTGGTGAGGTTGGAGACAACAGAGGATTCTGCAGGTTGGGGCAAGCTGGGAGGTTTTGACCTCCTGGCTCCCTCCAGGAGGAGGCTCTGAGCACTTCCCAAACCGTGGTGGATTTGGCAGCTCCCACCAGCACCCACATTCCCACACCACGGCTGAAAGCACCGGGAAAGATCCCCCTTCCTGCTCTCCTGAGCCTGTGGTGGCCTCGAGGGTGGCAGGGAGCAGGCTGGGGACAGTGACCCACAGGGGGGGGACAGCGGTTTCCAAAGGCCACTCACCAGGACTGCGGCTTCCTCTTCATGATGCCCTGGCGTCTCCACTGCGAGTGGGGGCTCAGGTGGTACGTGAGCTGCCGGCAGAGCTTCTCCATGGCCCCCAGGGAGTCCCCTTCCTGCAAAGGCAAGGCAAGGACACCAGGTGAGGGGTCTGCAGCGTTGCCATCACACCCAAGGCGTGCTCTGACCCCAGAGAGGGTGGCAAGCCTTAAGGAACTGTGTGTAAAAGTCTGTAAAGGGGAAAAAAAACCCCCTCTGATTGATAAGACATCACACAACTGACATTTTACAGAGATCTGATGGAGATCTTGGGAACAGAGCTCAGCAGAAACTCTCGAAATGTTTATTTTTTAGGGAAAAAAAAAGGGCTTGAAGGAAAATGGGGATTTTGGTGTCCTCTCATTTCCAACTAAAATTTCCACCACAAAGGATACTGGCTCGGGAAAATTTTACCTCTGCTTAAGTTTTGGTTACTAAAAAAAAAAAAAACAAAACAAAATACAACCCCTGGTATCTGTAGTATTGGATCGTGTTTCATTTCGAGATTTCAGGATTTTCTGCATGCTGGGACAAGCTGGGCAGGGCTGATGAGGAAGATACTGAAGAAGATGCTGCTGGGCACCCAATTACTGCTGCCCTCACATCCTCCCTGCCCAAGTGAGCTGTGAGCTCGTGTTTCCTGCAGCCTAATTTATGCAGTGCATTCTCCCCCTCGCCTCCGAGTCAGCAGAGCGGGACCGGCCTTATAAAGACATCATAAATATTGAATTACCAAGGAGCACTTGGGATTTTGACAAATCACCTCTGGGTGTACAGGGAAACAATTACATCAGGTTTTCTCAGGGTGAAAAAAAAAAACACACAACAAACAGGACACAAAGGATGTCTCTACAGATGGTTGGAGCAGAAACACCAGTGCAGGACTTGTGGTTTTTGGCTTCTCTGTTCAATGCACTCTGTGAGAATGAAGCCTTGCCATAGATTGGGATGGTTGATTCCCAGACACATCCAGGTGCCTACGCAGCGACTGCCATTGAATTAAAGCTGATTTAATGCAGGGGTGCTGCTTGCCCGGCTCCATCTGCACCAAAGGCACGCAGTGACAGGAGATTTCAGCAGCTCAGGTGGAAGCTCCAGATCCACAGATCCCAGCAGGGCACGGTGTGTGGAAAACACGGCGTCAGCACGAGCTGGGAACAGCACGAGCCGGGAGCCACCTCCCACCTGAGCTCTGCAGGCGTTCCATGGATGTGCCTCCCCATTCCCAGGAAATGAGGGGTTAAGAGCATCTTTAAACCCATACTTTTCAACACCTCATTTATCACCACGCTCTAAATTGAAACAAGGGGTTTAATCCCTCAGATTTCAGCGGGATGGCAGCCTATGCTGAACCTCGGGCATTGCCCACAGCTCCTCTCCCGACCGGAGACCCTGCAGCAAAAACCTGCCCTGGGCTTGGGGAACCCTGGGAGGCTCAGCCTGGGAAAAAAAAAAATAAATAATGAAAGACAAGGTTTTATTTCATGTTTTCCACTGGAAGATCTGGAAACACATTGCAGTCATTCCTTAATTAAAGCCTCAACACATTTTGGGAAGGCAACAGCGCTTGCCGCTCCCTCCCAGCGCTCTCTGCCAGCAACACCTTCCTGGCTGTGTATCCAGCATCCCCAAAGCGAGATGAAAACACCACGAATTCTGACACCTCCCTATTTTTTCTACCTTTGTGCAATATCCACAGCAAGCTGCCAGGTGCCATCAGCTTTCATTTCATCTATTTTTTATTTTTTTTTCAGCTGTTCTGAAATAGCAGCGTCCACCCTCGGTTCCCATCGCCCAGCCCTCCCTGCATAGCCTGAAAAAAACTCCTGATTGAGAAGGAAACAGTGTGCTAAAATGCTGTGGAGTAAGTACACAGTGCTGACATTCTGTGCTGCAAATTACGTCCAACATTACCCTGAAAGGGACTAATTAATTTGTTTCCAGTATTATCTCCCAACAATTGAACTGCTGGGGAAGTGAAATAATGCTCAAGAGAATGTGGAAAAGAAGCTGAGAAAGTAAAAAATCCAAATTTTTGCTGGTCCAAATATGACAGGACCATCCTGCTTCCACAGGAAGAGGCTTTTCCCCAAGCAGTGGGCTCATACTGCAGCTGCCAGACCTCTGGTGCAGCGGGTCCAGGTGGCTGGTGGAAG
Source organism: Pyrocephalus nanus (assembly GCA_038380795.1). NCBI lineage: Eukaryota > Metazoa > Chordata > Aves > Passeriformes > Tyrannidae > Pyrocephalus > Pyrocephalus nanus. Next base: position 5,352,334 of record CM076281.1, read on the forward strand.
CTCAGACCTGAATTTCACATCAAACTGATTTCTGAGAACTTCAGCCCAAAGAATTCCCCTCAACAGAACCCAGCAAATCGTCCATCAGCACTGACACAGAACAGGGGGGCTCCAAGGGAAGAGGCTACAGCAGAGAAAAGCATTTTAATCCTCTATATCAGCAGCCACAGCCAGCTCATCCTTCCATGGTCATGCCAGACAGACCACTCCTTCAGCCCTTTTTCTTCACAAGCAACTCCCAAACCCTGCACATACAGGGCTCCTTCTATTTTTGAGTTTTAAAACATGATTTAGAGAACATGGTTCCTGCACACACCAACTCATGCATGGTCTGTAGCGAAGTGCTCCACTTAAACACTGGGATAAATAAACTGCTCATTTCAGAGCCCTCCAAAGACACATTATTTCTGCACATCTCATTTCCATCACTGCACTTCACCTGCCCATGGGTGAGACACAAACCTTTCTGCTTCAAAAACCTACATTTTTTTTAGGTTCTTCCCAGAACCTCTGCAATTCCTCCTGGGAGTTTGCAGGAGTCTGCAGAGCAGCCCCAGGTGTGATCCCTGGCACACGAGGGCTGCCCTGGGCTGCACAGAACTCGTGTGCAGCAGGAGGGAGTTTTGCTGGTGCAGTGCCAGAGGCTCCTCGTTCGGTCTAAACAAAAGCTTTTTCACTGTTTACGATCCAAGCCTATCAGGAAATAATTGGAGCTGAGGCACACCCTGGTGGGACTGAGCCCAAGAGACTGTTTGAAAACTGAGTCAGCTGAAAAATCAGCCCAGCTTGCCTGTGTTGGCAAAGTTTTAACCTCACTGTCTGTGGCAGCAGCATCCTCAGCACGATGGAGAAGCCCCAAACCCCGCCGGGCAGGCAGATCCCGCTGCCATCCTGCCCTGCTGCTCGCAGGGATGAACTGCTTCCCACAAAATGAAAAGCACTAGCCAAAAGGCCTTTTGGCCCCATCTACTTCAATCTGGATGACATCACTCAATGCCAGGGCAGTGTAATGCTGGGGTTTTGTGGTCAGAGGGTGCAGGAGTGGCAGGGCAAGACTTCCCTCAACCTGCAGAGCCTGAAACCCACAGCGCTGGGTTCTGGCAAACACCAGGGAAAGGGCAATAATGAAGCACCAGGAGCACGTTGTCCCACCACCAGCCCCAAACTGCAACAGTCATCGTTCCTGAAATAACACACAGGGACGAATCTCTGAAAAAAGCATCACCAGTGACACCACATGAGATCTGGCCCTTCTGTAACACCCACCAGGCCTTCGTGGGCTCGTGCGTGGGAAAAGTGCGTTTGGTGCTCCGGTTTCCAAACTCTGGGAGGAAAACTGCAGGACATTTCAGGGCTGGGGAGATAGGACAGACCACACAGAGAGCTCAGCTTTCCCAGCTGACAGTGCTGCCAGGAAAAAGCCTGTTTCACAGAGCTGGGATGTGCCCTGTCCCTCAGCACCGTGCTCACAGGCCAGCAGATGAACACTGGTAAGATGCTGGTGACGAGCTCAGCTGAGCTCCCCAGAGATCCATCGGCCACACATCCGGAAACATCCATTAGTCCACAAAAAACTCTCAGTGCCCTGGCCTTGCACACACCTGTGCAGATCCTGCACCAACAGAATGCTGTGTCACACAGAGCTGAGCTGCTGTGAGCAGCACCCAGATGGAGCAGGAACATTGTATGGCATTGCCTTCCCTTCCACACATCCTGGCTGCCCAGCTGGAAAGCTCTGAGGAGAAGATGTGAGCATTTCCCACAGCACCCTGGCTCTCAGCAAGGCTCAGGGAGACCACGAAGCACGAGCCCAGGTGGTGCAAGACTCAGCTCAGGGAAGCAGTTTTGGGACAATATTTTGGTTTCTATTCAACTGTGTCCCCCCCCCCCCCCCAAGCTGGCAGGGACTGAGCACAGCTCCCAACCACCAGACACGAGGCAAAGCCTGGAGTGGAGGGGGGATGTGGGGAAAACTGAGAGCAGAGGCTCTGCCCTGCAAAGGGCCCCTTTCCCCATCATCCTCCTCTGCCTTCGCCTGCCCTGGAGAACCAAAGGGCTGCTCAGCGCTGGGAGGAGCCCCGAGATTCATGAGATTTTAATCCCTTAACAGATTTCAGCTGGGACAGGGATTCATGGCACATGCCCCATCTGCAATCCGCCCCCAGCCAGCGGGATCCTGTTCAACGGGAGAACGAGGGGGAGCGGCACGAGCTGAACCTCATCTGTCCCCACGGAGAAAGGGGGTGCCCCAGGCATGTCCTGGGGACCACCAGGGCCCTGCTGCTGGCTCCAGCCCTGGAAGGGGACCTCTGGGTGAAGGGCTGGAGCTCTGGATGAGGAAACGGGAATCAGACAAACCCCAGGGATAAGGGAGAGCAGGTGGAGCCCAAAAGGCAGGATCACCACGCTGTGTCCTGCCAAACCTGCCCTGGTTTCTGCAGGGGGATCAGTTTTATCCTCTCTGATGGTCTGAAATGTGGTGGAGAGGGGAAGCCATTCAGCCTCCACCCCCACCCCACGCCAGACCCCGGGGCTGAGGCATCGCCCAGCATCTGCACACCACCTTTAACCACAGATGAGCCACCCTTGGACACGTTCCTCGCTCTGCCAGAGAGGGAGGGAGTAATTGGAAGCAGAGGGATTACACCATGGGAAAGCAAACACGGGATGAACAGGATCGTGGTTCCACTGGGATAAACAACCCCGGCGTCACTGCCGGCCCTCCTCGCCATCACCACGAGGCAACAACTCCTGGGCGAGGCAAGACGTGAAGGTTTGGGTTCACAAACTGCTCCAAAAAGAAGCAGCCAAAGAGCTGGGAGGAGGACACAGGGAAAACCTCGTGATGAAGATGTTATTGCAAATTAATTTGTTTTCATTAAGAAATTAATCACCCGCTCCTCCTCCTCCAGCAGCGGAATCCCTGGTGATGTGTAGAGCCCTGGGGGGGCTGCACTGGGGCCAAACATCGTGTAAAATAGGCCAGTGTTAATGATTAAAGAGCCCTGGTGAAGAATTCCTGCTGCAGCACAGCAGGGGATTGACCCAAATTAGAACAATTAGCCATTGTCTGCAGGCAGAGGAAGCGACAGGTTTTTTTTGTGTCATTACACAGTCCCACATTTCTGTCACTCACAATCAATCCCGGGAAAATGAGGAAAAAAAAGTGCTGTCCTGCAAATCTTAACACACAAGAACTTCCACACTGGCCCTCCCCAATCGTGATTTTGATTTAACTAAAAATATTCCCCCCCCCCCCTTTTTGGTTTCTTTTTAAAAAGTTTTCAAACTTGCAGCATCACTTCCTGGATGCTGCAGGATTTGCAGCTGCTGCTCTGATGCACAAGAAGTTCTGTCCAGGCATAAACTATTACAGCCACAAGCCAAGGAAACTGCACTCACTCATCCTGGGAGCACCATTCCTACATGTGAAATATTGGGTGTGGATACCCCTTCCTTTTGCTTTCCATACAGCTCAGTAGAGGGCAAACCTTAAAACATGACCTAGTTCACTAGAACATGACCTATTTCACACAAAAAATACAGAGAATGATAGATTTCCTTCCAAATCCTCCTCGTTATTTTTTTTTCTTTGTGTCTTGGGTGATTAGCTAGGACAAAAGGATAATAGTTCAGACTATTAAGCAAAAAAGCCCAAACAGCTGAGAGACAAGAAAACCCCATGTTCACAATGATAAATGGAGTTATTACACGGTTAAACAAAGGCACAGAACAGTGAGAGATGCTCTGGGAAGCCCTAGGACAGATCATCCTCAATGGCTTTAATGTGTACCAAGTCAGTTCTTAAAAAATCAGCGAGAAGCAAAAGAGAGCAAATCCCCAGCAACCTGTGCTGGTGTAGGGACAGAGTTTGGGAAGGGTGACAACAAAATGAAGAGGAAACGTTGCCTCAGCACTGTGAAATGGCCCCACATGTGAAGATTCACATGCTGTGAGATCCCTAACACATCCTAAAGCTGATGGGACACAGGGACCTTCCAAAGACCTGCTGGGAAGGTGGCAGGAGAAGGCACAGGGACACATCACAGGGATGAGCCCTGTTTGCCACCCACCAGCGTGGAGCAGATGAACCCCCTCCACAACCCAGGTCAACACAGTGGCTGGAGAAAGCTCTGCCCACCCAAAACCTGCAGCTGTTCCTGTGGCCCCCCAAATGTCTTTCCCTGGCTTGCTGGCTCCAGAACTGCATCCCACTCCCCGGCCTGGGCCCTGGCGCTGAGCGGAATCCCAATTTACGACGCCTTCCCTTTTGATGTTGTCACGGGGAGCTGAAATCATCTAATGGGCTTGCTGGTTTTCTTTTTATTCTTCCCTTTCTTCTTTTTTTTTTTTTTTTTTTTTTTTTTTCCCCTCCTCCCCCTTTGCTTTCAAAGCCTGGGGCTGAACTGCAGCCTATTGTTGCCTGCAGACATCTGTGCTGCAGCCCCCTCGAGCTGTCCTCCTCCTGTGAGACCGGGAGCTGAGGAGGTAGGAGAGGCTTTGAATCCACCATTCCTGCCTCACTGAAGGCCTAAAACATTGCAGTACCTTCCAACCCCATCCAGGGGTGCAGGGGAGGATCCACAGCAGCAGGAAATCCCTCTTGCTGCGTGGCTGAATTCCTTGGGCAAGGCATGAAAAAAATCCCCCCCGTGCTGGTAGGGAAGGGCTCTCCAGGGAGGTGTCCTTAAAATATCACCAGAAGGGCTTTGCAATTCCCTCTCCATCGTTACAGGCTCCTCTGGGAAGAGAATGCAGCGTGTGGGCAATGAGTGATGAGGTGGCTGATGCCCAAAGGCAAGCAGATATTGGCACAGTGGATGGAAGTGATGCATCTCATCCACATGGAGGAAAACTAAATCCAAGTCAAGTGCCAATATGGCTTTAGATGGGCCCATCTGACCACCCAACACCAGCGTGCAGAACTCCTTCTGAAAACAAATCACGTCTGTTTTAATTCAAATTAGAGGAGGGATGGAATAAATTTAATAAAGGCCATTTTAATAACAGTGAGGTTGTTCCCAGAGGGCTTCACTGCAATTGAGGTAATTCCACTTGATTTTTCCTGAGTTTCTCCAGGTACACAGCCACGAGGCCAAATACCACCTCTTCCTCCCCCTGCTCAAGATTAGGGCCAAGCCCTCACTGGCAGCAGAGACACCCTGATGGCTTTTGTGAGGGAAGGATGTGCCCCAGGATTAATTCACACCATGAAATGGCCAAAAAAAAAGAGCAGCTGGTCCTGGAAGAGAATGAAGGTCTCTTATAGGAGAAGAGGCACTTGGCTTCTTACAGGAAAAAAGCATTTTTTTGGCATGGGAAGTTCAGCTTTGGGCTTGGTGACCCCTGTCTCAGCAGGGCTCCTGCAGTGAGCTCAGGACAGCTCAGGGCCTGCTGGAAGCAGCACTCCCCATCTGCTCTGATGAAAGGCCAAAGTGTGAGGCCTTGGACTCAGTGCTGACACACCACAATGAACAGCCATGTACAACGGGGCTTATCGAGAGAGCCAGAAGTGCGAGATGAATGGGATCTGCAGCAACTCAGGAAGTTGTTCAAAAGGATCCTGGAGTAATATTGCACTTGGACTTCAGAGAAGCAATTAAAGAAGGCAATAAAATTCGAGGTGATAGATGGCCCCGAGGGGGGACGCGTAAGATAAAGGGAAATTGCAAAAAAGAATATAAAACTCTTCTGTGAGAGCTACTGGAGGGTGCCCAGCTCAGCTTCCACAGCTGGGGAGGAGGCCTTTGAGCAGCATCACTCCAACACGTGCTCCTGACAGGCACAGCAAGGTCCTCAGCCACATAAATTGGGCCCACTTGAGTGCTGTAAACAAAGCCACTAATGGGGAGGCCATTCAGATGCCGCTGTTCATTCCTGGAAAGGTCACTGGACCATCCTTTTGATGGCAGATGCATCTGTACCCTCCTGACAGACACGGGGAGCTGTCACAAAACAAAGAGAGCAGCTAAAAATCCAGAAGAGCCCTTCATCACCCTGGAAATGTCTCAGCAAACAATTGACTGGTGAGTTAATCATTGCAGCTGGTGCAGAACAGCAAAGAGAAAAACACCCAAGGTGCTGCTGGCGGGGCTGAGAACGGGAAAGGGGGACAGAGGTGTCAACCTCTACCGCCTGCTGAAGTCGGTGTGTTCAGTGGGTGATGGCACTCACCCTCCTCCCCTACACACACAGACAGGGAGGATTGATGTCAGAGCCTTGGGGGCTGCAGAACCCACGGGCAGCTCCTCCCCAGGGGGTTCAGAGCTCCCCACCACTCCCTGTGGCTGGCCAAGAGCAGTTTGCAGGCGAAGCTCCATCGTGTTTTGGCAGACAGCACCATCCCTTGCCTAAGGCTGCAGAAATCCTCTGCCCCCTGAGGGGCTCCTCTGTTTACTTCTCAGCATCTGCTCAGGGGTGGAGTGATGGGGGCACAGAGCATGGTGTCTGATGCCTCCCACCATCCTGCCTTGAGCCAGCCTGGCTCTTCAGCCAGGCCCTGCCTCAGCCAGCTCTGCAGGAGCTGGAATTGCTTGGGAAACATCCCACTTGGAACTGCAGGTCCCAGCCCAGCACCTGCCCTTGCTCCTAAAGCAGGAACCTCTCACTGTCCTCTGCACCCTCCTCCCCCCAGGGTTAAACCAGACGTGGATTATTTGGTTATTTATGTCCCAGGCAGAGACTTTCCCAGCCCAGCAAGTCCCCTGCAGAGCCCGTGTCCAGCTGCACTGCCCCAGATCCCACGGGAAGCAAACCCCGGCCCAGCCTGTTCTTGCTGCTGGAGGAGACCAGGAGCATCCCTGGGATACTGCTGCAAATATTTCTGTCATTCCCTGGAGGCTCTCAGCCCCTCACCACAGCCCTGGGAGTCTCATGATGTGCATGAGAGCCTGGGGAGGGGCAGGAGCAGCCCCCTCACATCAGTCCCTGTTGTTCGCTGCAGATGTGAATCCTGGGGCAAGGGCGTAACCCTCAGAGCAACGCTCATCTCCAGCTCATTAACCACTGTGGGGCCCTCGTAGGTACGAGGGAACTGGGGATTTTCCTTTTTTTTTTGAAGGAAAAAGATAAGATCACAGTAAGGAAGCAGCAGTCGGCAGCATCCAAGCTCTCCCAGCAACAGCTCAGGGAAGGAGTGGGGTCACTTCATCTCATGCTCCAAGCAGATGTGAAACTGTGGATGCAGACACAAGAGCTGCACTGGGGGTTTCCTGGAAGGATGGAAGGCAAGGAGAAAAAGGGAAGTGACAGAGAAATTGGGAGGATTAGCAAATTACCCTATGATTGCAAAACTCTTTGAAGATGGAAAGGGTGGGATAAAGCTCTTACCCAAATCCCCAAATATCCCAAACTGTGAGATAATCACTTGCTGGACTTTGACCAGAAATCACAGTCCCTGCCATCTAGGAAGAGCAATCACTGAAAATCCTCCTGGCACCTTCCCTATCTACAAGAACTCGTCTCTTTGCTTCTCTTCATTCCTTTTTTTCCTACTAGAGATGGGGCAGATGCATCCCCACAGGAAGGATCAATCACATGGTGATTCCCAGGGAAAGCAGGGCACATTTTACATCTGGAACTCTGAGCACCTCCCAGCCAAACCGAGGGCATGCACAGCTGCCCCTGCAAGGTGACTGTGCTGGGAGCTGCCAAGGCAAGAGCCTGGAGACCAACAGCAAAGGGACAAACTTCTCCTTGCTCCCAGAAATAGCCTGAAGCATCTGTCAAGACAGCTGTGATGCTGCAGACAGGCTAAATGCCAGTAACTCTTCAAATTCCGGGATTTGTGCTAGAAATGAGAGGGCTTCCAAGAGCCAGAGGTGGGGTTTTTTCAGCCAGGTGAGTTCAGTGTTGTGCACAACCTTTCCCAAACCCAGGCATCGCTTTTCCCTGCTGGGAAATGCTGGCAGGGCTCTTTCCCTTTCTCAAACAGGGCTTGGGGAACCAGAAGGAAAGGGCACAGGGAGCTGTTTGGCAGTAACACACCTGTGAGTTAGGCTAGAAACAGATCCTGAAACACCCACCCAAGTGCCAGCTCTGCCCTCCAGCCATCCCACAGGACAGGTCCCAGCCACCCACTCCTCAGCACTCCAGGTAAATAAACAACACTCCTGCCAGGAGGCAGGGAATCAATATGCTTCCTTCCTTTGTGGTAAATTATGTTCTGATTAAAAGCTAAACGAGCTGAACTCAAACGTCAGTTACCACCAGAAAACATCAATAAAATATGTTGTTACTGTTTAATGAGGTACCTGCTTCTTCATCCGTCCTTTCTTTCCCCTTGGGGACACTTGGAGAGCCTGTGGGTGAAAAGGTCCTTAGGAAAGATCCAAAGCTAAAGTGGCAACTACAGCCTCACCCACAGACTCTTCTTTACCCCCACTGTAAGCCCAGGATAACCACGAGATGCCTTTTCCTGCTCTTGTTTTCATCATCTTCTCCAGCCCCGACCTGCGTGACGATGCTCGTCGCTGACAACCGGTGTCACCAAGACTCTCCCAACTGCTTGGCAGGAACGGGGAAGGCTGAGCACGCAGCTCTCCACGCGTCACTCGCTGCGTGATGTGGCACCTGACATTTTGGAGGCCCTGCAAAATCCATCTCCCAGCCGATAAAATCCGCCCTGCGGCATTTCAGGGGGGTTTGCAGATGGTTAGGAAAGGTCGTCCTGTTATTATGGGAACCAAGCACAAGGGCCTGGCAGTTCTGCCAGCTGGCACTGGGATTTTGGGCTTAAGCAACCCCAAAAAGAGAGAAAAAGAAGTTTGATAAAAGTCACCTTGGCCACACTGGAGTGGTTAATGATAGAAGTCACCTTGGAGCGGTGAACGGCTGGACTCGATGATCTTGAAGGTCTTTTCCGACATAAATGATTTTATGATCAGACTGTGATTCACTGCTCGACACCCCCACACTCAGACTGAGTGCTAGGGGGCACATTTATCAGGCTGGGAGGGATAAGGACAGCAGGGGCTTCCTTGCACCCCCCATGGTTTGGATAAGGAGGCTGAGGCTCATCCCTTTTCCACCCACAGTCCATTAAGTTGTCGGCAGTGGCACCATCACAGCCCATCTAGACCTCACCATTATTCCCTTTTAGGCTTAATACTTTAAAAACCTGCAAAGTGCAATTTTCCCCTGTTGCCAGCCCAGGCACTCTGCTCAGCTTTGGCTCTCACACAGGGGATTGAGGGAACATCTCTCTTTTTCAAAGGAGATGAGCAGGGAGCCTGGCACGTTAAGTGAGCAAAGAACCAGAGTTGTCATTAGTGGGGTCTGAGCTTTGCAGCCTCTTTCGTACTTCAGGACATCTTAATGTATCACAGATGTCTTAAATATCCATAAAGAGTGATCTTCACACTCGGAGCAAGCCAAAAAGCCCCCAGAAAGAGCCATAAATACAGAATCGAATTAGTTGAATCCCCATCATCCCCCTTTGCTTTTCTAACAGATATTTGGGGGGTTTAGAGGGATTTTACTCATAAATCAGCCTCCTTTTAGGATGTTTCTTAAAGCAAAGAATAAGTCATACTCAGTGCTCTCACAGCACTTTGCATCTGCAATCAAGATGTGTCAGATTTTCCTTGCACATCTCCCAGCAAGAGGGAAAGGTAAGAAACTCTCTGAGGATGACAAGCTCTCCTGACACCCTGTGCCAGAGTGTCCCTCAACAAGCCATCACTTCATACCTGCAATTTCAGCTCAGACTGCTGTAAAAGCCAGTTGGATGTCAGAAGCTTGGAATGATAATTTGAATTCAAGATCAAATAACAGCACACATGACAGAGGAGCTGGATTATGTGCTTGGTTTGGGGATAAAGGCACCGAGCTGCTGGTCATGATGCCTTGACTACATTCACCTTTATAAACTGAGTTTATTAATACAGTTCTAGCCATGTGTTACAGCACACAGGATAAATAAGAGGGAAAAAAAAGCTCATTTTAGCTTCGGTGCAGCTCCATCAGAAATAACAGATTTGAAAAATTCAGGGCATAAAAACTCCAACATCATTTGTAAGTTAAGTCCTTACACCACGGGGCTGAAGAAGGGATAGAAATAGATTATTTCATCCAGATCACAGTAACCAATTTTTCTTTCCATATTTTCTTCCTTTCACGGGTGACAATTCATGTAATCAAACCCATTCTGCAAACCTGATCAATTTAGAGCTCATACAGGAAAAGGCATCCCAGCCAGGGATGTGGCTAAGCACATATTGCTCAAATGACACAGAAGTGAACAGGAATATGGATCTTCAACCCACCCAGAGCTACACAGGCAAAACCCACTTTGCTTCCAGTCACTTCTCCAGCTACACCAACTGCTTAGAAGTGGTTTTAAATACCCTCCCCTAACCCATTGCTGTCACCACAGATCTTGAAATGCTAGGAATTTTGGTGGGCAGGCTGTGGACTGTGTTCCCTGCTGTGCACAGCTCCCACTCCGAGGTGTCTGCCCACATCTGACCCTCTGTGTGTGAACAAGATCACGTCTTTCAACTGGTGCCTTGGAGGAGCTGCTGCCTCCAGAGGTGCAGGCACCAAAGCTGGGCTTTGCTAAACTGCCCTGCCAGCCCTTCCCTGGCCACTGAGCAGCAGAAAAGCCTTCCTTCAGGGAAGGCAGCAGGATGGGGGTCAGCAAAGCCAAAATCTCACTGGGTATTTACTCTGGGCAGCCTTCAGGGCTTGGAGGAGCTTCCAGCAGTACATCCCCAGGCCAGCAAGAGCTGCTGCAATCAAACAGCCCAAGGTCACAAGGCCAAAGAGCAGCCTTTGCCCAAGGCTTGACTTTCTCCTCTCCCCCAGCTCTACTCAGTGCTTCTCCCAAATCCAGTCCTCAAGCTGGAGGAAATCCTGACTCCCCCCTCCATCATGGCCATCAGTCATCCATACATGTGGCTTTGGTGTGTGGAAAAAGAAACTGGTTTAATTTTCCAATAGTTTACAGCCAGATATTCCCGCTGGCAAGCAGGCCTGTGAATTTTTTACAGGGGCCCTTTGCTCCTGACACGTTTGTGTTTTCAGCTCCTCCCCGCTGGAGACCGGAGCGGCCACAGCAAAGACAGGGGGCATGGTGGCTGCTCCATCCCACGCCACGTGGCTTTGCTGAAGCATTTTGTCCCCTTTGGCCTGACCATGGGGACAGACAGACACTGCCCTGGGGGCTGCACCAGCAGCACCCACTGCCTCCTCACCCCAGCACGGGTTTTGGAAGGGGGTGTTTGCAGGCTGAGCTGCTCTCCTAGGAACACCCCTGGCACCTTTCCATGGGGCTGGCACTGGAGAGGGGCAGGAGGATAAAAGACTGCCCCAAGGTCATGGGCATGGGGAAGAAAACACTTGCTCAAATGTCTTTGATCCAACGCAAACACCCCGTTGAACCGACATCGGAAAACTCGCTGCGCAACGTGAGAGTTTCCTGAAGAGCAAAACGGCCTCTTCCCAGGTGTGAGGAAGCCCAGAGCTTGACAACAGCTGAATAAGGTGACAGATACCAAGGGCAGCATCTATGGCCACCACTCAGCACCATGCTGAAATGCAACAGCAGCTTTTATTCCACCCAAAAGCTCCCCTGTCAGAGAGCTGGGCAGTTGCTCCATCAGCGTGTCCGGAGACGCTGCATGGCCGTGCTGCAGGCACATCCCAGCCCCTCCAGGAAGGGGTACTCAAGGCATCCAGGCTTGATTGAACTGCATTATACATCAGTAAGTAGGGATGGGACCAAATCCAGAGCCTGACTTCCAAATGATCTGGAAAAGATCTTTCAAGGGCCTCGGGCAAGGCTGGGATCTCAGCGGGGTCTGGGAGACACCATCCAGCCTGTGACGTCCATGCAAAAGCTCACCCAAATGATTTCCACACTCAGGGCTCATTCACAGCAATCCAGGCTCCTCCAGCACAAGTTCAATTTTCTGCCTTGCTGCAAGGTTTGGATTTACTGGCTGGAATCAGCCACGGAGCTGTGCTGAGCCACAGCCACGTTGGAGAGCCCAGGCTGACTTTTTTCTGGCCATCCAGACCAGGCCGTGTTTACACAGAGCCTGGAAAAACGACTCAACTCTTATTTTAGCTCAGAGGAGAGACCAAGGGGTCACCTTTAAGCTAAGGGTGGTATAAATAGAAGCTGTGTAAAAAAGCAATGTACAGAAAGTCAGGGAAGTGCTCAGTGCTCTCTCCAGGAGGGAGGAGGAAAGACAGACCCCATAACCCTGAGCAGGTTAAGAGGGACCAGGGTCCAGATCAGCCCCATCTCTCCCACCTCCATATGGATGAGGGCAAGGTCACAACTGCCTCAATCTACATGTTTATGTGTATTTGTGCCACAGGATGCAGAGACATTCCTTTGGCAGGCAGAGCAAAAGCCCAAACTTCTGCAACACTCCTGGCCCTGAGCTCTCTCCTGCTCTCAGACGTCACTGCCAAGTCTCTGTCAAAGAAACTGCAGGGAAGGAAAGAGATCTGTGCAAAAAGAGGACTGGGGGATGGAAAATAACCCAGGTGACTAAAGCATGCAGGTTTCTGGGGACTTAAAGAAAATCAGTGAGGGAGACTCCACACCCTCTCTGGGCAATCTGTTCCAGTGCGTGGTCACTGCACAATAAAGAAATTCTTCCTCCTATTCAGGCAGAACTTCCTGTGCATCAGATTCTGTCCATTCCCTCTTGTCCCATTGCTGGGCACCTCCAAGCACAGCCTGGTCCCTCCTCTGACACCTCCCTGCAGATGCTGACAGACACTGATGAAGTCTCCTCTCAGCGTCTCTTCCCGAGGCTGAACAGGCCCAGCTCTCCCAGCCTTTGCTAAGGGAGATGCTCCAGTCCCTTCACCATCTTTGTCACTCTCTGCTCCAGGAGCTCCACATCTCTCCTGTCCCGAGGATTCCAGAACCGGACACAGCACTCCAGATGTGCCTCACCAGGGCTGAGAGGAGGAAATCACAGATTGCTGGACGCCCACCCGATTCGGGATGAGGAGTTTGCATCTCCGTGCTGACACTGGCACCGGCTCCTCCACGGCACGGAGTGCCAAAAGAAACAGGGAGAGATGCAAAAGCAGGCACTTGGTGGTGGAGCAGCTCAGCACTGCACGGAGTGGCCTGGGGCTGTTTTTATGAGGAGTGCAGAGCACACACTTGGCCAGGGCTCACTGTCAGACTCCCAGGGCAAGACGTGGAGGAGAAACCAGCTTAGTCACGATGCTTTGGAAAAGGGCAACCCCAGCGGGGGGACGGGGCCTCTCTGCCTGGAAACACACCCCGCAAAAGAGGTTTCTCTGGTTTCCCACCTCACTGCCCCATGAGGGAGGAGAAAGGAAAGGGTCTTATTCTCCAGAAGAAGAGGGAAAGGGATCTGTGAGTATCCTTGCACAGGTTTAGCTACACAGCACAGGGATGTGTCTGTACCCTGAGCTCATGCTGTAGGATATGGGGCAGTCAAGAGAGGGAGATTTGGGTCCCTGATGTCCCCTGCACGCTGCAGCACCCCCTCCACCCTCCCCAGCATGAACCAGAGAGTTTCATCAAGCACTTCCAGAGCCAGTTTCACACCGTGGCCCAGGCAGGTGCACCCTGAGCACCGCCACGGCTTTTCCTTACAACATTAAAAAAAAAAAAAAATCTTTAAATGTCTCAAAAAAGCAATTTCCCTCATTTTTAAATACTGGTGGAGGCTATTATTAAGTAAAACATCCCCAAGAAGCAGCAGTGAATGACTCCATCCCTTCATACACTCACACAGAAAGTTAAAGACCCATTATTAGCAGCAAGCACAGGAGAGCGATGCCTGCAGGTCCCAGTTCAGCCCCCTGACCCATCACACTGGGCACATCACACCTGTGGATGGTCCCTTCCCAAGAAGAGCTTAAAAATGCCACAGGAAAGTCAAAAGGAGGCACGAGATGGGCAAAAGCCTTGAGTTCAGCAACAGAGATAAAGAGAGATGAGCCAGCTCCAAGTTTGCTGAGTCAGAAGGGAAAAACAACCCCCTCTCCAACAAAATCCAAGGATAGAGAGAACAACAAATGTGCTTATTGCACTGACAGTATTGATTATTTAAAAAAAAAACTGGGGAAAGAAATCTTAAATATCCAAGCAGCCAGTGTCCCCCATGCAAAGTCCCATTTACCTTGGAATGGAGGGAGCCAGCCCAGGATTTTCCAAAGCCCTTTTGCTGCTAGAGCTGCCAGGGGGCAAATGGGGCTGATCGTTTTAGAAATCCACATCTGCCCAGGGCTGCACTCACAGGGAGACCTGCTCATGGCAGAGCCCGAACAGCAGCCCAGGGAGGCTGTGCTTTTTTGGAAAGCTGGCCTTGAAGGCACAGCCAAGGACTCTGTTGTCATTTGGGGTGTGATAAATACCACACGGGGCGAGGAATGCTCCGTTCTCCTCAGCAGGAAGGGAGCATTCCTGATGGGGCACAGTCTCTAAACCACAGAGTGGCAGAAAGCAGAAATAACTTGCAAACCAAGTGCTAACCCAACATCAGGTGAATGTCACTCGGGCAGCTGGAAAGCCCAACACTCTGCAATCAAACCACGATCTCCAAGGAAATCCTCTTGGTCCCAAGACACACAAGCACTGCAGTAACCACGAGGCTTTTTCCCTGGCACTCAGAAGCTCCCAGCAGTCTCCCAAGCCAGCAGGGTCATGGAATTGTGAGGAGAGCACGGTACCTACCGGTTTGGGGCAGTGGATGTATCTGGCCAGGCTGATGATCAAGTCATGTGTGATTGGATCCACCAGGTTCCGAAAGCTGGCGTATCGATAGAGCACATCGTCCAGAGAGGTCGACTCCATCCCTAAATCCTGCAGGAAACAGGGCAAAGGAGCAGTGTTAGATGTGCTACAAATGCCAGCACTAGTGTGGATCTTAAAATTATCCCATACTGATGGTGCCCGTGGAGAAGCCAAGAAGAAAGTGACTCCCACCACCAGCCAACAGGAGGAAGGGACACGTGAGCACGTCACCCTGGGGAAAGCTGCACTCCTGTCCCGTATCTGCCCTGCAAAGAGGCATTAGGGGGGCAGGATGAACACCCTCATGCGAATAATAAATCCACACAAGCCATAAATAAATAACAAAATCCAAACAAGCCATAAATCCACGGAGCTAACAGTACACTTGCAACAGAGTCAACCCAGAGAGGACTCCAGAGAAGGTGACAGATCGAACAACACAAATCTGCAGCTGGAGAGTAAACATAGCATAGGTGTGTTCTGAGTCTGCTGTGCACAGGGAGGAAAGAATGAGCCTAACATTGCAGCAATGGAAGCAGGAGGATAAACTGCAGTGGGGGAAGAACAAAGTACTGGACCAGAATGACCAGGGAAGGGGTGGAAGCTCTGCCATTGGAAACTGGACAAGGTTGTGTCAGGGGCAGTTCAGATCAAGCTGATCCTGGCCCTAGAGATGGATCAGACCTTCTGAGGTGCCTTCCAAGACTATTTTCTATGATTTGCAATTCTTAGACATAATAATTTGAGGAATTTTGGCAGAGAACTCATCGTTCTATGAAATATGTTGGAGTCTGTCCTGAGCTCAGGAGATGCTCCAGCCCCAACAAACCGAACCACAGCACACAGGAAGGCACACTGGTCATAGGTGTTTGTTGATGCTCTGTGACTTCAGACAGGCTGAAAACAACCATCTTCACTTAAAAAAAAACCCAACTGTGCCTTCAGACACTGCCTGCAGCAGCCAGAGGGATCTCACATTACCTGCAATTACAGCTCACGGCCACAAACGAGGTGGCAAGTCTTTATCACTCTGGTTTCCTTGGTATTTTTAGGATCACCCCCACAGCACTGACTGAGTTAACACCAGCTTTGCCAGCTCCTTGACTGTAAACATGTCATTTAGGAAAAAAAGAGCCGAGGCAGTTAAAAACCACCCGTGTGAGGCTGCTCTCCCTTGCCAGGAGCACCGAAAAAGCCTCAAAACAACAAATCCAATTGGCCACAAAACCCAACCAGCCAACCTGCCCACTGAGAGCAAACATGCCCAGCTGGAAAATTTAAGTGGCCACACTGATTTATGGTCTATCTCGTGGCTTCTGCCCAGTTGGCACTTTATAAAAGTGAACTCAGTGGGCAGATGCAGGGCTCAGCTGAGCACTGTGCTCACTGGGGCAGCCAGGCCAGCCCACCAAGGCTGGGTTTGACCAGGCTGGAAGAAACTACCAACTCATTTGTTCAAGGTCATCTTCACCCTCCTGCGTTTCAGCACCGTGTGGATCTGCAGGTGGCTGAGCAGAACTGGAGCTTGGGTTCCTCTGCAAGAGGAACAACAGGGAAAACAGAAATTGGGCAGGTGATGGAGGGCAGGGAGATGCCCAAAGGTAACTCCCTCTCTCTCAGGAGGAGACACCAAACAGCAGTGTGGGTGTCACCTTTCCAGTCTGGTAAAGTTCAACATTAGGATTTACCAAACATCAGCTAAGAGCTGGATTTGACCCATGGTCATCTGGCATCACTGGCAAACACCACACATCACCAAAGGAGCCAGGCTGGGGACCTGGTAAAGGTAACCCTGCACACTCAGCTCACTGGGACCTTTCAGGATCAAACCAGGTCTAGCATCCTGCCAATTCTCTGTAAGCATCTCAAAACTCTTGACAATTTTCTCTTAAGCTAAAATGAAAATGGAGAGCTAATAAATCAGAGAATTTCTCCTCCTATCTCCTGGGAGAACTTACATTTTTCACATGAAGTATTCCCTCCTCCCTCCTGGTACGCATTTTTCCTGCACAGATGTCTTTCTCAGCTGCTCCCTAAATCTCTCTGCCACACCAGCATTGTCTCTTTTCCACCACATGCAATATTTTAGAGCCACTCAAGGCTGAAACTTGTTCGAGGCCAAGTGATGAGCTCATCTGCAATTTAATAACTTAACACCAGTTCATGCTGTCAGCAGCAAATCACAAATCTCTGGCTTTGGAGAAAACGCCCAGCATCTGGCTCCAGTCACTTGGGGTTTTTTCAGCACGTTCCCTTTTCCCAGGGGGTTTTACCTGGATAGCAAGTGCAACTTTGAAATAGGAAGGGTGTCAGTAAAGGCTGGAGGGGTGTTCTTCTAGAGTGCACCCAAAAACCTGCAGCCTGAGCTGGTTTGTGCTCGTGCAGCAGGAGGAGGGGAACATCTCTGCAGGTAGTGACAGGACAAGGGGGAATGGCTTCAAACTGACAGTCACCCATCACCTCCCTGCAATTTATCTCATTTCTTTCCAGCTTTGGCAGGCTGAGAGGAAGCCAAACCACTCGGCTCTCCTTGGGGATGGTTTATCCACTGGAAGGAAAAGTTGAATTCACCACCAACCAGTTGCATTCAGCCTCCACAGGAGGAGTCTCTCTGTCAATGCAGCAATGTAAAGCTATTACATTCTAAAAAAAGACACACACACAAAGACCTCAACCAAAAAAACCCCAACAACTCCCCCCCTCAGTGAATTAGAAATTTATATCAAAGAAATCCAGCAGAAGAATGTGATGCCTCCCTTCAGAAGCCAGCAATAGAAACTTCCCAGCCACAGCCAAGAAAGGCGTAAGAGAATCCAATTATTTCTGAAAACCACCAAGCCAAGTGAGAGCCCAGGCACAGTCAGTCCTGTTGCTCTGCAGAACCGATGCTGTGCTCAACCTGGGTCCCTTTTGCAAGCAACACCCACAAAACCAACCCAAAGAGACCCCAAAACAAGCCCAAACTCAGTGCCCAGCATCGACTCTCCAGGCCGACACGACCCAAGCAATGCAAGGGAGACATCTGGGAGCTGTACCCCCAGCTTATCTTTCCTTAATACCAGGTAAAACAATGTTATTCCCCTTCTGCTGCCTGCCAAAAACAGCAGCACAACAGCTGCCAGTCGAGCAACCAGATTCTGAAGCTCCAAGTTGTGTTTCCATGAGATACAGCATCGTGTAAAGCTCCCCTAAGCCACACAGAGCCATAATCGACGGAAGCCGAGCCCATTTTCGCTTATTAAACTATTTATCATTGCAAATTGAATTGTAATTAGAGGCAAATCCAGCAGGTCCATGTGAGAAGTCATATGAGAAGGCAGGTTATGCTGTTGCTGCTTTCACTAACAGGGAGCAAATGCAGTTACCGGCCGCCCAAATGAGGTTACTGTGCAAAACACCACCCCGACCTCCTGCCATCAGGGCTGCTCATAAATATTCCAATATCTGCTCTTTCGGCCAGCACCTCTTCCAAAACCTCTTCTTATCTCCCCTAATAGCCAGGGCAGCACAACGAATCTCCAAGCGGGGAGGTTGGTGCGATAAACAAGGATAGGGCGTGGAAGTGAAGAGAAGGAATAACATTGCCTGCCATCAATCATCTGCAGCAACTGATCTGGGAAGGATGACTTCACGAGGTGAGCATTAGCTGTGTGGTGAGTAAGGTCAGCCTGGAGACGGGCGTGGGAGATGTGACTCAATGTTCAGCACAGCGTGGGCCGCTCGGAGGCTGCGGACGGGGTTGTTTGTCTGCACGGAGCACACGCTCAGCTGCTCAACCCCCCCTTCAGCCTGGGCAAGCCCCCCCCTTGAAAACAAGCAGGCAAATTGCCTTTGATCTTTAGGATGTTGGGCTCCATTCCAACCCTGCCATGTCTGGTGGACTTCTGAGGTTAGTAAGTCGCTGTAAAATTGGTATTTATGGGTGTACCTGGTTGGGCACGGGGTGGAGAATCAGCCTCCACCCGCTCTGCACGTGACGAGCCCTCCAGCATTTGCTTCCCTGCCCTGGGTGCAGTTTCACCTTCCCCTGAGAGAAGAGCAAGCAATGTGGAATGGCACTGCTGAAGAGATCCTGTGCTTGGTGCACTGACTGCAGCCCAGCAGCTCCTGTCACCTGCAAACATCCCCCGTAAACCACGGCTTCACACGGGGCAATGAGGGGTTTAACACATGCCATAAACAGCTTAATCCTTAACTGGGTATCCTAAGGGAACAAGGCTGAAACAGTCACATTGTCCATCCATCTCCTCCTCCTCTTCCCCAAACAGCTTTGTAAGACAGCAACCAATTTGACAGGTTGAGAGAAGAGTAAAGCACCTGAAGGGGAACGACATTCCCACACGTTTTGGGGAAAAAACACACCTCAGCAACACAAAGATGCCCAACTAATCCACCCCATTGGTGTAAAAACAGAGTTTAAATATGTGGGATATTTTTAACAGAGTTAATATTGGTTTGGAACCGATGATTGCTCATTCAAGCCTCGAGTGAGGGTGCAACAAGAGAAGGGAGTTGATGCTCTGGGGAAGAAGTAAACATTTCACTGGCAGACTGACTCAAATAATAAATGGTGGCAGCTTGAACCCCCTCCAGGAGGCTGGAATTATAGAAACTTGGAGACATGGATTAATGGGCAGAGATATGATGCCACCATCCACATAATAAACAACTGAGAATACGAGGTTTGCAGAAAAATGCCCTGCTTTTGTTTTATACTGCGAGGCAAAGGCAATTACTCCAACTGGAGTTTGGCCAGACCACAGTTAAGAGAATTCTTCAGGAAAGTGCCTGTGGACATCTAATGAGGAGAGCCTCAGCTACCCATCCCATCTTGATTTACAGAGGCAGTGGGATCCCAGCACAGAAAAAGCTTGGAAATGCTATTTGAGTAAGGTGACTCCAGGATTTGCTTCGAACAATTCAAACAATTTAGATCCATCACTGCCTTTAATGCAACTGTTTGTCTTAAGCTCACAAAATATCATTCACTCATCCCTTCTAAACCAGCAGGAGCTGCCCACATCCTGATTTCCCATCCAGCCCAGTGATCCATCTGGGGCTGTCCTTCCAGCTGGGGCTCCAGCCCCAAGCCAGGATCCTGCTGGCCATACAGAGCCTGCACCAGATGGCTTCTGGTGGGACCTGTCACTTCTTCCTCCTGCTCCCAGATGGATGGGTGACAGCCCAACCTCCCAGCAGTTTCAGCCCTGAAGCACAAAAGTCTCTTTAGCTTTGCACCAAAACCTTCCCGAGGAGAGCAAACCCCCAGAGTTTCCTCCTGCAATGGAAACCCGGGGCAGAAAAAGCTGTGGGTCTAAGGGCAAGATGTGGGGGAGGCTGTGAGCAAAGCACAGCTGAGTGCAAGCACAAAGGGCCGCTCTCACGGCCTCCTCACCTCCTGTAACAGCTCCACCCAGAGCCCCCCACACTCCATGGCCAAAATCCAAAGGGAAAGGTTAATGCATCAACCCTGCAAGACACCCACCCTACTGACTCTGCTCCTGCCGCTGGACCTCCCATTAACAACTCTGCAGTGAAGCACTGAAAGGAAAGAGGACAAATTTAATCAAACATCTGCCATTTCCATCCTCATGTGTGCTGAAACAGCTCGCTGGAGCAACCTAGATGCTGACTAAAGTATCCAAACCACAGGTCAGAAGCAGAGCTTCAATTTATCATTCCTTTTGCTCTGTGACCAGCACCTCTCAGGGCTGCAGAGGGATCTCCTGCCCCAGCACAGGTCAGTGGCTGATCCCCAGGGTGAAGGGTCTGCACCAGTGCCAGCTCCCATCTGCACCTCTTCTCTCTGCCTTTTTTTCTTATTTTCCCTTGCAAAAGTCTCTGAGATCTCTGCTGGAAAACAGACTTTGAGGACTGCATTCATATAATTTCCTGTCAGGTAAGGATCCAGACCTGTCACCTAAACTCAGTCTACTGTCAATTCATATGAGGATGGTGATTCATCCCACTCTAAGACAGCTGGGCTGACTCAGTCTCTGGATGTGGTTGTCTCTATCAGTCATCTGCCAAGAAAAGCCCCTCTAATTAGCTTATCCTAGACATTTAATGTTTAGGCAACTGGAGCAGGAAAATCCCACTCGTACTGTTCTCACCTTTGTTTCCCAGCACAGCCAGCACTGAGCTCTGTGAGGTTTTTGTACCAACTCTTCCAGCCAAAGAACAGCCCCATCTGTTCTGCAGCTGATCACCCATCAATACTAGTTAGATTTTTAAGATTTGCTTTGGGCCCCCGTGGTTTTGTTGGAGGTAAAGAGGAGCTCAAACAACCCTTGTCCCTTGGAAGATGGCAGGAGATACCTTAGGGCCACTGAAGATTTATTTGTGTATGCAGATATTGTATCTTTTGTGCTCACACTCAGTAAACACACACACACACACACACACACATCTTTGTAGTAAGTATTTAGAGGAACAAAAAAGAAAAGCAGAACTGGGATCCTTGCAGGAAAGGGGAAGGGGTTCCCAAGTAGAAGATGCCACTGTCAGATGGGGAGGAATCACTCGCCTTCAGAATTTCCACTGCCTGTTGGAGACCGCCCCGGTGTCTGGGAATGCAGCAAGTGAACGATTCCCAGCACAAGAGCAGCATTTGTAATCACACACCTTCCCTGCTTGGGATTACAGACCAGTCTCCCTCTCCCTGCACACGCCACAATTGATGAGAGTTGTTGGAGCGACACCGAGTCCACAGGCACTCCCTGCAATCTGCTCCTCATCCCCACCTGCACGTACTGCATGACCCAAACACATCTCTGCTAAGGGAAATGCTAAGAAAAGAGTCCAAAAATCTGGCCTCACCAGGCCCAGCCTTAGCAGAGAATCCAAGAGGCCACAAGGCCTGAGCGGCCGTGCTGCCCGTCCATCCTCCCACCCCTCCATCCCTCCCCAGGGAACTCCGTGTGTCAGCCAGGCTTGGTAAACTGTGGCAAAGGGGCAGAAGCCTCACAGGAAATCAAGGCCCTGTAAGTGTGGGGGAATTGGTGTCAGGGGAAGGAAAAGACCCCGGTGAGGGAAGGTCCAGGACTTGGCTGTGGAACACCCTGCACGGCAGCAGCTGGATGGACACAAGGGATGCTCTGCAGCTGGGCCAGATGGTCCCCAGCTGCTGACAGGGCTGGCTGGCTGGGACCTCAAGGAAGGCACAGAGGGAGCAGATGGGTTCTCCTAGAGCTGAGGTTTGGTTGATGTGAGGGACATTAAAGGCAAACCCTCAGGAAAGCCAGGCTGACCTTGCCCTGTGCTGAGGAGCCACCCTCTTTTCTAACGGAGAAAATGAGACCCTGGGAGTCCTCACCTCTCCCTCCTCCCTGCTCTGATCCAGCCACCTTCTCCAAGTTGCCCTCACTTCACAGATTAACACAACATGGAATGAGCTGCCAGGCTCTGGCATTAATTCTGCTGAACCAGGGCCCAGTTAGCAGGAAAGCAGGATTTATTGTCTTGGCCCACTTGAGCCCCATCTCCTGTTTCTAGCAGCTGTCACCATGAGAGGAGAAGGTCAGCGTGGATCTCCTGATGTACAACAGTGCAATCCTGCCCTTGGGTGAAAAGCCCTGAAAAGCTGTTCCCAGGAGCAGGTGATCCCAACACAGCCAAGTACAGAAGGAATTGCAAACCACAGCTGAAACATCACCTTTGCTTTTCCACCCATTCAAAATGCTGCTTTCTGATGGCATCCCTTGCTCTCCTCAGCCAGCAGAGCTGTTGCACTCCAGGGATGGAAAGAGGAACTTCCCAGGAACGTCACGTGGAACCTGCAGCACCGATAACGACACTCCTGTGTCACCAGGGAACCTCCTGGACCCCCTGCCAGCACCCAAAAGAAATCAATCCATTCCTGCACACACAACCAGAGCCTGCAATGCAATAACTGCCACCCAAACCCTGGTTCCCACTGCCAAGCCCTGGGTCGATTATTATTGCATCAGCTGTGGAGGGAACTGTTGCTGCCGCTCAGTGAATGCTGAGCTTGACTTCAAAGGGGCTGAATTTCTGTGGTGGGAGACAATGGGAATGTTTTGACAATTGGTTTGGGATCATTCAAAGTGGAGAGGTGCTGGAATAAAACCTCAGATTGAAAGATTCTCTTCACAGGCGTTAGTCAAGAGCAGCATCAGTGATTCCTCATCACAGCTCCCTCCCAGAGCTGGTGATTCACGGGAAGTAATTTAAGACATCTTTGAGAGACACAAATATTCAATTCACTCTTTAAACTGGCTGCTGTGGAAAAATGTGAATGTTACAAAAAGATAATTTAAATGAACAAATTGCAGCTGATTCCAATAAAATCACATCAAGCCTTTTTATTTTTTTCCTTTTTTTTTTTTTTTCCTTTTTTTGTGCCATTTATACCATTGCAGGAGCCCCATGTTGGTCCTGCCACTGCCCCCAGGCATCACTCCCTGCCTCATTCTTCCCCAAAACCAGAGTTCTGTCTTCTTTTCTCCCCTCCCCACCCAAATGTGCACCCAGATGAGCTGCACTGGTATCTCCACACTGGCCAGACCTCAAGTCAACTACCTGAAAGTGTCTGAAGGGGAAATCTTGATCCCCTTATCCACAACAGCCTCACTCTTGCTTTGCAGGCACGTGGACATCCGAAATCCAGGTGTATCCCTGGTTTTCCACCAGCAAGGAGAGTGGAGTTACTCTTTACTTGTGCCTTGCACAAGCACCTGGCTCCAAATCAGTGCAGAAAGACACCCAGCAGAGATTTTGCTCTATAAAAACTTAGAGGAAACCAAACACAGGCAGATTTTGGCTCAGTGTAAAACAGGAGAAAACAGGGCTGAGCTCAACACTGAAATAAAACCTCCCTGACCCTCCTCTGCATTAAGATTTATTCTGAGTAACAACACCCTGTCCCACACTGAGCAAGAGGCCTCTTTCTTCTCTTGGTACCTTCCCAAGAGTGAAAAGGGGCTTCCAGCAAAGGAGAAAACCAACCAAATCCCACAGCACCAAACTTATTTTCCCACTTGAGGCAAGGCAAGAGGAATGGAATAAAAATAAAGGTTTCCACAGCTGCCAGCAGCGTGCCAAGGCAGCCCAGCATCACCCAAGTGATTATTATGGACAGCGTGGATTTCAATTCTTTCATTTGCAAATCCAGCATCACAGTTAATCTCGAGCATGGACAAAGTCCATTAATAAAGCAGACTCGTGTAATGGGATTCAAAGCAATGGCAAATCAATACGTAACAAACTTGTATGCTTAAATAATTTACGCTTCGCATAAAATAACCACAGTAACTGCAACGCTGTGTGTTTGTGTGGAGACACCTTCCAGACCAGCCCAGGCCACCAGAGGAGCTCTGTGGGGCTTGTTCTCCTGCTGTGGGATGCAACCAGCCCTGGGCTGAGCAGCCACAGCACGAATACCAAGCAAGAAAATCATCTAAACCTGTGCACTATGTGGCTGCAACAGGGAGAAATCAGGGAGGATGCTGTTTCACACAGAGAGCAAGGAACTTCATTTCTCTTTCCTTCAGCTTCCCCAGCAGCAAGATGGAGGTGGCTCTGATGGAGTCCACGGGAGCAGATCCCTCAGCAAAGAGCCTGAGGATTCAAGGCAGCTCCTGCCATATTTTGAAAAGCCTGGTCCCCAGCCCTGGGGCAGTGTGAGCTTATTGAGTCAGTCCTGATAACCACACTGCTCAGTGTCTCTGGGGTGGAATCAGGGAGGGAAGGGAAAGTATTTTCTTACACTCCTGAGCAGCCACAAGTGAGGCACTGCATTACCCTCTCCTGTGCAGCCCTTCCAAACAGCTGTCGAGTTCCTCATGCTCAGCAGCTTTTTGATGTGTCAGGGGAGATGATCTCCCTCAAAATCCTTCCTCAAGCCCCTCTGGTCTCAGCCTGGGTGCCTGGCAGAGCCCTCTTCTCCAGGAGCTGTCTGTCCCTGGAGCTCAGCAGCTGCTGGTAGGACCTTCCCTCTGTCCTCCACTGCCAGCTCAGATGTATTTACTGATACAAACTGATCCCAGCTCACTTAATCACTGCCTTTCTTGCAATCCTTGGTGCCTCACAGCCTATGTGGGGTATGCAGGGAGTCTTTCCCTGAACAAAAGGAGAAATGGAGCCACAGAAAGTTAAAGCCACAATCCTCAAACTCACACTGCTGCCTTCTGCCTCCACCGTCCACGTTTCCAAACACCTTTAGCTGGGAGGCCTCAGTTCTGTTCTCCTCCTTCTCCTTTGGGATATCTTCTCTCATGCTTGCCAAGTCAGAAAGCCACTTAAATACCTGATTAACTACAAGCACATGTTGAAGTCCCACTGAAGCCAAAGGGGCTGGATTAACCGAGCTCTTAATACAGGTTTTCGTCAAGCAAAACTTCTTTCCTCCACAGCCCTCTCCACCCCAGTCCCCTCACAGCAGCACAGGGAGCTGATGGCCAGCACAACCATCAGCTCACCAGAGCGAGATGCAGCTTCAGTGAGCAGTGGAAGAGCATTTTGCACAGAATCAGGCAATGAGCTCCCAGGAGATGCAGGCAATTTGCTGGCTGGGCTGGTCCGAGCAGCCGCTCTGCCCTTCCAGAGCCAGCACTAACGCGCCAGCAAATGTTTCCAGTAAGTGCTGTTAAGATCCTCCTCTTCATTTCACCACACTGCTGCTGCAGAAGGGCCTGAGGGTGGTGGCTGCTGGCCCTGCTCCTCTGAGCCCCAGGGGCTGCCTGGGATGGGACAGATTAACCCACTCGTGGCCTGAGAGCCCCTGTGCTTGGCTGAGAGATTCACCCCAGGTTTCACTGGGGGTGCTGGGCAGACACAGGTGATGAACAGCCCCTCTGCTGTGCCCTGTCCCTCCTGCCTTGCTTGTAGGCTCTGGGTCCTCTATGAGGAGGAAAAGGTGCTCTCTGCACTCCCCAAACCCACAGCACCCCCACACCAGGCAGGCTGGGGGGCACAGGGAGAAACAAGGACATCCCCTCCTCCCCCCCAGCAGCCTCCTCCTGCTCAGAGGGCAGCGGTACATCTTGATCAGCAATAAAAGGTGTCAAAGTCCCACCCAGCCCCAAATAAAAACGAGAATATTTCTGCTTTGTTTGACAGTCGGGGCCATTAAGTTGCTCTTGTTGATACTTCATTTCCCAGCGGAGATGCCGGTAGGCAGCGTGTGCCAAGGGAGCCGGGAGGACGGAGATGGAAAACACACCTTTGCCCAGGGAGCTTCTGTGTGAAGGAAACCGAGCAGGTGATGGATCAGTGGCAGTGCCACGCCCGGGGGACGGTAACACACCATTAGGTGACAATAACCACCCCTGAAGGTCACTCTGCATGGAAAACCTGCTGCTTGCACTGCTGAGTCACGCCACAGCTCCTGCCCTTGGAGCTGATGCAGCGCAGATGGCAGCGCAGGCTTTTGCTTCTCACAGCTCCCAGCCTGGGGAGGAGTTCCCTTCCACCAGGGGATTCTACCCAACCTCGACTGTCGGGGTCCCAGATGAGGAGCAAAAGACAACCAGTCAGTCATAGGAACAAGGCAGGGGGCAGCTCTAGAAGGGGAACATCAGCAAAGCACCTGCCAAGAAAAGCCTCTGCCTCCCTGCCTTGGGCTGCTTCCCTCTTTCCTTACAATGTGACACCATCCCATGAAGCAGAGGCTTGAAATGCCGGTGGTAACAGAGTACCCTGCTAATCCCCTGTGCTGCTGCACCCCACGGGTGGCTGAGCCTTCCCGGGAAAACTAAACCAGAGCCCACGAAACGCTGTGGCCAAGGAATATTCCCACAGGTGCTAGAACAAAGCCTTTGGCTTCAAGTTCCCACCACAGTTCTGGCACTGCAAGCCCAGGACGTTTGTTTTCCAACTTCAAAATAGCCAACACCAATATTTCTGACCACCAGTTCCTCCTGAAATCAGGAGGAGAGAAAGAAGAACCCAAGAAGCTTTCAGGACACAGGACCAACTTCTTAATATCATTTCCCAGATATGACCACAGAGGCTGAATAATCACCCAAACCTGATGCAAGATGATGAACTGAGCAAGAGCAAAGCCAAGATGAGCTCACTGTGCAGCCCTGTCTGCCAGCAAGTCGAGCCTTCCCTTCCCTGCTTTGGTCCCAAAGAGACATCCACAACCCTGGGCCGAAATTCCTCAAACGGCCACGAACAGCTGATTTCAATATGAAGGCAGCACTGAGACGTGACTAATGCTAATTGAGCTGGTTTCAAAGTGGAGAGGCAACTGGTCTGTGGTGAACCAGACACCTACAGCCTGACACTCACACACGGGATGTGGGTGGAACCACGGCATTCACAACGGGCTGGGATGGCATTGGTGACACCAAATGAGCCTTGGGACCTCACTGCCCTCCTGCCAAGAAATGCCAGAAATTCACGCCTGAAAGAAAGATTCCTTTTGCAAGACGTTAAACAAGAAGGAAAAAAACCCCTGATTTCTCTTTGAATATACCACAGGCTTGCCCAAAATCACCACTGACAAGTAAATAGGTTGGAAAAAACTACTTCTGAAAGCCGTGGGGTATCGAGCAGACTCAATGTGTGTTATCTTCTCCCTTTTTACTTTATCTTCCCTGACGAGCCTGCTCAGAAAGAGATAAGGAGCAGCTGATGAGAGCCCTGCTCATGGCTCTGCCGCTCCTGCTCACTTCATTCCTGCTCTTGGGATTTCCCTGCTCCAGAGGATGTTCCCATTCTCCTTCGCCTCAGATGCTCAGCCTTTCTGCCCCTCCATTCCCTCTGCAAAGTGAGTAGGACAGATGCTTTCCATGGAATCATCTGAGTTGGAAAAGCTCTCTGAGATCATCCAGTCCAACCACGAATCCAGCGCTGCCAAAGCCACCCCTAAACCGTGTCCCCCAGTGCCTCATCTGCATGTCCTTTAAATCCCTCCAGTGCTGGTGACTCCATCGGTGCCCTGGGCAGCTGTGCCAGGGCTGGACAACCCTGTGGCTCGTGGATGGGTCAGTCAGAGGTGAAACATCTGGAGGTGGAGCTTGGTCAGCGTTGGGTCCCACCAGGGCTTGGCACGTGGTGCTCAGCACACGATGTCATCCTCCTCCTCCTGCAGTCAGCACCGTGAAATGCTCTCAGCCTGCAGGAATGGCACTGCATTCCTGCCTTTGGATTATTCCAGGCTTCTGTATTTTTGCTCCAGCACTGTCTCCTCTGAAGGGAGGGCATATAAGCAAACATGAGTCCATCTAGAAAATATAATTGATTTATGAAGCAACACTTGAAGTTATTTTTTTTTTTTTAAATAGCTTGCAGGAGACAAGCTTAGCTTATTTTTTTACTTTGTGTTGGTGGAGAATAGCAGCTGATGGGCAAGAGATGAAAGCACTCCAAGCAGAGATTCCTCACCCCGTTTCAGGGAGTTAATCTCATCTGAGAACTGCTCTACATCTGTTTGAAAGAGGATGGAGAAGTTTGTCAGAGCCAAAACTTGCACTGGGTGCTGACAGGCTGACCCTGTCACCTGCACCGTGCCACATTCTCCACCCTCCCCCTCTGGACAGCAACAGGGTGGGAAGGAAAACAAAGGGAAGACCAACCAGCCCCAAGCTGTGCATGGAGAGTGTGCAGGAGCTCAGGAACAGCACTGGGGCTGTTTCCTTTATTTTTCAGCTCAGCCTTTTACACCTCATGAGCAGTGCCCTGTACTGGACAGTCAGCTCGTGGGACAGTTCCAGCAGCTGTCCCCACGTGGCAGCAGGGACTGCTGTGCCAGGTGCTGACACCCACAGGCTCCTGCTGCTCACCACGCACCCCGGGGCTTCACAGGGATGCACACATCCTAAAATCCAGGACAACCTGGAGCCCTACCAGCTCTCAGAGCTGCTGACACCCTTGTTCTAAAGCAAGAGAGATAAACTGCCTCTTCTGGCATTCTCCCATGGAGAGGAGGGGGTTTTATGCTCAAAAAGGAGATGTGAGAGAGCAGCTTTGTCCCCTGCTTGGGCCAAGTGCACAAATCTGTGCAAAGACTGGTTTGGGTTGGAAGGCACCTTAAAGCTCATCTCATTCCAACCCACTAGCCCAGGTTGCTCCAAGCCCCATCCAACCTGGCTTTGAACACTTCCAGGGCTGGGGCAGCCACAGCCTCTCTGGGCAACCTGTGCCAGGGCCTCTCCACCCTCACAGGGGAAGAATTTCCTCCTAAAAATCTAATCTAAACCTCCCCTCTATCAGTTTGAGGCTGCAGCAGCCCCTCCAGAAAGCTGTGGAGGGAGCCTGTTTGCATCACCCACGCTGGTGCTGCTCGGGGTTCCTGAGGGCACTCGGGTGCGTGGTTAAGAGCTGCACTTCTAATCTGAAGAGAGGATGAAAAGCCTCGTGCTCAGCATGGTGAGGGCACTCTGTAATCCCATTACAGACTCACAATCACACATCCATTTGGGCTGCTGTGGGAGAGGCTGCCAGGTGGCTCGAGGAAGGGGATGGCTGAGATGAGGGTTTCCTCTTAAAACACCCACCAAAACAAAATGGGATGCTGATGGGGAAAGTAATGGGCGAGACCATCAGCCCGGGCAAATTATCTCCACTTTTTACAGGGTGGCTTGAAAGCCTCCCATCATCCCATCCTAAGAGTCAATCAGTGCTACCATTGCCTTCACCTCACAGGAATATACCATCAAAGGAACATCAGGAGATTTTGGGGATTAAGGGAAGAAATTAAGTCTTTCCCCTGTTTTATCCCATGCTTGAGTGTTTTGATTTGCAATGTAAGATTTTTAACCCTCAGGCAGAGCAGGGCCAGGATCTGGTGTTTGGTACTTGGCTCAGAGGGAAGAAGCTTGGAAAAGTGAAATCTTTCTTGAAGGCTTTCATAGTAACTTCCCTGTCTGGCACCAAGGAAGTTGGATGCTCCTTTGGCTTTAAACATTAAATACACTTACTTTAAAACACCCATTTCAAACAAGCAATTTAAGGTGATGCCAACTTCTGGTCATGCTTTAATAATTTATTAATAATATTAAACAGCTCCTGTTTGCCCAGGTAAGGAGGACACATCAGCTGCCAAAGATTTTAAGGGAAGTCACTGATGAAAACACAACCAGAAAAGACTGAAGCACAGACACAGCTTTTGGGAGAGTCTGGTTGTCTCACAAGGACAAAGAAAACAAAGGTTGGACTTTGTGATCTTAAGGGTCTTTTCCAACCTAAATGGGTCTTTGATCTGTTCCAACCCCTTGCCATTCTATCATTCCACGATTGTAATTCACTCAGTCCAGTTTAACACCTCATTTCAGCAAGTCAATGAACAAATCAGGAGTACAAAGGAGAAATGCTTGTTTTCCAATCTGCAAGTAAAACTGCAACATGAGAGACCAAGATCTCTAATTATGGTGACCAGTGTAACTCATTATGTACAATTAATACTCCAGTTAATGAATCAACTAGCTTTAACTGTAAATTCTGTTTGACACATTTACTTTGTCTGCCTCACATATCCAGCCCATTTTATGAACTGATCAAATAACATTCAAATACCAGTTTTCTGCTTTTTAAACTTGTTTTCATCTCCAAGTAACTTGAGGCAGAAAGAGAAAAGAATAAATCAATTGTGTAAACCCCAAATTCACCATTTCCCACCAGAATAAAAACACACAAAATTAATCACCCAGCCAAACAGCTGCCTAAATAAACACCCCCAGATCCACCAGGCTCCTTACTCAGAAAAGGAAGTATCTGATTACACCAAGCAGAAGCAGCTTTTTACAACCAAACAGGAAAACATCCTCTTTCTTATAGAGTGATCCCCCAAAAAATCCTAAAAAAAAAAAAACAAAAAAACAAAAAAACAAAAAGGGGCTGCTTAAGTCAAGATTACCACCCTGGATATGGGTCATTCACACTCACATCCCAAATTGCTTCACACTTCCTGCCTTGGCCCAGGGAGCCCACAGAGCCATTGGGAGCAAGATTTCTCTCAAATCCCTTCTTCTTTCCATCCTGGAGTGAGGAGAACTGATCCAAGTTGATGGTACAAATGGAAGTACATGAAGGAATGCCAGAATGAACCCAGGCTTTGCTGGGGCTGTCTGGGTGCCACCATGGATCAACAAGAACCTTCAGAGAAGGGATGGGCTGTTTGAACAGGTTTGTCCTGCTCATGCAGACATTTGTGCTTCACTACCCTGATTTTGGTGAGCTCAGGGTGGACCAGGGCCTGAGGTTTATTCAACACAAGTGAAGTCCATGGTAGATGCTGCAGCAGGTACAATTCACCCCTGTGCAGGGCAGTTGGGCTCTTTTGCCAAGGTCCAACCCAAGGCTCTCACCCCTACACTTGACATCTCATGGGATACCCCAAACCTCCTGCTTTCCAATTCCCACTGGAGATGGGGCTGCCCCAAATCATGGCCAGGCTCTGCAGGCGGGGTGGGAACAGGGACAGAGGAGTCCCAGCAAAAACCCTCCGCACATCCCCGGCTAAAATAACCATTTCCCACCACAGGCTGCGAAAGGCTGAGGGCACGTCTGCTCTCCTTCCTCAGCAGATTTTGCATTCCCCTGCTGGGATTTAGCTGTTGTGCCAAGAGCTGCCTGGCCTTGGGGAGGATGGGGGCAAAGGAGCAGCCCTGCAGAACACGACAGTCGAGAACCTCTCGCCGGCTACCGGCCAGCCCCTGAGCGGGCTCGGAGTGACCACCCCTGAGAGGGAGGAAGAGTCAGCTCTGGGAGTGTTTCCCAGCATGGTGCCCAGCCATGGGATCAGGGGCTCTCAGGCACAGATTGACTCAAAGCCCCGTGCCCTTGGGCCAGGAATCTCTTCCTCTGCACACAGAGTGCTGCCTGGGAGAGATGAAGATACAGGAACCGTTCAAGGCACTTTTGCTATCATGTTTTCCAGGCTCATCCTGCTTTGGAGGGGGAGGAAGGGACAGGCAGAGCTCACTGCTCTTGAATTCTTTTGCATGCTGGAGGTTCTAAAATGGGGCTTCACCTCCCAGGAAGCTGGAGGTCCTGCCCCTGTGGGTGCTACACCATCCAGCCCCCAGCTGGGTGAAGGCAGTGACCAGCACTTCCCCTGTCACCCCCAGCTTGGCCAAGCTGCCCTGCACCCAGCATCCCTCACCTTTTCTAACCTGATTTATTTTGGCTTTCCCAGCTAACATCCACTTTCTCATGTTCTGCAGCTAAACATAAGGCAAGGAGCTGAGAAACTCAGCAGCACCCCCCTCCTCCAAATAAACCCGCACACTGGAGAGTCCTGCTCAGAGTGCAGGCTGGCTGATCGGCCTCTCCTTTAATTAATTAGCCTTCATTTCAACTCAGTTACTATCAGAACTAGAATCACTATTACTACCAGACAGTGCCTCACAAGGAATCTCTTGTGCAAGACACCAATGCAACCCCTGGCCTCCCGTGATCGCTCCCAAGCGTTGCCCAACCGTGCAGGAATGGGCGGCGGAGCGGCACCAGCGGGAAGCAGGAACAGGTCTGCGGCAAAGCAGCTGGAAGTGCTGCTGTTACTTCTCAGAAACAAAGCTCAAAGGCAAAGGGGACACTAAAGGACTGAAGGCAGCAGCGTGATCCAGTGCCAGGGGACAGCAGGGAAACTCTCCATGGGCCAGCAAGGATGCACAGGCTGTTGGAACACCCGCAAAACTCAGGAATGTCCCCGAAAGAAATTCCCCCCAATATCAAACCTGAGTCCTGTTCTGCAATGGCAAGAGAGCCAGGCCTCTGGGAAGATTATTCTGCAATCTAAAGAGGCCCTAAGGAATGAGATATCCATTGAGATACCCAAGGCACGAGGAAGGAGGCAGCTCCCTCCCCTCGGCTCTGGTGCGTGTCCAAGGCTCCCTCTCGAGCTGGTGAAGCTCAAACCCTCGTACAAAGACAGTGTTGCTGACTTTGAAAGACATGAAGTCTGAAAGATAAAGAGTCTTGAAAAGATCTGAGAAAGCTGGAAAGCTCGAAGCAGTTTCTACTCACAAAGCAGCAAGGTCAGAGCCAGGAATAATTGGAGTTAAAACTTTCTACTTGCAGAGGAAGGGAAAGGGCAATTTGCTTTTCCTTTCAGAGGCAAGATTAAATTTACCATTCAGTGGTCTTTTCTCCAAAATCTGGAAGAGAAGGAGGCTGAGACACACCAAAAAAAAAGAGAAAGGGAATTAGGCATTAAATCATATTAGGCATTTAGCTGGGACCTGCAGAAGTTAAATACTAAAAACTCCGAATCACTTTGTACGAGAATGAAATTATTATTAATACATAACCATCTCCCTTACCTAAGAGCAGGCTGCAGTCACCAACCACCAACACACCAAACACTCACAGCGCAGATCCCAGCATGGAGAGGTCTCTGCCCACACAGCCCTCACACCCACATACTGGCAAGACAGAGGAGACATCCCTGAACTCGGGGGTTTTACAGTTTGAAGCAAGATAAAAAGAAAAAAGGGAAAAAAAGGTGCATGCCAGGCTGTCTGCAGGCTGGAGACTGGAGCTGCTGCATTTCACATCAGATGGGAGAGCCTGGGGTGGGGGGAAATACACATTTCTGCTGTTATATCAACACATAAAGTACTGAACAGGGGCTGGGGTGCCAACTGCAACCATTAACTTCTCCCAGCCTAGAATCATAGAATCATAGAATTAACTGGGTTGGAAGAGACCTCCGAGATCATCAAGTCCAACCCTTGATCCAACCCCACTGTGATTACCAGATCATGGCACTGATGCCACATCCAGCCTCATCTTAAAAACCTCCAGGGATGGTGAATCCACCACCTCTCTGGGCAGGCCTGATCACTCTCTCTGTAAAGAACTTCTTTCCAATATCCAATCTAAACTTTGGAGACTTCTGCCTCCAGCGAGGGCACAGGCAGGACCTGCCCCTCCTCTGGGAGCAGCCAGCTGTCAACTGCAGACAGTGCAGCCCTGCTTAAATCAGCCCAGCCTAACCCAGCCCAGCCTAACCCAGCCTGGCTCCACAGGTCCAGGGGAAGGAAACCAAGGTCTGAGCCAGCAGTTTCATCTCAGACCCTTCTCAGCTGAGGCACCTCCCAGATCCAGAGCTTTGGCACGTGTGGGAATCACCACCTCTCCAGGCACACAGCCCTCCCAGCCAGCAGCACTTCCTGAGCCAGGGACCCCTGGGAAGCTGCTGATGGAGGGAGTTCATCCAGGATGTGCCCCTCAAATGGAATGGGAAGGTGAACACAGAGCTCAGCCACGCTCAGGCTCCCACACTGCCAGCCCTGCAGCAGGCAGGGCCTGCCCAAGTGTGTTGCACTAATTCATCCACTGCCAACGCTGATTCCTGACCTGTGTGATTCCTCAGTCCTAGGGAGACACCCCTGATGGAAGAGAAAACCCACTCTGCTCCATGTCCGTGGCAGGGTGAGCATCCCTGCTGCACGGGGGGGCTGCAGGGTTTGAGCCCACACTGCCAAACACAAAATAACTCCTCTGCCTGATCTTCCCCTCCCTTCCTGCATCTCAGCATCCCCAAAGACACATTTTTCCTCAGGAGGAGCAGCAGTCACCTTCCAGGGGGTTAATTAAAACCAGGCTGCTTGGATGCCAAGCAGACATGGGACACATCCACCTGTGAATCCCATAGGGAAAGGAAAAAGAGCAGAAGGAGCCAGGATGGGAAGCAAGGACACTGCAAGAGATCATCTTCCAGCAGGGCAGGGTTAGAGAGCAGGGTGAGAAGACCAGAGACCCTCTTTGGGGCAGAAAACACCCACCATTGTCACTTGCTATAAAATGCCTCCAGCAGCCTAGGGGTTAAAAATAATCGTGGTGAGCACTGATGGTTTCATCAGCAGCCTGAACCAGAGGAAATGAGTTCTGATCCCAAAGCTGCCCCACTCGAGAGCTGGGTTACCCAACTTCCACCCTGCAATGCCCAGTGCTGGAGGCAGAACAGGTCCCTGGCCTCAGCCCCAACTCCCCAGCCTCAGGATCTCCCATTTACAAAAAAAAAAAAAAACAAGCCAAATTCTGTAAACCTCTTCCTCCCTGCCCTCCTGCTTGCAGCTCAGAGGCTGCAGGAAACCCCAGCCTCGGTCACCTGCGACGCATCAGAGACCAGGGGTTCCCTCACAGACACAACCCTGCCAAGGTCCTCCAGCATTCCAGAGGCCCCGGGATGGTCTCCATGGGAGTGATGCCCCATGGCTGGTGTGCACAGGGCCGAGAGGGAGCAGAGAGTGGCACAGTCCAGCCATGAGGCACGATGAGAATGAGCTGTATCCCATCAACCGGCCCGAGGTCCGCTCTGGGAGTCCACGAGCACATCCAACCACAGGGCTCAGGAGGAACATTTCAGCAGTTTTGGCACAGGCAGGGCTGGAGCGTGTGCTGGGGCCAGCATCCTTCGGGGAAAACGCCAGAATCTGAGACAAGGCAGCAACAAAAACCATCCCCTTCCTCCTGATGAGCTGCAATCATCGCAAACTTTGCCCCTTTGGGGCCCTGACCCCTCTCCCCTGCTGTGGCAGAGAATCCACCTTACAAGACCTTGCCATTTGCCTTTTGGCCACCTCCATCACCCAGAGGTTTATTACAATGCTTTTGCTTTCTTTTCCCCCTTTTCCTGTTTAATTCCTGGAACTGCAGCACATCTCCTGCCCAGCGTGGATGCTGCCTCCTCCTCCTCCTCCCCTCTCCCACCAGCTCTGCTGGAGCAGCAGCAACAGCCCAGCAAAACCTCCACGTCGAGCCATAACCAATGGCAAATTCCTGGGGCGAAACGTAATGTGCTGGGAAGCGCTTCACCATTTCACTTGGGAAAACCGATCCGTTTGGCAGCGGAGAGGAGGAAAACATGCTTTGTTTTACAAATCCTTTCCCCAGCAGGAGAGACACTCCCAGAATTTAATATACTGACAGCTCTTGGCTGCCTTAACCACTGAAACTCCAGAGTATGGAACAAAAAAAAAGTAAAAATAAAAGTGATACACTACATAACACTAGAGCCCATCCTACTCTGCAGCTGATGGTACGGGGCACAGTGGAGCTGCAGTTCCCCCACCCAGGAGGGTGTGAGAGCAGGTTCCCAAGCCTCAAGTGCTGGACACCCTGAATTAATTCATTCTTCATCCCCTCTTAGGGTGAGGCCCTGAAGCAGCTCCCTGTTGGAAAGCAGAGAAGATGCTGACAGGTAAATCTGGGAAGTCGCTTTACAGCAGAGAAACTGGACTCCAAGTCATTCAGCGCAAGAATCACTCCCATGAAAGGCAACTGGCTCCCTCCAGGTGCCCAGCAAGCTCCTGGCAACCCCAAACTCTAGCCTCAATAAAATGTTGAGTATTTCAGTGCATTTCCACTCATCCTCCAATGTGTTTAACCACCAAAAGCACCCCACTTGCAGCACTAAGAGGACAAACACCCCGGCCAAAGACAGCGACGGACGGCACTTTTTTTGGGAAGGGGGTTTAATTTTGCAGCTCTGGGTGGTTGACAGGGTTTACCAGAGCAGAAAGGAAGAAGCAGTGGGCATCTCCAGCTCCAGAGCCCGTAGCTGAAGGAGCCTGGCTGTGCCAAAGGAGCACATACCCTCTGGAGCAGTCACTGCCAGCTCTGCATGCAGGAATAACAGCAGTGTTATTTTGAGGGCAGGCAGTGGGATCGAATTGCCTGCGCTCCAGAGACCGCTGCTGACCTCTCCGAGGAGCAGTCTGGAGGCAAGGGAGCCTGTCTGCTGTTCACATTTTTCATCTTTTCATACAAAAAGAAGTTTGCTGCTTCGTATCTTAGCGGTTTGTAGTTGTTTGCAACCTCCAGGCGTTCCTGGAAACACTGATTAATCCTTACAGAAGCCTGAAAAGAAGACAGCAACCGCTCCTGCCTCAGGGAGGGGAGCAGGATGGATAAACTGGGTGAAATGCAAAAGGCCACGGTGGACACTGGTGCCAGAGGTGGGGCTGGAATGCTCATCCTGCTCAAAAAAAAATGATGGAGCACCTCCAAACACAGGGATGCTGTCACCTACCCCCTCACTAGCACGCTGGGCTGGCTAAAAAGCTTGGTGAAGTCAGTGGAAAGGTCCCCAGTGACCTAAATGGCTGGGATTTAAAAAATCCCATCTGAGAGCTGGGCACCAGGTCACTGGGTTGGCTCGAAAAGCCCAGTTTTGCAGGAGCAGCATCCCAGGTTACATCAGCCAGAGCCACAGCCCCCCTGCACTGGACACCCTATAAATGGCTCAGGGGAAAAGTCTCTGCCCCACCAGGCTCATCCACCCACCCCTCTGCACAGGGGGAAGCTCATCCTTCCCTCCAAATCCCCCCTTTCAGGCTGAGACGTGGCAGGAGCTCAGCTGTTGGAGGCTCCCACTGGTGGGGAGCAAACCAAGTGTCCCTTGCAGCCACCCACCAGTGCACCTCTGAAATGTCCCTTCCCAAAAACCAGCTGGTGGAAAACCACAGCAATCGGGATTTGTTCAGTGGGGCATCCCACATTCACTACCTGTAGGCAAGGAATAATACCACCTCATTAAAAACATGCTCTGAGTCTATTATAGTATCTAGGACAAAGTGTTCCCTATTTTGACACTCTTAAGATATATTTTATCAGAGCAAGCTCTTCAGAAACACTCACTGACAAAGACATACCTGATTGTAACAGGTTCCTCGCTTCCCCCAGCATTTTAAAATCAATTTTTAGCTTTTTCTCCCCCTTCCTCCCCGCAGCTCAGATGACACGATGCCCCCACGGTCAGATTTGTCATTAGGGCACCTACTGTGACACCTCCCAGCACCTTCAATCTGCACAATCAACTTGTGTGAAGGGCGAGGACAGTCCAGGGCATCGCTGAGAAAAAACAGTCTCTGAAGGCAGAGAGAACTCGAGAGTGATTCATGGCACTCCCCAGGCACCAAGATTTATTTTTTGGGGAGGTGTTTGAGATAAACACCCTCTAAAATTAGCACCTGCCTTTCTGCCAGCTCCAGCGGGCTGGGGCAACGATAAAGCTCTGGCGTGGCTGACAGGGTACAACATTTGGGCACTGACTCTGCTGCCCAGCTCGTGGCCACTTCTGTCCCACGGGGTTTTCCCAGCCAAGGGAACCCACAACTGCTGCCCAGATCCCAAATGGAGAGGTCACTGTCCCAAAGAGTCGTACTGCCAAACTCCCAGTGGTGGGGCACGTTCACCTCAGAAAAAGCACCTTATCTCAAGGTTGAGAGTTAATTCCAAGAGCTTTCCATACAGAAACACAAACAGATATGACACTGCTCAGATTTCTTAGCTGGGCTGTTCCAAAGATAGTCCTGAACCACGTAAACCAGCTGGGCAGAAGGACCCTGGCTGACAGGATAAATGATAGTGGGATGAATGGGTCAGGGACGTGCCCCAAACAACACATCCACTTGCTAAAATTTAATTGGACCAGAAAATGTTGGGAGGGGGGGCAGAGATGCTAAAAACAAAACCTAAATACAAAATGCAAAAAGAAAACCATCAGACTCTGGAAGAGCTGTGTTTTCCTGTGCACAGACTGACTACAGGGCAAGGAAGCTGCTCCCAATGCCCAGCGAAGTTCTGAGCAACTTTTTTCCCAGGTGGCAGAACTGGTTACACCGAACAGCTGAGTGCTGTGCAGGCTCCCTGGGAGAAAACCTGAGCTCCAAGACGGGTCTAGTTCTGGTTTGCATGGAAAACTTTCTGCTTTCCAAAGCCCTGTGTACCCCAGAGCCTTGAAAATGCCCAGCGCTTCGGTCTTTTTATCACCATCTATCAGTAGAAAAGATTAAATGCTAATTTGCTGGGTACAGAGCAGTGCTCCTCAGCTGCCTTTCTGTTTGCTCACAGCAACTTTCCGTCCTGTTGCTTCTCAGCTAATGCCCAGCTCAAACAGACTTTCAAGGCAAAAGGTCTCGGGCTCTGCACAATTAATTCCCCACTCCCGCACAGCGTCTCGTTTCTCCAAGCCAACACCAGCAAAACTCCACCACGCGATTGTGCGTCAAAAAGAACGAGATAAAAAGCGAAGCTGCCAACTCTCGGTATTTCTGAGCCAGGAGGAAAAAAGAGCTGATCCTCAAAAGCTGCCAGCTCAAATTGCCTCAGCGCTCTTACAGGGCTGCTTTAAACACCAAACTTCTGGAAAGTTGAGTGGGAACCACCTCGAGTGGGCTGTGCACGCTGCAAACCCCAGAGCTCTCAGCGCCAGCGATGAAGGGAAGGAGGAAAAAATGCACCCGGCAGGGTTCCTCGCTGCAGACAATGCAAAGCACCTCCCCGGGGGTATTTTCCCATCTCCAGCACCATGACCACCCTGCAGCTCCTCAGTCACTTCCCCAAAATTACGCCACGAAAGTCAGACCCACAAAAACAGAGCGTGCCCCCTCTTTGCTAACAGGCTTTCGAAATCAGCGCGGGGTTTGCTCCCCATGACTGTCTTTTCCCCACCGCAAGCAGGCAGCCCCCGCCCGGAGAAACCTGCCCATCCTCACCTGCCGCAGGTTCTTCAGCAGCTCCGTGGCCTCCTCTTGCTTGCCCTGCTTCACCAGCACCAGCATGTCCTGGATCATGCAGATCCGCCGGTGGTAAGGGGGCAAGCTGCTGCCACCGCCCTTCCCAAACTTCTCACCGGACTTCACCACGAGGGAGGCGAGGAAGTCCCCTCTTTCCCTGGGGGGCACCTTCTTGCGGTGGTGGGCTGGGGAGCTCTCCCCGGCGCTGCCCGGCTGGCAGCCCTTGGTCTGCTTCGTGCCCATGGTGTGCAACCCCGGCTCCTGCAGCCCTGGGGCCGCATGCAAGGGGGGGTGACGGGGCTGGATGGCACGGAGGGGGGGCCCCAAGGCGGCTGAGGGGCTCACAGGAGGATGGAGGGGATGCACAACGGGTTGGGAGTACACGGGGGGAACGCACAAAGGGGTGGGGGACGCACAGAGGGATCCACAAAGGGGTTCGGGGGATGAACAGGGGGTCGGGGGATGCACAAAGGGTTTAAGGGGGAGGGATGCACGGAGGGCTCAGAGGATGCACGAGGGGTCCAGGAGGTTCGGGAGCCTCAGCAAGGGGGCCGGTGCCCGGCTGCGGGGCGGCTCCGCTCCCGCAGGCAGAGGAGAGGGAGGCTGCGCCCGGCGGAGAGGAGCCGAGCCGCGGCCCCGCCGCTCCGCTCCATCGCCGCGGGGAGCCGGGAAGCCGGATCCGAGGAGCTGCTCCGGCGGCTCCGGGCGGCCCCGGGGCGGTGGGAGAGACCGGCGGCGCTCAGCGCTGCAAAGCGGCGGCGGCTCCGCGCAGCCCCCGAGCCCCCCTCCCTCCCCTCCCCGAGCCGCCCTCGCCTCCTCCTCCTCCTCCTCCTCCTCCCGGTGCCGAGGGGGCTCCCCCGGGCAGGGCCGGGGGCGGCGGCCGCGACTTGAGGGGCAACTGTTGCTCGGCGGGGGCTCCCCCGGGAGGCGGCTCGGGCTCGGCCGGCCGAGGGGTGCACGGAGCGGGGAGAGCCGGGGGAGGAACGGGGGCGGGCACCGTGCACCGAGGCAGGGCTTGCGGAGGAAGCCGGAGCCGGACGGGGCTCTTCCTTCCTCCGTAGCCTTCTCGAGCCCGGCGGGGTCGGGGGCTGCTCACCCCGAGGGGCTGCACCGAGCTGGGGCACCGGAGGGAGCTGCCCCGGGTTTGTGCAGCGGGGATGGCAGCGGGGCTCGGCAGCCCCTCCCCGAGGCAGCCGAGGGGCATCCCCGCCGGTGGTTCCCGGGGAGGAGCACGGAGGGATTCCCGCTGTATTCTCGCCCCAGGGGATTTGCGGGCACTCGGCCGTGCCCGTGCCCCGCAGGGATGTGCTTTGGACAGGACGTGCCTGTCCCCTCCGGGCTCCTCTCCGGGAGGAAGCTCCGCGCAGGGCGATGCTGGGCACTCGCGGCTGCCGAGCCACAGTGAACTGTGCTGCATTTCTGCACCTGCTGGCCTTAAACCTCACCTCCACCCCTGTCTTGTGCAGTCACCACTTGTGCCTTGCCATCCCCTGCCCCGGCCATAGCCCCCCCCCCCCATCCCATCCAGAGCTTCCAACCACGCCTTGCACGTGCTGCTCCTTCCAGCAGCTCCCCATCCAATATTCAGTCACTCCTTATCTTCCAGGCTACTCCACTGGCAGGACTTAGGGCACGGATTAAAGCTCCTGGATAAAGCTTATGATGATCTTTACACGGGCACTGCTCACCTGCTGCAGGGGCAGATTGCTCCAGAAGTGCCCAGGAGGGATAAGCTTTGGACTGATGAGGCCCAGCAGTAAACTCAGACCCTCTCCCAAAGCAAGGGACTGTTTTCCAACACAGACACGCACCAAACTCTCCATCCACCCCTACACCTCTGCTTGGCCAGGGCAGGAGAAGACCCACCACAGCCACTGTGCAGTGCCCAGGCTGGGAAAGCATCACCTCCCATGGTAGGAACGAGCTATGGGGGCATTTTGCAACCATGTCAGAAATAATCCCAAAGCAACACCTGAGAACCTTCTGCCTCCTCTGCATCCTGTGCAACTGCACATCCATGAACACACAAATACTGTGTTATGCTGATGTATAAAAGGCAGCTCTCCTCGATCACCAAACAGCTGGAGGGCCATGTCATTGTTTCTGAAATTCCAAAGGCCAGCTCATGCCCTGCATTTTTGTACACAGACCACGAGAACAACACCGAGCCCCACTGACTTCACCAGGGTTTGGCCCTGGTTTACAGAGTCATGCAGCACATGGTCCAAAACAGAACCGAACACTGGTGTCTTCCCCCAAAAAACAGCTCCTGACTGCTGTCGTGAGCCAAAAACTACACTTCAGTGGTTCAGCCCCAGCAGGTAAAGTCAGATGAGGAAACATGCAGCCAAATGGCTTGCAGAAACCACAAGTTTGTGTTAACCAAAGGCCTCACCTGGCAGTAAATCTCCCTGCAGAAGTCAGGGAGAGGCAGCCAGTTTGCCAATGTCAACAGGAGGCAGCGGGAAGTGGTGCCTGACACCCCTCCAGCAGCATTTTCCCCTGCAGACGTCATCCTAGGTACAGCCTCCTCCCTTCCAAAGGATCAGCCCCCTTGGCAGGGTTATGACACAATACTGATGGTAAAAAAGGGCTTTTGTGACCCTGC
Source organism: Pyrocephalus nanus (assembly GCA_038380795.1). NCBI lineage: Eukaryota > Metazoa > Chordata > Aves > Passeriformes > Tyrannidae > Pyrocephalus > Pyrocephalus nanus. The sequence goes on from CM076281.1 coordinate 5,394,113, forward strand.
AAGACACCACGTGGGGTCCCTGTCTGAAAATTCCCTTGGAGCAGCGTCCTTTTCAGACCTGGAGCCTGACACTGTGCCCTAAAATCCGTGGCACAGGATCGGTCACCCCATGTGTTCGTTCTGCACGAGGTGGTTTTCCCACTGGAATAGAGGGAGCCTTGGCAGTCTCAGTGCTGCTGGTACACACAACCTGCCTGCCTGACAGGAGCTGGCAGGCAAGGTGCTTCCAGCCCTAAAATCCTCTGCCTGCCCCTGAGTTCCATCCCAGAGCCTGTTCTTTACTTCCATCTGTAATCCTGTGCTGCAGCAAGGAGCCAGCGAGGTCGGGTCAGTTCACCTTTCCAACAAAAATATTGAATAATGGAAAAGAAGCAGAGAGAGAAACCCCTGCCAGGGCTGAGATTCCCCCTTCTCTACACTCCTCCAGAATTTGAGGCCACGGGGCCTCCTCCAAAGAGACTCAGCTCTGTACAAACAGAGCATCTCGTCCAGGATGAAGGGAAAAGCACACACCTCCCCTGTGCCAAGAGCCATCACTCACTCCAGGCACATGGAGAACCAAATCCAGCCCATCACTGACTTCCAACCACTTAAAAAAGAGCTGTTTGTGCCCTTTCCCATAAGATGGGGCAGCTCTGTCAGCACAGGCTGCAGGACTGACCACAGCAGGAAGGCACAGACATCTCTCCACCTCTTCAGGTCCATCCAGGGGGCCATCTCACATTTGTGGGATAGCACCATACCTATCCCCTTGGGACTAAAGCCATAAAACCCCCTCCCTTCCCCACCTGCTGCCCAGAGGAAAGGGGAGCTCGGCCCTCAAGGATCCTGGCCAAGGAGGTGGCTTTGCACAGCAACCAGAGTAAATAAATAAAGCCCAACCTTTGCACTTCTGACACTTCTGTCAGCAGGGCAGAGTTCATCAACCTCTCTGATCAGACTTACTTACAGCACACAGGACAAAGCCCGGGAGGGGGGAAAAAAAGAGACAAGATTGTGGGGTGTGCTCTTGTTGTACCAATACAAAGCAAACACAAAGTGCTGCCAGGCTGGAGGAGTTGGATTTACATTCCCTGTGAGTGGCTGCAAAGGAACTGTGACCATTCAGGGCAGCACAGGAATAACCTCCAGGCTCAGCACTGGTTGGCTCGAGGGTACAAGATGTGCAGATCCCTCAGCAGAGCTCCATCCCAGGGCATTATTCACTTCTACACCCTCAAAAGGTCTCACCCAGCTGCAGACCCAACTCTCAGCTTTCATGCACACCCACAGTTCTCCACACACACTTAAAACATATCAACCAAGGCCACCCAGCACCAGAAAACCTGAGCCCAGCCCTGGTGTGCTGGGAACCAGGGCTGTCCTGCACTGCTCGGGGGGCTGGAGCTCGTTGGGCAGCTCTGACTGATGAAATGTTCTGCTAAACTCATTAGTGGGTCCACAGCCAATGTGCATTTTTTCCTTAGTGCAGATGTGTGCAAACTTCAAATTAGTAGATGTTTGTCTAAGGGGGTTTCTTTTTTTCTTTTTTTTTTTTTTTTTAACTCCTTTCATGCTTTTTATGATGTCTGATATTAAGGGCGGGTTAGAAAAATCCGCTGCTTTAAAGGGAAATAACTTCAGACCATGAAATCATGAAAGACAACAGCTTCTCCTCTCCCACAGAACTCAGATTTAAGGATGGTCTCGCTTCTGCATCAAAAAGAAATTAAAGCTTTTCAAAGCATTCTGCAGAGGCCAGGGAACATCCACACCGTGCCAGTCAATAACCTGGTGGAATAAGTTGGTGTTTTACTGGAAGTTCACAATCCAGTCACGCTGCTCTCTTCCCAGCCCACCTGTGCTGTCCTCTGCAATGTGCTTTTTAAGGTGATGGAGCTCTCCCCGACTCTATCCATGGACTCACAGGCTTGGATGGGGGAGATTGATTTCATAACTTGCCCTTTCTGATCCCAGGTTTTGCCCAGGACTCCCATCCTGAACTGGAAAATCCACTGGGGACAAGTATGATCCAACTTGGGGTGTCCAAAAGAGGGTCTAACCTTGTAGACCTTTATAAATGGGTATTTTGCAAGAGGGATCAAGCTCAGTTTCTCCTCAAACCCTCTTGCTTTGAAGGGCCAGGACTTGACAATTTTTCTTGACTGGGATGGAATTATTAGGATTAATTTTAAATGTCAGCATCAGATTCAGGTTAGTACTACTCACTCTGTGAAAAGACTAAGCTGGCTAAGAGAAATATTACTTTCAAGATGGCATTTAAAGGAATCCCAGAGTTAATGTGATTTTTGTCTCTTAAGAAAAACAAAACCAAACACAACCTTCCTGTAAGGCACCACCAAATCCAGAAAGAGGAGAGCAGTCAGTCTCAGCAGACAATCTCTGGGGAAGAAGGCCCAACTGAAAAATGTGATTTTAAAAGAACAAAAGGCTATCCACATCCTAAGCTTAATTCAATTCAGATTTTACAAGGCACAGCGGCGAGACAGGGTTGAAGGGCCTTGTGAAATGCTGCAAGGTGGAATTGCAGATGAACTGAACTCCAGGATAAACAGGGATGAGAAACATTAAACATACTGAGAGATATTTTTAAGGAGAAATGAAAGAATCTCATGTAGAAGCACTTATGTTTCCTCCTGGAGATGGATGAAATCATCCCATATTCACCTTTGAATTAATTCTCCACATTTGGCCTAAGCTACAAAAGGCAGGTGAAAAGAATTAAAAAAAAAAAAAATCCCTGTCTTCATCCCCCAAACCAAGGGAGAACACAACCTGAGCAGGTCAGGATTCAAAGCAAACCCCAGGCCCCTTCCCTGCAGAGGTGTTTGCCTGTGTTACACCCATGGGTGCTGGGAGGATGGACCCTCTGCATCCACACTCATCCCTCCAGAGCAGAGGGGAGCAGTGTTGACCTTCCCCCACACTTGTGGGGATTGCTGGCAAGAAACACTTCTACAATGTCCTATTTTGCCAAATTCAGGTGCTTTCCCCCCCTCTCTCTCTCTCCTCCCAGATTTCCCATGCAAAATATGTCCAGACTCAAACCCTTAACCCTGAGCAAATATAAAAATACTTAAGCAGCCGGAAGCAATTCATCTTCCCTTCACGTGATGGCTTCAGCTTCTTTCCCACTCAACGATCTGCATGCCGTGTTTATAAAACCAAAAGGCTGTTTACACACTGTCCAAAAAGTTGTTTAGCAAGAGGTTAAAGCTGCCAAACATTTTTTCTGGAGTCATCTTGAAAACTGCCCTTTGCTGTCCCTTCCAGCAGGATCAGAAAGTCCTGGGCAACTTTCTGCTCTTTGGTCTTGATCTCAAGGGATCCTTGAGATGCTTCAGCAGGAATAAAGATCAGGGAGCGTTTTCATGGAGAATTACCCTTTAGTGCTGTAAGGAAAACATCCAATTCCCACGTGGAATTGGGAGACAAGACTCTGGGAGCGTGTTGTTGGATTTTTCCCCAAAGATAGCTTTGTGCCACAGTTGTATCCCCTCCCGGGCTCCAGTGCCAGATGAACACCCAGCAGTGCTACAGGGGCTAATCCATCCCCAGCCAACCCCACTGCCCATCACTGGGAAGGGGAGCCCCACCAGGATCGCTCCCAGCCCTTCTGGAGGAGCCTCTGCAGGGAGGGAGAAGCGAGCACAGCACCCGCTCGGAGCCAAGAGCCGCAAGTCAGTTTGACTCACGCTCCTGATGGTTTCCAAATGTTTCCCAGAATCCAGCCGTGACGTGAAGATGAATGTTTTGGAGGGGCCAACCCCATCCATCGCTGCCACAGCCCAGCTCTGAGCGGGTTTTGTCTGGGGAAGAGGGTGATCAGTTATTACAGGAGTTTATTTACAAGTGCCAGAGTTCCAGGATGGAGCACTCTGGGTACCTGCTCTCCAATTCCTGCTCAGCATTAACATCCCTTTGGAGCAGCAGATCTGGGGCCATGGATGTGCTGCTGGAAGCCCCAGGCTGAGGTGGCTTGTGGGGACAATGTGGGGTCATGAGGACACAAACCAAGCTCTCTGGCCCGTTTCCCACCACAGGCACTGCCTTTCCAGCCATCACCGCCCATTCCCAGTCTGAATCTGTGGCCTCCAAAGGTGAAAGGTTTCACATGAAGGAGCACCAACATCTCTCCTCCCTCCTGACCCTCCTGCTCCCTGCTTCCATAACCTGCTTCAGGGCCCAGAGTTCCACCATGGAGATGGAGTTGCAGCTCTTTGGCAGCCTCAGCCCTGTCAGAGGCAGGGCAAGAGCGGTGCCAGCCCGGTTACCTTCACAAACACACCCAGCCCAGCTCACCGTGCCTTCTGCTGGGGGGGGAACAAAAGAACCTCCCTCCACTGGAGCTGTTGGGGCTGAGCAGGAGGAGCTGAACTCAGGGGCTTGTTTATCAGAAACAAACTGGTACAAATCCTATTTGTACAAAGCTGCTTAAAACCCTCTTGTTGGGAGCCCTTTTCGTTTTGCCTGGTGCAGGCTCTGGGCACGTTTGCTGATGAGGGTCAGGGGAAAAAACAGGTTCACAGCCCGGGTTTGCCATCAGCCCTGGCACCTGAAGGCTGCATTCCAGGCAGGCAAAGGCATTTGCAGCTCCCTAGGATTAAAATAATAAATAAATAAATGGTGATTTCTAGGCTCTGTTACCTGCTGCTCAGTGGAGCCTGACAGGAAGATAAAGGCAGACGGGAGGGGGAGGGCAGCAAATAAATCCTCATAATTTCATCTGCCTTTCAGATTGTGAATGTTCATTGACTGGATGTGTCCTCAGCGAGCTGTGCTGTCATCCCAGGCTTTATTTGGATGAAGGGACTGTTTCCAGGGCATTCAAAAAAGCAGAAGATTTGGGCTTAAACTCTCAGTTGACACTGCAGATTCCACCATGTGCAGCACAACAACCTTTAGTTGCAAGATTTTTGCCCTCCTCATTTTAATTTTGCCGAATTATATTCTATTTAGAGAACACAATATTTAGAGGAAAGAGCAGAATGGCATATTTTTCCAAAGAGGAATAAGATCCTCAGCGCGTATTTTACACCAAGATCTGGACCTTCCCAAAGCCTGAAGTGATGCCATGGCCCACCCCGAGCACCTTTCCCATTCTTGACACTGAAAAGATCCTTCTTTTCAGAAGGAATAAGTAAAATCTTTTGTGTTTTCCATTCAGATCTCTCAAGCATGGGCTAAAACCGACCGACATCCAAGACTTCTTGTCCACAGAGAGGCTTAAATCACGTTTCTTTCCAACCTGGAGTAAAACCATGGAATTTCAGAAATAATTACAAATCCAAGTCAGCATTCGCTTGTGTGTGGAAAACTTTCTGATTTTGGAAACACTAATTTTGTTATCAGTTTTCTGTGATGAAGTGAGTAGATCAAGGCAGCTGGAATCAACTTTACACCGTGTTTCTCCTTAACAATGCATTTCCTCCTCTCCCTCAGGGATGCTCCCTGGGTGATGCCTCTCTCCAAATGGATCTAACCAGGTACCTGCCAGGCAGTGCTGGGATAGACCTTGCTGGGAAGCCTCATCCATGGGATAAAACAGGCGATTAAAACAAAAAAAAAACAAACCAAAACCCTTGTGCACCAGCAGCGGGACTCAATTTCGCTGAAACAATCAAACGCTTTTGGGTCGTTTCAGAAACACAGGAATGCAAGTCAGGCTGACCCGATCCGGCACGATGCGCTCTCTCAGCGCTGCCCTGGCTGTGTTTGACGGGGACTTTGCCGAGCGATCCCGGAATGCTCGCAGGATCACAGCTCCCCATCCCATCCCCTCCCACCGCGGCAGGGGAGCGCAGCAGCCCCGGGCTTTGCAAAGCCACGCCTGATTTTGGATTATAGCAAAGAGATTTAACGAGGCATTAACATCCCGACGCCGCCTCGGGCTGGTCCCCGAGCACGTCCCCAGGTGAGCAGCCCCAATTCCCAGCCCGGTTGTCCAAGATTCCCCCCCCATCAGCACAGCAGCTCAGGTTTTAACCGCTTTGGGGAGTGCTCCCCTCCTTTCTCTGATCACCCCCAAAGGGTCAGAAGTTTGGATGGAACAAAGGATATTCCCTTTTCCAACCTGGCAGAGAAGCCCAGACCGAGCCGGCTGCTCAGTCACTGGAGCTCACTCGTCTCCACCCTCTCGGCTTGTCCGTATCCAACAGCCCCGTTCCCTGCCAGAAAGTTAATTAACCAGCCCTGCAAGAGGGGAGGGTGAAGTCTTTTGCATAAAATACTTGTTTCCCGGGAAGAGGGGGAGGGGGGGGAGACGCAGTTTAAAACATTCCTTGGGATGCCTAAATAATCCAGCCCAGATGGAAAATGTGTTCATGAAAGGAAGATGTTAAATACAAAGCAACTGTGGGGGAATGCAGAAATGCAGACAGGCAGGAACGGAAGGGGAACAGCCAAAGCAACACAACTCACGGCCTGCTCGCTGCAGGTGATGCCCAGTCCCAGGAAAGCCAAAATCTGCTCCTCCCGATTTTATTTATTTAAATTTTTTTTTTTTTTTCAACAGCACAACCAGGATTATTTTTCTCATCGGGACAAGAGGATGCATGACAAGAAAATAACAGCACAAACCACTTGGTGAAGGTAAATAGAAGGAAAGAAATTGCAGTTTAAGGAAGAAGAATGAGGGCAGAGGGAGAAGATGAAGGTGGACAGTCCTCTCCCTCCCACAGATGGGAGCACCAAAAGCTTAGGGCACTCCAGGAGGAAAAAGGAGGTGTGCAAATGAGTCACAACCCAAAACACAGACTGAAAACCATGGCATAATTTAGAAATGGTGTTGAGAAGTGCAGATCTACCTTCCTTTTACTGTAGGGTTCCTTTTTGACATTGTTTAGCACCTCAGCTATACCACACACAAGAAAAAAGAACCATAGAACTTGAAAAAAACATGTTTTTAAATGCAGCAATTGTACTTAGAGCAGTTAAAAGCAACAGCCATCACTTAGCAAAAATAACATAAACTGTCACAGGAATCAACCAGCAGTGGATCAGACCTTCACCTCTGCAGAGGTTCAACACAGAGCCCGTGCTCCAAACCCCTTTCCAGTGCCGGGGCTCCTCTGCAGGGCCATCACCCTGCCACGTCCAGAGCAGCATTTTTAGGGCTCTCTGTCATCAGCACAATGACCCAGAGCCTCTGCTGTTCCCAGCTGCCATCAGTGAGACCCTCTGTCCCTGGGACAACCAGTCAGACACTCAATGATTTATTTTTTTTCAGTGAACAAGCACAAATTAACCTAAAGCCACAGAGAGATTCAGCAAAGAATACAGGAAGCTCATTGGAGCACCAGATGGTAGCAGTCCTGAGCAGAATCCAAGGCCTCTTCCCTGCTTAGTCTTCTCAGCCCTAATCTAGATAAAAGCCCTGGCTTCTTGAGCAAAGAGCTTATTTTCCCCACTAAGAAGATGAGGGTGTTAAATCGTGGAGAGCCAGGGGAGTATTGCTATTTAGAGAAGGTGATGAAACACTTTTCAGATATTGCACGAAACATTCCCAATCTCACCTTTCCCTCTAGCTGGAGGTGAATCACCAGGTGACCTGGGAGAGGCTGTATCCCCACCAGGAGAGAAGAGCCAAAGCTCTCCAGAGTAACTTCAGCTGGTTCTGACCACAGCTCAGACCCCTGAAATAACCATTTTGCTGACGTTTTCAGACATTTTGTAGGACTAGACAGGACCCAAATGCTCCAGGAAGCGCCACCAGTTGTCATGTGGGAATGCCCTGGCCATAAATAGGAGGGAAAACTCATGAAAGCACAGAGAGATCTCCACTCTCAGGAGATCTCACAACCAGCCACATCCCTGCTGCCAGGGACAGGAGCAAGGCTTGGCTGTCTGGCAGCTGCAGATAAGGGATGAGCAGATGGACGTGGTGTGGTGGATCCTGGGGGGTAGGAGGGAAAGTTACGGGCCTGGAAGTCTTAAAAGGCACAAGAAGAAAGAGAAATCAAATCAAAGCTAAATGCTGCAGCTCTCCCTCTCACTACAACCTCCAGCGCTGAAATAATCCAGGAGTGCTTTGAATTCCTGCAGAGAGGGCTCTGAACATCTGATTTGGGATTCAAGCCACAGCACTATGAGCACCAGCAGCGTTAACCCCGAGCACAGCGGGAAGCAACGAGCCCTGCCTTTCCTCCTGGCCATCCCAGGGAGGCTCACAGGCCTCACCACCCCCCCAAATCCTTCCAAAACTACCTCTCATTTAGCAAACATCGATGTGAGAGTGCCACCCACAAGTGCAGCAGCCTCACACCGATGCTCATCCCTGCAGGGAGCACTGATCCCATCCCAGTCCAGGGCTCTTCCCACCTTCTCAACCATCAGGACAGAGAGGTTTTATCCCTGTTTTGCAGATGAGGGCATGAAGCAAGAGCCAGACTGAGCATGAAGTGGTCCCCAAAAAGCCAGGGTTTCTCTAGGATTCACCTGAGTTTGTATCTTAGCCAGAACAGGAGTTCTGAAAGCTTTTTTCATTTAAAAACCTAAGTTGCAGAGACACAGCCAAGCTTTGATTCAAGTCTGCTTTATCTTAACACACCCCTGGCCCTGTAAAGCATTTCCCAACCAGAAACAAGACTTCAATTCTTCATGGACAGCCACAATTTCTATTGTGCATCATGAATTTTAATAGAAATACACACAAACCCCACTCCCTCAGCACCGAGGCAGGTCAGGTTTGTACAAGGTGAGACATGATACTGGTTTTTTTAACACAGTCACAGTAAATGGTTGTGCTGGGTGAGGGAGAGCCCAACAGAGCCACTTCCACCCATGGAAAGGGTAGAGCTGCAACTTGGAAATCATCTGGGTCCTACATCACAGCAGTGTGGCCTGACTTGGGTGCTCCATATCAGCATTCGTCAAAACTATGACAGCCCCCAAAAAACACCCTAAGAAGAATCCAGTGAGCCTGCCCACTCCCATCTGACATGCTGCAATTCCCACCCCATCTTTCCATCCATCCACCCCAGGAGATGACCCCACTGACCAGCAGCTACCCACTTTTAACAACATCCCTGGATAAGCAAGGCCAGACGCCCCAAACAGACCCCAAACCAATACAGAGACATCAAAGATTTTTGGATAAAATGATCTTTCTGGCCCTGCTGAGGGGATTTTTCTCTGTTGTGGCTTTGGTAGCAAATAAATCACTCTGCCTTCCCTTTGCAGGAGCCTCAAAAATGCCCCCCTGCCATTTCCAGACATCCACCCTGGCACGACACAGATCCCAGCCTTCCCACATGGGACCGATTAGTGATTCACCCTCTGGTTTCAGCACCTCTGGAAAGCCCAAGAAATTAAATTAAACTCCTCTAACACATCCTTGGCATCTTCTCCCAGAAGGTTAAAACAAACAAACAAATCCCAAGGCTTTCATTCGCCAGAAGGAAAAGCAATCCCTACTGACACTCGGCAGGGAGAAGTTTGGGCGATGAGTTGGACGGACAGTCAGCCCAGTGGAGGGCTTCCCATTTCCAGGAATGGGCTCCCTCACAGCCTTGCTGAGGGCTGCAGCCTTACTGGCAGCTTTCTGCAACAGCAGAAACCCCACAGCTCTGTGGCTGGAGGTGACCTATTTTGGGGAAATGAGCACCCTGTCCCCACAGAGAGAGCAGCAGGGAGGGATGTTTCCCAAAAATCTCTTGGCTGCAAGGGACCATCTGGTTTTGCAATCAATGGCACACTTATGGGCAAGACTGAGTGTCACATGAAATGAGGCTGGGAGGAGGAGGAGGCAGCAGCATTACCAGCATTACTAAAAGCCCCAGAAGAAGAGCCCAGCAGAGAGACCCCTCCAGCAGGCACCCAGGAATGGCTCTCCTGGGCTGTCCCAGCCAGCTCCTGGAAACACTGTGCTTCCAACAACATGAACATCTGCAAGCTGCTCTCAGGAAATCTGGCCAAAAATAGCAGACATGTGCTATCCTCAGGAGTCACAAACTTTTGACCCTCCTGAGGTCACACCACAAGACTCACATGGAGAGCACTCATAACGTCACACACCTACTGCCCAAAGCAGGTTATAAACCACACATGAAGGATTCAACACAACCAGGAGTGTTGGTTTCAGCAACTTTCTGTCACCCATGATCTGAAACACCGACCCTGTTCATACACAGCAGCTCAGGGCACCAAGCAAACCTTCCCCAGGCCTGTTCCCACCCCCGTCAGCCCCCAAAGGCTCCCCACAGCTGGGTAAAGACCACTGAGCTCGATTAGATGATTGAGATATTCCCGTGGCAGGCAGATCTGCACAGCATCAGGAGGCCTGAGGGCACTTAGGGCTTTGGGAGAGTTCAGTGGAGATGCCAGCAGCAGATGGCAGGTAATGGGAGAAGCCCCTCGCCCTCATCAGCGGAGCTGCCAGCACCCACCCTGCACAGCCTGCTGCTCCTCCCAGGGACCATCCCCATGTCCTCCCATCCCATCCAGGAGTGGTGGCCTGGACTCCATTCTTGGGCAGCTCTAAACCTCAGCTCACATTCAGCTCTGTCTGCTGCTGCAATGCCACAAATGACTTGAGGGTGGGTGTCGATGCTGCAGCAGCCCAGGGTGTGTTAGTCAGTGTCTGCTCACACTCAGCCATCCAGTTTTCAGCAAATCTGCTCGGGTCCCAGTTGTCAACAACACAGAAGTTCTTCTCTAAGGATTTTGATTTTGTCAGGGCAACCATCCTAGGGGGCCATTGTGTGCCCTGCATATTCGGCCACCCCAGCCAAGCAGAAGCAGGCGAGTCCCGGCATGCTGGGCTCCAACAAACCCCGGGCTCCAGGGGACTCCTTCCTCCTGCCAGTCACCTCCAACACAGCAGCTTTCAGGCTGCTCTAACTGACACCAGGGGCCCTGCCAGCCTCCAGCTGTGCCCAGGCTTTGAGAAGATGACGGGCACCTTGTGTGCCAGAGCACGGCTTCCCCCCGTGCCACAGCCACTTGTTTGTTCCACACACGGACAGTCAATGCCTGGGGGGGGGAGAGATTTCCTTCTAAAAACTGCTTTGTGTGGGTCTGCATCCCTTCTGCACACAAAGTGCTGGGGAGACAGCGAGCCCTGCACGGCGCTGCAGTGACGGCAGAGCATCCTCATGCGAGTGACATTCCCAGGGCAGGCACCGCTGGGAGATTTCCCGCGATTAAGGCTTCCTGTATTCCTACAAACCATTTTATTCATGCACAATGGAGTGTCATAAATAATTACGAGCAAGCTGTGCTCCCAGAGCACCGGGGGCAGCGCAGTGTGCCAGGACTCTGCCTCGCTCCCTGACAGCCAGAGGGAACCACACACACAGCATCTTCATTCAAAAGCAGAGGGAGGAAGGAGAAGAGTTCCCTCATCCACCAGGGCCAGGAAACACAGAACTGTGGCTTTATTTGAAGGAGGAGATTGGGGAAAAGCTCAGATCCTCAAGAGAACAATTAGGTGACTAATTCCCACTGCCTTCAGGGCAAAGTTAAGCACAGGAGCTGGGTCCTGGTCAAGGCATACCAATGTCTTGCTGCCAGCAGGGATCTGAGCCACAAATCCTGGAAAGACCATCTTTTTCCTCCCCTTATCACCACTGATGTTAATTCTGAATTAAGGCAGACCCCGTGTGTGACAGCCAGCACCAGCATCAGACCTGGGGGCTGAGGTTTACAACTGTCACAACAGAGAAAAGCAAATCCTCTGGAATTCCTCCTTTAATCGATAGCAGGAAGAGGTTTGTCTAATTGCTTTGACCCTTGCTCAGTAAGTCTTCTGCTCACCAGGCTGGGCTTCGATGGGGGAGATCCACAAGCCCAATTTATTCCTTTCAAGTTTCCTGCTCTTCTGTTTCCCTGCCTGGAAGCAAGACCCGGGAAAAACAAATTAATTCCCCAGACTTTCCCCCAAGCAACTGCAGATGTGGAATGTTTGTAATCAGGAGTGCATCCATGGTCTTGGTCATGCTGCTTGGGGGATAACACTGCCACAAAGTGAGTGCTAAGGCTGGGTTTGCTGTTTATTGAAAATACAGACGGGGACAAAGACAGAAGGCATTTTGTCAGGTGGGGGTTTGGGCACAGTGTGGTCTCCTGCTGTGCTTGGGGGCAGTCGGGGGCACGGTGGAGAGCAGGAGGGAGCACCAGAGCCCCCCCAAACCCGCAGGTCTCCGTGTGCCGGCTGGGAATGCCCCTGCCATGGGGAGATGTCACAGCAATCCCTGTCCCCATCTGCACCTCAGCTGGGGCTGCTGCAAGGGGGGCTGCCAAGGGGCACGGCCTGGACTAGAAGCTTATAGATAAAGCCAACCTTCCTGAAAAAATCCCTGTTTTCTCTCCTACACCTGCGCTCAGCACACAAAACCTGAGCACCGACCGAGTCCAAACAGCACCCGAAGTGAGAGACCAACTAGGGAACATCGTGGGGAAAAGGCTGGAAAACTGCTGCCGCTCACGCAATTTTTTCCATCCCTTCCTAAACGAATCCCCGCTATTTTAGGGGGTCCACGGCATCGGACCAGGAGTCTGTCACCAGGGCCACCTTTCCCGGCTCCTTTCGGAGGGTCCAGGCCGAGCTCGTGTCGCCATCTCGCGGTGCTGCGGGGGCAGAGCGGGGCTGCCCCGGGGACACCGCAAACACAGCCCTATGTCCACGGGGATAACCCCAAACACAGCCCCGTGTCCGCGGGGAGAACCCCAAACGCAGCCCCGTGTCCGCGGGGAGAACCCCAAACGCAGCCCCGTGTCCGCGGGGAGAACCCCAAACGCAGCCCCGTGTCCGCGGGGAGAACCCCAAACGCAGCCCCGTGTCCGCGGGGAGAACCCCAAACGCAGCCCCGTGTCCGCGGGGAGAACCCCAAACGCAGCCCCGTGTCCGCGGGGAGAACCCCAAACGCAGCCCCGTGTCCGCGGGGAGAACCCCAAACGCAGCCCCGTGTCCGCGGGGAGAACCCCAAACGCAGCCCCGTGTCCGCGGGGAGAACCCCAAACGCAGCCCCGTGTCCGCGGGGAGAACCCCAAACGCAGCCCCGTGTCCGCGGGGAGAACCCCAAACGCAGCCCCGTGTCCGCGGGGAGAACCCCAAACGCAGCCCCGTGTCCGCGGGGAGAACCCCAAACGCAGCCCCGTGTCCGCGGGGAGAACCCCAAACGCAGCCCCCTGCCCGCGGGGAGAACCCCAAACGCAGCCCCGTGCCCGCGGGGAGAACCCCAAACGCAGCCCCGTGCCCGCGGGGAGAACCCCAAACGCAGCCCCGTGCCCGCGGGGATAACCCCAAACGCAGCCCCGTGCCCGCGGGGATAACCCCAAACGCAGCCCCGTGCCCGCGGGGAGAACCCCAAACGCAGCCCCGTGCCCGCGGGGATAACCCCAAACGCAGCCCCGTGTCCGCGGGGATAACCCCAAACGCAGCCCCGTGCCCGCGGGGAGAACCCCAAACGCAGCCCCGTGCCCGCGGGGAGAACCCCAAACACAGCCCCGTGTCCGCGGGGAGAACCCCAAACACAGCCCCTCCGGCACCGGGGACACCCCTACTTTGGGCTCCCCCCCTCCAGCCCCTCCCTCCCCAGGACTCCCCCCAATCCGGGCTCCCCTTCCAGCCCCTCCGAGACCGCTCTGGGCTCCCCTTTCCATCTTCTCCACCCTCAGGGCTCCCCTCACTCGGGGCTCCCCCTTCCCCACTGACAGTTCCCAGCTCGCCTCACTCCTATAAATCACTTCAGGCTGCTTCTCCTGACCCAGATCAGTGCTGGGTTTCTCCTCGTTTCTAGGCATTTTCAGGTCACCCTGTGAGAGGATTTCCTGGGAAATGTGCACTTTCAAGCTGTTTCCCTCCTCCCTCAGCCTTAAGGAACCCCCCCCTCCAGGCTTTCAGGAGGGTGAGGCTCAAGTTTAGGGCACATCCAGCTCTGAGGCCCCCAGCAATAGTCTCTTTATCCTCCTCTCACTACAATGAGCCCCCCACTGACCACAGTCTCCTAAACCCCCCCGGGCTCCCCCTGAAGCCCAGTTTTGCCCCACCACAACAAATACACTGCTGGAGTCACCCCTGCAGCCCCCCACACCCACAGGGACTCACCAGGGCCAGAGGAATCCAGCAGCTCCAATGCAGCCTGTTCACTTCCATCACACCCAAACCATCGATTTACTGCTTAAAATACTTCTTCGGGGTCTGCCAGGGAGACAAGTGACCCCCCTCCGACCACAGAGCAGCAGGGAGGGCAGGGTGGTGACTACCCCAGGTCTGGCACTGCCCCCACAGCCTGGCTGAGGGGTTATCGGGGGATTGGCATCAGCTGTGGGCAAGGGCCAGGCTCCAGCTGGGCTGGCCAGGGCTCCAGCCCTGGCTATCCCATAACCCTGTCCAGCTGCCCCTCATCACACAGGATTGCTCCTCCTCATCACTCTGCAAAACTCTGAACCCACTCACCTGGGACCCTCCACAACAGGCAGTGTGACCAGTCCCAGCTGCTCCCCCAATTCTGCTGGCAAGGGAAGGAGAGGGGAAGAGACCAGGGAAAACAATCAAATTCCAGGGTGAAAATCCCATCTGAGCTGCTGGGAGGAGATGCACAAGGCCACAGCCCCGTAATCACCTTTCTTACCTGTCTGTGCTTGCTGAAAGGTGACAATTTTGCTCACACAGGGCTCTGGGGTAAAATAGGTGCGAGGACATCACGAGCTGAACGATGTTTCTCAGTCACTCATCTTACTCAAGTTGCCCATGGGCTCTCATCCTTTCCCCACTGACAAAACAACTCCATAGTGTGACTTACACCAAGACCACAGAAAATGTATTGCCACCCTCCTCTTGCCAGAAAACAGAGGGGATTACCAGCAAGGACCTTCTCAAAGGATAAGATAGGGTAAAATACATCTTATCCTGTGCTGTAAAATGTTTGATTCACAAACATTAATGAGGTCTACAAAAAAGATGGTCTCTGCCTTGCCCTGCTCTTTTGTCACTACAGATTAAATCTTATGTTGTTACTTATTTTATTAAGGTGCAAGAATCATGTTGCAAGGCCCTAGTGATAGAGACAGCACACGGAAGTCTATGCTTAGATCCCAACTGTTTCCTTAACACCCTGTAAAGAAACATCTTCCAAAGGTAAATAGGGAATATTGGTTCTGCTGGGAAGCTTTCTTCCCCCTCCCTGTAGCAGCATGGTCGGTCGGATGCATTTGCAAGCCAAGGATAAGTCCCTGCTATCAGTAAAGGTCACAGCACTGAGAGCTGTAAAAGCCCTTTGTAAAGGAGAAACACAAAGCAGGCTGTCCCAGTAATCTCCGGGGCAGGGCACTGAGGGATAGGGACACCGCTCAGCAATGGGGCAAGATCCAAACCCAGCCAGCTCCCACCTTGCTCCTCAGCACGGCTGGTTTATTTAGCTGGGCTGTTTTCAGCCCAGGGTTAACAGACAGCTCAAGGTCAGTGCACAGACTACATCCAAAAAGCTGGCAGAAGCTGACAGAAGGGATACCACAAAGGAACCTTTGTGTGTGCAGCTTCTGAGGACCTTCCAGGACAGTTGTGGGGCTCAAAAATCTGAAAAGTCTGAAAGTCACCGAGTTAGCTGGTGCCAGCAGACAAACGAGTCACAGGAGTTTAACAGAAACATGGGTTGCTACCTTTAGCTACACATTTATTTTCTCACTCTGCCAGGCAATTCATCACCGGCAAAGTTTTGATTAGTGCTGGAGGGAAAAGGAGAATTTACAATCCAGATCCCACAGCTGCCGGCACACTCATTCACGGGAACTTTGGAGAGCAACATTTCATTGAAACTCTCCATCTCACAAAGAGAGCTGGAGCAATTTCCTCGCAGGGAGAAGGCGCTGCTGCGAGCAGACAGATGCTGCTCCTAATTTTTTAGCAATGCTTTCACGTAAGACCAAAATATTTGGCACAAAACACCCGATTAAAGAAATGCCCTCGCCGGTGGCAGATGGTCCCTCTCCTCCCAGCCTGCTCACATCCAGCCTGGATGTAATCTGCTTGCAAACACAGCACGTGCATGTTTTCCAGATGAGCAACCTTTATGTAATTTTTCATTGCCCTTATTTCAGTTTGTTAACAAACACCATCGTTATGAGCAAACAGCCTGATTACAGTGCTATCCAGTGAACCCCACCCTCCCAGCACCTGGAAAGAGCAGCAGAACAGCCTTTCTCCCTCCCCTTGTTGTACCACCTGCTTCAAACATCTACTTTTAAACTCCTCATCCTATCGGGAGCCAGGAGGAAGCTTTGGAAAAACCTGGCTTAAGGCTGTGGCACGAAATTGCAGCAAGACTTCTGCTTTGTGAAAGGCTTTGGGAGACAGTCCAGGCAGCAGGTTGCTCACCTTTTGCTTCAGAACAAACCAAATTCAATCACACACTGATCTGCTCGGTACCTTTCCCCCCGCAGGAACTCAGCACTGTCAGTTTACTCAAGTGTAACTCCCCGAGTACGAAACCAGGACTTTCTTCAAGGAAGTTGCACTTCTGTAAAACTCTCTGAACAAAGCCCTGCACTTGCCAAAGAGCGGCTGCTCGTTATGAAAGAGAGTTTGTTTAACAAAACAAGTGGATACGTGTCCAACTGCCTTTCTCTTCCTCTCTGCTGGCTGAGGGACAGAACTCCGAGGAGGCCAAGACGGCTCCTTTGCTCCCTGAAGTAGCAACACTCCCTCCAACCTGGGACTGTGC
This sequence comes from Pyrocephalus nanus, assembly GCA_038380795.1. Classification (NCBI taxonomy): domain Eukaryota; kingdom Metazoa; phylum Chordata; class Aves; order Passeriformes; family Tyrannidae; genus Pyrocephalus; species Pyrocephalus nanus. Next base: position 5,410,774 of record CM076281.1, read on the forward strand.
TAACACAGGGCAATAAGGCTCATTCCAGGCATCTCAGAACTAACCAGTTTCCCAGAGCCATCCCAAGGGGATTTGTAAACAAAAAAATTATATTAAAATCACTTTTTTTTTTCTACTAATTCTCAGAGTCTCTCAGTAAAAATTATAAAACAATGTCACAGATTTGCTTTGAAACGATGCTCCCTTTCACCACCAGATTTGAATAGGCAGCATTTGGATGCTTTGAAGTGTTTTTCAGAGAAGGAAGGTGGGCTGGCCTTCCTGCACTTGTCAAACCCCCAGTGCCTGGCTCTTAACAAGCTTCCAAGAGCAAAGCAACGATGTTCCCACTCTGTCGAGCACTGAAAACATGCAGGTGCAACTTGTTCCAGCTGGGGCTAGAACTTAACGTGCCACATTATCTTCATTTCAACCCTCATCCACAGAAATCCTCCAGCCACCTGCAGGCACTGGGAAATGCTCAGCATCTGGTCTGGGTTCATCTGAGTAAGTTATGCAGTATTTGTAGAGAGGAGGCAGTGGAAGGAACCATCATCAGGACACAAATTCTGCATGGTGGGCATCAGGCCACAATACCTACACCATAAAACATAAAGAAAACAAGTCTACATAAGGTGCTCACTCCATCTTAGGTACAGAAAGGTTTTGAAATTCTACTTTACTGCAGATTTTCACAACTAATTTCCTCCAGTGGCCCACACTTATAAAACCTCCACAGCAACTGGGCTGTGGAAATAAAGACAGCGGAATAAACTTCATAGTTTTTTATTCTGCAAAGCAATATGCACATCTTACAAACACAAAATTAATCTAGGAGAGAAATGTCATTTCCAAATCAGCTATTAACCATCATGCAACAAGACACAGTGAAATGTAAGAACAAAACGAACCAAAACAGCCATCTTAACCCTACAATCACCTGCAGAGGGTTGAAACCAAGGCTCAGATTTTCTATGTAATGCCAAAGAAAACGCAAAAGAAAACAGCAGCTTTCTAAGAACAAGAAAACACGTACAAATAGAATCAAAACTGATTCAAGTCATAGTTAAAAAGAAAAAAGAAAACAAAAAAAGGAAAGATCAATATGATCTGAACTTTATAATATTAAAGTTTTAACTCTTCTGTTTGGCTGCATTTAACTTTGTACACCACGCCTAGGAACAGTCCAACATTCCTCAGTATTACAGCACACCCACCTGGGGGGACACTCTCACCTCTCTGCTGCAATACAGGGGTGCAAAGGGATAAACTAAGGCCAAAAACACAACTCTTGAACATCTTCCCTTCTGCATTTGTGGCTCACAATCTTAGCATTTCAGGGGGCTTCAATACCGTGGGTGAGAAGTTTTCCTTTAATTGCCAACTGACAAAGATTGAAACACCCAATCTGTTTTGCCCCAGCAGACCAAATTCCAGGTGGGACATTTGGAGTTTGATTCTTAGTTTGGGGAAAGGGAAAGGATTTGGCTTTGCTTTTCTAAAGGAGTCACGTTGCATCGGGTGTTTTCTAGGTATTTCCAGAAATACCTCCCCCCCTCCCCAAATCCATTTCCTATTCCTGCCTTTGGTCCCCAGATCGAGCCACCCTCGCAGGCAGCTCTCCAAGTCAGTATTAATGCAGAAGGCTGGGCATGGGTGAATTGGGAAGTGCTTTCAGGAGAAGATGTCTACCTGTTTGACTGCTCTGACTCGGTTCAGAGGAGCAGCATCAGCCCATAGCAGCATCAGGAGAAAACTGGACGCTTCATTTTATCCCTAGACTTCAAATCAGGCCATGTCTAAAGCTCTGCCTTAACATCCCTGGAGGAAACACGTTAGTTAATACCACTTAAGTAACTGAAACTCTCTAAGGAAACATGTGCTGAAGAAAAAACTGTGAGTATTTTGCTTCAAACACTCTTAAGACTGGTGAACTTACTGAAGTCCCACACACACAGCCCAGTGGATACCAATCCATGGTGTCTGTAGGTAATAAATGGAGAATTTTAGGCCAGCATAGTTGAGACTGTGAGATTGTGAGTTGGCTTTTTTCTTTTGTGAAGTTTAGAGCAAAAGGAGGAGGTAAAATAAAGCCTGTGGGTATGAATGCAGACCTGTTACACTGATGAGAAAGCTGAGAGACAAGATGAAAGGGTCAATTAAGGCAACCAGTGAGATTTTAAAAGCAATGGTGGAAATGACTGCAGGAAGACCCTGACTCCTTAATTAAGCAGGCTACTCAATAAGGAGCCAGAAAGGGAAAAAAAAAAAAAAAAAAAAAAAAAAAAAAAAAAACAGCAAAAGGCAGAATGGGAAAGGGAGAAATGCACAGAATAAAACCTCTGATTTAAGAATGGACAGAGAACAGAAAGGGTTTGACTGTGTGGTTTCTTTGACCTTAATCACAACAGCCCTACTCTTCTTGTCATTTTCCCCTGAGTGGACAGCATTAAATGGGAATGGGACAAAGCCAATCAAAGGGTCACTTCAGCTGCCCTTCGGAGATGGAGGGAGAGTCCCAAAGTGAAGCTCTGTGACAGACTATGGGATTTCCTTTCCTTTCATTATTTGCACTTGCCCAAGGCTGTGCAGAGCCCCGACAGACTGTTAATACAATACATCTTTTTATTAAGTTTCACTTTCTAGAAAAAAAAAAAAAAAAAAAAAGTTTACAGAAAGCTGCTCTGCAGCAGAGACACCCAATCCTGGCTTGAGGGCTGCGGATGGGAGGCCAAGTGGAAAGTTTTCCAGATAGTCTCTATGCTGACTGGTTCTCTGGCATTCAGCAAGCCAAATGAAAAAAAACAAAAAAAAACCCAAAAAATAAATTAAAAAAAAAATCAATCAGTATTTTTCAGTAAGAAACATTTTAAAATGGGACTTCACTTCTTAATTTTTTTTTACTACGAATAAAAGCACAAGTTTGTCCTAAATACAGCACTATTAAAATGTGAATATGTGTCTCTTTCAAAAAAAAAAAAAAAAAAAGAAAAAAAGAAAACAAAAATTCTAAAATGTTGATATCTTTTCTTGCAAGCAAAGAGCAAATGGAAGAAAGTATTAGGCCACACAAATACACATTTAAGTCATGTAGTAGATTGGTGGCTTTGGAAATGCAGTATTATATCAAAGGTGCATACTGTTTCAAACACACTGTACAGACTGGGCAAAAATAAACAAAAAAAGAACCAAAGATCTCTTGGTTTTGTTTGAGACACTTGCAAAGGCATCTTTAACCTGCCCAGATGCAGCTAGACAAAAATATCTTGCTCTGACTAGAAGTAGCCGTATCACTAAACGTATCTACACAAACATTCCGCTACGTCCACAGGGAAGGACTGAAGGGTTCCGGCCGCACTGCGAGTGCATCATCTGACCTATTCGGAATATACCTTTAGAAATATGTACAAATCAATTACAGGCACTTGAAATGTCTTTGGTTGGAATAAACCAACATTGCAAGGTAAAATGTATTCACAGAGTGTTTAAGACCCGTCCCGGGTTCAGCAGGCAATGATTACGGTTCTCGGTCATAGGAGAGGATGGATTATGCTTCTGACAAAGCAACCTAAACAAAGGGGAAAGAGAACATTTAATTAAAGGGCAAGTTCTTAATCCTGTTACAGTGATATTACTTATCTCTGAGCAGCTGGCATATCTGTGCTTGCCTTTTCAAAGAACCTCAGGAAGTCTAATTTGGAAAGGAAATCAAAGTGAGTCTGAAGGTGTTTTGTACTCAGCAGAATCAATAAAATAAAAAACTCAAACCATTCAAACCCAAAAAAACAAACCAGCTTATGCTACAAAACATCATTAAGATCAAAAGGTGTCAACAATGGCTTTTTACTTCACAAATTAATAAATTTAATACTTAATCCTTCAGGCAAAGTGCAAATCCTCCAATGCAGTACTGAACAATGACTGCTTCAATAGCTTTGTGATTGTTTTTAATTTAATTCTGATTAACAGCCATTAGAATTATGTATCATGTTTTAGTCAAGGCTTTCAGCCTGTTGTGATAAAAGATAAATAGAACTACACAATGCCATCTATTCAGTGCTTCACACAAAACAGTTCAAGTAATATCAGAATTGTGGCAGAAGAGTTGCAGTCCTGCACTTCCTGAGCTGCAATAATCCACTTCTGTGGGACAGAAACCTAACTCTTAGGATGTACAAAGCCCATCTATGTCTTTGGTAGCACCCACAGGTACTGTCCACAATGAAACACCCATGTGTCTCTTTGGAAGGGCAATTAAATCCACATCTCTAGGGACAAGAAAAACCAGTCTGTCCCGTATCAAAAACGTTTTCTGTGTTTTCTTCTCAGAGTCAATATTTTGTTACCACACAGACTCACCTTTTCAGAGCAGAATTCTGTATTGCTTTGCCTCAGTTTGCTTGGTCTGCCTTTAATAACTGCATAGCAGAACATTGTAATCACCATCACAAAAAGGAAGTAACTGGTGTGCATGAGATGCAGGTTTATTAGGGAGCGATCATCCTGCACAGAGAATTAAAACCATTTACTGACAGAGCACCAATGGTTGGCACTTTATATTAAAGCAGTAATTATCAGATCAACACAGAAATTACTTCATGAATCAAGTTCCCCCCCTTTTCGCAGCTGGTGTAATAATGAAAGTGATTCCTAATTGTGGCACAAAAGAGCCAAAATGCTCCTTGTGTTCAAAACCTGTGTTATAGATCTTCTTCCAAATACTGGCAGAGGCTTTTAAAGGATTTCAAAATATAAATGTTAGTTATTAAGAGGTGTGAGGCACATGGAGATTCCATGAAGACCATCACTGGGGGTAGAGCATTCCCAGCTCTGCCTCAGCCCAACATAATAAACCAGCAGTGAACACAACTATTTTAGGACGTGAACAGAACCACACTCAATTAAAAGAGCCAAGCATTTATCCAAAATAACATAGAGGAACACCCCAGCACTTACATCTGGAACTATAACAGTTAGTTTGGGATTTAAAGCATGATACACTTTTCCGATCGCTCCTTTGTAACACCAGAAAGGGTTGTAATCCTGTGCATATTTGGTGTTAGAGTCCCTTGCTGTGGTGAAGATCTTGTACCACAGGGTAGCATTGCTGTACGTCTCAGGAACACAATGTGGTGGCTGACTGCAGAAAAACCAGAAATAATTAGCACCCTGAGCACATTCTCCAAGTTCAGGAACCTTTACTGCCCTCTTAAAACCTGGTTTTAGTTTGGGCCCTCCAAAACAACAACAAAACCCAAAGCTTAACCAAAAGGGTCGATCAAAACTGTATGGTTCCCACCCTAAGATTAGAATTTAACTGCATGTTGTTCCAGTAAGTCAACATGCCACAGTTTAATTGGGAAAACACTGGTTTCCATAAGGCTTCACACATGGTAATCCATCTGGTGGTTCTCCAGGATGGATTGAATGGTATCATGGAATCCAAACAAGACCAAGGGAAACTATTTTGATGGAAGGTCTGTACCTGCTGGGACAGGGACATGGCAGCACAACAGCATTTGGCTTTTGCTGATCTCTCAGCAGGGAAGAGGATAAGAGCCTTACTTTCAAATCTCATCTCTCACCCAAGGTAGTGACACTAAATTACAGGGTATCTTTCTTAAATCTCCACAGATTGTTTTGCTCCCAGTGGAATTTAGGTAGGATGTTGAAAGGCATGTTTAAAAAACATGTTGTGGTTTAAAACACCCTCAGAAAAATCTAGTGCTGCTAAAAGACAACAGAAGTCCCGAGACAAATGTTTTACTGTGGGGGAAGGTACATAATTCCCACGGTCAACAGGAATGTTCATCAGGAACCAACATTCTCAGAGAGCTAGCTGAGGAATTCATCACCCAGGAACCAGTCTAGGAAGGAGTGTTTAAAAAGCACTTACACTGTGACAGGAAATACATTGCTGGCTGCTGTCACAGTCATGCAGGTTGTGAACACGACCTGCTCGCAGTGGCCATGGAGAACACAGTCATCTGAATTCCAGGCAGCTGGCAGGGTGAATGTAATATTTATTTCCTCATGGGATTCTCTGCCTTTGAGAAAGAGAGAAGGAAAGCTGGTTTTCGTGCACAAAAGTATCTGAGCAACAATCACCAGGATAAGGACAACACACAAACGACTAAGGCACCACCCTGAATCTGTACCTTTGAAGTCATCCAGGATCTTTACTAGCAACAAAGAGAGCAAAAACAAAGTTAAAAACCCAAAACAAACTACAAAAACCCCAGCTGCTGGTCTTTCTAATCTCTTCTGCCCCAGAAGAACTGGGGTCACTAAGCTCCTTTCAGAAATTAAAAACTATTTATAAGTGAACTCCTGCATGTTCAGAGAACTTTATTAGAAAGTAAAATCTTTAGATCTTTAGCCTTTCTCCTCCTAAAAACTTCCTTGCACATTTGTTTTTTTTTTCTGATGCTCACTTTTCAAACTGGAGATATTTGTGTAGATAAAAAGGTGCCAGCAGACACTGGACTGCAGGTAAAGCCATGTACAGTAATTCCACGTGGATATATTCAGACTGAAAATAAATCCAGGCTGCTGGAAGTGGAACTTGCATTTGATAGCTCTTAAAGCAGTAACAAAATACCAACAGGAAATACAATAATACAGATTTGCAGCTAGGGGCAATGTCTCTCCACAGGTGTCTCAGGTTCAAGACTCCTTCAGGGATCATTATAGAATGCAATGCTGGCTAAAAGCTAAAATTCAACTATTATCAATTCTATTATCAATTTCTATTAAACTCCTGTCAAAAGTTACTGGTAGGCAGCCACACAGCAGATTGGCCATTCCCCATTACAGAAACTGTAATCATCTTATCTGCTGCTGTTTGTGTCATTACAGCTTATTCACATATGCATTTTAGATAAACTAGATTTTTTTAGACAACATGATACTTGCTCTCTAATGTGTATTTGTCACTGCCTTGACCTGAAGATGTATTAGGACAGATCTGAAGACAGTCACTCTACAAGCTTTTGCTGTTTGGAATTCTGTTGGCTTAAAAATTACCTTCCACAGCCATTAGGTTAATCATTTCAAACTGCAAAGCCTCATCTGGGTACACCTGCAGGCTCTTTGCCACTCTGAGTGCAGGGAAAAGTTCTTCTAACAAGCAAGTAAAGGGCTCTAACAGGAATATACTCAGAACAAATGTGGGAACACATCTGTGTTGTGCACAAAAGGTTTATATCACCAGTAATTAGCTGGTGAACTTTTATTTGATTTTACAGTTAAGCATTCAAATCATAGAAGCATTTAAATCACAGAATGGTTTGGGTTGGAAGGGAAAGCTCAAGTCATTCCATCCCCCTGCCATGGGTAGGGAACCTTCCACTATCCCAGGTTGCTCCAACCTGGCCTTGGACACTTCCAGGGATGGGGCAGCCACAGCTTCTCTGGGCAGCCTGTGCCAGGGCCTCCCCACCCTCACAGGGAAGAATTCCTTCCCTAATATCCAATCTAAACCTCCTTTCTTTCACTTGAAGCCGTTCCCTCTCGAATTGAAAACACCTCTAAGAGCCAACTGCAAACTGAATTTATAAAGGTCCAGTCCTGCATACCTGAAAGACCGATTTGGTGCCCAAAAATTGTGGAGCTCAGATGTGTGACATTGCGAGAATATCCTCCAAAGGGTCTGAGGGGGTCCAGGGTCAGTGTGATGGTAACTGAGATGTTTATTGGCCCAGAGTCCTCCAGAGCCTGCGGGGACTGTGTGGAAGATCTCGCCTGCCCGCTGGTCACGGTGCTCTCCGGAGTTGTGGTGTCGTTGATGAGGTGCTTCAAGGTTTCATTCTCAGATATACAGAAGTCCAAGTCGTTAAACCTCAGGAGGAAAGTATTCCAGTCCTTAAAACAAACACGGAGATTTCAACCAGATTAGCAAGTTGCTGCTGGCTGCCACCTCTGTGGAGCTGTGCACGCCTTGATAGGCACCATCCCACCCGCCTTCCAAGCCATTTAACAAGCATTACACGGCTCACAAAGCAAGCACAAACACCACCGGGGCTATCTCAACAACGGGGCAAGCTGTTTACAGAAGTCAGATGTGTTCAATCCCAGCCACTGCCTGACCACAGCTCAGCACAGCATCCTCTGGGTTACAGAGGGACCATCCCAACTCGCTCTGTTCCCACCATGCCCGGGGTAGGAGCGGTTTCTGTTGGGGTTGCCCTCATTACAGAACAGCCCTGCTGGGTAAGGGGTTCCCCAAAACAGCCAAGGGAGTTCCCCAAAACAGCTGGCCCAACAGAGCAAGGAACAAGAAGGTTTCTAGACACAGTAGGGAAGATCCATGGCAGGTGATTTGAGCTCATCCCTGAAATAAAGCAAGGCTGCCAAACATTGGCACCGACAGCCTCTCCCCTGTGAAATGAGAGGCAAGTATAAATGAAGACAATCTCCCACCAGACTCTGTGCTCTCCCATAATGTTCTGATTCTGGCCAGGACAGGGGTAATTTTTTGCAGTGGCTGAGTTATTCTATCACATCATTGGTGGGGGAAAGGGATTCTCACTTCCAGGGAGAAGGGTGTTCCTTCCAGATGAGAAAACATGGTGGAGGGAGCTGTCCAGTGTTGTCTGTTCTCAGGAATGTTTCTCCATGTAAATAATTTCTTTTCTTACACCTTTTGTCACTAATATTGTTGCTGTTACTCTTTATTATGTCATTGCTGTTTCCAGTAAACTGTTCTTATCTCAACCTGTGATCTTTGCCTTTTGAGCTCCCAGTTGGAGCGGAGGAGACTGGGAACACTCAGTGGGGGCACTGAACATTCCTAAACTGAAACACAAGGGAGAGTTCTTGGGGGGGGGGGAATAACTCATTAGCTTCAGGCATGTTTTTTCAAATTAACATTCCCACTGCTCAGCTCAGGAACTTTTTGTACCCACCTCTGTCATTTCTGGTGACTTGATCTCCTTGATTTTGAAGAAATACCCCAGTGTCAGGAAAGCTATTGCCATAGCACTGACACTGATCATAAAGACCACGAGGGGAGGTCGGCTGCTGATGTAAACCTTCAGGTTCTCCAACAGGTTTATGTAGAACATTATTCTGATTGTTCACCTGAAAGGAAAGAACATTGCAGCAGAGTGACTGGGCTGTGTGCTACGGGGTGGGGGGGGCTGGCAGATCACACCGGACAAAAGTTTGACAACCAGAAATGGAATCACACGCAGGAGTGAGATTCAATTATCCGACTGCACTGCTCACTGAGCACAGACTGCGAGCCTTAAACACAGCATAAATCAAAACATGCTCGGCATCACCTCCTCAGCACCTGAAACTGCCAGCTGGGAACGGATTTTAAGGAATGAGGAGAAGTTCTAGCACAGCCCAGTATCACTGATCAACAATAAAGCCAGTTCTTTTCTTTCCCCACACACTGAGGCAGGATGTACATTCTACACTTGAATTCCAGTGATGTCTGGATTCCCCAAATTACAGTGTGGACAGAGCTGTAACACGGCCCACAGGTCAAACCTTGTACATCCTTGCACATCCTTTCAAAACCGAGGCTGGAGCCTTAAGGATCCCTCTTTACACCATCCTTAGCCCCAGATGCCTCTACCTTCTAAAGGGGAACTGAGAAGGATTTTTGGCTTCTGCATCAAGAATCCTGAGGTCAGAAACACCTCAGAACTGCACTAGGGTGGAGGCTGGAAGACTCCTTATTTGAATCTTGCAGGATCTAGAACTTTTGCTAGAGTCTATAAGCAAAGAGACTTACAGATGCTGAGGAAATGTCCTGAATCATTAACTTTTGTCCAAAATACAACATTTTGTCAGATTCCATTCCTGAATTTTCATTTACAGAGCAGAAAGACCCAAATTAACTTTACTGTATCAGCTACCCCATCTCCACTCACAAGGAACAGCAAACAGTCCAGTGTTAAAGGGCAGTCTTGTGACACCTACTTCAGAAGCTCTGCAAGGAGTTACTTTAAGCCAACCTCTTATCTATGTCCTACCTAAAATCCTGGCTGAAAAAGCTTTTAACCCCAGCTGAACTAGAAAGGCAGGAACTGTTCCTACCAATGTGCTGATTATCTCCAAAATTCACAGGGAAAGGCCAATTTCAAGACCAGCATCTTAGAGAATTCCACACTGCAAGAGTTAATGTGTGAGCATCCATACAGGTCTGGTAACATTTAATTAAGTCAGGGACCCTGCTCCCTGCAGCTCTGGGTGATCCTCACTCTTATTAAAAGGACACAGTTGTCATTTATAACCCAGGTGCAGCAGGGCTGAGGATGAGGTTCAGATTTTGAGAAACACAGCAAGGGAGGGAGTGATCTTTGATCTGATCTATTGATTTAAAAGAAAACAAAAGAAGGGTAAAGTACAAGCACTGAGACAAAGCCTTTTTCAGATGCCTCAGTGTACAATGATCACAACTTCCTTGTGTATACTCCGGGTTTTACTGGCACAAATGCTCCTGTCAGTATTAACAGAAGAAATATTGACAAAACCTGCAAAACTGCCCCAGAGAGAGGGAAAATTCAGCTCAGAGAGAAGAGCCCCGAGGTCCTGCAACAACACTGAGCTGTGCCTGCTGACTCTCCCCACACACCTACTTGCTCTCCTGGGTGAAAGCTGCTGAGACAGTGCTCTGCAGAGCACAGGATCACGTCCTGGGTTTACTATTTTGCACCATCAACCCATTTTCATCCGCTCTGCAAAGACCAGGAAAGCCAGCGAGTTTTCATCAGCGAGAAAAACCTGCAAACATCTCCCCAAAAATAACGTGTGTGTGTCTGAGCGAGAGCACGGTGCAGGGGGAAGGAGGGGAAGGAGAGAGGAAAGAAAAGGTGATGATAAATGTGCACCTTACCAGAACTTCTATCTGTGTCCCAGACCAGCTGTGCCACGGCCAAAGAGGCCAGTGAAGGTGTCAGGAGGCAGCAGTGAGAGGGGAAGGGAGAGCTGGGGCTGGCAGGGATCATGCTGGGCACGATCCGCCCTCCCGCACGTCCTGCCTGTCTTGTCCCTGGCAGCCAATTTCTTAAATGAGCCCTACTTAAAAATCCCAAACACTCCATCTAGAAACGTTGGAGACACATGTTGAGATGGAAAAAGATCAAAAGATAAACCAAAAGCAGAGTTGTATCCAGTGTGTTCCCTCCTGAATTTCCTCTTGAAAACACCACAGATGCAGGGTTTATTGCAGCATTTAATCAGAGCTGAGTGTCACTCACAGCACACACAGGGCTGGGAGTCCTTTTTAAAGGGGCTTCCAACAGCTCCATTAGCATGTTTGTTTACCACAGGGCCTAAAAACCAGCCATAAAACGGGATGTGCTGAAAAGCACACGCAGAAAAAAAATATTTGGGCTAATATTTTTATGTAAGAGATCACCGGCTTTTAAGTGCCAGTTGCTTAATATGCTCCCATAACTCAACGGCTTTGAAAGCAATTAGAAAATGCTATAAGCTGCAATTTCCGAGGCCTAATATGCCTTTTGAGCATTTGGGAGAGAAAAGGGAACAACTGTGGATTTCAATATTAGAACTGACATGAAAATAGCAATTGGATATGGCTGGTGCAAACCAGAATGACAAATGTTTCCACGCTGCTGCCTGAAGAACTACTGATTTTTTATCAAAGTACTTAAATAACATTAATTATTCAAGAATTTGTGAACCAGATCACTGCAGGTACATCTAAATGTATGTTCCCACTAGATTTGAGGGCTTTCTTAACCTCCTCCTTTCTGTTAGGACCCGGTAGAATCACAACACAAACACAATTCTTTTACCAGCTCTAGTTGTAATTAACTCCCTCCTCTGTGTAAATGAATAACTTAAAGAATATGATTTAGACTTTTATTTCTTCTTCACACAGTTAAAAAAAGAAACCCAACGCTATTACCTCCTGGCAGGTGAGGTAAGCAAGATCAGATTTCACTTTTTCGCCAAATAAATAATTTAGTGAGTGGCTCTAATGACTCTGCTGCCTCTCTCTAAGCCTTTTATTACTTGTTAGGCTGACTGGGGAGATTTTTACTGCACAAGTAGCTCAAGTACAAGGGGAAGAATGAAAACTGCCAGCCTGGAACACTGACCAAAGTAATTGCTGGGTAGTGAGGGGTGTTCCTGGGGACCAAATGCAGAGTTACAGCTGATGGAACTCCCCAGGAAAGCCTGGACAAGCCCTGGAGATTTTGTGCTCTTAAAATCAGGCCCCCCCAAACCCTGGAAATTCTGTTATACAGGTAAAGAGATCCAAAATGGGAAAGGATGGAGATAAAACAGTTAATCTGCCAGAGTCACAGGGAAACAGGAGGTTTGGGCAGCTGTCTAAAAAGCAAGAAAATAGTCCTGTATTCTGCAATTGGGGGAATTTCTCTCCAGTACAGCTCAAGATCACAGACAGCAAACTCAAAGGAGCAATGTTTGTAATTCCTCCTGATTTATATATGAAAGAAGGAAACTGCTGAAACAGGCAGATGAGTTTTTCCAGAATAAATTACAAATAAGGAAAATCTTCAAGTCTGTTGCAAAGACCGAAAAAGTCAATGAAATGAGTCACAGCTGAAGTATTTAATTCCCATTTCAGAGCTTAATATCAAAGGAACTGAATTCCCAACAACAATAAAAAAATGTATGCTGTACTAAAGCAGATATTAAAAGCAAAACTGCAGTTGCCACAAGGAAAAAAAACCCACCCAAACATGAATTTTAAAGAGATTAAAACTGTTTGACATTTTTACCTGTATCGTGCCATAATGTCAGCTACCACCTTCCCACTAGAAAGCTTAAGATGATGGAATTTCCTTATAACTGATTCTTGTTGTGCATGGAAGATATTCAGTCCAGAGGAAGGGTTTAAATGCAAAACCAGAACTGAAATGTTTTAAGGAAGAAACCTGGGAGTGGGAGGGAAGGGCACAGGCAGCACTGCCCGTGAAGACCTCGTGTGTTCTCCAAGCCTGAACATCTCACTGCACAGAACAGAGTTTAATCTGAGCTGTGCAGCTCAGTTTGTTTATAAATCAATTATGTTTGCAAAGATGCCCCGTTACCAGCAGTACAATGGGGTTAGGAAATGGGTCACATCAGGTTTAACCACTCTGAATGAGAATAATGTTGCTGCCAGAAAAATATTTACTAACACAAATCAACCCAAGGGTGATTTTCTTAGCAAACCATCCCTAAATAACACGCAAACAAAGCAGTGGTGTTCATCTCAAATTAAAGTGCCACTCATTTCGGAGCAGTAAACAGCAGCAGGTACCAAAATTACCTTTAATTTTGTTTTCTTCTCTTCGAACAGAACTTGGCATCCAACACTGAAAAAACTAAAAGAGTGAAGCAGAACAGATCCCAGGTGTGTGAGCTGGGAAGCTGGGGCTGGGATAAACAAATCTGGGATTGAGGGCACCCTCAGCAAGCCTGGCAATGACTCCAAGCCCTGTGGAGGGAAGGGATCCCATCCAGAGGGATCTGGAGAGGTGGGTCTGTGGGAACCTCGTGAGACCCCACAAGGCCAAGTGCAGGACTCACTTTACCATGCTGGTATCTGTGGGGAAATTGAGGTGCCAGAATCTGCAGCAGTTTCATATCATCCTTTTAGAAAGCAAATTCAGACCAAGTGGGATGAAACTGTGCAGCCTAAAACCTGTCAGCAGCAGAAGGGCAGGCAGGAGGGAGGAATTCATCCTAGAGGAATGAAAGGAGGGGAATTCTGCAGAGCAGAGCAGGGCACTACCTCTGCCCAGCTGAGCCTCTTCTCCTTCTCCTGTCCTTCAGTGCTAAATAAAATACACCAAATAAACAACCCCCCAGTAAATGCCACTGGACTTTTCCACAACACAGAGAAGTGACTGGGATGTGTGGAGGGTGAAACCTTCTGAAAACATCACCTTGGATTCTTGAATCCACTGCAACCAAACACAACCAAAAGATGTGCAGCCAGATGTGCACAAACACATCTCCTCCCCCGGGGCTGCTCCAGGAGACACCTCCTGAGTGGGAGATAACAGAGAATTGGCTCCAGCCAGACAGCGGCTTATCAGTTTTCTGAGCTATTTTATTCGACAAATATGTTTACTGATAAAATTCCCCACATTTCCCCACAGCCTGGAAGCAGGAATTGTGGCAGGAGAACGGCCTGGCCCTTTGCAGATGCAAAGAGCACAGGCAGAGGACACTGCAGGGCAGGACATGAGTGAGAATGTCACCTGTTGGAAAGGACATTCCTCCCTGGAGTTGTTCTGAGTCGGACTCAGAATTCTGGGGACTCGCAAGAACAGAATGGAGCAAAACGCCTCATACTTGCATGAAATGTTCCTTTCCAGCCCTCAAAGCCCTTTTCAAAGCATAATTAAGCATTTCAATGTCCCCAAGAGCTCCATGAACAGCAAATGTTTCAGTTCTGCCCATAAAACAAAGCCGAGGAAGTAATTTGGTCGGTTGTAACAAAATTTTAAAGACCAAATCGATATTGAATTTCAAACACTCAAGTTCCTGAATTTAACTCTTCATAAAGACAGAAAAGTTACTATAAAAGGCAGATGACTTAAAAAAAATCACAAGGAAAATATGTGGATCACACATTACTCAATCTGTGTATGACAGCCCCTCCCAAAAAATACGTGTTGTAGCTCAAAATGTCTGTGGTGGATTTACCACAAGCACCTGAACTCTGTGCCAGCTGATGCTCCTGGGACAGCAAAGCTGATTTTCATTTCCCACTTGAAGAAAAACTGATGCAGAAACAGACAAATCCAAACAAGCTCCAAATACTTTTTTTAAATGCTAGGAGTTTAAAAAAAAAAAAAAAAAAAAAAAAAAAAAAAAGAAGAATCAGCAAAGGGTAGAAAGTTATAAGTAGGGAAATATAAATAATGTGAGAAAATTTTGTCACTGGTCCAATGAACCTTGAATTCTGACTTTTGTTAAAAGTGAAAAACACAATTTAAAACATAGCCAGCTGTAAAATCAAAATGAACCTAACCTCTGATTGAAAATACACATTTTGGTGCCAAACCTGAAAAAGGCAAGCGAGCCTGTGCCATGGGAATGAGGACACTTCCACACAGGGCAGTGTATGGGCATTTTTAAACCTTCCAACTTTTACAAGCCCGAGTCCTGACTTACAGCATGACTTACCATAATCTAAATCATACAGAGACTGCAATAAAACATACAATAATAGGCTGAAGGGCTTTGAAGTTGAATAAAAATGCTATTCTGGTTACTGCTGCTTAGCAAGACAACCTGGGGGAAGGTGGCCAAAGTAAAATTATGTTGTTTTAGAGGATCTTTGAAGATCCAGGAGAAATCAAATTCTGTGTATGCTGTACTGACAATGGCCAAACGAATACAGGGCAGCTTTAATCAAGAAATATGTCAATTCTCACTAACAGATTAATAATCAGAAGCTGTTTGAGCGACCAGTTTAATAAGGTTAATCACTGACTTTTTTAAACCACCCGTTAAGGAAGGTGGTACCAAAGCCAGCAGTGAAAGTGCAGAGAAATGCCATGAAAAGGCTCCTCAGGCTGTAGTGGGAACTGTGAGGAGACAGGGATGCAGACAGATACACAGCTTGAATCCCAAGCAGAAAATGACTGACAAGGGGAGGAAATGCCAGCTTTGGGGAATGGCAAAATAAAAGAGTTCTGGGTGTAGAAAGAAGGTAATTCTGGCTGTGTGAGACAAGCAGGGAAACAGCCGGTAGCCAGTAATGAAAAAACAGCAGCGAAACCAACTGAAATGAGGGACCTAGGCAACAGCTGAAAAATCAAGGCTATGGCAGCAATATTATCATGTCACATCAGTAATATTATCACTTCACCCCCAGTGGTCAAAGGAAACAGGATTTATTTGCTCAGCCCAAGCTCCCATAGGTGAGTTCAGTCTCCATTTTACAGATAACCAACAAAAACCGACATGCCAGGACATACACAAGTTTCCTTCCAAAACAAAACTTGGGAGTTCTGAGTCCTGGGAACCAGCTTTATTCTCAGGTCAGAAAGGTCTTCTCAAAGAGAAAATAAACTCCCACACGTACTTGCTTTTGGCAAGGGCAGATTTGGGAAAAGCAACAAAGTTCTGACACCAGCGAGTCTCATCAATACTCAGTTTAGGGCTCGTTTGATAAAACAGCTTCATTTCTACACAATCTCCTAAGCTATTTAATAAAACAATAAGATGATCACGGGTGACAGATCTGCAGGATCAGGCCGGGGGGTGTTCCAGGAGGGAGCTGCACTCCTGTGGCACCGACACAGGGGGGCTGGATGTGCCAGGCTCCCTTTCCCGTGTCTCTCCGGCTCGCACAAAGGACACCGAGGTCTGTTTGTTCGTGCCCTCGGATGCTCCCCGGTGCTCACAGAGCACAGTGACTATTTTGTCTTATCGGGCGGCATTTCAAGTTCTCGTCTTTCAAGTGCAGGAGAAGAATCGCATTCCACCGGCCCCCGAGCCGCTCCTCAAATCGCGGGAGGTAACAAAGCTACCAAGGGTTTAATCCTCTCTGATGCGACTAAATCTGGGGGTCAGGGAGCATCACTCAGTCCCGCAGGCACAATTCAATGTTATCTCGCAATTCGACACGATCTCTGCTCAGCCTGCCGACAGAAGTTATCCCTGTCCCGGGCACACCTGCTGACCGGGAGTTGGATTGCAGCCACCGGCTGATTCCCAGGGACCTGAGCGGGGTGGAATCGGCAGCAGCTCACGGGATGGAAGCCGAAACATTTTGTATGTGCAGGCTAAAAAAGCACGAGGATTAGCGCGTTATCTCCCGGAACTCGGCCTTTATAAAAAGGCAGTAATGATTTACCACAGCAGGGTCTCTCCTTCCGCCACAGGATCTCCTTCCAATCGCAAAAAGTTCATGGAAGTTGGACGCGGACGTGGAGAGCAATCCTTAATGGATCCTTATCTACACTCCAAGGTTTGTCTAACAGGGCAAATTACACCGCCAGAGCTAATCCTGACAATTAATTTCTCCAGAGAAGACAAACCCTTAAAACAGCAAACAAAGGGAAAAGGAGAGGGGGAAAAAAAAACCACAACAAAACCCAACACCCAGCTGTGCTGTAATCTGTTCCTTCCAACCTTTCCCGGCGTGTCCACACCCGCGATTCCGATACATAGTTTGAATTTAACAGGGGGGGATGTAGCAGCCATGTTCCTAGGCATGATGCACCAGGAATTTTATTATTAGAGACGTCACGAGATCGCTAGTCAAGTTAAACCACAAAAAGAGTAAAAAAGGATAAAATATGGGCACGTAGCGAATGGGGGGGAGGGGGAATAAAATATATAAATAAAAAAAAAAAGGCGCAACCAACCAACCAAAAAAAAAAAAAAGCCTAAAAAAAAAGCCTAGTGAAGGAATCACTATTCAGAAGCTATTTTGAAACGGAAATATAGCGCTACTGAAATTTCTCTGTTTTTACCGGGTCTTTTTCCTGGTACGACGCCACCCATGCAAAGTTCAAGCTAACGGACCCCGTTTAAAAGACAATTAAAAACAACGATTTAGATAATAAAGGCAAACCAAGGCTAAAATCCACCCAGGCGGAGCCAAACCGTAGCGAAACCAACCCGGCCTGGCCCAGAGGCCGCTCCCGACACTGGCGGGACCCCCGGGCCCCCCCCCCCCCGGGCCCTCCTTACCGGCGCCCCGGGCCGGGCGGGGCTCAGAGGCGGCGGCGCTGCCGAGCGGGCGGGCTCTGCACCATCGTCCTGGCCGGCCGGGGGGAGAGAGGCCGCTCCCCGGGCAGAGCCCGGCACGGACAAACAGACACACGGAACCCCGGACAGACACACGACCGGACCCGCCCTCGCCGCCGCTTCCGGGGCCGCAGCCGTGACCCCTCACCCGCCGGGCGGGCCGACGGTGGCGCGGGGGGGACAAGATTGCGGCGGCGCCGGCAGCGCGGGAGGAGCCGGGGGAGGGCGGGGCCCCGGCAGCGGCTCCGGCCGGGAACGGGCACGGGAATGCCTCCATCGGGAAGGGGCTCCACGGAGAACGGGCTCAGGAATGGCTCCATGGAGAAGGGGCTTCGCGGGGAACGGGCTCGGGAGCGGCACCGAGCAGGAATAGGCCCCCAGGAGCGGCTCCGCCGGACCTTGGTCAGGGCTCATCGCCTCGTCCCCTCAGGCCGGTGCGGCCCCGCTCCTCCCTCCCTCACCACACTCCTCGCCTTCTCCAGCCGCTCTTCACCCCCTCGTCCAATAAAAAACTTCCAATAAAAACCGCCCGAAACGTCTTTTCTTTTGTTCGATTGTTTTCTGAAGGTGCCCAATACCTTGAAGAGTTCGGGGGTTAAACGCTTAAAGCAAAGGGCGTAACAGAAGAAACCGTCACCCTAACCGTCATTAATATTTATCATTATAATTATCAGTAATAACAGTAATATTAATATAATGGTAATATAATTATTATGATGATGGTTATGATGTTCACAGGAGGATAACGTGAAGTCTTTTCCCCAGGAGCTGTAACACACCGGGGAGAATCCAGGGAAGGACACGGATGGTGCAGGGTTGTAAAAGTTGGTGCTTTAAGAGGGTAAAACTAAACAGTTTCCTGAACTTCATGTCTTCAGAGATGTCCAAGACAGCCCTGAATTAATGACTATAGTCACAGCCAATGCTTCCTCGTGCCCGAGGCCCGTGGAAGGCAGGAGACAGCGCAGTTGGCAGCAGAAAATAACCCTGTGCACCAGTTCTGAACACACCTGGCTGCAGATCCAGGGCAAGGACGCGTTAACCTCTCACAAGATGCCCAGCTGAAGTGTCCAACCGTTCCCTCTCCTGTGGCAGCCACTGGAGCCTCCAAGGGTCAGCTCTGTGTCGGACAGAAAACGTTCCTTGTCCCCCCCAACCCTCCTAACCCCCGTTTCCAAACTGCTGTTCGGCAGCACCAGCTGCAGCAGCATCTGCCAGTGCCTCCCTACCCAGCCCCGGGAGAACACACACCAGAGCACTTGTAAACACCGCTGATAACTGGGTAGAAGAAATCAATTTAATTTCATAACTCGGTTGTGTGGAACCAAAAAGGCTGCCCAGTTTAATTAACCAGCATTTCCTGTAAAATACCTTCTTTACTGAACAAAACGGGGAGCTCACATGCAAAGAAGTATTTTACAATGTAAATTCTGATTCCCAGTGATGAGCTGCAGTCTTTGTTTTCAGTGATACTGAACTAGTAGTGGGCAGATGAAAAAAACCCAGTTTCTGATACTAAGACTGTCACCACAGCACAGCACTTGGATTCCAACTCACTGGAAGAGAATATTTCGATTAAACTCAGTTTCTCAAGTAACTTGTTCATGGATACAATTCCACAGTGTTTTGCAGAATGGGAGGCTCTCACTGTCTTTTACTCAAACCTGAGCATCACTCGTGCTTGCTGACTTTTAGGTGGGGTATGGAAATCCATCTTACCTGCCTGATTTGTTTGCTGAAAACATTCCCCTTTTAGTGGCTTGATAACAAGATGGCACATAAACAAGAGATACTTTAGTTACAAATGCACCAGTACATCCTTAAGTGCTTAATCACTACAATGCCCTTTCTGCAAAGAAAAAAAAAAAAAAAAAGACTAAGAATTGCTGTCTCCCGAATCACAGAGAATGCAGAAGCAGCCACAATTATATTCACATTAATCATTAACAGCATAACAAAACCCGATGACGAGGTTTTTAGGAACTCATTAACAAGGGCTTAATGTACACACTTTTATTTAAACATGGTAATTTACACAATGGCTAAAAGTTTGCTCCCCTTCCCCCCCACCCTGCCTCAGGAAAACCTGTGTACCTGGATATCAGAGATAGCACCTAGTGTTTAAAAACTAAATTTAAGTGTTATTTACTGCGAGCACTGGTCAGATCCGAAGCAATTTGGGCGCAGTGACACACGGATACACCGAATAATTGATATGGAAATTTAATTTCTTGTTAGCTCACTGCTGCACCTCAGCAGTGGTGCTTTGGGGAGCTTGGTTATGTGGAAACACCAGGGATGCATAGTTCATAAGGATAAATACATCTGCCAGGAAGGGACAAATCACAGTCGTGGTCTGAAATTATTGCAGTGCAAATTTAATAGAGCAGTGTTTTAAAGCAGTGGAACTGAATAAAAGAGGTAGGTACTTTCCTCCTTGATGGTAAGAACTTAACATTGCTTAAAAGCAGCTCCATGTTCGGTATCTCAGGTACACAAAGGAGTCACTGTGGGACTGGATGAGCTGGAAGATGCTTCAAATGATATATAAAATGTTTCACTGGCATAAAAAAGTTATATTGCAAGAGGTTACTTTTTTTGTGGAGTGAGCTGTTATTCTTGAAATACACAGATCTAGACTTTCTAGTGACACAAAGCCATATTTACCTTGATGTTCAAGATCAATCCCTTTGCTAAAGGGGTCACCAAAGATAAGAAGATTGATGTTCCGTGAAAATAAAGTGCATTTTTCTGCTCATGCTTCTTCTAAAAGGCAACCTCTAATTATATGAACTTATTTATCTACCAGGATTGTCAAAAAATCAGACTTATCCCACTTGCAAACAACCAGGCAATGCCAGAAGAGAAAGCCACTTTCAGTGCAACTCTTGCACGATCTTCTTTCTTCCCTCCCACCTTTTGTTCCACTTTAAGGAATTTAATACAAATACTCCTTCCTGGTGCTGAAACCTGGCTCCACATTCTCTTCCCAACCAGTGATATCAGCAACTTTTGTGCACCACTCAAGGCTACCAGGTGTCCTGACAGAGCAGGGAGAAGGTTTACATTAAGAGAAATGTCATTTTTAAATAGCACTTTTTCCTCTTTTTTTTTTTTTACAAAGCAGATTGAGAGTCAAGTTTTCAAATCATTACAACAATATCCTCTGTAATTCATCAGTTCTCCCATCCATCTTATTTAAATACTAACAGTGTTTTTGCCTTTACACTGCAACATGATGGAGCTGAAAGGTGCTAAAATGAACACTTTTAGATCATTTTCACTCATACACAAGCTGTCATGCACAGTTGAGACATCAGGTTTTAAATCTATTTACAATTTTACATATCTTACAATATATATTTCATCTTTACAGCTACAGAATGAATTCAAACTAACATTGGTACCTTTCTGAGTTACTGCTGGAACTCAGATCCAGGTTAAACTAATCATTAAAAACAAGTAAGTGCATGCTTAGAAGGAAGCTTTCAGGAAAGATGTCAATGGACTAGTGTTGCTTAAAAATTACACCAGTTTGTGTAGAAAATTTTAAATTCAGTTCAAAAACCCACAAAAGCCTAATAGAAATCTACTCGACTAAAATAAATACAATTCATTACACTTAACAAAAAAAAGAAAAGTGTACCTTTAAAAATGTACTGATTTAAGCCCATCTGATTTTTTAGCCTTAAATTTATTTCCCTTCCCAAGTAGCAGATAGTACTAGGTGAGGATAATGCTGCTTTTCAGAGTTAACACTGATAATTATCCTGCATAAACCTGAGGCTGCAGTGGTGGGGGCAGCTTGTCATTCTCCACATTTTCAGAGTCAATGGCTGCTAAGGCTTGGCTTTTTGGTTTTATTTCTAAGGGATACTTCTCCACAATGTCTTCCACTTCCTTTGTGATTCCATCGGTCCAATCTATCAGGTCTTTCTCCAGTTTCTTGGCTTCGCTGACGATTCTTTCCTGTCTCTCATTCAACTGAGAGAGGAGGTCTAAGCTCTTACACATCTGTTTAACCCCCAGGCACACGTCGGGTGAGAAGCTGTCAGATTCCTGCTTCTTGGGGGACGTCTGACCCGTCATGAACCGATCAAAATCCTCTTGGCTCAGATTCAAGGACTGAGCATCCAGCTTTTCAATGAAGGCCACAGCACAGCACTGCAAACAAACCAGAGAGAGGTCACTGCAAGCTACAAACTGGAATGGGTGTGTTCTATTCCTGATCCTGCTCATGGACCAGTAACTGATTTTTGTTTTTTGGGTTTTTTTTAATGCCCCAAGAGATTGATCTTTTCCAGAAGTTAACTCTGCCAAACAGCTCATATGCCTCTTTCCTCTCCCCAAAGTCTGAGGAAGTCAAAAACTCAGCTGCCTCACTGGACAATGTGCATTCCAAACTTCAGGGTCACCTCAGGGTGTAGGGGAGGTGGGAGAACAGAAGGAACACGACAACGAGACAGGAGCACTAAATTAATATTTAATAATCTGATCAGCAGAGATCTGCCATGCTCTCAATTAACATTCTGAGGGAAGCAATGTCAAATGCCCATCTCATCTTGTGGATTCTCTGCTCCTACTGAAATAAACTTTTAATATTCTAAGCATTTCATTCAGCTGCATAATTCCCTCACGAATTGCTTTATGATGAAATGCAGAGCACACCAATAAATGCCTCCTGCAGGAGCTTTAAAAAGCCTGTTTACCTCCACAAATTAATGGCCTAGTTCTGCAGTCCCTTCAAGAGAAAAAAATCTCATGGGCTCTTGCAAGTAGGAAACTTTGCATCTGTAACATCTGCACTGTCCAAACGTGGGATTTGAGGAATAGAAAGGACTTTTCTCCTTGCAGAATAAAAATACACCCAAGTTTTAGCATTGGACTGATCAAATATTATAAAGACAAAAGAAAGCACTTTCATGTTTGGAAAGCAGAGGAGGAGGAGGAGAGAGGAGATATAAACACAGCAGAACTGGCTGTACTCTAAGTAACCTCAACCACCATTTTAAGATTAGTTTTAATTTTTTATTGACGTTATGGTGCGTTTCCCTTTACTGGCAATTCCTAGACCCAAATAAAAGGCAAACTCCTCGTACAAAACCCACACTATTCCTGCACTTACCAGGTTGGTGAAATAGTATCCATCCTCTCCTGTCATCAGCCTGCTGGGGTTGCAGAAGCGGGTGATGTACTGGATGTTGGACTGCAGGCGGGGCGGGTTCCCCTTCAGGACAATGTATATGAGCGTGGGCAGGAAGTCATCAGCAGAGGCTGGCTCATTTTTTGTGACTTTAATGGCATTAAAGATGTGCTTGCTGCACTTGGTGATGCAGGCTAATTTATCACGAGGGACACGCTTCGAGTCCATTTCAATAATATCTGTGAGATAAAAGGAGTTCTCAGATCATTAAAAGTTATAAATCAGACACCTGAAAGGGCAGGCAATGCTAATGTTGCATCATTTCTATCTGTGGCTCCTGCTGTTCCATAAAAGTATCTGTTTATTCAACCTTCTCTTGGTTCAGTCCAAGTGTTTTAAACAGACCAGCTAAGCCCAAACACTTCTGTGCTGGAAAAACCATTCCTGCCTCACACGTGATATTCCAGTCCCACACCACAAAGACTCCTGCAAATCTAACAGCCTGGAGCCCCTTCTGATACCAAGAAATAAGCAAGAGAGATGAAATCCGAAGTTGGAAATGTAAACTATAATTCACAAACCTGTAATTGCCTTTACAACCATATCAGAGACCTCTGGAATTTCTTCATTGACAGGAACACACAGCATCTGGGGAGTCACCCAGTGCAGAGCCCTGTGAGAGGACACAAGTGTTAAACTGTTCTGTGCCAGTGCCGTTCAGGTGTTTGAAACCAGCTGCTTCCTGAAGTCAAGGCACAAGGAGTGCTTTGTGTGGGTGAGGCACTAGTCCAGCCTGCAGCCAGTTTATTCCACTGAAGTAATTTATTTTCAGAAGAAATAATTTCTTGTATTTTTGCCACAATTTAACAAAAGCAAACCAATTAGTTTTCCCAGTGCAGCAACTTTCATTACCCGTTCTATTAATTTCCTCTGGTTTTTAAATATGGTGTTTTTAACCCTTTCTGCTTAACAACTTTGCCACTTTTGGGTGCACAGCAGGAGGTTTTTAAAATGTTTGATTCAGAGCTCATTTACAGGACTGGGGATTACTCAACTGTTTTTCCTCTAAAGCATTACCTGATTCTCTTTTGGACAGCAAGGTCTTTCTTCTCATCATCAGTTGTTTCAGGGCAAAAGACATATTTATACTGCCGAGTCATGATGTACTTTTCAATCTGATCCATCGCCTTCTCAACTTTTTCTGGGGGCACTGCAAGGGACAAATCCCATAAATAAAGCATCCCATGGCTGCTCTGAGGATGTAACACAGTTTGACCCCAACATCATCAAATCAATATGACTGTCTACAGCCAACCTGAGTTCATTCAGGATGGACATAACTGGGGTATTTTCACTCTCTCCAGCAGAAGTGAAAGTGCAATGGGTTGAATAGCACCTGCCAAAGGAAGTCCATGCACAGGGTCACAGTGCAGCACACTCAGCACACAGAGCAGCTCCAGCTGCTTGGAGCTTCCAAGAACATTGTCACCCTTTGAAAATAAATCCAGTGAGGTCCTCTGAGTCCTCTGGGGCTGTTTATGTCTAAGAAGATGCCCTGGGGACGTTTAAGCTGCATCTCTCACACACCAGGCACACTAAAGCAGTCCCCAACAGAACTGGCTGCTGGTGCTGGTTAACATGAGGCTCAGAGCCTGTTTGTCACCTGGGGGGAGGCCACACATTTACCTTGTTTTAAACAAACAGCACTGGATTTAAAACAAAAAATTAAAACAACCAAATTTTAGAGACTTTAGGTAAAACCTGTATAAACGAATTAATTTAGACTGCAAAACTGGGAATAATTCCAGCTATGGGACTAAAAAGGACTGGTTTGGAGTGCTGCAATATTTTGCAAGTTTTACTTGAAAATGCAAGAGGCTTGAACCCCAAATAATCACTTTTTCAACAGTCAAGATATGAGGAAGAGGAAGCTGATACCTTTCCAACGGGTCTGTAACTTGTCTGCTACATTTTGGTAGAAGTCCTGGGCACATTCTGACTGCTCCTCAATACTTAAGTCCTGTAACAGAACACAAATTAAGTGTGTGTGTAAGAATTGGCAGTAACACCTCTGATGTTTTTTGTTTCTGTTTCTGTCCAGCTGCAGTAATAGTCTGAGAATGCAAAGGTATCATCAGAGCTGTTTATATTGGCTAAATTATATTAAAAATTATGAGAAACCAAGACACACTGGCTCTTTGACATGTGAAAGACTTGCATTTATTTGCTGAACAGATAAATATTAGCAGTGGAGCTGGACAGGTGCGATGCTATTTTCCCCAGGCACATCCCTGAGTAATGCTGACTAAATAACAGATTGCTAATAGAAAGTTTGTCCCTATTTTGCCTCTGATTTTTAAATGATTATATACAGTGTATCAAAACCCCAAGAACAAAAATCACAGTTTGAAAGAGCATCTATACAGTAAACATTTCTAATGACAAAGTTACTCTAAAATACAACGTTATTTGTAAAACAGCACTGTCTTTTGGGCATCACTTAACTGAGCTCCTGAAGAACCTGAGAGAGGTTTGAAGGGTTAAAATTCACTTTACTGATCAAGTCACTTTTCACCATTAAATGGCATCATAGAGCCACATTAAAAAAAAAAAAAAAAAAAAAAAAAAAGGAGAACTTGGCATCTGAATTCTCTGAGGGCAGAACACAAAGTCTCAGCTCTGCTGGCAGTGCTGCATTTTAGGGCTGGTTTATGTGTCAGAGTGAATTGTGTGTTTTGAGTTCTTTTTGACCAGCATAAACCATCAAGGAAGAAGGAAATGAGAGCACCTTCAGTGTTCGGAACCAACAATAACACCCACACTGTTTTCACAAACTCTGTGCTCAGAATGAATCAGTTCTAAAAAAAAAAAAAAAAAAAAACCATCAAACAAAACAAACCTTCCAGAATTGGAGAGAATGTAAGACTCCATCAGAACTGCCTTTAACATTCAGTCCAATCTGAGGAAACAATTTGAGTAACTACAAACTTAACAGGAAAGGTGGGAGAAAGGGGGGAAAAAAGAGTTGTGCTGAATACTGACTCACTCCAACCATAGGTGGCACTACAGACTGATTAATTTCAAAATCATTGATTTTTTTTTTTAATGGAAAATAAAGATGTAACCCTTAAACCATACTAAGAAAAAAAAGTACAGTCAAGTTCCTGTTCCCCAAATAAAAGATGTGTGGGTTGATGTTGTATTATCTTTATAACCTTTTAGACCTTAAGATGTCCCATCCCTGGAAGTGTCCAAGGCCAGGTTGGACAGGGCTTGGAGCAACCTGGGCAAGGGGAAGGTGTCCCTGCCCATGGCAGGGGGTGGGACAGGATGATCTTTAAGGTCTTTTCCAATCCAAACCATTCCGTGACCCTACAATATCTAAAAACTCAGCAGGTAATAGCTTATATTTCCCACAAGTCATATATATCTAGAAAATTGCTGAACACACTAATTTACATGGGATTTATTCAGGACTAATTTATTTGAGTTGCAAAGAAAAATTCTCTGAGATACTGGGGTCAGAAGGATTCTTTGGTCACACACCACACCAAAAACCAAGGCAGCCAGAACTTAAAACTGCCCTGAAATCTTCATTTGACTGAGCAGATCACCCGAAGGCTCCTGTGTTACACTCCCTAAAATCCAAACTGCTGGAAGAAGTGCAGCATTTTCTCCCTCTCTCCCCAGTTTCCCCATTTTATTCATGCAAAAGGCACGCAGGACTTACCCTTTTATGATTCATTGTGTCCAAAAATAGTTTGCATTGCTTATAGATGTCCTGTCCAGGCTTGTGATATGTCTTGAGAAATTCTATGAACTCCTTGGACACTCGGTCTGTCTCGATGCTTGCCTGCCTGTTTATGGAAGGGCTGGGAGCTTTGGCTTCTTGGATCTCTGCTGGGAAAATGTGGGCACATCAGACAAGCTTTGTGCACTGATGGATAAATTCAGGAAGTGTTTAACAGGTATTAAAATTTCAGGTTGGGTTGTTTTGGTTTTTTTTTTAACTGTGCAGGTGATTGATCATTTATTTCTCAGGCTCTGCCAATTAAATGCTGGATATTATTAAACAGAACTCCAGGAAACTGAGCATTCCACTGAGGCACAAAGATTTACAGCCACACCCCCATCTGCACTAATGGCCTTTTTAATATCAGCAAATGACTGTAACATGGGGTTGCTTTTGGGTTTCTTACATTTTCATTCCCAGGTAAGGTATCTCCATGTGAAATCAAGGCTTCCAGATGGGATTCTGCAGCAGCTGAAGATAATGGAGTGGTTTCCATTCCCCCTCACCTCTACATTCCTGCTCCTTTGCTTGCACCAACACAACTATTCACTCAACTGGCTCATGAACCAGCTCAGGGAGCAGCAGATTGAGCAGTTCTAGTCCAGGGACACTGCACACACCACTGGATGCAAGTTCAGAGAGCTGCAACCACAGGGTTGTTTTTTCCCCACACAAAACACATGATTTTCCAAGCTGCAAGTTAACTGTGCTGCTCCAGTACCTTCACTAACCAAGTTTAGTTCACCCACCTTTCAACTTGCCAGCCAACACTGTTCAAAATGGAAGGATTGAATAGAGATGATGTAAATGAACATGGTGAAAAGCAAGCAGCAGAGGGACAGAAAACATGAAAATATTCATGGTCAACACGATACAAACAAATCTCTCAATCTGAAAATACTAACATGCACAACAACAAAAAAAAAATCCGTGTTTCAATAAGCACACATGCAGAACTCCAAAATAAAAAGAAATACACGGGATTAATATACTTAAGGTAGCTTAATCTAGACTTAAGGTAGCTTATTGGGGGTTTTCTGTTTGTTTGTTTGTTGTTATTTGCTTTTAAAAAGATTCAGCACTAAATTCAAAGCTGTGTCACACAGTGAGTAACAAACACTGATCATCTGACCACAGCACAAGACTTCAGCATAACCTTCTCTGGGCAGTAATTTGGTCAGGCACCATTAGAACATTTATGGTATTTAAGTGATAAGAACAGAAAAGGGCTTGCAAATGTTTAAATTCCAATGTAACAACTGAGATAGAGCAAAACAAACTCCTTCCTAGTTCCACAAGGACATTTTTCCAGAGGGGATTTCTTTGTCCCTGAGATTCCCAGCAGTGCAGTACAAATGCCTGGACAGGGTTCAAGCTGAAGGGTGACCACTACTGATCTAAATTTGCCACATTTCATATTAGGTAACCAGTAAGTAGAAAGCATAGCTCTGAAAGAATAAACACAGAAAGCAGGTCTGCTTTCAAAAGGGAAGAATTGTAAGACATTTATTCCATGATTATTACTGATCTCACTTTGGAGTACAGTTGAAGATTTATTTACTTCCTTCAACATTGAGTTCACTCTGCTGTAAAAATAATGAATCTCATTCTGCAAGCTGGCCATAAGGAATCTGATTTTTTCAGCCATATATTGAAAACAGATTTTTTTAATTAATAGATGTAATCAAGAGGCAGGTTACTGTTAAGTATTAAAAACCAATGTTGGAATGAACTGTCTTCAATGAGTCACACCAAGAACTACTTATAGTCACTCAGAAGTGTTGCAGCTTCATTAATCTCTGAGCTGAAACCCTAGTTTAAGGAAAATTAATCTGTACAATGTGCACTGATTACTTAAGGACTGAAGGAACAAATGTACTTGCAGCAATAAACTATTTTCAGGTTTATCACGTGCTCTATGAGAATTAAATCCAACTAAAAAGAAGCCGATTAAAGAAAAGAAATTCCATTTGACCAAGTTAAAGAGAAATATGCCCAAATGAAAAGGAAGAGCACTGGAGGAGTTAAGAAAGGATCACCTTCACAAGGAGCAAACACTATTAACAGTAAATATCCCTCTCAAGGCATTCTACAGAAATGCTAATGGTCACAGCAGAACATGAGCACTTCAGTGATTCACTATGGTTGTGCCACGGTCACCGAGCTGAGTCCAAGCAGGGAACATAAAAAAGGGGTTTGTCATCAGCTCTGCTACACAAAACCACTCATCTTCTCCGTGTCATTTGCAAAATAAAGAATGGTACATCTTCAAATTTCTTTAGTCAGCAGAACAAGTCAAAATTGCATACAAATAACACAGGATGAGCTCCTAAGGGTGTTTGCATCCAGGGGGTGGGCATCCTTTTGGTTTAAATGGAACTAGGATGTCTTCTCTTGATATGAAATTGTCTTCTTGGTTAACATAACAAACATCTGGAGATGTTTTGAGAATGCAAAAGTTCTTGAAGTGTCAACTGTTAAATTGAAACAGCAGTTTCAACTTAGAATTAGAAGAGCAATCTGGAATTCTTTTTTGATAAAAAAACATGAAGCAGCACAAGATGCTGCTACTTCTTACAAAACTCTTATTTTTTGAAAGTGTGGTCACACTAAGGTGGAGCTCAAAGAAGCTTCAGCTTTATTCTTGCACTCTGCCTACCAAAAAAAGCAAAGAAGTGGTTTAGAGATTC
Source organism: Pyrocephalus nanus (assembly GCA_038380795.1). Taxonomy (NCBI): domain Eukaryota; kingdom Metazoa; phylum Chordata; class Aves; order Passeriformes; family Tyrannidae; genus Pyrocephalus; species Pyrocephalus nanus. The sequence goes on from CM076281.1 coordinate 5,440,085, forward strand.
AAGTTCACCTCAAGATGCTGGACTTGCTTTTTTATTTTTTTGTTACCTTCACGTTCAAGAGCAACGAGTTCGAACTGGCACAACCCTAGTTTGTAGTTTGCAAAGCCCATCTAAGAAGGAAGCTCACTAAAAACCAGGCAGACAGCTTGCTCAGGCTGTGCTGCATTACCTTCAGAAGGGGAAGCCAATTCCCAGGAGGGAGTAAAAATCTCCTTCAAATCCCTGAGAATGTTATCAGCATTTCTCTCCCTGCCGGGCTGTCCTTGCTTAAGGATTTTCTCTGGAGCGGCTGCAAAGGACGCGAAAGCAAAGCGGGACACCCCGAGCAGCGGCGTGGCAGGAGAGGTGGCACAGGGGTGGAAAAAGAAAACATGGAAAAGTGAGAATGAACATAAAAGAAAGGGTTTAATTACACAGGTGAATGCCTCATGTAGCCAGCTGCTGCCACGCACCAGGACAATTCCAGGATGAAATTCAGGCGTGTTTCTTATGAAGGAAATAAAGCTGTAAGGCTAAGGTAGATTTATGTTGATTTTCCTTCTGGAATTCCTACTCAACAGCCCAGCATTTTCTGGTTTTTGCCTGTCTAAGCTGTTGCTATGCAAAGGCATCAGTGCCATTAATCATTCTTACTTGGAAAACGTTCTGCAGAACAAACATCCAGACAACCACAAACTTGGTATTCACAACCCACATACACACAAACACTACAAGTCTCACATTTATTTTCAGTTAAAGGCACCCTGTTTACACATCCCATTTTTTCTGCTAAGGCTGTCAAAGTGCTCCACTATGGCAGCAGCAGCTGATATGTCATCTCAGGGTTTCTATCATACTTAGACATAGCGGTTTCTTCGAGGTGACTGACAGCCAGTACCTTTTCTCCTGCTTCCTTCAGGAGAAATTCCCCTTCAACTCCTAAACCAGGGGATGACACTGTGGCTGACTCATGAATTTAGCAAGGATGTGTGTCAGAGGAACCAGGGACTTCAGTGGCAGACCCCTGCCAGGAACACATTTAAGCTACACTTTAGTGGAAGAAGTCCTGTGTAATGCACACAAACACATCCACAGCTTTAGGATTGCACTGTTCCATTTAGAAACTGTTTGGCATCACTCAAAAGCCCACATTTTTCTGTGTTATCAGTAGCAACTGCTCTCCAGGAGTGTCACTATTCCAGCTTCTTCAAAGTCAAGCCCCAGAGCGCTACTCTGCCTTTTAGGACGTGACATCTGTCACAAATACTTTTAAATTTAACACGTTGCACAGAACCATTTAAAAGCAAAGAGGAGGCAGTTACCCTTCTTAGCTCCTGCTCTGGAAGAAGCAGTGAAGAACTTCTTCACAGTCGTGACCTTTCGTGTCTTCTCATTGGTTTTCTTCTCCTCAAACTTTGAAAAGGTCAATGATTGGGCCCCTTGGGTGCTCTGGCTACTGGCATAGGCTTCTTCCTCCTCACGCTGAAGCCTGGAATTGGAAAAGTATAGGTCCAATTTAAGTGCTTAGAAAACAAGACAAAGAAGCTGATTTCCTCTGCAATAATTAATTACTCATTTGACAGGCTAATTTCCTTCATGCCCATCTTCATTTCTTGCTTCCTCCCTTCGCCACACGACATCCACCTTTTCCATGGTGCAATGGTGGAAGTGGGGGAGAGGTCAAGATGTCCAGGGAAGATTAAATAGTAAGGTCAAAAGGGAGGAGACTGAGGTGTAATCATGGTCACCTTCCCCTCCTGTCACAGCCCTGAATTCTATAAGGCAAAGGTGACTGTGGGAGGATTCCCAAAAATCCATTCACTGCATTGTGCTGAGTTTCACAACCCCAGGCAATCCTTGACCCTCTCACTGAAAGGAAATAAATACCCTGTCACAATTTCAGAAATATTCTAAATATTCTGGGAAACAGATCATTGTTTGGCATCCTTTGTTTTCTAAGTCTTGGTAATAGATAAACTTGAAGGACTGAAGCAAACCCCCTCACTGCAGCTCTGCTGGGTGCTCTGCAAAGACCAAGCCCAAGATCTGCAGGTACAAAGCAGGGAAGGCCAAATGTACCAATCCTTCAGCTCTTCTCCCTATGCAGGAGGATTAAAATAGGTTAAATTATATTGCCCTTCAAGATGCTGGAAGGTTGAGCCATTGTCTTTCAACATCCATCCAGCTCAGGATGGACCATAAATAGTCTTGGATCTGCAATCTCTTGGGGCAGGAATTGTATCTTATCTGTGCTGACAAGCCTGTCTGTGCACTACAACAAACAATCACAGCTTATCTGTGCCTTTAGCATCTCCCTGCTGAGCAGCTACTTATTAAAGAACTCCTTAAATCCCCCACTTTATTGTACAGAGATGTTACCAGACTGACAGCATAACGATCTGCTCTAATAATACTTAAGTTCTTATTAACTGTTTAAGACAAATTTATGGCAGAGTTAAAAAGTGACGCTGTCCTCTGTCCTGTACTCACTGGCACTGCTTACCTGGCACCTTTGGACTGGGCTAGAAAAGGTTCCAAACACTTTCTCTGCAATTCATCTGTTCCAGTGCCAGACAGGAAAGAGAATTTGAAAACCAAACCAAGTAACTACTTCAAAGCCTAAGGAAAGGGGGTCTAGGGGAGTGAGATATCAGAAAACTTAAGGGTTTCCAAACTGTAACCATCAGTTTGGGCCCAACTCAAGCTCAGAGACCTTCCAGAGATGTCAACTCCTCCAGTGCACTTAATTAATGCCTTTTCTTCCTTCCCCAATGACCTTGGTTAATGTAGCACTGGGTAACTCAAGGTCTTCAAGCTCTACCCAAATCCAACCAAAAGCAGTTGTAGCTGCTTGGATTTTCTCATCCAAGCACAGAATTCCTCTAACACTCCTTTTTAGGGTCAAGCATTTATCACACTAAGAAAGCTAAACTGTGTTGCACAAAATAAGTGCTAAGAAAAATTACCTAAATTATTAAAGCCAAAAGCTTTGATGCTTTTGGGCTTAACCCTGCAGTTTAAAAGAATGACCATAGACAAGACTAAAATCATTTTTTTCAATCAGCTGCTGAAATGTAAAACCCTGGTGCTGGCTTTGCAAGACAATAACTGCCAACTCCAGAGGCAGGGGTATTTTAATCAAAATTGTCACTTCCACCCTTCCAACTGCTAGATAAAATTACAGATTTAAGTATGCAAATTAGGTCAAAGTATTTATTGAGAGGTAGGTGGGTGTTTACACTTGCTACTTCATAGACTTTCTTCTGAAACCTCTTAAATTAGAATGTCATAAATATTCATCTTTGCATCAAGAGGAAGGTTTTAATTCCTGCTGGAAAGGTCAAATATGAGAACTTGTGATGAAACTGAGCCAGGGCAAATAGGACTGGAAAACAGGAGCCAGGAATAGTAGTGAAGTCACCCTACTGCCAAAGCTGAAGGAATAAAGGGGGTTCTTTACCGCTCTGCCAGCTCCCAATCCTCTTGAATTTGCTTCTGCCTGGCCTTATGGTATTCCTCTCTCCAGCACTTGGAGCAAAATCCCTGCCAAGCAGGATTGCCATAGTAACCACATCCCTTCTTGCACAGGAGCTCCGACTGATCCACGTGGATTCCTCTGCGTTCCGATTTCAGGTTCATTTTCTTCCTGTTTCAAAAGAAAAAAGGGTTAAAGCCAGAGACATGGCAACAGCCAGCTAGAAATAATTTCTTCTGAAGGTTTGCCTTTCAGAAGGAAGTCACCTGTTTTAATTATTTAACAGTTCCATAGCAACGAAATAAGTGCCAGAGGAGGAAGGGCACAGTTACATAAGCTGGGAGCCCCAAAGCCAGCCCAGCATTAGCAGGGGTTTGCAGGGCTGGGACCTGCAAACCAGCCCAGCATTAGCAGGGGTTTGCAGGGCTGGCCCAGGGCACAGTAGCAGTGCCAGGCACACTCAGGGAGAAAGGCCTGAGCCTCTGATCTCACCAGTCACAGGCACAAGGCAACAGAGGGAAAAAGAAATCACCCACAATCCAATCACCCACAAAGGGAGCAGGCTGAGTATGGCTATGGGTTTGTGCTCAGACTCTCTGCAGAGAATCCCAATGGTGAGGCTGTAGGTATCAGAGCTTTGATCCAAGGAATGCCTTCAGAGCTCAGTGAGGTCCCACAGCTGACCCAGCCAGGCACATTAACATGCATGAGGTGCATCTCCCTTTTCCTCCAGTACTCGAGTTACTTCAGAGTTAAGCTGGGTGCCTGCACACAGCACAGCTCTATAGAATTTATATATAGTGACTGCAACAAAAAGATTCTCATGCCCACACCACCACTGTGCCGAGCCTGTATTCCAAGGATCCAGCCCTCCTCTTCCCTTCCTTCCACACAAACCATCCCACGTGCCAGCTTGTTCCCAAAGGCACCTCAAATGCTCTGTCCTAATGCTAAATGCTGCATTCCTTTGAGAAGAAAAGCAGCACAGGATCATCTGCATTAGCAAGTCTAAGGTCTGCCTCTTCAAATATTCATATCTGGATTACAATACCGACAAACACACACTCGAAATATCCCAGCAGGTCCTGACCAGCAAATCCAGCCCCTTTTCCTTCCTGCCACTCTCAGTAGAGAGAGCTTTGTGTAAGCTGAGCAAACACCTCAAAGGTGCCCCAGGACATCCTTCCTTCAACAAGAGAAGCTTTCAAACCCACACTGTCCCACAGTTTGAAGACCTTGCCCTGCCCTCCAGCCCAGGGCTTTGGGTCACACAGGGTGACCAGAACACACTCGGAGATGCCGTGGATGGAAAGCAAGATGAAAAGTGATTTTCTTAGGCCGAAGAAGAGCAGTAGCCTGTCAGAATTAGCATGTTTTCTCCTCGAATTCCACCCCAAACTCCTCTCTGGGTCATCTACCAAAACAGATGCAGGATGCACAGCTGGCATTGCCACTGACAGTTTACTACTATAGGAAATAACAGCTATTTCCTTCAGAGCTGGATTATCTAAGATGAACCACTTAAAAATACTGATAATGTTGAACATTTCTCATTAATCTAATCAAGTTATTTTAAGTATAGTAACAGGAAACACGTATGTTTTTCTCTGAGGGGGGAATATTCCATCTTATCCATTAAAACTCCTTCACTAACATCTTTTCTATATTTGAAAGAAGTAATGAGTTTTGCAAAATAATCTAAAAATAGTTTAATTGTAGAGGCATGTATATTAAAGGAATCAGTCTCTTAATGGCATAATTATGAAGACATTTTCTCATTTATACAGACAGAGAGCAGCTGAATATTCTTTTCTTTCCCTCTGAAGTGTCTGACAGTTAAACAGACATTAATGTGCTTCTGCAAAGCAAAATGAAAACAAAAACCACCAAAACCTAGATTTTAAATATTTTTAAATATGTAAAAGCAGAAGCTTTACTTCATTCCCATATGGACAAATTAACAGAGAAACATAAATACATTGCCTTCACAAAAATATTTTGGTTTCATTTGCTGACTTCTCAAGGAAGGTCTCTGTGTGGGGTATAACATACAGTGTGTGTTATACAATCTATCTGACAATCTACCTCACAGCCCACAAGTTAAACATCTGCTGTCTGCCAGCTGCACAGCCTGGGACAGGAACTGCACTTTGGCACTGTTTGGACACACAGCCCACTCTCAGAGCATCACACCTGCCCTTCACCATCAATTCTGAAAAGAAAAGGGAAGCAAAAGCCTCAACATCTTTTCTTGCTGCTGGTTCAGTTTCGAGACCACTTCTTAAAACCAGAAGCTGCAGTAGCATTTTGATCAGAGGCTTCTTTTGCAGGTGCCTGTACTAGAAAAAAATCAACCTGCATTAAATGCTCAATATTGCCATCAGTGGCAAAGCTGATCACTCTGAATGTTTTCACTGTAAACCCCTTGGGAGCTACGAAGACACAACACACAAAAACATTTTCATAACATGAACTTCACAGAAATTCTACAGAAATCCGCAGCACCCAAGGAAATTAGGCCCTGTTCCTCTCACCCACCACAGCACTCACAACAGCTTTGCCACTGCAATCTGCAGGCCACTGTCATAAACTCAGGTGTCTGTTCTTCCTCAAAAGCACAGATCTTTAGATGTTTTCAGTAACATCTGTCTCTCTGAAAGCCCCCCCACACTGTTCCTACACCAGTAGTGCACTTTCACTCTCTCCAGAGATGCACAAAAATCAGAGCTAAAAATAAGGTTCTGTTCAGTGTCAAAGTCCAGCAGCTTTCCCCAGGTCTGTAAACAGCTGCAAAGTCAAGGCACTAGAAAGTTGTTCTGTTCCCTCCCCTTCAAGTGTTTTCCAAGGCAGTTACATCAGCTCCACATGCAGGGACTGAAGAGGTCACCCTGAATCAATAGGAAGGAGTCACATGCTGCACAGAAAGCAGAGGCTTTCTGCCTCCTTGGAACAGGAAAAGTTTCACAGCCAACTTCTGCAGGTCAGCATTAACATTTTAATGAACAGAACAACTCAAGTTTTGATTAAATTGATGAAAAAACCCTCCCAAGTCAATTTTCAACAACTAAATCACTGTGTGCTTTGTGATCTTACATACCTAAAAACGTTCTGTTGGGACTTCTGAGTGTCCCAAATGCTTTTTTTTCCCCCCCTTTCTCTACTCCCTTCTCTCCCTCCCACCCCAGCTAAAGGTGTATCATTCCTCATTCCAAGGTCAACTCCTCGATGTGTTTGCACAGTCACACCACTTATTTTGCATGGTCAGACCTGTTATTTCACTTGTGCCCCGAAAGCATGACCTGTTCAAAGCTCAATCCTGAGTAATGTAACACAAAACAAAGAACAAATCTGTTGTTTTCATGGGCAGGTGATTTACACCAAACACCCTTGTTGCATCGCCTGTATCCCAGTTAAAACACATCTCAACAACTTCAAGAAGCACCACATCTCCCTCCCAGAATCAAACACCTGTAAATTAAAATATACCCATACACTGCTTTGTTCAAGTGCCTCAAATAGCTCTGCTGTGAATATCATCAGGGAAAACAGGGAAATAAATGACACCTCCTTGCACATCCCCTCACAAACACCACGGCACAGAATCCTCTTTTAAGGGTTTCTGTACCAGTACCAGACCCCACCACACATCAACATCTGTGTTGAATGAAGAGTTTAGAAAAAGAATGGGCTCTTAGTTAAGCTTCTTGCCTCCCATTCTCCTCTGAAATGGAAAAATGGAAAGCTCCTTTCCATGGCTGGGATCTTTGAGCTCCACCTCACACCCTGTGTGTGTGGCTCCCCAGAGGGTCACTGCAAACATGTGCTGCTACACCCTGGCTGAAAAAGGGAATTACTCTGGACAATCACGACATGGAAAGCTGTCCCACTGCTGGCAAGCAGTGCATCTGCACCCCAGCTCCCAGGGGATGAGGCTGTGGGGGCACCAGAGAGCTCCTTGTCTCGCTGCCACAGGGATTCCCAGGCTGGTCCCCTCCCCAGCTACAGCTCCAGCTGCCCACGGCCACGTCCTTCCCTGCTGTTCCACATGCCCAGCCTGGCTTTTCCAAACTCCCCAGATAGCAAAATATTGGTGCAGAGCTGGTAAATGAGGCGTGTGATTCCTGTTAACTCAGATGTACCTGAAGGGTTGCACACCAATGGTCTCTGATGACAGATCAGATCTCCTTCTCCAGTTGCTTCATAAGCACCTCACAGCAGTTTTGTTATGATGTCTGGCATGTGGAAAAAAACTCCAGACCACTGTGGTTTAATTCAAAATTAGCCTTTTCCTTGCTTTAATGCAATTTATCAACACATCTTTTCTTGTGCCTAGACTCACCTAATTTTTTTTTCTTTTATTCACCTGTTCACTTAGAGCAAACACATTTTAAAAGGTGCAATACCAGCTCAGAGGTTCCTCACCCCTCGCTCACACCCTTAAGTTTTTCCTGTCAAGTTTGTCATCCAAGAAGAATATCCAACAAATCACAGCTCTGACTCCAGAAAATGGAAATTCACATCGTTTTTGGTTGGTTTTTTGTAGGAAGGATAAACCAGCTGTCTGCCTCTCCCAGTTCCTCTGTGCCTCTGTCAGAACTGAAACTGAGAACAGATGTGCAGACAGCTCAGGGTTTCAGTCACCACAGCCAGCGAAGCAGACCATGAACAAAACCAGTAAAACCAACTTTCCTGCAGAATACTCTGGCTGACAGCCACATCACTTTCCCCAGCATGCACTTTGATCTGCCTTTGAAGACTTACTAAAGAAAACACACAAGGAGTTAAGACACGGGAAACATGAATTTTGTTATGAGTCCATAAACCCTCGGGCTGGTTTTGTCCCACAGTGGGGACTGAAGGAGCAGCAATCATTGCTCCAGGACACTGGACCTTTTATATGACACAGAAAAGATTGTATTTTAATTTTTCACACAGACCAGATTACAAAATAGCCGGAAAAATTCACGGTGAACCTATTAAAGCAGGTATCAGTCACAGCAAAGAGCATCCCTGGCTTTTATGTGGTAGCAAAAAAGGGTTCCTTCAATCCAAACGGGATCTGTCACTGAGGGCTGATTTAATGCACACATGAAAGACTACACTTACATAACACCTTCTTTTCAGCAATAAACCCAAGATAGTTTTCATAACACATCAGGCTTTCCAAAGACTGCAGACACAGCTCTGGCTTCGGCAAGAGCACTGTGTGAAATATGGTTTAGGAGCGGGATAGATTTCCCATGGGCTCCAGCAGCACCAGCTTGTTTTCCTGGTTCTTTTCCAGCTCCCAGGGAAGGAGCAGGCAGGTCCCTCCACTGCCAGTGCAGGTTGTGTCACCACCACAACAACAAGATATCGACTGGGTCATAAACTATTTATTAGCCCTGGATTGCTGAGGTCACCTTTGAGAGAAGAGCTGGCTGGAAAAGCTCACACCGCAAAGCTAGAGAGGAAGGGTCTCGTTTAATCAATGTATAAACACCTCTGGTAAGAGGCAACTGCAAGGCAAAATGTAATTACTGCAAGCTACGAGAAACACTTCGTTACAAACTCTGCACACTAAGCTGGAAATGAAAGCAGGAGCTTCGCAAGACTGTTCTGTAAATGAGTTTCACTATTAGTAACAAAGTTCATTAAAGAATGTATCTAAGTCAGGAAAACACGTAACAGGCTCATAACTCGTTGTTTGTTTTGGGTTGTGGCTTTGTTTTGGTTTCTTTTGTTGTTGTTATTTTGGGGTTTTTTTGTTTTCCTCCACAAAACCAACAGCCTTCTCAAAAAAAAAACCCTTGGCACAACTATTGGCAACAACCCACACCAGTCTCTTCACTGAGATCCACTTAATGCACAATTCAAATTCCTCTTATTCAAAAACATCCAAGTGCTCCAAAGAGTGTTCACAACGTCTCACCACTCACTGCACACCATTTGGTCATCAGTGGCCATCCCCAGGCGTGGGATTTTAGAGCAGGAAAAGAAGGAAAACTGGGGAAGTCTCCCAACACACAGTTGTTGCGTTAAGTGTTGCTGTTTCACATTTTACAGGTGCCTGAATGCCACATCATACTTCAGATCCAGAGAGAAGCAAGCAACTTCATTTACTAAAAATAAATTTACAAGGTAGGTTAGAAAGTGCATCAAAACCGAGGGGGTGGAAGGATGGGGCTGGGTTAAGTTCTCTAACAACTGTGCATTTTGACAGTGGGAAAAAGGCCCTTAAAATGTATTTAATTCAAAAAACAATCAGTGACCCAAATGCCACAAAACTCATAACAGCAACCTACGTGTCGAAATAGTCGTGATTCAGGTGTTACCCCAAACATTCAGGCATGTAATTAGCAGAAGGCTAATTAAACATGAGCTAATTTCCTCCAAAGGAAAGGGTGGGGCAATATGATCTCAGAAACTACAGCAGCCATTAGACAGGTTGGGAACTAGGCAAGAAACCCAAGCTGCTGTCTTTGCTGCATTCACAGTTTTAACGTGCCCCTTTCTTGCAGTCGGGAGATTCCACCGACAGCAGTTGTTTCCTTGGATAAACAGTGCAGGCTGCTAAAAAAATGATCCCAAGGAAACCAACAGTCCTTACTGTGATGCCAGACAAGGGCTGAGCAGCCACCTCAAACAAACCACACTGCAGGGGACTGTCATTTGGAGGGGAAATTGCAGCCACCACTTAAAAACCTCCCAAACCTCATGGCCACGAGGCTCCAACGCTGCTCCCAGTTTACTCAGCTCAGAGATGAGCTTTCCCCCCTCAAATGTCAGCTCAGGCCTGAAGCTACAGGTTTGTTTGTCCCCATGAAATCCTTAACTCCTGCCTGCAGCCATGACCCCTCAGCTCCGAGTCTGTTCATGAATGAATAGACTGTGCCTCACCATCTACATGTGACCCACAACTGTGCTCTTCAGTGAAGTCACAGGAAACATCTGAAAACTCTTTGACTGGGAATTCGAGAATATGAAGAGGATTAGCTTCTGAAATCTCCTCAGAAACTTCTTCTCCATGCTATTTTTTTGCCCACCTGTCACCTGGATACAGATTAAAATTAAGTTGCCTGCAACCTCAGAGAGCAACTTCGAAACATCTTATACACTTTGTACCTGACGCGTTACTTAACAGTATTTGAGCAGGACTTCACAAGCACAGTTTTTAGGTCTGGTTTTAGATCACAAGTATGTTAATCATCTGGGAAAAAAAACAAGCATAGTTGGGGGTTATATAGCAAACATCAAGAGGGGGAGGAGGGAGCTAAGAAAGACTGTTCTAGCTTAAATAACACTGCAGAACAAAATTAAATACCAGGATCATGGACTATCTTCAAGGTTATAATCAACAAGTTTGTTGTGTAAAAGGGTAAGTAAAGGGGTCTTAGGAATCGCTATATTTGGCTTTTTAACCTATTCTTCAATTCCATTTTATGCTGTTCAGGGTTTTTTTTTGTCAGCAAAGCAGTCCATTGAGCTACAATTCTCTTCCTAATCCTCCCTGCTGCAAAACACATCCAGAAAGCCAACACATCCAGTTCCAGAGTAAAGCACTGTTCCTGGAAAACACCACGTCCTTCTATGCTGCTTGGTCACTGGTCTCAAAGGAGTCTTGAGCAACTGCAAACTCAGTGCTCTTCCCAAAGTACTGGTGTGAGGCACTGCCAGCACTAAGCACTGCTTCAAAAACAGTTTAATGACTACCGGGATTTAAATCATAACCTCCACAATGCCACCCTTTCTCCAAAACTGTGCAGTGCTGCTAATTCCCAGCCCTGGGCCAGACCAGGGCCCCACTCAGCCAAAAAAAACCCAAAACCAAAACAATTTAATTTTTCTTCCAAAACCCCCTCAAGTCAAGCCAGCTCCCTATCACACTCCTGCCACACACCAGCAGGATTTAAGACAGCACTGAACCAGCCCCTCAGAGAATTTTTTTGTGACTCCAAGCACGTCATTCATCTTTCAAATATCTCACACCCTCTCTGAGGATACAGCCACTCCCTGCTTCAAGGAACAACCTGAACACTACACCAAGTGCCTCAAAGAGTGACAAACACCCACAAAAGCAGCCAAAAGGCACTGCTCAGCATCTTTAAGTATTCTCCAGCCTTCACCTGGCTTGAATTTAAAGGACTTTGATCCTCAGGCGTGCAGTGAGAAGCCAGGCAGTGGCAATACTTACAGGAAAAAAGCCAAATAACTCATTGATCTGCAAGGAACTCATCAGGAAAACAGGCAGGGCAGGGGGAGGTGGGAGAGCATATTGGGAAAGGTATCAGTGACACCTGCTCCTTGTTAACTATGGAAACAGACCCATAGAATTAAAAAAAAAAATAAACTAAGAAATTCTTTAAAATCACATTAAAAATATAAAAATACATACACATAATAAAAAGAAATTCATTTTAGGAGCTGCACGTGGAGGAAGACAAACACCCACAAAAGCATCCAAAACACACTGCTCAGAGGCGTCTTAAATAATGCTCCCAGCTTCACCTGGCTTGAGTTTAAAGGGCTTTAATCCTCAGCCGGGCAGTGTTATTACTCACAAGAAAAAAGCCAAAACCTCACTGATCCACAAGGAACTCATCAGGAAAACGGGCTGGGGGGGCATACTGGGCAAGGTATCAGTGACACCTGCTTAACTGTTCGAGCACACCCGTGGAATTAATATGTGTATATACATATATACACACACACACAATAAAGATTAGTTTTAGGAGCTGCACACAGAGGAAGGTTAAGTTTTAAGGTATCCCGACCCTGCCGTCCCTGTGGGGGGCGGGGGACCCCCCGCCCAACCCCGGGGAGCGGGGCCGGAGCGAAGCCCCTCGGACACGGACCCCGGACCAGCGACCCCTATAACGAGGGTGGGCGATCCCGGAGGGTCCCCCTCGCAGCCCCCGCCTGTCCCCGCAGCCGGGGCAGGGCCCGCGGCCCCTCGGCTCTCACCGCTGCCCCGGGCGGCGGGGCTGTCCCGTCCCGTCCCGTTCAGCTGCGCTGCTCCCGCGGCCCCGCTCGGCCCGGCCCGGCGCTGCCTCCGGCCCTCCCTCCGCTCCGGCGGAAGGGCGGGCGGCACCTCCGGGGCGGGACCGCGCACGGAAGGAAGCGGAGCCGGGCCGGGCTGGGCGGAGCGGCCGCTGCTGCCCTGAGGGAGGATCGAGGCCCGGCTGGTTCGGATCCCGCCGCCCTGAGGGGGGATCGGGGCCCGGCTGGTTCGGCCCCCGCCGCCCTGAGGGGGGATCGGGGCCCGGCTGGTTCGGCCCCCGCCGCCCTGAGGGGGGATCGGGGCCCGGCTGGTTCGGCCCCCGCCGCCCTGAGGGGGAAGCGGCGGGATCGGGACCCGGGTAAGGGACGAGCTGAGAGAGCTGCCCTGGCACGGCGGCACCGGGGCTGTTACACACGCGTACGATGTTCCTAATTCCTGGAAATACGAATAGATCCCGGTTTTCTTCGGCTTCTTCTTTTCCTCCCCTTCTAGCCCAGGGAACGGCTGCGTTCCCTTCCCTCCCTCCACACACCCCCCAGGCCAGCTCCTCTGTTGTCACCCCAAACCCCAGGCCCTGCCCCGGAGCTGCATTTGTGCTGACTGCAGCACACAGAGAAATAGCCACTGCCATTTCAAACTTACTCTGCTTTCCATTCTCAGTTACCTGGTTTTGGTCTCTTTTTTTCCCCCTCCCACACTGGGTCTCAGACATCCTGCTATGAAACAGCAGGATTGATGGACAGCAAGGAAATGGTATTTTTATTTACTTCAGAAACATATTTCTGAACGCAGCCAGCTAAGCAAATCCAGATTTTTTTTTTTTTTTTTTCGAGCATTGCACAATCAGGCACAGCTACTGGGACTTTCTCTGCACTGTGTCACATGGACTGGAGGGAAGGAAACAACCGAAATGATGTGACACCAGTCAGCATCCCCGGGGAGAGAGCAGACACTGCACAAATGCCATCTGCTAAGGAAGTGATGAGGAACGACTTGGTGCCATTAAAACAGCCCGAGACAGAGACTGGTGTCTTAATTTTCATTTGCAGTCATGCAAAGCAAACTCAGATCCCGGGGAAGGTGAGGAGGGGCACCGCAGCGGCTGCAGACCAGACGAGCCAGATTCCAGCAGTTTTCAGTATAATAATCTTTTATTGCACAACACAAATTTATATCCACATTTTCTTCTATGTGTTTTAAATAAAAAACATAGACTATATATTACCCGAACTGAAAAGTCAAAAGTATTAAGAAATAATACACTGCAGTACTCACAGTATTGAACATCACACGTCAACAGAATTATAAACAAAACACATTTGGAGAGAATCCAAACCCTGATCGTTAGCATCCAGGCTGGATTTTCAAAGGCATTACGGGTTACAATGCATAGACACATACAATTCAAAATTCAGCAAAACAAAATCCATTTATAAAAGTCACAGTGAAAGTGGAGGTAAACTTATACTAAGCTTGTGTAAGTAAAATGACTAAGAACTGCTGTTCTGGAAAGTGATTTCCAGTTAGAGAACTATATACAGGAGATAATAAACAGAACATAATTACCCACTGAAATCAGCTTATTTGCAGAAAGATAATGAAAGACTGGAGGGGGGGGATTCTGTTAAGTGAAATTATGTTTCCATAGGCAAAAACTCAGAACCATCCTGGGTCCTCTCTGCTGTGTGTGAACGACCTGAAAACATTTATAATTGTTTCCCTACAAATGACCAAAGAGATGAGTACAACTCCAGGAACCACAACTTAAAGCCAGTGGGGTCTATAAATTGCCCAGAGTAAAGCAGTTATTAAATGATGGAAGTGAAAGAAATATATCCCAGAGTTTTGTGGTGAGTCAAGAGATCATTTTTCTACAGTCCCTGCTCTGAAGTCTTCTTTTACCTGTCCTGCACTTGTCCCCCAAATGATTACTCTGCTTTGCCATGCAGAAAGATCCAGCTGTGGCACAAAATTCAGTGTGACCCTGCAATCCGCTGGATTTTCTCACCCTCTTAACTCCCAGAATCAACAACACAACGAACTCCCACAGAAATGAACGACCAGTGGAAGTTGCCTGGAATTCCTGACAGACTGAGCTCACACAAATGGTGCTGGAGGTTCCTCTGCCTCACACAGAACAAGAGCTGAAATCAAACCCAAAGAACACCCTGCAGTTCCATCATCTTCCTCACCATGTCACCTGTCCCACGTCATCTATAAAGAACAATGAGCAGTAAGAATAAAGCTGGTTCCCAGGGCTTGTAAATGCCAAATGAAGATAGAAAATCACAACCTTGAATTATACCAGTAATTAGTTTTTTAAGGAAAAAAAAAAAACAGATGAGGGATCATGCATTTATCCTTAAGCTCATGGCAAGCAGTAAAAAAAGCTCTCACCCCCCAAAATACAGCTACTTAGGCTGAATGCATATTCCTATGAAACAGCTGTAAGCCCTTAAAAGAAGTAAGTTTACATTTTTTAAGTCTTTATTTAAAAAAAAAAAAAAGAGAAACAAATCTGGGGGTGCAGCAGAAAGAAGTAATAAATTTCCTGCACATGGAGTTGTACATTTGCAAGGGCAGAGAAGAGGGATCCAGTCAGAGTCATTATCTCACTGTGAGTGTTCAGCACAGACACCTCATCTCCTCATGCCTCTTACACTTCAGCTACACAGGGAGATGTGGGGGAGTGTGGATCAGGATCTCACCAAAGTCCTTTAGAGGTAGTGAGGATCATCCCTGGGGAATGAGCTGCAGAACTAATTCCCTCCCACTTTGTATTTCCAAAATCCAGCTCATGCTCAGGACACCTCTGAAACGATTCCCTGGACATGAGCAGCAACCTCACTGGGCTTCAGATTCCACTGGGAAAATACAGATACACCGAGAAGCACAACTGAAAGACCTGGCCAACCCCTCACAACACATCCACTGGTTCAAAGCAGAGGAGGGTTTAACAAAGCTGTTGCTTGGGACACTTTAAAATATCCAGATCCTTCGGTTTGCAGGAATTTTAACAATCACTCAGCAAAGGCCAGGTTAGGCCCTTGAGCAGATCAGCTCCTTTCTCCTGACAGAAGTGTTTGAGTTTTGCCTTCAAGGCCAGGCCCAGCCCTGAGACCACCAGAGCAAAGAATGGAGAGTGTGAGTGGATTGACAAGCCCTGATTCTCTTAATGACTCACTGCTGAGAATCAAGGAAGATTCCTGGTTTTCCTGTAACTATAACAGCCTTGACTCTTTCCTACATCAAACGCCTTTGGGATGAGGGATTTTCCAAAATGAGGGCAGGAGATATCTAAGGCATAAGCTGGCTTATCAGAAACCCAGTGTTTAACTCAACCCTTAACACCCTTGCCAGTTTCAGGGGAGAATATTACAAAACTGAACCACAAAATCTCAAAAATATTCACATTAACAAGTTCAGATATTTGCATATATTACATCATGAGGTGTCTCCCAGGCAGACTTCCTAAAAACTTTAAAGAAATCCATCAAAAGGGGGTCATGCAGAACTTCCTGCTGCAATGACTCGCTGCTTTTGTTACTCAGGTAACTAAGACCTGAAGTGCTCCCAAACAAACCAAAAGACCCACACCCTCATCAGTGCAGAAACTGATCCCTCTTTACAGTATTTTGGTTAAAATAAGTTTTAAAATCAAAATAAAAATGCAGCAGTTTCAGAAGAAAACGTGCCCCACGAGGACCACAGAGAATCTGTTTATGGTCAAAGGCTTCCCAGATCAAAGCTGGCAGCACCTTCACTGTCCTCCAAGGAGGGTGGAAGGAGTAAGGAGTATTTCAGATCCCTATGTAGGGTACTGGGTGTTCAAGTTAAGAAGCCCACACCAAGCTCAAAGGTTATTTTTATATATATTTTTAAGCTCTTGATATCAACAGTCATTACGTGGCTGCTGAGCATAAATACATTTTCAAGTCATTTTGAGTGATTCAGAAAGATGAGTTATTTCCCTTTTTTTTTTTTTTTTTAATTTTCCTTTTTCCCCTTCCTATTTTACAAGTGTAAAACAGATGCAGAAATGCTGAATGTGCTGAGGAATTTGAGACCCGATAATTAGACCTCTCTTTGCTCCCTGTTAGAAATCACTGCACAATGAATTCCAGAGAGAATGTTAAACATTCCAGAGGGAATGTTAAAAAGATAAGTCTTGTCATGTTTCTGTTCATACACACAGCAACAGTTAAAAAATAGCTAACAATTCTGATTTTAAATAAGTATCCCTCAACTGTCCCACCAGTATTCATAAAAGCAGAATAATCACTGCAATCCAGGGGTGTGATCTGGGCTTTGAAAATATTTGAGACTTATTTATGGGGGGGGGGGGGGAAAGCTGATTGTAATATGTGTGTTCCTGTGAATCAACCTGGAACCAAAAATGGAAAAAGGGCCTGTATCCAGTCTCAGAACATGAACTAAAAAATGCCTGTGCTTCAAACTGAATCAGCTACGTGGATATGCACTTTTAATGATCTGCAAACATGATATTCACAGCAAGGTTATGTTGATGACATGAGATTATTTGCTGTGCCCAATTTGTTTCCAGTGTCAGCTCACAAACACAGGGATTTGAGAGATGGAAAAGTAGCTCTGTAGATGTTAAAGTGTCAAAAAAGCCAAGAGAAGCACGGAGAAATAGGTAAATATGTTCTAGCAAAGCTCTGGCCTAGCCAGATACAAAGAAAAGTCTTAAAGGGGAAAGAAGAAAAAGCAGTTATTCCATAGGCATTTAGTTTAATTAGACAATTCTAAAGCATCCACGATATACAAAACCATCAACCCTGATAAACATGGATTTAGTAGATGAGCTACTCACGTGTCTGTTGCAAATGTGGAATTTCAAAAGTTATGCTACACGCCAAGAAAAGTCAATAATGTTACATAAAGCAGTGATTAGATCCTACTCCCCTGCCATCCTCCTGCTCAACTCCTCTGCCTCTGTCAAAAACCAGCACAGATTAGGCAAGATCACCTAAATCATTGTAAACAAAGACTGCTTAGAGCAAGTGTAGTCAATAAAAACAGGGTGAGATCTGCCCAAATCACAGCACAGAACGGATGTTTAATGAAAGCACGTGGGATTTAAATCCATGTTTCCCTTTCCAGTGTTGCACTGAATGTCTGCTGCCTCCAGGAGGACTGCAAGGATGAGAGCTTTGATTAAGGTGCAGCTGATACACAGACCAAGATTTTCATTTTATCTTTTTGGGTAGGTAGTTTTTTCTTACTTTTTTTAAGCAATGGAAAGGAAAAAGTAATAAAATATCAGCATGTGCATATGAAGAAATAGCAAACATGGCCAAAACAAAAGTTTTGTCGTCACAGCTTCTCTATGAAAACAGTGAGAAAGTTCTTAAAGCCGAACCAAAAAACACAATGATAAAAATCAGACTGTGTCTGATTCTGCAAGTGGTGCTGAAATTCAAACCAGAGTTCTGTCCTGTGTAAATACATATATGAGAAATGGCAAAAAAAAAACACCAAAACCCCCAGTAAAACTGCAACTCTTGTTATAATCTCTAAATAAACTACACTGAAAATCCTGCACTTCAATGTTGAAGTGGACAAGCAGCCAAAACTTTGTAAGCCTCAGCTTTAAGATCTTATGTAATTTTAGAAGAAATTGTGGTTTGCAGTTTAAGATTCCCTGAAAAAAATTAAATAACAATAAATGAAGCCAGCAAAGCAGCAAAGAAACCACGTTCCTCTCACTGTAGGGAAGCTTTACTAGTCTAAATCTTAATTTTGGGTTGCCAAACACGAGTACAAGAACTTGTAGCACAAAGGCCAATATTTAAGAAAACAATTTAAACAGACTTAAGATCCAAATGCACTTAATTCCCTCCTTCCCTCTGTTTCAAATTTAAGCTCTGGACTCGAAACACAGCACTTGACAATGATCCTCTGCCAGTAAACATTGGCAAAGAGATCATCAGAGCCCCCACTTCAGATAGAAAATTTACTAACAATTGCTAAATTAAATGCCTGAAAGTGTGACAGTGCAAACAATTTGCCTCTTTTTTTGCCAGACAATTTGATCATAAGGTTTTTAGAATGATTCTAAGAATCACCTCAGGTAACTAAGAGTTTTGATCACTGTAATTACCGTGTTTCTTGAGCGATTTGGTCAAGAGTTTAATTAAGTGATATTCTTGGATTATCCAATCCAGTGGAATGCAATATGCAAATATTTACTTTTTCTCTCTCCCTAAGATTATTTGGAAGCCCCTTCAAAAGTGGGGTATTTTTAGAATAACATTAGGGTTTCCTGTACCTCACAAACAATTAATATCTGCAGATGTTTAGATCTCCCTTTCGGTTTTGGACATCAGGTAATTCAGCTTTGGGATGTCAAAAGTGCAACAATCACCTTTTGAAAAGAATTTGATCCTGCAATGGCTGCCTCTTCCAGCGTGGGAAGGGATTTACTACCCTGATATCCTGATTTATAACTGGAGAAATATTTGAATGAGAAGGTTGAATTTTGTTTTTTCTTAAATGACACCAGGAAGGGTCAACAAGAATGATAAAAATAAGACTTAATTAATGGTCTGAAGAAGGTGAGGTGAAGGAAGCACTTGTACAGTATCATCTGACTTTAACTCTAGAACAAAGTTTAATATCACAGAATGTAAAAAGTGTCAGTAATAAAAGAATATACATTAAATATTCCTCTTACTTCTGCTAATAGGAACATACATATAGGGTTTTCTCATTTACCAAAAGCCTTTGTAAATGACCTGATTCTACAGAGCTTCTTTTTTTTTGTAGATATTGTAAACATTAAAAATTTCTAAGGCTAAAAACAGGCACAAGTCTTCCATGGACAGTTATTATTCCTAAAAGCATTGAGGAATATATTCCAAATCTTCTATTCCTCGTTATAACAATGATAATAATCGAAATATAACATTATAATTCACAATGCAAATTCTTAATTAAAAAAAAAACAACCAAACAGCTTAATCCTGACAACAATTAATAATATATAGGGAACACTTCTTTTTTTCCCCTTTTTTAAATTATCTGTTACATCAAAATCACATTTCCAGAATCTCTGTGCTGGGTATTACTCAATTTTATAAAGTGGTAAGTTTAAGAAGGAACTAAAACAGCTCTAAGTGGGTAAAACTGAACCACGTGTCAGCATTCTTAACACCCCAGCTTGCCAATAAAGCAGGAGAGATCTGCAGTTCCACTCTGCAGGCTGGGGTTGGGGGCACCTTTGAGAAGACGTCAGACACTCCCCTCTACCACTTCCATGAGGTGATTCTTGTGTTGTGCCTCGTTAAGGTACCTGAGCCAACAGTCTGATTTCAGGCTGGTTTTTTTCAAGATTCCAGAGGTTCTTTAACCTCTGCAACAGCTTCCCTTCGCTGAGCAGCTCGGCCCAGCCGCCGGCAGAGCGATGCCGAGGAATGTTTAGCAGCAATACACGTCCGGAGACACGTCACCAAAAAACACCAAGAGCCGTCACCCAGAAGTGCTCGTATCCCTCGAGCCATCCCGGACAGAACAACTCACCACCAGGTGATCTTGAACTCATAGATGGGCCTCTTGCAGTAGTAGTGGTTGATGAGGTGTTTGTCACACACGCCGATGCACTGGTGGTCCACCGTGATGCCCCTGTCGGACAGGTCCGTGACGATGCAGTGCAGCAGGTCGTACACGTCGGCCACGGCCTCCCAGGGGCCGAAGGACACGTCCACCTCGCAGTGGTGCTCGAACAGCTTGGTCTCGCTCTCACTGCGCTCGAAACGCAGGGAGTTGAAGTGGGGGCACTCGTAGGGGGTGATGGGCATCTCCTCTTTGAAGACGCAGACCTTCAGTTTGGCAAACCTTGCTTTCCTCTGCATAGCTCTGAGCTTCGCTATTTCGATGATCCGTTCCAAGTGATCTTAAAAAAAAAAAAAAATCCACCCCAAAAATCCAGAATTACAATGAAGGATCAAGTAAAAGGGATCAAATGCAATTATTTCACGTGAAACACATTACTGCAGTGTTTAATGAGCTATTCTCAGCCTAACAGGAATCTGCATGGAGCAAAATATACGGCAATCAAATCCATCTCAGTTATCTGCTGAACTTGGTGTCCTTACAACGTGCCCAAGTTTATTCAGCTGCAGGTCCTGACACAACAAAAGCAGAGAAACTCTCTCATTTCATAAGCCTTGCATGTTATGGCCTAGATCTTGCTCCTTTTAAAATAAAAATCCACATCCTTGTACCAAATCTGACGCGGAGACCTCAAAGACCCAAACAGCATGAAAACCAGGCAATAAACTTCCCAACTACAATGGAATTATCTTGGAAGCTGAAAGCAGACTGAAAGCACCATGTCCAACACTTGAATCACACCAGAAGAAACAGTCAACACTGCTTTGTTTATTTACCTTTGTAATATGGCATTAGGCCCAGGAAGGCTTGTCTAACTTTTTCTCCTTTCAGAGGCTGGATATCCTCTAGATTGTCTAGCAAGGGTCCTATGGAATAATACTGAGCTTCCTTGTAAACTGACCTCACTCGTTCTCTTGGTGGCAGGTCACCAGAGCGCAGAAAGTTAAGTATGTCTCTAAAAAAAAGGGCAAAATTATTATTAAAGAAGACATATCTGCCAAAAACTGTAGCAGGTGATAAAGGAGAGGAAATGCTGCATATTCACTGTTTACTCTCTTGAGACAGAAATCCTTATGTTTAGACAGTAACTGAAATAAGTGATCCATGTTCCCCACAGCTGGTTTTAAAACCATTTGCCACGTTCAAGTTTCCAAGTCACCATTCCATGTTTTGCCTCTGTTAATGTCAAAACTCACTCAAAAAAACATAACCATATTTTATATTCAAATTTAGGTCTATGACAAAATAATATTTTCCATTTTTCCTAGAGAATTATATGCATGGACATTTTATCCCACACAGACCCAGGATTCTATCTGAATGGATGGTTCATTTGCAAAGGAGGTTTCTCTACACAGGATCAGGGCCATATATAGAATAAGAATTTTAAAAAGAAGAGAGAGAACATTTCCTTGCAGTTCTCAAACGCTGTTAAGTGACAAGATTTTTTTAACAGGGAAAGAAATCACTTTATAAGTATTAAGTAACAACACTATTACTGACCTTCCTTAAGAAGGAATCCTGAAGGTGAAGGGATATGGCACTACCAGCAAAAATAATTTTAAAAATGAAATTCTTTGAGGCTTGGGCTTTTTTACCAGTTCTGTTTTATCCTGTTTAAAGACTGAAAATAACATACTTTCAACTGTGCATTCCTTCCATTCCCTCTTTATCCTAGATACTGTAATATCAATTAAAAACCAGTGTTGTTCCTATGTAAAGCAATACCAAACGCATTCTTTTTTAAGACATCAAAACAACTTAATACCCTGAAAGGAGATACTCTGGAGGAGACAATGTACAAATACAACACATTGCTTGCTTTTCCTTTCCCACTGCCTAGAACCTGAGAGCAAAACAAATAGTTTTTTAATTGCCATATCCCACTGTTACGTTTTGAGGGTGCGGATGCCAGCCAGTCCCATTTCCCTACCACCCAAACGGGATTTAACCAGGCGGAAAAATTAACGTTAAAAACCGATTTTCCTTTCAAACTGACTTTCTCCAGGAGGAACTTTGGAAGCGCTGGGGACGCTGCACATACCCGAAGTAGGTTCCATCTCTGTCGATGAAGTACCTGCCCTCAGCATCCGTGGGGATGTAGTGCCTGCCGCTGAACATGGCTGCCAGCATGGTGTCCTCGTACCGCCTCAGGGTGGACAGCCTGGTCGTGAAGTGCATCCCGCCCACGTTCAGGGGGACAACTTCTGGGAACTGCAAAAGCAATCATGGCGTGAGAAAGGAGCCCCCGGGGCCTTTTTGCAGGGTCACAGCTTCCCAAACACGGCGGGCGGTCTTTGCCGCCCTGACAAACTCCTCTTCCCTGCCCTGCTGTCACAGAGCAGAGGGGGTGGAGGGTTAACAGCTTGGATACTTTGGCTTCTGGGTGGAACCAGCGAGTGGTTTAATTGTAGCTGGAATCTGAAACAGCAAATATCACTCAGCTTTAATGACAGATATTAAAGTATTAATGCCTCCTCTTGGCTCCCCACCCTTACACAGAGACAGACGCACACGCAGAGGGGAAAAAAAAGGGGGAAGAAATCTCAGGCCAGCCTTAGGACTTGCACTCAGTTGCTAATCTGCTGGTTTCTTTACACTGCTAAACCATACACTAAAAATCCCCAGTGATTTTGTATTTACATCAGGCCTGAAATATTAGTATTACACTCTAGGTGTCTAAAGTACCAGAATTAACACTTAATTATATTTCTCAACTCCAAACATGGATGGACCTTACAGCCAAAGCCGCCAAGCAACTGAAATAAATTCAAGAGGCTTAGTTTTATTCAAACATTTAGCTGCTAATGGAAAATGAACTGGGCATCCACAAATAGTCCAGCAAATAAATCCTGGGTTGTTTGGCGGCTGAGCAGCGCGTGCTGCCATCACTGCACCTTGTCAGGTGAACAGCACCGGGGAGCTCTTACCTGCTGGGGCAGCAGAGGTAGAGCTTGTCCTGCCTGGGTTGCAGTAGGAGTGGCCGGCTCTTGGAAATCATCCTCTGCATCCGAGCTCGACATGGCATCATCCGGGTTTCCACTCACTTTGTTCTGCCCCGTAACTACCACCATCCCTCTGGCTCTCGGGAGCAGGTCTGCTGGGTAGGCAGCCGTGGCACTGCTGAACGGGAACACAAACCCCGGATCACCTCGGGCTGTCCCCGCCAGCCGCGGGTCGGTGGCGGGCGGGACGCGTCGCTCCCCGCGGCAGCCCGAGGGTTCACAATGGCATCGCTATCGCCGGGAAATGAATCGCGGCACGGGTGGCACCCACGCACCGGGGGCTCGGGCTGTGCGGGAATGCGCTTGGCGGAGCTGTCCCCAGGCCCTCCAGCCCCGGAGCCGCTGTCAGTGGCTGGGTAAGAGCCCGGCATCCATTGGCTGCACAGTGCAGGGAGCGATTGGCTCCGCCGCGCTTTTGCAGGAAAATGTCATTTGCTGGGTGGATTTGGGTGGCCGCTGTCCCAGCCTGTCCCTCGCCATGGGCGGGATGCAGGAACGCGTCCTGCCATTGGCCCCGCGCCGGGCGACACCCGCGCTCCGTCTGTCACCTTCAGCCGCTCGCCGGGAGCAGGGACGGGCACCGGCGGGGCTGCGCTCAGCATTGCCCGGGAAATTTTCCAATTCCAACCAGCCGGAGAAAACCCGATGTCTCCGTGCCCACCGCATCACATCCCATCGCACATGAACGCGCCCATCTGATACACATATATTGAATTCTGCTTATTATTCTAATTATCCATTTCCTTTCCGGCACGGAGCAGCACCTACGAGGCTTTCACAATCCACCTTCCGCCACAGCACGGGAGGGACTAACCAGCTGCTCTGTAAAAATAATAACTGAACGAGCAGAGCAGCAAAGAGCAGAAACCCTGCTGTTCCCTTTACGCTGCATTATATAAAATCCCTGTTTCCAGGATTGCTGTGGCGTCTTCAGCAGCATCACAACGCCACAACAAAGGCACAACCACTACCAGAGGCTTCAGCTCTAACCCTGCAAGCTCCTTCCCTCAAATCACTACGAAATATAAGAAGAGAAGGGTTATTTGCACGAGCACATCTGGTGTGTTTATTTGTTGACTAAACAAATGTTTCAGAAAGGGTGCTCCCCACCAAAATCAGCAAGAAGAAATTATATAAACTTTGGAAAGACGGGATTAGTTATTCTGCTCATACAGTCATTCTGTTTAAGCTGCAACTCCTTAGGAAGTTTGGCTCAGCTCAGGACAGGTATTTAACTTCTCTACAGTTTAGAACCATTTTTTTACCACAGTCCAATGAACAGGCAGACAAATAAGGATTGAAGGGCTTTTCAATGTCCACACTCTATCAGCAATTTTAATATTTGTCCTGAAACAACATTTATTCCGACAACATCAATTATCAAAACAACTCAACTATGCCTCACGGATAAGGAACATACACAACATAAATATTATTTTGGTAGGGCTCCTTTAAAGAAGTAAACAAATTAACACCCAGAAACAGCTTGCAGAAGCTTCATTTATAAGATGCACTCAGTCAAAACTGAGTGTGAGTCTTTATTTACTGTGAATGTATTATTTATAATGCTGTCACTTGACACCTGCTATTTCCAGTTCTCTTAAGACTATTGAAAAGAATTCAAGGTTGACTAAAAATGTGTTCCTTAATTGTCTACATTTTTCAAGAATGTCCCATATATTTCACTTAAATGGATCATCCTGTGAATAAACAACATTCAGCTCCATTAAGTATATGGAAATCATCGACCACAGAATGTGTTTGGGGTAAGTTCATCCATTTGGCCCTGTACCAAAAAGGGTCCCTTTCCCACCAGAACTAGAGGATGGAGAGAAAGGAATTCTTCCTCTTTCATAATGCTCCTTCAACATGACACCAAGGCTTAAGAAAAAAAAAAACCCAAAACATTACAGAGTGTATCTTAATTCTGTTACACCCAGGAGCCACTGGAACATTCACACAAACAATGCCCTCACCAGTGAGGTTTGGCAGAGAAGTTCTCGGCCCAGGATTTCAAGAGTAAGTTTGGTGGCAGTAAAACAGAGATTAATCACTGACAAGTTTAACCTGCTTTTTGACCTTCATTAAAAGGTGGGTGAAGTCCTTCTCTAGGTTTGCTTCACCCGTTCAGCCCTGGGCACGGAGCAGTGGAACAGCGGAGTGGTGACAGGAACAGAGTCTTCCTGAAAGAAAAACAGAAGCTGATCACTGGCCAGTTCTCTGACAGACACTGGGTTCTCTGCGTTTCATGAAGAATATGCATCCATCTGTATTGTAAAATCAAGAATGGTGTGGGTTGGAAGGGACCTTAAAGCTCATCTCATTCCAACCCCCTGCCATGGGCAGGGACACCTTCCACTAGACAAGTTTGCTCCAAACCCTGTCCAACCTGGTCTTATCCTCTTCTTGCCACTTAGAGAATGTGCAATAATTATTTTTAACTATGCACAAAAATATCCCTTTTGTTAAAACTCTCATTAAAGTTGCAGGGTCTGTTTTATTTATTTAAACTAAGTAAATGCATCCATTTCACTTTCAAATATATCTGGGTCTAGATCAACAGTTAATGAGAAAACATCACAACTAAACAAACTTATTATTAAATATTTAACTGAACCAAGGCCAGCAGCATCCAACTCTACCAGAAATACCTCCTGCCAGTCCTTCCACCTGGCATTTAAATGCAGAGATTGCTTCCTGGAGCTTTGTTATGGACAACTCAGATTCTGTCACACAAACACACACCAAAGACAGCTCAGTAAATGAACTGGCCCTGCCAGCCTGGCTTCATTCCCCAGGGAATGATAGCAATCCAAGAGCTGCATTGAGTTGGACTGCATAGTAAGTGGCAACAGAACTTTTCAAGGCTCTGCTGTTCCCTCAGCTTTTCTGTATAGGTTTAAACAACTTTTCCTTAAATGCTTTGAGATTACATGAGTGTTGGCAAAGTTACACACCTAAAAAAGTTACATATCTACAAAAAAAGTGACATAATGATTACATGGTCAAAATCTTTTTCAGTAAGGTACTGATGTACGAATCCAGCCTAGAAGACCCACAGATTTCTGTTCAGAGCTAACTCCTTGGGATGTGCTTGCTTTGAGGAAATGCCAACTGGATTTTAGGAAGGCTCCCTCTTTTTCAAAAGAAACTGGATCCCTATGAGGTCCCAGAATGAGATGTAACTTAGCAGTCTCTCCAAAGCTATCTTCAAAAGACTCAGATGATCAAGGGTTTGAACGCACTGGGACAAGACACGACATCCAGTAAATTCTCGTGAATCTGCATCAGAACAGTGAAGGAACACCCTGAAAAAGGGGCTGGGATCCCTGAGCTGCAGTAAATGGTATTACACACTGGACTGTAAAATCCTGGACATTCTCAGCATCTTTAGGCACGAGCAAAAAACAGCACAGGATATGATGAAGGGATAGTGCAATTTAAGTGTTGCAGCAGAGAGCAGACACACGGTGTGTGAGTGTGTGTGACGGGACCCTCCATCACCAGTGACCTCCAGGGCAGGAGCAGGACAGCGGGGAGACCTGAATGGGAGCTGCGAGCAACCAGTGGGTAAAGGACACTGGGGCTGTCTGTACTCGCTGGTGGCTGGCACTGACACCTCACACAGAATTCCACTGCTTTTGGAGCCTGGAGCCGCTCTCCAGTCTGACAGCCGAGGGGAGCAGAGGCATCACCCACGGGCACCACCGCAGCGTGTGAACCGGGCAGCACAGCCCCGGGCGTCCGGCAAATCAACCACTAATTAATTAATAAATAATTAACGATTAGCTGTCAGCTAGCCACTTGCTGGGGCCTCCTGCACAGAGTCCCCGAACGCGGGGCAGCGGCCCCCGCTCTGTCCCCATCCCCTCCCGCTCCGCGGCACCGCCCGCCCCTCACCTGAGCGGCCCCTCCCGCGCTGCCGCCGGGGGTCGGGAGTGGAGCCCCGGCTCCGAGGGGAGCAGCAGCCGCCGCCGCCGCATCAGCCGTGGGATGGACGGGGCAGCGGGGCCGCCTCTCCCCGCCCGCCCTCACCTGCCCCGGCCCCGCGTCACGTAGGGCCCATCCGGGTCCCGCGCGGGCGGGGCCGGGCCCGTCCCCACACGGGGGGCGGCGGGAGCGCCCTCACCCCACACACACCTCCCTCACGGCCCCACACGGGGCTGCCGCTCGCTCCTCGGAAACACCCCGCGTTAATTAATTAGCCGTGATTAATTGCCGGCAGCACCGATGGCGGCTCCGCGGCCGCGCTGCCCCGGGCAGGCACTAGGGGAGGCCCCGGCATCGCTTTTGAGATCGAGCGGAGAGTGAAGGAGCGGGGAATGCTGGAGCCAAGTGAGAAATTCACGTCTTGCCTGAGGGCACTTTAATATCCTTCGCTGGTGTTCGCGGTGGCTTTAGAGACACGTTAATCAGCTCAGCTGGAGTAACAAAAAGAAGAAGAAGCAGAAGTTGTGGAAACGCAATTATTTTGGAAAGAACCGGTGGGGAAGGCTGAGCCCACCGTCAGCATCGTGAACCACTGAGGTGAACAGAAAATGAGACAAAATGAAGCAAAAACCCTCTCAAAATTACCTGACTCGAATAATCACCTTCCATGCTGCATCCCAAAGTTTTGATGCTTAGGGTACAATTCCACAGCAGGGGTTCAGCAGCACAACTCCAGACACAGTGGCTTTTGAGGAACAAAGTCAAGAGGCTAAAAGTTACCTTCGTTCTCCTGCAGCAAACAAATCTGGTGTAACTTTCTTTATAACTCTCAGCAGGACACTCCAATTTACTTTTTTCCTCATCACTCAGCTATTAAAAGCAAACAAAAAGCATTAAATTGCAAACCTTAAAGATTTGAGACCCAAACCCAGGACATGAGATCATACCTCCCCTCCACTAATACGTCAATATCTTGAATCATTTAAATCTTAACTCTGAAGCAAAACCATTAATAAACAAAAAAATCACATTTAAAGCATTTATTTTGAAAAATAAAATACAAAAGATCATTGAATTGTAATTATACATGTAATTTATCAACTTTTTTTTTTAAATAAAAGATATTTAACAATTTCCACATATGAATAAAACAGACAAACTGTTCCACCAGCAATCTTTTAGGACAAGCACAGACCACTCTTGAAAGCTTCATACATTTAAAACCAAACTGCTACAGGAAACAAACAAAAAATCTTTGAAGATGGAGCTTTGTAATTAAGACAGAAGAGCAATTTCAGAGATTCATTGCTTTGCCTTTTTTTTTTTTAAACCTTAAAAAAATAGTTGTGCGAATGTAATGCAGTTGTACGTCAACATCAGTGTTTTTATTTTCTTTAACAGGCTTTACATGCACTCACAACAGCAAAATTCTGAACAAAAACAGTATGAAAGAAATGGGAGAGGAAATTGTGAAGGAAGCAGGCCATGAGCAGCACCTCCCTGATCCCGGGGGGACAGGCCCTATGGATCATTCCCACGGAAAAGGCAGCAGTTGATCTCCTAAAGAAAAAGAAAAATAAAGTTATGTTTGAGCTTTCCATGTAATATCGGGCTCTATCCTCAACAGTGTTTTGGAATTACTAATAATACAGAATTAATTAATTAATTGCTCTTTCAGTAGGTGGAAAGTCACTGTCAAAACAAAGCACAGCCACTAAAACATTCCTATAAGGAATGTGGCTGCTTTGTTCATCTCCATAGTGGAGAATATTTAGATGCAAAAAATGTATTTATTTTCCACTCCCATTCCAAGAATTTGTGACATGCTGCAAGTGTCTTTCACTACAATGTACCAGGGGAAGTTACTGCTGGGAAATTCACAATTTGCTTTCTCAGAAACCGGGCAGCAGCATTAGACAGAAATATTGCAGTTTTAAATATATTTTTCAGAGCTCCGTGGCAAAATGGAGTTGATGTTTTAGTCATTTTAACATTGACTACATGAAAAGATTATGGTTTCTCTATCCTTTTCAGACTGAAAGCCTGCAATTAATCTTTTGAAACCTTTTATATCCATTATTTCTAAGTGGTGCAATGCTCTCAGCTATATTTAGGGCACTATATTTATGGCCAAGTAAGGATCTATTTTGGGTATATTGGTGGGGCATGTTGCTTTTGGCTATATTTAAACTGGAAGCATTTTGTCATCTTTTGTTGCCAAGCCAGAACATCTGATAACACAGTTGACAAGTAAAAATCCTGGATTAATACAGTAATTCTTGCATCATTCATTCCTTAACTAGTCTGGAATTTACTGCACAATCTTGCCATTGTTTATTCAATTACTAAAATGCAGTTTATCAAAAATATTGGCTATGGGACATTAAAAACAAATTATATAGATCAGCTTATCACAAAAGGGCAATTACTTTAAAAACAAAATGACATAGGTGATGAAGAGTCATCCCTAAAGTTTCCTTGTTTTCTTAATGAATAAAAGTATAGTTTTATGTACTCCTTCCATAGAGTTGTCAATCCAATAACACAGCAAATACTGAAATTATGATGAGCCATGTAGGACTGCACTTACCTCAAAGTGATTTTTACAGATTCAGAATTAAGGTCTGTACTTCATGTTTTTCTTACCCAGATTCTTACACAGAGTTACATAAGTTAGAAAAAATTCAGTTAAACTCAATTAAGAGCAACAAATGAGCAGGACTGCAACAATCTTTTATTACCTTCTGTGCAAGAAATGTCCATTTTATCTTCTATTCCATAGGTTCAGTCTGTCAAATAAATAACTAAAATTAGCAATTTTACATTAGAGGAAAAAAAATATCATTATGAGCACTTTTGTTTGTACTCCAAATCACTGAGCTGTTTAGTTACATTATGTTAATTTAATCTTTAGTATAACACTAAAAGACAACACTCTCAACTTCAAATTCAGTGTCAATTTTTATGGTTTAAGTAATATTCTTTTAGTATTTCACAAAGGTTATTTTTGCCTTTCAGAGGATCTTTCTTTTAGTCTGGATAAATCTGCTCAGAGTCTGGTAAATACTGCAATGTCCCAAGCTAACTGTATAAATCCAACTGCTGGAATTTAGCAGAGTGTCATTTGGAAACCTCCCTGTCACATGGGGTGAGAGGACATTTACTAATTAGAGAGGCCCAGGTTCTTTTGAAGTATCACAAGATAACTGGAGAACAAAATAGTAAAATTTAACTAGTAGACACTGAATGAAGATCAAGGATTTAAAGGATTCAATCAAGGAGTCATTCAAAAAATCAAGGATTTATTTTGCCAGCACACACACCGTGTGCTCAGTTTTGAAGATAATTCATATCCCTGCCTTTTCCATAAATCCTTATCAGCAATATTTAATCTGTCCCAGCACACCCTGTGCCCGCAGCCAGATAATGCCGCGGCTTTATCTGAAAGGTTGCAGATAATCTTGGAAATCCCCACAATAATGGCACGAGAAAGCATCATCAGAACTCTGCCCAGCGCGCTCTCTCAGCACGGTTCGCTGACAGGACCGTTAAGCAGCACATTAAGAACATTTAAAGAGCATTTTGGCCGCTAAGCTGCAGACACCGGGGCCAGCAGTGAGAGGGGACAGCGCTGTGACACAGCCCGGGCAGCCGCGTGGGGCCAGCCCTGGAACGGCTCTGCAGGAGCTGAGCACGACTCGCAAAGCAGGAGCACTGACTGATTGACCCGAGGGGCAGAGCAGGCAGACACCCAGTCAAAAGCCAAGCCCACAAGTTAGAGGTGACACAAAGACTGATCAGAAAGATTCGGTGCCCACAGCAAGGTTATGTTCTGAAAACATGAAACACACACTACAGCTATTTGACTTCACTGATCCACGTTCATTTTATCTTGCCACGAGACTTCCTTTCTACTGTCTTCTTTGGCTGGAACAAAAGAAACCGATTTTCCTTTTTAATCAATTCATTTTCGTTTGAACCAAAGGAAAAAAGTCAAAATGCTTGGTTTGCATGGGGCAGATTCTCCCGTGTGTTCTTAACCTGTGTGCCTCCCACACGGAGCAGCTGGGGCTGCCCCATCCCTGGAATTGTTCCAGGCCAGGCTGGAGGGGGCTTGGAACAACCTGGTCTAGTGGAAGATGTCCCTGCCCATGGAAGGGATGAGTTTTAAGGTCCCTTCCAACCCAAACCAGCCTGTGATTCTGGGATTCCATGACATTCCTGTGGCTGGGGGAAGGTGCCACACGATGCTGCACTTTGAGAGCTCCATGACAAGGCTTTTGCTTTTTCAACTGCCATGGCCCAGGTCAGGCCCCTTGGGGAGCTGATGACAATTAACAGCATTTGAAGGTACCAAATAAGGATTTTCAGTACAATCTGAAGTTCAACAGCTCCCTTGATTATTAAACCAACACACCATCCCTACCCATGGCTGAACTGCTTTTATGTCTGATAACATTACTATTTCTTTTTAAAGTCTCTCAGTACTTATAACTCTGCTCTCTCTGTATTATAATTGCTTTAAACCTTTCCATGCAAGGTAACAAAAGATAAAAGCTCCTCTGCAAATGACACACTTTGCAGTTTGGTCTACAAAAGACACTCCAACTTTCCTCGATTTCACAGCAATATTCAGGCAGCTCAAGTTGACAAGTAACACACTGGAGTTACACCTGGACTCAAGAGAGGCTTGGAACTGGAGATTCCAGCTCATGGACAAGCTGTTGTCATCACTCAGAAAATCAGGTTCATGAAGAAGTGGTTTATAAAGACTGTTTGCACACCCATTTGCTGCTACAAATGAGGAAATCAATTCAGTACTGTACCTGTGGCACTTCTTTAAGGAAGTCAGGAAGCTGAAATTCACCTTTATAGACCTGGAAAAACAAACAAAAAATATAATGCTCAAAGCCCTCATTCACTACTGTTTGAAATGTTAAAGAGCTTGTTAAGGGAATGGGAAAAAAAAAAGAAAAAAGATTCCTTTGTGTTATTAGCATCCAGTAAAAGTAGAACAGATCCACCTAAACAGAACAATGTCTTTGTAAAAGCAAGTTTTATTCACAAGGCTTGGTTCTCCAAAGTGGTTCCACAGCTGCTCCCTCAGTTCCAGGCTTGCTCTGTACTCAACACTCTGACCTTGTTTGCATTAAAATGGTAAAAATGATTAAAAACACTAGGAGTGACTTGCTACAACACATGCTGCAGCCTCATTACCAGCCTGACTGCATGGGAATTATCAAGATTTCCAATCTTTTAGAGCATGATATTAATTCTGAAACAATGCTGTTTGGAGAAAGAGCAAGTAATAAATATCCCCCAACACACCAACAACCACAGCAAACAAGTGTTTCCACTATCTGACCAACTGGGAAATAAATTGGCAAAGTATTGTCTACTCTCCAGGGGATCATCCTTAAATGCTCTTTGCTTCTGAGATGAAATATTCCAAAGGGGGGAAAAAAAGTATTCTGGTTTTGTTTGGGTTTTTTTTGTTTGGGTTCCCCCCCCCCCCCCCCAAAAAAAAAAAAAAAAAAAAAAAAAAGGACATTTGAAGAGTTTTACCATTCTTTCTACTGAACCATAAAGAGTGATCATCCCAATGTCATAAGTTCTTGTGTAATCATTTAAAAATAAAATTAAAACAAGGCACAAATCTACGTAGGAAAATTCTATAAAAATGGAAATGTGGCTACTCCAAAGCCTCGCTCAGAGCTGCACTCCCTGCCTTGCGTCAAAGGAAGACGACTCAGGAAGTCAGGGGATGCTTAGGAACAAAATCCATTTTCTCTGCTTCCCTAGGAATGGGTGACCAGCATACAAAGCCCTCCTGGTTTTGTCAATGTGCTGCAGTGCCCTGGGACTGCAGCTGACTCAGCTCGGAATTTCCTGCCCAGCAGATGCCTCAGCCCTAAAAGCATCAGCCCCTGTTGACTCACGTGGGGTGGACTCAGGACTGGCAGCTCGGGGCTAAACAGACCCAAACGAGGCTTCACTAAGTCCCAGCACACATCGTGGAACTCTCTTCCTTCCAATATTCCGTGTTTTAGTTAAAATAGAAAGCCAAAAGGCACAGCTCTCATTTGTATTCAGCCAGGGGCTACTCCTGTGATTCCCATGGAAACCTTAATGAAAGTCACCCTGGCCAGACATGCAGAGTGTGGCTCCTGGAGCCTCCTTACACCATAAATATTTATAAATGAAGGAGAGGATTTCACATTTGCAGCGTTTAACCAAGCCATTAAAATGCAGGCTGGGTCCCAGAGAGCAGGAATGGAAGTTACAAATGAACAATATTATCACATCAAAAAATGTTACAGAATAACAGGCAGGATTCTTCACCTTTACTGGCAAAGCACTGCAGTCATCAGCTGGGAATTCTCAAAACCAGTTAACACTGATGATGGCAGCTTGTGACTGATTCACAACCACAGTGGCCAAAGCCATGTCTGCCTCTCTAGAAGCCTCTTCCTTTTCTCTTCTCCTGCAATTATGACTCAGTTTAATTTTTACATTATAACTATTTATCTATCTATCTATCTATCTATCTATGTCTGCCCTAAAAACTTTACCACAGTAATGCCCTTTGTAGGAACAGCATTTCCTCCTAACAGGCATCCAAGAGTGGATAGCCAAGGGTATTCATCCATCCATGAGAAAAATAATGTCACAGACTGGAAAGAAAATGTTTTGAGGGCATTTGGTATTATATTCACATGAAATATCACCACTTCTACACCACAATTTACAAAGGCAAATTGAACCAACGGCAGGCCCAAGATGAGGTTTAACACACGGACGTGCCTAATTTCAGCTCAGGACTGACATTACCTAGAAGGCTGGCTTTGTCAGGACTGAGACTGCCCAGACACTGCTTTAAAGGAGTTCCAAACACAGTGAGTGGTCCCCTTTGGAATCAAAAGCCAGGGATCAATGGCAATCCAGAAATTCGAAAAACAATGACTCCATCTGCAGCCAAAGAAATTAAAGAGGCTTCAGATTCAAAATTCTTTCCTGACCAATTTATAAGTCTAAAACACATTACTCAGAGTGGCATTAGAGAGACAGAAGCAGGACACTGGAATGATTTCCAGTCTGAGCAAGAATTCAGTAAAATTGAGAAGAAATGGTGTTTGCCATTTCTAAGGGAATTATTTTGTAAGTCCAAATGGAATTCCAAAGGAAGGGGATTTCAAGTCTGTGTCAGTTTGATGTTCAGTGTTGGCAGTGTTCAAGCTGTTCTATTAAAAAAAACACAACAAAACATTCTTATAGCCAAACTAAATGCACAGTATTGTCAAAAAGAGATCAGAAAACAAGTTTCACATCCAGTTGTCTGAAAAAAAACCTTTTAAATACACAGAAAGAACTTAACAAAACAAGTATAACACAGTAACTCATCTTTATAGAAGATTAAAGCCCACCTTTTCACCCACTTTCCTGCCAGGTTTGGAAAGAGCCACATTATATTTGTCCAGTTCCAGTCAGAGAGATAATGGATCTTTTTGTGTAAAAAAAAAAAAAAAAAAATTCACCTCAAAAACTTCAAAAACAAAAGTTGCAGAGGACAAGTTTATTGTCAGAAAAAGAAAGAACACAGACAAAACCAGACCAGAGCCTCTTCCTACAACCAACCCTCTACTGCACAGCACACCCTCAATCTGCTCCTTTAGACTCTCCTTAACTTTCAGGCAGCTCACAAGGTTTACACAATTCCTCACCTCTGCTGGAACTGCCAAGGAAGGGACATCTGAGATGTAAATGTTTACCCAGAGAGCAGGATTTCAGGCATGAGTATCTGCCAAAAGGCAGCTTGCAACCAATACCTCATTTTCTGGTTTGGTTGCTGATAACTCTTCGTGCATTACTAATCATATATGTGCATACTTGAGGGGTTTGGTTTGGGTTTTGGTTTTTTTTTTTTTTGTAAAAATAAGACGATATCAGCACCTCTGGAAAAAAAAAACTATGCAGTTGGAAATCCACATGCAGGAAGAAACACCCATTAAAGAGAGTATTAAACAATTTTACAGGCCACTGAGAAAGTCTGTGCTGTTGGTGGTCACAAGTGAGATGAAATAACCCCAATTTTTGTTTCAGATATCAGAGAAGATGCCCAACAAGCCAAATGCCTTTATGATTAGGTTAATCGGTGTAAATGGAGACACAGCCCAGCATTACAGCCACCCCCACCACGGCACATCTTTGGCAGCAAAATTATTCTCATGCACAAATATAAATAGATACAAATATACTTCCTAGATTGTTTCTGTCTTCAGAAATCTCCAAGTCTTGAAACCACAGCTGTCATGAACGTTTCTTTAACAGGAGATGTTTCCTCACAATTTAAACCAGGCATGAAACTGGAGTTAGGAAAAAACTCTTCCCCCCCCAAGATTTACTGCAGAAAATGCCATCAACTGAACACAAACCAGAGGTAGATAACAGCTTTTGGATGGGATTAGAAGAGCCATGTGTATTTTAACAGCCCTGATGAAAGGCACAGCTTTTCCTACAGAGTTCCATCCACTTCCATCTCCCGATCTCTCCAGGGCAAGGAACACAACTCCACGAAGAAGTTAAAAGAGTTTTACTGGAGTGTGTATTCCAAGCATACAAATTCATTTAGTGGGAAGGACGTGCCAAAGAAAATCTGATGTAATGTGTTACAGATGTGGGAGGAAACCACCCTGCCAACCATAACACAACAATACTCTGGTCTCCGCTGGGCACGAGGCAGAGCCCTGCAGGCCTGAGCTGCTCCCCACTTTTGGGGTGTTCTGTGAGCCTGCTGACACACAGAGTCCCACCAGTGATAAGGACACTGTTCTAACCAGGAGTGATCCTGCTTTGGCATTTCATCACACAGTGACTGGGTAATCAGCTCACACTGCTTAATTATTTGCATTTTCTGCATCGTTTGCAGGTGAAAACTCCATTTACTTAAGGTTGTTATTTTCCTTTATGTTGAGGATGCAGAATTTGTTCAAACTCTAGGAGGGTTAAAAAAGAAGTAGTCAGCTGTGTATCTATAAGGAAGGAGCCCTTGCATTCCTTACAAAATGAACAGACCAGCAACAGACTTACAAGAAAACCACAACAAATTCAGTGATGCCTTGAAGAGGTCACATGCAAGAGATCTGCTGAACAGCACAACCCTGTCCAGACCTTGTTTCTCTCTGCTCTGCATTCCTTAACTGAGACAAGATAAGCTGTCATAAAAGATAATATTGTCAGGCTTAACAGAAAACAGATAAACAGAAAGTTAACGGCTTTGTTATTGAAAACATCAGGAAAACCTGCTGTACTCTGACAGCTCTGCACTCCCCCCCTGCAGGTACTGTCAGAGATGTCTGATTCCTCAACCCCCCAGAGCACCAGGAGACCGGCACAAGAAGAGGTGAAGTTGCCTTCCTGCTCTGTTAGTTCCTAAAGAAAAAGCACAGAGCTAAGATGACAAAGCACAAACATTGGTTGTATCTTATTATTTCTGTGCACACAAAACCAGCCTCGGCATTTTGGTGTCCTGCAAAGGTCGAGTGCAAACCCCAAACTTAGCAGAGAGCATTGCTTTGCTTGCATTACCCACAAGCAGATAGAAATTCTAACTTAAACTCTGTATTTCAGCTGGAGAGAACCATCACTTTGTCATCAGACTGAAGAGAAAGAAATATTTAAAGTTGTACGTGTGCAAGTCACCAGCAGGGGACAGAAAAGGAGAGAAGAGGAAAAACACTGCTCAGAAAGCTTGGGGGAAACCAAGATTTTACACCACACTGGCCACTTCTTTCCATTTTCCTTCAGTACCAGCCCCCCTTTTAGGCACTTTTACATGGTTCTTACCTTCTGGACTAACAGCAGCAGCTTTGGAATTGTTGAACAGCATTTTCACTGCTAAGTCCAATTTGCAGTCTTTTGCAAGCAGTGACAGATTTTGCCCAGTGCAATATAAACACAGCTCTGCAGCTGCATTTAATCACGGTTTAGAACAAGGACATCTTGCAGTTGAAAGTCTGGAACACTTTTAAATTATCTTCTACAACAGGACTTATCATAAAACACTGACCTGTTGACATCCCAAAGAGGCTTTTTAGCTACGAGTATGTTTTGCATACTAAGCAATTTTTTTTAAATTTTCACTCCACTTATCTTTATGCAATGAACCAGATGACACAGAGTTGTTCCATCTTTAGGTGGAGCCAGGATCTGCCCTGCCAATAATTTCAGTGCTGTTGGGCTTCCACCCTCCTGTTGCAACTTCCATAATAAATTTAAGCCTTACATAACCCCCTCAAAAGTGACAAACTCCCATCAAAAAAAAAAAAAAAAAAAAGTTAAAATAAAATAATCAGTTATTCCCCCTTATTATTGCTTTGTGTTTGCCAGGCAAGTACAATTTTTTTTTTCAATTGAAGTGCTGCTCATGCCATTTTAACTGGACTAAGAAACTGATATGGGAGTAGCAAGTGTCAGATAATCCAACATTATTTCAAATTAGTCACTCTCAGGGGTTACTACACCAACACAATACAGGTCAGCTTTAGAAGTCCAACCTTGAATTGTATTCATTGAAAACAGACAAAGTTCTGTGTTCAGTTTAAAGTCTTGGAAACCACAGACACAAATGTGAT
The DNA here is from genome assembly GCA_038380795.1 of Pyrocephalus nanus. NCBI lineage: Eukaryota > Metazoa > Chordata > Aves > Passeriformes > Tyrannidae > Pyrocephalus > Pyrocephalus nanus. Next base: position 5,477,720 of record CM076281.1, read on the forward strand.
AGAACTGCTTCCAAATACGAGTGCAGGAATAAATGGTTACAAGCAAGATGATTTTACTCTTACTATGAACAGCAACTCTGGAAAGACTTTACTTGGACAGCTTCACCTCCAGCAACACACCCAGTGCAAAATGCTGTGAAAAACCATCCCAGGTGATGGAATTCAAAGAAAGCAAGAGCTAAAGTAGTGATTTAAAAATTCACAGTAACACACTTAACTTGCCAAGTGCCACTTCCAAAAGGCTGGAAAAATCTAGATATATTCACTTGTCTATTTGAATAAATGCTCCCTCCTCCAAGCTGCAGCAGCAAGGGATGAATTAATGTAATTAATGGAAGAGAAATGTAACTCATGAAAGAGTTCATGCAAGTGCAAACCCAAACACTCATTTGAGCCACGGCTCAAACAGCTCCTTGGGGGACACAACACTGAGAGCCTCACCATGCCCCTTCTCAAAATATTCCCTTCAATATTCCCTTTCAAAAGGAACATGCCAAGTTTGGAAGTTTAACCATCTTTAATCCTTTTGGTTGTTTTGGATTTTAGCCTTAATTCAGGACATCTCCCTCGTTTTTGTCTGTCAAACCATGTGTGCAAATGGAATTTGTTATGAAAATTCAAGCAAGCGACTGGGAAAATATAATCTGGGTACTACAACAAGCAACAAAATTAATATCCTATCTTGGGCTGTAAGTAAACCTATTTAATTAAAATAGCAGTCAAAATATTAACAAGTGTCCCATATGTTTGCAATATTCAGATCAGCTATTATAGCACTAACCTTCAGTTTTTAACAGCTGTTCTCACATTAGTAAAAAAAAACAAATTATCCTTCAAAGCAAACTTGCAAAAAGCCTCAAAACACTCTAGCCTTTGAAATTAGGCTTTAATTTCTTTAAAAGGTTTGTTTATTACCTGATTTTCTTTCTTGCACTTTGAACTGAAATAGATTTCAAGAAGCAACTGAAATCCAGACAATTTTTGCAACTTGGACTGAGCTTGCCACACACAGGTAGAGGCCTCAAAAAGGTCCCCATGCTGTAAAAACTTAAGTAGATTTTACCAGTTACTTTGATTTTCTGCATGACAATACAAATTTGGATTTTTAAAGGGGTTGAATGAAGTGCAGAAAAGTCAGTTTGTGAGCCTTTTAAACAGTAAATACAAGGAAAGCTATAAATGCCAACCACTACCCCATTACAGTTTTTCAGTATCAGAAGGCTGGTGGAAGACAAGTCCTTCTAAATTGTTTAATTCCATTTTTCCACTGATTACTTCTCTGCAGCAGCAAAAGTCACCTTCTTTTAATAAAGTAAACGTGCTCAAAAGAACAGAAGCAGAGTAAATAATTTTATTTCAAACAATGGTAATGAACTTTTCAATGGGTACCTCCAGGGATAAACAGCTCTATAGCCTAACTACTCAAATTCCAACAACATTAAATTCAGACTAAAATGCTTAAGTTTAGGTTAATCAGCACCAGACCTTCCTCCATCTCTGGTTTGTTCTACAAAGGACAGCAAAGGACTGGAAAAAAAAATCAGACATTTTGATCATCTCGAGCCATTTTCCATGGGTCATTTTTCCAACCCTACCAAGTATTTGGGGTGTAATTTTGTGACAGAGCCTCTGCCAACCCTCATGTGTAAAAAAGCTGAGCTCAATCAAGTTTGACATCCAGACAAGAAAGCTTTTTTCTACTACCAACTGGTTCCCCAGCTGTCTGGACAGTTCTCAAGAGGTCCAACCCCACACACCAAAGAGCGGAGCTCAAGCCTGTGGTTGGGATAAGGGAGGATAAATCAAACTGGACAAACAGGAGCCAGACTTTCAGTGCTCAAGGTCCCAAAGAATTCTTTTCTCCTCCAGGGAGAGGAAAACATATTGCTGAGTATCAAAAGGTATTAGAGACAGACTCAAAAAACCCCAAACAAAACACAGGACTTCTGCTCTCCAGCTCCCAGCCAGTCAGGCAACAGTTAAACACCCAGAAGCCTTACCCTCCTCGTGTTCTCCACAACTTTCTGATCTGGCTTTCCATAGTTTGGGGGGTTGGCATATGGATCATAGCCCAGCTTGGCCAGCATGGGGGCAATCACAGGCATGTCTTGCAGGACATCAGCAGGGATCTTCCCCACCCACTTGGACAGTGCTTCCACATTCACCGGCTTGATCACTTGGTCAGTAGATCTTTCAACCCTGTGGAGGGAGAAAAGCAGGTTATAATCTGCATTCCAACCCACACTTGCTGGTTCACCATCATGAAGACCTTCAGCTTGTTTTTTTTGTCTGAGTTTTTTTTTTCTTTTCCCCTTCCTCTTCTTTCTCTCTCAAGATTTCATGTTTCTACAGAGCTGATGGGGAGTGAAGCTTTAATCACAACCCTTGCTGTCTGGTTCAGGCTTTCACACAGGACATGCTGAAGCAAGTTCTGTACAGAAAGGCAGCAGTGAAACCCAAAGAGCTGTTAAGTGAAGAGTAAGCACACACCTCCACATAAAGCTGTTTTCCCACTGGCATGTTCCCACATTTGCTGGTTAATTGTCTCAGATGCTCTTAAAAGCTGTATTCTAAATTAAAATACATGTGCCATTTCTTCTCCCCATGCCCATCCTGTGACTTATCTTTCCTTTTTTTTTCCCCCTTTGTTTAATAAAAGAGAGAGCTGAGCCTTGACAGAAAGCTGTGGGCCACAGCAATATTTTTCACAACCATTCCTTTAACTGATTGTTTGGTCATTACACAGTTCTTAAAGGCAAGTGCACAATCACAGCAGTGCCACACAAAATAGCTGTCATTTAATCAGCAGTCCTAATGCAATTTTCATTCTTGCTCCAGTTTCGTTGTGCTTTTTCTTTTCAAGGGAAGAAACCTGGCACTGTTTTGTTCTCACACATTACCTGCTTCTTTCAGATTATAAGACACACAACTTCTTTACTGTGTTTATTTCTGGAACAGGCCAGCAGGACTCAGAATAATTGAAAACTCTGAGGTTTTATTCTGAATAATTTAAAGGTAGAGTTTTTTTCCAGAACTCAGAGTGCACATGCAGTGTGGACATCATCTGTATATATAAAGCTGCCTAAAGGAATATTTATACCTGCACTGCAATTAATATCAGTAGTTGCTGCTGATTGGCTACATCTGCCTCCCATCTGAGCACACCCATCCACCTGGGGCTACTGCCCTTCTTTACATCATAAAGAATTTTGAGCTCAAAAAGCTCTACCACTCAGAAAATGGAATTTTTATACCTGAAAGTAACAGTACAAAGCGTAACATCAGCACCTCATCCACACAGGATAAAGAATGAGAACACTGAGACTCAAATTAATTCTCAAGCAGCTACTTCTTCAGATATTCAGTAGGCAAAAGGTGAGAAAACATCTGAGAAAAATGGAGAGCAAAACAAGGAAACACACCAAGTCCTGGTAAGTTTGGTTACATGTGTCTATGGCAAAGGCTGGGCAGTGATTCCAGGCTGCACTGAAAACCCCAGGAACAGTTCCAGCTCTGGAAGCAGCTGCTAGGACAGAACACAGGACTAACCCCAAGTAGTTCTGCATCTGCACCAGCATCAAATGAAAGGTATGTATCAAATATAGTATACTGTGAAGTAATTTTGCCTAGACAGCTATTTCCATTACAAGCCCAATAAAAGTTGCTGTAAAAGGGTTGACATTTCTCTGCCTCAGTGGTCAGCACAGCTGCTTTCAGTTAGGAGGCAAATGCCAGAGCTCTATTAACAATACTAGTTATAGCTTGTAGTGCAGCCATCACACATTCCTTCACCAGCCACGCTGGCAATTATTTCAAACCACAGAAGGTTTCACACCACTGCAAATGCTGGGCTGCTCATCTCTAGAACCCTTGCAGTGCTTCTCCTTGCAGCTGGATAAAAGTCAAAATAAGGGCAAGAACCCCAAGTACAAGAGAACAACAGCAAGGGAAGGGCTGCATCAGCAACAGGGAAAAGCAGGGACTACTAAACACATGCAGAAGAGGAGAGGGAGGCAGCCAAAAGTTTCCTCAAATCAAGCAGCCAGGGGAACAAATGAAGTCAGAGTCTTAAATCCAGGCTGTTTGCTATCTCCTATTGCTATTAACAGGCTAATGCATAAGAGTTTCTGAGACTGCAAGAAGAGAGGAGTGGAGTCAGCTGACTGCTGGAAGAATTCTGCAATCCAGGGGCTGGCTCATCTCTGGAAAAAAAACAACCTGCATGCACAGTTTAATTCTATATACAACTGAATGGAAAACATCTTGCAGCCAACAGCCTCATTCCATCTGACACAGATTTCACTTGACAAGCATTAATTTTGATTTCTAATGAGTGAAAAATGTATTCTCAAACACTGACTTTCTGTTAGCAGGTAACGGCACCATCATAAAGATATTTCAGTGACACTGGGATCTCTTTCTTGGAGTGTTCTTAAATATTTCAAGACAAAAAACTCTTGAAGGATTTAATTTCATAAAAAAAACTCCAACAATTAAAACACCTCCAGGTATCTCATGCTGGATCTGCACCCCATGTCTGAAGTGGATGCTGAACCTGCCTGAAAGACCTGCAAATCTTAAAGGTGAGTGAAAGATGATTTAAGGCAGATGCCTCTGCTTGTCTTCTTAAGTCTTTACACAGTATCACCCCCTTTGTAGATTTATAACAGTAGTTCAGCCTCTGATTTCAGACGTTTTCTACCCTATCTAATACTTTGCTGACAACCAGGGAACTAATTTTATCAAGATTTTCATATTGTTCCCCACTACGTTTCAGAGGCCAGGCCTACGTGGTGACATCTTTTAAATGAACATCCCATTTCAACAGAGGGGATTTGGTATTTGTGATCTCCTGTCAGTAAAAACTGCAATATAATTTGAGTGTTCTGATTTTAATATCCTATTATTAAACAGCCTGAAGCACTTGGTGTGAGGCAGGTGGTAAAATAAAGCTCTGTGAGAAGACAGATTTGCAGGAGATGCAGCACTTGGAATCTCCTTCATTATCTCTGATCTCCAGCACTGTCCCTTTGGAAAGTGGGGTGGGAGAAAGCTACTAATTGGAATCTGGAGCTCCACTGCTCCAGATTGTGTTGTTCAGCTGAAAGGAGTCAGAAGGGAACAGTGTTGGTCAGAATTTGATCCAGAAAGTAACAGTCACACATACCTGAGGCCAAACAGGGCTTGGCTGCAGCTGAGAACAAGCCAAAGGCAAGTGGAGAGAAGGAAAACCAACACAGGGTGTATTTTGTTCAGCTGTCAAAATGTGATAAGCTGTGGCAGACTCTCAGGCTCTCAGTAAACTACTGACCAAGCATCTCTTCCAAGAGTAATTCTCCTGGGCACTCACCCCCTGCTCTGGGCAAGGACCCCCTTTGGGGCTGGGGATGCCAAACCCAGAAGGTTTTAACTGGTACAAGGACACCAAACTGGGCAATCTCAGGCTCCCCCTGCACAGTTTCAACTGGTATCATATAATTACCCAACACAGGCTTTCACACTTGCTGGTTCTTCTGCAGCCCTCAAAAGACTGAATCACTGAAATCATTATCAAATCATAAAGGTCTCCTGCAACTGGAAAACAAATCTCACCACCTACTGCAAGGGTGTTGGATTAGATAAAACCCACTCCAGACATAACATTAATAACTCATTCTTTTCCCACTACTGCCAGAGCCTTCTGAAATAAGAAATTACTGTCATATATCATCTCATGAGAGATAAAAGCTTAAAGAATTCTGTGAACAGACTGAATTGAGGGTCACAAGAACACACTCATACTCATTTGTCTTAAGCTGGAAAGTTTTACTGAAAAAATAAACATAAAGCCACATTTTACTTTGAACAACCCATTTTCTTAATATTTAGAAACATGAACAAGTATTAACCACTCCTCACATCCCATTCTACCAGATTTAGCAGGAAATATTACTTGAGACTGTATGAATTCACCAAGGTTATTGAGTTTTATAGTAAAAAGGTCCATTAATTTTTAAAAACACTAATCTGGATGCTGTAAGGGAGTAATAATTTACTAGAGATGGCATTATGCACAGTTATTTTTTACAGGACACTTAACAGAACTTGGCAACCACCCATTTACATCAGTAAAAGTAACATTATTCCCCCTCAGCCGCCACTGTGAAGAAGCAACAAAAGACAGGTAACTACAGAGAATTCCCAAGAAGATCATCTTCCAGGGAGGTACAACCATGCAGTGCTTCAGGTTAACATTTCCAGAAGCCTCCAATCTGCTACCAAACAGCACTGCCAAAAAAAAAAAGGGGGTGAGATCCCTTCCTGATAGCTCTGGGAATGTGAAACCTCCAGACTGTGAGTATATAACTATTACCTGAGTTTTGAGTTCTCACTGTAACCACTGACTAACAATTCTCTGATTTAAATCATAGGCCCCTACAGTATATTAGAAAATCCACAGTCACATTCCTAGGCATGAAATAAATAAATATATAAATAAATCTCACTATTTTTATTTCATAAAACTGCAGTTTAGAAAAAAATACACCCACTCTGGAACAGTCTGCCACGTCTCTGCCCAGCACACCCTGCTTGCTGTGCAAGGTGCCTCTCACTCAGAAGCACTTGGCCAGTGAGGAATATTTAAAATACACAAGCCAAGTAATTTAACTGGACAGGCCTTGCTGCTGGAATGGGGCTTTTTAATCAATGTTTTAGAAACAAACAAGACAACCTGGTAGATGCATCTGCCACAGCAAAAACATTGACACTTTCCCCTCTCAGTGTAAAGATGAGCCAGCTTTTGTATTTCAGTTGTTCAGCTGCAAACAGTGGCAAAGAAACCAGAGTAGTTTAACTAGAGAATTAAGAGATTTTCTTTTCACAGTGCCCATCTAGGTTTTCTAAGCAGAGCTGGACTGGTTTCTGAAAGCAGCTCAATCAGGTGCACAGATGGCTGGACAGAATAGAGAGAGACTTGCTTACAACAAGGTTAATTTTCATCAAAATGCTTGTCCTTTTAGGAGCACTTGCCAACAGAGAAGCAGGCCAACTCTGCTTTCTATTCTGTTGGAACAGCTTCTCAAGTTTCCTGGAAGAGTCTGTTCTTGGCAAATACAACTCAAAGGCCATTCCTGCATTGACAACAACATTGCCCCTGAAATCAAATGGGGGATCTTGCTGGGATGGATAACACCAGTTATCCAATTATATACCCATTTATATTATAAAACAGTTCAGGTTTATTTGGGGCAGAGAGAAAAGCAAAGCTGATACCAGACATCCAAATTCAAGTTAGACTCGACCATTGGAAGTTTGTTCATATGCTCCATACATGTTAATGGGACAGTTGTTCAGTGGAACCACTTAGATTGCAGATTGTTAGTTAACAATGACTCTTATTTTCCAGATGCACCATAAATCAGCTTCCTGAGGCATCATCAACTGAAACCAAGCCATGACTAGGACTGTTTCAACTCCTAGAACAACCCAGGGTAAAGGAGGAACGTTCATACTCACTTGGAAAGAGAAACACCCCCTGCCTTCCCAATCATCTCCTCATGGTGCAGCACCGCTTGGTTCCATGGGATGCGGAGAAACTTAAGGAGAGTTCTCATCCACCTTTCAGGATGCAACACAAGTTGTTCATAGTGCACCAGCATACACCTTTCAAACCCAACCTCCATGCACTGGTTGTACATGGTTTCTATAGCACGGTTCCACTTGGTCAAGCAGTCCCTGTAGCTGTTCAGGTCAAACCCAGCTATTGTGACTTTCCTGGATATCATGGAATGCACAGATGCACGGCCATCCCGTACCATCAGAAGGAATTTGGCGTTGGGGAAAATCTTGGCAAGATAAGTTAAGGATTTTAGAGCAAAGGGATCTTTGTTGCACAGGTACGGCGCGGGCTCGCCGTGTTTCACGATGATTTCCAACAGGAACGCCTGCATGGCCGAGTCCAGGACCTCATCCGTGACTCCGGCTTCGTCCAGCCGGATCTTCTCCTTGCTCGACCTCGCCCACATCTGCTTGACGGCCAGGATGCGCGGGATCACCCTGGTCTCCTCCCCGCAGCGGATGTCGGGGTGCGCGTCCAGCATGGCCCTCATCAGGGTCGTGCCGCTGCGAGGGACCCCCCCGATGAAGATCAAAGGCATGTCCTTGTTGTAGGCCAAGGTTCCGTTGGCGTTCCCGCCGGGAGCGGCTCCCGCCGTGCTCCGGACGCCGCTGTCCGCCCTGCCGGGCTGGCTGCGCTCCTCGATCCGGTGGTGACACTCCATGGCGTGCTGGCCCAGGTAGAACACCGTCACCGAGCTGATCACCAGGCACGCCAGCAGCAAGTTCTGCTTGAGCTTCCCAACCATTTTGGGAAAGGCTGTGTCGCTTCAAAACAACGAGACCTTCTAGTCTGAATTATCTCCTAGTTCACATGCCACGGGAATCCTCCAAAATAAATTAAGGTCTGTCGAGAGGGAGGAAAAAATTAAAAAACAGAATAAAATTAGAGCATTGTTAAGAACCACTACAATAAATCAACACAGAAATTATTTCTCCAAGCTGTAATGAGATGAGATTAAGGCTGAAACCCCAAGATACACAAAATAAACCCAAGGTTTCTCATTATTTATTTCTTCTCAGTTCAGCTTCTTAAAATTGCATTATTCAAAAGCAACTTTAATTTTTACAAATGAGAAAAAAAACCCAGACTGTATTAGATGATTTCTGGACATGTATTAAGAGCCTCAATAAAAAACTTTCAGATAGAAAAAAAAGATTTAAATGTTTCTCTGCTGAATTCCAATGTAGACATATACAAGAGGGATTAAGAATATGCCATGTCCTACAGTGAATACCAAGGGGTTACATCCAACCCTGGCTTACATAAATCTGCTACTCTGCTGCCTGGATGATTCAATCTGTTCTTGCCAACCTGTATTTGTGATGACTAGAAAAAAAATAATGTACAGACAGTCATTTTACCTGAATTCTGCAGTTAAACTGCGTTGGATTTTCAGATAAGATAGGCTGAAAACTGACTCTTCCTCTCAGAACTCGAACCAAATTGGTGCTCTGATTGAATTTTCAAGTACGAGCTGGCTGCTCAGGGCTGGAATGGCTCGGTGAACTGTATGAATCACAGATGCTTTTAATTGTGAGGATCTCCAAGCACTGAGGTACCGCCAACACTTTCAATGACTGGCTTCCTCAAAGCTTTTCCATCTCTGTCAGCGAGGCCCAGCACATCCCTGAGTGAAGAACACCCTCGTGCCTACTCTCTCCAAAGCATTATCCACTTAACCTTTTCCTCCACCCAAATCCACTCACGAACTCTGAGGTCAGGATTTGCGCCAGGCCCTGTCCCCCCGCCCTCCACAGCCCCTTTTCTGGGGCCACACAGAGCACACAATTCCCACTCAGCACCACAGCAGTGCCAGGGAAAAAGGGAGGAATTCCTCATGCAAGGCATCTGCCACAGCAGCAATTTCCCATCCAGCAGGGCCAGGCGCCAACCTGCACGAGATCGGTTCGCCCCTTCACGCCAGCAGAGCTTCCTCCAATCACCAGCTGTCACAATACTGCACTCAAAGTTCAGCTTCTAGTCTTTGTTAGCAAAATTCAACTGGAAATACAGCTTGAAGATTAATTCACTTCTTTTTCTGTAAAGCAGCCAAGGAGCTCCCCACACACTCTGGTCAGAATACGGCTCTTATAAACAATTCATCCTCTGTACAGCGTTGCGTTCTACTTACGTACCTCTCCTTGCTGAAGAGCTGGCTTTAACTGTACTTTAAATATCTGAATATTAAAAAAAATGCCAAGTTCACAAAAATTTAAGTGGAGGTCATTTGACCAATGCTCAAGAAAGAAAGAAAAAAGTAGATCATGAGGTCAATACTCACATAGCACCAAAAATCAGGAAGTTTCTCTCCTGAAAGATTCAGCATGCAGACCTAACTTACAGTTAGGAAAGGTGAAATTGTTCTGCTTAAAACTAGCAAACAGTACACAGAATCTCTGTGAATTCTTTAGACACAGTCAAGATCTAGTTACAAGTCAGTACTCATTCAAGAGAAAAGTTGACACAACTGAAACAGTGTTTTACCACAGAGCACAGAAGATCTGCAAATATTTACACTTCATACAATCCCTAACATTACTCAGTTTGAGTAAATCCCATAAAATTAATTTCCTGAGGAAAAGAAAGAAAAAACCAAAAACCTTCCACGAAAATTTCCATCTTCCAAACTGAAACCACTCCTTGAAATCACTGATGTTCCCCTAAAGTAACTGGCAACTCATCACCAGAGAAAAACTTATCAAGACCGAGGGCATCCAGTGCTTTACTCTGATCATTTCTATCAGAATATCACTCCAAACCAGAACAAAACCCACACCAGCTTTCCCAACAAGCAGCATTGGAAGAAAGCCTGGAGACTGAAATCCTCAACTCACAGGCTGGGTGAAGCAGAGTGATGACTCAGGCTGGCACAATTCCAGCTGGGAATAAAAAATGAGCCTTGCAGCCTGTCAGTAGGTTTCTTCAACTGCTGTATTGACCACTCACCTACACCACCAAAACCCCACCCATGTGACAACTCCCCCCCCCATCAATCAACCACAAATACTTTCACTTGATGCAGTAACTTGTTTTGGCAAGTTCAAAGATGCCAAAGGCTGTGAGACCATAAAGGACCAGTATTAAACTCTTCCAAAACCTTCTGTATTGGTTTTAGGCCTGGAAGCAATACCTGGAGCCATAAAAACTGTGGCAAGACCAGGGCTTTGGATGTCAGAAACAGCTCCTCTCAGCAAATTAATCTGTTCTACGAGCCAGCAAACTCCCCTCTGGGCCTGGAGTTACCAGCAAAGCTCTTTGGGATAAATATGACATATGGAAGTTCCTGCCCTTCTAGCAGCCTGAAAACAAACCCCACCTTCCCCCTCCTCCCCATGAGTAAGTGCTCTGGAGCACATCTGTCAACCTGAAGGATTATAAAAGTTATTAATGCTGTGCTGTTAACAGTAACTAAACTGACAGCATTCAAAAAAATCACAACAAGGCAATCAGCAATCCCTTGTCAGCGTTTAAGCAGAGGTTTGAAATATTGCTTTGACCAACTGTGACCTCAGGAGAGCAACGTGCCACTCACCCTACAAGCACAGACAACTTGTTAATAAAAATAGCCCAAAACAAACCACACAAAAAAACAGAGATCACCCAAACCAAAACCAAACACAACCCCCTAACACACACACACAACACAGTGAGGAAGTTGCAGATGATTACAATGGTAGAGAGGCCTTTGGCAGCAAGTTTCGAATCACAGACTAAAAAGAACTCCCAGGAAAATTTAAGTGTAACTCAAAAAAAAAAAAAGAAAAAATTAGGATTCACAAGCTTCATCACAAGAAAGTGCAGCCAAGCAGAATTGTATGTAACTGAGTTTTATGCCCAGAAAAGTCAGGCCTATGAGTCAGCCACATGATGATGTTAGTAAAGCAAAACTGACTGCTTTGTTTCCTTCTGCTGCACACACTAATTCTCCTTCCCTTCCCCTGCATGCAGCAGGTCAAGACCTTTTCCCTCGAGTTCATCCAAAAAATGTTGAAGATTTTTAGCTTAGTCAAGAGGCAAATCATTCCTTTGTATTTTATGTCAGAACAGTTTGGGTCTCGTTGTTGTTTAAAGCATCCCCTGCCAGAGGAAAAAAAAAAAAAAATGTTCCTTTACCACCCAGTCCCAATGAATCCTCTTGAGCTCTAGAGCTCAGCCTGTCACTTTGGAGGCTGGAAAGGGAGCATCTCCCATCTCCTGTTCAACCAGACAGCTTTTTCCAAGGCTAAACTGAGAGGGCAGCAACATTGGCATTATCCATCTCAAAAAAACCCAAAAACGTCCAACCCTACATTTATATATATAAAGCATTTTTCAAGGATTAGCTTGTCTTCTGCTTCCATGTCTGAAACTTCTAGCTCAGATTCTGACAACAGGATCATCTTCTAGGTAGGGCAAGTATGGTAGTAGAGCTTAGATTTTTGTGGAGTGTGTCTTGTCCCTGCAGCTGCCCAAGTGCAGTGAACAAATTCCCTTTATAATTCACAATGTCAAATTAAATACTGGAAAGGCAGCAAGGACTGAGGGTTCTCAAGAATCATCTTTGAAACAGTACATATTTACAGAACTATTTCTTAGAGGAAGTTCTGTATTAAGCTGATCAAACAGTCCAAGCTGCACACAGTGTTGAGTTTGTCAGCATTCCTTAATGAAAGCTAAAGAAAGGAATTCCCTAAAGCCTGGTTTGTTTCTGGCTGTTCGTGTGTGTTCACCACAAAGATGATTGCATAGGAAAGCCAACAGCTAAGTGATAATGGTATAGCACAACCCCAGGGAACACAACTGAAATATTCCCAGAACGCCACTTCAAGGAGCCACCCAAACCATCACAGAATCATTTAGAAGACTGCTCCAAAAAAATAACTGGAGTCTTCAGGAAGCATTTTTTTATCCCTTCAAAGCAGCATTTGCACAATCACCTTAATGATTCCCCCCCAGACTGGATGTGTGTCACTACCAGTCACAGAACAGCACAGGGAAGCAAATCCCAAGCAAAATACTCGAAGCTAAAAATAAAATTCAAGAAGCCTCGAGTAGCAAGTCCATCTTTAGCTGTTTAAGTTGTCGTGGCTCTGAAGCCCTGCAGCTGTTTCCCCCCCCCCCCAATTTCCCCTCCCATTAGTCATACAGGAAAGCAGGATGATAAAATTGAATGAGCAATTTTTGTTCACCTGCAGAAAGGAATAAGGAGCCCACAAAGAACTAACCAGTGGCAGAAAAGCATCTGGGGGAAAAGCCAGCAAAGCTGACCTAGTGCAGATGTGGGAACAACCTTCCCTTACAGTGCAAACTGTAGGAACTTTAGAAATATTTTTCACACATTTGCATTCCATTGAACCTACAAGGTTCAAGGTTGCCTTTTTTTTTTTTTTTTTTTTTTAATTAATGTAAAGTTCAGCGAAATTTAAAAGGCCAGATTAACCTTCATGGTCACACTCCATTGCTGAATCTAAAATTTCCATAATGGGTGAATAACACATACAACTATGTAATAATTCCATAATTATGCATTTCCATCCTATAATCAATAAGAGATAAAGAAAGCTGTATGTTTTCCTTTTATCAGTTATGCCCCCTCAAAAAAAACCCCAAATCCAGCTTTCTTCATAATCCTCTATTAGTCAGATAAATAGATACACACATGAATTAATGCATATGTGTGTAAAGAGAAATTCAGAAGTGTTTGTCCTTCCTCTGAATTTAGCAACACTTACAGGTTTTCTTAACAAGAATTGGAAAAAAAACCCCACCAAAACAGCCAATAAAGTTATCAAAGCACTCAAAATTCAACTAATTAAAATTCAGCTAATTAAAAAGCTCTGCCTCAAATTAAGAGAAATAACTCCATACGTTCTGCTCTCCTTACATATATTACATACAGAGTAAATTATCTGTATTTGCACATAGGATGGTCAAAAAGGAGTTACCAACGTGCTCCTGGTTATGCAAGAATAAACAGTATTTGTTAAGTTCTACAGTTACTGCCTGAGAACAATTCAACGACAGGAATTTTACTGGCTTCAAGCTCTTTCAAGTTATGCATAAAGGATAAAGAAAGGGAAAAAAAAGATGAAAAAAAGTCATTGACACACTAAGAGCAGATGAGCTACCCCCGCTGCGTGCACTTTTACATGTGCTGTGGCTCCGCAGAGGGATTTCAGCACCCCGTTACGTGGTAGGGCACTGCAGAGAACCAAACTGCTGACCACCACTGAGAGACACAGCCCTACAGAATGTGCACCCCGCGTCCCCAGGAACAAACGCGAACGGGGCTCGCTCCAGCAACGCCGGCAGCAAACCCGCTTCCAGCCGAGCGGCGAGGAAACGTCCACGGCTGCAAAGCCCTAAATGGGACGGGGCGTGGAGCAACCCGGGCCGGTGGAAGGTGTCCCTGCCCGCGGCAGGGGTTGGAACGAGGGGAGCCTCCCGGTGCCTCCCGACCCAGCGCATTCCGTGGCTCCCTGACCGCGACACCGCCGCATCCGCAGGCACCGTCCCCGCCGCCGCTCCGCGGGCGCTCCGAGCCGCCCCGACAGCGCTCGGCCGCCGAACAAAGCGCCGGGCGCTCCTCCGGGCGAGCTCTTCCCGCCCCGCGCGGAAACTTTGGGATTTACCCTGCAGGGATCCGCGAAGAGCGGCGCCCCGGCCCCTCGGCGCATCCTGTGGGAGCGGCCGCACGGCCCGGCCCGAGCGCCGCCAACACCGACACGGACACCAACACCGACCCGCTCCTGCTCCCACCGCCGCCTCAGGCCGCGGCCGCCACAGCCCGGCCGGGACCGGCAACGGGACCGACAACGGCACCGGCACGGGCGGGGCGGGGCGGGCACGGGGAGCGGCGGCTGCCGGAGCCGCCCCCCCGCCTCAGGTGCGGCCGCGCCCTCACCTGCGCTGCTGCTGCCGCCGCCCCCGCGCCGGGCTGGAGCCGCGCGGCAGCGGCGCCACCGCCCCTCCTCCGCCGCGGCTCCGCTCGGCCACCATCGCAGTGGGCAGCCAGCGGGATCGCGACAGGGACCGCGGTCGCGACAGGCGCCGGGGTCGCGACAGGCACCGGGGTCGCGATCGGGACCGGCCGCGCCGCCGCCGCCTCCCCCGGAGCCGCGCGGCTGCGGCTGCCATGGAAATCACACCCACGCCCTGATTGGTCCCGGGCCTCGATGTGTCGCGGGCCGCGGTTGGGCCGGGGCGGGTGATTGGCAGCCGAGGGGGCGTGGCCGGGGCCGCCCCTCCCCGCGGGCGGGGCCGCGGGCACATCTGGCGCGCACAGCTGGGCCGGGCGGCGCGCGCGGGCACATCTGGGCGGCGCCGCCGCCACGTGAGCGTCTGGCGGGGCCCGCGCGCACCCACATCTGGCCAGCTGTGCCGGGCGGGTGTTGGGAGAGGGAGCCCGGTCGCAGCTCACACCACCAAAACACCACCCCCCACCACCAACCCCACTGCTAAAGGTAAAGGCCGGTTCTTACACAAGGACGCGTTGCCGAGCGCTGCCGCTCGCTTTGGCTCTCGCAGGTGAAACCACCCCAAACACACAGTCCCGCTGTCCCGGGCAAACGGTCTGAGCGCAGCGCTCCAGCTGCAGCCCCGTGAGCTGAGGAAAGTTACGGCCAAGCATCGCTACAGGCACGAGGCGCTGACAGCCCCGCTCAGGGCTCAGGTGTCCCCTGGGGTCACACACCTGGTTTGCAGCAGTGGGGAAGCACGAGCCATGTGCCCACCACGTGTGCGACTGGGAAAACATCTGGAGCAGCATCAGGCAGGAGCACAAGCCCTGCACCAGCTGCTGGCACATCTCCCAGCCCTTCTGACCCACAGCCGGGTGAGCTGGCCAGGCAAGGAGTGAGGACGACCTGCAGCAGCTCTTTGCCCCTGGAAGTGCAGCTCTAGGAGGAGATTCACATCTATAGATTAGCTCACCTCTAACAAAGACTGGCCCTAGGCCATCCTAACCACTTCCTTCTCGGTGCTCCACGCACTGAGCCAGCTTTTGTTCCTCAAGAGCAGGAAAACAGGTTGAGTTGGACTCGTTAACATTAACACAGTGATATGTAAAAGCTAAATCAAACTGAAAACATATTTCTTCTTTGGATACAGAAGTTCTGGCCCAGCTGCTGTCATTGTTTGCAGACAAACACCCTGTGGAAATGCCAATGCTGCTGCAGGGTCATATCAAGGGGAACAGTCCCATGGCATATTCCCTAAATTTGTGTTGCTTGCCAAGTTGAGGGGGGAAAATCAGCCAAGGGATTTAAGATCCCAAAATTCAGTCTGGGAAAAGCTGCCTCTGCAACGAGCATTGTAAAGGACACTCATCCCTGCTCATTCACAAAAGATATTTGTGCCCTTTGCCATGTCCCATTCGTGCCCTTTGCCCTCTATGTCCCATTTGTGCCCTTTGCCCTCCATGTCCCAAATCCTCCTGTGGCTGGGACATCCTCTCTGCCATCACTGCAGCAGGGCTGGCAGCTGACCAGGACCATGGGAGTTGAGGGCTCAGGGCTGAGAGACAGCACCAGCAGCAAGATCTTGGTATAAAAAGGATGGAAACCACCATGTAGGAAAACATCCCCTTTTCATCCCAAAATCCCTCATGGCCAGGGCGACAACCAGCTGGGCTTTGCCATCATCCCACCCCATGGGATGGGGCCTCAGCTGACAGTGATACCATCAGGATGGGGGGATTAATCACAGCCCATTACCTCGTGTCTCAGGGCCCTTGCAAAGTGCCTGTTATAAAACTTTTACAAGCCTGTCAGGACGTGGTTTCCACCGACACTGAACTGCCCGGAGAGCTGACACGGTGAGCTCTGGTGCTGCTCCCACTTCACTGAGGTGGTGGGAAAGCATCACTGTCAAAATGGGTGAACACAGTGTAGTCCACAAGTGTTTATTTGATAAGAAAATAAGTATTTTCTTAGCAAACAAATATTTTCCATGTGAGCAGATACCTGTGCTCACCACAGTGACGAGTATTTTAATTATATATGGAAGGCCCTGCCCTGTAAGGACTGAATTTCCAGAGTGTCCAACACCCCTAAGGCTTTTCAGCTCAGGGAGCTGCTGGGAGCACAGAAAAACCAACTCCTTTCAGGTGGTAAAATCCCTCTCACATTTATTTCTCTTCCCTGACAGCTATTGATGAGGAATAAATGTCCTTTGCTCCTGAATGCAGCTGGATTTGAACTAACGATTTAAAGATGAAACAATCTGTATCCTGTTTCCAGTAAGTTTGCCTCAATCCATTAAACAGCACTTTTCAGATGGCTTTATTGGTTTTGCTTTTATGGCTTTGACTGTGACTCACACAGATAGTCCCTTTTAAAGCCTTCCAATCCGTGGCAATCAAACAGTGCCTCCAGGGGGGGTGGAAATGCTGTTCTCCAGGGGGAGGAGGGAAAGCAGGATGCTGCTGTATGAAGCAGACAGAGCTACTGTGTGTAGTGGGTGCCCCATGCTGGGCCCTTTTTTAATCAATGCTCACCCGGGAGCCACAGATCAAATAACTCATCAAATATTGCATCACACAGCTCTTGGTGCAGACACAGCTCAGCTCCCGCTGCTGCTGCTGGATAAACACCACGAGAACTGATGGCACTTAATTGCTCATCTTTGACATTTGCACTGGCTCTTCCTTGCTGGCCTGTTCCTGTTTTGTTCCTTGGAAGTGATTCCTCCTCGCCAGGCACAGGGATGAGCTCACCACCAGAGGGGCAGCTCAGGGGGAGCAGAGCAGGGGCTGCAGGGGCACAGCTCAGGGTTTGTGAGCTCCAAGAGGAGCACAAGAGGGTCCTGGTGGCTCTGCCTGCTTTTTGCCCAGTTTTCCCTCAGCACAGACATGGCTTAGTGTTGTTCCCACGCTTTAAGTCCCAGCTCTGCGTGGAACTCCACATGGCATGTCTGGACTGCTGGTGGGAGGAGGAGGAGGAGGGAAGAGCATCCCTGAGTCCTGAAAGCTGGTGCTGTTTAGGAGCCTACATCAAGCCCTTTTTTTCTGTGTTATTTCCAAATATGAGCCATAACATAAACCAAACTTTTTCTCCACATCACTGCTGTGGCAGAGACCAGCTGGATGTGGTTCCCAGTGCCTGCATCCGTGCTCCCTGCAGGCTCTGGGTCCAGGGCAGGCTGGAGGAGCCAGGCACATCCTGCTCAGCCTGTCACAGCTCCAGCAGCAGTGACAGATTTTGTCTCCTTACACCCATCCCAAGGCCTGCCTGGTGAGCAGCATCTTTCCTGCCACGTCACACAATTTGCTGGGCCAGCATGTGAGCAAGCACAGCCCCCAGCACTGCTGCCCTGACCTCTGCTAGCTGGAGCTCTGGCACATTCAGAGGCAAAAATTAGCCTTTTTTTCCCTCCCTGGACTTCCAATCCCATGCTTTTCCTGATGCCAACTCCACTCCAAAAGTATTTTCTTGAATTCGATTCCAGTGTGATATTTAAAAGCAAGATAAACCTCGCTACTCCACATACCCCTGGCCCTCATCCAGGAGTATTTTACCTTAATTCCACCTTCCCAATCCTAAGAATGCAAAGAATTTCCCTCTGGCCCTGTCCAGCTTATTCCTCTAGCCCGGAGCAAGGAGAGCTGAGCTTGCTGGCTTAGGCCAATTCTTGTTGGAACTGTTAAATATTATCCTTTTTCCTCGAATACCTCAGCAGCAGTTGCAGAACCCAGTTTTCCCTGGCTGTCTCACACGAGGAGGATCTCTCCTTCACTGAGAGGCAGCTGGAAGAGGGTTGTTGCTTGTGGTTTTCATCCCCTAAGCTCAGTAAAGGAAGTTTTGAAAGCCAGGGAGGGGTGAGAGGCTCAGCTGCCACTTCAGCCCCCAAAAACCTCCCTGTTACCTCTGCTGTAGAAGGTTGTCTACAGATGGAGCCTTTAGAGAAGGAACTGAGGGGACAGAGGGATTTGGAGGATACCGAAAGGATAAAGCACAAAGCAACGGGGTTGGATTTCAGCTTGTCCTGTGTGTCTGGGAAATTCATTTGGCCTTTGGGTAGAAGCAATTCAGAAATCCCAGCCCTGTGTGTTCCCTGGGCCGTCTCACAGCCCAGAGCACTGGCTGGGCATCCTTCTCTCCCCCTGCTAAGTGCTTAGTTGGCTCTGTGTCAAAGATGTGCTTAAGTCAATCCTGTTATCTGTGCCTTTATGGGTATGAACAAACAGCCCTCTGACCAGGGGAAAAGGATGGACTTAGCACCTCACTGACAAAGTCGGCTGCCAACCATTAAATCAGCACCCATTTCAAGCCCTGGGTGGGTGCCTGGGGTGTCCCTCTCCACATCCCGGCCTTTGAGATGCCCTAATTTGGTCTTGGGCTGAGGGTGATTCCAGACCCCTAAAGGAGGGGCAGGGAATGGGAACAACCCACTCCTGGCTGCACATCCCAGCAGGATGGGGAGCAATGGGGGCAGCTGGGACCCAGCACCACAGCAGTGTCTGTGAGTGCAGCCTGAGCCACAGAAAACAGCCTGCACATTCAGGGAAGAATTACAATTCCCAGAGGAGGAGAAAATCCAAGAGCTGTGTTCACAAGCCTCTAAGTTCAGGGAAAACAGGCCCCACGAGACATTAAGCTGGTGACATTTTCTGCATCACCTCACAGCAGGAGAATAAGAGAATTCTGTACCCAGAATCACACTTGGCACCTCCCACAGTCCATCTTGGGAGCAGAGCAAACCTGTCAGCCATGAACCCTGTGAGGACACTGCTTAATTTGGAAGGATGCTGAAGTTCTGTCTCTGCATTTCCCAGAGGAACACTCTTCTTTATTGCTTTTCTCTGCTTCCTGGTATTTTTCTGGCCTGGCTGCCTCGTGTACTGATGACAGTGGCCATGCAAAGTTTGTCCTTGGCAGAGCAAGGTTTTCTCCAGGGGATGCTGGAGCAGACTTGGTGCCTGCACCCATGGCTGGGGCCCTGCTGGGCACTTTTGAGGCCCATACAATCTGTGTTCCACCCAAACCAAGCTCTGGGAATCACTGTGGGACCAGAAAGGTGCTGTTCTTGTTGTGTTTACCTGCAAAAGGCCTCAGCTGCCAGCATGGGGATCCACTTGAACTGCAGGCACAGCATCACCCTTGTGCAGACCTGAAAGCATCGCTCCTCCAGCTCCAGCTTTGCCCTGGGCTCCCAGGCACTGATCCCTGGGTCATGCAGGGTTTGGACTCGTCCTGCTCTTCACCCATCCCAAGCTGCAGCTGCATCTACCTGCCAGGAAGAGCACCAGCCTGAACAATGAACAGCTCAGCTCACTCCCCCCTGCCCTGGGAGGGCAAAGCCTGACGTGGATCTGGTGCCGCATCAGACACCCTTTGCAGCAGCTCAGCCCACTGCTCCAGGACAGGCCACATGTCTGGGCACATTTGTGAGTCAGACCCTCCCAGCTCAAACCACCTGGGTGCTGCAGCCCCCAGAAACTCACCTGTCCATCAGCCCCAGCTGGGACCCCTTATTTCCCCAATCCCCCACATCACCAAGCAGGGCTGGCTTTTCTGCTGCAAGCACCATTTCAGGAGGATTTAAGCTGAGGTTATTGAAGTCAGGAGAACATGGACTTTTGTTTTTAGGTAGCTACAGCCCAACCTTAACCCGCTTGGGGCTCAGAGAAGATCGAAGTGTTTTCTGCTCCGACCCCATAAAGCAGCATTTTGGGATAAATAGCTCCATATTCCCCCATCTCTGATCCCGTGTCTGCTGCTTTCTACACGTGACAGCTGAAAATTGATTTTGCCACGTGTCTGGAGAAACAATCACGGCCATAGGAATATCTCCATGCAGTTCTCATCCCTCTTACTGCAGGGGGGGTGTTTTAGGCATCAGATGGATTTATTTCACAGGGAGATATTTTCCCCCCAGCTGTCGGAGCCCCTGGAGGTGCAGAGTCCTCAGGTTTTTCCAGCTGGTAGACAGTCCCAGCCATCCAATACATACAGAAGTAGCTGTTTTTCCAGTCTCAGTGCAGGGGGAATGCTCTCCTCTTTTCCAGTTATCTTCCCATGTCCTTGGCTCACACACAGCTGCCGATGTGGCACGACGGGCGTGTGCAGGAGGAGCACTCTGAGAACAAGCCACTGCCTAATTCCTTCCCCTTCTTTAAGTTTCCCTAAAAATATATATATATATATTTTTTAAAAAAGCCAGTATCACAGAGACTGGCTAAGCTGGAGTTTTTACAAAGACTCACAACTGCAGCTCTGAAGGCATTTGCTTTGAGTGATGTGTGATGCTCTCAGCTGACCCTCAAGAGAGCAGGGATAAGATATTTTTTGTGGGGCTTGCCCCATGAAGATTAAATAGCTGGAAATCCCCAGGGGTTTGCAGGATCAAGTCCTGAGTTAGTAAAGCTTTACCACGTGTGGTGGCCACTTAAGTGAGCTAAATATCCATCAGCTTATTTATAATGCCGGGGAGACAAGAAATTATCTCATCTGTGTCTGGAAAACAGCACAGGGAGGTAAAAGAGCAGCTCATCTAAAAAACAAGTAAAAGAAATCCAGCTGCCAAAGACACAGAGCTCTGCTTGCAGGGAATCAAAGGCCTTCAAATGCTCTGGTTGGGATGGTGGCAGTGAGACATCAGCACCATCCTGTTCGGGCAGATGGCTCAGTCCATGCAGAGTTTTTCTGGGAGAAGCTGGGCAGCTTGGCTGGTCTTGCAGGACTTGGCTCTTGCAACCACAGCAGTTCTGAAAACAAAAATACCCTGTCCTCTAAATCCACCGGCACCTCTGTCACGGGCCTTTGGAAGCAGCGACTGTGCTGAGTGCCCCTCACACAACCCTGCATTCCATGGAGGCAACGAGGAGCTACAGGAGTGTAAACAACCTTAAAATGACAAAAACATCTGCAGGAACACCACTATCTCTGCTAATAGTGTGGTGCAGCCCTTTTCTTGGAGTTTCCTCCAAGTGACATTAAAATTCACACTATCAAAGGGGAGACAAGGCAGAGTTTCAATCCCAGCCCCACCACAGCTCCTTGTTCCACATGTGAGATATTTTTATCATCCCCTGCCTCCTGCCTGGCTGGGCTTGATTTTGTCAGCTGAGAGAAACTGAATTAAACCCGAATTCTCCCTCCACAGGGGCTGCCATGGACTCCTCAGACTGGTTAAGAGTCGTGAAACCCAAGTGGAGAAGCTGAGGGTGTGAGGCCATCTGAAATCTTCACCCACCAAAAAACAACTATAAATTCATTGTAGACAAGCTATGAAATCCAGACCTCCTTTCTCCCCGTCCCTTGCTCTAATCACCGGATAATGCTCCCCTCAACCATGAAACAGATGGGAAATTAAAAAATCAGGACAGAGAAGAATAAAATGCACCAAAGAAATTCCCTACTGAAGCTCTGCCCCCTTATGTGAAAAACGTGGGGCACAACAAACACAATCCCTTTTTTTTTTTCCCTTAAGAAACCCAAAATTGCCCAGCACAGGCAAATAATGAACTTATCCCCCTGCAATGGCACTTTCAAATCAGTAAGAGAGAGCAGCCATCAATACAGCAATTTTCCAGCTGTGATGGAGAGAGAGGGCATAGAAATAGAAAAAATCAGGAGTCACTTGGCCCATCCTGGTTCCAAGACCCCCTGCACAGCTTTTCCATCATTTCTAAATACACACACACAAAAATAGATATTTACAGTTAATGTTCAATGCCCCTCCACCTATTGCCATGGGAACCTCTCAAATTTGGTCGCTGTATTTCCCATTATTAACTTCTGCACATCCTCTCCCATTCAGTCTTACAGGAATACTCTATTTCTTGTTTTCCTGAGGAAAAAAAAAAAAGAGGCTTTCTCTGCCAGAACTGGCACAGAAAGGGCAGAACTCCCCAGCCAACACACTGCTTGTAAAACCAAGGAAGAAACTTTCTTCACTCATGTGGCCAGGAGGTGATCAGGGCTTTTGGTTCCAAATATTTCTGGTTCCTTTGGGCAGGAATCCCTTCAGGCAGCCTCTGACTAACCTGGGATGGATGGAAAGCAGTTGGGTTTGGTGTTTTGGTGTTTT
Source organism: Pyrocephalus nanus (assembly GCA_038380795.1). NCBI lineage: Eukaryota > Metazoa > Chordata > Aves > Passeriformes > Tyrannidae > Pyrocephalus > Pyrocephalus nanus. Next base: position 5,500,329 of record CM076281.1, read on the forward strand.
TCTGTGTGTGTATGGGTGCAATCCCAGCTCATGGCACAGGCTTGCTGAGAGCCAGCAAGGGTGACAACACCAAACCACCAAAAAGTGCCACCTCAAATCAGCCCTGTCCTGTTTATCTGCACTGAGTCCCCACAGCAGGTCCCGTGCAGGGATGTGAGAAACTCACCCTGCTTTGCCTAAAGTACATTTTTATGTGTGTAATATACATATATACATATCAATATATAATATTTACACACGTGAATACACTGGGAGAGGCTTCCCAGGGAAGGGGTGACAGCACCAAGCCCATCAGAGCTCAAGGAGCACTGGGATGATGCTCTCAGTAACAGGGTTTAATTTCAAGTAGAGGTGAGGAGCAGGAAATTGGACTCAAAGATCCTTAGGGGTCCCTTTCAACTTGATCTATTCTATGATTCTATACCCTATTCTATGAAAACACACACACATAAATATATATATATGAATTTCTGCCCCAGGCTGTGGTTTTGTGGGTGCCAAGGCCACCCCCCAGCTGCTCTCACTCCTCAACAGGACAGGGAGGAATGTTATGATGAAAAACAAGCTCCTGGGTCAAGAGGAAGGCAGGAGACACCTCACAGCCAGCAAAGCAATTTCCCAAATCGCCCAACAAGCACCTTTTCCCAGCACAGCCCCGATGCAAAGGGCCAGGACGCAGCGAGGCTCCCGCGGTGAGTAAGAAAATGTGATCAACCCTTGTGAATGTGTTTGGGGAACCCTGCCAGTGCCTGCATTTGATTTCTTGCCTAAACTCGGGCCAGCTTAATGCAACATCAGCTTGGAAGCCATAAAACATGAGACAAACAATGTAAACCCAAGCAACCAGCAAAATTTAACAGGAAACAGGCTGTGCTCTTTATTTTCTGGATCAGAGAGCAGCTGGCCGGCACAGCAACAATTACATCCAAAACTCCTTGCACCCATTTTGCAAGGAGGAAAAAAGGGGGGCTGAAAGCTGATTTCGTGTGGGGTTTGGTATAAATCATCTGCCTATGCCTTAAAATAGGACAAAAAGGCAGAAAAGTCACCAAAAAAAAGGACAGATAAAATGCTGTTAAACTAAAAGCCTGGAGAAAGAGCAAGTAGCAGGATGAATGTGATGCCTGGAGATGATGGGATTTACTGCTTATTTAAGGACTGGCATTGCTGGGAGAATAAATGTCTGTACCCTGGAGCTGGAAACAGCTGCACTTAACACCTCGTTGGGGTATTTTAAGGCAGGCAAGAGGCTGGCAGGAATCTCCCGTGTCACTTCTCTCTCCAGAAAATATATTCTCCTCCCAGCCACGGGCAGTGCTGTGCTGGAGGGTCTCAGCTCTGCCCACCAGTGGCACTGGGGCTGCAGAAAAATATCAGGGATAAATCCAAAACCTGCCGGTGGGAAGGCTGGGAGGAGCCAAGGGATGAGTGTGCAGGAGGGCAGGACCTGAGACAGGTGTCGGGGTCGGCCCGGTTGATATAACCCCTCTCCCAGGCAGATTAAAGCCCCCTAAATCCATTCCCATTCATTCCCCATCCCTCTGTTCCCACTGCCAGGCTCCAGCAGCAGCGCCGTGTCCTACGGGATGACACTGGGAGAACACTGCTGACACCAGCACAGCTCCAGGCGGGATTCCACCCACTCCAGCCCCTGCCACGGATCCAACCCACCCCACGAACAGCATCCCCTCCCCCCCGGGCAGAGAACGCGGCCCCCGACTCACGGCACTGCTGGATTTCATCCTTTTAGACCCAAACCGGCCGTTCCCGTCCCCATGGGCAGCGAGTGCCTGCCTGCTCCAGGCAGATCCCACTGCACCCACCGACAGGGATCACCAGTGTCTGAAGGAGGGCTCAGCCCGGAGCTCCAGCCTGATTTGGGGCGGACCGGGAGGACCTCGGCACGGCCGGAGGCAGCTCAGGACACGCATCGGGTCTTTGGTGAGCTCTTCCCACCAGCTGCTATTTCTTCCCCACCCGCTTTTATAGGAGCCTGATGGCTCCCATTGGCTCGGGACACCCTTATTATAGCAACTACTATGACCCATTTAAATTGCATTAAATAATTTCTCAGTTCATTGTCCTGCAGAGATTAGTTACACATAAGCATATTTTAATGATTAACTATTGGGCTTTGCTGAGGCTCCAGCAGAAAAGGCCGAATCCTCAGCCTCCCTCCCCTCCTGCCAGCTCCCTGCTTCATCACTGGGCCCACAATATTTATGGTTTTCCTTGGAGCCTCCGCTCCTGGCCTGATCCAACCAGCTCAGTTGGCACTGGAGGGAAGGCTCCAGCGCTGAAGCTGTGGAAAGGCAGGGGAAAAGACTGGGAAAAGCTCGAAATGCAGAGTCCAAAGAGGAAGAAGCAGAATTGGGAGGCTGAATCGTGATAGAAGCAGCATTTGAAGAGTCACTCATAGGTTTTGGGGTGAACACTCTGATGCTGCACGTCCCATCTCATCCCACCAAATCTGGTGGTTTCCAAGATGGGGCAGCAATGATCCTGCTGCAGGCACCTGGCACGGATGGGACAACCCCAGCACCAGGCAGGGACGAGTTGCCTGCCCTCCATCAGCTTTTTGGAGAATGAGGAACATTTTAGGGCCATTTCCAGTGCAACACCCACAGTGTCTGAGCCGCCTTCTCTGGTGGCTTCGAGTGCTGGGGTCTCCCCTGGGGTGGTGACACACAGGCAGAGGGGCCTGTCCTGCTCAGAGCAGCCCCACTGGGCTGGGAAAGAGGCAACTGCCTGCTGATCCCATGCCTGGGGGCAGGATGCTGCACAGGAAAAGGGAAAATGTTGTCATTGGCCTGAAGCAGCGTTTCCATCCCCCAGCCCATTCACGGATGTTGGGTGTGGGCAGGGGGAGCAGCAGCATTTGGGGAGGGAATCTGGGCTTTGCTGGGTGATGAAGGAGCAAACCTGCTGGGAGGAAGCAGTTGGTTCCCATTAGGTTTTGAGGGGGCGTTCTTGGAGCATCCTTTTCCCTCCCTCCGGCTGCTGCACCCCGAGGAAGCGCTGCCGAGCCATGGCCTGGAGCAAGGAAATCCATGGACAACAAAAAAGGGGGGAAAAAAAGATCTTTGCAGATGAACTTGAGGAGTATTAAAAAAAGCAACTGTGTCTTGAAATGATTCAGAGAGGATTGAGATCTGACACTACAGCTGGTGGGGCTGGGAAGGGGCTGCTCTGGAGCCCCCCTGGGATGGGGAGCAGGGCTTGGTCAAGTCCTGGGAAGGGGAGTCCCAAACACTTTCCACACGGGATAAGGGACACCAGGTGCCCAGTGCATCAGGATGGGGACTGGGATGATGCTTTGCAGAGGCATCAAAGTGTTTGTTCTGCACACTTCCCCCCAGCCCCACCTGCTTTCTGTCCACCTACAACATTTCAGAGCTCACCACGTGTTGCTGTGTGTTGTGTCCTGGGGCACTCAGAGAACTGAACACAAGGGATTAACAAAAAAATTTGCATTATTTTAGAGCCCTCTCAGCCCAGAATGAGAGCAGACTCTTGACCCACAGCTGCCAATAAAACCCCCTGGGTTTCTCTCTGCTGATGCCCTCCCTCCTTGACACACAGGGAGGAAAAATCTTGAAGATCGTTTTAGATCTGGCAAAAATACCTCTGGCCCAACAGAGCACGTTTAAAGCCTTTAACACATCTCCAGGGGTTAAATTTCACTACATATAAAAGCATAGGCATAAATAAAGTGTGGGAAGAGCTGGGAGAGCCCCTCCACCCAGCCCTGCTCGCTGCTGAGCTGGATCATATCAGCAACTCAGACTTTCTATTTTGGGATGATTATTTCTTGACAGTGTCTGGTCTGTAATAAAAGGGATTTGCTCCCCCAACCTGACATCCCACAACAGGGGAGCCCCAGGGAGTGATGTGGGGTGAGATGTGAGGGCAGGGAGAAGCTGCAAATGTCCTAAAATCCAAGAGCAGCAACTGATGAGTATTTTATTCTGTGGAGAAAAAAAGCAGCCAGTGCATAAGGAGCAAACCCAGCCAGAGGAGTGGCCCCGAAGAGCCACAAATGTACGAGGTTCCTGATGTGCTGCAGCATCCCAGTGCTGATGGATCAGTGGGGAAGGCACCCACTTACTTGTTTCCAGCTGGGACTGATGGTTTGAGCTCATTCCCATTCCCCCTGCACTGATGTGCCAGGTGAAAGCCCTGCTCCACGCCCCAGCTCAGGGCAGACATCACCATCCTGGCTGGGCAGTGGTGGGGCAGCTGAGGGTTTTTGGGGTGAGAGGTGGAGGGGTTTTCAGGAAAAGAGGTGAGTTCTCATTTAGTTTTTTTGGTTTTGTTGGGGTTTTTTTTTGTTTGTTTTGATTCTTTCCCCTCTTTTCTAAATGAACAGTGAAGCCCCACAAAGCCCAGGGCTGGGGGATCCTGCCAGCTCTGGAGCAGGAGCCCAGCTGGACCAGGCACTCATTGCCCACTGAGGGTTGGGCAGCGAAGCTGCTCCTCAGGAGGAGGATTCATCCCCTCCAGGGGTGGCTTTCACTCCTCAAGGCTTCCAAACACAGCCCACAACAGGCCCTTGTGCTCAGGGCTGAAGTTTGTCAAGGTGACCAAAGGCCCCAGTGCCACCCCCACCCTCCTGTGGTCAGTACAGCGGCTCCAGCACCCTGTGGGTGCTCCCAGGAAGCTTCACCCACCTTCCTCCCCAGGCTGGGTGCCAGAAGTGCTGGGAGAGCCCTGCAGAGGATGCTCTAATCCCCAGGTACCAGCAGCACCAGGCACTCAGCCCTGCTGGGACTATTTGAGCCCCCCTGCAGGTCCCTTCCCAGCTTCACTGTTTGCACCCAGCCCCCCCCAGCAATTTCATGGCTTTCCTCTCTCTTTTCAGGTGTTCTCTCACCCCATTTGGCTGGTTTCCAGGCTGGCTTTATTTTAGGTTTCTTCCAAGTTTAACAGCATCTCAGATGGTTGTTTTTATAAACATTAAAGTTAATAAAATAAAGCTCCTTAATGCAGAGGTAAATTAATTTAAGCAAAGTGTGCAGGGAGACTCTTGCTCGTGGCAAGCAAAAGTTCTGGGGCTTAACAAATCTTTCCCAAGTGCTCTCTGCATTTCAGTTCTGCTTTGGCCACAGCTCCCCCCGCCCCTTTTTTTTTTTCTCCTTTTTTCAGCACAAGCATTTCTTTTTGCTCAGTAAAAACTCTGCAGCAGGATTTCTTTCTGTGGGAACAGAAAACATTTTCTCTGTCAACGTCTCCGGCAGCTCCAACCTAAACAACCCTGCCATCGATTCCCCCCAGGGAAGCTGGCTGCATCCCAATCCAGGCCTCCAGAGCAGCCCTTTGGAAAGGGGGCTAAGCTGAGCTTCCTCACTCTGGGATGGTTATAAAATATCATTCGTGGTTTTAAGGGTACTTTGGGCTTCTTTAGAGAATCCCCTGGGCTCCTCTGGGGGTGTGTGTGGGAGTTGGATGCATCCAAGCTGCTGTTAAAATGTTTTAAAGAGCTTTAACACCCCAAGGACAATCAGTTCCCTGCCTTTCTTCATCCAAATCCTCTCCCCTTTGACAGGATCTCACCTGGGAACAGGGATCCCATTCCCTGCTCTCACAGGGGAGCATCAGGAGTGTTGGGTTATCAAGCTGATGGTGAAGGACCAGCATCCCCAGGGCAGGTTCTTGCTGCCCAGGTGAAGGTGTTGCTCTCTCAGGCAGGGAAGAGGCTCTTTGCTCATTTTGGAACTCACCACTCTTTTCTCTCCTGGTGGCTTTCCAGCTGCCTCCTCCCTAACCTGCTCTCCCCACGTCCCTGCCCACATCTCCAACATCAGCAGCTCTACTGTGGCGTTCACTCTAGGACACAAATTGGGTCTTCCCTACCAACACCAACCCCCTGCTGATGCAAAAAGGCCAGTTTTGGTGTTCCCAAGTTGCCCTTTGCAAACTCTCACTGGGATAACACCAAGTGCTGCTCCTTTCTCATTTTCCTTGAGTTCCAGGATGCTCTGGAACATGTGACAGTCATGCCACTGAGGTCCAGAGAGCAACATCCACGTGCCCCAGCTCAGGGTCTGCTCCTACAATTGCAGTTTACCCACAAGAGAAACCTGTATAATTTATGATTCCTGAAGAAACAGGACTCTCTGTTCACCATGAAATAAATTAACTGCACTGCTGCTGAAGGGGACACGGCCATCAGCCCTGCGATGCCAGTGCTTGGCTGCAAGGGAATGCTTGCCTTTGGCTCCCTGGCTCAGCCCCACCCTCAGACTTGATCCTGTGCCCAGCTCAGGAGCACAGATGTTTTCCTTGGGAAGTCATTCCATGGCACAGGTCAGCTCCCCGTCACCTCTGCCACGAGCGGTGGGGACGCCGCGCAGCACACGCAGGACGTGCCCTGCTGGGGGGGTAATTCCTGTGATGCCCGGCAGCTCCTCGCCCTGCAAAATTCCAAACTCAAATCCCTGTAATGAACAAACCTCCAAGTGGCCACTGCAGAGATGCAAGTACATGGTCACTGCCGTGGAAGGGCCAGCCTGGCTGGGAGCAGAGCCCCGAGCACGACGGACACCCGCGTGTCCAGGACGGGATCACGGTCACAGCAGCACGTCATGGACACCCACACACACTGCAGGGCTGCAGCCTCCTCCTCAGCTCCCAGCTGTCAGCACAAAAGGCTCTTTTATCCGTGGGGAGGCATAAAAATGTTAACCAGGCCCTTGGGCAGCGCTCCAGGCGTCAGCCTCGCTGGGAACCCACGGCCCATGGATCACCCTGAGGGCTCTGGGGGGCTGTGAACCCCCAGCCCTGCAGTGCCCAGCCCATGGATCACCCCTGGCACCCCTGAGGGCTTTTGGCCAAAGAAGAAATCAAGGCAGGGGGAAGAGGAACAACCTCTCTGAGGCCCCAGGCTGGTGGCAGAGCTGGCTGCTCAGGTCCAGCTCCAAAGGCACCCTCCTTCTGCTGGATGGGTGTGGGAGACCCCAAGGAAAGCTCTGGAGGTGGCAAACACCAACTGGGGGAGTCAACTGAGACACTTCCATGAATCCTGAATTACCAGGAACATTTCATAACCACAGATGTCCTTATCAGTGAGGGATTTTGGGACCAGACGCTGTTATTGAGACCAACTGGTACAATTGCAAAAAAAAAACCCCAAACTGACAGGTTTTTAGGCACGAAACATCTTCTTCCTGTTCCTTCTGTTTGGAACAGCCTGGCATCCCCTTTGCTCCGGGAGCTGGGACAAGAACAGGCTGGAAAAGGCTGGTTATGGGTAGAAATGAAAAAGCAAAGCAGGAAAAGCCTGACACTGGGCAGGCTGAGGTGCACACAGGCTCTCCTGACCCCCCTCTGCCAAAGCCCGAGGTGGTTCATAAGTCATTCAAACAACAGGAGCTCCCAGTTGGGACTGATGCTTCCAAATCCTGTGTCCAAAGGCAAGGGAAGTGGATGTCATGCCAAAGGAAGCAAGGCAATTTCTGGGATTCAGAACATGCTGTTTGCACGTTGCCAAGTGTGGCAGAGCTGCCACCCCAGGGAGGCAGAGGCAATAAAAAGTTTCGTCGTAGAAAATGCAACACAAAATAAAAATGGGTGTGTTTAAAAACCGGGATCCAGAATGATCCCAGTTTGGGCTGGGATAATTCACCCATGGCTCGATGCAGAGGGGCCCACCACAGCCAGAGTGCAGGAGTTCTGTGTTTGGGGCCAAATTTAAGGCAAGGGAGAGGAACTACTGATTCATTTGGCCCATGGAGCCAATTTCAAGAGAAAATGTTGCTTCAACTAAGCAAAATCCAAGAGAAAACTGCAACACCACCTTATCTCAGCAGCATCCTGGGACACGTCCTTCACACCAGAGGAGCCTCTTTTGGAACAGACTCAGCTGCTCACATGGAGCAACTCCATAAACCCCCATTTCAAGGCCTCAAGCAACTGATAAACCCAGAGCCACGACATGAAACCCCGCTGCAATCCTTCATGTCTGCCCCGTTCCCTTTGCTGATATCCCAGAAATAATCCCAGAAACATATCCCAGAAATGAAGGATTTGCATTTTGTCAGAGCCCTAAACTCCCTCTGCAAAGGGGCCACACTGAACCATGCATGGATGAGCAGGGGGACAAGGGAGGAACTCCCAGTCTGCTGCATCCCAGCCCTTAATGAGAGCCTGAGTTCAAGTGGGGGAAGGGAAAACAGACTGAAAGGAATGCTGAGGTGGGATGGGAGCTCTGGAGATCACCCAGTGCAACCTCCCACCTCAGACAGGGTCAACCAAGTCTTCCCCCTTCAACACCAGCTGGAAAAAACACGTATTTCCAATGGGATGAAGAGCAAAGTATGAATTCCTCACGTGTGGACACCATTTCAATGCACAACTTCAGTGCTGGCTGAGGACCTGCTGCAGGGGAAAACCTGCTTCCAGAGAAAACCAAACTCCAGATTTTGTGGGTTTGCTTTTCCTAACTAGGACTGCGCCCCTTTAGGTAATGAACACACCACACAGAGACAGAACACATGCAGTTTGTTCCCTGCTTGCCAAATTCTGCATTTCAGTGGTGGGCACAGCCTCACACACAGCCCTGCCACGGCCTGACCTCCACCCAAGCTGCTCAGCATATCAGGAGGGATTTCCTGTATCTTCCACAACATTCCCTGTGAACATCTGTTTCCAGTATCTCTATTTCCCTTGCCCAGCACCAGAGCACAGCCAGGTAGGAGCAGCAGCTCCTCCTCCTCCCATAAAATAAAACTTCTTCTAATATAGCTTCTCCAGCCAAAGAGATCTGGGCTTCTCAGGCTTGAATTTACGAAAAGAGAAACCCCAGGTGTTTTAAAGTATCTCCCCAGCAAAGGAATTCTGGCAGCTCATTCCCCCTTTCTCCCACTAAGAGCACAAGAGCTGCCCTGAGCAAAGAAGTTCCTCTGCCAAAATCCAAACACACAACACAGAATTAAAGTGAGGAGGAGAGAAGAAATGAGGTTTCTTAAACATTCAGAAGGTGCTGAGGACTCTGTTTCTTCACAAAAAGTAGGGACTGAGCCTGACACACACATTCCTTTCTTGCACCCCCAGAGCATCAGCCCCTCTTGGTGCTGCCTCCTCTCCTCCACCAGAACAGTCAGGGTGCACCTTTTGTGGACTAACTGGTTAGTTAAGGAAACAAAAAGCCTTCCAAAAAACACTCCTGCTGGCTAAGGACACTTATGATCTGGTTCCATCTGCTTTTTATAAGTTTAGAACATACTTCAATAACTTACTTTTAGAAAGGGGCAGATAAAAATGTCGCAGCATGTCAAACCACATCAGTGACTGCTGTGAATAAAAATGCTAATTTTAAAATTAATTGCATGTCATTCTGTGATAGGATCCACTTACCTTCCTTGTTTTCTTGCACATTTAGGGAGAAAAATACATATTGATGTATTCACAAAACCACCAAGGACTTTCCCCCTTTTATACTACTCTTACCCAGTCAAAATGTACCTTTAGTCTCCAGCCTTGGAAAGCATTTCATATAAGATAAATTGTCTTTAAGAGGCAACAAATACATTTTCCAATAATTCCCTTTCCTCTCCAAACATCAAAGAAGCTTAAATACCATGGAAACACATATCACAAATCCCCCAGACACTGGACTTTATCAGTCCCCTTCATACACAGCACAACTAAAGCTCAGAAAGTGTCAATTCTTTGCATAAAAACACAAAATAAAACCATGACAGACCTGAGGGGGCGAAAAAAAGTCAGATATCTGATCTGAGGTCTTATATCTCGTCTACAATTCACAGAATTCCCAGGATGTACTTAAAATTTTACTTCTATTTCCAGAACCTTACGATAATTATAGAAGAATGGTCTGCAGCCATAACATAAAGCAGTGCCATGGTAGCTCCTGACTTTGTGTGTGAATATTCACACACACACAAATGATTTATTGTAATCATCAAGGCTTTCAGCATTAAATACTTGATCCTGAAATCCTTAACCAGACAAAAGCTCAGTACACAGAAAGTTCTGCCTCATCCAGGGCAGACTCTCATCCTCCTAAATCAGATTTGGACCTCGGTGATGACTCATTTATTCCACCACCAACAGCACGTTCACAGGAATGACTGGCCTGTGTATAAATATTGGAATTAATGCTCAAAGGGCAAATACACACCTCACCCCTCAGTGTTCTGCTGCTTGTTAGTCAGAGCGTTAACATTTGAGTCCAGAGCCTTCTCTGCTGTAAACTGGCCCAACTCCCTGGTGTCAGAGGCAATTTGCTGAGTTAACTGGTGATCTGGATCTCTCTTTTATTGAAGAGGGACTTCCAGACACCCTTGAGAACAGATCCTTTCACTGCTTTGATGCCAGAAGCCTCCTTGGAAGTGCCTGGCCAGACCCCAAGCAGCTCTTGTACCTCTCTGTGTTGTGCTCACCAAACAGCCCCAAAAGCCAGCCTTGCATTGCAGCCCCTGCTCTGAAAGGCAGTTGGGCAATTCAAAAGCTTCTGAAAGCAATCATCATTACAGCACTGCTGTGATGATTAAAACACTGCCAGCTGTACCATGGGCCTATTCAAATGTACAGCTGTTACATGGGTAATGAAAAATTACAAAAGCTTCAGATCCTGTGCCCCGTGCTTTCTCAGGCTGCCCCACTGCAGACTCGGTTACTGCCATCCCTGTTGACAAAAACAGCAAAACAATAGTGGCCTTTTCTGTGCTTCCTTGTAAACAATTGGTTCCCTCACCACCTCCAAGCAATAAAAATGGTAATATATTTTACAATTATGTCCAGTACAGGATTAAACCGGTATCAAGTTAAAAACAGGAAAATATTAGCTGATTCTCTTCTGGAACTGCTGCCAGCTTTGGTCTGGAAGCCTCCTATGCTTGGTCACCTTTGTCTTCCACTGCCATTGCCGAGTCTCTCTGTTGTTCTTCTGGGTCCCCTGGAAGAATACTGGTGACTGTCTGGAGAAGTGACTCGATCTGCTCCTCTGTGAGCCTTTCCTCACTTTCTTCTACCATCTGCAGGTCAAAAAACAATCCATCGTCATCATTAAATCCTCATTGGGAAATGCTTTGTCAATGGATGCAAGATGCAGTCTCAGCTCATCACAAAAGCATTTTACAAAGCAGAACTCTTGCAACATTTAAAAAAAAAGGAAGCAGAGCTCCATTGTTAACCACCACAACTGGCACTCTGGAAGGAGATCCTGCTCTCCTAACAACAAGGAACACACCACACTCAGAACAGCCTTTCCTCCCTGGTTTCTCCTCAAGTCCCTCTCAACCTCCACATCCACGTCTCGAGCCAGGCTTTTCGTTTAGCTCATGTTCAGACCCACCTTCCAGACCTGTTTTCCCAAATTTCTGTGCTTTCATGGGAGAACTGAAACAAGACATCCCGAGAGTGGTTCCCTGAACCTTGGCACCTGGACTGGAAGTAACCAGGCCTTAAAAGAAACCACCTAATCCTGCAGCAGCTACACTTCACTGGAATTTGCTTAGATTGGCGATTCTTGAGTATAAAGGCATTTGAAAAGCTCCGAGCGACACAAAATACGCTGTCACAAAATCAACTCTGTGATTCCATGAGATTAATTGGGGACCTACTCCCACTGTGGAGCTGTGGGAACTCTTCTATCACTGCCACCAGTAAAACAACTGCCCTAATTTATAGGCAGCTGTTAAAAGGGAAAAAAAGCTTGTCAGAGGACTGGAAAAGCAAGTCAGAAGAACTCTTCAAACGCAAATGAAAGCAATTAGGATTGTGGGGTTTGAGTTTTCTTTTTTATACAAAGTCCTTTAAAATGTCCTTTGAAGAGGGGTGATTTATATTAATTATGGTTCCGAGTCAATGCAGGTTTAATCAGCTCCAGCTATAAACTGTCAGCCACTCAGATGCATCTTGCCTTCTGAAAAGCTGAGTGGTACATTCAATTAACTTGTTTTTTCCCCTCAGAGTCCTACGAGCCCTCTCTGCAAAATCTGATCATATTCACCGGTATCATCCACAGATCCTGGCTGAGGGGAACTGCACTCAGCTCAAATCCACTCCTGTAGCAAAAGGCAGACACTGAATATCCATTTACAAATGACTGTTTCTGGGGACTATCCCTGATCAAAGAATGAAATTCCCCATGGAGTGGCTTTCCAAGTACTGTTGGTTCAAGAACTACTGTAGGACACTGGCTGGAACAACAGTCCTGGCTCTTGTTCCAGCCACCTGCTACACTGTACTCCATGTGCTAAAATACACTAAAAACACACTAAAAATCCTCCTCCTCTGTGAGAACTGCTGCAGCTACTGCAGGGGGTCAGGTAATTCCTGCTGGGCTGCATCCAGAGAGGATCATCCCAGCAGCTTGACCAGCACACCTTGAGCATCAACAGCATACCATGAAATGTGGAAGTGGAAGGTGTCCTTCTCCATGGCAGGGAGGTTGGAACTAGATGTTCCTTCAGGTTGTTCCCAACCCAAAGCACTCTGGGATTCTGTGATTCCATGATAAAATAAAGTATGTTGCACCCATTCCTTGGTGCCAATCCTGCTGACTCTACATTGCTCTACAGATGCCTTTCTTAGAGGATTATCAGCCTGGTTTTCAGACTGGATTATAGCGTTATTAATTACTGTTACATTGAATTTTAAAGGTGACAGCCCCATAGCAGAGGAAAGCACAAAGAACCAGCCCACATGCTTTGGACAGGCAATGTCACTCTGGGCAGGATGACTGATCTTTTAGTGGCCAATGTCCCTCACATCCCTCTGCTTTCTGATCTTCAGAAAAATGGCACTTTGCCTAGTTTAGATTTGATTTATTGGATGGCATGAAGTCCACCCATTTTAATTTTATCCCTCCCTGTTTATATCTCTCCTCCGAACACTTTCTCCTTCAGGTGCTTGCTTCAGGGAGACAGAGCCAAACACAAGGATGGAGTCAGAACACAAACACAAAACAGAGAGTTCTAGATCACCACCAGCTCTTATTTAAGGCAGAATACACTTATGTGAGAACCTAATCACTGTTTTCTTGCATGTCCCTCAGTGAGCACATCACTCCGAATGAGTAACGCCCCAGCTCCCGGGACGAACAACCCCACTGATGTCATTTGTGCTGGCTGAGCACGAGCCCTGCCCGGCTGACAAACTGCAGACACGACTTGGACAGTGACAGATGAGCTCTGGTGGCTGCCCTGGCAGCATCAGGAATCACACTTGAGCACAAAGCTGATGAACAAAAAGTCTCCGGTGCTTCAGATGCTCCGGTGCCGTAACTGGCGGCTCGAGAAAGTGTTGAGAAGAGCATCTTTAAAGCAAGATGCCAGACACTGCTCTGAGAAGGGGGGATGTAGCTCCAGATTCCCTCCTGCTGACAGATCTGTAGCCTCTGCCAGAGGGAAGTGGTAATTCCTTAAACTACTGCATGAGGCTCACCAAGTGCTCACCCTTCTTGGTTCCCCTGCACCAGCTCTCCCACCAGGAACCCCCAACAGACACAAATCTGGCAGGATGGACAGACAGCTGATTATTCAGGTCGATGTTCCAGTGTTATTTTGCTGTGATGCCATTCAAGACTTCAAAGGATCAAAAGCATAAACTATAAAAATTGATTTTTTTCACTCTTTAGGGAAGTGAAAAAAAAACCAGCCTGAGCCTGACTTACGAAAACATAAGCAGTGAGGAAGCAGAAAAGCAGCAGCCCCAAAAGGCAGAATTCAAAAATTAGGCACAGACAGCACGTAGATAAAGAGAGAAATGAAAATGTCCTAAAGGAAAACAGATCTCAGGGGGAACAGAAGGTCACCCAGAGACTTTTTCTACATTCAGCAGATGTTCTCCCAGCCTTCTGATTTACAACTGTAAGACAAAATGCTACCCACAGCACTAGAAAATATGGTGCTGAGAAGAGAAATTGTGTGTAAGAAAAAGCCTAAGAGGCAAAATGAAATGACTGTGTTCAAGTACCTACTTTTCCAGCAAGAACTTTACCAATCTATGGAAAAATATCTAACAAAAAGCCTTGCTAACCTCGGACTTGCACTTGGCTGAGACTGCTCAAGCAACAGACTGAAACCATAAGCAGTCAGGAATGCAAAGTTTATACTAAGGAAAACAAAAATGCAAATGTTTGAAATAAGTGTATGACCTAAGATGTTGATGTTGGCAGTGCCACACACCCCAAATGGAACCAGCTCACCCTCACAGACCGTGCCACATGCCAAGTTCAGGGGATCGGCAACCAAACCTATTTTCAATATTCAGGGATTTGGGCAAGTAACAGGACTGGGCAGCGCTACAGAAACACAATTTATAGATTAAAAAGCACCCTGATGTGTAGCAAGACAAGCATGTCCCTTTCCCAGGGCTGAGAGAGGGGGTTTGGAAATGAACACAGGGAAGGGCAGCGAGCCGTGTCAGCTCTGCGGCTTCCGTCATAAATAATTCCCAAGTCCCGACATCCAAGGCTAAACCATCCCAAAATAACTACGGGGTTTTTGGTAGCAAACGCTACAGCACATCAGTGTCATTCATACATACACAAAGGATGAATTATCTATGAAATGCAACTCTGTGGTCGAGATAATTCAGTCAAGGCAGGCCTCACTAATAACTTGTATTTCACCCAAACTCCTAACAGTTAGTTATTAAATTCCCATTGCAATATACTTGTACAGGAAGCAATTTTCACATTTCAGTTCCCCAATGCTCTGAACAATATAGAGCTAATGCTCTACACGACACAACCTACAAAACAACCAAAGGAGGAATCAAGGAAGGAAGCAGGAAAACTTTACTTGGTAGCTTGATTGGCATGAAATTCCTACAGCTAAAAATAAAAGGGGCACTTTCCCTCTGCAGCTCAGAGTTACTTTTCAAGCCTGGGTAGTCAGAGTTGCCTCTTCCTTTATTGATATAAAAACAGCCAGATTTTCAGAACTGTGCAATATATTCAAGTATTCAGAGGGCAGCTGAAGCCACAGTTCTGCTCACCTTTGAGAGCAATGCTACTTTTATTTAGAAATCCAGTAACCAATTTTTCACTTGCTTAAGCACCTTGTGGGCACAACTGCTAAGCCAGAGCTTATGTTTGGACTTAATTTCAAGTATTTAAGAGCTCCAACCAACTTAACTGGACTTGGAGCTTAAAATGAGGCAAATGTTTACTAAATGGGAGAATAGCTCAAGAAAATGATGCCAATTTTCCTCTTCATCTCTGGATAAATCTTTGCACGGGCTTTCTAACCCTGGAAAATGGAACAGGCATCCGACACCCACCCCTGAATCTTGCTGTAAGAGAATGCAAAGGCAAATCCCTCTCCAGAGCTGTGCTCATGAAACAAATTGTGGATGTGGGATATTTTACTGTCTCCACACAGCCCTTCCCAGCTGCACATTTTAACAGCACTTTTTTTTTTTTTTTTAATTGAGCACCATGTCTGAAGTTCTCAGAGGAACAAAACAACCATAATTACCAAATCAGAAGGCAATCACAGAGTTACATGAAGAGCTGAGTCACGTTAAGACCTGCTGGTGAATTCTCATGGCAGAAAGTCCTTTTCAGAAGCTTTTAAAGATTTGGTTTGTGGAGGAGGTAAATCAGAGAGTAACAGCTAGCCTATTAAGACAATTTCAAAGATTAAAGTGTATGTTCATAAATTAAATGTGCAGATCTGTATTTTCACAGCGCCGTGTACAAATGTAAGCCCAAAATACCAACACAGACATAAACACACATAATTGTCTAGTTTTTGGGTTTTTTTTTTAGCTGGTGAAACAAGGACAAACACTTTGGAACATGCTTTTCCTAATTAAAACCATACCTTTGCTGCTTGCCCAAATAAAAGCCAAGTATAAGAAACTTCGTCATCCTTGCTGTGCTCCCTTCAGGCTTTCAGTGTGAATGTTTATTTGATTTAGTCTCCTGAGACAGGACAATACAGTGCAAATGTTGAAGAATAAATAAAGCCACACTGAAGAACCCCAGAAAGTACTGAAAGAGCTCAGAAACTCTCTGAAGGACAAGTAATATGTGGTGGGGAACAAACCTCAGCATCACAGAGCAGAACAACCTGTGGGCCAAAAGCTGTTGTTTATTTGAATAATAAGCCAAGAGTTCTATTTAAAAAATAAACAGTAAACTACAGTAATAAAGGAAATAGGGGTTCTGATCACTTCCAAAGCAATCAAGCACATAATTTAACTCCAGTGTAGGAGGTAGATGTTTGATGAGAAAATGACTGTTATTTCCTCCTTTGAGCAGTAATTTGAAATTGTTCAGCACCAACACACTAACAGGAAAAAAACACATAAAAAAAGAAATAAAGTAAAAGACTGAATGATTGGATTAATGTCCCTCAGAGCTAATTAACCAAGTGCAAAGCAGAATATATTGTCGAGAAAATAAAATGTTCAAATCCTCTAAGATCTTCCATTTTCCAGAAGAATACTCTACATTATTATTATTTATTAGTCAAGAATAAAAGAGAACCTGCCAGCCTGCTTGTGCAGAACACACAGGTACAAGGTTGTCCGAGATGGAAACCTGGTTTTAAAGCAGAATTAAAATCCACTTTTCCATTCAGAGAGGAGAATGTGGAGCAATTTGTTCATCAGAAAAGATGATGTTTAATCTTCAACCCCACCAAGGTTCAAGCACTGAGCAAAAGCTGAACCACTGTCATGGTCAGATGAACATCAGGGTCTTTTTTTTTTCTTCCTCCTTTGTGAATCACTGAGCCAGGAACAACATATGTTAAAGATTAAAACAGGAGGTCAAGATAGCTGCAATGTGTACAGTGTTTTACCCTGTGGGGTAGGAATTAGAATTTCATGCTCCTTTTGTTGCTATTGTTGTTTGAAAATAAATCCTGGCACGCGGTCTGGAAAAGACAAATGTGGACAGTGGCACCAATTTGTGCATAAAGACTTACAGAAGACCCTGGGATCAAAAGATCACAACATAAATTTGGGTTTTTAGCTTAAATGTAATTTTATCAAAATTGATTTATTATTCGCATACAACTAAACCCAGGGAATTTACCAGAGGGAGAGTAAAAAAACTAAAAAGCTGGAAAGGCGAAAAAAGCAGTAATAAATATACCTATCCTCTCACATGAGCTATTAAAAGCCTGTCAGGTAAATTTGACTTCATTCCTTGGACAGGCAACATGGAGTTGAGACATGGAGTTTGAGACATCAAAACTCTCTGAGCAAGTGAGAGATAGATTTGGCTTGTTTAGCATTTTGTTTAAAGCTTTTCTAAAAAGAAGACTGATGTGCCTACATTATATGAACTGGTCAGAAGTTTTCATCATCATTTCTCTCTGATTCAACTCCAGGAGCAACTCCAAGCTTTTAAGAGGCAGGGGGAAGTTCGATGGAAAGAGAATCAAGGCAATTTTAGACCCTCATATTCACTTCTCAGTAGGCTGCCTCCCATCCATCAGCTGCAGTGAATTGACTTGCCTGCATGAAATCTGTGTGTGGATAATCTTCTCCCCCACGGACATCAAAGGAAAAAGGAGCAGCCTCCCCTGCTCTGCATTATTTTACACTCAGAGAACACTGAGGTTTTGTGTGTTCAGTGACTGCTACAATCTCCTTCCCCTGTCCTCACCAAAACCCCAAACAGTTCAAGACAGCGACTGAACAGCAAAACCATTTCCTTGCTGAGGCTCCCAGGCTCTGGATTTCACTTAAATAAACCACTCTGCAGTTTCCCAGCAGTTACAGAGCTCAAACGACTTTGATGGAAGAGGAAATGTCCTGCAATTTCAGGGAGGCTTCATCTAACAGTGTTAACAACCCAGCCAGCTCAGATCACTGTAATGGTAGTTTTGGAGAAACCAGCCCTGGGAATTACAGGGGAATTGCAGTGGAGCAGGAGGAAGTGCAGCCCCAGCACTTCCATGACAACAGAAATTCAGGCTAAACCCCAAATGGACGAATATCACATTTTTCACAAGTTGCTTTTGAGCATTAGGGAAAGGTTCTGGATAAATAATGAACTGACACTGAGCCCAAATCTCTGTGTTTTTGTAAGTTTTAGCAATGAGTTTTATCCAACTTGGACACTACAAACCTTGGAATATCCAAACTATGCCACTCTACAGAAACCTGACTTCTAATACAAAGGCCCAAATTTCTTATATTTACCTCCTGGACTTCAAACATGACACAGGAGCAAACTATTTTCAATATTTTATAGGTAGGTAAGACAAGGAGGAACTAAGGAGGATTAACAAGGGGAGGAGGGAAAAGAAAGACAAAACTACACAGTCACCTGAAAGCAGTAGAAGATTACTGCATTTAAAGAAGGGAAAAAGAGACTGTCTATGGCAATAAAATAAATCTGTGTCTGAGCACACGAGGCTAACAAAGGCACGAGACAAGCTCCACATCAGGGCTTATGACTAAGTGCCTAAGCAGAGCTCGTGAAGCCTTAATGCTCTTGGTTGGGTTGATGATTGACACTGATCTCCTCAATCACAAAACACAGCATTAATTCCTCAGCTAGAAACATTCTTCCAAGAGACGCCTTCAGCATTATAATCCCTATTCTGTGGCTACAGAGGAAAAAAATAGTCCTACTGGTACCTCTTTAATCCTTCCCCCCTCTTTTGCAGCAAAATATGATCCTGTTACTCCTCGCTTTGGTTTCGGGTTGAGATGGCAAACAGATGTTCTTAATGCAAGAGACCTTCATTGAAATAATATCCCGATTATAACAAGCTCTTTATTACCACGGGGTTTGGGATTCCTAAGGAGATCCTTCCGGGAATATAATCATCTCTTTCTATTTAGTGACAATCCCTCTTTACATCAGAATTATGCTTAACAGATTGGCAATGGCTGCTTTCCATGGGGAAGTCTGTTTACATCCATATCTCGTTCTTCATCACTGCTCACAGCTCTGTATCAGTCATTAATTTCTTTTTTGCACGTTTGGTTTAAGTGTAAGACAGAACTCTGCCACCAAAACAACCAAGTCATGGCAGCTGTCAAAAAGTGAGTTACATGATTGCAGAGCTGCAGCAGCAAAAAGACCCAGCTTAAATATAATCTTAGTTGCAATACTGCAGTCAGTACCCTTTAATGACTGCACTGAGCATTTCAAACATGGGACACTGAAGCAAACAAAAGGTGGAGAATCTGCCTGAGAGAAAGATGGGCAAGTCTTCAGGAGGTCTCAGAGAGGAAGCTGAGTGGATTTGGAACAGGGGATGTAAAGATGTGCATAAAGGGATATATTCAATCACTGGCCATGAGAAAGTAATTATTCAATTGATCTTCAAGGTTAAAGCTGCTCCCATTTAAGCTTTGAACAGTCAGAGGCATTGTTACTCACCAGCTGGATCTCGACTGCCGTCACAGGCCTGTGGTTCAGCAGCTGGAGCTTTTCTGCCCTGGTTAAAAGCAAAGGGTAAGACAATCCACATTACTGTGTAATTTGAGGATCCCCTCAACTGACTGGTGTGATGCAAATACATTCCTGATAACTTAGGCATGAAATACCACTGCCAGGAATAATTCTGACTGGGTTTGCAGTGTGGTTTAATCGACATAATTTGAGTGTTTTAAACACAGTATTTTCTGGGGTGTTTAGACAGGCTGCTGTTGCCACCTCTAGTCCAAGGTGGCAAGCAGAGACATTTAGACCATTACTGTACAAGCATTAATTAACATGCACTGTTACTTTGTTTAGGCTGTGCAGAAATGCACATCAGAGATCAGAGAGTCCCCTGTTATGAACACACACCCACAAGAACAATGATCCTACCTAAGAAGCTACAATCCATCAGCCAAATGGCAATAACTTGCTTGCTCTTTTAGCCCAAACTAAATACAAATAGACTACTATTAGTAAACTACAATTTTGATGAGCTAAATCTTGGAATTTATTACTATTTAAAGGGCATCTTTGATGGAGGTTGAAACCGATCCCGTGTCTGGAGATACCTCAGAGACACCATCTCATTTAAACGGCCTCTGACAGCGTCTGCCCCTGAAACCCAACACCCTCCCCAGGCACTCCAGCCCTCAATCATTCATGGACAGGCACTGGGACACATCCACAGCCCCAGGGGCTCGGGAGAAGCCTGTGAGGAGCAGTGCCTTGCTCTGGTCATACATTCACACCATCCAGAGGCTGAATCCAGCACTTCAGCAGCACCCAGAGAACAGAGCCCTTCATTTACCCACTGAACACACAGAATGAGCAGCACTGGCATCACATTTTCCTGGCTGATGTCTCCTGAAGGAAAAATCCTGTATTGCCACAGACTGGATGATCCAACAGACCCTCTTCAGCTACAGTGCCCATAACTGCGAGTGACTTGGGGATGGGAACAAGAGGAGAGAGGGGACTGTGGCTCAGCAAAGACAACTGCTCTGCTGAGAGCAAACTTTGTCACACCAGAGGGGTTTGTGATGTGTAATCACAGCCCTGAAAGAACAGAAAACAGCTCCAAAGAGATGACACGCTGTCAATTTTAGATCCAACCTGATGGCAACAAAACCAAAATCCTTAAAAAAAAAAAAAAAAAAAAGAAGTTTTTAATTGGCCCACCTAGTCCCTGAGCTATTATGCCATCATTTTTATAAATGCTGGAAAATTGTTTTAATTATGACTTTCAGCTTCAAAAGAAAAGCTTGCAATTTTTTAAATTAACTGCAGAAAGCTCAAAGAAACCCTCCCATTTACTTATTATTAGTTTGCTTTGCTTTTGGGCGACCAAGGATGAAAGCCAAATATGTTTCCACTGGTGGGAAGCAGTGAATACACCTCCTTTTTTTTTTTCCCCCCATGCTAATCACTTAGATCTATTTGGCAGCTTGATGTTTACAGCATGAGACTGTGGAGAGCATGGCAGGATTTAAGTCTGAGCTGAGAGCACCACTCTTGGCTGCTTTACTGTCAAAGAGATGAGGTATTTATAACTGCTGCCATCTACTACTGTCATAACTAATGAAAAGATAGAAATAAAACCTAAATAATGACAGAAGACAAGCACTGAAATCCTTGAAAACTGAAAGCAGGTCATTTAAGGAGTCAATGATTTAAAAACCCACCCGTGTAGAAGTGAACAGAACTGGGTAAAGGCATTAAACACCATCTTCACTGAACAAAAATCTGGCCATTTCAGCTGAATGTATTAAAGATTCAGTGCTTTTTCCTCAAGAGCTGGGAAAGTGGCTGGTTCAGTGCCTGGAGCACTCGATGGAGGTGCAGAAGCTGGTGCTCCAGTCCTGGCTTTCAGTGTTGTTTGCTTTTTAGTCCCTGGCCAGGCCTGTGTTTGTGCCTCAGTTTCCAGGCCTCTAAAACAGAGACAAGTTTCTCTGAGGACACCTATTTGTAAAAGACCTCCCCCTCCTCCCAGAGCCCCACTTACAAAGACAGGCTGTGTGATGAATTCGTACTTCATACACTCACATGCCACTTCTGAGATCAGAGCCTTTTCAAACAAGTCTTTCTTCTTTTTTTCAGCAAAACACATCCCACTCCAATCCTGCAGCTCCAACACGGCCACAGACAAAGTGTATTATTTGAATTTTACAAAAGAGCAGAGAAAATAAAATTTCTCATCTTCTTCTTTTCCAAAGCAGCACCTTTGAAATTGCTTGCCAACAAAACCTCAGAGCCAAATAAACAGCATCAAACAGCCAAAGCCATTTCTTGCCTGAGCTAAAGAAGGCAAACCTGACTTATCCAGAGGTATTTTAAAGCAGGTAGAGCTCCATCATGTTTGTCACAGGAAGATCACTGGCAGAGCAGGAAACAGAAATAAACTGAAACCAATTACACATCGTGACTAAGAACAATCAATTAGTGAAATTGTTCATGTTTCCTGAAGACAAGAAATATGGAACACAGTAAGAAAGGTCACTTCTCAAAGACCTTTTGCTTATAAGCATTAACATCACTAATAACTCATTAGTGAACTGATATAAGTTTTGCAGAAGGGCCAAAGGGATCTCCAACACCTCATTTCAGCAAAGGTGGCACCACTCAGGGGATTTTCAGCTTTAAAAAGGTGTACAGAAGAAGGAGAGATAACCTGCAAGTTGTTAAAATATGTTACCTGAAGAATTTCATGCCTGTTTTTCATCAGCAAAGCTCCCTACTGGAAAAAACTGACGTAGAACATCACAAAGGAATAAACATCAGGGTGCAAAAAAACCCCAAAGCTACATAAATAAAGGTGCTTGTGTAGCTGAACACTAATTAACACTAAAACATAACAACCTTTAGCCATGTTCACATACAATTACGATGTAAGCAATGCATTTGTTCCGTTTCCACAGAGAAATAACCAACTATTCAGTAACTGCCATCTGAAAGTTGGTACCAGGCCAGTTGCTTGCTGCTCAGCCTAAACACTGCTCTGATAATGAAGACACAAAGTTGTTTTGTTTTGGCAAAATATTGCAAAGATTGCAAAGGGAGAACCGACTGTAGTTGAGGATGTGCACAAACACGTTGATACACCACATGTTTGGGTAAATAATGTCCAGTAAATATCCAGCTCCCAGGGTTATTTAACAAGCACAAAGGGTTACCTCTGCTTACTGAGGAATTCCAAGTGAGCAGCAACTCCTGCTCTTTACCCAGAACACACAAATGGACACCAAACCAGCCCAGGGGACCCTAAGGATGGTTTGGTCCCAGCTCTTCTCCCCCTGTGCCATCTCTGACCTTCCAGCCCATCACAAATGGGAGTGACCACGAATCTCAGTATCCCCTTGATAGAAACACTCCAAGAATGTCTCTAAATTTCGTTGGTGTGATAGAAAACTGAATGACTGAGCCCTCAACACCTGAAAGCAGGGTAAGTGGTGTGAGCTCAACAACTGCACTGATCTTTTTAACACTGACACCAAAAATTGACTGCCAGGATCAAGGTCTCTGTGTACCTGGAACTTCTTGACAGCACAGGCACAAATTCGAACCTGAATAACCCCAATTCCATGAAAAATAAGCTTTAAGGAAGGCAAACTGCAAGCCTGAACATGCATCAGGATCAGTCCTGGCTGCAGTATTTGCCATGGGCACAGACATAAGCCTGAATTTAGTTCATGCTCCACTAAATCTAAAAAATAAAATTAACTTTTTTCAACTCCTACGAATTCATCTTTACACTTTCTATGGAATGCCTGTTACACTGACACTCATTAAACAAAAAGGGTAACTGTCCCATTCATCCAAACAGAAGGTGAAGAACATTTTCAGCTTAACTGCCCCCAAACACACATATTTGTATTTCCTCTGCACTGGACTTTGGTAACACTGCTTGGAACATGAAAGCTGCTCTTTCAAGGGAAGAACACATACAAAAGATGAGTGACAGCTGAAAGTAATTTTCTCACATAAAAGCAAGATTCCACTAATCAGAGTTAATGGCCCGTGTCACAGACTTGCCCAGGACCTGCCTGGTGAGAAATCTCAAAATGGCAATTACTGCTGTGGGGCTGAGCAGAGCCAAGAGCAGCATTTCCAGCTGAGGGCAGAATGCTGTGGAGTGGGCTCGGGGGAACATTCAAGGCTCAGGCTGCAGGAGACAAAAAATGTGTGCAGTTATGGGCAAGAAAATGGGTCTGGGGTCTGTGTTTGAGGGGAGAGTGTCTGCTGTGGGAGGTGAGGGTGGAGGGTTACAGGACTGTAATCCTAAAAAGCAGTTCTAAAAGACAAAAATAACCCCCACTGTCACGTGTTTAACATCACTCACAGCACAGACAGCACATTGCTACAGTGCATCAATTCTAAAAAAAGAATAAAAATAGTTATATTCTGTTCTGGAAATTAAAGACAAAATGTATCATATGCCCTCAGCAGCGAGCAAATTCTTGCAGCATTTATATTTGAACCAAAACCTCCTATTAGGTGTCTTGGTATTGCCCATTTTTTTATCTACTGAGCTCCTGGATTGTACAGAAATATAAAAGCAAGCACGTGCTGCTTTTCTAGTAAGAGATCTACAGGCCTGGGTGAGGAGAGAACAGTGTCAGTGCCAAGGCACAGCACACAGAGCTAAAAAAAAAAACCCCACTTAAAACATCTGTGACTGTGCAGAGGCAAATTTATCCCCAGGAATGTATGTTTTATAGTTGCTAGGAAAACCATAAAGTAACAGCTGTATATATAACCACGGATTTTATTACTGCTGAAAATACTTCAGAGTCAAATCCCGTGGTCTTGAGCCGAGCAGTTCAGTGTGTAACATCTGAACCCAGATCACAGGAGCCCCAAAATGTGAAATCACAGTGTTCTCTGCAATTCCAAGCCAGGACATTTCTCCAGGATGAAATCTGAGGGCTGACAGTGGTTATCAGAATGCAAAAAAAATAAAATAAAATAATGGAGCCACTCTGCTCCAGATCAAAGGGTTAATTCCCAATCAATCCAGAGGGAAACACAATAGTCTTTGTAAAGTCTATTAAATGATGCCACTGTTAACCAAGCACCATCCTGACTTGCTGTTGAATATTCATTTTGAAAGCTCTGAAGGAGACAAAAATTACAAAGTAAATCGTTCAGCCTTTAATGCTGTAGAGGTTGTAGTTTTTGGCAGGAATGAGGGAAAATACTTTCTAAAAGTAACACAGATTTTCAGCTCAACACTTCCCTGACTGTGTTGATTTAAAGACAAATAGGACAATGTTTCTGTCCATTTCTTTTTTAAAATTATAGTAATATGCAGTCATTGGGAATTTGGCTATTCCAAAATTAGATCCAAGATATGCTATCAGTAACAGGAAGAAGCCCAAGCAGAGCCAGTTTTCATTTAACCACAATTACAGAGCTCGAGCTTAATAAATGTTCTTTTCATGCCACTGCACTCCCCCTACCTTACAAAATATGAAGCCATTCCAGGGACTAAAACTGGAAAATTAGCTGCTAGTGGCATACTGTATTTCCAAGTACAACATGGCTTACTGTACTGCAGTGTTAGCCAAAGCTTGAGGCCTCAACAAGGTAATAATAAAACTTACTATGTCAGCTCAGAGGTTTTCATTAAAAAAAAAATAATCTCAGTTCTACAGTTTCAATTTTACCAAAATAACTGATGAAACAGATAAAGAAAACAGTGGAGAAAACTGTGCTTTACCAAACCTTACTGGCTATATCAGTGAAATATCTGTTTAGATGTCTTTGAATTTGCTCCATTTACCAAGGCAGCTCTTCTGAAATTACTCTGAAAGGTTTGAGCTGTTTGCACATATTAGTATTTATATTTAATATTTTCTTTTTAGGTGTTTGGGGTTTTATCTGCCTGTTACACTAACGAGAAAAACCCATCACAAAATGGATGCTGGCCTGTTAACCTGGTATTCTGAGCAGCAAATATCAGCAATAAGTGATGACCTGAGGTGCTTTCACAGGAGCTGCACATCTGCCAGCACAGCGCTGTCAGCTCTCTCCTGTGTGACCTGGCACTGCCTGGTCAGTCCCACAGGCTTTGGGGAAGGAGGGCTGGGAAAATAAGAATTCCCTTGATTAAAAGCTCTGCTGTGCCTCGATTGCTGCCGTTTCTCCCTTCCCTCCCTCGCCGTTCTCCCATCCACGAGCACAGCCTAGTGCCGAGCGCTGCAATCGCAGGCTGAGCAGGGACAGCAAAGCTCGTCCCACCGCCTGCCCCCAGCAGGATTTTAGGCAGGGCTGCAAATCCCCCTCTGATCTTCCAAGCCCTTGTATTAGAAAAGAAGTTTCTGAGCCTAATTACGAGCACAAAGATGCCGTTGAATTGTTTCCCCCTTGATTAGAGGAATTTGAAACAGAGGGAGCAGCCTGAGAGGAT
The DNA here is from genome assembly GCA_038380795.1 of Pyrocephalus nanus. Taxonomy (NCBI): domain Eukaryota; kingdom Metazoa; phylum Chordata; class Aves; order Passeriformes; family Tyrannidae; genus Pyrocephalus; species Pyrocephalus nanus. The sequence continues at coordinate 5,526,101 of CM076281.1, forward strand.
GGGGTGTTTCTAGCCAGTCATGCCCTTTAACCAGATTGATTTGTCTGAGGACAGACACCAACTAACACACGTATCTGTATCTAAAATCAAATTAGGGACCTTCAGAGAGCTGTTCCCAGCACAGACAGTGTCTGACCAGCTAAGAGATTAAGGGAGAGGGCCCATCCTGGAGTGCCTTACCCAGAAAGGAAGCAGCAGAGACAGACTCTGGAATTCATTTACTCTTTGTGGGAGGAAAGGTCATTACAGAGATCACGCAAGGAAGGTCCTGGAGAGCAAACACTGCAGGTTCTTTCCTCTCAGAGGGAAGAGTGAAATCTCCAGTGAAGTCTTTTATACAAACACCACCTCCATCCCACGGAATGGAAATGATCAAAGAGCCTTTAGTTCTTCATTTATTCAACAAGAGAGCAGTGTTGAAATGACCCTGGTTATGAACCAAAGGGTAGTTCAGAATTTCCCTGGAGGCATCACTATTTTAAGTGGTTCTAACACAAAGTGCATTATGAAGTAGTTGCACACCATATGCTTTCTGTGCCTTGGTGTGAAGATGCTGCCAGATGGGCTCTGACACTTCCAAACTGAAGTGTCTGAATGGGAAAGATTAGAAGATGGAAAAAGTGTCAGGATCGCACCAAACAATTCTGCTACTTATTTTGTAAAGTACGTGGCAAATACAGACTTGGCAAGTTCTCTGTCAGATGACAAAGGTATTAACGAAGTAGAAGTTGTACAGGATGCTCACAAAACTAAGGTGTCAGCACCCAATGTGAGCTCTGATAAGCCACAATCAGAGTAAATTTGCCACATAAAATAGTGGGTGGCTCTTCACTCTCATCCTTCTGCCATTATGCACAAGGAAATGATTTGGGAATAATTCTCCTCCTTAGCTTACAGACTGATTCAGAGAAAAAGGACAGAGAAGATGATACCTAAACACAAAGGCACCTCCTAAGCATCCATAAAAAAAAATTAAAAAGTCAAAAAGCTCATTTAAAGCTTGTAACTATTTCAACCTTTGCAGCAGTGCTGTATTCCAGCTCACTGAACAAGCAGGAGTGGGAAGGTGAGGATTTGGGTAGATCTTCTACAAAATATCTTAGCACCAGGGAGTCAGAAGTTTCTTGTTATGACTCAAATTGTTTAGTACTTCACTCTTGGAGATCCCATGCAGGGGAGCAGCTGCAGTCAAGGTATCTAATGTGGTAACAGAGCTCTCCTGACTTTTTGTAAGAGTTAACCCCAAAGTTCTGGTCAAATTCTACCTGAAAGAAGTTTAAAAATGAACTTTAAACATAAAATAAACCCTTTGACTTTTATACAAGTGGGACTTTTAAACCTACATCGTTCCGTTGTTTTTTCTCTGAGAAATCCCCCTTTGCCTTTCTGACTCTTGTTGCCTTTTTGCTCTGACAGATTGTTCTGCTGGTGCCTTCCTAAACTGCTGCCCTGTGCAGACACAACCAGCCTATTTCACTTCAAACAGGGCAGTTTCACATTACTAGAAATGAAGGATGCTCACTATTTACTCAAGAAATGCTTTTGCTCCCAGTTTTAAGACACTTTCACTGGCATACCACCAGCTCTTTCCAGTAAGCAGTATTTTTATAATAGACTATTTTCTCCAATACCTGTGTGGTCAGAAAACAATCAGGACATCTTCCTCACTACATAAATTGGTATCCTGCTATATAAAATGAGGACTAAACACTGACATACTGACCTGGCAACTTTAGCTCTACCAAAGCAAGCACCACCAGCCCAGTTCCAATATCCATGACAAAGCCTCCAAGTACCAGCACTCCTGTGTCTGCAATTCCAGCAGCCCCAGAGCTGCTGATATCCTGCCTGTGGGCGATTGTTTGTAGAGAGGGGGCACTGAAAGTCAACAAAATAGCTGACAATCTGCTTTCTACTCAACTCCCTCTGCTTTGGACCGGGTAAAAACTCGCCCTGTGGCACTGCACCCTCCAGATGCTCTCACTGGGCATTTGTTTAATAAATAAATAAAAGCCTCTTTCCCAAGGGATAAACTCCTTGGGAGCCCTTCTAGCAAGGAAGAAAAGCACAGTCAGTGTCTGGAGTGAAGGAGGAATCATTTAGAAGCAGCTAAATGTGAGTTCTTTCTGCTTTAAAGATTAGAGGAGCCATTAGAGCTCTCCAAGCAAGTGGAGACTTCCAGTGATCCATTTTCCTTTGGGTCTGACTATTTACAACAGGCTTCACTCACACTCTGCACAGAAGTTCAAGAGGATTATGTGTTTCAAGCACTGTGAACAGCCACTCCCACCACTGCCAGAAAGGAAAAACGCCCTTTAAAATGAGTCTTCTTGCAACTGCGAAGGAAATCTTTTATTTTCTATGTAGAAATTCCCAAAGTAAGAATGAACTGTATGTTCAGCCTCATTAGAAACTGCAGAGGGAGGGTGGAAGGTTGATTGACACAATATTTTGGTAACTGAAATGGACATAAATATAAATATGAGTGGACAAATAGCACATCAAGAAAAGACAAACATCTTACTTTCCTAAACTCAAGGAGAGAGCCCAACCCTGAGAGATGATCTGCAGCAGTTGTGGTTTACAGATTCACATAAAAATTAAGAGTAACATTCTTTCCCATACTTCTATACTTTTATTTACTTATTCCTTTCCAGGATTTTATTTACTTATTGTTTTTTTTTTTTTCCTTTTAGGAATTAATACATTTTTGCTTAAGGACAATCATGAAAATATGATAGTAACAAACCAGGGATGAGTTTTCTCTTACTGTGTTCAAAACCCTTTTACAACTTCCAGCTTCTTCCCCAGAGAGCACTTTATGAACTCTCTGTGCTTGGAACATGTGAAATCATGTTAAAATCAACACACTGACAAGAATTTGTTTGAGAAATACATTGATAAACACAACCCACTGAAGGAAATCCTCATCCATGTGGGCACTAACGACTGAAAGAAAAGATGTCTGGCTGGGTATTTAAATAATGGCAGAAAACACAGGAGTCAAACCCAGACAGATGATCACACTGTACATGGGGATCAGCTTTTCTACACTGCCATGAGTTCATCCTCCTGTTCCAAGGCACATCTGTACTTACTTGGTCAGCTTATGGCCTTTCATTGCCATGAGGAATTCCTTCACAGTCTCTGGGCTCTGGTACCTACATGGTGTTTTTGAAATGTACTTCAGTGTCTGCAAAGAAAGAAAGAACATTTCATTGCACAGTTGCTATTTGTTTCACCAGTTGTGTAGGAAAAATAATAGATCTGGAAAAGCCTCCTCAGTGCTACTCAGAAAAACTGGGAAGGTCAACTCAGGGTTTGGGAGTTGGCTTTGTATTTTTTTTTTTAACAGTGGGAAGTGGTGTCATACATGAGACAGGTCACTCATATTGTTCTCTCTCCAGTAAGAATGCACTGAAATTATCTGAGGGAGTAAGAAACAGGCACCATCTAACTACAACTTCATGTAGTTGAAACTACATTATATATTATATTATATATATTATAATACTTACCCACAAACCCAGCCAGCTCCCCACACACCCACGGGAGAAATACAGCCCTGACTATTCCATTCCCCCTGTGGCTCTGGACCAACATTTATCTGATCTGTCCAAAGCCCAAAATTCCACGCTGAAGGGCACAGGAAAGGAGGGAGTTTTAGCTCTGTCTACTAAAAACCCACCTGCTGTTTTGTGCAAAGACATTTGCTCTCTTGGTTTGAAATAATCTCAGCTGTGCTGGATAACATCACTTATTAAATAGTATCACTTATTTACTCTTCCTTTTCAAACCAATAAATATTTACAGATCCACAGCTATTTTGAAAAGAATCAAGATATGAGGCTCGGGGTTTTACTGTGTTTGGGGTTTTTTGTTTTGTTTTGGTATTTTTTATTGTTTTGGTTTTGTTTTTATAAAAGCACTTAGGAAAGTTGAATTCCTATTCATCCTTAAACCCACATTCCCCTCTGCCAAGTTTTCCTGTGCTCAGTGCCAGGGACACTCTCACTGCCAACCCATAAATCACTCTTTAAGCTCTCTAATCTATGGTTGTTTTCATCCTTTATCTGCATATTTGGTAATGCTTTCTTGAAGTTCACAGAAGCAGATTAGGTGGGTTGCATCAAATCTGAAAGGATACTGTACTATTAGAAATGTTTATCTGACTTGAAACAATTTATCTTTGCTCCATTTTTTTACATGTTAACACCCACTAACCTCAGCTAACTTTTGCTTTATTTAAAACAACATAATATCTAACAGATGGACAAGACATAATGTAATTTGACCCGAATAAAAAAAAAAACCAACAATTTGTTGATAAAAAAACCCACACAAAATCCACTTCACAGCTGCCTTTTCACTGGAAGTAGCTTAGAGTCTTCTTTAATATTTTTTGTTGCTTGAATCAGACCCCAAAATGAAGAATTGGGAAAAAAAAAAAAAAAAGAGCTACAAGAAAATATGTAAATGTATGTTCAGTGTATTTCCATCAAAATCTGCTCTCATTTAAAAATGCTTGGTAAGGGAAAACAGCACATGATAATTCATCCTGCTTAACAGAGAGAGAGTTGATGAAACATAAATTTCAGGACCAGTTTCACTGGACTACTGAGAAATACATTTAAAAGCATAATAAGGTGCTGGATAAACCTCCTTTCTGCAAGCCCTGTCTGACCTTCTCAGATGAGATGAAGTTGTTATTCACCGTTAACTACTGAAATGAAATCATCATATTGTCACGTGACAGAATTAGTTAAGAGCAGTAGTTTCTTTTCCAGTTTAGTTGTTTCTTGGTAATTCCAAGCCATGAAAAATGACAAATACACAGCAAAACAAAGTTCCCTTCATCTGATTATTTCAGTACCAGTGGATATGAGCCTGCACAGAGCTCGTGAAGACACACTCAGCAGGAACAAAGAAAACCCTGTAAGATCAAATTCTGGTTTCCTTTCAGGCAAATATAAAGAAAACAGACACAGAGTTTCCACCATGCACAAAACTCAGCATCCTGTGGGTATTTAACATATCAAAACACAACAGGGCAATCAGAGCTTTAAGGTGCATCCTGATCAAATTCACTTAAAGGATCTTTCTCAGCTGTTTCAGAGAGCTACAGGGAGAGACTGTCAGTCTCCACGGAGGTTTAATTTAGATTTTTGTGGTAAGCCCCTATTTTGTTGACCACGAGGCTTAGGAATTACAACTCTGTACCTTTTCAAACAAAGCCAGAACTAAAACAAAACCAGAGCCTAGGCCAAATCTTACTCACATGAGCAGTTTCACTGCTCAACAGAATTACTCACGCAAGGCAAAGCTCCCTGTCAGTCACGGTGCTGCTCGTGCACTTCTCCAGCACAGACACAAAGGGTCCCACTGCAAGTCTGTACCAAGTTGCTAATTTCAGGTATTTAAAACGTTAATATTCGTATTATGTGATTTGAGGAGTTCTTCCTGGCAAGAGGTGGAATGTTTATTACCAGTCTGGCATCCAGCTGATGCTACCTGTACAAGTGGTTTTGCTTTTCTTTTGACCACAAAAAATTAAATATTCAAAATAATCTATTTTAGTTGGAAGTTATTAGTTTAATTCTGTTAATAAAAAAATACAGTATGTGATCTGTCTGAACAGATCTGAAATCACGATTATATGGTATCATCAATTCCTTACATGACTGCAAGTTCTGCCCTGTGTATCAAAAAGGTAGAATATTTAGAATTAAAAAAAACCCTCAAGAGTTCAACCCCAGGGTGTTTTAAAATTCTTTTTGTGGTAGATTTTAATAACAAGAGCTGCATGCCTCCACCCTGAGAGCACAATCACCCTGCAACCTGAATGAAGTGACCACAGAGAAGTGGTCAAAAATAAAATATTCTACTGTGTTTCTTAACAGGGGAAATGTGATACTGAATTCTTAATATGCAGACCTAAGGATGTGAATTTCTCCAGCTTGGGCTAATTTGCCAAGGATTTGGACAGTGCTCCTCACCTCATACATGATTGTGTTCAGATTCTGCTGGCCAGAGCTCTGCTTGTTTTTCCCACTCTCTTTGCGCTGCTGCTTAAGATCAGTGAGCAACTGGAACACCTGAGGGGGGAAAAGAAAGTGTTTTACACCATTTGAGAGTATTTTACCTGAAAGTGTTATAACAGGAAAACAGAAATGATCAATAAACGAAGCCCATCAACCAAACAGCAAAAGAAGTGTGGCTGTTTTGGTGGATCCTCAGCAACTGAAATGACAGATGTTTTAGCCCCAGAGTGATGAATAGGTATGTAAATTGTTTTTTTAGTAACTGTGACTGTTTTAAACAGATTTTCAGCACTTGCTCAATGTTACCCAAGAGCCCCAAAGGAGAAGTTGCCAGGATGAATGTGACTTGTTTATCTCCTGTCCTGGACAGAGCTGGGTCATGCCCTGCTGTGCTGGCACCGAGCTCCCATTGACACGAGTGATGCTTGAAGCAACATCTCGCAGCAGGTTATGGCTCTGCTGGATTTGTTATGACAGATGCACCTGCAACATTAAAATGGATTCATGTCCTGCCTCACAGAGAAGCATTTTTACCTTGTCTGCAAAACAAAAATAAACTCTCCACCTGTCACACTGCCAGGAACCCACTCACTCAAGGCTTGACCTACAGATGCTGCCAGGATTAACGATCCTATCACAAATTCCAGTGGAGTTACTCACAAATGTTACAGGGACCAGCATGGTGTTGTGGTGTGTTAAACCACAAAGATTAAATTAGCTCCCTATTTCACCACGAGGTAATGCAAGCAGACATTCCTGAAAAGCACGTAATGAAGTTGTCTTCACATTTATGAGGCAACGAAGATCAGTGCAGGAGCGAGATTCATCATCCCTAGACATGCAGCAAAACATGCAGCAAGCATCACAATTACTCTTTTATTCCTGTATTAAAACCACATTAAAATGAAATGTCTTCAGATGTTTTGCTTTTGGTTTTATAGTATATCCAGAGCCAACACCCCCAGCAAAGTAAGAGACCACTTCTTGCTGTTTATCCCCTCATTTTGAACCAGCTTAATTCAAGATCCAGATCCAATGGCTTTCCAAAGTGACAGGGCCACAGAAATGAGAAAACAAACATTTCTAGATACTGAGAAATATGAACATAATCAGCTACAAATCCAGCAATTCCTTTACACTGCATCTTCCATGAGAAAGGAACCCCTGCCAATCCTGACCTGAAACCCAAAACTCAAGCTGTGAACTTCTACCCAACAAACAGCTGAAGAAAATGCAGCCAGTGGCAACAAAACACAAAATGACAACTCCAAAGTCATAGAAGAACTGTAGACATGGAACACACATGCCAGTCCTGAATACTCCTGTCAAACCCCACTTTCTGTGCAAAGGATCAGCCCAGTTTAGAGAATGTTGGCTGTGCCTGTAAAATTGCAGTTGGAAAGAGGAGCCAATGGAAAGGTGTCAGCAGTTTTAAGGGAGTCAGCACTTTGAGGAGCTCTGAAAAGCCATACTTGCTATTTTCTTTACTGCAATAGTATGTTTTTAACAGACAGACAATACTGGTTTGGCTGACATAGTATCATCTATTTCTTAGGCATGGGAGTTCTTTCCAAGTACCTCATTAAAGCCCTTCTAACAGATGGTTGCTCTGCTGTTCACAGGCAGATGCAGCTCAGGATAAAACACTTCAAGATTCATTTCAGAACAAAATGAAACAGCTGTGCAACAAAAAAACACCTTCAGCAATAAAATAATAAAAACAAAGCACTTGGGTTATTAAAACCATTCCAAAAATTACATTAACTAACAAAGCACTGAAATCTTTGCATTACCTGGCTGAAGTTAAACCAACAAGATCACGACATTTCTTTCCACCTCACTAAAAAAAAAAAACCTTTCCTGAGGAGAGAGGAAAATTATTTTCTGCTGTAGATAAGTTCTGAATAAGATTATTTTTTGTTATATGAGTGCCAGTATTCATTGTTTGCTAGGACAGGGCACTGCAGCTTCCTCATGACTCACTGGCTTCTAGGAGTGTTTATCCTGAGCAACATAATAATACAATACCCATTACCAGCAAAACCATCCTCAAATCTTCTTAAAAAAGCTTGTTCCCTAAAAAGAAATCAATTGCAGCGGGGTGTAAATCACCTTACAGGTCCTGCTGATTGCCACTGCCAATGTTCAGTTTCCAAAAGGGACTGGTGACAGGTTTAAACTGCTGGTTTTAAAATCAGGATGCACATAAACTTACCTCAAAGTTACTCAGCAGGGCAGCATTTGCATCTTTTCTAAAAGGAAAGATGAAAACAATTAATTATGTTGCAAATGAAACTGTTTAATGTGGTTTTTTTCTTTGCAGAGTCCTGCAGCACAAAGAAAAGATGCTATTTTGCTTAAGTTTTTTAAGAAAAGAAAACCCCAAGAAATCTGTTTTTGGTGATTCTGCATTACCAAGTTGTTGCCACCTTATTTTTCCATATTGTTAGTAGAATTATGACATAAATATAAACTATGTCTTGCACAAGTTATCTCATAAATCATAACATACTTGTACAACACACTCCTTTTACTCAGCCACCCCATTTTATTCACTCACCCAATTTCACACATTAAAACCAAATTGCTTTGCCTCTTCCTTACAAAACAGGCCTCTAGTTTTATTTCAATAAAGACTAATGGGGAAAATAATGCAGATTACACAGTCTCTTTATGAGTCAAGAGCACAGAGAAAGAAAATACAGTGAGTGTTTTTAGTACATTGTACATATGTGTGTGTATAGACATAGATAGGGCACTAATTTATGTGGGTAAATTAATTTACCAGTCAATTTTTTTACTGAGTAAAAAAATTACTGCATTTGCTCTTTATGTTTTGCATTTTTATGTGCCTAATTCTTTAACATTTTCCACCAACCAAACACCTCCCCACTAATTCAGTCCCAATTAAGCAAGAATCCTTATTCACCACCAGTAGGGCGACTGCAGAGCCAAGCACATATTTAGACTAATCATGCCCTCTATTACTACTGGATATTGTAATTTTACACTTTTAAACTAAAAAAAAAAAAAAGAGGAAAACCCGACGGGGAACATCCTATATTCCCTGAACAGCACGTTCTGCTGAGCAGTCAGCAGCCACAACAACAGAAAGTTTCCATACAAAAGGAAAAAAAAAAGCCTTTCTCAGGTCTGCGCAGCAGCTTATGGGGAAAAAAAAAAAAAACAAAACAAAACAAAACAAGAACAAAAAAGGTACAATGTGTTGTTAAGCACCGCCAGCCGTTTGAATAGAACTGTCACCGTTCATCACTTTCAGGCGAGCCAAACGAGTCCACAAACTTCCACAGGTTCTATCATTGTTTTTAAATGAAAAGGACCTCCTAAAATGCGCTGAGATGAACTTCAACTTCCATTTGCTGACGGGGGTGAAACCTCAGCGGGTGAGCTCAGGCACGCATTAGCCGTCATTCATGTTTCACAAACCATATAGCTTTTGTTGTTAGGTAAATGCAAGTCTTCAGAATGTTTGCATTCAGGCCAGGGCCGCAGAAATCCCCGCGGATCAAAGACGTTCTTTGTTAGAAATAACAATAATGCTACAGGAGAATCACGTATGGAATGGCTCGGTCCAAGTGAGGGAAGGGGTCGTAGGGAGTAAATATTCACTGCTATGCAAATGAGCCCGTGGAATCAATCTGAAGTTAAATTATTTAAGACAACTGGTTCCTTTTTTTTTTTTTTTTTTTTTTTTTTCATTCAAACCCGCTTTGTCAGTCAGAAAAATACTTTTTTTCCTCTGACAACGGGCAGACGGGTCAGTCTCAGACCTTCAACAAAAAAAGGCCTCTAGTTTTATTTGAATAAGGACTGATGGGGGAAAAAATAATTCAGATTACACACCCTATGTCTTTATAAGTCAAGAGCACGGAGAAGGAAAATACAATGACTGTTTTTGTACTGTTTCAGCACAATTTCTGTTGTGCTGAAATAGCAAAATTATAAACTGATAAACTTTTGAAGAACTCGTAAAAATAGAATTTTCTTCAGTTCTCGCTCTCACAAAACAACTATCAATTTTACATTTAGGAAACAAGGAATTTTGCATAATAAACTCTAAATAATGAATTCTAACGTATATTTTTAAAAGTCAACCAGTGTGCTTAATTTTTATGATTAAGACTTAAGCAGAAAGGAAAAGAATTTTCATAGTCATGCCAGAAGTATAAGCACGTTATAGAATCTTTAAATAGGCAATATTTGCCCAAATTTTAGTCCAAACCAAGATATTCTTGAGGCCTTCTGCATGTATCAAAAAATATCTTAGTATATGGCATCACTCTTCTACAAATATCACTGACATTTTTAAGTCTACTGCTCCAAATATGTTGCATATTTTAAAAACAATGTTTTCTGGAGGGTTCTTTTCTCTAATAACAGTTCTGGCAGGGTAAATCCTGGAGCAGTTTTCCTAGTTGCAAAAGTTCCCTCTGTGAAAGCCATCAGGCAAGAGGTAAAAGACGAGCAAGATTAAATTCCTACAGTAATTTAAGTGCAAAATGGACTAAGTTGTTCCACTCCAACAGCTCAGGATTTCAGCCCCCCAGATCTTCTACCTCTGAGGCACCTCCTTTTAGGTACTAAAAGAGGCAGCACCACTAAAATATACGGGGCTACTCAAGGCAATAAAACCAAGTGGATGTATAAGAAGCATCACAGATTTACTATTAATGGTATCAAAAGCACCTTTCTCAGTGTACAACAGCAGGATCAGCTCATTTCCCCACAGGCTGCTACTCACGGTAAGACTTATGTCATACAAACCTCTATTTCAACAGATGTTTCTTATCTACTTTTGAATTTTATGTCTAGAAGATCTAATAATAATAATATAGAAGATTTAATAATAATAATAAAGCATCCGTGGATTGCATGACCTGCAGTAGCTCAGCCGACTCTGGGGGATGCTGATACATCCCATGGGACTTGCACCCTCCACGCCCCCATTCTTAAGAGACCAGCACCGTGTATATATAAATAAACGTGAAGTTTAAGGAGCTCCACAGAACTCAGGAGTTTCTAGGCTTCAAAATTAGTCAAATCCTATCGTTTTGTGCCCAGGTTACACCCCTGGAAAGGAAACGCGCAGGGAGGCAAACCACGCTGCCCGGTGTCACTGCCCTGAAACACCGGCCACAATTCTCGTGTTTGTCGGCACAGACTCCAGGCTTTCCCTTTCTCCGGCATGTCCAGCTCCCACACAGTCACCCTCCCGATGCTGCCGGGGATAACCCTGTCCCGGAGGCTGCCAGAGGATTCCCGTTCCACCTCTCCCAGGGCACGGAGGGAGCAGGCGGGCGGGGAGATGGGAGCGCAGCGAGATCCACGCTGAGCCACGACACCCTCGGGCCAACCAGCTGCTCCGAGCAGGATTGTTAAAGCAAATAAAACCGCTCCGTTCCTTACCGGAACGCCTGAACCCGCTGCTGGGCCGGCTAAAGGCGCAGCACACCCCTCGTACTCCCTCTGTACCCACAGGCCCACATGGATGGACCCCCCCACACAGACACCCCACAGGCCCATACGGATGTGTCCCCAACACCCACACAGAGGTACCCCCGGTCCCGCAGCCCCCGCTGTCCCCACAGCAGCCCGTGTCCCTGGTTTGTCCCCGGTTTGTCCCCGGTTCCTCCCCTCCCTCCCCGTTCCTTACACCTCCATCTTGTCCGCCCCGGCGCGGCCTCCCTGAGGCTCCTCCCGCTCCGCTCCGGCACCCGCAGCCCGGCGGGACACGGAGGGGGCAGAGCCAGGTAAAGGGGGAGGTGGAGGCGAAGGAGGGTTTGGCGGCCGCGACGGAAGCGGAAAGGGAAGGAGAAATGAGGAAGAAGAAAAAAAAAAAAAAAGGAAAAGATCAACTGCATTGGCCGGGAATCGAACCCGGGCCTCCCGCGTGGCAGGCGAGAATTCTACCACTGAACCACCAATGCCGGTGATGGTGGTTGTGTCCCCGCCCCTCGCTTTCTACGTACTGTAGAAAAAAAAGGGTATTAAATTGCCCTGAAAATTCACCCAGATCGACAAATAGCCGCTATCAAATATGACAAAGTCAAAGCGGCTTCGCGAAGGTCCTTCCAAATCTAATCCCTAGCCTTGCACCGAGAGGCTGAAAGTACAATACTCCTATTGTCTTCCAAAGCACTCATTCGCTTGTCAGCACCTTGTGTCTTTTCCAGCCATCACTGTGATGCTTTCCCATTTAATCTGTGTGCTATTAAATGTTGCAAGAGCCCTTTTCATACTCAGTAAATCTGAAGACACTTCACTGAGTGCAAATAGCTGAAAATCCCATTGGCAACAGCAAGGAAAATTGTCTGGCTCAGAGACTGAGACCCCACAAAACATTAATTCCTTAATTCTGACATTATCTCTCAGGCAAAAGTTTATATGCAGAAATAACATCACTAACTCCCTAAGGGGTCACATAGGGATACAAGTGGTTCTTTGCAGGAGGGATTTAAGAGCCTTTTAGGGAACCAAATGGGTTAGACTTGTGCTCCCAATGTCCGTCTTGTAATGCCAGCACAAAATCCACCAGCTGCTTTTCTCTCCAGAATCAAACCACTCCCACTTTTAGGACTTCTCCTTGGTGTTCCTTGCTTCAGGAACAGTCCTCAGTGCCAGGACAGCCCTGGCATCTCCCAGCTCTCCAGGAACCATCATCACCAGATATAGAAGTGCTGGGCAAAGTTTAAAAGCCACCTGCAAAGGTTTTTCAGCCCTTTTCAGTTGAAATCCCCCCAAAAAAAAGTTTCGGTGAACATGTAAAGCACATCACACACGGACTGTAGTACAGACAGAACTTCATTTATCCTCCAGACCCATTTATAGTGGAGTCCTGTGGAAAAAGAGCCAGGAGAAAGCTCTCCAAATGCAGACTGAGAGCTGTCGGCCTGACTCAGTGGACAGGATGCAATGGATGCTGCCTTTTTTCATGTCAGGATTAACTGGCCTTGTAAGTTGGCCAAAACTGGCACAGCAAATGCTCTGTAACTTCTCTGCCATGTTTCCAACCCTGCACATGAAACTGCCTGCACACCAGCTCCTGGCCAGGCTAAAGGGAAGGAAAGAAGAGAAAGCATGTCAGCTTTCCTGTGGAAACACAGTATTTCAGAGTTTTGTTCTCTGAATCTACTAATCCTTGCCTGCCTCTCATCACTCTCTTCAGACAAGGGTTTAGAATCTTCAGCATAATAATTTCATTTCTCCTTTGCATCTCTTTATATCTCTCTCCCAGCACCAAATTATCATCTTTATTTCCACTGTTTCTCCAAAAGTTTCCCTCCAGACCCTTGCTGATACACTTTTCTCAATCAGTGATGCTTTTTGCAATCTGTGATGATGATGCAGCTGGGATGAATGAGGGTAATACAAATGCCTCCCTCAACAGCTCTCAATTCTTTTTCTAATAGAGACATTATTCCTAAATATTTTCCAGTGGGCACATATAGCCTGCTAGGGTGTAAATCCATGGGTCAGCTACAGGTCCACTGACATCATGCAGTGGAGAAGGGAAATACCTAAGAGAGCTCATTGCCCTTACAACTGTTCAGGAGGTTGAGGTGATTAGGTCAGCTCACTGGTTTCAATTGCTGCTCTTTAGGTGTTAGACAGTTATGCTACACCATCCATAGGGAATGCAGACATAGGTTTTTCCAAATGTGCTTAGCATGTCAACATTTTAAGCATTGGCTTGTGATTGTTACCACTAAGGCTTGGGGAGAGAGGGGCCTCGGTATTAACTATTGAAAGCAGGGGGCCTAGGACTTGCTATTGAAAGCAGATCTGCAGGGTATTTGTGTTCTTTGTCATGAAAGATGTTTACTGTGTTCAGCATTTTGCTGTGTCTTTCTTTTTTTTTTTTTTTTGCCTTTTACATTCAAAATTCATTAAACAAAGTTGGGGTTTTTTTGAACAAAAAATGTCAGCAGGGCTTCACATCAGCCGAGCTGACAGTGCGTTTGACCAGCACTTTCAGCCCATGGAGCTGTTTTCTTTTTCTAAACCAAAATGACGGTCAAAAAAAGGATTTTTTAAAGAAGCCATCCTTTTTCTTCGCTGGACTCACTTCTGAAAATCATTCCTATTGTGAAAAGTGTATTTCTAGAACCACTAAAGCTCCTTCAGAGCATTGCACTCTTCCAGCAAAACAGAAGGAAATAGTAAGGCTGTGACTGATTAAAAAAGTAAGTAAAAATAAAGTTCAGATCTTTGAGTACATTAAAATATATTTAATTAAACTTCTCCATGCTGCAAAATTCACAATTTTCTCTCTAGCACTACCTCACTCCACTTTAATGAATGATTTGCCATCCACTGTGCCAAAAAGGAAAATAAGTGGAAGACCTTTCCCTCAGACCTTCCTTCATATTAATTGTGGTGTGAGGATTTTGGGGGTCAATCTTTCCATTTCGCAAAGCAAATAAAATACTGAAAGAAGATGATGGGAAGTGGAGAGCCATCCAAACCAGAACAAATAGAGAAGATAGCAATGAGAATGCGCTTCAGTGTGCATTAGAAATCCTACTTGGAATGCTATTTTACCATTTTCCCCTCAAAAAAAGTCCAACTCTCCAGCTCCAGCATATTTAAGAAATCATGTTTCTTCAATGTTCATTTTTGTATTTACAGTTTCACTTCCATTTTATTATAAAAATATTAGCCTATATTCTACATTATTATACAGAAAGGATAGTTATTGTCTATTTCATCTAAAAATAGGAGAGAGAATTAATAATTTCCTAGATACGAAGTGGGACAAGAGTTGAGCAGAGTACTACAAGCCAACTAATCCCTGTGAAGTTTGCTAAACACACAGTGACACTGCTGACAGATCCCATGTGGAAGCACATGTCCCTGCCACACGTAATATCAGGCACAGGTTAATAAGATCTTACTGACATGGATTCACTTTGGTTATAAATTCACTTCTCACTGTTTCCCCAACACATCAGCAATCTCCTATCAAAGCCCAGAGTAAGGAAAAGGGCACTTCTAAAGGGCAAAGAAGACAAGAAAAGCAGTAAAAATGAGGGATTTCACAGTAGGGAAGAACATGACTGCAAAAGGATCAAGCACTGCGTCCTAGTGTAAGTGTCCTAGAAGAAAAAGGAGAAGGAGAGATGGTGTAGAACTGAGAGAACAATAAAAAAGAAAAAGAGGACCAGCTACAGGGAAAAAAACAACCCAACAAAATGTGGATGAGAAAGCTGGAATATGTTTCCTGAGCTCTGTGAAAGGTTTGGGAAAATATTACACTGCAGAGGCTCACTCAGTAAAGACAAAGCAGCAAATATTCAGCTTTCTGGGAAGTGGAATTGTAGAAAATTCTCTGTCTGAGGAGTTAATGAGAAAGTGGTGCTGAGCCGAAGCTTCGCTGCTTCCAAAGCTCTCCTGTATTTTCAATCAGTTCTTTACTTTCATGATATTTAGGGTGTGATGAGTTTAAGAAACGGGCTCTTTCCAAAAGCACAGCCTCACACCCCACAGCCACAGCTCACAGGAGCCTCTTGGCAAGTGACCTCATGGAGCTGGTGGCAGCAGGGAAGCTCCAAAGCTGGGGCTGCAGCGTCCCTGCGAGCGGGGAGAAAAGTCTCATCCACGCAGAAATGGGAAAGAGCAACTGGCTCCCATCTGGTTTATTCCGCTCTGTTCCCCGGGGTGGCAGTGGGGACAGAGCACCTCATCAATTACGTTCATATCAAAGACCGCTCCTTAAGGGCTGTGACAGGGAGTGATGTGGCTCCTTCAGTACAGGGATATCCCCAGGGAAGGAGCTGCCCCGTCCACACACGAGACCCTCAGGCAGTGCTGGGGCAACGCCGGGAACTTCGCTAAGAAGCAACAGAGGAGCATCCCTCTCATCCCCCCTCCTCGCAGCAAACCTCTCCCCCAAAGACACTTCCCTCCCCGACCACGCGCTGGGCGAGCCGGGGCCGGAGGCAGCGGAGGGGTGTGAAGGGAACAGGGGGCTGCGGGGGGGACAGCAGCGGGGCCGGCCCCGGGGACACCCCGCCCCGGCGGGGCGGGACGAGCCGCCTGCCCCGCACCGAGGCGTGTAAAAGCGGGGCGGCGGGACCGGGGAGCAGCGAGCGAGCGGCCGGGGCTGCGGGACGAGCAGGTGAGCGGGGCCCAGAGCGGCCGGGAGGGCACCGGGGGAGCGGCGGGGCCCGGGGCAGGGCTGAGCATCACCCGCGCTGTCCCGCAGGTTGCACCAGTTGCCAGGATCGCTGCACAAACGAGCAAAACGTCGTCCGAAATGGCAGCCGAGGTGAGGGGGGACTTTGCTTTCGCTGGGGGGTGGTCTCCGGGCGCTCCGGCAATAGCGAGCTTCGGGTCTTTCCCTACTTCGTTTGGAAAAGGCTCCCCGGGGGTGTGGTGGAATCAGCAACCCTGGGAGGGTTCAAAACACGTGTAGATGTGGTCCTCAGGGACATGGGTTAGTGGTGAAACCCGGCAGTATTTGGTTAACGGTTGGACTCGATGATCTTGGAGATCCTTCACAACCTTAGTGATTCTATGATTCGTTATCCCGAGTTTTAAATGTAGGTGGGGACAGCAAATATCTTTGCTGCAATATTCCAACGCCCCATCTCTGATGCCGGGCATAGCCCCCAGCAGCCAAGATATACCTGGACACCTCTTGCCCATCCCAGCCCTTACCTCCCATCACCCCCCTTTTCCCTCCCGGTCCCCTCTGCCATCGCCCCCAGGGCACGGGATTCCCAGCGAGGAGCTGCAAAACTTCGGCTTTTTCAACTCACATTTCCCTCCCCCCCCGCTCCCCCCAGCAGCTTCTGCTGACAAACCTGCTTCACACCCAGAGCTCCAGCACCCCGAGCCTGTACTCTGGCTCCTCAGGCTCCCTCCTGCTCTTCCCGGGACAGTAATTTGGGGAAAGGGCTGCTCCGGTCCCCGGCCCGGCCCCGCCGCCGCCCGCTGTCCATGGTAGCTCAGCCGCCAGCCCGGCCCCGCGCATCTGCCGGGGGTACTTTGGGCTTTTTTCTCCTTTTTTTTTTTTCACTTTACGCTAACATTTGCAACACCGAAAGGCACCCAGACCTCCCTTTCTGCAATCTGCACCTTTGCCGGTTTTATCTCAATTTTATGCCAAAACTTGCAGGAACGTCGTGGACTCTGGAGATTCTTCAAACGGTAACTTCACACGCTGGATAGGTACAGGAGTGTTTTACAGGATGTGGCTTGTGCTGGCCCACAGCTCTTTGTCAGCTCAATGTTTTCTTACAGTCTCCCTAAAAGAGTGGGATTTTTTTTTTAATAGTTCAAGTAGTAGTAGATACCAGCTTTCAGTACATCTCCCTGACTTTTTTCCCCTGTCAGGAGACTCTCAAAGGGTCTGTGATCAAAAGCTGCCTTAAAAGAGACTTCCGTGCTGATCTTGCACCACATGCCCTGATCCTTATTTTCACAGACAGGCCATACACCCTGCAGAGTCCTGCAGGAGTAAAAGGTCTTGGAGGATTCCCAAGCCAGACTTGTAACCTCAGGGACTAAATTCTAGTGACAGTGACATGCACTCCATCTCTACAACTGCTTGGCAAAGGCATTAAAGTCCAGGGTTTTTCTGGTCAATGGTATAGACTGATAAAACCTCCATTCCTGAGATTGTCCTCAGTTTTAGTTTGATAAGGATGGACATTAGCTGATTTTTAGGGGATATATCCATAAGTCTTTTGAACATGCCCCTCTCAACTTCATTACTTGCAGGGGGATAAAATGATGGCGGGAAGGTTTGTTGGAAGCACAGATCCAGTCATGGAGATGCTCAGCGCTTCCATTACCGTTGACCAGAGACTGTCTGAGGTTGATATCCAGGGGAGCATGGCTTATGCCAAAGCCTTGGAGAAGGCTGGAATCCTGTCTAAAACTGAGCTGGAGAAGATCCTGAGTGGCCTGGAAAAGGTATGTGTGCCCTCCACAAACTGTCACGTGTGCTGGAATGAGTGGCTCCTTAACCTGACAGCGTCTGAGTTGCTGTTCTAAAGAGCATCTTTAAATGTCCTCGTGTCCCATCCTCTTCAGACCTAACATTCACTAGGAATCCTTTCAGTATGAAGTAAGGACATTCTTTTCCTGCTGGCACGTGGGGTCCTTTTGAGTGTGGCTGCCCTCTGGTAGGAGACAATGTGTAGGGGGGAAGAGGAGTCAGCAGCAAAATGCTTTTAAAAAAATATCCATTGTTATTGCTCACCCACCACGGACAACGGTGAGTCTGTACAATGTTTTACAGGAAAACCTTGGTGGACAATGCTAAAGCAATCACTGATGTTTTGGCTGACTTCTTCCTTGCTTAAATCCTCCTATAGCCACAACACTGCAGGATTGGCATGGGAAGAGAGATGAATCCCAGTAGTCCAGAATGTCAGCAAGTAGCAAGCAGCCAGCCTTGGCCCGAATACCAGAGCTCACATGAGACTTAACACTTTGGGGTTTAAGTTTTCATGGAGGTGTCAAGAGCTGGTATTTCTGTGGACTCTTAGAGCCCCCCCCCCCACAGCAGGGTAACTGTTGTAGCTGACTGGTGTTTCTGCTGGTGTTTGTAGATCTCTGAGGAATGGTCCAAAGGAGTCTTTGGTGTGATCCAAACTGATGAGGACATCCACACTGCCAACGAACGCAGACTAAAGGTTTGGGTTCTCTATCCTCTTGTTCCTGTTCCTCTGTAGCTGCATCTGCCTGATGTTAAGGGCATGTGCCTCTGTCCCTCTGTGAAATTCCTCTGGACCCCAAGTGCACAGTCCAGTGTCTCCAAGCCCCCTTCCATGGAAGTGCCAAACACAGAACCCAAACCTGCCCTTCCTCAGAACAACCCCCTGGGCACTCACAGGATCCTAGAGCTGAGTCCCTTCTGGGCAGGGAGGAGATCTGCTCGTGGAGTCTCTTGCTTAGAATGCAGAGAGACTGACAGAAATTCTCCTCTTGTCTTCAGGAGCTGATTGGAGATGTAGCTGGGAAGTTGCACACTGGAAGAAGCAGGAATGATCAGGTATGCACAGAATCATTTTTTTCTCCTTTGTATTTCCCCTCATCCTCATTTCAGGAGACCTCAGACCAGCATGGCCTTTGGAACTCTACCTGGAGAGCAAGAAATGGTGACATCACCACATAAACATGACCAAATGATGAGAAGAAGATGTACTTTCCCATCACACAAGACAAGGAGGGGTTTACTTTGCAGTAAAAGTGGCCAGTCACCACGTGTCACATTCTGTATTGTCTGACTGTGGCCAATCTCACACAGGTTGTGACTGACTTGAAGCTGTTCATGAAGAATTCCCTCTCTGTCATCTCCACACACCTCCTGCAGCTCATCAAGACCCTGGTGGAACGCGCTGCCATGTAAGTCCTTTCCCAAATCCATGGCCTTGGCTGGGTCAGGAGATCTGTAGGCTTGTTCTTTGAGTGACACCAGTGGGGCAGCAGCAGGAGGGAGGGACAGCCCTGCCCCTGCCCTCCCTCCTGACAGCTGCTCTCACCTCCTTCTCTGCTCTCCCATGCAGAGAAATCGATGTCATCCTGCCTGGCTACACCCACCTGCAGAAAGCTCAGCCCATCCGATGGAGCCAGTTCTTGCTCAGGTCAGCACCTTTCAGCCCTGGCTGCAGGAGCTTCTCCAGCCTCGGGGGCTGCTCTGCTGGAGCCCAGGAGAGCATCCCCCTCTGAGGGGGGTGACAAACCAGAGGGAACATGTCAAACTGGGACAGGAACTTCCCGTGCTCCTGTGTGGCTGTGACCAACCTGGAAATCAATCAAGGGTTGGGCAGTGGTGACCAAGGATGACCAAGGATGGCAGTGGCACAAAGGCTGTTCTCTATCCTTTGGCCACAGTCACACCTTGGCTAATGAGGCAATATGGAGAATCTCATGTCCTGCTGGCTGTTCCAGTTAAGGCCTTAGTGCCTGAGCTTCATTCCACCCCTTGTTTGAGAGGGCATCCCCGGCTCCAGGCATGACAGAGCAGAGATTGGAAAGGGCAGAGACATTCTCTGACTTCAGGTGTTCTTTCTCCCCTGTCCTTCCCCAGCCATGCTGTTGCTCTGACCCGGGACTCTGAGCGCCTGGGAGAGATAAAAAAGAGGATCAATGTTTTGCCTTTGGGAAGGTAAGATCTACTGTTTGTATAATCAGCGGGCCTTGCTTTGCTCTGCAAAGCCTTCAGATGGGCCTTCCCTGCCTCTTAGAGCTCGGTTTTGGATAAGATATGCAAAGTATCTTGTGTGACTCCTCTTTCTTTCTCTCCTGGCAGTGGTGCTCTGGCTGGCAACCCACTGGAGATTGACAGAGAGCTTCTGCGTAGTGGTAAATGTCCCCTGTGGTTGAGTGGCACAGAACTACCTGTCATACCTAGGAGGGAGGGAAGCACTGACACAGGGCTGCCAATGGCACTACAGTGCCCTGTCCTGGAGTCCAAGCCTTTCCTTCTTCAGGCATTTTGCTGCAACGAGACAGGCAATGCCTGGGAGGTGGGAGGAGGAAGAGCCAGCCCTGCTGCACTCTGGCTGTCTGGGCTCACAGTAAAGACCCCAGATGGTGCAATATTAGAGCGTGTTTGTGTTCCTGGGACCACTCCAGGGCTCACAGTCACCTGCACACTGGGGCACCCTGGTGCATTCAAGCTCCTGTCACACCAAGCCTGACCTCCTGTGTCCATCACCTTCCTTCCAGAGCTGGACTTTGCTGCCATCAGCCTGAACAGCATGGATGCTGTCAGTGAGAGAGACTTTGTGGGTAAGCACAACTCCATCACTTCTTCCCAGCACTGTTAGAAGCAGGTTCTGAGGCCTTTCCAGTTGACCTCCTTTAATAAGGGGGCTGAAATCCATCATCAGGGCATAAAGCTCTAGTCAGGGCTCCCTGAGCTGTCAAGCAAACAAGCACCTTTTTGCCCTCCTGATTTCCTGCCTTCTCTGCAGTGGAATTCCTGTCTGTTGCCACCCTGCTGATGATCCACCTTAGCAAGATGGCTGAGGATCTCATCCTCTACAGTACCAGTGAATTTGGCTTTCTGACCCTCTCTGATACCTACTGGTAGGTTTCTGGTCTCTGTGGTGTAATTCTCATTAGCTGTCCTCATCTCCTGAGCTGTCCTCACCTGATGGGGCAGTGGTTGGGTCTCTCTGTGCACGAGGCTGACACAGCATTAAAAGGCTGGCACAAAGGCAGCCTCAGGGTGAATCTTCCTCAGCAATGGTCACTTATTTCTCATTTGGGTAACTCATCCAAGTCTGAGTTCAGTTCAGCAACTCCTCCCTGGCAACTGCTGGCAGAGAGACCTTCCTCCTCCGCTGGGAATGCTGCCAAAGCCCTTCCTTGACTAGCAGGGTTTGCAACATCTGACTCACCACTGCACTCCAAACACCTTCCTTGCAGCTCTGGCAGCAGCCTGATGCCTCAGAAGAAGAACCCTGACAGTCTGGAACTGATCCGCAGCAAAGCTGGACGAGTGTTCGGACGGGTGAGCCCGAGAAAGAAGGAAGTGGGAGGGGAAACTGCTCCTGCCAGGGCTGAAGCATCGTCCTTGTCCCTCTGCATGAAGAGCTGTGCCCAGTCTGGGCTCTGAGCCTGTGCTGGGGGATGTGCCTTGCCCTGTAACTCCCTGCCCTGCCTGTCTCTCTCTGCAGTTGGCTGCTATTCTCATGGTCCTCAAAGGACTCCCCAGCACCTACAACAAGGACCTGCAGGTAAAGCACTTGTTGGTTTTCACACCATCTCTCTGAGCACACACAGTTGTCCACTACTCTTGAGCTGTCCTGTCACTCCATTTCCCTGCACAGCCCCTGCCTGTGTGCAGGGTGCTGGGAAAGGGGCTGAGGCTCTGCAATGCTGCAGGTGACACCCTGGCCATGGCAGGATCCTCTGGAATGACACACCTGCTCTGCTGGCTGGGCTGCTCAGCCTCTTGGGCTCCATCAGGTTGACTTACAGCCATTTCCATCCCTGTTCTAACACAGGAGGACAAGGAGGCCGTCTTTGATGTCGTAGACACCCTGAATGCTGTGCTCCAGGTTGCCACAGGAGTGATTTCCACCCTCCAGGTCAGTTCAGTCTATGCTGTTGAACACGGTCATGGTGCACATTGTGTCAGCAGCACAGGAGACAGAGCTCCAGACTGGCCCTGAGATGAGGGCTCTTTGCTGCCTTGCCTGTCCTGCTCACTACGGTCCCCACTGTCAGCCAATGCATCCCCAAAGAGGAGTTGATGATAGCGCCTCCCTCTCACCTCCCTTCTGCAGATCAACAAGGAGAACATGGAGAAGGCACTGAGCCCCGAGATCCTGTCATCTGACCTGGCTCTCTACTTGGTTCATAAAGGAGTGAGTATCAGAGAGACTTGGAGCTGTGATCTCTCTGGGTGCAGAGTGCTGCGTATCGAGGCCCTGAGACAAGGCCTGCTGTTCTGTCCCCAGGTCATGAGCAGTGTGGGTCAACAAACACAAAAGCTGGAAACACATTCCTTACATGTATCCCAAGCAGTGGAACTGCTGCCAGGGAGGGTTTGATAGTAATTTATACATGGAGTGTTACCTCCTAAAGCCTCCTCTCCCCCTGAGGGAAAACAGGCCAATCAAAAATGACAGCACATCTATTTTTTTTTTTTTTTTTTCACTGAAAAGCACCCCAGTTGTCTGGTCACTGAATGCAACCTCTGCTTCTCACTGCAGATGCCGTTCAGACAAGCCCACATCGCCTCTGGCAAGGCCGTCCACCTCGCCGAGACCAAAGGCACCACCATCAATAATCTCAGCCTGGAGGATCTGAAGAGCATCAGGTTTGTGTCACTGTTATCTTACCTTGTTTTCACTCCACAGACAGGGATCAGACTCCCAGGGAGTGAGCCCTTCTCCAAAGTGCCTGGGCCAGGCAGGACCCCAAAATCCTCCTGGCCTGAATATCAAGGCTGTTCCTGTTAGGGCTGAAAACACTGAAGGGGGACAACATTGCTTCCATTCTGCTCCAGCGGGGCACAGGCAGCAGCTCTTGGGAGGGACTGGGAGAAACTCATGCCTTGGCCTGCTATCACCAGCCCCCTGAGGAGTTTGGCTCCAAACTCCCTCGATCTCCCCTTGGAGCTGCCTCTTTGATCTGCCACCAGCAGCTGCTCTGAGGCACCAGAAGTGCAGGAGCAGGGCTGCAGGAGGCCTTTCCTCTTGGAAAAAGGCTCTGTCCTCACTCTCTCACCACCTCTATAAACAATGAGCGTACTCAGCAGCCCCCAGCCCCCCGTGCTGTCCACTGACACCCCTCCCCTCTGCCCCCAGCCCCCTGTTCGGCAGTGACGTGTCCCAGGTGTTCAGCGTGGTCAGCAGCGTGGAGCAGTACACGGCCCTGGGCGGCACCGCCAAGAGCAGCGTGTCCGCCCAGATCGAGCAGCTCCGGGAGCTGCTCAAGAGGCTGAAGGAACAAGCTTAGAGTGTGGGGAGAGATCCCGTGGATGCAGCGTTGTGCCTATCCCACTAATCTGGAGTTAATAAACACTGGGGTGTCTGTAGTTCGCTGAAACTCCTGTCTCGCGTCTTTCTTCCTGGCGGCAAAGCTGGGCTCCCTCAGCTCTCGTGAGGTTTGGGGTTTGAAGGAATGTGGGCTCTACCCTCGCTTGCACTTGGAAACGTGCCTCTTGGAGGGGAGGCTGGCAGAATTGCAAAAGGGAGTTGATTGTCCCTTTTTTACCCAGCAAAATCTCTTTTCTGCCATAGCGTTGCAAAGCTGGTGTTTCGCTCAGCACCTTCTCTCCGTGCTGATGCAGCAGCACGTTGTTGACTCAGACTCTGTGAGACACACAGGTAATGGCAGTGACACAAGTGTTGCCTCACCAAGTTTAGGGCAAGGGCTACAGCACAGACAGCACAAACTGCCAGGAGCTAAATCTCCTGCCTTTAACAAAAGTACTCCAGGAGACACGGTGCCTTCGTTCTATTTTGGACTGTTTGTGCTTTGAACACGTGGTAGAAGGACCAGCAATTACAAACTTCCCTTTTTGCAACACTTCCCACTACTCTTTCTCCTTTTTCTGGCCATAAATCTGATCCGTTTTCCTGGCATTTAAAGAACAGCACATTTCAAGCACCTGTCCATAAACCTCCTTCCTGTTTGCTCCCTTACTTCCTGCTGTGTTTCTGTTTTGGCTCCCGTCTTGCTCTCCAGATCTGTTGCCAGGAAATCACTTAAGCACACCGAGCTAACAGGCTAAAGGAACAAGAAAGTGATAGGGAACCCCAATATTCAGCACTTACAGAGTCAGAAGAAGGGAGTTTTCTTCATCTCCACCTTGCAGATCTTTTTCCTCCCATAAACTTTCTTAACCTGGGCCACTCCCCTCATTTTCCCTATTTGTATCTTCCAGCTCCTGCTCAGTACCTTCAGGAGCCTCAGCTGAAAAGATTTCCTCTTGCTCCCAGCAGCAAATGTCTGGCATTGTTCCTCATGGCCAGTGCTGAGTGACACAGGGCCCTGCCAAACTGAAAGGAAAAGGGAAGATTATCACATCTCAGTCTCTTACTTAAATTAGTAATTTATGGTCCCTGGTACTTCCCACCCATCCACCTGTTTCTTAAAATTGTGAAATAATTTAGATTGGAGGGGCCCGTGGAGGTCTCTGAAGTTCTGCAAACAGTACAGGAGTGTGTGGTACCTTCAGGCTTTCCCCATCACCCTGCTATGACTCATTGTGATTTGGGTTTTGGTCTCAAATCCCTGCTCATTACAGACCACAGGGAGGCACTTAAGCCAAGAATTGATGTAGGTTGATTATCAAGTGTTTTGTTCTGGGTGTAAATTTAGTGCTCACTGTTTTTTCAAATCCTCAGCAACCTCCTGTCAAAGCCCAGAGTATGGACACCCATAAAAGATAAACATGACAAAAGAAGCTCTAAAAGTGAGGGACTGCAGAAGAAGAACCTGGCAACAAAATGGTTCAAAGAGGTGTTCTCAGGGTAGACATCATGATGCTCTGTGCATCTGGAAGTCTGAAAGAGAAAAGGAAATAATCATAAGTGGAGATGTTTGAGAAGCGGTGAATTAATTGCTGGCTAGGTGCAGTGTCGGAGCCTTGTTCTGGACTGATGTTGGATGCAGTACACTGGAAATGCAGCTGCAAAAGGTCCTTGCTGGACAGCCAGAGGCAGCACCCTCTCTGCTCCAGAAAGCAGCATTCCCATGCACATCCACACAATCCCACCGTGCCCTAGACTTCAGCTCAGAGAGGGGATGGATAATGGGACAGAGAAGATCATAGGAAAGACACTTGGACCAGGTCCTTTCCCACATGAATTATCGCAGGTCCTGTGGCAACAGGGCTGGTTAAAGGGCAGAAAAACCCGAAACGAGACAAGAGTCTCCTCTAAGGCATCCGACAGCGCACAGGGACAGTCCGTGCCGTGGTCTCGCACTCCGCCAGGCACAGCAGGACCAGCCCGTGCGAGGGCAGAGAGGACAGGAGCGGGGACACCGAGGGAGGGGGGACAGGAGCGGGGACACCGAGGGAGAGGGGACAGGAGCGGGCACACCGAGGGAGGGGGGACAGGAGCGGGGACACCGAGGGAGAGGGGACAGGAGCGGGCACACCGAGGGAGGGGGGACAGGAGCGGGGACACCGAGGGAGGGGGGACAGGAGCGGGGCCGGCCCGGGCACACTCCGCCCCGGCGGGGCGGGACGAGCCGCCAGCCCCGCACCGAGGGCTGAGAGCGCGGGGAGCGGCGAGAGCGGCCGGGGCTGCGGGCGGAGCGGGGCCGGGGGGCGGCTGGACCCTCCGCTGGGCATCGGGATCGGCATCGGGACTGGGATCGGGACCTGGATCAGCGCCTGACCGCCTCTCCCCGCCCCGTCCCGCCGCTCGCTGCACTTGCGGGGTCGCACGGACCAAACGCCGTCCGCAATGGCAGCCGAGGTGAGGGTGAACTTTGCTTCTCCGGGGGGCTCGGCCGAGTTAAAGTGTAAGTCCCAGAGCCTCCGGGTTCTTGCCTGGACGTGGGGAAGGCCAATAAGCGATGCGGTTCGTGCCTGACGAGTTGTGTTTGGGCAGGAGGCACTTGCCAGCAGCTTGGGTAAACACCTCCCGGAACAAAAGCTGCGTTTTCGGTTTCCTTCCCTGGTGAGACGTGACCAGGCAGCTTGGCCAGTCACACTTTCTGCTTCCAAATGGCTGCTACAGCCCCAGCCTCCTCTGCTCCAGGTTACAGCCCATCATCTGTCAGGCTGTGCAGCCACTGCTCCAACCAGAGCCCTGCAGCTGCCTAAAATTAATCTTTCAGTTTAGATTTCCTGATTGCAAATGGATGTGGTGCAATGTTTCTGCTGGCCCACTCCTTAACTTTGATGGAAACCCGTAATACTTAAGTTTATACCTAGATATTTCAGATCCCCAGTCAAGTGCTTAACCTCTGGAATGGCCTTTAATTTAGCATCCCCTGTGCCGTGCTCTTGGCAGGAACCAAATGAGTGCTGAGGACCTCTGACATTTTTTTAAATTCTGATCCCCCCCATCTGCCTTCCCTCAGCTTTCTGACAGAGCTGCCTCAAAGATGCCCAGAAGCACATGCCCACACTCCTACCTCTGTAAGCTCTCTCCTGCTGTCCTCTCAGGCACGTTGTTTCAGCAGGGATGGGCACAGGCACAGGGACAGTCACTAGGGAAAAAATTCCTGAGGTTACTCAAGAGTGCTTTGTGTGACTGGTAAAGCCCTGGCACAGATCAGTTTACAACTGTCCTGCCAGCTCCTTGCTGTCCATGGTAGTTGCAGTGAACATCAGGAGAAGAGACTTGACAGGGGGTGTTTAAAAAATCAAGTAGATTATTATTATCCACTTCAAGTGTCTTTTTTTTTTCTTTGTTTTTTTTTTTTTTTTGGTGCCTGATAGCACCACAGAGTTGCTTTTGAAGTCTTTGGTAAGCTGTAAGGCCTCTGCACAGATAAAATTCTTACCACAGGAGCTTAAAAGAAGTTAGCAAGCCTCTTTAACTTGCTCCTTTCTCTCTCAGGGAGATAAACTTTGGGGAGGAAGATTCAGTGGAAGCACAGATCCAGTCATGGAGATGCTCAATGCTTCCATTTCCTATGATCAGAGACTGTCTGAGGTTGATATCCAGGGGAGCATGGCTTATGCCAAAGCCTTGGAGAAGGCTGGAATCCTGTCTAAAACTGAGCTGGAGAAGATCCTGGGTGGCCTGGAAAAGGTATTTCTTTCCTTCACAAACTGTTGTGTGCTGGAATGAGTGGCTCCTTAACCTGATAGGAGCCTCCCTGTATTTAATAATCATCGTGGTATAAATATGGTGTGGTAATAAACACCATCTGCTGGTGTTTGTAGATCTCTGAGGAATGGTCCAAAGGAGTCTTTGTGCTGAAACCAACTGATGAGGACATCCACACTGCCAACGAACGCAGACTAAAGGTTTGGGTTCTCTGTCCTCTTGTTCCTGTTCCTCTGTAGCTGCATCTGCCTGATGTTAAGGGCATGTGCCTCTGTCCCTCTGTGAAATTCCTCTGGACCCCAAGTGCACAGTCCAGTGCCTGCAAGCCCCCTTCCGTGGAAGGGCCAAACACAGAACCCAAACCTGCCCTTCCTCAGAACAATCCCCTGGGCACTCACAGGATCCTAGAGCTGAGTCCCTTCTGGGCAGGGAGGAGATCTGCTCGTGGAGTCTCTTGCTTAGAATGCAGAGAGAGTGACAGAAATCCTCCTCTTGTCATCAGGAGCTGATTGGAGATGTAGCTGGGAAGTTGCACACTGGAAGAAGCAGGAATGATCAGGTATGTACAGAATATTTTTATTTTCCTCCTTCGGTATTCCTCCCCCACCTCAGTTCCTTAATTGAATTTTTTATGCCATCTCTCACCTGCCCTGACACTCTCCAGCATGTACTTGGGCTTTAAACTACTTATGCTGCAATGACTCATCCACGTAGGAGAATGGGATCTGCAAGATTGCTTCCTGGTGGTAAAAGACCACAAACCTCCCCTGGCATTTCTTTGAAAGCCTACAGAACCCCTGACTGCTGGCTGGCATCAGCCCTTCTGCTGATGGCTGACTTGTGTTGGTTGAGGGTTCTGTGATTCAAATTTAACAAATACCTGGTTCTGGTTCTGTTCATGGAAAGCACATGACAAAGCAACTTTCACAGACAGTGACCAGGACAGATCTGGTGAGAGGAAGATGCACCTTCCCATCACACAGAACAAGATAACTGTGCCAAGGCTTTCTGCTGAGCAATATTTGGTCACCAGGCCTGTCACATTTTGCTTAGTCTGACTGTGGCCAATCTCACACAGGTTGTGACTGACTTGAAGCTGTTCATGAAGAATTCCCTCTCTGTCATCTCCACACACCTCCTGCAGCTCATCAAGACCCTGGTGGAACGCGCTGCCATGTAAGTCCTTTCCCAAATCCATGGCCTTGGCCGGGCCAGGAGACCTGTAGGCTTGTTCTTTGAGTGACACCAGTGGGGCAGCAGCAGGAGGGAGGGACAGCCCTGCCCCTGCCCTCCCTCCTGACAGCTGCTCTCACCTCCTTCTCTGCTCTCCCATGCAGAGAAATCGATGTCATCCTGCCTGGCTACACCCACCTGCAGAAAGCTCAGCCCATCCGATGGAGCCAGTTCTTGCTCAGGTCAGCACCTTTCAGCCCTGGCTGCAGGAGCTTCTCCAGCCTCGGGGGCTGCTCTGCTGGAGCCCAGGAGGGCATCCCCCTCTGAGGGGGGTGACAAACCAGAGGGAACGTGTCAAACTGGGACAGGAACTCCCCATGCTCCTGTGTGGCTGGGACTAACCTGGAAATCAAGCAAGGGTTAGGCAGTGGTGACCATCCTCTCCATCCTTTGGCCATTCTTACCTCCTGGCTTGGGACATTTTCCAGCTTCAGGTGCTTCATCTCTCCTGTCCTTCCTCAGCCATGCTGTTGCTCTGACCCGTGACTCTGAGCGCCTGCGGGAGGTGAAGAGGAGGATCAACGTCCTGCCTTTGGGAAGGTAAAATTTACTTCTTGTGTGATCCTCAGCCCTCACCTTGCTCTGAGACCCGACCAAGAGGCAGATCTGTATATCCCCTGGACCAGCAGGGTCTCTATACCACAGGCACTGCAGAGCTGTGAGGGGGCAAGCCCAGCTTCTCTCAACTCAGTTTTGGTTGGAATGTGCAGGATATCATGCATGACTCCTGTTTTTTTTCTCCCCTGGCAGTGGTGCTCTGGCTGGCAACCCACTGGGAATCGATAGAGAGCTTCTGTGCAGTGGTAAATATCTCACTGTGATTGAGAGGCACAGAACTACCCACAATATCTGTGACCTGGGGAAGTCTTGGCACATTGGCCTGTTGTTATTTGGTGTTGCAGCACCTTAACATGCGGGTGGAGGGTAATAAATAAACAAGAAAATGTATGATCTGATACTCAGGAACGGGATGTGGGATACCAAGTGACTTGGAAAGCCAGGAGGGTTTTTACTGCATTGGGACAGGAGGTGTCTGTAAGGTGGGAGCATAAGCAGAACCACCCCTGGCTGTCTGGGGTAATAACCAAGACCCCACTAAGGATATTTGTGTTCCTGGGACCACTCCAGGGCTCACAGTCACCTGCACACTGGGGCACCCTGGTGCATTCAAGCTCCTGTCGTGCCAGGCCTGACCTCCTGTGTCCATCACCTTCCTTCCAGAGCTGGACTTTGCTGCCATCAGCCTGAACAGCATGGATGCTGTCAGTGAGAGAGACTTTGTGGGTAAGCACAACTCCATCACTTCTTCCCAGCACTGTTAGAAGCAGGTTCTGAGGCCTTTCCAGTTGACCTCCTTTAATAAGGGGGCTGAAATCCATCATCAGGACATAAAGCTCTAGTCAGGGCTCCCTGAGCTGTCAAGCAAATAAGCACCTTTTTGCCCTCCTGATTTCCTGCCTTCTCTGCAGTGGAATTCCTGTCTGTTGCCACCCTGCTGATGATCCACCTTAGCAAGATGGCTGAGGATCTCATCATCTACAGTACCAGTGAATTTGGCTTTCTGACTCTCTCTGATGCCTATAGGTAGGTCTCTCAGCTCTGGGCTCTCAGCCCTTCCCTCAGCCTCTCTTTCTTAGCTTTTCCCTGCTGTGAGCGTGGGGCAGTGGTTGGGTCTCTCTGTGCACGAGGCTGACACAGCATTAAAAGGCTGGCACAAAGGCAGCCTCAGGGTGAATCTTCCTCAGCAATGGTCACTTATTTCTCATTTGGGTAGCTCAGCCATGTCTGCATTCACCAGACATTCCTCCCTGGCAACTGCTGGCAGAGAGAACTTCCTCCTCCGCTGGGAATGCTGCCAAAGCCCTTCCTTGACTAGCAGGGTTTGCAATCCCAGCAGACTCCTTGTCTCCCAGAGTGGCACAACCACAGCCCTCCCTCTCTGAGGTCACAGCATCACTTAGGCTGTCCTGCTGAAACAACCCTGGAGGGGCCTGGGGGGGAGGTGCCTCCTTTTTCCTTCCTTTTTGAGAGGTGGCACTGTGTGGCTGCTCCAGGAAAGTTGCAAAACCAAAGAGAAGCTCGGTCAGTTCACTGCTTTCCTGCACCATAAAGAGGTGTACAGGGAAGAGGGACCTATGTGTTGCTTTTGAAGGGCTGTGTCTGTATGGAGGGGGGTCTTGCTCACCATTGCATTCCAAACACCCACCTTTCAGCACTGGCAGCAGCCTGATGCCTCAGAAGAAGAACCCTGACAGTCTGGAACTGATCCGCAGCAAAGCTGGACGAGTGTTCGGACGGGTGAGCCTGAGAAAGAAGGAAGTGGGAGGGGAAACTGCTCCTGCCAGGGCTGAAGCATCTTCCTTGTCCCTCTGCATGAAGAGCTGTGCCCAGTCTGGGCTCTGAGCCTGTGCTGGGGGATGTGCCTTGCCCTGTAACTCCCTGCCCTGCCTGTCTCTCTCTGCAGTTGGCTGCTATTCTCATGGTCCTCAAAGGACTCCCCAGCACCTACAACAAGGACCTGCAGGTAAAGCACTTGTTGGTTTTCACACCATCTCTCTGAGCACACACAAGTGTCTTCTGCTCTCTTGAGGAGTCAGTAGAGCTGGCTGCTCAGCCTGTTGGGTTTTTGGGCTCCATCAGGTTGACTTACAGCCATTTCCATCGCTGTTCTAACACAGGAGGACAAGGAGGCCGTCTTTGATGTCGTAGACACCCTGAACGCTGTGCTCCAGGTTGCCACAGGAGTGATTTCCACCCTCCAGGTAAGGCTTCTTCTTCAGATTCTTGCTATTGAACATGGTCACAATGCACATTCTGTAAGACAGGGAACAGAGCTCTAGTTCCAGGATGAAAACTCTTTGGTGTCTCACCCACACTGCTCATTTTGGTCCCCTCTGTCAGCTGCTCAGGGGGTCAGAGCATCCTTTTAGAGCCAGCACTGAATTCCCCTCAGTTTGACCACTAACAAATGAGGAGCTGGTAATAACATCTCCATCTGTCTGTCCTTCTGCAGATCAACAAGGAGAACATGGAGAGGGCACTGAGCCCGGAGATGTTGGCTACTGACCTGGCTCTCTACTTGGTTCGGAAAGGAGTGAGTATCAGAGGGAAACTTGGAGCTGTGACTTCTTTGGATGCAGAGAATTGCTCAGTGAGACAAGGCCCTCTGTTCTGTCCCCTTCTCACTGCAGATGCCCTTCAGACAAGCCCACGTCGCCTCTGGCAAGGCCGTCCACCTTGCCGAGACCAAAGGCACCACCATCAATAATCTCAGCCTGGAGGACCTGAAGAGCATCAGGTTTGTGTCACTGTTATCTTACCTTGATTTCTCTGCACAGACAGGGATCAGACTCCCAGGGAATGAGCCCTTCTCCAAAGTGCCTGGGCCAGGCAGGACCCCAAAATCCTCCTGGCCTGAATATCAAGGCTATTCCTGTTAGGGCTGAAAACACTGAAGGGGGACAACATTGCTTCCATTCTGCTCCAGCGGGGCACAGGCAGCAGCTCTTGGGAGGGACTGGGAGAAACTCATGCCTTGGCCTGCTATCACCAGCCCCCTGAGGAGTTTGGCTCCAAACTCCCTCGATCTCCCCTTGGAGCTGCCTCTTTGGTCTGCCACCAGCATCTCCTGTCAGGCTGTGTAGAAACAAAGCTGCAGGAGGCCTTTCCTCTTGGAAAAAGGCTCTGTCCTCACTCCCGCACCCTCTCTGCAGACACAGAGCACATAGAGCAGCCCCCAGCCCCCCGTGCTGTCCACTGACACCCCTCCCCTCTGCCCCCAGCCCCCTGTTCGGCAGTGACGTGTCCCAGGTGTTCAGCGTGGTCAGCAGCGTGGAGCAGTACACGGCCCTGGGCGGCACCGCCAAGAGCAGCGTGTCCGCCCAGATCGAGCAGCTCCGGGAGCTGCTCAAGAGGCTGAAGGAACAAGCTTAGAGTGTGGGGAGAGAGTTAATAAACACTGGGGTGTCTGTAGTTCATCAGAACTCATCTTGCATCTTTGTTCTTCGGGGCTGGGGTTCCTCAGCCCTGGTGAGGGTTGGTGTGTGGACCTGGCAGAGGAGCTGGCTGTGGGGTGTTGAAGCTCTGGAGGGGTGGGAGTTGCAGAGCAGCAGGGTGTCTGTGTGCTGGGGGAGGCTGGTGTTTGTCCACATGGTGCCTTCACACATCTCAGCCAACCTGATCTTCGTTGTTCCCAGCTCTTTGCTCCCACTCCCAGGCAATAAAAAAATGAAAGAGGCAATAAATAAATGAAAGCCCCTAAGCAATTACACAGTAAAAACAAACAAACAAACAAACAAATTAGGCAATTAATAACTTAAAACCAAGTAGTGAAATGATAAATAAAGTAGGCAATAAATAACTTAAAACCCCTAAGCAACCAAACAACAACTCAGTAAATCAATCAATAAAAGTACGCAACACTTAAACCCCCCTAAGCAACAAAACAATAAATAAATAGATGGATAAGTAAATAAACAAACGAAAGACGCACTCCGCCCGAGGAAATCTCCCAATCCCGGATGCAGCTCAAGGCCTGCAAGTTCCTTCACGGCAGTGAACCGGTGGGACAGCACCAGATCCCATCCCTTGGGGGCGGGACCGGGACAGGGACCGGGATGGGGACCGGGATCGGCCCCGCCCCCGGCCGGGCACTGCCCACAGCCAAGATGGCGGCGGCGGCGCCGGGCGGGAGCGCGGCCGGGCTGTGCCCGCTCCTGCTGCTGCTGCTGCTGCCGCTGCTCCCGGCGGCGCTGCCCGGGATGCTGTCCCCCCGGGACACCCCGTCCCGAGAGCGCAAGGAGCTCGGCGGCCTCTGGAGCTTCCGCGCCGACCTGTCCCCGGGCAGGGACGCCGGGTTCGCGCAGCGCTGGTACCGGCAGCCGCTCCGGCAGGTACCGGGGACGGGGGGGATGGGGGGCTCCATCCCGGGGCTCGGGGTGCGGGACCCCTCCAAACCAGGCTTCATCCCGCCCCGAGAGCGCCGTTTCCCCCCTTTCCTTCCTTTCTCCCTTCCTTCCCCCCTTCCTTCCCCGCCGGGCTTGCGGAGCCGCTGCCCTTCGCCCCCCGCCCTGCCCTCGGTTAGGGCCGTGCAGAGGTTATTCCTAAGGCAGGTCCTAATTAGCAGCAGCTTCTGGTGATCCTTCTGATGATCCCGCGGCTGCTCTGAGGGCAGGAACCGTTTGAATGAACTACAGCCACCTTCAGCTGCCCTGAGCTGCAGGAGCCAGGCTGGCCTCGCACAGCCCCTCAGCAGCTCAGGATAAACAGCAACGTGCCTGGAAAAGGCACTGGAATTATTTATTTCGAAGTTGCAGAGTGCTGATAAGCAAAGTTTTAGTGTAACTGAAATCTGTTAGGAAATTAAGACCATTACCTAAAAGAAAGAAGTTACGTATTCTACGCATAAAGTGTATAAGTTTTTCATAATCCTTATTTTTAGTCCTTTGGCTAAATTTTTGGTGAAATTGTGGAAGGGGAGAAGAGCTGAAAGACGCTGTGCTGCTGGAAGTTACTGCAAAAAGTGCCAGCCAGTAGAGAGGAATCCTGAACTATTCCCCCACAAAGGGAGGCTTAGCCATGTGCACTTAACCTGCTTTAAACATCAGAGGATCTCCCAGAAGGAGACACATGTTCTGGCCATCCCAGACAAAGGATGTCCTGCATCAAATACTAGAAAATCTGCTTCACTATCCAAGGATTTTCCCACTGGGATTTTCCAGTGTCTGATAAAGCCACTGAGTTCTCTGCAGTGCTGGTGCTGAGTCAGCCATGCACATGATGCTCACCCTGGGCAACTGGACCTTCCTTGTTCCCCTCTCCTTGGAAAGGCTTCCTGAGGAAAGGGGAAGCTGCTGCAGCCCTTGTTTGTGCAACATCACGAGCTCAGCAGGTGCTAAAAATGAGCAGCTCTGTTTGGCGACAGCACCTCGATGTTCAGTGTGTTGTGACACTGCCACCCTCCTAACCCTTATCTTAAAATAAGCAAGTGAAGTGATTCAGTTGTATCCCCAAGGAATCTCTGTTGCTTTCAGGGGCTGAGAAAGGCTGAACTCATTCCAATCAGTCTCCACAAACCTTCCCTGAGGAATCTGTCCCAAAATATCCATTGGTCTTGCCACCCTTTTACTACAGCTCTTAGCCTGCCAAGCAGCACCCCAACAACCCCTGCACTGCTCACCCAACAGCTGGAGCTGTGCAGGAAAAAATACAGGCTGTGGGAAGCCCTGGGCTAAACCAACAACCTGGGTTGGTTTTTTTCCTCCCTCACCTCTCTGATTCCATGACACCAGAGCCATTAATGAAAGAATTTCATTGTGCATCAGGAAGGGAAAAGATATGAGCAGCTGTTTCCTGCAGGAAAGGGCACATTCCCGTGCCTGCTACTAATCAGGACTTGTGCAGGCCCTGTGACAGACCACACCACTTTCTAAACAGGTTTTCCCAAGTTATTTCCCCCTTGGCAAAGGGATTGTAAGGGGACACCTTCAGCAGTGACATTTCTCTTTTTAAATGATCTGTTCCTTCCCTTTCCATGAAATTCCCGGCAGACTGGCCCTGTGATTGACATGCCAGTGCCCGCCAGCTTCAACGACATCACCCAGGACCCCAGCCTGGAGAACTACATCGGCTGGGTGTGGTATGAGAAGGAGGTGCTGCTCCCTGCCCGCTGGCTGCAGGACTCCCCCAGCACCAGGGTGGTGCTGCGTTTTGGGAGTGCCCATTACTACTCCATCGTGGTAAGTGAGATTGTCCATGTGCTTCCAAAATTGTGCTTGCACTATAATTGGGCTCGTGGCTTGCTCAGCAAAGACATCTCTGCCCAGATGTCTTGTATCCTTTTGCTAGATTTTGTATCCCTTTGCTGTTTTCTTCACTCCTGCCTGATTTTCCCCAGCCAAGAACTTGGCCCTGATTTCCAGTTTCTCTTTGATGCTCCAATATCAGGACTAGTTCCTAAATCTTTCCTCACTACTGTGTCTCTCAGTGACATTTGTAGGTAAACCAGACCTACCTCCTGGCAAAGGAAGGGCTTCTGGATTGATCCTTTGAGGATCAAGAGCCCAGAAAAAGGTTCAGTGTTGCTGGGCTCCTTCCCTTCTCTGAGCTTTGCTTGCCACAAAACCCCCAATAACTCCATTTTTTGGGGTGTCTTCTCTTGCAGTGGGTCAACGGGGTGCAAGTGGTGGAGCATGAAGGGGGACACCTCCCTTTTGAAGCTGATATCAGCAGCGTTGTCCAGGGCAGCCCAGGGACCCTCTGCCGCATCACTGTCGCGGTCAACAACACCCTGACACCCCACACTCTGCCCCCGGGGTCCATCCAGTACATGACTGACAAAACGAGGTGAGTTGCCAAGGTGCTGCACTGCTGGGCTAATCCTAGGGATGGGGGAGTGGGAATTTATTCAGTTGCTGGTGCATGAAACCCTCCAAGCAACTCACAAAAGCATATTTATGCTGAAATTCGGCAGTCGAGCAGGGAGGAGTTTAAGCTTTGGTGCTACAAGAAATCAGCACTGAGTGATTGCATCTCTTTTATACACAGGGAGCTGAGATTAAGTGACTTGTCAAGCTGAATCAATGGCAGGTTTGAGAAGCTTGAATTCAGCTGCAAACTGAAGGATCAAACTCTTTGGGCTCCAGATGTTTGTTAGCTGGCAGAATCCTTTAGTGTAGCAGCAGCACTGAAAGACAGATCCACTCTGTTGTAAAGACTATTTTACCAGCAAGCAGCTGTAATTGCTTGACTGTTTTGCATTGCCAGCATCCATATGCTGCCTTCAGTTCTTGTGCAATGAAGCATAATGTAGCCACTTCTCCTTGTCTTGCTCACTCAGGTATCCCAAGAACTATTTCGTGCAGAACATCAGGTTTGATTTCTTTAATTACGCTGGAATCCATCGCCCGGTTGTGCTTTACACCACTCCTTCTGCCTACATAGATGACATTACTGTGACAACTACTTCATCAGAGCATGTTGGTAGGTCCAGAACAATTACAGCAGCTACCTCAGACTCCAAATGGAGATGACAAGGGCAGCAGAGAAAATATCCTGCAAAGGCCTGACTGAATTTGTTTGCTCGTGGCTTTCTCTTGAAGCTGAGCTGGCCTATTGCACAGCTCAGCAGCTGCAGGAATGTGGTGAAGCGTTCAGAAACAGTAACAAACCCAAGAAGTTGTTGCAAAAGACTAGTTTTGTTAAAGTCCAGGCATGATCAGGTGTTTCTCAAAGTAGAATTTCTCAGGAGGAGCAGCCTTCCTGCCACTTAGAGCAGGATTATCTCCAAGTGAGAGTTGTGTGGTACACAACAAATCTTGCTGGAAAATTCTGGACTACAAGACTGACAGATCCTGCTTCTTACACTCATGCCACTGTTGTTGTTCTACATCTCCCTCATTTTTAATGCTGTTGTATGTGGAAACCCCCCAACATGTGATACAAGTATTTTCCCTGCTGTGTCAGTCTCTGATGGTCTTTTGTTTCCTTTGAGCCAGCAGTGGTGCAGTACGAGGTGTCAGTTGTTGGCAGCACAGCCTATTCCTTGTCCCTGAGTTTACGTGACCAGGAGGGGAAAGTGGTTGCTACGGGAGATGGGCCAGAGGGAGAGCTCAAAGTCCTGAACCCAAATCTTTGGTGGCCTTACCTGATGCACGAGAACCCTGGATACCTCTACTCCTTAGAGGTAAAGTGGCATTTCTTCCTCTCTGTGTGTTCTCTCTGGTTAATTTGGTTAAGGAACTGCCATGTGGCCCATCTCCTCTTCTCTGGTGGGTCCTGTTCGTGTGACATTGCTAATTAGGCAGTAATCAAATCAAGCCTTGGCAGCTCCCTGGGTGCTGAACTGAAAGGTCTGGCAGTGAGAAGGGCATGGCTGGAGTGCACACTTGTGCTCTGAGATGCTTCCCCTTCACCTTCAGGGCCCAGTCCATCCCATTTGAGATCATACAGGGGGGGAGATGCCCTGCAAGTTGAGAGCAGAGTCCCTGAGGAGCAGGCTGCCAACCTCAGGCTTTGCCATGCACTCAGCTTTCTTCCCACTCTGCAAGACAACAGTCCACCTTTAATACAAGGACTCTCTGTGAGTTGAGGATCAGTAGTGATGTTTTGGTGCAGAAATCAGGGCAGATGAGCTGCTGTGAGTCTCCAGGGTCTCAGGTTTGTATCTCCTGTGAGCAGGTGGCATGTCAGTCACTGCCTGGTGCAGGGCAGAGAAGGGGTCCTACTGTGTTGCCTGGGAGGGGATGAAATGGGCCAGACAAGGATGGGGAAAAGACACTGCAGCTCTTGGGGTGAGCAAGCCCCACAAGGGTAATCCAGGGGCTCATTCTTCATCCTTTAACCTCCCCAGCTTGGATTTCTATTTTCTGTTTAGTCAGACCTTGCTCCTACCCCGAGGACGAGAGATGAAGCAGCAGTGAGGGGCAGGCTGTGTGCCGAGGCAGGGCTGGGAAGTGGACGGGAGGTCAAAATAGCCCTGACAGACCGAGGGGAGGGAGCACAGGGTGTCCCTGCGAACCCCAGCACATCCCTTACCTTCCTCCTTGGCCATCCAGGTGAAAATGCAGGCGCAGGTGGACGGGGCGTTGCTGGAGGACGTGTACACGCTCCCGGTCGGCATCCGCACCGTCCACGTCACCAGCACCCAGTTCCTCATCAACGGCAGGCCCTTCTACTTCCACGGCGTCAACAAGCACGAGGATGCTGATGTGAGTGTGAGCACCCACGGGCCCCTCACCTCACCTGCCTGCCTCCCCTCCTCTCCACGGGGCTGTTTCCTCACACCCAGGCTGGGAGCTGCCAGGGGTTGAATGTTTACCGGCACTAAAGGGACACCGTGCCCAGCCCTGCCACAGTCCTGACGTCCCTCAGGATGGATTGGATGGGGCTTGGAGTAACCTTGTCTAGTGGGAGGTGTCCCTGCCCATGGCAGGGGAGTGGAACTGGATGGTCTTTAAGGTTCCTTCCTACCCAAACCCCTCTGACTGTGATAGCTGCTCTTGGATTCCCTGCCCCTGGCAGTGGCGGAGGTGGATCCAGCTGGAAAACTGTGGTGCTTGTCTAACACATGGGAAGAAGCCCCAGACCAGCAGTGGGATAGGGGGTGATCTCTCTCTCTCTCTCTCTCTCCCCAGATCCGTGGGAAAGGCCTTGACTGGGCCCTGATTATGAAGGACTTCAACCTGCTGCGCTGGCTGGGGGCGAACTCGTTCCGCACCAGCCACTACCCCTACGCCGAGGAGATCATGGACCTGTGCGACGCCTACGGCATCGTGGTCATCGACGAGTGCCCGGGGGTGGGCATCAAACTGCCGTAAGGAACCGCTCAGCACACCCTGCCCTTGCTCCTCTGTTCCTCTCTGTGCCGCCTCAAAGCTGTCCCCTCGTGTTGTCCCGATAACAGGAGTACTTTGCTCTATTTAGAAATAGCCCCGTTGCGCCACTTGTGCCTGGAGGGGTTGGGCAACCCGAGGGCATTTTGCCACATGACCCAGTTAACGAGCCCAAACCACGGCCCTGAACTGTGCAGGGAGCTTTGGGGAAGTGGGGCAGGAGCCACACTCAGTATCAAGACTCAGCAGGGCTCATGGACCCCGCTTTTCACAGGGAAAAGCAAAGGGGGATGGATTTTACACCCTCACCTCACTGGGTCTCACCTCTTGTCTTCCAGCGAGAGCTTTGGGAACGAGTCCTTGAATCACCACCTGGCTGTGATGGAGGAGCTGATCCGCAGGGATAAGAACAGGCCCTCAGTTGTGATGTGGTCAGTGGCCAACGAGCCAGCCTCGGAGCTGCCCCCAGCAGGCTTCTACTTTAAGTAAGTGCATCTCCTTGTACAGAGCTGAGGCTTGAATGTTGGCAGATGATGCATCTTCTTCCTTTGGGATGGCACAGAGAAGCAGTAAAGAGAGGGCAGGCATTTTTTGGGAACCCTGAAACCGTACCTGCAGATGCAAACTGAAAGTGTAACTGCTGCACGTATGGAACTGATGCTCAACTGTCTCAGTTTGTTGGTTTTGAACTGGTAAGGTTCTGCAAAATTACCAGAAATCCATGTGGTCTGAGCATCTCCTCTTGAGCTAAGGATAAAGCAAAATCAGACCTGATGGCAACAGAATATTCCTTACTACCACTGGAAGTGCTAAATTCTTTGAGAATTACAGCAAAGCTGTAAAATAACTGGCCTTTCATTCTGAAGACAAAGTTCTTCAGTTAGTGGCAGTTACTTGTTCTGCAGGAGATTGTGACACCCCACTTCAGAGCCACTGCTTCAAGTCCCTACAGACCCCTTGGTTTTATTTTTAAAGAGATTTAAGCTTTGGATAGCCAAGAGGCAGCTCTGCAGTGGGGTAGCAGACTGTCCCTAGTAGCTGTAGGTGCATTAAGAGGTAACTGTGAAGTTTAATTCATCAGAGTGATCCACCACCCTCCTGCCATGTTGGGGTTGCAGCAGGGCTTGACCCTCCCCTTCTGTCTCATCTCCCTCAGCTCAGGGTTTCCTCAAAAGCAGCCAATCTGTGCCTGCTCTGGGGCAGGGATAGGGCCTTGTGCTTCTGCAGGAACACATCCCAGGAGTTGTTCCCAAATTTCCCACTATCCTTTTTACAGTTTTGTCCTCAAACTCTCCAACCCCTAAGCTGCTGGCACCAACAGACAAATTAAGGTGCCTGTGCTTGGTGTGCTTCCACTCTGCTCTTCTTCAGGTGGGACAGCAACCCATTTGTGACAGATAATCTCTTTATTTAATTAAAAATACCGGCTGCTAAATCAAAAACCAGCTTGAGGGAGGGGGGGTGTGGAAGGACAGAGAGCCTGGGGAAATGGGGCTGTGCTTCTCCATGCTGTTGTTGAACTCTGTTTTACTGTTTGCAAACAGGACAGTGATAGCTTACACCAAAGCTCTCGATCCCACCAGACCAGTAACCTTTGTGACAGATGCTAATTACGCCCTTGATCATGGTGTAAGTTTGTTTTATTTTCTAGCCTTTTTTTTTTTTTTTTAAATTTCATACATTAAATTTCTTCTTCTTGACCCATGTTTTACAGTCCTTTCCCCCCACCTCCCTAAATTTACTGGGGATATTTAACAGGGAAAGGCAAAAGAAAACTTTTTGTTTCTAGGACAAAGCACCTTGTCCTGTAGTTGTAGTCCAGCTGAAAAAAAAAAGTATCTGTAAGAGAGAACAGTTCTTTGTGTGCAGGATTATACCCCTGGATTCCATTAATATTGTCATGCTTTGCTGTTCCATTGATTGTGTTTACAAATGCTCAGGATTTTCACTTGCAATTAAGCCAAAGCTTAAACCTCTTTAAAACACTAACAACCCTCGTGGAAGTCTAAAGGAAGGAAGCTTTGCTTTAATTCCTGCTTTAAACTGCTCTAGATCTTTGGCAGATGTCTATTTGTGTTGAATAATCTAAAAAGCTCCTCCAGCTTCATAATTAAAGCCCTAGAGCTGGATAAATAGCCAAGGGGTATTTTTTTTTTTTATGTCTTTGCCTTTGGCCACAGCGTGAACCAAGGAATTTAAACACATACATTTGTTTCCAGGGTAGTTCCTGTGTAACTTTTAATTTTTCAATTTATAATGCTTGTCACTACTGTACAACAAACACCAGGAGCAGGTGAGTTTGGAGGTACCTGGTACCACCACATGGCTGTGCTGCAGGTTACACTTTGTGTTTCTTCCAAGCTGTCCTACAGTTACCAATCTGTAACTCCAAGGTTTGTTCCTCCCCACCCCAGGAAAAAAAAACAAACAACACCTGATGGCCTCAAAAAAACCCTCAAACCTGATGGTTTTGAAGGAGCCCAGCAGGAATCTGCTCTTGGATACTGCTGTTGAATCAGACACTTGCACACCACCTCCAGTATCCCATCCCTGTGAGATGCTCTGACCACCCTGAGCGCAGGAAAACAAAGCCAAAGAACAGATCTCGTACACTGATGTGATATTAGAACTTTTTTTTTTTTTTATTACAAAACATGTTAAGAGAACATTGAACAAGTTACATACAACATCACTTTGTCTTTAGTGGGCTTTTGTGCCCCTTTTTTCATACTGTCCATGTGGTAGAAATGGCATAGAACTTGCAGAATGCTCAGTCTTAGTATTGCACCATCGATGCACAAATTTAGCTGCTTGTCAAAATATTTGACCACTAACTTGGTAATCACAGTCCAATACTCAAAAAGTACATCTAAATGTACCTGCAAGCCACAGACATCTTGGAAACAAAAGCTTCTGACAAACCTGAGATGAAATGGGCTGATCTTGTCTAACTCCTTGCTGTGACTTCCTAAATCTGTAACAAAAATGCCAAATTATTATGCTATCAAGCTTATTAAATTTATCCTGTTGGTTTGGGTTTTTTTTCTGAGAAAGATATGTTGGGAGGTCCTGAGTGATGGGGAAAAAGACTTCATTCTACATGTAATAAACCTGGATTCCATTAAAGGAACCCAAAGGAGGATTTAGCTTTACGAGAGAAGGTTGTCTACATTGAGCTCTGGGACAAAACACTCTCACCTTGGTTTTTTTTGTAGGCTCCCTATGTGGATGTGATTTGTGTAAATAGCTACTTCTCCTGGTACCACGACCCAGGCCACCTGGAAGTGATTCCACTACAGCTCACAGCACAGTTTGAGAACTGGTATAAAACCTACCAAAAGCCCATTATCCAGAGCGAATACGGAGCAGATTCAGTTCCTGGACTCCACAGTGTAAGTGTTGCAGATGTCCCAGATGGAAATAGCTCTGCTGCTCTGACAGGGCAGCACAATTTAACTGGCAGGGATGGGCCCCGAGCCTGCCTTTGTTTTGAGATGCATTGGCTGTGAGTGCCTGGAAAGATTCCAGGATTGTAATCCTGCTCCACCAAAATCAGTGAGCTTTGCCACTGGCAAAGGTTGGAGCCTACCTAGGGAGGAGTTCCCAGCTCTGACTGAGGGCACTGAGCACTCTGAAACCTGGGCTTTGGCAGCTGTAGAAAATGCTGAATTGGAAGGTGCAGCACTGGAGGGTGATGTCATGGTGCTGTCACACGCAGAAGGGGGTGGCACTGCTGTCCCTGCCATGACAAAGACCACCACAGCCTTTCCCTGGAATTCTCTCTGTAGGTTAAGTGTGTGGCCCCTTGGCACTGTCAGTAGTTGCCAGCTGTCACTCACAGCCATTGTTAAAGCAGCAGCAATGAAAGGACAAACCAACCACGAAGTTTGTCTTCAGGAAGCAGGTCCCCAGTAATGGGAAGTGCCTTTGCTGGGATAATCTGTCACCTGCACTCAAGGCCACCTCTTTTCCCTGGCTGCAGGATCCCCCTCTCATGTTCAGTGAGGAGTACCAGAAGGCCATGCTAAAGGAGTACCACTCTGTTTTTGACAAGAAGAGGAAGGAGTATGTGATTGGGGAGCTCATCTGGAACTTTGCTGACTTCATGACTAATCAAGGTAAGCTTCTCTTTGTGCTCCAAACAGCTCTCCGTCCTCCCTGCAAGTTTAAAGTGGTTTATGCCATACAAACAATATTGGGCTGCAGGGCAGGACAAAGAGCCCTCTGTTTACCAAGCCAGAGCACTGCTGGTTCCTGTGACAAAATCCAGCATGACCAGAGCCAAGAGGGAAGGTCCTGTCTGTAATTAATGCAGCCTCTCTCCAGCCTGAGCTCCTGCACATCCCACCTGCAGGGATGGTCCCCAGAACATTGACACACTGCACTAGGGCAGAGCAAGGGAAGCTCGTGAGCAGACCCAGATTGCTCCTTTTTCTCGGCCACCCTCAATTCAGAGCTCATTCTGCTGTCAGGATGTGTCTCACTTCCTATTTCATCTACAGCTGCCCTTAGCAACAGAGCACCCTAAATAATGCATCATTAACTTGGTAGAGGTTTAGCAACAGAGGAGCAGATGCCACTCTGGCAGACAACTGTCTATCATGACACTCCATCCACCATTAATAAATGATAAGTGCAGTCACAAAGTACTGGGCATTCCTTAATCTACAGTGCAGTCACAAAGAAATTAAACAATTACAGCTCAGGGGACCTGGTAAGGAACCACTTCTGCTTGTGCCACCTGCAGTGAGCTCAGGGGTGAACAGTCAGTGTTGACTGCAGGCAGAGAAAACCCCTAAGAATAATCCAGAGAGCACCAATACAGGCAGTAGGAAGTTCAGTCAGTGCAGTGCAGGGGTCAGAAAAGTAGTATCAGCTTCAAACAGGAGGATGGAGAAAATGTAGACAAGTTCACATACACAGATGCAGTTCCAGTGTCTCTCTGTGCTGCAATCCTCTTTTCTGCTTTCCTGTGAGAACTAAAATAGGCTAAAAGGACAGACACCACTAAAGGACAATACAGTCAAACAGTCATCAACATTTTCCAACCATCGAATTTCAAGGTGGAACCAGTGGCAGGAATATCTACTGTAAATACAATACTGCACAAATTAATGGGCACACCCAAATTAAGTGCCATCGACTTACCAGCTGTAAATACACCGAATTGCAGCTGTATTGCTCTGTGACATCAATGAATTGTGCCAAGGTGGCACAAGTTACATCAACCAAGTTCCCTGTTGTACCTTGACTGTGTGGAGAGGAAAGTGCATAGGTCTCTTCCTCCTAACCAGATTTAGTGCCTACACTGCAACAGTTCAAGTAGGGCATGTAAGAGCAT
Organism: Pyrocephalus nanus; assembly: GCA_038380795.1. Taxonomy (NCBI): domain Eukaryota; kingdom Metazoa; phylum Chordata; class Aves; order Passeriformes; family Tyrannidae; genus Pyrocephalus; species Pyrocephalus nanus. Next base: position 5,570,274 of record CM076281.1, read on the forward strand.
GTTTGTATACTTGCTGTATTTTATAACCCCTACAGGGACCACACGTGTTTTGGGGAACAAGAAAGGAATCTTCACCCGCCAGCGACAGCCCAAAGCAGCTGCATTTGTTCTTAGAGAGAGATACTGGAAGATTGCAAATGAATCAAGCTGTCTTCCTCCTGTAATAACATCACATTCCCTCTTTTTAAAATGAAATCAAAGGGTTTTATGCTGAACTTGTTAGTAAATTTCTGTTTAAATAACTTGTGTGCCTGACTCAAGTCTTGCAAGTCTAATGCGATTTCTTAACCACCTGAAGTAGTTACTGTGATGTGAAGCAGATCAGAAACACTGGTTTCCTCTGCTTAGCCATGTCTGGAGGCTTCCTCTTTCCAGAGAGTGAAACAAATATTCAGAGTTTCAAGGAGCTGAAGTTAGAGATCCTGACTGAGGTATCTGTTTATGGCAAAAAAAAAAAAAAATCCAACACAAATATTAAAAGACACAAATCAATGCTGTAGACTTAAAAAAAAAAATATCTAAGTTACTCTAAATGAACATCACATCCCCCTAATGCAAATGAGGTTTTCCAGTTATACTCCCCTAACAGTTACACTACTCAGATCACAGCAAATTGTCCACAGAGGAGCAGAGTTTATGCAGCTTCTCCTGCCTGACAGGATGTGTGTGTGAGAACTCCTGAGCATTCACAGCATTCAGGAAGGGCAAGAACCACTGTGAGGACACCCAACATACTCCCAACACAGTATGGAATTCATACTACAGCAGCAAGGTGGGATATGTTAGACAGGCAGGTACTACATCCACTGAACTTTAATAAAACTATTGATTTTACTCACAGTACCAAAACTGCCATTGTTTGATGCAGTTTTACCTTCCAGCATGGAAGGGCTTCCTTCACTTTAAACTGTCACCATGGACTGCAGTAACAGCAGTAGAAGAGGGCAAGTTTGTTCTAAACCTTCCTGGTAGTGGCCTGAAGCAGTCTGGGGTAGGGCCACGTGTAAATTAATGTGCTGCTCTAGACAGCACAATGGTGTAATAACCTCCCTTCTGGGCTGCACACCAGTCTCAGGGGACTCTGAAGGCCTGGCTTTAGACTGTCATAGATCACAGCAACACTCACAGAAGAGCTCAGAACACTTAATCTGCAACCATCTTACAGCAACATCCCAGGGTTGTCCCAAGAGCAGCATCACAGGGAGCAAAACGACAAAACTGGAGGCTGCCCAGTGCATTTGGGAAATTGGTACAATTAGGTAGTTTTAATGATTCACACATTCTGTGTGAAACTGTTGCTGTGACTCCCTTTTTTAACCCTTTTGGTCGCTCAGGAAAGCGACCAAAATCTGACATTATAAAGAAAATATTTGCTCTTATGTTTTGTGTTGGCCAAATTCTGTCTTCCTTTAGAGGTGGTACCTTAGGAATCAGCCCCACCTTCCACCTTGCCCCACGCAGAATGAGGGCACAGATGTTTGCTGCAGACTTCAGAACAATTAGGAAGATTTCAAGGGAAAAGAAACAACATACTATCAACATCCCTCACACCATGTTAGGTCTAGATCTTCTATTTAACTAAACCCCCAGAATATAAAAGTCTGTGCACAGTAAAAAGACACTTGTCCAAACGTACCATGGTAGAAGCAGTTACTATATTTAACCCCACTACCAGTGTTTGAAAGTCACTTCAACTTCTCCATCTCCAGACATCATTATTTAAAAATGATTCCCCATTTCACCAGACAGGACATACCAAAATACAGAGAAGGATCTGACACTGTTCACTCATTACAAACCAGGGCTCAGATCCCTGTGGTGACACCGGGCTTGCAGCTGCAGAAGAGGAAGTTTTCATTCATTCCAACACAACAGAGTTTAATATCCATATGTATGAAAAGCACACATTTGAGCTCAGTTCCTGCTTGTTCTGAGCAGCTCAGTGCAATCACAAACCCAAGCTGCCCTACCCAACCCTTCCCAGCAGCTCCCTCAGCCCCCCCAAATCCAGGAATACACGCACTGCATTTCCCAGGTTCTTGGTGATCTTGGGGGAGGGAATTCAAGCAGATCCACAGAACCAATAAAGCAGGAAGTGATAAAGATCACACACTGAACGTTGGGGTTGTTTGTTTTTTTTTTGAACGTTGCTTAAAGAACTGTAAACAATTAAAGCCTCAAGTCAACGCTGCTCAGCCTTTACACACCCAGTGCACACAACGTGATGAAGCTGCAGGAATTCTACAAACTGGGATCTGTGGGGAATCAAGTGCTTTAAACTACTGCTAACACACACCATGTCTTTGAAAAAAAAACAACCCACAACTTAGTACATTTCTAGAAACAGAATTACAGTACTGACGTTAAAAACAGTTTCTAAGGCTCAGACTGAGTCCAAAAAGGCCTCTGATTGGGTTCATTCAAGCTCTCATGTTTGGACTGCATGAATGCAGCACAAGAATGATTGCAGCAAGACATCCACAGGTAATTTCTACATTTATTATTTTTCTTTTTATACCAAAAAAGTTATGTGCAACAAATAGAATTCATACATATTTACATTGTTTTTTTTACCTGTTAGCAAAATTGTATCCTATACCTCCCGTAGAGAATCTCTCAGCCTGCATTGATGAAAGGAACATCTGCCCAATGACTCCATTTCCATGGGTGTTTAATTTGGAGTTTAAAGCACTAGGAATAAATAGTGGATGGAACATACTATACAGAACAAACACCTAATATTTAGGCCATGCTTAATACACTTTTATGGTAACAGAATACTTCATCTTTTCTGGACCAGTTTTGTCTAGTTCACCTTTAAAACAACATTGGCAGAACCAAAGCCATTCAATCTCTGACTTCAGCCCATATAAATTAGGAGCATCAAGTGCTGCCTGAAGCACCTCACCAACCTCCTGGAACAATTGAGAGACTCTGTACAGCAGCAGACAAACACTACAGAATGCAGAAACCTCCTCACAAGAGATCTGTTGTCACTTCAGACATCAAAGGTGGTCGGGAATGTTTCATTGGCCTCAGCATCGTGAACACTTCACAGTGAGAAACTTCCAAGAACACTCATTTCCAAAACGAGACTCGAATGCTTTGTCGGCCTTTAAGAGTAGCAAAGTACCTTACAGTAAAAGGATTTCAGGAATGTTTAATTCCTAAGCAGGTTTTGGGATGAGGTTCTTTTGCCTTTCCAATCCACCCCTCGCCGAGGAACTTCCAAATGAGAATATTTGGTGACTCTGAGAGCCAAAGAGGGAGGGGGAGGAAGGACCCAAATTCAGAACTACTGTGTGGATATTGTGAATTTTTTCCCCTCTGTTCTCATGGGTGTTGAAACCACAATGAGGATCTGTGTAACATCCCCCTGTCCCTTGCCAGCCCAGGTATTATTTTACCTGTGTTTTCCTGTATCCTCAAGATTTCTCAGAATTTGCCTTTTGGAAGGGTGAAATCAAAATCAATCACACACTTCCCACCACGTTTGTTTTGGCTGGGGCAGGCAGGGGGCACTCCTCTGATTTCCATCACATCACCACCTGAGCCATTTTACTGGAAGAAAGATGCTGTTTCTATCATTGTGAGCAACAAGGAGAGCCAAAGAACTGGAAGCAAAAAGGTCCAAATTTCTACTGCTAAGATTATTCTGCCCTTTATTCAGGCCAACTGCATTTCTGAAGCACGAGAGAGAAATAGGAGAGTCAGGGCCGTTTCTAGCAAATCACTTCCAGTAAAAAGTAACTGCAAGAAAAGCACACAAGACAAAAGAGTTCACAATTAAGGATCAGATTTGCAAGTCTGTGCACAAAGTGTAGCTGCAAGTTCTTCCAGAGACCAAACTCCAGTTCCATTTGATCCCTGTGTGCACACAAACAAGGACTGCAGACACAACTGCTGGAAATCTGGCCCTAAACATTTTTACTAAACAAACTGAATTAACAGACTATGCCCACACAAACAAGCACAAGACACAGTGAAGTTAAGTCAACACCAATACTTTCAGCTGATGGGGCTTTTTTTTTTTTTCCTCCTTTTTTTCCCCAGAAATTGGACCAAGTACTCATTGATCATACTTGTCTCCATGGCTGCTTGTTCTGAGATATGAGCACTGCCACTGACCATTTCAGGCAGCACGTGTTCACCTCTTCCTTGGATGAAAAAAAACAAAGATGCCTTAGTGTAGATCACAGGAATGCATCAAAATAAATCTATACCACATATTTAAACAGTGATAATGCCTCAAGGCTTGTGAGAGAACAAAGCCAAGCCTTGAGGGACCAGTTTAACATCATTCATTCCCCTCATATCAAAGTTCAAGGCATTTGAGAGACAGAACTAAACATCAAGACAAGCTTTAACTATACTCTGGTCAATACAAAACGTATTTAATGAATTGTTGTCTAAAACTGTCAGACAAGAGGGACAAGTAATTTAGTGTTACATGCAACAGATGTTACTCATACCACAGAACTCTATACATAAAAGCAGTTTCCACCTACATCCTTGATACAAACCAGAAAATGACTTCAGTAGTAATTTAAATACTATTTTGTGGATTCAACCTCAAAATTCTCTTTGCCCTATGGAAACACTGCATGTTTCACAGTCAAGTTTATCCTCAGCAACTTAGTGTTTATAATCCACTTATCCATACAACAGAAGGGTCTCTCTGACATTCAATGTTTGAGGAAAAAAAAAATCCAAAAAGTAGTTAAATTATTTCTTTAAATAAATGGTATACAGTTGGAATTCTTCATGTTTAGAAGCTGACAAGGGCAAAAAGCAGCACAGCACCAATTACAGAAAGTAACTGAACCTACACATTTTGGTGTCACAGAGTCCAAAACACAAATACTTTACTCTTCCAAATCACCATCAACCTTTTTTAATTAAACTGAAACAACATTGCTACCACTTCTCAGTCTAAAAACTAAACCATCTCTCATAACACTCCTCTATCCCCAGCAAATTTGCTGGGAATTTTGTTTGTTTGTTTGTTCATTTTTAAAGCAAGGACACTTCTGCCTGCCAAGTTCAACGCAAAGTATTTGGTTTAAGATTTTAAGACAGAAGGCACTTTTAACATTCAGCCTTAGAATACTGAGTGCAGAAACAACATGTACAATTTTGTTCCTTAGTTTAAATCCACAGTTTAATATTCCCCCCCCTCCCCAATTAGTTATTAGAAAGAGCAATGATAGCACTATATCACATTTCATTTTCAGGAGCACATTTACTTACTTACTTATCCCATTAAACAGCTTGCCCTTCCAAGGGATCTTGTGTGTGTGTGTGTCAGGCCTAAAGTTCATTTCCCAATATAGCACAAACCAAGGATCCTGACGAAGATCAATTAAGTAACTGCTTTTTTCAGTGCACGACTTGGTTATCCCGCTCAGTCAGTGGTTTCCACTGCAATTGCAATCCTATACTGCAGCATTCATAGAACATCAAACATTAGTAACACTGGCTGGCTGACCACAGCTTCAAAATGAAACAGCTCTGCGTGGAAACTGAGTCCTTCCAGAGAACACTTTGATACACCAACCCCCAACCTGCACAGAATATCCTGGTGGTGGCTTTCCATCGACCACACGAAGCTATTTTCACTCGGTACAGAATTAATGAGGTTGTGGTTTAATGAACACACTTCAGGTTTTCAGCTTTAATTCCATTTTCGGTACTGGAGACAAAAAAAGAAAGAAAGAAGGGAAAAAAAAAAAAATGGAACCAACCCCAAGTGTCATTCTTGGGACAGCACGAGCAGTGAGTGCAGCAACTCTGTGTTCTCTTTAGAGGTCACTTCTTCCATCGTGTCAGTCGACTCTGAGCTGAACCCTCTGACAGCTCCTAACAAAACCCATTTGGACAGTGAGTTCTCCAGGGATGAAACCAATAGTTCTAATTTTATTTACAGTGTTAAGTCCTAGTCAAATCTAAGTCCATCAGCTAAAAAAAAAAAAAAAAAAAAAAAAAAAAAAAAAAAGTAATACACATACTGTAAACATGGCAACATTAAATATGGTGATGCTAGTCTAGAATATTTAATGTCATGATCACATCTTGTTATACCTGAATTTATATACAGGATATTTTATAGCAAGTGTTACCCACTTCACAAGTGGAGGGGGACGAGAGAGTCTAGGTTTTGCTGTGGCTAAAACTCCTTCAAAGTAAAGTTAAAGCTTGTCTTTGATTGTATTAGAGCTTTCTTTCACAACCACATTTAAACTGAAGATTAGCACAGAAAAATTACCGGGGGGGCCCCTTCAAATTTATAATTAAAAATTCAGTTATGATTCTCGGGGAAAGTGTCTGATATGGAGAATAAAAAATTACTGCAAAATAAACTTAATGGAAGTTGGGTCTTCAGACTGTCAGTCAAGAGTTCAAACAGGGGCTATTCCTGTTTGGGTTGGAGTTGCCGTTTCCAGGCCTCGTTCAAATAAACTAGTCGTTTGTAGTTGATGATAAAGAGAATGAAGTTCAGCAAATATGTGATGACGCAGACAATGCAAAATTCCTTCAGCACGAAGTACAGAATGTATGCCAAGTACAATGACCCTACTACAGACACTATGGAGGATGTCATGAGGATTAGAGCTGCTACTGCACTTGCTGTCATACCTGCAACAAGAGAGAGAGAGTTACTAGGGCTGCTCTCGGGCCCCTCCACACACAGCACAAAGCCCGAGCACTGACTCACACTGAGGGCTCCTCAGCAAGTCTGTCTTATAGGAAAGTCTGGCTCAAACACCACCAGTTCATGACAAATCACCCTTTGGAGGGGAGCAGCTAAGTTCTGCCTGACAGTCCTGTGGTAAGGAGTATGTTTATATCAACCATCCTCTGTATTCCTGAGTTATGGGAAAGTTACAGGTTGATCAAGTTATTTCCATCAAAATTAACAGCTTTATCACAAACCACATGGTTACCAATATGTATACATTTCATGCACTTTTTTGCCTATTACTCCTGCAAAACTTGTAAATCCCATTTTTATTGCCTCTCTTTTCTACCATGCAATCCAATTCTAAATATACTGAAGTGAAAATATCAGCACAGAAACTGTCTTGACACCTATATTATTAATAGCACAGCAGAAGAAAATGTAATTACTCTTGTTATCAGTTGGGTTTTTAAGCCCTTTGGACAGATGTATCATTAGGCTGGTGCTAAAAAAAAAAAAAAAAAGATATAAAAATCACAAGCATTTATCTGGTTTCTTGCAGATTGTGCAATCTGTACTGCACTCCTCCTTCAACACCACAGACCTGCTACATGCTTTAGGCTTTAAAAAGAATTAATACTTACCAAGTAGCATCTGTAGTATATAAAACACGAGTCCAAAAACACTGTTTGACTGATTTATTGCACTGTCCTTTCCAAAGATGGAACCCAACAGACCGAATCCTCGACCCCATCTGTAAAACAGTGAAACCAATTAACTCCTCTTTGGGCACCCATTGCTTTCACATCAGTTCATCTCTGCTGGGAAAAGAAAAAGAGATGCATATATTCTGACATGACCACTGGAATCCTATGGGAAGTTCAGGGTTATCCTGGAAAACCAAGCAGCTTGCAACAGGGGGAGCACTTTATCCACAGGTACAGCTTTATCCCACACCTGGCAGATTATAAACTTTATACACACCAGGAACTACGAGTTCACACAGCTGCAACTTCACCAAACACCACGTCTGCTTCTGTTTGAGGCTGTTTTGTTGAGTATCCAACAGCTGTAGCAGTTCCCTCCACCACAGCAAGTTGGACACTTGGTCACTGAACAGGGACGATGGTACAAGTGGTAGGGATTTGTTCCCAGCTCTGCCAGCATCAGAGCAAGCAAACCAGGACATATGTTTGCACCTCAGCTGCTCCTGAGCAGTCTCACACCTCAGGAGGAACCCCCATTTTGGCAAGCAGACAAGCTGGGGATGGCACCAGAACAAGATCCTCAGCCCTCGCTTGTCACAGCACAGCGAGACACTTTGAACCAACACCTGAGTTCCCCACAAAGTGACTTTCTAGTGATAAGACAGAAAGCAGCACAAGCCCTACAAAACTGCTGCTGCAATGAGGATAAAAGAGGAAATTACCAAATGTATTTGTGCTAGAAACCAGGAATTTGATGCCCCAAGGCAGATCATGCCATTATTTGTAAAAGCAAAGTGAGGACCTTATTTGTTAGTGTCACTTGAAAATATGAAGTTAATGCTATTCCAACAGGCAACTCAACTCACTTACAAGAGAACATCAGGATATCTGCTAGCAGGATTTTGGAGCACCAAGCCAAGCACTACACATGGCTTGGTTCCCATTATCAGGTTAACTGCCACAGAACTATGTAAAAAAGCACCATTCCTCAGTCCTGTTGCAGCAGAAAATGCCAGTGTGCTACATTTATGCCAAGAAAAGTGCAGTTTCTGGGTAATTTCTTGTACTAGAGGCCATGCCCTGGCCAGACCAAGCCACAGCACAGGTTTGCTCTGTGCACAGGGCAGAAACATTGCTGATACAACTCACCACACATCTGGGACTAGTGACAGGACACCAGCACATGACAAGCAGTTTCCTCACAGAAAAAGGGATCAGAGCAACTACAATTCAATACCATCTCCAAAACACTTCACAGTCTCACAGCCATCTGTGCACTAGTTGCAAAACATATTCAAATTAATAATTTTAATTGCAGACAGTTCCTAAATTTGAATTAACTATTATAGGCAAGTCTTGTGCTCTTCTCCTCAAGAAATCCAACAGAAAATTGAGTCCCAATTTCTAGAAAGCACATTTATTGCATAAAGAGTAAAAAAACCCAGTAGATCCCAGCACTCACAGCAAAGGGAGCCACACTTCCCAGAGAGGGATTTAAGAAAAGACCAAACACCATGGAAAAATAGATCAACAAACATTACAAAGAAATAATGTGAATTCCAATGAATCTCCGCTATGACGAGATTTTCCTCCCACGTGCTGAATGTTATCTGGATTTTAAGTGAGAACTGTTTATTTTTTAGCCTTCCTTTGCTAAGATATCACAGCACATGTAACAATTGTCTCGTGTTGCCCAGCTGCCAAAGGCAAATTATTATTAAAGAGACAGGCAAATAAATTAAAGGTATCATCCTTTTGAATATCCTAGTCGATTTTAATTTTTCTCCATGACTACATTTATAGATACCTCAGCTTTCTATCCACAGGTGAAATGTATTATTCTAGTCTCCAGGTGAGCCTTTTTTGCAGGGTGACATTAAACTGTTTGAACACTTTCCTCACCAAGAGACTGCACGGCACAACTCCCAGCGTGCAAAGCCTGTGATGCTCAATCCCTCCCCATCCCTGCCCTCCCTCCTCTGACGCTCATCAGATCCTGTGGTGTTTGAAGGCAAACTCCAGCTCAAAACATCAGAAACTTTTTTCTGCACAACCTGACCCTGCAGTCACTCCGCAAGAGAATAAAATGTTGCTGGTGGAAGGATAATGAGTTCCAGCCCTTCCCGACGGGCCTGCACCCGCAGGGATCTGTTCGGAGCTGCAAGGTCAGAGCACGGCGAGCACTTTTTCCACTTGCAAGAGTTCATTAAGGCTCTGGTTGGCCTTGTAGCAGCTTTAAGGACATAAAGTATTACATTTTAGTCCATGGAGTAACAGCTCTAATCTCACATTTTATTCCACACTCTTGAAGGCAGCTAAGCAGCCTGGGGTTTAACATGAAGGCCTTTTCCCAGCCTTATAAGGTTGGAAGTGCGAGCAAGTTTTCTGCATCAAAATGAAAAGAATTAAGACTTGGTATATTTTTATTTTAATCTAATTTCTCTACTGAAGAGGCTAAATCAGCTCCTAATTTTATTGAGGAAGTTCCTAAAAACCCACTAAAATGCACAGTGAACCAAGAACTTCAGAAAGCAATTGGAAGAAGGATAAAAACTGAGTAGGATAATCTTCCTTCTCACACCAAAATCAGGCAAAACACACCTGAGCTACAATTATTTAGAAGTCTTAAAAAAATACAGCAGACAAATAGCAAGAAGAAAGTCCAAATAAAAGGATAAGCTCCAAGAATTAAAACATCAGAAGTTCTTCATAGAACCTGCCTTTCTTACAAGGAACAGAACTTAGAATAACTGTTATTAACTTGTATCGATTTTTTTTTTTGATACAGAATACTCAGTAAAATGAACTTGCACTAATTACAGGGTTGCTTGCACAGCAGGAAAAAAGCACAGCCCAATATCACCAACTTTTTCCTGGTCCTGACTTGTGACTCCCATCCCTGAAGTGCCAAGAATTCCAGAGTGAGAAGTGCAGTCACCTGGGGTGACTCAGAGCTCGGTGACAAACACAGGAGCCAAGCCCACTTTCACCACGCCCGAGTTTCACTCCTATTAAAAATAAAGAGCAATCTGGACTAAGTACAAGGAAGATTTCAAATAAACCACTGAGACACCTTTGTGCATGTTTCAAGTAACTCAACTTCCCTCTCTGTCCAAGACCACAGCCTGCTCCACTCCCCACCTGCACGTACAACTCTGAATGCTCTTAGAAAAGTTAAACAGTGATTCAAGAAATCCAAGATAAAGTGGTGAGAACTGGTTATGCAGTTTCCCAAAATCTAAAATTGAACACTACAGAGATTTCCAGTCCAATGTGCACTGGGTCTTGAAAGTTATTATCCACCCCCTAAACAGTATCCCCTTTGGTCTGAGGTATTTAAAGCTCAGCACTGCTGCATTTTTACAAGTTTAAAGCAGTATTTGTGTTCATCTGCCACTTCTTAACAGGAAAACTGGAACCGAGGTCACTGTGATCCACAAGTGACACACCTCCAATAAAATCTTATACTGTTCTACCATTACCTCTCCTGCACAATTATGAACATCCCCCGTATTCCAGAACAGTGTATTATGGGATGCACTTTAAACATTTTACCATAATTTAGCAAAGAAAATGCCACTGGCAGAAAGGGAACCATGAGAACCTCACTTAGTACACCAGTATCTGATCCATTTTAGGGAACAAGCAAACAACCCTCATGTTTAACAAGGTAAAAGCTGTAACAGTTATCAGTATTGGCTCAAAAAGCAGCAGAATTCCAAGCCTGCCAAACACAGCAAGTCAAGCAAACAAAACAGAAAGTATTTCTTTAGCCAGGAGTTACATTACTGTTCCATCCACTCTGTGTAAGAAATGCTATAGGGTTTTTCTAGCCAAGCACCCAAGTTCTGACAGGCACTGTCAGAAGGAGATGCTTTTAACACTTTTGATGAAGAGATCATTCCTCAGGATGCTTTCCTTGACCTCCATCATCATTAAGAAACAGCTTAAGAAACTTCTGAACTGGGGTTTCACCTGCACCAACACACTCACCTTGAAACCTTCCTGGTGCTTTCTGAGCATAAACTTTTGACCTCCACAACAACCCCTGGTGATGACCAGAGTCACATCACCTCAATTCCACCTGGCAACCCTTAGTTCTCATGCCCAGAAGAGAATTAAGCACTGCATATTCATTTGAACATGAAGATAACCATATTAGATGGGGTCAGGTCCAGCTGGCCTCAGATCATGTCCCTGACATCAGCCAGCAGCAGATGCCTTGAACCACCATGTAATTCCCAGGTCACGTTCCAGTCTCCTCAAGGACTGGTTGAAAATGCCCAAATCCTTCAGGGGACTGTGATAGGATATGACCCAAAATCTGAGGACATTCTGCATTTGTGCAGCACCAGCTTTCCCCACACATTTCTCTCTCTCAGCTGTTGGGTTTGCTGCAGTGAAAAGGGAGAACAATCAAAAAGATTCTGTTTGCAGAAAACTGTAAGTAAAGAACTCAAATTTTTGTTTTCTGAGCAGTAGCAGGTTACTTAAAGCCCCTCATTTCAGGATTATTAATCATCCCATAAGCATTACTTTGTTATCAACAGCAAGCACCACTTACCCTTTTGTAACCCTGAGGGAACAACAAATACAATTTTCCTAAAAAAGAGGCTACATTTGACAAGTGACTTGCACATTTCCTTAGGCATCACTGGGCTTCTGAGGTAAGTCATGGTCCAGAATGGGAGTTCTCAGAGGGGAGCAGAGCTGGCCTGTGCTCACACACTGCCTTCACTGAAAGCTCTTGTAAAGGTCAAAGGATCTGGAGCATGTTAGTACTTAGCAATGTTAAGAAACTTTGGTTGCAGCTTCTTTCTAGCTTCACTAGAGGATTTTGGATTAAACCTAATTCACGGTTTCAAGGTTGCTTAGGCCACTCTTAACAGTTTTAATAAATTAAGTACAAGCCTTCAATTAGAAGCCACAAGAAAGGAGATTAAAAATTCCCATTTGTAAACTTGCCAGGACTGCTCAAAAATTTTGATACACTTAATTTCACGTTTAAATCTATTAGCAGTATTTAGCATAAACAAATGGGATTTTGTTCTATAGATCCTCCAGCTCTATTTCAGAAACAGTCTGTAAACATCTCAGTGTCTAGATCAGCAAAATCTCAAGCAGACAGTTATTAATTATTTTAAAGCAGCCTTTACAGAAGCACAGGCTATTCAAGCTACAAGCCAACAGCTCTGTATCCCTTCTACATAATCTCTTCTATTAAGCTATCATAAATGAAGCCTGAGCTTGAACTATAGGCACTTTGTTAAATTTACTTTGCACCAAGCAAAATAATTCTCGGCCCTATTGCAAATTCCAGTCGAGCCAGAAATGATATATTTATGAAAAGCAAAAAATTCATGTGCTTGTGTAAGTGCTGTAGGGATGGAAAATAAAAGACAAGACTCCCATAGCTCTGGCACTGCTGTGTTTTATAAGAGATGTCCCTCAGACACTAAGTACTTTATCAGTCAGTAGTATCAAATTATCAATTTTCTATTAGAAAGACGGGGGGAAAAAATCGCTTGAATTATCAGCTTCTGCAACTTTAGGAGCAACTCTAATGAAGCTGGTTTCTACAAGCATTCCTGAAACACCTTCCTTCCCAGCTCACACCCTCCAGCCCCTGCTCAGGCCCGTTATCTCCCAGTCTGAGTCCCTGCACACGTGGTGCCAGCCCAGCTGGCAGTGCCAGGGCACAGGAACCTTGGCTCACAGGCCAGGGTTCCCTCCAGCAGCAAAGTTCCTGGGAGCCTCCTTCCCCTTTGGCACTGAATTTTTCTACTCCAACTCCCCCCCCTGCCCAGTGAACAAACCAGAGATCCCCAAACCTTCCCTCAGGCAGCAAACCAAAGAATCCAGGGTAACTGCAGAAGCCCCATTGCACCTGCAGTCTAACACTTGGGAATACAATTTCTGTAGCCTAAGAACCACAAATATGATTCCTGTTGAATGATCACCCATTGCTCCACCTTCAACTTCTACCTTTTTCTATCCAGAATCAAAGATGTCTACAAAAACAATTAACTTGGCTCAGGTTAAAGATATTACTGACTAAAAGCCCCAAAGACCTGCAAAACAAATAAAATGTTTTTAAAAAGCACATGGGTCTCATTTGTGTGCACTGGTTCACAAGAACAGACTGGACAAACTTCTCCCACTTCCTGCACAAAGCTACTTTTAACCTTTGCCACCTTACATCAATCACCAACTGCAAACCTCAAACATTTATCTGAATGCCTGCTTGCAGGTACAGCAATAAAAAAAATCCTGGGACATCAGGAATTTACTGTTAATAAGAATGATAACTGCTGTATCATGTTCTCAACCTGGAATGAAGTAAACTTGACAGACACCAAGTTTACAGGAACTGCCCCACAACAGAACTACAGTTTAGGAGGAGGTCTGAGAAGTTTGGTTCCATATCCCGTTTGCTCAGATAATGGGGTTGTTCCTGTCAACCTGATCACTGCCATAGTCTGCATTCTGTAAGGATGCACCAGAACAGTTCTAGCAAGGTGTTCTACACTGAGAAACCAGCACAGGTCAGTTCTACCTGCAGCTCCTGACAGCACAGTGCACACCCACCCTGCAGAGGAATGAGCTCTACACCATTACCCTCACACAGCACAGAGCTGAAGTATTTTAGCACCAGGCAAAGCAAACATAACACTTAAGACAGGTATAAATTCACTGCTTACAATGATTTATAGGTGAGCAGAACAACACAATAATCCTCCAGTTGTCACAGGCCACCCTTGGCAAACTGCAAACCAACCTGTCCCCCACACACAGATTTTTACAGATATGTATTTTCAGGAACTACCAAGTGATGGGTTTGGTGCATCCACCAGGAGACACAAGGCATGCATGTAACTTGGTTTGGTGGGAGGTGTCCCTGCCAACAGCAGGGGGATGGAAATGCACGATCTTTAAGGTCCCTTCCAACCCAAATTGTTCTGGGATATCAGGATTTTTCAGAACAGGCATTTCAGAATGGCTCAAACACCAGAAGACAACCCAAGACCCTGCCCATCAGCATGAAGTTAGAACAGGGAATTCCTAAAATATGCCATCTCTCCACGAGACCCAATTAATCCACAGAGTCTCAAAATCCAGTTTGGACTCCAGAACCTCTAAAGACGTTAACCTAGATCAATATTGACTATTGCCAAAGCTCTTCACTTACGCAGCTGCAAATATTGCTAAAGATATACAGTGACAGGTGCCCTTTGGTCCTCCGTGCTGTCTCAGGGCTGTGTCACACAGCTGTCACAGCATTAGTGCACCCCAGGCCACAAAACTTCCTTCAGAAAGAGAGCCACCCACTAATCCCCTCTGCAGGAACCTTCAATTAATCCAGACAGAAAGCAGAAATGTATTAGAAGACCCCAAAATCTCCCAGGGCAAGCGAAAGGCCAGAGCAAAAGGTTCTGGGGCTCTGCGTTACAACTTAAAGGTCACATTTTATTTCAAGCTGTAGCACTCTCAACATTACTTGAAATGTGTCTATTGGTTTAATTCCCTCAGTGGAACTACTGCAACAGCAAGACCAGGAACTGCCATAGGCCAGTTTCATTATGAAGCAATTCTTGCCACTTATTCTCAAATATAAGACAGCAATTCACTGAAAACACCGACAGCAATTGCCAATGAAGACGTTTGGTATTTCCCTAATATCTTCTTTTATTATACAGCCCTTAGCTATTTTTATTTTCAAACTATTTCATGAACTTTCCCCATGATAAAAGCTTGAAATATGCTGAGCATTCCTGTTTTGAATAAGGGATACTGGGAAGGTGTCTAATCTTCTGTATGAGTGAGGCTCTGACAGGAGATTCTCTGTGCTCCTCCCTCTGCATGCTGGCAATCTTCACATTTCTGTTCCTGTGCTTGTGCCAATACCAGACTGGGCTTAAAAGCAGGATTTTGAAATACTAACAGTTTATTAAGTGGAAAAAAAAAGTCACCCCCAAATACCAGAAAGTCAGCTCAGGGAGGAAGAAACTAATTTATTCTAATGATTCTCTACATTTAAAATTAATCCCACCGCCATTAAGTGCTTTCTAAAGTTCAGCCCACTGTGGGAGTCTGGACTCAAAATGTGAAGACTGTTACATTCCAAGCTCCATCAGCAAATCCAGCTTAAATAAAAGTCACACAACTGAATGAACACTCTAGAAGGCAGTAAAAGCCACAAAGTACAAGTCTGTCACCCACTTAACTCTGTAGAGTTAACTCTGCTAATCAGCTGATCAAATAATTTCTGACTGCCAGTGTAGCAGCTTAATGAGGAAAGAAACACATGAAGGTTAAATCTGCAGTACATGTGGAAAGGCTGGAACACAAGATTCAAAACTCTACTACCCCAGTAAAATCTCCATTGTAGTTAAAACTTCCTTGTAGAAATCAAAGTTTCACAGGAACCTTGGTGATGTGGGAACAAGGAATGCTCGACTGAGAGAGAGCGACTGATGGATGGGGAGGTGTGGCAATGTGGAAAATAAGTTTAATTTCTTCCAGTGTTATTCTTATTTCAAAGTTTAATCACTTGCCCTCCTGCCTTACTTTTAAAGCAACAACACTCCTCCTCTGTGTCCTGCACAGCCTGGAAAGCACATTCTTCTCCAAATATGGTTTGACTGAACAGAACTTGCACGTTCCTTTTCCACAAACTCCTTTTACCACCTGCTCTAATCACCACGAGATATCCTGGCATTTGCAATACTCCACTCCAAGCATGTTCTCCTAGCAACTGCTGGTGAGATTTTCAGTTGATTTTATCCCTGACTCTTCGCATTATTACAAAGAATTCCTACAGTAAAGTGTTTCTAGGCCTTGCCATGGCATACTCAGCGTGTCAGCTGCTGCATTACTAATGAACACTATAATTACCAAGCATGATTCCATAATTAGAAATAATTTCAATTATATCTGTGTTTTCCTTCTCCCAAGCATTTAGTAAACACACATCAAAACTATTGCATCAAACCCCCTGCCTCAGTAGCAGCATTTGCAGCAACAATAAAAAGCTGTTGGAGAACCAATTCTGTACAAGAACAGGCTGCTATGGGGGTGATTTATGATGATTAAACCCCTGTTATTCTCTTTTTGCTCCTGGTGGTGAAAGTTATTTCTACTGATGAGACTCACACAGTTTAATCTCAGTAGCCTATGCATGACTTTAATTTATACAGTTTTATGTTATCTGGCAAGTTTGTTGAAGTCTTCTCCCAAGTTAGAGCAAAACTTGTCACTTCAGGACACTTCCCAAACAGAGACATGAACAAGCACCTCCACAAACTAAAGATCACCTGAGGACAGGCAGAAGAGCAGAGTTAAAGCCCTCACTCAATCACAAGAGTCTCCTCTCAGACATCCAGAGATACAGATCTCTGTAACACAATCCCACTGCTGTCACCACAGCAGAGGTTTTAGGAATGTGAGATCCCTGTGTGTTTTACCTCAACAATTTAACAGCTCCCACCCTGATAAGAGTATGGGCATGTTCTTCAGAACTGGCTTTTTATGATGGTACAGCAAATACCTTGATAAAAACTGGGACAGCTTTTACACAGGTTACACTGAGAGGGGAAAAAGATAAATCTCAAGTGCTCATTCAGCTGAAGGCACTAACATGGCAGTAACAAACTTCTCACTAAAAGAAAAGGAAGATGCATTTAATACATTTATATGCTCAAGAACCAACCCCCCCTTCCCACTTCCCTCTAGTGGGTGTTCTTACATGCCTGTATATCTACACACACCCAGACATACATTCTATGCTCCGAGCACTTCTGAGATTCATGGACAAATCCTCTCATTTCTTTAGCTGAGATTTCTGACAATATGCTTTTACGAGGGTTTCTTGGCCAAATTACACCTAGAATCATAAAATCATGAAGGTTGGAAAAGACCTTTAAGATCGAGTCCACCTGAAACTGTTCCCTGTGCCATGTTTGTACTGGAATCACTTGTAACTGCACAGTAGGGCAGGCCTTTTCATTTTTGTAACTCAACCAAATACTTACATGACAAGTCAAGTTAATAGAATGTTATAGACTGACTCTCCTAATAGAATCAGGAGCCACTGACCTTCAGAAAACAACTGCTAAGCTGACTGGACACCGGCAAAACAACCCAGGGTTTGGGCTGAGCTTTTGCTGCGGAGGCATCCAAGTCTCTCTTGAATGAAGCCCTTCCCCTGTACCACAAAACCATCTCCTGCGCTGCCAGGTGACATTTCAATGAAAACGCAATACAAGACACCGCAATTAAAACCACCCAAAGCAAACCCGAGGCAATCGCCCATGTTTACATTGGCCTCAATCACCGCTCGCAGCCACACCACTCCGCTCTAACGAGCGTCTACCACTAAAACGCCCGTCCCTCCACCTAATTGCCACTGATTTCAACACGGCAATTGCGGGTGCCTCGCCCTGCGGCCCGTGGTGATCCCGAAAAAAGCCGGTGATCCCGATAAATCCGCTCCCTGGCCGGCCCTCCAGCGCTGGGGCTGCCCCGGCCGGGAGCGCTGAGCCCTCTCCCCTTGCCCTGTGCCCCCCACCACAGGCCCCTCCGCGCCCGCACCCGCTCGGGGAGCCTCTCAGCGCCCCCCGAAGCCCCGGGGGCAGCGCTCCCTTGGCCGCCCCGCCGGCGAGAGCGGGGCGAGGGGCGGGCGGTCCACACCCCCGCCTCACCTGGAGGTGATGGCGGCGGAGCAGCGCACCCGCTCGCTGAGGTCGCACAGGGCCTGGTAGTGGGCGTCGCGGCCCTTCTCGCGCTCCAGGTGGCAGGCGTAGAGGGACAGCAGGATGCCGGCGGCGCACACGGCGGAGCGCGCCACCCGCTCCCAGCGCGGCACCGACACCCTCAGCAGGACGGGCGCCGCCATCTTTGCCCCGTCCCTCCGCCTCACACCGCGACGCGCGCCCGGCGCCCGCCGCCGCCGCGCACGCGCGCCCACCCCTCATTGGCCCGCCGCGCGCTCGCGCGCTCCCCTCATTGGCCCGCCCGCGCCTCCCCCCCTCCCCGGCCCCGCCCCCCCCGCCGCCGCTCGCGCCGGACGTGGCGCCTCGCGACGACGTCACGTCAGGCCGGGGAGGCGGGGGGGGGCCGGGGGAGGGTGTGAGGCGCCCCCTGGCGGCCGCGGGCGGGCCTTCCCCGCCCCTCACAGATTTCTGCAGGAAAATGTAATAAGTAGTAGTAGTTAAATGTACTCATCAAATTAGTAGTAGTAGTTTACTCATTAAATTGTAGTGCATATTATATTCTTATATATGTGTGTTATTATAATCACTGTTCCGTTACGGTTAGGAGACTGTAAGTTATAGAATGGTTCATTAATCTATCAACATTGTAAGCTGACAAAGCATGTAACTTGCATTTCTTAAGCTAGAAAGACAAACTATTGTGCCTTGTTAAGTAAAAATTTTTGTATCTTTTTCTTCTAAAAAGCTTATTGTCTCACAACACGCATAAAGTAAAGGAAAGAAGGACAAGGACCGAAGAGTCAGGAACAGAAACGATTACAGAGTATCCAAGATGGACATCTAGAGATGCCTGCACACCAGGCCTCAAGGTCTAAGGACTGATTGAAACTATGGACAGGAAAGCACCTGGCAACTAGAACGGACTTGCAAAGAAACCAACCAGAACCAGACCTGCAAACTCAGATCCAATAGAAGGAAAACAAGTAACTATGGGAGGGGAACTGATAAAGGAATAAAAGTTACTGGTTTTGCCTACTGCGCTTGCGGGCCGTGAGTGGAGCAGGAGTCTCCCTGGCCGCCCAGCATGCTGTTTGGCTTATTTGCCTTTTCTATAAATCTTCGATAAATTTTTATTTCTATATTTCAACTCAGTTTCATTTTACTTATAACAAAAATTAGCTTTTCCCTCTGTTTTTCCCCTCAGATCTGAGCCGCCAGGGGAAACTTGGCAGTTTTGAGGAATGCTACGCAAATCGACAGGGCCGATAGGACCCTCGGGGGTGATGTGTCGCTTCGCTGTAAGGCAGGTCTCAGGCAGGTTCTCCAGCGAGGCTCCAGGTGTTTTCCATGGGTTTGGACAGAAGGAGCCTGCAGGCACACAGAGCCCATCTGGTCTGCAGAGAGGTCTCCCTGAGGGCCTCTTAACATTCCCAAAGATTTTCTGGGATGTGTAATATGGACAAGCACCATAAAAAGCGCATTAAATGTTTTGTTTTTCCCAGCACGCACCATAGCCCGGTGCTCCGCCTGGCTCCAGAACAGCCGCTGACGGATTCCCCCAAGCCTCGCTCGCTCGGCCTTGGAAGAATAAATACGTCTCGCACTTGAGCAATGGGATTTCATCACCTGTTTTCCCAGGTCTGGGAATTCCATCCAGATTCCATCACTCCCTAACAGCCAGAACTGTGAGTCCACAGCGCTGGTCACAATCAGACCGACACAACCCAAGGCAATCAAGGCTGGATCTTCTTTCTTTCACACACACCTCTGGTTTCTATCAAAAGCAGCATCAACACCTGGCTGTGAAGAACCAGCCCATGTCTCTGGTCTACCCAGATGAAAACAATCTTTGCTCACTGTAAACACCACCATAACCACCCCTACTGCTGTGTTTGGGGATGGCCACCTGCTACTCCTTCCTCCTGCCCTTCCCCGTTCCTTGCAGCCCATTATTGCTGGCACCGGGAGATGCGGGAGTGAGCCAGTACAAAAGGAAGCTCTGGAGTTTTCCCAAGGAAGGCAGGAGGACAAAGCACAAAGGCAGCATTCATCCCATCCTGCCCTCATTGTTCCGCAGAACAAAACCGACTCAAAGAGGGACGCGCTGCAAAATGACTTCAAGCACCAAGAATCCCTCTGCCAGCAAAAAAAAAAAAAAAGGGAGTTGAAAACTATTAATTAAAAAGAGTTGAGAAAACCACTCATTAAGGAACGAGTTGTTTGAAGTCTAGAAAAAAGTATAAACGGAATTATAAATCTCCTGCTCTCTGTGCCGTGATTTGCCATCAGTGGGAACAAGGGCAGAGGGACAATGGGAAAGGAGTGGAGCTGACAGATACAGAAGATGACATGTCATTTATATTTGTCTCCTAATAATTTTGACATTAACAGCTGCTTTTTTTAACTGTGCTTCTGGATTACCACTGCTGTATAAACTCACAATATTCATGCTTCCTTCATCAGACAACAGTTACATCCCCTGACACACAAGATGTTGAAATGATTGGTCTTACACAGCTCCCTCCTTGGCAGCTAAAGAAACTGTGAACAAGCAATTATTTGTTATGAATTATCAGGACTGGTGACTGTGGCACTGTCATGACATATCCCTTATTATTGCTGCTGTCTATAAAAATAAATCAATACAATAATGAATAAATTTATTTAAAAGTACATTCCTCCAAGTAGACAGTGGCTCTAAAGCAGGGAAAGTCAGCTTGTGCAGATGGGGCCGAGGGGGGCAGAAAGGACCTTCCCTTTTTTTTGGGGTGAAAATCACAGAATCATAGTTTTTTTAAGGTTGGAAAGGACCTTTGGAAATCACACAGTCCTCATATATGTATATCATACATGCACCATATATATATATATATATAAATTTATATAGATGTATTTAGATACATATATACACATATATATTCTTTATATATACGCATATATACATGTGCATACATACATACACATATATGCATATTTATATAAATACATGCATATATATGCATGTATACACGCATATTTTTATATATACTATTTTTATGTATATATAATTAATGAGATCCCCTCAGTCTACTCTGGGCTAAAATCCAACACCTGCAATTCTACCGGAGGGCTGGATTCCGAAGGGCTTTTGCGGGGGAGGGTCCTTCTCCAAAGAGAACGATTCCCTCCGAGGGCTGGAACACGTTTAACCGCAGCCTAGGTATTTATAGCGACTGCGGGTCGCGCCGGCTCCGGTTTAACGACAGCCTGTGTTCCTTATGAACCCGCAGGCGCGGGATTATCGCGTTTATTTTCACCGCAGGCCCCGCCGCGGTTCCCGCGGGTCCCCTCAGGAGGGCGGAGGGGGCGTAGCTTAAACGAAGCCCCGCCCACCCCCTCCACACAGGCGGAAGTGACGCGCTCGCGGTGACCTTCAGAGGCGGCGGGCGGGTGTCGGGACAGGCTCTGCTCTGCTCTTTCTCCCGGTGTTTCTCTCTCGGTTCTCTCCGCTCCGGCTCCGCTCCCCGCAGCCATGCCCAGGGGCAGCCGTAGCCGCACGTCCCGCGTGCCGCCCCCCGCCAGGTGAGGGCCGCCCGGGCCGCCTCCTCGTCTCCCGTCCCCTGTCCTTCCTGAGGGCCCCGCGCAGGCCGCAGCGGCCTGTCCGCCATTGCGGCCGCTGCGGCCCGGCGGGTTGGAGCTGCGCTGGCTCTGGAGGAGCGGAATTCGGGGCTTGGAGGGTGGTGGGATTGCGTCCGCTCGGCCGCAAGGCCTGTCCATCCCATCTAGACTTTAAGGCCTTATTAACACTTAAGGGTTAATCAACCCCTTTTGGGTCATACCTCATTTTTTGCACAAGATAGCGCATTCCTTTGTGGGGTGGGGGGACGGCGAGGCTTTAAAACAGCCAGAAAGAAGCCTGTAAACACAACCCCTGTCTTGCATAAGTCGCTCACCAGAACACCGAGTTCCTGCCCTCAGGGTGTAACTCTGTGACTCTTGACGAGGGACGGTGACCTCCTGGCCCTGCAGCCACGGGGGCTCTGCCCGGAGCGGTTTGAAGTGATGATGATGATGATTCGAGTTTTCTCTCTCTCTCCTCGCAGCCGGGCCCCGCCGATGAGAGCCACGTCCCCAGCGCCGGCTCCTCGGGCCGCGGTCCCGGCCGCGGCTCCACCTTCTGCCGTGGCGGCTCCGGCGCCGAGGCAGCCCGGGCTGATGGCCCAGATGGCCTCGACCGCCGCCGGGGTCGCCGTGGGCTCGGCCGTGGGACACACCATCGGCCACGCCATCACCGGAGGCTTCAGTGGGGGGAGCGGCCACGAGGCTGCTCGGCCTGATATCACTTACCAGGTGAGGGAAAGCACAGCTGGACACTGCTAGTGCCTTGACAGATCGGCCTACTGGCTGAGATAGACTATATATATAATCGTATATAGTCTGTAGTTAAATTGAATCTCCAAGGTAACCACCACACTCACCACGAGTATCTTAAAAGTAGTTCACGTGAGTGATGCCTGCTTGTGGCAGGGTGTTAGTGTTGTTTTCTACTGTAAAATTCCCCTTATTCAGGCAGGATGTTCCAGGTCTGATGATGGTAAGATCTATTGTAAGACCTTTTTGTGCTGCTCAGACACAGAGGCGAAGCTGTTACTTTGCCCAGATGCCATTCAGAGTTACCTGAGCATATCCAAAATCACCCAAGTGTTTCTCCCTTAAAAAATGACTCTGAATGTGTCATGCCACTGCTGGAAACTTACTTTGTACTGCAGCCCCTTATATTTTTTTCCCATTTAAAAAGCAACATTTTGACTAAAGCACAGGGAAGAAACCTCAGCAAGCAGCACGGGGGGTGGTTTGGCTTTGAGCTGGAGCTGTTGGAAGGGCCCTTACAAAGTTGTGTGCTGTTTCAGGAGCCCCAGGCAGCTCAGGCTGCCCAGCAGCAGCAGCAGGCTGGTCCTTGCCAGTACGAGATCAAACAGTTCCTGGAGTGTGCACAGAACCAGACTGACCTCAAGCTGTGTGAGGGCTTCAGCGAGGTGCTGAAGCAGTGCAGGTTTGCTAATGGTAAGTGGACAGTGCTGGCAGTAAACTGCTAAATGGGCTCATCAGTGGAATTATTGTGGGAATGATGTCCTGGGGTTTTGATCTGTCTGGTGGGGAAGGGGGAGGGATGGCAGGTGCACCAAAGTCAGGTAAAGCAGCTGCTGTTCTGTTGGGCTTGCTGCTTTGGTGCTGTACACGTAGCTGGAGGTGATGGGGTGGAGAGGGGGTATGAATTCCTGAAGTTTTGTGCTGGTGCGTGGATTGAAGCTGACTGGGAGAGTGGCAGCAGCACACTTGGAGAATCAGCAGGGCACTGCGAGCCTGTAGGAAGGACAAGAGCCAAACCATCCTGACCTGGGAGGATGGAGATGCTGCACACCAGGGTGCTCTGCTGATGTCTGCACTTCAGCATGTCCCAGCAAATGGATGAGGGGAAGGGGGAACATCCTAACAAATCTGCTTTATGGCAAGGAAAACCACCTGCCATTCAGGGATCCAAAATTTACTGACATAACTCCTTACCTTGCAGGTTTGGCCTAAGCCTGCAGTACAAGGTTGCTGAAGACCATCTTTCAAGAACTGACCTATGAATGAAAAAAAAAACAAACAACAAAACAAAAGCTTCAATAATAAAGTTTAAAGCTGTCTGATATCTTGTTAGTTCATATATTCACACTCATCCTGCCATAGCTGCCTCTGATGTGATACAACTTAACAAACAGCCGCAGATTAATTTAGCACAAAATGGAAGAAGGAACAATAAAGCAGAATGAGCTAATGTGGGTTCACTGGTTTGCTGTTCGTGTTGGATATATGTGATATGGTGTATGAATAAACTTCTCTCTCTATAAGTACCATCTGTGCTTGCTGAGTTTGAGTGCTGGAGGGTGTCAGTCCTCCAACAACTTCCTGTCTACCTTTAAAACAAGCTCTTCACATTCAAGGGATTCTGAGCATCACACTCCAGTTTTCAGTAACACAGAAGCTGTAGGTGTTGCCTTCATCCTGTGACAGGAGCTGAGGGCTGAAAGATTAGAGGATGGTCCTGTTAGGCAAGTGACAAAGCCACTGGTGCTACATGAACCAAGAATAATAATCATAACTATTTTAAGAGTATCTACTGATGCAAAATGCAAACCCTCCTCTTTCCATTGGAGGGAGCAGCCAGCTCATGCCTTGCTCAAATCCTTGGAGCTTGCAGAGTAAACACCTTCCTGCACTTCTCTGGTAAACCCTGGATAGGATGTACTCCCACAGGGGAGTGTGGTGGGGAATAACCCTGCTCTGAAAAGTGCAATTCCTGATAAAAATACTTTATATGGCATGACCTGTTTTTCCTGCTTCTATGCTGCTGGACATCCTGCCTGTTCCTAAAGCCCTTCATCCCTCATCTGCAGTTCCTGGAAGTGAAAGGATTAAACCATTGTTAAAATCATAGAATATTGATATGGAAGGAACCCAACAGGATCAAGTCCAACTCCTGGGGGAAGGGTCACCTCACACATGAGGAACGAGGGCTGGTGACACGAGCAGCTTTGCCTCTGCTGATGAAGCTCCCAGCTCACTTCTGAGGTGCAACAGAAATAAAACCAGTTTGGGCCCAACTGTGAGAGGAAATGGCCTTAAGGTGAGACGGGAAATTCAGATTGGATACTATAAAAACTATTTTCACTGTTGGGGTGGTCAGGCACTTGGAACAGGTTGCCCAGGTAGGAGGTGGGGTCAGCATCCCTGGGGGCGTTCAGGAGGAGCTGGGCGATGTGTTTTAGGGGTCACTGGGTGCGCGGCTGGACCGGACGACTTTAAAGCTCCCTTCCCACCGTGATAACTCCACCACTCCACGCCCGCCCTGTCCGTCCCCGCAGCGCTGCCCGCGGGCGGGCCGGGGAAATCCCGGACCCCGCAGCCGCCTGCACGGCAACACCCCCGCGGGAGGAGCGAGCGGCGCGGGGGCCCGGCGGGGCTCAGCCGCCCAAGGGTTAATTATAATTAAACCCGGGCGGCGCGGCGGGCAAGTCCCGCAGCTCCGGGGCGGCCCCCGGGCCCCCCCTCTCGCCCCTTGCCCGGCCATGCCCGCCCGGCGCCCGCCGCTGCCAACTCGCGCTGCGCTCTGTCCGCGGCCGGGCGGCGGCGGGCGGCCCTGAGCGCCCGGATCCCGGCCCTGAGCGCTTCAGATCCCGGCCCCGAGCTCCCGGATCCCGGCCCCGAGAACGCCCGGATCCCGGCGCCAGGCCTGGGCCCAGCCCGGGCCGCCCTCAGCGAGGTGAGGCCCCGCCGGCACCGCGGGGGGAAGGACCGGCCGCGTTCGGGGCGGGCGAGAAACGGGGTGGTGGTGGGGTAGGGGTGTGTGTGTGGGGGGGGTGTCGCTGCCTCGCAAAACTCCTGTTTTTCCAGCGTTTTTATTTGTGTCCGGGTGGGTCGCGGTAAGGACACCCCTCCCCTGTGCCTTGGACGGGGGTCGGCGGCGCTGCCGGAGCCTGTTCTGGGCTGGGGGCGAGAGCGGGGGAGCTCCAGTGCTTAAAAAACCGGCCTAAAAGCTGGGTTTGGCTTGAGCTTTCCTGGTTCATCCCTGTCGGTATTTGCACGTTATTGCATATTGATCAAGGGCCCCCCCGCCTCTCCACCCCGTGTGGCGGCTGCGGGCGGGGGGCGATGCCCAGGGAGAAAATTCCCCCCTCTGCCCCCTCCCTGCAGTCCCCGCGGATCCCGTTAGTGCCACGGACCCGCTGCTTATATAATTCCAGGGTGTTTCACACAAGCACCCGGGCTCTCTTCCCAGGAGAAGGCAGCACAGGGATCCCACACTTCTCCCGGCAGCACCCCCCCCCTTTCAGGCTCCAGCCCTTCCCCACAACACCAACCCCCCCCGGGATGTGCATTTTTCACTTCAAAAAGAATCAAAGTTGTTGGTTCTCCTCCCCCTCGGAGATATTTTATTTTTCCTACTTCCTGATCCCGCCTCTCATTTATAATTCCAGCCCAGGCTTGGTTTGGCGTTTCTTATAATATTTCCAACGGCTAAAATTTTATAAATGAAATCAAACTTATGGCTGTTTAGAACAGCCCGTGTTAGACAATCACTCCTGGCAGCAACAGCCAGACCCCCACAACACCCCATTAGTCTTTACAACCAGATCAGGACAGATACACACTGATAATGAGATTTAAATGTACTTAGAGATGCCAGTGCCCTGGCAAACTTATTTCCACCTCGGAGAGGGGGGGGAGAGGAAAAACCTGCAGTACTGGGGATCTCCTGCCTGCCTCTGTCCCCTCGCCAGCAACAGACTCTCACCCCAACGTGACAGTGTTGCTGCCCAAGCTTGTAAGAGCTGCTTTCCATCCTAATTGCTTGGACTCCGTGTATAGGCACAGAAAGAAGCTGAAAACATCCAGTTCCCAGAGCTTAACGGGAAAAGCCAGTAAAAATTAGGGATGAGGAGTACTGATGATATCCCATGCCCCTTCCAAAATACCGTCACACTGCTCCTCCTCCAGCAAGAGCAGCACGTATCAAAAAAACCCAACCCCGAAATAGGAAAAAGAAATGGGATAAGAGCCTCAGAAGAGTTTTGGAGGCTGCTGGCAGCTGCACACGAGTGGCTGAGGAAGCTTGTTCAGCTGCTGTCCTCATGCTGGCTTGGCCCCGACTGACCCCACAGCACCCAGTCCCCCTCCTGCACACTGACCCACTGAGCCCCTCGTGCTGCTTCACTGCCTCTCACCACCTCCTTAGTCCTTTTCCCTTCCCTTTAAACACTAATTTTTCCTCCTTATTCTCAGGCAAATATAATGTTTTTGTCTTAAAAATAATAATAAGAAGAAAAAAAAGAAAGGGAAAAAAAAAGGCAGATTCCAGCAGTTGGCAAGGGACTTTGGGTGGTGTTGGCATGGGGTGATGATTCTGGAGGCTGCTGCTTGCCCTGTGAGCTGGGTGTGGGGAAGGGATCAGGTTTTGAGGTGCTGCAGTGCTCCCTAAAGCCTTGCCCCAGCCGGGCTATGGGGGAATCCAGTGGGATTTCTCCTGTTCTCAGTGGGATCTCCACAAGGTCCCAAGGGCAAAGCTTGGCTTTTCCAACCAGAAAAATAATCCTGTTGGTCCTTGGCCCAGGATTGTCCTCCTCCTTCTTCCTCTTCAGTATTTTCTCCTCTAGAAGGGATCAAGGGTCCCGGCCCTGGGGCAGCCAGTGCCTGTCCTCACTCTTTTCTCCTTGCAGTCCCTTTGTGCCTGCAGACGAGCCCAGAGTGCTGCCAGATAGGAGCCAGAGATGACCAAGGAAGAAGAGCTACCAGACTGGAACTCATCCAAGGAGTTTTATGAAAAATATGAGCCGAAGGAGGTTTTGGGCAGGTAAAGCCTATTCTTGGCAAACAGCTTGTTTTGGTTTTGCTCATTCCAGCGCCCGATAGGAACAGCGTTCCCTGGAAATCTGATACAAACAGGGCTCACAGCAGCATGGGGCTAAAAATAGCATGGAACAGCACTTTCCATCAGCTCAAAAAACCTCCTGTCCCACCGAGACAGGGCGACAGAGCGAGACCCGCTCGTGCACGAAAATACCGGCCGGCCCAGGTGCCGATGGCACGGCCGTGGGGTCGGGTTGGGGTGGGGAGGAGTGGAACCCCCACCCTGTCCGTGTTGTCCCTGGCAGGGGGGTGAGCAGCGTCGTCCGTCGGTGCATCCACAAAACCA
Source organism: Pyrocephalus nanus (assembly GCA_038380795.1). Classification (NCBI taxonomy): domain Eukaryota; kingdom Metazoa; phylum Chordata; class Aves; order Passeriformes; family Tyrannidae; genus Pyrocephalus; species Pyrocephalus nanus. The sequence continues at coordinate 5,598,087 of CM076281.1, forward strand.
CCCGTCAGGAATATGCCGTGAAGATCATCGACATCACGGCGGGGAACATCTCCCCCAAGGAGGTGCAGGAGCTGCGCGAGGCCACCGCGAAGGAGATCGACATCCTCCGCAAAGTCTCGGGCCACCCCAACGTCAGTAAGTTTGGGCAAGGGGTTTTTTTCTGCCCTGTTGAATTCTCCAGCGTGTCCCCCACAGGAAGGGGTTTTGGGATGAGATCTCTGGAGGGTCAGTGCTCTGGTGGTCCTAGCACGATGCAGGGCACCTGCTCAGGGTGCTCTGCCTCCACACACACACCAGCAGTGCCCATGTTGTCTCCCAGCCAAAACACTAGTGCAGATCAACTCCTCATTAATTCAGTTAGCAATTAAATCAGCAGTTTTATCCTGTTAACAGACAGGAACACGTTATACACTGTGCTCACAGCCCCCGTGTTTTATTGCAGTCCAGCTGAAGGACAGCTATGAATCCAGCACCTTTTTCTTCTTGGTGTTTGACCTGTAAGTACCAGCTTGCTCAGCACCCCAGGCCTCTTCCCTCTCTGCAGATTGGCCCCAGCTTTTTATGGCCCAGACAAGGCAAAGTGGGGGCACAACCAGCTCTTGCTTTAGGTAGAACTGAGCCAGCTCCTTGCAACCTTGCTGCCAGCACTGTTTCACCTCCGTCAGCAGCTCAGGTTTCCCTGTAACATTTGGTGGGAGCTGTTATGCCTCCCTGTGGGTTATTTATATGCTCAGTGGGACCAGGGTGTCTGTGATGCCACAGGTCCTGATGCCAGGGCAGTGGGATGGATGTCAGTGGAGGGGGATGACACTGTGAGAGCCCTGTCCCTGTCCCATCTTTGATGGTTGGACTTGATGATCTTAAAGGTCTTTTCCAACCTTAACAATTCTGTGATTCTGTCCAAACCTGCCCTCTCCAGGCACAGCATTTTCTCCTGCCACCTGATGTTTTACAGAATTATATAAAGGCATTTTGACCCCTTTTTACTAACAAGTCAGCTGGTTATGTTGTGCAGTGGGTGCCCTGGGTTGTTAAGGGACAGCAACCTCTGGGTGCCACCACCCTGGTTTGCCATTACAGCTGCCTGACTCTGCTTCCCCACCCCGTGCAGGATGAAGAGAGGGGAGCTCTTCGACTACCTCACCGAGAAAGTCACCTTGAGCGAGAAAGAAACCAGGTAAGGCCAGATGCAGATGGCTGAAAATCATGTTCCTGTGGTTTTGAGGGACAACCTTGCAGCCAGCACGGCATCCATGGACAGAACAGCACCCCAGGCTGTGCTCCTGTCCCCATCCCCATCCCTGGGGGCGTGGTGCATTCAGGACAGGACATGTGTTGCCATCCATCCCCAGGAAGATCATGCGAGCGCTGCTGGAAGTGATCCAGTACCTCCACTCCATCAACATCGTCCACCGGGACCTGAAGCCGGAGAACATCCTCCTGGATGACGACATGAACATTAAGCTGACAGATTTTGGCTTCTCCTGCCAGCTGAATGAGAATGAGAAGCTCAAAGGTAGGAGGGTGCCGAGGTGAGGGTGGTGCTGGAATGTTGTTGCAGTGCCCATGGGAGTCAGTGGAGTTTTTGCAGCCCCACTGTCCCCTTGGGTCAGTCTCTCTGCCATGGGTGCAAATTGGTGCTGGTCTTGGGGTGCTCTCCTGCTCATACATCAGTTTTGCCTGCCCTCAGCCTCCACACCGCTCTCCTTGCCATGAAAAATTTGCTGCCCCTTAGGAAAGCCATCCTATTCTTTCCACGTCTTTTTTCCTCCATCATGAGTTGATCCTGTCCATTTACTGCCCAACATTTATGTTTTTCTCCCCCAGCTCCTACCTGCAAAGAGCCACATATCCAACAGCAGGTATTCCCTCCCAGCAGCATCCCCATCCCTCTGCTCACTCGCTTTTTAGCCACTATAACTCACCAAGAAAAGCCACCACTGAGTTGCAGTTACTCCTGGGAGCACCATCCCACTGCAGAGATCCCACCTGGGATGCAGTTCCCCCTCATGGACCGCTCAGGGGTGGGTGGGGGTGGCACAAACCCCCTGAGTGGCTCAGGGGGATGATGCTCTGCTCTGTCTCCTCAGAGATCTGTGGCACACCTGGATACCTGGCCCCTGAGATCCTGCAGTGCTCCATGGATGACGAGCACCAAGGCTACGGGAAGGAGGTTGATATGTGAGTGAGAGCTGCCCCCTCAGGCTGTTCCCAAAACACACGTGGTTTGAGGCACAGCCAGAGTTGTGCCAATAGGAACCTATTAGTGTTTGGAAAGAGCTAAATGATGCACCAAAAGACAACACTGGCAGCTGCAAGGGGCTCGTCCTGGTGACCAGGGGGCTCAGGCACACAGCAGGGGGAGAAGCAGCCTTTGCCCCATCTGGGAGGAAGCAAAGCAACACTTTCTGTTCATAAGAATCAACTCAGCTGAGCTCCAGGACACATCACACACCTTGTTTAAACATACATGAACCCAAGGCAGCCCCTGGGAGAGCAACCACCTCAGGACAGCCCGTCAGAGCCCCACAGGAACTTTGCCACCATCTCTGGTGGCTTCAGGCTCAGGCCCTCAGTGGTAACCTCAGCCGTAACCAAGCACTCAAAACACACCAGGGCATTTCAGTCCCTGTCCAGTTTAAATATCACTGTTAACTGCTATGACAGGACACTTTGCACACCACAGCCTGAGCTGAACATCTCAGAGCACTATTGCATCCCACCCTCCCACATCTTTTCCTTCCCCTAAAAAATTAACAAGCCTCAGCAGCAGCTCAGCCTCCCTCACCGACACCACCCAGGGCAGTTTCCTCCTGGTTTTCCAGGGAGGCAAAGGCAAATGTAGCCACCCACTTGGTGGGGCTGGAGGCTCAATTTGGGCTGCCCACAGGTGGAGCACCGGGGTGATCATGTACACCTTGCTGGCCGGCTCCCCTCCCTTCTGGCACCGCAAGCAGATGCTGATGCTGCGGATGATCATGAACGGCGACTACCAGTTCGGCTCCCCGGAGTGGGACGACCGCTCCGACACCGTCAAGGACCTGGTAGGTGCTTGGGGTGGGAAAAATTGGGAGTGGTGTTGCAGACACCTGGGGTACATCTGGGCGCCCCCCCTGCAGATCTCCCGGTTCCTGGTGGTGGACCCCCGGCAGCGGTACACGGCTGGAGAGGCGCTGGCACACCCCTTCTTCCAGCAGTACGACGTGGAGGAGGTCCGGCACTTCAGTCCCTTCCAGAAATTCAAGGTGAGGAGGAGCTGCAGGAGCACAGCAGGAGGATTGGGCTTCCCAGCTGAGCCCGGAGAAACTGGGAGTTCAGCGAGGCTGATGGAGCTGGGCTTTGGGAGGATGCAGCAGCCTGGGTGGAGACTCCTCTCCAAGCACTTTAGTGTGTACTGGTACTTCCTAAGGGCTTTATCACAGGATGGGGGTTAAATAAGAGAAGGGAAAAACTTGCCTCTCACCTCCAAAAAAACCATTATATAAGAGCTGAGGCTGTTTAGCCTGGTGTAGAAAAGGCTCCAGGGAGACCTTAGAGCCCCTTGTAGTGCCTGAAGAGGCTCCAAGAGAGCTGGAGAGGGACTTGGGCAAGGGATGGAGTGACGTGACAAGGGGGGAATAGATCCACACTGACAGAGAGCAGGGTTAGATTAGGTATAAGGAAGAAATTCTTCCTTGTGAGGGTGGGGAGGCCCTGGCATGGGTTGCCCAGAGAAGCTGTGGATGCTCCATCCCTGGAAGTGTTCAAGGTCAGGGTGTGGAGCAACCTGGTCTAGTAGAAGGTGTCCCTGCCCAGGGCAGGGGCCTGGGACAAGATGAGCTTTAATGTCCCTTCCAACCCAAAACATTCTGGCTTGGATCCATGGCCTCTTCCAGCCCCACAAAGATTGAACACCATTGCCAGGAGCCGGGCTCTCTCCCGACTCCTGCACACGGATAGTGGCCTCATGGGACGTGCTGGGGCCCACCTGGCCGTGCTGTGGGAGCACCCAGGGATTGCAGCCTGTCCCCCTGTGCTGCAGGTGATCTGCCTGACCGTCCTGGCATCAGTGCGAATTTACTACCAGTACCGGCTGGCCAAGTCGGTCACCAGGGAGCTGGTGGTGCGCGACCCCTACGCCCTGAAGCCCGTCCGGAAGCTCATCGACGCCTGTGCCTTCAGGACCTACCGGCACTGGGTGAAGAAGGGGGAGGCCCAGAACAGGGCTGCCCTCTTCGAGAACACCTGCAAGGCCATCCTGCTGACCCTGGCGGCCGAGGAGGGGCTGTTTTGATCTCCCTGTGGAAGAGATCTCCCTGTTCTGATCTCCCCGTGGCTCATGATAGGCGAGTAAAATCTTTGAAAACAAAGCGGGGGGGTTTCTGTTTTTCTTTCCTTCTCTTTCGCTGGCCTCGGGTCAGGTGCAAATGCAGACCAAGCTGTCATTTGGCCCTGGGGTTTGTCCCACTGTAAGAATGGGTTTGGAGAAGCCACCTTTATTTAACAGAGGCATAACCTTCCCCAGCGGGGAAGGCTCAGCCCTTGGCAAAGCCCAGCACCAGAGCATGACCCTCATGGCAGCCCCACACACACCACAGGGGCTGGAGGTCAGAAGAGCTCTGGCCTGTGGTCCCACACACATACACACCCTTCTGCTTATTTAAAAAGGACACCAAAAGGAGAGCTGGAATATTTACCACACCAAATGGATACTAAATAAACCCCCCCCCCCGCCTGCCATCCCCAGTCGCTGCTCCCACCCAGACATCCCAGTGCCCAAAGGAGTTATAGCTGAAAGTATTTACTTTTATTTTTTAAAAACCATCAGGGTTTAATGGAAAGTGACAGCTGGGGGGTTACTGATCATCTCCACAGGAGAAAATGCCTCAGGTCTTCCCAAGTGACCCCTCAGAGCTCGGGTTTGGTCCGGCTTTTCTGGGCTGTGACGGGCGGGATGTCGGCAGCGCAGCGGAAGCTGAGGTTGTCGGAGGCCGAGTCTGGCGTGTTCCCCATTCTCACAGTGAAAAAGAAACCCAAAATTAACCCTCCCTAGTTAACACTCAGATCATTTAATGTGACCTGCTGTAACAGACCAGAAACATCTTCCATTTCCCTTGAATACCCTCATGAAGAGCATTTAATTCCAAACACCCGATGGAAAATGCACATGGTTTGAGAAGCAGTTAGGGATGGATTTATAGCAGGAAAGTTTTGGCAGTATTTGTAGTGTGTTCTCCCAACTGCTGCTCAAAAAAAAAAGAGTAGGAACAAACAATTATCTTTTAAAACAAACCCCCATTCCAAATAAAACCAAGCCGGAGGAAATCCCTGCAAAGCAGCACCTGGGCCTTGCCCGGACCTACCTGGTGGTAACACGAGCTCTGTGGTTTGCAGACCCATCTGCAGTGTCGATCCACGAGGCCCCTCTCAGGACCTGCATGTGCTGAGCCCCCTGCCTGGATGGCCTTCCTAGAGCCAGGAACTCTGAGGCCGTCCACTCCCAGGTGTTTCCCAGCAGGTCGTAGAGCCCTGAGACACGGATGGTTTTGTGTCAGGATTAGGAGAGCACATTTGTGAGGGCTGCAAAAGCACTTTGGTGTGTGAGAGGGGGCACAACATTCCAAGCATCACTGCAAGAGCGTGGTTTAACGGTGAGACTGGGAGCCAGAAGCTCTTCACCGTGTTCCAAACTGGCCCCAGTTTACAACTGGGCCTTTAATGTGTCTCATCATTTCCCACCTGTGTGAGGGCACGGCATCCACTGCCCTCCAGTGTGCTGGGGACTTTCAGGTACATCACACTGAGTTGGAAAATAACCAAGTTTTGATTAAAAGCAGGGGATGGTTTGGTGCACTGGGTGCACATCAGCCAACTTCAGCACCAACCAGCAATGCTTTTCTGGGCTCAGCTATTCCGTCAAGATGCTGTTGTGAGCCCACATCACATCTGAAACTCTGCCAGAGTGACAGGATTTTATAACAAGTGCTAATTTAGGAAGCAGATGCCCCAGAGCAGGAGGAGGAGATACCATAGCTGTTCTGAGGGGGGAAGGCTGTCACCGGTGAGACGCCGTGATAACCGTCCTCAGCCGTGTCCTCCCGCGGGAAATCGCCCTGGGGGAAGAGACATCACTCCAAGCAAAGAACCACCACAGAAACAACATAAAATCTTGCTTTTCACGGGGCTGTGTCACACTTGAATCAGGCAAATAACTCTCTGTTGCAAATTTACACAGCATTTCTGGCCAAGAGAGATCAATCACCTGAAGTTCTCCCAAGACAACCCCCTTTGCAAACAAATTTCTGTATGAATTTTAAGAAGCACTGAAATCCTGATTTCCCAGGGAAGCTGGGGGGACCCTGCTCTCTCTAAAGGTATTTTGGATAACCCACCAGGAGCTGAGTTTCAGTACTCTGCAGGTAAGTCCACAGTGCTTCCCAGCACCAGCAGCCAGTGCAGTGGTCGAGTTAACCACCACCCTCAGGAGAGCTCAGCATAGATGGGCTGATTTTTAGGATCTCACCTGCCACAGATTGGTACGGTTTGGCTGGAATTTGTTTCCCCAGGGATACAGCCTTTCTGCCAAGGAGGAAAAGACACCCATTACTCCCATGTCACTCCAGTTTTTAACCAGGCTTTTATGATTGGTTTTATAATTATATGAACAGGGCTTATGGGTCTAATCCCTACAGACACTGAGAAATGGGTATCAGCAACATCTTAATTATTTTACTGATTGTTATTATTATTAGACTCCCAGGCCAAAAAAGGTGGTTTACCTCCTCCCCGCCCCTTTTCTCCCCCCACCAATTAACCAGTGAAAACATCCCAGGATGGAGGTTTGGATCTGATGGGACTAACACTACTTGATGCCCTGGTTTGGGAAAAGGTCAGAGCATGTGGTACATACGCTCCAGTCCTCCCCTGGCAGCAAATTCCCACTCCTCCTCCGTCGGGAGCCTCTTCCCTCTCCAGGCACAGAAGGCCCGTGCGTCGTTCCAGCTCACGTGCAGCACCGGGTGATCCAGCCTGTCCTTTATGCTGGAGCCAGGGCCTGAGGGCTGGGAGGAATCACAGCAAGCAGATTTGAAAAGACTGTATCAAATTCTCACTTAAAAAGGGACCAGGGGGTGGAGGAAGCGAAGGGGTGGAAAGTGCAGCAGAGCTGCTATGTTTTCCCCCCATTTTTGGTCGATAAGGTTCGGCTCATGCTGACACCCACACGAGCTCCCAGCATGGACAGGATTCACCACAGCAGGTTTTCCTTCACTCACCTGTCTCCAAAAAGCCTTTTCGATGGGCAGCCACCACGGGGCCGACTGGGGAGAGAAAAAAAACACCAGGTTAAAGGTAAATTGGTGACACCTGAACTGGTGACACTCCCTGACACCGTCCCACAGCAGCGCGTGTTAGTCTGGAAGTGGGTCAAGGCTGCAGTTTGAGCTGGGTTATCACAGGCACTGGGATGGTGCTTCCCCACAGAGCAGAGGCATCTGCTTTTAGAAGTGAAAATAGATCAAGAGGCTCATGCTGGTTTAGTTTTTCACTGAAGCACTTTGAAACCTGCTTTGCTCTGTCACAGCTCCCTGGAGCAGCTCTGACAGCGCTCACAGAGGATTTGAACAGAGGAGCATCAGGAAAGAACCCCAGCCCATCCCGGGGCTCAAAACCCTGTCAGGTTCAAAACCAAAACAACCCCAGACTAAAGGAAAACCCTTGAGAACAGCCAGGCCCTGCACTTTTCCTCAGTGGAAAAGCAAACCCATCATCACTGAAACTCATCCCCGGGGGGTTTAGATTTACCTCCAGTTTTTGGGTGACTTTTTTTTTCAGCTCCTCGGACACGAAATCCTCAAAGACAAAGCTCCAGCCAAACGCTTCTGCTTCTGTTTTGTATTTCTTTTCTCTAACAAACTCCCTGGCATAAACACAACATGCTCAGGGTAAGAGATCTTCAAGTGCTGCACCACCAAATACAGCAATTTGTGCATGCAGCAAGTTCAGAGCAAGGCAAAAGGTACATGACCTACAGACACCCCAACTCCAGAGAGTCCTGGCTCCTCCCCAGCACAGTTCTATATGGTTTAGATTTAGATTTAACAGATAAAACCATATAGATTTAACAGATAAAACCATCCAATGTGCACCTGTTCATAGATCTGATCGTTCTTATGTTACTTGTGCAGGTAAACTCACCCTGCACTCAGGTCTTCCATTATATGTCTTCAATAATATGTAATTGCAGAGATGCAAAATCCCTTAAAAGCCAGTAAAACCTGCAGCTGCTGTTGTAAATGCCCCAAAAAAGCAAAAAAGAAATCACATATTCTACTGAATAATACCCTGTTCTACTCCACTTGTTGCAGTAATTGCCATTGCTGGGCAGTTTCTGGTGCAAGGAAGTGTTTTTAACCAACAAGGGCTCAGCCAGGCAAGCAAAGGCATTTCCCCCAGTGCATTTATCAGTGCTCTGTACAAGGGTTTTGATAAAATTCATGAAGAGGTCTGGTGTTTACAAATGGGAATTGAACCTACAGGAACATGAAATCTAAAGTAGAACAGCCCTATTAGTAAAAAAAAGAGGCACCCACACAAAAAATACATGTGTTTGGAAGAGGGGTAGCAAGAAGTAGAGGAGCAGGAGAACAAAAGGAAGAAGAAAAGAAAAGGAAGAGAAGGGGGGAAAGAAGAGGAGGAGGAGAAAATGAAGAAAATTAAAAGAAAAAGAAGAAAAGGAACAAGAGGTGAGGAAAAAGAAGAGGAGAAAATGGAGAACAGGAAGAACAGGAGAGGAAAAAGAAGAGGATAAAGAAAAGAGGAAAAGGGAGAGGAGGATGAGGAGAAGGAAGAGGAAGAGAAGGAAACAACGTGAAAGAGGAGGAAATGATAGATAAAAGGAAGGATGTTTGCAAGCTACACTGGTAAGATGCTTTGGCTTGCACTCGTAGTGTGATTTATTACCGACAGACACATTTTTTGGGAACACCCAAGCGTTGGCTTTTCAGACCCCAGGAACCAGCGCCAAACGACCCGGCACCCACACCCAGAGCAGCACCCTCCCCTCGGCCACCCGAGGCACCGAGGGCTCGCCCGGCAGAGCCCTGGCTCTCACCTGAAATCCCTGTTCGTGACGGGGTGTTTGTCCACAGCGAACGGCTTCACTGCCACCTCCCTGACCGGCCCCTCCTCGCCCCTCCTCTCCGGGGAGCTGGATCCCATCTGGAACGTCCCTCCGGGCAGCTGCACCATGCCTTCATCCTTTCCAGCAGCTGAAAGGGGGAGAGATTCAGCACGAGAAGTTCAATTTCCAGACGCGACCGAGCAGGACAGCGCAGCTCCTGCCGGGACATCCCGCAGGGATGGAGGGGGATGCGCTGCACCAGCGACTGCGACCGGCGCTTCTACAGGTCTGGGGGGGGAGGGGGGGGGGGGCGGTGACGAGGTTTAAAACATTTTAAGCCCCATTTTCAGTGCTTCTGGGGCAGGGAGTGGCTCCCCTCGCGAGGGAGGATCGGCAGGGAGCTCGGGGAGGGCAGGGTGGGCTGTGCGGGGGATGCGCGGGGGTCTCGGCTCTCACCGCGCTGAGCCCCGCAGCGCAGCAGGAACAGGACCGGGAGCAGGAGCGGGAGCAGGAGCGGCCCCGCCGTCCCGGCCATCCCGGGGTATCCGACCCGGAGGTGCTGCGGGCTCGGGAAGCGCTTCCGGGCCCTGCCCCACGTGGATGGTCCGTTCTGGGAGAAAAGGGGCATTTCCTCCTCTCCGCAACTAAGAACCACACGCAGAGGTTGAAACGCGTTTCGCCTTCTGGCACCGGGGCCACCTGCAACCCCCACCACCACCCAGGCACGCAGGGGGGCTTTTTTTGGTGTTTGAGGAGCTTTTTTTTGGTGGGTTTCGGATTTTTAAGGTTCCTTTTATGGTCATTCAGCAGCCACGTGAATGAGGAAGGAGACCATTGTTAATACAAAGCAGCACCGGGATCAGGGAAAATCTTTTAGGAGGGGAGGAGCGAGTTCCCCTCCCATAGTCCCGATCTAAAGCTGCAGCTCTGCCTAGACCTGCTCCAGCTCTCATCCATAAATACTTTAATGCACCAGTCAGTGTTAAAAATTCACCCCTCTGTTGTGACAAGGGCGACAACCTTGAACAGGTCCTTCCTTCTGCCCACTTCAACCCATTCTGCAGTAAAGTGAACTGTTTGATTCATGAGCAAGTACAAAAATTATTAAGTGATTGTCTTAATCCAGCTCTTTTGTTTACTGAACAAATTCCAGGGAAGGCTGGAAGCAGAATGTTCAGGGGGAGTGAAGTTTTAAGGAACCAACACACATAAAGCACAGAACAGAACAGTTTATTGGGTAAAAACGAAAGCAACCGCAGCCGTACACTTCAGTGAAATCAAAAATAAATAACTCATTTTTAGAGCCAAATCTTTGATTAAGTTGATAATATTTTGAGTGGCCGTGTTTTTCCAAAGGGGCTGTCCCTTATAGCAAGAGTGACTTCCATTGCTGGGAAATCCACCGGGCCAAGGACATGGCCATCAGGGGGATTCCTTGGACACATTCCACGAGGCACATCAGAGCTGCCACCGTCTCACCAGCAGATCCACCTCAGCCTTTCAGAGAGGACATCCCAGCTCGCATGATTTCATCCACCAGCAGGATGTTGCTGGCAATCACCGTGCTAGAAACAGTAAATAAATGCTGTTAGAACTGCCCAGTTGACATAGTTCAAGAAGACTCAGGTTTATTTTTGCGTTTCCTGGGATATCCCAGTTCCACTTTATCATTTAAATGATCAAGCAGCCATTGCTGTTTGAAGTGGAAATACTGTGAGGAATGAATGAATGCTTACCATGAATGGAGCAGCTGCTTTTTGACATTGTAATTATCCCAGATTCCAGCTGCTGCAGCCACCATTGGCTCCCCTACAACAGAAGTGAGACAGTCTTAAATAACCAGTTCACACAACTTAAAAGGGAGATTTCTGCTGTCTGACATCTGATATCACTCAGTACATCCAACACAATGTTACTACGTGCTTTATCTTCACTAAAAACCCTTAAAACAGAATGCACTGCTACAACACACCCAACTGCAGCAGCAGGACACCTGCCAAGGCTTTTGTATAGCTTTTTATGGAAAAAGGTAAAGCTTTCTGCATTCAGAGCAGCTTTGTTCTTCAGAGCTGAGCCAGGACAGGTTCTTTACTAGGGCATCAGCCCATTGTTCAGGAAGTGCTTACCAGTGTTCAGATCCACCCCAGTGAGCTGCCCTGACTCCACGTGCTCCGTCTGAACCTTCACTAAGGTCTCCTGGGGATCATACCCGGAGTTCTGAGCGAGAACCTTGGACAGAAGAGAGGCATCACTTCATGTTGTTAATTAAAGAGCCCTCCAGCAGGAAAAGCAACGGGTCTGCATGTGCTTTAATGTCACTTTATTCAGGAACTCCTTTACCTTAGGAATGATGAGCAGAGCATCAGCAAAAGCCTGAACTCCAAGCTGGGCTCTTCCTTTCACGCTGGGTTTGTGCTTAACAAGAGCATTAGCTACTGCCACCTCCAGTGCCCCTGCTCCTGGAACCACACACCCTGCAAGGGAAAGCTCAGCAGTCAGACCAAAGCAAGCACCTATTCCAACTCAAACAGTTCATTCTCAGTGCAGTTTGATCTCTTCCTTCATTCTTAGAAAGACAGCTTGTACCTGAGCAGTCGAGTAATTACACAGCTGTAAACTATAAGATGGCAGAGCTGTAACGGAAATACACGTGGCTTGGGCTCTGACTGCAGCAGCACAAGGAAACTGATACAGAATTCCCTAATTCTGCAGTGAGATTCCAGAGGAGATCCTTCACATCCCCAGCAGAGCAGACTCACCGTCCTCAATCGCGTTCTTCACGGCCCGCAGCCCGTCCCTCACGGCGTCCTTGATCTGGGTCAGCGTGTGCTTGTTGGGGCCCCTGATCAGCAGCGTCACCGAGCGCGGGTTCTCACACTTCTCAATGAACGTGTATTTCTCTTCACCCTGCGAGGAACAGGATCGTGTATCCCTGTCAGACACTTGCTTCATCAATTTATACACTGAATAAAAGAAGCTGGATGTGTTCAGGTTCAGTTCTGCACTAACAGCACTTTGAGAAGGGATGAGAACCACCAGGATCTTTTTTTCTCTTTTTTTTTTTTTCAGTTTTACAGACAACACCAAGAAAATACAGTACGAGAAGAGCCAATACCCAAGCAGATGTTTCACACAGGCTTGTGAAATGCCACCAGCCTTTAATTCAACACCCCAGTAGAACTCTTGGTTGTACTCACCAGTGTGTACTCATAGACAAGCCCTGCGTGTCCCAGACAGTCAGGAGTGAGATCCTCCACGGAGTTCATGGCAGTGCCACCACACGCCAGGGTCAGCCTGGCAGAGAACACACACAGCTCAGCATAACACAACTCCTAGGCCTGGAACAGTTTGCTTCTGTTCATCAGAGAGCTCTTCAGAAGAGTAAGTTGGTAGAATTAAGTCTCTTTTACATCTGAAGCATACTGAGAGCTCAAACTCTCCCATCCCTCAGTGTGCTGAACTGGCCCTTCTACAGTGTGTACAAACTACCCTGAGTTACACCAGGAGGAACTGCATAGATTGAAGGGGACTTTTTAGTCCGAGCTCTTGAAGGTGGATTTAAGCCAGGCTTGACTCATTGTCCCAGTCTGGAAGAGCAGGTTGGTTATTTTACCCTCTCCTCTCGCCAGGAACTGACCTTTCCATGTTCCTCCTTTTAGCTCTCCGCAAAGCAACGATTCCTTCTTTCGCGAGTGCATCCAGGGAAAATGGGTCGATTCCCTGGAAACAAAGGAAGTGACCATGAGGATAAAGACAAAGCTAAAAACACCCTCTCTCAGTTGGACACTAATGAGTAATTTCTTCCTCAGGGTTCACAGGAGTATCTCAAGTAGGAACTGTACACAGAAATTCAGAAGTACCAGCCTAAATTCAGCTATTTCTGTACCAAGTGAGTCAAACAGCACATGGTGGCCAAGAAATCAATTTTTAGTTACACCCTTCATCTCACCTTCTGGTTGATCAAAACGAATCCTTTATCTGAATCGCCACAGACTTTCCTTTTCAAGTCTATGATTTTGTTCACTCTGTCTTCAATGAACTTTCTCTCTGCTTTCACCAACTTCTCCCTCTCTTCAGCACTTTTATAGAAGAATCCAGAGCTCACCTCTCTGAAGGAGAAAAAACAAACCACAAAAGCAGTAAGGAAACTATCCTCTCTGCTGTAGAAACAAGCATGAGAGCTGATCTTTTCACCAAAATCCTAAAGAAATCAAATCAAAACAAATAAGCCCCCCCCTCAACTCAAGCTGCTCTTCCTGCTCTTTAGTTCAGAGCTTTTCCACTACAATAAGGCAGACACTTGAAACTAAGAGAGCTCTGAAGTGTATTTATATGTTTGCTGTAGAGTATCAAATTGTGCCCAAGAAAGGAAAGATTTTCAGCCTTTCCTCAATGAAACAACAAAGTAAAAACCACTACAAAGCTCAGCCTCTCACAGACATTATTTCAACCACGAGCTTCTGTTTTCCCAAAGGGCTGCAGAAGGGGCAGCACCTCTTCCCTTTCACCTTCCACACCTGTGCAGTCCTTTTGGCTGGGATTTCAGCACAAGTTAACAAAGAGTCTTTCAGACACGAGCACTTTCTGCTCCTCACCTCGCTGCTGTGTACTTACGTTTTCTCATACTCCAGGGACACATTGCAGGTAAGAATATAAGCATCTTCCACCCTTTTCCTCATGTCAGGATGGCGAGCACCATGATCCAGAACCAGCCCCCTGATCAGCCTGGAAGATTGAAAACCATTCTGTGTGTCAGTGGATGCACAGGAAGATACGGTTTCCATGGAAGTGCAGGCTAGTCAGAATTAAGGAACTGGTCCAACATGAAGTTGTGTTGGGAGTAAACAAGGATTATGTGTTCCCCTTCCAAGGGCATGCCCATCCCATATGAAGAGCACACCAAGCAGAGTGAAAAAGGAATTTGCTCTGGCATGGTGTCTGACTGCATTAGCTACTGAGGAAAGCTAGTGCAGAATTCAGCCATGCCACTGAGGTAAATACAAAGCCCATGGAATAGCCACCCAGATCACCACAATCCAGCTGCCATTTATCAGACGCTATTTTGTATTTAACAGATAAAAACCTAAAGAATAACCAAGCCACAGGCACGATTACTAAGGGAGAAAAGTCTTTATGTTGTGTAAAAGCTTAAGCCAGTGTTGCTATTTGCTATTCAAAAATTTCATCAGGGAATGAAGTTCAGTGACTGACAAGCTTCTCCTGCTATCTATGGCTGAAATCTCTATTTCTGCCTTTCTTTCAGCCCTTCCTTAGTAATTTTTCCAGTGGCAGCCCAAATTCTCTTAAAAAGAAACCAAGACTCCTCCAGACCACTCAGACCTCAGGGAAGCTCAAGGACACTCCCGACTCACGTTGTGTCAGTCTCTGATTTGTGCTTCATCTCCATGATTTCCACCATGAAGAGGTCGATGGGCTCGTCTGGTTTTCTGACTGTCAGAACAGAATCTACGACAGCCTGGAACAGAGCAGGGGTGAAACGGTGACAATCCCAGCACTTTAAAACTTGGAGCTCTTCACACAGAGAGGCAGGGGAGAGCTGGGCACTGACCTCTGTCAGGATGTCAGCAAGCTCAGCGTGAACTTTAGTACGGAGGGATGTTCTGGCGACATCTATGAGGGTCTCCCTGTCCATCTCCTTGGTCACTTTGACCTGCTCCAAAACTTCAAGTGCTTTTTCCTTTGCAATCTCAAATCCTTCTGCTACTATTCTAGGGTGCAAGCCCTTATGCAAGGGGAGAGAAATCATTAGACCACTGAAGACAAAATGAGACTTTTTCAGAAACAGAGCCTGTGGTTTCAATATTCCATGTAATGTCAAAACATAGGGAATATGCATGCTGCAAAGACAAGCTGTTCTGTCCTTCTGAATACATATAAAAGGAATGCAAATCCTTTCAATGCAGAGGAAAAGTACAGATTATTCTAGCACAGAAGTGAAACCAAGGGAACTACAAAGCACACTTGGGTGTTCACTGTGCAATATGAATGTCTGCTCTTAACACTCAAAGACCTGCCCTCAGGGAGGATCTCCTTTCTAACACCAAGAAGTGTTTTTACTCAGGCAAAACAAAGTAATGGAAGGTATCACACAAAACCTTATTAAAAGTTACAGTATCCACAGTAAGTGGGTTTGATTTTGAACAAGTCCTCCTCTCCAGCTTTTTCCCTTTTTACAACTTCTTTGATGCACTCTTTTTAAGCAGAAAGATACATTTATATTTCTCTAGTATTAAACATTAATCAAAACAAGCTGCAGGGTCTCAGTGAAGCTTTTAGCTCGCCCACCTACAACAAAAACACTGCATACACACCTCAGAAATATAGAGATCTGCCTGCTTTAGGAGCTCCCCAATGATCAGGACATTTGAGGTGGTGCCATCTCCAGTGATGTCATCTTGTGCCGTTGCTACTTTTGCTATCAAGGAGGCCGTGGGGTGTTGGATTTGCTAGACAAAAATAAGAAGCTGAGCAGGAAGTCTCACTGCACTGGTACACAAAGCAACAACCTGAGATCAGCTAAAGAAAGTACGTAAGGACTTGGTGATGTTTTAATGGTTTATGTCAATTCAACATGTTTCAAGTAATAACATCTTTTAACAACAACAGTTGTAAGTTGATTGAGTTTACCCTTGTAACACTATTTCCCCCTTTAGATCATGCATCTTTACACAAAATGTTGAGTGCTCAGAGGCAAACTAGTCCACAGCTCACTGTGAGCTGGACAGAGAAAGGGTGCACCACCATCACATCCAAGCTGCTGCTGGCACGAAATCAATCATGTTTAGAGCTACCAGCAGGCTCCTGCCTCCCTAAATTCCCTCTCCGGCGAGGCTCAGCAGTCGCTCACCATTTCCTGCAGCAGCACGTTGCCATCTTTGGTCAGCTTGATGTCTCCGGAGCCCGACACGAGCCTGCGTGGGGGACCCAGGGGGGTGAGCGGCGCCTCGGCCCCGACACACGTGCGCGGCCAAGGGCCCCACCCACCATCCATTCATCCATCCATCCACCCCTTCACCCATCCCTTTGTTCCCCTCCGCACGTCCCGGCCCCCCGAGCCTCCCCCGCCTCTCCCCTCACGCCTCCCCTCAGCCTGTGCGTCTCCCCTACCCCCCCCCCAACCCCATCCCGGCCCGTGGCGGGAGGGCCCCCTCACATCTTCATGGTGCCCTTGGGGCCCAGGTTGGTCCTCAGCACGTCCTGCAGCCCGCGGGCCGCGCTGATGTTCACGGCCAGCGCGGCCTGGGCGCGGGCCACCTCGGCCTTGGGATTGAGCGCCTTCACCGCCATGTCCGCCGCTCTGCTCTGCTCTGCCCTGCGCCGCGCGGGCGGGGCGGGGCGGGCAGGGCAAACCCCGCCCCTTCTAGAACACTCCGGGCGCGCTGATTGGTCCTCCGCCGCTCCAGCCACGTTCCCATTGGCTGCGGTGCCTGTCGCTCCGACCGCCACGAGAAGGCGCGGGGCGGTGTGGGCGCGGGCGCGGAGCTTATTGGCTCGTTGGCTCGCCGGCCGCGTTTCTATTGGCTGTGGCGGCTGTCGCTCCGTCTGGCCCCGCCCCCGCGCCGCCGCTGACGGGACGGGGCCGTAAGGCGGGAGCGGGCGGGCGGTCACTGTTGGGGGGGGTCTCTGGACGGGCGGGGTCGTCCTGTTCTTAACCCACCTTCTCGTGTCATAGACACCCCCAGGAGCCTCGCAGAGCTGTGGGAATAAATAATTAAGCCCGGCGATTTATCATTAGACCGGCGGAATTAAGAGTTAAGCGGACCAGGTTAATAATCAGAATGGTTAAAATGCAGGGTTGAGGTTGATCAAAACTCATCTCCTCATAGCACAGAAACTGCTGTGTGGGGCACCAGAGCCTGTACAGTCCCCACCACATCCCCTGTACCCAGGGCTTTCCTGACCTGAACCCTTCACACGGGTTCCAAGGATGGGGAGGATCCTTCCCAAAGCCACCAGAGGCTTCCCTGTGGAAGAAAACCAGAAGTACTGTCAAGGCAACCTTGATGGGTGCTTGATTGCCCCATCTGGGCTTGAACCCCAAACACCCTTTGGAGCACCTGGCAGCATCAGGTGTGACACAACCCTCTTGTGATTTCAAGTATTACATAGAGGAGATGCCTGGCCCCAGAATAATCCTGTCCTGGCTGCAGAGTGCCCTGGAAGTGTCCAAGGCCAGGTTGGACGGGGCTTGGAGCAACCTGGGCTAGTGGAAGGTGTCCCTGCCCATGGCAGGGGGTTGGAACTGGATGATCTTTAAGGTCCCTTCCAACCTAAACCATTCTGTGATTCTATGAAATCTCCCCCCCTCCATGCCACTTTTTGGAGCAGGGAGCTCTGGGTGCAGCCCTGGGCGCTGGGCCTTGGCAACCCAGCGGGCAGTGACGCAATGAACCGAACATGTTTTCGTACCTCTGCCAGGACTAAAGCCTGAGTCTGCTGTTGGGCCCAGTTTTGTTGCACAGGAGTTTTGGGGGAGCTAGGTGGCAGCAGTGTCAAGTGTCAGGGCAACCTTGCTGGGTTTGGCTGTGGGCTGTGCCACCTGCTTTGGGTGAGGATCTCAGGTTTCTGGGCAAAATGCCATGTTGTGCAGGACAGGAGGAGTCCCATGCATGGCCTGTCTGTCTGATTTGGCAGCTCTGGAAGGGACTTACATCCCTGGAGCTGCTCATATCCTTAGGGTGCTGCTTTTTAAATGCTTTAGGTGGAGTTGATGTTGGAACATAATTCAACACAGCTTTGGATCCCTTTTGTTTAGCTGAGCAGTGAGCATGTCTTGTGAAATATTTTAATGCTGATTCCAGTAGAGTGGCTGGGCTTTCTCTTCTGTTATTGTAATCATTAGAAATAAACATTAAACATTGCAAAATGCAGGGAATCACACTTGGCATTCCGTTATTGGCTCTGGAACTCTGTTGAAGTTTTGTCTTCACTTTGCTGGGATGCTGCCGGCCTGCTGAAACCACAACAAAACAAAACACCCCACTCAGCCCCGAGAGGCTGCAGTGGGAATATCTGAGGTGCCTGGATGCAATGTCCAGGTAAAACACCTGGATCCCGGGGTGTTTTGCTGCTCTTGCTTCTCTGGTTTGTCATTTTTTTGCCTGTTCCTCTCAGGGCTGTTCTCAGCAGAGGGCAGCCTTGTCAAACCCATACCAGCAGGCTTGCTGTATTTTCTGTTTTCCTTGCTGATGCCTGTGGAAAGGCAGGAATTATCCATCCTAAGCAGCTGTGCTGTGTGGGGCTGGCTGCTGGCAGGGATGTGGCCATTCCCCAGGCAGCTTCAGGTTTGTGAAGGGAATTATTACTGCAGGAAAAATTTAGTTGGAATTTTAGATGTTTTTTGAGAGGAGGAAAAAAAAAAAAAGATGTTTTCAAAGACATCCTAATCCTTTATGCAGGTGATCTCTGCTTTTTTTGTACAACTGGAGAGGTTCTGTAGTCATGTACAAGAGCTGGGTGCTGTGCTTGTATCAACAGTCACACATCCACAACCTGTGCTTTTCACTCCTGGATATCCTTTAAAGCTTCCAAGCAGAGCTCTCTGGGTTTCTTTGCTGGATCACATGCCTCAGGATAGCTATTTCTCATGAGCATTTTCACATTAAATGCCCATTTTGCAGCATTTTTCAGGCATCAGGACAAGCTTTTCTTCCTTTTTCAGTCCTAGCTGTAGTTGTTGAATTGTTCTGTGTATTTGGTTTTAATGTGTAGTGAAAATACAGGGCAAATGCTCATTAGACTCAAATTGTCCTTTGAATTCAATGGATTACACCAGATTAGAATCAAAATATTTAACTGAATTAAAACCAACATGTCTGTTAAACTAATCCAAATAAAGGGAATATCCTTCATGAAATATTCAGCAGCAATTCTCTTAGTCAAGCCATGCACTGCTTATCTTGGCCAAAAACCCCTCTGAGATTCTCAGTAAAAGCCATTTCCTTTCATCTTTATCAAGATCTGTTTTCCTTTAACCTCATTCACAGAAATGATTTCTAAATCTGCTTTAAACAACATACTGTCCTGCCATGATAAAGCCGACAAACAGGACCAGACTGAAGGGATCCACGTCACTGGGGAATTTTGCAGCAAAGGGACTTGGTCCCATTTTTTCCTGACGCCAGAAGTCACTGATAGATGCTCCTGTCCCCAAATGGTCGTGTACTGAGAACTTCTGAAAGAAATACAAAGGAAAGCATGTGAGGAGAGGCACACAAGGAGATTGATTTTAATTAATACATGTAATTCTGAGGGGCGATACTGCCAGGATGGCAAACGAGGTCATGCATAGAATGTGACTGGTGCATCCAGTGGTGCAGAACAGCCTGTCAAGATGGGCAGCAGTCACGGGGCTCTTATCACAAGTGAACAAAAGTAGCTGGATCAGCTAAATTGGGCTTTTTTGACCTTGAACAGCTTCTGGGTTGGAACTCTCCTGTCTCCTCACCAATACCCACAGCAGTGTCAGAGGGACACTCTTTTGTGGGATCCCAAACACGAGCAGAGGCAGGTTCTGCACTTTTCCCATTGCTTTTGACAACACTGCATTTGGGGGACACAAAACAGAGCCTTGTTATACTCAGAACTTTTCATTTTTCTCCAGAGATTTTGATGAGTTTGTGGAACTTTGCACGGTGATGCTTAAGCCAAGAGGCGATACTGAATCAGCCCGCAGCCCCTTCCATCTCTCCCTCAGCCAAATAGAACGCTGTCCCTGCTTTGCCTCTGCCTTCATGCCAAGAGAAATTCCTGCCTGCTGCCTGTCGGGAGCCGCTCCTCGGGCTCATCGCTGTGCTCAGACCCCCCTGTTTGTCCCTGCCCACGGCACGGGATGAGGGGCTGAGCGATCTCCCCACCGTGCTGGGGTCCGGCCAAGCCGTGCCTCCCCAAGCCGGGCCCAGCGGCTCCTCCCCTGACGTGGGGAGGTTACACCTCTCCTCCCTTCCCTGTCAGCGAACAGCTGGACTTCTCTGGTTACATGTGTGCAACCATCTCAAACAAACCACCCGGGCTGGCTTACTCAGCACGTTATCGGGGCGTGATTTACAAAATGCGGCTCCCGGCCAGCGCAGCCCGTGCCGAGGCTTTGTGTGACTGAAGGTCTTCAGCTGATCCCTTCTTGCCCCGTGCAAGCCGAGGGGTTTGTTCGCAGCAGCAGCAGCAGCAGCAGCAGCCACGGCCAGTTCAGTACTGTAAGTCACTCTTTTCTCTCTCGGCTCGTTTGGTTCGCAGCTCTGTAACGCTGTGTTTTTTCTAGCTCAGGAAACCAAGGGTATCCCGTGCCGGGGCCGTGCCTGTGCCCGGCGAGGCACAGCAACAGCGTGGTGCCCGTTTTATAACAGCAGCATGAATGAATGATGCAATCGGGCAGGGGGGGAGCACCATCATTTTGTCGGGACAGGCGACAGGGGATTGGAGAGCTGGGAGGTGTCTGTCAACATCCATCAGGTTCCTGCTGCCCCTTTTCAACTACTTTTTCCAAGGTGCTTCAGTGAGTTCACTGTGAGGCACTGCTGTTCAGATAATAGCGCTCAGCTACAAACAGCTCATCTCTCGGGCTGCACGCAGGTTTGTATCACTGCCCTTACAAACTGAACAGAAAACAGCAGGTTAAGGACTGAATCTTTCTATTCTCACCCTGGAAACCACTGCAACTCACAGTTATGGGTGGATGGGCTGAACTTTTAAAACTTTCAGGGATATAACAGCCACGATTTGCTTAAATACAGCTAATCTGCTTAAATGTATCACTTTTTCTCTGAAGCTTTCAAAGCATGTTGTTAATTCTGAGAATCACCTCAGCACAGAAAAGCTGTCATCATATTATTCCCATTTTACAGACACAAGACTAGAAACAACGAGGATTAAGTGGTTTGTTTAAACTAATACCATGGAAACACTTCTGGGAATGTTCTTAGAAGCAGAACCACTCCTGTAGTGGGAAAAGGTCCCCCAAAAAGTTTCAAGAACTATTTTCCCCAAATCCATTATTCTAAGCTGCAGTTTCCCTTCAGTGCAAGAGAAACAGTTTAATGTGGTTGAACTTCTGTTGATGTCACTGCATGTTAACATTTCCCACATTAAGTGGGAAAGAAACACCAGGAACTGTTTGCAAACAAGGATATTTCTGAGTGCTGGGTAATATTTCATTAAGATTCACATAATCTTTATTTTTTCATGGCAATAAGTGTGAACAAAATGCAAAATAGCAGCGTGGCAGCACTTCTGAAAGCAGCAATATGATAACAAGTGAGGTTTAGTCACAATGAGGATTTTGAGATCTTGTCAAGATCTCATGGAAATATTCCAGCCCCAAACACCTGCAGTTCTGAGCATCACTTTCTCCTTCCATTGACATTACATGTAGGTACTGAGGATGTTTCAGTTTTTCCCAGTGAGGCAAGTGCCCTTCTTTGAAGGGACAGCAAACAGAGAGGATTTCAGTTGTTTTCCTTTGACATGTGGTCTTACCTAATTCCCGTGTTTGCTTCTGTGACTCCGCCCTATCTGTTATGAAAGAGAATTATTTCTTGTGAAAATGCCTTTTTTTTTTTTTTTTTTTTTTTTTTTTTTTTTTTTTTCCCCAGTACTTCCTAGTCTGGAGGCAAGGAGATCTCATGGAAATTCCACTTTTCCCTTGTTATTTCCTTTTTCTCCATCTTTATCTCAAGTTTCCCCCAACCTCCCTCCCTCTGTCGCTCTTATGTCTTCTCTAATCACTTCTTTGCCAGTTGTTTCTTCTCATCCCCATATTCTTGTTTCCAGCTTTTCCCCTCAATATTTTATGAGACCCATTGAAATGTTTGCTGCTTGGATGCTTTACCAGCATGCAAATAATAGGCCAGGAATAAATTACCTATCTGAAATTCAGAGGCAGGAAGATCAGAGATTCTCTACCCGTGTTTTTCAAATGGAGACAGGACTCATTGCTTGTGGGAATTTCTTTCTTCTTACTGTCTCATGGAAGTATTGACAGATTTAAGCAATCAGATGCCCTGTGTTTCAGAGTAATTAGTCTCTGCCAACTGCAGAGGCCTGTACTAGTCTGGAATAAAACATTGGTGTTTCCTTACACAGAGATTTGTTTGAGGTTTGTCCATAGAAGGGTTTTACACACCTTCAGTTCTTTTTGCCCTGATGAACTACTGCTGGTGGTTTCTGCATTTCAAACCCCAGTTCTTCCCTTCCAGCTTGTCATTTTTAGGCAACATAAACCAGAGCCTGAAACTATTTTTGAAGAGTTATTATGGCATGGAATAAAGAGAGGACAGGGTTAATTCCAAACAAGAGAAGGAAGGGTTAATTCCAACCATGGCTCCAGAACTGGTAACCATAGTTCTTCCTCTAACTGCTTTATTTGTCCATCAAAGTGCAAAGTCCATCACAGCATCGGTCTCATCATTGTGAGGAACATCCAGAAGGGAAAGGAGTGTGGGAAATGTGGATATCAGAGAAAGGGAAGAGTTAATGTCTTTTCCTTCCTGCTCCCAGTGTGTGTTTATGGCAACGTTTCCCTGAGATAAATTAAAATGTTGAGGACATGTATCCAGAGTTATACCCCAGGTTCTCACCAAGAAACCACGTCACAGTGCAGTGTCCTCACAGGGTGACATTGCATCACCACGTGGCAGAGTTGCAGTGCAGCCCCAGGTGAGCATGAGGCAACAGGGTGGCTTTGCATAACAAGGGCTCAGTGCTGGAACAGCGTGACGCCCATGTCACGCCACAGTGATGCCTGCCCCAAAATCAAAGCCCTGCTGCTTGGAAAATCCCAATATTTCACTGCAAACACAAACAAAGTGCTCCGGAGCCAACGCCAAGTCAAGGCTAACGCAAAGTAAACATGGAATTCACATGTCACCTGTTCATCCACTGCCAAGTATGACCTCAGGACTGCTCTCTGTCAGAGGGAAGTGGCCTCTAAAGAGAGAGGGTTCCTTTATGTGCTGTGCTGATGGTATATGACTGCATTTCTTTTATGTCCAGTGCAGTTTTTATAGACAAGATAAGAAAAAATGTATGTGCTCTACAGGAAATAATTCTTTAGTCATGGTTCTAAGGCTAGAGCAGAGTTTTACAGTGTGTCCATGCACCAACAGCAGAGACCTGCCAAACTGCAGCTCAGTCTGTGTCTGCCTTTCCCAGGGATGGTCTGTAAAAGCCCTTTTCTGGAACATCTCCTCTTTGCTGTGTCCCCACTCCCCTTTGCTCTCTGGCACACTGGGGAGGTTGAGCCCAGGCTCTGTCCTACCTTCCCACACCTCACCCCAATGCACAGCAGGGAAGTGTGGGCTGCTGGTACCTGCTCTCCTGTTCTCACTCACCCCTGGGATGCAGCTGAGCACTGAACAAGCTGCTGTGCCACCTTCTTGCATGAACCCACCTGGGCTCCTACAGAGGTGTGTTCACAGGAAACACTCCAGGATAGCAGAAAAGCCCTCACACAAAGTACTGTTCCATGGCTGCCTCTGTCTTTCAGATCACTTGCTCTCTCTGTTTCTTGCTGCTTCACATCTACCTGTTTGTCAGGCAGATCCTCTCTTACAAACACAGCTCTTGGCTGTTCACAACAGGTTTCACCTCTCAGACTGGGTGACTTCATTTATGTAAGCTTTCACCTTTCAACAAAGCACTGGAGTGTTCTCTTTTATTCCATACACAGGAACAGATAAAAGGTGTGTGTGTGTGTGTGTGTGTTCTATGAAGTTTTAGCAATCATGGTAATTTTTCATAAAGGCTTTTGTATCCCAGTATTTGCCACGTGGTTACTTCCCATGGAAATAACCCCAAAGGTTCCCTTTCCTGCTCTGAGCATTAACCATTTAGCTGTGATCTCATGGTGAGCACATGAAGTCACCTCAGGAGACAGCACCGGTGCTTACCATGTGTGATCCCTGGATTACTCCTGTCTGGCACTGAGTGACATCAGTGCCTGTCAGCTCCTGTACTTTTCCACAGCAAGGCACACAGTGATCATCTTCTCCATCTTCTCTGGGTGTCTTTTGTGCCTGGGGGTGCAAAGTTCATAAAAATAACAAAAGGGCAAAAAATAAATGGGAATTTATGTATATAAAACCTCTCATCTTCAAAATTCCCATGATATATAGGAGAACAGTAAATTACTTTAGTAATATAAAGGTATATAAAGACATCCATAATTTTTGAGAATGTGCTGTTTGATGGTGTTTTTCCCCTATCCCAGAAAAAGAGACAACCTGCTACCCAGATCAGTTATACAAGACATGTCCTGAGAGATGTCTTAGGAGATTAGAAGGAACAAAAACTTTTACAAAAATCTGGGGAGTGAGATAGGCAGCAAGCTGTTGTTTATGTCTAAATGTACAGATCAGTAAATAGTAAAGTCCACAGTGAATTAATTCCCTTACAAAAGGATGAAGCACAAGATGAGTAGGGAGGAGTACAAAGATATTTAACTCTTCGAGCTCCTGATCTGCAGAAGGGCTCAACATATTTAGGTGGACAGATAGGAAAGGGAAGAAAATAAACTTTTATCGGGGCATTGTTATGGAAAATGTGATGTCTTAATGGGTTGAGTGAAGTCCTCAAAGCCCAAGACTTTAATGGATTTTATAAGACTAATCCCCAGTGCTAATGGCCCACTCTTTTATGCATTCGTAGATGATGAAAATATTTAGCTTGTATTAATCAGGACATAGAAAAGGATCTAAACCTTCATGATTTAGGGACAACCAGTCTCTGACAGATTTAGGGTAGTTATGTCTACCACAATTAAACAAATCCTTGAGGGCTGGGTGTCCTGGAGCAACCAGTCTGACACGGATGGGTGGGAGGAGAAATCGAGACCCATCTGAGTGGCGAGGGCAAAACAAAACAGAGAACTGCAAGTCCCACACAGCCTCTGGCAGCCTGATGGTTCAGCAGATGCCAACTATCACAACCTTGAACCCCAAGAGAACACCAAGGGGCCGAGCCAGCAGAGAGCAAATCAGCAGCTGCCCAAGGCTCCACGGCCCACCTGGAACGCAAGTTGAACATCAGCAGGCAGCAACAGCGGGGAGCAAATCAGCAGCTGAGCCAGACCCCCACCACCGCTCCCCCTGGGATAAAAGCTGGCCATCAGGCTGTGCTCGTCCCTTCTCGCACGAACCAGAACAGCGGCACCAATGGCTCAGGAAACAGTGCAGTACTCCCACTCTGAGAAAGACTTCATCTTGTCCCCTCACAGTAAGAAGGCTCCCAAAAGGATGGCGTCCCTCATGGAACTGAAGGAGATCTTCCGCAGCGCCGACGCCGTGTGCTTCGACGTGGACAGCACGGTCATCAGGGAGGAGGGGATCGACGAGCTCGCCAAGTTCTGCGGCGTCGGCGACGCCGTGGCGGAGATGTGCGTATGGCTGGGGTTTAATCCACGAAAAACCTGAGAAAGAACGAGCGTGGATAGGGCTGATCTGCAACAGGGGATTTGCAGTAGGGGGTTTGCTCAACCCTGTCGTAGATTGTTAGAGTTTAAAAGGGATTTTGGGGAATAATAAGTGGAATTAGCGCATAGTGATGTAGCTCGTTTTGGAATTGCGAAGCCACCCGACAAAACTGATATATATTCTACATGTGTATCAGTTCATATACTGATATAAAGTCTGTAATGTCAATTTTGATAGAGTAAGACTAGCCCTTATCACTGAACTTGGCTTAACACCAGCAAACCTTATTACAAAGTAGCAAACCTTATTATGAGAAGGAGGAGAGGGGACGACTCTCCCAACCCTTCTCTGAGGCTGATGATTGAAGATTGTAGCAAAAGTTAAATTCAGAGAAGAGCACCTGAGGTGCAGGTCAGGAACACTGGGCCCAGTAGCTCATGGCACTCAGAGAAAGAATTTGTTTTTCACTGGTTTTCCAGTCTATGGAGATCTCCCACCAGTGGATGCCACTGATCTTTTCAGTGTACAAACCTCCTCCTCTAGCACACAGGTTCAGTTATAACCTACAACTCTAATCACTTAATGTGTTTCCTTATCACCCTTTGTTAACTAAATCTTCTTGGGGGAAGTCTCAGCTTGCTAAGAGTCACTGATTTGGTTTCTTTGAATCCCAATTCAGGACCCGCAGGGCCATGGGTGGCACAGTGACATTCAAAGCAGCTCTAACAGCACGACTCGGTCTCATACGTCCCTCCTACGAACAAGTGCAGAAATTAATATCTGACAACCCCCCTCAGCTCACACCAGGGATAAGGTAAGAAGAATTTCAACTTAGTTTGAAATTGATATGGGCATAAATAAACAAAACCCTGTGCAGTCACTGTAGCTGTGAGAACACAGAGCTGGTTTGGATTGTCCTCCTGCTCCATCTCCATCCTGGTTGTGCACAAAGCTTGTACCAGGAGCTGAGTCCAGGTCAAGTGGTTAAGCACCCATGTAAAAAGAAAATAGACATTAACTGGCACTTTGGCTGGCAAGCTCAAATCCTGGCTTGAGGATTAAATGGGCATGGAAAATAATGTGTTCAATCACATCTGGTATTTCATGGGTGATGGAACTGGAAGGAGATTTAATACCCAGTAGGGACTGCTGGCTGGTTTATTCCACAACTCTATCACCTCTTACACTCCTCTGTGCAGCCATAGCTCTGACTCAGCTTAGGGGATTCACTGCTCAGAGCTACCCATTCTGTCCTGAAGTCCCCACACAGCATAAAAAAAGTCATTTAACAAATACACATGTACATGTGTGTTCATTCACTTTCAGGGTTGGAATGAACTTTAACAATATAAACAGAAAAGGTTTAGGTTTTTTTCCCCCTATTTAAATTGCTTCAAACAGTCTAGAATAAATTCTTTACTACAAAATTCAACCACAATTCCAAGTCCAAAGTCTTTTTAGCCCATAACAGGAGCTTTAGATGATTCTGTGCTTGTATTTTCTCCTTGAAATGAAGCACATGCTCAGCTTTTTCTGTAGAAGACATAGCTAGATGTAACTACAACGAGAACATTGTTTCCTTGTTTAGAATCATGTGATTTTCCTTTTCATTCCTTCCTTTTCTTCCTCCTTTTCTATTTAGCCTGCTTTGAGCCTCCACTTTGCTTTTCAGTCTTCAGCCTTTCTGCTGTTACTGCCACCACTTCCACTGCTCAGCACTGCTGCAGGCTGATCTTCCTGCTTCCAGAGCCAAATCCCTAAAACTTTTAACTGCCTTCAAGTCCCTCTGACATTCACTGGGTCCACAAACTTCTTTTTTCTTTATTCCTTTTCTGTAGCTGGGGCCTTCTTCTAAAGGTGGCATCCATGTCCAATGTCTGGGGAACCAACTCTGAGTCAGAAAACATTTGCACTTTGCTCTTTTCATCCCACTTTTGCATCCTGGAGCAGTGGCTTTATCTCCCCCACACCCCCTACTTTTTTTCCTGCAGATTAATTCTCTTGCAGTTGTTTTACTTCACTTCAGAAAAAAATCTGACCTGGCTCTGCTCTTGTTTGTTCAAGGGAACTGATATGACCAATACGAAAGAGTAGAGAAAACATTTCTAGGGAGTGCTTGTTTTCAAGGAATTAAATACCTGTTCATCTCTAGACACGATGGTTTTGCCCAGAGCTTCCTTTTGTCTGCACAACCTTTCCAGGGAAAGGGGGAAAAGCTTTGGGCAGCAATGGATGGAGTGGGAAAGCAGCACAGATCCAAACTGAGCTGGAATAACACGGAGCAGGGGCAGGCCTGGTTGGGAAAGCTGTGTTTTAACTTTCTGCTCTGCCTTCTCAGGGAGCTGGTGAGCAGACTCCACCAACGGGGGGTTCAGGTCTTCTTGGTCTCCGGGGGCTTTCAGAGCATTGTGGAACACGTGGCCTTGCAGCTGAACATTCCCACAGCAAACGTCTTTGCCAACAGGCTGAAGTTTTACTTTAACGGTGAGATTCCCTCCAAGTCTCTTTTCTCTGCTAATTAATGCCACTTTTTAGGCTCCAACTGTCAGAGATTGGGCTGCAGACACTGCCCAGACCACCTGCTGCTCTTACCAATCCAGCTAACTCCAAGTAGGAAAATTACAAGACCTTATCAAAACCAAGTTCAGGTCATTTCCCACGTATGAAACAGAGCTGCAGTGACTTTTTAATGGCAAGCTGTGCCAAAGATAGAACATGTTACAGTTGCTGACAGCAGAGTTTCATTTTTTCTTGCTCCTTCAAGCTAAAAGAGTTCATTACACTGACAAACTGCTCTCACAAACTTCCCTTTCAGTGACTTTGGGGTATGTGTGAGGTTCTGCAGCAGAGCTGGTGTAACCAAGCACAGCTCTAGTTAGTGAGGTTGTTCCTTACTCAAGTGTCTCCCACACTGTTCATACATCATCCTGGATGCTGCTTTTGTAATGTTCACATCAGAATGACTGAACCAGAGGGACTGGGAATGGATTTTCAGCCCTACTCACACAGGGTTTCTATTTTGAGAATATCCCTTTGAAGGATATTCCCACTGAAGACTTGGGTACAATCCCAGTTTTCCCTCTTACCTTCCATTCATTTTTTGGGGCTGCTGGTACTGTGAGGTTTACAGACCATAGGCCTAGATCTGTCTTCATTTACAAGAAAATAATGCTGCATGCCTAACTTGTGCTTCCACCGTGTTCTAGGAGAATATGCGGGGTTTGATGAAACACAACCAACAGCTGAGTCAGGGGGGAAAGGAAAGGTTATCACTCACCTGAAAGAACAGTTCCACTTCAAGAAAGTAGTGATGATTGGAGATGGAGCGACAGACATGGAAGCCTGCCCCCCTGGTGTAAGTATCACAGAAATCTTAAATTCCTTTGGGAGACGGGAAAAAAAAGGAAAAGTGAGGTTTGAATTCCTGACAGGACTTCAAGGACTGATTAAAGGTGCTCAGTGTGAAGGTCTGGCCCAGATCTGGTGCACATTTACCTGATATGACCTAGCAAGAGGGTTCATCTCACTGCACAGTGAGGAAAGCTTTGTAGACATCAGCTCTGATGGGGTGAAATAATACAAGAAATTAATAGAAAACTTTAAAAAATTATCTTAATTCCATCTCCCCTCTAACATCTTCATTCTTTCTCACCCAAGCTGAAGAACAGCTGGTCCCTCACTGTTAAACACCAGTGACCAAAGCAGCTCAGTATTTGCTCAATGCTTCCCAGCTCCAGGCAAAAAAAGCAGCAGTGGAAATTTTAAACCCTGCACTTTCACTGCAGGTGGTTTTCTGAGATGTAGAAATGATGATTGCTGCTGGTTAATGATTGAAGACAGGGTTAATGTTTGCTTTTGGTATCTGTCAAACGGGGTAAACAGAGGTAAGATAAACAGAAGAGGGATAATTGTGGGATGCTGATGCATGTTCCAATGTTTACTTGTTCTTGAAGAGAATTGCATCACATTTACATCAGATTTTCAGCAAAATCTCAGTTCTGAAAAATCCTGAATCTACAGGGTACTGAGACAACTTTCCTATTGGAACAAAACTCCAATTAACAAAGTGCTGCAGAATTAACTGTTAATGAAGCCCTTGTTAATAAATCTGAAAGGTGAACATGCAAAGTAAAGCAGGGGAAGAGGTGAGGGGGCAATGACATACTTTTAAAATCCAATCTTAAAAGCAAACTGAATAGCTGAGAAGCTCCATTCCTTCCACGGGCCTGCAATAATCACCATGCCTGCTCTTTGTGTTTTTCCAGGATTGTTTCATTGGATTTGGAGGAAATGTAGTCAGAAAGCAAGTAAAGGAGAAAGCAAAATGGTACATTACTCACTTTGACGAGTTGCTAAAGGAACTGGAAGAGCGATAAATTATACAGTAAAATAATCTATTTAACACCTGTAAATTCATTATACAATGCAATTAAACATTTATTTGTTTGCAAAGTTTTGTGCTGGAGTTTTTAATGATTCTGGGTGTTGGGTCCCTTCATTCTTGGGCTTGAAACTCGTGTGGCAAATGGCACCATTCAACTCAATCACGTTGTAATGGAAAGAATTAGGTCCATCAGTGAGCAGATAGATAGGAGACATCACTAAGTATCTCTGATTTCACTAAAATAGGGCTGCAGGAGAACCTGAGGGAGAATTGTCACTTCACTGTTACTCAACCTGTCTGAAAGACATGAGTTGCATGCAAAGCTGAGACACTGTCCAAGAAACATATTTTAAGGGAAGTGATACAGTGGTTCCCAAACTTCATTAAAATACTCCAAACTAATCTCCAAAATGGTGATTTTGTGAAATGACCACACTGATTACTTAACTGCTTTATTTATTTAACAACCCACCCCTATCAGCCTATAACTGGAGGTAAGCTAATTCATCAACCTTTAAAAAACAAATGGTCTACTGATTAAGGAAATTCTGTGAAACTTGGGTCTCTTCCTCTGCCTCAGAGGTGGATTAACCACCCCTAAACTGCCCTAGAAATAAGTGTGACCTGTTCTGAGCACTTCTCTGAGCTTCACTAAGGAATCCTGGTTTCTTAAGGACGCCTCCTTTGTGGCTGCAGTGTCTGATCCAAGAGAACACACTTGGTAAATGCTGCCTTTCCATCAGCAGTTCCTGACAGCTCTTCTGAGGGTGTCTCTTTAACCAGCTTTGCTGGCACATCATGGGACTTTTATTTCCCTGTCTTGTAAGAACCTCACCTGTGATAATGTGAAAAGCTTTCCTAATGTGAACTAACGTGATTTGTACTTGGGGGGAAAAAAAAAATCTCTGCAGGTTTTTACCTTCTGGGTGCTGGCAAAGAGTCCCAGTGTTTTTCTAGAGACTGAAGATTACTCTGAGTGTGCCAATTCTCTTTCATCCCACCACAGACTTCTACATGGAATAGGAAGAAGTGGTGTCCCCACATTCCAAAAGCTCACACTGTCTAATAATAATCAGGTTTTCCAATTAGCATGAGATTTCCCTAATTTAGAACAAGGTGCCATGAGACAGCTCCTGTCCAATTGTTAAAGCATCACCTACAATTAAAACAAACGTTGTTTTTTTCCATTCACTGACATCACTGGGAAGGGTTTGGGGGAAAGAGGAGTTAACAAAGCCCCAGAGTGAGGGATGGCAGCTCTCAGTGATGCCATCAAACAGTTGTGGCAAAAAAAATCGAGGCAATATATGCTTGAAGCTGCAACAGCATTTAAATACTAGAGAAATAGAAGGGTTAAAAGAAAACCAACCCAGAAACAAACTTCTGATGGCTTTTTAGGGAAGGCAGACATGTAACAGCCACACTGAATATCTGCACACAGCTGAGAAAACTTCACCAAAGCCAAGGCAGACAATGGCTGGCAGTGCTCCCCAGAACTTCTGGGAGTATTAAAGATGGGCTCTTTTAAATTCTCCCTGAGAAAAGTCTCAGCCAGCTCCAAGGGCAGCTCCTGTACAATCCTGCTTTTGTTTGGTCAAGACTGCATGAGCAGAGCAAGTATGAACTCCTCCTGCTCCCACTGTGCCCCTCTGCAGACCCACAGTTACGAAGCAGAAATGTTTGTTCGCTGCAGTTTTTCTGCCCAACTAAAAGGCCACTAAAAAAAAAAAAATTAATCTTAACACGGAGCTGATCAGCTCGAGGTGCAGGCCCTGACCCTGCAAACACCAGGACATGGCTCAGTCAGTGTGATTTCCCTGGTGCCCCAGCCAGAAGCCATGCAGGGGCTCCGTGCCACAGGGATGTTAACATTCCCAGCAGGATCCTCTGCCAGTCGGAGCGCTATGGAAACAGTGGTGCCGTGCCAGGGATTTCACAACAGCTCTTTAGGTCAGACTGGTTTGGAAGAAAATACCAAACCCCCCCCCCCCCCCTCCCCTTCCACTGGGCAAATATCAAGCCTGACCTCTAGCCCAGGAGGTACCAGGAGGATTACTGAGCTCAGCGAGTGGCTGAGCTCTTCTTTTGTCTGTGAAATAGTGGAAAAAACCCAGGAGGGAATAAAGCTCTGTGAGGGAAGTTCCAACGTTCCAGCCAAGCTACTGATTTGCCTGAACATATCCCACCAACAGCAGGGCAAAGTCTGGAGAGCAGCTCATGTCAGGCAAGTAATAGCTGGCCTCCTGACCACGAGCATGGGGAGGTACACTCTTTGTGTAAAAGCTTTCTGATGTGATTATTCAGTGAGGCAGAAATGCTTAAAATGATATATTCAATTTGCATGAGGGGACTTCTAAAAAAAAAAAAATCAGCTTTCAGTCTTCTCTAGGAAGGGCACAGGGCGACTAAATCAGGAGTTTTAATTGTGTCTTCATTACAGTGGAACAAGAGTTTATAATTACCAGAGACCTTCCAGGCATTGTTCCCCACCTTCCAACCTCGAGAGTGACTTCAGTCCTGAACTGTACCAGTTTTGCTCTGAGAAATGTTGAAGTATTGCTCATCAAAGGAAAAAGGCAGACTGGGCTCTGAATGAAGAGGGAAAATCACAACAGTGTTCAGACATCAAGGGAAAACCAATCTCAGGAAAGGCTCAGGCAAAGGAAAGCAAGGAAAGACTGGCATTACTTATCTATTGCATCATGTTCAGTGAGTTTACAGAGTTATCTGTAAGTAAAATTACAGGAATTTATCTGTCTCTGATGGCAGCCAGAACATGAGCATGAAGCTCAGAACAGGATGCACATCCATAACACATTCCAGCACCACTGGGGGGAATTCAGATCCTGGGGGGTGGGTAAGAGACCTGTGCTGTGTGATGTCACCCCACAGAACATTCAGTTATTCCTCTGATTTCTCACTCATGCAAAACTTCATGGTCCTTGAACAAGAGCTCTGCCAGACAGAATTTAATTCCTGGTGCTCCTGGTTGCAGGTGGGAAACAGAGATTGCATGAGAACCACAAAATTCTGCAGCTCCAAAAATGTTTCTTTTTTTTGCCATTTGTCTCTGAGATTGCTGGTTCTGAGGGGTTAGTTACAAGGATAATTCTCTAGGAACAAGAAATACAGGAGGATACTGGGAGAAATAATAAGGACTGGAAGCTGATATTGTCATCCTTTGTCTCCTTTTGCAGCTGAACAGTAGCCCCAGAAGTCTGGAACAATGACACTCCAGATGACAGCCCTGCTCAGGGTTACAAGAAGGATCAGCTCAAATGATTTTCCTTGGCCCACTGAGCAAGCCAAGCCGAGAACTTTAAGCTGATGTAATACAGAATGTTACTCAGTAAAATCCCATATCAGCTGACAACAGGAGGAAAACATGAAAACAGGCAACAACCAGATCAAATAATGACTTTGTTCAAGATGGAATTCAAGTGAAGGCAGGAGTGCAGTGCATTTCATGTGAGCAGAAAAATAAAAAACAGGCATGAAAAATAAAGCACAATTTGTGGGGAAAAATCAAAAGGCAAAGTATCTTCTATTTATCACCACAGCACTTACGACCTCTAGAACACTCAGCAAAATGGGATGTGATGGAGAGATTGTAAATTCACTTTGGAGGAGAGCAGAATACTGGGAAGTGCTGTCCCTGACCCTGAGAAGTGATATTGGCTGGGCTGAAATATTCTGTGCAATTACTCGAATTTTCCATAACAAACACTGCAAGAGGAGAGAAAACACAGGTGGTGCAATACATATAAGGTGCCAGCAAAATGTGAAAATTAAAAGGATTTTATTGACTGATATGTTCTTCCTGAAAACTTATTGAAATGTACAAACTGGACATTCGGTAACTGATTTGTACATTCAGTTATGTTACACTGATTCTTGTAGCCACTTGAAAGAGAGAATATTATTTTCACTGACAGGATGTTCACATCATTGCAGACACCAAAAGTGTTGATACATTCTAGACTAAAAGTGAAGCCAAAACAGAACTGGACATCATGGGACACCGAAATGCCAATTCCATCGACTCGACATGCGCCAGTTTCACACACCAATTCGGGAGTACCTACTGGACAGGGAGTGAAACACCCGACCAAGCATATGTCTGGAGTCACAACTGCTTATTAAATTAAACCCCTTTTCCCAGAGTTCTGAGCTGTTTTGTAGAGAGAAATGTATTGAGCTGAATTGATTCCCTGCAGAGTGTTCAGACAACCACGTCTTGGCAGTATTTCTTTGAAAACCGTGGGTGACACTTCACAGAATTCACTTTGTGCGACGAGTTTCAACAGGTTTCAGAGTCCTTGCCAACCAGAATTCCCTATTCTCTGTCCATAAGCCATCACCTGACACAGTATTATCCCCAATTAATGACTGCCTGTATGTAAATCCAGAGCTACTGACTGATTTCAGGCCTGCTCTAACAGCCAGGTGCAGTTCTGAGCTCCCCGAGGGCCTCAGAGCTTCTGATTTCACAACTCCCACACTTGTTTTTAAAACCTGCAGTCATTAAAATGCTACAAAAAAGGCCACAGCAATGGCAATGCTCTGTTCTGCTGCTGTTACTGAACACTGGGCAGTGCCTGTGTAGCAGGAGATATTAAATACTGTAGGCCATACCTCACCTGGGGAGCTGTCTCACAAGGAACTCCTGTCTTTGGACTTGTTTTCAACTAACCGACCTTTTAATTACAGTCCTGTGTATTTTCTCCCCCCCGGTACAACCCTAAGAGCAAAAGGTCATGGGTTCTGAAGAAAAGAGGTCTCTTTTATAAGCTCAATACAGTACTTTTATATTTCAGACTATGATATACAGTGTATACCATAAATTAAGACAAATACTTGTCACTTTATCTATGTAGGCACAAGTAAATCAGTGACTTTACTGAAGTGGAGAAATCTTCAATGGGATCATGATTCTGGATTCCATTTCCTGAATAAGGGGCACTGAAAGGAAAAAAAAAAAAAAGAGAGAGGATTTCATTTATTTAACAAAGATCATGAGCACACTCAGTTTAAACAGCTTTTATTGTCTTCAAACTACTCCCCCTGCCAATTCATCAGTAACACCAACATCCCTCTAACTGAAGCACAACAGTTTTGAGAACAAATGATTTTAATACAATCTCTCTGCTCCTTTGAAGACAAATATTTCTGTTCCTTTCACCACAAGGGAAAGTTATCTTACATTTTTTTTCTGGTATACTTCCTTTGAAATGCACTGTATGGAACCCAAACCTGACATGCTTGGCATGCTTTTGTGAGTTTTGTCATGAAAGCTTTCTTTGATCTCAAAGATCTCCTGGCTTTTGGTTCCAAAGTCTAAATTCCCTTTTCCAAGGAATGCATTTAACAAGGCTCTCGTATTTCATGAAATCTTAGAGGTAACCATTTAATATAAAGACAAATTTCACTTCTGGCTCCCTAAATTTTTGGGCACAAGCATTTACACGAATCTGTTCTAGAGGAGTGATTTTTTTAGCACCGTAAAATCAACAGCAAAATTCCCTTGGCAGTTTCATGCCGTGTCCCTTCTTTCCCTTAGAGCAGAAAAACTGACTCACAGACACACACACACACACTCCCCACTGAGATGCAGAACTTTTTACCACTGTGGGATGTGCTGAGGAACAGAAAATGATGGCACACACCAAAGTCTGCCCCCAGCATTCCAGTGAAGTTAATAGGTTACCTGTGTAATAGACTAGTTCATCCCAGCCAGGTTTATGCCATGCAGCATTCCTTATGTCTTCTCTGGTCTGAAGATCTTTGTAAGCTGGGGAGGGAAGACAAGCACCAAGCTTAGAGGTAACTCCTTTTTCCTTCTGCACAAGAGCAGCTCCTCTAAAAAGTGTTCTAGGGAATAATTAGGAGGCTGCAAACACTGGGAAGGAAAGGTCAGTTGCTCTCCATGAGAAGGAAAAGATCCCAAACCAAGACAAACAGAAGGAAGTGGGGAAGAGAGAGAATGTCTCGGACACAGGTAAGACAAACAATGCAAGAGTACAATTCTACATGAGTGGAGTCAGATTTATAATGCTGGAATATAATATTCTGAATTGTCAGATATGAAGAGCACTATATGAATATGATATTCTGAACTGCCAGATATGAAATCTGCACGTTTTCTAACATCAGTATTAGACTGAGTTTCTTCAAGTTGAAACAATGCTAACACGTGAAAAACAGATGGGTTTTTTTGGAGGTTGATGCACAGAGAAAGCCAAAACACCTGGATGCAGGAATGTAAATAAATGCTTGACTTTCCTTTCTGCAGGTGTGGTATATGTGATGCTTGAAATGAAACTGTAAAAACCTGATTTCAGCATGAATGGGGATGGCAGGACGTGGTGTGTCGTGGTTATGGTACCGAGAGCAAACAGGTAGTTCCTAATAAGAAAGGGACACGAGAAACTGTTGATGGAAACAGAACAAAACAGCAAATGTTCACTTCTGCTTGCTTGTTAAAGAATAAAGTTACCTACACAGAAATTAAGAAAATCAACAGTGTTGACGTGAAACAAAACAAAATAACCCTTTCTGAGAAATTCCTTTGCCTTTGTAAAATCTCCTGGGCAAAGTCCCCAGTCTGGGGGGGGGGGCTGACTCAGTGAGAAAAAAGCCAAGCAGGTGAATTTACCCCAAAGGTGATGAACCATGTAGAGCTGTCCAATCTGTGAGAAAAATCCTCCGACTGCTTCGTTACTGTCCTGTCGGAAACGAATTGCACGAGCCCTGGAGGGGAGCAAAGCAGGAATGAGAACCAGCAGGGCTGAGGGGGGAATAAGTGATAATTGAAAGGAAAACAAGAGCTGAAAGGAAGCTGAAATGCTGAACAGCATTTGCAGTCCAACTCAGCAATTAAAAATAATAAAAAGTCTGCAATGCACTGATTTTCAGCACTAAGTAATGAAGATAAATGTCTATGTATCTTGTTAGAATGCATTAAGATTGGAGGTTTACAGTTTCACTAGACTGTGCATTAATCATTTTGCAACAGCAGATTCAGTATAAAGATAATTGCTGGAGCACTGTAAAGCGGCCTCTTTATAGCAGGTTCTTCTAAAGCTAAATCTTTGACTTTCAATCATATAATTTCTGCCATTCATTTTCTACAGACTGGAATTTCCACAGGGTGGAACACAACTTTTTTTTTTTCACAGACCTCTGCCCAAATAAGTGTTGTATAAATAAGATCAGTACACCTCTTAATTATAAATCTGTTGCATCTTATAAAACAGACTGGCTACCAGTATAGACACATGCATTTTATATTCTCAATTCAGTTTGTTCAAATTACTGTAACTGAAAAAACTGTACCAACGACCATGACACATCTGAAAGCCCTCACCTTTGTCAAAATAATTGAAAATGCTCCAAATTGTTTAACTATCAACCACTAGAATTGCAAGGACAGTGAATGGAAATAGAAAGAAACTCACACTGGTTTTAATTAAGACAAAATCAGAAGCATATAATCAACAGAAAAATCTCTCAAATGCTTTTAACCTATCAATTAAAATGGAAATTTAGCTTTTTAAGAAGCAACTTAACTTTTAAAGATTAAAAGAACCAAGATTTAGCCCATTTAAACTGAAAGTGGTCTTGTGAAAGATGAACTTGGTCAAAGATGAACTTAGTTAACTGCCACACTTCCCCAAGAAGTGCTTTCTGCTGAAAATCAATGGGTTTTGCTATATTGCAGCAAAATAAAAGGGTTCTCTGAAGGAAAGCCAAAGCACAGAGCCCACAGTGTTGTTTCTGCACAAAATTCCTCTTTCTTTCCCGAAAGGATAAATTAAG
Organism: Pyrocephalus nanus; assembly: GCA_038380795.1. NCBI lineage: Eukaryota > Metazoa > Chordata > Aves > Passeriformes > Tyrannidae > Pyrocephalus > Pyrocephalus nanus. The sequence goes on from CM076281.1 coordinate 5,635,813, forward strand.
GGTCAAAGAACTGTCTTACAAGTTGTGCAAGTAGAGCAGCAGGTCATTAACTGGGAGATTGGTTTTGGTACCATCCTGCCACCTCCAGCCCATGGATTTTAAACACACATCTCTCACACAGGAGAATTCAAGTGCTAAGGCAACACTCACCAGTAATTCCCCCACTCAATCATCGTTCCGGGCTACGAAAACAAAACAGAAAGTTAAAACTGCACTTTCAAGAAAAGCCAGGACACTCTGACAGCTTTCACAACATTTATATATGGAAAACACTCTGCATTAACGAGATCACTTCCTTCCAGTGATAAGCGTGTTAGAATAATCTGTAATTACTCTGTTTACTGACTGTATTCCCTCTTAGTCATCTGCCTGAAGTATCCAAACAAACCACAGGGTTTGCAGCCCTGCAGACACCAGTACCTTGCTGGAACCTGCCCTCACTTTGGACCCCACACTTTGAGAGCAACAATGACTCAGACACCACCTTTGATAAGATCCAGATTTTTAAGACGGGGTCTGTTTTCCATCCGCATCTTACAAACACCCTGTGGATGTTTTCACGACAGCACAGAGCTTAAAAAAAAAAAATAAAAAAAAATCTAAACTTACTCTGAGTTGATAGGATCTCAATTCATAAATGTTAGGCCCATCTCTGGGAACGGGTTCATTCCAGAAACTGAACTCCAGCAGCAACTGGTTCTTGCGTGACAGGAGCATGTTACCCCGTTCTTTGCGGAACTCTGTGAATTCCTAAAAAACAACCACGTCACCCCTGTCAGACTGGGGGTTATTCCTCAACAACAAAAAGCAGTTCAGCATAGGGTGGGGCAGATTTCTTTTTTTTTCCAATGCTGTCACAGGGTTTTAGGACAGTGAAATCCTTTCAGTTGTAAAGGCATCTGAATTCCCCCAACATAGCTGAAAATTCCAAGTGTTGGCACAGCAATAAGTGTGTTCCATAAAGGTTCCATTCAGGTACTAAACCTCAGTATTTCTGAATATGAAAAAAAAAATCATTTTCCAAAGAGGTTTCTGAACTTGCACAGGAAATGATGAGACACTGAAGCAAAAGCTGGTACCCAAACCTGCAGGTTTTTTCGTTCTATTCTTTGTTCTCAGTGAAATAATCCTTTGTAACAAAATCAAAGCTTTTTACCTTATTTTGACGAAGTTTACTCATGACCTCATTGAGAGCTGGATAACCTCCTTCATATCTCCACAAATGAACTGAAACAGAGAAAAGGAACCTTTTTCAGGGATGTTACAGACTAGTGCCAAACCTCATGGAAAAATCACAGTATAAAATGCTCTTCATACTAGAGAATTACACAAAAATAGGAGTCAGGTAGCAGGCTTAAAAACAGATTTTCATTAATGAAAGTACTGCACATTGGAATATTTTAAGAATAATGGAATCATCTGCTTTTTGAAAAGGGTTCTCTTGGAAAATTTTGCAATTTACTCTGAAGATAACAGGGAAATTTCTGAAAGGGCTTTTTGTTGCCATGCTAGTAAGATGTGATGACTTGACATGACCATTATTGAAATTAAGATTCAATTTAAGAGAATGATTTAATTCCAAAAACGTGCTTTATACCAATTTCATCTAAGAGCAGTAGAGGGGCAGACTTTTCAGTTCAGTAAATTACTCCAGCACAAAAGCAACACACTTTCTGCAGGACATGAAAAACGATGCAAATGTTATTTTTGAGGTAAACATTAATAAAAGCAAAATATGTCTGAACATATTAGAACTGTTACATTTGCTAGGATTTTCCCCATAAAAGCAATTTCAGAACATGTATCTACCCTGGATTTTTTTTCAAAGCATCCTGTCCTTAATAAATCAGAATAAATCCCTTTAATAAATCACAAAAGGATTTATTTACAAGCACTTAACAGAGCGAGGCGATAATTTCACCTCACAGAATCACAAGAGCTATTTTCCCTCCTCTAAAGCACTTCTGTGCCTTTTCCAGGAGAGCACAGGGGACCAATGTGAGGCTCTTCCCTGTGACAGCAGATTCACCCAGTGCTCCTGCTGCCTCAGCCCCAGGGCAAATCTGATGGATCCACCTGATCCTAACACAGCCTGGGCACAGGTACTGAACAAGTCACACCCCATAATCTGCTTTATTACACTGCTAGAACTGCTGCAATAACATTGCCAGGGCAGGCTGTGGATGCAATTACAGATACAGTCTGTGTTAATACGTTACAAAAGCAGCCACTGAGAAATCCCCAATTCAATTGTCTTCATTCCCCAATTCCCCTTCAGCTCTCAGACACTGTTTGATTTATCTGCTGTTATTTCTCTGCTGTTATTTCTTTGCCTTTTTTTTTCAGTGCCAATATTGCAATATGCTGTGAGTGCAGGGAAAATTAACGTGTGCATGAGTTAATTTTCCAGTTACAAAGCACTGACACTGATCCTGGTGTAGCTCTAACTACAGAGCTCCAGAACCTCTACATAATCTGTTTTTGTGGCTTCCCACTCCTTCAGTTTCCCAGGGTCTAGGACATTTTTCAGGTTTTCTCTCTGCACTAGACTTTTTGGAGTTACCTCTGCAGCAGCTCTTCAGTCATTTCTAGTTCCAATGTTTTCAATCTGCACAGTTAGGCAGTACCCTTGTATGAACATGAACAGAAATACTTTTAATTTTCCCCAGTAAAGCCCGAGTTTATTGTTAAGTTTACAATGCAGTGATTTTTTTTCAGATGGTTTGAATGACTTGCATTTCATTATCATACAGCAATTACAGCATGAGAGCCTGAGTAAAGCTTGAGGGATAAATGAACTCTGGCTCTGCAAGCCTCTGCCTTTACCCTAAATATTCAGCAACACCATCTGTGCCCACGAGAAGGACCACATTTTACAAGCATTTCCCCCCCCAAAACCCGTCCATCTACCACCTGCAAAACATGAAGGTGCATTTAACAACAGGACAAACTTTAGGGATTAAAGCTTTACCGTCAAAACTCAGCACGACAAAAAGCAAGCACCGCGAGCGTTACCACGGCCGGTGACTGATGCACCACCCCCTCGCTGAACACATTGCCACAGGTTTTTTACTGTCAACAGAGATGATTTAAAGAGAAGAAACCTGCCAAGCACACGTTTCACTTGCATGGGTTTACATTCTGTTGTACTTCTAGCTCCTACCAGCCTGATCTTGCTCTCCGTACCACGTGTTCCAAGTCCCCACCAGTGCACATGGGTAGTGTTTTTCTTCATGAATCTTTGGCAGCACCTCTTGACTTGAAAACAAGGAATACAGACACTGGGTTGCATTGCCTTCAGGGAGGCTACAGTTGATATGTATATAACAAATCACCACACAGCATTATGCTATGAAAATTCACAAGCTCTACGTTTCAGAGGGGAAAGCTGAGATCTGCTACACAAGGGGGGGAAAGGTTGCTACGGCAGCGTGGAAAATTAAGGTCTGTTGTTACCATTAGACTGCAGGGCAAATACAAAGCATGGGAGGATTCTTTCGATGCAATAAATTATGTCTAGCACCTAAAAAGGTTAAACAACACATTAGGAAAACAAATATGGGGGTGTCTCACTTACAGAAAATGAATGCAGCCTAACTACACGGGTGATTTGCTTGAGGAAAAGCTTTTCTTTTTCAAGGGAGGGAGAATACACAAAATTAGGAAAGCAGAGTCTTCCGTGCAATGCTATCAATTGCTGGGCTGAATGAATAAAAATGAGTATTTTGATAGATGTAATGATGACTGTTACTCACAGCCTGATTGGTTTCTACCGTTTCAGAAAGTCATCTTAGTTTGAGGCAACTTACCCACCTTAACTGCCTTAAAATACCTCCAACACAACATTTCTGTTCTGACTATTTCCAGTATTTCTAACATTTTTTCAAACTTTAGAAGAGGCCTACATTAGCATAAGGAAATTAAGTTTTACTGATTGCTGACTTGGGCAAGACAGCCTTCACTGCACTGTGCTTTGATGAGTCAGTCAATTAGTCTGGTTCAACTTTGCCTTTTATATTTTTCCCTGAATAATTACCCTTCTTACTCAGTTTGGCTCATAAGCAACGAGTCTCTGCACAGTATCAAATAATAAAAAGTAGGCTGGTCTGGGGCTGGGAGTCATTAGATATGAGTTTTCCTCTTGATTCTGCCACTGACTTTGCAGACAACCTTGAGCAAATCTCATTACCAATTTGTACTTCTACATTTCTCACTACCCAGTGTAAATAATATGATAAAATGACTCTCCAAGGACATTTTCAAGGATGTTTGACCATCAGTTCATTTTTTTCAGAGCAGCATGAGATCCTAGAAAGGCAGTTTTAAACAGGGGTGATAAATTATTACATAACCCTACAATGTATTGTTGCAAATTATAGAAAAAAATGCCCTTAAAATACCATTAGGAACACTGTCTTTTTCCTTTTCAGAGATAACTGTCCCTAATTCTGCAGAAAGGGTCCTTAACCACAGTGATTCACAAAGTGCTCTTGTAATTGTCCTCATTACATTGTTTTTTTATTAGTACATGATGAGTAATCCTTAGTCTGATTTGATACAGAATTAACCTGTTCATCTTTTATTTAGGGAAAGGAAAGAGGGAAGTTCAGAGAGGTTTAGATTTTGTCTATTACTCCTTTCAGGTTTTCTCCTTCCCTGGAATACTTAAAATTTGCTTTGGTAAGAATAAATCTAACCACCCATGATTTCATCTACGTGCTGTCAGCAGCTTCTTTCTTTGCTATTGTCTCTTTCCTTGCAAATAGAAACCTCTGCTTTCACTCAACATTTAGGCAGCTCATGAAATAATGCAGAGAAGTGGTTCCCTGTCTTTGTATAATTGGATGTGTTTATATTAAGCTTTTAAACAGAAAGCTGGTTGAATGCTAATTGTCCTTCCCTGGGTGTGTATTTACCTTGATTGAGTATTATTCTAGTGGATTTCTGGAAAACAGTTCTGGGTTATCCAGCCCCATTTCAAAGCTGAACAGATGAAGGTGATGGATGAGCCACTCATGGCTGTGCAGCCAACCAGTAACAGTGGGGGACAAGAACTGGGAGTTGTGAACTTCTTCCCCTCCCTCCAGCCCAGCTGGTGCTCACCAACACGATTAAAAAATTGGTTGCAGCGGGGTATCATTATGCTGGGAATGTTTTATTTAACTGACAGGTTGGCCACTGTCAGTGAGAAAGCACTGCAGAGTGTGAGGCTCACTACAATTCCAAATTTAAACACTCAGTTCTTTAAAGGCAGCTGTTCTGGCTCCAGAGGGGTGATTATGCAGGCAGAAGAGGAATAATATTTCTGCAGTTTCATCTTTAAATTAGTAAGTTAAAAACGTGATTAATTAATATGTTTATAAAGCTGTAAATTTTTGGAAAACCTGTAACACTAACCCTCCCTTTGGAAGGAATCACCCCAATGTAAATACTCTACCCAAGGGTTTGTGTAACTCTTTAGGAGCAGATCTCAGTAACAGGACTTGTGGAAAAGGATATAAATGAGCTGAGAAAAAAAATCAATCCCGTGGGTTTTAACATCTCAGAATTGTTCTTCACTTTAATGCTGGTGTGCAGTTTTACTTACAGGTGATCTCTCCCTTTCTTCCCTGTATGCAGACAATAATCATCCTCAAGATGTTCCTACCTGGCAGCTGCAGTGGGACATGTGATAACATTCCAGCTGCATGGATCAGTAATTTTAGGACCATTAAGGGAAGGGGGAAGAGCTGTTCCCACAAATGTCACCCAAGTTCTCCCAACAGGCATCATCCTGAATTGCAGCTTAGGAAAACACCTCCATGAGGGAAGGGAGGGGCGAACTGAGCAAAGGAGCTTTTGCCATTTCTTTCCAAGAATAATATGATCTTTTTGATACCAAATCCTAAAAAAGCAGTTTTGCCACCTCCCCTCTAAATAACTAGAATATCAGCCAATTTTCAGACCAGCTTGTGATCAAATCAACATGTCTAGAACGTGCAAACATAACACACACACTTACCAAAGCTTGTTGTAGGCCTCTAGACATTCTGGTTTTACATTGTGAACTGCAACAACAACAGGACGTGAGACGTGGGGGACCAGAAAAAAAGAACTGGTAACATCAAATACAAAGCCACCACTCACACTGGAGTTTGTACAGACTGCTGGTCTCTCTTTTGGCCAAAAGGTTGGAGTGGGCATCTTTCCTCGGATCCACTTTGCGGACGAAGAGGGATTTTAACCAGCTGTCCTCGCGAGGTCTGTGAGCTGAGGATCCCAGTCCCCTGCACAGCAACAAGGAGGTTTTACTGGCTCCAAGGAAACTCCCACCACAAAGGGAACACAGGCACATTCATGTTTAATACAAACAGTACCATAACACACAGTTACATATATCTGTTACTAAAAATTCCCGCAAAGGAAAGGCTGTTCATTCCCCACTCAGAGTTACCCTCTCCCAACCCATTTCATCAGCTGCAGTTAACCACGTATTATCCATGTTTATTCTCTCTGCACAGGACAGGGAATGGCTGGTTTTCCTCCTTCTTTATCTCCTTTTTAATCCTTTCTTAGCTCAGGGCTGGGTCTGCCGTGATGGAGACAGACAGGAGTGAAAAAGAGCAAAAAAAACCACGCATAAGGAAAACTGTGTACAGTGTAAATAGGAATGAAACTGCCATATGTTCCTGTGTTGCTTAAATACAGCTCAACAAAAGGAAAAGTTAAATGGCACGTCTTTCAGGAGTAAAAAAAAAAAAAAAATTAGCATGAAAGTCTAATTTGGGAGGAAAGAAAAAAAAAAAAAAAGCAAGTGGCAGGAAACAAACAGCCTGTAAATGCTTTAGTTCTGAATTCTGGCAGCTGCACCACGTAGAGGTACCAGAGCCACGCTCTTTGCACAACATTCACGTTTCCCTTTCTTTGAAACAGAAGAATTTCACTGTCTTTTTTTTTTGTCTAATCTTTATTCAGTTTCTGCAAGTACTCTTTCAAAATAATATCAGCTCCCTTTACATGGCAGAGCACACAAAACAACTGATAACTGTAATTTTTTGAGATGATGTGCTAAAGGAATTATTCTTCTCTTTTTCAGCTCAAGAGCCCTCAATCACCAAAAACTGTGCAGAAAGACAAGAAATGTGATATATTTAACCGATTCTCTACAATGTTCAACTGGAGGGACCCCAAGCTCAAATGTTCTTTTCTTCCATCTCATAAAATCACTTCCTTCAATTTACCTTTCTTTGATAGCCCCACACCAGCCACTGTAGGGAAATCTAATTCCAACTCAATCTTCTCCTGAAATACCAAAATATTTCTCTGACAAACTAAAAATGTGGTATTTATACCACATATATTTATTCATAAGCTGGAAATGTAAACCTTTTCCTGCCTCAGATGTCAACTTTTCACCCTTAATTACTGATTAGGAGAGCCAGAAGACAGCTATCAACCTTCAACCCATAGCTGTCTTCCACATATCAAAAGTTTGTGGCAATCATTCAAATTGAAAAAAAAAATAGGGAAGAAAAATCTGTTTCCCTTGGGAACAATATCCTCGTGGACACGCCTGTCTGCATTGCACAAAAGTAGTTCACACTAGCAGTGTTTTCCAACAATCAACCTTTTAATCCCAGCGTCTGAAAATAACCCAGTGAACTGGTTCACCCCGTGGAAGCAGGATGGAGGAAAGGAAAAGTATTCCATAGCAGAGAAACAACCACCAGAGAAGAACAACTGCAGCTGAGATGACCTTCAGCGTTAAAGGAGGAGTCTGTAAACACCTTCTTGGTGTATTTATCGAAAATGGTGCCTTCCCTGGCCCTGGGCAAACACACAAACATGTGGCTGTGCTGAAAGCCAAGCAGCTATTCCTGAGTGCAGGCATTTGAAGGGCATTCCATGATAAGGCTGTTGCTGGAGTGGAGCTATCTCTGATCTCAGCTGGAGCAGGCGAGGCACAGGTGACTGCAGTTGTGTTGTCACATCAAGTGCCACAGCAACACGAGCTGTCCCAGAGGACGGGGGTAAAACCCACCTAATAAATCTGAATGGTTTTAAAAAGCTCCCTCAAAGTAAGCACTAAATGCTCAGTGGACACCAGAGACAGAACTCAATCCCAGTCCTGCAACACTGAGTTTTCAGCTCAGACCTCTAAACCATCATCATTTCCTCACCTTTATTAAAGAGAATTAGCAGACTAATAATCCTCTTCTGTGAGGATTATTGTTTGGAGCGAACTTGAAGAGATAAATGATCACAATGCTTTTCCTGTGAACCAGCTTTATCCACAGTAAGAGTAAGCTGGAGTTACAGGGATAACACTAAAAAGCAAATTCCTTTGCTATTAGGAGAATCTCATGACTTGAATGTTAAACTGCACCTAAAACTAGAGGGATAGATAATTACAATACAATGAAATGAGTAATACTTTACATTTATGTAAAATCTTTCACCCAGCAACTGTAAAGTTCCTCATGAGCATTGACTAACAAATCACAACTATCCACCTAAATAAATACCTTAGTTAGAATAAAGGCAGGAACTAAGTTTACTAAAGCAGATATTCACTGCACCCACCCTGAGATGCAAGGGCCTGATTTTTAATCAGTATCCTCAGAGAAGCCCTAAAATACCCTTGTCATTCCAGACACTCACAAATCAAGAAGCCCTGATTACTGGTTCACTTGTGTGGGCAGAATGTACCCAAAATTAGCTCTGGAAGAGAAGGGACTGAATTCATGTCTTTGGACTGTCAGTTGTGAGCATCAGCTTGACTCTGGTAGCAGGTTCTTATCCTGCAAATATTAACTATGAGCTCAGCTTCTTTCTTGCTACAAAGACTGGGCTGTGAACATAAAAGGATAACACTGAATAGTTTGCTTAGATTAGATTAAAAATGTCAGTGGAAACACTTCTATCCCACTTAGCTTCTGCTTCAGCACAAAATATAACCTGGGTGGGAGACACTGGGTCAAGTATTTACTTTTTGTAGTAACCCATGTCTTCCTGGAGGAGAAAGAAAACAACCTGTCCTCAATTTGGCAGTTTTTGATCTGTGATCTAAACAAAGTTTATTTGAAACTGAAATAACCCCCAAACATGCACACAAAACCTCACAACATATACTTCCTAGAGCCCTCCCTGTTCCTGTGATAAGCAGCTGCTTGCAGGGATGCTTTTGGCCTTGCATATGCAAATCTCTGCCCATTCTGATGCTTGAGGCAGCAGCTTTCCCTGTTTCAAAGAAAGAGAGGAAAAAAACGTGTAGATCCATCCCAGCTTGGGAACTCAGGCACTTCTGTGTCTCTAGCATCCTGGAAGCACATCCTGGGAGCTTCCTACACCCAAGAGGTGTCCCAGGAGCTCTGTGTGCATCTGTACCTTGTGCGTGACCCTGCACACATCAGATGTGGCCACGCAAATCTCTGCACCCCAAAACCTGAGGGATGTGCCTGGGTGTGTGCCCTGACATCGGTGGGGGGTTGCACACACATCCCATCTCCCAAGGGAAGCATGGATACACCGTGCCCTGGCTCCCAAGGGGGGCACACACACAAGCAGGGTGCGTGTGTGGCTGTGCACCAAGGCAGGAAGATGCTGGGGTGCACAGTCCTGCACCCCAACACTGGGAAAACGTGGATGTTGGGCAGGGGTGCAGCAGCTGTGCCTCCCGACAGGAGATGCTGCTGGTTGTGCATCCTGTTGCTCGGAGCAGTTGGGACACGGAGCAGCCACACGACCCAATTCCAGAGAGGTGCGGAGCATCCAGACGCTTCAGCCCCAGGAATACACGAGTGCAGGGCGGCTGAGCGCCCCGAAACACGGAGGTACGGGATGGTGGGGTGCCTGTGCTCCCTGCTGTGTGCAGGGGAGGAGTGTCCAAGCAGGGGAAGGGGTCGGTGCAAGTGGAAGGACAGCAGTTCATGGGTGGGGTGTCAGTGCAGGGGTGAGCGAAGGGAGTCCATGCAGGGAAGGGGGGCCGGTGCAGCGGTGAGGTGTCAGTGCCAGGTTGAAGTGCCCGTGCAGGGGTGAGGTGTCGGTGAAGGGGTGAGGTGTCCGTGCAGTGAAGGGGTGCCGGTGCATCCTGAGCCAGGGCACCGGGGGCGGCGGGCTCCCCGTCCCCGGCGGGTCAGCAGCGCGCCCATCATCCCACCCAGGGGCGGACTCGGGGGAGGGAAGGAAGGGGCCGGCCTTGCGGCCCGTGACCTTGAGGGACACCCCGCCGAGCCGCACTCCCCGCCCCAGGCCCGGCCGCTGCCCCACGACCGGGGCGCCATTTCCAGCCGGGGAAGGGGAGCGGCGCGCCGGGGAGGAGGGGGGGAGCTCTGCGCGGGCGGCCCAGGCTCCCCCGTCCAGCCTCCCGCGGCGGCCCCGTCCCGCCCGCTCGCCCCCTCGGGGCTCACCTGAGGGCCAGCCCGCCGCCGGGCGGCAGGCGCGGCACGGCGGCCGCTCCCGCCAGGCTCCGCCGCAGCAGCACTCGCGCCGCCATCTTGCTCCGGCCGCCTCCCTGCTGGGCCGGGGGCTGCGGCCACGCCCCCTGGCGGGGACCCGCCTGTGCGCATGCGCGCCTGCCCCGGCGCGGGGACCCCTCACGGCCCCTCAGCCTTTTGGGGGCTCGCACTGGGGTTTGGGGGCAGTTCCAGATTAGTTTGGGGGGCCCAGGCCCGCTCTGAGGGTCCCTCCTGGCTCGAGGGAAACCCAAGCCCCCTGTTTTGGGGAATCCCAGGATTGTTTAGGAGGGGGGGGGGGATCCAGACTAGTTGTGTGCGTGTGGTGGGGAGGGCCTCCAAACGCCCTGTTTAGGTGACCCCTACCCCGATTTTGGGGGGGTTACCCAGCCCCAGCTTCGAGATGACCACCGGCCCCAGTCTGGGGGGATATCCAATCCCAGTTTGGGGGTTACCCCTCATCCCGGATTGCGGGAATGACCCCCGGCCCCCATTTAGGGGTGACCACTCTTTAGGGTCTCACCTCATAACCACTAAGAGCGAGCCCAGGCGTTTTTTGAATCATGTGCAAAATCTTGTTCCTCATTCTCCTCCTATGTTTTCTCCCAGTGTGCAGTTGAAGGGTTTTCTTCACACTCTGTTCAGCCACAGTCGGGGATAATTTGGTTGAATAGGTGGTGTGTGATGGCATCGAATCCTTAAGTAACTTGAAATTAAGGATAAACTGATAACCAGGCTAATACTTAAAGGGCAGTTCTAAAAGCAAAAAGCCATTAAACATAGAAAAGTCAATGAGTAATCCTTATCTTTCCACATAGCACCTATAACATTTCTGTCACATCGCTGCACTTTCCCTTGCCATTTTATGATTTCCTCTATCAGCACTCTTGTGAGAGTAATCCCAAAGATAACACCTAAGATGTGCTTTAACATCACTAAAATACAATTGTTGCAGTGCCTCTTCAAAAGAGTTTAACCCACAATTGCCATCACTCTATTAAATAACAGTCTGAAATGTAATTTGTTTTTAGTCACATTTTGGTCTGACAGCATGTTGAGTTCTTAAGCAACCCTCCCAGAGCCCACCTGTACACTGGAAATACTGATAACCTTCTGCGATGAATCAATCTTAAAAAAATCTGGCATTTTCACAGCTACTCAAGAGAAATCACAGGAGATAAATTATTTACTTCCCTAATTAAATGCAGATGCAACCACAACCAAACAGGAAACTTGTCCTATTTCTTATAAATATTATGTCTAGATATTAGAACACTCATATCCCATGTACTGAGAGTCATGTTTCTTTACTCCCTTCTTAGACTCAACTTCAGTGTATTTGCTACAGCCCAGGGCCGTGTTCTGACCTGGGTCTGATATCTCTCGATCTCTGCTTGGATGAAGTTTCACGTTTTACATTCACCTGGACAGGAGTCAAAGCCCAGGTTTCCTCCCCTTGGCTGAGGGCCTCCCTCAACCAGCTACAGTTACTGAGTCATTTACATAAACCTAAACCTCTGCAGCAAACATCAACAAGAATAACCTACAGCCACCTGCTTATGGCACCTCCTCAAACTCAGGGACCGTGGTCACATTATTTTACACCGAGATATTTCAATCAAGGTGTCTTGACATCCCATCCCACTGACCTGACACACAAGAGAACACACAAGGACAAGCATTCAAAGAGCAGCTTTTTTTTTTTGGTTTGGAGCACTGAAGGAATTTTTAGTTTTTCATTCTTCCTGTCCCAAATAATTTGCTGAGTAAAATCAGACTTTTTTTAGTGGTTTGTGGGCAGACAAAACTGATTTTGTGCAGGTGCAGGAAGTTAAAGGGCAAATGATTTACACAGTGAAAGAGAACATAACTGGTAGCTGCTAGTAGAAGATGGCTCAGTTTCTTTAAGGAAATTATTTTAGGTCAGAGGAACTCTGCTCAGTTACACCTTGTTCAGCTTCTGATCTTAAACAAAAACCAATGACATAGGCAGACACTTCAAAAAGCTTTCTCACAACTTTCATACCCCACACTCCTCTCCCACAACTGCTGGGTTTTGAGGCAGAAGCTCCTTTAGATCCAAAGGGGAAGTCAGGAACAAAAGGCTGCTGCAACAGCTGCACAATCTCAGCTTGCTTTTTGTCCTGGAAGGCAGGACACAATATCCCTAGAGCTGTATCAGGATAAAGTGATCTTTCATCATTAACTGCTATGGCCTTCCAGCTCCATATTAAAGCATGCAGTGAATCAGCACCTGTATCTCCCCAAAATGTGTTGTTTTAATTCGTTTTTCTGATGGGACTAAATCTAACCATCTTTACTTTTACTTTTTTGGCTTTGTATTCTCAGCTTCTCTGTCCTGCTGGCAGTTCAAAGAGATCCAGCTGTCCCAGAACTAAATACTCCCTTTATACAAGTTACCAAGCCAACCATTCTGAGCTGCCCAAAGGTTTTCTTCTCACCTTACTGCCACTATAAAGGCAAGAGGCTTTGTTTTTGTTAGAGATTTTGGAAGTCAGAAGGCACTGCAGTGTGGGATGAGTGACTGTAAATGGAAATAAGGACACAAGCGTGGAGCTGGTTTTAAAATTCTACACTTCCTTTCAAAAGCTTTAATAGCATTATCTCCAGTAATCCTACAAACCACAAAAGACTGTCTGAAATACAGAACAATCAAATAATATAATGGCCCTCCCACCAAAATGAAACGTTATACAGTTGTATTTTCCTTTCTCAACACAGAAGAGTCATTCCAGGAGGGCAGCTGGCTTTGGGAACTGTCACTGCTTGTGGCAAAACTACAGGCAATAAAATTGAAGTGTTAACACTAAACTTGCATTTCCTCTACATCTTCATTCAAAGCTCTGGAGTGCTCATCAATCTGTACCATCTCTTCGCATAAGCAACTACATTTACTACTTATTTTGACTACAGATTTCACTGAAACATTTAACATACCACAGCAGGGCCTCAAACACCCCTGACAGAGAGAGGCAAAGCTGGAAGCTCTTTGCTTAAATATTTCGCCCGCTATTTGTCTGTTGAACAGACTTTCAGTTCCTGCAGTTTTTCACTTAGATAGGTAGTATCTGCCTCTGTCAGGTTTTCCGAATCTGACAGATTCTCCAGGAATCTGGTTCCTGCACAGGGTTTCCCCGTGATTGGATCTATGACATTTCCAACCTTGAACACAATTTCAGCCAGTTCGTGTTTCACGTGTTTGCTCCTTCGCTCAGGCAGAGCTTTCAGCAGAACAATGTCTCCAACAACACACTGCTGCAGGGGATCATGGGCAAAATAGGTTTTTCTTTTGTTAAAGAACTGTAAAAGAAGAAAAAAAAAAAAAGAAAGAAACCCTGGCATTAGATTTCAAAGTTTCTTGCTCAATTTGTTTTCCTTCACGTAAAGATCTAGTATTTGTTCTTACTGGTACAACAGAATTTGGAATTTTTTAAGAAGTAAATTAACAGGTTCTTCTGGTGAATAAAATATTGAAATGGGTTCCACAAGACCCATTATCCAATCCTGACTCTATCCTTAACCTTCTACTCAAAGGCAAGTTCCACCTCCACATACCACAGTTTCCCCATATAAAAACTGAGAAAACATTATTTTAACCTACTTGTTTGAAGTGCATTGACAAGGGATAAATGCAAACTCATACAGCACATCACAGCACAGATGCAAACACTAAGCAATGTTACAATTATGCATACAGAAAAACGGCTATAAAACTTACTGTAAAACTGACTAACATAATGTCAAGTTTCCAAAGCATAATCCACATCAACATGAAAAATTAAACCTAAGTGTGAAACAACAAAAACTTACCTTCTCAGCTGAGATCAAATGAGCTGCACTAACAAGGCACTTCAAAGAAATACATTTAGCAGACAATTTGTAAGTCCTCACCACACAGTGCTTTTCATCCTTTGTAGTCAACCCCACAGCCAAATCCTCATGCAAGGTCCTTAGGGAGTTTGCATTGCAGAGTCATCAAAAATTCTACCAGTCGAATCAACAGAACATTCCTCCACACAACACAAAACCCACAAGCTGTTAACCAGCTGCTATTACCTTCAGTAAGTAGGGATCCAGCACAAGCCTCGTCACTCTCACTTTGGCAGTTTTCTGCATTTTGGTTCCTATTACTTTCCCTACTATCCATTTTGCATGGACAGCTCCACGTGGGACAGACATTGTTTAGTTATGGTCATCCAGTGCCTGGCAACAAGCAAGCAGATGTGCTGTTTTAACAAAATAAAAAACATCACCGGTCCCTGATCAATACCAACATTTTCCTATTTCAGACTGACAGCTTAATCGGGTAATTTTGTTGGAAAATGGTAGATACAGTTCCAAACTCCACATATTGCACCACCTCAGCCCAGTTTAACAATATGAGGGATATGAGCATGTCCTCATTGCCAGGGAAAGTGACTTCAGGACAGGAGTAAAAATGCACATAACACCATAAGGATGAGACCTTATCCCAAAGCCCACAAAATTCCTTTGAATCACACCAGTTCTCACACATGACAGAAACGGGGAAGTCATTAATGTAACTCACACTCCAGCAGCTGTTTTGGCTGCTAACCTGTTCATCAGGTCCATGGGTGACCACAGAGCACCCAAACAGGGAGCAGCCTGGAGCTTTTGTTCAGTCATCTGCTGTGCATCTCATTATCAGCTGAGCTGATGAAACCTAAGAAAGGTAATGAGCTTCTCAAGCCATAAGTGACATATCAAAGAGCTGCCTGACTTGTAGTAAGTGTAATCACTTCTGAGTTAGTTCTTCCCTGCCAGTAATTATACTCCACTACCTTTTTTTAATTAGGGAGAGCTTTCTGTGCCACTCTCGCAAGAGTCAGAGGCAAAAATCAATAGCTAAACACAGGAAGACTCAAGCCAACATTAAACACTGACGAAGACCAGTGACCTTTTCCTCTCCCACTCAAATATATGTCGTTAAACACAACCGACACCTGGGAATTCTCCATCCGCAGGTGGATTCCCTCACCGCAGCTTGCAAGGCGCTTTCTTTGATGTTGCAACACACCCGAAGAGGAGTTTAGGGACACAGGGGACACACAGGGTGAAAACCCAGCAGCGATCCCTGGGGCTGCTCTCACCACCCCTGACCCCGCTGTGCGCCCACAAGGCTGGGGGGGAGTCAGTGCGGGGCTCTCCCGTCCCCCAGGGATAAACACCACAGTTAGGCACGGGCAGCACCCCCTGAGCACCGGGAGCTACCGGGATAAAACAGCAAATTCAAGCAGACTGGGAGCTTTCAGGCCCCCCGCCTTCCCCAAGGCCCCACAGCGCTCCGCGACAGGCCCTGCCTCGCCAGCGCGGCCAGGAGGCCTCACAGGCAGCGGGGCTCGGCTGAGCGGCTCGGAGAGCTGCTCTAGCCAGAGGAAACCCCCCCAGAATCGCGGCTCCCATCCCCTCTCACCGGCACCGCCGCCACCGCCGCGCTCGGGGCTTAAAGGGACGGGCCCGGAACGGGCGGGGCCGGGCACGGAAGCGCCGCGCGGCAAAGGGGCGGGGCCAGCGACGGCCGGGGCGTGACCAGCTGATGGAAGGGCGTGGTCAGTGGTGGAGATGGGCGGGGTCAGACGTGGGTGGGGTCTGCCGGAGTATTTAAAGGCGCAGGCGGCAGCTCCCCCTCCCTCAGGGGCGCTGAGGGGAAAGTGTTAAAGTCAGTGAGTCATCAACATCGACAGAGATTTTTAAGGTCTTTTTAGAGATGGTGAAGGGTCTGGAGGGGAAGCGTTATGTGGAGCACTTGCTTTGTTCAGCCTGGAGAAGAGGAGGCTGAGGGGAGACTTTGTTGGGGTCTTCGACATCCTCGTGCGGGGAATCGGAGTGGCAGGTACCCAACTCTGCTCTCTGTGACCAGTGACAGGGCTCAAGGGAATAGCAGGAAGCTGAGTCAGGGGAGAGGTGTAGGTTGGATGTCAGGAAAAGGTTTTTTTAACCAAAAGGTGGTCGGCCACCGAACAGACGCCCCATGGCAGGGGTCGCACCATTAAGGCTGGCAGAGCTCAAGGAGTGTTTGGACAAAACTCTCAGGTACATGGTGGGATTATTGGGATGTGATGAGCAGGATTGGGAGTTGGACTCGATGATCCTGATGGGTCCCTTCCAGCTCGGTATTCCATGATTCTTATGATGGTCCAGTCCAACCATCAACCCAGTGTAACCCCTAAACCGCATCACCCAGTCCCAGGTCCAGACGCCTCTTGAACACCTCCAGGAATGGTGACTCCACCACCTCTCTGGGCAACCTATTTCACTGCCTGACTACTCTAACAGTGAAAAAAAAGTTCTAATATCTAATCTGAATCTCTCCTGTCTCAGCTTAAGGCTGTTCCCTCTTATCTTCTCCCTATAGGTGTGGTAGAAGACACCCCACAGCCTGCAGTAGGCAGGTGTTGGGCTGGAGGTGATGAGGGGTGAGTGCTGAGGGACCCCTTTACACTGAATTTCGAGGATGGAGCTGCCTCTTTGTGGCACTGAGGTGTCCACACAGGAACAAGTTTTGCGTTTTTCCATCTGCTGTTAACTGATGTACATGAGCCAAATCTTGAAGGTTTTCCATGTAAATCTGGAATAATTGTAGCCCATACAAAGTAAGAGCTGGCCTGTTTTCCTTGCTCTCCCTAACCTGGAAGATATTTAGTTTCTGTAAATCTGTATACAAAACTGAGGGCTGGGGAAAAAAACACAACAACCAAACCACTTATAAACTGAATAATGGCCTTTGAGATAATGTGCTCCCAGTCTCTGTCCCTCTGACTTTAGGCTGGGGCCATCCCTTTTTTTATTTAAATGTGTTCATTTCTCATTTTCTGCCGGTATTTTGGCAGCTGCCCAGTTTTCAGGCTTGTTCTCTTTCAGTGTTAGTGTCCTATCATCTCTCACCACAGGAAGAGGGCAGGTAGGGAATCCTATTTATTTAACAGGACAACTCTGCTCAGCTTCCCTTCTAAAGGTGGCCGGTGTGGGGAGAACAGGCTGTTCTTTGTACAGCTGGAGACACTGTTGAAATAGTTCGATCAGATACTGTCAAAGGAGTTATTTGGAAGTTCATTATCAGCTCTTACAGATACCCAAGTCAAGACTCGTGGGCTTCCCTTTATTTTAGTGCCTTGTTACTTGAATTACAGTGGAGAGGAGCTGGGAGGAGCCTTGCTGGTGCAGGCAGGAAAAGGTTAAGAGCCGTTTGTATCACCTGGGAAAGCAATTCTTTGATTTTTCAGAGGGCGCTAACATGCTGCAGCTCATGGAAACAAAGGAAAGGGGATCAAGCATAAAAGTTGTTCTGGGATTTTATTCTCAGTGGCAGAACTTGTGAGGGCTGGATATTGATGTCTGCTGGAAAATACGGACTTTTGGATCAAAAAGATTTTTTTTTTCTCCTTTATTCAAACAGTGATCTGTGAGGTAAGTCTTGATTCCAACTAGTGACTTTAGATAACTTCTTTTTACATTGAGAGGTAAGAAAACCCTTTATCTTGCTGATCCATTTTAAAACAGTGAATTCTTTGCCTAAATTGTTCCTTGGGCAGGGAGCACAGGCAGGAGTGTGAGTCAACAACTGTAAAAAGCCCACAACGCTTTCCTGTGCTGTCTGCATTCAAATTGCTTGCATTAATTTCCAAGCTAAAGTATGGAAATTCAGGAACTGGGAGAAGCATAATGAGTCAGGGGAATTTGCGATTCAGAGTTGCAGTAAATATTTCAGTAATGACAGGAGTCTTTCGAATTGTAGTAGTGTCTATGTTAATGTGCTTTTGCAGCTGATGCTTCAAGCATCTTCTGGTGGTGGCTCTTGAAGTACTTCCCAAGCCTTGTCTCCTTCATCCTCACTGCACTCCCGAGGGTTTTGTATTTCCAGCTCCTGTAAGGACTTTGGTGGCAGCTGGTTTGGTTGCTGCCCCTGTGCCTGTGCTGATCCTTAAGGGCAGATTGCTTTTGGGGATGTAAGAGAGGGGTCTCAACTGCCATTAATCCCTTGTCTATGCGCAGCTGAGACTGAGGAGTTCTCACCTTAAAAACTGCTGCTGATTTTTGTGTGTGTGTGTGAAAACAGCTGCTTTTTCACAGCAGTGTGTCTGACCAAAGTGTGCTGGGTGGGAACAGTTCACACACAGTTGTCACTGAGAGCAAGTGCCCTGTGAAGGGAAGTTTTTATATCCGGTGGAGAGCCCTGCAGAAACGATCCATTCGCCTTGGAAATACTAAACTGGAAATAAAATGTACTCTCAACTCTTGGGCAGATTAACTGCAGCTTGTTCCTTGAGGTATTTCTCTGTGGCTGTCTCTAAGGTACCGAATTCTGGCGGAGTTACTGAACTTTGGGGCGGGGGGGGGGGGAAATGCTGATTTAATGTGGGTTGTTTTTTTTTTTTTTCTGCTTGCAATTGTCAGTGAATGCTGTAAGTCAGTGGTATCTGATGTGAGGGATAGAAGTGCAGCACTGTGGTGTAACTCGCTGCCCACCTGGTGCTGTGATACAGATAAGCATCAGTCCCTGCAAGAGTTGCCTTGCCAGTTCTTCCTGCTCTTCCCCGCTGTTCCCAGTTTCCCTCGCACCCCTACATTTTGCTCAGGCCCTGGTTTCTCACTGTTCACGAGGGACAAGACTGTAATCCAGCCAGAGCTGGTGGATGTCACTTCTTTCATCTTGGACACGAACACGCTGGAAGGCAGAGCCGGGGCTGTTTGGTTCCTGCACATTTTGTTCCTCATCACTGCTTTTCTGCTCCCCTCATCACACAAAGCTTTTATCATCTCCCTGTTGGTGTCCACAAAGTGCAGCAGGAGCTGTGGATGTTCACAGCTTCTGAGCTGTCTGTTCCCAGATTCTGGCTGGACAGGAGTCTTTTATCACCCTGTCCTATTTTGGATTAATATGTTCTTTGGAAGGGTTATGGACATGCTGTGATTTATCACATTCTGCTGCTTCTGAGTCTCGAGCCTGGATCCCTGTGGCAAGTGCAGAAATTAATCCCTGGAGCCTGGTGTCAGAAACTCTATCTTGAAGCACACTGCACATGATTCACAGTTAAATGCTGTTGTTAGCAGGGATTGCTTTTGCATTAAACAAAAGATTGCAAACCCAGATTGTCTCATTCGGCAAGATTTGTCTTATTTGAAAAAGTTATTTTTCTAAAAACTGTCCTGTTAAGTGCTTTTGCTTCTGTTGTGAATATCTGATATTCATTTAAGCTGCTCAGTGTGAATACCATTTCCAATTTCTTTACCGGTGCTATTGATTAAAATGCAGTTTACTTTTCTGGGGAAAATTTGATATTCAAAAATGTCTTTTCACTGTGAGTCAGAATGTACTTTTCCATGGAATAAAAATTCTGGAAAGAAAAAAAACCCCAGCTATTGGAAATGTTGAACAAATTATATTGTCATTTCAACCAGGTTATATAAGAAAAATGAAAGAACTTCAAAGTAAAAATGAAGGGCTCTGGTATTTTTCTCATATTTTGAGAAAATTAGTACATTTCTTTGCAGTTGTTACATTTTATCTGTTCGGAGTTTTCCATATGAAACTCTCAGAATGTTCTGTACTGGCCCTAACCCCAAGTTCCTGTTTAATTCAATTGGCTGTTTCGAGTTACATATTAAAAATGAATTATGAACCTTTTTTTCTCCTTTGCCTTCAGCCACTGGAGCTTCTTTAGAGCTAATAGAAGAAGGGGCTGTTTCCAGTGTTGTATAGAAGTCTGTAGTACTCATGCTATAAATGCTGTATCCCATGGTACAATTATTCAAAGTAAGCCTCTGGTTTTGAAGAAAACTAGACAGAAAACACCTCTGGAATGCAACAGATTAAAATTTAATTTTCCTGTGAGCTGTGTTGCATCTTGCAGATTAGAGATCAAAAAGTTATTGGGGTAATTCCTGCTGGTTTGGGTGCCCTCACATGATGCTCTCAGTGTCAGTATTGCTGTGGTCACATTGCCACACCTCTGTGGCCAGTTTTTGGTTTTTAATATTCCTTTCTCTTTAAATGAAAGCACTTTTCTGTGCTGAGTAGAAAGGAGCTAAGCTGTGCTCAGCTGTGGGCTCTGGGGTGTTGCCTAAATTATAGAGGAAACAAACTCTGTGGCAAAGGTCTGCTTTTCACTTGTTTAAATAAATAATCCCTGAGGAGAAAGGGGGTACCCTGGGGCTGATGGGATTTGGGTTGAGGATGTGCCCATCCCTGAAGCACCCTGGGTTGCACTGACTCTTATTTGAACTGGCCTCTCCTGGGACTGGTGGCGGGCACTGGCAGAAGGACCGACCTGAGGGGAATACTTTGAGGGTTGTAGGTCCCTCCAGTCTTCAGGAGGGAGCAGATGCTGTCACACTGTTTTGGATAGAAATCCAGAAAGACAGAAATGCAATCCTATGCTTTTCCAGCATCATAATATCCTTGTTATTCTTGATTATTTTTTTTTCCCCCTCAGTGTGCAACCTGTCTGCAACTTTAATGAAGCCCATTATTCCTTGTCCCAACCCCTGTGGTCATGAAGAGCAGACACTATAATGTCTCACCACACCTGTCCTTTCTCTGTACTAACCAGTACTTTCATTTTACCACAGGTGATTTTCTAGCCCTTGGATCTTTCCTCTGGACTCCTTCCAGTTAGCACATTGTCTTTCCAGAAGTGTGTTGTTGCCCCAAAACCAAACAAGACTTCAACAGAAGCTCTACCAGAGCCAACTGGAGGGAGAGGAGAACTCAACTGCTCTCACTGGTGTCAGAAAGATGAATTTCCTCCCGAGCTTTTCTTCCCCTCTCTGAGTTGCCTCAAGCACTTGTTCTCACCTCTGCTGCTGATGTCCATATGATTTGGTAACTACCCCATGTGTTCTCTGCCTCAGCTTCCCTGCAATTTGAAAAAAAAAAACTTCCATATGGGTTTTACTGCCTATTTAGCCACTTAAAATTTCTAGGTGAGGGGCACAAAGCAAGTGGAGAATAATCAGTGCATTTGCAAGCCAATTTAGAGCTCAGCAGAAGCAAAGAAGGGGGCAAGATATTTTATGAAATCCTGGAAGGTTCAGGCAAATGGAACTTTTCAGTTTAAACTAGAACTTTATTTTGGAATTTCTTAAGGAGAGGTTGGAATTCTGCCACACTGGAATGGTCTTATATTGTAGGAAACCAAGAATGCCTCAGTCTCTTGCCCTGTATAGTTCACAGATACTCACTGGGTCGTGCAAGTCTGAGCTGTTAATTTTATAAACTAAAAAGAAGCAAAAAGCTTCCTGCGCTCAGAAATAAACACCTGAGAACTGCCTAGTGCAGATTCACACTGTCATTTAACCCCAGCTTTCAATATTTGGTTTGAATGTATACACAAAAAGCCCTCTTGGCTGTGGAAATAGCAGGTCTCATCAATATTTTGGATGGCACGTGCAGTTGATTGCATTTAGAACAGAAGATTTGTGAAGGAATTTTTTTGCCAGCTTCCACAAAATCAAAATAATTTCACAGGAACTTTCCTGGGAAAAATTTTGCTCTGAATAACTCATCACTGTGAGTTTGGTAGCCCAAGAGAAAGTGGTAAATTCAGCTTAATTTCACTGCGTGTACTCTTGGCATTTGTATCATTTCAGGGAGTGGAGATCTCGTGTTATAAAGAAATCCAATAGCTTAGTTGCTCAAGGAGCCATAACTGATGGAACAGGACTGAGCTGTTGATTTAACATCCTAAGGCTGTGCTGTGTTTTGTGTTCTCCTGGGTGTAGATGCATTTGGTGTTGGTACCTGCTGCAGAGACCTTTAAGCAAGGGAATCGTGCTTGGATATGTAAAATGGATGAGGAATGTCATGTTTGTGTTGGCATTATTCAAAAGCCAGGAATTGCTTTTATGAAACTAAACACTCCCCCACTGTAGAGTTTTTTTGCAAGAGACTCCTGGTCTGCAGGGATGTGGCTGATTGAATGGAACATGAGATCTGAGCTTCCCTACATGTCCTCAGCCATAGCTGGATCTTGCAATATAAGCCCTGAACGATGCTCTGTCTGGTATTGTAGGAACCCAGAACTCAGACCAATTTGCCAGGGTCTGAGAAGAGACAGCAATGATATTTTCTGAGCAACTTATTTTAAGGAGCAGGTTAATTTTAAAGGTTGAACTGTATTTTTTGTTTCCATTTTCTTCCTGTCTTGGACACAGAAATGTATATTTAAAGGTGATTTTATTCTACATGTTTGAACTCATCCTACTTTGAGATCTAGCCAAGAACACGTTGCTGAATTTCCATCCCTGAGTGTAATGCATGTTTGATTTCAGGTGTGGCTGCCCTCATAAACTGCAAAATATGTCCATCCGAGGCCTGAAGAAGAAGCAGCCGAAGACTTTTAAAGTCAAAATTATAACAGTGGATGCTGAAATGGAGTTCAGCTGTGAGGTAAGAGGTGGGGAAGGTGGGGACTGACCTGTGTATTAGCAAGGCAGAAATTCTGAAAGTTCAGGTTATCAGTTCAAGGATGGTCTTAAAACTGATCTATTATGGATTATTTAGTCTCAGATGTTTTCTTCTGTAAAATAGCTCAGACTATTCAGAATTTAAAGCTCTTTGCATGAAATCCCTGTGGCTGACACAGCAAAATTAGCAGGAGGTCTGTTTTCTTCAAAAGCTTTCCAGGACATAATGCAGGCCTTGTTTGTAAGTATTCCTACTTCTCCACAAAATTATCCTTTTTTCTTTTTTTTGTGATACAACATTTTAAGACACTGCCAGCTTCAATGAAGAAATCTGGTTAAAGCTGGTGCTAAGATGTTACTTATAAAATAATTTATAAACTGGTATCTTTGTGCTCAGTTGATCTGGGACATTCTCTTCAATTTGGCCAATAAACTCCAGTTTATTTCTTTAACTGCAATGGCTGTTTGGTATCTCTGGGCAAAGAGAAAAAAGAATCAAATGAAAAAGCTGGCTTTTCTTCTATTAATTATGGCTATCTAGTAAATTGGTTGGAGAAATCGTGACTCAAATAAAATATAGCAAGTGATCAATTGCTAAATAAATTGGGCTGCACTATCAAGGAGACAGAACTGTGCCTGATTAATTCCTAATCATCCAGCAAAAGCAAAACAAGGCATACAGTTATTCTGAGGAGTTACAAAACTGAGGTCCAATGGGACTGGCAATTTTAATGTGTCTTGGCTGTCTCATGGGCCATTTAGTATGTCATTTACTGGGTCCCTCAGAGACAGAATAGATCAGTCACAAGTACTGCACTTTTGTGACTTACTGATCTAGAGTTCATGCAGGCAGAATTGTGAAAATAAAGGATTTGGAAATTTTGATTTAGAGATCAGAGTCCTGGTTAACAAATCCAGCTTAATGTATTCCTTCCTTTGCTATCTCTCCCTTCACCCCAGATATTGCTCTTTTACTGGGATGGTTTCCAGCTTTCCACTCAAACACTGCCTAAAAGTTCACTTTTTTTTTTTTATTTTTTTTATTGCCATTAATTTTTTAGTGGCTGACCCAGGCAGTCAGAAAAAACCTTTTTAACATGTAGTCAAATAGATGAAACAGATGTGCAGCCTCTTTGAAAAAAAAACGAGGATCTTGCCTGTGAATTTGGGACCTTTAATCAAAGTTTGCTCTCTGTGGAGCCAGGCTGCTAAATTGCTGCAGAAGACAGGCTCCTGCTCATTTAAATCAGAGGAGCATAAAGGCTTGGCCTGGTGCCACTGACATAGCTGAGGTGTGTGAAAGGTGGATTTGCTTTCCTTGTTCAGCATTCCTAACCTGTGCCCTGACACTGCTTTGATTTCCCCTGGCCTTCCCTCAGCCTCTCCAGTTCGTGTAAACTATTGAGTATTTTTTTTTTTTTTTTACAAATATTAATAAAGCCTTGCTGTGTCCTAGGAAATCAATAGAACAATCCCAATCCCCTGTGCTCCTCAAGCTCTTGCTGTTGTGGATGTGTCTCTGGAGGAGAAGGAGGGGAGGTGGAGCACAGGAACTCTTACACAGCAGGAGGAATATTTGACTGAAAATCTAGAGGTGAAATCAGTTCACAGGAGAAAGATGAGTGGGGAAATAATTTAACTCATTAATATAGTAATATCAATATGTAAAGTACCCATTTTTCTTAGTTTTCTTTCTCTCTTTTAGATGAAATGGAAGGGGAAGGACTTGTTTGACCTGGTGTGCCGAGCACTTGGTTTAAGGGAGACTTGGTTCTTTGGCCTGCAGTACACAATTAAAGGGATGTGCACCTGGTTAAAGATGGACAAGAAGGTACAGGAAACAAAATATTACAGTGTGGCAGTTACTTATAAAAAAAAAAAATCACTTTTTGCAGCACGGGAGCTGAAGGAATGTGTTACATGACAACTCATAATTCTACATGGTAGCATTTTTAAGACTAAAATTGCATTATTTGCTGTGGTGGCTTCTATCCCATTTGACCTGGAGCATCAGACACTAATCACCACTCTAGGCACTGATTGATCTTAGACTAAAACTCAGCATTGCCCTTCCTGCTAAAATATGGGAAGGCTGCTTTAAGTGGATTATGGAGTGCTTTCTGATTTTCCTTGGGAATATTATCTTGAGACACTTATGTATCATTTTTGCTGCTGATTTTATTTTATCTGTAAACAGGTTTTAGATCAAGAAATCCCCAAAGAAGATCCCATTAGCTTTCATTTTTTGGCTAAATTCTACCCAGAGAAGGTAGAAGAGGAACTATTACAGGAAATTACCCAGCACTTATTCTTCCTTCAGGTCAGGAATAATTTTTAACCATGAATTCCCTTTGTATGTACCCCAGTCCTTTTGTATTGTCTTTGATCTTGTTGGCAGCTGTAATTCTCAATGATTTTGCTTGCTTCAGCTGCATCAGCATCTCTCTAAATATATTAATTTTATGGAATACAAATGTCTCTCCTGCTGTGGTTTTGTTCAGGTAAGCTGAATGTTTTGCCTTCTACATGTTTTTGTTCTCTTGATGGCTTCTCTTACCCTTTGTGCTGGGAATTGGAGTTAAATCACTGAACCCTGTAGTTTCATGTAAAGTGACTTTTACATCTAGCAGTTGGGGTCAGAATTCCACATCTGGGTGTTCCAGACTTGGTTTTGCTCCCATAGTATATGGTAAAAAATCCATGCAAGGCTGGCACTGTTTGGAGGACTGTGAGGCTTCTGCCCTAACTGGTCAGTGCTAGGAAGCAGAAAGTGAAACCATCCTTTGTGTCAGTTTAAGAAGTTGTTTTGAGGACTGTGTCACCTGGTGTGCTCTGGCTGCAGATAAGGGGGATGAAGAGAGTCTCAACAGTGTCTTGTCACTGTCATCTTAGACCTGCTGGTGTGGCCTCTTGTGTAACCATTCCCTAACCCTGCTCTTTCAAAACAAGCAGAATTAGAAGCAGCCTGTTATTAGATGTCCACGGGCTGTGGGGGAGTGACTGCACAGGCAATTGTGGAAGCAGTTGTGGAGGAGAGGGAAGGAATGGTAATGAGCAGTTGGGGACAATAAGCTTTTTCACCCATATCAGCAGCAGATGGAACGAGACCTTTGGCTACAGTCTATCCCTGAAACTAAAACTCGTGAGTTCCTAAAAATAGTCCTGGTGGTTACTGGGAGATCTTCTTGTGCAGGACAGTAGAAAGCAAAACCACTAGAAAACAAGCACTCCCTGACATGGCCTTCTTAAATCTTCATTTTGGATTGTAGGGGTAAAAGATCACAGAATTTGGCAGCCATTCTGAAACACAGGTTTGCTCATCCAGCAAGTTTTGAAAGGAACAGGCAGCAGACACAATTTCTCAGCTCCATCAAAAAGCAGATGAAGGAGCAAATTCTTGGAGCGTCACCAAAATAAAGATGCACTGCCCAGGGAAAGCCCTGCTGTGTCTCCACAGCTGTGGCAATGGGATACAGGCATTGAGTTTTGGAGGGTCACTCGTTGATCAGCTGTTTGTTCCAATGTCTGGGACATCCACCTTCTCTCCCAAGTGGCTGGGGAGTCCCTCTGGAGGTTTCAGCTTTCTGGTGTGGTGCTTTATTCTGGTAGCTTTCAGCAGGATGTGTCTGTGCAGGTAGGTTGGGTGTATGGAATCAATTCAGTTTGCAGCTGTAGATAAACACAGTAAATACCCTTGTTCCCTGAGGAGGATGTGTTAATGAAATAATGGGGAAATGCTGCTGTTCTGAAGGTTAATACACTAACCAGAACTTCATCTAGAACCCATAACCACATGGAAATATGCTTATTAAATTAATTTTGGAAAATGAATGAGAGGGGCAGAACTCTTTTCCTAGTCTTCTAATCCTGATTTTTTTTCACTTTTTTATTTCTTTTCTGCTTGAACCTGCCTTGACTAGCAGATATGCAATTAGCAAATTCTTGTCATTCCGAAGTAGGAAAACAAGACTGAAACAAATTTGAACTTGCAAAGTTTCCTGACTGTAAGAACTTAAGATCACACCTGGATGCTAATAGGAAAAACATGTACAGACATCTGGATGCCTACAGATTTCAGCTCTACTGACTATTCAGACCTTTGCAAATTAATGGGGCATAACAGCCTTTTGCAAAATTCCTGAATAAATGTAAATGACTGAAGCTAAATGTTGTCTGCTTAAAGACTAGGTAAATTGTTCCTTCTTTGTGAAGTTTAATAAAAAGTCCTTGTAAAATCTGATCAGAAAAAAAACAACCCACCAGACACTTATGAGGGATTTATCTACATTGTTATACATTTTGGAACATGATATGCACCATGGAGTGTGAAAGCTGGAGCTTTCCAAATTGGAAGAAAAGCCTTTTCGGTCTTTTCATTCTTTCCATTTTAACAGCTTAGAAAGAATTTTCCCTGTACCATAACCCAGGTTCATACACTGGACTCACCAGGGACTAAATTTAAAAGAAAAACTTTCTTGATGGTTCATTTCAGTTCACAGTACCTGCAGTGCCAGGGTGTATTTATAAGATAGCTTGGTGCTATCACAAGTAGTTTTTCCTTTTGGAAATGTTTAAGTCTGTGTGCTAGGCAAAATTCTGTTGTCTTGTGCTTGTTATTAAGCTAAAAACATTACACCTGAGAGGAGGATTTGTGAAGATTAATTTTCCCTTCCCTCCATAGGTTTTCAAATAAAAATTGCACAACTGATTTAAAATTGAACAAAACCTCACAAACAATTTATTACACCTCTGGTGTTGGGAGCACCACAGATTATTAAAATGAAAAGAAGGTTAAAAGAACCCTTTAGTGGGCTTTTGTTTTAAGTCCCTATGGTTTTATTTTGCTTAGACCACTGAAATAGAATAAATTAGTGCTCTATTAGCTTCCTTTTTTTGGGACTCCTTTATTGTCTTATTCTGGAAGGCTTGAGAACATACTATTATGGTTTCAGCATGTCCATGGCAATACCAGTCAGCTCTGGGCAATCTGGTGTAGTAGGTCCTATGTGCCCTCCAGAGCTCCCTTCCAACCTAAAATGTGATGTTTGACACGATCTAAAGCTTTTCCAAAGCAGGAAGAAAAAGAAGGACTGTTAAAAGAAATGAAGTGTGGACACTAAAATTCATGTTTTATAACATTTTCTTTTATAGGACTCCTTATATAACTGTGTGGAGATAGCTGACTGGCATTTTTGCTCTCATTAAATGCAGTGTTAAGTAAAGGCTTCCTGTGTTCCAGAATGCCAATTTATGGTTGCTGTTATTAACTCCTAATGGTGATGTTTGGTGCCAAGTTATGGTCTGGGCATGTCTGGTTTCATTTCAAGCCTAACATTAATTCCTGATTTTGAGCTTCTTCAACATGCTCCCTTTTTCTGTTGGTTTAGGTTAAGAAACAAATACTGGATGAGGAAATCTATTGTTCCCCAGAAGCAACAGTTTTACTGGCTTCTTATGCTGTCCAGGCCAAGGTTTGTGCATGGAAGGTCTCTTTTATTGACTCTTTTTTTCTTTTTTTAACCAACACATCTACATGGTGGTGTGTTAAACACAGCAGTGTTAAAATTTCCTGTGAAAGAATTAAGCTATCCTGGGAGGTAGAAGCACAGCTAGAAAATAAGCATTAGATGCCACTACAAGAGGTTTTTTTCTATACTATGCTTTCACAATTTAGAGGATTTCTTTGGACTTAACATGTTAAATGTAATCTTTCTCCCAGCTAGAATTATTTCCTGTTGTTTGAAAAAATAGCCATGGATACAGAATGTGATCACAGAGGGAGGACATGATGGTTTTTAGTATCTCTCAGAACACAGTTCACTTCATGACACCAAGTGCCAAACTTATCCAGTGGCAGGAGGTGAACACAGCTTAGCAGGGCTGACCCTCTGCAGCAGCTCAGCTTAGTGCAGTTGGCTGTAGGAATAGGGGAGCTCACATTCCTCTGCTTCAGAGTATGAAATTATGGGAGATTCCTTCATTCCTGCAGTTTCCAAGAGCTACAGGTTAGGGTTGAATTCTAAGTTCAGAGGACACCTCAGTGGCTGTGGTGGAGCCAGGTGCATAACACGAGGCCTCAAGTAACTTCCATGGACTGTTGAGATGAGAGGAGCCTGTTTATTTTGCTACCCTGTACACAGGAGAACCAAAATAAAATCTATCTCAGGCAGTCACATTAAACTACTCAAGCAACAATTTCTTCAGCATTCTGCTCCAGCGAACTGAACTATCTTTTCCTTTCTTGGCACAGTATGGTGACTACGACCCAAATTTTCATGAGCCAGGCTTTCTAGCCCATGATGAGCTTTTACCCAAAAGGGTAAGTCTTTATTCTATATAAACCCAAATCTTTGAATCTACTCTGCAACACAAATTGCTGTGGATTAACCAGAGCATTAGAAACTGTGCAAAGTGAGTGAGCTGTGAGCTGCATTGCTGTGCTCACATTGCTTGGGAGGGGCAGCACGTGGATCTTCAAAGCCAACCAACCTTTTTCCTTTCTCTGCAGGTCCTCAGGCAGTACCAGCTGACAGCAGAGATGTGGGAAGAGAAGATCACTGCCTGGTATGCTGAGCACAGGGGTATTGCCAGGTACTGAGATCACTGCCCCCTTTGGAAATCCCACACACTTCAGTCACTGGTTATTTGCTGTCTACAGTGAACTTTGGCTCTTGTACAGTGAGCAAAGAAATACTGGTCTCCCAGCTGTGTTAATTAATTTATCATTATGGCTTAAAAGGGTGTCAGAAAGGAAGCAAAACAGTAAAGACACAGCATTGTGACTTTTGGTGCTAACCCATGTGGACATTCAGCTGCAAGACAGTCAGCATGTCTGGAAATTCAATTAAATGAGAAATAGGAGCTGCTGGCACCCAAAGGCAGCTTTTCTGAATATTTGGGCTCAATTTCTCTTTGGCTGTTCAAGAGGCTTTTTAGCACTCTTTTTATTGAATATTTTCCTCAAGACTTATTGATGCCTCACCTTGAAGGGAGGAGAAAAGTGGGTGGAGAGACTCTCACCCTTCTTTAGCCTTGACCATAAGCTCTGTTTATAGTTTGTTCAGAACTCATTTCTCAGTGAACTCTATTTCCTGAAGGAAATATATTCATGTAATGGAAAACAATAGCAGGGTAGGTTTCCAAGACATAATAATGATGGAGTGGCAAAACTAACACAAGGATAAGACTGGACTTGAATTTTAATAAAGATTACAGAATACATGATTCATGAATCAAAATAGGTGCAACTTTACTGTCTTTTTTTTCTGTTGAGATGCTGTTTTTATTATCCTTTTTCTATTGTACAAAGGACCAGATTACCTGTTTTTTTCTAAGTAGGGAATGTAGAATCAGCCAGGAGAGAAAAGTTAGAAAGGAATCTTATAATCATGGACTTATTCTCTAGGGATGAAGCTGAGATGAACTACCTGAAAATTGCCCAAGACTTGGAAATGTATGGTGTCAATTATTTTCCAATTGCTGTAAGTGCCTTATTTTAGCAGTTTTCAATTGCTGTAGATGATGGTGCTGTTCTTTTAAAATCCTCCAGGGAGTTTGGAACTGGGACTCCTGACTTCTTCTTTTGCCTGCTGGTGATGGGCTGTGAAGTGGTTGTCCTGACTTTTACTTGCCTGCTAAAGGAGTAGGTGAATAAAAAATTTAAGATTAATGTTTTGCAATCAGACAGAGGTCTTGAGTAGCTCCAGATATGTAATAGGAAGAAGAAGAAATAGTTTGAGCTGCTGCAGTCAATCTAGAGGACTTGGTTTATCAGTTAGCAATGACAACATTTACTACATTTTGCAGAAACACCAGTTTCCTAAAAAGACAGATAAATATCAATGCATTAAAATAAGTGTGGTTCTTGTCTGTGGTTGTTTAATGTCACCATAAATGCCATTTACTGATATCTCTTGTTTTTTAGCAAAATAAAAACCACACAGATCTCCTGCTTGGAGTTGATGCCAAAGGCATTCATATCTACAGCATCAATAACAGGTTCTCTCCAAACAAGTCGTTTGAGTGGAGCGCTATCAGAAACATTTCCTATAGTGAGAAAGAGGTACGATGGCTTTGATGTTTTATTCTTTTTATATGGGTGTGGACTGGGATTCTTGGAACAGGCTGAAAGCTTCCTCTGTTTAAATAATTTGGGGGAGAGGGGGGAAAAATCCTGGGGAGCTTTGTTGAAAAACTAAAAATAACAGACCTGCCTTTCAGATGTGCTCGTAACCTCGGCTCCCTGAGGCGCCGGGGGCTGCTCTGAGCTCTCACACTCTGTTCTGGGTCCCTCCCTGCTGCTTGTCCTTTGCAAAACAAGTGTGCTGATCTCTGAAAAAGATAGATATTACCAATGCCACCGTGACTGGCTTCCTCAGTTATCTCAGCAGGAATTCCCTGATCCATAAAAACTTAATGCCGTTTTCCCCAGCGGAAAACCTCCTTGTTCAAACCCTGGGGGTTGAAGTGCAGAGGCAAGAGGAGACATGCAGGGAGAGAAGCTGTGTTTTTCTGCCTGAACTCTGCCAGTTTGTCAGTGCATGATTTCAGGCTCCAGCACAACCCCATCACTGCAATTTCCCTGTGATTTCAGAGCCCAGCTTGTACTTGTAGGAAGGACCGTGGGGAGTGGGTAAAATTTATTCTCAGTACAAATCTTGGGCTACGTGGAGGGCTATAATCAGAAAAACAAAATCAGGAAAACTCCATTGGAACTGGCATACCTGGAGTTTGTCAGCCACAGGACAGCACAGCTTTTCCCATTTCCTTTGGGCTTTTTGGAAATCATTGAGATGAGATATGCTCTTTGGAGTTAGATGCATATACATTAAATCAGGCCAGCCCTACAGGTCTTCTGCCTCCAAAGAGTTTTTGGTCCTTGATAATAATAAACTTCCCCTCAGATCAGTGAATAAACTGTGTCAACTCACTATTGCTGGGAAATTGGGCATCCCTGTGCTAAATCTCTACTATATTCAGTGACACATCACAGCCTTGCTCCTCACAACTCGTTACCTATGGAATGAAATGAGCTGTAAGACCTTATGACCTCGGTGACTCAGATGCCCTGGAATTACACATCACACTGCAAATGAGTTATTGGAATAGAGTGCTGTCTAACTGTCCTGCTTCTGGAGGATACCCTTCCTAAACCCCCACACTAACCCAGGAGTCACAGCAGACAGGATGTTAAAAAATGGAGCCATATTTTGTTATGCAGCCAAACCCAGCACAAGGTATGAGGTGAAGCAGTTTGTACTGACCTGGCAGCATGAAAACCCCTCATGTCCTCTGGGAACAGCTTGAGAGAGGCACTGAAAAAGTGAGAAAGCAGGAGCTCCAGGACTGTTACCTGCTGGGCAGAGGAACAAGTCCTTTAGGCCCTTGATATTATACCTGCAGTGATTGGTATTCTGAGAGGTGTTTGGCATCTCCCTAACTTTAAGATTGTGACTGCTTCTGGGGATTAGTAATATATTCTGTTTTCCTGACAACTGGTGCCTGTTCCAGAGTTCCTGTAATGTGCAGTGCACAGGTGGTATTATCATGAAAATCATCATCCAAACTGGCACCGGGGAGGGTCTGTGGGAGGCTTTATCCTCTAACAGAGCCTGCTATGGGAGCAGAGGAACTCTTGCAACAACAGCCCTGGGTCTGATTCTTTGGAGCAAAGCAGTTTTGCACCACTCTCCCAATATTTGTGACATAAATCGCTGCTTCCCTGGAGAGATGTGGAGATGAGCTAAAGTTTGCATTAGTATTAATAGTTTCAGCTTTGTTTTCCTCCTTCTTACTCTGCTTCCTTTTTCTTTTTAATTTTGCCTGTACAGTTAACTATCAAACCTCTTGACAAAAAAGCAGAAGTCTTCAAGTTCTTTTCCTCTCAACTCAAAGTGAACAAACTGGTAAGTGTGGTCCTGCTTTCCTTCTTTAAAGCTGAGCCTGGTAATACTGGCTGATACCTGAGTGAGAAACACTGCCTGTAAAACCTTTGGAGAGCCAGGGAGTGCTGAATTTCAGCATGTTTTCCTGGGGATTGTTCTGTCTGGGGAGTCAGGGAGAGTATCTCTGCCCTCTCTGGGAAGGGCAGATGTTGAGTGAAAAGTGAGATGTGAAAGAAGGCCCAAATCACAAAGGGAAAAAAAGACTGGAAGGGAAGGATGTGGCGTATGGAAAAGTGCAAAGCTATTGCAGCAGCTGCCTGTGTGGGGTGGAATCAGAGGAGGATGAAGGACAGAAGGAACCTCTCATCTTGTTACAAACTTATCTAGACTGTTACATGAGACTGCCCTGGGTGCTGATTTTCTTGGAAGGGAAGCAACTGCCAGCGCTTGTGCTGAAATCAGACTTGTCCTGTGAGGCCAGTGTGGGGCTCTTTGTCCCTCTGGCAGGGGCACAGGTACATCAAAATCACCTTTGCTTTACCTTTCCTATCCAGATTTTCCAGTTGTGCATTGGAAACCATGACCTATTTATGAGGAGAAGAAAAGTGGACTCGATAGAGATCCAGCAAATGAAAGCACAAGCCAAGGAAGAAAAAGCTAGAAAAAAGGTAGGTTCTTTCTGCTCCTGCATTGTTGAAAACAGTGATTATTATTCCAGCTGGTGCCCTTGCTGCCCATGCCTTGCATCAGTGTGTGTGTGGGAGGTGAGAGTGCAGCAGGATTGAATGTGGGAGCAGCTCCAGCGCGGCTGTGGCACCCGAGGATGTCAGCGATGTTTGTTTGTGAGACTGAAGAGGCGATAGCAAAGATTTGGGGTATTTAACAGATCAATCCAAGGGCTCTTCCAGCAGGCTGAAATAACCAGTATTACCTGCTAGAGGAGTTCAGTGCTGCAAAGTGCAAGCAGCTCCATCCCTGCATCTCTGGTGACTGCTGGTGCCCCAGACAGAGAGCAGCCTGTTCTTCACTGGGTTTGTTCATCTGCTGTGCTGCCTCAGGCCCAGGTGAGATTCTGCTGCAAACCCACAAACCTGGTGTTGCTCCTCCTATTTCCAGATGGAGAATCAGAGGCTGGCCAGGGAGAAGCAGCTCCGAGAAGAAGCTGAGCGAGCCAAAGAAGAGCTGGAAAGGCGGCTTTTCCAGCTGGAAGATGAAGCCAGGCAGGCAAATGAGGCCCTGGTGAGTAGCAAGTTAATTTGAATATTTTTGTGCTTGATGGGCTCTCTTTTTTGGGAAGGAGGATTTTATTTTTTTTTGGCTTATGGCTCCTGTGAGACACCAGGCATTACAGCTCAGACAAAGCTGGAGGGTTTCTGATCCCTGGTGGAAAGGGCATGCAGGAATACCTGGGAAAATGCTGCTCTGCTGTAATCTCCCTTTACTGTGAGCCATTCACTCCCTGTATTTGGTTCAAAGTGCTTTCTTCAGGCAAAGAGGGGAGAAAGGAAGCAACCCTGCAGCTAAAATTGGGAGCAAGGGGCACAGTGCACTGGCAACTGAAGGGGCTGAGTTCAATTTTTGGTTAATATCTTTATCCAGCTCCAAGCACATATATCTCTCTCTTGCTTTGTAGAGGTGAGAGGCAGGAAGTTCTGGAGCAGAGGAGGAACACCAGACCCCACAATTACATTTAATTTTTATTTAAGAAATAATATTTTTATCGCTTGATCTATTGGGAAAAGGTACTTTCTTCCTGCCTGTCTGCAGGGGTGATTTTGGAGATGCCAGACAAGGAACTAAGACAAATTGTTTCTTCTCAGCTGCGATCCCAGGAAGCAGCAGAGTTGCTGGCTGAGAAGGCTCAGATTGCAGAAGAGGAGGCAAAACTGCTGGCCCAGAACGCTGCAGAAGCTGAGCAGGAGCGGCAGAGGCTGGAGATCACAGCTCTGAAAACCAAGGAGGAGAAACGCCTGATGGAGCAGAAGATGAGAGAGGCAGAGCTGATTGCAGTGAAGCTGGTGAAGGAGTCTGACCGCAGGTGGGGTTTGCTTGAGCGGGGCTGTGTGGTCTCAGCTGGGTTGCCAGGGTGCAGAGAGTGCTGCTTTGCTTACAGCTGAGCCCAGCAGGGAGGATTTGCTCCTGGAGTAACACTTCACAGTGACTAAACCTCCTTGCATCTTGTTTGCTCCACCTGGTCCCAGTGGTTGTGAAGCAGATCAAGAAGATTACATGCAAAGCTTTAGAGATGTTTAGTAGGAAAGATCCAGGATGCAGAAGCATTTTCTGCTTAGTGTTGTCAAAAGAGCACCTGCTACCCAACTATCTACATTTCCCAATCTGTATACCTGTGAGTTAGGAGGCTTTTTTCCTTCGTTAATGCCAGGTGGTGGTCTCTTGTGTCCCATTAAGTTCTTTGAGAAGTGTAAGCCAGGAAAACTCATGTGGAGTATAAACCACTCCAGGAGTTTGCATGTTCCATAACACTGTGCTGCCTGAAAATGCAGAGCAGGCCAGTGTTGACAGAGGATGTTTAACCTTGCTATTAAGGGCCTTCTGCTTGTTTTAGGATACTGCCAAAAAGCTTTCCAAAATAAAGAGCAGATATGTTGTGCCTCTCCCCACCTCAGGGAGGATCTCTGACGGCCTGGAGAATCTGTAACAGCAGGTCACAGCTTAGCCCATGGAAATGAGGAATAGGAAAAACATGTTAATTCAGCCAGTTTATGCAGGACTGTCTCTGCACGTGTGTGTCATGCTGTGTGCAGTCAGTTCTCCACGTGTCCATCCTGCCACACATGTCTTGGGGTAAAGTCATCACAGTAATGGACTTGTTCTCTGGAAGCTGGTGAGGTGCATAGCTCTGCAGTCCATGTATTGCTTTATACTGGAAATCATCAGCCATTTACATCAGGATATTTGTCTTTCAGAGCCAAGGAAGCAGAGCATCTGAAACAAGACCTGCATGAAGCCAGGGAGGCTGAACGGAAGGCGAAGCAGAAACTCTTGGACATAACCAGGCCTAATTACCCTGTAAGTTTCTGCTCTACTGGGCACCACTTCATCTTCAGAGACAGTCAGATGTTGATGGCATTTTTATAGCCTCCATCAAACTGAGCTGTGACATTTCAGCATCCAAGTGGGGGACAAACACCTGCGGGACCAAGTGGTGCATAAACACAGTGTAGCCAGGATGGAAGTTGTGTTGGTTCAGGGCAGTGAGTCAGGCTGGAAGGAAAGGCAAGACAGGAGTTAAAAACAGCAGTGGTGTTGGGACTTAGGGAGCAGAGACTGTCTTGCCTTCATGCCTAGTGCTGACTCTGTGCCATTTCAATCAGGCAGTACTTTGTGGAGATGGCTGTACTGAACCAGCTGTGTCATCCTGGCACGGGAATTGCCCATGAGTGTCATTAGGCAAAGCAGATGGAGCTGTCTCCAGCAAGAAGGCAGCACTGAGGATGTGTGCCCCAGCTTCCTCCTCTGCTCCAGTCTTGCAGAGGGTGGATTTCCATTCTCAGCCAGGATACATCTGTGCCCTTGGATCTGTGGGCTGGGGACTTCAGCAGTTCAGCTGGGTACAGGGGAAGGGCTGCAGGAGCATCTGTGTGTCTCAGAATCTTATGAAATGGCTCAGCTGGGCATTCTTGCAGAAACTGGGGAGATAAACCCCAAACCAAACAATCAGATCAGTCTGACAGTGCTTGTGTTGCCTCTTTCAGCAGGTGGCCAAGTACCCACAGTACTCCCCAACTGACACCAGAGAGGCCAACTTTGACAAAGGATCCATAAAGCTGGATTTGAAGGACATTGACCTCAAGAGACTATCCTTTGAGATAGAGAGAGAGAGGTATCTGTGTGCTTGTGGGGTAAATAAATGAGAATGTTATCATGGAAATTACAGAAAGGAAATCTTTGGGAATCACAGTTCATCCTTTTAATAACTTGGGATGGCCTCCTACTTGTACATATGGCCTTTTACTAAGCTAGTGTGGATGATGTCTCTGTAAGACCAGCTATTTACACACAGGAAGAGTGTTCTGGTGGCATCAAGCCATGAAAAGTCCAGAACCTTCTGTCTAGGGGAGCAGCATGTCAGGGACAAAGCACTTTGCCGAACTAACAGCAGGTGAGAGGAGGGAAGTTTCCCTCTAGTGCTGAAGTGTGGTATTGCTGTGAGCTGATCTAGCTGGTCCTTGGTCTGGAAGGAAATGCTTGGTCAAAAGCCAGGAAGCAAAAAGAAGGTGGTGAACCTCCTTCTCACTGGGTCAGGGGAGCCAGACTGACATGTGCCAGACTTAATTTTGCCTATCAGACTCCAAAATGAAACAGAGAACAGCTCTCCTCCTTCCACACACACATCTGCTCTTGGGCTATGTGATGTCACTGAGCTTTTTGTCTCCAATGTGTGGACTCAGGCTCGACTACTTAGAAAAAAGCAGAAAATTCGAAGATCGACTGAAAGAACTGAAGTCTGAAATTCATGCTTTGAAGCTCGAAGAAAAGCAGTCTGGGCTTTACTCCCACTGGAATGAAGTCCTGGGCTCCTTGGATCGCTCCTTAGGGAATGTACGTACCCTAAACCCCTGCCCCTCTCCTCAGCATGAACCATAAAGGAGAACAGTGTGGCTGTGCCAGAGGTAGTTGCTGTATTTCAGCTCAAGGCTTTAGTACCCTTGATAGGAAAACATCAGAAGCATGAACACAGAGGAGGAAAATTCATGTCAAAACAAAATCTAAGGTGTTTTTCCTGGGCGTGATACCCGTACCGTGAGCAAGAAATAATCGGCTTATTTTACAGATTGTGAAATCACAAGAAGGGCTTAAGGTCTTGCAGCAAACTAAACTGTTGTAACTAACACATTTGAATGTGGTTCCCTGTAGTTTGCATCACATTCTCATTCATGTGCTTTGTGGTTGCCAAAGTCATAAAGTCTTGGTGTGTGTTTTTTATTTTTTTTTTTTTTTCAGGAATGAGGAACTAGACTCAGGTTTTTGTCATAAGTTGCTTGTTATTTATATAAACACTTCTTCCTTAAGCAGTGCAAGAATAGGGTTGGCTGTGTCTGCAGGTTGTTCCACATGTAGCAAAAATGGCTCTGAGTCAACAGTTTTAGAGAGAGAAGGGAGGCTTGGAAAAATTATGAGGAAAGATGGCCTTTATTTCCTGACTATTCATCTGATGTTCTTTTTGGCTTAATGAGTGTTGATATAGAGAGGGCATTAAATTTCCATGTGCTCTTTTCTTTTAAAGGCCCCATCATGGATGAAAACCTTCGAAGCTGGGGATTCATTGGATATAAATCTTCAAAGACCTTTCCCCGCTTACTTGTTAAACACTGCAAGCAGCTGGCCTTGTACCAACAAAATTCAGCACACAGTGCCAGTGGAAAAGTCATCTTCTCAAGCAAATTCTTTGGTTGCCAACAGTGTGGGCACAGAAACCAGAAAACAGATTATAAAGGTAATCAGATTTGTGAGCAAATTCCCAAATTTTGACTAAAAGTGTAGAGTTCAGAGAGAATGGCTGGTTGTAGGGACCTGGTTTGTCCAGCTCTGTCACAGCCTCTCAGGTGACAAGTCAGTGCAAGGCTCTTTCATGAGTTTGGAGCCCCTGTGCTGGCACATCATTTGGGAATGTTTATAACTTGAGGCCACCTGTTTTCTCTCAGTTATGATCTAAGCTGGAATGCAAAGCTGTAAGCCTTGTTAAATGAAGCAGAGATGCCCATACACAGGAGGAGGATCTGTGTTAAATTTTATTTGTGTCAGCCAGGCTTGGAAATGAGAAATGTGCCCCCAGGTACAGAGGGCTTAAAACAGGCTGTCTTCTTGTTTTAAAAGGCAGGGAGGAAGATACCAATAAATACCCAGACTTCCAGCAGGTCAGTTCTCTTCCATGTGTTCCCTGTCAAAGAGTCCTGAAGAGCTATGAGCTGAGTTTTATGAAAAAACAACCAGCTTTTAAATATCACTGGACTGGAGAATCAAGAAGGGTGTGTGGTCTTGAACAGTGGGAAAGAAATCAGCTTTCTGTAGGGAATGCTATTTGTGCAAGGCATTGGGAATGAAGAAAATTGATGTATTTGCTGCTGGTTTATATGAACAAAACTGAGGGGGCTTAGGATCAGTTAGAAGCTCTACTATAGAATATTCAATACCTCAGTCTGCAGAGTTGTGTGAACACAGGTGAGTGTAGCAATAGGTGAGGGATCAGCTCTTTCTGAGGTAACAGCAGTGACTTTTAAAACCAACCTCATCCAGGTGGCAGGGGAGAGGCAGATACACTGGTTTAAAGAAGGAAGAAAAAGCTATTGCAGGGCATCTTGCAAAAGGCTCCAGAGTTGGAGGTAAAGGAAGACCCAGACCAAAGGGAGTTACTTTAAGGAGGAACTAATTTTGCCTCTTTGATTTGCCTGCAGGTTCAGCAGCATGACTCGGATGTCATCTACATTTGAAGCCTCTCGTTTCCTTGCCAGACTGGTGGGACCGGTGGCCTTTTTTTTGGCTGCTGTAGAACGGACCCAGATGAGGACACTTGGGCAGCTCTGTCTGTAAGAAACCTGGCAGTGTGCTCAGAGAGAAGCCATTCAGCCTCCAGGCAGAGACATCAGCTGGGAGCACTAAAACTGCCCCTGTAAAAACGTGACCCCCGTGTCTCTGGGTACAATGGTAAACATGCAAACTCAGAGGAGTGTTGTTTACTACTTATGCACTTTTGAAGAGACACTTTACACTTTGCTAAACCTTCCTCCCCCAGGGGTTTTCACACACTGACTTATCAGTGCGGTGCTGTACTGCTGGAGGAAGGATGTGAGGCAGCAAGTGCCCAGGAGGTGTTTGGGATGAGAAAATTTTACACAAGCTTGGTGTTTACCTACACAAGAGCCTAATTATGTTTTTGGTCCAGTCCTTGGGACACGACTCCCACAGAGATGCTCAACATTTTAGTGTTTGCCTGCCAAATATTTTCCTTTTCCTCCCCAAACATTTCTTGGATCACTTAATTGATTTGCATTTCTCTGTGAGAAATCTCGGCTTTTAATTCCAGATGTAGAAGTGGACATCTTCAAATACCTCCCATTCCTGGGGGAATCCTTTGTTT
Source organism: Pyrocephalus nanus (assembly GCA_038380795.1). NCBI lineage: Eukaryota > Metazoa > Chordata > Aves > Passeriformes > Tyrannidae > Pyrocephalus > Pyrocephalus nanus. Next base: position 5,675,676 of record CM076281.1, read on the forward strand.
GGAATGCAAAGCTTGTGCTTTAGTGTCTCTGACTAGATGAAGCACTTGCTGTTGCTTTTGCTGCTCCAGCAAACTTTGCATACATTAACTGGCTTCCCAGTGCTGTGCAGCACAGCTCCCAAATTAGACAAAGACAAAAGATGCTGTTGGTGTCTGCTGAACTTGGACTTGTTTCTGATGGAGAAATGCACGCAGCAAATTGCCTCATTGGTAAAACCCACTCGCATTTTCCAGGTCTGTGTGTGTTTAAGTGTCTGTTCCACCATAAATCTTCACTCTGAGGGCTTGTGGGGAAGCAGACAACATGCAGCTGCAGCTAAAGTAGTAGCATGTGACATGTGATGTAAAAATGAATGTTAATGTTGCTAAATATCTTGTTCTAAAAGCTAAGAGTGAAAAATCCCCAAAAAGGTTCAATAAAAAGCTTCAATTTCCCCTTGCTGGTAACAGCTTTGAAGGGAAGGTTGTGTCAATATTCCTACAACGTTAACAAGGCAGGTTTGAAGAACAAACACACATCTCCTCTGTACAGATCTGCACCAGGCTGAGCACAGTGGGGGTTGGCAGCTGCAGCCAGCTCCGTGTCAGGCTTGTACCAGTCGTGGCAGCCACACGTGGAGAGGGACAGGAGTGATCCTGAGTGTGCTCCCAGCCCTGGGAGCAATTGCTGCCTTGGGTGGGTGGGTTGGGGTGTGTTAATTCTCTCTCAGCTCTATCTGGCACGTGATGTTTGCAGACTATTGGCTGTTCCATAGTTTCTGGGCTGCCTGCAGAAACCTTGTGTTAGAGATGCCAGAAGGATGAGGCAGATGCTGTCAAGGTCCCAGGGTTAGGGAGGGAGCACTGGCCAGGATTTGGGACAGTGCACCGTGTCCTGCATCAGATAGGAGGTGGTCCTAGAGGGAAACAGCACAAAGCAACTCTGAGCGTGGGGAGAATTGCTGGGATTTCCCTGGTTCTTCTTTTCCTGTTCCCTCTTTTCTTTTTGCATGTGTCTTGCCACAGATAACTGCACTTGTGCCCTCATCCTTCACACGTGCCTGGGCTTCCTTCTGCTGTTGCATCTGAGCTGCATCATGGCATAGAGCATAGAGGGAGAGAACTGCTCCATGTGCACCATTGATTTATTTCTTTGGACTTGGTCCTGTATTTCCCAGTGAAGAAAAGGACAAGGTCACCCTGCTGCCAGCTGTGCATTGCTCACGTGCAGCACCGTGGTCCTGCACACTTAATGGATGCAGGAATGATTTAGATCAAGGGGCAAGAGGAGCTGGGATACACCACAGATGGAGTCAGGTGCACTGCAAAGAGAAGAGACACTGGGGTGTTAGTTTAAAACCTGAATAAATATTTGCAGAGATTATACTTCGTAAGTTGGTGCTTCTGATGTTCATCTTCACTTGCAGTATTGACCACTGGATCTGAGGTTGTCCTTCGGCTGATGGCAGTGTGAGAAGCCTGAGCCCTGGTTTCCCCCAGAGCAGGGAAGAGAACACAGTTCTAATGAGTAATTACAAGATTTGTCACCCCGAAGAGTGAGGTGCTTATCTGATGGTGCTGTCAGCTCAAAGCCCAACTCACAGCTGCCTGGTGAGGACCTGAGGACCAGCAGGCAGCAGATGGTGCTGTGAGGCTGCTCTGTGCACAGCTCAGACGTGCTCAGAAAGACCTGGCTGGGAAACCCTGCATCGCTCCTTGGGAATCTCTGCCAATTCCTGTGTTCCCACACTACCATGAACTTGCTCCTGTTCTGTTCCTGGAGTTTAACTTGACATCATTCTTGAAGGGGATTCAAAAATTGCAAGCACTGTATTCCGAGAAGTGATTATTGCATGCACAGCTCAGTCCCGTGGGTATGAGCTAGCTCCCCAAATTACAAAAAAAAATCCTCTAATGGTTCTGACACCTCATTGTCATTGTCAGACTGTGGAAATGGCCTTTGAGTGGATTCCATCCATGACTGCCAGGAGCATGTGGGACCCCACGGCTCCTGTGCTATGTGATATTTTTATTAATGCTATCTGTAACAAGCATTGGCCTGTTCAATTTGCAGAGCGTGGAAGAATCGTGGTGTGTAGTGCAGAGAGGGTGAGAGAGGCCTGAGAACAGTCTACAAGGGTCACTGAACAATTTCAGCCTTTGTTTTCATGCTGGAAAGGACATGATGTTCTGGCCTCAAACTAGAGAAAAAAAAATGGAAGAAAAATGCTGCAGCAGTGAGGAAGTGCTGGGAGATCACCTGGAGTGTGAGGAATTCTGTTCCTAGAGTGAGTGGTGAGTGTTGATGACTCTCCCCAGCCCTGTTTTCTGTATTTCTCTGAAAAACCACTTGCTCTTACCCCAAGGGCCTCTCCCTGCCCTCATAGAAACCTGAGATGGGAAGCTGTTACTCTTGCTCATCCAGGGCGCTCCGGAGCTGCGCTGTGGGAGTGAGCAAATGCTGTTCAGTCCTCGGAGGCAGCACACCCTCTCCTGGGACCTGTCTCTTAAAGACCAGCCACTTCATATTCCACTCACCCAGATGATCCAGGGTTGACCTGGCTCTGGAAGGTGGACACCACTACCCATGTGGATCATCCCTGAGTCATCTTGACCTTTTCCTCCCTGTGCTGCTGCTGCTGTTGAGTCCACCTACCAGCAGCAGGATGAGTTCACATCTTGCCTTCATTAGACTGCTGTTGCAGAATTGCACATGAGGCCAGCTCCTTCCTCTTTCTCCTTGCAGACAGGCTGTCATCCCCGTGTCTGTGTTGCTCCTTTGCTTCTCTCCAGCCTCGTGCCCTCTGAGCCAGCGAGGTCTGTCGGCCCTTGTGCCCAAGATATTTGCTCTCTTTTGCTGGAGGCAGCTGCCAGCTGCCCGTGTCCTTCCCACAGCATCCCTGGCACTCGTGCTCCAATCTCAGGAGTGTGGATGGAGCTCTAGGCTGGCACCCTGAGTTTGTTATTGTCACATGTGCTCCCAGCCTGCCAGTCTTGGTGTTGGGGACTGCGGTGGGGATGCAGTCCTGGCATGGGGACAGCTGTGCTGAGTGCTTGGTGGCAAAAATCACAGGTCAAGCTGCTTTTTTTTTTCACACAGCTCTATGGGCAAAAGATGGGCCTAGGTGCAAGACTCAGCCATGTTTTGTTATTTCTGGTTCTCTGCACTCTCTGGATTCTTTTTCCACCTTCCTGCAAGGCATTTTCAGGAGTAGCAGGGTCAGCTTTTTGAAGGGGCTCTGGGCACAGAGGGGAGCCCACCCTGGGACTGCACTGAGGCATTTAGCCCAGGGTAGAAGGCAGATTTCACACCAAAAAGCTCTTTGAATCAAGAGTGATACCTCTCCTGGGAGGAGAAGGCTTTGTCAAGCTGAATTACACCCAGCAGGGTTCAGACATGGAGTCTGCAGGAAGGAACTGGCTCTTAAAAGGATGGGAAAGGGCTAATGGTGGCCATTACCTCCGGGCTTGGCCCTAAAAGCAAAGCAGAGGTGTGGCAGTGGGTTACCTGCTGGGGCCATAATCCAGAGTGCTCTTACTGAGGAATTCACAGAAGGAAAAATCAGTCCCTTTCAGCTGAAAAGTGGGAGAGGGTGTCCAAAGAGCCAGCTTTGTGGCTGGGCTGTGGAAGTGGGGGATGCTGTGGGTGTTGGGGTTTACAGACCTGGGAGGATAGAAGAGAGGGATCATTAAGTAATCTTCCCTACAAGAGTGAGTCAGTCCTACATCCTGTGGTCAAAAAGGAAAGGGGTACAAGCTGACCCCAAAATTAATCTTGTACCAGTAAATTCGAAAGGGAGATTCCAGAGAAAGAGGAAGTCAATAGAAAAAGCCTGAAAATTTAAAATAGTGTTATAAAAATCTTTCAGCTCAGCAGTGAGGCAGCCCAGGAAGCTCTGAAGGACTTGCAGGAGGTGATCAGAGAGAAGTATGTGGAGGAAACTGAAACCAGAGAAACTGAAACCCCTGATGATCCCAAAGGAAATTTGTTGTGCTTAGGCACGACAGAGATGTTGACATGTTCCTGGGGATGTGGCAGCAAGACTGGAATGCTGGGATGGGTGGTAGCTGGGATGGGTACATACAGGGAATGTGAAGAGTGAAATGTTAGTTGTAAACATTTAGTTTGTTGTAAAAACTAAATTCATTCCTGGGGAACTGGAGCAGAAAGGGCAGCTTAGGAGATTGGGGTATCTGCACTACCAGAGACTCTGCCTCAGCCCTGCTCCTTCAGGGCAGAGAAAGAGGGGCTGTTAGAGATGGAAGTGCCCAAAAAGGAAATTCTGGAGGAGATTTGGAAGAAGCACTACTGTTCCATGATTCCAGACTGAATGGCGGAGCTGAGCTGGCCAGAGCAGTTTCAGAGGGAAGCAGCTGATCACATACTAAAAAGCCACAACCACTGAAACCACCTGCAGTCCTGGGGGGGAACAAGTGAATCTGGTGCTTGTCCTGGGAATGGGAGCAGGCAGCTGCCACCTGCCCAGGCCCACGGGGCTTCCAAACTGGAATGGCCACTGCTGCTCTCCCTTGTTCCCAGCAGCATCATCACACAGTCTGCTCTGCTGACTCGAATCCCTCCTCCGTTACTCCAGCCCTCAAGGTCATTACAATCTTTCTCTGTGATATCCTGGCCTGTTCTGGATTGATGATGCCATCTCGTTTTGCCGCATCAGCACATTTCCTTTGCCTTCTCCTGCTTTTTGTGCCAAGATCATTAAGGCAAATGTTAAGCAGAGTAATTTTTGAGGCAGAAACTCGAGGAACTGTGTGGGTAACCCCCCTTCCAGCTGAAGCAATTACCCTGCTCCTTTCAGGCATCTCTTCGCCAAATTTACTTTTCAAATGCCAGTCACATCTTCTCTGCCTTATCTAATAATTTACTATGTGGCATCATTTCAAGTGCCTTCCTGAAGCTCAGACAAGAGAGATCTACTGAATTTCCTTCATCACAAATATCTCTGAACTTATAAAAGGAAGCTATTAGGTTAATGTTGGTGTGCGTCAGGATATTTAAACTATGTCAAGATAATAAATTAAAATAAAGATAGTATCAGCTATGTTGATTCTTTTCATGGATTTTTGATTTTTTTTAGGGGATATTTGATGATGAATTCAGTACGAGAATAATGTTGATAGCACAGTGATGTTTTAGTTGTTCTTAAATAGTGTTTACCCTGGCCAAGAACTTGAGGAGCTGCACAGAAAGCTGTGAGGGAGCATAGCTGGGACAGCTGACCTGAGCTGGCCAAAGGGATATTCCACCCTATAAAACATCATGCCCCAAAAGGCCAGTGGGAGTTTGGGGATAGGGTTTGGCATCAGTCATCACCTGCTGAGCAGCTGGATTGTTCATCGCTTGTTCTTCTTGCGTTTTCTCTCTCTTTTAAATGACTATTATTATTATATTTTACTTTGTTTCAATTATTAAACCATTTTTATCTCAACTCACAAGTGTTACTCTTGATTCTCCTCCCCATCCCACCAGGGTGGGGGGAAGTGGATGAGTGGCTGAGCCCAGTGGCCAGTTGGGCTTAGACCACCACAGCACTGCACAGGGCCCTGGATAAATTGTCACCCCCATCCCACATGTCCTTCTGCTGGAAGCACCAGCTGGAGCAGCAGGACCAGACTCTTTGCCTCATCCCTTCTCCCAGATCAGGCCTCCAGCAGGGAGGCATCAAAACTGACTCTTCATCAACAGACACGCTGATATAATTGAAATTATCTTTATTTTAGTGTATTATTTCAACATAATATAAATTATTTTTGTGCCTTTTTTTTTTTTTTTTTAGAAAAACATTATTTAATTTAACTTAAATAAGTTAAATAAAACATTTTTTTCCCCTTGAAGGAGGCTGCAGGTCAAGGGCTCTCGTGTGTGTGCCTGCGGCTGGAGGCCACGCAGGGGTGGGACCGTGGGCATCGTGGGTGGCAGCGAGGAAGGGTCAGTTCTTTGGGGTCTGGAAGTGCTTCAGGCGCTCCTGCACCCAGGGCTCCTGGGGATCCGCACACAGCTGCTTCCCCTTCTTGGTGACCACTCTGCCAGGAGAACAAATCCATGTTAAGGTGCTGCACTGAGGCCACGAGATGCCCCTGCTGGGTCCCACCAGCAGCACCCTGAGTGTCCCCAGACACTTCCCCAAGTCCCTCCTGGCCATCCCGAGCCCCTGGCAGTGGTGGGTACTCACATCACCCCCGGGTTGGTGCAGCTGCTGCTGGTGACGAAGGTGGAGTTGATGAGGCGAAGAGGGATGGGACGCTGTTGGTAGGTGAAGCAGCAGGTGGTGGGGACGCCGTCTGTGAGCACAGAGAGACAGACAGTCCTAGTGAGACCTCAGCTACAGCACAGGCTCTGACCCCACTGGCACATGGTATTCCCCAAGGATTTGCCATCTCCCACCCTCCCCTTGTGTCCTATTCCCTGGCAGTGACTCCCCAGGAGAAGCCTGCCCTCCAACCCTCCATCCCACACTGTGACAGAGTCTCCAGCCCCCAACCCTCCATCCCACACTGTGACAGGGTCTCCAGCCCCCAACCCTCCATCCCACACTGTGACAGAGTCTCCAGCCCCCAACCCTCCATCCCACACTGTGACAGAGTCTCCAGCCCCCAACCCTCCATCCCACACTGTGACAGGGTCTCCAGCCCCCAACCCTCCATCCCATACTGTGACAGAGTCTCCAGCCTCCAACCCTCCCCACAGCCCCATAAGGGTCCCGCTGACAGGGATGGGGCTCTCCAGCAGCTCCCATGCAGCGATGTCCCCCCCAAACCCCAAGAGGATTCAGCGACTCCGGACTCACCGAGATGGGCCTCGGACGGGGAGCAGGAGGCCACGAGGAGCAGGGCGAGCAGGGTGGCTGCCAGGACCTTCATGGTGCTGTGGGGGCAGAGGGCTCTGTGAGCAGGGATGGAGCTGGGGAGGCTGCAGGGCTCTCTCTGCACGATGCTCCACCGCTGTGGCCATGCCCTCCTTTTATTCCTGGGCGCTGGGCGGGCACAGGGTTTCAAGGAAAGAAAGTGAGTGCATCATGCCGGGGAAATTATGTCAGGATCAGCCAGTTTTGCTGAGCTGGAAAAGGAAAGGAAACCGCAGAAGGGGAAGGGACTGCTGGCCACGAGGCTGCAACTTCCAAGATGCTCCTCGGGTGCCTGCTGGGGGACTGGTTGGAGCCCAAATGCCAACAGTGACTCTGCCACTGCTGCAAGGGCTGCACAGGCCATGAGGCAGCTTGGGCTTGTGAAGCTGCACAGCCAGAGCTCTGCTGTCAATCCCAAGCAGGCAGCTGTGAAGGAACACCAGCAAGCAGACCCAGGGCAGGGATGTGCTCTGCAGCAGCCCCAGCAGCATTGCTGTGTCGGGGGCTGTGGAGAGAGTCCCTGGATGGAGATCCCAGGCCAGCTCAGGGGCCCTGGCATGGGGATACCCCCAGCCTCTACTGCTGTTGCTGGCAGAAATCCACTGCCAGGAGGCAGATCTCATCTTCTGCCCAGGTTTGCCACAAATAACAGTTCTCTCCCTGCTGCTCCACAGGGATCCAGAGTTCTCCCTGCCACGATGCATTGCACATGTTCATCTCCACTGATAGCTCTAGGTCTTGCTCGGACGTTTAGGGAAGGAAGGATCATGTAGGAACAAGGCTGTGTTGAGTCACTGTAGGTCTCACATTTGTCCCTTTTTGCTGGTATTAAGGTCAAAAGCAGTGTTCCCATTTGGGAAAGTCTGCAGACACATGGAGTCCCTGCATGTGCAGGGATTGGACTCTGTTGCCCTGCTCTGGGGCTGGAGCAGTGGGCTCAGCCACCCTCCCTGTCCCTGGGCTGAACACAGGATTTACACTTCTCTAAGGATTTTAGTTTTGGCTGCAGCCTCTTAATGGCCAAGCTGTTGCAATTACTGTCAGCCCACTTCTACCCAAACAGGATAATTTCATCCAATTTAAGGTCTTTCTTCTGACTGAGCCCCGAAAAGCAAAGACTCCCATGTCAGGACATGTGAGGGGACTGAAAAGGGGCAGCCTTTGCAATGCCAGAGGGTAATTCCCAAACATCCCCCTCTGTGGCACACCCAGAAAGAGGGAGCTGCCAAACTTGCTCCTTCCTCCATTTTTTTTGTCCTTTTCCAGCCTTTCCCTGATGCTGCCTCGTGGTGCCATGAAAGGTTTGTTTCCTTGTCTCCCAGCTACCACACAAACCCCTGGCTTCCCCTGGCCTTCCTGATGACCCTGGCTCGGGCATGACTAATTCCTGCCTCCCTGATTCAGGGGAAAAGTCCCACTCACAGAAACGCTGAGCAATGCCAGTGCTTGTCCTCCCATTCCCACCTCCCAGCACCTGCCGTGGCCTTTTACCCAGCAGACCTTCCCCAGCCAACAGGCATTACCTGATGGGTGCATCACTCCCAGGTAGGTGTGAATGGATGTAAATCATCCCCTGCAGTGGGTCAGGAGGAGCTGGGCAGTGCTGATCTGGCTTCCAGTGGAAGAACCAATCCAGCTGTTCCAGCTGTTCCCTTCTCCAAGTGCTCAGGTTTCAGCTGTTTCTGTTTCAGCCACTCTCTGTGCGGGGCTGCAGAGGAACAAATCCTTTGTATTTAACAGTGACCAGGGGTTTTCATCTGTGGCATTTGAGAAGGGCTTGGAGGAGAGGTGGTACCTGCTGTAAAAACTCCTGCTTGTCCCATGTCCCTGGCTGCACAAAGGCAGAAGGAAGGGACTCAGTTCCTCAGAGGGATGGAGATCTGCAGGAGTTTTTTTTCTGTTAAGGCCATGGCAGAGACACTGAGTGGTTTCTCTTAAGCTCAAAGCATCCACTGTGTGCAGAGGAATCCCAAGTTCAGGGCCAGCCAACAGAAGCTTTTTGTGTTTTCATGAACCTCTCTGCCTGTAAACCCTCACGTGTCCCACAGGGACCTGCTCCAGGCTCTGCCCTCCAGCCACCCCCTTCTGGCACCTCTCCTGCCCTCACCAGAGCCAGCTCTGCTTGGTGCATGGGGGAGAAATGGGAGGGAGGACCACAGTGTGCAGCAGGCTTTTGTGCTGAAGGAAACCAGAAACTGCTGCCTGGGTCAACCAGAGGAACAAGATGCTGAGCTACCTCAAAGCAGGGTGAGTTTCTTTCTGGAGAGGCAGCCCCGAGCCAGGGATGAGCTGGGCTTGGACAGGAGACTGAGTCAGGGATGAGCAATGGCAGGGGACAAGATTGGCTTGGTGGGAGCCCCTTTGCTCGCCCAAGCAGAGTGAAAAAGGGTGGGATGGACAAGAGAGTAGCATTGGGAAACCATAAGTGCCAGGAGGGTGGTGAGGGATATCCCCCTCTTAGGAAATATTAGAGGCTGAAATCAGGGCAGTGATAGATAGAATGATCTGTGGGCAGAAGCCATCAGAGGAGGACTTGTCATCCGGCAGGAACCGCAGGAAATCTCCCAGTCACGAAGATTATTTCTGATGGAAGAGGCAGAAATGTTTCCTCTTTGCTGCAGAAGTGACTGGCCAAGCTTTCAGTTCTCCATTTAGATGAGGGCCGGATGGGACTTCTTACTGTATGCTGATGAAATACTTTCCATTATAACTGGAATCGAGGACATTTCAATGAATAGTTTGTGTTTAAGGAATTAAATATAAGGAACTGGTGTAAAGGGAGAGTGAAGAAATGACTTACAGTTTATTTCTCCTGTCATGGAAGACCCTTGTAAGCAGGGCAGGAAACACAGGAAATCAGAACCTTCAGCTTTGCAAACACAAATTTGAAAAATAGAAGAAAGGAAAAGCCTATTAGTTAGGAAGGGGAGTAAATAGCTAAAGATGCCACTTCTTTTTGGCTTGTCCTTGCATAAACAAGACAAGAGGTAATGGTCAAGCACTCAACACAATCAAAATTTAGTGCACTCAGGTGAGAAAAGGGAAAAGAGAACAAATAAGTATGGAAGAGGTAGGTAAGGCAGGTGTAATCAAACGAAGAGGCCCCAAAGATATCCCTAACTTCCTCCTGAGCCATCTGATTAGCAGGAAAAACTCACATGGAGCGGGAGAAGTACCAGAAAGCCAGAGGTGAGCAGACATGGCACTAGTCTTGCATGACCTGATGCTTTTGGCACTGCCTTGCATGAGTGTCCCAGAGAAAATGAGGGAAATGAAGTCTCAAAACCACATCACCCACTGGGGCCGTGGTTAAAAGAGCAAAGGGAGCACCCTCACTGACTGAGGGCAGAGCAGGACAAGTGGGGGCACAGGAGAGAGCAGCCTGGAACAGCAGGGACCAGAGCAGACCCCCAGGTTTGCTCAGTCCTGGGGTGAGGAACCTGCCTCTTAGGGCTGCACATTTCAAGAAATGAGGGATAAGAGGAGAGTGGGAAAAGAGCAGCAAGAAAGTCCCATGTCCAGACAGGGCAGGGGGCCAATGCCAGGGGGTTCATCCAGACTAGGAGAGAAGGGATGATCTCCATCCTGCAGTGTCAGAGCACAGCATTGCCTCTGGTCCCCAGGCCTGCTGAGGGAAGTTCAGACGCTGCCTCAGCCTGCAGCCAACCTTAGGGAAGCCTCTCCAGCTCTGCAGAGAGTTTTCCCCGAGGACAAAGCCCTGCTGCTGGCAGCAGGCTGCATTTCTGCCCCTGAGTCAGGGCAGAGGGATGTTCTCAGCACCTCTTTCAGGAGAGGCTCCCAGACAGCCGGGGCCCTGCACTTGACAGCACTGATGGGCTGACAGCAACCTCTGCCTGCCCCATGCACCAGCCTGAGCCAGCAGGAAACCACAGGCAGAAAAAACTAAACTGCCAACAGCACCATCCCATTCAAGAGAAAGCCACATGGCATTGTGCAACATCCGTCTGGGAAGTGACAATCATTGATAAAAATTATGCACAGGGGTCCCGTGACTTGGGGTTAGGAGGAGAACCCAGCTCAGCTGCCCTCCTCACCCTGCAGACAGCTCTCACTGACCCTCCTGAGTGTTGTTTTATGACAGTAACTCAGCATTCAAAGTGGAATTCCTAAACCACTCCCCACCGATACATTTTAAATTCTAATTCCCAAATGTCCTTTCCCTTTCTGAGGATCCTGTGCTGTGCCCTGCACGAGAAACCACAACCACAACCCAGGGCAGGGAGTTTTCTGTGGTCCTGGATCAAAGACAGCATTTTTCTCTCCAGCTCAAGTGACTTCTGCACCAGACTGGTGCAGGAAGGAGAGTGGTAAAAGCAAGAACAACCTCTCTCTCTGCAGGGCACCCGTGGGGCTGGCATTCCAGAAAATTCCAAGGGGAGTGGACTTGCAGCACCAAAGAGCAGCTGTAGAAAAGTTGGAGAGGTTAAGTCTCATTCTCTAAAGAATGCCTGCAAAAATGCTTTGACTGAGCATGGGCAATTACCGAGTCACAGGCAAGAATATTTCTTTTCAATTAGAAGGAACAATTCCAGATGATATGGTCCCATGGGGATTGTGGCAGATGACTGGGCCCAAGGTCACTGGCCTGTACAGAAACACCCTAAAGGGGGGCAGATATATGGCAACAAATCTGGCAATATGTCTAAAGGTATCTTTACCAGTAAAGCATGTCCTAGCTCATCAAAAAGATGATTCACGTGAGTCCCAGACTAATAGGGAAGTAGATAATACAGCATTCTTCTGGAGAAACTGGCTGCTCATGGCTTGGATGGGTGCTCTGTTCACTGGATGAAAAACTGGCTGATGGCTGGGCCCAGAGAGTGGTGGGGATGGAATGACATCCAGCCGGGGATGGTCACCAGTGGTGTTCCCCAGGGATCAGACCTTGGGCAATGGAGCTGGGGAAGAGCCCAGCTCTTGAGGAGAAAGCCCTGGGAGAAAAGGAGGCTCAGGGGGACCTTCTCTCTCCAAATCCCTCACAGGAGGTTGTAGCCAAGCAGGGTTCGGACTCTTCTCCTGGGTAACAAGTGACAGGACAAGAGGAAGCGGCCTCAAGTTGCACTAGTGGAGGTTTAGATTGGATATTAGGGGAAAACTCTTCACTGAAAGGGTTGTCAGCACTGGCATAGGCTGCCCAGGGCAGTGGTGGAGCCACCACCCCTGCAAGGATTTAAAAGACTTTCCAGCTTCTCCCCAGGTGTGCCACGAATACCCTCCTCACCCTGCTCCACTGGTCACAGCAGGGACACAGAGTCAGCTCCAAAGATCCATGGCTGGAGTCCTGATGGGAACCAGGCAGATGAAGGATGCTCCAGCCTCCCTGAACTTGCTGGAAACCTGCCCCAAAGCACCTGCATGTTCAATTTCTTCTTCTCCTTAGGGAATTTATTGACACAAGTGACAGGCCTGATAAGGTTCGATTTCCATTGTTTGCCACCCCCATTGCCACCGTGGGTGGACGGGTTCTGGGTCTGCAGAAGGAAATTTTCCGTGAGACAAGGGGATTTCCAGGGACCTGGAGGATCAGTCCCATGGATGGCTCTCTGCAGGGGCCTGCCCAGGTCTTGAGACAGTGAAAAACCTCCCGGCCCTGCTCTCTCCTTCTGCAGCTACCCCTGTTTAACCATTTGATCCATCTGGGACAAAAAAATCCAGCTTCCAAAGCCTCCAAAGCCAACCTTTCTCCCGTTGCCAGCCTCACCTGCCTCTTCCCTGCCTCAATCCCCATCCCACCAGGCAGGCAGCTGCCCAGGGCATCCTTAAAGGCCACATCTGGGCAGGGGCTGCTTCATTTGGGAGCTGAGCTGGAGGCATCAGCCTTGGCCCTTAGGGTTTCCCTGCCCTCCCAGGGGCTCCTGGACTGTTCCTGGGTCTCTGTGGGAATGCTGAGCCCTGATGTGACCCATTTTCTCCCGCAGGATTCACATCTCTCACTCCAGGTCAGCACAAGATGGTTTATTGACTCCATTGAGGGAGGAACTGGACAACGGAGGGTGTGATGGCGGGGGAGGGGACAGAGCCAGCTCCATAAATGAATGACACAAGAACATACAGATAATTACAGGAAATAAATAAATAGAGCTTATGGGGAAGGCAGCTTCACGTGGAGGTGCTGATTTTCTTTTCCTTCAGGTACTTCTGGAACCAGCTCACCTTTGGGTCCACACAGACCGTCCCCTTCTGCAGCTCCACACTTTGGGGAAAAAAGTATCCTGCATTAGCTCAGGATTGGGGGATGGATCCCTGCCAGCCTGGAGGTGCCTGCAGAATCCTGCCCCCCACTTTCCCTGGAAGTGCTGAATTTTGGCAATCTCTGCAATTTTAGCTTCCTTCCCATTTTTTTCTGGCTGGCAGCTGAAATAGGGGGATTTTGGGGCTATTTTGGATTAAGCAGCGAGGAGGGAGGGGAATGTGAAGAGCCAGGTTAGGGCACCCCCACCCACAGAACCCTTTGCAGGGTGTCTCATTTTGGGGGCTTCCCAAAGGCAGAACAACTGGTAGGAAAGGTGGGTGAGGGGTGGGAGGCCAGGGAGGAAGGCTGGGTGGGAGCTGGGGTTACTCACATCACAGCCTTGCGGGAGCAGAGGGAGGGCGTGTCCCGGTAGCTCTTGATTTTGGATGCTGGGATTTTGCGCCAGATGAACATGTCCTTGTGGCAGCACACGGAGTGGGAACTGCGGACTAAGAGGAGACAAGAGGTTTTAGTGCTCTCCCACGCCTGGGGTGAGGGGTGTGGGTGCTCCCCTGGGGAGCTCGTGCTACAAGGGGTCTCCTCTTGCTTTCCTCAGTGGTGATGTTTTTCCCCAGGGAAGGAGCCCCCCATTCCTCTGCCTGTGGGGGGTTTGCTCAGCAGAGCTCCCCAGCTGGGGCTCTGGGGCTGAAGCCATCCCCAAGCCTGTTTTTGCTCATTTTGAGCCAGTCCAGGACTGCCCTGTGCTGGGGCAGCTGGTCACGCCCCTCAGCCTCCCAGTCCCGTGGCAGGAGCTGAACTCTCATCCCCCTCCCAAATCCCATCAGTGGAGGGTCCGGGGCAGCCCTGGGGAAAGGCTGGGTGTCGGTACTTACAGGACATGCCCTGGCTTCCAGTCCAGGGGGCTGCCAGCAGCAGGGTGAGCAGGGCCAAGGAGCAGATCTTCATGTCCAGCACAGGGCTCGGTCAGCACCAGCAGAAGGCAGCTCTCTCTGTCTCAGGCCACCGAGAGCTACCTGCCCCTCCTGCCTGCACCCTGGCACGATATATAACCCCTGCCAGGCGTTCCATGACAGCTCTGGACTCTCCCCACGGAAAGAACCACCTGGTAAAGGGCAAGTGGTGCAGGGAAATTCCTTCTTCCAGCCCCTTTGGCCACTGAGATACCCGAGGGCTGCTGGAAAGTGTGGCTGGTGATGTGCTGGGGCTGGGTGTCTGTTTTGAGTCTGGTTACCACCACCAGCAAACCACACAGGATGATGCTCACACTTGACAAGGTCCTGTGAGAGTTTCTTTTCAAAAACCACCCGTTATCATCAGTTCTGATGCCTCTCTTGCAATTTTGCACTGAGTGAGTGGCTCGGTGGGGGGGCTGGATTTGCCCCAGCCCACCCTGAGACCCACTGGTGGCTGCTCATGGTGGTGGCTATGCCTGTCTCAGGGTCCATCTTGTGGCATACTGGGATTTTGGGCTATCAGTAGGGCCCCAACCAGGCATCCTTGAGGGGCTCCTCTGACAGAATTTGGGCCAGGGCTTTCCCCTCAGGATGGTGGATGAGGAACAGAGGAAGCCCCCTCCTCATGGCTGTGCCCGCCTGTTGCTGCTCTCCCTGGTGCTTCCCCAAAGCATGGACGTGGTTTGGCCCCACGCTCACCCCGGCCATCCTCACAGAGACAGGGCTGTGGCTTCAGCTCTTCCTGGCTCCATACTGATCCCAGCACCTGGCTGGGAAAGCCGGCAGCAGGATCTGCCCACTCCCAAGACATTCACACAGACAGATGTTTGCTTGTGTGAGATCACGTTTAATTCTGTTCAGCGTGTCGTACAAAAAATAACTTTGGAGCTGCTCCCCCTGAACCCCTCGGCTGCTGCCAGGCTGGCAGGAGCAGCCTCTCTGCCTTGGGGTTCATGGGGACTGGCAGAGGATCCAGACCTGAGCTGGCCAAGGCCCCTTCCCTTCAGGGAGATGGGGAGGGTCATCCCAGCAGGGTGGGGAGGATGTCCCCGATGAGCTGCTCTGTCCCAGTGTGTCCCCACAGCCACCTCTGCAAAGGGGTTGCCTTTGCAGTGTCCTCTATGGAGAGGAGTCCCTGCTGCCTCTGGCCACCCCACTAGCTGGGGATGGAGAAGGAGCTGACTTGGAAGCTCTGCTGGTACCTCTTCACCCACGCCCTGCTTGCCTGGGTGCAGATCTCCTTCCCGTTCCTCACTCTGAAACTGGGGCAGAGAGAAGATGAGGTTAGTGGGGTGGTCCTGCAGGGACCCCAGTGATAAGGAGTTTCCTAGAGGAGGCACAGAAGGTCAGGACTGGACCCACCAAAGCAAGGCAAGGGGGCTGGCAGGATCTGGAGGGGCTTTACCCCCAGGGTGGATTTATGGTACTCACATCACAGCCTGGTGTGGGCACTCGGGGCTGGTGGGGTAACAGGCAACGACGTTGTCTCTCTTGATCCTTCTTGTCTGGAAGTTGAAGCAGCACTTGTCTGGCATGGCTGGAGCTCCTGGGGGGACAGCACAAGCTCGGCTTAGCCTGGAGACCCCCACCTCCCACCTCAGCCTTCCAGCTGTGGGAATGGCAGCTCTTTGGGAAGAGCCCACTTGCTCCCTATGCACGAGGCAAACCCATCCCCACAGTCCCAGGGTCTGTCCCTGTTCCCCATCCCGTGGGGATGATGATGCTCACTCTGAGCCAGGCTCTGCCAGCACAGCGTGGTGAGGAGGAGGAGGAGGAGGGTGCAGACCACGCTGGGTGCCTTCACCATGGTGGATTGTGGCAGGGCTGCTCCGAGTGCCGGGGCTGGGGCTGCTCCGTGTGCTTTTATGGGGAACAGGGGCCTGGCTTCCCCCAGGGCCAGCAGCTGCGTGAGCAGGGGGAGGACCTGGTCCCTTGCCACGTCCCAAAGCACAGAGGGTAAGTGATACTGATCCCCTCCCAGCACAACCCTGGGAAAAGAAAAATCTGCTCCCAGGACGTGCTTTTGGCATCCAGTGGGCTTGGGATTCTTCCTGAGCTCCTGCCTCCAGCGTTAGGGCTGATGGACAGGCTGCTCTCAAAGGTTTTGTACCCTTCTTCTCTGGGCAGGCTGTGTGCCCCATGGCAGGACCTCAGGGTGGGTGAGAGGGCTGGGGATCTCCCTGGGATGGGACCGGGGACAGGCACAGCATCCAGCAGGGTCCCTGGCAGCCCCACACACTCCCAACAGTCCATGTCCTCCCCCTGCACCGTGAAATTTTGTATCCTATCGCTTTGCATCCCGGTCCAGGGGACCCACAGTCAAATAAGCCCCCTCCAAAAAGAAATAAAAAATCCACAAAGAAAATAAACCCACAGAGAAGCAGCTTCTGTTTGGTTGCATCAGGCGCAGAAACATCTCTGTGCTGGTTTTGGGGGTGTTTGGGGCCCATGGGGACGGGGGGAGGACGGGCAGGTGGCTCCACTTCCCTCCGCTTGGTGCCAAAGCTGCAGCTCATGTTCTTGGCCGTGCTGAGCTGGGAAAGGCAGAGGCCAGTTTGGGGCTTCCCTCGTGGATTTTGCCTGGCTGCAGCTGTCAAAAAAGCCCCTTCTCCCCCCAGCTCCTGCAAGCCCCAGGGCACATCCCAGCTGCCGGCAGCTGGCGGAGGGTGGGAAGCAGTGGGGAGATGCAGACACACATCCCTGCCAGCCCGGCTGTCTGAGCAGCCACATCCCACCACGTGGGGCTGGGAATGCACCCTGTGGCATTCTGGACCCCCTGGGCTGTACTGCAGCCCTGATGGGGAGAAGACATGGGGTGCTGATCCAGGCAGGCTCCTGCCTGGGTGGGAATGGGGACCACCTCCATGGCTGGACCACATGTAACCTTCCATTTGCTCTTCTCCAAAGCCATTTCCCAGAAATCAGCCTCAGTTTGCTTGGGATGGACATGTGGGATAACAGTGAGGTGCAGGAAGTGGGGCGGGGTGATGCCCCAGGGCTGTCGGGTGCAGACAAAGGGGTTTGTGTTTGTCTGGCAGAGCAGAGCACCTTCCACCATCACCCAAACTCCCAGTTAATCTCCCCTCAGGGAGCAGAGGAAAGTGGATGAGAACTGGTTCTGGTCCGGCACAGCTGCCTGGCTCGCCTTTCCCTTACTGGATCCATCCTTTCCCTCATCCCTGTTCTTACCCCCACGCACCAAGGAGCTCATCTAAGGGCAGGAAATATTCCCTGCAAGAAGAAAATGAAGCCTAAGGAAAACCAAACAGCATTTATTAGTCCGGGAAAAACACCTTTTAAAGGTTTCCTTGGTGAAATACTGGGATGCAGCAGGCCAAAGAAGCCCAGGAATGACATTCCCAGCACGTGCAGCATCCCTCTGCCCTGCCCTCAGGTACTGGTGTTGGCCCTGTGGGATGAGCGGACCCTGCAGACAGGGGATTTTGGAGCTTGTGATCTGGGTTGAAAAAACACCCTTTTCCTTGCTTTTTCCCCTTGTTTCATGGGGGACTCCTTGCCAGCACTCCCTTCAGCTCCACGCTTGGCTGCAGATGGGTTGTCCTCTGCAGAACAGACGGGACAGATCCCCCTCCTGCACTGGGGGAGGTGGCAAATCTGGGGGCTGCCAGAGGCATTTAGGACCCCATTGGGGGGTCGAGCTTTCATTGCCCCTTCCCAAAAATTTGCAGGTGCTCCAAACCTCCCTCTTCTGGGTGGGGTGAGGGTGTCCTGGTGGACGCTGCAGCCCCACGGCTGCTTCCCACTGCTCCTCATCCCTGAGCAGGAAACAGAGCAGCTCCTGGGGAAACTCTGACAGGAGTGTGGGTGCTTTAATCGCCCTCCGTGCTCAGAACCAGCCTGGCCGAGCTCTGCAGCGCTGGGGCTGCCAGGGGGGAGCTGCTGGGCACACCGGGGCAGCCGCTCGGCAGCACAAGCCCCCCTCCCTGGAAGCGCCGCTCGCCCCGGGGTGAGAGCGGCTTTCCCAGCCGCGTGTGCAGGCGCTTTATTGATGCTGCGGCACTTCTCGTTTCAGCCGATCAATAACCCCGCGGGAGGAAGATCTGAGTGCAGCGCCCGCGGGACGGGGCGGCTGCTGCAGCTGGGGCAGCCAAAGTCACGACCATGATCAAAGCAGCTTTTGCCAGGTCAGGTCTGCTTCCATAAGGGATTTGTTTGATTTATTCTTCTCCCTTTTAAGTCTCGGTCAGATCAGCTTTTCCATTATCTTGCCGGGGATGACGCTGAGATAACCACTGAATTCACACCCCCTGTGTGCTGTTTCCTTTTTTAAAGTCCTTGTCCCCCAGGACTTCCCCAGCTGCTTGAAGAGATGGGTTATATTGGGATGGGTCACCCACTCCTGTCCCCAGGAAGAGGTGGCTCATAATTCTCCCCTGCCACCCACATCCCTGCAGAGCCCAGCTGGCTCCTGCCCAGATACCATCACTTCCCCAAAAAGCAGTGGAGGGTTTTTTCTTTTTTTTAATTATTCCAAGACTGGAAAACCCAGTGGGTATGTGGATTTCATCCCACAAAGCTGTCAGGTGGGAGCAGGTTGTGCAGCCCCTGAGGCATCACCTGGTACCCTGAGGCTGTGGGGATGAGTCCATCTCCATCTCCTGCTGTTGGAAGCTGCAAACATATAGAAATAAGATGGAATTGGTGCTGCCATCCTTCTCCAGGGGAGATTTCACTGGGAAAGGCATGGCTATCCCCCAATTTCAGCCATGGGAGCAGTGCTGGACACGCCACAGTCTTTGCTGGAAGAAGCTGCAGGTCCCCTCTTGATTTTGGAGTCCTGGTTGGTGGCTCTGCCAGGGCTGCCCCTCCAGTGCCCACCTGCCAGTGCCCTACATCCCACTGGCCCAGTCACAGGGAAAGCAGCCCCAAAAGGAAGGGTTTTCAACCCAAAGCAGGAGATGTTCAGAACACCCATGGCAGAGCTGATCCTGAAAGTGAAAAGCTCTCATTCGGGATGACAATCCTTCTCCATCACTCGAGGGAAGGGGCTTTGTGGTACCCATGTTGTGCCGTTCAGGAGACTTGTCCCTCAGCATTTCATCCTCTCTCAGCTGTCCCAGGCTGAACTGCCTCCCTTCCTCGATGTATCTGCCATGTTCTGACTGACTCATTTCCCGTGTCCTTTGGCCCCCGGCATCCTGACAGCCCCCGCACAGGGACCAGCCCTGGCTCAAAACCTGACTTCAACACCAAACTCCTCTGCTTAAGACTGAGGTCAGAGTTGGGCTGCTCAAACTGAATGATCTCTTCCCTCTGCTCCCCAACCCTGGCCTTTGAAAACCCAGACTTGAAAACAAACCCAAAGCCCCATCTGACTCCCGACCTGCACTCTGATTTCTGCAGGCTGCACATGCTTCGTGGCTTCCCAGCGACCTGGAAGGCACAAAACAGGTGGGGAAAAAAAAAAAAAAAAAAAGAAGAAAACCTAAAAAAAACAAGCAAGATGCTCAAAAAATCCTCTGCATCCAGGAGCTGGGGGCAAAAGTAGTTAAAAAAATCCACACTAGGGACTTGCTGGGCTCTCTGGATTTTCTCCAGGTACATGACCAAAGCTAAGCAGTGCTGTTAGGATACAGGGAGGCAGTGATGGGTAACGGGGATCAGCATTTCCAGGGGGTGGGGGATTCTGTTGCACCCCCCTGAGTCCCCCCCACGGCCTGGCCCTGGGTCCCCGTGGTGTTTTCCCAGCTATCAGTAGCTACGATCTGCCTTTGTGGCCTTGCTGACTGTTAGTTTTTACACATATTTTCTGACACCACCTGATCAGGGAGGAAAAGACACCCCACGGGAGATGAATTCATTTCCTTCAGCTCACCCCAGGGTATTTTCCTTGTGTATCCTACGCCTGGCATCGCTCCGAGCTGGTGGGAGCTGGAGCTGGTGTGGCCACTCTTTCCACTTGGAGTGAGTTGCTTTTGGGAATTTACCTAAAACACTTTAACAAATATTTCCTGGGCCAGCCGTGGGAAAGACTTTTCTCCTGCTGTCCCGATGACTTTGCTGTGGGGGAAATTCAAAGCGAGAAACGTGGGATGTGGAGCTTCCATGGGGATGGGGGGTGGATGTGGGGAGATGATGGGGATGATGGTGGGGATGAGCACCGGCTGTGCAGGGCTGGGTCCCATCGGCCTTTGTCATTTTTGGGGAGCCAGGGCTTGCTTGGGGTTGATGGCAGTGGCTGAGCCATGAGCTGGGTGAGGTGCCAGCCCGTGGGGGGCATGAGCAGGGTTTGGGGGTTCCTGCCTGGGGGGCGGCAGCAGTGGAGGGATCTCTGTGTCCCTCCGAGCCTCGGATGATGTTTTCCCTTCGTTCGGCACAAGATGTCAGTGCTGCCCAAGGAACGGCTGTCAGAGCTGTTCCACCTCTTGGCCTGACCAGGCCATGGTGCTCTTCCTTTTGGGGTCCCAGGCCTGGGGTGCTGCACCCTGGGGCCCGGACGTGCCTCCCCCCTTCCCCCCCAGGGACCCACCGGGGCTTCTCCTGACAGATGGAGGTGCACCGAGAGCAGCAGGTCTTACCCAGCCCCGTGGCCTTGGGTTCTTCCCCTTTGGAGACACCACAAGGCTCTCAGACACTCCCAGCACCATGGGAATCATCTGGGGAGAAATCCAGGAGGGTGGAAGAGAAAGGTGGAAGGGATTCGCCCCCATCCCCACATCCCAAGGCACTGCCATCACTGCTGCTGGCCATCCTCCCTCTCCCAGAGGTGTGCAGGGCATGGAGAGCAGCTCTCCCAGGTCTGGCTTTCCTTGGGGAGGGATGAGAAACTCCTTGTGGGGAAAAAAAAATCAGGAAAGTGGATACAGAAGGAAAAGAAGCTGGGGATGAAAGAACTGAAACCCTCTACCAGCAACACGTGGAAAAGGGAGAAAAAAACCTCAAAAGAGTGTTGACAAGTCTGGAGGCTTCTGGGACCTTGGGTGACCGGAAAAATAACACATCAAAGACCCCACGTATGCCTGAAGACAGATATAAACTCTGAGCCAAATGTTCTATGAATATTTAACTACCATCAATATTTAATTAGCAGATAGAGATTAAGAGCAAAGGGATCCATTCTCCATGTTTGCTCCAGCCCCTCTCTGTGGGTGCAGGGGGGGTTCATGGTGCTGGTGGGGGGCACAGGGCTGCCTGCAGCCACACTTGGGGACAAGATTGGGGTGCAGGGACCCTGAAGGAAGGGAAGGAGCCCCTTGAAAGGAAAGGCTCTGTTTTCCCAACCCCCTGCCATGGGGCTGGGTGGGACAGGGGAGGGATAACTTGTGCATGCCATCCAACAAATATCTGCAAACAATCTCTCTGGAGGTCCAGGGTGCTCCAAAAGGAGCATCTTTGCCCACCAGCATAAAGGGTTTTGATGAACTGGCAGCAGCCAAGGGCAGCAAATGGAGCTGGAGAGTGCAGGGGGTGGGTCAGGATCCAAGCTCCCAGCTTTCCCAGGGGACAGGAGGAGCTTTCCAGAAGTGAAGCACTTCTGGAGGCTGCTCAGAGGGGCGAGGGCAGAGGGACTGACCTCTTTGGGAGGACACTGGAAGTTCCTTCTCCCCCTGCTCTGGATCCATCCAGCTTTAGGTCCATGTTTTTCCTCCTCTGGGCTTCAAATCCCCTCTCCTGCCCCAGTGCCTGTGAAACCCTCGGTCTCTTGGGGGCAGAGAGGTGTCTGCTTGCCCCCCCCCTTGGCTGCCCCCCAGTTGCCTCCCCAGCTGCCCCCCAGGCTGTCCCTCCCCTGCCCACTCAGTTCAGCTTCACTAATGCTTTGCCCGCGGTGTTTAAGCCATATGGCCTGAGTGTCTAATCCACTATTAATCCCTAATGACTAATCCTTTTAGGTGACAGCAGTGGCAGGCAGGGGTGGCAGGAGGGGAGGGGGTGTGTGCCACTGTGGTCTCTCACTCCTGGCCCGTGTCCTCATGTCCCCTGTGTCAGGGGACATCTCAGCAGCCCCCAGCCTGACCACATGCATCCCATGCTCTGCCAGAGGCTCATCCTGGGCTACCACAGTCACTGGTAGAGGATTGAGGATTGGGACAGCTTTCCTCTTCCTCATCCCTCATCCAGGGATGCCTGGGGCTGGGGGGAGAGCTGGAGGTCCCACCACAGCTCAGCCCTGGGTTTTGGGCCCCCCATTCCCTTGCCTTCAGGTGATTTCCCTCTCTGGGACCTGCCTTGGCTGGAGGGAACTGGAAAGCCAAGCCATGATGGGTTTTCCTTGCCTGCTGGGCCAGGCACAGGCAGGATCTGGGGGATGTGGGACAGGCACATTGCAGAATGTTTGCAGCCCCCAAAGTGCCTCAAAAGCTTTTCCCAGCCCCTTCCCAGCCAAACCACTGCTTGTGCAAGCGAAGCACCTTGTGGGTGCAACCATGAGGGTGTCTGGATCTGGGCTTTATGGTCTGGGCCAGGTCTTGGAGATGAGGATGTGGGGCTGGGGTTGGGATAAGCCCAGGAGCCCTCTGCACTGCCCTGTCCCCTTTCTCCATCCCGCTGTTGGTCCCCACAGCCCATGGCAGCCGACCAATGAACCATGGGGCTGTGTCCTCTTGCATCTGGGGAAATCCTGGTGGCTTTACCATTCCAGCCTGGTCCTCTGGCATCTCCTGAACTGTGGATGTGGTGAAACAAGGGATATTTCATGCCTGCTGATGGCTGCTGAAGTCACTTCAGCAGATGCTTTGCCAGCAGCCGAAGAGAGTGTTATTTTCCCCTCTTCTTTTTGGTGGATTTGATTTTGATCTTGATTTTGACTGATTTTCTCCCCGCCACAGCATCCAGGGCAGAACTGGATCCTGGGTGAGCAGCCAGGCTGGGAACAGGCTTAGGGGGGGTCCCCACCTTTCATCCCCCCCAGAAAAGCAGAGTTTGGTTCTCAGAGAACCAAACCAGCCGCCCAAACCCCAGCGTGGGGTGTCTTTAACCCCCACCAAAGGCGGCGCAGGGCCCGACACCCCTGCACACCCCGCAGCAGTGCTGTCACCCTGCCCCGTCCCCGGGATTGCACCGGATCACTCATGTGTGAAATTGCTCCTGGTTGGCAGGGGAAGCCACGAGGGGCTGCTCTGGCCTCCTCGGCGTGGGGACCTGCCGGGCCCTGTGCGGCGGCTGCAGTTTCCATATCTGGGCCATTCACCACTCGAGACTTTTAGCGCCCGGAGCAACGGCATGTACTGCTGATGAGTTCTTTCTGCTCCAGTAATTACAGTGAGGAATTTGTCAGAACGAGCTTTCTAAAACCTTCTTGTCTTGTTCTGATTTTACCTGGAGTGTAAAAAGTCATTAGTACAGTAAAACAGAGGCTGTGCTAAGCCAGCAAGCCACCCAGATAACGCAGTTTACATCCGCTGCCAGCTCAGTATGCACCAAAAAAAAAAAAAAAAAAAAAAAAAAAAAAAAAAAAGGGGGAAAAAGGAGAAGAAAAAAAAATATTAAAATTAAAATTGCTGGCTTTCTCTTTTATCCAGATGGAGTTTTCCGTGATTGAAATTAGCAGGATGAGGAGGGAAGTGGAGAAGGTGGCAGTCCTGTGGGCTGGGCATGAGTGGGATGGGCTGATGTCTTCCCTTGGCTCATTGCTGGCTGAGGAGGCACTAAATGCCTGGCCTCCCCCAGCCCCTCTGGGCTGGGCCAGCCCTGCTATTTGGGGGAATTTGTGGTTTTCCCCTCACCCCCTCTTTCAGGAGCTTCTGCCCTGCCGGCAAACACAAGCCCAGCTTCATCAGGTACCCGTGCCACAGTTTGCAGTGGCTCTGTCAGCCCCAACCCACGGCCTGTGACGGAGCTGGGCTGCCCCTGCACAACAAAGCCACGGGAAAACTCCCCCTGATGATGCCCTGGATCGCCTGGGGCTGCCATGAGCATCCTGCTGCAAGGCACTGAGCCCAGGGTGGGGAAAACCCCTCCTGATCCCATCGTGGCCCGAAAATAGCATCAGTTGTGGTTTCAAAGCCTCCCGGCCCCTTCGGGCTCCCGTTTCAGGGATATTAACAGATGTCAGGGAGAGTCTGGGGAACTCAGGCTTGAAATGAGCCAGGAAAAAAAAAAAATCATATCAATAGCACAAAAAAAGGAACTGAGGACAGGAGGAGTAGTGAAGCGGGTGTCAGTACCCTCCCTGCTGTTTTTGGCAGGGAGCTGCAGGCCCTGTTCTCCTGCAGGGTGAGTGGAGCTCTGCCCACAGAGGGTCACCAACCCCCCCGGGGGAGATGGAGGGGTGTGATGAGACACAGGCATTTTTATTTTTTTTGTTAAGCTTTCCAGCCAAAAAGTAATCGAAATTTAGCAAAATATATAATGGGGTGAAGGGAATTTCTCTTACAGAACTCTTCTCTATCTGCCTCCATGGGATGATGCCTGGCTGGGTACCACATCCATCCCTGATGCTGCTTCATCTCTGTTCTGCCTGAAACCAGGTGGGAAATCCCACCCTCACAGCTTTTGGTGTTTTTTTGTTAATAGAAAATTCTGAAAAAATTAGACCTTTCTGTCTTGGGCTCTAATCAAAGCATTTTGGTTTGAATTTAATTAAATGATAACATTGTGGGGGCTGAAAAGAAAGATTTTGTTGGGGGCTGCTTGGATTTCAGGTATTTCCAGCATCCCTGAAGGCAACTTTGAAGGGAAGAAAGAATTGCAGGGCAGAGCATCTCTCTCTGCCAATGAGAAACCCAAACCATCAGATTTCCTCCATTCTTACTTACTTCTGTGAGCAATTTGGCCAAGTTCAATCAAGTTTGGAACTGTTTGGTGTCACCAGATCCGTCTTTTGGGCCCAGAAATCCTGAGGAACGGGAGAACATTTCATCCCCAGTGTTAAATCCTGGAGACACAGTGACTCCCAGGTGCCAGCCAGGTATTTGGTTGCTTAGCTGGGTGTCTGGGGAATGATGTTTATAAAGTCAGGCAGCAGATTAATTCCCCCACACAATAAAACTCAGCTTCTGCTTTTCCCCTTCCTTCTCCTCTCTTGAGCAATTTTGGGTGCGTTTTTCACCTTTTTTCTTTTTTGCACCCCAGCTCCACATACCTGAAGGGCCCTGGAGTGCAATTTGCAGCCCTTCTGGTTAATATTGACGATTGCCTCTTTCAGCAATGTGATAGCCCATCTCTGTGCACCCTGGAAAGGCTCCCTGCCTCCTGCTCTGCTCCCAGGGTAAATGGCAGGTGAATGAGATTAGGAGCTGTGAGTGAGCGCCGTCCAGGAGCCTTAACCAGCAATTCCCAGAAACGGCAGGGAAATAATTCAATATCGTTCATGCGATGCCGCCCTGCCGGAGTCAGGCTCGGACCACAGCTCTCTCAGAGGGGACCCTTAATTCCACCCCCACCACGATTAGGCTCCAAACAGGATGTTAGAAGCAATAAGTGGACAGATTTGGCAAAGCAGCGGTGATGGGAAGGGTCTGTTTGCTTCGCTTCCCTCCCCGTGCTCCCCTTTCGCTGCTGCTGAGTGTCCCCAAATGGCACCTGAGAATCCCCCGCCAGGCCTGGCTGTCACCCTGAGGTGGTGGCGAGGCCACAGAGGCAGGTCAGGGAGTTTGGGGTGCCAGTAAATCTGCCTGTGGTTCCAGTGCTGGAGAAGAACAGCAGCGCTCACCCAGCTACTATTTTTATTTTGCTGAAAACCTGGCAGTTTTGGGCTGGCAGAAGGAAACGAGACACTTGTTCAAGGTCAAGCTCCAGCAGCTTTGGCCAAAAACCAGAAAAATAACCCCATGTGGGTGATTCAAAGCATCTGACCCCGAGGCCCCGGAGGGAGATTTTATTTCCTCTCTTTGCCCAAACCCAGAGCCAGAATCCAGCTGCAGTCATGGAGAAGCGTGTGGGGCACTCTGCCACCCTGCACTCACTGCTCTCCAAGCCTCTGGCTTGGCCCTCACCTGGTTTCTCTGCTCCTTTTTCTACCCCCAGCCCCTGTTTCCAGCCTTTTGGCCATGGCAGTGCTGCCCTTGATGCTCCTCTTCCCCACTCCATCACGAGGATGAGGAGGGTCTGAGGATGCTGCAGGGTAGAGCATCCCTCGGGAATAACCACAGGGCTGATTTGAGATGTTGGTTTGCTGTGAGTGCTGCAGTTTACTCACTAAAAGAGGTGCAAATATCACCTGCCAAGACCATAACCTGGGATTCTGAAGGGGGAAAGGCAGTTCAGTTGTTTGCCAGAGGATAATCCCTGTCACTTGCAGCAGCTGGCCAGCACAGGATCTGAAAGCTGCCCTGGTGGGATCCATCCCATCCCATCCCATCCCATCCCATCCCATCCCATCCCATCCCATCCCATCCCATCCCATCCCATCCCATCCCATCCCAATCCTGTGCCACCCAGAGACAAACTTGGAGGAATAAGGAAATGAATAAGGACAAAGGAAGGAGGAATAAGGAATACAAATTGTGGAATAAGGAATGAGGAATATGGAATAAGAAATAAAAAATAAGAATAAAGAATAAGGCTTAAGGAATAGGGATCAAGGAATGAGAAATAAGGAATAGATAATAAGGAATAAAGAATAAGGAATAAGACATAAGGAATAAAAAAATAAGGAATAAGGAACAAGGAATAAGGAAATAAGGATTAGGATAGGGTCCATTCCTGGCCCCGGGGTCCAATCCCAGCCCCAAGATCTGGGACCACCTGCTGTCACAGACCCTGAACAGCGAATCACCCTCCTTGTCACCAGGCTTTGGGGCTGGTCACGCAGGGGCTGCTGCCGGAACTGCCGCTCCCTTCCCGCCTGGGTAAGCCGGAGTCTGGGACGGAGACTTTAGCGACAAATTGCCTGCTTTTTAGTGGGATTAAAAATAGCCGTCGGGCTCCTGGGATGGCACAACCGCTCGGGCAGATCTGGCTCGGGGCCGGGCTGATAACGCTGGCGCCGGCGCCTTTTCCAGGGAGCTCCGGGAGGCAGATGGGAGTCGGCGAGTCGGGGGTCCCGAGGGGAGCGGGGCTCACCCTGGGCCAGCACCAGCATCGATTTGTTAATTGCTGCTGTTAATTGCTGTTAGAGCCACGGGGCCTCGGGGGCTGCTCCCCCAGCTTGGGCTGGGCTGCTGCCAGTCTGGGGGGGCTACAGCCCTTAGGAAGGATGGCAGGGCTGGTCAGGACCTTTCCACTCTCACTTTGGGGGTGGGAAGGGTTTTTCTCCGGGTTTACCCAGCACCAGCACATCTGCAGCGACCCAGCACTCAAACCATGGCTCTGCACTGGGGAGAGGCTCGTTTGGGGTTCCTCTTCTCAGCCTAGGGTCCCTCTGCCTGTTTTGGGGTCCCTCTGCTCAGCCACAGCTCTTGCTGCTGCCCAGGGGTCTCACAGACACATAACTAAGAGCGGGTAGTGCATGAGGTTGGGTAATTAATTAAGATCACTAATGGATGGAGCCGGGCTGGACAGGTGCTCACACGACCACCGACCTGGCTTTTCCCATGGGAATCGCCCCTCCCGGGAGCATCCCTGGCACTGAGCACCTCCACAGAGCCTGCGTGGTCTCGCCAGCTTCTGGAGGGAGAACATAAATCTTTCAAGACTGCAAATTTCTTTTTCTTTTCTTTTTTTTTTTCTACTCTGGGTGAAGCAAATGGAGTCCTTCGCAGCTCCCTTCAGTGTCACTGGCACGGAGCGTCGGGAGTGGGCGCTGTTTGTGCCCCCACAGACCCCTCCCTGTGCAGCCAAGCAGAAACTCACTGTCATCCCATGCCTGGCCTTTGCATAGTCCTATTTTTCTTGCTGCCTGGTTGTTTTGGGAGGGTTTTGTTTGTGCCAGGGCAATGCCTGATGATTCAGAGACGAAACTTTGTGCAGTGCCAGTGCTGTGACATCCCACGGGCCAGCCCGGGGTCCCCCTGCACTGCAGCCTCTGGGCTGTACTTGTGACATGATCCCCTCACACTGAGCTGCATTAAAAGGATGCCCTGATGGTAAAATTAAATCACCCACTGTCAGAGCCAGGGATGGACCAAGACCCTGTGGGATGCAAGGGGAAGGGCACAGAAAAGCTTGCAAAGGGGGTTCAGCCCCTCAAGCCTTGGGGGTCTTGGGAATCTGCCCTCAGAGAGGGTGAGGAAGGGCTTTTCCACGGGAGCAGACAGCTTGGTTGCTTGGAGGGGTATCTTGGAGGGGACATATTGGTTGGTCAGAGCAGTTTGTAACAAATCCCAGTGGTTTGTGTGTCCTGGCTCTCGTGAAACCCTACATCAAGTGCTGCTCCCCCAAAATTCACCTATAGGCAGAGCCAGAACCAGGGCTGGAAACAGCAGGGATGTGGGAGAGGAGGAAGCCCCAGGGAGCAAGGGAACTGGTGGGGGGCTGCAGTGGGACCCCCAGCCATGGGATGTGGTGGAAGAGCTCAGCCCCTCCTTTGCCCCCCTTTTGTGACCTTCTGGAAATGACCCAAAAAGCAAACCCATTCTGACCTGTGCACAGGGGCAAAGGGAAGGGAGGTGACACAGGACACCCTGTAAGTCAGTGGCAGGGGTTCAGTCCTTTTGAAAGCCTCTTTTGACTTTGAAAAGCACAATCCTAGGCTAGGGAAATGCATCCCATGCCCTGGCAGCCCCTGGGTGAATGGGGGGACCCTCACTCTCCACACCCAGGAGAGGAAAATGAGGCTGAGGAAGGATGTGATCATCCAGCAGACACTCTCCTCCTCCCAAAGGTTCAAAAAGGGCTGCAGACATCAGAAAAACCATCCCCACGCCCAGCCCCATTAGCAGGTCGATGGAAAGGATGCATCAGGCGCGTCACCGAAGACATCGAGGGCCTTAATTGAGATGTGACCACCTGTAGCCAAATACTGAATCATCTTTGGCCAGACACCATCAAGGGCACGAGTGTTTTGTTGAAAAACCACTCAGCTCTGATAGAAATTGTTGCTTGAAGCCTTAAACACCAGATTTTGCCAGAAGATTGTGATTTTTTTCCCTTCCTCTTCCCCGAGACAGCCCAGCAACTATCCCACTGGAGAATCCTCCCTCTCTCCTGGCCATTCCCCTCCCATGTGTGGACCTTCTAGGGGTTTTCTTTTATTTTAAAGGACTGCTGCGTATTGAACAGAGAAATGGAGGCTCTTTTGGAGGCTCTTTTGATCCCAGTGCTGTAATTATTCCAGACTCCAGCAATGGCTGTGGTTCAAATGCTGTTTTCCCCGACGCCTCCCAGCCCTGTGTGGTGGCTCCTTTGTGTCGGACACGGATTGCCTGTGGTCCCAGAGGCTCGGTGCAGGTGATGGGAGATGCAGGCAAGGCCCTTTCCACGGGTTTCCCGGCAGGGTTTTGCATCCTGCAAATGCCCAGGTGCACAGTGTGGGGTTTTCCCGCTTGTTTAGGGTGAATTTTGGGTGAGACAAAGTTTCTGCTGCCTCCAGGTTTGCTGCTGCCCACTCCCTGCCAGCTCCAGCCCGTGGTGCAGCCAGCAGGTTGCTGTTGGCCATGGAGAGTAAACCAAGGAGCTGAACCCAGCTCCTGCTCCTACCTCTGCCTCCCCACTGCATTTTCCACCCCTGTTGCCACTCCCCATCTCCCTCCTCCATCCCCACCCCGCGGCTGCCGAAGGGGTTAATCCACTTTGCACAAAACCAGATGGGGAGATGTTTGCTGCTAAATGAGCCTCCTGAAAAATTCATGGTCCTAAATGGTCTTCCGGGGGGTTCTTCCCCTCCAGGAGGGGTGGGAGCAGCCCAAATCCCAGCTGGGAGTTACTAATGGCAGGAAGGAAAGGGTTTTGCTGGACCCTGCTCCAGCTGGGATCCTGTACCCCCAGGACACCCTGGCCATTACCGGGGTGGCCATTAGGCAGCGCTGGGGCTGACCCAGCTGAATTAGCAGCTGCTCCATCGTTATCCCACCGGACACGCCAGCCGGGCAGGCGCTGGGGATGGAGCTCCAAGCCCCGGGATAAAAGCCAGGCTCCGGTTTCGCCTCCCGAGGCTGGTGGGCGGGGGTTTCGGCTTGCCAGGGTGGTCAGGTGCCCCTTCTGCCTGCAGCGGAGCCCCGACAGCCTCCTGGGAGCATCCAGAGGGAATTCGGGGTGTATTTGATTACTCCTTGCTTGCAATTACTGCTCCAGCTCTCTGCCAGCCCTGGAGGGAGATCCCCTGGGGAAGTGTCTGCTGGTGTGAAACCACGTCCCGTGGGAGGAGGCACAGAGGGAGCACGGGGAAACCCCCCTCCTGCTGCTGGGCTCTGGTGTTTTGGAGATGCTTGGGTGGGTTTTGGGGTGAAGCAGAGCCCGGCTGGGGCAGTGGATGTCCTGTAGGGAGGCGTGACCCTGGAGCTGCCACCACCCCGTGCCCAGGAGCAAACTCATCCTCCAAAAACAAGCCAGGCTGTGGGATGTTCAACTCGTCCCAGCCCTTCTCCCAGCACTGCCCTTGTCCCCGATGGGTGCTGTTGTGACAGGTCTAGAGAAGGGAAAAGGGGGGCCCTGCTCCCTGCTGGGGCCTCTCTGCTGGGCTGGGGAGGGGTCTCAGCCCCGGCCAGGCGGTGCCAGGGGGGCAGTGGAGGGGCCCCCTGGTCTGGGGGTCCTCACCTGGAAAGGTGACGATGGCCATGGGCAGAGAGGGGACAAGAGATGAGGAGCATCTGTGGGAGGAGGCAGAGAGAGGGAGTGTGGGAGGGATTGAGGGAGGGATGGAGGGAAGAACAGCTAGAGATGGGTGGAGGGAGGGTTGGAGGGATAGAGGATGGGTGAGGTGGATGGATGGATGGATGGATGGATGGATGGATGGATGGATGGATGGATGGATGGATAGATGGATGTGGGGTGGATGGGGATGCAGTGGACACAGTCCCGAACATCTCAGGAGCAGGGGAACTGGCCCAACATCCTTTTTAATTTAATTCCTGGGTGAATCCACCCTGGAGATGACCAGCCCCTTCCTGGGAGGGAGCTACAGGGTGTCAGGATGCTGAGGACCCGCTGCTCGGTACACACCTCACTGAGCACATCTTGCCTGATTTGAGGCATCCCAGAACGTTCCTGCACCTCTCACCCTGCCAATCAACCCAACTTCAACCCAACACTTCCATTGCCCACAAATTACCTGGGATATGACAGGCTAGAGCATCCCAGCCAGGGAGATGGAGAGGGCTGGAGAAAGAAGCTTGGAGCTCATGTGCTCCAGAGGGGGCTTGGCCAGGAGCTGTTTGGTGTGATGGACACCAAGGCTGGGCCCCGTGGTGAGC
Source organism: Pyrocephalus nanus (assembly GCA_038380795.1). Classification (NCBI taxonomy): domain Eukaryota; kingdom Metazoa; phylum Chordata; class Aves; order Passeriformes; family Tyrannidae; genus Pyrocephalus; species Pyrocephalus nanus. The sequence goes on from CM076281.1 coordinate 5,706,874, forward strand.
TCGGTGAGCTCATCCCATCAACACCATTAAGGGCTGCACAGCCCCCAGTTCCCACCACACCCACAGCCCCTGATCTGATCAGGGACCCAGGGAGGCCTAAAAGCCTCTGGAAAAACAAACTGCCTGAGCCAAGCCAAGCGAGGGGGCAACTGGGAAACCAAAGCAAATGGGCTGTTCTCCTCTTAAGTGCTTTTCTCTGTCTGTCTTTCCATCTGGGCCAGAGAGGCAGGGAAGGGGGTGGAGATGGAGTGGAAAGGTGAGTCAGGGCAGTTGGATGTCCCTTGAGGAGAGCAGGGGGATGCTGTGGGGACCCATCTTGGCTTCTATGTGCCCTCCTGCACCCCTGCAAGGTCCCAAACTGCACAGTGTGTGGAATGAGGCTGGGAAAAAAGACATTATGCATTTTTTAATATGTTTATATATTCGGGACCCAGGCAACACAAACACCCCAAGGTCAGGGTGCAGAATGTACTTTTCTTTAAGGCAGAACCTGTTGCCTCTGGTTTCCCAGAATCTGCTGCTGCCTCGCTCACCTCAAGAGCCTGATATTTGATGTAGGTGCTGCAAATCCCCTCAACCCTTCCAAAATAACACTAAAATTACGTGCTGGTCCTCCCTGTGCTGCTCCCCACATCTAAGAGCCCCCAGCACTGTGTGCCCATGGCCTCAGCGCTGCTGTCAGCCCAGAGCAGCAGTTTTTAAACTCACCCAGTGGCTAAAGCCTCCTCCAAATCTCCACTGCTTTTCTAGGGGGTTAAAAAAAACAAACCCAAACCAAACAGCAAGACATGAAAAGAAACACTATTGTTGGCCTCCCTGGCTGCCAAGATAACCGCCCCCTCCTAACGAGCTGCTGTAATTAGGTGCTTTGAATCCCTGACGCCGGGAGAAACGTCCTGTTCATCAGTTCTCTGCGAGGATGTTGGGATGCTCTGTTTAAATCAGGGTGTTTTGGATGCAGTGGATGCTCTCACACGCACATGAAGCACAGCCCAACACCTGGACACAGGGATTTACACACTGGTCCTGCCCTGCAAGGGAAACCCAAGCTTTGGCATTTGCATCTTTTTTTTTTTTTTTTTTTTTATCTCTCAGAAATAAAGAAAATTTAAAAAAATGAGATGGCGAAATTTCCCCATGTGATAATGTTTTTTGGAATGAAAGGGGAAAAACATCACTGCTGGTCCATTGAGACGTTCCCCTTTGAACTGCTGAGGCCAGAGGGTTTCCCTCTCATGGGGCCCTTTCATCCTCCTTTATTCTCCCATGCTGAGCCCCAGCAACTTTGATAATGTTGACTTGTTATATCAGATAAAATATTAAATTCCTATGTTATAGCCTGGAATTAATATTTTAATAGGACGTAAAAGTCGAGGCAAAGACGAATCCAAACAGCAAAATTGAAATGAAACATTTTTATCTCGCAAGAAGGAAAGGGCTCGACGCGACTGCTTTGATTCACCCTTCCGCTGCTTTTATAGGCTATTAAAATATTCATTTTAATATTATAAATATTGCATCCGATATCTAATGTGCCGTTACACTGTTTGGGGCACCCAAAAGTCAAAACAATTTGCCGGTCGTGGGGAGCACGGGGTGGGCCCAGGACCCGCAGCCTCTTGGTGGTGAAATATCTGAGCCCGTTTCTTGCTCTTCCCACCCATTTTCCTCCACCAGCATCCCCCTGGGAAGAAGGAGGCCCATGGGATGGCCCTGGGGACCAGTGATAGAGACAGTCCCCAAAGGGGCAGAGGGAAGTGGAACATCAAGACAGAGCCACGGATCCACGAAACAAGCCATGAGCCCCGTGAGGAATCCAGCTGGACAGTTAATTACAATGAAAGGCCTTTTTTTTTTTTTCCCATTGCCTTAGAAATAATAATATAAAATTAATTTATGGCAATTACGAGACTTCTATATTTATGTCATTATCAGAACTATATAAGGAAAGGCGAATGATACAAATGTATTTCGGGCACTGCTCTGGAAGGGAGGGAATTGATATATATTTTTAATCACGTTCCAGGATCAGCCATTCAACTCCCACACAGAATTAGCTGTCGGGTCGGGGTGTGATGCTCCAGCCACTAACAAGGCAGCCACCGTCGGAGAGAGCTGCTTGCAGGCAAGGAACTTCCCTGCCTGAATCAATCTTTATTGGAAAATAATGGGAAAACTGGAGGCTTGGAGTGAGGGTTTCATTGTCCTGGGGCGTTCCCAGGGCATTTTTGTTTCAATTCTTTCTGGTTTATAGGTAATTTATCTTCGTTGGAGGGTCCTTGGGGTCACAGCGTGAAAAAAAAACAGCCCAGGGTGTTTATCCAGGCACAAACCTCAGTCCTGGCTCTTGGCTTTTGTTTTTGTGGGGTTTGGTGTGTGTTGCCTCATGCCAGTGCATCCAGAGCGGGGTTTGCACACCAGGAGCCCTCCCTGTCCTTCACGGTTCTGTCTTACCACAGCAAGATCCTTGCACAACCCTTGGAGACAACGAGTGGAGCTGGAGAAAGCTCAGATGTGTCTTGGGGGGCATCATCCCTGTGAGTGCCTCAGTTTCTCCACGGAAAGGGAAAGGTGGGTCCCCCCTGGACCCTTTTATCACCCTCTTCACAGCAGCCCCTGTGCCTGCTGCCTGCCTGCTTGGCTCTGCCACGACACCTCCACAGAGGCTCCCACAGGGATTAGGGCTGGATTTGGTGATTAGCACCTCCCGGGCACTGTTATCCCAGCGATTAGTGCTGCCTCCGGGATTACTGGCAGGTGAAACGCCGGGCAGGGATTACCGGGAGAGGCCGGGCTGTCCCGGCACGGCGATGCTTTCTGCCCGACCTGGCACTAATGTTCTTGCTGGGGGATTGCTCCCACGGGCGGGATTTATCCACACAGAAAGTGCCTCCAGGGTTTGCACCCCAAAATCCTTCTCTGTGTAGGGGCTCAAGGGGCTGTTGTGATTTGGGTGGATGTGGTGCTTTTGGGAATGAAGCCAGACCCCATCCTGCCTGGACATCCCTCAGTGTGGTTTTTTTGGGGGATAACTCCTTAGGAAATCCTTGCTTGTGCTTTCCAGTGCATCACATGTCCAAAAAAGCAGGAGACAAAGATGGGACCCTGTGCTGGAGTCACATTTTGACTAAAATAACAGGATTTATCTCCAGCATCTCTCCAACACAAGTGGCAATCCCAGCTTTGATCCTCACTGGGGAAAGAGAGATCACAGCCGCCTGCTCTTGCCCACCCCAGCCCCTCCGCCTGCCAGAGCTGGAGTCATAAATAAAATCCAGCTGGGGTAAAAATACTTATTTCTGTAACAGCTGAAAAATATCCCAGCAGTGGTGCCAAGAACCTGCCAGAGGCGCCGCGGGAACGCAGGAGGGATTGCACCCAAACATCCCTCTTTAAAAGCTCTCATCCATCAGTGGGAAAAGGATCCCAAGATGGAGAAGGATGTGGCGTGGTCCTGTCATCATCCCATTTCCCGACCCCAGGGGTCTGTTTTGGAGTGGGGAAACTCAGGCTGTGCCCCACTGCCCTCTGGGCAGGCTGGGGAGAGGCAAATCATGGCCTGGCCGCTGCTTTGCTCTGTCTAATGCTCCTCCATCCCTGGGGATCCAGCCCGTGAGTCAGCCCTCCCCTTCCCAAAGCAATCGGGAGATTGGCTTATAAATCATGGGATTTTTATGAAAACAAGCAACGAGAGCTGGGCGGTGGCGGGGGCCGCTCCCGCAGCAGCCGGGCCTTTTCCAGTCATCAGAAATGGTGCTCAGCCCTTCCCCCAGAACTCCAGGCCGTGGCTTTTGGGGCACATCCCATCTCCCTGCTCTCCTTCGCCCTGACCCCTCTGCCATTCCTCAGCATGCTTTGCAAAGACCTCCCAGCAGCACCCAGAGATGCTGGGGGTGTGCAAGGTCTGGGTCCAGGGTCCATCCTCCCCCCTTGGCATGGCCAGGCTGCCGCTTCTTGGGGGCATCTTCAGCTCCTGTCACTGCTCAAGGTCAATCCTATTAATTGCCGTGAATTATTTTGGCATTAATGGAGATGTCTTATGCACTTCCACTGTAAATGAGGCTGCCAGGATGAACGTGCTGGCCGATATTTCCTGGTGAAGGGAGATGGGGAAATGTTCGGCAGCAGAGGGGGTGAAGGCTCCCGAGGGGGTGACGGGGTTGGTGGGTGCAGGAAAACCCACCCTTGGGCTGGGGTGGCCAAACCAGCCATGGTAGATGCTCACAGGAGCCATGCAGGGAACGTGATGGGTGTGTAGGCTGCGATGAGGACTCTGTTCCCAAATGTTCACACATCCCCATCGGCCACCCTGTGGTTGAGGGGAGTGTGGCATTCCCGGGGTGTGAAGGCAGCGTTGCTCCCCAAAAACCCAACTCTCCCATGGCTCTGTAGCAGCAAGCCAGGACAAGGGGAATCCCTCCCCATCCATGCTGAAAACATCTCTGGGCTCTGCAAGAGACAACCCCTGGATGTGCAGGGGACCAGGCAGCCCATGAGGGACAGGGGTGAGTGGTTCCCCCATCTCTGGGGGCACAGGGGGTCCCCAGCCATCCTCAGCCATGTGTGGGGGCCATAGCCAGGCCCTGCCTGCGTCCCTAGTGCTGCAGGGAGTGGGGTGACAAGGCTGATGATACCCGTGGGTGGCACTAGCAGAGGGGGCTGGGGAGGCAGGGGACACCCTGGTCATAGCAGGGATGGGGTAGGGACCCCCAGGGTGGTGAGAAGTGACCGAACCCTTCTGTCCCTCTCCATCACGGGGGTGACGAGGTATGTGCTCCCTGCTCTGCACTCCTTGCTCTCATTTAGGGGTCTCAAGCCCCCATTTTTCTGGACCCTCTTGCATTGCAGCGGTGTCGGGGCACGGCCCCCAGGGGAAGGCAGGGCCGGGCAGCCCCTCCCGCCGCACCCCAGGGTGCTGGGGCGAGGGGGGGCTGGGAAGTGGCTCAGGGGGATCGGGAAGGGGAGGGTGGGCGCTGCATCGCATCGCGCTGCACCAGCGGGGACCTCCTCGCCCGAAGAGGAGGGGGGAGCGGGAGAGGAGGAGGAGAAGGAGGAGGAAGGCGCCTCCCCCTGCCGCCCTCCCCTCGCTGGCACCCACCGGAGCCCGATGCGGCTCCGGCCGGGCGAGCGGCCACCGGAGCGCCCAGCGGGGCCCCCCCGGCTCGGCTCGGCACGGCACAGGCGTGGGGGGCTCGGAGCGGGGCCAGGGGCACGACCCCCCTCAACTTGCCGCTTTGCCCAAGGGTCCTGCACCCCCTCTTTCCTTCCGTCTGCGAGCAGGAGGGGGTGCACCCCCTCTTTAATCCGAAGGGGGAGGACAGAGGAGGCGGGGACCCCCCTCCTTTCCACGCTCATGGCGGGGTCTCCCCGCTTCCAGCCCTGCCGGGGGGGCAGCGGCTGAGCCCCGACGTTCCCCCCCCAAACTTTGCCTTCGGATGCGGGGACTCCGCCGCCGAGCTGCTCCTGCCAACGATTAATCGCATCTGCCTGGGATTAATTATTCACCCAGCTCTGGGTTGTGGGTTTTGTTGTTACGTTCTTGTTGTTTTCTTTATTTTTTTCCCTTGGGGGAGCGCTTTAATTCAGCTTTTTTTCCTCCCCTTTTAATTTTTTTTTTCTTTTTTCCTTTGGAAGAACAGCGCTTGGAATTCTTATTTTTATTCTTGTGCAGAGGGGCTGGCGACCCGCACCCTGCAGCATCATCCTCCATCAGCACATCGGTGCTGTTTTTTTCCCCGGGAGGGGGTTACACGTGCTCTTCTCCCCCCGCTGCCGGCTCCTGAGGAGGAAGAGGAGGAGGAAGAGGAGGGGGACCCGCCCCCGCCGGCTGGGCGCTCCCCTGGCCGCCCTGCAGGCACTGGGGGTGGGGGGGGGTTGCGGCAGGTTTGGGGTGCGGGGTGGGGAGGGGTGGGGGACCGGAGATGGGGTGCTCTGCTCGCTGAGCCGGGGGGGGCAAAGCCGGGCGCCCCCCCCCCAACCTGAACCGGTTCCCCCCCCCCTCCCCAAATTCCACCGTTGGCTGCTGCTCCCGGCTCGCACGTGGTTGGATTTAGGGGATTTCTGCGGTTTTTTTGGTGCTTGGTCTGGATTCCTTTTGTTGGTTTTTTTTTTTTTTTTTTTTTTTTTTTTTTTTTTTTTGCCACGGCCCCCCCCGCTCCCCGTTTTTTTGGGTGCCCCCCACCTTGCAATGGCCTCTCCGGAGAAGATGCTCCCCGGGCCGGCCGCGCTGCTCTGCTGCCTCTGCTCCCTGCTGCTCCCCGGTAAGTGCTGGCGCCGGGGGAGCTGGGGGGGCAATATATATGTTATATGTCTGTCTGCAACACGGGAGGGAGGTTTGCACCATCTGCCCCCGCCAGGGGCAGCCCCTGCCCCTCTGCGCCCGGCTGGGACCCCCCTCTCCCACAGCCACCCCCTCCCCTGGTTCTCTGTGCCCCCCCTTCTCCCCCGCCAAAGCGAAATGGGTGAAGATTAGAGTTTATTCCTGGCTTAATAAAATGACAGCTTGTGTTTGCGAGCGCTTGCCGAGGGTTTGTGTGCCGGGGCAGGGAGCGGGGTGGCAGGGGGACACATGGGGCGAGGGGGCTTCGCCCCCCTCCCCTCCCCAGCCCCCCTGCCCCTTGTCTCCTTAATGCAGAGCTGCTTTAGCGGGAGGATCAGGGGCTTTATCCGCTATTATCCACTCGCTTATCCCCCGAACCCGCACCCAGACACTTCCCCAGTCTGCGCTGAGTTGCTGGGCAAGCTCTGCCGAGGCGGCATCATTTTGGGATGTAGGGGATGGGGGTGCAGCCCTGCCATCCCTCTCTTTCTTTCTGATGCCCCTACCGAAGGGTTTGGGGGCCCCCCTTGCCTGCACCCACTTGCCCTGAGTTGCATCCAAATCACTGCCGTGCCATGGCCGAGCTGCGGTGACATCCTGGCCTGCCCTGGTGACAGCCCTGGGGACGCCAGCACCTGCTGCTGGGGGCTTTTATTGGCGAACCAGGCCAAAGGGGGGGTCATGCACCCCGAGGGATGTGGTTTCCACGAATGATTTCTATGGATGCTTTCCATTTAAAACCAAGCCCCACAGATGCCCCAGCCGAAGCCGCTCTCCCCGCCAGCCAGCTTGGCCAAGCAGAGAGCGGGGGGGCTGCTTGCAGTGATGGGGGGGTCACCCAGACCCCACCTGTCAGCTTGGCTCTGACCTCAGGCTCGGAGTGTCCTGGGGACTGTGCTGCCCAGCTCAAACGATCCCCCCAGGAGCTGGAGGGGATCCCTGGACCGTGCCTGGCTCCATGTCGCACCGGCAGCCCATGGCTAAGGCACTTCTGGGGCTCAGGCAGGGCTTTCTCGGCATCTGCAGCCCCCGAGGGTCTTTGAGGAGCCTGGGGAGCTGCTCACCCACAGTGGTGAAGTAAAGAGAAGAGGGGATGTTGGGAGCATTGCAGGGAGCTGGCAGGGGGTTTCCAGCCTGGAAATTCTGACCCAGGCAGAGGAGTAGAGATCTCCAGGCTGTCAAGCCGCAACTTTACGTAGCATCCTTTTGGGGGGGAAGATGCTGCTCCCCTGTGCCCCAGACTGATTGTTTCCTGGAGTGCTGCCCCCGCAGGATTGCTGGCAGAGCTTCCCTTCTCTTTGGGACCACCACATCAGGAGTTTGCAGGCAGGGGGCTGGCAGTGTGGGAAGTGGGGAAGTGGGATCTCCCGCTCCCCAATTTGCCTGGATAAGATCCAACTGTCTGGGTCGGCGGTGCTGCCGAGGGCGGCTGTCGGCTGTGGGAAGTATCCCCGTGCACGCAATGATCCATCAGGAACGGCCTCTGGTGCAGGGGCTGGATGTGGCTCCCCGCTCCCCATCCCCTCCTGGGGGCATTTCTGATCCCCCAGTTGCTGCTGGGACACCACGAGCCCGGTGGGTCAGCCCTTGGGTTTAGGCCAGGGCAGAATGTGGCCTCTGGGCTGGGGGGTCCCCGTGGCAGCGATGCTGGGGTGAAGTGGGCAAGGGTGGCCTGTGCCAGGGCTGGCCGTGCTGCCATGGGGGGATGCCTGTGCCAGTGGAGAGAGGAGCCTCTGCCGGGAGTTTTTAGGCTCTTTTCAGGATGCGCAGCTGCCCTCGCCGCTTTGGCCTTTCCTGGAAAAATAAAGGTCTTGGGGGGGAGCCGGAAAAAGAGGCTGAGAGCTCCTAATTCTCCAGCGTTTCCAACAAATCGCTCGGGCTGGCAGCGGGGTCAGCCGGCGGTGAAGCAGCACCCTGCTCTCCTGCTTGGAGTATTTTATTCCCTTTTCCCTTGTTCTTTATTTAAGAGCAGCCCTTCGTGCCAGCCTCCCTCCTGCTGCGCTCCCCTGCCGGCCCCGGGAGCCGCTTGGCCGAGGCCCCAGATCAGCTGCTTACAGAAAGGGTTTTTTTTTTTGGCATCTCCGGGGTGGGATGGCCCCAGGGTGGCCCGAAGGGCTCACGGGATGGATGGAGGGATGGACACACAGAGCCCTGGGCTGCAGGGCAGGGGGGGATGCCGGTGGTGTCTGCTCAGCACAGTTGTGCTGCGGAGCTGTTGGGACCTGTTGGGATGCGGCACAGGGGGATTTACCCATGGGTTTGTGGAAGGACTTGTGCTGTCCATGGGGTTCTGCATCTTCTCTCTGCTCCATGCTGAGCCTTGTCCTCGCAGTGTGCCTCAGTTTCCCCGCACCCAAAGCAGTGCCTGCCCTGTGGCAGAGGTCCAGGGGTGCAGTGGTCCAGGTTTCTGGGGTTATTCAGCATCTGTCCCAGCATGCAGGGCAGGCTTGGGGTCCTGCACTGGATCCCACAGCCCCGGCACCTCCATCCCACTGCTGATGGGGATGGGGCTGTGCCACTGTTCCTACGTATTCCATTGCTTGCTCCCACCACAGGCAAGTCCCAGGCGTGGGGCTGGTGGTGAAGGATGATGCTGGAGATGGTCCGTGGCTCCATCCCTGCTGGGGTCTCCATCCAGTGCACCCCAGCCCTGGCAGGGGGGGTACACACCAACCCCCATCCCCTTTTCCTCTGAGCATCTCCCAGCTCAGGGGCTTTCAGACCAGCAGGTGGAGATGTGCCATAACTCGCTGTTGAACCGGGAACACACACCCGACGTTTGCTCATTTAACACCCGAACCGGGAACAGACACTGGGAATGTACACTGAGAACATACACCTGGTGTTTGCTCGTTTAACAGCTCCCATCCTGGCCATGCTGATGGGGTCAGAGCAGCTGAGCATCCCTGGCTCCATCCAGGAGCAGAAAAGGGGCAATAGGATCTTTCCTCGCCCTGGTAGGCAGGTGAGAGGACAGGATCCGGCCTCTGAGATGGGTTAAATCTGGCACATGTTTTACCTTTGGTGCTGCAGAAAAGAGGGACATGCAAGGACACTCCTCTTGGCTCCATTGTGTCCTTGCATGACCCCAGGGCCCAGTCCATCCTCCCCCAACCCCAATACCTTAAATCTCAGCAGGATGTCCTGGGACACAGCAGTGTGAAGTTGGACATCTCACCTCTTTTCTTCTACCTCTTTTGTCCTCTTGGCGTTGTTGAGGAAAGGGAGAAGGATGAAGGATGCTATTGGTAGCATGATGGAAGTGCTCTGAGCAATGATTTTGGTGAGCAGCAGTTGCAGGACTTGGTTCTGGGAATTTCAAGGCACCTTGATACCCTCGTCCAGGCCTGTCCTTCTGTGTGTGCACACTGGGGGAAACTGAGACAGGGTATGGGGTGGCAGCAACCCCCTGACTGGGGATTGCTCAGCAATTTTTGAAAACCTGGCTATTTTGAGGTTTTTTTTTTTTTAAGTGCTACTATTTAAATCACTCCACCATGACTGACTGCTGAGGTTCCTCTTCCAGCTTCTCTGCATCCTATAAAAGAGGAAAAAAGGAAAAACCAACAGGGCCAGGGATCCCTGCAGAGCATCTCCAGCATTCCAGCAGCACATCCCAGCTCCATCCCATGCTGTGGGGGTAGTCAGCAGCATGTGGCATCATCCTGGGCAGATGATGGGTGAGGGAAGGGATGCTTAGACAGCACAACCTGATTGTTTTTTTTTGGGGCTGCTGCAAGTGCCTGGCCAGCACAGCCCGTGCTGGGCGTGCGGAGGAGTCGCTGAGCTGCCGGGGTGTTCCCCTCCCGCGTGGCGCCTGTCGCTGCCGCCGTACGAGCATCCCATCCATCTGGAAAAGGTCACTCTTGCTAATCTAATCAGAACCTTTTATTATTAAATACATGGCTCTGCTAATGAGCAGCCCCCCCGGGTGGGGAGGGAAGTGGCTGCTCCTGGGGTGGGACACGCTGTGATGGGGCTTGGGCACCCCAGTGGTGCCTGTGGGACGGGGTCTCCCCTGGGGAGTTTGTCCATGTGCGATGGCAGGAAGAGAAATGGTTCAATGGGGTGAAATAAGGCAGGTCCTGGTGCCCCTTGCCAAGAGGAAAAGAGGTTGGAACTCACTTTCCTTGCAAACTGGGAGACACAGGGTCTTCCAGCCACATTTGATGGTGGCCCAGCGATCCCCACCCTGGGAAAGCACCAGCCGAGCTGGTGGATTCACAGGCTGTCACTTCTCCTGCAAATGTCCCAGGTTTGGGATGCAGAGGTTGTTCCTCAGGAGGTGGCTCTCCTGGGGACCACTCCCTTCACTTTCCCTAAGCTGTTGCCTGACCTGTTGCTGCTCCCACATCCCTGGGGCCCACATCTCTCACCCTGGCTGGGTGCTGAGCCCCTCACCACTGCTCTGGCCTCCTGGGGGGGACATCATCAACAAGGCAATTCACAGTCCTCTGATGAAGCCATTGGATAATATTTGCCCTCCCTGCTTTCTCACCAGCTCTGGAAGAAGCCCAAGCAGGTGCTGCTGGGGTGGCTGTGCCCCCGCTGGCTGTGCTGTCACCTCCCGGCCCCTGCAGGAGTTATGGGGGCAGGTTTTCCCCTGATGAAATGGGCTGAGCTTCTTCCCCAGGACTGGCAAAACTTGAGAACGAATTAATTTTGAATTTATTTTGCTTTGAGGAAAAGCTTTTCGTGTTTTCCCCCTGGAAGATAAATTTAAGATTGAAAATGCAATACCGGCCGCTGCCAGCTCGGTGCGGCTGCTGGATGCGCTCGGGTACCGGCGGGAAGGGAGGGGATGTGTTCCAGCCGTGCCTGGTTGATGCTGGGTGGCAAAGTCATGAGCTGGTACCTGTTCCCAGCCCTGCTTTTGGGACTGCTGGGAGTCTGGGGCTGCTGCTAGCCCCCAGCCCTGAGGCTGGGTTTATCTGTGGCTCCTCGCGTTCCTTGGGTGCCTCTGGAGTTGAATCCGGCTCCGAACGCAGCCTGACACACGTCACCGGGGGAAATAAATTAATCAGTGTCTAATCAGTCTGAAACGTGTTGCTTGGCACAGCCTGGGCTGGCAGTAGGCGGGGCACAGCCTGGGGGGCATGTTCAGTGTTGAGATTTGGAGGGTGCTGGGAGGATATTCCTGCTCCTGGCCGTGGTGGGAGGGGATGGAGAGGGAACAGGGATGGTCTGAACAATACACATGGGAGTGCCATTGCATTGCCTCTGCCCCAGCACTGATGTTTGGGGCTTCTCCCTCGGGGGCTGCTGTCCCTGTTCCTGCTTCCCCAGGCCACCCTTCAGGGCACTCCCCTGCCAGTCCTCCCACTTTTGGCTCCCCAGGGAGGGTAATCTGGGGAAACCGTCTGTGCCCACCTGCTGCTGGTGGGCTGTTCCCAGCTCCCAGCATGGGGAGAACCTGGCATGGGGGTCACCCAGCCCAGGACCCACCGCAACACGTACTGAGGGCTCAGGGGCTGCCCACTTTATCCCAGAGCAGCTCCCCTCCCACTGCCTTTCGGAGCCCCTGGGCAACCCTGTAGATATTCATAGTCAGCCACTTCCCTGTCCTTTTTTTCCCCTCCCCACTTTTAATTAATATCTTCATTTTTCTTCCTCCTCTGTAAAGGCCTTCTCCTCCCCGTCCCCCAGCCTGTCCCTTGCCGTGATTTGTGGAAATTGCTCTAAAGTAGCTGCCGCGTAAAAGCCTTGCTGGCTCTGGGAATTTATGGCAGGCTGTGCCTCTGCACAGCACATCCCATTTAGGCCATATTTATTTATTCCTTTAGGTCCCTTGCTTTTTTTTTTTTTTTCTTTTCTGTTTATTCCCTCTTATTAATTTCCTGGGGGAAGCTCGTACCTTGGCACTGCAGCCTGTTGTGGTGCTGGGACGGGTCTCTTCTGCTTCTGCTCCTGAAATACAGGCTGTGTGCTGGCCTTGGACTGAGTCCCACCAGTGTTACAGCATTTTACTGCTCCTGGTGATGGAGAATCCAGGCTGGGCCTTTGGGAGGAGGTCCTAAAAGAAAGGAGAATCTGGCAGTGCCCACCAGGCACGAGCACAACTCTGTATTAGACACCAGGGAATCCACTCTTGAGCCAGCACTGCTGCTCACAGGAAGACTCAAGACAAATATCCTGACCAGCACCCACTCAGTTCCTACCCCAGGCTGATTTTGGGAAGCCTGGAACAATTTAACTGCCCTGTCTTTGGTACCATGGGGATTCCCAGCCCTGTCATCCCATCACTGCTGTATCCATGGGCAGAGCTGAGGGCCTGGAGCATCCCTGCATCCCGCCCTTGCCGCAGCCACAGCTGGGGTATCTCACTGCCACGCGCCTGGGGAAGGTAATTTCATGTTTGTAACAATTATTCACTTAATTGAGTTCCAATTAGCTGGGACTGGAGATGGAGGCTCTCGGTGCATCGGAGGGAAGGGAGAGCTTGTTGTCTTTTATGTCACCAAAAACAATTTTCAAGGCTTGGGCTGCAGGTAACATATCAAAGGTTTCCATGAGGGGCCTGCCTGCATTGTCTAATTTTGGCTTGTACTTTATTTCTGCCTTTTTTTTTTCCCTAGGAGTGTGCAGTGGAGCGGGGTTTGTGTTGGGGCTGACTGAGTTTTGAGTGGAAGTGGAGGCATGGAGGCTTCTGTTTCCACTTTTTGTTGCTTTTTAGGGTGTTTGGAGGTGCTGACCCCACTTGGTGGGAGTGTAGCACATCAGGGATTGGTGCTGTGGGGTGAGGAGGGGAATGGATGGGTGCAATGCCTGTTCCCAGGACAGGTGGGGAGACGTTGTGTGAGCCTGACCCTACCCTGGGAGATTGGGCTGCCTGCAGCTGGAGCATCCAGGAGTGGGAACAGTCAGGTGTAGGACATCCCTTGGAGCTCCAGATGTGGCCCTGTGGATCTGGAGAAGGTGGGAGCACTGGTGGCCCTGGCATTGCTGGCAGTCCCTGTGGCTGGGAGCAGCAGCATCCTCTGCCTGTGTTTGCAGAGATCCAGAGATGGTGGCTGTGCCCTGGGCTGAGGTTTGCAGGGTCCCAGGGCCCATGACCAGGCTCTTGGATCATTGATGAAATCCCACTGGCCTTTTCATCCTGTGGTCGGGAATCACAGGGACTGGTGTACAGCAAAACCTCTCCAAAGGCATCCTGAGCTGGGCTGGAAGCCAGCGTGGATCCCTCTGTTAGGGACGGTAACACACTCCCTGCCATCCCTCCCCGTGTATTTAGGGAGGGTTTTATCCCCATACCAGCTTAAGTCACTGCTTTATGGACAACTCTCCATCTTGCTCCAAGGTGGGAGCACCATGGAAGCCCAGCAATGGCCTGGCAGGAGCCAGGAGAGCGTGGACTGGTGTCTCACATCGCTGGTATTTCGGCATCTCCCTCAGGGCTGCGTCCTGTCCATTGATTCACTGAGCCCCCAGTGCCGCCTGTAATCACCAGAAGAGGTTTTTAAACCCTCCTGGCATGACCTCAAACCTTCCCTCCCTCTTCTCCAGTTGTTTTCCCGTGTGTTTTTCCCCTCATAAGTGGGGATATACTACGGGAGCCCCCCGCTGTGTCCCACAGGATAAGCCAGGATAAAGATCCCCCCTGGAGCGTGGCTAAAGTGATCCCTATGGCAGACAGCTGGGGCTGGGGCTAAGCTGGGGCTCAGCACTGGCTATCAGTTCTGGATAAGGGGAAGAAGAGGAGGGTCTTCAGCCTTGGGATAACAGGTGGGAACAGGGATGGATCTGATGAGGCTGCAGTGGGGGCAGGACGGAGGGGCTGAACTCCCCCCGTGCCCTGCTTTCTGGGGATTCAGGGCAACAAGGGAAGGAGAATGAGCTGGTGTTCCCCTCCAGCCATAGCTACGTCCAGTCTGTGCTTCAGCCTCCTTTCCCATGTGTCTGTCAGTCTGCCTGACCCCTGCATCCCTGAGCAGGGATATGGATCAGGAGGGGGCACAGTGGTGACCAAACCCCCATGGTGGGGCCCTGCTGAGCACCAAAACAGGGGCTTTTGGTACTGTTTTTTGCAGCAGCGAGACCCCTCAGCCTGGGGAGGGTCATCTGGATCTTAAGGCAGGGCTGGAGGGGGCTGCCACTGTCCCCACGTGCCCTCCTGGGCGGGCAGAGCGGCTTGGCCCATCTGGCTGTTTGTCTGTGGCCAGTGCAGGGCACATCTGGCTGGGCAGATGTGGGGGCTCAACAAGGGGGTCACCAGCAGTTGTGTGTTTACATCTCCCTCTCCCCCCCTTCTCCCTGCTGTGGGTTTGCAGGTCAACCCAGCTTCCCACGGGCTGCTGTGGGGTGGGAGGGATTGGACACACGGGAGGCTCGTCCCACCCCGCTGTGGGGCTGGGGTGGCTCCTCAACCCGGGAGGTCTGGGAAGCCCCCAGGCCAGTCAGAGGCTGGCCAGGCATGGAGAGCTGCTTTTTTGGCTTGCAGTGCTGAGCTGCAAGGGTGGAAGGACCATATGGTCCCCTCTGCGCCGGCCTAATAAACCCGGAATGCAGGTCAGGTGCTGCAAATCCCGTTAACTGCAGCAGCAGTGGGGCTGCAGAGCAGGGCTTAACCCTTCTGTCCCCCCAAACCCAGCCAGAGGGGGGACATGAGAGCCACCTTCCCTCCTGGGGGTGGCTTGAAACCAGGGCAGGGTCCAGGAACAGTGGTGTGGGGACTGGAGTCTCCTGAGCTGTCTTGCTTGTCTGTCCATCCTTCCTATTTCCTTCCTTCTATCCATCTTTCTTCCATCTTTTGAGCTTCTTTCCCTTCCTTCCCTTCCTTCCTTCCCTTCCTCCCTTCTCCTGAGACATTGTGCTCTCCATCCATCACGTCTTCTCCCTCATCCTAGAGCTATTCTCTTGCTGTCCAGCTCTTTCTGATCCACCTCTCTCCTTCAGTCCATCCCTGCACCCTCCATTCTCTCTGCTGGTGTATGTATCCCTATCCACCCTTTTTTCCTTGCTATGTAGCCACCATACCTCCATGCATCTCCTGCCTCCCTTCTCCTTCCCTCACCACCCTGGTGCAGAAGCTTGGGCTGGGCTGGGCTGTGATTCCCCCATCCTGGCACCCACCCCAGGCTGGATTAGACCTTCTCCTGGCAGGATGAGTTTATGGCCCAGGAACGGAGGCGCCGTCCCTTTCCCCTCCCCAGCAACATATTATAGCATCGTTTAAATGCATCCTGTCTGCGGAAGGAAATCGCTTCTCTGGGTGCCGGCAATCCGCCGGCTCTGAACTAATCATGGCCATCCCATTAATCTCCATCCCAGCTTGTCCCCGTCCCTTGCCCCGTCTGGCTTGGCCAGGGTGCTGGGCACCCAGGGTGTCCCCATCCCAGCAGGGTTTGGCAACTGTGTCCGAGTCGAACAGGGTGCCCAGCACATGTTTGAAGGGGACAGCACACAAGCCTTGCTGGCCATCAGAGAATCCCCGTGGCAAGGAGGAAGAAGCTGCTTTCTGGGGGTCTCTGCCACAAGCCAAACTGCAGCCAAACCCAGCTGTGGGGGGTGACAGTGGTTGCCCCTCGCCGCAGGTGCCTGGTGTCACTGGGGGTGTCACACAGAGGTTCTCATGTCCCCCACTCAAGGGACAGGTGGTGACTCCAGGCATTTTGCACCACCCCAAGGGTAGGTTTTGCTTGGGCCTGTTCTGGGCATTGAGTTGGTTGGGCTTTGTGTGGGTTTCCTTTGTGAAATGCCCTGATCCTTCCACAAACCCCAGGAGTTTTTAAGGGATAGAGACTGATGCTGTTTCAATGAGTGGGTTGAACAAAGCCCCTGCTGTCCATGCCTCCATTGGTCCTGCTGGTACCTCACCCAAGCTGTCCTGCTCATGCTGCTCCAGCTGGTGGATCCTTTTCCACAAATAATCTCATGCCATGGAAAAAATCCCTTTTTCTAGTTGTTGGGGATGGCAGGGAGGATGCAAACCTTCATGTTTCGCACCAGAAAACAATCTCTGTGAGCCACAGGAGCAGAAAACCCCTCACTGCTGGTTGTTCCTGATCAAAGGGGCACCCATGGGTGTTTTCCCAGGCTCAGCACCTCTCCTGGCTCTCTAGGAGATGGGAAAACAGATAAGGCAAGAGGGATGGGGTGACAGAGGCTGGAGCTGTGCCCATGGTGGTGCCAACACGGAGGTGCTGGCAGCGTGTCCCCCCAGCCTTCACCCAGCCCAGGGGAATTCTCCACCTGGCTCTTGGACAACTTCCATCCCAGGAGATGTAGCTGTGGATGCTGCCTGTCCCATATCAAGCGCTAATCCTTTTATGAGCCCTCTAAGCTGCTTAACCCCCCTGTGCCCTGCAGCAGAGAGTGGGCTGGGGGTTCCTGGGTCCCCTTCAGCCCTGGGGAGCTTGTCTGAGGCCACTCTCCCCGGATGGAAAAAGCCTCAGGGTCCTGGCACGCTCCAAAGCCCCTGTCAGGAAGGGGGCTGAGTCATTCCCGGGAGCCGAGCCGTCACATCCGCACCTTTCCCCGCCGTTTGACACGGGTAATTTGGGCTCCGCCGCTCGGGAGCCGCTTGGGAGCGGTTGCAATCAGCGATGGGAGCGGGGCTCGCGGGGGGCTGGCGGAGAGCCGAGGGGAGTCGGGGGGGGGTTACCCAGGCCTCCTGGGAATTTCTGGCAGCTGATGGAGAATGCAAAGACCTTGAGATGTCTTCCAGGCTCCCGCGGCTGCCAGCACAGCGCGTGCCGTCGGCCGGCTCCGCACCAGCCGCCCCTCGCGGGATCTGCTTTAGCGGGAACGTCTCCGTGGGTTTTCTCCCCGCTTGCTGGCCATGGCAGTGGGATAACTGGCTCCCTCTGAGGGGCTGTTGCTAACGAGCCTCTGGAGAAACTCTTCATCCTTTTCTTGGTGGGTTTGGAAGCAGGAATGAAGCCGGTTATGCCCCGTTTCTGCAGGTGGGTCTGTGCTGTTTCAGCCAATGCCTTGGCATGGGTGCCAGGGTGGGTGACCAGCGTTGGGCTCCCCGGGACAGTACAAGGCTGGATGTGGCTTCAACACACCCTGACCCAGCCTTGGGCAGCCCCTGAGCATCCCTCCTTATCCCATGCCAAGGGAGAGTTTGGTGAGGCTGGTGCCACCCGTCAGGAGGCACAACCATGCTCGAGGTCCTGGGGAGGTCTTCTGCATTTTTGGTTTGCAGGACAGAAACCCAGCCAGGCTCTTGCTGCCCTTGTGAGGGCTGAAGCTCCAGCTCCTTCGTGCTGCAGGGCTGCACCACTCCTGCCTGGATCTGTTTTCCCCGCTCAGGAGCTGTTCTGGAGGGGGGTGCCCCACACTAACCCGCACTCTCCATCCCCTTTGCAGCCCATGCCAAGGGGCCAGCACCCAGCCCTGAGCCCGCCGAGCCCCCCGGTGCCATCCTGCTGCCCGTGAGCTACCGCCTGTCCAACACCCGCTTGGCCTTCTTCCTCAAGGAGGTGGGAGCCAGCCCGGCGGGCAACGGCAGCGCCCCCCTGCAGCGCTCCGAGCCCTTCGTCGTCTTCCAGACCAAGGAGCTGCCTGTCCTCAACGTCACCCTGGGGCCCTTCAGCACGGGGCTGGTGCTGCCCAAGGAGCACCTGCAGCCCTCCAGCACCCTGGAGGTCCCCGACCGCCTCACCGTCAACTGGAAGGTGCGCGCCTTCATCATCCAGCCCCGGCTGGTGGCCAGCCAGCCCGTGGTCCAAGTGCTCTTCTACGTGGCCGGCCGGGACTGGGACGACTTCGACGTCACGGACCGGCTGCCCTGCGTGCGGCTCCACGCCTTCCGCGACGCCCGGGAGATCAAGAGCTCGTGCCGGCTGCGGGGCAGCCTGGCCATGTGCCTGGTGCAGGCCGAGCTGCCCCACGCCTGGTTCGGCCCCTCGGCCGTGCCGCTGGGCAGGAGGAAGAGCCCCGAGAGCCTGGAGGTGCCGGGCGAGAGCCAGCAGGCCGAGCTGTACTACACCCTGCACGCCCCCGACGGGGCCGGCCAGTGCCTTGGGGACACCGTCCCGCGCCGCGGGGCCGGGGGGGCCAGGACGGAGGGGCCCACGCAGCACCCGCTGCTGCGCATCGGCAGCGTCAGCCTCCTGCAGCCCCCGCCCGGCCAGCCCATGCAGGAGCACCGGCTGGACGGCAATGTCTTCATCCGCCTACCTGACAAGCCCCTCAAGCCGGGAGAGGTGCTGAGCATCCTCCTCTACCTGATGTCCAACTCCACAGTGGAGCATTTCACGCTCAGGTAAAAGCCCTGGGGCTGTCCCCATGCCGGGAGCAGCCGCCTTTCCCAGGAGGGGTTGTTTCATCTAGGCAGAATGGAGAGCGTGGGGAGGGCAGATGGCGTTTATGGGACCTGCTGGGTGCTGCACCAGGCCTGGCAGGGCTTTGGGAAGGTGAGAGAGGCCAGGGAATCAGCAGGCATGAGGTTTTGCAGTTTCGGGGCTTTTGCAGTGGGAGCTTCTTAGAGAAAGTGGTTGTCCATCCAGGGTTTCCATCTGTGCACTGGCACTATGGACTGCTGCCTTTGCTCTCCCAGTGTTCCCAGTTGCACTGGGATTCTGCCAGCAGATGTGGGTTTATTCACAGCCACTTTGGGGACAAGGTGTGGTATGGCCATGGGGCTGCTGTGGAGTGAGAGGAGGCTTCCTGTGTCCCCTCATCCTGCCCCAGAACCAGATGGGAGCAGAATGGGGCAGTGGGTGCAGAGCACCCCAATGTGCGGCAGTGTGCAGGGGAATCCTCTCTTGCTGCATGTTCCTTAAGATAGGGGTACAAGCCCTGGCCACATCTCTTCAGAGGGCATTTACAAGTGTCCTTGTGACCTCTGGACCACCAGCAAGCCCCTGGCATGGGGATGTAGCACTCTGGGCTCTTCTGTCCTTTGCCCTGGGCATGCCCAGTCTCAGGGGCAGCACTGGAGGACCAAATTCCTGCTGGAGGAGTGATGGGAGGAACAAAATACTCTGAAAAATAGAAGCTGGGGTGGGCTCAGTCCTACGGGATTGCTGCCAGCCTGGGTGATGTTTCTGACAGCCAGGAGGGACTGGGGCAAAAAATCCTCCTGTGCCTATGACAGGGTGTCCAGGGGGATCCAGGGGTGTCCGGGGTGAGGGTCCAGCCCTGACTGTTGCTCTCTGCAGGGTGAAGGCCAAGAAAGGTGTCAACCTGCTCAGCACCAAGTCGAGGAGTGGGCAGTGGCTGGTGAGCTCAGAGCTGCTGACGGGTGGCAAACACTCCACGGCCACCGTCGACGTGTCCAGGGTGGATGGTGCTGGGCCCAGGTAAGGGATTTACCTCTGGGGGAAAGGGAGCAGTCCCCAGGCGAGGTCCCATCTGAATCCTAAGGGGATGGATGAGCATTGGAATGGGAGCACAAACCAGATCAGCAGCTGAGACAGGGCAGTTCTGCCCTGCTCAGTATGAGCCCATTTCTGGGGCTCTGGGAAGTGCTCAGGTCAGTTGAGGAGAACCCAGGGGATGTAAATGGGAATGATCTGATGAAGAGAGGACCCACAGAGCCAAGTTGAAAACCCAGAGGCTGCTCAGCCTGGAGAAGGAGAGGCATTGGATTGGCAGGACACAGCAGGCAAGGGCAGGGGGTGGGCATGGGGTCAAAAACACCATCAGGAAAGATTCTGAAGTGCTGAAAACCAGTCATTCCCAGGCTGTGATATCTCCATCACTGTGTCTTTGGGAAAAGGGACAGGAGTGTCTCCAGGAGCAGGGTTAAAGCAAGTTGATGTGCTAAATCTGTTCAGCCCTCTGGGGCAGGAACATATCTATATATCCCCATATTTTTGCCCCTCACCCCAACACTGAGCAAAGCTGGGGACGGGCTCTTGCAGAAAGATCCTCAGCTCTGACTGCTCCAAATGTGACCTCCAAAGCTCTCTGCAGCACCCCCTCCAACGGGCTTACTGGGAGAGTGGATTTTCCTCTGCCCCACAGCATCCCAGCCCGTGGCCCCGTGGCTGATACTGGAGTGTCCCCGGAGCCACGAGAGACCCCCTGTCCTCTGCACACCCACCCCAACATTCCTGCACGGCACAGGGATACCGGAGCTGCCGGCAGCAAGATCCTCTCCCCCTTCCCCCCTCTCCTGCTGCCACCGCTGCTTCAAATCAGCCTGCAAAGGTTAGAGACGGAGGAGGAATTTAAAGTGATTACAATCACCTTTTAGACAAACAACTCCATCAAATATTAACGGAATGGAGAGTATGAATGACTCAAAGCCGTGTTGCCCTCCGGGCTGTGCAAACAGAGGTGTTTGTTTTGCCGGGGCTCTGGGGGCTTTTGGCAGCACTGGCAGTGCAGGGAGGGGGTGAGAGCCCGAGCTTTGGGGTGATAATGGACAGTTTGGGATGTTTTGCACCCCAGCAGCTGCATCTTGAATTATCCCCCCAGTCTGGGCAGCCTGGCTCTTGTCTCTGCTGAGGGCAGATGATGCTTGGTGAAGGCAGAAGATGGGAGTTGGTCCACTCAGGGCTCCTGAGACACCTCTGGGCACCCCATGGTGAGGAGTTCCAGCACTGGACCACCTCTGGCATGAAGCTGCAGCTCTGCTTTGCCTCTGAACCTGGCTCTTTATGGCTGTGTTTAACACTTCTGCCTTGGAGGAGAGAGTGAGCAGCCAAATCCCCTTCTTCAGACCAGGAAGCCTTTGGCTATTCCCCTTGCACCCCCCTACCTGCCTTAGGGGCACAGCCAGGACCTCACCAGCTCCACTGCAGAGCCCATCATCGCTGCTGTGAGATCAGGGATCAGGGCTTGCCATGGCCTGGAGCAGCTCCAGCTTCTTGCTCTCCTCTTTCTCTGCTCCCTTTCACTCATTAGATATTGATCAGAGTGAAACCCAACTGTATCCTGCATCCCCAGATCGATGGGATCTCAGTGGCTGCTGCGCTGTGAGATGAGAGTGGAGCCAGTCCTGGCTTCCCCCTCCACAGTGATTTCACTTTTCCTCCCCTCTCCCCCCACCCAGCTCTGAGGAGGTTTTGCTGGTGCTGTGGTTTGTGGGGGCTCCAGGGTGTCCCCTGGGGACGTTCTATTTTTGGGGAGCAATGCAGAAGTTTGGCTTGGGGAGGGAAGCATAGTGTTCCAATTCCTCCCAGTAAGTTTGCAGGTTTGAGGCAGAGATGGGAGGGAGGATCACCTCAGTGGAGGTTTGCTCATAGGAGTGGAGTATAAGAGTGATTTTGCTGTAGCCATCAGTCTGTCCAAACCACAATGCAGAGGGACAGCAGCTTATCCCATTAGACTGGCACTGTGTGAAGGGTTTGGCAGTGCACCCCCTCTATCCTATCCTGCCTCGGGGATGCCCCAGAGTTCAATCCCTGTCCATAAGCTCCATGTCCCTCTGTCCTCAGCAGTGGCATTAATTTGTGTGTGTTTGATGAGCTGTTGATCTCAGGCCTGTTATTCCTTGGTGGTCCCATCTATCTCCCCTATCCCCATGGCTGCCCTCACAGGCTGGGGGACAGCCCTGCCCTGAGTCCCATCTGCTGTTTGTGGTTGAACTGCTTTTTGCTGTGCCTCAGTTTCCCCATGTGATCCAGCTGGAAGGGGCTGTAAAGTCCACAGCTTGGACTGAGCCTTCTACAGAAACTTATCTGCCATCCCTGAGCCTGTTGGGTGTGGGACACTCGGGGTCTGACCTGTGGGAAATGAGTGTGCAGGCAGGAGCAGCCCAGGGCAGTAAATCCAGCCACACTGCTGGGAAAATGGAGCCAAGGAGATGAGGACAGCACCTGCAACCACCCACTGTCCCCTGGGACTGTAGCCACACGCTCACTCTGTGATAATATATCACCCAGCAGCCCTCGGGGAGCTGATGAGGTTTTTCTCCTGCTGGGGAGAGGCAGTGAAAAACATTTTCTCTCTCCCAGTGGGAAGAGTCTCATGGGAATCTGCAGGCTCCTGTCAGAGCAGCCCCTGGCGGAGCTGGGTGTCTGGGCTGCTGGGTTTGGGAGCCAGAATCTCCCACAGTACAGTCCCCCTTGACAGGCATGGGGACACCAAAGAGATCTGCTGGGGATGCTGGGGACTGCCCAGCACTGATCCTGGGCCCTGGGACACCCAGCTCACTGTGTCCCCTCCTGTCCCCCTGCCCAGGGACGGGGATGACTCCTCTGAGATCATGCAGCTGGATTTCGAGATGGAGAACTTCACCAGCCAGTCGGTGACGCGCCGCATCATGTGGCACATCGACTACCGCGGCCGCAACCCCCCGCCCGACCTGGAGAAGGTGGTGACGGAGCTGACGGTCATCCAGAGGGACATCAGGGCCATCGTGCCCCTGGCCATGGTGAGCAGGGTCCTGCCCTCTGCTTAGTTATCTGCTTTGAGGGTTGGGGTGCCCCTGAGGGATCTCTGACCCGCCCGTCCATCCATACATCCCACCCACCCCCACAGGGCTGGAGCGGGAGAGGGGCCATCCAGGCTCTGACCCCAAGGGGGGACAGGCTGCTGCCCTCTAATGTGGTGGTCCCCTTTGTGTCCCACCCCCAGGACACGGAGATCATCAACACCGCCATCCTGACGGGGCGGACGGTGGCCATTCCCGTGAAGGTCATTGCCATCGAGCTGAGCGGCGTCATCGTGGACGTCTCGGCTATGGTCGAGTGCAAGTCCAACAACGAAGACATCATCAAGGTGGGTGTGGGCAGGGGGCTCTTGTGACCCTCACAAGATCAGATGCTCGGCCATTCCAAGCATCGTCCCCCTCAGTGGTTTCAGTCCATGCGTGCTTCTCCCTGGGATCTGTCGGGAGAAGGATGAGGCACTTTGTCACTGTCCCCGGAGAAGCTGTGGGATGCTGCAGTGCTGCTCAGGCTGGCACCAGGCAGCAGCAATAACTATGGGTTATCACAGCACTGAGTGCTGATAAGGGGAAATATTGTCGCCTCACAGTGTAAGCTGCATGTTCCCATCAGTGGCTGCACTTGGGTCTCTGGATGACATTTGTCTCCTGTTTGGATCGGATGCTGGGCTGGGGGCTGTCCCCAGTGAGGTGTTGGGATTGAGCTGGGCAGCTGGGGACGATAGAGGGAAAAGGGGACTGAGGGAGAGGAGCCAGATGGACTGCAGGGGAGAGGTGCTGCTGAGGCCAGTGTGAAAGGCTCACTGTGCAGCAGCAGTGAGTGCCCCCGCACCAGCCCCCGCCACCGAGGCAGCAGTTGGTCCTCAAATCCTCCAGTTTTTCCATCACCAGACCCATCCATCCATATACATTTTTCTATCCCTGAATGTATCCATCTACCCACCTGTCCGTGTCATTCTACCACCATTTCCATCCATCCACCCCCACACATCATTACCTTCTCCCAAACACCTCCCACCCCTCTCCCTGCATGCCCCCAGCGCGTCCTCCCTTACCATGCCCCCACCATGCTGGGCAGAGACACGGAGCCAAGCTGGGATTCTGGGCTCTTCTGTGTCCCCCAGACCACAACCCCTTCTCCCCTTCTTTGCCAGCAGCCACCAGCAGCTCCCCCAGCTGAGCCAGGGGTGACAGGGAGAGCCCTATCCCCACCGGGACTTGCCGTCCCCAGCTGTCCGTGGCTGTGGGTGGGTGACAAGCAGTGTCACAAACTGTTTACCCAAGTTCTCGACTAAAACTCCGGTCTGTGGGATTTACAGCACCGGGTCTAATTTATGGAGACCAGTCCTCCACAGCGTGATAAAACACTGGAGCAATAATACACTTCAGGATGGACTCCAAGACACTTAAACTGTTTAATGTGCTGCCTTTCTACTCATAAATCTATTTACACACTGTCCCCAGACCTGGAGGGAGCAGACACATGCACAGGAGCCGGGATGAATAATGCAGGGAGCAGCCCTCCGGCCCCAGCTCACCTCCCGCTCGGAGCCCCGCGCGATTTCTTCCTGAATTATTTTGTGTTTGTGTTGGAGCCTCATTTCCGAGGGAGCTCTCAGTTACCTGCTGAGATTGGGGAGTATGATTATGGTGTCAGGGCTATAAACCTGTTACATAAATCAAAGCTTACAGAGTGGGATGTGCTATCTGTTACTGTAAATAATTTAACATGAGGGAGGGCTGGAGAGCTGCTTCTCCCCACGCTGACTGTGGCTCGGTGGTGGTTGCTCTCATGTGTAACATGGAGGGAATCTGTCCTGGGAATCTGGTGTGGATGTGGCTGTGGAGGTTCCAGGGCCTGTGAAGGATGGTGGGAGAGCACGGGTGGGAGTTGTCATCTTCATCCCCTTCTCTGGTGACGTGGGGTAACAAAGGTGCCCATGCTCAGCCCAGACAGGAGGACATCATCACTCAAGGCAGTGTAGAGATAACCCCCCTTCCCTGCTTGCATGGTGACCTTGAGGGCTCTGTAGGTGTTGAGTGACATGCAGGGAGTGGTCACCTCTGCTGCCAGCAACGCTCAGTGGGAGATGCTCAACTTCACCTGTGTGTGAACCTTCTTAGGAGCCCACCATCCACATCCCCCAGGAAACTCACCAGGAGCAAGCCAGCCCGGTGGGACTGAGCCTCAGGAACCCTGGTCATCCACAGCCACCCCCAGGACCCTTGGAAAACATGGGGTGCCACCAGCTGTGGTGGCTCTTCCCGCTCCTGAGGGTCGTGGAGATCATGTGTCCCCTTGATCCCAGCTGGAGGCCGTGCCAAGGGAGGAGCTCCTGGCCACAGAAGCAGAGCCAGTGGTGCCTTGGCCGGGAGCCCAGGCAGACCTCAGCCTCCCGCTTCCCGACGCCTCGCTGCAGATCCGGGAAGTTTCTCCGAACAAGTGTGGGCTTCATTTAAAAGCTAATCTGCAGTCACTCCATCATCAGGACAGGCCTGATGTGCAGGGATTTTTTTGTTGTCGTAGTTTCAACCCCCTCAGTTGCAAAGCAAGTGGTCCCCAGGAGAAGATGCTGGGGGGTTTATTAGCCAGGGTAGTGCAAGCAGCAGCCCAGTGTGTTTATTGTGATAAATAGCACAATATCCAGAGCATCCTTTGCTGGGGGATTCACCCGGGAGCTCATCTTTATTCAGACACTGCCTTGCCAGAGATGAGATTGTCTTTTCAGACTTGCTGAGCTGGTATCTCTGATAGGAAGACAAGAAAGAAACCCTCCTGCATTGCACTTCCCCCTCCCTGTGCCCAGAGAGCAGGGATGTCCTGAAGAACCCAGGTCCAGAGTTCTGCCTCCTCCCCCAGCCTCTGGGAACCACGGGCACCTTGTGGTGGGCTGCTGCAACCAAAACATGGGCTGTTGTAGAAGTCAGGCCCTGCTGTGGGCTCAGAAATGCAAAGTTCCTGCATCTGGTTGACCACAGGTGCTCAGAGAATAGGTGGGGAGAGAGACAGGGATGCTGTCACCTCTGCTGTCAGCTGCCATGCAGCATGGCCTCAACCCCTTATCAGCCATCAGAGAATCCATGTGGGAGAGCAGCTTGCTGGAAATCAGCCCTTCTGTGCTGTTGAGATGCTCAGAGCATCCGAGAGCGGCCGCACTGCTGGCTGAGCAAACGAGGTCTGTTTTTCCCTGGCACAAAACAACTCAGATGCAATCCCTGATGGTGTAGGGAGGGGACAGGGTATCAGGGTCAGGCCATGGGGCCACTGCAGGTGGGAGGTTGGAGTCCCCTTCGCCTGGTTGTCTTCTGCCCCCATTACTGGCAAGGAGCTGTTGACTGGTGACCTAAACTGAAAGCCTGGGTGATGCTGCTGTGGTGTCCTCTGAGCTCCTTAATTGGCTCAGTCGCTCGGTAATGAGTGACCCCCTGCAGGATGTATTTGTTTTATAGTGAATTTAACTAATGGCATTTGCATAAAAGGGAATTAAAAGAGAAAGAGCGAGCAGAGGAACATGAGGATTCACACAGACTGCAGGAAACTCGCTCCGGGGTGAGGGGGAGGGACAGGGACAAGGCACTGGTGGGATGGGCACGTGGCTGGTCTGTGCTTGCTGCTTGTGCCCTCTGGTGGAGGAGGTTTTGGGGCAAATGTCCAGGATGAGGAATTTGCAACCTCTGTGAAGCACCTATGGCGTTCCTCTAGCTCAGGTGGGGGAAAAGGTACAATTCAGTGTGGAGGTCAAAGAGAAACTGAGGCATCAAGAGGAGCTGGCAGTGGGTGAGGGCTGGCAGGAGGGCCTGGGTCAGGGACACTTTGCATTATGGACATGGTCTCTGAAGAGGGATCTCATGGAGGAGAAAGCATCCCTGCTCCTGGGATTGCCATCAACTGGATACATGCCAGTGAAATTCTGCTCCTCCAGCACTTCCCATCCTCTGGGCAGCCTCCTGCCAGGACCCCTGCTGTGTCTGTGGGACCCCTGCAACCCTCCCGCCCTCCCTTCTCCCCCAGGTTTCCAGCAGCTGTGACTACGTCTTCGTCAGCGGGAAGGAGTCGCGGGGCTCCATGAGCGCCCGGGTCACCTTCACCTACGAGCACCTCTCGGCCCCGCTGGAGATGACGGTGTGGGTGCCCAAACTGCCGCTGCACATCGAGCTCTCCGACGCCCGGCTGAGCCAAGTGAAGGGCTGGAGGGTGCCCATCCTGCCGGACAGGAGGTGGGTGCTGTGTGTGGGGTCTGTCCAGCCTGGAGAAGGCAAGGTGGAGGGGGTGGTAGTGGGGCAGTCGCCTTGCTCAGCTAAAGCTGATGGAGCCAGAGTCGTCTCAGGGGTCCTCAGTGGAAAGGTGGGAGCTCGTGGAAGTTTGTGTGTTTGTATGGAAGGAAGAAAATTTCACAATGAGGTTGATCAAAGGCTGGAGCTGGTGGGGAACATCCCTCTTTGGCAATGGTCAAAGCGTCCCTGGATGAAACTGGGAACAGCCAAGCTCCAAAGTTAACCCTTGTCTGAGCTCTAGAGACCTTGTCCTCTCAGCTGGTTAGGGGGCTGGTGACCCTGTTACCACACGCTGATAAAGCCCTTGAGAACCTTGCGGACAACGGGCATCTTTTGGCCGGGACCCACCATTATTTTGGTGGCATTTTGTCTTGCTTGGCCAGCCCTGTCCTTTCCTGAGGGTGGGGCTGGAGAGCTGTGGCAGTGGGGAGCGTGGCAGCACCCCCCACTCACTGCCCCGTCGCCCCACAGGTCAGTGCGGGACAGCGAGCACGAGGAGGACGAGGAGGAGCGGAAGCAGAGCCGGGGCTGTGCCCTGCAGTACCAGCACTCCACGCTGCAGGTCTTCACCCAGTTCCACACCACGGCGGCGGAGGGCACAGAGCAGGTGGTCACCATGCTGGGGCCCGACTGGCTGGTGGAGGTCACCGACCTGGTCAGCGACTTCATGCGCGTGGACGACCCGCGGGTGGCCCACCTGGTGGACAGTGTCACGCTGGCCGGGAGGGAGCCGGGCACCACGCTCTTCAAGGTACCCCCTGCCGCCTGCCCCCACCTCTGCCAGCCTGGCTGGGGGTGGCGGGAGGTGGTGACAGGCGCCCTCGTCCCCTGCAGGTCGTGTCCCCGCTGGTGGAGGCGGTGCTGGGTGAGACACTGGTGACGGTGGCGGAGGAGAAGGTCAGCATCACGGACCTGAAGGCCCAGGTGGTCTCCAGCCTCTCGCTGTCCCTCCACCCCAGCCCTGGCAACAGCCACACCATCATTGCCCGGACGTCCGTGCAGCAGACCCTCAGCTTCTTCAAGCAGGTGAGGCCAGGGGGGTGCATTTGGGCTTGGGGGGCTGGTGGGGAACCTGGGGTGGGGTGAGGGCTCCATCTGCAACCCCCTCCTCCCACATCCTGTCCACACTCAGCTTAGGCCCCCACAGCACCCACTGTCTTCCTGACACACTCATGATCCCAAAACGCCCCATAAAACTTCCCATAGAGCTGTGATCCAACCCTGCCCAGCCTAGGGATGGGACACAACCATGGGGACAAAGGGAGAGGGATGAAATCCTCTACAGTTCCTAGCACAGCTCTGGTAGCCACATCTGGCACCCCTGGGGCTGGGATTTGGGGTGGTCTTGGGCATGCGGGGGGAACATGGAGGGAAGAACAGGCTAAAGAGAAAAAACAAGTAAGAATTGGGAGAAGCAGGATGGATAATGGAGGGGAAAAGGGTGAATTGGACAGAGAGAAGGATGCAAAAGAGGGGAGAGGGGTGGAGGGATGGACAAACAGGTGCAGGTGGGACTGGCATCCTGCTGGGCAACCGGTGCCTGTGTTGGTCCCGCAGGAAGCGCTCCTGAGCCTGTGGATTTCCTACAGCGACGGCACCACGGCCCCGCTCTCCCTCTACGACCCCAAGGACTACAACCTGGTGGTGAGCAGCCTGGACGAGAAGGTGGTCTCGGTGACCCAGGACCGGGCGTTCCCCTTGGTGGTGGCGGAGAGCGAGGGCGCGGGGGAGCTGCTCCGGGCCGAGCTGGTCATCTGCGAGAGCTGCCAGAAGACCAAGCGCAAGAGCGTCCTCTTCACCGCCTTGGCCACCGTGCGGGTCCACTTCGGGTCCGAGGAGGACCCGACCTATGACTATGACCACGTGCCCAGCAAGCCGGGGCTGGGGGAGACGGGGGCCAGTACCACCCTGCGGGC
Organism: Pyrocephalus nanus; assembly: GCA_038380795.1. NCBI lineage: Eukaryota > Metazoa > Chordata > Aves > Passeriformes > Tyrannidae > Pyrocephalus > Pyrocephalus nanus. The sequence goes on from CM076281.1 coordinate 5,735,669, forward strand.
AGAGGTGGAGAGGAAAGCGAACCCGAGCGAGGACAGCAGGATGTCCAGCGCGTCTCATCCCACCGAGGACTTCCCCACCATCCCCACCGGCTTCGTCCAGGTGACCCGGGGGCTGACGGACCTGGAAATAGGCATGTACGCCCTCCTGGGCGTCTTCTGCCTGGCCATCTTGGTCTTCCTCATCAACTGCATTGTCTTTGTGCTGAAATACCGGCACAAACGCATCCCGCCCGAAGGCCAGACCAACATGGACCACTCCCACCACTGGGTCTTCCTGGGCAACGGGCAGCCCTTGCGGGCTCACAATGACCTCTCCCCGCAGCCCGAGAGCCCGGGGAACCCCCTGGAAAACGTCCAGACCTGCTGCCATGGGGACCACCACAGCAGCGGGAGCTCGCAGACCAGCGTGCAGAGCCAGGTCCACGGCCGAGGGGACGGTTCCTCGGGGGGCTCCACGCGGGACCAGAGCGAGGACCCCCTCAACTCACCCACCTCCAAACGGAAGCGGGTGAAGTTCACCACCTTCGCCACAATGCCCTCCGACGAGCTGGCCTACAACTCCATCCCCATCGCTGATGAGGAGGACTTGGAGTGGGTCTGCCAGGACATGGGGCTGCAAGACCCCGAAGAGCTTCACAACTACATCCGCAGAATCAAAGAGATCGCTTAACGCAGGGGCAGAGGGGATGGGGCGGGAGGGAGGGGGCTGCCACGCTGTGCCACGCCATGCCACACCGTGCCACGCCACACCACGCCACGCCACGCCACGCCGGCTGCTTCCCTGGGGCTGGAGACCCAAAATTTGGCTCTCTTGCGCGTTCCCTCTTCCGCACTTCTCACGTCCCCACCCCGTCGGAAGGCACCCCCGGGGGGCCTTTTGCTTTTCTTGCCCTTGACCCACTGGTTTTCCCAGGGGAGGCAGCAGCAGCACACACGAGACCCGCCCAGCCTGCAGGGGGGCGAGGGGCAGGGAGGGGGGCGAGCAGAGGGCAGAGATGGAGGGGGTCAAACCCTTGGTGCGTGCGCCTGTCCCGTGGCGAACGGGCAGGATGGTGCTGCGGGTCCTGCTGTGCAGGGGGTGGAAGAGGGGAGATGTCCCGCTCCCCCTGGGAGTGCAGCAGAGGGGTGGCAGGTGGGGGCTTCCTGAAGGCCAGCCCCCTGCCTTTGCTGCACTCAGTTGCACAATTTTGGAGGTGAGTGCCAGTTCAGGGATTTGCCACCCCGTCGTTGTTGGGGTGTTTGGGGGGGGTCCCCTCCCTCACAGAGCTTGCTGGCCCACGCTGTGGGTGATGCTGGGTGAGTGAGGCAAGAGGGCAGGGTGGCTGCTGGGGGGCTGTTGCCCAGTAGCCACAGGTCTGGGGCCCCTTTGTCCCCATCGCCTGATGTGTCCCAGCTCCAAATGCAGGCTTGTCCCGCTCCCCTGCTGCCTGGGAAGGGCTGTGGTCCCCAGGCAGGGGCAGTTTGGGGATGGCCAACAAGTTTGCAGCCTCTGAGCCTGCCAGCCCCTCTGTTCCCTGTGGTGGGGCCAGTGCTGGACCCCCCAACCCAACAGCCCTGCTGGGACTTCCAGGGTGAGCCACTGGTTTCTTCCCCGCCCCAGTTCTGGAATGTGGCTCCATTACTGGAAGTTGCTGTGGGGGCTTCCCACTGCCCAGAGGGGCCAGGCCTGGGTGGGGACACCCACAACCCCACATGCCCTGAATCTCCCAGTGCCAGCCCAGATCCCACAGTGCCAGCCCAGCAGGGATGCCCGGAGCCAGGCTCAGCCTCTGTGGTGCCTTCTGACTGCCATAACCCAACGCCTCCCCGGTCACCCCGCGCTGGCGGCAGCTCCCAGCCCCTCTGGCTCACCTGAGAGGTCCCCCCAGCCCAAGGCCACTCCCTCTCCCAACTCAGAGCATCCTCCGCCAGGTCACCCCTGCAGGGACACCCAGGGACCAGGGCTGTGGGGCTGGGGGTCCCAGGCTGTGCAGTTGTCCCATGGGCACCCACCTGTGGGGACAGGGACCCCCCCAGAGTCCCCCAGTGGAGGGGGAGATGGAGGCCGGCAGCGGATTATTTCTGGATTGGAAGTTACCCACCACTGTGTCTCTTTTTTTTTTTTTTTTTTTTTTTTTTCCTTTTCTTTTTTTTTTTCTTTTTTTTTCTTAAATAAAAGACCAGAAAAGAAAAAAACGAAACAAAAAGCCTAAACCAAGCGGTATTGCAGCCCTGTCTCTGCTGGGGTGCCCGGGGTGGGGGCTTCCAGTGGTTTGGGGGTCAGCCCTGGTGGGTGTGGGGTCTGCTGGGGACACACACACTGCCAGGGCCCTGGGTGGCTCAGCTTTGACCCCGACTTAAGCTCTGAGCATTTTGGGGTCAAAGCTGTGGATCTGGAGCTCCCCCCTCCCGAATCCTCCCCTTCCAGGGCAGCCTGATGAAAGGTGGGTGGGCAGGGACCAGTGATGCAGCCCCATCCTTGCTGCCCCCGTGCCTCAGTTTCCCCAGCAGGGAGCAGCAGGCCAGGGTGGTGGGTGGTGTTCCAAAAGCCTCTTTAAGGAGTTTATCAAATTTAAGGCTTTGAAAATTTCTCCCCCTGAGTGGCCTTAAAACTTACCTGATAGCTCTATGCTGATTTTCTATATACATATGTATGTATGGGGGAATTGAGATGTGCTCAGAGGCCAGGAAGGTGATGCCATTAGTTGGTTTAACTGTGCCCTGTTATCTGAAGGACCCAGGTCTGGCTGAACGAGCTGCTGAGCTGATAGTGGCTCCGAGCAGGAAAATTAACACAGCTGACTTCCCTGCCAAACCTCCTCGTTCAATTAACATACATGAATATTTGTGAGGGGAGAAAAAAAAAAAAAAAAAAAAAAAAGGGAAGAAAAAGAGGGGGCAAAGGTAAGAAAAGGGTATTATAAAATTTTATAATTGTAGTAAGACCTAGCAGCACCTGACTCCTGGTCTGTGGAGCTGTGAAGGTGGGAGATGGGGGGAACAGGGATCATCCACAGGAATCAGGCAGCTTGGGCAGTCTGGATGTGGGGTGTCCCTGCAGCTGAGCAGCTGCCAGGTTTTTCCCCCTTCTTCTGGCTGCTCGCCCATCACCTCCTCCGGGTTTTAGCCAGGCCCAAGGTCTGACACCAACCATCAGCAGAGGTTTTCCAGCCCATCAGTTCCCATTTCAGCTGATGGATCCAGCTCAGGTCTCCAAGAGCCCTTGGGAGGGCAGCACCCAGGGGAACCCACGCTGTTTCAGGGGCTGATGATGCTCCTGTGCCCACATATCCCCAGCTCGTGTCCTGCCAGCTGCACCCCCAGGCACCTCCATCCAGCCACTTCCCAAATCGCTGCTTCCCCTTGGATCTGGGTAAGGGGCAGCAGGAAGGTCAAGAAACCTCTCAGGGTGGCTTTGCTTTTGAATGAAGAGAGCAAACCCTTCTCTGCAGCTGTATAGGTATCTATTTATTGATATCTATATATGTATATATTTATCCTTCATACATATGTATGTATTTATACCTTATACATATATATGCATCTATAATATGAGTGTGCACATATATATTTATTTCTTTATATATATATGCATATATATATATATATATAAAGGATGTACATGTGTAGTCCCTGTATGGATCAATGCAAAGGGCTTTGCTCAGGGGCAAGGGTGTGTGGATGCACATTCAAACTTCCATAAATACACACACCCTTGCCCCTGAGCATCACCCACCATGCCAGCCCTCAAATGGTCCCTCTGGGCATCAGGAGCACCGGGCAAGCAGCTTATTACCAATTTATTTGGGCTCCTGATGCCCCTGAAGCCCATCGGCAAATGCACCGGGAGGCAGCGGGCAAAACACTGGGGGCAAACTGCAGGAAAATGGGAACATTATGAAGGCTCTGGTGTGCTTTGATGGGGTCTGGTCCCTTCCCCAGCTGGTCCTCTTCACTCCTACTACTGCCATTTTGGTTATTTCTCGTAGGAATGATCCAGCTGGGACATTGTACAGAAAAAGAGACCCCAGAGAGCAATCAGAGATGGGGCGGTGGAGGCTGCAGCCCACCCTTGTGCTGGGGGCTGGGGGTACCCACCAGGACTGGCCACCTGTGCCCCAGCACCCACATAATCCAAAATCACCACCTTCCCCCTTTATTGCTTCAGATCCCATTAAATAATCCCCCACCAAACAGCCAAGTCTCACTGAAAGAAACAAAAAGAGAGAAAAATAATTAAAAAGCAGCCTCTCTCCCAGCTCCCCTCAGTGTTCTCTCTGTTTATTCCCGCTGCCTTTTCCCTGTTTAGCAGTTCCCTATCTGTTCCCAGCAGGCAGGGACATATTTGCATTTTAATTTGGTGTTGTGAGGCTGCACAAGCCACCTATGAGGAGGAGGCAGAGCTGGACCTGCACCCCGATGCCCCCCACCTCCCAGAGGGAAGCTTGGTCCCCCTAGTCCTGCCTTAAAAATTCCTTTAAAAATTGATACTCTTAAAAAACCCAACAAACCTCATAAGGCATCAATGTCTTCACACAACGGAGAGAGCAGGGATCAAAGGAGAGCAAAAAACAGGAATTATCCTCCTCTCAGGTCAGCCCCTTGCCTTCTTCTACATCCCCCCATCATCTCCCCCATCATTTCCTCATGTCCTGGATTTTCTCTCAACCAGTAAAAGCCATCAGGGCCACTTTTACCCAGTTCCCCCCGCTCCCAGCACATCCCTGTTGTGCTCCCCTTGGGAAGCCTCCAGCCACTTTCCCTCCATGTGCATCCCTGTCCCCAGGATGGGGCTTGTCCAGGAACAGGGACCACAAACCTCAAGGGGCTGTGGAGGATCCAACAGCTCTTCCATCCCTGTGATGCTGCCTCCATCCAGTCCTGCGTCTGGAGCTGCCCCACATGGCAGGCGATGGAGGGATAGTCCCTGCAGCGTGGGAGATTTATTTTCCGGGAATACAAGCGATAAGAAGAGCCACTCCACAGTCATCTCCGACTGTCCGAGGGAAGTTTAATAAATGCAGGACTCGCCCGCTGCCCCTCCCCGCTGTTGACATTAACAGGGCAGGATTTGCGCAGCAGCCAGGACATAATTACCTCGGTAATTGCACCGGTGTTTCTGGGGGCTCGCGGCTGCATTTTCTGCCTGGCTCAGCTAAGATCCCTCCCTAGGGAAAGAGGAGGGATGCTCTCATCCACACACCTGCTGGAGCTGAGGACAGGCTTCCCGAGCTGCTCCAGGGAGCGGGAATAGGAAAGCCCAGCAGTTACTAAACTTTTGGGGCTTCTCCTCTGGGCTGGGAAGCTGTTCCCGTCCTCCCAACTGTGGGTCCTTCTGTGCTGCCTAAATATTCCTCTGGGCATGGCTGCTGGTGCAGGGAGAGGAGCTGGAGCTGGATGGGACCCCCCAGCCAGCAGCCCTAGGGTGGGGAGAGGGCTGCAGTTCTCCCAGTCATCCAGGAGCACCAGGGAGTCTCCACAGGGTTTTAGGATCCTGCTTTGAATTTCCCCCCATTTTCTAGGAATCTCCCTGCACTTTCCAGGGAAGGTGGGACCGGAGCCCACCTAGAAGGTTTTTCAGGGCTTGCTGGGAACTTTTGCTGCTCTCCAGGACTCCCCTTGGCTTGCTGGGAATTCTAGTGCCTTTTTTTGGGTTTCTCTGGTCTGGTGGAAGGGGGTTAGAACGAGATGAGCTTTAGGATCTCTTCTGACCCAAACCATTCCGTGATTCCGGACAGCCATGCTCCCAGTCCCCAAACCTGCTCCGGGCTTTCATTCCAGTGCCTCCATAAAGGTATTTCCACGATGGCATTAGGAGGGGCAGATCCTTTTAACCACCGTTGCATTTTAAATGGGCTTCCCGTAAGGTAACAAGCTCATTTTCATTTCACCTACTCAGCACCGGAGAGAGGAGGGGCGGGGGGAACATTTCCCGTAGTTCCCTCCTGCCCCTCCAACAGGATCATGCAGGCACAGGGCGATGCCGGTGGGTGACCCACTGTCCTCGTGGGGGTCTGATGCCAGGTGGGACAGCCCTTCCCAAGAATGCCATGTCCCTTGGATGCAGAGTGGATGTGGAGCACTCGCCCACAGCAATGGGATCGCTCCCCGCAGAGGGTGCAGCGAGTGCCCAGATTCGCTAAATCCAGCTATTCCTGGATTCACGGCACAGCCGGGCAGAGCAGCAGCAGATGCTGCTGGCTGTCCCAGCAGCAAAGCCCCAATTTTGTTAGTTCGTGGATTTAAAGGTCACAAAAGGGCAGCTTGTCTGACCTCCCCCGACACGGCTCAGTGAACGGCACCCAATTACCCGTCTGTGGGCTTGGCATTATGTCCCATTAAAGGGCTCCTCTTGGATGTGATTGAAAACCAAGGCTGGGAGGGCTGCACAGGGCCAGGGCCCTTCGTTCTCCCTGTGGGAGAAAGCATCTCCCAGATATCTGGCTTTGGAGGGACAGATGAGCTCCTGGGGTCTTCTCACATCTGGGGCCAAAGCACTGAGTGGTTTTTAGCGCCAGTCCAGGGAAAATAAAGCCTTTTAGCCATGCAGGAAAAAATCGTGGATCTTCATTCCTTGCAAATTAGTGGGTTTACAACTTTTTTTTAGTTGTCAGTCTCTTCATTGGGAATCTAAGGAACTGCTCTGCAGGATGGGGACCTCCATGGTTGGGAAAACCAGCTCAGCCTTGAGGAAAAAATGGCCTAAGCTGGGATGCAGCTGGCAGGGCCAGACTGGGGATGGAAACAGCATCTCTGTGGTGATCCAGCATGACAGGGACAGGATGCAGAGCCCCAGTCACTCAAAGCCCCCCTGCGACATGGCTTCACCCATCTGTGCCTCAGCTTACCTCAGCACTAATTTGTCCTTAACCTGTGGGTAGGTGGGCTCAGGGCTGCAGCCTAATTAATGTAACAGTAATTCAGCTCTCAGTAATTAATCACAACCAGTTTTCACACCCTCCCTGTCCTGCCCCCCTCCCTGCATTTACAGTGTTTCGTTCTGTCTTTTGCAAGGTGCCACCTCAGGCAGTTCAATCTACACTCGCTTTCAGGGTAAATAAAACCCTCCCTCAGCCCAAACTTCCACCCAGCTCCAGCTCCAGCTCTGTCACCCCCGCTGACCAGGGAGCTGATGTCCCAACACACTGGGACACTTTTGCCCGCCCCGACCTTGCAGGGGTTCAGCCTTTTGGCTCCGTGTGCCGGGTGAAAGCAGCAGGTGCCCAGCCAGCACCGTGCGTGGAATAATTGGAGGCAGCATAGATCACCCTAACGACGCAAATCCAATTAGCCAAGGGTTAAGCACTCCGCTGATGAAAACCGGGGGTTCAAACTGCTGAGCCAGCAGAAGCTCTGCACCGATCAATGCCATGTAAATAATACGGCTGGTTCCTGGGAGCCCATCGCTTTCTGTCTCAGCAGCGAAATACATTTTGTCTGGCAGGACCCCCCTGAGCAGATTAATAAACATTGTCCTGGTTTAGGTCTGGGGGGGGACAGGGACGTGGAGGCACCGCCGCCGTTCCCAGCTCTCCCCCACACACAGTTAAGCAAAATGAGGAATAATTGCTGCTCAGGTTGTGCTATCAAATGGCCCTGGGATTACTTAGGGAATGGGGAGGATTCTCTGAGCTGTATCTGCAGTGGAGGGGGGGAAAACGCTGAGTTCAGATCGGTGTAACCCAACCACCGGTTTATGGAGCGGGAGCCCTCCAGGGAGCTCGAGAGAGGGGACATGAGCTGGGACACAGAGGAGCACTCAGTGAGAGCTGGCCCCAGCTCACCTGCACCCACCATCACCTCTGTAAGGTCCGTGAGCAGATTTGAGTCCCATCACTGATGTCCAGTGGCTACTGAGGGTTGTGCCTCTTCTCCACACACCCACCCATTCACCCCCCATATTGCCGGTCCTAATTCCTCCCGATTCCTCCCAGCCACGATTGGCACTGACCAGGAGGTTCAAAAACATCTAAAAGCAGAGGCAGCTTTGTGGGCAATCAGTGCATCCCCCTAAGCTACCTCTCCCCACCCCAGATGCCTACAGGGACCTGCTGGCTCACAGAATGGTTTTGGTTGGAGGGACCTTAAATCTCATCTCGTTCCACCCCTTGCCATGGGCAGGGACACCTTCCACTATCCCAGGTTGCTCCAACCTGTCCTTGGACACTTCCAGGGATGGGGCATCCACAGCTTCTCTGGGCAACCTGTGCCAGGGCCTCCCCACGCTCACATGGAAGAATTTCTTCCTCATATCCCATCTAACCCTGCCCTGTGCCAGTTGAAGATCACTGGATACTGCTCACCTCGGTGACATTCAGACCCCAAAGTATTATTGCTTCCAGAGAGTGATGCCCAAAGCTGGGCAGTGGCAGAGATGCTGCTGGGGTTTGGGAAGCATCACCTTGGCTGTTGCAATGGGCATTTTTGCCTCCTGGGAGTTTGCTCTGAGCCCCTTGGATTTGTCCCTGTTTAACCTGATCGTTCGAGGTTGAAACACCGAGACACTCCAGAAGAAAAAGGACAGAAAAAACACATTCAAAAATAAAGATATTTCCTTTTGACATGTTTTCTTGGCTTGCCATAAGCCGCTTCAATCTTTTGATCTAAGGTTTCTTCCCCCCTGACACGTCCTTTGATTGCATTTATTTATTTTTTGCCTTAAAAAGCTGGAAATCAACCCAAGGCCTTTTGATTTTGACTGGAATAGAGAAAGAGCACAGATGAAGTCTCTGGAAAGTGATTTTTTTCTTTTCTGAGCCACTCCAGAACCAGGAGGAAGAAAAAACCCAAATCTGGTGTTGGCATTACTGAGAAGGAGATATTGAGCATGTGGAGATCTCTGGGGAGGTTGGCCTTGGCTCAGCTCTACCAACAGCTGGAGGTGCCAAAATGCCTCTGGAAAAAGCTGGAGGGGAGCTGGGGGGTTGGTTGAAGGAGCATGGCCCTGGGGTGCTTGGCAGAGGGAGGATGGAGCAGCATCCCTGAAGGCAGAATGAAGCCCTTCAGCATGGAAATGATCCCTTTTGGGGGAGGTTTCAAGGATTTGGGCTCTCAGCTGGTGAGGAGGGAGGTAGCTCAGGGTCCTTCAGCCTGGGGAAAGCCGCCTGTCCCGGCTCACGATGTAACAGCCTTGTCACTGAGTTCTTCCTCTTCCCCCCAGAAAAACTGGGCATTTGGGGACCTTTACAACTTGCAGGCTTGAGGGATTTCCTTGGGGCACTTCGCTGGGTTTTATTGGGCCCTCTCCACGGGCTGGGATCACTCCAGGCATTGCTGTGGGTACCCGCCCAGCCTGGCAGTGTGTGCTTGGGTGGGTAAAGCCCACATGAAAAGCATCACAGATCATCTCCACTTCAGCCAGACCAGGCAGAAAGCACTGGAGCTGTGAGAGAGTCAAACCAGGGCTTCCTGGGAGCAGCAGCAGCAGCAAGTTCAGTGCCATTTCACCAAGAATCATAATTTCTGGTTCCACAGCAGCTGACAGCATCACTTTGAGGGGTCTGTACACTGTGAATGCAACCAGGGCACAGGCACCCTCCTGCACATCTCTGCCCCCAAACAGCAGCTCCCAAGTCCTCTTGAAAGCTGTTGAATCATTTCATTAGTGTGTTTTTAAAGCTGTCATTACCAGGGCTCTCAGGTAGCTGTTTTATAAGCAGTTTATTTTTCTCTCCACACTCAAAACGTTCACAATTTGTTTCAAATCGCTGCAGTGCACACATTTTCCAGGTCCTCTCTCTATTACCTGATTTTGTATTTAGGCTTTGTGTTGTAGGTTATGATCAGGAGGGAGTTCTCCATCCATTAGTGTGGAAGCAAAGAGTCTCTGGGGCAGCTTCCCTGGGCTCTTATGATTTGATTCCAGCTAATGGCTGTGGTTGAAAAAAAAATACAGGTATTCTAAAACCCACCTTCTTTGTGCTTTGGGGTTTGGGCATTTCTAACTCTGAAGACCTGAGCTCCTTTCCAGGTGGGTTATGAAGGTACTGGAAACTTATTGCTAAAAACTACAGCCCTCATCCCAGTGTTGGAATGTTTTATCCTCCCCCTCAGTGGCCCTGCAAATGGATATTTGTGTGATGTGGCTGGGGAATGTTTTTTTTTCGAAGCTCACCGATGCAGAGATGGCAAATTTCCCCTCTAATCAGGTTGGGGTTTCCTTCTCCTTTCCCCTGAAAACCCACAGTGTTTAAAAAACAACAAAAAAGGTGTTTTTCCAAAGAACGTGGCAGAAGGCACGGGAGGCAAAGCCATCCTGGAAGGGAAGTGGAATCTAGGGCTGCAAATCTTCCTCCCCAGCAGAGAGAGGAGAAACTTATGAACCCAAGCTGAAAAAGAACTTCCAGCGCTGGTGCACAGGGGCTGTGTTACACTTTCCACAAGTGCCCATGCCCATGGTCGTGGTTGTGCCTGATCAGTGGTGGAAAAATCCAGCTCATTCCTGAGTTCTGACCCTCAGGGCCCCCCTTAGGTCTCCCCTATCCTGAAGGATGTGCAGATGCCATGCCTGCCCACCCCACAAAGTCCCTGGGTCCGAGCCCAAGCTCATGACCTTTGTGTAAATCCAGGATAAATCCTGATAAAGAGAGCAAAGACCCTCTTCCCAATCGTGGGAAACACAACATGCAAACCCCCTCCAGACCTCCACAGGGCTCAGAGGTGTGGAATGCAATGCAGGATGGATCCAGGCTGGCTGTGGGGAGCTCCAGCCGTTTTTCTTTCTTATTTCCCCCTCCTTCCCCCTTCCCCCTTTCCCCCCCACTCCCAGCAGCATGTGATCTACAGCAAGATAACAGCTTCAATTGCTCCAAATTGCTTATTGAGGACTCTGTGGTAAATCAATGATTTTAAATGGGATCACAGAATAGCAATCCCAACAACAGCGGAATAAAAAAAATAAATGGAGCTGGTTGGCAGCGAGGAGAGGGAAGGGCCGGGCTGATTGCATTCAGCTCTGCTGCTGGTGATGGGCACCAGAGCTGCAGTGTGGGATGCAGGATCTGCCTGATCCATTTGGGAGCTTGTTTGGTTAAGGCAGGCCTGTAAAAGGTTGAGTGAGCTCCCCTCGCTCCTTTGTCATGGGTGTTTTAAGTAAAACTGGGATCAGCTCTTCAGCATCCTGTCTGGGACAGGATCCACAGTGCTGGACTCCCAGAACTCCTATAACGAGGTCCTGAATTTCCTACACAGAGCAGGGAAACCAGAGCATGGGTGTGATGACCTGCCAAGCTCTGCCCATTGGGATTTGTGGCCACAAATGGGGCTGAACCCCACCCATGGGTCCCTGCACACACCCCACCTCCAGCCTGTGTGCAGACAAGGCCAAATTCCCATCAAGGCCGTTACTCATCCCCTCCAAATTTAATTCCTGGGTGAAAATACCCCCATTCCTTTCAAGAACAAACAGCTTGCTGGTCGCTGCTAAAGAACATGAGTTATCATGTCCTTAAATAGCCATTTTCTTGCTTTTAAGTGCTCAGGTTCTCACAGTGAGTTAGTGAGAGCAGAAATGCTGTCACTTAGCAACCTCCCCAGTTTGGAGGATGCAAAGGGAGGTGGGGAGGGGGGATTTTTGTCTTTCTTCTGCTGGAATTTCCAACTCGGCTCAGTCCTGAAATTTCTGCCTGCGTGAGACATGACACAATGAAGATGCAGGCAAACAAAAGCACCATTAGACATGTCAGCGAGTGGATGAATGAGCTCTCTTCCCTTCAGGATTTTCTCTCCCTCTTGATTAATGAATTTCATTTACTACAGTAACAACCCTACCTTCGTCTGCATGGTCAAGGCAACAAGTGGCCCCTGCCTTCAGCGCTGGCTGAATTGAGATGCAGTGGATGAAGGGATGGACAGATGGGTTTTGTCCCACCTGGCAGAAAAACAAATCACTTGGGTGGGCATCATCCCTCCTGCCTTCCCGAGCTGGGATGAAAGGACACCTACAAAATCACAGCACAAGTTTCCTGTTGCCCTCCGTGGTTTATTTCCTATCTCTGCCTCCCAAATCTGGAGCTTTTCAATAAAGGCTGTTTTAAAATGGCTGGAAGAGGGAAAATTGGCTGAAAGGTGTTGAAACCCAAGAGCAGGCGCTGGAGAAGGTCATGGTAGTTCTGGGGCAGTGTGGGTGAATTAACTTCCACTAGCTGCAAGGTGGGATAAAAAATAGGTTATAAAAAGCATTTAGAGAGTGTTGCATGGGTGTGGGGTGTGTTTAGGATGGGTTTAATCCAAGGGAAGAGAAGCTGGATGGAGTTTAGGACCCTTGGATCTGGGATTAGCCGTTTTAGGGGGTTCAGTTTAAAAGTGAGTGCGGATGAGTGTCCTCAGGAGTCAAGGCTTTGTCTGTCATTGCAGCCCCCGCGTGGGAAACTTTGGCTCGGCTACATCCCTGCTGCCTGAGCATTCCCAGATGGAATGGCCTCAGACAGGGGACACTGCTGGATGTGCCAACCTGAGCAGCCCAGGAGTCCATGAGAAGTGATGGAGGAGAGGGATGATGATGATGATGCTGATGCTTCTGCTGGGCCGTGCACAGAGCAGGGACAGCAGGGATGCCCCTGTGCATGAACCGGACGTGGGGAGCAGTACCCAAAACAGAGCCCCTGTCCTGCTTTAATAGACCTCTTATTACATCCAGTGAGCAAAATGCCACCCCCCTTGCAAACGTAGCTGGAACGGGGATGGCTGCAGAGCACTGCCGGGGTCTATTATGCAGCTGCTAAAGAACTTCCCTAATAATTAATTATTGGTGATTTTGGAGGCGAGAACTTGCCCATTACACACAATGTGCAATTAGCGCTCTTTGAAAAGCTCGCTGCGGGGCTGGATTCAGCAAACTTGGCTCACCTCGAAGAGCAGTTCAGCGCATGCTGAACTTTAAGCAGGTCCTTTTGTCTCGCGGACTTCAGATTAAGCTCACGCCTAACTCTGGTGCTTATTCTGCGCTTGGTTTAAGATCTAACTCGGTTACAGACTGACAAAAGGTCGGCAGCCTGTGGAGGGAGTTCTCTGGGCGGGCACAGGCCTCCTCGAGCAGCATCGCAACCTGATCTGCAGTTTCCCTCATCTCCAGAGTGGTTTTTTTCCTCCCCCGAAACCTGATGCTGGACCTTAAAGAGAGGATTGGAAGGATGGAAGGGCTAGCACGGATCAGAGAGCATCCTTGCGAGGAGCTGCCCCCGCAGCCAATTGGGTCCCCAGAAGCAAGACTAAGGATGGGAGGATTTAAGGACCAGCAAATGCCACAGTTCCTGCCGAGGCTGGAGGTTTTGCTGGTGTTTCAACAGGCTCCTTGCCCGTGACAGTGAGCAGGATGAGTCCCACTGTGGGTCCCTGCAAACCATGAGGGGAAGAGCCCTGTCTGCCAACCCTTGAGCTGCCACCCATGTCGGGGAAAATTGAGCAAAGTCTCTTCTCACTTTGGTGCTCTCCCCGTCTGTAAATACTTCGAGATAGCAGCCGTAAAAGTACCTTAGAGAGAAGGCAGCAGTAAAATTACATCAAGCCTAGAGGCTTAAACTGATTGAAGGGTACATTTTCCAGGCTGATACAGCTAATGCAGCAGCAGAGTCTCGTGCACTGAGCAGCCGGTGGAATTTGATCATTTTTTTGCCCTTCTAAACGGTCAGACAGCTGGGAAAACCCCCCAAGAATATTTTGGGGATGTTTTCAGAGCAAATGTGTCAGTCAGTGACAAAAGTCTCTGAGATTTTTTTGATGCAAACAACCGTCGCTGAAAAAAAAAAAAAATTAGGGATAGTGTTAATCCTGTTGCCACCTGTGCTGTCTCCTGGCTCTTTTGGAGGCTTCTCCAGCAGGCTGTGAAAGGTGATGGTGGTTCTGGAGCTGCTGCTATTGGGATAGAAAGGGAGAGGGAGACAGCAGCTGTCCCAGCAAGGGCACAAATCCAAAATCTGTGTTGCCTTTGGGAAAAAAAAAAAAAAAAAAAGGCCTCAGCAGACCCCTCGCCCACTTCTTTCCACCCTCCTGCCTTCTCTCTGCCCCTTCCCTGGGGGCTCCACCCGATCCCCCCAGCCCGGGCAGAGCAGCCCGTGGGGCACGGAGGGGCTCCAGCCCTGCAAGGCCTCGGTTTGACAGCCCAGATGAGACGGGGTGGATTTGCTCCGACCCGCCCTGGCTCCTCTAATCAGGATTAATGGCTGTGACGGGCATCTGGTTGACTTTTCCGCCGCACCCCGGCCGGCGCTGGGGGCACAGGGGCCTGACCTGCCCCGGCGTGCGGGGGCCGGCGCTGACACCAAGGATCGATCACGGCTATTCCCACTGCCGGGAGCAATGGGAAGGCAGAGTGGGGAGGGGAGGGACGGATGGCTCTGCTCTGCAGCGGGAATTTCCCCAGGGGAACATCAGTTAATGTGTCCAAAAGATCCTTAAGCCTCTGCCATTACCCGGGTTGCACTTTCTCTGTGCCTGTGGGTGGGTAGGAGGGAAGGGACAGGGCAGGGGAGGGGTTGACCCCAGTAAAGGCCAAAATCTCGAGTCATTGATGTAGTAAACCCTCCAAACCTTCTCATCTCCCTAGCCACAGGAATCTGGCTGTCAAAGGGAATAAAGATCCACCTTCCCCCAGTGAGAGATGACAGGCGGGAGGGAGGGGGATGCAGCCTCCCATCCCGTGTCTGATGGACTCGACCCCCTCCAGAGACCCTCCTTCTCCCCCAGCCATCACAAGGATGGAGCAGGAGGGGCTGTGAGCTCCTGTGTGCTCCAACAGATGGGCCTGGGGAGTAAAAGCCACCCGTGTGCCCATCCTGTCCCATCCCCAGCTCACCCCATCACTCCTGCTGCACAAGGGAAGGGGAGGCAAGAAGACAGCAGGATCAAAGGGTAGAATTACCCCTTGTGGCAGTAAAGAGTAATTAGCCAGTCTCTCCTTTATCCCATGGTGTCACCTTCAGGAAGAAGGATGTGGCTGGGGAAGGGGCACCCAGTCCTTGCACCAGGGAGAGCTGGTGGTGCGAACCAGATGCATCAGACAGTGCTGGCCTCACCAAATTCAGCTCCATCAAAATTCCTTGGGGATGAACATGGACTGTGAACGGGTTGGCTGCAGCTGAGTGTGGGCACAGTGCTGCAAGATGCTACTGTGGCACCAAAAAGGGCTCTAATGATCTGGGAGGAAAATAAAGGCCGGCCACCTGACGGCAGCTCGCTGCTCTCCAGCTCGTTTTTGGGTTCATAATGAAGCACAGGGTTATGCTGGACTTGAACAAACACCACAGACACGGCAATATGCTAATAAATGCTGATTTAAATGTGATGGAAGCCAGGAAGAATTATCCCAGAATGTATTAATTAGTGTGATTATGAGGTGTTTGAAAAATGAAAATGCAAAGCAGAGGCTACAAGGAGGAAAGGTATTTAAGGCGGGCGAGCCTTTGAAGCTCTTCCCAGAGGGATGTGCCTGGATTCCTGCACTGAGGCCAATCCTCTCCCCGGGGCTCGCTGCAGCCCCTTCCCCATGACCACCCCGAGCCAAAGCCTCGGCCACACTCCCGGCACAAAGCCCTGCGCCACTCGCAGCCCTGCACTGCCTTTGTGGAGGTGCAGTGGGAGCAGAAATTGCCGTCCCTGCTCTCCTCCCCGAGCGATTCAGCACCACCAAACTCCGCTTTGCTGTAAATACAGCGGCAGCTCCTGCAATCCTCCCGTTCCCTCCCAAACGCCTCCTCCGGAGCAGCGCTGGTCGGCTGCCGGCGGGGCAGGCACGTGTTTCCCCTGAAGGGGAATGGGTTTTCAAAGTGAATCTTAAATCAGCAAGCTGACGGGCAGCCCTGCCTGATTTCTTTCTTGCTCTCTTCGTTATTGATGTTATTTTACCCCCAATATTCCGAGCTGCCATTTCCTCCACCATCCTCCCCCACCACTGCAATTCCCCAAATCACACAGCGTGTATTGAACTCATTCTTCAAGCACGAATCCTGGGCTGGTGCTTCCTCTCTGCTGCAGGAATCTTCCCAGTGCCTTCCCCAGAGGGTGGCAGCTCACGGAGGAGAAGGGGAAGGTGCAGCTCTGCTGTCGAGACTGAGAGCATCGCTCTGGGCTGGAGCAAACCTGGGGTCCCCTGGGTAAAGGGCCAGCACTGGGTGCTGTGATGGAGTGCAATACCCCAGACTGCTTTAAAAGAGCATCCCTGAGCTCCTGTGATGAAGACCTGAGCCAGGAAACAATGCTCAGCAGCGCTCACACACCCCAAAGAGGCCACCTCGCCCTTCACTGAAGGTTCCGTGACCATCCCAAAGCAGATCCCTCTGTCCTTTGCTCTTTCAGCACTCAGTGACAATCACACTGGTGCAGTTTCCCACTAAGAAATGCTGCAGGATAGGGACAATCCCAGGCTCTGTCTGACATCCCACCTTTGCTCAGTGTCGATCTGTGTCCTACTCACCACCCCCCTTCCCAATGAGTAGCTGGATGGACAGAGGGATTGCCACCTTGAACCCCTTAGATAAATCTAAACCTCCCCTGGTACAACTTGAGGTGGTTTCCTCTTGTCCTGTCACTTGTTCCCTGGGAGAAAAGACTGATCTCACCTGTCCTCCCAGCCTCCCCATCAAAGCCCAGGACTGAGCCTCAGCTGAGAACAAAAGGAGCCTCCCAACTCCGGCTGCCCTGTTTGTGGGGATAAACACTCAGCCACAGCCCGTGCTGTCATGGCTCCAGGCTGAAGTGTAGGGAGGAAGATCCTGAAGCCACTTCCCTGGATCACAAGGCAGGGGTTCAGCTGATGGGCAGTAATGCCTCACACAGCAGTTTGTCCCCTCACATCTGTCCCTGCTGTCCCGCAGAGCAGAGGGTGGTGACCCCACACCCACAGCTTCACCCAAGTCACATCCTGGAGAAGTTCAAAAAGAAACGGGCAAAATCTCCCCAAACCACAGCGGCTCATTGGGAAGGGAGAGACTTTGATTCAAAGTGACTGCTCCTTTGGAAAATTTCATCCTGCTGAAGGAGAAACGCAAACAAAACCCCTTTTTCTTTGGGAAAAATAAACAGGGAGCCCAAGCTCAGATCAGAAGGGAAAGGCGTAATGGGAGCAGACACCGTCCCTGCCACGGCTGCACTGACCGCTGACAAATCGTTTCAGGTCAGTGAAGAACAACACAGGCTCTTCTCAGAGCTGGAGAGGCTTGTGATGGAAAACCAGCACACCGATTAATTTGGGTGTTTCTAATTAGGGCAGCAGAGCCGGGCTGGGCTCGCTGCAGGGCTGAGCCTGGGGCCAGGGCTGAGCCAGCCTGGCTGCCAGTTGAGGTGTGAACCCATCCCTGCCTGCACGTGCCACCCACGAGGTCCTGGCACACTGTGGCCCTGGCTGCTGCTGCTTTGGGGTTGCTGGGGTGGAGAAACAGTTTTTGCTACCCGGGTTGCTCCACATGCTCAGGTGGGGTTGTTTCGGAGCTCAAGGAGGACCCAGAGGGTGAGTGGGGGAGTTGCTTTTATCCTCCGGAGCAGCAGTGGCAGCAAAACTCACATCCAGGCAGGGGAGGATGGGTGTTTCTTCCCCCTTGCCAGCACCCACAGGGCTGATGGGGCAGGGACAGAGTTTCCAGCACCCGGGTCTCTCTGCAGGAAGAGATGAACACAGGACAGAACGAGAGATGGCTGTGGACATCCCACGGGACATGAGCACAGGCAGGAGACTTTTTCCCTTCTGAACAAACCTGGTGCAACACAATCCCCACACTGAGAGGCTGAGCAGGGCTGGGGGCAGAGCCCCTGCTGGGATTAAATTAAATTAAACCACAGGAACACTCAGGGAGGAAGCTCCAGTCCCAGGGGTGATTCCCTTGGGCTCAGCTAAAAGCCAGTGCAGGGCACTTACAGGGAGCAGGGAAAGGGTCCAAAAAGGTCCGAGGTGTCTGTCCCAGGCGAGTCAGAGTGGCTGGAAAGCCCACTCTGGGTGGATGCTCAGGTGGGGGCACACAGCCAAGGGGAGAGAAGAGCTGCAGCCCGAGGCAAAGAACTCAGTAATCTATCAGGCAGGCTCTGCAGCAAGTCTTTAATAGACTTATCTTTACCACAATAATGTATTTTATTTTTCCAGTGTCCATTCATTATTCACACACTTATTTCCCCACGGATTATGTATGCTGCCTGAGCTCTGTGCTCCTGCCTCGTTTTCACAATGTCAGCTCTGGTACCTACTTATTTTTACAGCATTGTCACCTGCAAACGGGCTTCGATTTAATCACCAAAACTAATAATATGGCTCAGTGGAGATGTCAGGGGCAGGATGCTCCTTCCCTTCCGGAGTCCCTCGTCTGAAAAAAGCCAGATGTTGGTGCTGAAGCATCCTATGTGTGATGAGTTTGGGCACTCTCAGAGCACCCCCTGCACGGATCCTTCACCTTGTTGCTGCAGCATCCAAAGCCCCAAGATGGAGTTTGCTGGAGAAAAAGTGAGGGTTATACCTTGCATCAACATTTCTGCTTCGTCCTGGTTTTAAAAAGGGCTTTGAAAGGCTCCCAGAGCCCACCTCCCGGTCAGTCGCTGGACCCGAGTGTCCCAATGCACAGCAAAACCCTTTGGCTTGTGCTGAGCTACACAGTCCTTGAATATTTTTAAATCACTCAGACCTGGGATGACCCACAGCACAAGGGGAAGAAGTACGGAGTAGCTGCTCATTAGTCAGGGACATCTGTGAAGCAGATGAGTGCTGGTGTAGTGGGATGAGCAACATCTGCTCGGAGGCATGGAGCTCTGCTTGCAGGGCTTCTGCACCTTGGCAGCCCAATTTCCAGCATTTCTGGATTTCCAGCTTCTTGGCAGGTTAAAGTGAAGAGCGGTGCCCTGATGTGGGTTTGTGGTGAACCCGAGTGCTCACCCACAGTTACCAAGGGCACACGGGCACATCCAAACGCTGGGGCTCGCAGAGCTACCCCCCCGTGCCCTCCCCATGGACTGCCAGGCAAACTATGATACCAGACCACTGGTGATCTCGTTTTCAGCTGGATCTTGGCTGGTTTTGGCATTCTGGTGCTTTGTGGAGGAGGATGATTTAATTTCATTGCTTTCCTTCCCTGGTTACTTCACACCAGAGGAAGCAAGGGCCCGATTTTGCCCACATGCCTTTCTGTGTCAGGGGGAAGCAGCACAAACAATTTCTGCAAGCTGTGAAGAGCTCTGAAATGAAGAGATTCCTCTGTTTTTTGCGCTGAAATGGCTTCTGGAGTTCAGATTAGTTGCACCCTGGGCTCAGTGCTGGATCCTCAGGCAGCAGAGGGGATCTCAGAACCTTCACCCCAACCAGATCCCATCTCCACCTGCTCAGCTGCAGCCTTGAAACCCAGCCAGCGAGGATGGGCTGAGGAAAGCAAAGACCCCAAGCACTCAGGGAGAGAGTTTTTCTTGCAGTTGTTTTGTTACTCCTTCCTCAGGGGCAGAGAAGCCCATATGTGGTGTCCTGCTGGACAGGTGCCTGTCCCCGGTGCCACTCACACAGCTCAGCCCCGGCTTTGCTGCAAGAAGTTATTCCCACAAGTAATTCCTTTCACCCACCTTTACCCAGTGCATTATTCTGCCCACATCCCTGTGCTCTCCCTGCCTTCAATGAGGGTCATAAATAAGTCATAAGGCACATTAAAAAGGGAGAGAAAATATTTAATCTTCTATTCTAGTTTGCTGCAGAGTTGAGATTGATCCGGCTGCTCAGGATCCTTCCTCCAGCCCCAGCTGGCTCCTGCTCTCTCTGGCACTCAGACACAGACATAAGAGGATGAGAAAGGATGGACACCCTTCCCCTGGGGTTAAACTTATAAAGAAATTTTTCCTTGGCAAGTGCCAAAGTGTGCACAGGCAGGGACATCCCACCTAAAGGAAGGGATGAACATGTCCCATGAACTGGTTTTTGAGCCCTCAAAATAAGGGTGCTTCCAGTCCCTTAAAGCACCAAGCTCTGCAGCCCACATAGGTTATATGGGGGGGGGGGGGGGGGGAAAGGAAGGAGTTATCCTATATCTAAACCCCTGTAACCTCCCAGTGTGAAATCCCGAGGCAGAGGGCATCTCCCTCTGCGATGCTCACCATGTGCTTCCAGCTCAGTGGAGAATTCAGGGCTTGGTTTGGCTCAGGAGCTTTTCCCGTGACTCCAGGACAGGTCCTTCCCCGTGGGCTTCTGCTGGGACAGGTTTTCAGCAGTGCTCCAAGACCACAGCAAGCATTCCTGGCGGGAGTTATGCCTGGATGGAGAGCTGCCGGGCAGGCTGCATCCCTGCTGTCCCTCAGCGATGCCAGGATGAATGTGCTGAGCTCCAGAGAAACAAACAAAAACAAACAAACAAAAAAAAGAGTATTTTGGTTTCCACAAGCCTGGTTTCCTGAGAAAAAGGAGGTTTATTCAATCACCCTCCTAGTGCCCGAGACAGCTGGAGTGTCTTCCCTTGTCACTTTCTACCTTAAGAGGCAATTGGAACCAAATAATAGGAATCTGAAGAGAATTATGTTCTGACAGGCTTGGTGAGGATCCACAGCCTGACAGAGGAGCGAAAGACATAATTAATGGCCCTGCTGAGGAAAAGGCCATGCTGTGAGTGTTGTCCTCACTAGACACCAGAGACTCTCCAGGCAATTAAGAGCATTCCCTGGGGGAACGCCTTGGGCAGCACTGGCATTAACCAGCACCAGCAAGGAAACCCCAGCTGGCAGTGCCTACTCTGGGGTTTGCTGGGACAACCCAGCAGAGGAAGCTTTTTCCCGTTTGGGACCTCACCCCGTTGCTCTCCCGTGTGGATTCTCCACATGGTTTGTGCACTTGGCAACTTCTCACCCACCCGGCCCCCTCCTGTCCCACACTCACAGCCGTGGATGGGAGGAAGGAGGAGCCCGTGGGCAGGCACAGCCCTCACTGCCTGGATCCTTCCCTCCATCCCTCCCCTCCACCAGGACATCTCAGTATGTGCTGCCCTCGTTTTCCCCAGCCCAGGGATGGTCTCCCTGTGCTTGGAGCACCGACGTGCTTGTCCTGCCATTTCCACTTAGCTCTGGGCAGGCACAGGGATGTGCTGTACATACCTTTAATCTTAAAATATCACTTGTTACACCCAGAATCCAGCTGAATGTTGCTATTGCAGCTGAGGAAACAGCAATTTGAATCCCCGGGAGATTTAATAGAAAGGCTTGTTTCAAACTTAAACTTTAATCTTCCTGACATCTTTTGTTTCCCTTCTAAAAAAAAAAAAAAAAAAAAAAAAAAAAAAGGTCTTAAACAGCAAATGCAAAAGCTCCTGTTTCTGTCGAGTTTATAGCAAAGTGAGTCCTGCACAAACCATTGATTCAGGGCTCAATTGGACCAGGATGGGATTCAGCACCATCTCCCAGAGGGATTGTTTTTTTCTCACCATCCTCAGCTGGAGGGAGAGGCTTTGTTTGCCTCCAAGATTAAAAGTCTTTCTCTTCACGTCCCTTATTTCAATATTTGGAAACAACACTCTTCTGCAGCAATGATTTGTCTCCTTTCCATTCCCTTCCCTCTGATAGGAAATGATTTGCTCATGTGGTCCCCAGGTAGCTCCAAAAAATTCCATTTTGGGACCAAATTCCCTCTTCACTGGGGTGAGGGACCAAGGGGCTGTTGGGATTTTCCTCCAAGAACTGTTTTTTTCTGGAAGCACCAGAGAAGTGTTGAAGCTGTGCACGGAGAGTGATTATATGCGAATATTTTTTGTCCAGAAAGGGCTGGAAAAGTAAAAACCACAGCAACCTGCTCTATATGGCCACTGTGATGCCAACCACCCCCCTGCGCTCCCCAGTGCATCACTGTGGGTAGATGAAACCCAGCACCAGCACCTCCCCTTCTCTGATAAATGCAATGAACCCCCTCCCCAAACCCAAGAGGCTTTCAAGGAAAAGGAAATAAAATAAATAAACCCAAGTCTCAGTGCTGGGAGAGAGGCAGAGCCCACGGAGGCTGGCCCAGCAGAGGAATGGGTGGGAATAAAATAATGAAATAAAGGCAGAAGGAATCAATGTAAGAGGAATTATTTAAGAGGTAGAAAAAAGCTGTTAAAAAAAAAGAGGAGGGGGTGAAAATCAACCCTCTCTTGGGGGGGGAATAAAAATGTTTGAGCAAAAGTAGGCCATTTGCTAAACAATAAAAGGGATGAAGCAGATGATGAGTCTAAAATGGCTGAGATGCTGAACTGCTTTTAAAAATCTGCCTTTATCAAGAGAAATGTGGAAAAGTGGTTTGGACAATTAGGAAGTAACAAAGGCCTCATAAAAATAGCTCCGGGGGGAAGAGAAACACTCAGGAAATGGGAGCGTGGCAGCAGCGCCGCAGAGAGCATTAAGGGATTAACTGGTGGAGGGGCTGGGACAACCGGGATGGATGGGGATACAGGTACGGGGCTGCCCCCTCCTGACACAGCACCGGGAGCTCCTAAATGTGCCGCCAGCACGGACTTGGGGCTTTGGGAAGCATGGAAGAGAGGCTGACAAAGATCCCGTCAGACAAATCGGAGCGTTGCCTCTCCCTCGCCTTTTTAAGAGCGAGACCAAATTAAAGACAGCAAAGCAAATTCTCTCTGGATATCAGGATGTGATATCGCTTCCCCGGGGGTGAAATGGAGGAGTGATGGAATTAAATTAAGAAAGAGGAAGTTAAAATTGAATATCTGAAAGGAAAGGCTTCTCGGAGTAATTCTCTGCTCAGCTGGAGATCAGCGTCCCGGGGGCTGATTGCAGATAAAGTCCAATAACACCTGGATCTCAGCGTCCAGAGAGCATTTGAATCACATTGTGGAGACTGGTCCAAGGAGCAGGAGCTGGGGCTGGATGCTGCCCAAGGTTCAGAGCCCACCGTGCTGCAGGGAAGGGCCCCAGGGATGGGGGTAAAAGAAAAGGAAGCAAAGTCACCAGGCAGAGTGGCTTTTTCTGGTGGTTTTTCTCTGCATTACAGTCACCCGGACTCTTTTTTTTTTTTTTGCATGGCAGGAAGAAGTGATTCGGGACCCTGAGAGACATGATCACACAGGGCTTTTGTCTGCTGTTTCCCCCTCAATCTCCCCCAGGGATCACGTGGAGAAGAGGCCACCACATTCCTACTTCTCTTCCCTGTTGTTCTGTACAGGCTGGTAAAACAAAACCGCCCTGAACAGGTCGGTCCCAAATCCAGCCTTTCCTCAAAGTCAGCCTCTGACCACGCTCAGCAGCAGAGAGGATAAATGGAGCATGAGAGCATCCTGCTGCTCCCCTGTCTCCTCTCCCCACCTCCCAGGGCTTGGGATGCCCCAGCTGCAGCTCCAGGCTGGAGAGCAGGATGGCTCCTGTGTCATGGACAGTGGAGAGGAGGCAGTGGGTGGGAGAAGAGGAGTATTTCTCTGCTGGACCAAGAACAGCCTGGGGCTGGTGTAAATCTGGTCACTCCCAGGGGTCACATTCCCAGCTCTGACTCAGCTGAGCTCTGCTCATCACTGCTGTCCCCTCCAGCCCCATTCTCCTCCTCCTCCAGCCAGCCCCTCCACACCTCCCGTGGGGAGCAAATGGGCTATCCCAAACCCTACTGCTGGAAAACCCTGGTACAGAGCAGGGAAGCACCTGGGCAGCCTCTTTGCACAGGGAAAAAGCATCTAAGGGGAAGAAAAAAAAAAACCAAACAAACATAGAAAAAGCTCAGAATGAGGCAGTTTAGAATGCCAGCCTCCCTAAGTTTTCAGAAGTATTTTTAGCATCAGGTTTTGAGCTAAAGGAAACAGCTGTATGAACTCTGGCAGCGGGAGAGACAGGAGGTGGGAGCCAACACCCTCATGTTTTCATTCCACTTTTCCTTAAACCACCCTGAGTCATGCAATTGGCAGCTCCCCCTCCATCTGAAACGAGAGCGAAGCATCACCCGCATCCCCTAAAAAAGCCTGTCCCCTCTGTGGTGCCAGAAGGCTGACAGAAATAGGGCTCTGCTACTGCAGTGCCAAATGTACTCACCACCTCCCAGGAGCCAATTCCCCCCCACCCCCCAAATCCCAGGGATCCCTTCTATAGCAGGGCCTGATCCTGCCCCAGCCCATCCCGTGGGAGAGGCTGCAGGTGAGGCTCAGTCTCGCACTTAAAGGACGGGTTTTCCTTGTGAATGCAGTGATTAAAACAACAGACTTTGTTTTTTCCTTCCAATTATGGCATGTTCTGGATTTGGAGTGGGCTTGGGGAGAGGAGAAACACTCCTTTGTTTTAGGAACATTAAGCCCTGCTGAGAGACGAACCGATGGTCTCTGGCTTCAGGCTCTGATCTCCTCCTAGAGCAGTGGGGACAAGACGTGTCAGTGGGGCAATAAATCAGGGGAAGGGTTTCTGCAGGGCTTTCCAAGCAATTGAGAGAAGACAGAAATATCCCCAGTTCTGGAGCATCTGTTCCAGTCACTGCCCACCCGCTCAGCCCCAGCCGGGGCCCAAAAAGCTGAAGGAGATCACTGGGATCTCTAATAAATCTTGCAATGACCCAGCCTGGGTTTTAGGGAAAGGAAAAGGGAAAAAAGGAAAAAGGCTCCTGAGTGCACCCTGGGTGCTTCACTCATCACAGTTACAAACTCCAGCCCTTTTTCCTCAAACAACAGTGAGAAACACAGCAGTTTCGCTGTACAGTCATGGCTTTTAATACACTTTGCCTCCCAGGGCTGCAAAGAAAGTGCAGAGAAATTGTTCTGATGGCTCAGATCCAGGGAGGGGTGAAAAGGGGAGCAGGAAATGTGATGGTGATCTACGGAGAAAGGGTCACTGCGGGGTGGTGAGAGCGCCCAGGGCTGTGGTGGGGCTGGGGCTGGCCTAGGGTGGGAGAGCAGAGAGCAGCTGAGACCTTTGCTGGTAGCCATGGTTGGGCCAGCTCAGGGGCAACTGGGATGTGGGACACTGCAGACCCCGGGTGCAGCCAGTCTGGGGCACTGGGACAGGACACAAGGTCACCCGGAGAGTCTGGGAGCTGCATCCGTGCCCCAGACACACAGTGACCTCAAGAGCCACGTCCCATGTCTATGGAAGGACACAGCCAGCCACGGCACAATTTTTCCACAGAAAGCCTCCCTAAAAAGCCTCCCTTTCCCACGGAAATTCTTTTGAAGTTTGCTTTTCCTGGGAGAAAATGGAGCTTTTTTTTGAGTGGAAGTTTGCAACAGCTCAGAGCTGAGGTTTGGACAGGAGATGTCTTGTGCTCTCCAAGTGGAGATGGGAACGGTGCTGTCACTTCCTTCTACGTGCCAGTGAGTCGAAACTCAGCCCTAGTCCTTTCCCTTGGTTGGACCATCTCAAATGAGAACTTGCAAGTTGCTTTTTAATTTGCTTTGGTGAAGCCAAGGAAGGCAGGGATGAGGGACTGTGGGATCACTCCTGCCTTTTGTGGGGTTGTTCAAAGCCAGCTGCACTTACCTGATGTGAAAAGGACAAGCACGAAGAGCCAGCTTTTGCCTTGGGAGGAAAGTGTTCTTTTAAAAGAAAAAAAAAAGTGATTTTTTTTTTTTTTTTTAAAGATTGCTGGACAGCTTCAGAATTCAGCAGGATGGCCCAGGAGCTCTCAAAAATCAATGAGAATAAGATAGTGGAGTTGGTGTTAACAGACTGGAAAGTTGGGTTGTGAAGGATCGAAGAGGGTCTTTCAGACCCAGCTGGAGATTTAGCATATTTTGATTTTTCCTCCCGTCCTGGCAGGTACTGAAAAGGAATCAGAAAGAAGCTGCTCCCTCATCGAGGGAAAAATTCTGCTTTCACTCAGTGCTGGGAACTGCAGTCTGCTCAAGAGTGTGGAAGGTTAATGTGGTGCAGAAGAGCGACCTGAAAATCCCAGACCAAAGCAGCTTTCCGGGGCAGATTTCCCACCAGCCCCACAAGACACCGGAGCACACCCATGTGGGAGAGACTCGTGGCTCCCACCCAGAGCACCAAGATTTCCAAGAGCTGCACGAGGAAGGAGAGCAAATGGAGATGTCAGCCCTGCTCTGGCACCATCCATCACAGGGCATGTTGGCAGGAGGTGCCTCCCACATCGCCCCGGCTTGGCAGATGCCGGCGGGCTTCCGACATCGCTCCTCCACCCATTCCTCCCCTACCATATGGCTCTCTCAGGCTGGGTCCCAGGAGGCCCTTCCCAGCAGCTGCTCTGCTAATGACTCCTTATTAATTGCAGGACTCTGGAAGGGCAGCAGTGATGCCCCTCTTGAAGGTGAATCCTTAAGGGATGAGTTTGGCTTCGGTTCTTCACCCTCACAAACGGCCCAGGTCACCTCCTCACCAGCAGAGGTGGTTTGGGAGGCATTGCTGGACCGGTGGCCACTGGATGTGTCATTTCCAAGCCTTTCTGAGCCTCCTGTATCCTGGGTGCCAACACCCCCCAGAGACTGGAGCCTGCCTGCAGAAGGCTGCCCTCCAAAAGGAGCAACCCCTCGGTGTCTTCTCCTTCACCACCATCATCCCACATCTCCCACTGTGAGAGGGTCCTGGATGCAAACTGATGGGATATTTGCTTCCCTGAGCCCTTGACTCCTGTCCCAGCTCACATACAACCTTCCCTCCCTGGGCAGCTCCTCCTTTGCTCACGGAGCTGTAGGGACAGGAGCTGGGATTGGGAATCATTGGCTGTCCAGGAGCTGTGTGGGTGATGGATCCCAGTGAGAGCAGCACTGCCTGTGCACAGGACAGGGCAGAGAGAAACCATCACAGATTGGCCAAAAGGACCATTCATAAAGCTTTTTGGATCTCAGATGATCCTGGATTATCCCAGCTGAAAAGCCTGAACACCCAGCAAGCCCTGGACAGCCCAGACTCATCCCAGGCCTGCATGTTCTGGGAAGCAGGTATTAGGGGCCACCCACCTCCCATACTAGTTCAGTCCTGGAGCAGCTGGGGAGAGGGACAAATGTTGCCAAGTCCTAAAAAAGCCCAGCCTTACTCCTGAGGGATGATGTGTACAATATCTCCAGCACTGGCAGTTCTGCAAGCCTGGGATTTTTGAGATCCATAGGGTTTTTTTTTTTTTGGAACATGGTTAGGAGCACATTCTCACAGGACCGCCTGGTGAGGCAGGGAGAGAAGGAATGGTGGCTGGACCAACACCAGGGACTAAATAACCCCTCCTTAAACCAGCCTTGGAGAGATGTGAGAGCATCCCCAGAGCGGGTACCACCAGCCTGGACCAGGTTGGACCCACAGCAGCTGGAGCATCCTTTTGAGAACTCTTGTCCTTCTGGCAGCTTTCCCACGTGTTGTGGTCTCCCTGGAGCCCCTGTCCCCCCTCCCTGGTCTTTCTCAGCCCCACTGGGCCCTTGTTGAGCCGTGTGTGGGTGTGTGTGTGTGCTGAACATGTGTCTCACTGAGAAGCACCAGCATGTGGTGACTCCGTTCCTGGAGGCACCAAAAGCCACAGCCATTAATCTCTATAAATAATTTCAGCCACAAAGCCTCCAATGGCTGTTTCCCTGCAAATCACACACACTCAGAAAGCTTTGTAAAACATTAGCATTCCTGAAACAGCCCAACAGTCTGACAGAGTCGGCAGGAATGGAGAGCAATTAAGTCAAGCAACTAATTGCTAACAATTGGAGTTTCTCTGATGGGTGAGGGGGGCCTTGAGCAGGAGAAGCGTGGCCAGCAAGTCGTTTGGAGGGCAAGCTGCTGGTTGATGTGGCTCCTCTGGAGGAGGAAGGGCCTGATTCAGTCCCTGTAAATATAAACCAGCCAAATCATGTGCACAGAGCTGCAGGGAGGGGACAGGAGAGGGGATACAGCACCCATCACTTCCAGGCTGCCTCTGTTTGGCTTGGCTCTATCATTCCAGTTGTCCCAGCTATGGCTGGGAAAGAGGTCCTGTGTTTAAGTTATTTTTGTGTCCATGCACAGGTCAAGACAGTAGTGTTTGTCCCTGCTGTGTCCCACTGCTGGGACAAGTCTCCTGGAGATGGCAAGGTGGGACACCCTGTGAAGGCACCACCTGTGCTCCAAAACCTGTGTAATTCAAGATTAAAAGGAGGATATCAGGACAGTATGGAGTGAATTCACCTCAGCAAAGCCTGCCCCAGAATCCCCAGGGTCCCTGGGAAGCAGCACCTTCCACACCAGAGCTCAGTACCAGGAGGGACCTTGGCCCAGCCTTGACCCCGCTCAGTCCTCTCCGCTCTCCCATCCAAGGGTTAAAAGGCAGAAGCTGCACGGGCTGATGGAGTAAGAAATTTCACTTTGCTCCTATTTGTAGTTAAAAAAAGCACTAATTCATTCTAAATCTGCCTGAAAGAGCCTTAAGTGGTAATACACCGATAAGACGACTTTATTTGGCTTAGCATTTAGAAAGTTTTATGTGTGTAAATGGGCGAGGATATTGCAAAGGCTCATTTTGTCTCTCTCTCTCTCTCTTTTAAACTGTGGAGCTGTTTGGCCTCCCTTCTGCTCTCCTGCTTGCTGGCTTTATATATCCCAACCTTTTCCCCCTTTCCATGGCAGGAATGGCACCTTGTTTGGGTGACCCCCCCACGGCCCCACAGTGTCCCTATGGCCCAAGGATTTCTCTACCCCACTGCTCCCAAGTGCTGCAGCCTTAGGCAGACCTGGAGCCTTCCCTGAGCCTCTGTGGGGTTTTCTTGGCTTTCACTGGGGTCTCAGCCCAAGTGAATCCGGTTTGGATTCCCAGTCACCACTCTGATAGTCCTATTGAAGAGGTGTCCCCATCTTTACCTCTCACTCAAGCGAAGGAGGAATTTTATTCCCTTCTGACCACTCAGTTGCTGGGGTTGGGGAAATGATTCATTTATCCCCCTTGGTGTGAGTCACCAAAGAACCACCAGCCAGCAGCACCTTCCTCAGCCCACACTTTGCTGCTTCTTCCAGCCCAGCTCTTCCCATCCGAGCCACGGATGGGAAAAACGCCCTATTTCACAGGCAGATTTCCCCTCCTTATCCCTCTGTTTACCTACAGGGCCATTGGACAACCTTCCCAGTGGCTGACAAGGCTCCTGAAGTGCTCTTGTCAAAGGTTAGCATGGCTGTGAAGAGAATGATCATTAGGAACAGGGAGCCGGCAGCGGGAGAATAAACACTGCCGAGTGGCACTCGGGCTGTGGGAGATTTGGCAAATTTTGTAAAGGTCAGTTATCAAATAAATGAGATGAGAAATTTCAGCAAAACGCTCCTGCTCTCTTGGCAATGTCTGATTGAGCACACAGCTTGATGGGCACTCTCTCAGGCTCCCTTATCTTACTTCTGTCGCTGCCCGGAGCTCATTTTTGCTCCCTGAGTACGAACACGTTGGTGGCGTTTCGGGTGTTACACCCTGAGGTCCTGGGCCAGCAGACAGGAATGTTTGTCTGGGCTCCACGTTTACTCCTGTGCAGCTGTTCAGCAGGTGACACCAGCAATGATTTGGAGTTGACCAGTGATGGTTAAATCAGTGTCAGTGGGACAGTCCAGTATTAAACACCATGATTGGTGATACCCAGCAAAGGGACAACCAGGGGGGTTCAGGTTGGGCGAGCAGGTCTGGCTGGGGACACCTAGAAATGCTGAGAAAAAGAAGATATTTCACTTCAGGACACTCAACTCTCTTTGGATAATTTTTAAGTGAAAAATGTTTTTGGTTTTGGTTTGTTTTTTGGTTTTTTTTGTTTTGTTTTTTTTTTTGGTGGAAATGTTTTTACCTCCTTGTAATGGAATTTTTTTTTTTTTTAATGTCTGATACTAAAGAAAAATATGGTAGATAGGTCTCAAAATTATGTATACTGGGGAGGGAGTATACAAAGAACCCCTTTCCCACTGATTTGCAGTGATGTATTTTGTGATGGGTGCTTTTTTTTTTCCCTTTCACCAGGCACCCCACCCCTTGGAGGAACTGCTGTTTGGGGTTGACACCAAATAACAGAGACCAGCTGAGCTCAGCTTTGCTTCTACAGAAATCCAGAGCAAGGAGGGGAGGGTGAGGGGGGGAATGAAGCCGGAGAGTCTGCAGCAAGAAGTGGCCATGGGGACAAGGGACAAGACTTCAACCTTGTCCTGGTGATCCAGCCTGGGACAGGGCAATCACCCAGGCTGGTGGTTGGATGTCACCTGGACCTGCAAGGTGCCACCAGGGAAGTCCCTCAGGAGGGGCCATGCTTGGATGCAAGACCTTAAGGAGGAGCACCTCCAGTGGCTGCTCCTACCCTGCAAAGGTCGGGTCAGGCTCCCAGCGGATGCAGCGCCTTTCCGGTGCTCTGGAATGTCCTTCCCAGCTTCCTTTCAGCTGCTTCGTTGGGATTGCAGTCACGATGCCCTGTGTCTGTTCTCCATCGGGCTTTGAGGGTCTGTCTCCCTTGGGATGAGCTGCCCACAGCGCCCGGGCAGAGCAGAGGCTTAACAAAGAAATGCAAATCAGGGGTGATGAGACACGGCGAGGAGAGTTTCCTGCCTGCCCCGAACAATCTCTGACAGCCCAGGAGGAATTTGGATGATTTCAGTTTGGTTTTAGCATTATTCCTATTCCATTTAGCTAGATAAATAGAGGCTGGGTTTAAACTAATTGAATCGTGTGCACGCAGCCAACTCACACAGCCTAAAGCGAGTCACAGTTTGTTTTTTTTTTTAAACTGGGGTGGTTTGACTTTAGAGGAAGAGTTTGCCACAAGATGATTTTCAGAGGGTTTCTTACTCTTTCCAAAAGGGCCAGTGACTAACTGCTTCATGTGGGGAAATGAGGGGAAGTACCAAAGAAAAAAGATAAAAAGAAAAAAAATTAGAAAAGAAGGACAGTTTTCAAGGAGACACTTGGATTTGCAGCAAAGTTTCATTTGTCCTGGACTGGCTTTAGAGCCATTTCACTGTGCTGGAGCTGTCTGCATTTGGGATTTATCAGGATCTTTCTAAAACGGCTTCAAATACAAAAGCAGATAGTTACTAAAATGGCAATAAAGCAAAAATAGGCATTAAACAGATAATGCAGCTCCTGCCATCCATCCCTCTGTGCCCTCCCTCCCCCCTCCCAGTATAACCATGCAGGAGCAGAGCCTGCAGGCAGTGAAGCCCGCTGGGGTGTCACAGGAGGGCAGGGACACACCGACAGCAGGTAGGTGACACCTCCATGGCTCTTCCCATCTGCTGAGACGATCCAGTGGAGAGTTTTATCAGTTTATAGCCAAGGCTAATTCATCTGGATCAGGGAAAGCAAGGATAGCCCCTGGAACTCTGCACCACTGCCCTACCCCTGCTCCAAACACTGGGGTCACCAGCCCTGCCCACATCCCCAGGAAGGGAGCAGGACACGGTGCCTTCGCCCTCCACCTTTTGCAGGAGTGGCCGAACTTGTGGCCATTCCCAGCTCCCCTCTCCAAAGGCAGTGATTGGGCAGGAAAAGGAAAGCTGTTCCCCACAAAGGGCTGGGGTTTGGCAGGGCTGGGAGTGGCTGGTTTGTGGTCTGGGGGAGCAAGCTGGCCATCCCAGGGAGCTTTGGAGCAGCTGCTGGTGTGGGCTGTGATACTCCGGCGGGAGCTCCATCCTTGCCTCGCTGTTACTCACGTTTGTTTACTGCAGGAAATAATTCATCTTTTGGGCTCTTGCTGGGGATTAATTAATGGTTATGGCTTCTGTGACCCTGTGATTAACTCATTTTCACATAATTGCTTGAAGACAAAACGATGTATTAGTAGCTTTTCTCCCTCCCCATCTCTGTTTGCCATGGCCTCTGGGGGGACTGAACTGTCAAAAAAACCTTGGATTTTCCTTCCCATTTTTTTGCCTTTCACTGCCTTTTTTTTTTTTTTTTTTTTTTTTTTTTTTGGCACATGCCTTATAGATCCAGAAGAAAAAAGTCGCTGAGAATTGGTGAGAGAGCACGTTCCAGTAGAAAATGAGCTGGACTTTGAGTGGGCACAGAGACCTTCAGTGGGACCTCCTTGACTAATGCTGACCAAATTTTGCTATCCGAGGGTGACACTGCACAGGGAAAAGGGCTCGGCTTTGCCCTAAGAATTCTGCAGCCTGGAGCAGGACCAGGGTGACACCTTTGCAACCTCCTGATGAGAGGGAGCGTGGTGCCCACCAGTTTGGTGGCCTGCAAGACAGGGCAGCTGGAGAATGGCAAGGATGAACCTTCCTTCTCCTTCATCCCCAGGCAGCACCTCGGGCGTTGGGGCTATGAAGTCTTGGTGTGTGAGAAGTCACAGGACAGAGATGTGTGGGTGGGATCCATCTCCCCCCCTAAAAGGCACAGCTTAAATCACCACTGGCAGGGTATTTAGTGCAGGACCAACAGAAACCCTGTTGTCCCTCGTGGGCTCCAGAGAAGAGGAACTGCTAAAGGCCTCATCCCTTACAGGAGGCACAAAGCCCAGCTTTGGGTACCTTCACTTCCCGAGGACCAGGGATGGACAGGTTGGAGGAAAAGGTGGGGAGCCTGGAGATCCACCACAAGGTGACCTTCTTTACCTGTTCCTCTGCCAAACCCAGGACTACAACCCCATCCCACCTCCAGGTCAGAGATTGCTTTTTCTCCACCCAGAGAGAGGCTGGAACTTGCTCTTTCCCTAATCCAGACTCCCACAGGAGCAGCCGCCCCAGCTCCTGCCGCTCCCTCCCCTCCAGAAACCCATTTCAATCTGAGATTATCGAGTTAAAACACTCAGCTGACAAAAATAATAAGCACTCAGCAGGCAGCCAGCAGCTCTGCTGGGCTTCCCTCTTCCCGAGCCCTTAATCTATTCTTCAGAGAGTCTTCAAGCAATTTAAGTTGGCCTTTCTAAGCCAAGGAGCTTTAAACTTGGACATGGAGAGCTGTCCCTGCTCGTCCTCGGCTCTGCTCCATCCCTGGCACCAGCAGAACGTGGGATGGGGCAGGAGGGAAGATCTGTGGGGGAAGATGGGATGGCTGGAGAGAGAAAAGTGGGGGTGAGACCATGAGAGATGCTGGCAAGGTGGACATGGAAGAGTGTGACTGTGGGGGTTACAGCTCTAAGTCCGGGTTTTCTGCATGGAAGGCAGGAAAAGGACCCTCATGTGCAGCACTGCCTCGGGATCTGCCTCCAAGCAGGGAAATCAGATGGCACGACATTAATTACATGACTTCTCTGCTTCCTCTGATGGGAGTGAGAAACTCTGGGAAGGTGGTTTCCATCCTCACCCTGCCCATCGTGTGTGGGCCCAGCAGGAAGGAGAATTAAGTTCGAATCATGCAATTACTTCCTTAATTTCTCACAAGCCTCAAATGTCTCAAACTGCCACCGGGCTTTTTGGGCACTGGGTTTGTTTTGCCTTTTTCTGTCTCTTCTCTTTCTTTTTCATCTTATTCCTCCTCTCCCTCTTTACTGATTCTAATTCTGTCATTAGTAATTAATGACTTTGGAGGGAGACATTTTCTTTTTAATTAAAGGGAGACAAGAGGAGAGCTGTAGTGACACACAAGCACCATTCCATCTTTTAGCATGGACAGGATTTTCCTGAAGCAGTTTATCTCTCTTCCAGCAGCTGGGGAAAGGGGCTGGGACCAGCCCAGGGACATTTTCTGTGCTGGTGTACCCCAGTTTGGAGAGCTCACCCTCCCACCTCCTCATCCACGGCAAGGAGCTCTTGTGTGCCTTGGACAAAGTGAGCTGGGGAGTAAATTTTAACTCCAGGACACTCTCTGAGTGTAAATTCACAGGGAAAGGGCAGGCTGGATGATGCAAAACCCCCTCCAGGTGTGGCTGCTCTCCCTCAGAGACCATGGAGAAGACCTCAAGCTCACCTGGTTCCCTCCAAACCTCTTGAGAGCTTTGTAGAGGCTGATCCCATGGCTGCCCTGGAAGCTGAGGAGAGAGCACAGCCACTCTCTGGACCAATAACGCTACACTGACCTCCCTGCTGGCTGGGGACCCCTTTCCCTGCCTTGGGAATCCCCAAAGCATCATTTGCTGATCCGTCTCCACCAGGATCTGCTCTCTGGCTGCAGTGAGGACCCTCTCCTCCCCTCCACTGGGAGCTGCCCAGCAGGAAAACCTCCCCTCCCATCTTATCTGGAAAAGAGCTGATTATTCCTGCTGCTGACACTGCCCCACCCAAGTCGATGCTGTGCTCCAGTTTGGGAGAGCGGGAAGGGAGGCCACGGAATGGGGATTGATTGCTTGGACGCTGGCTGGGCTGCACAGCCAGCCTGAGCTCGGGGGAGCACAAATTACTGCTTTAGTGGCTCTACTTGGGACAGTCACAGGCTGGGATTGCTCCAGCAACGCCTCAGCTCCTGGGAAAACTGGTCAGCTCCCAGAGAGGAGGGGGAGCACCAGTGGGAGAAGAGGACAGCCACACACCTCCACTGTGGGATTTGCTGATGCTCCTCAAATTACTCTCAGCAATCAGTAAAAGACGTGAGGGGGATTTTGGAGGAGCCTGTGGGAAGCCGAGGAACCGGGAGGGAGGAGAAAGAAACGTAGCCCCGTGTCTGCAGATGTAGTTCTGCAAAGGATACAGCAAAAAGCAGCGGGGAAGGAGGGATAATTGGCCCTGAATTAGCGGCTGACATTCAGGGAGCAGCTCTTGGGGCTCCTGCAAACAGCTGGGAGCAGACACCTGCCCAACAGCCGGGGGAATGAAGGGAAAAGGAAAAAAAAAAAGCCCAGACCGAAACCTAACGCAAAATGTCAAGGCGATACAAAGGAATGAGAGGAAAATAGCACAGGACATTTTCTGAGGCCATTATTGGAGATTCACAGCCCCTCTCGGGCGATGGGCTCACCACCAGCTGTCTCTTTGGAAAAGGAAACGAGGGCCAGGAGAAGAAAAACGGCCACTGCTAATAGGGGAAGAGAGAGTGTGTTACAGCAGGGAGGGAGAGCCAGGGATGATCCTGCTGCCAGCAGGGAGCCTGGAGTCTTCCCAAGCTCTGACAGTTTTTCCAGTTGTCCCATCCTCAATGCTGGGATGGGGTGCCCTGCCAAGGTCTCCCTCCTTCCCTTCCGTCAGAGTTCAACAGAGCAACAATATGGAAAAGGTAAGAAATCTAAGACACGGTTCAAGGCATACCACGAGGAAAAACACCATGGGAAGGATGATGGGTAGGACTGAACGGGCCTCCAAGTCCAACCCCAGCCATTCCACGTGCCCTTGGATGGGGATGGACCCTTCCAATCACACCCTGCTTGTGACAGCCACTGCCCACCACAGCAACTCACACTCAAGTCAAATCCACCTCCCACTGTCTCCAGGAGACTGCATCCTGCCCCTACTCCCCCCTTTTGCTCCCCTCTTGCCTTTTTGCCCTGTTTTTATTTTTAAAACTCTCAGGGAACCTCGCATTAACTGCAGCTTGGAGAAAGTAATCAAGCTATTTCTAGGCAGAGAACTAATTTAATGCATGGATGACTTTAGCTCAAAAGAAGAAATAAGGACACTCAGGCATCCTAAGGGAGCAGAATAATAGGGTAATTTGCACAAGATGAGGAGAAAGGGGAAAAAAGGGCCACTACTCCTTTGCATAATCTTCTCTCCCCTGTTTTGCTGGTCACCACCACCAAGTCTCCAGACATGGAATGTCCTCACACACAAAGAGGGAAGGCCTGTGCTCACCTCAGTGTGGTTCCTGCTGAGGAGCTCACAGGAGAGGGAAAAACTGGGTAAGTAACAAGGTTTTTGTGGCTCTTTGGGGTAGAAGGAGGCTGAAAATGCCCTCAGCCTAGGCCAGAGGCAAGGAGGCAGTGAAATTTCTACTGCCTGAGAGAAAACTCCACTATTTCCAAACACCTAAAGGGAGGAAAGGCAAGGGAAGGGAAGGTGGGAAAGGCGGGGAGATGCCGCTCAAAATTCTTCCTTCTGGCGGCAAAACTCTAATATTTAGAGCTGCCTGATTATATGGAATAAAAGAAATGTCAGCGTGAAAATCATTTAGAGGTGAAAAATTGAAGCTTTCCCTTCCAGATGTGTGAAAACAAGGATGTTTTCACTTTACCAAAAAGCTCTGTGACACAATTTTCCCTTCCCTTCACCCTCCCAAGCAACGTTTGATTGAAGGCACCACTTTCCTGCAGGAAGTTTCCATTATGAGAAAACCGCCTTTCCCGTCAGTAAAACTGCTCCTGCTGAGGATTTCCCAGCAGTGAGCAAATCCACAGGGATGGTCAAGTGATGGGAATAATAAAGCCAGCGTGGTGGAGGCACTCATGGTCACAAACCCACATATTCAGGGATGGGTCCATCCAGCTGGGACAGCAACCAGAGCATCCTTGGGATGCACAGATGAAAGGGATGCTCTCCCAGCTGCAGGAAACTATTCACCTCTCTGCTGGACACAGCAAGTTGTGCCATGGAAGTGGATGATTTTACTTGCTTTCATCCTGGATCAGCTCCCTTCCCAGAGCAGGTTCCCTGCCTGCAGCCTTTTGGTGGAGTGAGGGAATTGCAGAATGGTGGCAGTGAGGAGAAGCCCAGTTACCCCCTCTTCTCCTGCCCCCAGCCCCAAGGAAATGGGATCCAGGCAAAGGCTCACTGTAGCCACCATCCTGCATCCCTTTCTTGCTCTCTGCCTGGCTCCAGCTGCATTGGATGGACAGGGGAAAAAAAAATATAAGTAGGTCACAATCCCATTTGTCGGTTATTTTGCACTGGTGGAGTGACTGGAACCGGCAGCTTAATGGATGGATCTCACTTGTGAAATTACCCAGCATAAAAACATGTGTACCTGCAGGGCACAGAGGCTTGGTCACACCAGGAGAGGAGATTTGATCCTGTCACCAGCCAAGAATGGAAGAAAAGAGCCTGTTCTTGTCCTCCTCCTTCCTGTTTTCCCCCCTTTCCTTGCCAGGGACTTGCGTAGGAGAGCTTGCTGGCTGTATTTCTCCTGCACTTGGCCTTGCTGAACCTCGTGGGGTTCACATGGACCCACTTTTTGAGCTTGTCCAGGTCCCTCTGGATGGCATCCTGTCCTTCAGGAGTGTCAACTGCACTGCTCAGCTGGGTGCCACCTGCAAACTGCTGAGGGTGCCCTCGATCCCACAGCCTGTGTCACTGGTGGAGACATCACACAGTGCTGGTCCAAGGACAGACCCCTGAGGGGCTCCTCTTGTCACTGATCTCCACATGGACACTGAGCCATCGACCAAACACATCCTCAGGTGAGCTTGGAAAGACCCCATGAATGGAAAGTGGGAACACCGGGAAAGAACTGTAGCATCTTATTAGTAAAAGGGCATCTGAGCCTCTAATTAAAATTTGCCTAATGACCTGGCTGCTTCGTCATTTTCACTATCAGACACAGTAATTTAAAGTGACAGGTACTTAGGCAGAGGCAAAATTAATTCCTCCTTTGTATAAAATTAAAGGGGCTGGGCGTGGATCCGGCCGTGCCCTCACCCACTGTCCCACCCCAGGAATTGCTCGGTGTTGTGGCCCCTGTGCCACAGGGGGGTGCACCCTGGGGAAGGTGGGAGGAGGAGGAGGAGCAAACTGCACAGAGCAGATGTTTCTTACCCTTAATCCCTGCTGGAAAGGTGTCCAGATGATGGAATCCCACTTCCAAGGAGACAGAGGGCCCGCTCTGCCTTCGGTGACGTTTGGCCAGTGATGTGTCCTGCAACACCCACCCAGACACCAGCGATGCAGTCTTGGTTTTCCTCGAGTGGCAAAAAAGACCCACAGTTCTTCCCTCAAACCCTGTTCCTACTCTCCACCTTTTCCCTGCAAACAGACACCTGATGTCCTTCAGCTGCAGCCCCATGTCCCCAGCACCATCCCCAGAGCCATCAGCCCTTCTCTCCCCCTCCCTGCCCTGCTCATTTCCAACAAGCCCACTTCAAACACTCAGATCTCTCAGCAAATTCACTTCCCAGAAGCAGAAGATATCCAGAAGACTGTCCTATCATTCCCTGTTTAGCACCCACAGGAGCTGCTGACTGCTCCCTGGGAACACGGATCCATCCTCGCATGTATCCCCCCACACCACCAGCCCTCTGCCCTGTTCCCACCTGAGCTCTGAAGATCCACGACTTCACTGTGTCCCATCCCACAGGATCACGATGCCAAACCCCCTCCTGCTTCCTGCAGTGGCCACTCCAAGCTTGGGCAGTCCTGGCTGCAGCTCCCATCCCTCTCCCTGGGTTAAACCAGAGGCTGTGGTGGATTTAGTGCTCAGCAGCAGCAGTCCACACCTCATCGTTCATGCCACATTGATTCTCAATTCCAGCCCTGTAGGTTATTTAATTGGGCAGATATCCCTTCAATTTTCTCCTCCAGCGATATTATTGATGGCTGAAGTCTATCCATTTCTTTGCATGGGGCTTCAAAAGGAGCCTGGTGGCAATTATAACAACAGTCAAACACTTTGCTTTTGATTGTACTTTGCAGCCCCAAATCTCAAACAATCCATTAGGTCTATCTTGGATGTATTAATTGTCCCAGGTTCAGTCCAGAGATAGCTTGCACTGCCCCTAGGGCTGAAATCATTACTCTTCCCTCTGCATTTACCTCCACCAAGTGCTTTTTGAGTTGTGAGCCAGGCTGGAGGACTGTGCCCCGTGTATATCTTCCAGCAGAGCTCACAGCACGGGGCCACTGGGCTCAGAGGGTGGCCTTGGTCCCCAGCCTGCCTAAATCACACCCAGAGTGTGGTGCTGAGCTGGGAACTGACCACTGGGGCAGCACCAGGACAGGTCTGCAGGTAAATCAAGCCCCTGTGAGCCTGCACTGACTGTAACCATGGGCCAGACACTCCCAGTAAACCCCCAGTGTGGCCCTGGGCACGCTGGAGGTGGTGAAAAGAAACAGCAGCATGTGCCAGGCAAGCCAGCAGAGATACAGGAGGATGTGTCTGCCCACTGTGCTCCCTCACCAATGTCCAGCTGAAGTGTTGCACAGGAGTAATTTTTCCTGGGCATCCTGTATCCCCAGATCACAGCCAGCCTCTGGGAGGTGGGAGAGATCCAGGCTCAAACATCCCTGAGTCTGCTGTGTGGGAAGGAGACCAAAACCCTCCTCTTTGGACAGAGATGCAGCCAAACTCTTGGGGAACAGGGTCCCTTCTCCTACTGGAGCAACTCTGCTTCCTCCAGAAGGACCCCAAATCCAGCCTGGGGATTTTCTAGCCTGGGGGTATGAACATGGGCAATCTCTGCTGTAAGTGTGCTATTTCAAGCTTGTTTTATTTAGTGCATGGATAAAAGCTAAACTGTTCCAGCTTCACCTGCCCATAGGATGGTCTTGCTAAAGGAAAAGGAACTCTCTTTCCCCAGCGAGTTCCAGAGCTGCTGAGGTCCTCTCCTGGCACTGGGAATACCCAGGTGCTTCCCAAGGGTCCTCCTTCACTTGCAATCCCCCACAAGGAGCTCCACTGTGCCAGTCCTTTTCCATCCAGGGGCAAAAGCTTCCAGGAGGAAACTGTGAAACATCCCTTTGACTCCCTTGTTTCGCCTCTCCAACATCCAGTGCTGTACAGGAAAGGAAATGTTTTATTTCAGGCTTTATCCTTTTTTCCCCCCTAATTTTTGATGGATGTAGTCTCAACCTCTATACTATCTGAAAATGAATATTTTACTATAGTATAAAAGCCGAAATTACATGAATTAATTATATTTAAATATTATACTGAATATTTGATTCACAGGGCGGGATGGCTGGTGTTGGAAGGGAATGTTTCAGCTTTGCTGGGCAGACCCCAGCAAACACAACCTGTAGGTGCAACCCCCCAGACAGCCCCCTTTTCATGTGTGCTTTTCCACTTTTTTTTTTTTTTTTTTTTCCTGGATTCGGGAGAAAAAAACCCATTTTCTGCAGAAGGTTGGAGAAAAGCAGGTTTGTGCCTGCAAGCTTCCACCCCCCAAGTCCTGCAGACCTGTCTCCTCAACACCATGATGTCCCCAGGCCCACATCCAGGCTCTGCACCGTGCCAGGGCTGCTTGCAGGGCAGGAAGAACATTCCCAGGGGAACAAACC
Organism: Pyrocephalus nanus; assembly: GCA_038380795.1. Taxonomy (NCBI): domain Eukaryota; kingdom Metazoa; phylum Chordata; class Aves; order Passeriformes; family Tyrannidae; genus Pyrocephalus; species Pyrocephalus nanus. Next base: position 5,775,488 of record CM076281.1, read on the forward strand.
CGCGGGAGAACATTCCTATCGCTGCTGCTGGCCCCGCACTGACTCGGTAATGACCTGCAGGTCTCAACAGTGATGGTGCCCCTGTGAAAGCTGCACCAGTAATTCCGTGTTTCAGACGAGCTCTGTGAGCACCCTCGAGTCATTCTCTGCAGGAGAACAGGCTGTACGAGCTCTAATTAAATGCAGTGGGGGTGGTCTAACAAGAGCACACCGAGGAGCTAAGCAGGGAGGGCTGCTCTGTCGGGACACCTGGAGGGATTCCCCTTGCTGGTGGGGTTCTGGGGAGGGAGTGAGGAGCCACTGTTGGGGTGAAACAAGGGGATGCCCAGAGCGATGCTGGCCTTGGTGGGGTGTCCTGGTGTGAACACATCCAAACCACATCGTGCCAGGAAGGTACCGGGTGCAGGGAGGGGATGGAGCAGTGCAGGAGCCAGGGCAGGGTGGTGACCCATCTCTCTGGCACACCAGTCCCATCCTTTCCTCCTCCAAATGTGTTTGAAGCACCTGCACAAGGTGCTGGTCCGTGCACCATCATCCACCTCGCTCTGCCATCCAGCCCCTGCTGAGAGCTGCCCCAGGAGCTGAGGGTGAGGGTGCTGAGCCAGGGAAGGTCTGGGCTGTGGAGGAGGATGGGGAGCCCAGGACAGGGTGACTCAAGACAGAGGTGTTTTTACAGGGAGCACAGCGTGAGAAGCTTGTACACCATCTGCTCCTGATCACCTGCATCCAGCAAACCAGCACACTGCTCTCTTTCCTACGTGCTAAAAATACTCCCTTTAGAGAAAAACAGAACAAAAAAAGAAAAAGAATGAAGACAGGGAAATGAGAGGAGTATAAACAAAGACTCCATGGAGACCACGGGCTTCATCGTGCTCCTCCTGCATCATCAGGCCCCTTCCCCCATTTGCTGTGTCTGTCTCACATTTTAGGGCAGAAACATGCTATTGCTGGTTTTCTACAGCTCTGGAAGCAGTGCATTCCTGCACACACATGTGCACACACGCCCCAACCTCACATCCAGGCCATCTGCACTGTTAGTGGAGCTGAGTTGAGCCACTGCTCTCGCTCTTCTCCTTGGAGATGAACTGGGGGAGGAGGAGGAGGCAGGTCTGAGAGAAGGGGATGGAAAGCCAGGGGCTGGTTTATAGACAGAGCCCTCCAGGAGGGATGGTTCAGCTGCTCTGCCCCAGGAATCCCAGCAGCTGACCCAGCTGGAGTTGGCTCATGATCACCTCCCTCCCTGCCAGGACGCTGGAGTACTCCCCACAAGACATGATCTTCCCAGGTCATCAGACCTGGAATGATTTTGCCTCAGCAGTGACCAACAGCCCCTGCAAACCCTTTTGGGATGTCACTGATGGCCATGGGGCCGGGCAGTGGGTGAGGACTTGGGTCCTTGCCTGTCTATCACCACGAACCCAAGACAACCCAGGACTGTTTGCCTTCTGAGCCTCCACTTCCCTCCCCATCCAGGACTGATTTACAGCCTGAACTCTCCAAATGAACGCTGGCCTTTCTCAAGCAGAGATGTGCAGCCCAGAGCCCTGACACACAAACCCACCCTGGGCCACACCACCTCACCACAGCTCAGCAAGCTGAGAAAATCCCATTTGCAGGAAGCACACAGCAGCTCCAAGTGATGGAAATCCTCCTTCCTTGGGCAGAGAGAGAGGGGAAAGGGGAAGAAAGATGAAAAAAAGCTCTTTCCGGGGAAATTAAATTGGACTTCAAATTTACAGGGTCTTCATTTTGTTCTGGTGATAATGAATTAAGCCCTTGCTGGCAGTTATATTGCTGCAGAAATAAGTACCGGTTAAAAGCACTTTTGGAAACTATGACTTTCATTTTAAAGCTGCCACAATTTACATTTAATCCATTCATTAATTCATTTATTTATGCTGCTCAGGTACAAACCTCACATCTCTGCTTTTCCAGGATTCACTAAGGCACTGGTTTTTAACCCCAAACCAGTTTCCATGAGGAGCTGGGGGGGGCACAGTTCCCTGAGAGAGCTTTCCTGGGCATCATGCAGGGCCTTCCAGGAATGCTGGCTTGGAAGTGCTCAACCCAACCTCCCTCTCTCCCAGGACCAAAGACACCTGGAGATGAAAAAGGAGGGCTCAGCCATGACCATCTCCAACAGCCTGTGGAGAGGCAGCCACATCTGCCAGCCTCCTGGCAGCACTTTGGATCAGATGGTCCAGAAAATGGGATTTTGCCTTTGGGCAGCAGGAGGAAAACCCCAGTGATCCCTGTATTAATGTTTTGGATCCCTCTCTCTGAGGATCTCCCTGCTGACACCCAGTAAGCCCCCGTGCCCATGGCCACAGACACTCTGAGCTGGAGGAACCAGACAGGAATTCCCATTAATGGAAAAGCAGGCAACCCAAAACTCCCTCACAGCCCTTCCATGCCAGGGGCTGCTGCTGCTACAGGGACAGTAAATCCCCCCCATGCCTTACAGGGCAGGAGATGGCTCCTGGTTTGGTTTTGGCAGCCCCAGCCCCATTTCCACGTGCCTCTGGTGGTGTCTGCTTCTCAGTGGGTGTCTCAGTGCTGACTCCATTAGAGGCCCCGGAGCCACCGTGCTCCTGCCAGCAGCGGGATCCCAAATGCTCCCGTGATTTACACGGCAGCTTTCATTACTTCCCTTCTCCAAAGGCTTGTTCAATAAATTACCAGTTTATGAATTCTAAAGTGCTCTGTGCAGCCCTGAACAAAAGAGAAGGGGAAAAAAAAAAAAAAGCCCAGAGCCCAGCCCAGCTCTAACAGCAGAGCTTTTCATGCTGGAAAGAAAGGCATTGCTACAGCCATACCCCCTCTCCCCACGTGGATAACACTGCCTTCACAAGCCAGGGGACAGCAACACCCTCACTCTTACTGCAGTGCCCAGAAGGACCAGCTAAACTCAGGGCATGGGAGCTCCTCATCACCCAAAATGCTGCACAGACATTTCCTCAAAGAGCTGAGCCCCCTGAGAGCATGGGAGGTGGAGGGAAAGTCTTAAGAAAAGATTAAGCAAGGAGAAAAGCCCTATTTTTTTAGCACTGGTCCGACTTAAAACCCGTGGCTTTCCCCACTCCTGGGTCTGGATTTCCTGAAGCAGCATTATTGGGGTTCATGGGACACCCTGTCCTTCCCCTGGGAACTGCAGTGTGGAGAGTGCCCCTCAGAACAGACCCCACTCAGGGCCTTGCTGTGCCCCCTCAGAGACATTGCAGAGGGACCTGGCAGGTCTCTTGAATCACATCTGAGAACTTCGAGTGGCAGAAGGGGAGAGGAGAAGAAACAGGGACTGATATGTTCACCAGAAGAACACGACAAGTGGGGGAGTGGGAAAGCTGCTGGAGGGAGGAGATGGATGATGACAGGGTGAAGGTCTCTTGGTAGAGATGCTGAGTTGGAACTTTGGCCAGAGCTGTGATCTGCCCTTTTTTAACCCCATCCTACCTCTGTCTCCAGCCTCGATCTTCCCCTCAGGCTCTAAAGCTGGTTCTGGGGTGCCAAGCCCAGCCCAGATCCAGCAACGGGGGAGCAGAAGGCTCTGGACGTGGATGTCATGGATGGTGCCACTCGTGAGCACTGCCCTCCTGCACAGCAGCCAGGAGTGGACAGGGAAGGTGGGAGAGCTGCCAAGCAGACACAGACCCCTGCAGTGCTGCCTCTGGAGCCTTTCCACTCTGCTGGGCAGGAAAGTGGGGAAGAAGAAGTAATAAAAAAAAAAAAAAAAAAGAAGAAATCAATAACCACCACCCACCGTGTCTCCATCTGCCATTGATTTATGGCCCTGCTGAAAAGCCTTGTTGTCCACAATTATTGGGCAGTCAGCTCCTATTTGCCACGATTTTCTCGCCTCTTCTTTCCACCCCCCTGCCCGTCAGGTCTCATCCTGCCACCTGGGGCTCTGGTGGCTCCTGGGGTGCTGAGTGGCTGGGTCCAGTCCAACGGTGGGATGGTGAGTGCTTGTCAGGCTCAGGTCTTGGTCCCCCAAGAGCCTGGAATGGCAGCAGGAGTGCAGAAGTGGGAGCTGGGATGTGGGTGTCTTGGACACAGAGCAGCAAGTGGGGAAGGAGTAGTCAGGTGGACTGCAAGTAAAGCCAACCGGAAAATTAAATTTTGCCCTGAGCTGCTGAAAATTCAGCTTTATCTCAATGGGACCCAAAGGCTGAGCACAAGAAGATTTCCTTTCTAGCCTCCTTGACAACCTTCCCGGCTCGATTTTGCTCTTTTGGCCACTTCTGTCATATGTCACACTGACCCAGGAGGTCAAATTGATCCAGTCAACCAAGCCCTGTGCGAGCAGGAGCCTGCTGGATGAGTTCCCTGAGATATGCATTTCATTATGCCAGTGTTTCCTCGGGGGAGGAAAAAAAAAAAAAGTCAATGTCAGAAGATAATCAAGTGTCCTAAGAGTCAGCAGTCTGGTGCCTCCATCTGCAGAGCCCAGCCCGGCCACCTCCACCACCCCGCACTGAACCGGGGGCACCTCTATTGGATTAAAGAGCCCTGGCTAATTCCAGTCCCCTGCCTGGGCTGTGCCCGCTGGCCTCCTGCCCACCTCCAGCTCTAGCTGAGATAAACAGCCCTGAAAATGGAGGAATTAACATTGCCTCCCCAAGGTCAGGCTCAGCTCTGGCAAGGGGACCCTGCACAAGCAGACAGGGCTGTGGACAAGCAGCCTGGTCCACTGGGGAAGGCGCCCCTGCCCATGGCTGAGGAGTTTGAATGAGATGATCTTTAAGGTCCCTTCCAATCCAAACTGTTCTGTGTGGGGTAGCTCAGCTCAGGACGAGTGATGGTCCTCTCCAAAGACCCACTGGAGATCAATGCTCTGGAGGAGACGCTCACAGGGCAACCCAAAGCGGTGAGATGAAGGAAAAAGTGGTTTGGACAATCAGATCGGGGTAATCCTCCTTATAGCAACCACTGGGAATGGTGGAGACCAAGCTGTGACCTCTTTGTGCACCAAACCTCCCCTCTGGGAGGCAAAGCAGCACTTCTGGCTGGGGCAATTCAATCATTTACCCTGTGGAAGCCACTTCAGTGGCTCTGGTCTACAGGAGAGTCTGGAAAGCAAACGCTGCTTGCAGCCACAGAGCAGACAAAGCTGGATGTGAGAGCTGGCAGGCTCATATTCCCCTGGACCACGAAGCTATGATTATTTAGATTCGGTTTTGGTGAAAAAGGGGGATATTATGGAAGGGCTGATTGCAGAAGTGAGCCCTGAATGGAATACTTTGACCTGAATCAATGTGTGATTAAGTGAATGAATAAATGAGAATAAGCCTGCAAGTGTGGTTCTTGATTTCAAGCAGAGTGGACATCAAGAAACAAAAGGGATTTTTAGTGAAGTCAGCTGGAGAGAGGTCATGGACACAAATGTGCAGGAGAGCTGGAACTGCATCAAGTGAAAAGGTGTTAGAGCTGCCAGAACTCCCAAGCAGGAGGAAGAGAAACTAAAAATAAAAGCTCACAAAAAAGAGCTTGTGAGGTAATGGGCTGAGCAGTCACTTGAAGGAAGGTGTTAGGAAGAAGCAGGGACCCAGCACTGACTGGATGAGAGGAATCCTGGAATGGAGGTCATGGAGGCCACCAAGTTTTGAACAAAGTGGAAACTACATCAAGTCAGAGTTAAACCCTGGAAGAAAGGCATTGAAACAAACAGCTGGTTACAGAGCCCCAGAACCTCTCTGGCTCAGAGAAAGAAGGAGGGATGTTCTGTGAGGAGAACAGGGGAAGAGACTAAAGGACAGCTGGGGGCACATCCCAGCACTGCTTGACCTCAGATTTCAAGCAGGGTGAGGTTGCCCCCGGAAGGTAAGAGACATGAGGATGTGGAGCGGGGAAGGGGGAGACGGGAGCGAGCAATTCCCTGGAGTGGCGAAGAACAGGCACAAGGGAGAGCGTTGCTGCCGGCAATTATTTTTATTACATCAAGATAAAGTATTATTGGTTTGGCGTACGGCACATGTGGGGGCTGTATTTAAATACCAGACACAAACCCATTAATCTGATCTCGTAGAGGATGAGGCTTCACAGCAGATTCCAGCACAAGGCTAATTGAAAGTAAGTAAACAACATTACAAGGGCTTAGCAAGGGGAGACCATGCCAGAGTAAGTGGATTATCACATCCCCTTTGTCTGTGGGATCAACCCCTCCCATCCACTTGGGCAGAACCTGGAGATGCAGCCTACAAACACCCACGGGGGTGGGAAAGAGGAGGCATTGACAGAGAGGAAGGAAAGAAGAGAAACTTCCCCAAGCTGACATCAGACACTGCATTGCAAAGGTGGCCTCAGAACCCCTGCAGATGGGAACCACGGTATGGCCACGGCAGCACCAGAGGACCACTGGCTCCACGTGGGAATCCCCCTTTCATTTGATCATTAAAATACCATTCTCCTCATCTGCCCAACGCACACAGTGAGACCAAGCCTGCTCAGCGCTTCAAACAGAGCCCTTGTTCCCCCCGGGGAACGTTCAGGTGAGGTTGGTGGCAAAACAGGAAGATGGGATATCGTCCTGCAAGATTTGAGTACCCCAGAAGTGGAGAGAAATTGCAGCACAGCAGCACGAGGCGTGAGGCCACGGACTGGGGTTGGAATGATTCTGCTCTGCGCTTTTGCCGGTCCCTCGGAAGGAGGGTCGGGTTGAGGGAAGGAGGATTACGAGACAGCTCTGCCACGGGACTGTGAATGAGACTCACATCATCTGGGAGCACAGAGGGGAGAGGCACATCCCACTTGTAGGGCATGGGGTAATGCTGCCTTGGGGAGGGACACAACCTGGGATCTGGCCGCTGATGCTCAGGAGAGCGGGAGACCAGGAGCAGGGAGTCTGTTAGCAAAACACGAGCCAAGAGGGAATATTACTGTCAGCTATAAATACATCAGGGTCTAAATACACAGAAGGGAGAAAAGCTGTTGAAGCCAGAAGACAATGCTGGCACGAGGACAAATGGGCTGAAACTGGCTGTGAATAACAGCAGAAGGAAACGTCCAATTATTCCCGTGATCCTGCTTTGGCATTGCAATCTGGGAGGCTTTGCCTGAGGAGCCAGCCCATGAAGGGGGCTGGGACACACCGTGTTCATGGCAGCAAAGGCCCAAAATAGATGTCCCAGGCTCCTCTCCAGCCTCCCTGCCCAGCAGCTCTTAGCTAAGGAAGTGCCAGGACCCTGGGGTTTCTCTGTAACATGCCCTGGGTCTCATCTGGGTGGAAGAAGATCCATTACCATTTAATGCTGGATTCTTTTAATACCTTTGGTGTCCACAGGTGTTCTTCATGCACTACCTAACCAGGTCATCTGCTTTCTGGGGAGGTTTTTGTGTACTTTTGACCAGGTGGGAGGGTAGGATGGGCAGGGCAGGGGTCAGGAGTCACTGGGGGTCAGGGCAGCCCATGGTCAGCACAGCAGCAGGAATAGGCAACTCTCCTGCAACAGCCCCCAGTCCCCCTCTGGCACACATGCTCCATGCTCCCAGCCCTGATCCAGCAGACAAAATGCCATGCACATTAGTCCTTCCAGCTCCTGCCATTCCTAGTGGGATTAGAAAGGAAAATGAGCATTTCCTGGACCAGAAAGAGCTGGGACTGTTCTTGAACAAGGCTGAATACTCCTGGCATAGGGCATGAGCACAAGTTCTTCCTTTCTCTCCTGCTCTAATCCTTGCCACCCATCTGAGACTCCATCTTTCCTTGTGCCTGTTCCAACCTGATCCCCCCAGAGCCACAGTGCCAACATCCCTGCACCAAAATAGATTTCATGATCTGAGGAAAGCTGTCTTTGGAGCAGCCAAAGCACCCAGAGATGCTGAGCAATTTTGGGTGCAGCTCTATGCCCAGGGCACCCTGGGGGTGGAAGCTGCCAAGGAGCATGTCCACAGCTGACACAGCACCAGTGAAATCAGGAGCTGCCACAGAGATTCCAGCCAGCCAGAGGGAGAACAGGTCAGGGGTATTTCTGGGCAATGGAAACACTCTCTGGATCACGCTGCTGACCCCAGGTATGGGGACCCTGAAGGGGATCTGGTTCTTGCAGTGATGGCAGAAGAGAGGGAGGGGATGGTGGGAGAGCAACCAGCCCCTGGGATGTGATGGAGTCAGTGGCTTCTTCTGGTGCTACAGTGGCATCTTCCAGGGGTGCCCCATCCATCCAGGAGCAGCACTGATCCCTCCCCAGGCCTGGAAGCAGCTTCTCCTGCAGGCAGTGGCATGGTGGCTGCAGCAATGTGGTCACCCTAAGGTGACCCTGCTGATGCCTCAGGTTCTGTTTGCATCCCAGGCAGCTCCAGGCAGGATATGCTACAGCCTTCCCCCTCCTCTGCCTCCTCCTCCTCTGTCCTCAAAAGTACAGCCCACCTTCCCCCAGTCCTCGTGTACAGCAAAGTTTTCCAGGAGAGGAGCCGAGGAAGAGCCAAGCAGTGAGCAAACCGTTAAATCTGATAATGAAGGCAATTGCAAGATGCATATCCTTCAGCACACAGCCTAATCTCCACCAGCTGAAATCCAAGCAGGAAGATCACTGAGGTAAGAGAAGACAGCGCTTGCAAAAGCCGCCTGAAGATCCAGACTATCCGAGATTGCCAAGAGAACAGATAAAAGCAGCCATTACAACCTGCCAGTTCATGTGATGGAAACAAAGATACAGCCAGGAGAGAAAAAAACACCTGCAGCCTCCAGCAGGGGCTGTGCAAGAGGTGTGGGCATCGGGCAGAGTCAGAGGAACGGGGAGCATCTCCCAGAGTGGGACACGGGAAGTGACTTTGTGGGAACATGAACAAAGGTACAGGGTGTACAGAGCATGCAGCTGCAGAGCTGAGCAACGTCGAATCCGAGGCCCTTTTGGCTCTGGTAAATGGCAAAAGAATATGAATAAATAAAAAAAAAAAGGAGTGTGATAAAGCTTGCACAGCTCTTCCTCAGCTCAGCAGAAACGTGGGGAAAAGTGGAGCTGACAAAGCTGCACCTCAAACAGGAAACGCAGAGAAAAAGAGGAGCTGGCATCACATGCAGAGGGAGTTGGGAGTGGAGTTAAATGCTGGTGACCAGGAGTGGGAGGTCTGGTGCAGCAATCAGCACCAGCACTACCAAAATACTGTGTTGGCAAGTTTTAGGATCACTCAAGGGGAGTGAAACCCTGGTGGAACAGGTTGACCAGAGAAACTGTGGCTGCCCCATCCCTGAGAGTGTTCAAGGCTAAGTTGGATAAGGGTTGGAGCCACCTAGTCTAGGGGAAGGTGTCCCTGCCCATGGCAGGAGGTTTAAATTCCTTTTGAACCCAAACCATTTTGTGATTCACACTGGGACTCAGCAAGTGCAGAAGCCCCAGAGGACATCCCAGGGTATCCTGCATTGCCAAGGCTGAGTTTCCACTGTGGCCACAGAGCCCACAAAGCACTGACACTGGAGTGTTTCCTTCAGTTGCCAAAAGGCTGACTTGGAGCTGCCAGGGAAAAGCCACTTTGCAAGCCATGGAATGCTGAGTGCTTGCAAACCTGCTGTGAAAAGGAGGAATTACAGGCCAGACAACTGGCAAGCTTGTCCCAGCTCTGGCCTTTCCCCAAGCTCCTTCTCCCACGGGAGCAAAAGGCTCATCCAGCCACCCGCCCTCACCCAACCCTTTTGCAGTCTGGAGCTTCTCTTGGCTGACCTCACCCTGGATGTGCACACAGATGTGAAATCAGAGCCCAGCCCACAGGGAAACATCCCTGACGTCTCCATCTCTTTCCCTGCCAAGTCTGCTGAAGCTGATCTTAAAAGCTGCAAGTGGGTCACAAGGCTGGTGCAGGAACTCTTGGAGGGGGGGCCCCTGAGCAACTGGAGGAGGGGGGAAGGCAGATGGGTGCTCCAAGTCTGCAGCAAGTTATCCAGAGCCTTGTTCAGAGCAAGCAGTCAGGATGTATTGCACAACCCAAGTGACAGCCTCCTCCAGCTGTGAAAGGCAGCAGAACAAAGGGGAGACAGGGACTGATCCCAGAGTCTGGATGGATATTGAATGGAGGAGGGAATCAAGAGCAAGGACAACACAGCCAAGCTACAAGCCACCAGCAAACCCAAGCACCTGCATGGAAAACTGGAGAGCTCCTGTGAGGAGCTTTTGCCAGGAAACTTCCCTTCCAGAGCTACAGGCACGTGAGGGGAACCAGCAGAACAGGCAAGGAAGGGACCGCAGCAACAGCTGCCAATCCAGACCAGTTTTCCCCCAAAACCCACCCTGCTAAGCCCTGGTGGGATGAGGAATGCCAGCTAAGAGAGGAGGGCAGCATTCCTGGCTCCATCAGAGATGCCCGTCTCTGCCAACCCCATTGGGATGTCAGGATTAGGGAGGAGAGTCCCAGCAGGGTTTGATCCGCAGCCCACGGCACAGGGCAAGTCTCACATCAAAGAATAAATTTTAAAAGGCACAAAGATACACAACCACAAAGTAACAGTGTTTTAAAGAGGTGAGAAGGCATCAACACCCCTGTGAGAGTGTGTCATTATAAATAAAGCAGCTCTGGATGCCAGGCCGGGAGGGGTTCAACAGATCCCCCAGTGATCTGTCAGCCCCATCCCAGCTGGCTTAGACCAGAGTTTTAGGGACTGTCTCCTGGGGAGCACTGAGGGACCTTGATCCAATTCTGACTCCATGGATGAGCAGCAGCATGGGAATACCCAGGAAGGTCTTCAGGGGACCTGCTGTCAAGGGTCACCAGTGGGTGGGTTGTTTTGAATTTTTGGGGGGTGAAAATCTCCTCATATTTTATTTAGTTTCCTCAGAAAAAGTTGGTTCTTTTTTTGTGGAGGTAAGCAGCTAATTGCGTTCAGGTTCTTCAGCTAATGAAGAAATAAGCTGAATAATTAATTATTTGAAGATAAATTATTCATGGCCGGTTGTGATTCCAGTGTGGGAGCAGGGGGCTCAGAGTGTTATTTAGTTATTTTCATCTTAAAAAAGAATAATGCATGGAACCAACCCCAGCCAGCTCCTTGGAATCGTGGCTGGGATGAGGGGTGGGTGGAGATGGGTGACTCGGAGGGGGAGCAGCCCCTCTCCATCCCAGGGAAGGGAACAGCTGGTTTCAGTGATCAGCCACCTCCAAAGCGAGCTGGGGGATGCTGACAGAGCCAAGCATGTCAGGGCTGTCCCCTGGGCCAGCCTTCCCCCTGAAGCCACCCCCAAAAATCCCACACTTACACATCTCTGCTCCGTCCCTCTCGCTCTCACCTCTTGCTTTTCACACCTCGCTCCAGGCCTGACCTGGCAGGTTGTTGGAACAACTCACTTGACCTGCTGTGAGCTGGATAATGAGGCATTAGCCACAATAACAGTGATGGTTATTATGGATAATGCTGATTGCAGGTCAGGGACAGGCTCATGCTGGACTGCCCCCACAGTTTGGACCCGGGGCATCGACCATTTGGAAAAGGGGTCACCCCTTGGTCCTCTGCTTGCTGGGTGCTGAGCAGAGCCCCAGAGGCAGTAATTCATGCTGACAGAGCCCTCTGATTACTCACTATTTTAAAGGCTGATCCTTTGCCCTGTGCATGTACATATAAATAAACTGGCTTTTCCTGGTTCCCAGCAACTTGTAACACCAGCTTCGTGTGGCCCTGTCTGATGGAATGGTGGGATCATTTAATTCCACTGCTGTTCCTGCTCAATATTTGACCCCTTCTCACCATCCCTCCTGCACTGCACATCAGTGATTCCACCTTTTCCTCAGCAAGTTATTAAATGAAACTGAACCAGGAGAAGAATCCCCGGGAGATCCCGATGGAAACAAACACTCATTGATCCCTCTTTTATTACCTGCATTTTGAACACTGTCAGTGATCCCTCCATCAAATAAGGACCCTTTTAATGCCCCACAGTGCACCTGAAGAAAACAAGAGGTCACCAAGCCAAAGGTCTTGAGGAAATCTAAATCCACCCTGTAGCCATGAAGATGCCCCCAGACCAGACACCTCCCCTTCACCGGCTCGCAAAGGTATTCCCAATGCTCCTTCACCGGTAACATTTTTAATGGATTGTCCCATGGCTTTGCCTCAGGGTGACCCAATTTCTTCCCCAAGAGCTGCAATAATACTGGGTTCACTCTGGCCCCCTGGGAATCTCCCAACTTTTGAAGATGTGGGTGGGAAAAGCGGCAATTTGGGGAACTGCCTTGCTATTTTAGGGTTCTGTACTCGGGCTGATAAACATCAGATGCTCTCCAGCCTCCTGCACTGAGAACAGTGGGTTTATATGCCAGCCACAGCACTGTCTGTGGCAAATAAAGTCTCCTGCCTTCTTCCTTCTGTACTTGGAATATCTATGGAGCATTCCTACCTTTTCCACTCTGTTATTTTACAATTTTACCATCTGTCTCTAACAACAGAGCCATTTCTGACACAGAAATAAATTCCATGCTTGGTCTAAGTGCTTTCTTATTGTCTTTGACCCTTCTGGTCATTCATAGTCCATTAGTTTCTTTGAATTCTTCCAACTGCTGCTACCTGTATTTTTAGGTAACACATTCCGTTTTTAGCATTCATCAAAACATTTATTTCTCTGTTTTCTCCCTCCTCCTCATACCTGTGCACTATTGAGGCAGAAAAACAAGAAAAAAAAGCCCAGTTTCACAACACTTGGAGTATAACACAGTGTTTACTGCTGAGTCCTGCCATGCTGGCAGACCCACACAGTAGGAAAGGGCTGTAATCAAATTACACTTGCCTCTACTTCAGGAAATCATGGCTTTTCTTTTTATTATTTTATTTTCAATGCTCCTCTGTCAGTGGGGACGAGGTTTGTTGCAGGTTGGGCTGCAGTATGTGCCAGCACTGCACTATGAAGTCATCCATTATTTCAGTTCAGTTGGGGGCTGTTTTGTTCTTCAAGACACAAAGTGTTCCTGAAGTCGCCCCTCTTTCTACCCCCAACTCTTGAATCATCTCCTTAAATCTCACAAACAGATGGCTCAGCAATCTATCCTGTTTACCAGTAACACCTCAGAGCATTTCAGCAGACTTTTACCCATTCTCCAACATTTTAGACCCTCATGTTCTTGCAGGTCATCATCTGTGCCTCTGCACACCTACCCAGGTCTTGCCCCTCCTCCATCCCCCCTAGTTTGCTGCCACAGGAGAGGTTTTGGGTCTTCTGTTAACACGGGAGACATTCAGCCAATTCTGCCCCATCAGCACTTCTCCTGATGGCCAGACATGGAGAGCCATAGACACTGTTACCCTGGTCCTCATTTAAACAAAGTGAAATTCTCCTTTCTGTTGGAGCCCGGACCTTGAGCAGGGCTCACGCCTGCATGTCAAGAGCTCTGGTCAGCAGAAACTGCCCCCTTAATTAACTTAGAGGTTAATGCCTCTGCAAGAGGGAGGCTGAGACACCAGTGTGCCCCCCTGGTCAGAGACACGGCAGGCTGGATGCACGACCTACAGCAGGGGAGATCTGCCAGGGGCAGGACCCTCATCTGCTTCCTCTGCAGAGCTGTGTGCCTACAACGCTTGTAAAGCCCCAGAAACTTCCCACACTCTGAGGGTCACAGGCCAATTCCTCTACCACCTGCTCCCCTGCCCTGCTCTCAGGGGACCCCATAGCCCTTTTGGGCCCCCTTTCCCTGCCATGGGGCCAGGCAGTTTGCAGGAGTCACTATCTCAGCTGGGGTGGGAGATGCTGAAGCACATCTGGGGTGGGTCAGGCAGATTTGCAGCAGGCCCTGGGTATCTGTCACTAATGAGGTCTGTGCATGACATCTTCATGTCACCCGTACTGTACTGACACCTCTCCCCTTATCTGGGTCACCCTATGCTCTCCCTAATCTGTTTTCTCTCCGAGGACATTCAGTGATATCCCTTAATCACGCAGCAGATAAGAGCAGTTGCTCAGTTAGAAATTGCCCAAGGGCTCCCAGGGTCTGGAGAGGAAGAAGAGCTGAGGTTTTGCATGGCTGCATCATGCAGGCATCTATCTGCAGGTCACCACGAGGCCACCCACGCTCCTGACCCAGCCTAGCATGGACACAGGGCACACAGGGCACACTGGAGCTGTTCCGTGAGGAACAGGACTGAGTTTACTTGGACAGAGTAAAGTGAGAAACTCTAATGGTTAATGCTCCCATCTCTCCTTACCGAGGCTGTGGGAGCTGGAAAGCAGCCACGCACCCAGGGGACATCCCAGGCAGGGATCTGAGACAGGCAAGCAGGGAAGGGAAAAGCAGGGCTGGCAGGAGGCAGAAATGGAGAGAGGGATGGTGGTGAGGGATGAGGGGTGGCCGCAGCAGGGCCGTTGGGGAAGGCGAGCGTGGCGGCAGCGCCCTGTGATGGATGTGGGCTCACTCCAGCAGCCAGGGCCAGAGATGGATTAACATCACCCAGCTCCCCAGGAAGGGGCTGTCAGCACCAGCCACTGAACCGTTACTGCACTGAAAGCACTTCACAGAAGGAGGGGAAGAAAAGGAGTGTCACTGGAGAAGGGAGTGTGCAATGCTTGTGCCTGCCCCTGCCAGCCTAGAGGGGACAAACTGACCCTGGTCCACCTCCCTCAGCAGGAGGAATGGGATGCTCCAGGTCTGGTCCCTCTATATCAGGATAGGAGAGTCAGCACGAGCAAAATATCTCACTTTGCTCTACACAGTCATATTTAATACCCCAGATACCTTTTCTAGCAGGAAACAGTTAAACTTTGTATCCCCTCAGATGCAACAGGAGCAGATCAACAACCAATAAATTACCTGAGCACCCCATCATTTCCCCTGCATCTGCTCCCACAGTCCCACAAAGTACTTTCTTATGAAAAAGGCCCAGAGACTTTCCAAAGATCTCAAGAAAGTTGGGATGAAGCAGAACAGGCTCCTCCAGTTCCCAACTGAGGGCTTTGAGATCTGGACAGCCCCTTCAGGGGCTTCTGGATGTGAAAGCCACCAGTGACCCCACCAGGCCACTTGGGGACTGCAGTACCTGCCTTCCCTCTCTGCCCAGTGTTGTGTTTAACCGAGAGAAGAAAGTTAGAAGTTTTGCTGTTTGGAGTTCTTTTTCTGTCCTTTAAGTGACTGAAGTACCGGCCGAGAAAGAGGCACTTGAAAGCAAGTTGAGTCTGGTTAAAGCTGGTTATCCATCTCAATTTGCATAATGATTACACATATGACAGTTTGCATAATGCTGTTACAATCTACAATCACTTTATGGCTTTATTGCAGGGAAAGATCACAGAGAAGGCCTTGCACAGCCATCCAAGCCCCCGACCGCGCTCGGATCCCACCAGGCACGTGTGCCACAGACGCTGATGGTTCCCTTCTCACCCACCCTTCTGGGTCAGGCTGAGCCTGACTTTACCATTGCCCTTGGGTGATTTCAGGCTTCAGGAGGAGATGCAGGGCTGCAGCTCTCCCTGGCATTAATTCCTCGACCAAAACCAGAGGCGGTTTTGGGGCTGGCTCATTGCTCACAGCCTGTGCTGACACCGAGCTCTTCCACTCTCCTCTGTACGAGCCCTGCACTGAAAGTGATGCCTCGTGAGGCAGAACCAGCCAGACCTGGGCAGAGGAGACCTCAGGCTCAAGAGCAGGTCTTCCCCACAGCCCATCCATCTGAGTCAGGTATTTGGGGTTAACCTGATCCCCACGGGGTCCCCAGAACTGCTACCCCTCATCCCTGCCCCACAGCAGCACCCGCATTTAGGCAGCTCCAGACTCTCTCCTTACCCAGTAGGACAGGACTGGCTCCTGGGGCACCTCCTCAATCCTCCATACACCATCCACACCATGGGCTCCAGCACTTCACAGCCACAGGGAACAACATCCCACAGCTTTTTCAGTGGGGTAGCTCTGGCAGCAGCAAGCATGGAAATCACCCATAAATCACCCATGCTATCAGCAACAGGAGTGGTTTCATCTCCTCACTTCCCGAGGTTACAAAAGCTATAGCCAATGCAGAGAGATAACAGGGAGCATCCTGGAGAGAAACCAAATAATGGAAAAAAAAAAAAAAAGCACACAGCTCTTTGGCCATCAATCCGAACCCACCAGGATCCACACAAAAGCACAGTGGGAATTGGCTCTGCCTGAGCCGGCCCTTCCTGGAAAGGTTGAGCTCTGGGAACATTCAGTAACATCTTTTGGAGAGAAGTTTTGCAGCGGAGGGAGAGGGGAGGCTGATGGGCTTGAGGGGTCCCTCCCTGCCTCAGGCTTTCCTGAGGGAGACATAAATAGATATAAACATCATGGATCAAAAGGAGGAGCAGCGAGGCAGAGCTCCCCCAGCTTGGGATTATATTTGGGTTGAAATCCCCACTCTAGTGAAAAGTTAGTAGTTCAAACTAAGTGGAGCAGCTTCAAAGGAGACTGTGGGGACCCACCTGTGGCCATCAGCTGAGACCTTCCCCAGATATCTTTGAGGTGGGAGCCTGTGTTGGACTCCCCTCCAAAGGTTCTACAGCAGCCAGGTCTGTGCCTGCATCTCCTCTTCCCTGGCAGATATCTGAGCAGAGTAGATGGATAGAGCTGTGCCTGGAATACCACTAACACCACGAGGATTAGTGCCCAGCAGAAAGCCATCACCCCATTCAGTCTGCACTTAGGAGGCAGCTGAAGGCTTGCTTTTCATCAAGGATGTGATTCAGAACCAAAACAACCAAACCCAGCTCAGTTCTGGCCGCAGCTCCCGCTCTGGGCTGGCTCCTAGTCAGCAGTTTGTGTGCTGGAGTGGTACCTAAGGGTGTCAAATGCTGAGTGACATACCCAGGAGCTAGAAAACGTGATCAAGAGGTGCTGCCATGTTCAGCAAAGGGAAGCAGAGCTGAACAGCACCTCCTCTGCTCTGTTCCCTGACAAGTCGTGGCTGCTCACCTGGGTGTAAATGGCTTTTTTAATCTCTTCTAATAATTTTGGCTTTCCCAGAGATGACAGAACCAGCTGACAGTGCATTCCCATGCAGCCTGATGGTCGGCATTGGCTTACTGTTTTTTGGTGTTTAGGATGTGTGCAGGTCCCCTAAACTCCCCTTGTGGGCAGCTGCCATAACCCCACTCCCAGACCTGTTACACCCTATTGATAGGGGTGGGGTGGGGCCTGCCAGCCCTGAGCCAGCCAGAGGGGCAGCACTCCCAGCAGAATGGGAACTGATGGTGATTCCTCTCCATGGCATGAGAGAGGGGACCCAAAGCCAAGTGGGAGATTGCAAGCCAGGGGCTGGGACCTGGGAGTGCACTTGCCCTTGCCTTGTGTTTCTTCTTTCTCATCTTTTCCTGGGGATCTCCAGCTCTATCCTGAATGAGAACCATCAATCCCATCCTTCGGCATCTCTGCACTCCATGTGGGCACAAACCTCACTTCAGGCTTCGTCAGTCCTGGCCAGGAATGACACCAGGAGGGTCTGGAAAGGAACTTCAGGGAATCACGTCCTGGGGGTGGAGGATACTGTCAAGGGCACGTTCCCACATCCAGGATAATCCCTGTTTCCCCACCAAGTCCCTGCTGCCCTCCCAGTTCCTCTCTGCTCCCCCCAGCTCTGGGAGTCATCAGGGACAAGACCCAATGCTGAGTCCTCTTTCCACCCCAATCCCTCCCAGCCCATCAGGCTCCTGTTTGCACAGCGAGCTCAGCTCCTCTCTCCTACCAGAGGCATCTTCTGCCCACCCACCTCAGCCTCAGCAAAATCCTCTCTGCAGTTTAAAGCTGTCCAAACAGCTGAGCTCCCAACTTCCCTGACATCAAAAGCTTTACTTATTTATGTTTTGCACAGCGCCAAGAAGCCACTGGGATGTGAAAGTTTGGTTTTCCCAAGAAGGCAGACCATGGGAGCCCAAGCATAAATTCCTCAATAGGAACAGAAACCCAAGTAAACAGAGGAGGAGGAAACTGGGGTTGGAGACAGGAGCCTTCTCTCCCTCCTTGCTTTGTCTTCTTCCCTTAATGGTGTCCTCCAGTGTTGATCTGCTCGATGTTTCCCACTGCCCTGGTGGAGTTCACAGTGTGTCCTCGGGTGAAACGGGTGACAATTCTCAGAGCTGTGGAAAACTGAGGTTATCAGGGAGATGTTTTATTCACACTCCTGATCCTGAGGCTGCTGTGGGGCAGGCTCTGCTGGGGGCTCTATCTGGGAACAGGGGGAGCAGGGCCGGGAGCAGGGTTGTGTTTGCTTCTCCATGGCCGGGAGGTTCATCTTGCCTGGCTGATCGTTGCAAGGCACCCCGTGGCGAGAGGCCACGCTGGGGAGCAGGACAAGTGGCTGGAGAGCTGTCACTGGAGCTCCACGCAGCAAAACTGAATTGCAAACGAGCTTGATGCCTCCTGAGACTCCCCCGGGGAGGCAGGGGGAACATCAAGTGGATCAGTTACATCCATCTCTTGAAAACGATCTCGTGGATCAATCCCGGTGCCTGATGCTGAAGGCAGCCCGTTCATCTCTTACATTTATGTATCAGACTCTGTGTGGGCTGTTTCCTCCTTAATTCCTGAACCTTCTTTACAGCTCCTAATTTTGAGCTTAAATGTGTTACTGCCTAATTTCTACTGAGTTTTCCCCTGCACAGACACTCCCTTAACCTGAAGAGCTCTTCTCCTGCCCTGACATATTCTTCACCTCCTTTTCAGCAGGCCAAGGAAGCCACTGACTCATCAAATGGGTGCTAGAACAGCAGCAGAGACCTTTCCTGCCCATTCCCTGGTTGGATTTGCCTTCAGGAGAAGACCAGCAGGGCAATGAGTATTGCAGGCAAATCCCACCAGGGATTCAGTCAGAGCCATTTGTCCTCCCTTCTCTACCCTGCTGTGCTGCCCTGCGCTGTCGCTCCTGCATTTCCACTGCTTGAGCGGAGGTCGGGAACCAAATCACTCGGCTGTCCTCGGGATGGATCTCCTGTAAGCCAGGCACCACGGTGTGCAGAACTCCGAGCTGTCAGCTCCTCTTTAGCAGCTTCCTCATGCACTTCCCACTCTCCCATTAATCCCTGTCCTCATTAATAGTTTCCCACGAGCTGCTGCACCAGACGCCTCGCTGGAGCGTGCAGAGAAGAGATCTACAGCATTTCCTCTGCCCAGCACCAGCCTGGTGCCTCCTGCCCTGCATTTCATGTCCTTTTCTATCTACCTCTGTGCTTTTAAAGACCCTTTCCCTCCAAATATTTTCTAAAGCCTTGTATACTCCGGCGGCTGGACTAATGCTGAGGCTGCTCAGATAATTTGTTTCCATTCCTGAAATAGGGAGTGGGATCTGGGAAGAGCTTGGGTCAGGAAACATAAAATCTAGACCCATGTATTCTCTGGTTTGTGGGAAATGCAGGGCATTCCCAGACAGGCAGGGGAGGGTAAGGATAGGGCTGTATTGGGTCACATCAATCCATTGTCCTTCACATCACGGCTGTGACAGCCGCCAAGAGCAGATGCCTGGAGACTGATCACAAGCACAGGGAGTCACCCAGTGCTGCTTCTCTTGTGTTCGTGGGGGAGAAAATCCTGACTCAGGAGTCATCTTTTCATTCCAGGCTTACCCACCCATGGTAACCTTGTCCTCGGTTAATTTGCCTAATCACTTTTGGGACCCACTCACATTCCTCAGTGCAGGGAGGGGACTCTGGTGGGAGTCACTGCCCCAGGGCATGGGAAGTGGATGGGCTAAGGAAGGGGTGGCTTTACCCAGACGCTGCCTCGTCCACAGTGTGACTTGAACTGGCAGGATCCCTCTGAGCTAATCTCTAGTCAAGGAGAACAAACTCGCTGACAACAAGGCTGGGCTGGGATACAGAAGTGCTCCGGGCAGCTTTCCTGGAAAATGGAGAAGGGCTCTGGTGTGAACACTGAAAAGGAGCTTTTACACAGTGCTGGTGATGCTTGTGAGAGAAAGCTGCCCCTGACACCACAGGCAGAGCTCAGCAGGGCTGATGGGGCACAGGGGCAGGGGCTGTGCTGGATCTGTTGGTTGGACACACTGTGATACAAACACCCCCTGTCTTCAGAAATGCTGCACAGCCACACAAGCCCAAGTTATTCAACAGTTCCTGTCACCCTGCCATCCCTGTCAGCCACCCAGCCACGACAGCAAGGCCAAGTACTGCTGCTCTGAGTGTGGGGAAAGCAGCCTTGGATTGATGGAGGTGCAGGCAGAAGGGAAAGAAACTGGGGATGGGAAGGAACCACCCATGAGGGGACTCACAGAGATGCTTGGGGAGAGGACCCACAGCACCCCAGTGGGCTGCTGGCACCCAAAACAGACCATGACACGAGCTAATGGGTGACTCTTCCAAGAGAAGGAAGGTTGGTAGGCTGGGTGTACTCTGAGGTTTGGTGGAGGAGATTCCTGCTTGCTGCTCACTCCTCTAGGGATGGCAGAGCCCAGTCCAGGCCCTGAGCAAATTCCATCCTTCATCCCATCCTGCTTTGGAACATTTCTACCCTGAAAATGACACTGATGGCACCCAAACTCTGTTGTGCCCCACAGTGGGCAGGGTCAGCACAGTTCTCACACGGCAGGATTTGTGCAGATGGAAGAGCCACAGCAGAACTCCCTGGCCAGTCCAGGAAGCCATGGGGATTTTGGGAGAGGACATCAGCACCTCCTGTATCTCAGCCCCCTCTCCTGGTCTCCCAGGACCCTCAGCTGCCCCAGAAAATACACGGGGGCATTTGCTTCTCCTCTTTACTTTTCCCCCTGTCTGCAAAGTCTGGCTGGAAACAAGAAAAATACCATTCTCTTCGTCAGAATGTTCCCCAAATGAACATTTTCTATCTGGTTCCAGTTTCTGGAATATATTCTTTTATTTTTTTTCTTGCTCTCCATAGGAGAGCTTCTCTATTTGGCTTTATTTTATATTAAATGGGAATCCCTTTTAATTAAAAGGAGAGGGAAAAGCCCTTCAGTTCCATTCAGCTCAATGCAAATCGGTCCTTTTCTATTTTGAGGAGCCTCAAGACACAGTTTAGGGTTGGATTCATTTCATGAAGTGATCAGAAAATTTGGAGCAGCAGGACCAGCTCCACACTGCAGCTCCTCATCTCCCCTTGGCTCCTATTCCCCAAACTTTCATATCTCCAATTCATATCTAAAAATAAAAAAGTTCCCATCCGTTGAAAGCACAAGCTTTTGCCCAAAACAGAACAAAAGCAAGAAAACATTGTTGAAATCCTTCCAGCCCAGCACACAAAGCATCTCTTCCTCTCCCCTAATACATGTTGCTCGTGCTGGATTTCTAGGAGCAAAGCAAACTGATTGTGGGGTGGGCAGTGACAACAGTGTGCAAGTGGAGCTGCAGAGGAGAGACCTTTTCCTTTCTCCATGGACAATTCCCAGTGCAGGAATGTGGTGCTGGGCTGGGATGTGGAGCTCTACAGAGCTGGGGTGTCAAGGCTTTGCTGACTGTCTGGGTGCCAGGGTGGTGCAGTCGTGGTGCCCATGCTGATGGGAGGTGCAAAGACATCCCAAATCCATCGGCTCCTGCAGTGGGAATCAGGGAGTTCCCCAGGAGGGCACCCAGCGTTTGCCTCTGTGCATCAGCCAGGCTAAGGCGTGCTGGTTCCTAAGTGCTCTCCGAGGAGATTAAGTGCCAGTAATTAATCTTTGGTGCTCAGATAACCACTTATTCAAGTGACAGAAGTGGATGACACGCTGGGCTCAGGGAAATGACACCAGGAAGTGGCTGTTGGGGCAGGTCCTGTGCCAGCTCTGGCAGAGGTTGGACCCCTGACACCCGGCCGGGATGGTGACAGTCCTGCTCCATCCCCAGGTCCCACCCGCATTGCATCCCCCACGCCAGCACGTGGGGCAGGCAGGCAAGGCAAAGGCACCTGTGAGCTGGGGGCTCAACTCAGGTTAAAATAACCCAAGACAGAGGTGGGAGCTGATCCCCCAGCCCCCACAAACCGTGTCTTTCCCGGATGGATCCGCTCCCCGTGCCAGGCGCTGCCTGGGGCTGCAGGAGGGCTGCGGGCGCCAGCCCTCATTAAAAGGCCTTCTCCATCTCTGATTTCTCTAATACCACTGAGTAAGAGTATTGACATGTCAGAATCGTCTTTTATTATGATCCATTTATGCCATTAATGTAATATCCTCCTCTTGGATTGCTCAGTTATGTATTAATACCATAAGAAACTCGGTGTTTCTTTTAGCTCTTCATTGTCTGAAATGAGTCCCAAACTCTCCCTGTGACAGGATTTTGATGGATGGTCATATTTTTAGCCATGATCATGTCTCGACGCTCTGAAATTAGGGGCATGTTTTAAAAATATTGTACCACGTGCATTTATCTTATTTTTCCTAATCTGCGTCTTACCAGTTATTCTGTTTTTATTGTAGATTCATTAGTGCTTGTTATAAGCCTGATGTATGTGTGTGGCACCATTTATTTGCCGTTCTCAGCAGCGCAGGGGATGGGAAAATAAAACATAAATATGGGAAAATGATCACTGGGTGTTTTATTTTACAACAGAGAACATTTCTAACGAATTGCCTTGCTGAGGCTGCTGGGGCATCGTTTCGTCCAGCCAGGCTTAGAGATCTGAAGAAAGATACTGAGGGTTCAGGGAAACAGTTACAGGACTGAACCTGGAGAAAATGCTGTGCAGTGACAGACCAAAGGGATTTGACCTGTTTGATGTATCAAAGACATCAAGAGCTGTAAGTTAAAGTGACAAACTCGCTCTCCGGGAGGAAATATTAAAGGGTTTATTACATTTCAGAGAAATGGGACTAAACAAAGTCACACCTGGAAATTTAGTCTGGACACTGCAGTCAGAAGCTGCCAGCAACAGGGATTTAATAGAGCTCAGACACTCGGTGTGTCTGACTCTGGGAGATCCAGGAGTCCTGCAGCCTTTGATAGGATTTCCTCTGCCAACCCAGCTGCCCCAGTCCATCCCCATCTCTGTGCTCCTCTGGGAGCACACAGATGAGTTATTTGCTCCTTTATACAACATGATACCAGGGGAGAGGTGCATTAGCCCAAGACAAATTACTGGGCTTGAGAAAAATCTCCAGTTCATGTTGTATGGGTCAATTCCTTCACATAATGGTTTCAGTCGCCCTGAAAAGTGGCTGAAATTACAACTTTTTTGCTCCCTGTTGCAAGGGAATTTATTGGTGTGAATCTGCGGGGGTGTTTCCCTCTGGCTTTGTCAGCAGAAGGGATGGAGAAGAGTTTGTTTCTCCGTGGAGTGAGGAAGAGCCAGCCATGAACAGAGGCATCGCCCTCAAACCCAAATCAGAGATCTGAATTGTCTGGGTTTAAGGGACCTTAAAGGTCAACTGTTCCAAATCCCTCCCACGGGCAGGGACACCTTCCACTAGACCAGGCTGCTCAAAGCCCTGTTCAACCTGCCCTTGAACACTTCCAGGGGCATCCCAAATCCCCAGTCCTCAGTCCCAAATCCTGGCAGACTCTGGTCCAGGCATGGGGGTCTCCAAATTCTACCCCCGCCTCCTGCCTTTGCCAAGAGAAAAGAAAGGCATAAAATGGACAAGAATGGTGCTGATTGTGGGGAGGGGACCGGTCCAAACCAAGGGGACACGAGGCTGCCCCTTCTCCACACCCACTGGCAGTGGCTGCTCCGCTCACTGACAAGCGGGAGCTCTTCTCCTCTAGAAATTTGATGGATGATCCCAATTATATTCTTCCAGCACTGATTTAATGTAATGTTTTATTAATAGCAACAATCAGAGGAAAGCAAACAGCTTATTCTGCACACGCTATTCCCTTTCTGCTTTTACTCTCCCATGTTCACACACACTCTGAGTCCTTGATGCTGCAGCACTGAGGGGGGGGGGTCAGGAGGAGGAGGAGGAGGGTGAGGAGACATGAGCAGACAATTCACTGAGCAGGGCAATGGCTCATTAGTACGGAATTAACACGATTGTGACAATATTTTCTTCACTCATTCTTTACGGATTATTTGAAGGAAACTGCAAATTGCTGGTTTGTTTCCTTGGATATTAAAAGACCAAGTGGAAAGATGGGGAAAAATTAATCCACAGTTTTGCATTACTGGTTTTTATAGACTTTTGCTACAGCAGGAGTGATGGGAGGAAGATAATAAATCCATTAGAGCTGTCCCTGGCTGCTCGGGCATGGCACTGGCAGGGCTTGGTCCTGCACTGGGATCTTTGCTCAGGGTCAAACTTCTTTCCAGATCTGCATTCCCCTGGCCAAGCCCTGCATCCCACACCACCGTTCTCCTTTCTCCCCCAGAGGAAGTTCCTCTGGCTGGCATTGTATCCTCACCTCTGCACAGGCAGCAGAGAAGGGGATTTCCCTGGACACAGAGGCTGTTGGTGGGACCATCAGCTCCAAGATCTGCAGGATGCACCCTGGGGGGAGAAGGGCATTTTAGGGGCAAGTCTGAGCCAGCAACTTGCTTAAAAGAATTAAAAACCCAACAGAGACCAAGGCATCCTCATGCCCAACCTTGCCACGAGCCCAAACCAAATCCAACCTCCTGCCCCTTCCACATCCTCCCTTCGACAGTGGCTCTCCATCACGTCCCTGTTTGCTTTTGTGCTTGGAAGCCTGTTTGCATATTTACTCATTACATATCTTGTTTTAATAGTAATGCAAAGCCCCCTGGGCCAACGGTGATAACAAAACGGACATGAGCTTTCCTGGGCTTGCTGTTCCAGTTTTTGCTCCTGGCTCGAACATGGAATTTAAAGTTCTTTTCAATCAAAAGTGCTCTATACTGTGGTTAAATGATTTCTTTTCCCCTCAGAGAATCATTAATCAGGCACATGATCTAACATCTCTCCCTCTTTTGGTGAATTCTTAAAAGAAGGGAGGATGGGGAGGGGAGGAAAAGGGAGAGAAAGATTAAATGGAGCAGGTGTCACATTTATCTTATTTCTAGTGCAAATACAATCAACAAGTGCCAGGCTAAAACCAGACCCTAAACAAAACCTGCAAAATGTTCTCCAAATAAATGATTCTTGGCTCTCTTCTGTTTGTTTTTAATTTGCAGTCTTCCTCTGAATGCTTCTGCCAAGCAAAATCTTCTTTGGGAATGAGCTCATTGGAGCCGATTCCGGGGGGGGAGGTTTCTGCTGATGGGGTACCGTGCAGTGCCCCAGCCCCTTCCCAAATCCCTGCCCTTCACAGCCCTCATCCCAAAGCAGCCCAGCATCCCTTCCTAAAACAAGATGCACAAAGCTGAACTTCAGCATGAAAACCTCTACTCAGCATTGGCTCTCCACCAGGGGGGAGGGGGAGGAACCTCCAGATGCAAATCCTAAAATAAATCCTATTTGAGCTTTTTTTTTTTTTTTTTTTCTCCTTTTTCTAATAGGATTTATTTTAGGATTTAGAGCCTCCTTCCCCTTCATGCTGACTTTATGAGCTGGATGTGGTTGGATTCTGCCCTTTTCAGTGGTGGCTGCTGGTCCCTCTGCCCTGCATCCCAACATCAGTCCAAGAACCTCCTCCTCCACTGACCCCATGGATTTAGGGTGGCACCTGCTGAAGGAGAGGATATTTGGGCTTGGGGATTAGGAGCAGGTTTAACTACACGGATGCTGTGCCAGGGTGCTGGGACCCACAGGGCTCTGGTGTTACAGCCCATTTACCAATCCTGGGGGATTCAGGGAATCCTCTGTGTGTGGGAGTGACTGTGGAAAATCCCTGATAACCTGCTGCTGCAGGAAAATGTGGCTCATCCAGCACGTGGGGCCTGAGCCCTGCACCCAGGGCTTCGAGCAGAACAACAACCCAGGGAGTTGTGAGCACAAGAAGCACCGGTGCCATTTCCTTAGTGCACATTATAAACTCCAGATGTACCCCAGGAAAAGAAAACAAAAGGAGAAAAAAAAAAACAAACCCAAGTTGTTTTTCAATTGAAAATTGGAGATTTTAACACGGAAAGGCTTTTACAAAAATTTTCCACTTTTCGTGGATGGGATAAAGAAGAAAAAAAAAATTCAAAACACATTAACAGGAAAAGAAAACTACAAAAGACTCTTCCCTGAGTCAAAACATTTGACTCAGTGCTGCAAAACGAAAGTGCTTTTTCTCCACCTTGGCCCACTGCAGTGCCCCTGGGTGCTGCTGTTTGCACCTGATAACCACATTTCCCTCTGTGTGCCCCTTTCACAGGCTGGGCCCTCTCTGCCCTGACCCGCTGGTCTTTCATGCATCTCTCTAATCCATCATAACGATCCATTTGATCTGATAAAAGCCTTGCCTCTCCCTCAAAACCTCGCCAAGCCCCTGCCTCCCTTTTTGGCTCCAGCACCATTCCAAGGGCTCTCTGCTGCCCTTGGAGCCACGGTGCTGTGTGTCCCTGGGGACAGCCAGGTCCTGCTGGGGACTCTGGAGTGGCACCTGCAGTGTCCCAGACCTCCAGCCACACACAGGGGGTGGTACCCCAGGCCTGGTCTAGCAGCTAAAGCCCCAGGGTGCCTGAGTGTGTTTTTAGCAGTCCCTGGAAAGCCAAGGCTACAAAGCTGCCTTTAGGAGTCAATGTGTTCATTTTGCCTCCGTTTTCTTTAAGGAGTTGCCAGTGCAGTGTGTGATCTCATACAGCAAAGTGCCCTCTCCTACAGCACATCACCTCACCCTCTTGGCTGCATTTATTTTAGGTAACTCAGTCACCTGGGTGATAGCTCAGCCTGCAGAGGAGCAGAGATCTCCTGCACTGCACACTCCTGTCCCTCTTGCTGCAGGATGGAGAGAGAGAGGCCTTATCCTGGCCCTTTGTGACCTGGGCAGTGCCCACAGGATGGGCACTGGGCCCTGGAGTGGCTGTCCAGGAGCAAGAGGATACCATTTCCCATCCCCAGGAATGCTTTTCCCATGCCCATGGCACAGCCCAGCACTGCAGCCCAGCACAGCCAGGGCAATCTCTGGACCCAAAGCAGTGCACTGTGAGCTGCCACAGCATTAAAATGATTTCATTCTACTGCAGGATACAAAGTGAATTTCCAGGAAACCTCTCAGGGGAGATAAACAGTGCCCCCAGACAGAACAGAACTTACAAACAACAGGCTCCCTGTCGTGGGCAGAGGGGGCAAAGAGGGTGGCTGGGGCCACGGGTCACCCACGGCCAGTGGTGGGATGGAGAGTGTGGAGGCAGCCTGGAATTCTGTGGCCATGTCTGAGTGGTTGTGCTGGCACAGGTTTGTGGCACATGGCAGGGGACAGCTCACCTTGGCTGTGATGATGCCACTGCTTTACCAGGACATCTTGGACGTGAGGCTCCGGCTCTGGATGAGATTGCTGAGGGACCAGATAAATTCCTGTCCCCTCGCTGCTCTGATGGTGTGAAATATCCATAAATACACCCCAAAGGATTGCTCTCCACTGCTGTGCTTTGCATCAGGTGGAGCAGAGCAGGAGACTGGTCCTGGACTTTCTCTCCTTCCCCACGACTCACTGCATCCTGAAAAAATTTATCTCCAAAAGAAGCAAAGCCAGGGGCAGTTTTAATGTGAAGGCAAGGCTGGTTCTGGCAACACAGGATGGTTTTTGGGCTTTTGAACAAGCCCTTCCCCAGGCCAGGGCTGGAACAGCAGGTTTCCATGTACAATTGCAGCACACCATGCAGATCAATTCCAATGGCTGGGCTGCTCCCTGGGGCACTGGGAGCCTTTTGTCCTGCCCCAAGACTGGACGTTTCTGTTAAGCTTATTTTAACTTTGGAAGCATCCAGGTGTTGCAGGAGATGGAAAGCCCAGATTGTGGGCAAGCCCTGGCCCCTGTGCCCTGTACATCCATGGCAGCTTTGGGGTCTCTGGGCTCGCCGGGAGCAGCTTGTTCTGCTCAGCCCCGCGGTCCTGGGGTCAGTCCCGTCCTGTTTCCCAGCTGGTGGCTGTCACATGTCACCCAGTCACACAGGCAGGGCCACAGGGGCCAGCCAGGGCTCTGCAAGGCTGAGCAAAGGCTTGGAAAGGTTTTTGTATGCTTTGTGTTACTAAACCAGGTGGAATTCAGCCTGGTTTTCTGCCCTTCCCCGCACTCACCACCCTGCTACCTTGACACGTGGGGCTGTACTAATTGATGACAGGGACAGTAAAACCAGGCTGCCAAGGATGCCATCGCTGGTGCTGCTCCTGCAGGTGTGGGTTTTAAGGTTCAGTGGCAGCAGGAGCAGCAGCTGCCATGTTTTATTCATGTGCCTTGCCTGGGGATGTGGGTTTTGGCCAAGAGCAGGGGAAAATGAAGAGGGAGAAGGTGCCAAGGCCCAGGCTCAGCACCTGGGCTGGGGAATCACAGGGCTCTGGGCACTGGCTGGGGGATTTCTGACTTCCCTGGGCCATAGGATGGCAACAGCACGGTTTCCATACATCTCCCTGCTCCACACTGAATTTTGGATGATCACTCCCCTCATGCTCGAGTCTGCTCCCCACCTTCTGGGGCTGTTCCCTTCCCCTGAGGCCTCTGCATGGAGTGGGGACTGGATTTGGCAGCAGAGAGGACCAAGGTGGTGGTAGCTGAGAGCACACAACTCATTCCACTGATGAATGACCCCAGGGGAACAGGAAGGGGGAAAGGGACACTGGTGGCCTGAGCACCCTATTTATTCTGCTGAGGCCAGCAGAGCCACACAGCCCATAAACTGTGTGATTGCCTTTATTGGAGGTTCTCACTGAGGGAGAGGCCAGGAGGAAATTAATGGCATGGAGACAGAAGAGGAGGAGGGTACCACAGGGACCCTAAATTCTGGGAAGCTAATAAAGGCAAGCAGGGAAGACATCCTGCTCCACCACCACTGCCAGCTTCGTCCCATCAGCTTCTGCAGGTCCAGAGGTGCCCACAGGACCCACTTCTAAATTCACATCCTATTTAAATGCCTCATCTTTTCCTGCCTTTCTTTTCTTTCCATCCTTCTGTCTTTCTGTTCACTGACATAGGTAAACAAGGGCACCCCATCCCGCTTACAGAGGGAGCTGAGATCTGGCTCCTGCTCCCTTCCCCTTTCCAGGGCTGTACTGAGCTGTTTAGGAGAAGTGGAAGAGCCCCTGATTTATCCTGGGAAGGCTGACAGCCCCCTCCTGCCTTTCCTCACCCTCCACATGGGCTCAGAGACCAGAGCAGATATTACATGCAATTCCTGGTGGGTGATTTGGGGTACATTTCCTAGATCTGGCCAGGATACAACTCCCCCAAGAGCAGGACATCCCAGCTCTGCCTCTGGGAAAGGGAAGGGCTCTGCTCTGCTGCAGCCTCCAGCCCTCATTAGAGCTCTCCCGACCAGGCTGTGTTTCCAAAGTCAAAATGTTCCTTGCAGGGGAGGGAGAGGACTTAATAGGCGAGGCAGCAGGAGGAAGTAAAGTGCTTTTATTGCAAAGGATGTTAATTGCTTGATGAACTCCTGTCACACAGACACGTCCCAGGGGAGGTGTGTTTGTTCCCACACACAGTCTGTAGTGAGGAGGAGACATCACGGGGGACAAACAGCCAGGGCCTCTCACCTGCACATCAAAACCCTGCAGTTACCCCTGTCAGCCTCTCACACGAGGGCTGAGCACCTCCAGTTGGCTCCTGGTTTGCCCTCACACTGCGAGGACTCAGGTGGGAATTCCTGCGTGTTTGGCTGAGTGGTGACAACCAGGGCTGAGCTCCCTTTTTATGTGCTTACAGCCCCAGGTGGGGTTAGGGGGATAACACCAGCAATTTGATTGAGTTCTGGACCCTGCAAAGCTAAGTTTGGCCAGGCAGCAGGACGAGGGACGCAGAACTACAGCGCAGGGGCTGGGAATGGGGTCAGCCCTCCCCGAAGCTCCATCACCTTCACAGCCCTCACGGCTTCACATCAGCCCTGAGTGGAGCCCCGGCTGGCTGGAAGGGAGGTTGATGGAGGGCAGCCCAGCTGGCTTCCCCGTGTGGTGACGCCCCTCTGAGTTATTTTCGGATGATCTGGAAGATCTCCCACAGCCTGGGGGTCGAAGGAGTGTGTGGTTCCCTTCACGAGCAAGGAAAATCCTCCTCCGAGCTCCGGCAGCTCCACGGCAGAGTCACAGACAGAACTGTGAAGGGTGTGAATGCAGCAGAACAGAAGAATTATGTGGAAAATAAAGGTAGTTACAGTTGCTTCAAAACATTTTCACAGCTAGAGCTCAGGGCTTTTAATCAACTCCTTTTCTTTTATTTTATTTTAGTTTTTTATTGCAGGTTCTCCGTTCTGCCAAACGTTTGCAGAGGGGAAAAGAAACTAAAGAAAAGAGAAAAACAGTCTGAGCTGCCAATCTGTTGCTTGCAAAGCCATGAAAAGCACCCTGAGAGAAACGAGCACATATTATAGAAAAGGAAAGGGAGTTCATGCATCCTCCATGGTGAAGTCTTATAAGGTCCCTTCCCTCTTGAGACCTCCCTGTACCCAACATGCTATGAGGCATAAAAAAGGTGGCTTTAGCCCACACCAAACTCATCCCAGACTCCCTGCAAGCTCCTGAAACCTGACTCAGTCATCCTCTCTCCTGAAAGTTCATTCTGGTTTATGGAGGCCACAGTCCCTTCCTCTCCATGGGATTGTGGAAGGACTTCTCTCCCGAGGAGTACTGTTCCACATCCAGCATTGATCCCAGGGCCACTAAAGCAGAGGGGCTGCTTGGCAAAATACTTGTTTTTTGAGTGAAATGTTTCCTGTGCTCAGTGTTGGGAGCCTGCGAGTGACAGGGCTGTGTCAAACATCTCCTCCTCAGCAGGACCTGCATCATCCCTCAGGAAAATCTGCTTTCCTCCCCATTTACCTCTTCTTTTCTTCCTTGTGAAGGTTGATTTACACCTTTTGCCTGCATTTTAGGGCTGGAATTCCAGACTTCTCATCCCAGCCAATGTGGGGATTCCCGCAGAGCCCTGTGATACCTGGAGAACCAAGCTGCAAAAAGACTTGTGGTGAAGGGCCAGAGGTGCCAGCGTTGGGTTGTCTTCAGTGGATGAGGACTGAGAAGCCTAAATTCACCCTTTATTCAGTTTTACTAGGTCAGGAAGTCAGGCATGAGCCTAACAATGTGGGGCTCCCCTCCCTAAGGCCAGGGGAGCACAGAAGTAAAGATAACACACATCTGTGCTTGTCAGGCTACGAGGGGCTGGGAGAGAGGAGAGCTGTGCCAGCCTTCCACTGCTCTGCCATGCAGGGAAGGAGAATTAGAGGGGCAATGAGGAGAGAAACATCCTCTAAAGCTTGTTTTTAAGACATCCCTTCCACCCTAGGGCTTGTTTTAACGGCCCATGCTGCACACTAGATCCATCCCCTTTTATTTACGATGATTATTACGGGCTGCTGCAGGGTCCCCTGGGTCCCAGAGAGGCAGCGCCGGCTGCTATTAAGGCATTTTGTCTTTCTCTAAAATCACATAAAGACCTTCCCCGCGCTCCTCCCGCTGGGCAATAAAAAGGGAAAGACAATCCACGGCTGAGCTGGCTGCTCTCTGGCTGGATGGGCAAAGCGCCTCGTTAGGCACAATAAAGTGCTCTCCTTAACCCCGGGCCATCAAGGCCAGGGCAATCAGGCCAAGGCAAAGGGACGGGCTGGGAGCAGCGGCTGCTGGGATGCTGGGGCGGAGGTTAATGCACCTCGGGATGTGTCTGTGGATCCCCATCCTGCAGCAAAGCATGGGCAGGCCCTACTGGGTCCCCCCACATGAGTACCCCGCTCCCAGCCCTGGGGCTTGGCTCTGTTCCCCGGGATCAGGAGCGGGGAGCACGTCCGAGCCAGCCGATGAAGTATTTCGGAAAATTAATCAGCCCAATTGAAACGTGATTGATCGAGAACTGAAAGCCACGATCCAGCAAGTCCTGGAAAATGTAATAGTCTAACACCTGATTAATTTTTCATGTTCTTTCTGTTTTGATATTTATTTTTTTTTTTTAGTCTTTCTTTTGCAGAGGTGGCTTTGTGCCAGGATGTTTATGTGTAAACAATCCAGCTCTCTCCCCTCTGACTTGGAGCACCGGGTGCAGGAGGCTCTGGAGAGGGTGAGATTCTGCTGCTGGGATTCTCATCCTTCTCCTGCTCCCCACAGAACCCTGCCTGCCCAAATGCACCAACAAGGAGAAAACAGAAGGGAAGAGCTTGCTGGAGCTGACCCAACACCTGGGAGCAGGAGTCCTGTGTGACAGACACAGTCAGAGATCAGCACCTGCAGCTCCAGGACCGCTGCGACTTCCAGAGCTGGAGCAACACGAACATCAGGCACATCCTTGACTCCGAGGATCACCCCCTAATGCCAATAAACCACTGCTCTGAGATGAGGGTAAACTTGGTGTCCAGAAAGTCCGGCGTGTTCCTGAATGCACCACAGCAAAGGAACAAACCTCGGTGCCAATGTGGAGGGAGCCCAAAGCCAGTGATGGGGTTTAGCTGCTCCTTTGAGGTTTGGTCCAGGACTCCTTGTCAGACACTTTGCCAGTGGCCTGGCGTGTAATTAACAATTGATGGGAGACCAAGCTGTAAGAGGTGCTGTTAGTATGAAATCATTTCTGTTTTCAGCAGATCTGTTTTTGGTTCCAAAGTGAAAATGTCTCTATTTGTTCAACATTTGTTGTTGGACTCTATTTTTGGTTGTGGGTTTGTTTTTTTGTTTTTTTTTTTTTTTTCATTTTTTTTTTTTTTCCCCTGACACAATGTCAACATTTTTCAAGTGGGAAAAAAACCCAACATCGTTTAGTTTTTTTAAAAAAGAGACACATTTTTCTGCCAGCAGCATCCATGGAAATGTTTCAAAGAGACCTCTGATGAAGTAATCTGAACATGTGCCATCAGACCCCAGATCTGACCTCTCCCAATAGCCCTTGTTGGACTGCTTCCCTGGAGGACGCAGGCTGTAAAATCACACCTCCTCTGTGTCTGTTTGTCACCTTTCCACCATCAGACTTTGGCACACCTGGCCAGATTTCAAGCACAGATGGGATGAGATCTTGGAGGTAATTGGATTTTGATAAACTCCTCCAAAATCACGGTCCAGAATCAATGTTATTTGGATTTCTAACTGAAGAGGAGGTGGTAGGCAGCAGAGGTTTGACTCTTATTAGACATAAAAGAATTTCAAATGCACAAAACTCCTTAAAATTTCCCATCTGGCAGCAACTGGAGTTTGCACCCTTCCCGCCTGTAAGTCAACCAGTGCACTCAGATGTACTCTGAGCAGAAGTGATATTTTTTTCCTGCCTCATCTAAAACACCACATCCATGGAGTCACCTCTGGGACAGGATTCCCCACAGGAGCTGCCATGGGTGCCCTGTGCCAGGCCAGCCTTGAAAACTCAAAGAAATGAGTATGAAGCAGGTGATGGATCTTAGTCCCAGGGTTAGAAGGCAGCTCTCTGCTGGGTTTTCAGTCGGATTTTTTCCTGTGGAGCTGTTTTTTCTGGTGGTGCTACGTCATGCTGAGTTTTCCCTGGGAACCCTTGCTGTTCCCAGAGTTTTGGCCACAGGATGGATCAAACCTGGCTGTGGCCTTCAGGCCCTGTGTGTCCATCACTGTGCCGGGTCCAGCTGTTATTAGGTCTCTTTATTTATGTCCTGCTCTTTCCCCAGAGCCTTTCTGAAGTGTCTTCGCCATCTCCGGCAGCTCCCGTTAAATCTGGAAGACAAAGTGTTAGTCCTCTCCACGAGGGTTTTTTATTTTTAATAAAACTTGCCTGTGCTTTTCCTGAGGGACTTGTTGGAGTTGTGAAAGTCAAAGATAAAATGTTTTCACTGCTGTTTTCCCAGAGAGAGATGCTGTGTTTGCTCGTGGAGCTCCTGTAATGAACATCTGCAAAGGGCAGAGATGGGACCCAGGCACAATCTGTGGTCCAAGTTCCTCTGAATCCTGGAGATGCTGGCAGCCAGATCCAAGCCCATTCTTTCCAGCTCTTCCCAAATGGTTTCTGAGGGGCTAAAGGAAAACTTGAAAGGGAACAGCTTCAACATGGGAGAGAAAACCAAGCCCCCTTTCCTTCTGTCTGAGCTTTGTGGCCGCCTTGCAGCTCCCTGAAGAATTCAGGGACCTTCACAGGGCCCCACGAGGATGTTCAGCCTCATCAGAAGCTGATGGTGCAGAGCTGGAATGGCAATTTCTGTGCCAGACAAGAGGCAACTTCCCTGGATCAGGACCTACCATGCTTCTCCTGCACACTGTCTGCAGGAGAAGCCCAGGGGTGTCTTAGCTCTTGGTTACTAATCAAGGCTAACGAGCTGATACTCATGCTGGGCTAACGAGGCTGAACCTGCTGGTCCTGGGGGGAGCAGGGGGATTCTGCCCCGTGCTGCACTGGGAGGGAGGGAGGGAGAGACTTCCAGATCAGGGCTCCCTCACAGACCATTTTGACAGGAAGAAAATGTATTTCCATCCTCATAAATCCTTGGCAGAAAATGTTGACTCGATGCCAGTGGGAAAAAAACCCCACTAATAAATAAAAGGAAGCACTGTTTTAGTTTTGGATGGTTTGAATTGTCAGTGTTTTCTGGACTGAAAGTCGAGGGTTTTTTTTTTTTTGTTTGTTTGTATGTTTGTTTAAATTCTCTTCTGCTACTGGGAAAAAGCAAATAGCTGAAGTTAAATACCTTTCTACCAGCATCCATGAGTGCACCTTATGGGTAGTAGGTTGATATTGTTTTGGCACAAAAATCACATTCCCCAGTGCCCAGAGCAGAACGGGGACATGTCCCCGTGGCCAGTGAGGGTACATCAGCAACTGGCTGATGCCAAACCACTCCTTCTTGGGCGTAAGGACATATAATGAAAAGAATAATCACATTTTCTGTGAAAAACAGTACTTTACACACAGACATAACCTTAAACCCAGCTCCAGTTTCCCACCAAAGGAAAGTTTCTAAAGGAGCTTTTATCTGCCCTCCTCCAAACTTTACACAGGCTCCAGCCCTAAACTCTGACCCTACCAGGACTTCCCATTCTGCTTTGAACAGGTTCCTACTCATCCTGCAAGCCAGTGCAAAGGCTGGGCAGAGAAGTGGCTTTCTTGGCACCCAGATCTCTCTCCTGATTATTATTCTGGTCATTCACCCTCTTTCTCTCTCAATCTTGAGGAAGGAGCAGTGATTTTGTGAGTTGAAATTTGGATGTATTCCCAGCTCCATTTTTTTCCCCCCTCCTGTTAATTAAAACTAATAAATCTGCTCAACAGAGTTTGCAGAGCAGGGGGACAAGGTACAGTTATCTTGACACGGCAAGGCCATCTCCCTCGTTCCCCCCCACCTTTTATTTATTTAATTTATTCACCTATTTATTCAGTTCTTGAGCCCGTTCCAGAAATATGCTGCTGATCTGAATTTCTCGTCTATGCTACGTGGGGGCTCTTCGCTTTTCTTTCACGAGGAAGCAGTCCCACAGGAGCTGCAAATAATCAACAGTTGTGGTGGCTGCATCCCCAGACATAATTACAGACAATCTGGAGTAACCTGGAAACAAAGGAGTCCGTGTTATCCGAGACCTGCTCGGTCTGTTCCCCCTCACGGACCCTCCGGGGGGTGAAGGGAGGTGAAACCCCCCCAGGGTTTGGGGTGCAGGTGGGTGAGTGCAGTGCTCAGCCCTCTGTACGGATTTGGGGGATGCAACTGGAAAAACATGAATAAAAGTATCACTCTCCCACGTTTGCGTGTTTAAAGCCCTCTGAGGTGTTGCACAACCCTGGCAGCTCCAGAGAGACAGGTACCCACCAGCTCCAGGAAATTAGGGGGTCCTGGGGGGCTCCAGGTACCTACAAACCATCCCCCATGTCCTTCTCCCGTGTGGTAAATACTCCCTCCAGGAGGAGAGAAGTGAGCTCTGATCCAGGTGTCCGGTCCGAGATGGGACAGGCAGGATTTTTTTGGAGGGGCTGCCCATCCCCACCTTTGCAGTCAGGTCCTGCTTGCCTGCGGGGAGCGGGGGATGATTCCCCCTCCTTGGACATCGCGCTGCTGCCAGAGGGGAGGGCCGAGGACCAGGGTGACCCGAGGGTGCCGCGTAGCCCCTGGCCGGGTTTCAAAGGCAGAAGTTTGTGCAAAATGGCTTTGCTCTGAAGTCCTGCAGTCTCCTCCTCCTCGTCGGGAGGAAGGCAGTGCCGGTAGCTATAGCAACCAGACCTCCTTCGCTCCAGCCGCCAAACTTCACCCAGACCGGCTTCGGAGGAGAAATGAAGAGGGACGGGAGAATGCAAATGACCCGCAATCCCTCCAAGCCCTCCCGATCAATATTATCTTAATTTTAAACCATGGGAGTTAGGCGAGACGTGTGCGAGGATAAAGGAGCGAATCCCAGGCTGCAGGGATGGTGGAAAAAAAAAGGAAAAGGAAAGGCGCGAGACAGAAAAACAAGATGATGATCCATCCCGTCCACCCCCTTAGCCTCCAAGCAGGCTCAGAAGTGCCTGTACTAGTGTCATCCGGAGGGTAACAGCTCTAATTAGTGATTTAAGCACCCTCCACAACAGACTTTGCTCTCTCCATGCTCTTGGGAAATGGCTGTGCCACAGTTGTTGAGGCAAAGCACGTCCTTCACTTGCTCTCCCCCTTCCCTGGCACAGCAGCACGACACAGCAGTGGGATATCAGTCACTTCTGGAATGGTGCTGTGCCCTTTCTGTGTGCAAAGCAGAGCTCTGGGGGGATCAGCAACAGCCAGTGGCGAACATCAGACTTCGTGGCTGTCTTTGCCAGGGCAAAGCTCCTCGTTCGCTTCCCCAGCAACCACCACTGCAGTCGAATGAGACTCCAGCAAAACAGTGGCCAGTTATGGCACAGGACATCCATGTTCCCTGTTTGATGGTCCCTGCAGCTTCCCATCCGCTGCTCTGAGCAGCACTTGGGCTTTCCTGATCCATCTTCGTCCCTCTCCTCTGCACAAGATTCCTGGCAGCCATTACCACCTCTTTGTCGCTCTGAGGCTTTTTTTCACCCCTTTTAACCAAACTGGGTGAATTCCCTTTCCCTGCTTCACAGATGGGGAAATGTAGGCAGGGAGCAAAGGACTCACCCAAAGTCATCCCTCCATCACCAATGGTAGATGCAGGAATTGATCCCAGGACCCTGAATCTCAGTTTTCTACCCCAGCTAAGCTGCACTGCTGGGAGATTTATCCCATGAAACAATTCCTGTTTTCTATTTCAGATGACTTGTCAACCAAAACTAAAGGGGAAAAAATGGAAACTTGCACTTCTGGGAGGAAAGCTACAATTTTCTTTCCACTGAACCCTCTGACTCAGTTCTCCAATGAATATCTCCAATCCACTAAAAGTGCTTAAGTGTTGGTTTTAGAAAGTTCATCGTTGCTTTTTGGGAATAATCACTTTGCGGAGAAAGCTGTTTATACAGATAACCACCATCCTTCTCTTGGTTGAAGCAGCAGCTGTTGTGGGAGACAGCTGAAATGGCAAACACGCTCTCGTCCAATCCATCACCCAGACACGAGGAAGGAAGAGCTACTTAAGTTAAAGGACAATGTTTGCATAAGAGGAGGTAGGCCACAAATCAATTCCCACTGGAAGTCGGGAGAAGGTTTGAACCAGAGTGGGGGGCTCCTGGAATGATCTTCTGATTGGGAGCAGGGGATAAGAAATATCAGCCTGCTCTGAGATGGAGCCGAAAGAGGTGAGGAGGTTCAGGCAGCAACACACACGATGGTGCTGACTTCAATTTGAGCAAAGCAGAAAGGTCTGATTTCATATTTCTGTTTCATGCCAGAGGTCTCTGGGCAGCCAGAGCTCTGCCTAATGATCCGTGCTGGATAGAAAGAAACTTAAAGAACATTTGCTATTGAATTTCCATAGTCTTCCCCATCCTATTTGCATTTAAAACCAGCTTTCAGCTGCTGTGCGTGGGACAAGACACATTTCTGCTCGATACCCATCCAATTTTCCCTGTTGTGGATCCAGGCTGGTGGCACGGATCGCTGTCGATACAGATGGAGTTGCCTGGGAATCCAGAGTTTTCTGGCCCAGAGAAATCTTACAGGGAAATATCTGCAGAAATATCAACTGAAAGCTCAGGTTGAGCCAACACATGGCAGGGCGAATATGGGGTTTCTGATTACCGAGATACAAAATGATGAGCATCCAGCGGGTTGAACCTTTTCCCTTTCAAACCCCCTCCATTTCTGGCCCCACCATTTATAGTTATTCCCCAGAGAACCGATCACAAGTAGCGAGAAACAATTTCGCCTCAGCTATTTCAAAGCATTATTTTTCAACATCTGCGGCCGCGTTATTAAAACGCTTCAATTTATTTTTTTTTTTAAGAAGAAATTGATTTACGTTTTAAAACAGCTGAAAAAGTCACTTTGAATTTAAAAATAAAAATAAAAATCAAAATCCCATTTGAAAATGTCAGAGTGGCTGAAGAGGGAAAGCTATTACAGATGATGCTGAGACGGCTGAAGCCTCTTTCAGTTTAGTCTTTACTAAACAGATCAACTGCGAGTTGGTGTCCGACACAATTAACACTGAGGAGCATCAGGCTGGGAAGGGACAGAGGAGTTTGGAGTGTACGGAGCTAAGGCAGGTGTTTTCCAGCCAAGCTGTGCCAGCTCCATCCCTGGGCACAGCCAGAACCACTGAACACGATCCTGAAGCCAGCACAGAGATGTTTGAAAAGATGACGATGCAAAAAATGCAGGATAGGGCAGGTACAACACCTGCCTTTGCAGAAGGGGAGGGAGGAGAATGAGTCTCTCCCTCAAATTTTTGGCAGCAAGCTGAGAGCAAACAAAGCCTGGGCGAGCACCTGGAAGGACAGAGGAAAAAGAATAACATCCAACGTGAATTTTGTAAAGACTAAATTGGGTCAAACCAATCTAATTTCCTCCAGTTACAGGGTGGCAGGGCTGGTGCTGGGGGAAGATGTAGGAGTTGTCATCTGTCTTTACTTCAGGAAGGCTTTTCAAGCTGTCCCCCATGACATTCTCATCAGCATGCTGGGAAACAGCTTTATATGGCAATTTGGCTGTACCTAGAGAGGGATTATCAATGGTTCCCTGTCAGAAAGGAGGGATGTGTCTAACAGGAGTCTCTCCTGATCTGGTACGATTTGATATTTCAATTAACCTCCTGGATGATGGAAGAGGGGAGATGTTTATTAGATCTGCAGAGGGCTCGCCCCAGGAAAGGCCATTGACCCTTTGGAGGACATGAAACCAAAATCAGACCAGAGTTGAGACTCAGTGATGGGAAACTGGAGTAAGGGCCTGAAATATCCTGTAAAGCTGGTGAAATTCAGGGACGACCAGAGCACAGCTCACACAAACACCAGATGGGCTACAATGGGCTGGGCAGCAGCTCGGCAGAAAAAGATCCAGGGCTGTATTTGATGGGAAGTGGAACAGACTGTGGCAATAAAAGGCAAAGGGTTGACTGCAGGCTTGCCTTAGAAACAGCTCAGAAAGAGCCTTCTCTGGACAGGGAGTGAAATACAGAAGCCCTCTGGGGCCCTCTGTCCTGGTTTCTGCTCGATGGTTTGGGTCCAGCAAAGGCAACTTTGGCTGCCTCTGGGTTTGGTTTAAATACACGGGTATTTCCGCCAGGAAGTTTCCAATTCCCTTTCTTCTTTCTGCAGAGCAGGGTTTCCATTCTGTGTCCAACACTGCCTCCCTGGCTCTTTAGATCTTTCATGTGGAGCCAGGGATTAATATCATTTCAACACCATTTTCAGGAAAATCAGCAAACTGCATTTGCGCCTCACCGGAGGCTCCAGGCTCTGGAGCAACCTTCTCCTTCAGGGAGACAT
This sequence comes from Pyrocephalus nanus, assembly GCA_038380795.1. Classification (NCBI taxonomy): domain Eukaryota; kingdom Metazoa; phylum Chordata; class Aves; order Passeriformes; family Tyrannidae; genus Pyrocephalus; species Pyrocephalus nanus. The sequence continues at coordinate 5,815,078 of CM076281.1, forward strand.
GGAGTGATGGGACCAGTCCAATGGGCTGCGACCAGAAACCTGCCAGGAGAAGGAAGATGCACAGTCTCGCAGCTCTCAGTGACGGCTCTATCCTTTAGCAGCTCTCTGCTGTAAACAGATGCCGAGCAATAATTGTGCGTGCACAAAAAAAAAGGCTGCTGCTAATAGATTGTACTGCTTGTTGCTACTCTGCTAAGAATGTCCTGCTAATTTTTTGTTTTCACCAAATTTTCCACTTGAAATATGAGAGCGGAAATGAAGCCGTGAGCTGCATCAGTGAGGAGAGGCAGAGCTGGGCTTGGATGGGAGCTTGGAGCCTGCAGGCATTGCCTGCTTGGGGCCAGCAGAGCCACAGCTCTGATCCCCACCCAGACCCTCATCCCAGACTCTGACAACCACGGGAAAGGCAGGATGGGTCTGAAAATCCTTGTGGAAGGTAGGGCTTCTTCCTCATGGCCTTGAAAATATTAAAAAAAACTCAAACAACAAAACAACAAATAAACAGCAAAATCAAACCGACCAAAGCGACGCAGCCCAAGCCTCAGAAATAAGGGATGATGCTGCCAGTCTTGGGAGACAAGAGCTTCTCTGGAGAGGGGAAGAAGGATGATAACAGAGCAAACACTGCCATTTCTAGTGGTCTGGTGGCTGAGCTTCAAGGTCAAGCTGACAAAGGCAATTTGTTTCAAGCAGAAGCCAAACTTTTTGTTATCCCAGCGCACATTCCTCCAGTCGTATTTCACACAAAGCCGCTGTCCCTGTGCAGTCAGAAAACAGGGAGGACCCCGCCAGCGGAGCCACATCAAACTGTGCTGCCATTCAGCAGCACCCAACAAGGAGATTTAAAGGCTATTGTGGAGAAATCCCTTAAATCCATCCGTGTAGTGTAGGAACAAGAAAGGCAAATGGGTAACTGGGAAGCATTTGGACACTGGGAGGGAATACAGATCGGAAGGGCTGCTGGAGCTTTACTGTACAACTCTAGGCGTGTTGTCTCCGAAATCCCTGCATCCTGCCATTTTCAACTGGCTAAATTATCTAGGAAACAGCAGCAAGGGCAGCTCCCAGCTCCTGTGTTTAGGGGGTGCTCGTGCCTGCCTGCTCGCCTGGCCTGTGCAGCCGGAGCACCAGCCAGCAAAGCAGAGGGGGGACCTGCAATCCAGAGCTGTCACAGCTGGATTCCCTTTTTGGGAACCGCCAAAAACTACCCAAGCCCCAAATCTGGGAAGTCACAAGGAGCTGGATGAGTGCCCACAGGGATCTGGGTGAGTGCACAGGGATCTGGGTGAGTGTGCACGAGCAGCTGCTGATGGAGAAGGAGTAAGTGAGAGGCAGAGCTTAGAAGTGTTTAAACATGCAAGCACACAAACCCTCTCAACAATCAGCACGGATGGAAATATTGATGGTTGCATTAAAAGTAAATATATTTTTAATTAAATAATTTTCCCCTTCTCCATTCAAGGGGCGTGAAAGCACTCATAGAATTAAACTGCTGCTTGAATTTCTCTCTCTCTCTCTCTCCTGTGACACATGCCAAGACTAAGATTTCTCCCTCTGCCTTCCCACCATCGACATCACCCCATGGCACCATTCGCTTTTGGCTCTTTAACCCCTTCCTGGCATCCCAGAAAACATCAAGGTTGGAGCACAGCAGCTGCTTTTCTCCCCACTTCTCCCTCCTCCTTTCCCGCTCAGGCACAGCTCTGAAGGGCTCATTAATCAAAAGGCAATTAATTCCCCATCATGGGGGCAAATAACAGATACAGACGTTCAATAGCTGCCTTTTTCCATGCTTGAGTGTTTCTCTGATTCCTGCAAACTAAAATAAAAAGAAGGCAAAGCAAAAGAAACACCAAATGATTAAACGCTTCATTAACACCCTGCTAAGGCGGAGAGGCCAAGGCTGATTTATCTCTGTTGCCAAAGAGGCAAAAGAGTTCAGAGGTGTCAAAGTGCCTGCCTAAAGTGGGGTGCAAATTGGGGTGGGGAGGACCCCTTGTCCTGGAAGGTTTAGTGAGCATCAGGTCTCTACAAAATTGGATTGTTTAACCTCAAAATGGGGAGGGGGGAGGAAGGGAAATCCCTTTTTCTTCTATCCTTCCTTGGCCCCCAGGCTTTGAGACCGGACTCTGTTCAGTCTGTCTCCATCTCATCCTCAACTGAGATCCCTGCTCCGCTCCCAGCACAAGGCTCTGGGCTCTGTAAGGACCATCACACCCCACCAACAACCCACTACCCTGGAAATACAACCAATGAACATGTTTCCTGATGTGGGAAAGAAGCTGTTGCTCCTTTTAATTTTGTTGGTGAGGAGGCAAGAGATGACTAAGAGTTTTGATACACAGAACCGCAGGTTCACTCACCCCTGGTGTCCCAATCAATTACCTGGTGATGGCTGCCTGTAGAAAAATTAGGAGTAAACTACTGTATTAGTTATTTAATCAGTGAACTTACAAAAAAAAAAAAAAAAAAGGGGCCCACGATTCAAATGCTCAGTTGGTATCATTAATCACAGTTTGTAGCAGAAAATAATTTTATATTATTAAAGCAATTACCATGTAATCATTTATGTTAGCAAAAATTCATTAATCTTTATTCATTATTCAATCAGATCGCATTATTTTAGCCTGTTCCATCTATCTTGCCATTTCGCAGGGATGTAAAAAGAGACGGGGAAAAAGTGACAAAAGGAACTTTTTATAATACTAAGCTACAAGGCTTGGCAGAAATTACTTCTAAATATAATTAAAGGCACCATGTCTGCAGGAGGGACAGCACAAACACTGTCCTCTCAGCATTTATTTGCTGTTTCCCTCTACACCTCGAGCTGCAATTCCCACAGGGCTCAGCATTCACAACTTGGAGCAGGGCATTTTTTTTCCCTCTCTTTTACTTAGTCACCTGTATAAACTGCCAGACTGTGTGTTCAGGGACCAGCAGCTCTCCCTGTGAGCCCGAGGGGCAGGAATATTCACCGAAAGCAGGAGAGCCAAGTGTGGTGCTCCCCATCAAACCTGACCCACGGCTGCTCTGCTCGTGGTTTGAAACCTCGGGCTTTGGGGTCCCACAGCCACGACTAAACCTCCCCCAAGAAAATCAAAGCTGTGGAGGAAGCTGAGCTCTGCCAATCTGGGTCAGGCTCTTATCTGCTGGCAAGCAAAAAGAAATTGGTCTGACTTTTTTTTTTTTTTTTTTTTTTTTTTTTTTTTTTTTATCTTCTGAGATGAGTGAAACTGCAGTGCTCATTATTATCGTTATTTTACTTTAATAGTCGGAGAGGTTACCAAAGATCTTTTGATTTTATATCCATGAATTTATCTTGATGGGTTTTTCCTCCATGGGAAAAAAAGAAAAAAAGGAGGAAGAAAAAGCAAGTTTCTCCCAGGAGACAGCTTTTCCAGGCTCCTTAGCATGTCATTAATTTACAAACGGGGTGGCTAAGCCCTGTTTTGGTTGATGAACAGGTTTTCCACTAGTGCCTCTCCCCAGGGAAACACAGATTTGCCTTCAAAACATCACTGCAAAGTAGGACAGTTCTGTTAAAGCTGTTTTGCTGCTAAGAGAGCCTGAGCAGTTTGCCCAAGGTAGCTGAGGGGGCGAGTGATGGATTCAGGAATAAGACCTGGGTGTCTAGTTAATCCCTCCCTTGACACGCTCTGGAGTCGGTTTTTCCTTACGATCAGGGGTAAACAAATGTCTCCTGGGCTCAGGGACCATGTTCAAGGCCACGTGGGTTTGGGCTCCTGTTCCCTTCCTCAGAGCTGCTTCACAAGCCAGGGGGACCCCGTGCAAGGCAGTGGCATCTCTATCCAACTTCCCTGCAAAGTCTTGGTGCCACAGTCCTTCATCATTCTTCTTCTACCCCTTTTCCCCACGGCCACGGAACTGCAGCTCCTGCTTCCACCTTACTCCGGGGCTGCATCACTGTGCTACAAAACTGGCACAAGGCGGGGGTTATCTGGTCCCAGTGTTTCAGGTCTTGCCCAGCAATGCCCAGGAAACGTGGCCAGCTCTCCCCAGCACGTTGGCACAGCACCACAGGGCCAATAAAAATGATCAGCCCAGAGGGGCTGACTCGTGTCACCCCCCAAAGTCACGATCTGGGCTTAGGAGGCAGAAGAAGCAGCTCTGATGAAGGAGAGAGGCAATTCAGCAAATAATAATAATAGTAAAAAAAGAGCAATATTGTTTTCCTTTGGAGCACGTACCAGGTTGTCATGGGGAAGGTGTGTGGGCTTTTTTGCGAAGGGAGCATCGCTGACAACCTTTGGATAGTGTTTGCTCGGAGCCAGCTGCTGCATTCAGCACATCCCTGGGCTTTGGGAATCCACAGCCCTGCGCTGTGGCTGCTCTGAGGGAGATGCTGCTCATCCCTGCCTTCCCTCTTGCTGCCAAACCTGCCAGATCTGCAATCCCCACACTTCTCCCAGAGCCAGAAGGAACCTCGAACGTGCCATCCTGTTGTGTAATACACCATTACAAGGGGTAATGGGTTTTAAACTAAATAGGGAAGCCTGAGGGTAGATATAGGACATTTTTTACAATTAAACAGCAGGCACAGGTTGCCCAGAGAGGTGGTAGATGCTCCATCCCTGGAGACATTCAAGGCCAGGTGGGATGGGGCTCTGAGCAACCTGGTCTAGATGAAGTAACTGCTCATCGCAGCACTCGATGACCTTTAAAGGTCCCTTCCAACCCAAACCATTCAGTGTCTCAGTGATCTTCGAGAGCTGGGCTGGAGCTTGGCATCACACAAAAGTCACTGAGTCCCTGGAAAGGTAACAAGCAGCTGGAATTTTACCAAGATCAAGACTGCAACAGTCCATGCCATGGTTCCCAAGGCCATAACTGAGGTGGAGCACCACACCACACGGTATCACAGCGCTGGTACCTGTCTCTGCAGCACTGAAGCTGCACTTGGCTTGGTGGGTAATGCAGAGGATCAACAGCTCATGTGTTTTTTTTCCAGTTTTGGCAACGATCCACCCAATAATTTCAGGGCTTCAATTACTTATTCCTTCATTTCCTAGGAAAACTGCAGGAGATAAAAGCTTCCACCCGGCCTCCACCAGAGCTTGGAGACACGGAGGTGGGATGAACAGTTTAGACAGGGCAGCCAAAGGCTGCTCTGCTGGGGACATGTGGGACAGGCCACACAAATTAGCTGTAAGTGGCAACTGAATGCAGGCAAAACAAAGCCCAGAAATCCCAGAACCCAAAGTCAGAAGGACACAGAGCTGTGATGTACAGGGAAACCAGTCCATTCTCGAGCAGTGCTGTGTGTCTGTCTGCAGAAAAGCAGACATTTCCTGCATATTTTCCTAGAAACTGAGCCATGTCTGGGACGTGCTGCCAGGGCACCTCGGGAGGGAACACGGACTCTGGCAGCCATCAGGAGGGGATGTTGCTCAGCACGGGGCTGAGCTGGGTTTTGAGGCTGAGGCAGGAGGTCTGACTGCAATCACATCTCCCACCCATTTTGCAGGCTTATGCATCTGTGGTATGCGCTGGAAGCAGTTAAAGAGATTTTGATAGCATTGCTGGGAGAAAATGAACCTGTTAATGCTGCTATTTGCTGCGAAAAGGATTCACGCCCAGAACACTTTCTCACAGCAATGATCATTTTTAGCTGTGAGAATGAATTAGCCCTTCCACTGAAAAGCTATTTGCATGGGAAAGAGGTCAGCAAGGAGCAGCAAAGCGATTATTTGGGGGTAAGGCCCTGTCCCAGCCTGGAGGAGATGTGGGTTTAGTTCTCATTTTTAACTCCAAATTTCCAGCCACCCTCTGCACCCTCGAAATCTGTTTGTGCAAGGGCACCACAAGGGCTTTAAACATACCTGCAGATAACCTGCTGCTCCCGTCCTGATAATAAAAGCTCTGGTTTTATTTTGCAGGACTGGTTCATTTAATCATCTTCAGATTGCCGAGTTTGCTTACAGCAATTTAATGACAAATAGCGTGAGATCAATGTGAGTAACACCAGGCAGTTGCTCCCCAGCAGCCCTTTGGCTCATCCCAGCCAGCCCTGCACACAGCTCTGCTCCGCAGGTCGATCCACCTGGATCCAAGGAAGGGCCACACTCTGATGGCTCCTCTGGTGGGAGTTAATTGCGGGCAACATTTCAACAGGAAAGAAGCCAAAATGCTAATTATCCCTCTGACCCTTGTTCTGAGCGCACCAACCAGCCCTTGCCTCAGCAGGGTGCTGGGAGAGGGGCTGGCTCGGTCTCCAGGGATGAGATGTGCCTGGAAAAGGGATTTATCACATTTTGGCCCCACCAGTGCTCAGACAGATCCCGGTGCTTCCTCCATCCATCCCACCCTGCCATCCCCGGGGCTGGGCTCCCATGCACATGGCTGTTCATCACAGCTACTCACCCAGGGCAAGGAGACCTTCATAAGGCAGGGGCGGGCACCTGCTCCCAGTGGGACAAGAGTCCTGAGCAGACATTGCCCAAATCCCGAGCAAGCACCGGGAGCAGCATCCAAGGCCAGCTCCTCCAGGCCGGGCATGATGAAATGCAGCCCTTCAGCCACTCTTCACCTGGCTCTGGTACCACCCCCCTTCCCTCCTCCCCCGTTGGGTGGTAAACAAACTTTTCCCAAGCACACCATTTATTTCCTTCTCCCAACTTCCCGCGTTACTAATTATCCGAAGCAGATTGATAAACCCGCCGGTTGCCGTGCTGGTTACAGGTCACTTAGCGCCGTAATAAGGAGTGCAGAAATCGATAGCCATAAATAGCGGTTGGGAATCAAATTCCCTGAACAGCACTTTAAGGGAGGAGAAGGTTTAATTATGCCATTGTCTGGCTTACTTTGCCCTGGAGGAGCAGGACGGAGCTGAGGGGAGGTGCTCCCAGAATTCAGCCGGCCCTTTCTATCAGGGCCAAGGTTGGAGAAGCTCGCGGGGAGGGAGGGATGTTGAGGACTCCGAGAGTCCTTCCAGAGGCAGCACAGCTCCACGCCACACTTTGCTGCAGGCAGCATTTTAGCAGTGCCTGTGCAATCCAGAGTGAGAGCTCTGTGTGATTAAAAACCAGGCTGGTGGAAGCCGAGAAGGAACAGGTGGAAGGCACGCAAAGGAGTAAATTGACTTTTTTTTTTTTTTTTTTTTTTTTTTTTTTTTTTTTTCCCAAAGCAAACAAGGGTTGAGACTTGGGACTGACTCAGCCATGCACTGAGCACTGGGATGGCCCCCCTGAGGATGGTTCACAGGTTTTGGAGGCAGAAAGAGGGAGGCTGTTTGCTCTCACAGGGGTTTGGGATGATGGAGTTGGAGGCACACGCATGAGCAGTTCCCATTGCTCAGATGTGCAGTTCCAGCAGGAGTGGGAATGACTGCTGGAGGGACTGAACAGGGGAAATGGCTGTGTTAGTTTTTATTACTGCTAGTGATAAACTATAATTTGCATGTTTAGCAAATCTTGCATGCTTTTGCAAGCTTGCAAAGTGCAAGGCTTTGCTATATCCACATAAGTGATGGCCTTTAGGGAAGAGGCACATTGGTCAAACACTTTTACGTGGCTCCAAAGCTGGGGTAAGCATGGGAAAACTTCTACAGGGATCAGTCTTGTCTTGGGTATAAAAATTTGTGTCTTCAGCCATCTCCAAAGTGCTTTTTCTCCCTGGTGGAATAAGGTCTGGAGATGCTGTCTGACTCCAGCTGACACAGGAACTCTTAAGGAGGGGCAGGAAACTCTCCCTGGTCCTCTAACCCAGCTGTCCCTCTCAGCTGCTGTCCTGGGTTTCCAGAGGAGCCAAGCACTGCAGGACTGTGGTGTGCCAGGTCTGCCTCACCTTCTCTGCTCTGGGAAGGCTGGTGGATGCTCCAAGCAGAGCACAGCTGCCAGGCTGGAACAGGAAACCAGCCAGCCATTCCCCATCACACTCTCCCAACCATCAAGGCTCCAGCTGGAGCATGGAAGAGTTTCCTATCCTTTCAGGAAAGGAATTGGAGGAAAGGCCAAGGAGGATTGGCAGCTTTCACATTTCTGAGATGGGCTTTCCCTCCAACATCTGCTCCCACACCTGGACACAACCTGGGCTTGGACAGCCCTGTCTGGGTCTTCTGATCAACTCAAGTCTCCCATTGCTGCTGATTCCCCAGGTTCCCAAAGCCCTTTGTTCCCCCTGGAATTGCCCTGGCACTGCACTCACCTGTGTGTCTCCCCTCCAGCACCCACCATGCTCCCAGAACCCTCCCGCAGAGCCCTCCTGTACTTCTCCAGCTATCAGGGTATAAATATGGTGTGAGATAAATATTGTCACGGCACATTACCCTGGTCCTTCCTCACCAACACACACTGCAGACAGAGTTATGCATCTATTTATGTGTGTGTATATATCTAATTATGCTGTATAAACTGTATATCCAACTGTCTATTGTGTATATTTAATATAAACGCCAGCTAATTGCCCTCAGTAAATATATATGGGGATTAACTGTATTGACATTAAGTTTACTGGTAATCTCCTTGAAAATAAACACGCAAAATAAAATAAGCACATAAAAATAAAAGTAGAGGACATCCCAGTTTTTATGTGTGGCTCTTTCCACCGCGCACCAGGTTGGCGCTTTGCCAGAGGAGAGAGCGCCGAGGTCTCCGCTGCTTTTTTCCAAAGGGGCTCCCCCAGGGAGCTGTTGGCTCCCACCGAAGGTGTTGGCAGGCTCAGGAGCCCACGGAGCTCCCGTGTGTGGCGGGAGGGAGGGTTTGGTTGGCCCGGGGTGTGCCGGTGCCGTGGTTGACAGCTGGGCCGGCAGATTGGCGATGGGCTCCGGTGCCTTCCAGCCCGAGGTCACCGCCTCGGATGCGGCCCCGCTCGGCACTGATGGGGAGCCATTAGGGCCGAGCAGATGTTTGATTGCACGTGTGAAATGGGCTGGGGGTGCTCGGGCAGGTGGCTGTGGTACAGATCAGAGCCCTTAGCCCCGGCAGCCGAGCGGGCACAGGCGGCTCCTGGCACCGCGCCGAGCCCGCAGTGGGGACAGCAGGGGGGGTCCCTCCTGCCGTCAATAAAATCCTCTCCACAGGACAGGCCATTCAGCTCCATCAGCTTTTTCCACCCCAGTAGGAGGTGGCACTTGGCAGCTTCGTTGTTTGGTAGTGTATCTTGCGCTCAGGGTGCACAGGGATGGGGCCAAGTCAGCATGAGGGTCCCTGCTCGGGGCAGTGCTGGCACAGGCTGCTGTGGGGACAGGGATGGCTTGTCATCTCCATTGTCAGAGGCTTTAAAGAAGAGGGCAGTCCAGCTCCTGCTGGAATTGGCTCATGCCAAAATGGTCCCCTACAGCACGTTATTTAGCAGGCAGAGTGTGCGGGAGGAGTTACACAGGGCCCAAATCAGTGGGCTGTGTGGAGAGTTCCCCATCTAATGCCTCAGATCTTCCCCCACTCTGTTTTGGCTTCAGCAGAAACTCCTGGCAATGCTAAAGCTGCTGTTTAGTATTTTGCCACATTATCTGCCTGTGCAGCCCTCCCAGCTGCTGCGCTGCTAATTATTTGGTTGTGATAATTTCTGTCCTGCTCCTTCATGCTGGCAGTGAATGTGCAGCCACTCGGGAACGAGGGACCCCGTGGAGCTTTCAGCCCGGATCCAGAAGGGATCCAGCCTCTGACCCCTGCCATAAATCCTCAGTTCTTGTGGTTTGGGGTTTTTTTTACCACCAAGATGACTATTCCTATCCACCTTCCTCAGATCATTAATTTATTTAATCCCACGCCTCGCCGGTTTGCAGGGCTCTGTTTTCCCGGGAGGGCTAGGGAGGGAGATCCTGTTCCAAGGCCTGTCCAACGTGCTCTGCAGAGCTGCCCCACTGCAAGGGGAGAAGTCACCCCATGCTCTCCATCCCTCCTGTCACCCTTTTTACCCTCTCCTCTGGCCTAGACACAAATTAAGGGAAGCTGGGCATCCTGTGGCCAGTTAGTTGTGTTTCCTTTCTTTCCTTCCTCTTCACCACTTCTCCCTGCCAGGTGCCTCCTCTCTCTCTGCAAAGCCCTCAGGGAAAGGTTGTCTTGCCTATTTTGAGCCCATATGTTAAATTAATGTTCTTGCTGCTCTCCTGGATCCTGGGTTACTTGACAGGAGCAAAAGGCAGAGGGAAGAGGCGCTTCTCCAAACAGGCACGTGTGGGTGCACACAGCAGCCTCGCCTGGCAGCAGGACAGACGGCTCCTGGGTCTCTCCAATTGCTCTAAATTTCAGAAATCACAGAACATTCTGAGCTGGGAGGGACCCACAAGGATCATCAAGTCCAGCTCTGAAGTGAATGGCTCATACAGGGCTCACTCATAACCTTGGTGATATGAGCACCAGGCTCTAAGCAACTCAGCTAATCTGAGAGTCACTGCACCTGGAGATCTGTCTGTGGAAGTGAAGGAGGAGGGAGATCCCAGAAATGATGGCTCAGAGGTGTCACCTGGCCCAGGTGTCTGGAGGGGCCAGGGTTTGATGCTATGAGAACATCTCGGTCACCCACTCAGTTCCCACAGCACCATCTCTCCTGGATGCCTCTGATGGACCTAACTGGTTCTCCTTGGAGAACTGCAGCAGAAGATTTGGAGCTGTTTTTCCCCACTTGACAACCTCTCTCCAAAGGGCAGGTGTCCTGGGCTGCTCCCAGCCCTGTTTCCCATGCAGCCTCTGTTTTCCAGCTATGGGAATGGGCTGATGCTCCTGCCCTGCCCTCAGTGCCCTCCTTATCCATATCCTGTTACAGCCTCTGTGAATCAAGCACCAACATTCATCCCCAGAAGAAAGTTCCATGTGCTCCAGATGGCACTGCCTCCTTCTGGCTTCCAAAGTGAGCTGCAATAAAATGCATCCATCATCCGCAGAAGCTTCCTCTCCCTTCGGACAAGAGCAACTTGTTTGGCAATGAGAAAAGCCCCACCACCCCTTGGATCTCTTAATTTGACGGGTCTGGGAGCTGGCAGATGAATATCTTAAATAACTAATGGTGACTCAGAGGAGCGTTAAACAAAGATAACATTGTCACTTCCTCTCTGTTCCTCTTTTGTTTCTCACTCTTCAGCTTTCCTGCCGGTTTATTATCTCTTCAGTTCTCCTTCTGATGATCTTGTTACTATGACAGGTTGTGTATTATCTCTGGCAGCCTCTTGCAAACGTACGACCTGTTGCATCAACGCACGGCAGGAATAAACAAGACGGATGCACACAGAGGAATGCCGGCACCTTCGGGAGGGGCGGGGGTGCAAGAGGAGGGCTCTGTTTGCCAAACAGCTCGAGGGGTTTGGTGGGTGAGGGGAGGGGGTGTGAGTTCCAGGAGGGCGACTCGCTTTCCACTCACCCCTTTCCAGTTCGGAGATTCTGAAACCGAGTCTCCAGCAGCCCAGAATCTGGGCTGCCTGTCCCATAAATCTGCTAAATACTTCCTAAGTATTGCTAAATACTTAGCAATTTAGCATTGCTAAATACTTCCTAAGGCTCTGTCCCGCAGCAGCCCTGTTTTTTTAAGGGAGTGATCTGTGCTGCACCACATGAGATCTGCAGATAAAGGCAGCCTTGAGAAGCCCTGGGATGAGCTGATAATACCAGCAAACACCACTGGCACCACCAGAAGTGCTTCCACATTCAGAGGATCGCTCGCTCATTTATTTCAAGGACGTGCTGATTGCACGGTTACCACCTCACGCTGTTATTTGGGTATATCCAGTGCCTGTTAGTCACTGCTGGAGGTCTGCAACAACCACCCCCACCCCCCCCAAGCACTGCACAAAGCCAAAACCCAGCAGGACCATCCCAGCCTCCTCTTCAATAAAATACATGTCACAATGGGGATCACCCGCTGCAGGGATGAACCACCTCCCTCAGATTCCAGGCTCGTGGCTCCCGAGCACCAGAACTGTTCAGTTCTGCCCATGTGACTGGTAATTCTTGGTATTGCAGAAACATCTTCAAAGCTGAGAAATGTCTGGATAAAAGGCTCTGGTCTGGTCTCTCGTTTTTTTTTTTGTACACGTCAGTGGAAGGCCTTGGGGAAGCAGGAAATCTCATTAGGAATTAACTTGGGATCAAATACGACCTCCCAAGTGATTCTGAAAGGCCAGGTCAGTCTAAGGGAAAACTGCTTGATGAACAGAGCCACCTCAGACGTCTTTGAAGAAAAGTACTGCATGAAATTTTGATATTACTAAGTATTTAATAGATCTAATTTACAAAGCAGTGTTGCTCCCAATTCCCAGAGTGCTAAAAATCCTGCAACCTATTTCTTTACAAGTATGACTTCAATTCATTCATGGCTTTTAATGCAGGAAACTGTTTAACAGCTGCAAAAAATGTTTTAGGACAGGGAGCCTGAGCCCTTGTGATGTGCACCAGGCTCTGCTGTACCTTCAGCAAGCCAGGAGAGTTCTGTAGCTCTGCTATGACACGAGGTACCAGGGTTTTCACACTCAGACGGGAAGCAGCACTGGCACAACGTGGGAAATCGTCACAGGGATCTTTGCTCGCTCATGAGCTACCCCAGGACAAGCAGCCTCTGCTCAGGGGAACTTAAAAATTGAGAGAGATGCCAAAATGCCCCCAAATCGCAGGTTTGCAGGAATCCCACAGCCACGTGTGAGCAGGTGTATCATTTCATGTCCCAAGGTGTCCCTTTGGGTGGTGGCTGCACGTCTGGCCGTGTGACAGCGTTGGTGTGAGCAGGGCTGGACCTGTGGTCCTGTGGTCCTGGGCTGGGCCCACCCTGTGACCACAATACAGGAGTCCTCAAGCATCCTGTGAGACAAGTGCTGTCCAAGGGACCTGTGAATCCCATGCCCTAATTAGAGGACAGTGACACCTCCAGCCAAGTGGTGAAAAGTCCTGTGATCCATATGGTCCTCAGACCCCTCCCATTCTGGCCCTGCACAACATCTCAACCAGAGACAAAGGATGTTGCAGTGGCACCGGTGCCATCTGACATGTGGTGCCATCTGACATGTGGTGCCATGTGACAAGGTCGCATCCTGGTCCTTTGTGATGTGGAGCCCAGAATTCCTCTGGCATGACAACGGAATGTGACAACAGCAACACACAACCTCTGCCAGAATCCCCCAAAGCCAGGCTGGATACCATCCAGCTCCTTGTGGGAGTGTTCTGAAGACATTAATTGTCTGTCAGGACCAAACAGAAAAGTATCCAGGATTTCGGTGAGTCCTGTAAGAACATCAGGGGGTTTTTAATAAATATTTGAGCGGCTTTCTCACTTCTGCTGGGTCCAGGGAGGCCAATGCTGAGAGGAGAGGAGTCTCCATAAAGCCAGAGGTCCTTGGGAGTGGAAGCAGTGACAGAGCTGACTAATGCAAGCCAGCTGCCATCCACCCATCACAGCTCCCCTGCTCACACTTTCCTTGCTGAGAGTTTCCCAGGCTGCTGCTTGGTCAGAACCACTCTCACTGAAGCTTTTCTTACAGAATTTTGGATTTAGAAGACCTCAGGTTTGTTTTCCATGCTGGTGAGCACTGGAAATAACTCCAGGCATGCACGGTGCTGTCCCTCCCTGCACACTCTGCTGCAAAGCTCAGCAGCAAAGGGAGGGCACACACCCCTCTCCTGCTCCAAAACTGCTGCTCAGCGGGTCAGCCAGAGCCTTCCATCACAGCACAAGCCTCGTGTCCTGTTCTCTACCCGGAGAGTTGTTTAAAAGCCAGATGTTTGCTCAGTGAACTCAACTGGAAATAACTTGCCTTTGACAAATCTCTCACCTGTGAAGGCTGCAAGCACCCACAAATAGTTTACACGAGTGCCTTGATCAAAGACACACCGTTTCAGAAGCTTTCTCAAACCAGAGGCTCTGAACATTCTGTGTGAGAGAGCCCGTTAAAATAAGGCAATAAGTATGTTTAACAAAAAGATCACAACTCCCCCCCAAAAAACAGCTGAAAAGCCCCAAAACAAAAATCAAAAAAACCCCAAGGAGTTTCCCTTTCATACCAAAGGCTTTTGAGGAATTAGAAAAAAATTATTTCTGTGTGTGCTGGAACACAAATAAGAAGATAAAAGTGAAACCCCTTCTTTTCCCATTTGAATTTCATTTTGACCAAAGAACAACCTCTTTTTTCATGGTTAATACTGCTGGTTGCCCCTGTTACTGTAAGCTGGGGAAAGGGAAAATATAGAAGAAACATGGGGGAAAAAAAATAAATCACTGCTTGCTTTACTTTCATGGCTGTACTGGGCTTGCTTTTCTTTTGGAGGTTGAAGCAAACACCATAATAAGAGAAATAACGGGATAACAATGCTGAGAAAACAATAAGAAAGTCAGGACACTTTCCCCAGGACTTGCTACTTTTCTGCTTGCAAGGCTGAAGCTCTGGAGGCACATCCCAAGGCAGACTAATTTGTATTTCTTCCTCCAAAAGGCAGTGCAGGAGCAGGTATGAAGTATCTCCATCCATTAAGCTACTCCTAGGGTTTGCCACCTGAACGGGACACACTGTTGATCAGCTCCAGGGGGGTGAAAAAGACTTCTGGGAGCAACTTCTGATCCTCTCTAGGAGGCAAGGCCAAAACATTGCCAAACTAAGCTGGTTGGAATGGTCCCTGCCTCTGTGATTAAGGGGATTCATAAATATTCAATGTTTCTTGGCAGCTGGGAGTGCTTCACTTGTTCCAAGTATCTCAAGGGGGATGGGAAAGGCAGAATGAGCCTTAGTATTTCTGACACCCCGCAGAGACAATGAACCGGGGAAGGAGAGTGCTCGTCTTCTTGCAGGGAAACATTTCACGTAGGGTGATTTTAATAATTCAGCCCTCGACTGGTCTGTTTAAATGTTTGATGCCTGTGAGTTGAGCTTTAAGATCCGACTTCCTCCGAATCCGAGGGGCCGGACTCCGGTTGGGTGCCCTGTGCCTTCCCTGGCGGTGGATTAAACATCTTTCCACGGCACAGCCCGAGTCTAAAAGCAGGGATTGCGCTGCGTGAAATTCCAGTCCTCTCACACCAGGGGGAAAAAATATCAGCTACCCCGTTCTGGTTTGTGTTTGGAAGGGAAGAAAAAAGTAGCAGTGAGGAATAAGGATAAAAATGCTTAATTACGTCCTGCTCAGAGACAGCCGAGCACTTGGACCGCAGAGGAAGGCGCTTTTTCTGGATTTCTGGACAAGCCCCAGGATATTAAGACCTCCTGCTCCCACACAGTGGAGTTGCTATGCTTTGACTGACCAGATTTTGGCCATTCTCAGAGACAGGACACTGTGCCAAACACATTCTGAGTTTGCCCAGGTTGGAAGACGCCAACATTCAAGGAACCACAGCATTTCTGCTCTCCCAGCCGCTGGCACGTCACCACATTCAGAAACTCTCCGTCCCACAGCTAGAGTTTGCCATCAGCTTTGTTCATGAGAGACCCTTCACTTCCATGTGAGATCCTGATCTTGCAAGCCCTTATCCTAAATTATCCATGAAATGTGTGAGCATGAGTTATGCATGAGATGAATTATCCATGAACAGGGTTGGTCGCCTTCTCTCTTTGTCAACTCTGTAGGTTCCAGCCAGGTATCAAAGCATGGAGTAAGCTGGGGCTTTTCCCCCCCTCCAAGAACCTGCATTTTACACAGCAATGTACAAAACCTGGGAAAGAGCTTAAATATTCAGTGGGTCGTGATGGAAGAACACAGAAGGCTGTCTGAGAGTGCACAGGGTCAGCCTTTCCCCAAAGATGCAGTTTCAGATCCTAAATCCAGTCAGTGGTTATTCATTCCTGTAAAGAGCTCCAAGAATGATGGAGACAACTTGTCTGTCTCTGACAACACACTCCCACACCCAGGCTGGTGGTGACTATAGTCGTCTATGAACTGGAGCTTGGGATTCAAGCCCCTTCTCCGTGACAAACACAACAAAGCCTTAATTTTGGTGGATATCGACTGATTTTGATGTGAAAGTCTATCATGGACTTGTGTTACTGTTCTTGAGGTTACTTGTCAAAGTTGGTCGGTTTAGAGAAGGGAGAGGGAAGAGAGGATTCTGGAAATTTGATATTTCTGGGGGAGGGATGTCCTGGGGGTTTTTTGAGAACTCCTGACCAGCTCTGTCACCTACCACCATGCTAACTGTGCGATTTATCCCCATGCAAGGCCAGCAACAATGTCGGCACCAGCTTTCCAATGTGAAGCCAGGAGCCCCTCCTCGTCACCGGAATGCACACCCTGCCACACCTCCAGGGACATCAGATACATCTTCCTCGAAAGCTGCAGGAACATCCCTGCCTTCCGCGCCCTGGACGCTGCAGGCGCCGGCAACGTCTACCAAGGATCCACGTCCTGCCACCCCACGTTACGGCACTACCTCAGCACGGATGAAGACTGCTACTCCTCTCTTCCTCAGTACCTCCCCACCTTTTTCACCTTCTCCAGGCACCTGGAGAAGGAAGCCAAGGATTTGAGACGCTCCCCCGGCTCCAAGAAAAGGCTGCCGGTGTTTCGCCAGCTCTGCGGAGAGGCCGTGGAGGAGCTGGAGGAGCTGCCCGGTGCCAAAGCACCCAGGGAGAACATGAAAGGCTGGAGGGTCCCACAGGCAGCTGGGTGCTCCACCTGCAGCAAGGCATGAACTGACTCTTGAGATACTGTCTGGAAAAATACAACACTAATTGTGTCCTTACATTACCAGGGGTCAGTGGAGACGTGGTGTGGGCTCGGCTTCGCTGACAGCCGAGGGCTGGAAAAATGGGAGGATGGAAAGGGACAATATTGTCTACCTGGGATATTCCTTCCACTCTTCCGGGTGTCGTGGCAGACTGCTAGTCAAATTCACTGGCAGCTTGTACCAGGATGGCTGTCCAACCCCATCCCTTCCACTGAATCCCTCCAGCACGTTGGAAATAAAGGAAAACTTCCCTCTCTGCATCCCAAAACCCAGCAACACCTCCTGGGCTGACACCCACAGCCCCCTTCACTGAGCATCCTCTCCAGCTGCTGAGCTGGAGAAAAATGTGTCACTAAAGCACCGAGTACAGGCTGTGACAGAGCAAGTACCCAACACTCTGTGGGAAAATGAAAATGTGAAAGGGAGAAGAAAGCAAACAAAAGATCTCACGTGAGAGTGCCTGGGAGGGAATTTGGGAGATTTTCCAGTCTAGAGATTGAAAAAATTGTGACAATTAGAAGAAATGCCCCACCAAAAAAACAAAACAAAACAAAACAAAACAAAACAACAACAACAACAACCAAACAAAAAAACCCCCACAAGCAAATAAAAAACCCAAACAAACAAAAAAACCACACCCAGGATTCAAGGGGGTTGGCACATGCATGATTCTTAGACGTGGTCCTGAAAGAAGCTGTTTACATCTGGAAGATCCCAGTCCAGCCTGACAGGATCTCCTGAATGGGAATGTTAAACCAGGCTCAGCAGAAAAGGGTGGAAGACAGTGAAAAGTGCAATGGTTTGAGGGTCAAAGAGGGATAGGATGTTACTCAGAGGACTCAAGGAAAACAGGGCAATCAGAAAACAGGAGGATGAGGGGAAAATCCCAGACCTGCAGAACTTTGGAAACAGGCAGGTATCTGTGAGGGGTGACTTGTTAAGGAGAAATGATGAGTCTGCTGCTTATTTGGGACCAAAATGCAGGGGGCTGTGAGGTCTGCCAGGGGGGAAAAAAAAAAATAGAGTTTAAGTTAAAGCTACTGATTATCCTTTACATTGGGACAGTAACAGTGACAGAATCCCACAGGGATTGATTGCAGGTACAAAAACCAGGCTGTGGGGTTTCCAAAGAGAGGTCTGAGTGATTGTCAGAGGTTGCTCTTGCAGGGCTGAGCACACGAGGGGATGCAATCCAACAGGCTCATCAAGGGCTGATGCCATGAGAAAGGTTTGAGGATGCTGAGCTATTCCAGGGAGGAGAATTATTGCCAGAGAATAAACTCCCACTGGTTAAGTTTGGGTGTTAAAGTGCTGAGGCTAAAGGTGAAAAATCTCAGAAGAGCACAGTGAGAAACAGAGGGACATGGAGATGCCACATAACCACCTCAACTGCCTCCACACACAGGGGGAGGAATCAGAATATCGAGGATAGACCAAAGGATGAGGATGGGTTATGCTGATAAAAATAAAAGTTGTTTGGGGAAGAACTCTGCAAGGAGTTTGTAGGTCGTGCTGGAGACTGAGTTTAGATCCCCCCAGTCAGAAAGGGACTGAGTCATCATGGAGGCTTTAATTTTTGAGGCACAGATTGCAGAGCAAATGTTGCTTATTGCAGGCACCACTTATTCCTGAGCACGATAATAAACAGACTTTGTCTCCAAATGGTTACTGATCCAGGATGACACAAGGCTATTTTAGTAGTATTTCAGTGAATGTGAAGACATTACAGAAGAGGTTGACCTAGAAAATAAACATGGGTCCAGTGATCAGAAGTTGATGCCATTTAAATTAAATGGAAGGAGATATTAAAACAGGTCAGTGGCTGAGGCCATTTGTGATGAATTAGCATGAAATTACCAGCATGGCAACAAGGAATTTTACTGCCTCTAACAAACTGGGAGTGGAACCATATGCCTGGAGTTTACCAAACAAAGCACCCACGCTCAAGGAAATGGGGCAGGAGCAATCGTGACAGCTCAAGAGCCTTTATTCCGACCTCAGTAGTCCGCTTCCATTTCAAGCCATTTCTAGAAGTGAGCAGAGAACAGAGCCCAGGGTAATAACCCTTTATGGAGGACAGGCCATGTCATGCTGGCTGGGCAAACACATCACCCACCAGCCACAGCCCAGACCCAAGGCCAAACTCTGCAAACAGGATCCCAATAACAAGCCAAAAATCAGGTAGAACCTGAAAAAAACAGCCAAAATTTCTTCCACTGAGAAGCCCAGGAGCAAAACCACCTTGAGAGAGTTGGTGGCAGGCACTCAGGGTTGGTGCTCCTGCGATGCAAATGAGATTTCTCTGGTAGACCTTGATCTGTGAGGACATCAGTCCAAATCTAGGGACACTATCTGGCACCTGCTTTGACAAGGAACCAGTTCTTTCAGGCGTGAAAAGCCTGGTACATCTAATCCATGTGGGCATCAGCCCGGCTCTGCAGGAGACGGATTCAATGAGTACCAGTGAAGTTCCTCAAACAGTGGCCAAGGGACTCATCTCCTTGGCATTTCCATTGATGGATTTGGCATAGACAGATGTATTGGACTTAGGAAGATTGCTGATCGCCCAAAGCTGAAAGGAATCTATTTCTCCTGTGGGAGAAATTAGGTGACCTTGAGGAACAGCAATTGCAAGAAATCTCCTGCAAAAGGAGCTTCTGCTCTAAGCCGGGAGCTCACACACTGGGAACGAGGAAGGCAGAGATGAACTTGTCTCTCATGGGTTGAGGATAAATCTCTGACGTAATGTGGCTCTGAAAAAGGCAAATTCGATAGCGGAAGGTGTCAGGGGAGATAGTCCCTTTAGAGAAAGCCAACACTTTCTGTTGTTGCACAAAGCCCCAAGGGTGCCTTGTTTGGAGTCCTGTTCCAACTCCAATCAACCACGTTCAGTGGAGGTTAACTGAAACCAGGACAGGTGGGAAATGGGTGGGATGAAGATCCTTCCTTGTGGACCTGCAGGAGTTTGGCAAAAGGCAAAGTGAGGGGATGGAGCTGCTGCCTGAACAAAGAGCTGAGAGAGGAGCATTTGGGGAGACAGGGAAAAGAGTTACTTGAAGCTGGCATTCGTAGAGATGGAGACAAAAAGCCCAAGGATCCTTCACCACCAAAAGAGCAAATCTGTGGGACACACTCCAGTTCAGAGGAGCAAGGAGGAGGAGCTGAACAAGAGGATAGATCTGTTCAGGAAGAAGAGGATGCAGCTGTTATGAGGAGAATTTCAGGTTGATGAGGTTGATAACTAGGAGATCCTGAGCAGCACACAGTCTCTCTACCCTTGAAAAAGCCACTTGCAAGATGCCTTTTTTTATGGTAGTGCTGTCATGTTGGTGTGAATATTTGGGGATGTGCCTCCCACTGTTCTCTACCAGCTGCCTTGAAATTTGCTCTGGATTCTAGATTTTCTCTTCCTGAAAGGCAGGCCTGTTGCTGAGATCTTGCAAACTGGAGAAGACATCTCTTTCTTTCCCAACATCAAAACTCCACCAGCTGGTTGGCCTAGCCTTGCCTCTGCCAAAATCCTTCAGAACCCAGCACAAAGATAGTTTCATCCTCCCAGTCACAGCTTTTTCAGCCTCTGTTCTTCTCATGCAGGTCTTCATCTTTCCCCCTGCCTTTCCTCCCTTCCCAAGTCATCAGCATGCACAACCCTCTACCTCCTGCTATTCCCCAAACGCCTCCCAAACCCAAGGTCTCCACAGGTGCCTTATGCCTGTGTGTGAAGAGCAATCAGTGCCTCACCTCCAGTAATTGGAGTTGAGCCTCCAGAGCCGAGAGATGAATTTGATCTCTGCTGTTCTGCATGTGAGGGATGAGCCAGGGGACTGAACTCTGCTGAATGTGACGTGCTTTGGAGTTTAGGAGGCTTTACAGCATGGCACAGGGATCAGGACGTCCTCCAGGGACTGGTGTAGGACACAGGCACACACCCCTCCCTGCCTTGGTGGTCGCGCCCTGTGCTCTGCTCCTGCCCTGAGAGGGGCAATGTCTGTCCAGCTCCTTGTAAATTAAAACCACTGGTTGTTCTAAAGCTGTTTTATTCCTCTGGCCTTTGGCAGTGATGGGAGTACAGCGAGGGACGGGTGGTTTAACCATTCCAGAGATGTCCCAGTGCACACACACTGGCCATGAACAGAGAGGTCCCTGTGCCTCTGCTGCCTCACACCTACACGTGGGACTGTGGCTTTGCCTCTGAATGCTCCCTGAAAGGTGGTCTCAACCTGCAAACACGTGAGGCGGAAATCTGAAGGTGCCTTCTCTCTCAAGTGCCCGAGGAACCGGCGCTCTCAGGGGAGGGGAAATCACCTCCTGCCCGTTCAGCGGCGAACAGGCTGGATCCTGAGCAGGGCTGGCATCCAAACGGGGAGGGGAGGCCTATCCCCACAGGTGCCATCACATTTAGACAGGCGATGGTGTGTGCAAAAACAAGTTCATCTGTGAATACCGGAGCAAATTACTGTCTTGTGATTATTTATATGAAGATGTGTTTGTGGATGAATTACCAACCAGCCCGGAGCAAAGAAACGGAGCAGCGACTCCACCTAACATGTCAGCAGGCAAACCAACAACCCACTTGGGATAGTCATTAACAAATTAACTGATCACCCGGGTCTCCCGCTCCCTGTGGGGGATCTGTGTGCCTGGAAACCCAAGGCAGCAGATTTGCATTTGTGACAGAGGTGTGTGGGGACAACACCATCACTGACTGCAGGCCAGGGCTGGCAGGGCAGGACTCAGAGCTGGGCAGGGACAGGCCACTTCAAACTTGCCAAGTACAGGCTGCAGATGAGAACAGAGCAGAATAAAGACCCAAAAAATGAAAGAAAGGCAGGGAAAGGCTGCTGGAGAGGCAGAGGGAGTAAGTGTGAGATGAAATGAGAGAGTGGGGAAAAAAAATTAACAGCTTTCTTTGTTCCTTTTCATTTATAGACAATATTATAGTTCTGCACAGAAGGACTAATTTAGCCCTCTGCACAGCCCCAGTGACCCTTCCTAATAGAAACCATTTAAATCTTTAAACAATTTACATGAAAATGTAACTTTGCTGTGAATATATTTCTTCCCCCTCCTGCTCCCATCACAAGTGCAATCCTTCAAATCTCTGACAGCTTCCATTATCTCTTAATGAAGTGAGAGCATCTTTCTTAGGAGACGCGCCGGCCCTGAGGTTAATCTCCGAAACGAGGCTCACAAATAAAAACTAGAGGAGGGAAGAGAAAAAGGAAAAGCAAACACTTGAAAGAGCTCAAGTGGGTGGCTCCACCACCCAGAGACTTCAGATCCAGGAGGGAAGCGATCACATCCTCCTTGAGAGCGCGTGTGGGCTGATGGGTGACTCTGTCCCTCCATCCCAGGGGACACCATTCCAGCTGCTGTTGGCTGAGCCACCCTCGTGGGCCTGGGGTGTCTGGAGCCTCCCATGGGCCCAACCTCATTCCTGTGCCAAGACAAGGTGGGGGGTGATGCCAGGCAGCGCCTCTCCCAGAGATCCAACTGCTGATTTATGGGTGGGTGGGCTCTGAGAGACAACGGGAGCCCTGGGAGGTGCGAGGGACACCAAGGCCAGGCCAGGGAAAGCAGAGCCTGGAGGCTCCTGGGAGAGGGGCAGGAGAGAGAAGAGCACAGAGCAGCCTGTTAAAAATGTCATCCTGGGATGGCCAGGGCTGGGAGCACTTTCCCACACAACAGGCACCAGAAGAGCTCCCCCAGCACAGCCTGCACCCTCAGACACACCAGGGTTGTACCTGAAAGGCCCACAGAGGCAGCAGGGTCACCATCATCACCACTCTCACCAGTTCTGGAGACAGTGAGCCTGAAATAGGGGCTCAAGAGCAGCCTCCAAAGCACGTGGGGCTCTGTGTAGCTTCATGGCAGCTTGGCACACACGTCAGGAGGAACCACCTGCAGCTCGCTGACAGGGACAGGCTGGGATGCAGAGACACCAAAACACCACGGATGCGCTTTAGGCTTTGCAGGAGCCACACACATCATCGGCCCAAGCATCAGCTACAAACCTTTCCGTGTGTTTGCTCACTGGGAAACACACAGCAGGCCCCTGGGGCTCCTGCAGGGCTTTGTGGGAATCTGTCACAGGGGTATCTGCAGAAAGTCGTGAAGGCAAAGCAAAGGATGCTGCTCCAGGCTCTGCCCTCCGTCAGATGCTCCCTGCTCTTCCCCAGGCGGGAGGGCTGCTTTGCAAGAAGGCTTTGTGGTGATGTGGTGGAGGTTTAAGAGAGAGGACATGAGGAAAAAGAAATGTAAAGGTCTGGAAATGAGGAAAGAAAGGCTGAAAAACTATTGAGATTAGAGGAGACAGTCTGGAAAAGGGGATAAAAAATCAGGAATGTCTCAGGGGAAAGCAGATTCACAGGAAGGGGGACTACTGAATTGAACAGAAGAAAGATGAAAGCAGAAAGCAATAGCAGAGAAAAATAAATAGTTATTTCCAGAAAAACAATAAAGTTTGAAATATTCTGGGCTAGAAGGAAGAAAAGGAAAACAGAAGCCCACCAAGAGTTAGCAATTCTGGCTGTTGAAGCTGCTTAAGTGAAGAAAACAAAGAAAAGGAAAACACAAAGCACAAAAACAAGGAGCTGAGCGATGCAGGGAGTAACTCTTTCAGCAACAGTTTGCTCCCTACCGTGTTTTCCACCGGGCTGGTGTGGGACAGCATCAAACCACGGCTCTGTATCTCTGAACAAAGCATCACTCCCAAGCTCAGCACAGGAATTGATACTCTGTGGCCTCAGCACCCTCCCCATCAATTTGCCTTCAGGCCACAGGATCAATGAGCCCCTGGCCACAACTGGAGAGTTTTTCAGGCCTGTCTAAACATGAAACCACTTCCCTGCTGCCAAGTAAGCCCAAATTTGAAAATACTTGTGCAGAAGTCTGTCATCCTGAGGAAAGACAAAGTCTCTGAAGAGAAAGAGCAAAAGGCACCGGCCGTAGCTGCAGCTCAGCAGGTCCATCCTAACCCAAACTCTCCAGGCTGGGACACCTGGGCAATGACAGATGTCTCTGCTGATAACTGCATGAGGCAGTTATCAATCAAGCCTAAGTGAAGGCAAATCAGTCCTCATCTGTGCAGGATAAGCCTCGTTTGCTGCCTGGTGTCGAGTGAGATGGAGCTCCGCTCTGCACTCCGGGATCAGCGGTGCCTGGCAGGTCACCCGGCTGCTTGTGATGTCCCACGGGCTGGAGCTGGGCCTGGGCTCTGCTGAGCCTGATCCACTGGCCCAGGCTTTGCTACTGCACACAAGCAAAGAGAGGGAGGACATGGATGGGAATGGAAGCTTGGGATCTCTCAGTGAATTCCCAGGACTCAGCATCACCTTGGAACAGCTCTGGCTTAAGCTCTCCCTGTCCCACGCAGGGCAGTGGGACATCAGCAGTGTCCCCTCACTAACTGGACACCTCTGACTTTCCTCCAACCCTCTCCTGGTTTCAGGGGGGCAACTTCAATCCCAGGGGTAGGTAATCCAGCAGGGAGGGGCTGGCATGGATCCCGTGCAGGAGGGATGAGCTGATGGGTCCCAACCCGTGCAGGGGGAGAGGAGGAGCAGGGAGAGGGAGCTGTGAGGGGCAAGGCAGCCTCTTCTGCTGCTGCTATCCCAGCTTCCCACAAAACTCCTTTCCTCCCGGCACAGAGAGGCACAAACAGCTCTCATTCAGTGAAGAGGGGTTTGGAGAGTGAGTGGGATGGAGGATAACAGCTGCATGTCAGGCCTGAGTGCCAACAGCCCTGCAGGCATCTCCAAACAGGGCTTTTAGCCAGTTCCCCTCCTCTCACCTCCCCTCTCCTGCCTCTGCACGGTGAGCAGGAGCGAGTTAACCCCCTAACCTTTAATCAAGGGCTTGTGTACACGGAAAAGGATTGATGGAGCTTGTCTCCCTCATGGCCTCACACCACAGCTCCGATTACACCATTAACTCCCCAAGCCAAGTGCCCGGGCTGGTTTCAGCAGCCAAGGAATAATGGCCCTGGAACTGCATTACAGAGGGATTGCTGGGAAGCAGCGGGATGCAGAAATGGGCATTTCCATCCTGAGGTGCTCTGGGAAAACCAGGGACCTGCTAACAAGAGGAGGAGATGGGGGGTCCTCACTCTACACACATGGAAGGAGGGCTGGGTATGAACT
The DNA here is from genome assembly GCA_038380795.1 of Pyrocephalus nanus. Taxonomy (NCBI): domain Eukaryota; kingdom Metazoa; phylum Chordata; class Aves; order Passeriformes; family Tyrannidae; genus Pyrocephalus; species Pyrocephalus nanus. Next base: position 5,839,809 of record CM076281.1, read on the forward strand.
CCACCTCCCCAGATGGCTTTGATCAAGTTACAGCCTGTTCAGGTCTGATGAATAAAATGCATCCCAGGGAGTGAATGTCTTGGGGAAATCCCACTATCCATGACCAGGTGAGCAACTAAACTAAACAGGCTGCAGGACCTGCACCCAGGCACAGGCAGGTGTCCCAAAGCAGCATCATTTTGGAGACCTTGGACATTTTTCCCTTTGTTTTGAGTACTGAGGAGTCTTCACCCAGAAGAGAGATCTCTCATCCCTGGATGAGAGCCTGGTGGATGAAGCAGGACATGAGATTCGTGAGGCTGTGTGGGCAGACAGGGGAGGCATGAATGAGCACATCTGATCTTGCCACTGAAAGACAGACCTGCAGGTTTGGAGACAGCCTCACTTCAACTCAGGGAAGCTGAATTATTAACAGCCTGGATTAATGACCCCAGAGATGGAACATCTCCACCAGGAGACACTGAAGGACTCTACCTGCAACTGGAGGAAGCTCTTCAGTCAGGTCTTCCCATGCTACGTGGAAGAGAATGGGTCAGATCGAAGCTGTGAGTGAGGATGGGCCAGTCCAAAGGTACCAGAATTATGGATTTACTGGCTGTCCTGGGGCACAGGACCTTTTTTTTTCCTTCAGGTTTGAGCCAGAAATGTCACCTCACAGGTGATACATTCCTGCAAAAAGCTTTATTTTGGTAAACTTTTAGAGGCTGGGAAAAATCCCCACATGATCTGAAAATCAGCAGCCAGCAGGACCTCACTGGATCAGAAACTTCCCTCAGGCTGAGCAATGGGTGAGAATGGGGATGGGGGGTGGAAGGGGTGACACAGACAGTGCAGGGACAGGTTCAGAGCTGACACATGGCTGGGGGGCTCCAGGAGAAAGAGAGATGGCTGGGAGAGAATCCTGGGAGTGCTTGTGAAATCCAGCCACCTCGGCCAAAGCAGGCAGGACTTGACAAGGAGCCAAGGCTGCACGGGGTATCCTGCTGCTCAGCCCATTGCTGCAGCTCCTGGGGTGGTGCCATCCCTCCTTGGAGCTCCACGGGGTGGGAAAACCCCGCCAACAGCCAGCAACTCCAGTGGCAGGGTTGGCACCACCTCCCCCTGAGTACAGCAGTGCCTCTCCCGAGTGGGTGTGAGGCGTGACCTGCTCTACAGAGAGAGAGCTCTGCTCTCCATGGAGGAAAACTCGTCCTCCTGAATCCACGTCCACGAGCGGCCGGGAAGTGGGATGCTACTGACACCCAGTGGCTCCGTGCATCCTGCAGACGGGGACTGGATCCGGGGCTGGTGGAGGGGATGTGGCCACGCTCTCCCCACGGCCTTTTGGGGGGACCTGTCTCTTCGGGGACTCGTCTGTGGAGGGAGGGGTTGGAGCCTCGTGGTCACCAGGTGCTCATGGCATGGCCAACAGTGACATCCCTGGCAGCACAGCTCTGGGGGTAAATGGGACGCAGGGGACAAGCAGGAACACTCCAGAGGGTGGTGGGTCCATGTTCAGCCCAACAGTGACTGCCTTGTATGGGGAGACGGGGCGGGGGATGTTCTCACCCCTGCAAACGGCTGCATTATTTTATTCTCAAAGCTAACACATTAAGTGCCCTAAATTGCCACAGAAATGCTGGAGAGTGGAAGAAAGGGAGAGGCTGGGGTTAGTTTCCTCTGAGATGATGTGGTTTCTGCTCTCCAGATGCCCCTGTCAGATCTGATGGTCAGCTCTGACCTCTGCAGCCCATAAACACTGCAGGGATGGAGGCTGGGATTTTGGGATGGAGCTCCACGGGCCAGCTGTCCGTGTGAGTGTTCCTGTGGTGCCTCCCCTCACAAACATTTTGGCTCCAGGCAAAGAAATGGGTTAGAATTGGAAGTGGATTTAACCAAATCAGGAAGCTCCATTCACATTCCAGAACAAGACCATCCACACAGAGGGAATTATTTAAAAGCAGCAACGAAGCTGTTCAATTCACTCTACATGTCATTTCAGCTCCAAAATCAAGCAAGCAAGCAAACAGCACAGAAAAGTAACAACAAACTGCCTGAATCTGGCACCCCACAGTGCACAACCAGACGAGATACAGCCTCTGACCTGAAGAACAGCAGCAGATAAGATGGACACAGAACAGAATAGAAAAGAGTTCACTTCACAGCTCAGAAAAACACATTTTCCTATGGGCCTTCACACTGACAAGCTCTCGTTTCTGCTACAGAGAGCACCCGGAGGCTGCTGAAACAGAAATGCATTTTTAATTATTTGTTATTATCAATTGCTTTGCAGATAGAAGCTGCTGATAATAGAAATCCATTGGAGCGAGCTGAGGAGATCAGCAGCTCTTTGGGCTGTGTGAGCAGGGACACGACTGTATAAAGGCACAACTTACCCAAGGAAGATTATCCCAGAGTCTCAGAGTGGACCAGCCATCATCCCTGTGGGATCAGAGGAAGAAGGGATGCTTCCTCTGCAAGTGTACAAATCAAATTGTGGGTGGAGAAAAAGAAACAGAAGCACTAAGGGAAAATCACTGTGGCCAAAGCACATGGTGCACAGATTTTGTGCACGGCGCACAGATTTTGTTTGTATTCCTCCAGAGAGGGCTGGTGATCAGGAAACTGGTTGGAGATAAGGCACCAAATCTGGGCTACAAATAGGGACAGAAGGGAGAGTCTGGAAGTTCATCTCTGCATCCTATTTCCAGGCCTTCATCACCTCCTCCTATGAAGCAAAGCGGGGACAGGGAAGGCACCGCATGCCATGATCCGGGGGGATGACACTGGGGTGTCCAAGGAGTGCAAGGGAATGCACTGACTGAATTAATGCACCATCTCTCATCCTAAATGAGCCTCCTTGGCATCCAGTCACACGCCCAGGGATCCAGCTCTGGAAACAAACGGGCTGATTAGCATCGACTGTGTTGTCATTACCGTGGGCAGAGACAGCTGATCGATGGCTACTCAATAAGGCACAGGTGGGTGTCAGTCACTCCAGGGGTGCCTCCTGCCTCCTCCACAGGGACCCAAATGGAGAAGGAAAGCAAGTGTGGGTCCACTTTCATCCCCCAAGACGTGAGGACTGCTCATGTGGCAGCAGCAGGGACCTGATCAGAGCACTTGTCTTCAAGGCAGGACTTCACTGCCTCTTGGCAGAGGGTGGTTTTCTTCAGGGCCCAGGCAGGTGCATCTCCCCACCCACAGCACACTGACAGTACCCTGTGAGGAGGAGAAATCCTCTCTACTCCCAGCTGTTATCGTATCCCCTGCATGCTTCCCTACCCTCGCTCAGTAAACATCTTACACCCAAAGGATTAAAACACAAAGATCCTGGGCTGACCTTCCAGCTCGCCCTGTCTACTTTCTGCAGTCTCCAGCTCTGTGTGTTAACAAACAGCTCTGCCTCGTCTTCCCGCTCTTCCCAACTTGACACTTCTTCAATAGCCTTATTTTCTTCCGTTTGTTTTGCTCCCTGCATGTTGCACCAAAACTCCTCACTCCTGCTTCTTCTGCACAAATTGGTTTTCCCTTATACATTGTCTAGAGAGCAGTGAAGGAGGAGTGGAAGAATCACAGCCCCTTTCTCATCTTAGATCACACATTTCCCCTCTCTCCAAGCACACATTCAGAGCTGGGAACAAAACAGCAGCGGTGGCTGATTCCTATCGTGGCGGAGCATCATTTCAAGGCTGTAGTGTGAAAGGACTCTGCTGCCTCAGAGATGAAATGTGCTGGGGAGCCGAGGGAGAAGCAGCAATGAATAAACAAGTGATGCTGAGCAGGAGTGCTCAGTCCCCTGCCCTCTGCACCCACTCCTCTGCCTGCAGGCAGAGATGAGTATCTTAGGGCAAGGCAAGGAGGTTCTCAAACCAGCCGTGGCAGTAAGATGGGAGATGAAGATCCTGGAGATACCTGGCTGGCTGCAGTGGCTCTGGGATGGTGCTCTCCCTATGGAAAGAGGTAAAAGTCCTTTTGCATTCACATGTGGGTCCTGGACTCTCCTCATGGGAAAACTCAAGACTGGCTTCAAACCCCAGTGCAGACACAACCAAAACCTCCGCCCTGCTCTAAGTGATTTCAAAGGCCTTATTTTCTTCCTTCGGCCCAGCTCCCACCCAGCACAGGGGCTGTCCCCTCGTGGGTCCATGCAGCTGTTGGAGCTGGGGTGACAGGGCTGTCCTGTGAGGATTTGGACACCTGAAGGGCAGGAGCAGCCGTCGGGCTCGGAGCTGGCACAGCGTGGGGCACAGGGGACGGCAGTGCTGCAGTCTGGCCAAGGGGTGATGAAGTCATGGAGAACTTGAGCCAGGCTGTTATCTGCCAGGATGAGATAGAATCTCCTTGCCAGTTAGGGATGACAGAAAACATCATTCATGGCCATTCCTGTGTGAGAGGAATCCAGAAGTACTGCAAAAACCAGGCCACCCTTTGTAGACGTGAACTTCTGACCCAGAAGAGGCTTTCTTGGGGGGAAGCTGCAAACTCTCCAAAATGCTCTTTTCCCTGGATTGTGCAGCTCCAGCTCCTTTTTTTGCTGCCCTGCTTGGCTCCAGCGAGCTGTCATCCATCCAGGAGCGGGTGTCTCCAGCCAGCTGGGAGCTGTGCTGCCTTGGCATCCCGCTAACCCTGGGCTGTGCTGCTGGAATGCTTTGTGCCATGCCCGCAGGTGGGCACAAAGGGCTGAGCCTGGGGGCTCCAAGGGAAGCCCCTGGCCGTGGGGGTGGACTGAGGAACGCATGTGTCACCACAGAGAGCTGGCCCTGCCCGGTGTGTTGCCCTGGCCGGGTGCCACCACTGCCAAGGGAGGCACCACCGTCCTACCCGATCCAAAGGGATGCACAGGAGCATCCTGACAGTGGGAGAGGATCTGTTGGTGGCACTCAGACTGCTTCAGCTCATGCTCTGGCATGGATCCAGCTGCCAAGAGGGCTGGGATATTGGCTCCTGTTGGATGAGCTTGTAGCTGGCCTTCGAATAACATTTGAGACACCGTTTTTCAGGCATCTGTGCAATTCATTACTCTCCAAATGAGCACAGTAGGCATCACACCCCAGGGCAACCTGGGCACCAGTCAATCCCCACTGCTCACCCCCAGAAAGCTGTGGAAACCAGCAAGGTGCCAGTACCCAGAACTGAGCCTGGGTTGCTCCAGGGTCACAGTGCTGGGGGGACAGTGCAGTGACACGTGGAGGTGGATGGGGACGTGGGAGCTGCCTGTGCTGGGAGCGGGGCTGCAGGAGGGATGTGTGGCAGTTGGCAGGACTGCTGAGCACCACGGATTTTGGGCTGTGCTCTAGAGCCCAGCCCATAAGTTACAGTGCTAGGAGCACCCTAAAGCAAGGTGTTCCCTGCTGAAGAGAGAGGGGCTGGGCAGTGCATGGTGCTTACCCTGCTCTCCCGATCAGGGTGTGCAGGGATGTGGCCTGTTCCGAGCCTGGGTGGCTGCCAGGGCTCCTCACACAGACTTGACCACTTGGATGGGGCAAAATCCCTGCTGTTCCAAAATCCTTGGGAGAGCAGTTCCCTTTGCTATGTGGGCACAATGAGAAGAGCCTCCCTTGAAGAGGGAATAACCCCCAAGCACAGGCAATCAGGACCATGGCACGGTCTCTCTGACACTGAAAAGAGGAAGGGGAAATGTGGAAGCTTCTACAGACATCACAGGAGCCAAATATCGGAGATACCACCAGCAGTTGTGTAGTGAAGACAACAAAAAGACCCCTTGTGTAAACTTGTGTTTGATTCAGACAAAATTCCCCCTTGGGGTTGCTTGGCCAGGAGCATCTCCTGGCTGAGCTCTTGTCCCATGCTGAGGCCAGGCTGTCCCAGTGCCCAGGGCCATCTCCATCCCCTCTGTGCCATCAGCCTCCCCCGGTGAAGCCGCAGCCACCCGGAATCCGGAGCCACCGCTTCATCCGACACGGCGAGTGCGTTTAATGAATGAATTAATTTCGCTCTCAACCGGGTGCAACGCGCGTTCAAGGCACGGAAAATAAACGTTTCCCTTCCCTAATTTGTCGCGTCCCTTTTGATTTGTCATACACACAGCAGCGTGTGCACGGCCTCTCTCCGTCTCCCCCACCTCCCAGGTCCTGGGTATTCCATCACCACAGGGACAAACAGCCCCCAGCAGCGGCTGAGATTGCTGTGCTGTCTTCCCTTCCATCCATATCCGCCGGCCCCGGCACCGCGCGGCACCACATGTTGCTCAGGAGCCCAGAACTGATATGGCATCCCTCCTGTGGGTCATCACAGCCAAAGACAGCCACCTCCCTCCTCTGTCAGTAGGGCCCTTTTTGAAAATTCCCATCTGGGATGTATTTATGCCTGTTTTCCCCCCATGCCAATTTTATATTTAAGCGTCTGTGTCCCTCTCCCTCCACGGTGTCATTCGGTGTGAGATACACAGAGGGAGTGATCCTGTGCCCACTCAACTTCTGCTTTGCTGAGCTTAACAAGCCAAGAGTCTCCACTGCAAAACAAGCTCCTCGTTCCTCAGGCCAGCCTTTTTTCCTGCCCTTCTAGTTTTTGGACGGATGCCACAAAAACAGTGATCATATTGTGAAAACCCTTAAGGAACTACTCTGAAGTGACCACACTGTTCCCAAGCCTTTCCTCTTTCACAGGAGTGGAGACTGTAACTACACCCAGACCTTGGTTGTAACTGGGGAGGGTGGTGTTTTCTTCTGGGGTCTTCCTGAGGTTTGGGGACCACTAGGACCAAATCTGAGATCTCAGCTGTGCACCTCCTTGCTTCTGCACCTCCTAGTTTGCTCCCTCCACATCAGGGGGTCTTCATTCCTTCCCAGTGACTCACTCGGTTGGGTTCATGCTTGGGTTGGCCACTGTGCACATTTCACCGCTCTCCCATGAGCCCAGGTCCCCTGTGACCTTCCAGAGCCCTTTTGTAACAGGCAAGAGAGCCAAGCTCTAAATCCTGAACATTTTCAGGCAAACTATTTCATTTCCTCACACAGCTGACAGAGCTTCCCAGGACTGAGCAGAGATTCAACCCCAGAATTAGCATTTCCAATCCCTCTCCTAATGAGAGGCCACAGGCAGCCTGCTGGAACAATCTCTCACTAAACTGTCCCAAACACAAAGCTGCTCTGGAAAGCAAGAAGCTCTTTAAGGAGGAGTAATTGTTAAGATTTGCAAAATCCATTTTTTTTCCCCCATCATCTGTGCAAATCCATTTTAGAATTTGTAAATTTGTTCTAGGATTAGATTAATAGGTTTCATGATTTATAAACCTTTTCTTCTTTCTCACCCTCCCCTTGACTTTAAGAAGCAATCGCAGACTTTAGCTCAGTCCAGGGTTTAGAAATAATTTCTCAGCCACTGCTGTTGAGCTATTCTGGCAGAATTTGGTACATTAAAGGGGGAGATTTCCCACCTAGAGCATCAGGACATCCCAGTGCCAAACCCTCCTTCCAAACAGGGTGTTTGATAGTGACGTGTTAGCACCAGGCTGGTGCCTCCTGGGAAGCGTCACTGGAACCAAAAGCAAACAAAGGCCAGTAAAGAAAGTCAAGGCCTTGCTTTGAATCACCTGAAAACAGTGTAACAGCACTGCTGGCCTAGGCTAGTCCCTCCAAAGTTGGCTGCCTAGGAAAACAACAGAAAAGTGCAAATTTGTGGTATTCTCCAGGTTATCTCAAAAATTCCAACAGTTTGCTGGAGGAAATTTGCTCAGGGACTTCCTGGGCCAGTGATGGGGAGTTTGTGTTCATTAGACCTTGAGGGATTTGTCCTCTGTGCCCATGACCCTGCTGTGCCCTGAGAAAAACCCCCTTCTCTTGGTTACAGAGGGGCCCAGAACAACATCCCTCCTCACACACACATCTGAGCTCAGTGCCAACAGCCCGGGCTGGCTGAGCATCCCACACTGCCCAAACGTCCCTCAGTGTCCCCAGACATCCCAGCGTGATCAAACAAACCACTGAGACATGAAAGCCACAGCAAATCTTAACTCACCCTGGGACCTGTACCCAGCAGGCCCGTGGAAGCAAATAAATTATCAGACTCCAATAAAAGGTCCCACTGAGTAGCCCCAAAGACACTGTCTCAGCTCCACTTTGCTCAGTGGCCACATCACTCCCAGCTTGGGCTGATGTGTTCTTAATTAGCATCTTAATGTGAGGAGCATATGCAATGAAGCATGAAAAGAAAATCCCCATCATTTAAATTCATTAACAGTCATTGAAAGTCTTCAATGCAGAGGTGGAATTATCTCTGAACTCCTTCTGAGAGACCAGCTGTGCTCACTAAACTGTGGTGGATGTTGCTGCGCCCGTTTATTTATTTAGCTGCCTCCGGGGGGGTTTGTCCCCCTGGATTTGCCCCTCTGGATTATCACAGGTTGCACCCACTGGATGGGCACATACAGGTGTAACCACAGCAGTGTCCCCAGGCCTGGATATAGAAGGCCCATTGACAGGTTGGTCATGGAAACTTTTCCAGTGCATCCCCGCCGAGGATGTTCAGTCGTGTTTACCACGCGGATTACTCCATCTCCAGTGTTTGCTCTTCTCCTTCTCCTTGCACCAGGGAACACCTCCAGCAGCTCCCATGCCTAGTCTCTCTCCTGTGGCTGTCAGGGTTGGAGGGAAGTGGGTGCAGTGTTAATAAGGTGGGATTTGCCACTGCCCAAACAAGGGACAGTGATTGCAGGCACTTGAGTCATCAGGCTCTCAGACACCCCACCCGGGGAATCCCCAAACCCCTGCTCCGAGAACCAGCCCCTGGGCTGGGCTCAGGGTCCTCCTGCCAGAGGTGAGGAGCTGCTCAGGTGGGAGGAGGAGGGGAAAAACTTGTGCCAGCAAGACTTGTCCTGCTGAGCACCCCCTGCCCTCCTGTGCCGCCTGTGTGCCCTCGGTGTTTTGCTGAAGGCAAATTACCAGAACCAAAGAGGCAAAGAAATCAGAATGAGCTGCTCCACAGCAATTACAGTGAAGGTCTCATTTACAGAGAAAACCTGATTTAATGCAAAACAGGCTTATAGCTTGGTGCAAACAAGTCTGTTTTAGGGTATTTGAAGCTTCTTGGATTTCTTTCACTCAATTAAGGATTGGTTTTATAAGCCAACCCCAAATTTACCATTAAAAAAGAATAAAACCTCCTCACAGAAGTTTGAGCAAGTGCAAATAAACTGGATCCAGATCCTATTTGCACTCAGTTCATGCTGCTTTGCAAGTTCCTGAGGTAGAATTATCTATGGGAGGAGACAGCAACCGACCTGATAAATTCAGAAAGCCCATGGAAATGTCAAATTGTCCACAGGTATTTATTCTAGGAGGTCTGTCTTCACATGCAGGTCAGAATCTGTACCAGGTTTGCATGGCAAGGTTTTGGCTGTTGGAGGGGGGGGAAACAGAGGTGGCTCCTGTGAGAAGCTGCCAGAAGCTTCCAGCTATTCCTTATCTCAGTCCATGAGGATTTCCTTGTATTTTCACTCCTGTCCAGCTGAGGAGGGCAGTGACAGAGCGGATTTGGGGGGCACCTGGCACCCAGCCAGGGTCAGCCCACTGCACAATCCCATCATCTTTCCAGTGCCAGAGCTGCAGGAGGAATGACAGCAGTGTTTGAAGGATGCAGTGAGCTGAGATTCTTTCAGAAATCTTTAATAAATGATAGAAAAGGTGCTTTTTTCCCCTCTATGCCAGAAGATTTTCACATTGGGTTTCAAAGAGATCTTTTATTCCCAGAATGGGAAAATAAAACCATTTCCACTCAAAACACTACTCTAAGATTACATTTGCCTCAACCTAATTTTTAAAATACTTTTGAAAGAGAGGGGAATGATCGTAAAACAAACAGAAATCTGTTTTATTTTGGATTATACTGACTCTTCCATTTCATCTCAAAGGCTTTGTGAAGGTGGAGAGGTCTCACGTGCACGAGCTTCCTTATGGCAAGAAAAAATGCTGGAAAAATTTCTATTTTGGGCCGCTCCGAAAAAGAAATCTCATTTTGCCTTTTTTTTTTTTTTTTTTTTTTCCTGGTTAGGCAGGAAAATGAAAAAGCAATTATTCATGCAGTTCTCATTAACCATCCATCTCCAAGCTGTTTATAAGTGATTAGTCAGTCCCAGACTCGTGTCCCAGACAGGAGCAGCGTGTGTTTATTAAGGTGTCAGGGGAAGGTGTTGAAGGTGGTTCTAAGCTGGGGCCGAGGAGAATCAGCTGCAGCCTCTCGCTATTGATTAGTGATTTAACCAGCCCCAGTTCATTACAAGATCTCTTCCTGGTGCACTAATGAGCACTTAGGAACGGGCCTGTAATCTACAGCTGAGTTCTTAAGTGGCAAACCAGGGTCCAGCTCTGAACTCCTGAGGAATTTCAGCTTGACCGCGCCCGGGTTCCGCGCCAGGGGTTGCTCCCGGAGCACCAGGCAATTTTTCTCCGGGCCTCCTTGGAGAAAGCTGGGGAGTATTTTTCATCCATGAACGTATCCAATTGACTTCCCGGGGATGGAGCCATCCTGCTATTTCCCTTTGAGGTGACTTTGGTAAAATTACCTGGCAGCCCTCAGTGCTGATTGCGTGGCCCTGACCCGGGAGCAAGTGTATGAAAGGACCAGATTCAGACGCTGCTCAATAAAACAGGAGGATTTACTCCAGCAAATAACTCAGCCCAGCAATTGTGTTCTGTCTCTGACTCTCTTGCCCTCCTTCTTTTTTTCTTCCTAATAAAATAACTAAATGACAAGGACTGAATTCTGCAGTAGGAAATTTTTCAACCTAGGCCTCCTCCCAGGATAATCTATTATCTTCACAAATTACTGCAGACAGTTCTTTATTGTTTAAAACCTTTTATCCAAATAAATGCATAAACCTTTCGAAAGGGAAAAAGGAGGGGGGAGATGAAGGGAACGGGCATTTTAAATGAAAATTTTCTTCCTTCATTGACTATTGTATGCTAAAAAAAAATGAAAATAAGACTGAAAAATAGAAAAACGACTGAAAGAAGAGGAAAGGAATGAGCCCAGGAGAACAGAAATTGGTGATCCGCAATGGATTTCATTAAAATCATCCCCCTTTAAATATTACAAGTGTTTGTTCTCTGCAGCCTGATAAATATCTCGCTGTGTTGAGATTGAAAATTGATAAGCCATGCAGCATCAATCTCCTTCAGATTCGCAGCCTCCCTGCAAACTCATCACTTTGGGACAGCCCCAGTTTAATTAGCTGGCAGGGTAATGCCGTGTTGGGCAGCTACCTAACAGCCTGGAAGCACTTCCAGTGTTCTGCCACATTAGGCACCTTTGGGCAGATATTTCCCAAACATCCAAGCACAGAGAGGAATGCGAGAGGAGCAGCCTCTTCCCCTTTCCTTCCCGAGGCACTGTGTGATTCTCGTTGCAGCATTCAGTGTCTGGTGGAGGGCGGGACACGGCTGGGAGACAGGTGGGAAGAAGGATGCTCAGAGAGGGGTTTAGGAAGAGGAAGGGCAGGAGGAATTTGTCTCAGTTTGAGGGCAGGCACCCAGTTTTCTGGTGCTGTGTGGTGGTTTTTTTGCAACGCTGCTTTCTGTCTCTGAGGGCACGGGGGGAGCACGGCCCTGCCATCTGACCTGACCAGCCCACCCCCCAGCTCAGACAGGCAGTGAGCAGGACTGGAACATGAGCTTCAAGACTTTGCTCTTCCTCCACTGAGTTAAGTTTCAATGCCCTCCAGGCCCCCCAGGCCCCGCACTGTACCCACCCCAGGGTGAAGGCACCAAGTGGGCAAGGGTTTGTCAGTGTGGGGAGATCTCTCGGCTCAGCACAGACCTGACTGCTCCTTTTTGGGGACCTGGCTAAAGGAACCTCTTCAAAGCCATCCAGTGGGAGCTGAACTCCTTGTGCCCCCTTGGAGACTGTCCTGGACACATTCCTTGAAAAGTAATCCAAGCACTGTTGGCAAACCACCGCTGAGTTCTTGACCTGACTGATGGAACCTCTTGCATCACATCTTCGAGGACCAACTCCACTCAGTTTGGGCATTCCAGCTATTGTTATGGCACCTCAGGGTACCCAATTTCTCCTCTGCTTCCTCATCCTCCATCTTCTCCTTTTCCTCTCCCAGACCCAGCAGCCTGTGCCACAGCACTGGTGTGTTCCTCCCCAGCCACAGCAAGTTAGGAATGGGGCCATCCCTGTTTCACCCGGTGTTAGGGAGGCCAGCACGGCTCTGGAGCGGGAGGAAATGACTCAGAGCTGTACACAATGAAGATGTTGCCCAGGAGAGCAACTCCTCTTGTCGGCCCAGGTGACTCTTTATCAGGGAAACCTCATTCCCTCTAACAAAGCACAGCTAATGTTCTGTTTATTACCTTTGCTCCTGCATTTGGACTGTCAGGAGATGAAGAAATATCCCCAGAATTAACAGCAACATAACAGAGGAAGAAGAGCCAGGGGAGAGGTTAAGGCAAGTGCTGTTATCTGAGAAATAGGCTCATAAGCCCTCTGCACTGAAAAGGGTTTGTGCTTAAATGGCAGCACCCCTCTGGTACCCAAGAGGGGAACTGTGGCTGCTCCTCCCCAGCACCAGGGGAGAGCCAGACTTCTGCCCTGATCACCATTACCTTTGTGGGTTTTAATGCCTAGACCACAAAAATACATCTAGTCCCATGAAGAGCGTTCCCAGAGAGAGTTAACATCAAGTCCTTGAAGGCTTGAGGAGTCTTTGTGTATCTACAGTGCTTAACAGGACAAGATGTTCTTCAGGTCAGCGCTTTCAGGGTCACAGGGAGAAGAGGAAATTCGTGAGCACCCAGAGCCAGAGTGTAAACTCAGCAAGAGAGATTAAAGACTGGACAGCCGAATCTGTGAGCTGAGGGAGGCGTCACCCAACCCAGAAGGCACCTAAATGCAGGGGACACACTGGGGGAAAGCAGGAAGGGTCCAAATCAAGACAGAGGAGGATGAAGTGAACAGCTCAGGAAGATGATACTGGAAAAATCTTCCTGTTTGCTGGTGGAGGGCCCTCCAGAGAGGGGCTTTTCTGGCTGGCAGTGGCAGGAGCACAGACAGAGGGCGGGACAACCTCAAACACACAAGATCTTCAATGCAATAAATCCCCGTGCTGCTCACAGATCTGGAGCTCTCAAGACTCCAAGCTTTGGATGAAGAGCTTTCCAGTGTCCAGCAGGGCATCTCCACTTATTCTGGAGAGGGCTTTTGAAGAAGTACACACTGAGAGCACTGCTTGGCACTACACACCTGTACTAGCAGGAGAGAACTCCCCATCTCTCAGTGGGTCTTGGAGCCATCCAGCCTCCGTTCCCTGGGATCCTGTGCAGCTGGTGCTGCCTCAGCCTCTCCCAGCTGGGAGGAAAGCCACGACTCCTTCACAGTTTCTCCTCACAGTTCATGACCCCTGGTGCTGTGAGGGTTGTGAGCCAGGCCGAGCAGTGGCAGCAGTGTTAGTGTGGAACACTCTGCTCCAGCCTCGGGGAGGTCCCTGCAGCAGCAGGAATGGCGGTCCCAGCTGGTCCTTTGGGTCCTGGCAGACACTGGGATGCTACCAACATCTCCTGGCACGGCACATCCACGTGGGTTGGGCCCACAGGGAGAGATGGGTCCAGGATCAGCCCCGGGTCGGTGCTGGGATGAAACACTCCGGGAATGCCGCCCCGCTGGGAGGGTGAGCTGCTCTGTCAGAACAATGCAATTAGCCACTTAATTCTTAATGTTAATTAACTTTTGCTTGCTCTAGCACCTTTGTCGAGGTATCGCCCTGCTCTCTGGGGTGCTCTTGGGAAAGCAATTATATGCTACTTACTTAGCAATTAATTACAGCTTTAAGAAGGCCGTGGGAGGGCACCTCTTCCTGTTTGATCTTGTAAATGCTTCATTAAAGCCCCAACAAGGAACAGAATATTTTTGTAGTTTTGCTCACCTGGCAACCCTGTCCTCCTCCCCTTTGAGGAGGCAGCAGTGGTGGGGATTCTACTTTGTTTTAGAAGAGAAGAAAGAAAGCCAAAACCCAGTGGAGTTCATTTGGTACAGACACTACACAGCACCTCTGCTGCTCCCCATGACGACATAGCTGCTGAAATGAAGGCTCAGAGTCTCCAGTTTTAACAGGGAAGGACAAGTGACACTTCCCTAATGAAACAGCTTTTCAGTGGAAAGGCTGCAAATGAAACCAAGCTCTGCACAGTGTCTGCAAACCTGGGAAATGCTCATTTGTGGTCCAAAACCTAGAGAGTGTTTTGAGGTCAAACACTGACCACATTCAGTCCCCTGATAAAAGCTTTTAAGCCAAGAGACGGAAACTTTAGGGTTTACCACTGGTAAGTATTTAATGAAAGAGGCCAAGCTTTTGATTTTATTTTTTTTTTAAATAAGCCATTGGAAAAAATAATCCTGTTAGCATTTTCTCAGGGAAAGTGCCATTTTTAAAACCTGTGCTCCTTGAGATGTGGTTCAATTATACAATAACTCCCTTGTTTTTTGCGTTCTCACCCGGTTTCACAGTGAATTGAGCAACAAAGAGTGTGTTAAATGAATAATTGACATGGCTGTGCTTTCTGCAGCAAGGAGCAGAATCCAACCTCTTCCACACAGCACAACCTCTGAGCAACCCATGATGAAAGACAGCCGTGGTGGAGGTGAAGAGCTGCTGGGTTCAGAAATCCCTTGTTTGGAGCTGTATCTCCATGGTACGGCCACCTTTGCCTAAATAGATCCACCAACAGCCTGTCCTGGTGTTATCATGTCCTTGACTCCAACTGTGCTGCATCAAAGAGTGAGCCAATGTGGCCAACACCCTGGGACCCCATGCCCAGACAGCCCTCGTCCCATCCTCATCCCGTCCTCTCTATCCCTCCCACTCCACCTTCTCCCCGTCCTCTGCCCGAGTGCAGGGAGAGCCAGAAGGAGGGATTCTGCTCTCCAGCTGGCACTGGAGCTCTGCCTTTCCACGAGCATCCTCTCGGGGAGAGGGGAACACAGCAGCTCGGATAAACTTTCTTGCTTGGGTTATTTTGGATACTGCTGGCAGCTGGAGCGTGTTAGAGGTGCTGTGAAGCCCGGCAGTGAAGTGAGGGAGGGAAAGAGGAAAGAACAGACGAATAGAGGAAGAAAAAGTTCTATTTACTGGGCTGCCTTTGCTGTTTCTGCATCTCTCAGCTTATCTACCGGATGCCGAAAAATTGAGCCTTTGTTATGCTAATGCGGCTCTTGTCAGCACAAATGGCGCGGCTCTTCCCACCCTTCCCAGCGCCCTCCCGACGCGCCTTCCCACTCGAGTGGAAGCACCGAGTCAGCAGAACAGACAGCTACCCACACAGCCCGCGACGGCGGCGGCTTTTGTCTGGTGCTGCAGCCTCCTCTTTTCTTCTTGTCCCTTTGAACTGATGCGAGGGGAAAGGGAAGGGGCTGGGAGGAAGGGACATGCAGCCGGGGGAGGCCGGGGAGCTGCGGCCGGGTTACTCAATCCCCGCGGGCAGCTCGGGCTGATTTCCTGCCCTGCTGGGCTGGAAGGGGACCACACGCACCCCCTGCATCCTCTGACAGGGTCTGATCAGGCCGTGCGCTCCACGGGGCTGTGCGAGGTTGTAGAGGAATGAAATCCCCCCCCACTTGCATTGAAATGATCCCCAAAACAACTCCCCTGCGACACCCCCAGCAGAGCTCCTGTCTGGAAACAGAGGGGTCTGCACAGCTCTGCCCACCACCCCCTGCCCTGGCAGGGAGAGGTTTCTGGCTGCTCTCCTGAAGGTGCATCTGCTTTCAGCCTTCATTAGCAGCGTTGTTAATTTACACAGCTTCCCCCTTTGCCGAGGCAGCACAGGCCCCTTCCGAGCTCGCTGCCGACTGCAGGAGATGGATCTGACGCTGCGCTGGATAATTCAGCCCGATGGCAAGCAGACACCAGGAACCAGCACAGCAGTCTGGTTATGCAGACAGTGCCAGGACTGACTGAGAGGGCCACAACCACCTCCTTGGCACGCTGCCCCCTCCCAGTGCTCCCTGCCTGTCAGGGCTGCCTGTGCCGGGGAATCCTGCACGCTTGACGTGAGGATAAATGGGAGCCGTCAGTCACCAGGGCTATCAATCTGCCAAGCTGCATCAAATCTGCCATAAAAGATGTTTAAAAAGAAAATTGACATTTTGTTTTATAGCTCAAGGATTTAATGAAGGGGGAAGGAGGGCTGGAGGAGCCGAGCTTCCTCACACTCTGATGAGCTCTGTGGCATCTCTCCTGTTCCCAACCCCAAGTGATGTCCTTCAGCTTTGAGACTGGTGCCCACCAGGACTCTGGGGATGAAGGACACACTTTGGGCATGAGCGTGGGCTCAGCAGCAGCTCAAGGCTTTTCAGGAGCGTGAGGCAGAGCCACCACTGCTGAT
Organism: Pyrocephalus nanus; assembly: GCA_038380795.1. Taxonomy (NCBI): domain Eukaryota; kingdom Metazoa; phylum Chordata; class Aves; order Passeriformes; family Tyrannidae; genus Pyrocephalus; species Pyrocephalus nanus. The sequence goes on from CM076281.1 coordinate 5,856,131, forward strand.
GAACAGCTCTGGGTCTGACCCACCACCCAAAATCTGTGTCTTGCCCCAGGGCCAGACATGGCACATCCTACAGTGACTCCTGTGGTGAGCAGTGATGCTGGTGGAGGTGATTTTCCCACTGCCTGGCCCCAGCAAGAGACTGAGCCTCTTCCACCACTTTGGGCAATCAAATGCTTTGCTCCCCTGTGGATTCCCCAGTGTCTAATAAAGGTTGAGCAGCCTGTCCCTCAGAAGCACTACTGACACAGCCACTTGCTTTCTCCTCCACCTACTTCCATGAACTGTGCAGAACCTGGAAATGCTGGTGAGTGCCAGGGAGCTCAGCACTGTGTGGGAGGGGATTGCAAGACAAGAGATGCTCCTTCTTCCCCTCCTGACTCCATCCTCCTCACTCTGACCAAGGACAGCCCATGTTCTTGGGCTGACCCTGATGCATTACACCATTTTTATAGAGGGGGAGTCCCTAAGTGGCATGTTCCCATAAATAATAATAGGCCATAAAATCTGGGATTTATGGAGTGCTTTTCACTGAGGCACTGCCATGTACTTTATAGCCACTGGTGAATGAAGCCGTGAAGTGTCTCACAGAACACAGTGGTCGCTGCCTGATGTGAAGGAAACTGAGGGATAACGGCAGGCAGCAGTTTAATCCATGGAACAGTCAGGAATGGGGCTGGAGCAGGACCCACATCCTCCTCTGAGCTGCCATCAGCAGCGTGGGGGACAACACATTTTACAGGCCAAATCTGCATCTGTTTATCTCTGCCTTGTCACCCGGTGGTATTTGATGCCCCCCAGCAGTCCCAGCATGGAAATTTCTACCAGGAGATCCCTCCACAGCTCATCTCATGCCTTAGCTTTTATTCCTAGTCTTCAGCTCTTAATTTCTCTCCCCTTTGTCCATTAATTAATTCTACAAAGCACTCTGGGATGCATTTATTCTGAGTGACAGAGTGGCAAATAATCTCTCCAGTTTTATTGCTGTGTGACTGCAGCAGGTCCCTGCTGATTGATGGCTACTTATCTGTGCAGGAGAGTGACCAGCAGCCAACGCTCCTTAACCCCTGGCTGGTGGGATGGAGGTCACGTCAAGGAGTCATGGCACTTTAATGGAAATCTGGGCACCATCCAAGAGGACGGGAACGGTGTGTTCTCAGCAATTTGCCTCTTTTCCAGGCCCTGATGTATCCTGGGAATGAGGCTTGTTGCAAAGAGGGTGTTGGACGTGCAGGACGCTGCTGGCCTAAGCCATCAGGCTCCGGGTTTCACACCTCTGGCACTGGAAAATCCACATTTTGGGAATGAAAAGCTGAAAACGCTGCACGGCTGAGGCAGAAGGATCTGTCCTGGCTGACAGTGGATGCTGTCAGGAGGGGTGAAGGCAATGTTTGAAGGAATCAAATCAAACATGGGATGAGCAGGAGCAGAAGAACAGAGACAGCTCTGTCTGAGATTAAAATAGCTGAACTGGGAAAGGTGAACACGATTCTGTGGCTCTGGTTCCCTCACAGTTACCACACCCTCAGCCTCCACAAATTCTCACCACTGAACAGCACCAAGACTGGCAGCAAAGTGCTTTGCCAAAAACTGCCAGGGGTTCAGACTGGGCTCAGAGCTGCAAAGTCCTGTCAGGGCTGAAACCCATCCTTGGTGAGCTCAGATGCCTGAAAAACTTTAATGCTGAAAATTAGATTTCAGGTAGCCCCAGGGTTAAACAGTGACTGAGAGGGATCTATAAGCTTTAAGTTTTTAACTTTGCCGTGTAAAATGGAAACCAAGTGCCTCTGTCATCCAGCAGACCCAGTTCAGGGTCTCCTGTACCTTGGCTCTCCAGCCACTAAATGAATACTACTTCACAGACAGGCGAAGAGGGCAGATGTGCTAACGAAGATGAGGGGCTTGGATGCAAATTTTCCAAGCCCAGTAATTACCTCATGGGGATGAAGACACCGAATTCTTGCCTTGATCATAAGAGATCAAGATGAGAAGCAAGAAAGGCCCCAAGATTCAAATAAAAAGTTCCATCAGCACGGGGAAAAAATGAAGCCAAATGATCATCACGCTCATGGTAAACCTAATTAGACTTGTTGCTGATAGTTTCTTTTTATTTCCTCCAGCACTTTTTCAGGCAGGAGGACAGATGTCAAGACTGGCCTCTCAAATATCATTACCAAAGCAAGCATGGATATTGGGGAGCAAAAACTGTTTATGTTCCTGCGATTAAATGGCATAAAACAATACTCTTTACAGCAACTATTAGCTGGCTAATGGCATCCCATCACTCCTCATATCAGCTAAGTAACAGATGGAGCTGACGGCATAATTAAGCCACTAAGAGTCTCATAAATTACAAAACTACCAGTGAAGCACCAAGCCCACCGAAGGAACCATTGCAAGATGATGTATGAGGAGAGGGAGAGAAGTGTCTTCATTAAGTGACTGAGAGAGAACCATTACGGGGTTTGGTCGCGCTGTGAGGGAACCTTGAAGTCGGTCACAGTGCGCCGCTGATGAGACGTGCTCGGCCACGCTCATGAGCCAGGGAGGAGGGAACTGGCCTTGCCTCACTGAGGAAGGGCTGCAAATTCCATTTCTTGGTGCTGCAGGAAGGATTCTTCAGTGGGAAAGAACCGCACTGGTGGAGCGGCACCTGCAAATGGGCCTCGGGTGTAGGAGAGGGGGGAAAGCGGAGTCTTTTCTCCATAATCTCTCCATCAGAAGGAGGTGTCGCTCCCTCAGGTTTGTTAAATTGCCCAGTGCTGCAGATGGGGGAGCCTGGAAACACTTCGTGGGAGCTGGAGCAGATTCTGCACCTGCTGTTCTGGTTTTTGGGCTGTGCAGGAAGGTTCTTCCCCCAGAGGGTGGTTGGGCACTGAACAGGCTCGCCAGGGCAGTGGGCACAGCACCAAGGCTGCCAGAGCTCCAGGAGCTTTTGGATGATCCTCTGGGGCACAGGGTGTGACTCCTGGGGATGGTCCTGTGCAGGGCCAGGAGCTGGACTTGGTGACCCTTGCAGGTCCCTTCCAACTCAGCATATTCTGGGATTCACACTCTGAACAGGTCTGGGAGGGGTGGAACCCTTCCTGACAGCAGAAACACTCTGAGCTCATTACAGAACTAAGTGTTCTCCTCAATCTTCCCTTTTCATTCTGTGTATAACAGGGAAATGAAATATTGCAGAAAATTATCTTGGGTAATTCTGACAGAAGTTTCTGCTGTTCCTGAGAGGTGAGGAAATTTGAAATAACTTCTCATCCTTCTAGAAAAATCGAGTTGTAGTGCTCCTGAACTGCAATGTATTGAGGAGCAGATCCCTGATATGGGAATGGGATGTGGATTTTTTGTCTCTCCTCCTGGCTTGGCCTCCACTCAGGACCACAGGGCTCAAGTGAAGGAAACTGGAAGCAAGGGAACAGTGGGATTCCCACTGCTGGATTGCCTTCAACCCCTCCAAGCACCAGGCTAAAGAGCAAAGTTAAGGCCTTGGGGAATGGGGGATGCTCAAACAACAGTGCACTGGACTTTATAAGTCCACTCAGATCATCTTTTGGATGCCACAATCCCAGCATATGTGAACACCTCCCTCTGGCTGTACAGAGAATGGACATCTCTCCAACTCCTCACACATCTGTACCCACCACATTTCTACTTTCTGGGAGAAGAAACCCTTGTAAATGCTAAGTTATAAGCAGGCTTTTATTTTACAGTTCAACACCATGACCTGCAATGATGCAGCAGATCATTTTAGCAGAATATTATCCCTTTGAATTTTAAATTAATTTAATTTACAAGACTAAGGATACAGGAAGAGAACTATACGTGGAGATATTATTTCATCAGAAAAAAAAAATCACACTGAGAAATGTGTAGCTCAGACAAATAGAAGCACATTAAGGCCGACAGTGAGTGATGTGAATTTACCAGGGAATTACAGAGAGAGGGTAAGGAAGTGGCAGAATTTACATTTGGTGCCTGTGTTTACTGCTTACAGCTGAGCATTATAAATAATAAACTGGGTTCTTACTGCCTGTGCTATAAAGCTGTGTTTTTCCCCTTCCTCCCCCTCTTCAGCTCTGGTGGATTTTGTGACGTGCATGAAGAAGCTTGGAGAAGGAGCCAAAGGAAATGATTTGCTGGATGGCAGGAGAAAGGAGGAGACATGGAAAGGAGAGAGTCACAGAACAGGCAGGAGAGGAAGAAAACCCCAATTCTTCCAGAGCAGAAGTTGCCATGAGGGTTGTCCTATGGAGTGGACTTCATTACCATCCTCTGCTCTCTCTTCCAACCTTGATCCCTTCCTTGGCTCTGCTATGGCCCCAGTTTCACTCTTCCAACCCTCTCCCTCTGCTTTGTGCCTCTGCCCGTGGCAGAGCACTGGAACCCTGAGCCCTCACAGCTGCCCACGGCAAGTTGTTTTCCTCCTTCCCTGGGGCAAGAAAGAAGGACATTTGATACTGATTTATTTCCAGTTATTGTCTGCTCCTCCAACAGTGGCTCATTTGGAAACTTTAATCATCTGGTAGCTCGTTGTGCTTCCTCACGGAGCATCTTTTGTGCTGCAAGACACGCTGTGCGTTGTGCTCCTTCGCTGACGCAGATTTCATGGAGGGAGCTTTGAAAGTCATTTTCCTCGGCCACTTTTCTTCTTGAATGTTTAAAGCATTTTTTCTCTGTGAGTCCCTGTGTCCTCCCTCACAGCTCTGCTTTTTTTTTTTGTGATCTGCCTTGACCCTGCATGGTCCAGGCTAAAATTCAGTGAAACGAGCTGACAGATCTTTTAGCTGCAGCAAGTTTTGGGTCAGTCCCCCAGAGAAACCAGAACTGAGATCAGCCCAGAGCATGGCATGGAGATGTGAACAGGCTGAGATTGCTCAGGCCATCAGACTTCTGACTACACTGTCCTGCCAACACTAAACTCCTCCCAACCCAGAGTGGGTTTACAAAAGGAAAGAAATGAGGCAAAATAACAAACCACTGCTTTGGTACATAATAACTATCACCGTGAAAAGAAACTCCTTTGAAATCAGCAAGGTCACTCCTGCTTGGACTGTGGCACAGGTGATTCCTGCAGGGACAGCACAGCCTGCCACATTCAAAACACATCCCAACAAATACATGTCCATGTGCCACAGACTGTGTGATTCCTGGAAGTTCAGGATCATTCCATGTGTTATGTGAGGAGATGTTTCTCTCAGGGAAGTCCCAGAGAAGGCAGCCCTGCCTTGGGCTCTCCCTAACTCTGGCTGCAGCAGCTTGACAGGACTGTCTGTGTGTAATCCTGCTGGATTTGAGTGGCTGGACTTGGCACACAGTCTGCACATGTGTCTGTGTGTGTAATGATGTATTCAGGCAGTGTGTTCCCAATTATGTGCTCTCCACGCTGCCAATACTCCTAAGGTCCTGGAGATCATTTAATTAATTACACTGTACCTTTTCATCTGCATTCATTTCAACAGCCCTGACTATGAAAACACCATTCTCTTTTTCACTGAGGCAGGAACAAAGGTGTCCAAGTGAGAAGTCTTTTTTAAAAGGTTTCCTTATAATTTATCTTCTTTTTTTTTTTTTTTTTCTCCAGCAGTGTTGAGTAGATGCAATGTGGTTCATTTCAGGTAAGAAATAGGAGGAGCTGTCGGGGATGAAGCTGTGCAAACACCAGGTGTGAGAATAAACTGGAAAGAGCTTAGGAGGGTGTCCTGCCTCCCAGATGCAGGTCTGGAGATGATGCTAAAGTAGAGAAGAGCTGTGCTGTTAGAGAAGGAGTGACCACAAACCCCCTGTCTGGGTACCAATGCTCAGGGTCAAAGGCCTGTGACTCAGGTCTTCAGCCCCACCAGAGCTGGGTGACACTGGCACATTGGCTGGGCTAGAAAAACCCCAGATTTATCTGCATTGGCAATATTCAGTTGAAAAAGATAAAGCAGAAAGCAATATTCCCCTCCACCCCAAGTCTGAAACACTTCAGTGTGACATTTTTCATAGGAACCACTCCAATTTCCCAGCTCACGGGGCTCATTCTCTTTTCACACAGACTCCCATTACATCTGACCACACTCGAAAGGTTAAAACCCTCCCACTTCTCATTTGATGTTGAACAAAGCATTTCCTTTAGTCCCAAATGAAATCATTGCTGATTTCTCCATCCGCTAAAAATTCAAAACTACAAAAGAAAATTGCCCACTCTGGCTTGGTCTGAAATGAATTCATTTCCAGGCTTGTTTGGGAATGGCAGGTGTTAGAGTCAGATTGTAATGCAGGTAGGAAATGAGCTCATCAAATTTTAGTTAGCAAAAATTCCACTCTGGACTAAATGAATCCTGCCTTGACTCCCTTTGCAGTCGGCCATGGCCGGGGGTAACCCTGAGAACCCAGCTCTGCACAGGGAGCCTTGGGAGGCTTGGAACTACAATTCCCCATTGTACCAAGAGCAGGAGATACTCCCAGTTCCAAGATTTTTGGAAGAAGGGACAGAGCCCAACACGCAGGAATGACAAATCCCCTCAGCACAGCTTGAGTGCCCAGACCTCTGCTCAGTCCCTGGGGTCACTAATGAGGAACACAAGTGGCACTTCCCAAGTGCCTCCACTCCTCTGTGTTGGCACTTCCAGCCCTCTGCCAGAGGGGAGGAATAACCAGGAGGTGGTTCTCAGGTGCACCTGACTGACCGGGGTTAGCCAACAGGGCCTCAGCTCGTCTGCCTAATGAGGCAACTCTGTAATTAGAGCTGTCTGGGGAAAGGCTAATAACGAACTGCCAGGTACAAGTGTCAGCAGCCAGTGCAAAGCTTCGTCCTCAGGATGGGAGAGGGAGTGCCAGGGGCTGAGGGATGCAAGTGGTGGGGGAAGGAGGAGGATGAGATGGGAGACAGAAGGCTGAATTTTGGCTGCCTCAGCATTTCCTTCAGTGACTTTTCCTTTAAAGATGGAACCACCTCTCCACCCAGAATCCATGATTCCCTCTCCAGCTAAAGCAGAGATGAATCCTGCCAGTGAACTTTTGCTGTAGTTGGAGGGGGTGACAAAACTTCTAGAGAAGGTGATTCTACCTCTCCACTGTCTGGAGAGAGAGGCCAGGGTGGCTACCTTGGATTTCAGATTTGGGTGGTTGAAGTAAAGGCATATCCAGCTAAGCAGCCTCAAGTGGGATAATCCCTTTTAGGAACAATGTCCCTGTGTCCCTCAGCTCTGCCCTTCTCCCCCTGTACTGAGTGGCACCGGGACACACAAACCCTGCTGCAGGAAAAGGCCAAATAACTGAAATACAGACTGAAGCAGGTTTAACTGTGCCATGGGACATCTCTAAACAATCTTGTCCTATGGGGGGATCATATTTCCCCCATCTCAGCCAGGAGCCCTGGATTTGGGAAGCTCAGGCTGTACCCTGAGCAGGAGCTGCCATGCCAATGTGTGTATTTGTGGCTGTGTTCTCTGAGCAGTGATGCTGCAAACCCTGGGACCTCTGTGGATCTCCACGATGGCACCAGCAGGATCTGCTGCTCGTGTCTTTGTTCTTTCTGATGAAAGGACTCTGTAATTTGTACATGATGCAATTTATTTGCCTCTTTTTATTCCCCCTCCCCCCAAATACACACCCCTTTCCTCCACCCCTCGCTCTCTCCTTCCCTGAGATAATATTGACACCAATATCCATAAAAGAGAATATTAAAATAACCTTTTCCATTACATCCTAATTTAACTGCTTTCCTGCGTTCCACAACACACCTGGCTGTCTTTGTCTGTTTGTAATGTGTTCCTTCATTCCTTTCTTGAGAGCCCCTCTATTCCATCAAAGTCCTCCTCCTTGCACACAAAGCTGCAGATTATGTTTTCATAAGATGCAATTTCACCCAGATCTCATTACTTACACTCTTAATGTATTTTCTGTATTTGTTTCATCTACAATTTCTCTTGTGCTCTGTTCTGCTGATAAAATAGTCAGCTGAGGTGCCGTGGAAGCAACTTGCTGGAGCGCATTAAGTAAAACTCTTCTTATTCTTGGTTTGTTTGATTCTCTGTGCCTCCAGCCTGCCAGCCAGAGTTACACCCACATGTGTTCCCCCACCCTCAGTGGGCAGGAGCAGCACAGGGATGGCAACTGCAATGCACTGGAGATGGGAATGTACCTGGGAGCCCCTGGCCCAAAGAGGACGTGGAGAATTGGCTGCTCCAAATGACAGGTCTTGCCCAGCATTGGGTCAGCCCACTGACACAGGAATTGTTCCATTTTGAAGGGTTACAGCAGTTGTGGACTAGACATCTTCAGGTGTTCTGGACATCTTCACGTGTTCACTGAACATCTCTTCAGGCGTTCTGGGAGAAAAGTGAAAGCAGCAGATGGCAATGTTCAGGAAACGAGTTACTTTCTAGAAGAAAATCACCAAAAGTGTGGGAAGAACCATCCTCATCCATTAGGAACTGCAGAGGAGCACTGACTGCACTGGCCAGAGTGGCAACTCTAGACCACATCTGCCATTTGGGGACAGTGGGCAGGACATGGTGCCTCTGAGCTGGGATCTCCTGTTGACAGAGGAATGCAAGAGCACAGCCTGTCCTCAGAAAAGAGGTATTTGCCATAAGAAGCTTAAAGTGCAAGTTTGGGGTTTGGCCTGAACTCAAGCCAAAAAGAAGGAAAAAAAAAAAAAAAGAGAGAGAAAACCCTGTAATTACAGGCAATATTTTTACTCTGCTGAAGATTAACAGGTCAGGAGAAGAATTTAAGTCTCCTTCTTTCCTGATTTCCAATTTAATAGCAAATAATCCTGCCCCTGAATGCAAAGAAACTATATTACCCTGGAGAATTCTGGTGAAGTTCAAAGGAGGTCAGACAACAAAAAGGTCAAAAATTAAACAGATGGCGTTCGCTGATGGTGTACACACACAAAAAAAAGAGCGATGTGATGTGATGTGTTGTCCTTCCCCTTCCCTCCACTGCTCCCCTCCCATCACACACCACAGAGACCCCCAGGTACCCCCCTGCCTGCTTGTTCTGAGGCTGCACCCACAGCCTGGAGTTGCCAACACTCCCTTATCCTTCAGAGATGCTCAGGCGAGCTCACCATTTTTAATGTGTCTGGAGGGAGGAATTTATTAAAGAGGCACTGCATTAAAAATATGCAAATGTTCCCAGTAACTGCACAGGCCCATGAGGAAGGCAGATGAAATGTCATCCCTTCCTTCTCCCTTCCCCGTTTTTATGCACTCAGGTAGTTTATGGTTCTCCCTGTTTTATACTGTAACTGGGAGCATGGCAGATATTTAATCTGCTTGGAAATAATTGCAGCAATAATGATTATTTTATTGGGTTTAACTACGTTCCGAAAAAAAACACCGGGGTGACGACACACCGGGAAAGGGGGAAGGAGAAAAGGTGCTCTGTGAGGATTTGTACCCTGTGATTTGCACTCTCGTGGGCAGGCACAGGGGACGAGGACAGGAGGGAGCACCTGGATGTGTGCCTGGCTGAGCGTGTAATGCACTCCCACGGAGCGTGTTCCCAAACAGTCCCTTAGGAGCCAGGCTGCCCACGGCCTCCAGACTGGACCACAGCCCTCAAATTAATTGCTCATCCTGAGTTTTTTGCAAAGTTCTCCTTTTGGAGCGTGGCAGGACAGGCGGGGCATGGGGAGAAGCACCATTAATTTTCTGTTCCTCACCATCTCCCCTTTGAAGCTGCTGTGCCTCACAGCCTCGAGGCAGCTCCAAGAGCCACAGTGAGATGGACTCTGTGGTCTTAATCCCAGAGAAAACGCTTCTCTCAAGTTCTTTTTATATCTTCCCAACCTTCCCAAATCCCTGCCTAATACCAAGCTTCAGAGAGCTTTCTTTTTCACATTTCCACTGATTGCTCCACCCTCCCTGTTACCCCCTCCCTTCCTGCAGCAGAGCTGGACTGTCAGGAAGCAAATGCCAGCAGAGCCCTGCGAGGGCTTGGCAGTGATGGCTTGAAGGAGGGCAGGTATTTCCAAGGTGAAGCTTTCTATGGTTACTCTTGGAAAGGGAGGTGAAGCTTTCCATCGTAGCCCAGCTGCCAGCACAAGCCAGGACCTCCAGGCTTTCAGCAGGAAGGGACACCTGATTCATGGTGTGACCCATCAAGAGCAAGGCTCCCTGGGCTTTGGGAAGTGTCTTTTTTCAACAGAGCACTTCTAGCTCCCTTTGCTGGAAAAAAAAAAAAAAAAAAATTCCATTTTCAACAGCTCCCATCCAGCTGTTGGCCATGAAAGTGTCCTGAGCACCAGGCTGTGACTCCCCCTGACAGCTCCAGTGTGAGAAACCCCAGTCACTGCAACAGCCTCTATTTATCTCTCACAGGCTGCATTGTTAAACCTCCATAAATAAGTTTTCTGTCAGCAACTGGTGCTTAATTATTATTATATAATAGCTACCTTAATAAATGGAAATGCCTTATTTGAGGCATTTCATTTAACAGATGAGAGAGCATTTTCCCCGCCATAAATCCTGGAGCAGATCAAAATGTCAGAGGGTCTGAAAGCTGCCATGGAAGGGGAGGCCAACACCCCTGTTTACAGGGAAGGGGAACATCTCCACAAGGTCTTATCAGAGCAGCACAGCACCCCCATGTTTGAATTTATGGCAGTGTTTGGAGACACCAGTCTCCTGTGCTGGGAAGCCAGAACAATTTGTCCAGTTAGAATTCACACATTGTCAAGGAAACATTTTTGTTATCAATTTGGTGAAAAGAAAATTTGGGGAAGAAAAACGACAAGATAATTCAATCCCGACAATCCCTTCCAGAGAGGAGAATCCCTCCCTGTCCCCAAATGCAGAGCACAGTGTGACACAGGGATGATGATGAAGGAGTCAGAGGTTTTCTGTGACCCCTGCAAACGCTGCAACACTTCCCTGGGCTTCACCAACACACATTAACCAGAGCTTCTTGCTCCACATGGTCTCCTTTCATCTCAATTAACTTCCCTTCTTTTTTCTCCCTCCTGACTACTCAGTGAAAAGTGTGACCAAAAGTTAATTACTCTAATTCAATTTAGCTACAATTCCAGTGGGGGGATAGAGAAAAGAGTGTGGGTGAGGGGCTGGAGAAGGGAACAAAGGCAGAGGAGTTGTGGTAGAGACTCCTAAAGAGTCAGCAGGTCTTGTGAGCTCAGCTCTGCCTACAGGGAGACACCCGGCACAGCTGAGCCCGGGAATCAGGACTTGGCTAGCAGGGAAAAGTGTGATCCCAAACAGTGCTCCCATGGGAGGAGCTGTAAGATCTATGTAAGAACTAGAGATGAAGAGCAGGACACCTATGATGGATGTTGGATGGACAGACAGACACAGACAGGGGCTGATGGAGGGCTGAGCATGGGGATGGTGGACAGAGAAACAGACGGAGGAACTGGGAGTAAAAGGTGAATCACAAGTCTGCTTTCCCTGGCGAGCTGTCCAATGCATTCTGCTAATTAACTTCCTCCTACCAACATCCTGGCAGGGTGGCAGGCTAATTAGGAGCCCCTCTCCTGTGCTGGGAAGCCATCCTGACTCGGGCACTCAGTCCCCAGACTGGGGACATATGGCAGCAGGACGTGCCAGACAGGCAGCACGGCTTGCTGGGGAATGAGCAGTCCGGCTCAAACACGAGCCCTCTCTGGTCTGCTCCCCTCGCTGCCTGCAAACAAAAGGGCCTGGAGTGCAAATCACTGGGCCAGCTGGAGTCAGAGGTGGAAATCAGGACACCAGTCTCCCAGCACCATTTAAGTAACTCCCCACTCTCTTTCAGTCTTGAAAACAAATACAAAAGCGAGTCATCAGCAAACTCACCTGCCTCTCTACTCAGCCCCGGCCACACCGGTTAGTAAATAGACTGAGCAATATTCCCATTTGATGTCCCCCTGACAATCACAATTTCTCCTGCTGAGAATTGTCCATTTCTTCCCATTCTCTCCAATAGCATTAATCTATCACAGGGATTTTAACTTGCACCCCCTGGCCACCATCATGCCTTGATAGCTCTCTGTCAGGGTCTTTATCAAAAAAGGCTTTTGAAATTCAAAAGGAAGAGCGTGTGTATATATACTCTCTCATTCCCTTTTATCCACTGGTCTCTTAACTCATCCAAGGGATTTAAGCGGGTCAGAGGAACATAATTTTCCTCAGCAGAACTCATGCTGCCTGTCCCTTATCCTATGGAAAAGCCTAAATATAGACACTGAAAGTTCTCGCAGCTGGGAGTGTGAATGCAGCCATCCTGCTTTGAAGCTGCCTGAGACTCGTGCAGTTCCCAGATGAAGGGCTGGCTGGCTCTGTCAAAGGAAGAGAAAGTCTTTCAAAGATTCTCGGAGATAGCAGCAAAGATGTCAGTGGCCCACAGATCCCCTTTTTTTCCTCCTGCTTTTCTCAGATTTTCTTTGCCCTCTTTAGCTCCTTGTCTCTGGCAGCTTGTGCTGTGAGGAGGATCGAGGCAGTTCTGCAGCTACACCCACCTGGGAAAGAAACAGGGATAGGGTCTGATGTCAGATGGGAATCAGCTAAAATATCATGGAAGTGAGAGTCCTGGGGACACAGCCAAGAGCACAAGGCTGCGCTGTGACCTGGAGGGCTGACAGTGGAGTTTGTACCCAGTTGAGGCCTTGCTTCAGCCTGCAGAGAGAACAGCCACTGACCCAGAGCTGATCAGTGCTGCTCCATGGGATGCTTTGGGGATATCTCTCTGCACCACTCACTTACCCTGCAGCTCCCTGGCACCCCTCTGGAAGGAGCCTGGAGGCTTTGCTAATTCAGTTCTCCATAGATGGGCTGTTCTGCCTCCCAGGGATCCCTCAGAGCTTGCTGCTGTGTGGCAGCCTCACCTGAGCAGTTGTGGATTAGCACGTGGGCTCCTTCCTTGCTACTGCCCGACTGTTCCAGCTTCCCTGTGCTTTGCTTTCCCTGCTGATAAGTGCAGGTTAGCAGGATCTGCCTCACTGCCAGGGAATAGCTGAGAGCAATAGTTACTATTGGATCCTCTGACCAGACAGTGACACATTTGCCAGAACAGTGTACCTGGATTGAACCTTTTCCACCCAGAGCTCGGATGTCTCCAGGATCCGCTATCCATTTTCTTAATGCAGCTGCCTGACAGTTAAATCCATGCCTATGTCTATTAGGGAAATGCATGTGTTATGAGCCCCATGAATTCAGGCAGCCCTGTTAAATCTATTTGATGTATTCACTTCAACCCTAACCCCCCTTCCCCCAAAAGTTACCTGTCGGCCAGGCACTAGAGCTGTCAGGTGGTGAAGGATAACAACAGTGTGGGACTAACAGGGAGCAAAACATCAGGGAAGGCAGGCTGGCTCTGTGCTGCCTGCATTAGGCACAGGGCAGCTCTGGGAAAACAGCACTTCTGCATCAAGCTTCTGAGACATCAGGCTCCATACACTGATCTGGAAGCACTTTGGAGACGCTCGCTAATGGAGATGATCACCCTGAGGGGAAATGGGAAGGCAGGGAAGGTAACAGCTTACATTTGCAGCTGGTTTTAAGGCACTGGAACAAGTCCCAGGTTGGCTGTGCCTGAGTCAGACCCAAAGTGCTGGCAGAGCTGGGGAGCCTGCCCAGGGCACAGGGGACACGGCCAGACGTCACCTCTGCACTGTGGACCTGCCCCGGGGAATCTCAGATCTTACAACTCAGTTGCTGCATCCTGATTCCTCATTTGATCTCAGGCAGCAGATGGACCTTGGAAGGGCTCCAAGACATGGATAGTGCGGGCCAGTCTCAGCTTGGAGCTGCTCTCCAGAGAAATCTCTCATGCTTTCTGCTGGCTCTGAGGAGACAGACATCAGCTGTTGCCATTTCTTGCTGAAGGACAAGGTGAGATGGAGTGAAGAGCCCTTCCCAGAGCTCCTGTGCACTCACAGATAACTGGGTGGAGGAGAAAGGGAGGTCTACACAGAGGGGAATGTTCTTGACTGGAGAGCATCCAGATAATGCCTTCATGAGCATGGATTTCTAGGAACCGTCTACAGAATCTCTGGGCTCTGCTGACAACTGTTTCTCCTGTTTTAGGGCATAAATGAATGTTCCAAATCTTCATCAAACAGTATCTCGGTTAACAGATGGGTGACATTCCCTTGGGCCTTGGTTGGAATGGGCCAAGGTGTAGCAGTTTCCACACAAGTCATCCGGCCTTGTCTTGGGCTCTTGAGCCTCCCTCCCACTCCAAGCTGCTACCAGGACTGGGATTTTTGTTGTTTCTTTCCTCCCCTCCTCCTGTTCTCTTAACCTTTCTTTGAGCTCTCACTTGCTTCCTCAGCACCTAGTGTAATTGCTTGCAGTCTCTGAGGATCCAGGCGAGGATTTATGTAACACACCAGGCAGCAATTTGAAAGCCTGCTCTCGGATATAAGAACTTAATGCTACACCAGCCTTGGGGAAAATGAGCTGCAATCCTTGGGAGGGCTGTGCAGTGTTGGCTGCACGCTGTCTGAGTGAAAGGCTCTGGGGCAGCACGGGCACCTCTCAGCCTCCCCCTCCCTGCACAGGGGAGGAAGGCAGAGGTGTCTTCAGACGAGTGGTTCGCTCCTTCTCTGTCTCATTATGCCGTGGCTTTACCTGGAGGGGAGTTGGAGGCAGCCAGCAAACACTCAGCATTGCTAAGCAGGTTGGAGAGAGAGCAGAGATGTGGTTATTTCTCTGGCAGACACCGTGGTTTTGCTGGGATTTCTTTCTCTCCTCTGCGTTTCTGGTTGCCAAACAGACTCCTGGGGTGCCCCTGTTGTTTTCAAGTTCACCACCTGAGGAGGGCATCAAGATTTCAGTGCCATTGAATCATAAATCAACTTGGGCAAGGATGTGAGAGGGCAGACTTCCAGGAGGAAAAGGAGAGAAACAGTGTTCTTGCAAGGCTTTCAGAGCACGATGGCCCTGCAGCAGCACTCGAGTGCCCTGGTTTGAGGGATTTGTTCTGCCGCTTTGACAGCACAGACTGTGCCTGGCAGGGGCTGAAAGAACAGCTCTGTGCACCAGACACCCAGAAGAAACCTTCCCCCTGAGCCAGCCCAGTTAGACCTGCCATGCACCCTCTCTTCCTGCTCCTCCTCCATCCCTGTCTACATGAGCCTCCAACAGAGACAGGTTCTGGTGCCTGGAGGAACAGTGAGTTTTCAGGGGGGGCTGAAATTCTTCACTTCGGTTTTCCTTCAATTAGATTCTATAATTTTTCCCCCTTCAAAATCATGTTTGCCCTAATTTTGGTTTCTCATTCAGGTCGCTGATGGAAATAATCCTGGAGCAATCAGAGTGTTTGAGTGTGTGACTCTGTCCATCTGTCAGTCCCTCTGCCCTCGCTCCCTCAAAGCTTTTGAGCTGATTTCAAGTGCTTTCAACACAGAATTAGGGACCTTAAAACTCAGAGGTGACAATGAGTGAGATGAAGAGAGGCAGCTGAGCAGAAGAGAGCCATCCCCTGTGTGCCTTCTCTGATCACAGCATTAGGGAACCGGCATGGGATGGAGACACAAGAATCTGGATACAACATTCAAGGGAACAATTTCTTTACTTAAAACTTGATGGCTTTCTAAGCTGTTGTCACAAGGAAAGGAAAGAGAAAAGACTTTAGAAGTCATGCAACCTGCAAACTAAATCAAGCCTTGCAGTGCTGGGGAAGCCCTGACTGTCCTCACCATCCTCACTATCCATGGACTGCTGGGACCTGCAGGGTTTGGCTGCAGGAAGGAGCTGCCCTGACTTTAGCAAGAGGAATTCTTCACCAAAAGGGTTATCAAACACTGCACAGGCTGCCCAGGGCAGTGCTGGAGTCCCCAGCCCTGGAGGGATTTAACAAACATGTGGATGTGGCACTTGGGTTAGTGGTGGCCTTGGCGGCGCTGGGGGAGCAGTTGGACTCAATGATTTTGGAGGGCTTTTCCAACCTAAACAATCCAATGATTCCATGATTCTATGGCTCTGGCTACTCCTCACTAACCAACATGGAGACATAAAACTGTGCTGGGAGTGGCAAATGAACACAGGCTCTCCTGGCTTTAATACTAAGACTAGACCAAGACCTGCCACCCTTCTCTTTGCCTCCCTGGTCCTGTGAGGGCTGCGTGTTTTCAGGGCTGCTTCCCACATCCTTTCATTAATGTGGGTGTTGCAGCAACACCAAACCCTCCTAAGCCACCCTGCCCCTGCTCCCCACAAGCACTGTCACACCATTCTACTGCAGTAGCTCCGGGACTCTCTTTTCTTCTTCCAAGCCTTTAAACTCCCCCCTTCCTCTCCAGCAGCACCGACAGCCACAGCCTGCCTGAAGTACCAGTGCTAATCTATCACCTGCAGCACCAAAAAAAAGCACGTTGCCACTTTGCTTTTCTCATCCTTCTTGTATCTCTAAAGAAACGGGGCGGGGAAGGACTCACAACAACAACAACAACAACAACCACCACCACCACCAAAAAAACCCCCGAGTAAATTAACATTGCAGCTGAGGTTTTACACGCACAAAAGTCAGGAAGTTCGAAGTTATGGTCCCCCCTCCAGCTGTAATTCTGGCACACTGCACATATATATTAAGACATTAAAGTTAGCCCCATAAACAGTATTACAAAATACTACACGCACACAGGGGGGCCGATCTACGACGGCCAGGGGAGCCATAACTCCTGCTGCCCTGACTCCTGTGTGTGAGCTTCTCCCTCAAAAAAGGAATAAGTCAGCTCTCATTCACTTGTAATTCAAATCTCAGGATGCTGATAGGGAAGAGAAAAGAGGGATTGTTCCTTCTGCTTCTTCTTTCTCTTTTTTTTTCCCTCTTCCCCCCCTCCCCCCCCCCCCATTTTTTATTGCACAGGCTGTTGTCGAGCCGCCTGCGATCGATGCTCTCCCTTTGTCTGACTTTGATACATCGGGAGGGATCTCAGATTTCTATTCCCGTCCTCTCTCGCTCCATAACTGCTCCAGCTCCCCAGCAAGGCACAGGCAGGCAATAGATAAGGGATGGCCTTTGATTGAATTTACTTAATTTATACGGGCGATGGGACACAGGAGGAATATTAAAATACAAATTAGCAGCTTTATATTTCACATGCATTGAAATCTCCCCAGCAGATAATGAGCTGCTGGAAACTTATCTGCCAAGGGTCTCTCCCCAGCCACACCTATTCCCTTTCTCCCGAGATCCTCGAGTAAACACTAGGAAAGTTGATAACTGGAGAGTTACAGTTTAAATCCTTAAAGTGACAATAACTCATGCCAACGGTTTTAAACACCTCTGATACTGTGGGGGAGCTGTCTCTGCCCATTCAGCTGTCCCAGTCTCCCACCCCACACATGTGAGTGGCAGTGAAGTGCCATTATCCATAAGAGCAGCCTCTAGAAGTCCAAGGAACCCAGTGGCATTACTTGATTACATAAGATCCTCATTTTGGGTGGAATATTTCATTCTGCTGCACCAGCTCTTATCACAGGGTAGGTAAGTCAGAGGTTTCCCTAAATCATACTTGGAAGTCACAGGTGGAAGAGTGGAGAAGTGGCAGAGTAAAAGGACCAGCCCTGGTGCAGTGCAGGAGGGATGGGAAAGGTCTCCATGAACATGTTTTCCTCCTGGTTGGCCTGTGGAGCACAGCTAGAGGTGTACAGATACATGCAGAGGAAACCTGGAGGAGCTCCCGCAGTGTTAAATTGTTCTTCCAGTGGAGATTGTCAGATGGATCTGAATAAGAAATCTGCCAGCAGATGAAGTGCTCAGTAGGAAAGGCCTGCAAGTAAACTGAACCAACAAATAAAGTCAGCCTGGGGCTCAGACTGACACAGCTAAGTTTAAAAGGACCCTGTTGCTTCCCAGATCAGGGTCTGTAACTCTGGTAGTATCCAAACTTCTTCACAAGGAGTGAAGAAATATTCTCTGATGGGATTCTCTGGAAGGAAGGAGCATATTGAAGCTGCACACCCGGCCTGAGCAGCTGCTGCTCCTCGGGAGGCTCCCGAGATGATTCCCTGCGTTTGGCTGAAGGCATCAGTTACACCAGAACCTGATCTGCTCCACAGGAGACCAGTCACAGCTTGAGCCTGCCTGGGGCTGCTGATGGGAAGGATAGATGATATTCCCTGTAAGTGAGGAGTGCCTGGGAGCAGGGACTATCCTTCCCTCACCAGCTCCTCAGCACGCTGGGCTCCAGTGTCAGAACAGAGGAAAGGAGTGGGAATGGGGCCACTCTCAGGTACTGATAGGGTGGGGTGGGCAGATTGTCACATTCCCTTCACACACACTCTGGCAAACCTGGAGCAGCACAGAGCTCAGGCTGGCCAAGAGGGAAAAGATGCAGACAGAGGTGATGCTGACTGACCCTGTCCTCTCCAAGGGCCTCAGCGAGACCCCTCCCAGCACACAAGCGGGTCAGATTCCTTCCCTGATGAGAACTAGGCAACAGTTCTGGAAGAGTATTCTGCTTTCCTTGATTTCCCACTGGAGAGCTGAAAAGCTAGGACACAGTGGAGAAAGAGATTTCCCTCGCCTTCCAGGCAGGCACTTACCCACCTCCCACTGCCTCCAAGTACATTTTGGATGTTTCAATGGAGGCTCGGTGTAATTTCATAGCTACTGACACTTTTAATACTGTTTTTGAGCAGAAGAATCTGGCTTTACCCAAGTCTGCTTGGCACAATGGGGAACAATTTGTGCTCGGCTTCCAACCTACCTCCCAACTTTCATTTAGCACATCCCTTTCCCAGTGCCACAAAAAAAGCAGCCTGATCCTCTGACTTCTCTTCCCATTAGAAAGTAAAATGACCCAGTGAGTGACAAAATTACACCGTCAAAAACAAGACAGTCACTTTGAAAATCGATAATACCCCAAGGTGTTATTGTGAGTTAACAGCTCTCTTAGGCCCAAAGCACAGGGCTGGTATTAATGCTGCTCTTGCCACCTCTCCCACCAACATCTACTTGAGAAAATCTCTGACACGGAATTCTACTTAAAGCAGAGGAAAGGATGAATTTTTCAGTTGGGTGACCAAATGAAAAAATAGTCGAGAGAGATGAGAAAAAGAGAGAAAAGAAATGTGCTACAGGCCACCCTACATGCTTTATGCAAGGCAGGCCCAAAATACAATCTTTTCCATTTGCCATGATTTGACAGTTACAGACTCCCACTCCTTTATTCCTGCCCTGCTCAGAGCCCATTGCTCAGGCTCTTCACGCTCATGCCAGTGGATGTGGTGTGCCTGTTACAGGAAATCATCTCTTCCTGCTCTCTAGACCACATAACATAGTGGTAGGACAAGAGGACACGGCCTCGAGTTGTACCAGGGGAGATTTAAATTGGATGTTAGGAAAAAATTCCTTCACTAAAAGGCTTGTCAAGCACTGGCTCAGCTGCCCAGGGAAGTGGTGGAGTCCCCATCCCTGGAGGCATTTATCAGACGTGTGGATGTGGCACTTGAGGACATGGTTTGGTGGTGGCCTGGGCAGTGCTGGGGGAATGATTGGGCTTGATGGTCTTTAAGATCTCCTCCAACCTAAAAGATTCTATGATTCGATGATCTGTTGGTTAAAAGCAGCACTGGAGGGAAGGTGTTACCTCAAACCACAATATGGGATTTGTGCAATGCTGGCACAAGCTGTTCAGCTCCATGCTTCACTTTCTCATCCCTGAACTGACACCAAACGGGGTCAGTTCATCCCGCAGCTCTGAAAATGCAGGTGTAAAAAGACCTAAAAGTAATCAGCACCCAGCAAATGGGGGGTTTAAAGAGGGACAAAACACCCTCCAGATGTGTCCCTGTGTTTTTCAGCAGTTATGGAAACACACAACCTGGAGAGGGAAGGTTGAGGATAAAAGAGATACAAACTGCCTTGAAACCCCCCTGCATTTCCAAAACTTCTCAAAACCCAACATATACAGGTGGTGCCACTGCAACAGGTACTTCAGGAGGTGACACTTGGCACTGGGATCATCCATCCACTCCTGGGAACGGGCATTTAGCTGCTGAGGAAAAGAGCTGGTGTTTCTTTTCATGAGCCCTGAATCTGGGCAGACAGGGCAGAACTGGCAGGGGGTTCCTGCATGGCTGTTTTTCATAACCCAACGTCCCAAGCAGCTGTTGACAGTAAAGCTCCTATTGCATTTTTACAGCAGTGTTAGAGCTGCCATCCTGTCCAAATTCAGGGTTGGGATAATGAGTTACTGCCTAAATCCTGCCTCAGAGCCTTACACAGGAGTTACAGACTGCTCCTTCCATCTCCTACTGAGAGAGAGGCTGAATGCATGTCAGGAGTTGCCCACACCACCCCTCATCTCACTGAACAGGCATTTCTGGCATGGGAAGCACAGTGGGAAAATGACCCAGGTAAAAGGTGGTGAAAAGCCCCCCAAAATAACATTCACTGCCCTCACCCACAGCCCAGCCTGGCCTCACCATGGGATGACAGATGGGAAGCCACATTACCCCAACGTTTCTGCACCAGCTGCACAAGGATCTGCGATTCCACAGCATCCAGGGGCTCCCAGACTGCAGGAAAGTCCAGGTGAAATCACACATTAGTTTCATTTTCATTCCTGTCTTGAAAAAAAAAAATTGTCCAAAAGGGTCTTTTCTCCTCCTCCTCCTGTGACCAAGGCAGCAACCAGAGAACATCTCCTGCCTTGGACTCCTTATTAGTTTAATTAGATGATTTTCTGCATGATTTATCCTGAACGCTGCAATTGCACAATCAAATCACAGATCAGTTGACAACTTCATTTAAAAAATTAGTGTTTAGCAGCTTTGCGGGCTCTAAAAGCTCTGAGGACATCTGTCAGCAGTGACCCCTTGTGATAATGACAAACAGTCCCAGGCTGTGTCCCCACCTCCTGTCCTGCCTGCAAGCTGGCACGCTGGAGAAATCCTCCAGCACAGAAAAAAAAACCACCAAGCCTGGGGGCTTTCCCTGTTTGCATCTGCTGGAGCTGCTTGGCCTTCCCCCTCAGATGTCAGTCCACAATTGTCAGCGAGTGCTGCAGGCCTGTCAGGAACAGAACACATCCTGCTGCTCCGAGGGGGGAACGTGGTGCTGCGGCTGAATTCGCGTCAGGCCCCGTGCTTTTGCTGAATTATGTGGGAGTTGGTGCCTGCTGTGGAGCTGCCACCCATGCTAAGAGTGTCAGCCAAAACTGGAGCCCCTGTGCTCCCCTCTGGAGCTCTGCCCCTCCTGGGGCACGGGGATGGAGATGGAGGGAGGGAGGAGAGGATGCTGCTGCTGGACTGAGCAGCTGAACAGCCTGAAGCCAAGCACAGAAGCTGCCAGAGGTGAATTCCCAGTTCCTGGACCTCCTGCAGGAAGGTGTTGATCCTGCAGGCTGGGTTTGGAGCAGCTCAGCACAGCAAGCCTTGAGTTTTCTTGTGCTTAGCAGGATGTCGGGAATTGCTTCCAAAATGGGGCAGGGCAGCAGTTCCCGCTGATGGAGACGGTGGTGCCAATGGAACTGCCTTGGGAACATCCTGCAGGGAGTGCTGGGAGGAGATGTGGGATGTACCAATCCTTTCCTGCTGGTTTGGGGAGGAAAAAACATCACGTGACTTCCGAGCAGGGAGTGCACAGAGCTGTGTCTTTCCACTAAAGAAACAGAAACCAAAATGAGCTTCCCCTCCTGGCTTTACCCTGTGGTTAGTCCAAGGAGCCCTGCTCTCTAGGGTGGAGGATCTGTGATGGGTGGGTCCTTAAGCTTTCCCAAAGCCAAGGGGCTTCCTTTGAATCCTCCATGTCCAGGGCCAGGCTGAGGCAATGGCACCCTTCCTGAGGGAGCCTGCCTTTCCAAGGAGACTGTCCAAGCAGGGTGACACCACCATGACAACAAAGCACCCTTGGCCCTCAGAGATCTCCAGAAACTCCACTAACACCATCTGAATTCAGACCTTGTTAAGACACTCAGGAATCAGCCTCCATTCCACATCTTCAGCAGCCTGAGACACTGATTATAATGAGCTCCACTAATTAGACTGTTTTAATTCAAAGGCCAGCAGGCTCAGAGAGATGTGAATCAAGGGAACCTTTGTGAGGCATCTGCTGGGATTTCCAGCCTGCCTAATTCCTCCAAACTGCCCACTGGTGACTCCTTCAGCAAATGTCTCCTCTCCCCAGAATGAGACCTTGGCCAGGAAGGGCAAGGAAGGTCTCCAACTTGCCAGACAGACCCCCCAGTCCCTCCATTCTCTGGCAGACCCCTCTGGGGGATGAAATAACAGCTGTTTCCAGTCAAATGAACCTCCTTCTCTTCCGACATTTGCTTCAACAGTTACTGAATCGCCCAGATGAAAAAAAAAAACAACTCAGGAAGGAGCTAATTAGAGGAAGACAACAAAGCAGATGAACTGAAGTGGAACTGGGAAAGGAGGTGATGGATGTTGTAGAAGGGAATGGAGATCAGCCTTGACAGGAGCAGCAAATACATGGAGATGATCCACGGGGACGCTGTGGTGGATGGGGAGAGCAGAGGGCACGGCTGGTGGCCGATTCAAGCTGGTCAGGAGCCACCAGGTCTCAGACACGTGCTCTGTGTGCTGCCAGTGGCAGGTGCCATGATTCCAGTGCCGGCTCACATCCTTCCTGTGGCCTGCACCAGCCAGGCCCATCGCTTCCCACGCCCTGGAAAGGAACCTGGGCTGCCTTGGAGAAGCCACGACCAGGCTGGAGGGTCCTTTTTTGCAGGGAGGTTGCAGCTTTCCCAGAAGACCAAGGCTTGGCCTGCTCTGGGCAGACCTGCAGCAGCTCTGTGGGTAAATGAAGCTCTCCCAGGATGAGATCTGCACACAACCCAGATACCTCTGCAGTTTGTGCCAGCAGAGCTATGGATGGCTGGATGAATTCTGTCCTGCTCCTGCTGCTTGAACTGTCCCGCAGCCACGTCTTTTCAATCACAACTACAACATAATCCCTAAATGAAGATAAAAAGCACCTACCTGTCAGGTGCACCTACCAGAATTCCTAGAAACCTGAGAAACAGCGGGATTTGCCAACCATCTCCTGGTTGTGCCAGCCTTTCCAACCAGGTACACTGGGAACTCTGGGACAAGCTGCTGTTCCCCTTTGGGCCTGAGTTCCCCTTTTTGTAAAAATCAAAGTCTTTTTCTGCTTGTGTTCAGGAATGATCAGTGATGGACATGGAAACACCTTGAGATATGCAGACAAAAAGAAATTCAGAAGAACAAGTTGTTATCTGGGACACTGGGAAGGTGTGGAGGGGGGCAGACAGCTGGGAGGAGGACAAGGAGATTGAGAAAACCTTCTGGTGAGTTTTTGGCCAAACTCCAGTGTTTGAATCCAGCCATAACCTGGCTCTCTACCTGGCATGTCTAGCAATTCAAATCTAGAATTCCCAGGTCAAACAGCTGGGGAAAGGCAGGTACTGGCCTGTCACTGAAGCTCCTTCCTTTCAGGGCCACTATCTCCTGTCTCTCCGTGCTTCTCTTTGTTACCAAAATCCCCCGAAGACACCACTGATGATGGAGAACCATCGGAGAGGCAATTAGAAAGAAGTTAAAGTGAATTACATATGCTGGGTTTATTTTCTGTTTTCTGCCAAGGCTGCTGCCAATTATTGTGCAATTAGGCCGCCTTCATTAGCAAATGAGATTAAAATTAACATCGTTAATTACTTGTTCTGTTAAACAGGGGAAAGCAGGCGTTTAAGGGGGAGATGCAGGGAAGGTTGCTCCTGGAGCAGATGCAGTCACGTTCTCCAGCACCTTTCCTTCAAGGATTGCACCGGGTTATTCAGTTTTGCTAACGCAGCATTTAAATTCTCGCCTCTAAGGCAAGGCCTTGCAGGAACACGATACATGTTGCTCAAGAAAATCATCCTCCCACCTTGCAAAACAAAAACTGATGGCCATTGGGAGTGAGCACTGGATTGCTCCGACCAGAGACTGGAGGGAAAACCTCTCCCCTCAGTTGCTGGTGCAGTTCATGTGACTGTCATCAGGAATTTCCAACGGGCCCACGACGTGGCAGGTCGGGAGCGTGGCTGACGCTGCCAACAATGGGACAACAAAGCCAAAACAGCAGGGTGTGGAGGCTTTGTGGACGAGCAAGGAGATTGTTTCCTGGGCTCAGGGACCGGACAAGGAGGTCAAGGAGGAGCAGCAGAGCTCCAAATTGGTGGTGTTCTCACAGGCCAGCTCAATGGCATCCCTGCAAAACCCGGATGCTGAGTAAGCACAAAGCGATGCCACTGAGCTACGAGGCCACACTTTGAGGTTCCTGGGTCACAGGGCTGGAAAGGACCCCAAGCAGTCACCTCGCCCAGCCTGCTGTCCCTACAGAAATGATGTGGGTGCATCATTTTTACCTGTTGTCTCTCCAGGCCTCGCTTGCTGGTCTGCACCAGTGCAGGCTCTGCCCCTTCTGAGACATTCTGTCTAACATTTTGCTTTCTTTTCACCTGGGAAGGCTTCTCTAAGTGTTTAATTAGAAGTGCAGTTGCCCAGCACTAGCTGTGCTGCTTCCCGTGGGCATGGAAAAGTGATTATTCCCATTCTGTTTGCATCAGCCTCTTTCATAATGCAGAACTGTTCCTGTCTTGCCCAAGATCCTCTTCTGTGGATTAAACCATCCCAATTT
Source organism: Pyrocephalus nanus (assembly GCA_038380795.1). Lineage (NCBI taxonomy): Eukaryota > Metazoa > Chordata > Aves > Passeriformes > Tyrannidae > Pyrocephalus > Pyrocephalus nanus. The sequence goes on from CM076281.1 coordinate 5,880,668, forward strand.
ACTCAATCTTTCTTTGCAGATCATGCCTGCTAGTCTTCAGGCAGTCCTCCTTGCTCTGGACTATCTTCTGTTGATTAGCAGCTTTCTGGGTGAGTTATGCCCAGAACTGGACCCAGCATGCAGCTGAGATCTCCCTAACACTGGGCAGAGCAGGAACACCATGTTGGGTGTCTTGTGGGTGATTCTTCTGTCTAGACTCTCCTGTTTGTCATTTTTCACAGCAACTTGACATCTCTCATTCACATTGTGATCAAAAATGAGCCCCAGTCTTTTCTGCAGAGTTTCTGCCTCGTCAACTCTGTATTTCTGCATCCTGCATGTGAACAGTTCATTATTCCTGCCTAGATGTAGAATCCAGTACTTATCTCTATTAAATTGCATCTTATTTCTTCCAAACCATTTCTCCAATTTGTCAAAATCATTTTGAGATAAACAGACAGATTGAAAAGGTCCCTTGGAAAACATGGAGTGTAGTAAGACAGCCCTGAAATTCAGCTTGAGCCTTGCCAGGCTGAGGTTTCCCTTGGATTTGTGCCTGTCTCACCTTGCTCTGCAACAACTAAAAGCAAAATGCGGCCCCTGTGAGGAACGCTGTCAAGAGCTGAGACACAGGTTGCCTCTTCAAAGCATGTAGGTGTACAAACAATGTACAAACCACCAGGAAATGCACTGCAGAACCACTGCTCAGGCACTGCAAAGCTCAGTCCATGCTGGAGTCCTTGAAGGAACTGCAACATCCCCCTCCAGCAAAGCCAAAAACTCAGGAAAGGGACTCAAATGGACTCCTGACAGTGAGGATCTGCTGCCCAGGTTACCTGGCAGTCTGTGTGCTGCTACTTCTGCTAATGGACTCCCTTTTCTTTGTACAGGTACGGTCACGGGTTAGAGCCTTTCTGGATGAGGGCAAGGCAAAGGAGGGGAGTCTTTCATCAGATCTGCTTTGGGGGACACAAGTCTTCGCACTGAGAACGAGAACATCAGACTCTGAATGAAAGCTGAGGTCATGAATTGTCTGTCCCCTTGCTTGCATGTTCCTCTGCTCTAAAAATACCGAGTGTCCCTCTGACACAGTTCATAACTTACCCTAAAAAGGAGCAGCCTGGCTGGAACAGACTCTGCCGAGTCCAAGCTCTGAAGAAGCATGAAGAGCTCAAACACTTCCCTGTTGTGTTTGGACCTGCTGGCTGATCTCACAGAAGCCATTTCCTCTCCCTGTGAGTTTCTCAGGGGCACAGAAGATGCCCCAGTTGTGAGCAGCATCACCAGTGGCAGTGACTGCACAGCACAGCCTGTGCCTCTTGCTGGGTTCATCTGAATCCATCACACTTTTTGTTTTCCTGACACCCCTGTGAAGCTGGAAGGAGAAATATTCCCATCTCTCCAGCCAGAAAACTCGAGCAGAAAGAGATTTAACCATCTTACCCATGGTTAGTCATGAGCAGGAGGCCACTTGGGGAGCTAATGCTGTTTCTTAGTCAGGGGAGAATTTTCAGTGCTGATGATCTGTGAAATGTTTGCCTTGAATTTCCTTTGGACCCAGCACACAGAGCAGTGTCCTACTCAAAAGCTGTATTTAAGAATGGCCATGAACTTTATTAGGTGTGTGCTGACGGCTTCACAGACCCCTTCAATAAGGAAAGCAGCCGGATCGCGAGCGACGCGATACCTCGTGCATAGCAACAAGCCAGCTGGCTCTGAAGAGCCTTTTCTCATGCAGACCTCATCAAAAAACGAAATGAGAAAATAAGTAGACAGGACTAGGCAGGGAATTCTTCTGCCCTTGTGCCCCAAGGGGAGTATATCCAAATTAATAGGCCTTTTCCACTGCTAATGACTCAGTGAAGATGTGGGAGTCACAGGCCACATCATCAGCTGGTGTAAATCAGTGTGTACCTGGAGAGACTGCAGGAACATTAATTTACATTCATCTTAGCCAGCCCATCTTACCAGGAGCCCACCTTCCCAGAGCACTGGGATAAGCCAAAACCAGCTTGAGGGGTCCCTGGACCCCACATGGCTCCCTCTGGGAGCTGTGCATATGGATAGGGATGCTATTCCAAGCATCCAGGTCAACAGCCACACAGTGTTGTATGGCTCCTGGTAAAATCCTTACCAGTGCCAAAGCACCCAGCACTGGGATTTCCATGCTCCTCTTTCAGGGTCAGCAATTCCCTGGAGAAAAGCTGAAAGGAGACTGGCAGAGGAGAGATGGAGTAGGGAAAATGTGGTGTGATGGGATCAGTGGGATGGAAGGTGCAAGCAGACCCTGAGGTGTGCACAGGGCAGAAAAAGGTGGATGTATGAGTGAGGGAGAGAAAAATGGAGATAAATAAGTGGTAGAAAGTTTTCACATCAGACTCCTCCGTGAGGGCAAATTTATCTGCCTTCTTTCTCTAGAAAATCCATTAGGAATTTGTGCCTCCCTCTTCTCCCTGCCAAAGTGCTCCAGCTTTGTCCAGGAACAAAACAGTAATTCCTGCCCATGCACTCTCCTCTCCTCTCCCAGCACAGCATCCCCCCAGCCTGGCTCCCACGAGGGGCTGATGGGGACCAGCATCCTGGGAGTCTGCAGATATTCCTTCAGGAATTTGCAGACCAACAGCAGAAACTCCCTGGTGACACCACATGTTGGTGTGAGATCTGACTCGTGAGTGAGCAGCATAAATGCTTCCCTGGGAACAAGAGGGAAGAGGCTCCAGGAGCAGGGGGTGTTCTCTACTCAGTTGGCTTCATTCATCTGTAACTCAAGCTAAAGGAAATTGAAGTGGCCTGTTCCAACATTCCTTCATTTGCCAATGAACTGGCTATGGAAAGAGATAAGAAATAAGGTCTGAAATCTTAAAAGAAGCCATTAGGAAAACACAGGAGCAAAGACCAGCCAAAATGCATGTTTGTGAGCCGATAAGATTCTGAACATTTCTTTCAGCAGCTGACAGCTAGAGGTATCAACAAGGTAGACAGATAAAATTCCTGCAGGCATTAATTAAAAGAAGCCTGATGAGGAGAGAAATCAAGGACCAAACACTGAGCAGAAACAACTGTTATTTTTTTCTTCAGAGAATGTTTAGCTCCAAACAACTGCTGTGGGGGGAAAAAAACTGCTTGTGGATGTAAAGGTGTGAGATGCAGATGGGAGATGTGGAAACATATCATGAAAGGATAAGGAGCACAAGCTGGATGGAACAAAAATAAAATTGGGATGAATCTGGTGGTGGTGAAACGGTAATGAAGAAAGACAAGGAGAAGCTGAGCACTGTGGGCAGCCTACAAAAATGTGGGTGTAGGAAAAGCAGTGAAATCCCAAGGATTCCAGTGGCCATGGTATGAGATTCCCAAGACAAACAAGAGCTCAATAAAGCATCACCTGGTGGTGCTTCCTCTGTGGGAGGGGATGGAGGAAGGGCACAAGCACAGTGAGGTTACAGCCAAAACACAAGAACAGGAACCTGCTGGGTTGGTCTCTGTGTGTGCAGACCTCGGGAGAAGGGAGAAAAACCTGCTCATGAATTCCCACCCGTTTGCCACAACTTCCCTTCCTAATGAAATAGCAGTGCCCTCCTACCCTTCATCCTAAGCCTTTCCTTTCGTACCAAATATAATCAGTTCATGCACGGTGCCAGGAGGTCTCTGGACTCTGCATGGATGCAAACAGCACTTACTACCCATGAAAGATTAGTGGCTGGCAGATTTATTTATTGTCCCACTGCTGCAGCGGCACAGGAGGGGGATGGTCTTGTCTCTATCTCCTTCTAACACTCGTGTGGGTGATGGTTTTCTGTCAGAACCCCCAGCTCCTGTGTGGAACTGTGCTGATTCCCGTTTTGCTGCAATCCAGTTTCCTCTGGAAGACACATCCAGCTGAAGCCAGACAGATTCCACCCACCACAACGCAGCACAGCTGACGTCTTGTGGCAGTCCCTCGAGGACACATCTCCAGAAAAAGAATCACACAGCTGCTCATCTCGGCTCCCAAACTCACCACTTCTCTCCCTCATTCCCCCATCCCCCCTTTTTCTTTTTTTCCTCCGAGTTGCTTTATTTACATCATTTCCCCCCTTCAACAGGTTGACAGATCAGCGAATGCTTTGTGGCAGGGAGGGCTGGTGTGGCAAAATCCTCGCTCTGAAACGCTGGAGCGCCTCAGACACACGGTGCCAACCCCGAGATCACGTTGTAACACAGCCTCAATGTGCTACAGATTAAACACCAACTTGGAAGTTCGCAGGAGTGAAATGTCAGCTCAGGGGCTGATTTCATTCACCTGACATTGCTGTTAATAACAATGCCTAATTAGAAGGCTTTTAAGCATCCGTTACATTAATTTAACGTGAAAATCTCATGGAGCTTTATTGGAATTTTTTTCCCCTGTAAAATTAACCCTGCAGGCTTGTTACACATGTTTTCATTAGGGACTGTGAGCAGCGGGGATATTTGATGAATTAGAATCAGCCCCTTAGTCTTTGAGTTTAACTTTGTATTTCAAGTTCTTTTATGCTGATAAAGCCCTAATTTGATCCCCCCCCCCCTCCTCTACGTCCCCATTAGTTTAATGCGTGCTACAGATCCTCACACTGTGGCTGAGGGCTAGAAACCCAAATTCAGTGCTGTCAGTCTCCATGCCATGCAGATGAAAGCCTGTAGTTCGCAGCCTTTCGTACCAGCTGGTGCTAATTCTGGTCTGCAGCCCTGCTCTGCTCCGTGGAGCACGTGCTGCTCACACGGCCCTTTCCCACACTTCCAGCTGCCAAGCCGTCTTTCAGGGAGCTGCAAAGCCACGATGGGGTTGCCCCAACATCATTTCCCTTTCTAAGTGTGGCAGGTGCCATCCCAGCCAGGACTGAGGCTTCTACTGCTAAGGGCACAAAGTGCTCTGGCAGGAGCTAAAATATCCCAGGGATATTTTGGTTTTCAAGGACAGGAGGAACGGAGGCTGTTAGAGATCAAACAACTCAGCAAAGAGAGAGAGAGACTGGCAGTTCTAATGGCCCCACATCACACACACCTCTAATGCTCTTGCCATGGGCTCAAACTGGCTGCAATTATGTGTGGCTGGGCCAAGTGCCCAAGGGACGAGTCCTCTTTGAAAGCTCTTCCACACCTTGGGAGCCCAGACCTTTGGAGAACAGCCTGGGCTATTTCTAGCACTGGGATTCATTAAACTTGTGTTACCACGTTAAAATTTGGACTTCCTTTGTACTTCCCGGCTTGGTAGAACCCGCTAGAACGATTTTAATGATGGATCCACCCGGGGATTCGAAGGAGGAAAAGCTGGAGGAAGTGGAGCAAACACTTGGCTGGCATAAATCCATGGAATTGTTTGACACGTGGCAGAAATCTGGCGTGAAGCCAACTGCCCTGTCACACAGCCCATGGTGCTGAAAGTGAACCTAAATGGCAAAACAATCCCACTGACACGGTAATGGAGGGGAACACACACGTCACCTTGTTCTCCGGTGGCCCGGCACAGGATGGTTTCCCTCGTTACATTTTGTACTGCAGCTTCCCCAGATCTACAGTTCCCAGCTGATTTAACCTCTCTCCACAGTAAACTACCCCACTGCCTAATGCAACAGATGTAAGAATATTTTCTGGTAACCACAGAGATTTCTCCTCTTATTAAGACTGTCCCTTGAGTCACTGAACATTAATATTACCCATCTGTGGTATTTCTTCTATCTCAATATGCAGGCACTTACCATGTCCCTCCTAGTTGTTACTTTGCCAAGCTGTACATAATTAGATTTTTTTAATCTTTTCTTGTTAATCAAATCCTTTGAACCCCCTGTACCTCCAGTAATTTTGTTGCTGTTGAACCTCTCGAGTTTGTCAATACCCATCAGATAATGAGGTGTGCAGAATGGAATGCAGTGTCACAGCTGTCTCACAGAGAAAGGGAGCCTGACCCCAGTCTCTGGGCACACAGTGCCCTCAGCCTTTCTCTCAGGCCACAGCACATCTAAACTTTTCCCCTCTGTAATCCCCACATCCCTTCTCATCATCTTCTGGCTCAGAAGTCCTCCAAGGCTCCGCTGAAGATGATGGAGATCTCTTCTGCCAGCTCAGTGCCCTGCTACCTCCCTCCTACCACTCATCACACAGATCAAGTTATTAACTGGGAACCCGATTGGCAGAGCAGGGGATAGACATGGATGGGGAATGAAAGGCACGCAGAGATTTTGTATGCAAGTTTAGCTCCTCTGAACACTCTTACATTGGCATTGCCTAAGAAACTAGTGCAGTTTGCTCCCTGCTGAGAATTTGTTTCTGGAAACCTGTCCTTCCTAATTTCCTAGACTTCCCAAAGCTACATCCTTTGAAAAACAGGCTCCTCAGCTTCCCTCTCTCAAACTGCCCTCTGCTAAACAGTTTTCCCTTGATCCTTCCCAGCTGCTCAGTAGCTGCTGCCTGGGTTAACTTCTTTCTGGCTGTCAGGGGGCAAAATCCACCTACTGCTCTGCAGAGGAGCAGACTTGGGCCAAGAACCATCACACTTGATGTGAAACCTCTGCTTGGATTGAAATGGTGAGTAGAATTTCAGCTGGATAAGATCTGGATGTGAATTCCTATTAGGAGGCTCTGGGCATCTGCTGAGAAAAGCACACACAGACACCCCGCCTCTGCCTCTCCCCAGACTGGTCTGACAAAAGCCAGCAGGACTGAATCTCTCTCTTGATAAAAGCAAATAGAAGCTCTAAAAGGATCAAGAGTCATCTGGAAATTCTGCTGTTAGAGTAGCCTTGGAGTCTAGAATTGGATAAAAAGCACTGCAGCTCGTGCTGGCTGGCCTTCCGTGTCATTTCCATCTTTCTGATGATGCTGTCTCTCATCCCTACTGTGGGTGCTCTGTGCTGAAATTTCTTAGAGGCTGAATCTCACCTCCTGAGCTGACAACACCTTATCTCAGCAGCTCAGCCAAGCATGAGGACTCAGCACAGGTGACAAAGGCTGAGATGTGCCTGCTAATTGCGTGCATGCTGCTTTTCCATAGGATGGCGGGGCCTGAAAAGTGGCAGACGGAAAAAAGCTTAAACCTAAAAAAAACCCTGACCCACAGACAATCTAACAAGTCTTTGGCTGTTTGGAAAGCGAAAGAAAGCCTATTTCTGAGTATTTTCCAAAAATCAGGGAAGAAAAGAGGTGTAAGAGCGTGTCAGAAGCACAAGATGCTGAGAGATGAGAGAGCAGCAATATCCAGAGGCTGAGCTGCTCATGTGGGATATAAACCTCTGTGTTCAACTCCTGGCATGAAGCACGGGGCTGTTGATACTGCCACAGGACAAATCCCCCTCAGATGGCGGGGGATGGCTTAGCAGAACCTCCCACTCACCAAGGACAGAGGGAGGGAGGGCATCCTTCCCTCAGGGATTCCCAAAGGCAAGCAGGGCTGGCTTTGAGGGAGATAAAAAGGCACTTCACTGCCTGCCTGCCAAGGGGCTGGAGGTGCACAGGTGAAGGATTAGTGCTGTGGGGAGCCCGATGATGTGAGAGCAGTGAGGGGCTGCCCAGAGCTCCTGCTCTTGCTGCACCAGAGGAAGGGGTAATGACAGTGTGGCTGCTCGTGTTTGTCAGCCTGCACAGCGGCAGCCCCGGCCTGGCTCTGCTTAGGCCTGTCTGCTCCCAGCAGGCTGGGAAGGGATTTACATAATAACGTGCCTATTTTAACTTTGCTTCATTGGCTCCTGACAAGATACAATATTTTTGATTAAACAGCTTCCCAGGAAGGAGCTGCCGCCTTAAACCGCTCGCACTCTCTCTGACCCTGTGCGATCTCATTAGTGGTGCCCTCAGACACCATCTGATGGCATCTTAAATTCCTCTTTCCTTTCTTCCTCTAAATGAGCTCTTCAGGTTAGGGTAGGGCCCTCGTCACCCCCATGCAGTGTCCAGCTCTATGAGATTTAACCCTGACCAGGGCCTTCCATCACATCAGTCCTCCTTCCTCTCCAACCCCATCAGTCCCAACAGCAGTTTTTCTCCAGCTTCTTCCCTCTCTCAGTCCTCCTTCTCCTCCTTTCTTTCCCTATCAATCTCTGATCTGCCTTTTTAGTTTCTCTTTATCTCACATCATCTGTCTTTCCTCTCTGCTGTCTTTTTTTTCCTTCCTCCACTGACCAGCCCAACAGAGAGAGATAAATCTCTCAAGCCAAGGAGACCATGTCCTCCATATATATTTGCGTGACAGTCAGATGCTCCAGCGACAAAGATCAAACCCACCAGCTAACTCGACAGAGAGATTTCAACAACAGCAGAGAGTTATATTGATAGGAACAAGGCAAATGGATAGTTTTGATTTTCGTAGATTATTGACTGCACAACAGAGGCACAAAAAGGCTTCCCAGCAGCACGGCTTAGAGAGCAACTCTTCCTGATGCAACACGGCCGAACAAAGGGAGTGAAATATGAGAGAGGGAGAACTCCATGGCACGTCTGACAGTCCCATCATCTGCGTGAGGAATGGTCCTCCCTGCTGGATGAACCACTTGGAATACACATGAAAAAAGATGAGATCTGCCTTCAGCTGAGCCTGAAGTGAGCTGGGCTGTGCAGAGAACGGGGGTGCACTCCCGCCTCGCTCCCCTCTTACATCTGGGCACCAGAGGAACATCCCTACCTCTCAGGAGAGTTTTAACAGTGTGGAGACAACACTGAACTATGTGGGGGGGTGTTTCTGTCCAGTCTGACTCTAAATACAGTGCATGTCTGATGCATGGCACTCAGAATGGCTGATACTCCTCAGTGGACGTATCCTCGCTGCTCCTGTGCTTGCTTCATGTTGGGAGCTGAAAACCTACGGGATGTGCACGTGGTTCCCAGAGGAATCTGGGTCAGGGCAAGAAATCATCTTTGGTTATGGTTCTTTACTGTCCAGATCACTCAGAGCAGCTAACACCACATTCCCCCATGATCACATTTTGCACACAGATTATTTGCTTGCGGTCCTTCTGTGAGAGAGGAAGAAATTCAGAGCTCACCCGGCAAGAGTTTACCTGCAAACACATCCCTGGAGAGGCTCACACACACTGTGAAGGCTGGGGAAGTAAGGTCTGCAAAGGGAGATCAGGCACAGAGCTATGGGAGAGCAACAAATCTGACAATCCCCATCAGACCTGGAGAATCAAGAGCCAGGAAAATCTCTCTTCTTGAGGACAGGGAGGATGGGCACCAAACCCATGGGCACATCGAGCTTTTACAGCCACACAAACCAGATCAGCAGCTCAGCCCCAGCCACAGCCCTGGATGTCCCTGGAGCACCTGCAGGACCTGCAGAAGACAGCCAGGAAATCACAGGAGAGCCCTTCAAATTTGTGTTGCACCTCAGACCAGGTTTCCTGACAGGACATGTCCTGGAAACAGCAGAAAGATGTGGGTTGACCTCCAAACAGAGCAACTAACCCATCCCTGAGCCTGAGCAAGGATCAAATCACTTCACCTCAAGACCAGCAAGAAGTGGCAGCATTTAGCAAATATTAAGTAAACAGAAATGACAGGGGGCTGCTAAAGCATCTCCCTGAGAGCCTGGAACCCCAGGAGTGATGTGGAGCCATTTAGAGCATTGAACTGGATTAATTGAAACACCAGAAAGCTGAAAACTTGGGCAGGGGGCATGAATATGGGGTGTGAAGGACATTTCATCTCTCTGTGCTTAATTTTAGCCAATTAGCACCCATCCAAGGAAGGGAGGGAACTGTTAAGTGCTAAGTAACCAAAGTGTGAGCTCAAGTGTGAATAGGTACAAGCAGGAGCAGAGAGCCCCTTTCAGCAGCATCTATGTCAATATTCAGAAATGGAAAAACACCATGAAATTATTTCTTCTGCATTATGGGAAAGGAAGGAAATCTTACAGTACAAACACACTAATGGGCTACGCAGGGATCTGAAGGAGGATTGTTGAGGTATTAGAGCAGGCTGCATTAGGGGGAAAAAAAAGAGTAAGAAAAGAAACAGGGTTTTCAGTGAGATTTCATCCAAATCGATTAAGTGAGAAACGTAAAGGGGCAGCATTCCATGGGGATGGAGCTGGTAATTGGCCCACGCAAGCCCCGACAGAGAAAAGCACTCAGAATGCAGGCTGGAAGGTAAGCACGTGGCTGACAGGTTTCCTTCAGTCAGGGGCCGGGAGAGACCACGGGGAGAAAAGTTTCTCTGTGCTAATCCTCTGCACAAATCTGCGAAGCCCCACTTATCTTCCCTCACATCTCCCCTTAAAAATCACTGCTGCTGCAATGCCCAGAAACACTGGCAGTGCTGGAGCAGGAGGTGCAGCAGGGCCAGGGCTTGTCACAGTCACCAGAGCGCAGGGATCGCTGTGCCCGCACGGGTGCTTGGTGTGGACCTGCCCCTCCTCTCAAACGGAGCTCTCTGGCATGGAAACTGTCTTTGTGTTCAAAATGTGGCACAGCTGGAGGGCTCAGGCCCCAAGGATAGGGTGAGGAATCGCAGCACAAGAGGTCTCTGCCTCAAACAGAGCGAAGGACGCAAAACAGAGACCAGGGCGAAAGCAGAGCCAGAGGGGAGGACATCACACAGCGTCTCTGAAAGCATCAGATAGAGATTGTCACTCCAATTCTGTGTGTTTCCCCTGCACCAAGATTTGTTCCCTCAGGAAAAACAAAGAAAACACTCGTTCCTGCTTTTATATTTCCCTCTCTTTAGAAAATCAGTGAAAACTCAGTCCAGGAGTGGGGGAAAACCATCTGAAATGGCCAAATCCAGTTTTCAGAAGGCACTTTTTAAAAAACCCCACATGATTCAAGGGAGAAGATTGATTAAAAGCAGTTCCTGACTGCTCCCAACTAACCTCAGTGGACAAATTTTACACTAAGATGGGACAGAGGTGAGGAAGCTGCTCTCTGTAAAACAGCTTCATCTGTCTCTGTGGGTTCACAGGTAACACTGACTCTGTTCACAGCTGAAGATCTGGACGAGATTATAATCATGGGCCCAAGGAAAAAAAAGAAACCTTCTTTCTCACTTTTTTACTTTCAATATAAAAATGCTCTGGGAAGTGCAAACCAGCCTGGGAGTCCCATCCCGCTGTCCCCTGACCCAGGTACGTGTGCAGAACCAGCCCCTCTGAGGTGAATAAAGCAGCAGGTCCGTGGGGATCCTGATCCTCTGTAACTTCCCGGCAGCAGGCAGAACACTTAGGGCTCTCCTGAGGTCTTGTCAGGATCAGGGCTGTATTTTGGCACCTCTGGCTCTGAAATCTCTTAGGGTTAACCACAGGGGGAAAAAAAAAAAAAAAAAAAGCACTATTTTTACGTGTACTATTTCTGGTCATGTTTTCTGTCAAGTATTCACAAAATAAGTGATAGGAGGTTTGGAAATGATTAATGGGTGTTTTAATGAATGACTAATCAATGCCTACAGATTACTATAAAGCCCAAACAGTCAATAGGTTGCTTATAATATTCTGTAATTCCTTCTCCTGACATGCTTATAGTCACCTGCTAAATTATGCTACTCATGTCTATAACGCCTATTAATCATTTATTAATCTTTCATAAGCCACTTGCAAATGAAAGCAGAATATAAGCTGTAAGATCCCCCTGCCATCCGTGAGCATCACACTTTCTGGGGTTTAGGGAAGTATCAGTCAAGCAGGGACATGATTTGAGCCCAAACCAAAGTCTGTGGCCCTGCTGGGCTACAGGTAATTTGGTACCTTTGGCAGGATTTGAGGGAGAGAGGGAATGGCGAGGCCAGCCGATGGTTTTGTGGTTCAGATGATGTCAAAGTGGTGCTCGGGAAAGATGAAACAGTCACGCACACAAAAGCCTCCTGAAGAAAATCCTCACTGAGAGAGAGAGAGGGAGGGAGGAATTAACTTCAAGGCTTAAAGCAAGGAAAGGGGAAAAAAAAACATCCTATCTGTAAGGACAGAGGATTGAAGCAAATGGACCATGGGTAGGTGAAAATAACTGAAAATCGTTCCAGGTAATCACAGTAAAATCAAAAGATGCTCTGACACGAAGTAAGTATGAGAAAAAGAACTGGTAGCACAACATATATATTTCTCCCCTCAGATAGGAGCAATTTTTGTAAAAATATATATGTATTTGTGAGATCATATGAGTTTTGCTGGAGCCAGGAGGAGCTGCCTTGGCTTCATCACTAGATCCCAGAGCTGACAGCTCCACAGGCTGCTATTAAATTCTTTTCCCAATTACTTGCAACTGCAATTACTTACAACAACCCATTTTTAACCACTTCCATTGCAAAGCAATACACGATGTGTGACAACAGGATCACCACAACCACCTCACTACATACTCAGGTCCCTCTCCCATCCCAGGCCTGTGGAGGCAGTTCAGAGGGCACAGAGACAGTGGCTGCAGGTTCAATCAGGCAATTCCTCCCAACAGACCAAGAGCTGAGGCTTTAAGCAGTGGCTGGGCTGGAAATCTGCTCAGCCCCTGCCTCTCCTTCCCTGTCTGCCCACGGGCAGCTTTTGCCTTTTGGCTGTTCCTTGTTCCATCACCGACACACCCAGCACTGCCCAACCCCACCAAGGTGGGACCACTCAGGGCAACTGGAAAGACTGAAGAAGCCTCAGGAAAGGCAGCAACACAGAAAAATCCGCTGAGGGGCAGGAGAAAGCATTGAACCTGGTTTGACATGGCTCCCCTGTGCAGATGTCCCAGGGTCTGATAATGTGGCTTAGCTCCAGGGGCCGCCTTTTCCTCAACGGGACAGTAATTCACATCTCTCTCCTCTGCCCATTTGCACCAAACATGTAGGAATTTCACACCTCTGAGCTCTTCAGCCCTGTTTCAAAGTTGCTTGAACTACCAGCAGGTTCTAAAAAAAAATCCCTCCTTTCCTTTGGGGAAAGCCTTTCGCCCAACCCCAGCCTTGGGGAGCTGCCTCACTTTCAAGGCAGTGCTCTGAAAACTGTGCAAGAAGCCACCAGATCCTCTTATTTCTTGCTGGGCAGCAGAGGAAGTCCATGTGACGGTGGCAGAGGTTGCCCTGAGAAGCTGTGGCTGCCCCATCCCTGTAGATTTTCAAGGTCGGGTTGGACGGGGCTTGGAGCAACCTGGGATAGTGGAAGGTGTCCCTTCAAATGTCTCTTCCAGCCCAAGCCATTCCATGATTCTGGGATTCCGTGATTAAGTAGGTGTCATCAAATTGTCACTCCTCCTTGATCCAGGAGATCCTCGTGGTTTATGCCCTGATTACCTCGCATTAATTTCATCCCCTCATTTCATGCCCCGCGCCCTTCCACGGCTTTGGGTGCTCTGCTGCGTCACGTGTGCCTGCAGGAGCAAGTACGGCGAGGAGGAAAAGAAATCTGAATCTAAATTAAAAAGAAAACATAAAAATAATAAAATGCAATCCCCTTGATCAGTGTGCCTGTCACTTTAGCGGCACTAAATACATTAAAATGAGATCTGCACACCAACTTAATTAAATGAGCCAATTGAAAGTTGCTGCCAAGTATTAGTTTAAGGTAGAAAATACACTTATTTTGGAGCTTATGCAGATTGAATTTGTAGGGCCTTGTGGGAAATGCTAAGCATTATTTTTTTAATTTTTTTTATTTTTTTTTTTGTAAGGCTCACAGTTTGGAAATTTATTGCAGTGATCTGAATTTTGTTTCATTATGAGTGTCAAGCACAATCACAGTTAGAAGAAGTCTCTTGGCTGCTTCCCAGGATAAAATATCCCTCTGAAACTGATCTTTTCTTCAAAAGTAGTGCGGGAGCAGCTCCGGCTCTCCGTGCCCAGGGGCAGGGGACGCCTATTTGCCCACCAAAGAGGCGTTCGGGGGCTCGGAAAACAGAGCAATTACGGCATTAAGTGCGAGCTGGCATTTGGTGTCCGGTGTCACTGTTTGATCTCCGCTCTCGGGTGACGTTTCCAGCTCGCAATGTGATTACTGAAATGGAGCGCCTGGAACACGGAGCAGAGCTCATCGCTTATTCCGGGCTTCCCTGATCCCTGTAACGCTGCAATCAGGAATTAGTTGAATAGCAGAACAATTGATTCGAAACTGTTTCCGTAAATCAAGCCACCAGTTTCAGCTCGCTGATGGTCTCACCCGGAGATGTGTCACCTCACTGGCAGCAGGAGCTGAGGCTGCCAAGGGTGGCTTTAAAACCTGGGGGAAGAGGTGATTTGAGGGGCAAACCCGTGCACTCGGGGTTTCTTTTTAGCTGGACTAAGATCTTTCCTCTAATAAAATTAAACCACTTCGCCTCTGCGTTTTCTTACTGAGATATTCCTTTAACCCAGAGTTAAACTGATTATTATTATTTTTCACTGGTATATTTCAACATATGAATGTGGTTTTTAATGGGATATGTAGCAAGCCTTTAAATGCAAACGTTGCTCCTAACTGATGAGTGGAAATGTTTCACTTCACACACATCAGATGCTTTGATTTCTTTTCTGATGTTTCATTTCTACCCCACTCTGAAAAGAATAATTTTGGGGATTCCACATGGATTCAAACTTTTTTACTAAATCTTCAGATGAAGTAATTTTTCTCAACTTTCACTATTCTGATAAAATTTCAAAACTGGAAGGCTGGTCGGTCAAAATAAAGGGAAAAATCTCTATGGTCCTTTTTTTCCCTCGTTCTTCATTATGTAGCAGCTTGTAATCTTCACTTTAAGGAAGTTTTGAATGAAAACATCGCTCTTACATGAGCAAGCACAGCGATCTCACTTTCAGACATTGCAAAGATCCACAGAATTAGGAATTGCTCAGCTCCTCAGAGCAATGCCCAGCCCCAAGGGGAGCACAAAGTTGAGGGGTGGTTACTGACACCTATTTTGGCAGATCTGTGCTGTCTGCAGTCTCCTGACGGCGCAAGAATCAGGGAGGCATCCTGGGAACAGCCTTCCCCAGAGCTCCCAAGCACCTTGTCAGGCAGAGAAAATCACAGCTGATGGTTATTTGTGAGGAATAACTCGTGCACTTCGGTCCTGCCCGCCCTGCTCTTCCAGCCCCTGTGCAGCTTTGCCTGATTCACATCAGACACCCAGAGGTTAGAGAGCTCTGCTGCTCCTAATTAATCTCCTCCTGAGCCGACTCTGAGTCTGTGCTGCCTTGGAGATGGTTTAACGAGCACGGCTCACTCGAGCTGATCTGCAGCTCAGCGCCAGAGCAGCGTCCAAGTGCCAGGGGCTTGAGGGGGTGGCTGGGCCGAGGGCACTGCAGCCCACCAGCCCAGTTAGCACTGGTCACACTGGTGAAGGTGGGCAGCTCAGCTCACTGCCAGGGTGATGCTGCTGCTGAGGGCTGTGAGGGTGATGAAGTTTCCACCCTGGGTTAATTCCAGTTGGGCACTTGAAAGGTCAAAACTGAGCTCTAGACATCCCATGGCTAAGCAGGTCATGGCAAGTGCTGGCTTTTAGCTGAGCTCATTCCATCCTTTCTTTCCATCAGGCTGCTGGGATATCACACTGTGGCAAAGCCAGCTCAGAGATCTCTGCTGCCTCTGAGCAAACCTCAGCTCAGGCTGAGTGTGCTCGTCACCTCACTCATGGCAGCTTGGCCCAGACTGACCCACCCTCCCCTGACCTCCTGCTAAAAAACCCCACACAGCAACAAAGCCTGGCCTCAGAGGGGTGTTGTGAAGGCCAGCAGTGCAGCTACCTGCTCTTGGGAGCCAGGGAGGGCAGATGTCAGCCAAGCCAGGCTGTTGGGCTGGATGTGCCCAGGGACAAGCCATCCAGAACGGGGACACGCTGTCCAGCTGGATTCCCACTGCTCCCCACGGCTCACACACCGCTCCAGCTCTCTCACTTCTTGCTTCACATGCACAGACACACCATCATCATGCTGCAGGATGCAGTTTATAAAGGAATATAAGGAATTCTCATCTGTGACATCTTCCTGTCCCTTTACTTCAATCCATTTCTTCTCCCAGCTGGTTGGGAGTTATCAGGTCAAACACAGGATTCTACAGGGTCAGTGTTTACCCTGCTCAACTCACCTTGGGAGTCACAAAAGCTCCCGTCATTGCTAGTGGAGGTAGGAGAGTGATGTCTCTCCTCTAAAGTGGCATCTGCAGATGGGAACATGAATCAGACACTCAAAGTGCCCACTTTTCTCTCCAGAGTACCCAGGGAGTGCAAGCAGTTGGATCTTTCTCTCCTGTCCTGTCCTCTCCTCTTTTCTCAAGTTACCCCAATGTCTCAGAACCGTTCCCCACCACACACACACTGTGTTCAGACACCATGAGGGCAGGGTTCAGGCAGCTGACAGTATAAAACAAGCATTGTTCAGTTTAGCCTTCAAACCCTGTGCAGTTCTGGGAAGAGCTCAGGATCCCTCTGTGAAATACAGCGGATGTCCTCAGCCAGGATGTGACACAGGACCAGTGCAGCAGCAATGCAGAGCAGATGTTCTGGACAAGAGGCTGCTCACAGTGCTGAGATGTAGGTTATCTTTGCTGACCCCTCAAGGGAAAAAACAGATTCAAGCCAGGCCCAAAAACAGAAGTGGAGCTTGGAACCCACCTCTCCTGTCTGTGTTTAGTCCAACCAGCTCAGTTATTTGTTTTAACTACTTCTGCTGCTGAATGGTGTCTCTACTTGCCACGGGTGAGTGAGCACAGCCGCTCATTGCAGGCCCAAAGAAAACGTGCTGAGAAACTCTAAGATTGTGTACTGACCTTTCAGACAACATGCACGCCAGTAAATACCAGCCAGCCTCCGAATATTAAACGAGCCACAGCCAGCCCTGCATTTCCTATTACCCCAAAGTCCTTCAGACTGGGTCTTGAGTCCAGCCCTGCATCTGCAATGACCTGCCATTTCTGATAATTCTCTTTCATGCTGGACTTCGGGGGGTTGTCCAGCCCAGACACAGTGACTTTCTGAGCTGACTGCTGTCACAACTGCCTCTGGTTCCACCTCAGTGCAGAACAGCCACTGGCAGCTCAAAACCCCCCAGGAAACCTCATCCATATTGTCCAACATCACTCAACATCGTACAGTTGTCCAAGACCTGCCATAGGCCCAGGATTCTCCTCTCTTTCCTGCAAAACTCTTCAATAACTGCCCAAAGTCTTAATTGTATTTTCCCATCATTGCCTCACAGAATTAGGTTAATATGGACAAACAGGGACTGCAGAGCATCCCAGAGAGGGGAACGGCACAGAAAACATTTTCACACTTGTACTCTGAGATCTTTAGACATCCCTCCCATATCCCAGTCATTTTACGAGGTATCCTCACTACAGAGTCCCAGTCCCTCCCAGGACACGTGCAAGCCTCTTCCAGACCTGCACTTTGCACCAGGTGCCATATTACACCCATGCCAGGTGTCATTTCTATCCATGCCTCCTCTGCAGGGGGCTTCCTGCAGCCCAGGAATGCCTTGGCATCCTCGAATGAAACAAGCCCACAGAACAAGCCCACTCAAAGTAAAGCTGGCACTGCATTTTGCTGCAGCTTTTTACAACTCCAGTTTGCCTTGTCTCCCACTTTTATACTCTGATTTCTACGCTTTGTAGTAAAAATTAGTAGATGTTTGTAGCAGAAGTTTGCTAAGTAGGCTGGAAAACAGACAACAGGATCAAAGCTGGGGATGAGCCTTGGGGAGATGGTTCCCCCACTTGACCTCTTTCTGGCACCTGTTGCTGTTGCCTTTAATTTGTCACAGATAATATTTTATTGATGAGTGTTGGCATCCCCTCCTTGCTGGCACTCTTTGGTATGCCAGGCACCCCTTGGCCCATGTGAGATCTCACAGCCTCTCCCTCACTTTCTCCATGTGGGACAGAATAACGAGATCCCTCAGGGGAAGGAAGCTGATTCCTACAAAGGGTGGATATGGAGTTGGAGAGTTCACTCACTGCCTCTCCCCTCTGCTCCATCCATTGGTGTGGTGTGTGGCTCCCAGGACATCCCAGGCCAGGAGTGCAGGTGCAGAGGCAGGGTCAGCTCTGCTCACCAGTGACATAACCTGCAGGAACATCCCCAGGATCTGGGGCACCCCACATGCTCCTGGGGAAAACAAAAGCAAACAGCATCTGCCAGCATCCTGCACAGCTCTCTCAGCCTGAGATCTCCACTCCCCAATTAGATTTCCTCCACCAATTTGCACGGGGAAAGGCAGAGAGGAAATGCCAGATGCTGCTGGGCACGCAGAACAGATTCGATGCGTGCGTTCAAAGCACTAATAACTCCCCGCCTGCTGAAAGAGGGAGAAGGCTTTCTCTTAATCCCTCCTTGCATCAGTAATCAGAGAGAGGAGCAGATGGTGCCAGAAATACAGTAATATGCCCATTAAAATAACCTCAGAGCTGATAACTTAGCACCAGACCCCAGGCAGCAAACACCTCCAGGAGAGCCAGGAAACAGGGAGTCGTGCGATGAGGGAATGAGAACTCACTGGGAATGACCCAGCTCCAGGGAATCACCCAGCTCCAGGGAATCACCCAGCTCCAGGGAATGATCCAGCTCCAGGGAATGACCCAGCTCCAGGGAATGACCCAGCTCCAGGGAATGACCCAGCTCCAGGGAATCACCCAGCTCCAGGGAATCACCCAGCTCCAGGGAATCACCCAGCTCCAGGGAATCACCCAGCTCCACCTCCACAGCGAGGCCAGAGCTCTCGCCCAGGAAATCCCTGCCAGCAGATGTGCCCAGCAGGATTTGCCCTCCAGGAGCATCTACACAAGGTGTACGTCCCGTTCCCCCCTCCCTGACACCAGTCTGTGCCCACGTGGACTGGTGTGTCCCAGGGGAGCAGTGAGCAGCTCCAGCACAGCTGCTGGGCCCTCCAGAGTCCATTCGTCCCTCAAGAGGAAAAAGCAGATGGACAAGTGCCTTTCCAATGATGGATTTCTCTTCTGCAATTCCCAGGGTAAGGTCTGTACATAGCAATTTCTCTCTCTTTCAATCAGATACAAGTCATACCATTCATTTCTCAGTGGATTTGCAAGTTTTTTTGTCCTACTTCATTTGTCCAGAAATGGCATTCTTCTCTCATAGGCCATCCGAGCAGCTCCCTGCAAGTTTTCTGTGGCACTCATAAAGAAAAACAGGAGTGTCAGCAGTCACCATACTGCTGACCTTGCAACCCTGCATGGCCAACCCATCTGTTCCTGGACACAGAGTAATGATGTTTAAATCACACCACCCACCTTGGCTGCGAAGGACAGAGGAACTGGCAAGTACCAGGGGTGAAAACACTTTTACTATTCAAGGTCTTAATTTACAGTGGGAGTGCTGCCATCTCCTAAAGCAGTATTGGAAAAGCAGCATCCTGCAGCCCAGGTAAAAGCCTGCATTCTTCTTTCTCTTTCTCTGACCTCATAAATCTTCCAGGCAAAATTTCCATCCAAATAGCTGCGCTCCCACAAACATTTATGCCAAGTCACACTTGTGCCAAGCAGTGTTTCTCAACAGAAAAGCACTGCATCCCAAATATTGCATCAACTCCAGCTCCGTGCCTCTGGAAGGGTGAATGTTTCTTTATTGTTAATTAAGTCTTTATATGACATGACATTTATTTCATTATCTCCCTGAATGTCACTGTCCAATTAGCTCATCCCCAAGGAATGGGACCTAATTAACCAAGACAAGTAAACTGAACTTTAGCAACCTTACTCTCCTGTAAATAAGTTGCTAGTTCGTAATTACTCAGTAATAACCACCTCATTAAAGCTTGAATAAATATTCCTCCTCCTGTTCTTGGCTTTACTTTTAAAGAAATTCCCAATCCATCTATTTCTATTTTGCTTGTCCCAATGTCTCAAGTCTGTAGAGTCAAAGTGACTGTGTTGCCTTCCAGCATCAACACGAGGGGAAGTGGTTGTACATAACCCTCTCCCTCCATGGATAACAGATCCTAATTTGCTCATGGGGCAGTGGAAGCTTCCTAGGGGCTAAAGAAAAGGAGTTCCAGCCCACATCCCTGGAGACACTCACAGATTCACAACTGCCTCCCTTCCTGGAACAGCTGAACTCGGCTACAAGAGGCAGCAACAGCACAGAAAGCTGGAGGTTCCTTTTAGCTCAATTCCTGCTCTCTGAGGGCCTGATATGGGTGAGGCTGTTGGAAACCTGAAAATATCTCTCCTTTCTTTCATTTTAATTTTCCCAGTTGCATGTTTTAGGTGTTGCAGTAGCAAAGGACCCCTTTTGCCCTTACTGAAACACGGCAAGTGAGGAGCAGAGCTGGATCTCTACCAGCTGAGACATCCCTGCTCGGAACTGTAACTCCAGACCACCCTGGCACGACCACCCAGGCGACTGCAGAGGACAGAGAGGAATAAATGAGACTCTTCACTTGCAAACAGCTTCTTTTCTTTGATATTTTTTTCCACAGGTAGCGTGCTAGGGGCTATATTTTACACGGTACCTGATTTGAAACACAGAGATGAAGGGTCGTGAGATGAAAGGGAAGCATTAATCTCTCATGTTGACTCAGCATCACAATAAATTTCCTCCCTTGATTGCTTTTGCTCTTGGCTGGAGGTCAGCATTTTCAGGGAGGAATTCTCCAAAAAAGAGACATTGTACTGGTACAGAGCTCTAACACAGCACGGCCCAAACCTGCCTCCTGCCTGACAGTGCAAGGGTTTTCCCACGCTGGTGCAGAGACACCTGAGAGACATTCCATGGGCTCTGGAGCAGGACTTGCACAAACCCAGGCTGTGAATCTCAGGTTTCTTGTCGTTACATTTGGCTTTACAACTTGGGCATGGCCAGGTCTCTCCTGGCTGGGAGCCATCGTTGAACAGCACAGTTTCCCTCTCTTAGTGCAAAGCGAGGCAGCCTGGAGCCATCACAGACAGAGCAGTCCCATAAACATCCCAGCTCTCCTCACCCTTCCTCCCTGAGCTCCTGGTTAATGGGATTCAGAAGAGATCATCAAAGACAAGTTAATATCTGCCCTAAAAATCACCAGTCTATATGTAAAAAAGTGACCAAAGACACAGGATCTCCTATGAATCTATCAGTGTTTAGGAAATGACTGGACGTGGCACTCAGTGCTGTGGTTTAGCTGACAAGGTGGTGTTTGGTCAAAGGCTGGGCTCCACCTTGGAGATCTTTTCCAACCGTAAGGATTCTACGATTTTATGATTCTTAGCAGATGTCAAGAAGCAACGAGAGGAAGATCTGCCTACACTCCCTTTTGGGTCATCACACACCTCAGGGATGTGCTGCTGGTGTGTAGCAGTCCCAGGGCTCTGCTGGCCTGAGGAGCCGCTGGGATTGAGCACGGCAGGCAGCAGGATCAGTCCCCCCTTGGCACACTGGTTCTCTGGAGCACAGGAATGTGTGATCTCAGAGCAGGATCCACACAAGACAGAGAGAAAAGACCATTTAGGTGATGTTCCTACCTAACAGTGACTAATGGATGTGAACTCAGGCAGAGGTGTGATGGGAGGAGGGACCAGTCCCCCCTCACAGCTCCACTTATTTATTATGATTTTGTTATATATTTTCTCCTGGTGGGAATCACAGTCATTCCCGGTGATGTAAAGCACGTGCCTGATGCCTGTTACCACATTGGGATGGCAGGGTCAGAGCCATCAGATCTCTACATATGTTATTTCCTTGTTCTTCAGCTTAATGGGGTGTTCCACTTTATTATTGTATTTTTTTTTCATTTTATAAGACATGTTTCATTAAATCTGAATTATGGCAATTCAGGGAAAGAAATTAGCCCATTAAAATTATAATGAAAACATCTTATAAAAAAGGCTGTCAACTGCCATTTCTGCTCTGCTGGGTGAGGAAATAAGGAGGAGAGAGAAACGTGTTGTCTCTGAGCAGGGAGAGCACCTGGGAAAGCAGGATCTGTGTGCCAGGTGCTCTGGAACAGAGTCCATGTCGGGGGGATCTGAAGGGCTCCTGGGGGTGACTGGTGGAGTTTTTCCTCATTAAAAGGCCATTTTCAGGTCTTTCAGAAGAGTTATGAGAAAAGAGGAGCATTTTCCTACATCCATCTTCCTTCTGACCAGACAGAGAGCAAATACAAGCAGGGAATTTCTGCTTGGATTTCCTTCCTGCCAAGCCCCAGCCAGGCTTGAAGCGACAGAAATTGCAGCATCCCAAGGTTTTCTGGTAGGGAGAAAAATCTGTGCTGAGGAACAAGCCCAGGTCTTGTCAGACAAGGGAACTGGAAGCAAGGAATATCCCCAAAGCCTCATTCAGGAAGGATTTGTACTTTTCCTTGAAACATCCCTGTTATCAGGGATGGCTTCCATCACTGGGCCCAGGCTCAGGTGCTCCCATACATTGCTTTGTTCCTCCTGTGGCAATGACTTCTCAGAGGAGGAAAGAGATTTTGTTAAAAATAAAAGTGGAAAAAAAAACAACTCCCTCAAGCTCCCTCATTTGTGGTTATGTGGGGAGGAAGAAAGCTCAGATCTGTTCTCTGGTCCAATTGCTGTGTGATTCCTGCTGCTGTCCTGAACCCTCCACACCCTCGAGCAAAATAGTGCTGCATCTCTGTTTTTAGCAAGGTAGTGAAGGTATTAGCTGGAAAAAAAAAAACCACTCTGCCTGCAAGGGGATAAAGGTCAGCTCTGCTGAAATGAAACAGATTTTGAAACTGCATGTCAATTAGACACACACAAAAGAAACTAATAAAATTAATCCACTAAACTGGCGAGCTGTGATAAAGCAACCCTCTAAGATATATAGAAAAGAAGGTGGGGAGGGGCTGGTAAACAGAAAGAGAAGTGAGGAATAAAAGAAGGTCCAGAAGGAGAAATAATGTGTAAAAAAGGAGACGGAGATAAACAGGATATTCATCCCTGTGAAAGTAAAAGCAAATGAAATGAGATCTGGATGAAAGGCAGAACCCAAGTAGTCCAAAATACACAGCTCTGCTGTGTTCAAAGTAAGAAGGGAGAAGGTTTCCTCTTCCCAGACAGGGTAATTGCCTTAAGAGCCCAGGAGAGCAGATCTGAGTGAGAGCACAGTGATGGGGCAGGAGGAGGAGGGGACACCTGGGTGGGGAGAGGGAAGAGTGCCTTGCTCCACTGGAGCACTGAGTTAGACCTGGGGGCAGCTTGGATGGATCTTGGCTCAGAATAATCATGGATCCAGCATGGCTCTTATTGCAGCATGGACAGAACCCCAGGGAATGACTGAACAGTGTAGGACAAGGTTTCAGATGTCACAGGAAAGCTGCTATGGGATGGCACAGCCCTGTACCAGCCCCAGTCTGTGCATCACACTGGAGTTAAACTATGGAGCTGCCTCCAGCCTGGAGTTGACCTGGGGTGGACCAAAGATGGCAGCCTAAATAAATCCTTTAGATCAACTTCAATTTCTTCTACCTGTTTTATCATACCAAAAAAGAGACTGGCCCTGCAAAAGCTCTCCATCCTTTAGAGGACTCTAGCCCAGGATTGGAAGAGGCAAATAGTTCACCCACATTTTTTTCCACCTCTTAAAAGCTCCCTCCCTCCCAGATCCTCCCTTGGTTTGGCAGTGCTTCTGGACACAGGCCAGGCTGGCTGAAGGTACCTTTGCCAGTGGCTGGATGCCCCTCCTTGTCTTTCCACGTGTATTTTATGTTGCAGTTCCTGCTGAGCTGCAGGGCATTTCCTGGGTTTAATGAACATCAGGCAGCCCTTCCGCCTGACGGGCCATTCGTGCCTCCCCACAGAGCCGGCACCACACCGGACTCATTATCCATTTGTTACACGCCTCGCTGCAGGATTTCCATATGGAGAGGCAGGCACATGAGGTGACCCTGAAAACGTGGAGTCTTACATTAGAATGCCAAACAGAAGATGTATGGCAGAGCACGGGGGAATTCGGTACCACGAGCCTGGTGTCCCTGATCCGGCTGCAAGGATGGAGGGCAGGCCCTGAGGTTTCGTTGAATCACTCGTGCTTCTCAAAGACAAAGGCACAACCAAGGTCCTTCCAGTCATGGTCGATGAAGAACCTTCCTGGGAACATCAGCCCAGATGTGAGGAATGAGGGGATAAGGGATTCTTCCAGCAAGGTCCCCAGTGTTGGTTTCCAGTGGGAGAAAGAAAAAGAGAACATAACCCTTCGCTGCAAGAGGCAAACACCTCGCTGAGTGGCTCGTTAGGAGAAAAGAAGGTCAATTAAAGCTGGAATCAAGGAATAGCAATATTAATGTTGTAAATACATGTGCAGAGTGTCCTGTAGCTCTCACAGTCTGGTGCACCGTGTTTCTGCCCTCCCTTGCTTCTTGTAACAGGAGAGACAGGAACAGCCTGATTAATAAGGCTGCAAAAAAAACAGAGACTCATCTCCAAAGAAAGAAATGCATTCGGTTTTAACTAATTTCCATATTTTTCTTTCCCCCCCAATGAATATTTGACACTGATCTTTTCCCTTTTTCCTGTTTATTGTTTTAAATAGAAAGCTTCAAAACAACTCCTCTCGGATTCCTCCCTCTCCTCCCTATTAATCTCCAGTCAAGGGAGTGAGCAGGTTCTCAGCTCCTCTGGTGAAGGACATGCTCAATTCGAATTTTCTCATCAATACCTGGTAGGTGTTTATCTGATTTTTGTCACACACAGTCCTTAGGTCAGAGCACGTCTGAGGATGTATATCAATGTATGTTTATTGCAATGGCTTCCTCACCCCTTCTTTACTTTGCTTTTTTTCCTCTGGAAGAACTTTATTCAGCTTTACCCACCACTGTAAGCCCTGGATCAGCCCCAGGTTCCAGTCAGAGCAGGAGGATGAGTAAGAGGAAGTGTCAACAAGGAACCTGGGCGGGGTATGAGGAAGCCCTGACGCCCCTTTCCCAGTAAACCTGCACTTGTGATGGATGCTCTGGCAAGGCAGCATCTCACAGCAAATCAGACAGCACTGAAATCTGGAGTTCAGCCTGAATCTACAACATTTAACACCCCAAATGCAAAAGCATGACCCACTATTTACTAACCTGGGCCATGTTAATAAAGATAATACATAATTATTTCTGAAATAGTTCAATGCAAAGGTTCCCTCGGCTATAAACATAACACATTTCTCCTCTGTTTGATGTCCTAATTACAAGTATCACCGTCCATCTGAGTTAGAACTAGATTAAGGCTCTGCTTGCATTTAAAGTAGCTGTTAGCATTGCTTAATAGTTAGAGATGACTAATTGGCCATCACGTTGTGATGAATGAAGCTGACACAAGGCAGTGCATGAAAATTACGTATGACTATTGCCAAAAATTAGGCTGAAGAATAAAAACCCCTGTACACACCCCCCCCCCGGTTCTGTCTAAGCCCCAAGACTGATGTGGAACCCACCAGCAGCCCTGAATACCAGGAGATGGGTCCATACTGTAGCTGGCAGCTGAGCATTCATCCCTGGCTTGGACTTGTGCTCCTCCACGCTCTTCACACTTGCTGGGTGTGCTTGTCACTGGGGGTGTGAAAGGAGCTGCTTGTCACACTGCAGCTGGTTCCTTCCTCACCATCACCCCAGGGTCATCATCTTGTCACAGCCCCCAAGTTAAACGTGGTTTATCCCACTCCCCACCCGTCCCTTTTCCCTTCCAGGCCGTGGTGCAGCAGCATCAGGGATGTGTGTGGTTCCAGGTGCTGCTTTTCCATGAAAACAGAGGAAAACAAGGCCCTGAGTGTATCAGCTCATTAAAGGCTCAGTGCTGGGGAGGTGTCCCAGTTTAACCCAGCACTAACTTCTTCCTAGTAGCTGTTACAGTGCCACTCTGGGTTTGGAACGAGAGCAGTGTGGATCACACACTGATTTTTCAGGTTGTTGCTGAGTTGTGTTTATCCTAAATCAGGGACTCTCTTCTTCTCTCCTCTGCCAGTGAGAGGGTTCATAAAGGAAACTGGGAGGGAGCAGAGCCAGGACAGGTGGGAGACACAGCTGGGACAGGTGAACTGGACTGGCCAGAGGGATATTCCATACCATAGAACATCATGCCCAGTGTATAAACTGGGGGGAGTTACCTGGGTTTGGGAAGGAGTGTCTGGCATTGGTCAGTGGGTGGTGAGCAATTCCACTGCGCATCATTTATTCTGTCCCTTATTATTATCATTACTGCTATCATTTACCATTATTTTAACTGTATTTTTGCTTCATTTTTTATTTTTAAGCTGTTCTTACCTCAACCTACAGGTTTTGCTTTGATTCTCCTCCCCATTCCAGCTGGATGGGCAGGCAGGTTGGTCCTGCCTAATTTCCATCTGGGCTTAAACCAGGACAGAGGGCTGTGGGTACCAGTGAGGAGGGGACTGGTGAGTCCCTTCATCAGGAGTCTCTTCATCAACCCAGGGAGAAAGCTAAGGAGCTTACAGGCATGAGAGGCAGAAAACAGCCTGCTGCTTGTCCCAGTGTGAGAATCCCCCGTGGGGAAATCCACAGCACTCTTCTCACTGGTGCTGGAGGGGCTCTGAGGTGACTGTGTGTATAAAACACCCTTGCCTCTTCCCAGCCTGGTATTTCTAAGGTATTTCTTTGATCTGCCGTGGTCAGGGCTCGGCTGATAAAGCCCCTTTGTGTTCAGCCCTTGAGGCGGCAGCGTTTTGGCTCAGCCTGGACTCCCCTCTGCTCGGTTTTGAAGGGTTTTTGCCACGTTCCCAAGTGCAAGGAGTACTCAACAAAGTGCTACAACAAAGCTTTGCTCCTTTCCTGGAGCGCAGGCTCTGCACTGAGTTGGAAACAATAATACACTGGGCTGTCTGACCTACTTTCTCACCCCCTCCAAAACAAGCAGCACTTCTTTTCCCCTCTCTCTCCGCTTCCTGATATGAATCTTTAAGATTAAACTTAAAGAGCGTGCTAGTGAAGCTAAGAAAAGACTCTGCTCTCCCCTGTCCCCATTGTTAGGACACTGATGGTTGCAGAAATCCCTGATTAAGGTGGGAAGCTGGGATTGGACCACTCCATGCAAAATGTGAGATAAAGTTTGCTATCTGTTCAGAACATGAAAACAACAAAATCTTCTTGGGAAATTTCTAAGCTGGTTCCCAGCTTGGATGTTCATCCAGACAAATCTGGGATGTGTGATAAGAATCCATAGTCTAAATTTTACCTACTGCAGCAGCTCATGAAGAGAAATTACCAAAATGCATCACAGGAGGTAAAGTTTGCATGGCAGGGAATTAATTCTCCCCACTGATCGGTCCCAAACAAGATTATGGAAAATTAGGGTAGTTTCAGTTGATTTTTTGGGGGAAAAAAAAATTATGTGAACCTTTGCTGAGGGCCAGCCTCAATGTTGGTTTTTGAAATCTCTTCTGAACCACAGGTTCAAAGAAGGGATGAGAAAAGAGGTCAGTGTTGCTATTCCTGTAAATACTTCCCACAGCAGAGTTGATTTAAAGAGGATGTTGAGGCACAGCAGAACCTCCAGTGTCACATACGAGCCCTTATATCTGTGTGGGGCACTTTTTACAGGAGTGTGCAAGTGAGAAAGCAAAATGGACACGATCCCAGTATCCCTGGGGGCTGCTGCACTCCGTGGTAGATGCCAGCCCAGGAGAAATGCTCTTAACAATCCCAAATCATCTGAAAATTCCTAAATCTGAAAAATTATCCTAATGGCAGGTATAAATTTTAAAAATCCCTTGCTTCTCACAGTTTTTTCATGCATTGCTTGGCAGTCAGCTTGTCCCCAGGATATGAGGAAGGATCTGTGTTTCCAGGGTGGATGTGGGAGGAAACTGGCTTACCCATGAAAATATTGCCAATTGCACCTTTTATTTCACACATTTAGCCACTGAGATGAAACAAAACTGTGAGAAAAACTAATTTCATCTGCTGCACAATACCATTATTACCATAATCTAGTCTAAAAGGGTGAACTTCACAGCACTGGTAAATAGATTATGGGAGTCATTTAAGATCCTGGAGCATGCCGAGAGCCTCGCCTTCCTGCAAACAAGGGATTACAAAACTAATGCCTCCCCCCTGCTAACATGCACACACTTCAGCTCAGAGCTACCTGAGGGATTATGAAACACCTGAGTTCCCTGTTCCTTTTTATCTTTTCTTTTTCTTTCTTTCTTTTTTTTTTTTTTTTTTTTGCAGTCCTGATTTTAAATATTTTCATCTCTCCACCCCACCCAAAGCCTGGAACTGCATCTTCTTCAACATAACTGCAGGAGATAACAGAGAAGACCTGGTGTTTTCCTGCCTCTGCCACCAGTTGCCCTGTCAGAGTTGAGAGAAACCCTTTCCCCTCCCTGCCTGCCTGTCCAGCACCCCGGGGCTCGCTCTCTGTTTGTACACAGGGGCGCAGCTCTGTCAGAAGGTGCCTGCAGCTGAACACTGGCCAGTAATTAGTGCTGGCCACGGGCCCCCAGCTCCAGGCTGGCACATCATCTGGCAGCTCCACTGCCAGGATTCACCGCCCTGGCCAGACTGTCCCTCCCAGGACAAGAACCACAACTGCAAAACGCAGGGCGAGTTGTGACAACCAGCTGGAGATGTGTAAACACGCCAGTTTGTCCAGGGGCTGCAGCTTTCCTCCTTTCTCTAACTGAAACAGCACGTTTTTAGCAAAAGCCTCGCTGCAGAAATGTTTGTCGTTGTCCTTCCACGAGCCAGTATCACGCTGTCCTTTCCTTATCCTCTTGTCCAGGGGGTGTTTTCCACACATCCTTCCCTCGGTGGCGGTGCCTCCACGCACCACAGACCCCTCTCATCTGATACCTTGTGCTCACACTGAGCTTGTGGTTCCCTTACAGTTCCCTCCATCCTTCCCCCAGCTCAGCAGGGAATCCTTATCAATCATACTTCGTGCAAAGGTCAGTTCCTGACCCATCTGCCCTCAGCCACCCGCCGTGTGATGAGGCATTAACACTTCTGTTCGGGGCTGCTGCACCAAAGGGCCCCTGGGACTGAAGCAGACTCGTGTGCTCACCAGGGTAACTCTTGGATTAAAAGCACAAATCAAACCAGCTGGATTTGGGCCTGTTTACAGACACTGCTCACTCCTGCAGAATGTCTTGAGCGCAGGGTTGCTGGGTGAAGTTAAAAGTTTTTGCCTCCAACTCAAAATCCTTCAGGAGGGGTGTGATCTCCTTTGAAGAAGCCACACCTGCAGGTTGCAGAACAGCACAGGTGAACTTGGTAAAGACCTTTTATGCGCCCTGCAGAAGCACAGAGAGAGAGACTGCAGCTCAGAGCCACTGGGTCCCAGCCATCTGACTTCCAAGAGTGCTGCTCCCAGTTAATCTTGTGCTGGAGAGGATCCCTGAAGTACCAATCATGCAAAAATCGACTTTATGTTTGAAGGACAAATGCAAAGTCTCTCCTAATGTCCTTTTATAACACACACTCCATCACACCTGACACGACCACTCCTGTCAAATATTGTAGTTTAAATAGTGCTGTTGGTAAATGATAAACACCAGAGCATAGATTTGGATAACCTTACACCCTGGAGAGAAGAGGGTGCCCTGGATTTATTGTTACAGTGTTTAATATTGCTTTATTTTGTCCAAAGAGAAATACTGGAGATGTTCATAAAGGTGAACCCTGTAAATCAATAAAGACGTTCCTGGCAAATCTGATTTTTAACTGGGAAAGATTTTAGCTGCATTGCTAAGAGGTGCAGAGGGGTGGAAGCTGTTTTTTCCAAAAAAAGCATGGCATGAAGTGCTTTCCACTCCAGGTGGCAGGGGATGGGAAGCCTGCTGGCCTGGAATATCTTCCCACAGGTTGTCAAATCCCCATGGTGTTTGGAGGCAGCAGCTCACAGGGAAAAGCACGAGAAGCAGAGGGATCCTTCCAGAACAAACCTCTGAGCTGGCCAAGATTTCTCGGTCAGAGATTCCCAGCTCCAGGCTCAGGAGTCTGACCTGCTGGCAGCTGTAGCTGTGACCCTGGGGCAGTGCCCAGACCCCACTGCCCAAACCTTTCTCAGTGGCTGCACTGATTGAACAGGGGCTCTGCACACACCCCTTGCCAGCAGAGCTCCAGAGATGAGCTGGTCTCCCAGAGAAGCACTTGGACACTGGTTTCCTCTCCTCGGGAAGGCAGCTGGTCCACAGGAAGATTCAGGATCTGGCCACAGGCACTGCTGGGAAGCATCTCACAAGCTCAGCATTGCCAGCCAGATCCTCCCTCGCAGGGCAGGATGTCCTTTGCTGTTCAGTTCAGAGGACGAAAATATGATTGTGAATGTGATCGACCCCAACTTCAGCACCTGATGACCCAGGGAACAGAGGCTGGTGTCAAGTCTATCCCAGAAACCAGTAGGAGAGTTTCTGACTGTATTCCTACAGCTTGTTTATGTTGGACTCTGCTGTTTGCTTCTTTGAACCGCCCTGGTTTTGAAGGTTTGTTTACGGTTCTTTTCGTTGTTTTTCTAATAAGCTGTGTACTGCAATTTATTCTGTATCACAGAAACCAGAGAAACATCTCTGAGAGAAAGACAACTCATGCAAAGAATTACTCAGACGTACATCCCATCCCGCAGAGCAGAACAATGATCGTGCCAGCGCAGCAGGGCCCGCTACAATCTGTAACAAGGCTGCTGGAGACAAGAAGGAGGTTGGACGAGCTAGAGAAACAAAAGCCAAACCCTCTGATCAAAGAATCGAATTAGAGACAAGAAAGGAGGAGAGAACTGGCTGACAGCCAACCAGCCACCCTGTGGGACTCGGAGAACGCAGTTTAATCTCTCTTTGCTTCAGCTGCCCATCCGTAAAATGGCTGTTGGCCACCTTTGCTGCTCAGGCTACAGCAGGCTGGGGTCAGATGGTCTCTTATTAGATGTCTGCACACTTCTGAGCCAGCTGGGTTCTGCACTACTATGAGGGTAAATAAAGATGAAATTCTTGAACACCAGCAACAGTCAAATCAAATTTCTAAATTATTTTGCTCTTCACTGCCTGTGAGGTCTTACTGAAGCTTTTTCAGCCGGGGAGATGTTCTGGATCTCTTTGTCCAGCTGATGAAGTCGGAACTGTGACATTTCAGCCTTGCAAAGTCCCTTTCCTCTTCCTCACCCCTGCTTCTGTGAAACTTGTATGGGCATCATTCCTTTTTAGACCATTACACCTCTACCAAACAGGGCTGAAATGGGCTGAGATGTGCAGGAGCTGGTGAGTCAAAGGACACGCAGCTGCACAACCCATTTCCAGGGAAAACAAAAGCAAGCTGTCTGGAGCAAAGCCAAACCAACTCTCTCCTCTCAATCAGCAGTTTATGGCCTCTCAACAGTCCTGTCTCCTTTCCCACACAGTTTAAGTCCAAGGGCAATTCTACCACCAGACAAATGAGAGAGGATCTGGTTCTGACTTTTCATTCTGTCTCCATCACCTCAGCTGCCTCAGCACACCAAGGACCCTGTGGCTGTAAGCTGAGGCTGAAATATTTCAGTAGCATCTGGAACACAAATATTAACAGGGAGAGGAACTATTCCCTGGAAGAGCTGAGCAAAGAGCAGTGCTAATTCCCCATCACTTAGATCCAAACCAGAAGAGCACGGGAGGAACCACAGCTTATTAGACCTGATGCAGAGGTCACCCACTGCACTTTTCCAAGCTTGACAAGTGCAAGAGGCCAGAGCAGAGCAAGCCACAGGTTATTTCTGATCAGATAACCCACGGGACTGACCCTTGCTCTCCCAGAGTCTCTGTTGCACCTGGTACCAGCCCTGGGAGAGGAACTTGCACCACTCTTGGAGGCCGTTAAAGAAATGCACAGCAGCAAAGCCCAAGACCCATGACCAGAATTTCCAGCCAAAACTGCAGCATTTACAGCAGAACATCCAGTCTGACCACAGGGGTTTCCAGCTGACAGAACAACTCTGTCATCCCATGCTCTTAAAAAGTTCACCTGCAAATGAATCCCTCCTGGGCTGCCCAGCTTTTCCAAGCATTTCCAGGGACACGGGACCCTCCCGCCCTGGATGGGTTCTCAAGGTGATGGAGACAGCCCCTAACACAGGGCTGTTCGGTCTGGCACAGAGCAGGAGCCTGGCACTGAGCATGTTGATGCAGATGCCTGCTGGAGACCATTCATTGATGCTGAGAGCAGTCCAAGGGATCCTTAACCTCTGTCTAATACTGTCACGCCGAATAGATGGATCGCCCTCGTGTTTGCAGCTTTCTCTGCCTTGTCACGTAATATCTTCGGGGGCCAGAGGCCACACCACTGCTCCCATCAATCCAGCTGCGTGCCCTGCCGTGTTGCATTAGCCCTTTCCATCTCTGTCAGGCTCTGGGAGGCAGTCAGGGATGTTTACTGATATCCACTGCGCAGTCAATCTCACAGGGATCTCGGTTCTATGACCCCTCTCTTTACAAATCACACTGGTTGAAGGCTGTAATTATGGGTTATAATTAGAAGTGGAGTTTCATTTAATGGAGGCAGCAACATGTCAAGAGCCCCAAGAGTCGACCACGCTGCAAGCTATGATTCCTCCTCACTCCCCTCTGCTGCTGCTGCTGTTTTGGAGCACATAAAATGCCTGCTGCTCTTGAGGACGACCTAAATGCTGATGATGATCTTGCTTCAGATGTTGTATCTCCAGTTAAGAAGTAAAGCTCCAAACATGAATTTAGCCCATCTTTACACCTCCCAGATCTTACAAGAGAATGACAGGTCTTACAGGTCAAGGGATTGAATCCACTGGCTTTCAACAGTTCCCACAGAAGTTTCCCTCTCTTTTCTGAGCAAGCCTGTCCATCTCCAAAGCACACCCAGTACATGCACTTTTAATGCCTTCCCAGATTGCAAATTCAAGCAGACACAGTCACACAGTAAAGTCCCATCTATGTAAAGATATGGAAGATAATCCAGCCTTTGTTATATTCATTGTACTAGGAAAGGTTTGTTCTACCTCTCAACAATCTTCCAGTTGCAAACAAACTCTGGAGAAGTTCTGGAGACCTCTGAATTTAGCTGTCAAATGTCTTTGGAAAGATAAGGGGAGTCTTCACCTCTTGATCAACCTAAACCTTTTTATATCCTGGTAGATAAGCCAACATTTCTGGACTACCAGTGCTACAAAGACAAGTTATTGTCATGGAGCAGGAGTAAAATCCAAGGCAGAAAAAGCACCTGTGAGAAAGGTGAGAACAAACTCACCTAGTCAGCACATTTTCCTCCTGCACTGCACCACCCAAGTGTTCAGCCCTGCATCACCAGAGTGCAGTGAAAGACCCTGGCTGTCTCATGAGGCACTGGAGTGATGCAACCTGAAAATGAGAACACGCTGGGAAGAACCAACCCCGGCCAAGGTGCTTCCCAAGAGACCTGTCTTGCTCTGATGAAATCATTCCAGCCAACACTAGACCCCAGTCAAGGGAGAATTTTGGAAGCAGCTTTCCTAACCATCTTGTGTGATAATCTGGCTCTCTTTCCCTCATCCTGACAGAGCAGAGAGTGGAGAAAATGATGAGGATTTTATAGCTCTCTGCGGTAAGCAGTTAATAACTCTCTGAGGCGATAGATCTGGGCTCCACTGCAGGGCTGGAATAATTCACAATAAAATACGACCTTTCATTTATCACTTTGACACTTAATAAATACTTCCTGGTGAAGCCCAGGAAAGAGGAAGAGAAGGGGGAGAGGGGACAGCCCACACTTGTGGTGACCAGGTGCTTTCAGTGAGCATGGCACGTGGTGGAGGATGGTGAGACCAACCAGGAAACACAGTCCTGGGAGCTGATAGAGGAATGGAGTGATGAGGCTTCAGCTTAACAGGGATTTGTGATCATCAGAAGAGGCCTCTTCTGAGCTCAGGTGGACACTGATGTTTTATAATACTGATAATACTGAAGGAAAATGGTGTGGGGCTCCTTCTCCTCTCCCATGCTGCCATCACCCCACTGTCCCCACACAAGGAAGGTTGGTTTATCCCACAGTCTCTGTGCCGAGGGCTCTCTCAGCTGCCGTGGCCCCCTTTGCCTGGGTCTGGAAGTGCCTCACGGACATACATCATCACATCACTGCAGAGAGGCAGGAAAACATTGTCTGTGTACTTCAGGAAAAGAAATAAACCTGAGGCACAAACTTGTCTTGAGAGAACCAACATCAGTTTGCCTGGGGCGATCTCGAAGTCTTCCAACAGAAGGGCAAGCCTTGCCAAGAACACGTCTTTGCTTCCCCTGCAAGCATGAGTGATTCCCACTGATGGTGAGAGCAGGAAGGTGCCCCCACATCCCACCTAGCCCCAGGAAGAAGGGGGAGCCCACCCTCAGAAGAAGGAAAGTAAGGCATTGGGTACCCCTGGCAGGAGCTGCTGCTTGCCTGGGAGGTCACGGTGAGCGGCCGGGCCCGGCGCCACGGGGCTGCCAGCAGGTTTGCTCCCAGGGAGCAAACTTGCTACGTGGGAGAAACATGCATCCCCTTGTAGTTTGTGTCTGCTGGATTCCCTCTGCCTCGAGCTGTCAGGAGACACGGCCTTGGTGAGGCAGGGAGCGAGGCATGGCTTGCTGTGGCATGGAAAGCAAGGCAGGTTGGTGGGAACCAGATTGGCCCGTGGCTCCTTTCTGTGGCTGCTTTACAGATGGCCTCTCCACTGCCTCACATCTTCTTGAGGGCCTTTTTATCTACACAGATGCAGTTTCTCAGTCCCTTGCATCTACACACTGTGCTGGCTGATCAGTGGAAGAGACTCTCATTTCCCCCACCCTGAACAGGCCTGGAGCAGCTGCTGCTGCATTCACACAAAACCCTGATGCACACAGACCATGGAGGTCTCCAGTTCCCTTTCTCCCTCCATGGCTATTCCCCTCAGAGCATCCTGGTTTTTCTGAAGAGCTCATCCCTGCGGCAGGGAGTTGGAGATGTAGCTGTGTGGCTCTAAACATTCTGGAAGTGTTTTAGCAACACAGGCAAACAACAAACGTTACCCTGTGCACAATATCGACTCAGTTAATTGGCAAGTGAGGTGTTGGACTGGCCTCCTGCTTGGCTTAAATTGTATATGCACCGAGCACTGTCTCTGCTCATCATGCTGTCAGTGGGAAAGGCTCCACACAGGGTAATCACAGGCTGCTGCAAACTCGGTGCTCGGTAAAACTGCAAATCAAGAGGAAATCGCAGACAAACACCAAGGGGAGGTGGAAGAGGGGGGTGGAGGTGGCCAAAGCGGAGTCCTGCAGCCTGCAACTGTGGCTGCTGCTTCTGGGAGCTGACAATTCCTGAGAAACTTCTTTGGGCTGGCCTGAGGTCTGTGTTTGGTGGCTGCAGGCAGACCCAGATGAAATCCAGGAAGGGGTGAGCTGAGTTGCTGCAGGAGGGAGTCTCCCATCGTTCAGCCCTCATGTTAACAGGAGAAGGGAGGGAAGTAGCAAAATGGAAGAAATGAAAGGCCACTGCCTTCTCACATAACCTTGGGCAAGTCACAGGGACTTCCTCTGCCACAGCTCCCACATGGCAAATGAGCATTGGGGTCCTTCCCATCCCTCTCCTGCTGCTTACTGCTTAAGGACCAGGTTTTCTAAGGCAGTATAGACCCCTGGGGACACGTGTGTGTGGCCCAGGAGCATTTAAAATTGTTCTAAGCAATTATGTGCCTAACTCACTTGGGTCTTGTTCCATTTCAGTGCAGCCTCAGGCATGCAAATGCCTCTCCAGTTCTGGCCCTCGGACTCTTTGAAGCAGCAAATTGTCTCTTACTATAAGAGTTTGTACATTTATAAGTGTCTGTGCATGCACGTACACACACACCACTGTCTGATGCTGTGGCACAAGTAACCAAAGAGCTGCAGAGGTCCAAAACTAAAAGCTGTGTGCCAGGAGGTCTCAGAGCTGGAGCCACTTCGCAGATTCTTATTGCAGGTGCAACATCATCTCAGCTACAAAACCGTGGCTCTGATTCTCTTCCCACTTTGCACCCAGGCCACGTGAGGCTGTGCCTGTCCCTGCCTGTGGGCGGTCAGGAGCTGGGCACAGCCACTCTGATGGCCCTGGTGCTGCCTGACTCTCTGGAAGGGGCTCTGAGTGCTCTCAGGAGCCAGAGTCACGCAGAAGCACGAGCAGAAAGAGGAGGGGAAATCAGCTGGGGAGAAACAAGACAACCCCCACACACACACAGCTCCCCAGCATTCTCTGTAAGTTAACAGAGCAGGTTAATGCCCCAGCTCCTCGCTCCCCTTGCAGACAGGCATTTAATTTATGGCAGCCAGAAAATCCCACACATTTGGAGATTACATCCCTGGTGGAAGTGGTGTCACATCAGAGAAGCACAGAGCAATCTGGCCGCTGGGGACAGGGCTGCTCTCCACGATATCAGCTCCATTAAACTCCTCTTCCCCAGCTCCACATGTGCCAGAGAGTGTGGGGAGTTCAGGGCAGTGAAAACTCACACGCTGGGCTCTGACAGCTGCTTTGGCTTGGGTTTGGGCATGTTTGCTAGGGAGGCTTTTGGACAGGGGTGTCAGCCTTTGTGTTAAGCTCATGTTCAGAAAGGATGACAAAGAGGGGAAAAGGCACGTGGGTGAGAGCAATCCATAGCGCTGGAGCCAGGCCACATGGCCAGCAGGCCTGTTTTATGTACAGATCAGTCCTTCCCTTGAAAGCTGCAGACTTAATTTGTTAGTACAGGGCTTACTCTGCCTCTGTGTACACCGTGTCTAACCCCAGTTCCCAAGTTCAGCTGGAAAGCAGACATTTTCATTAATACTGCTCAAAACTCGGCTCTGTCAGCACTTCCACCACGCGTTTGGAGGAGTTAACTCCCCATAAAGCATCGGCTCCCAGCTGGAACACAGCACACAAGAGGGGGAGATACATCTGCATAAGTCCCATTAGCGCTTAAACGTTCCTTATCTCTTGGGCCCTGTAGCTGGAAAACACCTCCTGAGCTCAGTGCAGGAGCCAGCATCCTTCCCAGATTTACTCTGCAGACATTTGGCTGGGGATTCTACTTAAGGTTTAACTCGATTGGCAGACGTTGTTTTTCTGGGTGGCTTCTGTTCCAGCTCTAGGTTTCTGTAAAGCAACTATGAGATGCATTGGCAGAGCGTGCTGGGTGTTAATTACCAGCTACAAGCACACCCTCACATGCAATAAGATTTTTCATTCACAGTCTGGGATGGAATAACGATGCAAGCAGAGCAACAGGTTGTGGGGAAGAGTGTTACCTTCTTACCTGCCATCAAATGAGGTGAGAGGTTGGGAGCCAGGTAGGGAGAACAAAGTCTGCTTAGTGCCAGGGCACAGATATAGGGGGAAATCAGGAGAGAAACCACACAGCTTCATGGGTGTGATCATCTGCTGCAGAATGAAGTGCACACTGGTACAACAGGAAAACCCATTCAGGGAATCGGGGATGCTGCAAATCCATGCAGAGTCACTGCAGATGTTCTAAGATCCTGGCTCCCCTACAGCTCTGCTGGTGCTCACAGCCCTGTATTTATAGCCCACAGTTCATACATTCCCTAGATCCACTGCCTGCAGGCCAGGCAAATTTGGGAAGGCAGTACCTTAGATGAACTTCTGCCTGAGGAAACAGGGGATCCATCCATACAGGAGCAATGAGAAAGCTCAGACTGGTTCACAGCAGAGGGGGAGCTGCTTCAGTTCCAGGCTCAGAGCGGAAAGCAAGGAATAACCACGGCACTTTATCTACCAAATATTTCTGTGTCTCACATTAAATTGGATCTCTTCAGAGGCTGCATCTCCCTCCCCAGGAGTCAAGGTTGGAAACATCCTTCTGAGAAATGCAGAGAGAGGCAAAGAGAAACGCAGAGATATTTCAGCATCACTGGTGGGGTTTTCAAGGCTGCAGCAGAATTCCTCTCTCCTCTCTCTTCTGCCCTTATCTCTAAAGCTCTTCATGTTGGGCAGAGCCCAGCACCTTGTGAATCCTGGAGCAGAAAATAAGTAGGGACCATTGCCAGCAGCACGATTCTTATTAGAGATCCCTCCTGTCCACATCTTGGAATAGGCAGAGACAAATCTCTGGGAGCCTGCCAGAACACAGGGAAGGCTTTCCTTCAGATTCCTGGCTGGATGTTGAACTTCTCCTCCCATTGCCAGTGTGATTATTGCTTAGGAGCAGAAAGCACACTTCTCTCTGCCTTGCTTTTCGGAGGTCACTTCCTGAGTGCAGCAGGGGAGAGAGAGGTGGATAAAGCAAAGGACAAAGAACAGGAGCTCCAAAAGAAATAATGAGGCTGGAGTGAAGGTACTTCTATGTGTGAGGGGCTGGAGAAAGGACAAGCTGTGCTCCAAGGAAAGAGACGGGTCAGGGGGACAGGCAAAAGGAGATCCAGAAGGCCACTTAGGTGGTGCAAAATGTATTGAGAGCCCTGAATGATCCACTCCAGCCTGCACACAGGGTCACTGACCCCAAATCACCCACTCCAGCCTGCACACAGGGCCACTGACCCCAAATCACCCACTCCAGCCTGCACACAGGATTTCTGACCCCAAATCACCCACTCCAGCCTGCACACAGGACTTCTGACCCCAAATCACCCACTCCAGCCTGCACACAGGGTTACTCCCAATCCCACTCAGGATTCAAGCCAGTGCATTACCAAGAAGAGAAACCTTTAAGAAGAAACTTATCAGTTGCTATTAACTCATTAGACGACCCTCTTTGAGACACAGGTGTTAGAACATGTGAAGTTATCATTTTTGGAGAATAAACAAACTCAGCCCCTGCCCTCAGTGTCTGTTTCCAAGCTGGGTTTTTCTCCCTGCAGCTCCAGGTCTCCTGAACTTTGCTGGGGATGCTGCCTATTTTTAACCTGTCTTGGCACTTATGTTATCGTTCATGTCAGAATGAGGCCAGGTATTAAATATATCTTCCCACCAAAACTTCCCAGATTTCGTTGATTTAGGCATTCTAGTGTGATTCCTACCACACTTAGGGAATGCTCCAGCACGAATGTCTCAGACCGGACTCCTGGCTCGGAACCAAGGGGAAGGTTCTGCACGCACATGGACACTCCATGTGCTATTGCCAGGGAAGCTCCCGCTCCTAAGGACGACTATTTCTGTCACCTGAACAGTTCTTTCACTCCAGAACTGTGCTTTTAGGAGCCTCCATATTTATATGTCACCGTTTTTTTCGGCTGCCCGGTACCATCTGCTACAGCAGATCAATACACGGCATTAGCACAGCCCAGTGCCACATCTTCCTGTATTAAAGCCTCTCTAGATTTCAAGGCTAAGAGGAGCTGAGAGGTTCCAAGGAAATTCCTGGGGTCTTGTACAATACTTACCAGCCTGACAGACTAATTGCCCTATAATTCAAACACAATTGCAATCTATACTGGAAGTGATTATATGCAGATGACTGGGGTGACTCTCATTTCCTCTATTACTTCTTCCGAGCCTTTTCTTCTTTTTTTTTTTTTTCTCCCTGGTATCAATTCCATTGAAAAATAAGCCTTGGAAATTATTAACGCGCAAACCCACATTTTATTAAACCTTATTTTAGGAGCTGCGAGTTAAATCCACATGTAGATACAAAGGCTCATGAGGAATCGCTCCTCCTGTTTAAGTTCTCGATACAAAAGCCTTCCTTGCACTGCCTTCTGGGAATCAAGCCAGCCAAGAGCCTGAGAAACGGTGTAGTAATAAAAATGTAACATGATGTATCGTGAATTATACACGGGATGGGACTGATGAGGGAGGTGTAATTGTCTCTCACCCCTTGCAAGGAGCTCAAACGCTGCCTAAAGGTCTCTTGCCTGCACGAACTTGGGAGGTGGGGGCTGAGCATTCCCCGCTCCATGGGCAGCGAGGGATGAACATCCCAACTCGTGCCTCGTGTGCCTGCCTTCCATGGAAGTGCTATCCTTGGAGGAGGACCACAGGACCACCCCACCACACACACCCCCCCCGCCTACCTGCCATCCTTGCTCAGCAGGGAGATATCCCAGCTGTGCACAGACAGGAGACAATTAGAAATGCCCAGCAAAAGGGATTTGTCTCTGAATTATTGTTTACCGAATGCGTCAATCCCTCGCAGCTTAATTTCATTCCTCCATTTGTTTTTCGGGAAGGATGAGGCTCTGGCGTAGTCAGCAATCCTGTAATGAGGACGTTTGCCTGTTCCCTCACAGGCAGGAGGGAGCTAAGGAAGGATTTCAGAGCCTTCTTTTTTCAGCTTCTCTTCCCCAGACTCTCTCATGCTGGATGTCTCTCATTTGACAGAAACTGTTACAATATCATAGTTACAGCCATATGGAGATCAAATTTTTTAAATCTCAGCTGTTTCGTGGGACAGAAAGGAGAATTTCCCTCCTCCAGCCTTCCAGGCTCACCCACAGCCCAGCAATATCTGCCAAATATCCCTCTTCCCTTTGCCTGCTGACTCCAGGGTCACGTCCCACATGTAAGGCCATGGCCTCCCACATCGTGCATCTTCCCTATATTTATATTCCCACATTTCCTCGGCATTCCCCTCCTGTGGTGATACCAAGAAGCAGTTTTATTGCAAGAACTACCCACATGTGCCTTGGGGTCACAGCTGGCAGATACCAGCTAGGAGAGACACAAAGGAACTCGGCAGGAAGGAGGCTAAAGATCCTGGCACCCAGAGATTTGCAATGGGACTGAGCAGCTCACTCCATCCTGACTGCTGGGGCTGGGAATTGTGCGATTTCAGTGGCCTGAGGACAGGAGGACACGCTGCAATTCCACAAAGGTCTGCCTGGTGTTGAGAGAACACCAGGTCTGGCTGCATGGCCTGACAGAGGGATGTGAAGGGCTTTTAATCAGAACCAACCAAGCAGGAAGTGAAAACGGAGTGTATTTTTTGGAATAAGGGCAAATATGTTGAAAGACAGATTTTTGGGGGTACTATTTCTCTCCCGAACATGTGAAAGTTTGGTTTTTTCTTTTTGGTTCAGAAATGCCAACCCTTCATATTGCACCAGTTCTTCCAAATCAGCACTTCTCCTCGAGGCTGCTATTTTCGGGTTTGCTGAACAGCCTATGGAAAGTTACATGGAGCAAAATGTTCTTTCCATTTTCAGTTTTGACTCAAAGGTTTTCAGCTTGCACCCCAAAGAAAAAGCTTTCCTTTGCTTGACTCCAACAAGAGCCTGTTCCCTGTCTTTTTTTGTCTGACTCCTAAAGTACCTCCTAATCCTGGTGCAAAAATAAAAGCAAAGCCAGAGTCCAGGCTTAGGTGGAATTGTTGCAAGTCATCTGTGCCATGAGGAACAGGCTGAGCTCTCAGGATCACAGGGAGCATCCCTGAGCTCAGGGATGGCTGAAATTTCACTTCCTCCTGTATGTTCTTCCTTCTCCTGGAACAATTCCCTCTCTTTCATCGCCCTCCACTTGCTGCACTCCTGGATCCAGCCACCAGCCCAAGGCTGGAGGTTCTGCATCCCCAGGGAAGGGGGCACAGCCCTCAGATGGAGAGGGTTAACTGAACTAACCCACACGGGCAGCCTTCAGGATACTGGGATTTGGGTCATTTGTGCTTTTCATAATCATGACCTCGGTCTGTTCGCTTGAGAAACACAGAAAGACAAAGGGATAATGAGCTGTTTGAGGAACTGGTCACATAGGAAATGCTGAGAGGCTGTGCCTGTGGCACTGAGTAGAAGGGAATTTGGAGGAGCCATCACCTGGAAGCCAAAGGAGATGGAGGTGGAAGGCAGAGCAGATTGCTGTGGGTGAAATGCAGCGTATAACGAGGGAGAAGGGAAGGAAGGAAGGAAGACAACTCAAGCACAGCTCACTGCTCCCCACAGAACCTGGGAAAAGCTGTTCCTCTGGGCCTCCACTTCCCTTCTCAATAAAGGAAGGGGAATGGTAATCCTGCTGCCTTACAAGGATGCAAGGATGCATCATTCTCTGAAGAAATGTCTCTGCTCCTGGCCTGCGATGTCAAACACCTCTGGCAAGGGGTACAAGCAGCCCTGTCCTCTCTGTGCCACCCTCTGGGCCCTGCTTCAGCTGGAAGGAGGATGGACCAGCTCCTTCCTCACACAGGAATGAGGAGCTGTTGTGCAGACCCACCTGCCTGGCAGACTGGGTGGTAGGATGATGTTTTTCCAAGACAAAAGCTATGAAAGCAGATGCACCATCCAGTAGGAGACGAGAATCAGCCTTGCCAGTCTGGGATGAGATTTCTCTTCACAAGCACCAGAGGGGTCTGGCAATTACAGTTAAAGGCAAGATCCCTTTGGTGAGGCTTTGGCCAGAATCTCCACCCCAGTCCTGCCCTCCTGCAGGTAGGAATCCGCTCCCTGCTGCAGTCCCCAAGGGGGACAACTGCAGCTGCTCAACAAGGCAGAGCCACACCACATCCCAGCTCAGGCCAGACGTGAGGAAAGGAACCGTCTCCTGCTGCAGCAGCAGTAAAAGTCCTTCATAATTGTTCAAGCCAGAGGGAAACTAATGTTTTTCTTTTTTTACAGCCTCTCATCCTCTCCCCTCCCTCCCTGGCTGCTACAAGATGTACAAGACTGTGAAAAGCCAGCTGCAATTAAGCATTTTACTCCTAAATGAACTGCTCGGTTTGTAAACAGCAGTAGCCACCAAAAAAAAAAAAAAATGCAGCTCTCAGCAAAAGCAGCCCAGCTTTCCTTGAAAATATCACAGGTCTCCAGCAGGAAATGGCTCCTCTCCACATCATCCTGAGTCTCCCACAGCGCTCCCTCCAGCCCCTCCAACCCCTCTTTGCCCCAGATTTAGAGCCTGTCAGAGCTAATATGAAGAAGAGGATGCAGGCACCGAGACATCCTGCCCTGGAAGCCGTTCTTCTGGAAAAGCACTGCAAAGCTGCTACTTTAGATAAATAAATAGCGCGTCCCCTGTGAGACATCATCTGCAAAGCACCATCGTACAGTGCCTCCACTGTCATAATTCCCCACGTCCTTATTGCCCGACAGCCTCCATAAAGAGCCGGCAGCTTTATGTGCCACTTAAAACCAGCCTGTAACCAGCAGCAAACTTCCCTCAACAAGTCTCTGTGTTCCCCGGGCTCAAAAGCCAAGGAATTGGGTCTCAGG
Organism: Pyrocephalus nanus; assembly: GCA_038380795.1. Taxonomy (NCBI): domain Eukaryota; kingdom Metazoa; phylum Chordata; class Aves; order Passeriformes; family Tyrannidae; genus Pyrocephalus; species Pyrocephalus nanus. The sequence goes on from CM076281.1 coordinate 5,923,492, forward strand.
GTGCTCCCCCATGGGCTACCACGGGAAGGGAAGCGGGTTTTCCATGGGCAGCAGAAACACTGACGCCTGCACAGTGAATGGGTCCTGCCTCAGGTTTGGTTCAGTGGCTCGTCCAGGCTGCTGTGCCTGAGGGACACGGGGGATGCCAATGGATGGCAGCCCCAGAGACAAAGCTTTTGACCTGCATTTGGGGTTAAGCTGGAGGAGCTGCACTGGTTTACATGCTGCTTCAACCAGCTTGCAGACACAGGCAGGTCCTGCAGTATGCAGAGATCTCCAAACAGCAAGGGGAAAAAGTACCTAAAATCTCCCAAACCTTTCCAGCCTCGCCACACACAGGTCTGTGGTTAAACACAGTCATTTTTATTTTATTTTAAGACACCAGGAAGTGATTTTTTTTTTCCTGTCAAAAAAAGATTAAAACACGAAACGCAGGGGCAAGCCGATTGCCCCAAACTGTCCCATCTGTTTTATGGACCAGATTTTATGTGTCAAAAGCCAGAGTATTTCTTTTATTCTCAAAGAGCATACGGTTTGATTTTCAAAAGCTCAGCCACTCACCACTGGGCCCAGCCTTCCAGAAAAGCCTGATGCACAGCAGCTCCTCCAGTGCCACGTGGGAGGGTTTGAAAGAGCCCATCACCCAAGCTGGGCATTTGAAATCCCTGGAAAAGCTGCAGGAGAGCAGAATACCAGGAAAGCACCTGCCTGGTGCAGGAATGTAATCCGTCTACCCCAAAAAGCAAGGAAGTCTTTGAACAGAGGGAAAAAAACCACAGAAATACAATAAAACAGAAAGGGAAAAGAAAGGCAGGAAAGGGTTGAATAAATTTCCCCTTTGGTTTTAGACTAGTAACACCATAAATGCTACTGAATAAATCACCAGCAGACCAGGGAGCTGAAATAATACAGGGGAAAACCTGAGTTGCCATTCATCACACTGCCCCTGACACATAATAAATGCTTCTCCTTCAGCCAAAATGAATTCACACAGTCGACACGGTGCACAGCACGCTGACATCCCGATGCCTACTGATTATCCTGCTCTTTGCTCTCCAAAAGCCTCCATTCCTGCCACCCAGCTGCCACTAATCCCCAGGACACTGGGGTCCCTCTGCTGTCACCTGGAGCACCTCTAATCCCCAGTGAGTATGAGCTATAAAGTTTGTTATAAAAATAAAGGCCGTGGGAGATGCTGAGATGGTAATCACCACTTCCTCCCTGAGGAAAGTTGCTGGCAGGTGAGCAGCAGAACTGGAAATGGCATTTCTGAGTCCCACTACAGCATTTCAGAGCCCAGGCAGTGATGTCTCACTCCACGGGATCCAAGGATGAACCGCCTTGGTACCACAACCTGCAAGGGAGCGCAGAGAGCGCACACTGAGAGCCCTTCACACCAACCCCAGGCAAACTGCAGCCCTGACTCCAGCCTGGAATGGCATCCAAGACCTTGGGCCGCAGCAGGAGAGTTGTGAGAAGCCAGGTTTATCCTTAGAAATCCCAGCCAGCACCTGCCATGGGAGTTATCATGGAAACACTGCTTCTCTGTGAGGGAAACCGGCTCCAGAAAACACAGACCCAACTGTGGCTGCAAAGGGACAGACACTTGGGACCAACACTGGGGCCAAGACATGACAGAAACCTGGACCAGCCAGGGCCCCATCCCCAGATCACCCTTGTGCAGGCCCAGGGGTGAGGGTGTGATGGAAAGCACTTCCTCTGGAAGCTGGGAAATGAGCCCAGCCCACAGCAACCCCCCCAGGGCAGGGACAGCGGGTGGGCAGCCGATGGAAACAACTGGAAACAACCTTACTGATGTTCTTCTGAAGGTTTGAAACCACCAGTGGTGGGTTAAATCCATTTCAGGGGGAAATACCGTGCCAGGTCTGAGTGATTGCCCAGAGTAAAGATGGAGTGATGTGAAAATGGGTGATAAATATTAAGAGACGGAGATGAGAGACATATAATGGAATGTCTGACACAGCCTTAATTACAGCCTTGCACATACTCTGAGAAAATATATTTAGCTGATAGCAGCTCTGGGGGTTTGAGGCTTTCTACAATGTGTTTAGGTTAAAATAAACATTTATTTTAAGCATAAGCAAGTCATTCAACTAGTTAGTTTGAAGCTGAGGTAGGTGAATAGCTTACAGTAAATAATCTGCCATGTGCATTTATTCAAGCTTCTTTTTAGCCTAAATTTCCTAAGAGAAGGGGAAAAAAAAAAGGCCTGTTATTGCTCTGCAGTAGTCATTTCCTCCTAAAAACTCCTCAGTCTCCTGCCCGATTTCTCTGAGGTTCAGCACAGGAATAAAGGCCTTGGAAATGCTCTGATCCTCCAAACTGCTGATGATCCCCACTCCTGGAACAGCTGCCAGAAAATCCAGATTGGATGGATGCCTTCAGGTTTCTTAAACTCGTTGTTGTTTATAACTCTCCTGACTCCTAACACAAATAACTGCTCCCTCAGATAGCCCAGCACCAATCCCAGATGGATTGTGGTCAAGACATCATTTTCATGATCATGTCTAATGGTTTTTCTTCTCTCTTGCTCTTGGCTATTTAAAGGCAGGAATTTCTCAGAGTAATCCTTTCCAAATTCCCAAATACTTCTCCCCAACAACCATTGCTGGTAATTATCCACACTGCCAGCTCTGCCCATCACAGCCTCTGCAAAGAAAAGGGAGGGAGCTCTGCGTGTAACAGTGTCCCTGCTCTGTATCACGAGTTCAAACTCGGCTCCCTGAGAGCAGACAGCACTTCCAAACAGCTCATGGAACAGCTCCAGCAGCTCCTCACCCACCTTTGCCTCTGAAACAGCCTGTGGAGCAGCTCACATCCCCCTGGTGGATGTGGGATCACCCTCAGCCTGCCCTCAGGACACAGAGCTGGGCTCCACTCATGCTGGGCAGACAAAATACCCTGAATAATTCCCTTCCCAGATGGATCCTGCTCTCCAGAAGGAAGAGGAAGGGCCTCAGTGTGTAAGTGCCCACTCCTGCAGCATCCATCACAGGCAGGCAGGGCTGGGAAGGACTTGAGAGACATGCTGTCCATTCCACTTGCTCCAAGGCAGGAGCCTGAGCCCTCCCACATTTGTCAGAGCTGTCTAATCTGTTCTTAAACACCTCTGGGACGGAGCTGCCACGCTGCCCTTACGAGCCCTCTGCCCGTCCTTCATGCTGTCACCTGCTGCCAGAGCCCTGCAAGACTAATGGTGTTTTTCCTGGGGAATGAGTCAATCCATGATGGGGGTTTCAATCCCCTGGTGTGTCAGGAAAGGTCAAACTCAATTCATCTGCAAATGCTGCTCCCTCTGTGATCTCCTCCAGGCTATGAGCTCACGCAGCCCAACCAGGTCCACCACAAGGCATCACTGACTTGGCCCCAAACACCCACTTTTTGTCTTTCCAGACTTTCAAGGCTTTTATAGAGGCCTCCTGAGACCACTGTGTTCCCTTTCACTCCATCAAAGCAGCAAAGGCAAGGAATTTCCTTCCCTTCTCCTTCCCAAGGCCTCGCACCCAGCCCCTCAATGTGACAGGTTTTTCAAGAGGTTCATGTGTTGTTAGCAGGCTCATCTTTCCACCAACACCAACCCAAAGAGCCCAAGATACTGAGATCCCAGTGACAGATCCAGCCTCCAACACAAGCACAGAGCCCAGGGAATCAGCTCGTGTGCTCAGCCCCAGCATTCAGCAGGGCCGGTGTGTCAGCCCAGGCAGATATGGAATGTGGAGAGCTTGGAGATTGATTGTGCTGCTGCCTCTGCCTCCCCAGAGGCACCTCCGTGGTGCCACCCAGCAGAACGGATGTCCTGCTTTGCATAATGCTTGTTCTGGGAATGTTATTAAGCCCATAGATCACTGGGAATGCACACAGCTCCTGTTCAGGGCAACGCCGGGGCCGTCCCTGTTCCGTCCGCTTCTACAAACAGAAACAAGCACCAGTTAATAAGCAGGAGGCAGATCGTGCCTTTAGAGAGCAAGGGTTTGGGATGATGGTTTTTTTCCCTTTGCAAAAGATAAATACACTCCAGGAGTTCCATGCTAAGGATTTTCACCTCTTGTCAGCCTCTCATAAACCAAGCAGGGTCAAGCACTGGTCAGTACTCGGTCAGGGGATCTCAAGGGAAAACAAAATCCACTGTGGAGGGGGAAGAGAAATCCTTGTGACTTGGCTGTTAAGGGAGTAACACTCTTCTCTCTGAGCCAGCCCTGAATCCCCATTGCAGGCAGGGTTAAAAAGGCAATCACAGCTGCAGAACTTTCCTTCTCCCTATGGAATACGAAACTGGGGTGAGCTGGCATCTTCACAGGAATCAAAGGGAGTTAGGAACAAGAATTAAATGGCAGTCAAGCATTTGAGCTCCTTTAAGAAAATACCAGCCTTGATCATAAAATCTGATATCTGTCTCACTCTAACAGGTATTAGCCAAGGGGCAGCTGTTTAATGCTCCACATAAAAGGCATTCTAGCCTACTTCTTCCCCTAAATTTAGGCAGCAATTTTGTTTCAATCCAGTATGTTTGCTCCCCCTACTGAACTGTCCCACGTGCTCAGTGTATGTTTTCCAACACAGTGCTGCTGCACTGTCTGAATTTCCCTAGTGACTAAAATGATTTCTGTGTTCAGCAGCCTGTAAAGCACTTCAGAATCTTTCAGATGAAAGGCCCTCATCGAAAAGTGTATAATAAGGTTCCATTATTGTATCATTTATTCTCATTATCGCTAATAGCAGTGGTTGTATCAAACGCTCTCCCTGTGATCAGAGCCGACTACCCAGCAAACACCCCCGGCCCTCGGAAGCTCAGGACAAAGAAGGCATCGGGGAATAGGTGTCCAGAGTTCACTCAGCTGTTCTCATCTCCCCATATGTCCTCTCTGCTTCTTTGAAGAATTTAATTAGGAGCCTAAGGAACAGTGTTCCAGAACCTGGAACAGATCCAGAGGTGTAAAGGACAGCAATCAAACTGGGACCTTCCGCTCGCCGGGGAGGTTTTTCAGAGCTGAGATGCAGGAGACAGTCCTGAAGGAAGCTGGAGAGCAGGCAGTGCCCAGGTGTGGGACACACAGCGGGTCCAGCAGGGAAAGGGGATGGTTTGGATTCGCCAGGCTCTGGTTTTGGGGGTTACCCTCGAGCAAACAGGTTTGTTAACATCTAGGGTACAAGGTATGCTGGGAGCGAGGCAGCGTTTCCATGAGAAGTTGAGGGTGTAGGGAAAAGAGGATTCTGAATTTAGCAGCAGTAAAATAGGGCAGAAAGAAAATTGGGCAAAATAGCATGGAGAGGGAATGCAAAAAGAGAAGGAGGGGTGAAGAGAATGAAAAGCACTGCTAAGTCACGCTGCCCTAGGAGCAGAGTGCAGAGCTGCAGAACTAATTGCCCAAAACAAATACGTGAACTAAAGTTGGGCAGGATTTATAAGCAAGAGAGCTACAAGAAGCAGCAGGAGGAGTGGTGTTTGGATGGGTAATGGGAAGTATTTACAGTGTTGGCAAAGCAACCTGACAGGCCAGAGAAGCCTCGTCGTCATTTAGGGCAGGAAATAAAAGAGGTGACAAATGTAGATCTCTCAACACTTAGAGAGACTGAGAACAAGGGATTTCTGCACCGTTCCTGCTCTTCCCTGTGTGTCCCAGGTGCTGTAACTTCAGTGACTTGTATTCCATTCAGGCATTTGTAGCCCCACAAATGTCAAACTTTACAGCCCTTGATCCAGGGGCTGGAAAAAACAAATGGGCAGGAAGGTATTTTGGACCTCTGTCATTCCAGGGTGATGAAGACCAGGAAAAACCAATTGAAGCTGGATTTGGTGGTGGGGCCTGGGAACCCTTCAGGCAGTACCAATGTTTGGAGACAGTCCAGCATGAACTGAGAAGTCAGTTTTCAGATTGAAGGGGGAGAAAGACAAGGGACAGTTGGTTGCAGATCCAAGGGCACAGGTAAGGTGCAGAGAAGGGAGTGGTTCTCTGGTTCTCTGTACTCAGAGAGAACAGGAAAACTAATATCCAGTTTCACAGGCTGCTGAAAACTCATTTTACTTGAGCATTAAGTGATAGTAAAGAGCATGAGTTGTGTTTTCATTCTACATCACGGTTTGTCTCCGAATAAAAGTGGGAGCCATCAGGTTTAGTCTTGGGTGATGCAGGAATTCCCCGTCAGTTCCTCTTCACCAGAATCATTCAAAGATGACCCAGTTTCCAATGCTTCTCTCCTGTGCCAGCAGCCAGAAAAAAGGCCAAATATATGTGGCACCCCCACTGTCAGGCCAGATGAGATCTGGTCTTTAGGGACTGGCAGGAAGAGGAGGACTGTGCCCAGTCAGGAGCTGACAGGTATCCTCTTTACACCGTGACACATCTGAGCACCTCCATGGAAATTTAAAAATTACGCTTTCAAGATCTTGTCAGAGCTGCTCATCACAAGTGCCCTGATTAACAAGCATTACTGAACAGCAGCTACTTTGTCCCTTTGATCACGGCCGGTCCTCAAGTCATGGATGAATTAAATATTTAATAGGCTGTGTGACAGCTCAGGACAGCTGATCCATCACAATGGTCCTGGAAGGGCCCCAGGTACCTCGGAGCAGTCGGCAGGCACAGGAGTGAGCTCTGTGAGGGTTGGCAGCATCCTTGGCTGCTCTCCAGAGAAGAACTGGAGCCACAGGCTCTGCTGCCCCATGACCTGGCAGACAAAAGGATGGATCTGAGCAGAAGGGGAGGATGTTAACGCCAGGATTTAGCCTTTTCCAGAATGTACAGTATTTTCTGGGCTGACACCACACTCACAAAAGGATTTGTTGCAAGACTCCCCCAGTATTCCACTGTCTATGTCTCCATACAATCCTGGACCATCAGAGCTCAGGGCCACGAGGAACAATTCCAAGGCTACAAGTCACACAGACAGGTGAGGATGGTGAACAATTCCCAGCTCCCACATGGAGAAATACAGCATTGCACAAGCAAGAAAACACACTCTGCTTTATATATGCAAGGAATGGTCCTACTTCCACCCTGCATCCCAAATCCAATGGTTGGATGTGTCTGGTGAACTTCAGACACAACCTTGGGGTGCTGAGAAGTCCCAGGAAAGGACTGGCTCAGGATTTGTGACTATGATGAACTCCCAAAATGCCTTTGGCAGCTGCTGTTTGACGGCTCTGTGATTGTGAATATGGTCTTCTGGCTCATCCTCAAAAAAAGAACAAAAGACAGGGACTTTGGTTACAAGCAGTAGCACTTTAATTGCAACAAAGGCCCTGCTAATTTAGCAGAAACCCTTTTAAGCTCAGATAACTGCTCTGCTAATGAAATCAGAGCCATCACCACTTGTGGCTCCCCATGGTAAAACCTCTGTCCTTTCCAGGGAGTGAATTTCACCATGGCTTCAGACAGAAGTTTTAATGGGCTTTAGCAGCCTTCAAGAGAAAGTGCTTGAAGGACAAAATAAATCATCTCTCTTACTATGCTGTCATAAAATCCCCCTTCCCCTTTAATATTCTTCATGCATCACTTTCTAGTTCCACCTTCCCTCTTTCAAAGCTTGGACTTCACTTGAAAGAGCATATGAACCCAAGGGGAATAAAAAAGACCTCCCCACAAGTTTCTTTTCCTCAGGTCTAGGATTTGGGAGAGCAGAACTCCAACACAACTTTAATCAACAAACCCATCTTTCCTAATGCAATGGGGAAACTGCTGTGACAGCTCTCCATGGGGAACATTTAGGGAAACCAGCTCCCTCTCCTCCTCCTAATGCTCTCTGCTGCTCTGGTGGGACACACTGTTGGTTATTTTGAATTGGCTTTGGTGAAGGTTTTAGTCTTCTGAGCAGGGGGGGATCTCCAGCAGCACAGGGGCAGCACAGAAGGCTCCATAGTCCTGCTCTGCCGGGGTCATCTCCAGGACAAGTCCTTGGAAGGATCTAGCTGGGCTGCTCCTAGACCTCGAGCACTGCAAGGGATAGGAAAACGTGTGGATATCCAGTGCAGTCCAAGCCAGACTGCAAAAAGGACAAAAGTAAGGCAGCAAAGCCACCTCTGCATCCCAGCTTTTCTTCCAGCAAAAACAACAGAGCTAAACTGGATCCCAAGTGTTGGCTCATATTTCCAAACACTTACTAACTATTGCAAAGAACAAGTGCCTGAGGGCTTGGCTGTATTTATGCTTTTGCTTGTCTTTAATAAAAGCTGCATTTATAATGCATGATTAATTATTTTGCAAAAGTCTCCCTTTTATGGGAACCTGTGAAATGTAAGTGATTTTTAATACCACCTCACAGACATCACTCCTTCTTCCCACCCCCATTACCATTAATCCACACTGGAGAAAGATGTAACATTTGTCACTGGTTTATTATGAAGTGCAATGTTGCGAGTTATTTATGAGCTTGCTATTTATTGAAATATTTGTGGGTAGTTTTAGCACTTCAACTCTAGGGTGAGAATCAGCCACATTTTACCCACTGCCTCGCAGAACCTTCTGCTGTTTAACCACTTCCCTCCCACTCTCTGGCTGCGCCCTCACAGCAGTCACTCCAGGATGTGGTTTAGGGCAGACTCTCACCACTGTCACCTCCAAGGGACAGGACAAGTAAGTTCAATCACCTCTTATTCTCTGTATATGATGGATGGAAAGGGCCCAGAGGCAATGGGCAGAAATATATTGTTGCAATAAGAGCAGAGAGGGAACAGGAGCCAGTGCATGGGGCTCCAGCTGCCCGTGGAGGAGCAGGAACGAATCTCCTCCATTTAAAGGTGAGGAATTATGAAACACACTGAGGTGTTAGACTAGACTGTGAGGTTTAGACATGCAAGCTGTGGAGACTTAACAGTCTGTTACCCTGCATTACCCCAGCCACATAATCTTCTACAGAAATGCTCCTTGTCCATGGCAAACACGGAATGAACTCACATTACTCCACGACGATGGAAGAAATCCATCCAAATCCACACCTCCAATAAAACGGGCCAAGCCCAGAGACTCCAAGCTCAGGACTGAATGCTCAAGAGGGCTGTTAAATTTGGGGACACAGCTCACAGGCAACTCACGAGCTGCAGCCTCCAGTCCCATGCAGGCTGTGGACAAACAGAAGGATCCGAGCTGGAAACTCCACACAAAGCAGGCTGTCGCCGTGACCGAGCTCAGCCAGGGGGATCCGCTTTTTCCATTTGCTTTCTTATCAACTGCAGCTGCCCGAGCAGCCAGTTTTCAGCACCTGAAATGTCTTGCTGGAAACTGTTTACAGCACTTAGCACTTTGTGCCATGATCTCTTGCTGAAACGAAAGCCCATATTTTATTAAGAGGAGCAGGCACTTCACCGGCAGTTTTATTTTGCTCCAACACCAGCCCCCTGGAGCAGGCAGGACACACGGATCCTGTACAGGCCTGTGGTTTGCTGCAGGGAGAGCTTTGGAAGGGTGTCAATTAGGTCACAAATTCTATTCAAAAGGTTTAATAGCCATGGGCAGGAGGATCTGAATGTGTTTCCTCTCTTTCTATATGTCTCTGTTCTAATCCTGCTGTGCCTGTGAGTGCTTCTGTTATGTTAGTTATATTTCCTACAGCACCTCTTCTGGCAGCAAATGCTATTCCTTCTAAACAAGCCAACTTGATTTTGATAAAAATTCCAGGTTTTAAAAGAAGTCTGCTGATTGGAAGTATTTTGCAAAAATCAAAACAAATCTGGGAACTTTGAGGTTTGCCTTCAAACTGCCTTTTATTGTAAATAATTCAGGAGGGGAGGACCCACACTCCCACCGCATTTGTCAGAGCAAAGCAGAGTCACCTGTAACTTGTGAGCAGTAAATGCTCTGAAATGGCAGAGCATTTGGATATGGCTCTGTGACTGTTCCAAAGACAAAGAGAGGCAGAAAACCACTCAAAAGTCTTTTAACTCCCTATTAGCAGACCTGTTCCCACCTGATCCAGCTGGCTCCTAAGCCCCCTTCAGAGGGTCAAACAACATGAAACCTTCACTCAGCAGCATTTTGTCCTGCACCACGCACTAGGCTGGGTTCTGCCGATGGGAAGTCGGAGTAATTTCAAAGTCGCCAGAGCTGGTACAGATCTACTGAGGCCTGAATGAAGAAAGGCCGTGTTTGATTCAGCCTCTGTGGTTGTGTGGCCTCCAGCTGGAGTTCAGGAAAGCAAGTTCTCCACACTGAAAGCAAAGACCAGCTTCTCTGCATCAAACACTGGGTGTCAGTCCTGCCTCTGCTCCTCCAATCCAGACACCTTTTCTTTCACGCTGTGCCTCATTTTCCCCGCTCTGTAAATCACACCTTCCTAATTAAACATTGCTTCAGTGCCCAGGTGTGGCTGAGGTCCCAAGCACAAGCTCCAGGGCCTCTTTCCCCACTCCTCCTGAGAGGCAAAGTGCAGAAGCACAGCAGGATCCGGGCTCAGTGACACACCTGAGAGCTTCTGGCGGATTCCTCCAGCCACCAACAGACTGAGCTCTCAGGAGCTGCTCAGAGCGGGGAGATGGGGTGAGCAGCCTTGCTGAGAACAAGCAGGTTAATAAGCCCACCTTAATGACTTCAGAGGAACACAATCTGACCTTATCTATATGCAAATTGTGGTGCCTTCTCCTCCTCTTGGAGGGCAGGTGAGCTGGCTCTAATGTTGGTGATAACAGCAGTGCATTTGCATTGCACCAGCCCCTGTTAGGAACTTCTCTCTGCTTTGTTCAGTGACTTGGGCCGTATTTAAAACACAAAATCCCTTCTGAATAGAAAGCAGCTCCATTTGGCTGCCACTTGTTACCGAATCACCAGAGCCTCAGGAAATTTTCAGACATCGCTCCCACACCCTTTGTCAGCAGCGTTTGGCTCCTGGTTCTCCGTCATCCGGTTGTATTGGCATGGAAACCAGCCTCTGATGCTGAGGAATCCATCTGTTCCTGCTGTTCCCTCCTCACCTGAAGTCAGGCAATCCTACTTACAGTGGTTTGGGTGCCTGTGAGTTGAAAGGACCTAAGAAGTTGGAGGCTGGGATTAAAAATAAAATGAAAGTGAACGGCAGATGTTCTTCCATCACGCAGCAAGCTCGAGATGGTTCCCTGCAGAAGCAGATCTCAACTATCCCAAAAGGTGTGTGCCACTCCATTTTTCTTTCCAAAATTAGAGGTGAAATACAGCAGGAGCTCAGCAGGATCTGCCCATACAAACAACTGCATTCTCCAAGGCTTTGCAGAAAACAGTATGTTTGTGTAGGCATCTTCTTGCCAATGCACAGTAAAATCCAGGTCTCTCATGAATCTACAGAGCTGCCTTGTCCATCACCTCTTTGCCAATTTTTCTGAAGGTACTCCAACACTTATTGAGGACCACTTGACCTGTCCCAAATTCCACCAGCAGTGTAATCTTGCTTGCTGCTATCTCAACCAGTGAGCAGTTTGAATGAAGTTTGAATGAACTTCCAAATCTGGGGCATTTTGCTCCTCCAGTCTGGCATTAACCTTACACCCCTGACCCACAGCCTTCAGAGGAAGAAAGCAAAGAGGAAGTGAGCTGTATTTTTAGAGGGAAAAAAACTGAACATCATATTTTTATGCAAATAGCTTTAAACTCTGAGTAGGGGCAAGAGAGAAAATAGGGGAAGAAATCCATTTAAAAACCTTCCTGCTTCTATTATTTTCTCCTTTATGTTTTCAGTGTGGCTTTAGTGACTCTTTAGAGATGTACTACAAAGCTTTTAATAAAAGCCAGAATGAAAGGCAGAATCCTCTTTAAGATCCTAAATCAGTCTTGCAATACGTGTCTAGACTCACACGTTACTAATACATGAACTTTTTAGAAGTGAGATATTGTAACACCCAGTAATCCCTTCAGCTTCTGCTGAATTCCCTGTCAAAGAGCCTGTGTTTCTGTTTAGATGGGAAGCAGCAACATTAACAATGACCCCTTTCCAGAGAACATTTAATAGGCAAGTAGATCACTCAAAGTACCTTTCATTTGTGCCTCTCATTCATCTGGAGACCTTTCCAGCACTCCATGAGCACTGAGGGTATGATTGCTTCACATTCTGCAATCACTGCACTCACTGAACAAAACATTGAGAGGTTTTGGTCCTAGTGCTGAGAGCAATGTGCTGGTGTTGGCACCGATCCCACCAAATTTAGGGTTACACTTCTCCAGCAGCAGCCATTCCATCTTCACTGAGCAGCAGCAATTTCCTCTGGTCACAGCTATGCAGTTTCTCTTCTCCTGGAATTCAATTTTCACTGCTGCTGGCTTTCAAAAGTGTGAGTCCATGTAAGCTTTTCTCAGCCACAGTAACATATTCCCCTATAATTTGCATTTTTGAGACTTATCATCGTTTCTTGTTTGCTTCCAAGGCTAAATGTGGCATCTACAAATAATCTATTGAGAAAAGGTAACCAGCAGTGCCTGAAGGAAGTGTGGATTTGGTTTCTTCTTAAGAAGACTCAACGTTCCCAGTCCCAAGCAGTGGCTGTACCTCATCTGTTTCCAGTGGAGATGCCAACCCGCTGATTCTTCTGATGGGGAATGCCAAGGGCAAAACAACAAGTCACTGAGAAATCACCTGGTTTGTGTGGAGCTACAGAAAGAAGGCGGTTGTTAACTCTGATCCCCTGTGATCCCAGCTCCATACCTGGCCTCCCCACTTCCCACACAACCACAGGCAAACACAGCATCTCACTGAACTCCAGTTACCCAGCTGTGAAATGAGGTAAGAAGAGCTTTGTTCATCCAGGACTTTGTTTGAAAACGCCTGTGAGGCACAGGCTCTTGCTCTTCCCTTGTACCCACCACAGCTTTATTTTATAAATAACCACCAGATGCACTGCAGGAATCCACGATCCCAAAGACTTAAGAGAGGTACCTGGAAAGACAACAGAGCAGGTGTGTTGCTCTCCTGCCTTGCCCAGAACCTTTGGATGCAGACTCAACTTCTAAGCTCCCCAAGGCTGCAAGCAACTGCCCCAGCAGCCACAACGCTCAGGAGCCCCAGGCAGGCTGCAGCTAAATTTAGATCCTCCCTTCTGTGCTTTAGCTGGGATTTCAGATTGATTTTGTTTCTCCGGTGCTGTCAGAGCTGCTCAGAGGGATCCCTTGTTTCTCTGCTTAGTTATTACCCTCCTGCTGGGAGAAAGGGCCCTGTTTGCACTGGGAACACCTGACGAGCTGCTCTGAGCAAAACAGTGAATGCCAAGTCCCTCCATCAGAGCAGCAAGGCCAAACCCCCCACTGTGTGTGCCAGCGACCGTGAGGAACCACAAGAACCCATCCCTGGTGCTGAGGCCCTCAGAGCAGGGGAAGGGGCTGGGAGAGCAGAAATCCTGACCCAGCACCAGAAGAGCTCCTCAGGTGTGCTCTGGGTGCTTTGTGCCAAGTCCAGCTGTCCCTTTTCTCTGGTCACACAAGCCATTCAGAGCCCACACACACGTGTAACCCCATCTACTGCTCCAGGCTGGCCCACAGCAGCACTTCCTGCAGGACTCGGAGTTATCAAACCGAAAATTCGTCCCTTGCCAGATCAAAAAAAGCTCAATGAAACCGAAACATCTTTGCCCTGAGGCCACTTGATGCTTGCTTTAACTGCATCTCTCCATTGAGGATGATACAATTTAAGTGTGAATGTCTGGTTTGCAGTAAGATTGATAGCAGTTAGTTAGCCATATTCCTTGGATATTAAGAGCAGGGCTTTATCCTGGTGATTTCTCATTGCTCCTAACAAGCTGAAGGACTCCGCTCTCAGCAAGCAGGAAAACAAGTTTGGCTATTACCAGCAATTAAATAGTCAAAAAGAAGATGATTTTGCATCAGTGTTAAGCAGCCTGACACCCATTAGATGCATTGCTTTTCAGGATCCCATGCGCACTTTACCCAGGTTTCAACCTAAGCTGTGAAACATTACAAAGAAAATTAAAACACCATAAGCAATCATGTGTGAATATTCCTGAATGCAGCTCCTAAATAAGAAACAATGGCAGATCAGCAAAGGGAGAAATCATAGTTTAATCTAACCCTTAATGGATGTTTTATTAACTAACTGATTACCCCAATCTAGAACAAGTTACTTGTTACAGACTGAACTATATCCCAGCTTTTGCCACAGTGCATCCAAGGTTCAATGGAGACAGCATTCAACAGGTTTATAGGAAGGGAGAATGAGATGCACATACAGGCTGAACACCCCTGATCCTGCTGGAACATCCTGTGCTGACTAAGGGGTCTGGACAGAGGCCGCTGGCACGTATTGGAAAGTGGGACAGCAACCAGGTAGGTGGTGTAAAAGATGTGGTCCACCTTAAACAGCAGCAGTCAAACACCTCTGAGCCTGCTCTTCCAGCCCCTGAGACAGCCAGGATGGCCTTTGTCCTCAAAACTATAATCCCAATCTCCTACCCAATGATGCAGTTGATCAGCTTCAGTTTATCTACAACAAAGCCACAGCAGCTCTGGGTCCTGCTCTCTAACTGTGAGCACAGGCCTGGGAGAGGATAGATGGCTGTGCTTAACTGCACATTGGAGTGGGTAAGTACTGAATGGGAATGGGTCTAATCTTACATCCAAACACCACAGGGATAGGGGAGGAATTTAACAGAAGAGAAAGAGCAGGGTTCAGCCACCTTTCACCCTCCTCTAATACGCTCTGCCTTCCCAGACAACTACTTTTGTTCTCTCAGGGGTAAGTCAACATCTTGCTCGGTTATTTTTAATCCTCCTCAGCCGCCCGGGTGGACAACTGTATTTGTGGATAGTTCCCCAGGCAGGCTGAAACACACTCAATTACTGAATCCTTAGGTCTCAGACTCCACTGCTGCTTCTCCAGAGGTAACCCTGTCACTGCTGCCTCGGGCCTGACACGCATTTCTTCTCACCGGAGCTCACTTCATTAACCAGGCAGTACCTACCTCTCCCTTTATTGCTTCCCTCTGTGCCTCCTTGGGTTTAAGGTTTTATCAGAGCAGATTGCCCACAGCTGACTTAGTGCTGCCACAAAACGGGCACTAATTGCACAGCCATCTGGAATTAAGCTCCTGGTCTTGGACCTGTCCAAGTGTGTCTCTGCACGAGGCAAAGTCAGTTCCTTTGTGTCATTGCCTTGACATTGGCCTGCAGTCTGAGATGGGGGCTCAGCCCTGTCCTCTGTTGATGGAAAAAACATAGAAGGGAGACGAATCTCATTTGCATGAGTAACCACCCACCATGCCAGGCCAAATATTGTCATTGTTTTCATTAGAAGATTAATTTGTGCTTGGAAAGAAAAGATTAAAGTGAGTTGTTTTTACTGCACAGATGGAGGAGGAAGAAAATTGCTTTTGCTGTGTCTTCAGCAGTGGATTCACCCTCCCCACATCCCAGTGCTGTACCACTAACTCATGGTACTTGGACACAAACAGGACACCCTGGGATAACAAACAGTCCCAGATGGCCTGTGTCTGCAATATAGCTCATGTCACACCTCGATGGATTGTCTTCCACTCAGATTTGTCTCCCCAAAGGAAAATGGTTAAAAGGTATTATTCTGGGAAATTTTTTTTTCATTTAAAGAAAAAAAAAATAGGTGATTTATATTAGGGAGGAAAGTCTGGAAGGGCACCACTCTCTTTCTGCAGTTGTGCATCCAGGGACCTGATCAAGCACTGGTGTTGGCTGAGGCATTGTGGCAGCTCTGGAGACACCAGCCCTGTAGCAGGGCAGGTACCCACAGCCACTCCCAGGCCAGTCCAGCATGAGGGAGTCCTTTTGGGGTTCATGTACCCTCCCTTTATCCTGTCAAGCACCTGAGCTGTGTACATAGTTAAAAAAATCCCTGTCCCCGTCACCTACTAAAGAAAGTTAAAATGCACACACATAGAAGAACAGAATGAGCTTCCTTGTGCTTCTTTCTAATCATCAGCAAGGGCAACCCAGGGATGTTTTCCCTTCACCTCCCCTCTTTTGTCAATGCAGAGTCCCCTCAGCCACATGCTGCCAACAAGGATGCTCCAAACCACCAGCTGATCTCATCCACCAATACAAAAGTTGTTAAGCCTCTGCTTCTTTTCCTAGTCAGAAAAAATAAGTGATCTGTGGACAAGATTCAAGAGACATTCCCACTACTCAGCCCAGAAGATGGAGAGGTTTGCATCAATCTTTTGGTCATGGGGGAGCTCATCATAAATCCCAGCTCATGACAGGAGCTACAAGAAGCCTCATCCCAAGGCCAGAGCTGTGTGGGATACGGTGACCCTTGGCCTTAACGTGCATATTAACACATCCCACATGTCTTGGTAAAAGGCTACTAAGCAGCAAAGGACATTTCAAACTGCTGTACAGCAAGAAACAGACATTTGCTGGTGTGTGACTTGCAATGCATTCTAATAATCACACAATTACAGCTGCAATCCACTCACCCTGCCAGAGAGAAGAGGGGGAATTAAGAGAATTCTCTCTCTGATGATCCTCATAGATACCATAAAGTGACACCACTTAAGCCAGCAAAGAATGTGGGGTATTCAGGAATAGATGTTTGTGTTCACCGACAAATCACCCAGTGAAAGCATGGACAGAAATCCAGGGGTGAGAAATGCAAAGCCCAAACAAACCTGCTGGGCAGCCTCAACCCAAGGCCAGTTTGGGATGTTCAAGAGTCAGAAGAAGTTTTCCATGAAGGGAGGAACATCAGCGTGGGGATAGGCAGGATCAAGTGGCAGGACACAGGGAGAAGTGATGTACTTTTTAAAGTACAGCAAGTCACACTCTGTATTGGCTGAGCAGACAGTCAGACAGACAAACATCTGCACTGCAGTGGCAAATGGCAAAGATGGATGTTAACACATGCATCGTTTGGACACTGAGGGGACATCCTGTCTCATCAGGAGTTTTTTTAAAGCTAAAATCTGCTTTGCCTGAGTACAAACTCTAGACAGGGTGCTAACCATTGCACAGAGTCCTCTGGTGCCAAAGGACCACAGCCATTTCTCAGGGCTGTCCTGAAGGTGTTAGATGTGTCCCAGATACACCAGATGTTAGCTCAGACCACGGCAAGATCATCAGGACTGATGTGAACTTCATTCAAACCCCATGGGAAGTCAGCCTGGAAAGTAGAGGGAGAGAAAGCTGCAGAGCTGCTGAACTTTGAGTAGCCTGTGTTGCTAAGGAGACACATCACAGCATCCTTTAGCTGGAATTTCCTAAATGACAAGGGGCTCCATGCCCAGGAAAGTCCCTTCACTCCAGCTTAGCCCAAAGGGGATGAAGCCACCATAAACCAAGGTCAGGGCATCGCCTGGCAGGCAGGAGCAGATGATGTCCCAGCCAACCTGACCCAATGGGGCAATTCCAGCAGGCACCAAGCCCAACCACAGCCATGAGCTGGTTACAGTCCCTCTGCCAGACGACTTCAGGGCAGGACTCAGTGGTATTACAGCTTTCTCACTGCTGAAGGTCACGAGTTCGCCCCTCAGCACCTTGGTTGTCACACCTGGAGGCAGAACAGAGATGATGGAAGAAGCCCTGTGAAAAAGGCAGCACTGGGCAGATGGTGGGGTGGGTTTTTGTGACATTTCTCCTGGCACAGCAAACTGTGAGTCTGTAAGGCTTCTTCCACCTACTTAGTGGCTCTACAAGGCTGGTTATTAACACTGCTGCCAGATTGGCTTCTCACAGGATTTGCTTATCTGCTGCAGTGGAGGCTTTGGGAATGGCTGACAGCTTCCAGGACTGCTACTGGAGACTTCCAGGAGGAAAATGAAAGGTAGAAGCAGGCTAAGCTGTCTCTCTGTCTATACAGCACCTTCAGTTCACTGCCATCACAAGCAAGGGGCTGTGGATTGATGAACAACACCCCTGCAATGTCCATGGAGCATCACAGGACACCCCTGCTGCTGCAGGGTGCAGGGGGGGTCTGGGCTCTCCCAGCTGAGCCACAGCAGGGTGGGGTTGCAGGTTTGCAGTAGTGGGGGTTAGACCCTCATGGAGCTCCACAAACACAACAAACAGGGAGCTTTTAGCTGCCAAACTCAGGGCTTCCAGTGGGAAACTGGACTTCTGTCAGCCTTTCCTGGGCTTTGCTGGGACTGATCTCACTCCAGCTCACACGGAGGTGATGCTCCAATACTCCCAGCACAAAGGCCTTGCCAGTCAAAAGGCACAGGGGCTTCATCCAACCAGTTCTGTCCCTCTCCCACGTGCCTCACGATCACTGACTTGCACAAGCAAAGAAACTCAGCAAATCCTTGGGCCACAGGTGGCTGCAAAATACTCTGGAAATTGCCAGCTGCGGGGGGGGGGGGTGTTCCCCCATAAATGTCTTTTTAAATATTGCTTTAACGAGGGAAAGAACACTCAGCATTCACAAACACCAGCATTTCTGTGCTATTGGTTCCTATTTCATCTATTATTTACAGAAAAAGATCTATTCAGGAAAAAAAGGAAGCCCTCTCTTCTGAACTCTTTCCAGGACTGACTCAGCAACTTAATTTTTATGCTGGCTACTTTCTTACTTCTCTTCTCTTTATTACTAATTTTTTTAATTTTCCACTTAAAATCCTTATTTGCATGATAGGTCTGTCCAGCCTTAAGGAGATTTTTCTTGTCTTTGACTTTTATCTCATTTTCTCTTCACTTTTTTTTTTTTCCCCTTTAATTAAAAGCCAGCTTTGAATTAGTTCACCGAAGCATTCCCCTCCCCATCTTCCTCTCCCCCCAGAGAGCTCCTCCCACTCTAATCCTGCCGGTCCCTTCTGCGATCTCAGCACATTGCCATCACAAGAGCAATGGAAAAGCTGATGCAGATCACCTCTGAGTGTCAGCTGCTGGGTGACTCCCAGGCAGATCCCAGCAGGACACTGGTGTCCCACACTGGATAAGCCCAGCTTTAGCTCTGAACCCTCCCCAGGCCCGTCCCAGGGGAGTGGTAGTTGTGCAGTTCAGCAAATCCCTTCAACGTGCAACAAGACGAGCACTTCATGCTTTCCAGGCATTTTCAGCTCTGCAGGGTCAGACAGGATCAGTCCTTCTGTACAGGGGGAACAACTTAAACAGAGGACTGAGCCTTTTTGTTTCCACTCCCCGCTCTGCCCTACCACAGCCCTTTGGACAAAGGGGAGGCAAGGACAGAAATCATTGTCAGGATGGCTCACTTGGCATTTGCTGAGATCCTAATGAGACCCAGTTTCACACCTCCCCTGCCACAGCCCCAAGCGTTGCTGCAGAGACTGTTCACAAAAGGGACAGCCCAAACGCCTCACGAAAACCACGTGCAAGCCAAGATGCCAGAAGCTACAAATCAAACTGGCACAAATCTGGGTAATGCCACTGATTTCAAGTGAGCTGCTCCCTGTTCACATTAGGATGAGTCAGCTCACAATATGACTTTTTAAATTTCCCAGGTAGTTACAGAACGATGTGGAAAGAATCTACATCGCTGATTGCTTTCCCTGCTAATTGTGGCTCGCTGTAGAGACCCACTGGGTCTTGGGAGTGGAGGGAATGAAGGGTTACTTTGCTCATTTGCCAGCTGAAGCATCAGTGGTGTTCCTTCACTTGTTCCCGCTCTTGAAATAGCTACTGTTGAGCAGTAATACCAATATTTTTCAGCTCCATTTAATGCCAGCAGGATCATGCCTGCATTGAGGTCACAGAAATGACTGCAGTGCGTTGGAGAGGGAGATCCATGTTGGCTCCTATTGTCTGTCAGGCGTACCTGTATGAGCCCAGCTGCTGCAGCAGGGAAAGCCACACAGACTAAAATTGATCTTGCTTTTCCAAAAGAGCTCTGTAATCCTACTGCTGCCACAGGGAGACTATTACCACTACAACACAGCAACAGGAAAATGTACAAGGACAAGGAGCAGCTGGCTCAGCCCAAACGTCTGGTACCTGTCTCTGACAGGGGCCAAAAAGAGAGATCTGGGGAAAGCACAAGAATTAACAGCAAACATACCATTTTTCCCCAAAACGGTCTCTCAGATTCCAGATTTTGTGTCTCATTCACAGTTAGACAGTGCTTCCATGTATTTAGTATCTCTAAGCAGATTTCTCTCCCATCAATCAGTCTGGCATTCCCTGCTATTGTATAAACCACCCTGCAGTGAGGAGTTCCTCAGCTGGACTACCACTGCCAGCACCAACCCCCTTTTGTTGCTTCTGATCCCACCACCTACAAGGGGAAGCTTCCCCTGGTGCTTTTTAGTTCTTATGCTGGAAGTGCCCATCCAATGCCTGCACACCCCTCACAGGCTCCTCGTGACTCCACAGACCTTCCTGATACACACCTGCCATCAGTGCCCTCTCAGGTGGAGTCAGAGGTGCCTACTCACCCCTTGCACAGAATTCTGACCCCCCCTCTGAAATTGTACCAGTTTTCCCAGATCTTTTTTGAAATGGGAAGACCAGAACTGCACAGTGCAGGTGGACTGCCAGAAGGAGCTGACTTGGCAGGAGTTCCCACCTCCCTGCTCTGCACTGTTATCGTTTCCAGGGCAGTGCTGCAGCTCCTGACAAGAAAGGATCAAAGGGGAAGGTGAACTTGGTATCTGCCAGTGGCTGCTATTCAGGTAGAAAGGCTGGACATGGCCTTCCTCAACAAAGGCCAAAAAAAAAATCAGTGTTCCAGACACAAAACAGCTCCCCACAATCCTGGGCCCACCCCCAGGCTCCATTATTTTGGGGCAGGAGAGAAGAAGAGAGACAGAAAAGGATTAGCCATGCTTCACTGAGAAACTGGTGTGATCCAATTAGTGGCCTGTTCTAGGAACATGGACACAGCTAAGAAGAGCTGAAGCCAGTTGAATCCTGTCATTGCTCTCCTTTCTTAACAGAAGCCAAGTCTGGACTCCTCAGCACAGCTGCCCATCACTTAACTCCCCACTGGGCACAGCCAAGCATGAAATCCTGGCTGGAGGAACGGGAAGCACAGTCATTCACCAAGGACCACAGCGAGGAAGAAACAGATGGACAAGACAAAGCTTTCCCTCCGTCCCCTTTGCACGGGAGGCGGTTGCACAGCTCCTGACAGGCAGCCAGGCAGTGCCAGCACGGAGCAGGCACTTTGTTACCCATCTCCTGCCCAGCCCGTGGCCATCAGCTCCTCTGGGGTGCTCTGGGGGGAGCTGCTGTTTGGCCAAACACAGGAGGCTCTGTGAGGAGAATCAGCCACGTGGCATTATCAGCTGGCACCCGCAGCCTTATCGAGTCTCTTTGGAAAGTTCCTCAGCTCAGGGCAGCCTCCACCTTTTTAATTTCTCAAAGGCTGATGCTAAGTAATTGTTTGATATCTCCACAGCATTTGCTCCCCTTTATCTTGGGATCCCTGCTGCAATTCATTGACAGAACTGTCTTTTCTCTATTCCACCGTGTACGTACTAGAAAATGCTTTCATTGTGGGCAGAGATACTTGCTGCTAATTGATGCTTATTATTCCTTTTAAGCCTGTAATTGCTTTTTCTTGTCTAAATTTACTTCCTTCTCCTCCCCCCAACTCTTCCTCAAATTGCTTTGGTTTTCTCTTCTAATCAGCCCAAATCCTGGTGTTCGAAACATTATCTGAACGTGTGCCAAAGGTTTTGCTGTTGCTTTGACATGCTGGCTTTTCACATCTGTGGAGTTTACTTCAGCTTCTTGAATATTTACAGGCAAATTGGGTGGCCTGCAACTGGTAATCTCTCAGCTGCCTTAATGAGGGCAGATTTTAGGTGTCAGCTTCCACGCAGACTTTTGATTAGAAGGCTACAAAAGGTCCTTGGAATTATCTCTTGCACAACATAGGATTTCTTAGTCAATTCTTTCAGTGGATAATGAAACAAATGGAACAAGTAGAACAAAATGCAATTTGCTTTTGTGACTGAAAGAGAACCTGTTCCTTCTGATGATGTCTTTTATTTTTCACCAGACCTTTACTGGATTAGCCCAAAGGAGTTTTCAGCCCATTGCTCCCTGGAGGACCAAATTCCCCTTCACTGGGACCTTCCCAGTGCCCTCTCTGGATTCTCACCATCACATTCACCTTCACCTGCAACAGGACCACAGTCTGGTTTGGGCACTAAATCCCCACAGGGAAGAAATCAAGTCAAAGAGCCAGCACACCATGTCCTTTTCCATCTCAGACTTCATGTTGTTCCTGGAGGCTGATCCAAGACACCTGAGAAACAAACGTCAACCCCTGCCAGCTGGAATTCACCTTCTTATTTCCAGAAGCTGAAATAAGAAGAGGGGACCAGAAGGGCCAGAAGGAACAGTGGAGATGGTGATGAGCACAGGAAATCTTCCCACTGGGTTTACAGGAATGAGTAAGCTCTGAACATCCCTCCTCGGGAAGCAGGGGCACGGCTGGACTCAGCCCCACTCAGCAGCACTCCCAGCTGGCAGCAGAGGACTAGCTTTGCTCTCAGGATGGCTTCTGGGAGAGCTTTGAAGACTCCTATCCTGGAAGCATCATCCATCAACCTGCTGGTGCCTGCAGTCTGAGGGCCAGCACAGCCCACCCCACCCAGGGCTCCAGGGGGAAGAACCAGGGGTAGCCACAGGCTCGTGAAGCACCCGGTGAGTCCCAGCCATGAGCAAAGACACCTCATAAATAACCCCTGCAGCTCAAAGTACCAAGCCAGGACACGGAGGGACAAGAACAATTACCACCATACAGGAGCGTTTACTGGTGGGAGTTCGCTGCATTTCATTTTAAACAAGTTTCTTTTGCAGCTCTGGTGACCTGAAGAGCCAGAAATATGAACATGAACAAAAGAAACAAATAAATAACGTATTCCAATTACAGCTTTAATAAGATCCAGTGTGCTAGAACTCCATGCGGATGCAACAGTAATTTCTAATTAAAAACATGCAATTAATTATTAACCTAAAAAAGTCCTAGTATTATTCCAGCGTGTTCAAATCAGAGTGTGCTCTCGCAGTGAATTCAGGATTGTGATTTTTAATGCTTGGGGTGTTCTTCTGTTTGCTTGTTTCTAATCTTATCAAGGGAAAAGGCAATTTACAGGCAGCAGAACTGCACAGCTGATAGGAGGCCATTAGGAGCTGCTCTGAGCTCCACCCTCACTCTGCTTCAAAGGACTACACCTCAGTTTCTTGAGTGAAATCTTCCTTAATCCCTCTCAGACACCTTTGAGAGCTGCAGCCAACAGATCGAAGTCCTGCTGGGGGAGGAAGCCCCTCCACAGCCCATAACCCCACAGACTGTGAGTCCACGAGAAGGGCACGGAAAAGGAGATAGCTCAGGGCACCGTGGGTTTCCTGGGCATCTCCAAGAGGTTCTCTGTTTCAGGAATTAGTTAGGAAATCTGTGGCCACTCACTGCCGGAGTGAACTGGGCCCACATCCAACGTGATTCATGCCAAGTGAGAACTTGCTACCTATCAGCTGCCTTTTCATGGAACAGAACGGTGCCAACACATTTAAACCAGCCCAAATCCAGTATGACACAAACACTAGAGGCAAGGAAGAGGATTGATCATGTAATTGGCAAATAAGTCTGTGATTCAGACCCTTCCACGGAGCCCAAGAGTAATTAGGATGTTTGCCCTTGAAGTACGGATCTGACAGCAGAGAGTCAAGTGGGTTCCTCTGACTGGTATAAAATGTGGGCAAAAATAATTAAAAACTAGTGGTTCTGGGCTGCTGGAATAGAAGCACCCTCAGGAGAGGCCTGAGGCACTGAAAGTTTGGAGTCAGACATAAAGAGCTTCCCATTTTATAGCAGGGGGGCAGATTCAGCCTGCATGGAAGTGAGCAATTTCAAACTAACAGACAGCACAGCCTGATGGATCAAAGATTGGATTGAGGCTTAGGAAACCAAAGCTGATTTTTCAGCTCTCCCAAGTAATCTGGCTTCTCTCTGTGCTTTTGCTTCAAGCTCAGTGGAACAATAGTCTCCCTCCCCATGCACAAAGCAGAGCACCTGGCAGCTCGGTCCCACCATGGCACAGAGGATATTAATAGAGGAGCTGCACTCCTGTATTTAGTTCCCTATTTTGGATGGAGATGAAAATGAGCTGAACTGTGAATCCAGCGAACAATGGCCAAAAGCTGCCCGGGTGGAACACAGAGTGATGACAATCCTCAAAATGCCTGGAGAGATCTACTGCCAGCTGAAAGGCTTTTCTGCAAGACAAAGGACAGCTTTAGGGAAAAAAAGAGGAGCCTAAACAGGAAGGATGGATGTAAGAGCTGGAGAAACAGCTGAGGGACTCTTTCCTCCCCTCCCCTATGTGACCTGCTCATGACCAGAACACCGGCCTTTCAACAGCAACACACAAACTGCAGCTGCTTGTCTGGGCAAGGTTAGTTGGCAGATTAATCCTTGGAAGCTCCTAAGAAGCCTGTCAGCACCACAGTGAGGAAAGCAGAGAGGAAGGAAGTGGGTACCCAACGTCCCTCAAAACCACTGACTGTAATTCCATTCCTCCTGCTTCTCCATCTCTGGGGCCAAGTGGTCACACAGTCTGGAGAACTCCTGGAAATGCCTCATGCTGGCTGAGCATGTCTGGGCTTGTGAAGCCTACAGGAGGCATTCCCCAGCATTTCCCAAGTCCCCTGAGCTTTTTTTCCATGCCACATGGAGTCCCAGCCTGGAGAAAGACTTGGAGAGTTGTGCCTTTTTCACTTTCTCCAATGAAGACCTTCACCATTCCATGGATTGCACCATCTTCTGCACAGATTTATCAGCTTTTCAACTGTCTGCTGTGTGTGTATTTTGTGATGTGTTTTGCACTTCTGTGGGATGGAACATTGTTATGGACTTGGGATGAGATGTTACAGACTTAGGAAGGCAAGTTTGAGTCCTGCTCCCAGCAATGGCCCTTGTTTACCTGTCTGCTTGGGAATTTTGCTCCGAGTGATCCTATGCAGCACACCAAAAAAAATTTCCATATTTGGAGAAAAATATACACTTCAAGGAGTAGAATCACACAGGAAAGCTGCCCTTTTGAGTACTTAAAAGTGCATAGAAACTTCCCAATCTCCACAAGACAAGCTAATAACCAGTAGAGCAGCCCAGAACTTTGCAGCATATTGTCTCTCCACCCCGGTCCTTTTCATTATGACCCATTTTCTTGCCTTTTTTTTTTTTTCCTCCTCTTATTTCAAGCCGAAGCATTTTGACACCCTGCCCTTTGTGAACGTCGTGTGTCAGAAGATCTACGGGGATGGCAAATCACGTTTTCTTCTGTCTAATCTCTGCAGGCAGCTGGGCCGCTGCCATCTCTAATTGGGTGCCTCTGGGACAGTGCCACTGTCACAGCAGCGCTGGGAACCCCTGTACTGATGCAGGACTCGCAGGCACGTGCAGCCTGTGACAGAGGAGCTGACCTGGGCCTCAGTGTATTTACACCTAAAAATAGGAAGAGATCAATCTGCAGTTGAATTCAGGAGAGGGGGAAAAAAAATTAAAAAAAAAAAAAAATCACTTTTCTTTGAAACCAGCAAGCAAAAGTCAGATTCTTGTCAAAGCTGATGCACGGAGAGAGCAGGGGAAGCAGAGGCAGATTTACACCAGGACACAGCTGGTGATGGAGTCTGCACCACAGTAATCTGTGTTTACAGCAGGGCTACCTTTGGCTTGGAAAAGGCACTTAAATAGCAACTGGTTTGTTTTGCCTGTTTGCTTTAAACCTGTATATAATCAACTTCACGTCTGCTGCCTGCCATTCTCATTTGGTAAATGAGACACATCCAGATGTTTCAGCTTGTAAAAAGGGAACACATAAAACAAACCACACACCAGCTTCAATAAATACTTCTCTTAGATGTTTCTCCTCTCTTTCTTTGGTGTTTTTTAAGATGTTTTTCTTATTTCAAAAACAAGGCTTCCTCCTCCCTATCTTCTCTTGCCACGTGTGGCAACTACTCAAAAAACATGATGGGGGGGGGGGGAAGCAGCTTTGTTTAACACAAAACAAACAAGCATTTGCATTTGGCAGTTCCCTTCCTACAAAGCGAGGTCTGTGTGGGATTGCAGAGGGAAGGGGGGATTTGCGAGGTAGGCAGGAGCTCAAAGCAGCACTAACGCGTTCTGACACCCCCGCTTCTGTTTCCCATATGACAGCCTTGTTTTACACTGAGATTTAAAGCACTCAGACCTCCCCCTACCCCCACACGAAGGGACACAAGCATCCCCAGCTCCCGGGGTTTTCAAGGAGACCTGAGGTGCTGCGGGGAGTCAGCTCACCACAACCAGGGCATTCGGGATCTCAGCGGGGCCCGGGGCACATCCACACGTGCTGCAAGGGTGGTGCCAGCCAGGAGAGCTGGGCTGTGCTGGGAGTCCCCCTACCTGGGGCATGAACAAGGAGAAAAGGATGGGAAGAAAGTCAGGAAGGGCAGATTTTCACCTGCCTTTTGCCCCTGTTATCTGCTCGCTCTTCGTGGCTTTGCTGCTGGGTAAGACTGAAGGGCTCTGAAGGAAGCAGAAAGTGGGCACAGCCCGCAGGTGTTAGAGCACCAGTAACACCTAAGTCCAGGATAAGTTCTTTACAATAACCCAAATCACACAGCAGAGTTTCTTATTGCCAAGTGCACAAATACATGAAATAAAACCTCTCTTCATACCTGCAGGCTTCGCCATCCAAACAATCCCTCTTTTTCCGAGTACAGTGTTCTTAAGACAGTTTAAACCCTTGTTATTTGTTATGCACCATCATAATCCCCTTCTATCTCTGCATTATTGGCAGGGATTTGGAGTCTGAACACGCAGCACAGACTTCGATGCCTTGCTGAGACATCTTGCTGCTTATTATGTAAAGAGAGCAGAGTGGCTGGGCCCAGCCCTGCTTGTGAGGAGCCCAGTCTGGAGCCCAGGACGGGACGTGGGAGAGCTGGGATCAGTGGTCCAAAGGAGCCAACCCTTCCCATGGCACACAGTGTCGCTATTCCTGGGAGGCAGTGTGGGCCCAGCTCTTCAAAAAAAAACCCTGCTTGGTTATTTCTGAAGATGAGGAATGTTTCCCAAGGAAAGAAAGAGAAGGAAGTCTCAGGGAGAAAACTGCCGCTCTTTACAAAAGTAAAATAAAATAACTTAGCTAAAGCCAAGAAAAATGGAGCAGTTTAAAAAAAAAAAATAAAAAAGAAACACAGAGTGTGAAATTCTAAAAATGTGGAGACAGATGTGGAGGGACAGGAATTCTTCAACTAGATATTTTCACAGTGTAATCTGTGAGGCTTCTAAACACGAGAGCCCATTCCTTTTCCTCCTTCACCCGACACTGGAGTAAAAGCCACTGCCCCACTTTTGGGGCAAAAGAGAAGCAGATGGGCCAGTTTCTCAGTGTAGTGATGAATGCAGGGAAAGGGAAGGAAGGGAGGGATCCAGTTTGTACTCAGCAGATAACTTTAAAAGCTCCTGAGATGGCCACTAAACCAAAAATTAAGGCATGAGCTCTCAGAGGAGACAAATTGCAGCCCTGCTTCAGCCTCTTCCAGCTGCTGGGCAAGTCTGGGGATGAAAGTGGGACTCATCCCGTGGAGAATCCTGCAGCAGTAATCAACCTTAAAGGCTGCAGAGGAACCTGGCTGTGCCACAGCACTGACCCCCAGGGACACTGTGACAGAGAGGGGCTGCTGGCCAGGGCTCTCAGCGGCTTCGTTTTTGTTCTGCAGAGAAAGGAGCAGGAACTGAGGAAAGGTTTTCAAAGGCCAAATGCTTGGAGCTCAAGCTCCTTCCCTGCCCACACAACTATTAATTTATTTCCATTTATTGAAGAGGGCAGAGCCCCAGCTGCGGAGCGTGACCAGGGAAGACGTGCAGTCCAGGGGAGCTGTGGCCATCACAGCCTTGTGCAGGGAAATTACAGAGAGAACCCTCCAGGGAAGAAGGATTTGAAGAGAGGAGGGGTTGGAGGTTTCCCCAAAGGGCTTTCTTGGGCTGTCCCACTTGGTGTGCTCAGGAACAGGCCCCAGATGATTTTGGGCAAGATGTTTCTTTGTGATGGCCAGTGGATTGTATGTCCCTGTGGGCTCTGACTGTAGAGATGATCAAAGAGAAAGGGCTGCAGGTTCCCTGGCCCCTGTCACTGCAGCACTGCCTGGGCTGTAATGAAGCAGTAAATGGTCATCCAGCTCCCCTCAGCCAGCAGCCCCCAGGGTTTGGCTGCCAGCATTTCGAGACACTCAGGTTTCAGAGGGTCTCATCAGGAAAAAGAGACTGGCAATGGATGTGCAGTGAGGTCACCCATTCACCCCCCATCCATCTCATCCCACCCCGAAGGAATTAACAGCATAATCACTGTCAAAATGGGTGTTACAGCCTGAACATGGGGGCCAAACTACCAGACTCCTGGCAAGATGTAGATCTCAACAAGGAATTTGCACCGTGAACTGGAACCATGCAGGGATTTGTGCTCAGGAGCAAGGCTGGAGCTCTCACAGCACTGCAGTGTCCATTCCACCCTGCTGAGCCTCAAGCTCGGGAGGAAGGAAAGACAAATGAAAAAGGCATCTTTGTGGATTCCTGTCCATCCTGATTTGATCTGGAAACATGTCAAAGCCATTAAGGGACAAACAGCAGCCCCGACTCTACCTGTGCAATCAGATAAATACCTGCCAGAGCTAAGAAAACAATACATTGCTTCATTTTATTGGCTGCTTTTTTTCCTTTAATGAAAGCAAATTTTCGGCACGCACAAGCCCAAAGTTTTCTCTGCAAACAAATGAAATGCTGGGCTCTCTGAGCCTTCAGAGACTTGTGTGTACAATTAGACTAACACTGTTGACAAAGACGTTGGAGGAGTAGTTTCCCAAAGAAGCTGCACATGCTGCAGTTGATTTTGTATGCATGAGCTCTACTCAGATCATCTCGATGCTTTGTCAGAAAGGAAGAACTCTCCCAACATGGCACTGATCAGTCCTTGTTACCCCAGCACTGTGACATGAGTGGATCTGACTTTGTAATCTCAGCACTGTTAATACTGATTAAAACCAAATTATTACATATTTATATCAACCCTGGCAGCAGAGTCTCCCTTGTCCTTCAGCATTAGCAAGTGAAGCTCTGAAGCAGCTGATGCCCAGAAAAAGCAGATGATGTTCCCCGGAGAACGGGAAGCAAAGCAGCCCCCTGAAAAGGGAGGTCAGGACTGCTCCCGAGTTCTGTGCTGGGCCTGGGCTTCTGCAGAGCTTATCCGTGCCTGTTGCTCGCTCCTCTTCCCAGGATGCCTCACCCTTTGGATGCAGTCATTCCTGTAACACCCCGGCATCACGCACAGCGGATTACGGTAATTAAAATCCTGCCACACTCCTTGCTGGAGCAGGGAGCAAGGCCCAGGGATGCTGTCACACACAATTCAGTCTGGAGAGAAGTGATTGCTGTCTACAAAACTAATACAACAAGATGAAAGGTGCTTTGTACGGGCTGGGGATTATCTCCTACTACCCAAATCCAGCACAATTTCCTCAAATCCCCAGACCTTCTCTTCTTAGCATATCTCGAGCTATTTACATCATGTGTAGGAAAAGGAAATGTCCTTGGGAAAGCCAAACAAAACCCAAACTCTTCTGTAATTCCAGGACAATGTTAGAGACACAACAAGGAGCTTTACAGTGGTATCAGAGCCACAAACCTGTTGGGGTGGGTGCTATAAAAATGAGGAGTAAGACATCCCTTGCCTCAGTGACACAGCTGTCTCTTAGGACTTCTAATCCCTCTTTGAGGAGACACGATGCAGCTCAACAGGAAGCTTTAAAGCTCTGCACAGGGACCAGCCAGAAGAGCAAAAGCAAGGCCCAAATAGCTCCTATAAAGTACTATAAAAATACAGAATTGTTTCAACAAATCGTTTTGTTGAACTGATTTAAGATATTTCAAGTTTACAGGAAAAAAACAGTTTTCAAAGGGTAGAACTGTTGGGAAGTGATTTACTTATTATTTTTCCAGCGCAAAGCCCAGTGAAACCTCCAGTCAAGTAGATTCCTACAGAAAAGGATCTTTTTTTGCAGAACTATCACTTTTCTCCATTGTGAAATTCAACATTTCTTGAGAAGTCCCTACCACCAGCCAACTCTTCACCACTGAGATAAGAAGACTCGGAGCTAACTGAGAGGTAAGAACTGTGTTCCCAAAATAGTTCCCCTGTTCTTTCACTGAAATTTTTGATTTTAAAAGATTTCACACCTTTCAAAGGTGGGAACAGCTCTCATAAGTTTCCCCCCTACTCTGTTTTGTTAAGTAGATAATTCTTCAGACCAGTGACTCTTACAGTCCAGACTTAACACAACAGAATCCCAATTTCCAACAGTGAATTAACATTCGGGAAGTAACTAAAAGTCTTGTTTTTTAAAACTCTGAATTGAGGTTGGATGGTGCTAGAGATGTTTGCACTTCATCAAGAGCAAACTCTGCATCTTATTCCTCAAAAAAAAAAAAAAAAAAAGAAAAGAAAAAAAGAATTCCTCCTCATTCCCAGTGGTGCTGGCAGGTTTCCCAGCAGGCAGCACTCGGAGCCAGTCACACCATCAGAAGCCAAAAGAAAGTGTAGCTCAAAAACAAGGAAAAGGGCAGGGGAAGTGTAGAGGTCTGAGGAGCTGCACCATTATTAACTCCTGTTGTTCCCACTGCAGGCAGAACAGCCTTTGACATCTGATCTCTGGGCACCTCAGCTGGTTCACTTGACAAATGGCTCTCTGCAGTTCTTAGAAGGGAAGAAAAATAATACCCCCCACACACCTGCCCTTGGGTCAGGCTACCCATCCAGCTTAGAGAAATCATTTATCATTGATCTGATAGCTTAAGCATATCTGCATAATAAGTTGCACACACCCAGAGAAGCTCTCTATATTTCACAAATCCTTAGCAATGCATTTTTTAATAGAAAACATCAATCCCAAGTAGCCCCAAGGAATGATCCCTCTTTAATCATCCACCACACTGAGGACTAATTTTAGACAAAGGCTCAGCGCTCCCAGTCACCTACACCAGGCAATAATACAGATGATTCCTAAATTCACAGGGAAAGGTTCAATCGCCCTTTCAGAGCTGGATTGCAGATCCTGCGTTAATTACTACGGGAAATTACATCTCCAGTAATACTCAGCAAGGCTTTACAATAAATGCTGTCTGATCTATTCCTGCTCAGCCCTGAACTCTTTGTGGAATATTTGTAAATGTAATGGGTACTTCATTTTCACCACTGCTCCTGAATAATTCATTTGGTGGAAGATCCTTGCATGGTTCCGTGAATTGAGAGACTCGGGGTATTTTGTTCTCTGTAGTTAATGGATTAAAACAGTTTTTTTGCAGCTATGAAACCAGGTAATTTATCACCACAAAACAAAGCATAGTTCATACATCACTGGCTCAACCCAGAAACACATCTGTGGGTATGGATATCGGAATGGAACTACCAACAATTTTTAAATCACCCTACGTTGTCCGAAAAGCCAACAGAGTTGCAAAATAAAATGCTGAAAAACTGCCTTGCATCAGTCAAAATATTTGATTTCCTTTTTTTAGAACATTTAATTCAGACTCAGCCCTTCTTTTCCCACGAAACATTGTGCATTTGAGTGCATTTTGAAACATCACTTTGAAAAGAGAAGGAGAAATAAATCAAAACTCCTTTCCATTCAGAAAATGTCATAACTGGGAGTTCTAGCACTTTCAAGATATTCTTCCCCAGCTCCCTTCCAAGTAGAATTGTCAAAATTGGTAAGATTTCTTCAGCAATTTCTGTGTCATCAAAATGGCACTTTTCAAGACAAAACTGTTGTGACAAAAAAAAAAATAAAATAAAATCCAAACCAAACCTCAACAAACCCGAACGTCTCTGATCCAATTGTCTTTGACACAAAGAGATGACTCAAAGATGCAAAACCTTTCTTTGGGTGAGTCCCGGAACATCACTCTGACACATCCAGGTTGAACATGTAAGTTCCTCTTAGGTAACCACAAAAGAGAAATGAAACAACTCAAACCTCGGGGGCCACAGACACCTTCAGATATGATCTGAGCCAAGCAGAGACTTCCTAGAGTGCAATTCTTGTATCAACTCCAATGTTTCAACTGAGGAAAATTCATGATTTTCACTGAGGAGGTTCCCCAGCTGTAAAACAAGAATATGGACACTTTGCCAGTGTCCACCTCTGGAGGTGAGCATTGACCTCTGGGTCCTGCACTGGTGCAGGATTTGCTGGTGAAGCTCCTCCCGTGGGTTTTGGTGCAATCTGCACTTCCATCCCTGTCCTCCTGCCTGCAGCTTCACCTCCACCAGGCACTAACTCTCAGTCCCACCTGATCCCTTCAGCTGCATGTGAGGAGATGTGCCCAGCCAGCAGCCACATTGTCCCTATCAAAGGAAGTTAATTCATCAGAGGAAAACTCCGGGTTTCACTCACTGCTGGAGTTTGTAAAAGCTGTTTACAACACTCCCTTGTGGGGCACCACCTCCATTTTCTCGGTGTCAGCAACAAATCTGCTCAATTCACGTGTCAAAATGACTCCTCGTGCCCCTCTGCCAAGTGAAAACGCCCATGAATGCACCTGAGGAGATCAAATAATTTTCTCTTTGGCTCAGTCATCACCACCAGCCGTACCAAGATTCCCAGGGCCACAGGCTGCTCGTGCTGGACACGTGCACAGCCCCTTTGCTGTGGAAGGGATTGCTCGGAGGGAGCTCAAGGCACAGACACAAAGCCAGGAAGGATGTGCAGAGGGAAGTTCACAATTCCATGGGTTCTCAAGGCAGAGAGGATGGCTGGGCTCTCCAGAGCTGTTCCTGCAGGGTTAACAGTGGTGAAAACACTGAAAAATGCCTCTATTTTTTCCTCCTCCAGCGGAGCAAATGTGACTCAGCTGGTTGTTGTTTGCTTTCAGGGGAGAGAGGGTGGCTCTCCACAGTCACCCTGCTGACCTTCATCTCTCCAACAGCGTCAGCTGGGTCTGGGTTTTTAAGCTCTGCTGTGTGGGGGGCAGGACAGGTCCCGGTGGGGATGTGAAGTGGGCACATCACAACACCCTGTCAAACCAAAAGGTGCTGCAGAGAACAAATCTTCCATGTTGAGCAGAAGAGGTCACCGGTACCGCAGGTGCCTGTGATGGAGCAGGACAGCTGCCTATTTCCCAAAATCCACAGGGCTGGGATCACCCTTTTAACCGAATTCCAAGCCCTTATCTTTGCCAGAAAAAAAAAAGGTCTTTTGTGTTCCACGTGGATTTGCAGGATTTAGGGGCAGAGGGGGCCTAATGTAGTGTCAGAACTTATTCCTTTATATCACAGACACCACATTGTTCTTGCAAAGCCCTGCAGAAACCCACCCTGAACTGGTGCAGCACATCCTCAGCCCGCAGCAGCCAGCCTGAGCAACCTGGGGGGAGCAGCTCTCTGCCTAACAGAGGAAAATTTCCTTGCAAATCCCAAACCCCGCAGAAAAGTCTCCCAAATCTTGCCAGTGATTCGCAGGATAATGCCTTCCCAGCAGAAGTAAGAAACTTGCCAAGACAGATATCTCAAGAAAATAGAGCATTCTGTTCCAGTTTAATGTAGAAAACCCATGATCCATTTTCAGCCTGAAGCAAGAAGAACGGGGGGGGAAATGCCCCTTCCAACCCAGGGGTCAGCAGGTCTAAGAGGGAATCCCCTTGGAAGCCCAGGCTGAGTTGATGCCCTCCAAAAGAGAGCTGATCAAGGCACAGGAACATGAACAAGGACTGGATTTTTCTGATCAAGCTCAGTCATGCTCTGCTCTCTGAGGGCAGCTCAGTTCAGTGTGTGACAGAACCATGATTTATTTACACAGTTTTGAAATTCTGGGGCCTAAACTGACTGAATGCAGAGAACAGGTTGCAAGAAACAAGCAGACAAGCAGCAGGGCATCCTTCCTCTGCCAGCCTCAGTGGATGGCTCCAAATTCTGATTCTTCTACCCGGAAGACAGACGTGTCAGCCCTGTCCCTGGAGCTCCCACCTGTTGGTAGTTCTGGCTCAAAATCCACATCTGTTTTCATCAGGAGCAAGAAATTGAAAATCTCTGAATAGGAATGCCAAGAATTCACTTTGGAAGCATGTGGTTCCTCCTTTCTGATAATTATCCAAAAAAAGCAGAGACATAAATAAAAATATGGCAAACGTGTTGTTTCCTTATTGCAACGTAAAGTAAAAATTATAAGTGTCTCACTCAAATCAAAATGAAAGCGTTTGTTTTGACACATTCCAGTTTAAAATGATGCTGGAAGAGACATGTTTCCATTCAATGTTTTGATTTCGAAAAAAAAATGTTTGAAAAAAAAAAAAAGAAAAAAGTTTTCCTATAGTTTTTTCTGCCAGCTCCCAGAGGGATCAGTCAAAGCTTCCTGAAGCTCACAGTCATTAGCAAGCTGTCACAGAACTGAGACCCTAAAATGCATTTGACACATCAGATCACAGTTCTATCAGACCTGGCAAGCGTGCCAGTGCTGGATCTTCACATCTAACTCTTGGATCAGACTCCCTTAGGATTCACTTTCTTCTGTGATAGAGCAAGGGAAAGGAAATTAGCCTAGCCTATCCCCTGGGAATGAAACCCCCCCCCAGGCCAAAACCCTGGGTTCATCTGCTGTGCAGAAAGAGGAGCTCATGGAGCATCTCCTGACATTCCCACTGTCCAAAAAGCAGAGTCACACACAGACATTCAATCCTTCAAGGGGAGGGGAGAGCAGCAGCACCCAAGATCTCAAGAAAAGAGCAGTGGAAAGCACACCATGTTGTCACTACAAACATGAGGCTTCCAAAGAGACAAGCCCTTGGGGGTCCAGTGGGCACACACCTAAGGGGCCTCTGCCTGGGAATGTCAGAGCCTGAAGATCCCATGTGAAAACTGCAAAATACTGGTCTTGGCAGAGCAAAGGGTTGGAGTTGACCCATCTGGCAGCTGACCTTGCTTTTCCTACAGAGCTGAGCTATTTTGGCTGTTTAGCTCACAAACCTCTCCGGCTGCTCTCTCTTTGAGCATCAAGACAATAATGGCTTTCTGGGAAAGAGATTGTTCCTGCTCCAGTAAGCAAACCCAAGGCCTCCACAGCGTGACCCCACACTCGGTTTTCTTGTTGCAGCTGAAGCAAACACATGTTCCAGCAGCCCCAGAGCCCGCCCCTGCCCAGGTGGCCGCGCAGAGCTGTCGATGCAGGCAGATGTCCCCTGTTAGACACTGGCAGTTCCAGTGGCTAAAAAAAAAAAGGCTGCTTTGCCTCTCTCTGACAGGCAATCCCACCAGTGCTCTGTGTGGGTTTCTTGCTGGGAAGTGGCACTTTTGAAGTGCTCGGGAGCACTGGGAGTCCAGCTGGATCCCGAGTGCAATCTCTTGTTGCTATCGCCCTGATCCTCCCAAAAAAAGGGATCAGGTTCTGCTCATAAGGGAAGCGTCAGAAGGGGCACAGTGCCCTGTACCTGGGACATCAAGCTAAGAGCTCAGAGCTCCAGCTCCTCACACTGACCCTGCCCTCAGCAAACTGGAGAAATCTTGGCTTTTTAGGGTGTAGACTTCGGCATCCTCTCTGGGAACATCCCACATTCTTGCATCCCATACTCAGCTGAGACTGAAGTTATATTAACACATACAAGTATTTCATCCCAGATTCTGGCTAAAGCTCTCTCTTTTCATGCAAGGACATTTACTGTTTCCTGCAGAAACTTGCTCTCTAGGAAGAAAACCGTGGAGTAAACCATAAATGAGGAATTGACATTCATCAGCTTATCCAGCAATGCTGAAACATACACTCGGATCACCCGGGCCCTCTGGATGATCATTAGCTATCAGGGTGTTTCAGTCAAGTTTGCAAGATGCTTTATATCAGTCAGGAGAGACTTTCTAATCAACTGACACAGTTTAAAGCATTTTGGATGGGGGAGCACGTACGTAGGAACGTGAGCCTGAGCACAGATGTATAAAATTGTAGGTGATCAAAGGTAGTGCATCCAAGGCAGGATTAAAAGACGTTTAATACAGCTTTTCCCAATAAGCCTGAGAGATGAAAGAACTGCCACAAGGCCTTGCTGGAGGCTTAGAAATTGCTCTGTGAAATCAGCTGCAATTGGTAATTAAATGGAAACCTTGGGGGTGTTCTGAAGACTTTTCTCATAGCCTGGCATAAGGGAACTCATCTTTAAATTACGCAGACTTTTACCTTCCGTGGAGGTGAAGGTAAAACACCATCCTGCTGTTCCTACACGTCCTGCCTCAGAGCTGCTGAGGTGGCTCCTCAAACCTCTCTGTAAGAGGATCATTGCACACAGTCTAACAGGCTGAGCCCCTCAGGACATTCCTGTCTTCCCAGTGCCTGCTGCCCTCAGCTGATCCAGCTGCAAACCAGGGAACACCATCCAGGCTGAACCTGCAGGCATGGCCAGGTGTGTCCTGCCTCGTGCTACACGGAATACTGGCTGTGCTACAACCTCTCCCAGCAGGGCCCAGAGGATGTTCTCCTTCTTGGGAGTGCACACAGCTCCTCCACAACTGCTTCCAGCCTAGGTCTTTGCTCTGCTACAGGGAGAGCCCCAGGCAGGCAGGAGATCCCTTGGCTGACTTGGATGTGGGGGAAGAAAAGGAAGATCCTGGTCCTGATAAAGACTGTGGGTTTTTTAACTGATTATGATGGATTGGAAATTCTGAGTGTGCACAAGAAGATGAGGAGGGAGAAGCAGACCACAGCAGAAAGAACAGCCTTATGGGCAGAGCATCCAAATGGGCCTCAGGAGATTCTGGTCAGACTCTCTGCTACCACTTTCCTCAGTACAGCTGAGGCAGAGCCTTTCACATGGCCCATGTCCCCTCTCTTTGCAAAAAAAAAGGGAGTCAGTCCTTTTTTTGATCTACTTGCAAGAATCACCGTTTGTTTGAAGAGTTCCTGGGGTAACCAAGGGCCGTAAACAAAGCAAACTTGCAAACTTGCTACCCTGGATTGCAGTTCAACAGTGTTTTCAAATGCCTGTTTGATGCAAAGTGCTTTGTTTCTTGTTGTAGCCTTTCTTTTCGAGATGGCACGACACTCTCACTCTGAGGCAGAGTACTCTTTCAGACAAAGCTGAACCTGCTGAAAGTACACTGGGTATCCTTTCTTTAGCAGAACAACAAGCAGCAGGTGAGGACAAGTCAACTCCAGACAGCTCATCAGCCCCTGAAAAACAAACTAAGATAAAAACTGTTTGAAAAAAGAATTAAAAACAGGTTTTTTTTTTTTTTTTTTTGTTTTTTTTTTTTTTTTTTTTAAGAAAAAGGTGCTAAATCTCTGCTGAAAACAAGGCAGGTAGCCAGAAATAGCTGCCACAGGCAGAGATCGACAGCTGATATAAATAGTGGTGACTCATGGTGCAATGGGGATCCAGTTCAGGGGAACAAATCCCTACCAGTTGCTCAGACAAAGCCTCCTACAGCAAATGCCTCTGAAAGTGCAGGCCTAAATACCTCGAGGGATTTGGGAATGCAGAGGTAGGGATAATACCTATCAGGCAGAAAACCCTTCATGCCAGTTCCCTGCCCAGGAACCATCCACTGCTGCGGATTCCTTTGGTTTGTGGCCCGGGAGAGAAGGATTTATGCAGAGCGTAAGGATACTCTCTCAGACAGATGTCAGAAAAAATCTCCACGCGTCAACTGTGCTGCTGCTGAAACCCATCTGCCAAGAGTCCCTCCTTGAGGGCCTCACACTCGCCCTTTCTTTCAGGTGAATGTGCCCCACACAGGCCTACAGGGTGTGTGTGTGTGCTTTAATTTCCCAAGGGCTGTGTGCTTCCCCAGCACAGCACCAGGCCTGTCCACCCTTGTTTTGGGGAAGGTGCCCGTCTTACCCGGCCTGCAATGGCACACAACCACCACACCGCTGGCATGCAGCCACCACAAGGCTTCTGCCAGCTCTCTTTGGCTCTGCAGACTCATGTAGACTGAAGTTCTCCAGCGTGCCTTACAGAGCCACCAGTGTTCAAGAGCCAAACATGCCCAGAGGACACGGCTGCTCAGAGACAGGCTGTGAACAGAGCCCATGGGAAAAGCCAAACCAGCCGGAGAGGAAGGAGCCAGGAGGGAGAGATGGACTCATTCATCCTGAGCAGGAGTCTGTTCGTGGCTGGAAGGCATGCTGGGATGCCAGGTGAAATGTTGACTCTCTGGTACTTGTAAATCCTTTAAATCCTTTTGCTTTCGTGGTCCTGGTAACCAGCCCTTGAGCTGAAAACAGCTCTTTGCATCCAGCATTTCCAGCCTCTGAAATTGCTTCCTGCCCTGTGCTGCTGTGGAAGTCAATCCCAGAGGCAGAGCAAACCTGAGAAATAAAGAAGTATGACCCAGAACAGGCAGGCCAGCAGCTGGATGCTGTACAGAACTGGAAGTCTCTCCAACACACAGATGCTTTTCTTTCAACTGCTTTAATTTTCTTGCCCCTCCATATAATTCTCTAATAATCACCCTATTAACAGTGTTCCATTTGCCACACGACTTGGGATATTAATCCTATTAGTTGGTACTAATCCTCTGCAAAACAAAATGGAAATATTCACTCTCTCATTTTCTTGGGGTAAAAAAAAAAAAAAAAAGAAAAAAAAATGGAGAGAAAGAGGTGGGGAGAAGAGAAGACAAAGATCCTTTCAGAGGTTTGCTGTTTTGTAAGTTAATTGAATGGAACTGGGTCTCCCGTGGTCTCCATACAGAATTCCATTATCATGTAATGGGGTGTCACATACAGCCTGTTGATAAGAGACAGTCTGTCAGATTAAGCATTAACTATCATATTTGGAAACCATGCAGTTTTCTACCCATTGGGCCATCAAAACACAAAATCCCATTTCCCTTTCCTTTCCCCAACACCTTCTTCCTTTACTACACACTAATTAACGAGAAGGAGGGGGAGACTGGTCTGTGCTGCCGAGCCCAAGATAAACTTTGCTGAGTAGAGAGAAAGAAATGAAGTGAGCATCCCAGAGAACAGAGGTCTTTCCTATAGGCTTTCATTTTTCCGCCCACCCCCTCTTGTGCAGTGTTTTTTCATATTTCTGTGAAGAATTACTGGCAGTTTCCATCCTCCCCTGCACCACAAGGTGAGACTGGCACCTACTGGAATGCTCCTGGAAAGGCTGAGACTGAGAACAAAAAAATAAACCTTTCCTCAGCTTATTTTCTTCTCCAGCTTCGCATTATTTTTCCCCTTCATCAAGCAAACAAACAGCACAGCAGACACAGTGACAGCACACACTGGATTTGACACGACTCCATTTTTATAAAGGTGCTCACGTTTTAAGCTGTTTCGTGGTAATTGGGGGTAACCATCAGTAGTCCCTTCATTTGTGTCAGCCCATATGGGGGGAACCACAGGCACAGGCCCTGACAGAGCTCCCACAGTTACTCTGGGTCTGGGAGGCTCCTCACTCTTCTCATGTGTCCCAGTACCTGATGGACCCAGAGCAAACATCCCTCCAGGTACATCAGTCTCCATTAGTTTCACCTCCACTTCCCCCACAGGCTCCAGGCTGGGACTGAGGATTTCCTTATGTGATCTGTCCATCCTCTGAGATTTAGATTTGGACCCCAAAACGCTGTTCTTCCACGTTTATCCCCTGGCCATAGTCTTATTCTTTGATATCCCATTCCAAAATCCCTCTGGCCAATCTCATTTGAGTGGCAGCTTGGCTTCCTTCTGCTTGTCTCCCTATTCCCATCTCTCCTTGCCAGGACAATTCCCCAGCCCTGTTCCCACTCCAGACCTCCAAGACAGCTTGTACAGACCTCCAGCAAAGCCCACACACCCATAGCTGGTCTCCAAGCTCCTGTCACACCAAAAGTCACAAAATAGGCATGACAGGTTAAGCAAAGGCACATAGAACAGGGGAGCAGAAGGGCTGCATGCCAGAGCACGGTGAGAAAGGATCAAGGGAGAATCAGAGAAGAAAAGCTGGAGAACAGAGCAAAACCCACAGATTTATAGCTGAGCAAAGTGCAGCTGGAGGCTGAGAACATCTCCTGGGCTGGAGCTGCCTCCATTATGGGACTGAAGCTCTTATTAAGAGAAAGTCCTCTCTCTTTACACTCTGCTAACCTGAGCACCATGACTCACCACTAGGAATAAAGCCATCCCAACCCAGGGCACCAGACACCTCCTGATTAGCAAGTCTAATCCTCTCTCTCCAAGCCTCTCCATCAGGGAGCTCTGGGCCCTTTTGTTTGAGAAGCAGCAGCTTGTCAGCACCAACAGCCAGGCCTGCCAGACCCCGCTGACCCCATTCCCGGCTGGGGAGGTTTCCAGCTGTTCTCTGTCCTTGGGATCAGCACGGCCCTGCCTCGAGAAGCACCGAGTTCAGCTCCTCCTAATTGCCACCGGCTGCACAAACAAACAAACAGAGCGTTGTTTGCACAACAGCTCTCCAGAGAGGCCTCACAGTTCAGCGTGCTCGAGGTGGGCTGAGATGTTCCTCTCCAGCTCCCGGACTGATGCTCTCTCAGCGGGAAGGATCAAGAGGCGCATGGTGTGGAGCCGCTCAGCGGGCTGCCCTCGGTGCGCGTGTCTGGGGGCTGCAGGAGGAAATAGAGATTCCTCCTTCCAACAGAGCTTCAGGACGTCCTGCTGCTTCCAGGAACGTGTTGAATAATGACCAGGAATCAGAGAGAAAAAAGAGCTCCTCGCTTGAAAGGGTGGTTACAGCATCTGTGAAATTCCTCTGGATTTGCACAGGGGTAAAACAGAGCTCCACTCTGTTCCCCACTCAGCTGGACTGACTGATGGCACCACAGTCACTGATGGGAACGGGCACAGGAGAGGGATCAGGTCCAGGGGAGTACGTAAGGGTTCAGCCACCAGCCAGCTCATTGCCTGGCAGCAACTCAGAGCCTGGTTCTGAAATCAATACAGGCTGAGAGCACTGAGCAGCCAGAGCAAGCCAGGTCTGTAATTTACTGTAATTCTGAGCTGCTAGATTACTTTCTTCAGGTTTTCCAAGAGGAACAGTTAGT
The DNA here is from genome assembly GCA_038380795.1 of Pyrocephalus nanus. Taxonomy (NCBI): domain Eukaryota; kingdom Metazoa; phylum Chordata; class Aves; order Passeriformes; family Tyrannidae; genus Pyrocephalus; species Pyrocephalus nanus. Next base: position 5,964,353 of record CM076281.1, read on the forward strand.
CACAGTGGTGAGTTACTCCCCTTTGTAGGCTCTGTTTTCCATTTTTTTCCCTTCCTGATTTTCACCCCAGTTTCCTTTCCACAGTGCTATTCCAGCCTCCCATCACAACCTCTGCTACCTCAGTGCAAAGGTTTTGCTGGGTTTTACACTGTCACTGACTCTCCAGCTTCATGGATGTCATTCCTTAACGCCCTTGCAGCAGCCACATGGATATCTGAGGAGGAGACAGCTCTACTGATGCTTCCAGAACAATTACATGCCAACCACCACTGGGCTTCCTGTGAGTTCCCACAGCCTCTGGATTCAGATAATAAGGATGAATGGAGGGAGTATTCAGTGTCTTGGATTCTCTCCTCACCTGTGTTTGCCAGCACACAATTAGGAGACTTTCCAGTGGACAGCACAGACAAATAAAAGCTGCTCTGGAGGGGCCCAGGATAGTCTTGATGGGACAGAGGCATTCCCTTTCACGGCCCACATTTGGGATTTATTGCTCCAAATGCCAACATCTGCTACAGGCCTTCTCTTTTGCAAAAGATGGTGTTTTATTCTCCTGAGAATAGAAGACCTTCCAACCAACTACCAGTAGTGAGCTGTGACTCTCATTGCTCTGAAGATACCACTTTGTGTAGCTGGTTCTTTCAGGAAGAAGAATCACCCCCAGAACAGCTCCAGATTTGCACTGCCAGAAAACTGTGGCTGGCCATCTCGCTGCTGGGAACGGCCTGGGGAAGAGAGATTTCAACCTCTTTCATCTTGACTGGGTCAAGGGAACACTGGCTCCAGTGATGGATGGTTGACTGTAATTCCTGCCCACTCATTTAATCAGTGTGAACAGGCAGGAGCACGAGCATGCTCACAGAGGAAGCAGCAGCAGTGCAGGAAATCCCAGTGGCTCTGCAGAGCAGGGAGGTGTGAAGGGGACACGCTGGCAGGGGAGCGAGACACTGGGGTAGAACCCTGATAGAGGGGACCACAAGGAAGGAGCCTGGGGCTTTTTCTTCGAGGAGCCACGAAACAATATCCCTTCTGCTGGCTGTGCTACTCCAATTCCAGAGGCTGAAGCCAGGCTGCAGTGAAAGAGCAGCCCCCAGAGCTGCATAAACCACAGCATGTGCTGCATCCTGCCTGCCTGCCACGGGCAGCCGTAAATACACGGGGGCATCCGGGCGTGGAGGGGAGAGGAGGGAACCAGCCAGATCCAAAGCTACTTTTGCAGCCTGGCAACATGAAAGCCAAATAAATCTGCTCTTAAGGGAGCCTCCCATCCATCAACAGCTAGATATGCACAGAGTTCAAGGCTAGAATAGACCACATGGTCTGATCTCCTGACTAAAGAAGGGTTGGCCACTAAAATGTTGCTGTTTCCTTACCCCAATAACATGCCATGAAAACAAGGGCACCCAAACTCCTCAGCTCATCAGTAGTCCTTTTTCTGCAGCACCATGTAGCCATTAGAGGATTCTCAACCCAAAATGTGTGGGGTAGGGGGTTCTCCATGTGCTCCCAGGAGCTGGCACCAACCTCAGGCCCCCAGCCCGACGGCCGGGGGGGTCACACAGGTTACCTCCGCTCACAGAGGAGCAGAGTGTTGTGCAGCCAACAAGGTGAGGACAGGAGAGGCCAAAATGGCACTCCAGCATTTCTGGGCCCCTGCACAGCCAGCAACAAGGCAGCTCCGTGGCTGCTGAAGCAGGGAAGCAGCACGACTGAACACAGCCAGGCTGTGCTGTCAATGAACAACCTGCTCCGAAAGCAGAGGGACGCAATGCGAACCACGTCCAGCCCGGAATGTCTATTGTTGGTGTAGCAGGAGTACCCTCTAGTGGGAGAACAGCTTGGAGAAAGCCTCTAAAATCATTGCATACACACACACACACACTAATGCAGGATTTTAGATCTGGGAAAAAAAAAAATGCAGGGAGAGTGAACATAAAAATGGGCTTGAAAACAGAGGGAAACAGAATATCACGGGGAATAAAGTCATAAAGTCTGATTACCACTTACAGCACTATTTTTTACTTTTCAAAAAAAAGCCATCTAAAACCAGTCAAGCCCGCTATTTCAAGTATTTCCATGCAGGGAAAGCGCTGGGCTGGAAACCAGACAGGAGTCTACTCATATTCATGAAGCCAGGCCAAGATTGTTTAAATACCCAAAGGTCACAGAAAAGCCCACGGCTGTGTGTCTTAATCCTGCTTACTGCTTGAAAGCTTCTGGGTGTGGAAGTAGTCTCTGTACTCGTGGCAGAAGCCCAACACATTTCCCGAGGACATCAGAGCTGGTGAAGTCGTTTTGCTTTGGCTCATGGATGAAAGATTTTGCTGTTAGAGGAGGGGGGAACTGGGCAAGGAGTGATGAGTTGGACATAAAGGATGCAGAGGATGCTGTACACTGGATACAGATGGGATCAATATGCTCTCCCCAGTGACCTGCTCTAATATCACACTGACACAGCCCTGACAGGTGCAGCATTAGAACCTCAATTCAGTGGGATTATGTAGTTCCTTTGGGGCCCTTCCCATGCAGAAGCCTATCTAACCTGAATGTTTTTTATGTATATATATATATATATATATGTATCCCTTCATCCACTATTGAAATGCACCTACCTCTAGGGAGACCTTTGAGGTGTCTAAGGCTCCAACCCGTCTGATTTGGGCAAAGATAAATACAATAGGGGAGTCTGAGCTCTTTTGTTTTCAGATTAAAGATCTAAGCACTGTTTCCTGCAAAGCAGCAATTGTAAAGGAGTGAGAGGATTTAAAGAAACACAGTCTGCTTTTACAGCCAGGGACAGGAAGGAAACTAAAAACATCCTCACCAGACTCAAGGTGATCATTCCTAGAGAGAGGGAGCCCACTTACAACGCGGTACTCACGGAATCAGAGTGAAGCAGGAGTGAGAGCTGGGCATGGGAATGTTCACAATCAGTTTAGGAATGGTGGGAGAGGGGACAGGCAGAGGGACGTGGTGGGTTAAGCCCAGCATCCCTCCTGGGAGATGGCACAGCAATCCCTCTGCATAATGTGTCATCCCAACCCACAGGTTTCCTGCTCTCCTCCAGCTCCAGTTACTCCCAGGAAATTTGGTTGAGGGTTCAGAGTCCTGACTCCTGGTTGTAAGTATCAAACACCCCTCTGATCAGCTCAAAGAGCCTCCTCCCAAAGAAGGGATGTCTCCTCAGCAGAGCTCATCTCCACCTTCCTGGGCCAGACTCGGGGCTGCTCCAGTTCCACAGGGACTTCCCAGCCAAGCCCTGACCCAGCACGGCACAGCATGAAAACTGGAGTAGCATAAAAAAAGATGACAGTCCCAGACACTGATTCCACCCTGGGTCCTGCTTATTTCACTGGGAAGCCTCCTGGAAAAGATATTTATTCCCCATACAGCAGGGAGGAGCCTGGCCCAAGGTGACTGGGCTGCAGAACTGGACAGGAGCCCAGACCTCTCCCAGAGGTTTTCCGAGAGGCAGAGGGAGGGAGAGAGGGAGGAAGGGAGGGTTTGGCTCTTTGGAGGGTTACTCTGCCTTCCAGAGCAGAAGGCTGTGAATTCCCCATTTCCCACACTGCACGCTCAGTTAAAGTGACAGATGACTGTTTGTGTGCACGAGCCTCTGTCATTGCAGAAACAACAGAGTAGGGGATTTCTTGGAGAGAAAGGATAAGTTAAAAAAAAAAAAAAAAAAGAAAAGAGAGGAGAGAAATTTGAAGTAAATGAGGAAAAAAAGAGGAAGATATTCTCTCGCTACAGAACGTGCCACTGCAGAACCAGGGGCATGCCCAGGGAAATGTTTTAAAAGTTTTTTAAAAACAGCAAAGCTAAAAAAGAAAAAGGATCCTATTAAGATTAATGCTTTCTGGCTTTCCATCTCCCTCCAGCATGGCTCTTCCATTTCCATAAACCCATTATCCTCACTGCTGTTTCACTTAATTGGAAAATGTCTACTGCAACCTAGCATGTTCCAAGACAAACCCTGGATGTATATATAACAAGCACTTAAAAGCTTTCAAATATTTCAAATTTGCTCAAAACAATTATGTTAACAAAAACCCCGTGGGACTTTTTTTTTTAATTATTTTTAAGAAAACAAAAACCACCAAAAAAAAAAAAAAAAAACACCAAACCCCACAATAGTCATAAAGCATGTGTTCACAGGGCTAGAAACACCATTACATTTATCCTGATTAGCATTCACTACGTTTTTATGTGCACACACAGCTATTGCCAGGGTAGGGAAGAGGGGAGAGGAGGAAATGACAGTAAATGATTTGGCTGGTGAAGGTCAGGGGACTGAAACAAGGGTATTTGTTTCACTGCAGTGGCACCACGACAGCGTGTGCCAAGTGCCCTTTGAGCTGCATCCTCCTGGGAAATCCCTGGAGCTGTGCTTGGGGAGGGCAGGAGGAATCCAGGAGCATTCGGGCTCCAAGGCAGAGCTAACTTTGAGAAATAGGGATTTTCTGGAAGTTCCTGGCAGTTCTACAACTGTTAAGAAGCAGAGAAGCTCCTCTGCTTCCACTCCTCCCACTGTCTTCCTTCCCTCTGTCCCCACCAGCCTCTCCCAGAGTGGGAGTCATCCAAAAGCACTGCTTTGGGATGACCAAGGCATCCAGACATGTTATGTGGATGGAGATGCTCACAGTGGGAGCTTGCAGAATAAGACCTGGAATTTGTCACTAGCACTTGTGGGAAGCACAGCAAGAATCAGATCAAGTTTTCTCTCCTGGTAAGTGGTGGCTCTCCTGGGTTTTAGCTGGTAAGGATCTCAGCACCTGTGTGCACACATGCATGTTACAAGTTCACAGGATCCTTTAGGAAATAAAGGCTAATTTTTCCATTTTCACATATCCCAGCTGGTCTCATCTCGGTTGTATTATCTTGATAAGACTAAACCTGAACCCCAGAGCACTCAAAGTAAGTGCCAGCCCTGGCCCTGAGGAGCTGTGTTAGGGAACAAATCTCTCAAATATTTGCTCTGTTCTCCTTTCCAGCACATCTCAGCTCTGTTAACACACATTATTCTGCTGCTGACCTTCCTACTGTGTAATGACATCACACATCCTTGAGAGACAAGATTTCCTCTCACTACCCCTGCATCTGGCTCAGCCCAGCAGTGCCTGGGAAGAGAATGCCTGAAACGTTTCCCATCTGCAAGAAATGCAGGAAATCCCCCTGGCAGTGCCCTGAATGCATCAAGAGACCTGCCAGTGGTGTTCCTGGCCCTGCACCTTCATCCTGCCTGTTATGTAGACAGCTAAACATGCCAGGACTTCTATCAAGGGTATCACAGCGTCTTCCTCTCCCAACCTTCTCCTTCCTCACCCACACCACAGACTCCTCTCCTCAAACCTGCCTTTGCCTGGCTGGGGCAGTCCTGGGAGCACCTGATCCACAGCACAGGCTGAGGGCAGAGGCAAACCTTTCCCTGGAATTGCCCATGCCAGGGCTGGGCTCTGTGTCCTCAGCGAGACATTCCCTGGGATGGATGGCTGCTCCTCTTCCAGCACTGCTTAACAGGCACCAATCCTGCACAGCATCCTGTTGGGAGCTGAGCCTTGCTATCCACTGGGAATCTGAGAGCTCCTGAAGTCTTTCTGCAAGAAGAGTCATCAGGCCCAAAGAATGAAACAGCAGCAACAGAGATGGAGGTGGTGGGGGGTGGTGGTGGATGGCACAGAAGTCTGGGCATCCAAAGCAGCACCTAGGCTGGGAATGTGGCTCCTGTTGGGTTTGTGAGTGAAACAACCACATCCCTAAGGCTTGTTCCACTGTAGTTGAGTGAGAGGTCTGAGGTGGGGAGGTGGCACCCATACCTGGGGTGTCCAGGGTAAACTGAGCATCCCCCGCTGCAAGGAGACAAAGAAAGAGAAATATCTCAGAGGTAACTGTTGCCTTGGACTATTTCCAAGGCAGCACAGCAGCTGAAGTCCAGCTTTATGTGGCACACCTGGCAGTGAGACCTTAAAAACCCAGTCTGTGCTGAAGTCAAAGTGTGAGGGGGCAGGCAGCCCTAGAGCAGGCTGTGCAGCATTAGCAGGATGTGAGCAGCAAAGGGGGAGAGCCAGGGAGGAGGTGAAATGAGGATTCCTGCTAACCAGGCAAGAGAAAGCCAACTCTCCTCATAAACCAAAAAATTATGACACCATGAGAGAGAAATTTCGCTTGTTTTCCTGACAAGTACAATTTGACTCCAATGGTCTCACACTGGTTCTGTCTCTGTTGCCTCCTCCATAAAGACATTAAATCAAATGTGGAAGCTGCTTTTGGAGCTAACAATATGATGCTGTTGTCCATGCTGCTGTCTGCCTTAGATGGAAGTGGTGCTGAAAGCCCTAATAACTTACCTGCAAAGGGAACAAGGCTCCTGAAAGACACTCACTCCTGCTGTGGAATAAGAACAGAAGAGGCTGTGGAAACACCAAAACATTTTGCAAAAGCAACCAAGGGCTGCTCCCTACAAATGAAGGATGTGTCCTTGGAGGACACGGGCTCAGCTATACGGTCTCAGCTTCCATTCAGCCACAGCTGTATGATCTTTTATCTCCAGCTTTATTCTCAGCTAACACTAAGGTCTGACACAGCTGGTAGAAAGATCTGCTCAGTTCCCAGTTAAGAAAACACTCCTCCAGCTTCTGCAGAGGGCCCCACTTCATGTGGGAAACCCAAAGTCTGCTATTCTGTGCCAATGGGAAGCACACAAGAGGTTATGGAAGGTACACACCAAGTGTAGTATGAACATAGACCAAAATATCATCACATCTTTCTCACCCTCAAGCATCAGATCCTGGCCACAGCCTCCCTCAGACAATCAGGACTCAGGGAAAAATCACTTTTGCTTTATTGATAATGCACAGAGGGAAGAAGAGGTTAAGGTCCCTCAAAAGAACCCAAAAAGCCAGGCAGAGAGATGCAAAGAGCAGCAAACCAGGAGAAAACCAACAGAAATATCTCCCCACAATTCACTGTTTCCTTCCCCCTACACTGAAGTTCTGCTTAACCACGAGACAAATTTATTGTGCAGCACAGATGTCCGGACAGTGCAGTTTATTGTTTCAAGACAGAGGCCAGGGATGACAGGTCACACTGCCAAGCAAAGGGGTATGATATGGTCATGCTGAGAGCATGAGAAGTGAGCAGGAAGGAACTGAAATTTTGGAACACAACCAGTGAAAGCAGCAGTTTAACTGACATCTGATTTTGTGGCATAAATGTTTTGCAGCGCTTTGGACTACATAAACAACTAATTTCCTCATTTAGTTATCTCTTAGTCATATCTCCATTTCTGCTGGTTTCAAAATCACTTTTGGCCCATCAAACTGGCTTTCAAACAGCTCCTTTTTCAGACCCAAACATAACAGGTTGTTTTAAGGCCAGCATTGCATTTCTCTGAGGTAGAGATCATGTCATGTCCCCAGAACAAGTGGGGAGTTTTACAGACATGTAAAAGCAGAGGAAATTAGGGGCTGCTCTGCCTTGCTGCTGCACAGTGCAGCATGCCTGGGGCATGTGGATGACCAAAGGCACTTGTGTTATCTCAGCACTTTTCCACGGCTTGCTCTAAACCTGCTGGGCCATCACACTGACAGAACACACCACTATCTATTGCCTTAGGGCTGTTCTTCCCTTCCTGACCCTTCCCTGCATCCAAACGCGATTTCCCAACGTGATTTTCTCCTTCCCTGCCACAGGAAGAAAAAAAAAGCTTCTTTGCTTTCTCCTCTGGTGGAGGCTCCCCCGATGAGGCAGCCCTGTGATTAGGGGAATGGACTGGTAACAGCATTTGGGCATTTCTAGGTAATGAGGGCAGGGAGAGGGAAGGGGGAAGTAATCAAAGTAGGTGTAGCAGATGGGCTGTTTCAGAGGCATTTTTCTCCCTTAGCACCTGTGAAGGGCATTGCCTTTCAGCAGGGACACTTTTTGTAATGAAGTTAAACCCACGGAGCACAGTGGGACAATTTGTATCTGCTCACAGGCAGGAGGACACAGGGAAAAGCATCTCCTCAGAGGAACTATCTGGCACTAACGAGATTCTGCCCTGGCTAAGCCCATGGAAGGGGACCCTATATCTCTACCTATTCCCATCACAAGCAGAGGTTAATTCAGTCTCCACCAAGTTTGTCAATGTTTCTCAGTTACAGGATAACAATAAGGGGGACGGGGAACAGATGGAAAAGCTTGAGGCAGCTGCACTGACACAGAGTCACACTGTGTGTCAGGCTGAGAAGCCAAAACCTGTACACAGCCCTAACACCGTGACGTGAACTGCTGCACTCACTCAGATCTCAGCGTTCCCTCAGATGCTGGAGGGGTGAAACACACCCTTTGGACAGAAGAGAGGCTCAGAAGTGCCAAACATAGACCAGAGTGAAGTCCTTTCTGGGTCTCTGGGAAGCCCAGACGCTCCCTGGTATAGCTGTGGCTCCAGCCACTGGCAGGGAATTGCCTGCCCTGTGAAGGAGCTGCTTGAGGGAAGTTGCTTCAGATGAGGGGAAAGGATGTCAGGACAGCAATGGATGCCTCTGGACATGGAGATGCTGGGCAGGGAGAGAGAAATGTGTTTACCACTGAACCAGTGCCTCTCTGGGTAACCCAGACACCTCATCCAGGGGCCACCCTATGAACCAGACCCTGCTAAAATATCAGGAGTATCTACATCGGTGCTGGGCACCACAGTCCTGTGTCTGTCTGCTGCAGAGGTGAGGAAACTTTGTGGGCAGCTTCAGTACAGCTCCCAGGACTGAGGCAAGAACTGCACCAAGCATTGCAATTTAGACTTTTTTTTTTTTTTTTTCCCAGCCAACTTGCAAGTTTTTATACCCCAAGTTTGCAGCTTTTGAACTGAGAGTGTGGTCAGCCCTGAAAAGGGAGCAGCTCTGATTTCAGCTCCTGTTGCTGAGAGCAGAACACAATCAGATGGCAGTCCTGCCATCAGTGCAGGAGCTGTATTTACCCAGCTGGTACCTGCAGGCAGGACAGGTCACCACGGGACCCTGGGAGGAGCAGGCAGAGCTCTGTGACATCAACCTGCAAAGATGTCCTGTTATCTTTAAAGCTGACACAGCGAGGATGGAGCTGCAAGCGCTCCCCTCCCTCCAACCTGTTTGAAAACCACCGCACAAAAAACAGGTGTTCTAAAGTAAAACAGCAAATCCCAGCTATCAGTGTACTGTTTGTATGAATTAGGCAGCAGGAAATGGTGGGTAAAACCTGCCTGAGGCACTTGGCTTTGTGGGACAGCAAAAAAACCCCACCCCACTGTGCCTGCACTGAGAGGAGAAGGACCTGCAGCCCCAGGGCTGTCAGCAACACAACAGATCACCTGGGGATTGTTTCATAGCTCAGCCTGGTTTGCATTTATACAGTGATAAAGTAGCAGGAGTTCCTCAAGCAGGAAATGGTGATTCAGCTTTACCTTTATTTAAAAGGGAATTTAAGGTGAGACTTGGGAAAAGGTTGCTGCTTGCCTTATTTATTTGTATCCCCTTTCTGGTCCTGTTTGCTTTCTAGTCAAGAACTCTGCTTCCTCAGTGTGCATTCAATATTAAATTGCCTCTTAATGTACTAACAGCCAGGCTTCTCTTGAAGAATATGCTCCAGCACAGAGAATTTGCAGCATTTGTCAAGGAGAAAAGGATTAACTGAATAGGGACTCCAGCCAAGTTTCCCTGATTTTATTTTTTCCAGGTACTGGTAGATCAAAAAAATCAAAAAGTTTCCTGGATCATTTATTTGTTTATTATTCCTATACCCATGTAATCATTTTTTGTTGACAAAAACATTGTAAGCTCTCATTTCAGCCACCCCCATCACAAGCAGGACTTATCCAAGGTCACAGTCATTGGCAGGGCAGGGAATGAGGCTCCATCTCCCAGATTTTATTCTTACAAAAGTGGCAACAGCCACATTCTTTTTGTCAGGAATGTCCTGAACTTGCTACCTCAGAGCTGGTTTGGGAAAAAGACTGAAATGCCACCTTGATGTTCAGAAAGGTCTTTGGCCCTGGAATTTGGTTACCAGCACATTCCCCAAGGAGGCCTGGGTGTTGTAACAGTGCTGAGTGGAACAAAGACATTTCTCATCATAAAGGAAATGAAGAACCTCCTCAGGATTTCTGATAGGGAAGAGAACTGTCTTCTCCATCCACAGGGTGAGTGAGAAAGGTTCCCTGGAGGGCTGGAGCCCTCCTCCAATATGGAGAAGTCTACAGAGGGAGGAAGACTGGTATTCTGAAGACCAAATTCCTGTTTAAAGCACATTGCCCCCCCCCTGCTTTTTTATCTAGGGACTGCTGCCCTCTCTGACAGGGCTCACTTTGGAAATCCCAAAGCTGCCTACAGAGAAAAATGTCACTGGAAAAGTCTGGATATATTTATCCTCCCCCACGTCATGAGGCTGCCCCTGAAGCAGGATAACAGCTAATCCAAGCTATGGAACCCCCCTTTCTACTCATCAAACAACAGTGTGGCAAAAGCCCTCCCATTCCTATTCTCAGAGTACAGAAAGCTTTAATCCTGTTTAAAAAGCCTTCAAGGCAGCCTGGCTTCCCACCCAGCTTTTCCAGCAGCAAGGCAAATCCCAAGTGCTTTTAACTCCATTGCACTGTAAACATGTGAGCACTAAACAGTCCTCAGAAGCACATTTCTGAGTGAGCCTTAGGGAACCTGGGCAAAGTAAATAAAGTGGTGGAAAGCCTTTCTAGAGGTTTCATAGGCTCTAATTTCCTCACCCAAGGGTCACAAGTACAGCAGCTGTCACTTAAGGCTCTCAGCAATTCACACGTCCCAATCCAGCTCTTGCTGTTCAGTGTTTGAGAAACACTCAAAGCCATCTCCTCCGTTTGTCTCCAGAGAAAATAAAGTTCAAGGCAGTATGACAAGAAAATTAGAGGCTGTGAAGTCTTGAGAAGCAGCTGTAAGGTAAACTGTCTTGCCCGGTGCAAGGTATGTACAGCCCCTTGCAAGTCCTTGCTCCCTGACTGGTGTTTTTGCTCTGGGGAGGTCGGGGATAGCCCAGGAAGTCACCCAGCTGCACCAGGAATGTGGATACTTCGCCTCTGGCAGGTGGGGGCTCACAGGACACAGCACTTGAGCGTCCAGTAATGGGATTGCTCCAACCCAGACAGAAGGAAAGCAGAGGTGGCTCAAAGATGAGTGCTGGAATGAAGGTCTGGAGAGCTACGGAACTGGTGGGATGTGCCTCTGGTAGGAGGACTCTTTGCACAGGAGGGTCTCAGGTGAGTGGAGGAGCATTAGCACAGAGAAGAGGTCTTGTCACAGAGCAGGAGTGAAATGGGAAGGGGACTCAAGAACTGAGGGGGTTCTAGGAAGGAATAAAGGAACAACTTACAGCAGGAGGGCAAATACAGAGGAACTACGAAGGAAATGAGCTACACAGAGAAGGGTCAGTGGTGCATTTGGACAGGGACCTCAGGCCTCCCACATCTCACGATAAATAGAGGAAGGGCTGGGACAAAAGCTTGAACAAGCTGTGACAGATGTGACCTCAAGATGAGGAAACTTCCATCAATCCATCAGGTTTCATCAGAGACTAAATGCAGTATGTTCAGGACCAAAGTAAGAGGCAAAGGTGGAGTATGGCAAAGAAATGGCAGGTAAAGAGGGAGGAGAGGACAGAGGGTGAAGACAGGAGGCTTTAGTTTGACTCAATGTCATCTTGGGAAAAGAGCTAAGAAAGTTTTCTGGGTGGTAGGAGGCTGCTGGTCAATTTTGAACCCAAAGGAGAAACTAGCAGGTATTCCTGGGTAAGACTGCCAGATCTCCATGGCCTTGGGCTGAGGGCAGGGAGTGAAATCTGCTTTTCAGGAGATCTAACCATGGGGATGCTCAGGACCTCCACGAGGATGTTCAGCGGAACAGAAGGTTTAACAACTGGAGCTGGAGATTTGCAGTTGTTCCAGGTACTACACACAGAGCCCCCAGTTCCTCCACTCCCTTCCCAGCCAGGCTGCTCAGAAGCTGGGAAGCTGCAGAAGCTGCACAGCACAAAGCCTGGCTGAACACACCTCCCCAGAAACGGCCAGGAGGTCGAACTTGTTGTGACCTTGGCAAAAGAGATCTACCTTTAATCACGATTGTGGATGAGCTTCTAGGCTCCTTCCCTAATGCAGAGGCACGGCAGAAAAAATTGCAGCCTAAAAGTTGAGCTTTTAAAGAAAAAGCTTTCCCTGCTATATACATCATTACCCAACAATACAGAGTAGCTACTTAGAGTATCTCTCCGTTCATTAAAAGACCTGATTTTAAAAGCCAGCAGCTTTATCCTCGGTGTAATGTATCAAGTGCAAGCTGAATTGACACTTATGCAAGTCAAAGCAAATGTTTTTGAGATGTGACAGCAGAGCCATTACCAGCTTCATATATTTCATTCTACTTTTGTGCACACAACCAAGCATATTATTGGCTTTTTATTTCCCTCCTTGTTTGCTTCAGGATTCTGATTAAAGCAAGGAAATATTTCATGAACTGCCAGGTTATGCTTAGACCATTAGGTCCATCTATGAGAAATATTTATTGTTTTAGGAAATGAGAGAAAAGGAGAGCTGGAGCACTGGTGATACATCTCATCTGCTTTGAAAACAGAGCAAAAGCTTTTCAGGTCCTTGCTGGCCAAAGAGATGGGATGAAGTTGGCTCGGTATCAAAAGCTGTAGTGGCCAGATGATACAGAGTCCTGAGCTGGTCTGAAGCTCCTGGATCTGCTCAGCTTTGCACTGAAAATGTTAATGATGATAACAGAATTTATGCTCGGTTAATGTCTTGTAATAAAATCCCACAGGTCTCTGCAACAGTTCTTTTTTCACTCTTCCCTTTCCTGATGCTGTTTGAGGTCACTGTAGATGGCCTTAAGACTGAAGTACTAAGTCTCCTCTGGCAGGAGCCAGCGGGGTTTTGCTGCCAGCACTCCTGAGAAAATGCTGCTGTACCCGACCTGAGGTGGCAGGAAGACAAAAACAGTCTGAGAGCCACAACCTTGTGCAGTTCACAGTGCAAACAGGAGCAGATTTGGGTGCCAGGGCTTGGCCTGGTGGAGCTCCAGGGTGCAAATGTCCAGCACCAAGTGACATGAGGTGCCCCAGCCCTTCCAGCACAGACCATCATCCCGTGCTGGTACCACCCACACCTCGTGCAGTGCTGAGGCTCCAAGGAGGACTCCCCTGAGGGCCAAGGACTTGGCAATGCCAGAGCAATGTGCTCCATCCAATAACCAGGGTACTTTTCCAACCATGCTGGAATGAGAACCTGCACAGTTTCACTGCATCTTAAAGCTGGATGCAGTCTAAAACCTGAATAGCTGAATAGTTCTAACACCTGAACGAGTAACATAACCTGCTCAAGGGCAGACAAAACCGAACCCTTCCTATGGGAGCATATTATTTTCCCTTTTCAGGCTGCAGGGCACAGGGCACAGCAGGAGCTGGTCTGCAGTGGAGCTCCTGAAAATTTTGATGTTGAAGCTCCACCAGGGGTGAGGGGGGGGGGGTCACAGCAGAGGTTACAGCACACGGTGTCCCACCTGCCTCTCCAGGGCAGGTACAGAGCTGAATGAGTAATGGGCAGGGGCGAGAAGAAGAGCTGATTTATGTAAGAGGCTTCCAAATCAGTTCACTGAGATGGCTGACCTGCTGACAGTGACTTAATCAGCACAAAACATTGTCTTGATTTGTCACCGGGGAATGGCAAAATATTCTCGGAAGAGCTTCATCTTTTATCTTAAGAACTATTTACATCAAGGAGGTTAAGACAGAGCTCTAACCACACATGCAGCATAACCTTTGGAGCACAATCAGGTTTGCTGTTCTCGAGAAACACTGTCTGGGAACAGAGTCTTTCCTGTCTTGACTTGCATCTGCCTATCCACAAAAGAAAAAAGCTGTGTGTTGCATCATTTTTATTCATGAAGATAAATCCGTTGTGTATTTTTCTAATGATCTCTTAGGCCTGCAACTTGCACCGCTTTATAGCAGTAAAAGTTAGAGATGCAGTAAGCCATGTATTTAAGGCTGGTAACTTAATGGGAAGGGCATTAACTACCATTTCAGATTTTTAGTTATGTTCCCCTCCCCATCCTTTGTAATTACCTTGTTACTAAACAGCAGCATCAGCAATTTTATTGATGTGCTTTTAGCACAGGCCACTTCCAGAGGACAAGTGTGCTGGAGCATGTTACAGACTCCAGAGTAAATTTTATCTCCTACTCTTTTTTAAAAAGGATGAGAACATTACCAGCTCTCCTCCACCCTTAAAAGTCTGCGTGCATCAGCAAGGCAGCTGCAGATAGTCATCTTTTAAAACAGAAGAGATCACTTTGGGCCCCCCAAGTCAGAACCCATGTTATGCCAAGAGATAACATCCTCTAACAAGCCTGGCTTTCTTATTTCTCTTGTACCCTTTTGTGAGATGGAGGGAACTCTGCAATCCCATTATGATCAAGTCTAATTCATTATGGAAGTCTTTTTGAATAGGCAAACAGAAGTAAAGAAAAATTTACCAGAGGCATCATTGTGATCCTTCACTTATTTCTGGTGAGGGTGGTACTGACCTGTGAGCCTTGGCATGGCCCATGTTCACTCATCCTGCTCCCTGTCCCTACAAGGATGGACCCCTGGCTCTGTGGGACCCTCCCCATGGCCAGGCCTCTTGCCAAGGAGACCCCGTGCCCACAAACAGCCAGCTGGCATCAGCACCTGCCAGCGCTCCTGCCTTGCTAATCCACCTTCTCTGCCTTGTGAGGCTGCCTTATAAACCAAGTAATTCCGCATTTGGCAGCTTTCAGCAAGCATCTGCCTTCAATTCTGAATTTCCTGTACATCCCCACAGCTCCTGGGGAAAACAAACACTGTCCTGGACCAGCTTTTTTTATGGCTGGCAGCGGATTTGGGGAGTTGCATCCACGACTCCATTGTGCACCTTGTCCTGTACACATGCACCAGGAGAAGACAAAAGGTCTAGCATGGGGCTTATCAGCACATGGCAGGCATTTTAAACCACCTAGCAAAGGAAAAAAACATGTTGTGCATGTAAAAGAAAGAAATCCCTAATTGGAAACACAATTGTCTTGTAAGAAGGGCTCCAAAATCAACAGCCACTCCAATTTATATGGTGTTTTATCAAGCCAAATAGCCCCCAGGAGCTTTGCAAGATGAGACTCTAATAAGGCTTATAAAACGAGCCCTCTATAATAGAGACTAAGGCAGGGAAGGGGGAGGAAAAGGCCTTTTAGCATGTGAATTGTAACAGAAATGGAGGTGTCAAACCTTCAGCTAATAGGGGCTGGAAGAAGCTGGGGGAATCTGCAGGAGTTCCAAGTGCAGAGGTTCACTGGGAACAGGTAGGGCAGCTGGGATCCAGCCCCCCATACTGGGCAGGCAGTGTAGGCTCTGATGTGGGATCAGGCACCACTCTCAGCTCTGGGACATTCCCCAGGAATGAGCCACACGTGCAGGACACATCTCAGTCCACAGGGCATAGCTTTGGTGGATCAGCTCTAAGATGCCCCCCAGGTGAAGAGGGAAGCTCTCCTGTCTCACCAACACCCCACTTCCCCACTGTTTCTAAAAGGGAGCTGTGTGCCTTGATCCTGGCCATTTCACAGCAGAATGCAATTTTAAGGCTTTTCTATTTCATCTTTTCCCCTCCACCCACATAAGGTGAGAGAGACCGAAGGAAAAACAGAGGGGATATTTTTATTCCAGCCTTTATGGTGTATCTGCAAGGCAATGAGATACTGCAGCAACGAGTGTGTGACAAGAAGCATGAACATGACTCCAAAACGAGCCGGTAACATCACCTGCAGGAGCACATCCTTTGAGAACTGTCTCTCCATCATCACTGTCCTTCCCAGGTGATAATACACAAGTCAAAGAAAGCAAAACCAGCTGCATACAGGTCACACTTCACTGCACAGCTCTGCAAACCATGCTGAGAAACCCTCAGAGGAAAGAGCACAACTAGTTTCAAGTTGAACACTGGGGTTTAAATACCTTGTTTCTGGCAGTTCTACAGTGGCTAAAAATATAAATAAAGTAGTCATGGAAAACCCAAGACATAAATTTGTTGCAGAAAGAAATGGCCTCTTCCTTCTGCAACAAAGAAGTACTTTAATTTGGTTTCCAATTTCTGGCTGATGGTATTTTGTGAGCAAGTCTGCAGTGGCAGATCTGTGCTTTGTGGAGGTGATTCAAGAAAGGATGTACCCTGCCCTGCTGAGAATGTACAAGGCTGCACACAGCCTGGTTTTTAACCAACATTCACATGTCTACCATCAGCTGACAGATTAAGTAAGGCTGTCACTAGTTTCAATGTCTTTAAGATCACCTTGCTGAAGTCTGGGGGGGGGGGGGGGGAAACGGTTTTAACATTTTCTTAGAGTTATAAATAATGGTACGTGAAAATCACAGTGGTTCCAAGACTACAAGCATGCCCATCCATAGGGAAATAGGTATAATTTAGGATTCACCTGTCAGGGCCTTGAGTGCATCAAAGACCTTGCAGTCTTTCCCAAACATGCCTTTAGGACTCCCCCACAGCTCCAAACCTTGGCAGAGACTATGGCCAGCCTACAGAGGCAGCTTGTGGCCCTGCAGGCTTCTGCAGCACAGCCCTGCTCTCCTTTCTCCAAGCCACTTCATTTTAGCCACGGAAAAGGGATGAGCTCTCCAGGCAATGGCAAAACCCCACTCCTGGCACAGCACTGAACTGGCACCACCTCCCAGCCTGCAGGACTGGGAAATCTGCCTGTACTGGGACAAGCTGGTGCCCGGCCATGCACCTTCCTGATCCTGACCTGCTGGCTTAACTTCCCAGCTGGACCTCAGACCTGCCTTGGCACCGTGGGCTTGGATAGTGATTTCAGAGCTGTGGCTGGCCCTGGCTGTTGTCACTGGAGCTGCTCTGCTTTCCTTGCTGGGGGGTTGTTATAGGCTGGGTGACTGTGGCACTGCACCACTTGTCAGCAAAGCTTGGCTGTGCTTCCCTGCTGTCACCCTCAGCTCCCTGCTCATCCTGCCTTGCTGCTCCCTGACAGGATCCTGCAGTTATGCCTGGAGTCAGCAACCCCAGTGCTACAGAGGAATGGAAGCAGCCAGACAGGCCAGTAACTGGCCTAAAGAGGAGAGCAGCCTGCTCTGAGAAACACAGCTCAGGTATGACTGATGCGCCACAGAGCTCGTGTCTCACATAATCCCCTGCTCAAGATTTTATCAATAATGCACAGTTGGACTGTGGAACAAAAAGCCCCTGAAACTTAATAAAAGGACTGGCTTAAGCACCGTGCTAACATCACTGGGATTGATGAGTACAGGAGGACATTCCAAACAAATTGCACCTCAGAGCCAGGTCAGTCCTGTCTGCAGCAGACTGGGTGGCCTATGGATGGAGCCTTATCCACCCACATCCCAAACTGGATCCTGATCTTTGGGTTAAGGCTGTGCTGCATTCTCTGTTCCTGTGTCTGGGACAGGCTTCTTCAGTGATCACCACCTGCCTGGCTTGCTGGAGACCAGGGCTGGTGTTTGGGTTGCACGTCCCTCACGGGATCCACCCTTCCCACTCACAGAGCCTCTTCTGAGGTTGTACAAACATTCCGTGATGTCCTCAGAAGACACTGAAGGATCAGCCCTTCACATCCCATCAGTTCCACCCACCGTGCACTCAGCACCCAACGCCCTCACGCAGCACGAGCACCACGGGAGCCTGTCAGGAGGGATCAGTCCCACACGTCTCCCCCAGCAGCAGCACAAATTAACAGGGTAGCAGGGAAAGCCCAGCAATTCCCAAGAACACTATTTGTTGCAATCTAGGGTAAGAGCATCTAGTCTGGAGCCAGACTCCAACCCAGCTAGAGAGAGGCAGTTGAAATTAGAGTAACACAATTTCAATATCCTCACAGAGGTAAATGCGCTCACTTGCCTCAAGGCCTCAGTAAACATTAATTATTAACTTAATGTCTGGTTTCCCTGAGGTATCCATTATCCTGTGTATTAATGGCCTTTCCAATAAGGCAGGGGGCAAACAGTTTACAGATTACCTGATATATTAACGGTAGTTTGCAAATTGATTTGGTTGGATTAGAAAGTGCTTGGCAGTTAACCCATCACAGAACCTGGAAAAGAAGCACTGGAGTACAATGAAAGATGCTTTCTTTCCCCACAGCTTTATCTGCTCAGAAAAGAAGAGGAGCCAGGCATGGCAGTGCTGGATGTTCTTTTGGATGCTTCTTTTTCCTGTCTCCCATCCAAAGTGTAATTAAGGAAAGCCTCAGGCAGAAAACTCGGTTGTAGCAAGAGGCAGCATTAATGCTGCCATTTTCTAAATGCCTCTTCACAAAAGTTAAGTCAGTCTTATTCCTAAGACCCAGGCTTCCATATTTTCATTGCCATGGGATTTTGACACCCAGTTGGGATAGGCCTGGGGGGTCAGATCGACAAAAGGATTTCAGAGAACAAACTCCAACCCAATACAATCCAACAGTGGGATGCTCAGAGCTGCCTGTCTAATCCTTGAAATACCTCCAGACCCACAGACACCGACTGAGGTGAGGGTGACAGGCTGAGCGTGCAGACAGGAACCATTTGCACTCCCTTCCTGCGTAAGCTGCTGCTCAGCTTATTTTCTGACTCCCAGAAAGCTGCTTTTATAACCCTCTGAAACACCCCATTTAACCGAAGGAGTATTTGTTCATTAGCGTTCCTTGCAGCAGGAAGCACATGTCAGCGTGGGAGTTCGATCCCCCAGGATATGACAAGAGGGATTCATTCCACAACACAGGCACTCTGGAGATGCTGCTGTCCCAGGTTTGCAGCTCAGCTCTCCCCCAGACTCCACGGGCTGCCACCTCCACCTCTGATCAATTCACAAGCAGGACAGCCACATTCATGGGCTGCTCAAGGTAAAACTGGCCAACACTAAAAGCCAGCATCTCCCTCTGCAAAGCTCAGGCAAACCCGGGCAGATTATCATCTCTAAATACCAGAATACCACAGGCTTTTAATAGGCACACACACAGCAAGCTGCAGTCACGTTTCCAATCTGCCGTGTACTTTACTGGGCTCCTTGTGCTTGGAGAGAAATCTGTATTCTCTGATCCTATCTGAATGTCAGGGAGTGATTTACAGGGAGATCGAGTCCTTCTTGATAGATTTTTGGTTATGTTGCAGTCTGCTGTTTAGTCAGGTAACATCTGTTCTTCAAGCAGAGAAACACGATACTGATCTTTCATGTAAATTTATGGAAGAAGTTATGATTTTATCCTATATCCTAATAAGGATTCAGACTCAGGTTTTAAAAGGAGAAGCTTGTTTGTGCTGGCATTTTGTGCCTGTTATTTTATCATAATTTAAAATCAAACTAGTCAGACACTAAATTATTTCCTGCTGAGAAATGTGCAAAAGCTCCCTTTATTCCTATATCCTCTTTACCCCTGGCATCTTGTATTTATAGAGTGTAGATGGAGAACTTAACATCCATGTTTTCTCCTTTTAAAGTCTCTCCTTTGATCTAGTTATCCATCCAGGAGATTGCTTTGATCCTTGCAGTTTTGCTAATTCCAAATACGCAATTATGCTTATCTAGTCCTGGAGGATCTGGCTGTTTCGAGCTGTCCCTCACACACTGCTGGTTTACCAACACACCCCAGCTTTCATCAAAAGGCACTTGTTCTTGCCCAGAGCACTGCAGGCTACAGACTCAATTGCCAGCCTCAAAAACCCCAGAGAGCCTGTTCCTCCTTGCCTGGCCACATCACGGGATGACAGGGATGCAGGATAGAGAACTGCCTGACCTACTGCCTGGGACAGTGACAGAAGGGAATCTCCTCGTGCTGAACAGCGAGGTCAGGGAACAAGTGGAAGAGTCCAGACAGGAATGGTGCTACTGATGAACAGGCTGGGAGCCTGTTGGGTCTCCTGGTCATGCCACCTCTCCCTCTCTCTCCCCACTTTGTTCAGTCACTCATAAGCCATCAGCATGTGATGCCAGGGACCAGGGGGTATGTGAGACACTCGACATCACGGCCCGTGAAGGAACTGAAGTTAGTAGGGAAAGCAGCAGAAATGGCAGGGGGACCGGTTCTCCAAAGAGACAACCATCTTCCCCCTCCCACTAACCACAAAGAGACTGAGCTGATTCCAGGCCTGTTTGTTGCTTGTTTTAAAAATCTTCTCCTTCATATATCACTGAATGGAGACTACTGTTATCTAAACCGGCCTAATCTCTCCCCAGGGGAGCAGGGAGGGAGGCAGAAGAGGAGAATGCCATTATTTCATGATGGGATCTGAAGTAGTAGGGGATTTCCTTTCAGCTTCCAGAGGATTGAAACAAATTGAGATGCATCACTCTAATGCTTCACTGCTCAGTATTTTAACACCACATTTCTGCTCAGCACCTGAAACTGCTCTGATGGAAGATGTGACCACAGGCAACTAACTTCTTGTTTGCTTTTTCCCACTCTTATGCTCAGAAAGAAATTAAAATCTTCTCTAACACAATAAAGAGTGATAGGGAAAAATATAAAAGGAAGGAGAAGATAAGAAAATCTGAAGAAGCAGCAAGTGGCCACAACTGCAGCACAGCATTTAAATAATCTTCTTACACGAGCCTAGACAAGCCTGCGGGAGGTGCAGATTTCTCCTACCAAAAGACAAGTGCAGGTTCCCTTTCCTCCCCATATAAAAGCTGATGTTTCTGTTCTTGCAAACTGAAGGTTAAAGTGGTAGTTTCTGTGCAAAAGCTTCTCCTACCAACAGCATCAGGAAGAAAAATTACCTTTTATGTCTCAGCACCACCCTGGCACTACCAGCAGCTTTTCAAGAGGCAGATTACACGTGGAAGGTAGGAGTCAAGCTGCTAAGTCACCCTCTTCAATCCAGCAAAGCACATTTTTCATGTTTTGCTTCAAACAGGGCTGACAACACCAGAACAGCCCCAAACAACACATTGTCTTTAATAAATCAGCTGGGAGATTAAAGAGGGCTTTGTTTTGCCAGCCTGCCCTAATGAGAACCAGGTCTCAGGAGCTCTCAGGAGCTCAGACAGGTCTGTGACTGAGGTCCAGTGTCTGCCCTCTCAGGGAGAGTCTCGATGCCACAACAGGCTGCAAAATAGAGGCCTGGAGCTGGGGAGGGACACCTGGTAGTGATGCTGAGTGCACAGTCCTGCCACACTGCTCCAGTGGAAACCCTTCCAGGAAAGCTGTAGCAGTGGAAAAGGAAAGTAGGTGGCAGGTGGTGGAGCTCTGATAAAGTCGGCTTTCCTTGCCACACTGCAAAGTTCTCGTGCAGGCAGAGTTTGCTTCCCACAGAACTTCAGTGGCCACCATCAGCTGAAGTTTCAGGCAGGGTCACCGAGAGCTCTCAGCAGAGCTGTGTTTGGCAGACTCACTGCTTCAAAGCTGCAGCCTTCTGAACCAGCCTTTCCAAGCTGAATTACTCACTTGATATTTGATAAATCTCGGTGAGCTCCCTTTCTTTGTAAGGGAGAACCTCTAAAATCCATTCTTCTTTGTATCACAGAAATTCCCATTGAGTCCTTCCCTGGAAAAGCTTAACACTGTGTTTATGCTGCAGGAGGGCAGCACAAAGAGGGCAGCCTCCTGCCCTGACAGATTTTAGACTATCAGTCCTAGATACAGATGCACCTGTTGCATGTTTCCCAGCTTTATGTTTTGCCTGAAAAAGACACATTAATCATAAGACTGTAAACTCAGCACAGGAAGGATGGTGGGAGTTTAAACTACCAAAATCATTAAGCACTTAGAAAATATATTTTTTTTTTTAAAGTTTTAAGAAACAGATCTGGTAACAAAGTTACACTTTTTGTGACTGACTGCCAGAGGGTTTCCAAAATATGTTCCTGTAACACCTGGCCTCACTAGGTGAGTGCAGCTATACCCCAGATTGTTTGCTACAAAGTAGGTTCATCTTGTTCTGAGGAAAGACATCTCAGTAGGTGATTCTACAGACATGGAACAGAAATCTATTTAAAACTGTGAATTACACACTTTTCTGTCCTTGAAACATTTGTCTGCACAGGTGGTGCACCTCTGGTGGCACGGGGTGAAAACAGAGGGGAAATAGAAGTGTACAGAGGTCATGCATCTTGGAAAGGAAAGAGGAAGGAAAAGAAAGAAAGGGGGAAAAGGTACCATGGGAATACAAATGGTTCCAGTTCATTCCTTTGCATAGAATGTAAGCATCAGACAGGTAACATATGTGGTCCCAACCAAATGCAAGCACCTAACACTGCTCCATCTGCCCAAGCAAACAATCCAAGCATATTTGGGATGATGGATGTAGGACTGGCAGGTATTTATCACCGAACTGTCAGGAGATCTGATCATCAGATAAGCAAGGAGATTGCTGAAAAGCACCTGCCTCACAGCACAGGAATTTAGGAGCTCATCCTCTGTAAGCTGCCCAGATTCTAAACCTGCTGCACTTGAATTTCATGCCTGTTTTGCCACTGCTTGGGAGACAGACAGCTCCGAGTCACTTGACATTTGCACTGGGAAGCCCGAGCAAACAGCCAAAGCCCGGTAAGGGCGTCTCTGCTGCGTGTGCTAACAAAGAAAGGGACAAACATGTCAAGCCAGAAACCCTGGAAGCACGTTGGGCAAGGCTGGAGCTCATCATGGATCCAGAGGGAGAGGCTGGAGGTTTCCAGTGAGGCTCATTATCACGGTGAGCAGCTGCAGTCGGCACGGGCGGGTTAAGACCCCTCCGGTGCTTGAGGGGTGGCTCTGGAGGAAGAGCTAACAGAGGGAAAACTGGAAGCTTGGTCTTCCACGGCATCTCACTCCCTTCTGAAGGGCTGACACGATCTGCACTGTGGCCACACGCACAGTTACCCTCCTTGCAAAGCAGCAGCTCGATTAGACAGAGCTGGAGAGCACGGGGTTTATGTTACAGAGCAGAGATCTCTCACAGCTCTGCTCAAAACGCAGTCTGACCTCTGTTCTAAAGCACTTTAGGGAATCTTTGTCCCAGAGCTTGGGAGAAAGGTAGAGCCATAAATTAAAATTGCATTAGTAGTTTATTCGGTGGTCTGCAGGGCAGGGATGAGAATAGAGGGGAATTTTTGTTGCACTTATAGAAAGTTATACCCCAAAATTATATGCAGAGCTTTAGCATGGAAACACAGATCCACTAAAAAATATTGTTTAAGCGCTGTAGTGCTCAACAGAGAGGAAATGGCATTACTGAAAGACCTAGTACATTAGTTGCCATTTCTAGCACTCTTAGAATCCTCTTTCTTTGTGATATCTACATAAAAGCATAAACCCCTCATTCTTTCTGAAATAATTCTTTTTATGCAGTTTCATACACATGAAATGCACAACATTTGGACACTTTTACTTGTAGCTGCACTATTTCCAGGTGATTTCTTGTTAGTGCTCGGAGAGCTTTGATCTACTTTTAGCTAAAAATCAAGTTATATTCCACACATTGGTTTTATACTGGAAGGGTAGTCTGAAATTAATCCATAGACATACTATTTTACTGCTTTTGCACTGTATTTCCTGTTTTAATGCTAGATTTTTTTGATGGAAGGTGGCAATCATTTAAACATTAAGAACAGTCATCTTGGGGACACAGTTGTCAGATTTAAGGATCAGAAATTATATAGGCAGCTGTAAAAGGATAGGAAGTGAATAGATCAATATTATGAGGTCCAGTAATTCTTCGAAGTACTAAAGTGAAATGGGGGAACTCTTTGCAAGAACAACTTGATGATTTAAGTTATGCAGCAACTCCAGGGGCAGGTGAGGAAGCAGGTAGCAACCTCTGTAGAATTTCCTGGAGGGGTTAAGGACATCTTGATCACAAAAGTTTTTGCCCTGAAGCAAGGGCAGGCTGAGGAGTGCTTGCAGTACTATCCCATTCTGGGCTGGAAAACAAAAAAGCCTTGACAGAACTGGCAGGAGAATCACCAGGGGAGCATTTGTAGGGAAGAGATCGCTGACATTACACAGCTCTGTCAGCACCCTCCCAGTCTCTGTTTACACACATGAAGAGAGCAAACCATCACTGAATTAATCTTCCATTTCCATCACACAGTTAACATGTTTATGGGCAAAGCCCTGAGTGTGCAGCAACATCCTGCCTGATGGTACCAGTCCTGGGAGAATCTGGCACTGCTTGGAAGCATTTGGTCTGTTTGGTGCTCACTCTGCATGCAGAGCAGGGAGGAGCATCCCATCCCATCAACTACAGCACGGCTTCCCCATAAGGATGTGGATATTTGAAAGCAAGCCCAGGATGCAGCAACCCTGCCAGTTTGAAGATCTATTCGGAATTCAAATTAATTCAGGAGGAGGCACACACAGCTCACACGAAATGCAGCGAGGCAAGTTGAGTGTCCTATTCCACTCTGGATTTCAACCAGACACACGAGAATATCACTTGTTGTGTGGGAAGAGTGATCCAAATCACGTCACTATTCCTCCCATCCAACTCTAAGCTCGCAGTACAGGTGAGTTAAATTCTTAATCTACGATGACTTCATGCATTGCACTTGGATTTCAAAACTGAGCCTGTAGAGCTGAGCACTCCAGATGGGTCCAAAGAGCAGTCACTTGGTTTAGTGGTTTTTCTAGGACACAGACTTTTACAGTTGCAGCATGAAAGTTTACAACCTCTAATATTTTAGTGGTTCTCTGAACATAACAGAGAAATTCCCCCTCGCTATGCAACTCCAAACCAACAGTCCAGATTTTTCTTCTAGTCCCACTTGAGGATAAACTTAGCTAGACACACCCTTTTACCTGCCTTTGGAAGGCAACTTTCTATCAGGGGGGGAAAAAAAAAATAAAGCTAATAAGATTATTTAATGAATTAAGAAAACAACTGCTTTGGGTTCATTTTTTGGTCCTATTATTTCCCAAACTTTTTCAAACAGGTCTCTGTTGACAGATCATAGCAGGGTCTATGAAACCATGGATTCTGTTATGACTCCAAACAAAATTTCAGCTCAGAGCACTTCTAAAGAAGGAGGAAATGTCCCAGCCTGGTTCATCTGTACCAAGTAATGGAGAGTACACTGGGAGGCAGAGATCACTCTAACTCCTGGTTATCCCAGTGAAGTCCAAAGGCAGGATCATTCACCTCATGTGTTTGGACACACTGCCTTTTGGTGCTCAAGAGCCTTGGGGCCATGTGAAATTCCAGCTGGAAGGCTCTGATTTCAAAGGTTTGGCAGTGACTTGGTGTGTTTCTTAGCAGTGCTGTTGGTCCCAGCCAGATTTAAGGTGGCATTAGCAATTCAAAGCAAGTCAAGGCAAGGACATAATCCTTGTAGGGAGTGGAAAGCTTCCTTTTCCACATTTCCTAGCAGCATAAATAGTATCCTCAATTAGCAAAAACAAGACAAAGTGTGGAAGGTTCCCATATGAGAGAGAAGTTACCCTGCTTGTTTCAGATCTCAGCTAAGAGGTTCCAACACCAGGTAACCCCAGCTCCTGCACTTTCTATGGACTGAACACAGCAACTCCACCTGAGCTGGCTGGCAGCAATAACTCTCCTCACACTTTGCATAATGAGGTCCCATCTATAGCCCCAGAAGTTGTTTAACCCTCAACAGTGACTTATTCCAGGCTATCAGCCAAGTAGGATATATGTAGCTATGATCTTCACAGCCTGGTATTCATCTTGTCTCAGAAATTGTTTAGGGCAGAGAGGTTAAGAAGAATAGAGTGCAGGCTTAAAAAAGATTTGTTTCTAAGAGACACTTCACTAGATTCATTCAATTTAGTGAAGAAACTGAGGTTAGGAGAATGCCTTTTAGGAACTGTTGTCTCATGGTAATTTAATACATAGGTTTTCAAAAGAAGACAGCAGTTAAGAAAAGTTGCAGTTCAGCCAGATGAGAAGCTCTCTCATTAGTATGGATTAGATCTAAACACCTTAGAATAGCTGTCAGCCTCTTAACAAGGCACATCCTATAACCCTTCCTTTTAGACTCTACAAGCCGAGCTATCCAGAGCTTTTTAGGGGTCCTGTCATATCACAGACTTACCAACTAGTCTAAAAATATCCCTGAAGGAGAAAAAGACCCTGATCCAGATAAGGCAATTAGACCTGGTCTGAAGAAAATTCCCCAACCAGACAGGCATTGTTCTGCAATAGTGCTAATCAGCATCTCCTATCACAAGGGGTAGGAGTCTCCAGAAAAGAGTGAAGCTCCCAGCTCTGGGCCTGCAGTCACACACCTCCCTCTCCAGGCAAAGAACCAGCAGAGCTGCTGCTTGGGGTGTTTATAAGAGCAGGAGGCAGCTTCACTGGGGTTCACCTGCAGCAGGTGGGTGTTCCCAGCACTGTGGGCATCTGCTCAGACACCCTGACCTTGTGTGTGAAGGTAACGGTGTGACTGCACACAGAGTGGCCTTCCCCAAAATACCAACAGCAGGTGCCAACCAAGACAGAAAAGCTTTTTTTTTTTTTAAGAGTTGTTTTAAATGTATTTGCTTCAACGTGCTGGTGTTGTCACCCACTCATGTGCATTTCAATGGAATAATAAAGGGGGGGAAACTGGGAGGCAGGAAGGAATGGGAAGGGAAGACGGGCAGGCCAAGATTGAGACATCAGCTGAGGACTGAGGGGCCTCAACTGCCTGGAGAAAGGGTCCAGAAGGAGCCTCCTGTGTTCAGCAAAGCCCCTCCACCTGGGACAGCTGCACTCCAGGCACAAGGGCAGGCTGGGCCCTGGGAAGGACCTGCTGGTTCTCACAGCAACAAAGTGAATGTGTCGTTGTTTGGCTGGAGCCAAGTGGCAGCTCCTCAGGTCACCTACAGTCATTTGCAAAACCCTCCAGAAAGGAAAAGGAGCCACTTTCACTGCAAGGGAAGGGATAGGATATCACAGGCAGCAATAACCCAACATCCCCCAAGGTGCTCTGAGGAATCACAACCCCAAACAGCCCCAAAAGCAGCATTTGCAGAGAGGTCAGAGGTTTTGCATTTGCTTTGGCTTAGTTTGTATCCCATTTCCCAAGCCCCAGGGTGCTGCAAGTGAGACAGAGGCATTGTGGCAGCCCATCCCCCCTCCAGAGAGGGGAAGGCAGCACTTAGCAATCATGAGGACTCACACAGGAACCCAAACCCCTGCTTCCAGCACTGGCATCCAGGGGCAGGGTCTTTGGAGCAGAAGCAGCAGCAAATAGCCCGTCCCTGGAGAGTTATTCCCTGCATAAATAGCTGCACAAACAGCTCTGCAGTGGCACTCACAGTCTGGCTCTGAAGACTTTTATGTTCCCAGATTCTAATGAGGACTAGTTTAATTTTTTTTAAAACATCCTGTCTCCCTAATAAAAGTCATCTCCAATGTGGAATTGGCTCTGAGAATTGCAGTCCCTTGATCATAAGTGCTTTCAAGTGCTGTGGCACGGTGATCAACATGAAGGTTGGATTAAGGTTTAGACTGCAGCTTTTGGGAGTCATACAAGTCACTAATTACACATACAGCCCTCAGCACAGCAATGTGTAACGCTGCTCACTACTTAAGGGAAGAGTCAAAGAGAAATTACACAGTTTAGCACTAAAGTAAGAAAGTTCCTCTAACATTAAAAAGCAAAATTTCCCTCCAAGCAGAGGTCTGTCTGTGCCTCCTGAGCACGTGACATTTGAGGCTCTGTTAAAGCCCAGAGACGACAACTCCTGCACGTGCTGAAGAGCAGAGGCCAAGAGCAGGGGTCTCCAGAAGTCCCCTTGTAACTGAATTTCCATTTGCCTTCCAAAACATGGTCTTGGCTGTAGAAAGCCTCAGAAGGGCTAATACTTCATTTACCCAAAGAGATCCCACAGCCTCCTGGGGCAGGACACAACGGAGGGACTGTTATTGCTCCTGAGGTACCAGGAGGAGATTAGATCTGCAGTCAGGCAGATCTCAGCCCCACTGCAGGCATCAGGGCACTGTCTATACTGGATTTGTTTGGGAGTTTCTGTCATTTCACTGGATGGAATGTCTGACACCCAGACCAGCTGTCAAGTGCAGGTTGAACAGATGTGGCTCAAAAGGACGTGGGAAGGTGCAGAGCAGCCTGGGACTGCTCCGTGCTGGAACAGAGAACCTGAGGCACAGCAAGGAGTTCAAACTGCCTCAGCCCTGTCTGCTCCCCATTTGTACACAACTGCCACTCAGAACAACGAAGAAACAGAGAGGAGAAATTGGGAATTCGAAGCCTGCAAGATTCCTGGCTGTTAAGGCAATAAGCAGTGCCTTTAACCCCACCAACAGGGACAATGAAAGGTAGGCACCAACTAATTGTAACATTTTCTTCCCAGTGACAAGGGTTACTTTGCAGAACTAGCCAGAAGTGTTTTTCAATTAAAAGTTGTTTGCATTCAAAAATAGCCATAAAGACTTTTCAAAATAAAAAATACAAAGGTGTTTCGACTTTTATAACCTTTCTTGAAAACATTTGTGGTTTTCTGAAATTAATTTTAGATGTCTCAGAGAATGATATCACATCAATTTCTTGGCTTTAGCAACAGTGATTGCCTAGCAAGGTCAATTAAAAAAAAAAATCAGCCATGGTTTCAATTTCATTCTAAAGAATTCAAAGCTAAAATTTTCAATTAAAATTTTGAAAAAAATCTCCTTTCAGCACGCAGAAATGACAAATGAATTTGGGAAATGCTTTGAAACAATCCCTAAAAAAAAAAAAAAAAAAAGTCTGTCAGGTTTTTATTTTCAATTTCCTTTGTTTTCCAAAATTAGGTGTCATCTTTCAATCAGCACCACCACAGAGGGTGAGATTTGTGTTCACTATACTTGCATGTGTAATGATGCCGGTGTGTGATTCGCAGCAGATGTACATTTGGGGAGAAATTATTTTCCTCGGAATCTATTTGTGTGGGAGGATGAAGTATGGTTATAATGAAGGTGCTGTGGGAGCTGAATGACTTTGCATCTCAAGTACAGGTGCACTTGGGTGTAACTTAAACATAGTTTGCCATCTCTCTAAATGGAGCATTTATAGCCAATTACACTTGTCATTCACCTTGCAAATACCTCTATCTAATTTAACAGCATATGCAGCAGGCAGAAAAATAAAGGATATTCTATTAGGTGACAGCAGAACAGAGGTGCAGGTATCTGCATCTGGATATATTGCACATTTGGCAGATTTCTCATCCGAAATGGAACTCAGAGTGGCCTCCAGTGCCCTTATTCTCCTTGCATCACAAGCCTCCTGTCAAATGCAATTTCCTCCAGGAAGACATGTATCTAGCTGAGACTCTCCAAAACCTGTCCAAGTGATTTGGACACTCACTTCTCATTAGTATTAACAGGAAATGGGCAGGAGCCTCTCCTAAATGCCTTTGGAAATCTCTGACACGTTTTTTGGGCGGGTTTTTTTTGTGGCTGTTAAATGACTCCTTGGGCAACCTGCACTAGAAATGACAAATTTGCTTCCCTGTCCTCAGACATTCGTAATGTCCACGTACCAAATGTCAAGATTTTCCCTCAAAAAGACAGCTGAGATGGGGTAAGAGGGAGGGGAGAGACAGACTTCTGCCGTGTTTGGATTAAAGGACAAAGGTCACATTCCAAAAGTGTCTCCTCCGCAGAGGGCTGCATAGACCAATTTTAGGATGATCCCACAGTCATTGTCATCTTTGTGTCACCGCCCCAGGCAGGGATGTCACTGCAATGGGAACAGGGATGCAGAGGAGTTACAGGGCTGCAGTGTCACAGGCACTGAGTCACTGCCCGCGGATGCCAGCACGGAGGGGAGGGAAGGTGAATCTCCCTGGGAACACCCGGCTGGGCTCCCCCAGAGGGGAACGGCTCTTCTGACATCCAAACATTCAGTGTTACACCTCACACCATACCCAGCCCCACTCACCGGTCCAGGAAACACCCGCCCTGCCCCCCAGAGGAAAATGTGAACTGAAGGACAGCAAATTCATCTGCAAACTGACACACCAACTTGAGAGCCAGAAAGAAGAGCCTTGGAAGAGATTTCGATCCTGTTCTGTCCAGCTCCCACTTTTCACAGCCTCAGAAGGCAGAAGAAAGCCTTGCAAGCCACTTCTCACACCAAAGCACCACGAATCCCTTCAGACTGCACCACGGAGCTGGGAGCAGCTTTTCCTTTCAAAGCCCTCCCTGACAAACATTTCTGTTTGCCTTAC
Organism: Pyrocephalus nanus; assembly: GCA_038380795.1. NCBI lineage: Eukaryota > Metazoa > Chordata > Aves > Passeriformes > Tyrannidae > Pyrocephalus > Pyrocephalus nanus. The sequence goes on from CM076281.1 coordinate 5,994,502, forward strand.
CAACAAACAGAAATGCGAATAAGTGAGTAATATTGAACTTCATAAATCCACTACATGGCTTCTTGATCTGTTATTTAACTGACATCCCTTCCCTTTTTTAAAAAATGTATTTCATGTGTCTGTTTTCTTTTCCATTTCTCTTATCACTTGTATTTTAATAAACCACATGTCTAGATCCTGTATCTTCTTTAGCAGCCAGAGAAGGAGATATATTTGTTCATTGGAGTTATTAAAATTCTAAATATCTCACTCCTTTTATTTGATTTTAGTGAGATTCCAGACATTTTCTCAATACCAAGAAGATTGGATTCATTGGAATATAACTCTGACAAAAGTCTTGCATCGAAATTTTAATTTTAGCTCAAACCCCATTAATTTAAGATTTCCCCGGAAGATGTGGGCAAGGTGAACCTTTCTTTATGTACTATTTTCAACTCTAGTTTAAGATGAAACTAAAATTGTTGTTTGTTTGTTTGTTTGTTTGTTTGTGGGTTTTGTTTGTGGTTTTTTTCTTATTAATACTGAGGGGAACAAAAAAAAAAAATAGAAGAAACTTGAGACGATTATTTTTCTTCCACATACATTCTAAGTCCTGACAACTCTTGATGGCCACTTGGCTTAAGCAAGGACAGACTTAAACTTTTAAATCTGACATTTTGGGCATTATCTTCCCAGTATTAGTGGAATAAACTACTTAAAACAGAGTTCTACTCTCGTGGGGGCCTCTCCACTAGTCTGTCATTGCTGACTTTTACACAGAGAGCACATTATGTTAAGAGGCTCAGCTCAGCATTTCCAATATTAGCTACCAAGAGAGACACCAGCAGTGATTTCTCCCCGATCCTTTGAGAAACAGCAGTGATTTGTCTCCTGCTTTTCTCTCAGCTTTCTGTGAACTCAGTCTCCTGTAGTTTTGTGGATATATTCACTGAATATATTGCTCTACTCACAGCTGTTTAAAGGTACATCTTGGCCAACATGGGAGTTGGAGGAGTTTATTCAAATAAGACTGTAAAACCCGAGGTAATTTTAATTCCTCCCCTTGCACACAGACCTTCCCACTCAGAATAAGATCAGTAGCTGCACATTGCAGCTTCAGGGGAATAAAGTGCTTATAGAGAAAACTTAAGAGTAGTGACCAAAATCACAGCCTGCTAGTCCCATGCCAATCAAAACTCGCCTATCACTTCCTAATGTCATCTCAGAGCTGTTAGACACAAAAAAGTTCAGAAGATCAAACTGAAAGAGGGTTGATTTACATTAGATATTGGGAAGAAATTCTTCCCTGTGAGGGTGGTGAGGCCCTGGCACAAGTTATCCACAGAAGCTGTGGCTGCCCCATCCCTGGAAGTGTCCAAGGGCGGGACTTGGAGCAACCTGGTCTAGTGGAAGGTGTCCCTGACAATGGCAGGGGGTGGAATGAGATGGGCTTTAAGGTCCCTTCCAGCACAAACCATCTGTGATTCTCTAAAGAAGCCTCGTTTCAACTTTCCACCCATTCCCCTGGGGCCACAGTGGAAAAATTAACGCTGCAGGCTGCAGAGTCTTCATCTACATTGCCAAAGAGAGCTGGAATTAAGAGTGCCCCGCTTTGCTGCTGTGTTATTCCAGGCTTTTCCAAAGCAGCCCAACAGCAGTCGTGTCTGCCTCTCACAAAAGACACTGCTGTGAAACTCACACTTTCTCATGGCAGCGTTCTGCCACCTGCCTGTGCACTCTGCATTTCAACTCTGCCAGGTCATCAATCTCCAGCCTCAGCACAGCTCTCCGGAGGGGCAGCCTCCTACTCACCTGTCCAGGCTGCCATCCAAACACCCTCCAGGCTGAAAAGAGCCAGAAGCAATTCATGTCACTCTCACCAAAGCCTCTGAAATGCCCCCTGCACATTCCTCCACTGACTGCAGACACAGCCCGGGTTAGATCATCTTGCTGATTTTTACACAGTAAAAGTTAGGGAAGTGAATCCCCCCCCCGTCTTATTTAGACCCAAGAACGCTGTGCTGCAGTTGAGGGTCAGCCCTTGAGTCTGTCTTTCCATCTCTTCTACTCAATTAATGACAGATCTTACCGTGATGCCGTGAACGCTGTGCTCTGTGCTCCCAGCAAGCTCTCACCGAACACTGCACCCACCACGTCTTTACCTGGGTTTTATTGTTTTCTTTCCCTCTAAGAACTCAGTGTTCGTACAAACTGTTGCTCCCAGTCACTGCTGGTTCTGCAAATAATTTCTCAGTGGTGCACCTTTTCCAAAGGGGTTTGAATGATTAAACATCGAACCACGTTAAACTCACACACGTAGCTCTAATCTGAGTCTGCCAACTGCAGGGTCTCAGAGCTGAATTCACACAGCCTTTTGGCTCAGCCAAGAGTCTGCAACAGTCTGGTGCTGGTCTGGGTGTCTTCCACAGAAAGGCAATAGCAGTCAGAAAGTCCTTCCTGAAGTCCCTGAATCCTCCCTTCCTCTCCCGTGACTCAGATCCCAGCTGGATTTGGTTAGGAGTGCTTATTTCTTTCTTTTGTTTTGGGGTTTCCACCACTTCTGGGCCATGAGGGACAGAAAGGTGTGTTTCCATCCTGAGATGATGGATTGAAGGCATTGTCTGAGAGCAAAGTATTGCAATATAAAGTATTGAAAATTAATGTAGACTGCCTGCTCCATAGCCAGATCCACTGATCAGAAGTGCTTATGTCAGATTTCATCCCAGTTTTGTGATCACATAATTGTTACACTCATCCACAGCTCCAAGTAGTGTGGTTTGTGTAGCTGGAGTTTGGTGTGCTGAGAAAGACTGCCTGTAGCTTGCTTTGCAAGTAGCTGGAGGCCAGCAAAAAGATAAATTTGCTGGTGAGGCAAATTCTCTATCTTGTGTCTCATACTCTGCCTTTGAGATACAGCAAAGCAGGTCAGAGACAGCCTGGCCGTGTCAACCTACACAGCATCCCTTTCCCTGGATGAAGGCAGGAATCCTGTGGCGGTGTGTTCCATCCATTCCAGCTGCCTCAGCAGCCTCCTGGCACAGCACAACAGCATTTTATCAGAGAAACAGGGCTGGCTGCCACCACCAGAGAGCCAGCAGCTGGACTGCAGGTGTGTGCCCGCCGTACTGGGATGAAGGGCTGTTCGCAGGGGGCTGGGGTGACACAGCAGCACCTCAGGGCCAGGCTCTGAGAGGGACAACTTTGGGAGGTCAGGTGGTAGAGCAGCACCTCAGGGCTGTGCAGGGACAGATGGAGGGCCCGGGCTGAGGGCCAGGTGACATGTCAGCACCTCAAACCTGCACCAACACGGCCCAGCACTCTTGAGGGGTCAGTTCTGTGAGGCTGGGGATTGGGAAGTGCCTCAAACCTGCACCAGCATCGTGAAGCGCTCTTGGAGGGCAACGTGGTGCGGGCATGGACGGGGCATTCCCTCAGGGCCTGCCCCAACTCGATGTAGTGCTCTTGGAACGCTGAGTTTGGGAGGTCGGGATTAGGGAATCTCCTCAGGACGGGACACACAGGGCGCAGTGCTCCTGTGGCACCACTCGTGTGGTGGGGACCCGCCATGGCCGCAGACAGGGTACAGTGTCCCTGTGGATCCATCCGTGTGTTGGGGAACGGCCGCCACCTCAGGACAGGCAGCCGCCATCGCCTCAGGGCGGGATATGCAGGGCACGGCACCCTGTGTGGCCTCAGGGCACGGACTGTGTATCGCCTCGGGGCACGGACCCTTCATCCCCTCAGGTCTCGAACTCTGTATCCCCTCAGGGCACAGACTGTCCGTCCCTCCCTCCCCTCAGGGAAGACCCTTCCTCCCCTCAGGGCACGGCCCCTGTGTCCCCTCATGGTGGGGATTCTCCCCTCTCCTCAGCTCGCGCTCTCGGCGCGTGCCCGGGGCGGGGCGGGGGGCGGGACCCAGCGCGAGGCCCCGCCCGCCCGTTCGGCGCGGAGGGGGCGGGGCCCGGCCCGGCGCGCGCGCCCGTGCCGTTCCTCTACGGAAGCCGGGCGGGCTCTGTCGTGTCCCGGTGCCTGCCCCGTGCTGAGGGGCTGGGGCTGTGGGAGGGGAAGGAGGGAAGAGGGTCCCGGCGGTCACCGGACGGAACGGGCAGGGCGAGATGGCGGCGCCGTGAGGAGCTCGGTGAGCGGAGATGGATGCTGGGGTAGCGGCCTGGGGCGTGCGGCGGCGGGAGGCCGCGGTTGGGCAGCGCGGGAAAGCGGCGGGGCGGGAGTGTGAGGGGAGAAGGGGCTGAGGGCGAGCTGAGAGTGGGGAGGGGGTTATGGGGGTGGCGGTGCGGGCTGTGGGGGGGGTTGGGCTGTGAGGGGGGCTCGGCGGGGCTGTGAGGCCGCTGGGGAGCGGGGAGGGCTGGGGGGCCGAGGGGCTCCCGGCGGACACGAGGCAGGGGGTGCTCAGTCGGTGTCTCCCCTGTCCCGCAGCTCTCCCCGCACGGACTGGATGCCCACGGGCTGCAGGGCTCTGTCACACGCCGCCCGGGCCCTCAGCGGGGGCGCGGGGCTATTCTTCCCCCTCACACGGGTCTGCTTGCCCAGAGCCTTCTCCTGCTCCGCGGGACTCGGCGCCGGGCGCTGGTGCCAGCTGCTGTCACAGCCCGCGTCCCTGCAGGGCGGCGGGGCCGGGGCTTTCCCCCTCTCTCTGTTTCTGAGCCCGTGGCCGCGTCCGGCCTGCACGGCCGCGGGGGACATGGCCGAGCAGAGGTACTGCGTGGACTACGCCAAGCGCGGCACGGCCGGCTGCAAGAAGTGCAAGGAGAAGATCGTGAAGGGGGTGTGCCGCATCGGGAAGATTGTCCCCAACCCTTTCACGGAGTCCGGCGGGGACATGAAGGAGTGGTACCATGTCAAGTGCATGTTTGAGAAGCTGGACAAGGCCCGGGCCACCACCAAGAAAATCGAGGACATCACGGACTTGGAGGGGTGGGAGGAGCTGCAGGATGAGGATAAAGAATTAATCAACAAGCACATCTCAGGTGAGACACAAGGTAGCACCTGGGTTGGTTTTCTACTTGCTTTCAAGTTATGCCACCCAGCTGTGCCTTTTCCACGAAATCCTCGTGGATATATTTGTATGGCTTAGGGACAAAGTGGGTAGTGCTGCTCCAACCTGTGTCTCAGCCCTGTAGGAAAGGGAAGAAATAGTCACTTCTACAGAGGCACCTCTTGATTCATTTGTCACAACTGATTGTGCAGAGGATCTAAGTGGTTTAATTCATGGGCAGATAAATCCCAGGAGAAAGCATCAGTTATTTTGCACTTTCATCTTTCTCCACAATCTTTAGTACATTACATGTTCTTTTAACTTTTGTTATCTGAAAAACGTTCATTTTTTTTCTTTTCTTCTCCAATTCCCAGGTCTTTTAAGACTTTGTTATCAGTGTATCATAGGTAATATGTTGAGGGATGTGTGAGATTATTTCTGACTGCCTGTTTGAACCTTGCTGGTTTGCAGAAGCCAATTCCAAGGCTGGAAGTACCCCGAAGAAAAAGGTAATAGTCCAGGCTAAACTCACTGCCACGGGACAACTGACTACAAAAGATCTTGCCAGTCCATCACCAAAGAAGTTCTCTGGCTTCTCAGGTAAGATTTAAGAAACTGATTCTGGAATATCAGTTTCTTCTAATAAGGGTTTTAACTTGGCTCAGATCAGTAGGTTTTTTATCTGTACCTCCAAATCATCCAGAGCACAAGTAGCCACAACACAGCCAGAGAGATCAGGATGTTGAGGTTAGGAGAGAAAATGGGATGAGGACATTTTTCCCCCCCATTTTAGAAATGATTTTATGAAAACATCCTACCATGAAGAGCAAAGGCTTATAAAGTAGAGGTAAAACTGAGGCATCTGCCAGCTGGAACTCCTTCTTACCATGGTTTAATCATACTTGTCTGGTAGAATTAAGACCCAGAAAATTTTGGTTTAATGTAAGAAATAAAAGTAATTAAAAAATACTTGGGGTTGTTTTTTTATGATAATAAACTGTGAAGTCACAAATTTTGGGATAGCACACATCATTAGTCAGTTCTGAAGCTTTTCCAGCATGCTGGGAATGTTCTCAGCTTGCCAAGCAGAGGTGTCTTCAGAATTTGCACTGTGTTGTATTTGTTAAAGAAAGCAACTTGTTCTGTGTTTGATGCAGCCAAGCCAAAGAATTCAGAAGCTGTCTCTGCAAACTCTTCCCACAAGTCCAGCCTGTCTGCAGCCAGGTGTGATCCCAAGCACAAGGACTGTTTGCTGCGGGAGTTCCGGAAGCTCTGTGCCATGGTGGCTGAGAAGCCAAGCTACAATGTGAAAACACAGATCATCCAGGACTTCCTGAGGAAGGGATCTGGAGGAGGTATGGTCCCTGCTTGGAATTCTCAGTGTCTGAAAGCCCTGTCAAAGTCAGCCTCAAGATTTTAGTTCAAAAAGGAAAGGTGAAGTCAAATCGGGTTGCTGTGCAGTCCCAGATGCGTGCTGTGGTGATTTCTGAGCCGTGGAGATAATGTTTGCAAACTGTTTAAGTGACAAATTCAGACCAGAATGTCTCGCTCTGGTGTTGTAGGGAGCGTTCTTAGGTGCCAAATTTAGTGCTGAGATCACATTTGGAGGAAAATCGTGGTTATTTCCCCTAAAAAAAAAAAAATCTCTTTTCACGTGAAACAGAAAACAGAATGGTGCAAAGAGGAAGGCCCAGCTGTGGGTTTCATCCCCAGGGTCATGCAAATGGGCACAACCAACCAGAGCCTGTATGTGCAAATAAATTATCACACTTATAATGGCCTGTGCTTTTTATTTTCCCCAGATGGTTTTCATGGTGATGTATACTTGACCATTAAGCTGCTGTTACCAGGTGTCATTAAAACAGTTTACAACTTGAATGATAAGCAGATTGTGAAGCTGTTTAGCAGGATTTTTAACTGCAACCAAGACGAAATGGTCCGGGACCTGGAGCAGGTGAGTACAGGCAGCAGTTCTCTGCATTTCAGTCTTTGGTTATGGAAATTCTGTAATGCTTTGGGGTTTTTATTCCTATTTTAAAATGTTAGACTGTTAGAATGGGAGCTGGTGGTTTATTTTGTTTTTTCTTGGCTTTAGCAGTTTTCAGGGCATCTTCTGCCATCTGGAACCTTTGGAAAATCATTTTTTAGTAGAAAGAAAGATACAAATTCGCCTATATTAAATCCATCTTTAGAAAGTAAGGCTAAAAAATGTGGGCAAGTTGGGCTGCATCTGTTTGTCTAAACTGCTTTGTCTGGCACATTCTTATAATGGATTCATATTACTCTTTTTGTAACATCACCTATCAAAAACCAGGATTCAATTAAGATCTGTCACTGTGAGCTGCAGTTGGTGGATACAGTTAAGCTACACTGGTACAGCTGCAAGTGCTCACCTGTGCATGGAATCCCTGTGCACAGGAGCTGGTGACTGACTCTGCACGCTCTGATTCATTGCATGGTGGGGAAAATGGGTGAATTAGATAATTAAGGTAATTCTTTCATCAACATATTGCCTTGTAGTGACATAAGTAGCCTCTTTCAGATCCTTGGTTTTACAGGTGGATTCATCCTGAGGAAATAAGGGGGTCTGTGATGCTGCAGTGTGAAATAGAGCCATCAGGTGATGTTGGTACCTGAACTTAACCTCTTTTAGTAAATGAAACAGCTGAGCAGCTTTGTTCTGTGTAGTGACAGCTTCTTTGAATGTTTGATTCCAAATTCTTCATGCAATCCCAGCATCATTCCTGTCCTTTATCCTGGTTACTGGCATCATGCTGAATCCCCAGTGCCATCCCCACTCTGATCCACACCCTCATTTTGGTTTTGGAGACAGGGAGATGTTTCCGAGACCATCCGCATCTTCTTCGAACAGAGCAAGACTTGTCCCCCAGCAGCCAAAAGCCTCCTGACCATCCAGGAGGTCGATGAATTCCTAATCCAGCTCTCAAAGCTCACTAAGGAGGATGACCAGCAAAGTGTGCTGCAGCAGATCAGTCGCAGGTAAGGGAAGCAGTCAGCCTCTGGAGGTTTGTCCTGCCACTAGGAGTGGTTACCTTGGGAGCACAAGGAATAGGTGAGAAGTTAATCACAAGCTACAGAAACTGAACTTAATTAACATCCATAAGCCACTGTTAGTGGTGTGATTGAGACACCTTGACTGCTGACCAGCAACAGAGAATGTGTATGGCTCCTCTTCATGCCAGAGAACTTCATCCTTGCCTGTTGGACACTATTCAATCAGTACCAAACAAGTGACTTGCAGAACAACTACCTTAATGGTGTTTAGCTGTTAATTAAGTTGCTTTTTTTAGGCATGTTGGGAAATGCAATTAAGATGTGTTAAAGATTCTCAATCTGGCTCGGTTCATGTTGATTTGAGGCACTTAGACTTGATGCATTAATTAAATACATTTTGGATGGTACATCAACACTGAGGCAGAATTAATACTGGCATTCCAACATAAAGATGCTAAAAAGCCTTTTGGATGTTCTCTTGTGCCTCTGAGGTGTCATTAGTAATGCGTGCCCGCATTTGAGTTTAAACCCTCTCTAAGGGGAGGACCTTTCCTTTAAAGAGATCTGGCTCAGTTTCCTCAGCTGGAAAGCAGCTCAGTTCATTGTCCATCATTGCTGAATCTTCTCTTTCGTTCTTCAGGTGCACAGGCAACGACCTGAAATGCATCATCCGGCTAATTAAGCACGATTTGAAAATGAACGCTGGAGCGAAGCACGTGTAAGTCTGACGTTCATTGCGAGATAAAACCAGAAGCGCTCGTTTCATCAGCCGGGAGCAGCAGATCTGATGCTGATCCGCCTTCCCCTCCCCTCCCTGCTTTGTCCCAGGCTGGACGCGCTGGATCCCAACGCCTACGAGGCGTTCAAGGCGTCGCGGAACCTGCAGGACGTGGTGGAGCGGGTGCTGCAGAACCAGCAGGAGGCCGAGAAGGTGCCGGGGCTGAAGCGAACGCTGAGCGTGCAGGCCTCGCTCATGACCCCCGTGCAGCCCATGCTGGTACGTTGGCTCCCCTCCAGCCCAGCGAGAGGTGGAGCTCTGGCAGAGACCCTTCCCTGGAGGGATCGGCAGCCGGAGAAGTGGCTGTGGGCACTGTGAGCTCGAAGTGCTGATTTTTGCTTGATGCCATTTCATAAAGCATCTACTAAGAGGCCAATATTCAGTGTACTCAGTCCTTGTGCCTTCAGTGCCGCTGCCAAGATAAAATCGTGACTTGCTTTTAAAAGTGACTTCTACATTTTGTTTGCTGTCCTTCCAGAAGCTGATCCTTTCTCTAGAAATACTGTTAGCTTTCCACTGGGTTAGAGATTCAAATAAGTTTGGCTTTTTGTTTGAACGAATCAGAATTAAATATTTACTTCTGGGCTGAGTGCACTCCTGCAAAAAGCACAGTGCTTAAACCTTCAAGTGTTTGGAGGAGATAAGCACTGAAAAGCTGTAATTACCTGGGCATATGCTGATGATTCTAAGTAAATGAGTAATTAAGAAAAGGAAAACTTGGACTATCTATCAGAGACTGTACAAAAATATTTACAAGGGAATTGGTAGTTCCTTCGTGAACTTAGGGAAAAGTATCTTTATGTATCACCTGAGATTGTATCTTCTCTCTCCCCCTGAAGGCTGAAGCCTGCAAGTCCATCGAATATGCCATGAAGAAGTGCCCCAATGGCATGTATGCCGAGATCAAATATGATGGGGAGAGGGTGCAGGTCCACAAAAACGGGGATCAGTTCAACTACTTCAGCAGGAGCCTCAAACCCGTCCTGCCACACAAAGTAAGCACCTGTACCCTGGTTGTGCCAGCTCCTCGACTGGATTCCGTAATAGTTTCTCTCTATAGGCAAGGAGGATTCCTTCTCTTGTAAACTTATTTCTAATTTATCTAGCTATTTGGAATCTGGAAAAGCAACACTTGGTAGAATTGTAATCACTTCGTTTTGGTGCACGTCAAGGGCTTGAAACTCAAGCTCTCTGCCATAGAGACCTCTTTATGAGCTGCATTTTGGGAGCCTTGATGCCAATTGGGTGACCTGGTTCTCTTTACTAAAGCCTCATCTTTTTATTTGTAGGCTGTGCTGTGTGTTCCACAGTAAAGCTAGTGCAGATATGCCCACATGTGCCTCAGACCTTCATTGGAGAGAGTCCTTCTCTTCAGCCAATAGACTTATTTTTCTTTTCTTTTTTGTTTTCCCAAGGTAGCCCATTTTAAGGACTTCATCCCCCAGGCTTTCCCTGGTGGGCAGAGTATGATCCTGGATTCAGAAGTTCTTCTGATTGACAACAAAACTGGCAAGCCACTTCCTTTTGGGACTCTTGGTGTGCACAAGGTAAAAGAAATTAAATAAACCCCCCTTTGTTGTGGTTGGAGGCTCTTATTCTGCTGACTTAAAGGCACCAATATCTTATCACAGAGTAATTTCAGAGCTCTGGTGCTTGCTGGAGCATCTGGGGAATAAACAAGATAATTGAGAAGGCTGATATTAATGAAAAGCTACTGCCCTAATACAACTGATTTTATATTAACATGATCACTGGCATGACAGTAAGAAAACTTCAGCTCCAGATAAATATTAAAAAAATCTTTGGGAAATCTTGCAATTCTGTGATTGTTCAAGCCAGAATAAGCAGAGTGGGAGCCCACAGTGATGCAGAGTATTTAATCCATATGATTGCTATGTAGAGCTTGTGTCTGGACTAAATAGGGGTGAGGAAGAGGACAGTAAAGTGAAAATTAAACTCTAAGGGCTTAGGTTAGAAATAGCCATTAATCTGACATCTCTAAAAATTTGCTGGGTTTTGTTGCAGCAGCAGTGACAGATGTTGCATTGCCCCAGGTCATTAATATTTGAGGCATTACTTCCCTGTCACCAGGAAATTAATGTGTTTTATCTCCTTAGTTTGTGCTTTGACACATTCAGTCTAAATCTCAATTCTCAGAATGCTCCTGCCTATTAGACGAGGCCTAAGCTTATCCTAACTAAAATATTGTGGAGATAAAAATCCATCCTTTTGTTTCTGTTGCTTTTCTGAAACTCCTTGTTGCTGCTTGCTGTGACTGCAGATTTCTTTTAACGGATCTTTTCTTCCAGAAAGCTGCTTTCCAAGATGCCAACGTTTGCCTGTTTGTGTTTGACTGCATCTACTTCAACAACATCAGCCTGATGGACAGGTGTGTCTCTGGCAGGTGTGAGAGTGGCCTGACTGGTTTCCCAGCACGAAACCACCAGTGCAGAGCCACCAGGTCACTTTGGCTGTCAGACTGGCCACTCACCCTGTAAAATTGCTCCTGCATGGGAGGGTCCTTGCTGTGCCAAGGAGTTTCACTACAGAGCTCCATCTTGCTCTGCACTTCCAGAATATTGGAGTCAGCTGCATTTCAGATAAATTGGGTGTGGCTCAGTACCAGCTCATCTTATGTTCATGTTAATGTTGCTGCTTGTCCCTAATTACCCATTTTCTGGTTTAGGCCTCTGTGTGAACGTCGCAAGTTCCTCCATGACAACATGGTGGAAATCCCCAACCGGATCCTGTTCTCGGAGATGAAGCACGTCACGGTGAGCTCATTGTTCACTCCCCGTGGCTTCAGTGCTCCTCAGCACACAGCCTTTTTTAGGACCATGTCTGCAAATTCACCCTGTCAGAATGGTTCTACTTCTGCTCTGATTTATGTAGCACCTGGGGTTTGGTGGAGAATGTTTGGATGTTTTGGGCAGAGAAAACATTTGGGGAGGAAGAAGGTTCATAGGTCCCAAGGCAGGTGGGTAGAGAAGGAAGCAGGTGCTGCTGCCTGAGAAAATCTGATCATGTACATGTGGGAGATCTGAGGGGTATTTCTAACAAGCCAACCCTTCTTTTCTTGGAGAAGTCACTGAATGTGCAGCAGAGAGATCATGCACAGAATCCTCCTTAGAAAACTGTTTCAAAGTTACCTGTTCCTCTCTTCAGTTGCTTTGGGTTTAGTGCACCACTGCTCTAAACAGAAAGCCTGGAGACCCTTTGGCAGTGCTGAGCTCACCATGATTCCTCTCCTTTTCAGAAAGCTTCAGATCTGGCCGACATGATCACCCGAGTGATCCGTGAGGGACTGGAAGGACTGGTGTTGAAAGATATAAAGGCAAGTTCCCATTTGCTCTTTACTGGGGTATGCTGGGAATTGGGCAATAACAACAGAATCTGTGGGTGAAGCACACAAGGCTGAGCCTCTCTTGGGTCTGGGTTTTGTGGGTGCTGACATCCAATCCAGGTTGTTCCTGCTGTGCTCAGGAGCTGCTGGGCTGGATAAAGGCAAGGGCTGTTTGAGGAGCTGCTGCCCACCAGGTGACCTCTCTGAGGGGGCTTCTTGCCTTTGCACAGGGAAGTTATGAACCAGGCAAACGACACTGGCTGAAGGTGAAGAAGGACTATCTCAACGAGGGGGCCATGGCTGACACCGCTGACCTGGTGGTGCTGGGAGCTTTCTACGGGCAAGGCAGTAAAGGCAAGTCTGGAGCTGGCTTACATTGCAGATCTGTCAGTTCAGGAAACTCCCAGGTTTTTTCCTGTTCCTACCAGAATGAGACTGGCTGTACAATAATTATGTGCTGCAGCCCATCAGATGCTGGGCTGAGTTCACTGTGGGGTGTTTGGCACAGCAGGGCTGGAGGGGCTGGGCTGGGCTCTTGCAGGGGCTCTGTAAATGGGAACCGATCCCTGGAGCCATCACAGCCCAGCTCCCGTTGCCTCCCAAAGGTGCAAGAGGAGTTTGGATCCTTAACTTCGCTTTTTGAAAAGCTGTGGCTTCCCCTGTAGATGTGACCCACCCTACTCTTCCCTGTGCAGGGGGGATGATGTCCATCTTCCTCATGGGCTGCTACGATCCCAAGAGTGAGAAGTGGTGCACTGTGACCAAGTGCTCCGGTGGCCACGACGATGCCACCCTGGCGCGTCTGCAGACGGAGCTGGACATGGTGAAGATCAGCAAGGTGAGAGGGGCTCTGGGGTGGAGGGGAGCAAAGGGATGCTCAGCAAAGGGCTGAGCTGGTGCTGAGGGGCTGGTTAAATGCTGGTTTAAGTGCTCTGCCGGGAAGGAACAAGAGTTAAAGCAGCTAAACCACTCTGACACAAGTGAGGTGTCAGCACAGCCAGCTCTTGGTGAGGCACTGCCTGGGATTTGTACTCAGACACTGAGTGGGAAGCCAGGCACCATCTGTTTCCTGCCTGGACGGAGTTTTATTGGGAAGGGTACCAATTTTTGGGGCATATTGCAATTGGCAAAGGCAGTCACTAGATGGGGCTGCGGGAGAGAAGAGCTCAAGTCAGACTTAGGGCTCCATGACCTGATGTGTTGGAGTTCAGACTTATCTGACTGGCTTATTCATTTGAGGAATCTTACTTTTCAAGATTTGACAAGTAAACAGAGAATTTTAATATTTACATGACATCCTGAAGGCCTTTTGCATCAGGCTTATAGAATCTTAAAAAAACGGGTAGTTTTACATAAATCACAATTGGAGCAACGGTGTTACTGTTTCACATGCAAATGACAGGAATTGAGAGCTGTGTTCCGGGTGATATCTGGGATTTTCTAGAAGAGAGAGACTGCTGTAGATCAGGCTAAAACAAGTTTCATCCATGCAAAGGCGATGTAATACCTGTATAATAATTTACTTCTAGGTTATGTTTCAGCAATTCTTACAGTAGTAGGTTCATATCTAAGTGCTATTATTCTGGGTCTGTGCTTTAATTAACAGGATCCTAGTAAAATTCCACGGTGGCTAAAAATAAACAAAATCTACTACCCAGACTTCATTGTCCCAGATCCAAAGGTAGGTGCTGTCATAGTCATTTAACTCCATTTCCCAGCCCTGACATAACAATCTGTTTCGTGTCCTTTAAGGACATGATCCTTAGTGAAGGATCTTTGACTTACTGGAAAAAGTAGGTTTTTCTAATTAAGGTGGTCCAGAGGGTCCATTTGTGTATATGGAGCGGGGAGGGGGGTTATTGATCAGTTGTTTCATGGGGGAACAGGAATGTGATGTGACTCCCTCCCCGGTGTGTCCAGAAAGCCCCAGTGTGGGAGATCACGGGCGCTGAGTTCTCCAAGGCCGAGGCCCACACTGCGGACGGGATCTCCATCCGCTTCCCGCGCTGCACCCGCATCCGGGACGACAAGGACTGGCAAACGGCCACCAACCTGCAACAGCTCAAGGTGAGCCAACAGTGCTCCTGCACATGCTGGGCTGTGAGCTCTGGCAACAATCCACGCTCAGAATGCAGGTTTGGGTAGCGGGGTATGAGGTGAAGGCACCTCCCTCGTGGTTCCCTTTTCTCAGGCCGCTCACTGGGTGGCTGTGTCAGGAATGTCACTCTGTCACGGGGTCTCTCTCGAGTCTCCCAAGCTGTTGTGTTGTGCCCTGTCAGGAAAGTCTGTGCTGGCAGCTGGTTACACCCCGTGGCGAGGAATTGCCTTCTTCAAGGAGGTGGCCTTTATTTTCTTTAGGGTCATTCAGTTTCTTAATTGGGAGATCATTTGGGAAGTGGCTGTGGATAACCCAAGCCCAGTCTGGGGGCAAGTGGGAGCCAGCCAGGACCCTTGGGCTGCACCCACCCACTCCTCCTGCTCTGCTGATGCAACTGTCCTGGTGCCAGCCCTGCAGAGAGCTGTGGGTGAGCTCTGAGCTCAGGTAGTTCCTGCAGTCTGGGCTGTCCTCACACAGCCCTGGGGGTGTTGGCAGCCCTGGGGGGGAACAAACAAGAGGAGTCCCTGTAACTCCTGTCTGGTCAGACATTCACGCTCTGTTTTGGGGGGCAGGAGCTGTACCAACTCTCCAAGGAGAAGGCTGATTTCAGCGTTGGTGCCGGGGAGGAGGATGAGTCCACAGCTGGCAGCAGTGGAGAGAACGAGGGGAACTCCAGGTCTTCCACACCTCACAGCAGTATTAAAACCCCCCCGAACAAGTCCCCTGCAAAAGCCCAGAAGCCAGAAGGTAAGATGGTGTTCCCAGGAGAGGAACACTGGGGGTGTGCTCTGTGTTTGGGGCAGGCTGGGTCAGGATCTTTGCCTTCTGTCAGAGCCTTGAGGCTCCCACAGCACCTTCCATGTGCGTGTCAGGGAGAACGGGCAAAGCTCTTCAGACCCTTAGTTTGGCCTGTGCTATTCCCAGCATGGATTGAGTAGCCACAGCTCTGAGGTGTGCTGGGATTGGGAAAAGATGGATGGAAGCAGCACTGATGGATGCCATTTTTAGGTTGGTGTTCCCTGCTCCTGTTCCTGCACGTCACATGCCCTTTGGTTAGATGTTTTTGGCCATGAACCAGTATTTAATTTTATTTGGATGGAATTCATGCATGTGATGGGACACCTGCATGGAGGTGATTTCCAGGTAAATTGAGTTTGTGTTTGTCACTGGGGAACAACGTGAAGCAAATTTGCTGAGCAGTTTCAAGAAGGATAGTGAGGTGACAGCACAGAGGGCAGGTGGCAGCAGCATCCTGGAAATGAGGGCAGGAGGTTCCCCCACACCATTTACAGTAGAAAAATGTGTCTTACTCGTTACATTTTAATCCATGGATTTCCCAGAAAGAGGGAAGGAAACTTTTCCATTTTACTGTCTTCACTCTCTCCCCCCACGTTAATACACAACCAGTATCTGGACAGAGCACAGGAATGAGACAAGTGTTTTGTTTTTAGAGAGCAAAGCAATCCTTGAATCCCCTCAAAAATCCGAGGAGAAACGAGGGGAGAAGAGAAAAGCATCGGAGATGGAGGACAACGGCAAAAAGGTACAGTGGGCTGGACAGCAAGCTCAGTGGGGTGGGAGGAGGCTGAGGCAGTCGCGTTGTCTGCTCACTTTTGCCTTGCCCCTGGAAATTCATCCGTCCTTCCCTCCCTCAGCACCCACTGCTGGACATTTTCACGGGGGTGAGGCTGTACCTGCCGCCCTCCGTGCGGGACTTCGACAAACTGCGGCGCTACTTCATCGCCTACGACGGGGACCTGGTGACAGAGCTGGACACGGCCTCGGCCACCCACGTCATCGGGGACACTGATGGCAACCCTGGTGCTCAGCGTGTCTCTCCCAGGTGGATCTGGGAATGCATCCGGAAGAGGAGGCTGGTGGCCCCGTGCTAGCAGGGGGCTGACGGTCCTGCCACAGGAGCAGCCCAGAACTAGGTAGGTGGAAGGAGAGGTGCAGTTGTGGACAGACATGAAATGCCAGCAGAGGTGCTTACAAAGATCCACAGCAACTTTATGGAATAAATTAACCCTCTGAAATGTCACTGCTGAATCCCATTTTCCTGCCCATACTGTAGACACCCCTGCCCTCACCCGGGTGCTGGGTTACTCTGCTCGGGTTTTTAAAGTTTGGGTATTTTTATAGATAAAGAAATAAAACTGAAGCAGTTTTTCCTTTGCTCTCAGGATTTATTTTCCAAAGGTTACTCTCTGCCTGGACAGGAAAACAGACCACCCACTGTGTGAAAGTGTTGGCTGCTGTGCCAGCACAATTTTGCTGTGTGGGTACAACTTACACAGAGGTCACGTGTCCTTCTCCTGGTTTTGCCTTTTCTCTCCTGTCCCTGACACTCCACTCGGGGCTGCAACAGGAGCATTTACACCTTGGTGTAGGTTTCATGTTAAAAGCAGGACACCAAATAAGCTTCTATTAGAGCAGCTCCTGTGGCATTATCCAGGTATCCTCCTGGAGGGTTTGTTTCCCAGGATCCGCTGCTCCCGTGCTCTGCTATTCATGCTGCAACAAGTACAGGCTGAGAAAGGAACTCCACTACCTCGATCTTTTTAGGATAACTGAGACCTCCTGGGAAGCTGTTCAAAACTATTGCAAGTGCTTGAATATTGATGAAATAAAGAAGGAGGGGGTTGGAAATCGTCATTGCTTTTAACTGCTTTGCAAATGGCCACGTGCATTTGTTGTCAGGTAACTTTTCTCCTTCAACCTCCTCTCTACTTTGTACCCCCCACTAACAATATTGGAGCAGTTCCTGACTGAGGTTCAGCAGTAGCTGCAGAGTCTGTGCTTTCTCCCCACCTGTTGTAACAGAGTCAGAAACAAAGGTAACTAAATCACATTTCAACTTTATTATAAAATTATAAACCAAACTTCTGTACCAAAACTAGTAAGTTTAACCGTCGTAGTACCAAGAGGATTTAACAGAGAATAACATGCCCTTTCAAGTAGAATATTAACTTTTAAAGTCTTTAAACAATGTACAGTGTACATAAAGCACATAAATATTTCCATTTACTTTATTAGTTCAGAATATTATATCCCTTTGCCTCGTTTATCAGTTTCCTCCAGATTTTGATTTTTCCTTGAAAAACAAGTCACACATATCCATAAGCAGAGAACCCATTTTTGCAAGGGAAATAAGAAGAGTCCTCCCTTCAGAAAGCACATTTTGGAGTCACTGGGTGTATCTTCTCATCCCTAAAGTTTCAGGCATTGATCTGCAACTTGATTTATCTGCTGTAGAAAGTAAGCCTACCCTCTACAAGGCAAAGCACATCTGTCCATAGGGGAATAATCTTCTTCCTGCTAAATTCCCCCAGCCCTGAGTTTATTGAAAAATATGACATGAATTTTCACAGTGAACTTACTAAATTCAGCACTTTGTGTATTCCTGTACCTCCTGGAGGTCCCTGTGCCCTCCCCAGGAGTAAACACAGTCACTGCTTACCTGCCTTTAGCACAATGTGTGGAATTGTACCAGTTCTCTCTCATGCTGGAACCTGTTAAACCTTAAGCTAAAGGTTAAAGAACAACCTGACCAGGCAAAGAGGTAAAACTCGGTGTTCAGTTCAGTAAACTGCAGCAGCTGCTGCCTTTTGGTGGAGTTCTGAGACCACCTCAGCACTGCAGGGGTTCTGCTGCCTCCTCAGCCACAGATTCCTCACCTCAGGTGCTCTCTTGGCTCCAGCAGAGCACAGACCCTGCACTCCCTGCAGCTGAATTGCTGCTCATGCAACAGTCCCTGGTGAAAACACAGAGTTTAATTTGCTGTTGACATTGTTATCACTCATTGCACAAAGAGCTTTGCTGCTATTCCTGCAACTGCCCTTCCAGTGCTCCAGGAGCTGCAAGGGGACACTGGGATTTGTGCTGTTCCCTGCGTGTCTGAACATGGAGGGATCACCTCTCCCCAGAGCCAGACAGCCCAGCCCTGCAGCAGGAGGTTCCCAGCTCCACAAATGCCTTGGAATGAGTGCACAATCCCACGGTGATGGAAACTTAAGGCTTGAGAATTCTGAAGCTTGGCTGGGCAGCAGCCAAACACACTAAGGGGAAAATACACGAGTTACAATCATCTCTGGCAAGTCCTTCCACCTGCACACCCTGCCCAGGAGAGCTGTGAGGGCCTGCAGCTGTCAGGGATCAGAGCAGGGACCCTCACCAGCAGGAAGGACAAAGTGACTTGCCTTTAATAGACAGCCTGAAGGGAACAGAACTGAAAAACAGCCCAGGAGGAGGGGGGGAAGCTGACCTGCAGTGCTGATTGCTCATGGCTTTCTTCCATGATTCCCTTCTGAAAAGAAAAAGTCACCTGTACTTAGATATGATTGTGCAGCAGTGGAGGCCTCACTGCTCTCCAGCTGAGTGGTTCCCTCACCAAACCCTCAGGAAGATTCAAGCCTTGGATTCGTAGCTCTTCCAGCAAGTGAAGGCAGTGCAGTTTGTGCTGGGAAGCCTGTGGAGTCAAAGTAGTCAACAACAACCAAACCAGACACCTCCCTCCCAGTGGCACAAACGAAAACCACCACACAGGGCCAGGCTGGATGCTCACAGAGCCTCCCTCCCAACAGTCCTCAACAATACAAATGCAACCTTCATATAAAATGATACATTTTTCCATAATTTCACTAGGCTGGAATCAGGGAAAGTGGAGGCAGTCTGCCTGTCCTGCAAGCATAACATGGTTTTACATTAAATTAAGAATAAAAGTAAAATTAACAAGCACAGTGACATTTTAAATCTTTGAAAACCAAGTTGTTGCTGGGTGTAGCCTGAGCAGCAAAACAAAGGACACTTTTTGAGACCCCAGTTCACTTTTATTATTCAGAGGAAAATACAAAGCCTCTGGAGCTGATCTTTGTGGTGGAAAGCCGAGCATCCGTCTGTCCTCAGCAGAGAGGATGGAGTTCTCCTGGGAGGTGGGTGGTTCATGATTGCTGGCACTGAGCTCCAGGGAGTGCAGGCACTGTGGTGTAAAGCACGATGGTGGGAAGAGCAGAGTCGGGCGTGGCTTCAGCAGGACGGTTTTCCCCAAGGCTTCCTCCTTCCCTCCCTTCCAGCGGGGTCTGTTTGTAACTACTTGTAGCGATGTGGACCGTTTCTCTGGCAGCAGAGGAGGCTTCAGGGCACCCCCAGCCCCCCCAGTTATGTCCTGAAGACGTGCACGGCCCTGATGACGTACTGGCGGCAGATGGGACACTCGCTCATCCGCTTCCCGCACTTGGTGCACGTCACCATGTGCCCACATTCCAGCAGGACACAGTCAATGGGAGCATCCATGCAGATCCTGCACAGGTTGTCCTCGCTGCTGGGCTGCCCAGCACCACCTGAGGGGACACGAGACCACAGCTTGGTGACAGAGGGAGGTGTGTTGGGTTTGGGTGAGCCCAGTGGGCTCTACTGAGGGGCTTCCCTAATGGAAATTTGCACGTGGAAGGGCTACAAAAGAACCCCCCTTGTGTCTGTATCTGCTCCATCAGAAGTTTTAGCTTTTCCACTGAAAAAACCACTGAGATTTTCTCAGCAATGAGGCCAGTGAAGCAACATGGGTCTCTCCTCCCAAGTAACCAACAGGACAAGAGGAAATGGCCTCAAGTTGTGCCAGGGGAGGTTTAGATTGGATATTGGGGAAAAATTCTGTCCCAAAAGGGTGGTCAAGCATTGGCACAGCTGCTCAGGGCAGTAGTGGTGGAACAAATAACCCTGGGAGGGGATTTAAAAGCCATGTGGATGTGGCACTTGGGGACATGGTCAGTGAAGGCCTTGGCAGTGCTGGGCAAACTGTTGGACTTGATCTCAGAGGGTTCTTCCCACCTAAACAAATCCAGGATTAAGGATATCACTTACCAGTTTGATCATCCGTGTCAGAAACTGCAACAGAAAAAGAGAAAGTGATTTGGTGAGAACCAGCTGGGGCAGAAACGTTACCAGGCAGGGGCTGAAAGCCCTGAGGGAGTTGCTAAACCAAAACTGCTTTTTGCTGATCCCCACGAGAGGCTCGGGCTGGGCTCTGAGCACGACAGGTTCAACAGCTGGCAAGAAACTTTCTCCTATCCTGAGCTTACACAACACTTTAGGCTTCCCAGAGATAAGCAGCACTCCAAAATTGTGTCTCAGTTTTTGAGACAGCCCTGGAACGAGTGCAGTTTGGCTCCCTAGTGCTACACCTGCAGCAGCCTCTCGTGCCAGTTTCTTTGGTGTTGCACAAGCACCAGGATTGTTGGGACACACACAGAGGCAACTGTGACTGAGAGAGAAGGATAAATTCTATCAAAAGCACAAGATACAGGAATATAAACCCAAAGGAGGTGTCCTAAATCTTGTTTCATTTATAGAGGACAATGCTGAGAGAGATGCATTTGAGGAAACGAGTAGTTTGGACAGCACTGAGAAACAAACCTATGGAATCAGTGTTAAAATAAGTTTCTCTTGTAAATAACGTACAAATCTGTGTGGTTTTTAAGTAATGCCCTGGAAGTGTAAAGTGGCACCTGAAAGTCAAGCCAGGTACGTTCTCTGTGCACCTCTATCCCCTCACCTCTCCCTGAGCAGGCCCTCTTGAGATAAGACAGAGTCAAACCCCAGCTGTGCAGCCACTGTCCTGAGCTCATGCTCTGAATTTCCCAGCTGCCTTTTGGACACAGTTTCCTGCCTGGGGAGGGCATTTCCCTGATCACTTTCCCAGTTACCACGAGTGCAGAGGGAAGAGCTCAGCTGGGTCACACAGCAGCTGTTCCGTGGCTGAGGCAGTGCCCAGTGGGATCTGCCACAGCCACACACCACCCGAGGTGAAGGGTGCACAGCTCTCATGTTGCTGCCACAGGGCAGTGGCTCTCCAAAGGTCCCAGAAGGCTCTCCTCAAATAACTACAGGTAGTGGTGAGCAGAGTTCAGCTGCTTTCACTCTAATGTGCAAAACACTCCATCCTTCCTCCCCTCTTGCACAAAACAGAAATGTAAGGTAAGTTCTATTTCCTTCTATAACTGTTACCAAAAAAAAGGGAAAACCTGGAAAACAGGCACACATTTGCTAAGCTTCTCACCTAGATGCTGAGGGTCTTTCTCTCTGTAGAGACGGGTTACCCTCTCCATCAGCTCCCACTTTTCACAGCAGCCTTTGTAGGTGACGAAGTTGCGGGCGAGGATCTCCTTGAGCTGCCGCACGGAGAGCGCGTTGATGTCCCCGACGCTCCTCAGGTCGGAGAGAGAAGCCTTCCTCCCCTGCACCAGGTTATCTTCAGAGTCAGTAGACTGGAAGGGAACAAAGGTGCAATGATTCTTGTCCTCAACACCTAAACCCACAATTCGAATCAACTTTCAGTATCTGCATGAGCAGGAATTCGTGTCTGGAGGAATATAACTGGTTACTCTGAATTCCTCCATCAGAAACACAAGTCTTAAGACAGAAATAAATAATTTCTATTATCAGTGTCCCAAGTGACACCGGTTTCTCCTCTGTGTGTAGGACAAGGTGCTGCCACAGGAGGGGGTTGGTTGGGTCTGCCAGTTTTCAGTCTCAATTACTGTTCAGCCACCCATCTCTGCAGTAATGATTCTGTGGTAGCAAATACAGCCCAGGAAACCTGGTATTCCTTGTCATCCAATTCCAGGACACACAAACCTGCGTCTCCTCCTCTGCTGGTGCTTCCTCTGCTGTTTCCTCAGCTGTCACACCAACTGGGCTGGGAGGCACATGACCATTTGCCTACAAGAGGAGATAAAGCTTTCACCAACGGTGTACCTGTGGGTGTCCAGAGGGAAATCAGCTCCAGTGCAGAGTCCCTGCAATCCCTGGCCACTGGAAGGACGAGTGCAGCACAAGGTACAAGCCAGGCACACTCACAGAGCATTCCCTGTGCAGCACTCACACAAACAAAGCTTTCTGAAGTGCAGCCTCTCAACCTTTAAAGCCTCAGTACAGAAACCTGTGCAGTAAAATCCCACAGGATGCTCTTGTGAGGCTGGATCAGGAGGAGACCAAATATATAAATGTGTGCATATATGCAAATCCTTCCCTGAGTGTCACACTGGTGTGAGGTCAGAGCTCTGACAGCACCTGAGCTCTCAGTGCAAGGCTCTGTACAACCCTCCTCTAACACAGCTCAGAGTCTCCAGATCTTCACAGTAACCAGACAAACCCCTCCTCAGGTGGGTTCTGGAGTGGGCAAACAGGAGACTCCGAGTGAAGGATCAGCAGCAAAAAGCTGGAGGAAAAAAGCTGAGCAGCTGCTCTGGGCTCTCCATAAAATGAGAAGTGTAATTGTATCTGACTCACCCTCAGCAGCCTCCCTTCCCCTCTGGTTTCCTACTGACAAAGAGGCTGTAATGTTACCATCCTACTTATCCAGGTGGGGACTTGTTAATATTTACAGAGCACGAGAACAACAATAACCATCAAAGAGCCCGAACTGGAGCAGGATGTCGTGCAAGTAGAGACAAGAAGCTGAAATGTATCACAGGGCACTAAGGGAAGACAACAGAGCTGGTAAAAACTGGAATGGCAATATCCAGAAAACCAGGCAATTAAAATGCCTTTTAATGATTTGTAAAAAAAAAGTTCTCCCAGGAAAACTCCTCCTTTGAACTAGATATATCTGCTGAGGAAGCAGAAGGTACACACGTTTTCAGGGAACTAAATACACCTATTAACTTCGTAATAGGACAAGGAGCAGATGTCAAACACTGAGTAAACTTCCCACAGCAGAAAGCAGAAAGACAAACAAAGCAAGGTCAATAAAAAATAATTAAGCTCAAATGCCCCTGACGAGGTTTGTCAGAACTGCAGGTTCATCATAAGCCGAAGCCTTGGCGACAGACTCGGGGTTTGTTTGGTTTGTTTTCTATTGATCTGAGTGCAGGAGACACCAAAAACATCACCTACTTCCTATCATCTTTCTCATCAGTTCCAGTTCCCAAAGTGCTTCAGTCTGTGCCTGCTGCCTGGCACAGGAATTAAAGAACAGTATCAACCATTTCCTTACACCTGCACACAGCTGTCAGCCCCAAAGGACCAGCACAGGAGCATCTTGTGGCAGTGCAAGGGTGGACCAGGGAAAACCCACCCCAAACCAGTGCTGTTGCTGTGAGAGTGAATGCTTGACATGCTCAGCACTGCCCACCAAATTCAAATCCACTAATGAACGTCACAGCAAAATTAGTGACAGCAAGTCACTGATTTACACAGCAAAACCACAGGCAACATCTTAGGAGTTAATCCAAAACCAGATGAATGAGTTTGCAAAGGATGGTTCTGGCCAGATACTGTACCTGTTGGTGCTCCTGAGCTACTGAAGTTGAGATGGGATCTGTAGACACCGAAGACTCCTCCAGTGAGGTAGAAGAGGACAGGCTGGTTGGGGGGTGACTCACAAAGTCTTGCTGTCCAGAGGCTCTGGTATTAAATGTGCTTGTTCTTATCTGATCCTCCTGGCTAATTACAGGCTGCTGGCCAAGGATCAGAAACACCAGGTCCTCCTTTTCACGACAAAACTCCGTGGAGATCTCGTGAAGGGCCAGGTAGTCTCGCAGGTCCTTCACCTTCATCTTTATCAGCTCTTCCCGCTGGAAAGCCGTGGCTCGGAAGCGCTGGCAGAGGTGGCAGAGCAGGGGGCCCCCCTCGGGCTGGCTGGAGCAGGACGTGCAAAAATTCTTCTTACAGTCCAAGCAGATGTGCTGGTAAAGAGAGGGGAAAGGAATCAAACCCACCCTGTGCCAGGGGGACACGGTGACCTCCCGTCTGGAAGCCAAAGGGAACAGCAGCCTCTGCGAAAGCACAATCAAAACCTTGGGATTTACGGAAAAGTGCCCCATCTGTTCCCCATGTTCCTAAATGAGGAAAAGGCCTGATCCCTGAGCAGATCTCTACCTTCCTCATTTCCCCAGAATGAAGTGTTATATTCCCAGTCAGTTCCCTCAAATGGCAGGAGTTTTCTGCACCTGCTCACTCAGTCTGAGCCAGAGGAAATCAGGAGATACCTCTAAGGGAATCTCTGTCTTGCACGTGAATTCCAGCTATTTGTACACATTGCTCTGTGCATTCAGAAAGCTCCAGCACTGGAGGGAACTACTTAAAAACATTTCTTTCATAAATTTAATACTTGCTATGAATGACCTCCCTCCCCCCGCCACCCCCCTTTTTTTTCCCCTCCAATTTGCTGCAATCACTAAATGAATCTTTCTTTCACCATAAGAGGGAAAGGGAACAGCAAAGCTTACAGTGTCTGACAGACATCAAAGAACTCAGCATTTATTTATACAACAAAAATAGCTTATTTTGAAAATAATACACCCACTGTGTGCCAGTTAGTGCTAGACAGAAAGTGTTGGAAGTTTTGGAAATATTAGGCCCCAGACATTTAAAAACTTTACAGATGAAATTCTGCTGTTTAATGTTTATATTTGATACTGTTCTGATCTTGTCACTCAGGGCTCGATTTTCAGAAGTTCCAAGCACTCACAGTCTGTGTTGACTTCTGCAGAAACTTGACTGTTCAGCACTTTGGAAAGGCAAATTCTACATTTTCCAATAGGAATAGCAGCAGAACAGCCACATTACGTGCCTTTTAAAAAGCCCTGAGGGAAGAAAGAAGTGGTTTCAGTGCTGGTTAAAGAAGGTGATTCAGAGTCTCAGAGAAGCCAAGCACCTCTATGAAATCCTGACATCCTGATCCTTTCTTTGGGCAAGGAAAAGTAGACACTTGGAGCTGGAGAAGCAACAAATACAGACTCAAGGACAAAGGAAAATTGTTTTATGAATCGGTTGTACTGATTAAAGAACATCTCTATCCACACAGTTCAAAGAGAGCAGATGTTTCTCATGTTTTACAGGGTAAATATCCTACTTGCTTACAAAAGCTCCTTCTGATCCCCTGGCAGCCCCCTGGCTCCCCACACACCCTTACAATTAACACCAACAGGCCTCTCATTTAGACCCTGGAATACACTTACAGTTAGTGGAAAGAATCCCCATTTCCTGCCCAAGCACTTTAAGACATGAAAATTTCTACCACAGAGAGGATCTCTGGTCATGCAAACCTGAAACCTCATCTCAAAATCCCTGTCTGGGAGCCTGCCAAGGAAAAGTGACTTTTATCAATCACAAAGAAAGGCAATTCCCACAAAACATCCAGTTTTGAGTTTTCCTTAACTTGGTCATTATAAAAGCCATTCTTATGTAGTTTTTTCTGACCCTGTGATTACAGGAGCAATCCTGTTTCTCGGGAAGTTTTCAGGGCAGAGACAGGAACTAATGCTTTGTGTGTGTCTAGGGCAGGGGAACAAACACTCCACAAAGGCAAAGAAGTGGAAAATAACCTCACTGACAACTTGACCTCTCTCAGCTGCCCATCTCTGACATGGCAGAAATCAGAAGAACTGAGATGAAAAAAACCTAAGCAAAACCAAATAAAACCCCCCAACAATAAAACCCCCACAAAATAACCCAAAAACCCCAAACAAGCCCACTTTTTTTCTGGCGGGGGAAGCCAAACCTGCTCCAAAGAGAACCCCTGCATTGCCAAGGACCTTCCAGCCAGAAAAGCCCTGCTGGAGCACTCCCACCTTCAGGTGTCACGCAAGCAGGCCCAGCACAAGGGCTGTGTTATCCAGAGTGTTCCTTGCAAGCCATTAACAGTAATGACAGCCTGCCCTGGTTATCAAATGATACTTTTGAGAAGTCAAAATAAAGCCAGGCACGTCTCTGGCTTATCAGTTCAGCACTAGGCTTCATCTGCAGACAAAAACACCCCCCAGCCTGTGTCTGAGCACCAAGTGTTCAACCAGGCACGAGTGGGGCACAGCTCAGCCTCCAGCAGCTTTTACAGCTTTGATGTATTTGCTGAACTCTGACTATAAGGGCAGTGATTGGAGGCTCTGGGCTCTTCAGAATGATGTGTTTGAAGTGTTGCTGTAAATTAAAGCCTGCTCCCAAGAGGTCAGGCCGTGCCCAGGATGGAAGCTGTTCCTGGGTGTTTGCTCTGACAGCCCCATCTCCCAGAGACACCAGGATGGGGCTCTGATTCCCCTGGCTCTTCTCTGTGTGCAGGAGAACACCAAGTGCCAACATTCAAGCTTTCACTGCTGTTGTTCAAGGGATTTTTAATCTCACACTGCAGCCTGCCAGTGTGCAAAGACAGGCACCTTCCAGAAAATGTCAGCCAGTTCAGGGCAGACAGAAATCAAAAAATGGGGGAGGATGGAAGAATAATCCAAAGTACCCACCAAGGATGCCACAGCTTTCTATCAGCAGAGAGGGGGGTGAAGAATGCTTGGTTTAAATTTAAAAGACCTTGAGGAATCAGTTTGCTGCAGAAAACCAAGATCAAAATAGCCATCTAGGAGAAGGAAAATGCCAAAAAAACTCAAATATTTTTGCTATCATGATTAAATGTTACATCCTTTAAAGATGCTCCAACAGTTACTGAAAAGCACCCTGTAAGTACATGTTCCATTTAAATGTCCCCTACCCTAATCCTTCTGGTAGAGGCCACGTTACATGACAATTAAAATACAGTTAAAATATCAAGTACTTCAGATACCACCACTCTGCTTTTTGGGGTTTTTTGTTTGTTTGTTTTGGGGGTTTTTTAGAGCAAAATGCATCAATATCCCTGTTCTGTGAGAAGAAAGCAACAGCCCAGACTTACCATTTCCCACATGGGTGTCCCTTGTGCACGAATGAAAACGTGCAAGGAAAACCAGTTTATGAACTTACCCATCTAACCTAAAAGGGCTGTGGCCAAAATTCACTATTATTTGTGCATTCTCACATTCTTATGTTCAGTAACACTCTATAGATCAGACACTTCTCAAGCCACAGAATGTGGATGCAGAACAACTTTCCTCCCTAAAACATTTTCAAGCAGCATTACAGGACCCACCATGCCCAAATAATGCAAATCCAGGCAGGATTTGCTGTCGAATTAAAAGTCCTGTGGCAGCAATAATTTTGGCATCTGTATACTCACAAATGGAGTTCACAAACAAGATAATATAAATTTGGGGTTGGCTTTGGGTTTGTTGTTTGTTGGGTTTTGTTTTTTTTTTTTGCTTCAGCAATTCTACACACACCCTCAATAAACTTCCCTGGCTTTTTCAGTTTGAGCAACAAGTTTGGAAAAGAGACAGGCGGATGAAAGCACAAACATCACTTAAACTTCTTGCCAGAACTTACGTATTTCTTTTTGAAAGGACATTAGCGCTTTTAAATAACAATAAATCACGTTTAAGCTGGTGCTCCTTCAAGTGGTTATCAGAAGCTTGCCTTTCTTCCTTCCAGCCAAGCCTGCTGAAGGTTAAACGTTTCCAGCCACATTAAGGATTCCTAATTGTGACAGAACGACTGAACACCCCGAAGTCTTTCCCCACATGGAATGTCCTCAAAGCAGAGGCCTCTGGTGAGCACCGGTTTCCTTCCCGAGTGGCTGTGGGTGGTCAAAGGCAGCAGCTGAACACTGCCAGCACTCACCTTGCTGGCGGAGCCGCCGAACTGCATCCCGCAGCCCTTGCAGCTCTGCTCGGGAGCCGTGGGAGAGGGGAAGGAGCTGTAGCCGGGGTTGGAATAGGCCTGGGCTCGGGCTGGCGTTGGCTGCGGCTGCATCTCCTCAGGTGAGCCGTCCAGACAGAACCAGTTGCAGCAGCTCGCCCACATAGTAACTGCAAGGGGGAAAGAGGGTTAGGAACGGCGTGGGGCTCGGTGTGAACTGCAGTCACCTTGCCCACCATCACCCACTGCTAACAGTGTCTCCGTTAATTATGGCCCTCCCTCCGGCACGACGTGCCCTTGGTGGGAAGGCACAAATACAGCTCAGGATAGTTATTGCTAGAATTTCATGTGAAGATAAGATGAATTTTAAATTCCACTTGGCTGAGGAGATTCTAAGTTTGCCCTAACAGGCTGTCTCTGTTTCACATAAGCTGCAATCCCATGGGATTTGTGCATCAGGAAAAGAAAACAGAAGCCGGAATTATGTGGCATACAGCAGTTAAATAAAATCATGATGGTTATTCTTCAGCCTCATCCTAAATCCCTTCTACAGATTTACAGCTACAATATCTGAGAAGATAAAATAAAAGCAAGGACAGTGGAGCCACTGATTTCACACAGTGCAGTTCTCAGCTGAATTTACAGCATCACGAGGCTGAATCATCACACAGCGAGTCAGTATCAGCAATGTAAGGAAAATCAAATACTGGCTTCCAGTAACTTGCTTGGGAAAACAACTGTATCTGAGACATACAATCAGTTGTTTATTTTTTCAAGTCAAATTATATATATACACACACACATACATATAAACACACACTTACCAGAAATCCTAACAGTCCAGTGCAAAAGGCTCAGTTTTGAAATCTCCCAAGACCACCTATGCAACAGTATTCCAAAAATACACTGCTATAAACTTGCTTTTGGGAGTTTACAAAGAAATCTGAATTCATCTGGGCATTCAGTTTCTGCAGCACACACCATGTGTCATCCCTTATGGGTAGGCAGAGTACAAATTGCCTCCTCTGCACTTCTGCTCTCACACAGGAGTTCCTGCACTGTGTTTCTTTTGTGTCTTAAAAATCAGGTCCATCACTGAGAGCTGCTCAATTTCATAAACTTCTGGAAATCAAACACCCCTAAGCTACACAGACAATTCAATCCCTTCCCCTCAGTCAGTACTGCCACTGTGAAACTCCAGATTCCCAAGGGAACAGCGCTGGTATGACTCCTAAAGGTTATTTGCTATAATATACCAACACACTGTTCTGTTCTCTTTTTTTTGTTTGTTTTAAATCTTTTGCGCTGATGTGCTTGAATTGGGAAGCTTTTGCAGTCTGGTGCCGTTCCAGTATCTGCAGCTTTAGTGGCATCTCTAATCCTTTCAAACATCTCGCTGAGTTTGGCTGGTGGGAGCTCCCGCTGTCCCAGACACAGCCTTTCAAATCCCACAGTGCGGGCTCAGCCCGGAGCCCTCCCTGCAGGGTCAGCACATTGCAACGCTCCAGTGAAAATCTCCACGTTGGTGACGGGATTCATTCCTGGTGGAACCCAAGTGCACATCCTGCCCTGCAGGTTGCACTCAGACTGGCAAGCAGACCTCAATAAATAGCGTAAATTGCACTTAGGCTGCCAACCAGGTCCCAATAAACACATGGAGGGAAGTGTTCCGTGAGCAGGAGTAGCCTATCACCCATCTCTATCAGCTCTGCACTGCAATCAAACGGGTACTTTAGATGGCAGAGATAAAAAAAAACAATTACCCTTTTTCTCTCTGCACATTAATTGTATAGCTCTCAGTGCCACTCAGGAGTTAACGCAGACTCTATATTGCAAAAATACGGAAATTCTAGTTTAAATTGTGCCCTTTGGAGGTTGAATTTGGTCCCAGGAATTGCAAATCTAAACAACATTAGAGCTGCACAGCCAAACAAGCCTTCACAACCTCCACAGCAGTGGAAAACTGTGTCCAGAGTTAAGCTCCCTTCCTCTTTCAAGGACCCCTGCAAGCTGAAGGCCACCCACGATAACAGAATACACAAACGCTACTGCCTGCCCCCAAAAACTGTTTTCCTAAAAGAAGACAGCCTACTAATTCACTCTGGAACATTGCAACATGTCAAACACTGGGAAGAAAAACACAAGGCAGTGAACAAACTGGGATAAAGCAAGACAGAGCTCAGCATTCAGCTGGGGTTGTAGCTCTGTGACTGCCAGCAAATTAAAAGGCCGACAGAAAGGCTCAGACATTTCTTTAGGAGAACATTAATCCTGCTCAGCTACAAAAGCATGGAAGGAAAATGTCCATCAGCAACTAACAACCAGGACTGTCCTCTGATCTGGAACCTTTTTCCAAAGGTATCTCCTTTTTTGAAGGAGGGCCCATCTCTGTACCTTGTACAACAACAGGAAATACAGGTAAGACTCAGCGGCTGCTCCAAGAGGGATTTCCCCTTTGTTCTGTACAGGATCAGCTTTAGGCCTGAGGAAACAAGTCCTGCCACTGGGAGAGCACTTGGCAAGCAGAATTTCACAATGAAATTTCAGGATGGCAGTTTCCTTGGTAACTCCACAGCCAAATTACTCCCCGATTTATTTTCTTACCCGTTCAGAGGTACCCGGTGAGCTCCATCCAGGAGCTGCTCATTCCCCTGGGCAGTCGTTGCAGAGGTGGCAGAGTCTGAGGGTCAGAACTGGGAAGCCCTGCCCTGTGCAAAGCCTGTCTGTGCCCTGCAGATCAACATCTGTTCTGCACACGAGGAGCTCCACAGCTCCTCTGAGGTGACACGGAAATGCCCAGTGCAAAGGGCTGAGTAAATACTCACAGTAACCTGACTAATATCAACGTGACAGCTTGGGAAAGTTAATGACATCATGGATTTCAGGAATCCTCAAGGAATACCTTGAATAAAAGATGTTGCCTTACTGGCAGGACCAACACTGCAGGCATCACCGATCCCAGCATTATTCCTGGATGAGATGTTCATAAGGGCCATAATATGCTCATAATGGGAGCCACAGAAACAACTGTTCCACCCACGGACCTGAGCGTGGGCTTGGCAAACTGGAAGTCACCCAACAGTGACTTCTGGCAGGCAAAACCTACCTGCCCTAAATCCTAACTGCGTGTTGCACTTGGAGCATCTGCCAGAGCAAAGGGAGAAGGAGTTTCATCAAGGGTGGAGACACAAGATCAAAGAGTCTCTCCTGGACTTGCAAACACATCCACCCACGTGGCAATCATCACCTCGGGAAGGGGGACTGTTTTATCTCCTTTCCTGAGCTGCTTTAAGGAAAGACATAAGAAATCCAATAAGTATTGGCAGGCAGTTGCTTGCCATGTTCTGTGGGCAAAGCAGTGCCAGCACTCCCTCATGCTCTGCTGGACTGCATTTTATCATTTATTTATTTTTCCAGTCTGAAGCTGTGGATGCCGTTACTCTCTTCATTGAATTTAAAGAGTGACATTCGTGTCATCACCTGTTCATTAACACATTCTATACAACACCACGAGTTCTGTATAAATTTGCAAGCGTGATTTAATTCTGGAGGAAATACCAGTGATGTCAAAGATTTCCTCCCATACACAGCTGAAGACAGAGTTCCTAATGCAGGCCTGGATTCTTATGCTTTCCATCTTCATTTTAAAAAGTGTTTGAACTCAGGTTCTCACTATATATGCAGCATTACTGCCATAACCTTGCTGGAGTATCAGAGATCACTGCCTACACACAGCAGTTATTACACATGTTATTTGGATTTTTATTAAAGGGTAGGCTGTGGCTGCAGAGGAAAACTGTGGTTTATGTTTGAATAAAGAACTTCCCTTTATTTTCCTAAGGGTACAAACAATAAGGGACTAGAACAAGCAAAAGGAACATCTCAGAATCAGATTTCAGCTCTGTGTAATAAAGCTCTGGAGGACCGGGTCTGGCTTCTTTTCCTGACCACTCAGGAATTCAGCAGCTGGAATGCAGTAGCACCAATGAGACACTTAAGGGATCAGAAGGAACTGAGCTCCCAGAAGCAGCTGATTTTACTCCCACATGAGGAGAAGCCACAGGAACAAGTACTTCTGCTCCTGAGAGGCCTTTAACCGCTGGAACAGCAGGGCTGATGACCCTTGAGGCTCCTGCAGATGGAGCAGGGTGCCAAAAAGGGAGGGAGATGCAAGAGAGCAGCTTCCAGTGGTGTTTGCTCATGGGCCCCAAGAGCTGCCTC
Source organism: Pyrocephalus nanus (assembly GCA_038380795.1). NCBI lineage: Eukaryota > Metazoa > Chordata > Aves > Passeriformes > Tyrannidae > Pyrocephalus > Pyrocephalus nanus. The sequence goes on from CM076281.1 coordinate 6,026,423, forward strand.
ACACCTCCTAATTTACAGAAGACTCTGCTCACCACAGCTGCTTCTCCATCAACTCCCTGAGCCATCAAGCTCTTCCTTCCACCTCATTCATCAACAGATCATCCTCCTTGCTACCTCCTTACTGCCTTCAGAACCTGCTGTGATCAACTACAGATGTTCCACAACAACTCCTGGCCAGCCTGGCATCCACTGTGTGGCTCCTCAGCAGCAAAGCCACGTTCACTGGTAAGACACAACTTTCAAGGCAACACACCCAGACTGGGGTTACACTGCTCCCAACAGCAGCAGTTCCCGCCATTTCCAATGGTTTAAAGGTCACTGGAATCTGTTCAGGAGGCCAGAAAAAGGCAGTGTGGCTTTAAAATACTCATGTATTGATAATGCACTTTTTAAAGTACTATTTTCATTATTATTAATTATGCAAAATCAATCGGATCTCACTTGCATGAATGCTGTTCTGAAATGGCTGAAGTATTTCATGAGTTAACCACCTTGGTGCCTCATTGGTGGCATTGGACAATACCTCATTATTAAAATTTATTGCTTTTTTTTTCCAGTAAACCTGCACTGATAAGAAATCCCTTGCTTAAATGAATTTCACTAATAACCGACTTTGGTCAAAAATTAGTTTTTACTTGATAACAGAGCTACAGAATAATCTGCTCAAAAGCCATTTATGCATAAAGCATTATTTTTATCAGCCTGTGTCCCAGGCATAGAGACCTGAATTATGATAAATGGGACCAACCATATGTTGGGACAGCTGGAAAAGTCAGCAAATGAGCCACTCACAGGAAGGACAAGGGAAGGAGTTGCCAATCTGAGCATGACACGGTGTCTCAAGCACTACAGAGCACGAGAAAAGGAAGAGATGGGACCAGCCCTGGCTGTCCACCCCAAAGTATGGACATCTCATTTGCTGGATGTAACAACTGGACTGAGCACATCAGAGTTATGTAGAGACAGAATGAAATGTGTATATGAGTAAAGTTCACATGTGCCCAAGGTGACAGCATGCACACCTTGAAAAATTAAGCAGTTAAATATCAGCACTGTATCACAGCTACAAAGAGGAGTGATCGGGAGGAGAGACACAGAGATTTGGGGTTGGAAGGAGGAGACATTTCTCCATTCTGTCCTGTGCCTTCCAAATGCCTGCAGACATTTCCCACCTCTAACCAACCCAGCACACAACAGCAACAACCCTTACAAAGACCAATACGCGATTGCTCACCAGTCTGATCAGCAACTTTGATGAGAATCTAAAACCTTCGGGGGTGAGAACCTGCCCAGCCGTGCAGGCAGAGCGTTCAGCTCAATCCACACTGAGCACAGTCACGTTCAGGGCTCCTGTGGCTCCTTGGGGAGGATTCTGTGCATCCAGGAGTGCCTGAGCTGCCGGGCACATCAGGGCTGTCCGGAACAGCCCCCACACACACTCACTCACGTCCAGCGGCTGCTCCCGACGGCCAGAGCGGGCTGACAACCACACCACTCCATGTCCGTGCGCCGGCTACGCCTTCCCTGCGGGATGCACACAGCGCCAGGCTGGAGGTGCAGCCCGTGCCCTCCCGCAGCAATCCATCCTCACACCCCCCTTCAGCACCTCGGAGATGCCTCCGGCAGGCCCCTCGGCAGGGTCAGGAACCTCGGCAGAGCCAGCAGATGCCGAGGCGCGGGGCCAGGAGGCAGCTCCGGGAGCGTGGCACGCAGCTGGGCTGGGTGCCGTGAGCCCTCGCTGGGTGCGCTGCGGCTCCGAGCGGGCGAGCCCGGAGGAAGGGAATCTGGCCGCGCACCAGCATCTTAATGAAGGAAGCGACATCCATTTACCGCGGAGCAGAAAGTAAACAGGGCAGCCCGCTGGGGCAGGGAGCAGAGGGAGCAGGGAAGAGCTGGAACGGGGCCACAGCAGCTCGGCACAGCCACGCACAGCTCGGTGAAGCGCTATCGCCCGGGATTACTGCTGAGGGAAGCTCCAGTAAAACTTCCCAGTTGGTACAGGGCAAACCATCGCGCACACAAAGACCCTTTCGTGCTGCTATAACCTGGTTGAGGTTGAGTAAACCGCCTGCAAGGTAAGCCCTTGGAAAATTTGCTTAGATGAGAGGAAAATTAAGAGTTGTTAAGGGTATTCTGAGGACATTCTGCAGCTGTATCACTGTTTATCAACACGCTCTGAGTAACTTGGCAGCTCCCTCCCGGCAACACTCGATGCTCTGTTTGGTAGGAGATTTCCAGACAGATCTCCAGTGAAAGCACCTGAAATCCCACCAGCACAAAGGAGCTCAGCTTCAAGCACCTCTTTGAAACTGGAGAGCTGCACTTCCCACCTGAAAATTGAGAAAATGGTTCTGTAAAGCTGGGTGATTTCCCAGGAAGCCGATTCCAAAGGCAGAAACAGACACTCACTCACTTGACTCCCAGCCTTGCACCTGAATTGCAAACTCAACACTCACCTGCTTTCCCTATCCCCATAGCACAGGTAACACCACACCACATTTTCCCCATTTTAACGTGAGAAGCTTGGAAATCCTGTTCTGTAAGGAACTGGGTACCTGGGGTGAGTATTATTTCAATATAAACTGTTTATTTGGACCCAAAGTTGCACTTTACATATTGAAAAATATTTAGATAAAAAACTCCTCTTGCTATTAACTGTAATTAGGTCTGGAGACATCTGCCAAGATGGAAATTCAACAGCCTCCTTCCTTTGCAAGTCAGTGACATTCTTCCAGCAAGCTAACACAAAACAACTTGATTAATGAAATCATGTGACTGGTTTTAGAAAATTATTTATCTTACCCAGTCTGCCTCAATTCTTTAGTCCCATACCCCTTCCCAAGGATTGTGCTGTGACCTTAGATAGACTTATCTCCCTTCCACTCTCCTGCTATGGTGAAAAACAATTCAGAAAGCCCCTGTGCTCTTTCCCATTAGTTTGATACTCATCAGCAAGACTAAATTAGCAAGCTGTGACATACAGCATGAGCCAAGCCAGGAAGAGAAGAAAGGAAACTCTGGAGAAGTAAGATTCCAGAGTACTCAGTTTTACTGCCATTCCCACTCTCCCAGTGTCTTGTGTGGGAGTACCTGTGTCTCCATCCTTCGTCCCACACTCAAAAGTGGCAGTGAAAGTGGAAGCTGTCCAGGAGAACTTTAGCAAGGAGCAGTCCAGGAATCCTAGACTATCACCTACCAACTCAACCAGTCCTTTTTATTACAGAGGAAAAGGGCCATGATGGATTTTTTTTCCTCTATTCATTCACATCATCACCAGTTTTCTGGGATGTAGTTGCAGTGGGTCACTGCTAAAATTGTAATTGCAGCAACTGCAATATGTAGCAATAAATTGCTCAAGGAAAATCTGAACATTTAAATAACTGTGTAGCTTCCTTAACCAGCTTTAATCCAGGAAAGTTGTCATTCCATACTCTCCAGACTTCATCTCAAAACCCACCTAGACCACTATTCCATGGCATCCATGTGACAATAGCTGGGGGAGGTTTGCTGGGTCCGTGCCCACCTGGAAGGGGTTCCAAAGGCACAGCAGAAGCTTTTCAGGGAGTCTCCTCCTCCTCTCAACACTACAAATACCCCACTCTCTCAGCAAATTTTACAGTGCCCAGAATAGAAAGCTGCTGAAAATAAGTTTCTGCTGTGCTGCAAAAGACTGAGTGACTTCAGCATTTGGGTATTGCAAACAAAGAGGAGCAGATCCACAGCTTAACCAGGGACATCCTGGGAACAGCTTTGAGTCGCCTCAGCTTCCACCCTGGAAGAAGGTAACCACTGTCAGATGGCTCTAATGTTACTCTTCTCCTAAATGGGGGAATGCAGAGAGCTATAGAAATGATGTCAGTTGGTGTTTTCATCACATCACTACAGTTCCCACTTGAGATAAAAAACGATCAAGCTATTTCTGTTGAAATCCTTGGCCCCAGAGGCCTGTGATGACAACGGCACATCTTGTTTCAGTGGGACAGGAGGTCACAAACCTCCCCTCCAAACTGGATAAACCACATAATCATCCAACAGTTCATCTCTGGGATAAAGCACAAGCATATGGGGGCAGTTGGAGGGAGAAGAGGTGCATTGTCCCAGACACTGTGCCCAGAAAGCCTTGTCCCACCTGGTGCACCGGGATTCTGAGAGATGGAACCCTCTACAGCAGCTGTTCCCAAAACAGACAGAGTTACAAGCACAGCCTTAAGTCTTGCACCTTTACTCATCCAAGAGCTGAGAGTTGGTTGGAGGTAGTACAGGATCAGCCAGAATTACATGAATTTTCCCTGAAATTGGGAGTGCAATTGGCACGAAAGCTCCAAACACTCCGGGCTGTCGCTGTCCCTCCAACACCCAGAAATGAGTGTTTGCTGATAAACTACAACACCAGTTGGAAATCCCATAAATTACTTGTCAAGCCAAGCTTCTTGTTTATTTTTAAAGAGTAAACTTCTAAATCTTCCTCCCCCCCCCAAAAAAAAAATAAATTAAAATATACTTTCAAAATTCCTCAAATGCAAAACCTACTCTTCTCCCCCCTTTAATCCAGAAACTGTTAGTAAAAAAAAAAAAAAATCAACCTAAACCCCATGGAATTTATACAAGTGGAAAAGTGCACGTGCAGTAAGATTGCCTGTAGCACAGCTCTGTGCAGACTGACAGGCAACCTCTAACCTATTTAACTGGAGCCTGAAAAAAAGATAATTTTTATTGGGCTGGACTGAAACAGATCTGGATGTATGTAACTGAGGCACATCATACCAAGTACAAACACTGCAGACTCATTTCATAGCTATGCCTACTCCAAATTAACCTGAATTCAAATCCAAACTAGGTGCTGGAGTAGAATAAAATGCAACTGCAGACACGTACAAAGACCAGCACAGACGTCACATCCGAAACGGTGTGGGAAGCTCAGCTCTCCCAGACTGCAGAAATACCTCAGAATTAGTCAGGAGTTAAAAAAAGATCCAGGATATTGAATACAAACCTGAAGACTCATTTTGTTACTGAGACAACAAAAGATATCAGAGTAAAGAAAGTGAGTTTATTTATGGTCCAGTCACCTCATCTGTGGACGAGTTAAAATGCCCCACCCTCTTGGGAAGGAAGTTAGTACAGGTGGAACTTTGAGAGGCACTTTGAAGTTGAACTCTTAAAGCATTTCCGTAAATATTATCTTTGTGCCAATCTCCACTTAGCACTGGAGCGCTTGAAATCAGAACTGCTTCCCTGCAGCCCTGGGCAAGAGCTGGAAAACTGAGGGAAAGTTCAAGCCTTACCATGCCTGTCTGCCAGCAGGACTAGCACGGGCTCCTGACAGCATTCACAGGGCAGACGTTGTGGAAATTTGTTTGGAAATGTCCATTTCCAGCCATCCACAGTGTCTGTTTCTAGGGCTGAAGGATTCCTTTACCACCACCCTTGTTTGATTGCTGTGCTTCTCTCCTTGCAGCCTCAAACTCTGCAGATATTCTGGGAAACCCAAACCAAAGCAGCCTAAAATCCAGGTTTATTCAAACCTAACCATGAACAGGCCCAACATCCATCTGGTCCCGTGTTTTTGGTTACTGAGTAGAGAGGTCACACCCCCAGGAGATTCTGCAAGAGCTCACACAGGAGCTCACCTACATTATCAGCACCAACCACTCCAGTAAATGTACATTTGTCTCTTGGAACTAAAGCCATTATCCCAAAAAACGGTAGTTGTCCTTTACTGCCCTGTCTCTATACATATGTTATGGCAGAACACTCAAATTCTTTGCCAAGCCTTTTCAGCACCTGTGTGAAGTGCCAGCAGGGGCTGGATGGGCATCCTTTGATGGCACCGCTCACCTAACCCTGCTAAATCCATGGGATCAAACAGGAAGCCCTGAACATGGAATCACTGCTGGATCCAACCATCCAACCTGTATAAAATACATTTTCACAGAAGACCAGGAGGTAATGAAAGCTTCAGACAGGTGGGGGACCTGCACCTCCTGGATTCCCTACCTTTTTCTTGGAGAGGACATTTCCCATATATGGCCCAGGCCCACAGGCAGCTCAGGGTCACATTTCAGTGCAGGGCTTTTGGCAAGCCCAGGCATTCAGACACCGTGAGTCAGCGCTCCAGAAACCATTGGGTCTTCTTATAAACCAATAAATCTACTTGGGTTTGTTGGGTTTTCCCCCCGCCTCGACCTTTGCAGCACACAGACATCATCACGTTTTCATTTCGCTTCTCTGTAACTGGGAGGAGCATTTCTTTCCATTCTGGGTTTGTTTGCTTTGTAAAATGGCAGACAAGGTTTTCCCATTAGACTAAACCCTGCTGTTGGGGCATGAAGAATGAAACCAGACCACCTATCACAGAGGCTGGGAACAGATACTGAGCTGCCTTGTACTTTCACACAGCCGTTTAACAACAAAGAACTCTCATTTTTATTTATTTTTTTTTTAAATAAAACCTCAAAACATCTTCACCTCTGTTCTCAGAGCCCAAACAAACAACAGCTTATCTGGCATTTCAGCACGACAAAAAGTTCCCCATGACACAATCTTTTCCACCACTGACCTGATAACATCAACATGAACTTTCTTCTATTTTGAGCTCTACTTGTCTCAGTTCAATAGTTCAGCAGAAACTGCCCCATTTTTGATTACACAAACAAAATCAGTTACCAGATAGTCCTCTTTTTTTTAAAAAAAAGGCCTGAATTTCAAGAAATCCCATTGGGTAATTATTTTCAGATTAGTAACAGGATAAATAATATGGGACAATGGAGAGTGAGGATTTTTGTTCTCAGTTTCTATCTGTGAGCATCTGGGCCACTTCAGTTCTCTGTGCTTCAGTTTTCCATAAGTAAAATGCAGATAATGCCCCATCAGGGAATGGAATCAAGTTAATATTTCATTGTTAATATTTAATTTCTTCAAAGTAGGACTTTGTTTGTAATGGAATTAAGTAATGTCAGAGAACTACCACAGCTCTCAGAAGTGAGAAACTTCTGGGAAGAAATGCTGAGAGTGAGCGACCTCCTCGCACTTCTGCAGAGCATCCTCACTTTACATTAGAGCAAAACACATCATGTATAAAAAAGAACGATGAGACAAGATGATCTGGAGGCCAAATTTGCATTTCACACAAGTGCAGAAGACATGCAAGTCCAGTTCAGTTTTTGGTGGTTTGTTTTTTGTTGTTGGATTTGTTTGAACTTTGAACCTTCCAAGTTCCCAGTGAAAATTATGCTTAACATGCAGAACAAAGTATTGCTTAAAAAGCTTGGTTTTACTTAATGGGGTACTGCAACTTAAAAAAAAAAAAGAAAAAGAAAGAAAAAGAAGTGTTACTGACAAATGTGGCCTTGTAAAATAAAACCACAGAACAAATAAACAAAAAAGACAAACACCCTTGGGACTTGAGACAAGATAAGGTCTGAGGAAGGCAGTGTGTTATCAAAAACTGCTGGTTAGGAAAACATCCAGGATTTTAGATTTCAAATCTTTTGTGGATTTTAAAAATTCCCTTTTACTCACAAGTTCAGAAAGTCCAATAAATATTTATAAACTGTTTCCTCCATAATCAAGGACTAAAGCTGACCAGGCAAGCATTCAGTAGACAGTAATAGCTGATACCTTTTCTTCATGTTTGCTTTTATTAGGGGAATTTTTAGGAAATTCTACCACATAACACAGATTTAATTTCAAGCCTGCATCTGTTATTCCTGCCAGAGCAATGAAAGCATTAGCTGGTGTTATCCAGAAGTAAAAAAGCAAACTCAGGCCCCTCCAGAACAATGTCTTACCAAGTGACTTTGGCTTTGGGCAGAGCAGCACAGACAGAGAGACAAGGCCTCTTTCCAAGAACAATCATCTTACTTCCCTCAGACAGAGTGAAGCCTTTCATGAACCAGGCTGGGGTTTGGCCTACATTCCCTTGGATGAAAAGGCTCCATTATTTGCAGTTGAACACATTGTCTGAAAACCCTGATAGGAAGCAAGAGGGGAACAAACCAAAACGGTGGAACTGCTGTGAAAGGTGCTGTGTGTTATCTCCAAAATACACACATTTGAAACCTTGAAAGAGGTTTTCACCCACAGACTTCAGAGATGGTATCAGCACCTGTTCAGGACCATCAGATCAAGCCATTTGCAGACTGAAGATGTCCCTGAAGGCAGGCACAGGCACATAGAGAAATGCTGCAAGTACTTTGTATTTAAGTGTGTTATTTTCCAATACACAAGTAGTCATTTACTGGTGCTTTGAATTCCAGCTGCACTCTCCGTGCTCACCTCATAGGCACTGCAAGTTACCCCTGAAGCCCAGCAGAGAGCTGAACAACATATTTCAATTCTTTTCAGGAATTCCTTCCTTCACTCTCAGTGACATTCTTGACTTCAGTACTTCCACTGCAAAAATCCGTCTGTGATTTGTGTTCAAGTCGGAGGAGCAGGTAACAAGAAGTATAAATAAACAGCAGGAATAGAGAGAAATAGTTTGTCAAAAAGGAGGCTGAGAGGTGCTGGGCTCTATTTTTCTTAAATACCTGCTACAGCTCCCTCTTGTTTCTCTTCTGCATAAGACACAGGATCTTATTCCTCCTACCCCAAAGCCCTTTGCACAGTGACAGGCAGGGTTTGGCTGAGCTGACAGGGATCCCCTGCAACAACTGATAAACCTTTCCATCCAAGGAACAGAAGGGATGAATTATGCAAACTGTCAGCCTCTGACTGGCAGAAACCTGTGCCCTGAGCTCCCAGAGCATGAATCACTCCCTGCACAAACACCAGCTTCGATTTCAACTTTTTTGATTATACAGTCAAGAGGGACTTTGCAATCCACGCTTCATTTGGAATCTGAAAAATAAACTGTTTCCAAACTACTCTGCAATGCTTGTGCAAGGGCCTCAAGACAGGCAGGGGTTTGGGCAGCTGTGCCACCAGCCACAGAAGCTGCATTTTAGAACTCGCCCTTCTCTGGAACAATTGGAACTTTCTCCAGGCCGCAGTCTGCACACAGAGCACAGTGTTTCCCTCAAGCACACAACAGCTTCATTATTGTTTAACTACCAAAAACCAGCTCCAACAATCTATCAAGCTTGACATTTTATCCCTCTCTGCTGCTAGCCCACAGTCCTGGGCACATATAGGAAGAGGCTCATGGATTCAATAAGAAAAGTTATTTTGTTAATCCAAACAGAGAAACGTTTCCCTTCTTTTAACCATTCATTTGCCATTTTTGAAACCTGTTCGTCCTCCAGATTATCAGATCCAAGTGTTCACAAAGAAATCTGTGCCAGCAGATGATTCAAAGCTACTTTTCAAGATACATATAAAACAAATTCCAAGGCAATCCCATGGAGCACGAATTCCTCAGTGCCTCAGAGCAGCAGTGCCATTTGTGGTTCCAGCCCAGCCACGATTATTTTAACACCAGACCAGAGCAGAGCATTACCTTGCTGCTCATCACCCTCCATGCCCAGGAACGGCACTGCTGGGCAGTTTCCCGAATAACCACAGCTCAGGCACAGGCTTAGGGAGCACCAACACATCCATGGGAAGAAACTTATCAACACATGATGCAACCTGGTGGAGAGTGTCCTCAAACACAGCGCTGGGGGAGTGACTCACCCGAGGGTGAAGGACACATGGGAGCCACGCACAGATGCCAGCAGTCACTTCTCTCTGAACAAGGTATTCTGACATCAGCAAAGGAGTGGTGTCACATCCAGCTTCAGTCTGGACTTCCACGGGTTTCTGACTCATTTGGGGAAAAGCCAAACCAATAAAAGCTCGTGCACACACCAAGCTGGTGTGAGGATTCAGTGGTGCCACTTGTAGCACCACACTTTGAAATCATCCACGTGTAAATACAGAATATAATGCCCAAAGGTACTGTCCTTCTGCAACAGAGGTTACTATGGCACAAGGTGCTCCCAAAAGAGAGTATTTTAAATTTGCCTGGTTAAAAACATCAGCCTAAACTAAAAGATTCAAAGCATATGCTGCTTAAGTATAGTCTTAAAAGCACATCCCACAACCTTCTGAATATAAAAAAAAAGGTGGCAGCATTAAAAAAAAGCTGATGTTAAATTAATATTTCAGTCTCCACTGAAATGAAATGTGGAAATTCCTATTCCAAGACTCTTTGGTAGAGAAGCCAGAGGGCATTCGAGAAAAAAAGCCTGATTAATATTTTGGAGTAAAGTGAAAACCTCAAGAGCAATTAACGGGAAGAATTTGTAAATTTTACAGACACTGAGAAGAATAAACAGCATTTCAGAAAACAACACTTCTTTTTAAAGAAATTCCCTTATGGGAACATAAATTTAACAAGCCAAAAGGCCTTTCAGAGGTTAGAATGAGCCCCCTCAGTTTCTGGGGAAACTGGCTGAGAAAGAAGGGAAAACCCAGTACAAAATATGAACTCTTGATCTGACAGTCGTACTCTTGGTTTCTTAAGGAAAATGATAACTTTTCAACCTTGTTGAAGACCGAATAATTGGCTTTGGAGGCACATACCATCAGGGGGTTAGAAGCCTTGGCATGCAGAGGAGTCCTGGTCCTGACATCAGCTCAGCAGTGTCGGGATTCTCCCACCTGTGAAACAGAGATGACAACTTATTCACCCCTGCAAAGCATTCCATGCTCCCCGAGAGCCAGGGGATGGAAGCTCACACTGCTGATTTCTGGCTTCTGGTAATGACAGTTGAAGGGGAAGAAAATAGGCTTGATATGAGGAGCCACAGGCAGGTGCTGTCGAGGCTAATGACTGGAATTAGGGGAGCAGGAGCCAGGCAGGGGAAACACTAGCACCACGTGAGGCCATGGAAATGCAGAAGACAAAGCACAGGCAAGGAACAGCAGTGCAGACCTCACGTGGTCCTGGCTGCACCACTGCCCTCAGAGTTCAATCCAAACTCAAGCAACCAGCCCAGCCCAGCCTGACAGCAACATCCAGGTAACTTAAAGCCAGGCTGTGCTTGTAGGCAGAGCTCAGACCAGAGGGAAGGACTGAGTTCCCTCAGTTTGACTACCAGGCACCCACAGGTCCTCTTTTCCCTGCTCAGCAGCAGGTCACACACATTTGTGTCCAAAAAAGGGACATGAACCCACACTTATCTGCATCTCACGTTATCCTCCTGCCTGCAACGTGTTTATTAAGCACCAAGTACTTGGTTCAAGGTACTTCCTGATTTTCTTATCTTTGGATCAGGCTCTGTATCCCTCAGGACTGGTCATGGGGTTTAGAGAAGAGTTGGAGGTGGGTGATCTTTAATTAGAACTGGGTGATCTTTAAGGTCCCTTCCAACCCAATCCATTCAGAGATTCTATGGCTCACATATGTGTAAGCTAGAATGTGAAAACACATTCTTTCCCTCAGGGACAGGAAAGCAGCCTAAACCCTAATTAAACACAATTTTTCCTGCATGTATCACATGAAGCCAACTCACCTCAGGTGAGGAGAGCATTTTACCTGGCTAGACTTGAGCACACAGAGCTGCAGACCTGGGTCAGACACAGCCTGCCAAGCTCCACTGCACTCTCAACGAGCCAGAGCCAGGAACAGATACAGGAACACCAGAGCAGACCCTGGAAATCTGCTTTCTCCCTTCCACCAGGCAAAAACTGGCTCAAAGTCCAAAGCACATGTTTAATGAGCCTTCATAGGCAGAACTAGGAGGTCAGCTCAAATCATGCCCCAGCCTGACTGAAGAGTTGACAATCTCAGTTGTTATTAACAACAAACCAGGGTACAAAGTTGCACAACAGCAAGTGAAAATTGCACAATTCAACAAACAAACAAGCAAACAAAATAACACAAACCCACACTGAAGTCAACCACAATAAAGAGAAAACTGAAGACCTGAAGAAAGGAAGGCAGATTTCAGTCATAAACTCAACTAGTGAGCACCAACCCCACAAAAAAATCATTTATATTATTCCTTTCTACTCTCCTTGTAGAGTATTGCATTCGGGTCTCATTTTAGGGGCTCAGTCACATGTACCTGCCAATGAGAAAGACTGAGCCTCACTGAGAGCCAGCCTACATTTCCTACCCTACAATTAAACACAGTACTTAAATGATGGCTTTAAAACTAATCCAATTCAGCAAAAAACTCAGCAATTAAGCACTAACCCATGAACACCACTGTCAAGGCAATCGGCTTTTCATTAAGAGTTCAGTTGCTACGGCTGAGTGGATCAGCAGACACAGGTGGAGGTGGGTAACTCTGCTCCAGGGGTCCCAGCACCAGAGAGAACTGCCCAGAATGAGAAACACAACAGCCCAAGGTGATGGTTTGGTTTCACTAAACCCAACTCTGCCAGCCAAAATCAATTCTGATTACAAAGAATGACTACAAGATCCCCCTCCCCATCACTATGTGTTAACACGTGTTAAGGAGATTCAGTACTGGATGAGAGGAGGTAGGGAAACCCAGGGATCTGGAATTTGTAAGAAAAATTTAAAGCTCACAGCTTTCTGCTCCACTTCTCAGCTCTGGAAAAATGAGCTCACAGTGGAAAGACAAAGGGTTAAAACTCTTTGGTTATGTAATCATGTGTATGCTTAAACGAGCATTTATCTTAAAATGTGAGCTTCAGAGCTTTGAAATGCAACCCACTACAGTGTGAACACAATGAAATGCCAACTTGTAATGCACCTGTCATTCCCCATCCTGATGACATGGAGAGCTAGAAAAGCTTTTTTGTAGATCCATTAAGGGCTTTACCAATTCCTTAACCAGGTTAGAAAGAACAGAAAACTGCCCCAAGTCCCTCCACTGCTGTGAAACAGTTCTCCAAAACCAAGACCACGTCCTGTGCTCCCCACGGAAGACTCGCTGTGTGTCAGGGAACAGGAAGTGAGCTCAAATGAAACAGAAATAAACCCTTTCTGCCTCACCCAATTAAACATTACCCTGGGCACAGCTTAACCAAAGAGCCATAAAACTAACCCTCTCCTATCTGCCTTTAATGTTATACTTGGCTCTGCAGTACCTGGCTGTCCTTGCAGTGTCTGAAAGCACGTGAAGCTCTGGAGTGCAACTGGTTATTTATCACAGTCCATCCTCAGCATTTTTGTCAAGTCCATGATGTGAGGAGGCTCGGACAGGACCGTGTTCATGTTCTCAGTGCAGAGCTGACCTTTATTAACCTGCACTCACCGAAACACTGGTAAGGAACCGATGGGAGGATGAGTCAATACTTTCCCCACAGGAAACACCTTGACCTGCTTACAGGAACAAACCGCTCTGAAGGACACTCAAGTACTTTTATTTTCTGAACTCCTTTTGCTCTCTGTGGCAAAGGAAAGGCTTGCTCAACTTTCACTTTGCTGTACCCCCCCCCTCCAAGTCTGAGCAAAAAGGGGGCAGAGAAGAAAATAACTTGGGTCCTTGACACCCAATTATACTTTAGACAAGCTAAGATGCAAAGAGACAACAATTTCAACTAAGAGCTCTACAGAAGGCTGGTGCTTAACCAGAATTCCTCAGCTCTCATAGCAATTTGAGCAGAACAACCTACCAAACCCCAGAGTGTCCTTGAGAGCACAACTCGGAAAAGGGATGACTTGCTCAATGCCACTTTTTAAACAAAAGAGGATGCATCAGAGTCCCACTTGCCCTCATTAGGGAAACCCTGGAAGCACTCCCTGTGAGGGAGCCCCTTTACCCCACCTCCCCAAAACTAAACCCATGTGCTGCAGCCTCTCCCTGCCCTGCTGCTTGTCCAGGCCTGAGCATCCTCATTCCCCCCCAATTCCTGGCAGTCCTTCCTGCCCCATGTCCTCCCACACTTGCCAACACCCTAATCCAGAGCCTTTTCCTCACCCCACAGTCCCTGGATAACCCCCAGGGGCAACTCCACTGCTTCATGGCCCTCCCCTTTGCCCCGTGCACCCTCCCTACCCTGGCAGCCCCCAAAACCCTGACAATCCTCCACTGCCCCATGCCCCCAAACCTTGGCAGCACCCTCAAAGCCTCACACACACCCCCCAAACCTGGCAGCCTCCTCAAACCCTAACACACATGTTCCCCCCCATACCCTGGCAGCTCCCCCAAAACCTCACACACGTTACCCCCCAAACTCTGGCAGCTCCCCCAAAACCCCACACACCTACACACACGCTGGCAGCCCCCTCGCAGCCCCACTGAACCCCCACGCCCCCAAACCTTGGCAGCCTCCCCAACCCCCGAATCATGGCAGTGCTCCCAAAGCCTCACACACACAAACACACACACACAGACACACAGACACACACACACAGACACACAAACACACACAAACCCGGCAGCCCCTCAGTGCCTCACCCCCCCCCCCCAAGCCCCGCAGCCCCCCCAAACACCGGCAGCGCCCCAACCGCCTCACCTGCCTCCCGCAGAGCCGCGTCCCGAGCGGGCGGTGGGGCGGGGCGGAGCCTGGGGCAGGCGGTCCTGGTTCCGGTTCCGATCCCGATCCCGATCCCGATCCCGCTCCCGATCCCGGTGCCCGCGCTCGGCGGCGGCGGCGCTATGGCAACTGCCCGCGGGGCCGGGCGGGCGGAGCGGCCGCCATGGGGCCGGGCGGGCAGCACCGCCCCTGCCGGCGCGGAGGACTCGGCGGCGCCCCCTGCCGGCCGGGAGGGCAGCGCGCGGCGCGGCCGCTCCGGGGGCCGCGGGTTCGAGACCCCGGCGGGGCAGGTGGGGAAATCGGGGGGACACGGCGGGGTCTCCTGCGCTTCGCGGGTGTCCCTGCGGGGGCTTGGCTGCGTTGCACGGGAAGTGGATATATAGCGACAGATCACGGAATCGATGGGGTCCGACAAGACCATCAAGTCCAACCTATGACCCAACCCCCACCTTGTCAACCAGAAAATGGCACTGAGTGCTAAGTCCAGTTTGTCCTTAAACGGAAAGGTGACTCCATCACCCATCCCAATGTCTAATTACCCTTCCAGAGAAGAAATTCCTCCTAATGTCCAACCTGAACCTCCCCTGGTGCAGGTTGAGACCGTGTCCTCTCATCCTGAGGTACACCCAGGCAGAGATAGGCATAGACATGTACATACACACAAATATGCACACAATACTTATAAACACACACTTACATGCATGTTTTATACACACCAAGGGCAAATAAGCCCTTAGTGCCAAAAGGCATCCCTGCTGCTTGGGGCGAGAGGTGCCCTGTCTGCCCTGTCTGGGTTTCATGGCCCTGCTCCAAGCCTTTCCAGTGCTTTCCCAGCTGTTTTTAGCAAGGGGAAGGGGCAAGAAGTGGGTACAGCCCGAGCTGTAGAAGTGCAGCAGCAGAAGTGCCTGTCTGAGCAAGGAGGAGAAAGGCTGAATTAGGACACTGAGGTCAGGAACTCTTTTTGGCCTAATTTTACTATGCAAATTTAGGACAAATGAGCTTGAGTAAGAAGTCAAGCTATTCCAGATCGGGCAATAGATTGCCATAGCCTGAGCCCTTCTGGTGTCCCCACACCAAGCAATAACCAGCACCCACAGCAGCAATGCAGCCAGAAATTCAGGACGTCCCTGTGACCTCGGGAGCACAGGGAGAGGAGGAGCTGCCACGTGAAACTCAGCCAGGCCTCATATCTCACTGTCCTCCCCCTCCTCCACCTATCCAGCTGTTTCCCAAGAGGGCATAAAGCTCCCACAGCTGCAATTAGCTGATTGCCAAGGAGAGAAAATCCCCCCTGGTCATGACTGTGCCTATGAAAGCCGGGATGGGAAGCTTTGGAGGAGCCCAGACTTCACATCCTCACCTTTCCAGACAGACTGGCCATGTCCCTGTTGAATCACCACCCCGTGATTCCCCACTGACTGAGTGCAAGAGCAGAGTCTCTTTTGTCATTTCCCAGGGGTCACATGGCTGGTCTCATTCTGAGCCTGATGAGGGTTCAAAGGGGGTTGTTCCTCTTCTCATCCTCTTGCTAGTTAGGGGAAAGAAACATCCAGAAAACCCTCTTCATTCAAATATAATCCTATTTGGCTCTTCTCTGCTTCACACTCCCCACCCTGAGAGCTTTGCTTCCTCTAAATAACCACAGACAGAGAGATAAAATAGTAGCACAGAGTTTTGGTTGAAATTTGCATGCACCAACTCTTTATTCACAGCTCCAAGAGATGCACCAAGCTAAATTTCTGCTTGTAAGGACCAGCCACATCAGCACAGGAAAACCATCCTCCAGCCAGCAGCTGCAATCCCGGGGGCCAAACCTCCCCTCCTGAGCTTGGAAAGCCCAGAAACACAAATAAATGCACAACTCTAAAAAGTTTTCAGTAAAAATTATGTATTTAATGGCTCAGCTCATGTTGCTTTGGCACGTTCCCCTCCTCAGCAGGACCTGCTGGGATCGTGGCCTTTCCCACGGCCACGCACACGGAGCTGCAGTGGCTGGGTGGCCACGATGGAGGAGGTGGGGCCTGCCCCCTAAACCACAGCCCTGGGAGCACCAAGAGCTGAGTTTCACAGAGAACACAACTCTGACAGATGTTTCAAACAAAAATCCATGCTGAGACCTGGTGCTGCCTCTTGGGAAACCAAAATGTGTGTTTACATTTCCCTGTAAACTGCCCCTTCCCCACAGCAGCTATTTGCTCAGGAGCACAATGTCTACTCTGGAGAAATTAACACCCAAATTCTGGATAAATCAAACTCCTCTTTGCCCAGTACAGCCCTAAAAGGCTCCAGGAGCTGTGCTGCTGTGTTATTAGTTTAATGAGCATGCCTTGCATTAGTCCCAGCCCCCAAATGCAACATCAGCAGCCTTGAAGTACAACCATGGCTCAGCTCACCTACCAAGGAGGTCTCTTATTATGCAGAGGATGAAGGTGTCTGAGACATCTGGGATCACATCCCAGCCTCCTGTCTCCTCCCCAGCACCACACAAGTGCCCAGGATGTTGCCCAGAGCAAGCAAGAGCAGCTGGAGGAAGGAGAGATTATTTCAAACATCACCACATGCAATTGAATAGGTCCTTGAGCATCAGGCAGGGCCAGCTGGTGTCAGCCAGAGCTCATCAGTCCCAGCTCATCCAGACCAGAACTTCCATCACTAATCAGCAAGTCTTTATGCAGCACAGCACTGCCCCAAAAATATCAGCAGCTCCCCACAAGGCCTGGTGTTACTCTGGGGAGAAGGTCAGAGCAAGCACTCGATTATGTCCCTGCTCACCAGCAGCCATCCCACTCTGTCCCACTCCAGCCTGTCCCAACCCAGTCCTGCTGGGGACTAACCCTCCACATTTTAATTAAGTTCCCAGCAGTCACCTCTAATTGAATTCCAGCTCTCAACAACCACAGTGTGCAACAGCCTTTTCCTTTTATTTCTGAACCAAGACCACTGTGAGCTGCCCAAGGACAATCAGAGCTCCAGGTCCAGAGGGCAGCGAGTCATGGGGGGAACAAAACCACCACAGGGAGCCGTGGGCTTGTGCAGGGACAAGCCAGCTGGTCCCCTGCCAACACCTGAAGACAAGGTGAAGACAAGCCTGCAGCAGAGGACAGGGGCTTGCTGTTGTGCTGCCCACACAGCCCAGCCACTGCAGGCAGCACCTGCTGAGCACGGAGATCTCCGGGGAACCCCACGCTCAGTTTCTCCCCCAGGCAGAAGAACAAGAGGTTCTTCACTTTGGTCCAGGGCTGTAGGACCCTCAGAGTCAGTCTGCAAAACCCTCAGTGTGCTTGCCTGCTTTTGTGCAGCTCTCTTGGACCTTGACATTTGCTTCTCCATCACATCAGAGCCCCTGTGTGGGTGTCACAGGGCTCGGCTCTGGCATATCTCCATTTCCAATGTCCAGCTCCACCTGTAACCCTGTGGGCTGCAAGGAGAAACAGAGAGAAGCTTAACCTCACACTGCTCACACTCCATCACCTGCCCCAGAGCCAGAAATCCCCAGTCCCTGAGGATTTCTCTCTGCTGGTGCCCCCATTTCAACTTGGTCTGCTGAACACAAATAGACAATGCAATTTAGCAAAGAAAGAACATACTGCTCTGAGACATCTCCAGACACACCATTATTTAGCAAATCCAGGTTGGATTTCCCTGCCCAGCACACCACCACATCCAAACCCGTTTGGATCAGGCAGCAGAGGAGGCTTGGAGCTGGGAGGCTTAAGCAATGCTGACTGTACATAGGCAGGAGTTAAGCCAAAGTCTCCTCTGCAAGTGTAGGAGCCATTTCCATGAGACCCACACACCATCAGGGGAGCGAGACAAGCATGAGGAACAGTGACCTGCACTGGAAGTGGTGCCACCCATTTAACCTGCCCATAAATACAAGCTCAGGCTGCTGGGATGCTCCTCTCTTCCACAGTGTACAGGCAGGCTGCAGGAGCTCCTCTCCCACTGCCTTGGCCCACCCAGCGAGGCTGGATCCTGCCTGACCCTCTGCTCCAAAGTCAGGGCCAAGTCCCACAGCTGCTCCTCCACTCCCAGCCCAGGGAGCCTCACCTGGCGGGGTGACTTTGCCAGGGCAGCCACGCGCTGTGTCGGGCCTTTGTCCCCGGCGCCTTCTTTGTTCTCCAGCAGCACCCGAGTGCTGGGCACGAAACTCCAGGAGCGGCCAAGGGCTGGCTTCAGTGGGCCAGTGCTGCTGTCCCTTGTCACCTGGTTGGTCACCTGCGGCACAAACAGGCTTATCAGTGCCTGGGAAAAGCACTCGGTGAAATGAAACACTGGAGATCACGGCCAGTCTGAGCCTTCCTTCTTGGCACAGCTGTGCCATCCCCTCTAAACACAGCCCAGACAACTGGCCCAGACAGGTACTCGGGCAGGAGCTTGCTTGTGTCTGCAGGCTGCATCACTCCTGGTGCTGAAGCCACCCAGGGAGTTTAACTTGGAGCCTCCAAGTGTCCTTCCAGGCACCTCCTTGTCACTTTGGCAGAACAAAGGGCAGGACTTTCTTGGTGCCTTCCAGTGCCAGGCTCAGCAGACCACCACTCTCTGCTGTGGCCTTCCCAGTTCAGACACATTAATTGTGGTCCCACTAACCTGTCCGGCTGCATTGGCAAATGCAATTGCTTGGCCAAGAGCTGGGGAGAACTGGAGCAGGGCCCCTTCCAGTCCCCAGCTCCCTTAGGATGATGCAATGCCCTGCAGCTCTTCCAAGGTAATTAAGAGCTTACCCAGGAGGCTGGCCAGCCCCTTAAATGAACGGTGTTATATCAAAAATAAACACAAATAACCTTTCAATCTTCCTGCCTTGCTCAATGCAGAGAATGCCGTGTTGGCTGAGCACAGCAATAGCAGGAGGCAGCAAACCAGCCCTGGTCTTGCTCCACACTCACTGAAATAAGACATCTGTGGGCTGCAGAGACACAGAGCAATGTGGGGTACAAACCTCTTGCTCCTGCTTAGCTGGAGCCCCTCTCCCAGGGGCTCCAAAGCCTCTCCATGGCTCACAGCACACACCAACACACAAAGTGCAGCAACACTCACCACAACAGCAAGGCTGAACTCCCTGGCCAGTGTCTTCAGCTCCCGAGACAGCTGCATCATGATGGCCAAACCTGGAGGAGGACAAAGCACTTGGGTGTTTGGGGATCGACCCACAAAGTGCATCTTGGAGGTAGGTGACATCTAGATTTGCACGAGCACTAGATCAAACCACGACACTGTCCCAGCCCCAGCTCCAGGCACAGCACACCTGGGAGGAAGATGCTCTTGAGGACAAGCAGAGAGCTCTGCGGCCTCCTGGCACACCCTAAGAGCACAGCTCACCCTCTGACTGCCTGCCACCCAGCAGTGGGTAAATCACAGCCGACACCGAGTCGATCACCACGATCTTGAGAGGCCCCGTGGAGCTCACGACCTGAAAGGAGGGACCACGTGCCACGTGGAGTTCCAAACCCAGCAGTTCTGGAGGTTGTGAGCTGCACAGGGGTTCAAATGCACCCAGGACAAGGTGATCTGGAGTCACTTGCCAGGCACACCCTGCTGCCCTCCCTGCAGCTCCGGGGAGGGGAGAGGGGCCCAGACTCCCCCTCGTACCTGCTGTGAGAGGCGATCCCGCAGCTCCTGCAAGGCGCTCAGCAGTTCATAGACATCGAACACACGGACCACCTGGATCCGCTGCAGAGCCTCCAGCTGTGGCACAAATTGGCATCACCAACGGCCTCACCCCCTCCAGGACTTGTTATATTCCCTCTGCCCCAGCTGCCACCAGCTCTTTGCATTCACACCATGACACAGAGCCCTTATTCTTCCACGTTTGCCACCACCCCGTGAACACCACTGTCCATACTGCAGGTGGAAGAAGTAACCTGGATTGACCTCAGGGAGCAAAAGTGAGTGCGACTACGGCAAGTCCTCCCCTTCTCCCAAGGAAAAACAACAAAGAGCAGTTTCTGTCCTGAGCACAGCACCCATTGGCCATGGGAGGAAGAGTATGGACCCAAAAAAGACCATGAGGACAAAGGCAGAGCTGGACAGAACAAACCGTCCTTGGGGGTTGTCTGCAGGCAGTTTTAGTGCAAACAAAGGGACCAGCTCCAGAGGAACTTGCCTGCTCTTCCTCATCCTCTGTCTGGGCTTGCAGCATCTGGTAGAGACGGGAGGCAGTGAAACCCCCCGTGGAGTCGAGAAACACGGCGTGCTGCTTGAGGCCGAGAGACACACTGGCTGCAATGCCCAGGCACACCTGGAGGGACAGGGACACGTCAGCCAGGCATCATCTTAACCCCACCTGTCCTCTCCCCGCTCCTCCATCCCACTCACCTGCGTCTTCCCACTGCCCGGTGCTCCCATGAGCTCCGTCACTTCCCCCGTGTACAGCCCAGAGTCCAGCAGCTGGTCCAGGCTAGGGTGGAACACAAGGTGGGATTATCAACACTCCTTCAGCCAGAATGGCAGGGGCACCAGGAAGCAGCAGTGCCCAGGCACTTGTCCCTGGAGTCCCCTTCCCAAACACAGACAAGCCCCTGGACGTGGCGTGGACACCACCAACCCCGCTCAGGGCATCACCACACTGAACCTCGGAGCCTGTGCTGGCAACCAGGGCCTTGTGCAGCAAGCCCAGCCCCGGAGAAAAGGGTGATGTACCCACCTTGGGCTCCCAGTGGGCAGGATGGCCGTGGAGCTCTTGAGCTCCTCATACAGGTCTGCTCCGTTGGCAGGGAAGGCAGAGAACTGGGCCAGGAGCACACGTCTCACTGCGACCAGAGCCTGGGGGGCAGAGAGGTGTCTGGAAACAGGACTGAGCAAGTCCAGGGCCAACATCTGCTGCAGAAGCTGCTCCCAGACAAGGCCATTCAAGCCATGAGGGGATCAGCTCCGAGCTCCCTGATTAATCTACCAGGACTTAGGAGTCCTGTTTACCTTGTAAGACAGGGAACACTTCCGGGCAACGTCCTCCAGGTCTGATGACACAAAGTCCACCACTGCAAACAACATGAGGGACAAAAGGTTGGAAGCCAAACCTGGACAGACCAAGAATACTAAAAGTGTGTGTGACCTCTGGCAACACTGCAAGTGGAGGAGCAGCATATCCCACATCTGAGTTTTTTCTCTGAGATAGCCCCATCACCCATCACAAAATGAACTGTTTCTGGCAAAACAGATCAGGGAGATTCGCTGGTAAAAATTCTCCCTGTTTTGCTCAGCTGCCCAGTACCACCTTTTCCTTCCCCTCTAAGGGCAGGAGGTGGCCAGGGTGCAGTGTGGGAGGAACTTGGGCTTTTGTCAGAGGGAAAACTGCACAAATCATCCCAAAATACCTTTTAAAAAGCCATCACTGATCAACCCTCAAAAAGCTTTTGCAGAGTTCTCCACTATGTCCTTACACTTATACTCTCCTGAATCATTATATCCACCCAGGGGGACCCAGAAGACATCCAGCAAGGAGGATATGGAGGGATATTCCACCAACACCACCCTTCCAGGACTTGGGATGATGTGGGCACACCAAATGTGCAGGGGATGATGTTCCCCATCCCGAGACCCCGATGTCACCCCGTTACCCGTCCTGATGCCATTCGCCCTGAGCAGCTGGATCATCTCTTCGGTAAGCCCAGGGCAGAGCCCAGCCCGCAGGACCACCATGTCCACAGCCACGGGGGCGGGAGAGACCTGCGGAGCAGAGTGGGATCATTAAGGTTGGAAAAGACATCTCAGATCACCAAGTCCAGCACTGACTGAGCCATGTCCTGCCCTGGGCGGTGCCTGCCCCTGGAGCTGGGGAGAAGCCAGGCAGGCTGTGTCAGGGACGGGTGGTTATGGGGGGTGTTTAGGGTCCTTTTAGGGTCAAGCATCCCCAAATCTCGCACGGGAGCATCGCCACGCCTGAGCCAGCGGCTCCTGCTCGGGGAGGGCTCAGCGGGCGGGGGGAGCCCCATCCCCATCCCCATCCCTGTCCAGCAGAGCCCCTGGATAAGTGTCCCAGCCCACCCTCCATCCCTGCGCGGGTACCCGGCCCTGCCCGCTCCCTTCCTGCTTCCTGGCGCCAGCGGAAGGGCCGGGACGGCTCCTGTGCCCGCTCCCAGCGCTCCCAAACCCCACCGGGGTTCCCTCCCCGGCCCCTCCGCCTGGGCTGGCAGAGCCCGGGGCACTGCAGTCAGTCAGATCATCCCGGGATTCCGGGATTTCCCCAGGACTGGGTCTGGCCGGGCTCGTCAGTGGGGGCTGCAGGGTGGAAAATGAAGGTGCTCGGAGGGCTGGGGGTGTTCACAGCCCTGCAGGTGTGGGGAGCCGTGTGCCCTTCCCTGGCTGCCCGGCGCTGGAATTTCTCCTGGAAAAGCCTTTTTTTTTTTTTTTTTTTTTTTTTTTTTTTTTTTTAAATTATTAATTTTTTTTCTTTATTATTTGTTCTTTCCCAGCCGAGGCCTGAAGAGGGCCCCCGCCACTCACTGCTGAGCCTGCCCTGCTCACCCTGCGCTCTCAGCTCTGCCCTGAGCATGAGCGGCATCAAACAACTCTTGATTTTGTAACTCAGTTTACCTGCACTACCTGCTGTGCTGCTGCTTCTGACAGTGAATTATCATTCTGGCTGACGTGAGAAAGGCTGTGCTGTATCCCAGGAGAACTGAAAAGAAGCCAGACGAGCTTTCCCTGGTACCTAAAGCCACATGGGAATGGGTTTCTGGTGTGTTGATGATCCATGTAAATCCTAGAAAAACCACTGCACTGAGTCTTTCCAAGGCAGGGAGGGCCTCTTGCACCTTCCACAGCTGCTGTCCTTGTGCCTTGGACATACCCCTAAAGAGGTTATGGTGTATGAGCTGCCCTTGATGCAGTGCCTGCAGCTGCACTGCCGGTGATTGATGCTGTGAAGGGATTTCCAAATTACTCTGGAATCGCCTCTTGCCTGGATACCAGGGGCCAAGCAGTGTCCCTGGTGCCAGGTGAATAAAATAGGAGACCTGGCAGGGCAGTCTTGTGCCAATTCTTGCTGTGTAAGATCTACAAACCACAACATAGATCACAGAATTGATGGTATTTTCCCCCTTGGCAGGGTCTCTGATCAGCCCATGCTCTCCCCATCCTTCTGCCAGTTTCCCTATTTGCTTTACAGCTGGGGTGCTGGTGGGGACACTCGGGAAGGCAAGGCCTGTGTTTTCAGGAAGATAAGTCCCAAAGCAGAATTCCTGATTGAGTGTGACCCCTGGGAAACGGGGTGTGTTGAAAGGCTCAGCTCTTTTGGAGCTCAGTGCTGCTCTGTCTACTGGTGTCACTCAAACTGAGCCCTGAGCCACTCATCACACAGTGGGCCAGTATGTTCCAGTACAGTGTGTGTTCCAGCCTGTGTCAGTGGGCTGCTGAAAAAGGGGAGGTGGCAGCGGGTGAGCTTTCCAGTGGGATGGGCTCCCAAAGGCCCTGTGAGAAGGAGCAGGCAGCACTGGGTGTCAGTCAGCTTTCCATCCCAGGGAATTCTGGAAGGTGCTGGGCGCTGCTGCAGCTGCTGGCGTGGGGCCGCTTGTCCCCGAGACTCAGCTGTCTCGTGCTTCCCTAAATAGAAAGGGAAAAGGGTCTGAGCACTGTGACGGGGGTCAGCCATCCCAGCCGGGGGCTTTTTCGGCATGAAACCCCGCTGTTCCTGCCCCCCACACCCTGTGGGGCTCTGCAGGCAGAGGGAAGCTGGGATTTGCCCCGGCAGGTGGGAGAGGATCCCCTCTTGCTGCAGAGAGTGCTGCCCACATGCAGGCAGGTGCCCCCCCGAGCTGACCCTGGCTCCCAGCCCTCCCCAGGCATATATAGCACAGAGGGACAAGGAGGGGACAGGCTGTGGTGACAGGTGATGCTGACAGACAGCAGGAGCTGCCAGGTCCTGCCCAAACTTGGAGTGGGAAGCAAATTCTCTCCTGAGCCCCACGGACTCTCCGTAGTGCTGGCAGACTTCTTCAATTCTTTTCCTTGTTGTTGCTTTCCTTTCCTGTATTAATTGACTCCCAAGGACCTACAGCAGTGGGAAAAGCTTCTGAGAAGTCACAGCCTGGAGGAGCAATTTAGGTCTTAATTTTCAAAACTCTTCGGTCTGGTAAGCTGCTTTTATTAATGTGTGTGTTAATTATGTGTCAGTCTCGTGGTGAAACTCAGCTTGGGGCAGTAGGCAGGCGACCTTGGGTGACACAGGCAGTTGAAAATGGGACCCAAATTGATGTTTTTCCTTAGAGCTCTCCAGATGGAGGATCCCATCCAGTTGAAGGAGGAGGGCAATAAATATTTTCAGGCCAGTGACTACGAGAAAGCTCTTCAAAGCTACACTCAAGCCTTAAAGCTCAACAAGGACAAGGCGCTGCAGGCGGTGCTGTACAGGAACAGGGCAGCCTGCTTCCTCAAAAAGGTGAGAAAAGCTCCCAGTTCTCCTGGGCAGTGCTCAAGGGGAGAAGAGCAGGAAGGCTCATGAGTTGTGCACTGTGTGGTTTGTCTATTTATTGCATAGGGTGTTTGCAGACTGGTCTGAAATTACATGTTCTGGGTTTGTGCTAGAGCTATAAAGCTGCCTCCTTGCTTCCGTCCTGATGGGGCTGAGCATGCAGGTTCAGCTCAGAGATGGTCCCACTTAATCACTTTGAAGCAAAAGCTTTTGACAGCCAGGCTGCTCCACACTTACCAAAGAGCTCTGTAAGCCACAGCTTGGGATCACTTTTGCTGTCTGTCCCAGTAGAAGGAAAGCAGGAGAAGATATTTAGTAAAACAAAAAGTTATTGGTATCTGAACCAAAATTGTCTCAGCTTTTAGTGGCCTATTGTGGGAATTTAGCAGATTGCTTGCATGTTCCTGAATTTTCACTAATCCAGAAGTGACACTAACACAGACCAAGGCTGTTGTGAATATTTCCCTTCCCTCACTGCCCACTGTCCTGCTGCATCCTCAGCAGAGTGTGTTGTTTCACCTGCACCACACACCCCTTCCCTTCCATCATTTGGTGCAAAGGTACCTCAGCTGCCCTTCCCTTCCACAGGCTGCTGCTGGCTTCACTGGGATGTCCTCTAAGGAAGTGGGAACAGAGGGGCCAGTGTCCATCAGGAATGGGGACATGCCCTGCTATTCCATGCCTAACAACTCTCTCCTTTCTGGTTTAACAGGAGGAATACGCCAAGGCAGCCTCGGATGCATCTCGAGGTGAGGAGGGGGCTGTTTTGAGGGAGGAGAGCTGTATTGGTGGGTACATGTGCTCAGCCTGCTCTCACATCTGCTTTTGGGACACTGTGGCCTTATCCCTTGATGTCCAGTAACACCCAAGTGCTGAGGCCACAAGGGAATTACTGGAGGTTCAAAAGACAACATACCAATTTGGGTGGGATGGTGCAATCGGCGCTAATCAGGCACCGACTCACACACGATGTTAATAACAAAGCAAATCCCAGTTTACACAAGGCAGCAAACTTACCCAAGCAGCAAACTCTGATGCCTGGTGTTTTGGGTCCCTTTCCCAGCTATCGACATCAACGCTTCGGATATCAAAGCCTTGTACCGGCGCAGCCAAGCTCTGGAAAAACTGGGGAAGTTGGACCAAGCGTTCAAAGATGCTCAGAAATGTGCGACCATCGAACCCCGCAACAAGAACTTCCAGGAGACCCTGAGGCGGCTGGGGGCCAACATCCAGGAGAAGGTAAATGCTGGAGGAGCAGTCCTGGATTCACAGGCCAGGCGTGGGAAGTCCTTGCTCTGGGTTATATCAAGGGATTGTTGGTCTTACTGGAAATTTGTAATAATGTAGGGGGTGAATAGGCTCCATTAACTGGAAGTTCATTCTTGACGTGTGTAAATCTGAGGATTGTGTTGAATGGTTGAATTAAAAAGTGTGGCAGCTCCCTCCAGAGGCTGGCCTGCTCCTGAGTGTCTTGAAAGGGTCTTGGCATGGAACTGGGCCAGCTTTGGACTGGGCCTGGCAGTTGCCACATTGACACAGTTACCTTTACAGGGCTGCTGTGAAGAAGCCCTTGAACCACTAGGTCTCACAAATAATCATTTAAGGCACTCTCTGTCCATGCCCATGAGCCTGAGGTGGGTAACGGATGCTGATAGCTGAGAAGTTATTTTGTTATTCAGCCTAAATTGTCTGTGGTTTGAGGGTCTGAGGTGTCCTTGAAGCAGAAAGAAAAACTTCTCCTTGATTTTCTCCCTGTGATGCTCCATGCCCTCTCTCCCTTGGCACAGCTGCGCATTCAGTTCTCCACGGACTCGAGGGTGCAGAAGATGTTTGAAATCCTGCTGGATGAGAACAGCGAGAAAGAAAAGCGAGAAAAGGTTAGAAGAGCTCTGCACTTGGCAAAAGGGCTGTTTAATGTCAGAGGCTGCACCAAGGGGCAGAACAGAGTTCCTTTCCCCACCTCCCCTGGATGGAGGATGAGGGAAGGAGCTGGGAAATGAACTGCCCTCAGAGGGACAGCTGAGAGGGGAAAGGTCCCAATGAGGCATCATCCCTATGCTGAGGGAAGGTGGCCAAACGTCCCATAATATCAAAGGTGGGATCACACAGGACTTCTGCTCAGGTCCATCTCTACCACCCTCTAAATGTTCCACTCCAAGCAGTGATCCACTCTTCTTGGGCAGAGTGAAGGGATCCCAGATGCACCTGGATAAACTGTCTGAGCTGGTCTGTTGCATCTGTCAGGAGATGGCCAGTCCACAGCTCCCACCTCCCAGAGCTGCCTGGAGGTGTTCTGAAGGCCTGGCTGTGCCACTGACCCCTGGGTTTCTTCTGTCTCCCACCCAGGCTGCAAACAACCTCATAGTCCTGGGGCGAGAGGAAGCAGGTGCCGAGAGGATTTTCCAAAATAACGGGGTCAACTTGCTGCTGCAGCTGATAGAAACCAAAAATCCTGAGCTGATCCTGGCAGCCGTGAGGACATTTTCAGGAATGTGCACAGGACATAAGGCTCGGGTAAGAACAGGATGCTTGGGACCTTTGCTGCTATTGCCTTGCACTTGGGGGAGTGGGAAATATTGCAGTACATTTGTGAGCGGTGGGGAAAAATTAAAACTCTGCCTTGCACTGACTCAGGAATCACTGAGGAAAACAGATTCTTTGTCCCAGCTGAGCCTGACCCTTCTGAAGCACACAGGAAGGAAAGGCCTTTGCTAACACTGTCCTGCTCTCTCCAGGCCACTGCCATTCTCCATTACCTGGGCATCGACAGCATTTGTATGTGGATGTCGGTAGACAACGAGGAAATCTCCCTGGCTGTCTGCAACCTCCTGCAGACCATCATTGACTGCCTGCTGGGCCAGGGCAAAGAGGAGCACCACGGCAAGGAGGAGGCTGTCGTGTTAGGTAACAGCACGTGGGGATCCCTCCATCCAGCTGGAGGAGAAGTGGGGTGAGCAGAAGAGCTCTGCTCCTGGGATGTCCACCCTATTCCTTGTTCTTTGGTGGAGTGAGGCCTTTACTCTTCCTCTGTCCAGGATGACAACCTACACACAGCTCTTATCCTCATGCATGACTGAAATACCTCTGTTCCAGCCACACAGTGGCTTTGCATGGTTTTCACTGGGTTCAGCTGCTTTCAGAGAGAATTTCTTGTAACCGGCTGCTGTTGTTTTGCTTCTGTGCAGATACTAAGAAAGATCTGAAGATGATCACAATGCGTTTGCTGGATATGCTGGTCAGCAAGAGAGTGTCTGGGCAAGGGCGAGACAGAGCTCTCAACCTCCTCAACAAGAACATACCGAGGAAGGACCTGAAAGACCATGACAACAGCAGGAGCATCTTTGTCATTGACAACGGTGAGCCCTTCCCTATCATCCCATTCTGATTTGGGAGACATGGAACTGTGTGTTCTTGCCTGAATACCTGCAGAACTGATCCTCTCTATAAAATAAATCCTGGAGCAAAGTTAGGCTTATTAGCAGGAAACAGTATTAAGGAAAAAAAACAACTCTGTATGAGAACAAGAATTTTTGAGTTTCTAAAGAGCTGACTAACATCTCTGGTTAGTTTTTTCCAGTGTATTTGCTAATGTTAGGAGGATTTGGCTTGGATAAGTTGTCTAGTTTAGGCAGTATGAGATGAGCACCTTCTGAGCTTGGTGGATCCACGAACTGATCAATTCTAAAACTGGGCAAGGGTGAGGGATTTGGGTGCAGTGTGTTTTTATACTGATTCCAGTGCATGTTACCATTCTGATGGAAGCTATTTAATTACAGGTCAGCAAAAGGAGAGTTAAGACATCCAGAATCACTTGAAAATCACTGAGTTTTCCTCAGTCAAAGCCTCCAGCCTTGGAGGTCAGTAGGTTTAATGCCTCCTGACAAAAATAACACAGCCAGCCAGGAACCTAAGGCAGTTTTGCTTATCTCAGTCTGCGAGCTGGAAAAAAGCCTGATGCTGCAAACCCAGCAGAATCTCACCAGCAGAAGCTCCTCCCCAGTGTATATCTGAATGTCTTGTCTGTTTAAGACTTATGTGATTAGGATGCAAAATAATTGAGAACCATCCAATCTGGACATTTCACAGCAAGAAACCAACAAATGGGTATCTTGAGTTTTGCACAGACCCTCCCCCCTGTAACAAGCTGTATCACTCCATTGCTTCCAGGCTTAAAAAAGATACTGAAAGTGGTGGGCCAGATTCCTGAGATGCCTGACTGCCTGCCCCTGACAGAGAACACCCAGCTGACTGCCTCTGTCCTCCTGAATAAGCTGTACGATGACCTGCGCTGCGACCCGGAGCGTGACAACTACCGGATCATCTGCGAGGAGTACATCAAGTGAGTTGGGAATGGCTTCCTGGGAGCCTTGAGGGTGAGATGAGGCACCTGAAGTCCACTTACATTCCAAACTGAGGCTCTGGGAGGTAATGATTTGCCTGAGATCCTGCTGGATCACAGCCTTTGCAGGACTCTGGGCTCAGCTCTGTCCCAGATACCAATATATTTCAGCAGAGGGACTCACTTCCCAGTCTGAAGGAGGGCATTCCCTGCCCAAGGGAATGAGAACTGTAAGTAACTCTTGTCCCATGTGATACTCTCTCTATCCCATGCAGGAGCAAAATTGACCCACAAGACATGGATAAGACACTCCATGCTGTCCAGATTGTGTCTGGAGTTCTGCAAGGGCCCTTTGACTTGGGCAACAAGCTGCTTGGCATGAAGGGAGTGATGGAGATGATGGTGGCCCTGTGTGGGTCTGAGAGGGAGATTGACCAGCTGGTGGCTGTGGAAGCCCTCATCCATGCCTCCACCAAGCTGAGCCGGGCCACCTTCATCATCTCCAACGGGGTGAACCTCCTGAAGGAGATATACAAGAAGACCAAGAATGAGAAGATCAAAATCCGAGCCCTGGTGGTAAGGATGCAGCCCCTGCCCTTATCACCCCCACCCTTATCACACTCACCAACTTAACCCCAGACTTGGGAGAGTGGGGAGGTCCTGGGAATGGGTTGGGTTCACTAACCTCAGATGGGTAATGGTTTACCGTGTTTCCCCCTACAAGGAAGAGGGCACATGGATTACTGGTAATTTTGAAGGCAAACCTGGTTAATCTTCCATTTAAGACATTCAGTAGAAACACAAAACATCCCTTTGCTGTGCTGCAATCTGAACGATCTACTGGCTGTTAGGATGCTTCCTCTTTGCTAGAACTGACTTCACAGTTCAGGTGTGGGGTTAGGCTGTTTTGGGCAGCCACACGAGAGGGTTAATGAGCCTTTCTCACTGGTAAAATATTTTCATCCTCCTCAGGGTCTCTGCAAGCTGGGCTCAGCAGGAGGCACAGATTATGGCCTGCGGCAGTTTGCTGAGGGATCCACTGAGAAGTTGGCCAGGCAGTGCCGAAAGTGAGTGACTTCACCTGTTTCTTCAGTTGTCCTGTGCTCTGCAAAACACAATACGTTCCTTTTTCCCATGAGATCGTGCCCACACATTGCCTTCGTTTCCTGTTGCTGCCTGACAGCTGACAGTGCCCCCAGAGCCCCTGCACTGGAATCAGGAGCTCTCCTGTGCCTGAAGCAACCATATGTTCCTCCTGCCTCAGCATCCAGATGAGCCTTCTCCCTTGCTCACTGCCCGTGGGAGACACCAGGCATGGTGCCTCCCTCTTTGCCAGAGTGGTACAGCCTGATCAAGTGCTACCTTGCATAGGCACAAGTCCCTTCTGAAGGTGGATTTATCATCTGGACTAACCAAGGAGGTGGGATGAAGTCAGGAAGTGACTGAATGGGTGGTCATTCCTGCAGGCAGTGGATAGCAGGGCATGCCATGTTTCATGGGAGGGTGAAGGCAAAGCAGTGCCCAGTAGCTGTCCTGGTCTGCCTTTCTCTGCAGCATTTACATCCCTCAAGCTGGGCCATGGGAGGAAGGTCGTGTCTCAAAGGGAAGCATTCACAGTCTTAGGAGCTGCAGCTGAACCTGAGGACATGTTCGGGCCTGAAACAGTCTCAATATCTGTTTTTTCTCCCTCTTTTTCCAGGTAAATTAGTCCTGACTCTTGAGATAGAAATGTGGATGTTTTTCTCTTTTCCAGATGGTTGTGCAACACCACCATCGATGCCCGCACCAGGAAATGGGCTGTGGAAGGGATGTCATATCTCACCCTCGATGCGGATGTGAAAGATGACTTTGTTGAAGATGAGCCAGCCCTGAAAGCTATGTTTGATTTAGCCAAGGTCTGTCTCCTTTCCTTGTTCCCTCATTCCTCTGGTAGCATCAAGTTCTCCCAGCTCTCCAGAGCTGTCTCCCAGGGCAGGAGGGGCTGTGACACCCAGCCCCTCACCTCTAGTTTAACAGAACTTCAGTTTTGCCTGTGCCCTGGAGACACCTCAAGGTTGTTACCATCCTGCTCTTCTCCCGAGGCTGAGGATGGTTGCTCCTACCTTTACTGTCAGCAACTGCATGGAAACCAAAGCACCAAGGTGTTGACAGCACTGATGATGTGAAACAGCCTGTCTGACCACAAAAACTTTGGGTTTTCCTTGCCACGGGCTATAAAGTTGTGGATAAGGCTAAGAACGCTTCAGCTAGTGCAAACCACCATGGTAGCAGCCCAAAGGGACCCCTTTCCCTGCTGTGTCCTCCTCATCTCACGAATGCTTTTATTTGTCTGTGCAGACAAGCGACAAGACCATCTTGTACTCTGTGGCTTCTGCTCTGGTGAACTGTACCAACAGCTACGACACCAAGGAGCTGGTCCCAGAGCTGGTGCAACTGGCAAAATTCTCCAAGCAGCACGTGCCTGAGGAGCATCCAAAGGTGAGTTGTGTACTGCTGGGGAGCTGGGAGGAGCTGCTTGGATCTGACAACTATCTTTGCTGTATCCATTGTCACAGGCTTCAGGTCTCCTGTCCCCGAGGCTGAAATTGCTTTGCTCTCCAGCCAGGCTTGGCTCTCGCTGGCAGAACAGCAGCTGCCAGGGGCTGATCCTTTTCCAATGTTTCCCCCTCAGGACAAGAAGGATTTTGTGGTGAAGCGGGTGAAGCGGCTGCTGAAGGCCGGGGTTGTCTCTGCCCTGGCCTGCATGGTGAAGGCAGACAGTGCCATCCTGACGGACCAGACCAAGGAGCTCATCGCCAGGTGCCTCTGTCATTGTCCTGGGAGCTGGGAGTGCTGGCCAGCCCGTGTGCCATGGAGAGGGACACCTGGGCTGGCTCCTTGTTCATGGGGTGGGGCACTCTGCCTGTGGGGGAGGGACAAAAGGGAGGTGGAGAAGAGATTTAAACAAACGTTTTTGTTAAGCACTGTCATAAAAATCTACATTCTGACCTGGAAGCAGATTTGCAGGGCTGCTTGCTAGGATGCACTTTGATTTTTGAGTCCTCTCCACTGGTTTTGATTAGAATAGGGTTCATCTTACAAGCCTGGAAACTTCTTACTGTGCCATTTGTTATTTCCCCTTAGAGAGCCACGGGCACTGGGTTAAACACCTGGCATTTGCCTGGTGGCTCTGGCAGTCCTGCAAAACCTCAGCTCCCTTCCTTGAGGGGTTGCTGTCCCACGTGGCTGTTCCACTGAGTGTTGCTGTGCTCCTACAGGGTGTTTCTTGCCTTGTGTGAAGACCCCAAGGACCGTGGGACCATTGTGGCTCAAGGAGGTGGAAAGGTGATTACTTTTCTGTGCAGTTAATGTCTGCTGGGAGCCTGTGGCGTGTCTCCAGTGAGGGACGGTGACAGAAAAGCACGAGCTGCCCTGGTGGCCCCTGGGGCCACACTGACACTCCAGCCCCATCTCTGCAAGGCTGCAAAGGAGTGATGTTCTTGGAACAACTGTGTGTGAGCTGCAGGTGCTGGTGTGGTGCCTATTGGAGTACAAATTGTCACCATGAGCTGCAGTCCAGACCCATTTCTTCAAAAGACACATATTTAGGATATTTTAAATTTATTTTAGTATATTAAGGCAATCCTGTAAATCTCCTCAGAGCACTGAATGCTTTCCTGTGTGTCACCAGGCTCTGATACCTCTGGCTGTGGAAGGTACAGATGTTGGCAAGATAAAGGCTTCTCACGCTCTGGCAAAAATTGCTGCTATCTCCAATCCAGACATTGCATTCCCAGGGGAGAGGGTAAGCTTAAAAATAATAATAATTTAAAAAAATATTAATAATTCCTTTAGCAAATAAAAATCTGAGAGCTGGAAAAGCAGTGACATGCCTTCTCTTTGTAGGTTTATGAGGTGGTGAGACCCCTTGTCAGCCTGCTGAACACAGAGAGAGATGGCCTCCAGAACTACGAGGCTCTCCTGGGTCTCACTAACTTTTCAGGAAGAAGTGATAAACTTAGGTGAGTTTAACTGCTTTTTAACTTTCCTTCTTCTTCAGGAGTGAATGTAAATTATAGTTCAGCACTTTTCTTGCTGGACCATGAAGACTGGTCAGTTTGAGCTACCTTTGGCAGAGCTACACAGGTTTCAGAGCTAAAAGATTAATAAAATAGGAAAAGAAGAGCGGCACATTTTCCTCTAGAAACAGGAAAGACATGAACCAAATCTGCATTAGACAGGGAATGAACCACATCGTGAGCTCCACTGCTGCGGGCACTGATTTGTTTCAAGGCCTTCCCTGCAGTTCATACTTGGTAAGTTGGTTATTGCTTGACCCATAACGTGTTTTATTTGACTGCTCCTCCACACAGGTTGAAGATAGTCAAAGAGAAGGCCCTGCCAGATATTGAAAACTACATGTTTGAGAACCACGACCAGCTTCGACAGGCAGCCACCGAGTGCATGTGCAACCTGGTGGTCAACAAAGAGGTAACTCCCTGGGCACCTCAGACCTGACTGTGTGCACCAGCACATGTGTTATCTCTGGGTATCATGGGGGGTGTTTTTTTAGGTTCAGGAGAGGTTTGTGGCTGATGGAAACGACCGGCTGAAGTTGGTGGTGTTGCTGTGTGGGGAGGATGATGAGAAGGTCCAGGTTGCGGCAGCAGGAGCCCTGGCCATGCTTACGGCAGCACAGAAGAAACTCTGCTCTAAGATGACTCAAGTGGTAAGACCATAACTGAGTATAGGCAGGGTGGATGTGCCCTGGAAGGGGTCTGGCTCAGACATGAACATGCCTCTTAACAGAAAGATTCGGTCCACTAGTTGGATAGTGAGGAGCTTGGTGAAACTGAGACCTGGGTGTGCATGCTCCTGGTCCATTTTGATAAATAACCTGAAACCCAAACCTTGTTTCACTCAAAAAAGGAGGAGAACTTGATCAATAACCTGCTGAGCTTTAGGGATCCCAAAGCATCTCCTTCCCTGCACAGATCTGTAGGCCCTGAGAACCCAGACCCTGCAGGGTTGAATGTCTCTGAAGAGCTGTGGTTGGGAACTCTGAACCTGTTGTGTTGCACACGTGATGATGTTGGACACTGGGGCTTGTTGGAATAAAAATGATTAATCAAGCCAAGAGAGAGGCTCGGGAAGATTGGGGTGTGACCTGCTCCTGGTCATCTCAGCTGTGCCAATATTCTGGTCAGATTCTTCGCACAGAGATTATGCAGCAGCCTGAACACGAAATGCGTTTCATGTGGTGCCGGTGCCACAAGAGGTTCTGAGTTTAGTTTAACAAAAATTGGGTTCAAACGTTTGGAGTCAGGTTTCCTTAGTTAAAGAATGAAATAACCACAACTGACACGAGTGCTGCTCTTCCTTCTGCTGAGCAGAAACTTGCCAAACTCGCATTTTTGGTTGGGATACTCTGCAGATCAATACTAATGATCTCTCTTTCCCTTGAAGACCACCCAGTGGCTCGAAATCCTGCAGAGGCTCTGCTTGCACGACAACATGGAGGTCCAGCACCGAGGCTTGGTCATTGCTTTCAACTTAATCAGCGCTGACAAAGAGCTGGCGAAGAAGCTGGTGGAGTCGGAGCTCCTGGAGATCCTGACCTACATTGGGAAGCAGGAGGATCACCCCAAGATGCAGCACATCATTAACGTGGCGCGTGATTGCCTCACGAGGTGCATGGATTATGGGCTGATCAAACCCTTCTCTCAGGCATGAGGAGGTGAAAAGCAACAAAAAGGGCTGAGTGTGGGGGGAAAAAGTGCTGTGGAGAAATATGGGAAAGTGAGAGCCATGAGGAGAGTCTAGTGCCATTGTCAAGGTGTGGAATAGTTTGAGGACAGCTTTGGAGGATCAGAAGCTCTACGAGAAAAAGGAGGGCATTTGCCTGGGAAATTTGGAAAGTGTCCATCTGAGTAATTCCCAGAGGGTATAAATCCTTTCTCTGCCCCCATTCAGCTGATAATAGTAAAAGCTTCAAGGCCCAGCTGTAAAAGAGTCAGTTGTGTTGGAAATGTTCCAGCAGCCTGTTGGAAGGAAACTCAAATGAGCTGAAATCCGTTCTTGAGTTCACCTCCAGCCCCTGGTACTTCTGGAATTCCCAGCAGTGGTGGAACAGAGAGGGTTAAGTGCATTCTATTCTGCAGTCAGAAAATAGGTTGGGTCTTAGCTGTGTGCTTTTTTTGTTCATTTATGGTAAGTTGTGTGCGAAAGTGTGAGGATGGTGGATGAACTCTTAATAAATTCACTACTTTGTTCCATGTGGAATTCCTGTTCCGCTTTTATGAAGCAAAAGGAGAATCTAAGGCAACTGGGTAACTGCAGCAATCTGTGGCACAGGCTGAATTTTCACCCCTTGCAAACTGTCCGGTGCTGCTCAAATGAAGATGCAATCACCACGAAAGGCTGTACAAGGAGGTGACACCAAGGGGTTAAGCTGAGGTTTACACCAGAGCACAGTGTTTGGCTCAACAGGGAATGTTGAAAATATTTATGAAAAAAGCAGAATGAGAAACAAACACACTGGTTGGTCATCACATTAAACTTCATTATATAAATATTTTCATTCAAGCACAGATTCTTAATGGATTCTGTGGGCAAAACAAAAAAACAGAGACCCTTGCTTTCATTCCTGGGGGGAAATCCCTAAGTTTGTAGTAAATGTAATCTTACTCAGCAATAATTTAAATGTGAATTTAAGCACAGTAAAATATTTCTGATAATAATAAATATCAGTGATGCCCACAACAGGCGTAACATGATGAAATGTTGAGGTTTGGAGGTTATGAAAGGAATCGTGGGGATAGTCTTTCCTTGCATGTTGATTAAGGAAAAAAAATAAATGCAAAGTGAAGCTAGCTTCCTAAATTTAGAAAAGTCTAAAATTTTTTAAGCTAACAGGTTTGATGACCTGAAGGCAAATTTATTTGGAGGGTTATTCCAGCTGTGCACAGTATCTTCTCATTGTAACCACATTCAGTTTACAATGTCAGAAGGATATCAGACCACAGGGTGTGGTGGAAAACATGGTTTAACGACCCTGCAAGTTTTGGATACCCAGTTTTAGGGATTTTGAATCTGCCTTTCCGAAGCACTTTACATTAACGCTGTACAGAGTTTTATCTAACCAGCATCTCTGACGCCAAGACAAAAACCTGGCATTGGTATTGAAGGGCAAAGTTTTCCTTCTCCCACTGAAGCTTCTCTTTGGAATAACTGGGTTCCACCAATACTAATACTAATCCTGTTGCTGAAACCGAGTGGGGAAACCAGTTATCTAAAAGCCATTTACTGGCATTTTTTAGCTAAAACATAACAAACACCCAATTTACGCTGACAGAGCCCGCCCACTCCCTCAGGCCCCCTCAGACCCCTCCGGGCGGGAAACGCTCGCGCCGCCCCCAGCTCTTGTAACGCGTGTTCCTATTGGCTCCCGCCCGGCCCAGCCGGCAGAGCCGCGCGCTGCCATTGGCTGCTGCCCACCGGGGGGGTGGGACCAAGGCGGGTGGCTCTGGCCTGGCATGGCCGGGTCTGGGGGAGCCGGAAGCGGCGTGAGGGGACACGGGACAACAGTGCTGGGAGCGGGGGTTCGGGGGACCGCGGAGGGGCAGCTCAGGGCTTGGTGTTGAGGGGGACGGGGCCAGGGAGGCTGAGGATATCCGGGGGGCTCGGGGAATGCGGGGCTGGGTTAGGGCGGAGAGGGGAACTGGGAGCTGAAGAGCTGCAGGGGCCTGGGGGCAAAATACAGGGAAGGAGATGGGAGAGCGAAAACGTGTGGCATGAGGGATCAAAACAGGCCTCTGGACTCCTGGAGCGACGCTGAGTGCAGCGGCATTCATGGGTATGGCACGGTTTTTTCCTTACTGTACAGCCTGGTCCTGGCTCTCCTGATCCCGGGATCCCCACTCCTCACCTGCCTTCCCCAGCTTGGATCCAGCAGGAATGCTCGTCCTTTCCTGTGCTCCCCTGCTACACGTGCTCCTCCTCCTAGGAAGGAGGAAACCACTTCTCCTAACTTGGGATCAGGCTCCTTTTGGAATGGAAATAGACTTGCCCAAAGCAATGATGAGCGAAGTATAGTCTGAACTGGTATTGCCGAGACTCCGTGTCTCTGCTCTGACCAGGGCGTGATCACCTAATCTTCTCTCTGAGCTTCTTTAGGCTAAGCTCGTCTGGAGGAAACAGCCTTGCTGCTTCTTGAAACTTTTTCTGATGCACCCCTTCCCCCCCAACAAAAAAAAAATTATTGAAAAAAATTTAAGATTTTTTTTGCAAATTTTTTAATGGCAGAAAAAGAAAACCTCGATTTGAAAAATGAGTGGTGCAAATACTTGTTTGGGTTTGTGTGCAATGCTGGGTTTAGGACTGAGCTTGCAGTGAGAGAGGGTTCTTGTTTTGTCTGCTGTATGGGACCTGGCTCATGAAATTCCAGATGCTCTGCCCCTGTATCTTCTCTGGAAGGTGGAGTCT
Organism: Pyrocephalus nanus; assembly: GCA_038380795.1. NCBI lineage: Eukaryota > Metazoa > Chordata > Aves > Passeriformes > Tyrannidae > Pyrocephalus > Pyrocephalus nanus. Next base: position 6,064,012 of record CM076281.1, read on the forward strand.
GAGCTGCCTGTCCTGTAGGTGCTCATCAGCAGTTGTTCCAGCTGTATTCTCATCTAGCAATTGCCAGCACAAAGCCAGGAGTATTTTTGGAATACTCTTGATGAAGTGCAGCCCCTTCGGGCCTGGAGGACAGGCTGGGCTAATTAAACAAGGAGAGGAAAAGAGAGAGCGCTATTCTCTAACCCAGATTTTTGTTCTTTTCCAGGTCCTGATGGCACCTTTACATTCATTTCTCTCTTCCTGTGGAGGAGGAAGCATCTATGGGGAATAGATACCTAGGAGTATATTATCGTGGTTTTCCCTTAACAGGAAAAGATACGTGGTTTCTCTTAAGGAAATAGGAAAAGTTGCTAATACATTGCTTTTGGAACACTGTGTGGATGAGCTGTGAATGTGCCTCAGGTTCACTAATTATTTGTTAACAGACTTGCAACGTCAAGTTCTGGCAGTGAAGGGCGGCTCCAGTGCTGTTGTTAATGTTGATGAAATTGTACTAAGCAACAACAAAGCATCCTGAAGGCATATATGTGATACATCACTGTATGTAAAACACAAATTAGTCTGCGAGTCCAAAGGTTGATTTAATAAACTTGGTGTTACCTGAAAAAAAAAACCATTTCTCTTGCCTATCTTTAGCCCATCACGGCTTTAAGAACACTGTTACAGTCAAAAAGCAGATAAATGGGAATTTTTCCAAAACCCTGATGGGTTTTGTGGTTTTGTTTTAGAACATTAAACCTGATAAATATGTATGTATTTGGCTACCAAGGACAGGTTTTGAGAGAGTCAAATCCAAGCTGGCATCCTGCAGCCATCTGCAGAAACACATAAAATCCACCAGGTGACTGCTGAGTCTTGTCACCACTGTGGGCTCGATGCCCGTTACTCAGTAAGGAGTAAAACTCAATTTAAAGAGCAATTTAACGTTCAAAAGAGCAATCACAGCTGCTCAGAACTGTGAGGCTGAGACGTGGGTGTTCTGTGGAGGTCTTGGAGCTGCTGTGGAGTTGGCCAAAGGCAGGTTTGGCAGGGACAAGGTGCCGTGCAGTGGGGAGTGGAAAGCAGCCAGGGCCTGGCAGGCAGTGGAGAGGAAGAGATTAATCGTGGGAGAAGGAGGTGTAGAGGCCCTGTGGAGCAGTGTGGGATCAGGCAGCTCTGTTGTGCTGTTTGGCCTTTAATGAATCCTTCTGGATTAGAGGGAGGATGGTGCAGAGCCTGCCCAAGAACTCTGCAGTGCTGGCAGGTGAGTCAGCATTGGTCAGTCTTCTGTCCCAGGTCTGCCCAGCTTCTCCCTGAGCAGCAGATGGATAATTTGGAAAGCATGGGAAGGACAAAAGGAAAATAAACCCCTTGTGAAACTGAATCATCAGTCAAATGCTTCAGCCCTTATTTAAATGAGCAGTTGCACTGGAGTCTCCAGCACATTAATACCCAGCCCAAGGCCAACCCTCTAAAAAATTATTTGAAATCACAGATAATCTCACATCCTGATGGGATTGCTCTTCCAGTAAGATGTGTGTGCTCTTACTGGCTCTCTGAAGGAAGGGAGGTGTCTTCATGAATCCTGTAACTACTGGAGAAAGGAGAAATGAGAAAGTTTTTATTGTTATTCCATAGTGGCACAGGTAGAAGGGTCTGGAAGTTGTACAGAGACAATGAGACAAGGGTCAGGGACAAATCTCCTTCGTTACAATAGGTGTTTTACAGAGCATCTTTGGGAGGATGCAAATTATTGTATTTTCCCACGTTATTCAATAACCTTGCTATCTTGCTTACAGGTGAGGGAGGATATTGGAGATTTTTATCTTCTGAAGCAGAGCTAAAGTGGGGGGAAAATGAGATGCCTGGTTCAGTGGATTAAATGTCTGAAGATATCTCTTAATCTGGAAAGAACTTGCACTTTGTGCAGCAGACTTTGCTCTTGTGCTCTGTAAGCACTGTCACTGTGATGTCTGGAGCACTGCTGCTCCCTAGAGTCAGGGAAAAAAACCTTCCATCCTGAAAAATCAGGTGTCAAACAGGAACCAGCCACGGCACACAGGTTATCTTTGCTCCTGTGTTCAGTGAAAGGATGTTTTGCATTGATAAGAATGTGCTACGTGGCTGGGACTGCAATAATTGCAATGTAATAGTTAAAGATTCTCAGCTTACAAAATGCCAATCTTACATCCATTATCATCACATGAAAAGATGAAAGCAGCTTTAGTCTGGTCTCTGTTATGTAAATAGAGCCCCCAGAGGAGCAAACTATTGGAACCAGAAAATAATTAAGTTAGGTTCTCAATCAAGAAGAATTTTGCTTTATAAAAGCAGATAATAACGAATGCAAAGACTTACTTAACAAAAAGCACTCATCATTTGGCAGCTTCTGTTTTAATCTGGTTTGTCATTTTCCTCCCTTGTGCAGAAAATGTAATTGTTCCTTGTTTGTACACATGACCTTTTGTTCCTTTAACGAGTCAGAAGTCTTAATTTAGAACTACTGATGGCAATTAGGGGTGTGATGTTCTCAATTCAGGGGTGAGTAGCCTGAAAGTGCAGGAGGCTGAAGGCTGAATGACCAGAGCAGAGGTTTAAGCCCATGTCCACCTCTTTGACGAGCCCCAATGCCAGAGCTCGACCTGGGAAGCTGCTAAGGGAAGAATAACTCCCTTAGAGAATTTCCCTGTCTTTAATTCACTGGCTCATGCCCTCAGGCAGGACTTTTACCAGTGCTGGTCTCTGATCCTCACATCTGCATTCTTCTTATCCAAATCAATGTTCCTTCCCTTTCAGCTGGTCTTTGAAGGCATTTCTGTACTGGCTGACAGACTGGGGCTGCCTGATCCCTCTGGTACTGCCACAGGATGTTGGATGTTATCAACAAAGGGGAGAGCTTTGCCAGAACGCACAGAGGCAGCAAATCTGATGTACCACCAAACTCAAAGGAGCTGCAGAGCTCACTGAGGAGCTGCAGCGGCCGGAATTCCTGGGACGTAAGAAGGAGTGATGGAGGCTCCCAGCAGCCTTTCAGCTCTCAGGGGAGTACAGTTTGACAAGGTGCTGCAGCTCTGTGGCATAGCCTGTGACAGGGCAGCGCTGGTGAGCCTTCACGTGGCTGTAGATGCAGCGGTAGCAGAACACGAAGCCGGACGTGGACAGGGCCGTGGCGTTCACGCGGATCTTGCGGCACAGAGGGCACACGGTCTTCAGTTTGGGCAGCACAGCTGAGCTGGGCTCGTGGTCCAGGTGCACAGGAGGTGGAGGAGTTGGGAGAGCTGTTAGAGACTTGATGGTCTCCTGGTTCTCTGAGGAGTACCACCAGTCCAGGAACTGGAGGAAGAACACACTGACGGACAGCCCGGTGGAGAGGGAGAAGGCGATGCCACCCAGAGCTTTCCTCAGTGCCAGCTGCACTCGTGATGTAAAGCTGTGGAAGAGAGAAGAGTATGGAGAGATGGTCATTACAGCACATTTATCCCTCTAGAAACCATGGCAAAAGTACTTGGGGAGTCATGGCTTCCTACAGCTCCTTAATGCTGAGGAAGATGATCAGCGTGTCCCATGTTTGTAGTGAGGCATCTGTTAGGATGTTTCTCTCAGATTCTTTGGTTTTTAAGAAAGATCCAAATCCTGTGTTGATCACAAGTCTGAATTAGGAAGGAGAGTTTGGTTTGAGGGGACCTAGACCACAAAGCACTTCACTCATGGCTGATCATTTCACAGGATATTAAGTGTGGTCATGACTAGCTGCTGCTCAGGAAAATCAAAGAACTAAGCTTCAGTCCTTTTAGCAATGTTGCTGCAGTCTAATTCCCTTGTTGGAAAAGTGCAGGTGAAGACTGGACAGGATAAAGGCTGGTATGCCCAGGAAGAAGCCCAAACCCTGCAATATCATTACCATTGTTAAGCTAATCCCTGCTACTCTTCCTTACTTTCACTAAATATACTCCCTTCTGGAGCACATTTTGTCATTCTTCATCTTGAAGAATTTCTGGAGAACAAGGCACTTTTACTTTGCAGCGTCACCTCTAAATTAACACACCCACAGAACCCCCTGGAGAGCAGCAGGTCCTGACATACCTGTGTGTCTGACTTGAGGTGGCTCCAGCCAGTTTCTTCTCCAGGGCATGGATGTCCTCAGCAGTCAGCCTGACCAGGCGGACCCCAGCCAGCCTCAGCAAGGGGGAATGATGCTGAGCCTTCCCGAGGATGTAGCACAGCTGCTGGATAAGAAACCAGCCCTCCCAGGTCATGTTTACAAAGGGGTAGGCAGCTAGAAAGGCTCTGTAGAAGCGCTTCCAGGATGACGATGGAGGGTGGATGGAGTACTCATCCTCTTCCCTCAGGCTGGACACCAGTTTCTCCAGCTTTCCTTTCAGGTAAGGAACAAGAACCAGCAGGAGCAGAGATTTCCAGTGCTGCCTCTTTGGCAGGCCAGCTGTGGCCAGGGCCTGCCGTGTGCCCTCTCCCATCGGGACCCTCTTCAGGCTATAGAAGTTCTCGGAGAAGGAGGCGCTGCACCTGGCCAGGTAGTGCTGCTGGAGCAGCAGATCCAGAAGGACGTAGATCTCATCGAACCAGCGCCAGAGGGAGCCGTACCGGGCGGGATTGGACTCGGCAAGCACCTGTTGAGAAAAGGTGGCACAGAACAGAAGGAATCACAGAATGGTTTGGGCTGGAAGGGTTCAAAGACCATCCTGTTCCACCCTCTGCCATGGGCAGGGATACCTTCCACTAGCCCAGCTTGCTCCAAGCCCCATCCAACCTGACCTTGGACACTTCCAGACACTGTCACAGCTTCTCTGGGCAACTTGTACCAGGGCCTCCCCACCCTCACAGGGAAGAAGCTGAAAGTGGAGTATCGTGCTAAGTTTTAAGTTACTATAGCTCTACAGAACGCCTCCGGCTCGGGAGGGTCACAACTGCCCCACTGCCCGTGAGCCAAGCCCGGCCCCGCTCCTGTGCCTTCCCCCGCGGCCCGGCCCGCCTCACCTTGACCAGGTGCTGCAGGGCGGGTTTCACGGCGGCCATCAGGCTGTCCTGGGCCACCGCCTCGAATATGGACGGCCTGTCCCCGCCGGCCGGGGCGGCCGTGAGGTGAGCGCCCACCTCCGCCATCGCACCGCCGCGCCCGCCCGGCCACCAGGGGGCGCTCCCGCGCCGCGCCCCGCACGGCCACCGCTCCGCCCCGCCCACCCGGAAGCGCGGGCGGCCTGCGCTCCGCCCGCTCTATGGTAGGGGGCGCGGCCGCTCTGGGCGGGGGAGGGTTTGATCTCGCTGCTCGCGAGTCCGCCCGGCCCCTCCGCTTCCGGTTCCGCCACCGCCCCCGCAGCGGTGAGTCCGGTCCGTGAGTGGGGCCGGGAACTGGGAGGGACTGGGAGGGGGTCGGGAGGGGCACTGAGTGGGGTGAGGAGCACTGAGAGGGGAGACTGGGTTGGGGTGGGGAGGGGCACTGGCGGAGCATTGGGAGGGGCTGGGTGGGGATACTGGGAGGAGGCGAGGGGCACTGGTGGGGTACTGGGATAGGGTGGGGAGAGGCACTGGGGGAGTATTGGGGGGATGCTGGGAGGGGATACTGGGAGAGGGGACTGGGAGAGGGCTGGGAGGGGCACTGGGAGGATGCTGGGAGGGGCACTGGGAGGATGCTGGGAGGGGATACTGGGGGAGGTGAGGGGCACTGGTGAGGCCCTAGGGGGGTGTTGAGAGGGGCACTGGGAGGAATTGAGGGCACTGGTGGGGTAGTGGGAGGGCGGACTGGGGTAGGGTGGGGAGGGCTGTTGTTGGGGCAGTGGAACGGGGGACTGGCACAGGGTGGGAAGGGGCACTGGGGGATGCTGGCAGGTGACACTGGGTGGAGAGGAGGAGCACTGGTGGAGTGTGGGGAGAGGGGACTGGAACAGGACGCGGAGGGTCGCTGGTGAGGCACTGGGAGGGGATCTGCTGATGTACTGGAAGAGAATGGGAGGGTCACTGGAAGGAATGGGCAGGTGGGTGCGGAGGGACTGGGAAGAGGCACAGGTCTGGGGGATGGGCTGGGATGGGGCTGGGTGGGACTGGGGAAGGGAAGTGGGGTGGGAATGAACTCAGCAAGCTACTGGGACACGGGTGGGGCCAGGCAGGGAGGAGGGCTTGGGGTGCTGAGAGGGACTGGGCAGGCACTGCTGGGGCTGGGAATGCTGGGGAGGGGAGCTGGGATTGGTGGGGAATGCTCCTGCAAACTGCAGGATACTGGGGAGATCCATGGAATGCTGCTGAGAGGGAAGTGCTGGTGGACAGGGGCTTGAGCGGGGTACTGGAGTGCCAGGGGGAGTGTAGGGGGTGCTGTGAGTCCTGCTGGAGGTGTGGGGGTGGCAGCAGAGCTGGGATGGGGGTTCCAAGGAGGTGGCAGGAGTCACAGGGCATTTGAGAGTAGAGGGGGGGAGCACCAACAGGGTGTTTGTTTGGTCCCCGAGATGGAAACGAATTCCCTGCCCCAGCACAAGCTGCCAGGGCTGCAGTTTCTGGAGCCTCAGCACTGCTCTCCCTCTGCCATCCATGTTCCATTGTCCTGTTTATCTTCCTGGTGTTCCAGTGGCTCTGGGCCACTCCTGGGCTGTCATGTGGCTCCTTGAGAGGCTTTTCAGGGAAAATGAGTGGCACCATTTAACACTGGAGTTAAATCAGGGATCACTGTAGAGATTTGGGGGTGCAGTAGTGGATTGTTTCAAGGCCAGGGAGCTTGGATTTATCCCAAGGCCTTAAACCTGCCTCCTCCCTGGTGACACCTGTGTGGAAGGAGTGATGGGGAGCTGATCAGGCTGTTGTTGGAGCCACATGTGGGGTAAAGCAGGTGTTGGTCAGACACAGGATCCAGTTTTCTGTGTGGTTTGGGGCTGAGGATGTTTATCCTACTGGTTGTGATGGTTCCTTAGTCCTTTCACTTAATCATGTCTTTAGTTCAGTCTGCATTTAAATGTCAATAACATTAAGAATTGCTGGAGGTTTCTGGAGCAATTCCTCTATTTAATGTCTTCTCGTTTGCTGGGAGCCTTTTGCTGTCAGCTTTGAACACCTCTTACCTGTTTCCACCTTAGCAAGGGCTGGACACAAACAATAATAGTAAGGAGGGGGCAACCTGATGTGGATTTTCTTCTAAAATTACAAGGTTGCTCATGATGCTGTCATAATTTATCTTGGCTCCCTGCAGTCTAGGTTTATGTACAGGAAGCTGGCATTTTCTGGAGGGATACAAACAGCAGTGTTTTAAATATCTGGGCTGTTTTGGTTTCATTTGCTGCAAACCATGCTGAGGTTGTTGGAGATGAGATAATGCTCAGTGCTGCTGGCAAGCTGTCTGTGAGCAATGTGCAAAGCAAGCCCTGACACACATGAAGCAAAAAATGTGTGTGCTCAGGAGAAAAAGGGCTTTATCCTGTGCTGCACTTGTAATAGGGTGGTTTGGTTGTTGACCTAAGTCAGCTCTCCTTTATATCTATCAAAGCAGGTTGTAAAGACATAGGCTGTGCTTGGCCCTCTCTGAGTGTTTCTAGGATTCTTCATGTCCCCAAGTATGTGATCTGAAGGGAGGAAAAACAGCACAACATCCTGCTTTAGGGATTTAATGATCATCCCTGAAATTCAGCGAGGTCCCTCCCTCTGTGTGGGGGGCTTTATGCAACTGGGATCATGTTTACGGTGGTTTGGGTTTTTTTTTCCTCCTCAATTTGCTCTCTAATCTGCTGCTCTGGCCCCTGTTAAAGCTGTATTAGAGTAGCTCAGCTGGGAGATGTGACCCTGGCAGACAAATCCACATATAATGCAAACAAAGAACGTTGAGGCCACGTTCAATGCCTTTTCCATGGCACTGTGCCAAGTACTCTCATAGAGAAAAACATTCAAGTCATCTTTTAAGCTGGGCTCAAATGTGAAGGACTGTGCCCCAGTAACATTGCAGCCGAACACAGGCTCTGGGTTTCATTACAAAACAGGCCCCACAGCTTTCAGGGGGGCTGTGATATTTTTGCTGGAAAAATTTGCAGTATTGTGGCCTTCCCAACCCAGCCTGTGTTTTGGAAGGAGGTTAAACCTCCTGTGCAGGAGGAACGAGCTGCCAGAGCTGTCTCCAGGTGTAGTTTGCCCTCCAGCTTGGAGCAGAAAGGGAGAGAAACCAAACCCAGTAATTCTGCCTGATGAGGATGTGGCAGTAACCACAGGGCAGGCAGGAGCTCCAGGGAACTGGGAAGAGCAACAGGTTGTTCCTCATCCATTGTTTGGCAGTTGGACAAGATGATCCCAGCACTGCTGGGATGTGGGAATTGGGGCATTACCCCTCAGCTGCTGCTGGGAATTCAGCTGCCAAGGTGTTCAACTGCTCCAGGTGGATGGGGGCAAAGGAATGGTGATGGGGTTGGGGTTGGTTAAGGGATGAGGAAGGAAAGTGTTAAGGAACACCCCGCTGGTTGCACTGCTGGGCAGAGTTTTGGAGTTCAAAGCTGTGCTGGTCCTTTTGTTGCTGAGCCAGCAAGACCTGCAGGGTTTAGAGGCAAGACAGGCAGCATTTAGGGAACAGATGACTTAGTGCTTTGCTGGCAGCGTTTAAGGTCATGGAAGGATGTGTAAGAGAAGGAGAATTGGGAAAAAAATAGGTAAGATATGGAAAAAAGCCTTTTTTGAGGTGGTTTTAGGGTCACAGTTCCTAGCACTGATACAGGCTGTTTCATCAAGAGCAGTAAAACTGCACACTCCTCTGCTTGTTTTTCAGCCAGCACTTGAAAATTCTTTGAGTCATGTTTGTCACAGAGCTGGCATTTGTCAGAATAGAATGATGGATATCCACATATGACTGGGCAATCCCTGCATTTTAAGGCATTAATAATTTAGTGGAGCAAGAGAAGTGCTGGTGAGACCATTCTGGTGGCTCTGCTGAGCACTTTGCTGGCCCAACAGCATTTTTTGGTCCTGTCCACAAAACAAGCCGGTGCAGCACCGAAATAATAAACTTGTGTGTGTGTCTCAGAGGTGGGATATTGGATCTTGGCAGAGAAAGATTTCGATTTCAGGCTTGAGAGAACTGAAAAGTAATGGCTTTTCTTTCAAAAAAAAAAAAAAAAGAAAACAAACCCACAACTGCTTTGCATCTTCTGGGAACAAAAGAAGGGAAAGAAATGAAAGGCCTGGGGGTGGGTGTTGCAAGTGGGGTTAATTGTGCCTTCCATCAAGATGCAGCACAGGGAAATATCGTTAGGGGGAGATGACAGTTTCCTTTGTCTGAAACGTGGACTTCTCGCTGCCAGGCGAGATATTAAATGTGCTTTTTCTTGGAAAATGGAACTGTGTACCCGGGGAAAGGCAGAGCTGCAGAACACACCAGGACCTGCCGATTATGAGGAGTTAAAAAAAACGCCTTTTCCCTTCTGAGACTGGGAATTTGCAGAGCTTTCCCAGCCCATCCGCCTCGGGCTGTTGTGTTTTCACCAGCACTGTTCATCTGAGCCCTTTAAATCCCTGGGTTTGCCAAGTAATGCCAGCAGCAGGTGCGGGATGAAGATTGGGAAACGTGTGCCTGTGGATGTAAAAGCGTTTGCTTCTCCCCCTCACGCTCACCCACCGTCCTCCCTGCGAGTTCCTGCCTCCCAAACTGGGTGTTGCCACCAAACAGCCCTGGGAGCTGACTTGTTCTTTTTTTGTCACTGCCATTCTCAGGTGTTTTGAGGAGCTGGAGCCATGGCGGACGCCAAGTACTTCACGACCAATAAAAAAGGTTGGTGTTCAGCTGGTGCAGTGGATTGGAGGTGGTGGGTGGCTATTTTTACACAGCTTTTTTAACTGCATGCAGAAGGACTTGTGCTTTTCTGGTAGCTGTGTCCCTGTTTCTCTTCTTAATCATCCAGGGAGAAACTTCCAAAGTAGGTCACATGGTGACAAAAGACAAAACTGGTGGATTGTACGGTTTTATGATGCACAAAACGACCCAAATTGCTGCTTTTTTAAGGATCAGAGAGCAAAATATTGGGGGGTTGAGTGCAGATCTGGTCAGAGACAAAGTTTTAGCTATGGGCTAACAAGTTTCAAACTGAGGATGATTGGTTCTGTTGGGCATCACAGGATTAAATTGACTGAGAGGCATTTAATATTTTGGGTGTTGGGGTACTCTACATCAGGTACTACTGCCATTCCCTCCAAAGCTGCACTGCTCTGTTTGACTTCCCTGTGACTTTACTGCAGGTGTGGTGGTCACCTCACCTTCAGGACAAACTTCTGCCCTTAAAAATGGGAAGCCTGGAAAACATCTTTGAGGACACTTTATCCATTCAGCTGTTTCAGAGCTGGTCTTGTTCTGCTGAGACTGTCCCAGGCAGATTTTATTTTCTAACCTGTTCTTAAACAAAACACTGTCTCTGAGTGCAGTTTAAGCCTGATGTTGCTCATCCTTCTCCAGTAGATATGGAGAATGGTTTGTATGAACCCCTGCTTTTCAGAATGCCTGGGTGCTTCTGGGGAATGCTTGCCAGGGAAAAACCTGCACTGTTGATCTATTTATGTGTCATTAGGCTTCAAGAACGAGCTCATAAATAAAGCTAATGCAGTTGACATCTTTCTAAGGGGCAACTGTCTGTAAGTTCAGTCCCAAAGGCAGGTTTTTCTGGGGTGGCTGCAGGAAGTCAGCCTGCATAGTCTGGGCTCTGGTGAGCTCTGCTGCTGGCTCAGCTCTGCTCCAGGGCATGAGCTGTGGGTGAGTAATGCCAGTGTCTCTCCCTCGGGCAGGAGGAGTGACGAGTGGTCCCTCCACTGCATCCTGCAGAACAGCAACTGCTCTTCTCTTCTGAAGTGCCTGGTAGCCCTTTGTGTCAGGCTCTTCAGCAATTACTGCTGCTGCTCTGACAAAGTGGCATTGAAAGTTGGGGCTAGAGTGTGGGTTTTTTTTCAGAAATATTTTGATATTTGTAATGTGTCCCCAGCCTGTGGCTTCCACTGGGAATACTGCTGGCTGTCCTTCCTGGGGAAAGCTGGCTGTCATCTGGGAGCATTATCCGTCTCACAGCACTTACTCTGTCTGGAACAGGCCTGATAAACAGTCTCTTGCACATGCTGCTTTATTTTATAAACTTGTTTTGCCAATTTGGTGACCCAGACTGAACTGACTTCCCATGCAGTAATCTCAGGAAGAATTAGTGTTGTGGAAAGGGCTGCTTTGGCAACCTCAGAATCCAGACAAGCTGTGTTACATTCAGCTTTTGTTAGGAGTAGCTCTGCCTTTGTAGCTTTAAAGGAATTTATTCCACTGGACTAAATAGATGCTTTCCTGTTTCAGCCACAGCATTTGGGCTCCACTCCAGTTTTCCCAGGAAGCAGGCGATGATGAGCAAAAGTTAAAAAGTCTGGGCAAAATTCCTAGCTTAGATTTTTATTTTTTTTTTCCCCCTTGCAGGCACGAATCTGGCATCTCCAAATCTCTTTTCATCCTGGTTATATAATAGTTGCCTCTGAGAAACAGATACCACAGGGGTATGATTTGGTGTTCTGGAAGTAGGAGAGCAGGTTCTTGTTAACAGCTTTTCCCTCAGCAAGGTGTAGCCCATATCATTCCCTGGAGTGTTGCAGCTTTGCTTCTCACTGAACCACGTTGTCCATAAGGTCTGACAGCTTCCACGTGCTGCTGTACCAGTTTTATGGGGAAAACAGGCTGGGAAATTAAAAATTCACTCTTGGACCATCCCTATAGTGAGACCCTTTTCTTCTCCCAAGAGGCTCAATTTGTTTTGTCTTCTGCCAGGAGAGATTTTTGAGCTGAAGGCTGAACTCAATAATGAGAAGAAAGAGAAGAGGAAAGAAGCTGTAAAGAAGGTTATTGCAGCCATGACTGTGGGGAAAGATGTCAGGTAAAAGCAACTTGTATCTCTTGGCAGCTCTGGTTGTCCTGGGACTCAGTCGGGTGTAGTTGATACACGTGTCCATGGAACATCTCTGAGTTTGGCATCTTGGTGAGGCTGGATGTATCCTTGCTTGTGCTGTGCCTGTCACAGATTTCTCAAGCTCCTTCCTGTTACTGAGAGCAAAACAAACAACTGTTTTCTCTGCTGGTTTAGCCCAGTGCCAATAGTCCTTTTTGTTTAAACCCCTCCAGAATTCAACCAATTTGTGTGTTCACTTTTAAGTGATGTTTTCTCCCTGCTTGCTATCCTGGCTTTCACTGTTACAAAGGTAATTCCACTTGTTTTTCTCAGCCTTACTTGTCATAGCACAGATTTGAGCTGCATTTTAAACCAAGGGATTTTTAAATTGAACCTGTGTCTCAAAGGGCACCAGCATTTACCTCCTGCAGCGCTATCCCCAGCACGTTTTTCTGTCGTTGAGACGACCAGAAAAACCTGCTTGAGTGAGTGCTTTCTCCCTCCAGCTTCTCCTGTTACTGGAGCCTACCAGAAAGTCCCAGCAGTCCTGGATTGGTGGCAGCGTGGTCTGTTGCCACGGAAATCGGGATAAGGTTGCAAATTTAGCATCGTGACTTCATTGTAGAATGAAGGAATGTGTAAACCGGCAGGAAAAAAAAAAATAAAAAAATCTTTTTTGCCAACAGCGCTTACCCTTCACCTTTAGATCCCTACAGCTTACCTGGGAGCTGCAGAGGTCCATGTGTAACATCCTTGTGTTCTTCTGCAGTGCTGTTTACAGATTGCTGCTTGACATTTTAGTGAAACCCAGCTTGTCAGTGTTTAAGCTCCTAGAATTCACTAGCCTGAAATCTGGCAGGTTCCTTGGAAGTGTCCTGCATGACCAAAACATTTTTAAGCAACGTTTTTTTCTCCTGTGGGTTCATCCCCAGGCCTGGCATGGTGGAATTATCTCGTTTGGTGAACTCCCCATTTAAAACACATTTAGGAAATTGCATTAGTTTTCACCTCTTCCAGAGCTGACCTATGTTAAAGCCCTAGAAGAGATTAAATGATTATTATAAAAGCCACTGCAAACTGTTTTGGGAGGGAAGGTGACCTTTTGTTAGACAGCAGGGTGCTTAAAGTGGAACTCCAGTTTTTCTGGCTTCCTTTATATTGTTACTATCCCTTTTGCCTACCATGAATTCTGGAGGGCTGGAAGGCTCTGCAGAGAGATCTGGACAGGTTGGTGGATGGGCTGAGGCCATTGTATGAGGCTCAGTGATATGAGGTCCTGCTCTTGGGTCACAACAACCCCATGGAAACACTCCAGGCTTGGGGCAGAGCAGCTGGAAAAGTACCTGGGGGTGCTGGTTGACAGTGGGTGAGCATGAGCCCAGGGTGTGCCCAGGTAGCCAAGAAGGCCAATGGCACTTGGCCTGTATCAAAAATTGTGTGGCCAGACAGGGCTAGGATCATTCCCTGTGCTGGACACTGGTGAGGCACCTTAAATTCTGTGTCCAGTTTTGGGCCCCTCACAAGAAAGACATTGAGGGGCTGGAGCATGTCCAGGGATGGGGAAGGGTCTGGAGCACCAGGAGCAGCTGGGGGGGCTCAGCCTGGAGAAAAGGAGGCTCAGGGGAGACCTTCTTGCTCTCTCCAACTCCCTGACAGGAGGTTGTGGCGAGCTGGGGGTGAGTCTGTTCTCCCAGGTAACAAGTGATAGGACAAGAGGAAACAGCCTCAAGTTGTACCAGGAGGGTTTATATTGAATTTTAATAACGTGCCCTGGGCAGTGGTGAGTCACCATCCCTGGAAGAGATTTAAAAATCATGTAAATTTGGCACCTGGAGACATGGTTTAGTGGTGGGTTTGGCAGTGCTGGGTTAACAGCTGAACTTGATCACCTTAAAGGTCTTTTCTAACCTAAGCAATTGTGTGATTGTATTTTTGTTTATTCCTGTGTTGTCTATCCAGCTCACTCTTTCCTGATGTTGTGAACTGCATGCAGACCGACAACCTGGAGCTGAAGAAGCTGGTCTACCTGTACCTGATGAACTACGCCAAAAGTCAGCCAGACATGGCCATCATGGCTGTCAACAGCTTTGTGAAGGTAACCTGCTCCCAGGGCTCACCAGGAAATGGCCCAGCACAGTGGCAATGGCTGTCAGCACCTCTCCTTTGTCCATGAGCCCTTGGGAGCTCTTCTCTCAGCCTCTGGGCCGGGCTCATGCTGAGTCCAGTCCTTCTGGCTCCTTTCTCTCACTTGCTGCTGTTATTGCAGAGGTGACTTAAGCACCCCTGTAAGTGGTTATGAGAGAGCCTGTTCCAGCTGTGTGGAAAATCTCCATGCGTGGTAAAACCAAAAGACAGTTCACTGCAAAAATAACAGCCTGATTGCTGTGGTGCCTTTAGTTCTGTCCTCAAGTTGCCTCTCCTTATGGAGGAAATGTTATTCCACGTTGTGCAAGATAAACCCCAGTGCTCAGAAGAAGTTTGAAACTCCTTGTGGAGTGTTATAAAATCTGAGATATTGGGGATTGGCATCGAGTTTCAATTTTGTGTCGTGGTTCTTGAGGCAGGAAGAGGTGAGAGCGGGCTGAGAGCAGGTCAGTTCTGCTCAGAGAAGGGTGTCCCTGTCTTCCTGTCTAGACAGAATGCTGGTGTCTGTCCTTCAGTGCAATTCTGTTAGAATGGGCTAACAAACAAAATGATATTTTCCATCTTCATGCTTTTCCCTGCAAGGAGATGTCTGGTGTCCCTTTTGGCAAGTTGAGGGACAAGTGTTTGTAAAGAGCAAGTGTTGACACTGGTCTGCACTAACTCAGCACTTCACACCCCGTTCACAGTTCCAGGTGGAATGCACTGGCAGGAGGTGTCACTTCTCTTGTAATGCTTTAAAAGTGTTTTATCAGCTGTAGGAAATTCAAACAGCGAAAGGTAAATGGACGTTATGCTTTTGTAGGTCGTTCTGCAGCCATCCTTTTATAGGCTGATCTTTGGAGGAGCTCAGAGATGTGGATGGTTTGGATGTATGGAAAATTCTGTAGGCTTGAAGGATGAAGTGCTGTGTTCCTGCCTGCTTTTGGTTTTTTCTCTTCAGAAAAGCACCTCTAGAGCAGCCTTTGCATAGTGGTTCATATGTTACAAACTTTAGGGATGCACAGGTCTTGATGGCTGTTGCACTGTGTTTAGTTGCTGACTTTTCCCATTATATCTCTTGCATTTTTAAGCCAGTAAGGCTGGAAATCGGTGTATTATTTTGTCTGAGGGTTGCCTGTGATTTTGGGTGGTGAGAGCTGCCTGGCTGGCTTAGCTGTAGCTGCTGGATCATGTTGAAAGAAGCTTTGCCTGGGAGAACAAAGGGACACCAAGATCACATTTTTACAAGCTATCACAGCCTGAAAACATCCTGAGATAGTGTAAAATGTTTCTGTGAACCAGCGAGTGCCACCTTTTAACCCCGATCTGAAATAATTGCCTGGTTTTTAGCGTGTAATCGAAGAGAACACTTTTTGAGCAGGAACAGCCTGACTCTGGCTGCAAGGAAGGCATCCGTGGGTGGTGGTGCAGATTTGTTTACCGGGTATTCTGTCCCCTTGCAGGACTGTGAGGACCCAAACCCTCTGATCCGCGCCCTGGCCGTCCGCACCATGGGCTGCATCAGGGTGGATAAAATCACCGAGTACCTGTGCGAGCCCCTCCGCAAGTGTCTGAAGGATGAGGACCCCTATGTCAGGAAGACTGCAGCTGTCTGTGTGGCAAAGCTGCACGACATCAATGCCCAGATGGTGGAGGACCAAGGATTTCTGGATTCTCTGCGTGACCTGATTGCAGACTCCAATCCCATGGTAACGTATTGCCAGCGCTTCGCTCGAGGGGGTAAATGGACAGATGATCAGAAATGTGAAGGGTCTTCCAGTTGCAACTGCTGCATTGTGATGAATGGGTTGGTTAGAGAGCAGCTGTTGCCTCAGAAAACAGGAAATACCTTCTGTTGTTAGATCTGTTTGGGCTTTTTGCCTGTTTTGCCTGTCTTGAGTGCTGCAGCAAAAGTAACTTCCTGGTCAGGTGAGTCAGAGCAGCAAGAAATATTTGATGCTGCTTCCTTGCTGACAGCTTGTAGTTACTGCTTTCCTGCAGGCTTTGGCTCTTCTTGGAATAAGAGGTTGGATGAATTCACTCACTAATGCAGATAAATCCACTGGCTTGTAATGAGTGGAGAAAATCAATGCTAATGTTTTTAATAAAGTTAAATGAGTCGTCAGAGCAGAGGTGGAGATCATGACCAAGAATTTCACAGGAGTAAATTACCTACTAAATCAGCATTTAATCATGGTTGATGAAGGGTCCATTTCCAAGCCAGGCATGTTCTGCTATTATTTTGTAACTAAAAGGTGATGGCCAATGGATTGAAGTGTCCCACTGCATAATCCTTTCATTTAATATTGTTTACTGTTACCTACTGGAATCCAGTGAGCACATCCTAACTCCTAGCAGGGAAGAAAACTTCTGCAGCTCAGTTTAACTCAGATTTAAGGATGTGACTACTACTTTTTAGCTCTTTTAGAGCACGGATCTGATTTGACTCTGCTTAAAGCCTTAATTGCACATTATTAGGGCTCATCAAACAGCTCTTTCCACAATGCACAAATCAAACCATATAAAGCAAATTGCTTTTGTCGCTGTCTTGGGCAGGTTAGATAAACCAAGTGCAGGTGGTGAGGTGCCATCCCCTTTAGGAGGAGAGTGAAGGCTGCTGATTGCTTTTTGTAAGACTTTCTAGAGACAGTAAAACTAGAGATGTCTTACTTTCACAGGCAGCAGTCTGAGCAGAGATGTCTGTCAGGAGACACCTATAGCCTCTGATATCCAGCTCTTTTACAAGCTGTTCTTTTTATCTGCCTCCCTGATTTTTTTTCTCGTGCCAGGTTTCTGTATGAATATTGATGACTCCTTGAAGATGCTCTCTCTGTCGAGGCAACTTTGAGGCACACAGAGAAACACCTGCTGGTTTAATTCCATGTGGGAGGGTGTGCCTTGCAGCCTCTGAAAGAACTTCCTTGGGTTGCTTTAGTTCCACTTAAATGCCGGCCCTGGCATTCACCAGCTCACAGGCAGCAATGGAATGTGGGCAGGGATAGAACCTCCTCTTCTCCTAGCCTGGGTTCCACCTCTGATTTTCTTCTGGTCACAGCCACGTGGATGCCAGTTGAAGAGCTCAGGCTGAGAAGATGTGGTGCTTCAGAAGAAATTAATAAGGGTTTTTTTTGCCCTTTCTGCTTGTTGATCTTAGTGGAACTCACTGGTTTGGTAAATGGAGACAGGAGAGCACCGATATGTGTTTAAAAAGTGCATTAACTTAAATGAATGGAGGGAAAAGAAAAAATACCAAAGGGCAATGCATGTTCCATTTGCTAAATAAACCTCCAAAAGCAGCACAGGGAATCCTAACAAACCATCAGTACAACTAATGAGCTCCTTGGTGGTAATGAGGGTGGGCTGGGGCAGCAGAACCTTTGCAGCTGCTGGAGCTGTGCAGGATCACAGTTATCTGCCTCGTGTTGCACTCACCCTGCTCTTCCCCAGACTGAGGATTCCCAGCAGGACAACGCAGTTTGGAGGAGTGATAGTGATGGAGAGGCCTGTGGGGTGTGGCTTTGAGAGGATCATGTAGCTGGTGTTCTCTGTACTGGTTTCCCAGGTTGCACTGTGGATGGAGCATTGTATTTTTGCTTCTTAAGGGTGCATGGGGAGAGGTTTTATCAAAGATTTGAGGCTCTGATAGCTGCTGATTTAATACAGTATTTAATCTGGTTACAATTTTAGTTGAAAAAGACATTCCTTCTAGTTAAGTTTATTCTTTTCAAATTCATGCCTTTGTGGCACAGTGATTCTGTCAAAAGAACAGGAACTATCCACCTCCAATTAAGGTTCATCTTCCTAGTCAAACCATCCATCTCAGAGCTGCTTTCTCCATGTGAAACTCCAGCGGGGTTCCAGATGACCAGGAGTTGTATTTGCCAGATAAATTATATTTGTGTGCAAGTTTATATTTGTTAAGCTATTTTTCCTTGATCAGATGGAATGCATCCCTGCCTCATAGCTGTATTGGCTATCAAAAGAAAGATTGCTGGAAAAATGGTACAGAGGGATCAATCCTTATGGCCTATTCCTCTGTAAATGGTGCATCTCAATCATTGGAACCTGTTATCTACGCTCATTCATATTTATATTATAAATGTTTCTCCTCTTTTGATGGCTTTTGGAAATGGGCAACATTAGACACTTAACGAGGCACAATTTTTTAGATGGGAAATCCACACTTGTTCTCTTCTGAGAAATGAGGATGTTGAGCAGGAGCTAAAAAAGGCTGCAGCTGAAAAATAGTCTCTCTGAGAAGGATTTTATTATGGTTTTGTAATTGGTTGCCTCTAGGACATGTGGAAGCACTAAGCATTCTAGCTGGGTGCTTGGTAAAGTAACATCTCCATCTGTGGCTTGCTAATTGCCTTATAATTATGCAGAGATCAGGGTGCATATTTCTGTTGGCTCAGATCACCTTCGTCCAAATGATGTCTGACCAAGTTGGGAGGTAACCTTGTCAGGAACGTTTTGTTGTTTTGGGGTGGGTTTTTTCCATATTTTTTGACTGCTGGCATGATTCTGTGTTAATAAGGTAGCAGATTAGGGATGTTCAGGGCATTGAAGTCCTGTGGAGGTGTTGTAGGTGCACAGGCAAGGTGTTTGCCCCCTTTATCTGGGCTTTCTGTTGTCAGGATGTGGCCTTAGTTCACATTCAGCGATCTTCTGAACAGCTGCACTGTTGCACTCTTCCAGGTGAGCTGGCTGTAGCTGAGACTAAAGGCCTGACACCTCGGTCTGGTAGTTCACTAACCATTTCTGAAAAATCTCTGTGTAGCTTTGCAGCTTCTGCTGGAAGAATTAATCCCAACATCTAATTGTGTATGTATTGATGTGGATATGTAGGGCAAGGTACCAGCTGGGCTGGTGACTTATGACATGTCAGCACTTACTGGAGTGCAGGCATTGGGCCAATAACCCCTGCAAGGGCACAGTTCAGTTGCACTGCAGAAGTTTGATTGTGGCAGGAGTCTTTAATCTCATTTTACAGATGGGTCTGAAGTGCTTGTGGCTGCCCTTTGTCACCTGGGACCCTGCCAAAGAGGATCCTTCCCCAGAGGGAGCCCTCACTCCTTCCCAGGGCTGTCTTAAGGCAAAC
The DNA here is from genome assembly GCA_038380795.1 of Pyrocephalus nanus. Taxonomy (NCBI): domain Eukaryota; kingdom Metazoa; phylum Chordata; class Aves; order Passeriformes; family Tyrannidae; genus Pyrocephalus; species Pyrocephalus nanus. The sequence continues at coordinate 6,083,089 of CM076281.1, forward strand.
CCTTCCTTTTTTTTTGCTGTGCATTTGCTTGCAAGAAAAGCAAAAGCAGGTCTGGAGGAATGTAACACCGGGGCCTGGCTGCTTTGGGCTGCTGGACTTGCTCAGTCCTCAGTGCCTTTCTCACTGGTGACTCAGCACAGGGTGGCTCAGAAGCCACTGAATGGCTCCCGTAATCCAAGTATTCCAACCAAAATGCAATTCCAAAACGACATCCTGGGGTTTTTGTGTATTCCAGGTCGCTGCAGAACACTGTTCACACCCAGCAGCAGCAGATAATAGATGGGTGAGAGAGGTAGGTTTGTTACCTGCCTAATGATGACTCTCTGAAATCTTGGAAAACCCTTTTGTTTGTTTGTTTGTTTTTCCTGATTCTGTCTTGTTCTGACATTTTTGAACGAGACACAATGACTGCTCGTGGTTGGAAGTGCTGAGCCCAGGTGAAGGAGAGCAGACCACGAGATGGCAGCAGCTTAAAGCAGAACCAAAGCTGGATGCCCTTAAACACCTCATTTTGTAACTAGTTCCCTCCTGGCTTCTATCCCTGCACTTGGTTTTCTTCAAGAATGTAAATATTAGCAGACAAACAATAAGAAATCCATCTTAAACCTTACTGGTCTTCTAATATTTGTGTGGAACAACCTTTCTGTCCAAATATTTTCAATCCTTGACCTTCTAAGGTAACTTTTAACCCATGGAATAGTTTTCTTATCAGTCTCTCTGTTATCCACATGGCTTAAGTTGATGTCACCTTCTCCCTTTTATTTTCTAGGTGCTGTTCAGTGTTTAACTCCTTCCTGTAGCATTTCTCCTTCCTCACATTGTGCTTTGTCACTGTGATGAGGTGGATCAGGGCTTTCTCAGGTGTGGTTGTTCTGCCCCTGTGCTTTTGTGGGCTGTACAGACATAGCACTTCTGTGCTGTCCAACACAATGGGGCGTTTTACACCATCCACACATCACAGTTTATTGGGATTCACTGCTGTGAATCAATGTGGAGTAAACTGAGATCACATAAGTAAATGCCCCAAGTGTGTGGAGATGATTAAAAACTCTGTTGAGCCTGGGATGCTTTTTGCCTTTAGCATTAACCACTCTAGGAAGGGAATCTATTGGGATCTGACAACTAGAGGTGCTGAGGTCCACCTGGGTCCCTCTAGCAGTACTGAGTTCCCACAGCTCACAGATGAGACTAAAAACCTGTTGCTAGAAATCACAGTGCTCTCTGATTTCTCCTGCTCTGCCTGCAAGTGATGTGGGTTCCTTCTCTGCCAGAACTTCAGAGTGTGTGTGGGGGGGCTTTCTGCATGACCCTGTGGAGGAAGGAGGTCTTCCTTTTGTTCCTTTGCCCCCTAGCTGGCAAGCTGTCTGTCTTTGTGAGATGGTGCCCTGAGGAATAAGCCAGTTTGGAAACAGAAGCAGCTTTTGTCTCCTGGGCTGTCCTCCTCTGAGCGCTCTGCAGGAATTTTAATCCCTCTCTGTGTAATAAAGCTGGGAAACTGGTGATCCTCTGAGTCCCAAAAGGGCTCTGTGGGATGCAGTCAGGGATGTGGGAATTCTCTCATACAACAGGGAGTGGAACACCACCTTTCCACAGGCACAGGAGAGCACTTGTTCCTCGTGGGGACTCTCACAGCCGTGTGTTTTCCCTGTGCAGCTGATGCTTTATGAAGTGGGAGGAGTGAACCACCACTGCTGGGTGAGTTCATGATTCCTGCTCACGAAGGTTGAAAGCACTTGAAAATTCACATCTCAGTATGGAGCTGAAGTTGCTGTGGGCTCTCTCATCAGCCTGGGGCTGCTCCAGGATACTCTGGCTGTCCCTCTGGATCAAAAATGTCCCTCCTCTTTTCAGCGTGGGTGTTGGCAGATGCAGGGTGGATCTTGAAGTCCCCCAACCATGTCTCTGTTGGTCCTGTGTGTGGTTTGGGTTTTTAATCTGTTTGTGCTGCAAGTGGAGATAATATTTCCTTCTGGGAGACTCTTGATGGCATTTTTAGGCGGAATATCTTTTACCCATTGATGGATATGTTGCAGTGACTGAGCCCATTGCTTAGGGCTGTTGAAAAGTGGTGGCAGCACTTTGGAGCTCTTTAATGGATATTTCTGCTGTTTACATGAGGCTGCCCAGGAGGGAGAGCAACACTTTTTGCAAAGTAAGCAGCCAGCCAGCAGCAGTAAATTGGGAAGGAAATAGAGATAATGGAGGAGCCTGTATAAGCAGTGGCTTCATTAATGTGTGGGAGTGGGAGACTGCCAGGAGAGAGCAGAAACTTGAACTGGGGGAGAAGGGAGAGCTGATGTCTGTAGTTGGTGGCACAACTTCTGGTTACCCACTCTGACCCTGCTTGCTCTGCTGATGAAACCCAGTTTTGGCTTCGGAATGAGCTCCTCCAGCAGCTCCTCTAGAGGAAGGCTGGAATCTGACTTCCCAAATAGCTGGTTTTTTTCTCCAGGTTGTCATCCTGAACAGGCCTAAGGGAATTTCAAGCCTGCATGTGAGACTTGAACCTTTGTTTGTTTGTTTTTGGTCTGGTTGTGGACAGGGATGTGGGTCTGGAGCACCTTCCATGGAAGCTGTGCTTTTCCCTGCACTCTCAGGACTAGCAGAGATGCAAGGAGTTTATATGATAATGCATGAATTTCCACGGCTCCACAGAGTCTGTCTTCCCAGACCCCTCATTTAGAAAGCTTAATTGACAAATCCATCCATCAGAGACCTGTCTCCTTCCAATTACAACCACCAGTATTGTGCCTAATTTCCAAAGCGTTTGTCTTGCCGAACAGATCACTCCAGGATCTCTCACATCAATCAGGGTGCTGGGAATTTTGTTGACATGTGTCTACATGTCACATTTTCAATCGGAACAGGCACTTCTAGCTATTGACAAGCACCATTCGTCAGAAAACGCCGTGGCTGTGATGTTTTGTAACTCCACACCCCCCTTTTCAGGGCTCTGTAAGTGTTTTTTTGTTGATGATTAGCTGGTGGTTTTCTCCTCAGTTGCAGCTTGGATTGTTTGCCACTGGATGGTGCCAGCGAGAACCTCTGCAAGGGAAATTGCAAAGGGCCTTACACAAAAGAAAAAAAAAAAAAGGCAAAAGAAACCTTCCTGGTGTGCGATAGCTGCCTGATCCAGGCTGGGATCACACCATGCTGCTTCCTGGAAGAGGAATAGGGATTTGCAGACCCTCTGTGTCTTCCTGTAGACTTGAGTTTCCTGTACTGGGGGCTCAGCTGTGCCAAGGAGAAACCCTTCGTGATGGAGCCATCCCTGAACAGCTTCTTGCCCACCTACCCACAAGAGTTTCAGCAGCTGGGGGAAGCGTGTTTTCCTGTCTTGCAGCTAACACATCCTGATTTTGCAAGGATGTGAGAGCAGGAGTGGTGTTCCAGTCTGCCACAAAGTGCCATTTTTCTGCAGGAAGGTGCAAAAACCAGTCAGGGCAAGCACGCCGTGGGAAGGATAACACTTAACTTCCCTTTGGTTGCCACCTCCATAAAAATTCATCCCACTTGCAAAGAGCAAGCCAGGAGGTCTTCCCCACCCAGGCAGTTTTTGGGATGTGATCAGGAACTGGGGATGTGTTAGTCTCCCAGGGCTTTAATTTATATCTATACATATCACATGAATTAGCAGTGTGAGGTTCCTATAAGCTCCCTGACTTGCCTGATTGAGCCATTTTATAAAGTCACAGAATCCCAGAATGGTTTGGGTTGGAAGGGACCTTAAAGTTCATCCAGTCTCACCCCCTGCCATGGGCAGGGACACCTTCCACTGGCCCAGGTTGCTCCAAGCCCTGTCCATCCTGACCTTGGACACTTCCAGGGATGGAGCAGCCACAGCTTCTCTGGGCAGCCTGTGCCAGGACCTCCCCACCCTCACAGGGAAGAATTCTCTCTGTAAATTTAATTATAAAATTACTTTTAAAAAGTGATTTTAGTTGTTCATGGGCCGTTTCTAGGGAAGCAAAGTAAAGGGGGGTGGTAGATAATATGAACAGAAGTAGGAGTCATACAATCTGGAAAGAGCTTGTCTATGTTACTACTCATAAGGGAGCTTTTGGGCACATAACATGGTCTGTGGCCATGAAAACGAGTGGCCCTGTGAAATACCCACCCTGAATATCCCATCTGGGAGCCTGTGCTTTATGGCACATGAGCTCAGAGTGCTCTTCAGAATGTCAGCACCTCTCCATTCCCAAAAACATCCGTGTGGTGCCTGGCTCCCTGGAGGATGGGAGGGGAATGCTGCCTTTCCTCAGCATCTCTTCAGAGCCCCTCAATTTTTCCTCCTCTTCTTCGTTTTCGTCCTCATTTTAATGGCATGGTGAGCCAGAGGTTCCTGTTTTAAGCAGCAGAACATTGTATTTCATTAACTCCATTACACACTTGGTTTAATTTCCAATTAGCCTGGGATGGGAGGAAGATAATCTGATTGCTCTGACTGGTTGGCGTTCTGGATGTGCCGAGCTTCCCTCTGTCCCCCCACCCCCTGCGAAGCTTTTCCGTGTGGGTTGACAGGCAGACACTCAGGTTTTCACCCACCCCCTTTCCTCCCTGCTAATGTATTTTATACCATTTGCTCTGAGCGAAAGGTTTGAGCTGCCAGAAGGAATAACTGGCAGATCAGTGTTCCTACCTCTGCAGCTTTCCGTGAGGTCGGATCTGGTCTCTCCGGCTGCGGAGGGAGTTTGTCTGTAGGTGGATTTAAAAATGTTGGGTTCTTGTGAAAGCTGTAATGTGGTTCTAAGTGCAGGGTTGGTTTTTTTGTGTTGTTTCTTTTTTTTTTTTTTTTTTTAATAAGAGCCTGTGAGATTTTTAGCTATCCTCATCCCAGTGACGCTTCTCCAAGAGTCTAAATTTATTGGGAAATTCCAGCCAAAAGCAGGTTTATTGTCATTGGGCTCGTCTGTGCTCCAAAGGGATGTTGCTGTGGCTGCATTTGAATAATGTTGAAATGTAGCCAGAGTGAACTGATTTACATCAGCAAGCCAGGAGCCTGTTGTTATTAATAATTATTATTAATTCTTCAATCTGCTTTGCATTTTTATTTTTCAGGTGATTTTTAGGTGGGTCCTCATTGGTTGGTAGCTCTTAGCTTAAAGGCAGTATCCTTAACTGTGAGTCAAATGAGGCATTTTGCTGTGGAGTTAACTTAAAAGTTTAAACTCTTAAAAGGTATTCCTGTTCATTACTTGTTTGGGCTCACAAATCTGTGGCTACTGGGGTGACCACAGTTTTTTCATTATTTTTGAGGACTAAAGACTATGATAAATGTTAGTTTCTTGTCCTCTTAGTTTCCATCCTTCTAATCTGTGGAGTAAATTATACACCTCCTGGTTGGTTTCTCATCAAAAATCAACTTGGTGTATGCTTTGAAAAGCAGAGAATACTTAGTTTCCTAAAAAAAACTTAGGGTTTTTTTTCATTAGCCTGTGAAGCTTGTCCAGTTCCATGGAGAACTTCGTCCTGTAGCACCTGTAAAGCTTTTAGCTTTGCTTTTCTGTGTCCCCCCCAGCAAGTCCATCATTGCAGTTCATTTTCAAGCTTGTTGTTTCTCTGTTCCTGCCTCCCAACAAAGCCCAGTGGCAGTGCCGAGGACGAGGTGAGCGTGTGTACTTGAACGAGTGTTTGTGTTGGACGGGGTCCTGAAATCTGTTTTCGTTTCAGCTGTGCTGTGGCTGTGTAAAAAGCCTTGGAGATGCTAATTATTTCTGTTGGCATACCATAACATATCAATATGTTCAGTGCAAATCGCCAGCGAGTCCTTTTTCTTTTTTTTTTTTTCTTTTTTTTTTTTTTTTTTTAATCCATGTTGCTTAAAGTTTGAAGACATTCCCCAACCCTTCCTTCCCTTATCCCGTTTTGTTTGGTTTATCTTCTGGTCACTGAGTTGACAGCAGCACTGTTTTGCCGAGGTAGGAGGTGAGGGCCAGCTTTAATTGTGGACTGTGGATTGCAGATCCCAGCTCCTCTGGCAGAGCTGAGCTGCCACCAGATGTTTCACAGCCCCTTCCAGTCCTTTTGTAATGACACTCAAGGACATGACAGCCTAGACTCATAAGTGCATCTTGCCATCTGACACTGTCCCTCATGGGAGCTTTTAATGGAAATCTGGGTGGATTGTCATGTGATGTCCCATCCTCAGCTTTGATTTGGACACTTGCATTTATGCTGACGTGTTAATTCCTAAAAAAAACCCCAAAAAGATCCTAAGGGCAAGACTTCATTCACAGTCAGGTGTCCAGGTTGGAGCTGCTGTGTACCCTTTGCCCCTGGAAAACACAGGGATAGACTGCAGGGAAAGAAACATCAACACAGCTGCTTTGACTGGCACTTGCCCCAGGGCTTAGGACATCCTAGACATGTTCAAAACCATCTGGATATGGCACTTTAGGGACATGGTTTAGTGGTGGACTTGGTGCTGGATTAACAATTGGGCTCAATGATCTTGGAGGTCTTCTCCAAGATTAACAGGTCTGTGTTCTGTATTAATTACTAATTTATCAATTACTGCAACAAAAGTAGTTCCTGGCAGTGTGAGGGCATTTGCCAGAGCTCAGCCCTGTTCCTTGGTGTGACTGACAGGTCCCTTTCTGAAAACTCTTTGTTACTTCAAAATTTTTTCCTGGAGTAGTTTCATTTTCCAAGTACTTTTTCGTAAGGATTTTGGACTTTTTTAAGTTGCTTTTGTGATTTGTCTTTACTTGTGAACTTCCAAAATGCAATGAAATTAATACAGTCTTTTACTTCACTTTTATGCTGTGTCACATTAACCATTCAGGAATTAGGCAAATTAAATAATAAGAAGAATAAGCAGCATATCTTAATAAATTACTAATTAAAACAGTACAAGAAGACAGCAGTTCTGATTACTAATGATTTTGGTGACAGAAGGCTCATTCAACTAATGAAATTCATAAAATCTTGGATCAGAATCCTATCTCTGACCTCTAGGTGTGAAATGCAAAACAATCATCATTACTGTGCTTGTGCAATGACTTTGGAATATATTGGTTTAATGACAAGCAGTGATGGGAACAAGGCAGAGAAACTTCTGGTCGTGCTGTTCTTGTTTTCATTGTACTGCATCAAAAGCATCTTTAGTCATCCTAACAGTCAGATGATTTTAGATAAGATGTTTCTTTGCCTTAATCTCATAGAAAATAATGCTATAAATCTTCATTTGAAGCAGGTATTTACTGTGAGTTGGGCTGGACATGATGTACATTGTAAAATGTCCTGAAAATGCCTTTTCATAGGGTTCCTCAGTTTTGTGTGTCAAACTCAGCTTAAATCCCTGTTCTAGTTAGTTAAACAAATAAGACTTCAGTCTCATCTGCAAATTTTCTATTTTTGTCTCTGTATTCTGCAACTCTTCTATTTTAGAAATCTTCACGTGGAGTCTGTTAGAATAACTGTTGAATTTGAATATGGAACTAAGAATCAGAAATTTGTGCTGCACTCCCACTTCTCATTCTTGCCTGAACCTCCTCTGTGATCCTTTAATCTGTGCTTAGAAAAGAGAAGACCTTATATAGTCCTAAATGTAGCAGGAGTATTTTCAGGGATGAGTTGTGCTGGGGTCCTTGCTTTAACACGACTCTGGGAAGCAAATGGACGCTATGGAGACTGTTTGGAATTGAAATGTGTTATTAAAAATGTAGCAGGAGTTGTCCATTTTAGGGAAATTGTGTGTTTGTTTTCAAACTGGGTGACCTGACAGCACTGCTGCAGAGCTGGAGGCTGCCAGGCACCTGACAGCTCTTTCTGGATATCCTTAAGCCATGGGGCTGCCAAGGGGAAATTAGGCAAGAGGCAGACATTCCTGAATAAATGGGGCACTTAGAGGTGTTGAGACCTTGACTCTTATCAGTTGAACATCTCCTGCAACTGGAGGGGAGATGATGCCTGCTTGAAGCAAACCAGGGTGGAGATCTGGAGCTGAAGGAAGGCAAGATGTTTTCTTGTTCCCTGTGGATGCCACCTCTGGCTCCTTCCAGAGCGAAGTCTCTTGTGATGTCCCAGGTCTCTGTTCCTCCCAGTCAAGCTTGGGGCTCTCCAGGTTGGTTGTGAGGTTGTAGTGGGCCCTGGAAGGGTGAGATAAGTGATGTGGTGGCTGATAACACACCTGCTATCAGCTGATAGATCTCCATGTTTGGTTCCCTGTGTAACCCGTGCCAATCCCAGGTCAATCCCTGATGTCCTACTAACAAGGAACTCATCTTGTCTCTTACCCAGGTGGTGGCAAACGCTGTGGCCGCCCTGTCAGAAATCAGTGAATCTCATCCCAACAGCAACCTGCTGGATTTGAACCCTCAGAACATCAACAAGCTGCTGACAGCTTTAAATGAGTGCACAGAGTGGGGGCAGATCTTCATCCTGGACTGTCTGTCCAACTACAACCCCAAGGATGACCGGGAAGCTCAGAGGTAGGATGGTTATTCAGGAGCAGGGCACTTGTGGGAGGTGTTGCAGCACTGAAATAGGGGTCCTCAGGTCTGTGGCAGCACAAATAATTCTTGATAAAAGAGGTTTAAAAGGGAGGCTGCTTTTGGTAGTTTGGGCTGATGCTGGAAACCTGCCCCTTCCCTCAGCAGAACCACTTTCTCTGTTTATCTTTAGGGTTTCTTTTAACTTTTTTTCTATTTAAAAGGCTGGTTCTTGTGGGAACTGGCACTACTAAGAAGGGATCAGCCCGAGACCAAACCTGTAACAGTGGAAGCACTGTTTGGAGGATTTTCTGATTTAAAGCAGAACTTTCATATCTGGTTTTGCTAGTTTGAGAGGCAAAAAGCCTTTATATAGGTTTGCAGCTTTCCAAAGTACTAAAGGTCTGAGACCAGAATACTTTTTTCCAACTGAAAACCAGATTGTGATATGAGAGAAGTGAAAATAAAGGTAAGAAATTATTTTTTTCTTATCGCTCCAAATTCACCCTTGTGCTTTTACCTTTCGCTGCAGTGACTAAACCTGAACACAAGGACCTCAGGTCTTAGGTAGTGGAGTTTTAATTCGTGCACTTCAAGCCGCCTCCTCATCTGTCTTCAGAATCACAAAAAGTCAGATTGTGTTCCTAAGAGAACAAGGAACCAGCAACAGAAATAACTTGGAACAGGGGGGTTCTCAGACGATGTGTTTCGTGTGGATGATGTGGAGGGGGAGGAAGGGTCCCAAGCCCACATGCAAAATCCTGGACAGACCCTTTTGAATTCAATGGGTTTCTTCACTGACTTTTTTTTTGAGGTACAATAGGTAATCCACTGTTTCTGAAAAGCCTGCCAGGAGTCTTGCTGATTTTTTTTTTCCCCACCTCCTTTCCCCTTGTGTTCTGTTTCTGTGCCAGAAACAGCTCCTAATGAGTGCTAGAAACCTGCAGAGATCTCCAGGGTGTGAGGCTGGTATTGTCCCAGCTCTGTCAGAGAGGCACCACTAGTCTGAACAACTGTGAACATGTCCCAGTTCCTCACCTGTAATTCCTCTGAAGAGTGGTTTATCAAACTGCAAGGGCAGGAACTACTTTTACTGCTTTGTGTGGAGTTTCTCTCGGAGTTAGCCTTATTTCAGACAGGAGAGTGGCAGCACTGGGTTTTATGTAATGTTCTTTCCAGCAAGGCTGGTGTCAGTGCCCTGTGTGGGGAGAAACTGAGGCTCAGAGAGATGAAGCAGCTTTGACATGCAGGTGACCCTGGGCAGAGGCAGCTGCAGGCTGCCCCAGCTCTGGCTTGGACTCCTCTGCTCTTCACTGAGCTTCCCTTCCTCCATGGCTGAAAGTAAATCTTACAGGGAAAGAAGCTTCAGGAGGCACAGATGGGAATAAGATTGTTCTGGGTTCGCAATATGCAGGAGGGAGTGGGAAGAAACTTGACAGATGCTGCAAGAAAGACCATATGAACCCAAACTTCCTTTCTGCTTGGGATGGATTGTTTAGGGTGCTGTTGATTACAGGATCCATTATGGTGAATCTGAGACTTGGGAAGGTATTTAGGTCCTGCTTTCCCTGTGCCTTCAGAGAATCAGAAGTCTTTTTTTGTAGATAGAAATGGTTGAAATGGCAGCAAACTCCCCAGGCAAGCCAGAAGCGTGTGTCACCTCTGAATTACTATATGGAGGCTAAAGTGTTTTTCCAGTAGCTGTTTTGTTAAAGTTTTGTTTGCAAGTGACAGACGAGATCACAGAAATAGAGAGCACCACCAGGCAAAGGCAGGAAGCACTAATAACTGAGCATGTGTTGGCACTGTAATGCTGAGAGCTGGAATTTTTCCTGAGCTGAGTGTGGCAGGAGAGGAACTCGAAGCTGTGAGAGAGGTCCTTGTCTGCTTCCTGCTGCGTTCCAGAAAGCAGGACTTTGCCCGTTCTCTGTAACAAAACCAAACCAAAGTAGCATGTGAGAAGCTGTCTTGAGCCATGTGCAATCTCCTAAATTCAGATCTGAAATATCTGATGCCCCGAAACACATGTTGAACCCTTTCCTCCTCCTCCTCTGTCTCCAGTATCTGTGAGCGGGTCACCCCTCGGCTGTCTCACGCCAACTCGGCCGTGGTGCTGTCAGCAGTGAAGGTCCTGATGAAGTTCCTGGAGCTTCTTCCCAAGGACTCTGACTATTACAACATGCTGCTGAAGAAACTCGCCCCTCCACTGGTGACCCTGCTGTCTGGAGAGCCTGAAGTTCAGTACGTTGCCCTGAGGAACATCAACTTGATTGTGCAGAAAAGGTAAAGGCTCCAGGGGTGTTACTCCTGCCCTGTCAAAGGGGCATCTGGTTATCTCAGACCTTCAGATATTTCCACATGCACAGAATCTCTTTTAATCCAGGCTCATATCCCTTGAGAGACAGATTAAACAGCCTTGTGACTCTGGTAGCCTGAATTCATTTTCCTTACAGCGTGCTTGTGATGCCGGTTCCATGCAGCATTTCTTCACCTGCCTCTCTTCACTGCCTCTTTATGAGCACTCAGAACTGCCCTCTATAAATCAGATGGCAAATGGGAACGAGGGTGTAACTGTGCAGTTCACAATGACCTGCAGGAACTCACTGTGCCTGTGCTGTTCTGTTCAGCACAGAACCACCAGGCTGGTGACATCCTGGTGTCCAGTGGGTTGGTTTTTTTCACTTGTTTACTCCCACGTGCATGTTTCAATGCTGCTGTTCCTTGCTGGAAAGGTGGGATAGCTTGGATAGCATGTTGTATTCAGGGCAGAGTTACTGTGCACTGGTGTCTTTCAAGTGAAAGTAGAAATTAATTTTTAGGTGAATTTGTAGATTTTTGAAATTTGGAAACAGTCGTCCGCCACCTGTATGTTGGCTCAGGCTTTGAAATGGAGAAAGTAGAGGTGTAGCCATAGCAAAACTTAAATTCTGCATTTTGTATTTAAATGATCTTTTTATCCAGCCTTCTTTCTCTAAATTGTTGATTGTTTACACGCTGTGGATATAAAACCACTGAATCATGGAAGGGTTTGGGTTTGAAGGGACCTAAGAGATCATCGAGTTCCAAACCCCCCTGAAGGTTTTAACCTCCCCATGGGCAGGGACACTTTCCACTAGAGCAGGTTACTCAGAGCCCTGTCCAGCCTGGTCTTGAACACCTCCAGGGATGGGGAGTCCACAACCCCTCTGGGCAGCCTGGGCAAAATAACAACATTCTGCTTCTCAGTGAATATTTGGGTAGATGTCTAAACAAAGGGTGCATTTGGTTGCCAAAAAAGAGCCCATTTGGGTTTTTAACCAGTCTTGAGTGACACAGCCTTATGTTCCCTCCAGGCCTGAAATCCTGAAGCAGGAAATCAAGGTATTCTTTGTGAAGTACAACGACCCCATATATGTCAAACTGGAGAAACTGGACATCATGATCCGCCTGGCTTCTCAAGCCAACATTGCCCAGGTCAGCTGAGGGACTTCTCAGGTGTTCTGGGAGGGGAAAACCCTCTCCTGGTCTGTGCCTGAGGATGTGTGCAGCTGCTACTACAGTTGTCTTGGTTTTTAAGCATCACTGTCCCTGGTACAGTGCTCTTTGCAGCTATTTAATGGGAGGTGTTGGAGTTTCCTCCATAATTTAAATGTTAATGGCATGATATGTCTTGCATCGTGACCGTTAGGTAGATCTTGTTTCACAGATTACAATTCCAGGAGGAGAGCTGATGGTTCCTGTCAAATGAGTCACTGCTGGTGCTGAGGCTGGAATGAGAGGCTTGTTTCAAGTGAGGGGGGTGTGCCTGTAACAGAGGCATTCAGAAAGGCCAAACATTATTGAAGTGTGAATTTCAAGTTAGGAAAATTGTTAAATGCTCGCACAGGCTAAAAAACCCTTTTTTCTGCTTAACTTCCTTCCACAGTGGAGATAGCATGAATCTAAACTGAATTGAGGCTGCTTTACAGTGTAGATTCTTCTTGTACTTGATGTTGTTATAATCCAAATTTCTTTGGAGGAAGTGTTCTCGAGTGCATTCCTGGCCACAAGGCCTAACACTAATGCAGAATGATTAATGCCTCTGGTTACTGCTATTATTGTCCTCTCCTAATTGTCACAGAGCAATTTCATGTAATGTGACATTTTTAAGTAGCTCTCTTCAGCTCTCTCCTGATGTTTTTTGGAACAGAGCAAGGTAATTCATGCCCCTTTTGCGCTGGGGACACGGAAACATCTTAAAAATCAGCTTCCCTGAGAATATATTCAGAATTTTCTCTTTACTCTTGGTAGGCTCCATCCCAATTTTAATGCATAACGCTGTGATAATGGGCTGTTTGCGTGAAAGGCAGCGGTGTCTGGAGGGCAGAGTCTGGAATCTGCAGACTAATGAATGAATCTCTTCCTGGTTCTGAAAAGACATAAAACAACACAACTACATCAGGAATATGTCCTGGAATGAGACCTGAGCAGAGCAGCTTCTACCCACGCCCTCCCTGTGCAGTTTGGGGAGACTCTGCATCTCCGTGCCCGTTCTGGACCAAGGCAGCAGGATAGCTCTGGCCAAGGCACTTGGGCAGTGTTTGGAAAGCATCAGCTGCTAAAGCCGGGTGCTCCCAGTGCTGTGCCACATAGATCATCCAGGGAAATAATAAAACTTCAAAACACAGATGTCCCGTCTCCTCCTTGCAGATTTATTTGTCTGCAGTCTGGCCCTTCACGGCCTCTTTATCTTGTCATTGTGCTGAGCAATTTGCCTCGATGAGAGGTTTTTCAAAGAACTGTCTGGCTTTGTGCTGTTCACCTCTCCCTCACCATCTATTTGTGACATCACGATTAAATCCCTGATGTCATGTTTGGCATGAGAAACTGAAATAAATTGAGCTTTTGAGGGAATATAAATTACATACGGTCTTTTATTAAAATCATTTTTTCTAAGCTAAGTGATTTGTTTAAGACAAAGCAGTCTTTTAGTTGAAGGTCTGTAAGTTCCCAGCAGGTCCTGGTTTAAGCCCTTCTTCAGTTTCCATTAGCAAAAACGTTGAGACAAAATAATGAATCTTATTTTTAAGAGGGGAAGTATCTTAGCACTGTTATTAATCTCAGTGTAGGTGTTCCAGGGTGTCCTCAGATCTCCTCTGCACCTTCTGTTTGGATTCAGTAGGGATCCAAAGGTTCAGCTCGGCACAGGAAAGGAGAGATCAAAAACAGTTGTTGCCAAGAGCTTTGCATACAGTGAACGTGTGTAGGAAGGAATAGCAACATTTATGTTTGGCAGGGCTGATTTTTTCCCCCAGCTTTTGTTTAGGGGAATTTGAAAACAACCCAAGACAGAGCCATGTTTTGGCTTTGTCCAGACTAAACCACGTGTGGTCCAAACGGGTGCGTTTTGGAGGTTTGTTGCAGAGTTTGACTGTGTGAGCTCTGGATACGTGTGATAGCTGTGGAAGCTCGTGTTGTGGTGTTCAGGTAGCATCACCTGTGAGAGTGGGATGTTCTCTGAGTGACCCCTGGACTCAGCTGGTGTCCTGCCTCCTCAGGTCCTGGCAGAGCTCAAGGAATACGCTACCGAGGTGGACGTTGACTTCGTGCGCAAGGCCGTGCGAGCCATCGGGCGCTGCGCCATCAAGGTTGAGGCAAGTATCTGGAATCCTGAGCTTTTCTTGGTCCTCTGCCTTCAGAAACAGTGTTGGGCTTTGCCACCTCGTCACACCAAGTTTCTTTGCTTCACTGTTGGCCATGAAGTGGCCTGGATGCGTCGTGGATACGGGCAGAGCAGCAGCTGAACAAGAGGGTTTTGGGGCTGTGAGTGCATCATGGCAGGGTGGGGTGCTCTTCTTGGATCTCGGCTTGCAGGCACAGCAAGGCAGATAATTCATTCCTGATGGAATATTTTACTGCGCTGGCTTCAGTGGAAAAAATGACCACTTATCTGTGAGGACCTCCTTTAATAGCCATGGACTGACCTTTTGAAGGCGGAGGGAGAAAAGATTGTGCAGAGAAACTCTATTATGAAACATTTTGTGCCATTCCTCCCCCTTATTTCAGCTGAACGGAACGCACAGGCATAGAATTACAGAGAATTGAGACATTAAGTGCAATTTATTCAAACATAGAGTGACTCTATTTGCTTACTTAGGTCCATATAACTTGTGGTTTCACTTGGATTGTGCTCTCTTTGGCCTCAATGCTTATGCAGATAAGTTCCCAGGAACCCCTGCAGTTCTCCAAAACAAATCTGCAATGTCCTCTGCCAGTGGAACATCCACCAAAATGCTCATAATAAAATGTTATTTTTTCAGTGTTCTCTCCCATTCATTTCCCTGTAAGTGAATCTGAAACACCTGACAGGAGCTCAGAAATCCCTTGAAGGGAGGGAAGGCTTATGCTGTGGTGCTGGTACTTTTCAGTAAACTGATGACTGAGTGCAAAATGTCACATAAGTGGTCTAATTTCAGCTGAGCTCATTTAGCTTCTGCTAAAGTGTGTTCCCATGAGCTTTGCCTGACAGCAGATTTAAATAATAACCCTGATCACGCCTGGCTTTGTGTGGTGTCAGTGCACAGGTTTCTCTTGTTTCAACTAAACTACTGTAAGTCTGTGTGTACAGAGGACACCAGCTTCTGTGCTCTTGAGAGAATCAACTGCCTGTGCAGCCTTTTCTTCCTTCCTTCAGCTCCTAAAGGCTTATCCCTGCCATGGGCTGTCTTTGAAGCCCCATAGAGCAGGTGACTGCTGTTCCTGTTTCATGTCTGCAGTTCAAAATACCAAAGTGCTCCTTCCATGTTGCGTCCAGGCAGGAGGTTGTCTGGATGGAGCAACAGCAGTGACAGTAGAAAATCCCCCTGAGCATGGAAAAGGGCTACAGAGGAGTTAAAAGGAGCTGGTGACAGCCCTTTTCATAGCTGTGCTGTGCTGGGGGGTGGGAGTTTGCTTTAGTTCTCAGCAGGGACTTCCTCACTAGGATTTGGCCATGTGTCTGTCCTAGTTTCACACGGGGGCGTGGTGTATTGCTGAAGTATGAAGGTGTTTTTAGAAGTCTTTATCCTTTTCCCCTCCCTGATACCACGAAAGTCATGCAAAGGACTAATAATAATGTCCAGCAAATTCACAGTGACCCTCAAACTGGAATTGTGTCTCTCCATAAGTAGTATTAACCTTGATTTTTAGCACTGCTCCATCAATGATGCTGCTGCTAAAGATGAGGCCTGTTTTCCTGCTCTGACAAGAGCCAGATTGAAAGAGGGCAAATATAGAACAACTCATTACAGTGTCCTCATCTCCAGGTTAATCCCTGTCCCCAGTGCATCTGTGTTTACTAGAGGCTATTTACTCTGTGAGTTATGACTAACAGAAGAACATCCTCAGCCATCAGTGTCCAAGTTCCCAAGGCTTAGAAATCTGCTTTTTGACACAGGACACAGCCGGTGGGAGCTGTTGATGAATGAGCATTCACAGGGCATTTCAGCTCTGCCTTCAAGGATCCTGCCTTTTGTCTAATTGTCTCTCCTAAGAGAGGAAGACAGTAAATAATTTTGTCTGAGGTGCCCCACAGAGGAAATGTGTTGTTTGTGCCGCCAGTGCTCATTTTGGATGTGGAGCCAATACCCGTGTTGAGTAGTAAGGCTGATGGATTTTGCCCAGGCTTGAGCGATCATTTTGGTTTGGGGAGTGTCAGGATATCATCATTTTGCGTGGATAGGGCTGGACTGTTGATAGCTGGGCTCAGAGGTAGCTTGGGTGTGTCTACAGCAAACCACGTGGTGTAGCTGCACTTGGATCCCTTGTGTATCACTACTCCTTTCCCTGCACTAGATGAAGTCATCATGCCAGGCTTAGATTGTGAGGAAAACAAGCACCGCTCCCGTGGGATAAGGAAATGAAGTGGATGCAGTAAGAATAGGGATTCCTTTGGAGCAAAGGAGAAGCAGAAGGAGCCATATTACAGGGAGATTTGTCTTGTTTCCAGGAGATTCTGCCAGCAGCCTGGTTCTTAGAAATCATTGAGGCTTGTGGCTGAATGTTGATGTGTGATGTGCTACTTTGATAATCTTGTGGGCTTTCATTTGATTTCTGCAGAAAAACAAAGCGATTTTGACTTTGGTTTGTTGTCCTTCCTCAATCCAACTTGAAAGCTGTTCTAGTTGGGGCACTCTTTCATCAGTTTGCAGAGCACTGCAGTCCCCAAGGATGTCCACCTTCAAAAAGCAATGTGTTTACAAAGGGTGGGATGAGCTGAGATACATTTTGTTAGAGGGACTGCTCTTCTGGGCATGTGCCCACATGATTGCTCACTTTCCAAGGGACTGTTGGGCTAAAAATCATCGCTGCCTATTTCAAAGTGGATGTTGTGTTCTTCCTGGAAAAATCATGCTTCAGAGTGTAAAGAAAACTAAGCCTTAATTTGCTTTTCCTTGAATTCAATTCAGCTCCTGAAGCTTTGCTGGTTGCAGGCTCTGACAGGACTGCACTGCTTATTGCCAACAGTGACTGGTGCTGCAGGGTCCGTAGAGTGGGATTGGCTCAGGAGAGATTTCCCCCCTTAAGGTCACTTGTTAAAACATCTGGTGAAAGGTACTGGGATGAAGAGATGAAGCTGCAAGCTCTGAATCATCAGTCTTGCAAGGACTTTGAGCAGGGCTCCCACTGAGAGCAAAGTCAAACTCTGTGGAGCCAGGTCATGGTCAGTCTCCATGAAGTGGAAGAGTCTTGGAGGTCACAGACCTCAAATCTCTTCTGGAGCAGAAGAGGTCAGAGCAGGGCACTGCCATTTCACTGCCTCCACAGTGGCACAGTACCTGAAGAGCTGTGCTAAGGAGGGAGAGGCATCATAAAAAAAATATTATACCAATCATGCAGTTTTATGTGATGCTTCTCTTTACTCTGACACCAGTTGTATTGGGTATATTTTCTGTTCGGTGTGAATTTCAGGGAAGAGCTGTATGACTTAACTGCCAGTTTGCAGAGATGAGTGAATGCTAGTTTAGGGTGTCCCCTCCCTTGGCTGATCCCCAGGCCAGCATGGTCCCTTTTTGTGCTGGCAGGCCGTGTGTAAGATACCCCATCTTGAGTTAGGAGGGCAGGAAATCACCACGAGGTTTTAGTCTATGATTGATCCAAATTCAGCTCTAAAAGTCTTGAGGTTTGTCCTTGAGATTTCTTCCCATTCTCAAAAAAAAACTGATTCCTGTGACTGAAATGCCATTTCATTCCTCCTCCTCCTGCCCAGGCTTCAAGTGCTGTGTAAGTCAAAGGGACTGTTAACTCACTGAAATTGAAAAATCCACCTACGTTGCTATTGTTTGTGCCCTACAGTGTTTGTCTCAATCCCGAATGCTTTATGAATGTTCTGCCTCGGCAGTGTCAGTAGCAGGCTGCTTCTCACATTAATCACCAGCTGTGTAATGAGGCTTCACATGTGCTCTGCTAATAGCCAAATCACTGTCCTTATTGGAGGCTCTCTGGTGCTGAAGTTGGTTACTCCTTTGATGTCCTGCCTCGCTGTGCTGTTTGGGAATAGACCTCCCTGAATTATTTGCCTCTAATTCCAGTTCTGCTTTCTGGAGTGTGACAGTGTCCAGTCCTTGTTATCTTTTTTTTTTTTTTTTTTTTTAACTAATTAATGTGAAAGCTGCATTAGCAACAGCTGAATTTCTATTTTTAGCTGTATCTTCACATGTTGTTAGTGACCTCACCCCAAAAGTACTGAACCTCTTGCTGCTGTGAGCTGCTTTTTGCTGCTGTTCCTGCAGTGTGATTGCCAGCACGGTTTTCTCCTGCCTTACAGCTTCCCCAGCCAGGAGTCTCTGTCCAAACTCTCCCATCTCTGATTGCCCAGCTTGGGAAATTCAAGAGATCTCACTTGGTGGCCTGTTTAGCTGCTCACCAGCAAGAGAGTGATAAAAAGAGCAGCGTAGGTCTCCTGTGTGGTGACCCAGCTATCTCCTGGCATGGTTGCTTCAGACTTAATCTTTGCAGGAGCTGGAGCCAGCTGGTATCTCCACAAGCATTTATCAACCTGTGGGTTTTTTCTGGATGCAGTTGGTAGCTGCTCTCCTCCTGTTTTCCTGCTCTGGGCCTTGCCTCATAGACGTGCCTCGTTCCTCAGAGTGTGCTGTGGGCTCAGGAGTGCTTCTGGAACTCTTAATTGCATTTTTCTGCTTTCTCCAGCAATCTGCAGAGCGCTGTGTGAGCACACTGCTGGACCTCATCCAGACCAAGGTCAACTACGTGGTGCAGGAGGCCATCGTTGTCATCAGAGACATCTTCCGCAAGTACCCCAACAAGTACGTGGAGCTACTGAGAGGTTTTTTGGGAGCCCTTGTCTGCTCTCAGTAGAATAGAGCAATGTAAAACTCAGCATGGCTCAGCAGGGCTCTGAAGCAAAGGTGGGAGCAGTGTCCATTCTGATTCCACTCCTGGTTTGGTAGGATTCAGATGTTTGCTCTAGGTGAGGTATCAGCCTGACTCATTATTAGTTGGAATTGAAAGCTTTTCCTTCCCCTCCACTCCATATGGATGCTGAATAGAAAGAAGCCTTACTCAGGAGCCAGTAAAGCTCTTGCAGAGAATGCCAGAAGGAAAATATGGCCAAGTTTACAGGCTTTTCTTGTTTTGCTCATATCTCTAGAAGCCTTACATACAAAGCCATGAAAGGTTCATGGCTCTCCTGGTCTGAGATCCCAGTCAGGTTGTGCTGAACAAAGCACTGCTGTCTTTCCCCATCGAATGTTCTCTCTGGTTTGGGCAGAACTCAGCTCTTTTTTTTGCTGTTTCTGCAGTAAAGGTTTTGTTTCCTCAGCTACAGAACAGCAGCAGTGTTTTTCAGCAGAGACTTGATGATCACCTAAAAAGTAATATGGGACACTGCAGGCCTCCCTGGCAATTTCTGCTGTCAGTAACAAGACAGATTGTCTGCTTGAGACAGGGAAACCCACGCTCGGGAACAGGGGAAGCTAAATTAGTGCGGGGTATTGTCTGTTTTACAGTAAAGCCTTTGGGGAGATGTAATATCCAGTTCAGAGTTACCAATCTGAAGACTCCAGTGAGGCTCCAGGATCTGATTCAGATGCAAGGGCTGAATTGTTGGATCAAACGTTCCCATTAGCAAACAGAAAGTGAGGCAGCTTTGTCTTGAATTCCACATCTGGGTGGTCTCTTGCTGATGAACTAAACTGCAAAGACCCTGTGAGATCTTAGTGCTCAGCTTGGAGAAAGACAAATCCTGGGAATATTCTTCTGTAGTTAAGTGAAAATGCTGCATGGAAATACAGGATATTTAGTGCAGGATTCCCTGGAGAATGATGTGGGCAGAAATGGAGTAAGACAAGTCCAGTTCACCCCAGTAATCCACCTGTACTCTGACAAATCAGGTATGAAAGCATCATTGCCACTCTGTGTGAGAACCTGGATTCCCTGGATGAACCAGATGCCAGAGCTGCCATGATCTGGATAGTGGGTGAATATGCAGAGAGAATTGACAATGCTGATGAGCTGTTGGAGAGTTTTCTGGAGGGCTTCCACGATGAAAGTACTCAGGTAAAATTGCATTGTGCATCTTATCTGTAATGTTCCATGCAGTGCATTAATGGGATGGACAATAAATATTACTCAATGAAAGCTTCAGTATTTGGCCAAAGAAACCCTCTGGGAGCCTGTAGATTTGTTCTCTTGTCCCTGTCTCCAAAACTTCTCTTCTTGGAAGGATAAGGCAGAACTGGAGGGGTTTCTAGATGTTTCACGCTTCCTGGGGGAATAACCCTACTAGGGACCAGAACACAGAGAGGAATAGTGATGAGATGCATCACAGTACGACACAAACCTCAGTGTGGTGCTCAGGGACTTGTCTGTGAAAGTGTTTTGCAACAGGCAAGAGTCTGAGTCTCTCTGTACTGGGTTTCACTGGCAAAAAATAGTGTCATACCATTATGAAACTCAAGTTTTTTATCAGTAAAAGATGTTGAGACTTGCGAGATGTTGCTAAAGCATGGATGAATCTTCTGCTCCTTGTTGTGTCCCTTTCTCAGGTGCAGCTCACCCTCCTGACTGCTATAGTGAAGCTGTTCTTAAAAAAGCCTTCTGAGACACAGGAGCTGGTTCAGCAGGTCCTCAGCCTGGCCACCCAGGTAAGCTAAGATATCCAGTGATCCAGAGCCCTCCAGACACTGTGCATCCTGCCATGTGGTGTGTCCCATCTGCCAGGCCAGTCAGCTTTGCAGCAGATGGGACTCAAGGGTGTTCCCCTCTCTCCCAGAGAGACTCCATTTAAGAGCTGCTCTCTGCCTCCTGCCATCTGGAATCTGTCCTCTCCTTCTTAGCTCTTGCTTTATCCAAATTCCTTCCCCTTTTACCCACTAAGTGGAAAGTTTAATGGAAACCAAAATGCTTTTTCCCTGAAGGTGGCTTGAAGTTAAAACATCTGGAGCTGTGACAGAGGGAAGGAGCCTGGCAGTGACTTTGTTCTGTGAACAGTAAAGTTTAGGCAGTGCTATGAAAAAGAAAGAACCGGAGTTTGGGGTTTTTCCTTTGTGCTTGGATGCTGTCAACCAATGTGGCAGCTTTGCTGGAAGCTGTAGCAGTGGGTTAAGATCACGGATTCATTATTCATGAGGTGCTGATTTACGAGCTCAGATCACTGCAGGCGAGGCTGGGATTGAGCTGCCAGACACAAGTGCTGTAGTTCTGGAGGACAGAAGTGGAGATGTCCTGGTGGCAGGGGTGGCTAAGACCTCAGCCAATCTTCCTCCACTCCCTGGATGTATTAACTGGGGTAAACAGCCCAAAAAAAGCAGCTCCTCTCCAGGCCTGCTGTGTCAAGTGATAAAAATAGCCTTCCAGCTGAATGGGCTGCAATTCTGAGCAGAAAACCTGGAGTCAATCATCAGCTGGCCTTTTTGATCCTCTGTGCTGCAAGAAATCATGGCTGTGAACTTATTAGTGCTTAAAACTTTTATTCATCCTTTTGAGGAGCTGCACTGGTCAGGAGCAAGAAACCCATGGCCTGCTTGTCTTGCTTCAAAACCTGCTTTTAGGCGGGATCTCAGCTGCTCTTCTGAGATGAGTGGGCCAAGGGCTTGCTGTATCATTTGCCTGAGCCAACAGAAGAAAGGTACTAAGTGTTAAAACCCACTGTGCTGAGTCACAAAACACTTAATGGCACCCTAGGAGTATAATAGGCGTCTGTTTTTTCTCTGTTTGTCACAAATGTTGATTCAGTCTGGGTTCTTCTATTTTCTATGAATAATAAGTCAATGTAGGATAACTGGCTGTAAAACACTAAAAAGCCTTACGTTTCAAGGTCTGATTTCTAGGTGGAGGTACTGGTTTTCACTTGAGTGGGTGAGTAATTACACGTGTGTTTCTTTCCCCAGCTTAGGTATTGTTGCACTTTGAGTGTCTCGGGTTATGTCTGCACAGCAAACTGCAGGTGTGATTGTAGCAGGAGCCAGTTTAATCCAGCCAACAGTGGCAAGAATAGTAGTGAAGCAGCTGGGGGTGGCAGGGACACAGATGTGTAGCAGGGATCAGGTCCCTGGAAAGCCCATAACAGACCTGTACATTCCCATTGCTGTTGTGGGTCTGGCTTGGGTGGGGAGCTGAGCTCATTGGTATGCAGACCCTGGAGAGCAGGGAACTGGGAGAGAAACTGGGAAAGGGAAGATCTCAGCCTCTTGTTTCAGTAGCTTTACTAAAGTTTCAAATCTGTTTATTTGGCTGTGGAAGGAATCTGTTTGTGCCTGCAAGTAGATGGAAACACATGGTCTTCCATGTCTGCCTTGCAGAAACCCTCCTGATCTTGAGCTGCTGCTGCAGGCAGGATGTGGAGAGTCTTGTAGGGATTGTTAGGGGCAAAGGGATTGTTAAGGATTGTAGGGATTGTTAAGGGTGTAAAGAGTCAAACATCAAACAAAACCAGCACTGCAGAGGTAGTGTCTGAGACAACAGGTAGATTTATCTGGGTCCTTACAAGCAAAATGAGCTTAGCTCAGTCTCATTGCAAATAGAGGTTTTTACTGTGTGCCTGAGGATGTTGAGACAGACAGCAGAGAGGCAGGTTCTGACAGGTCAGCAGCAGCATGAATGAGATCACAGAAGAGGAAAAGAAATACCAAGAGGAATGCTAATGAGGTGTATGATATTGCTGGAATTTTAGGGGGGGAAAAAAACCTCAGAAACATTTACCCTGTTATTCTGCTGACGTGGGGGTTAAAAATCTCAGGTCTTGTTTTCGTGAGCAGTTCAAACATGTTGCACTGCAACATAAAACCACAGCACCTCCCTCTCCCTTGAACATTAGCTGCAAACCATCCCCACTCACTTTGCTGCTCTGGGCAGAGCTGCTCAAAGAGGAGAGAAATAATTAGCACTTCATGCAGAGGCAGAAGTATCTGCAGTAAAACGAGGGTATTATTGACAGCTGGAGAACTGATGAAGTATCCTAAGTGTGTATCATTAGCATCTTTCCATACTTCATTAGATAACTGAAAGGCAGGATAAATAAGATCTCTTTTGGTATAAGGAATATGGCTTATTAAGATGTAGCTCTGCAGCATCTTTTTGTCCAGCAGTGCCCTTGGGTAAGTCATATATTTCCAGGAATCTTGGTTCATTATTCAGGATTGTATCTCTACTCTCAGTATGTGAAAGAGTGATTTTCACTCACATTCTTTTCTTCTATCTATACCCCCTTGGAGTTCTCCTGATAGTTATTGTTATATCAAGTGGCAGGAGAGTTTAAAAAGCAGTTTGAGAGCTCTGTGGTTTGGGGCAATTGTGGGATATAAATCCCGGGTTTTTTCTGCTCCTTGACCAGCTGAGCAGGAAGCCAGGCATTAATACTCTGGTTCTCAAGTTTTATTTGAAGATGTTCATCACAACAAACAGTTTGTAACATCACTTTGAGACCAGTGTCTGTCGCTGCTGGATGGTTGGGTTTTTTTAATCCGGCAGAATCACTGCTAAGAAAAATCAAGTGATTACAGGCCTTAGTTCACTTCAGACCCATGAGTGATGTATTGCTCTGTCTCAGGATTCTGACAACCCAGACCTGCGGGACCGCGGCTACATCTACTGGCGCCTTCTCTCCACGGACCCCGTGACTGCCAAGGAAGTGGTTCTCTCGGAAAAGCCGCTGATTTCCGAGGAGACCGATCTGATCGAGCCCACCCTGCTCGACGAGCTGATCTGTCACATCGGGTCTCTGGCCTCTGTGTATCACAAACCCCCCAACGCCTTTGTGGAGGGCAGCCACGGCATCCACCGCAAGCACCTGCCCATTCACCATGGCAGGTAAGCTCAGGCAGCCACAAGGGGAATGGGGAAGGGTTGCCTGTGTCTTTCTAGCAAACAGTCCAAAAGATGCTAAGATCTTTTAGAACACTCTAATGGGGTTTTATTGATAAGTGTGGAAAGGCTCGCATGTCATTCATGGGGCCATTCCGTTGTGGAAGGTAATCCTGGGTATGTAGTTTCTGAGTTTCTGGGTCAGAAGATGCAGGAAGTATCTAAGTTGTGTGTGAGGAGGAGCTGTGATGTTTTTTTAAGAAGGCATTGGCTATAAGTACTCTTGACATGAGAGACAGAGTTAAAAAACAGAAGGTTAAGGATGGAATCACCTTTGGTGCAAGGGCTTACTCCAGGAGGAGGAGGACTAGAGTAACAACTGGCATCTTTCAGAAGATGATTTTGTAAGAGCTTTTGCTTCAGCAACAGCACAGCTTTAGGAGCCTGTCACCTGGAATACAGTATCAGTTTCTTGGAACAGGTAAGTAAAGGGATCCTTCAAGGTTGGAATATGAAATGCAGAAGGATTGGTAAAACCACCTTTCTCACTTGGTGCCTGTGAGACAAGGGGAGTACAAAAGCCATCAAAGCCCTGTCACTGAAAACTGTTAGAGCTTAAAAGAAGATGGGTAGACTGATATCTTCAGAGGTGGGGGGGAAGTGCTTTGGCACATTGCCTGGAGCTTTAATGCTTCCCTGTGATCACAGTCCTGGAAGCAGGTTGGATCTGTGCAGCAGTCCCAGGCTGCAGAGGGGTTGCTATTGAGCCTGTTTCCCATGGTCCCTCAGTCAGGTGAGCAGTGCTATTTGCACTAATGGTATTAATTACACAACTGAGAGTGCTTTGCAGCAGGAGGCAAAGTATCCAGGCTTACCTCTTAATAATATTCCCAAAGTGACATTTGGAGTGCTATTTTTTGCGGTTGCACTGATAAATCAGTGTGCGATGCTGCTGCTTTTCTATTTTCTGACACCACTTCTCTGCTATTCTTAGCAACTAAAGCTATTTCGGTGGTGACTGGCTTTGGGAAGCCGAGTTGTTTTCTCCCTGCCTATGAAATCAAGTCTGGCTGCACTGACCCAGAATCAGCAAGCACAAGTCTACCAGTCGGACAAGAAAAGCAGTGGCCACTTTCCTGCCTCTCCTAGTCAAAGATTTGTCTCAAAATGAGCTGGGGTAGCTTTGGACTTTGGTGTTACCGACCTTCCTGTACACTGTTGATTCAGGTCACTACAGAAGGTAACATTTTAGGGGATTTAGCTCAAGGAATTCAGCTTTTTTGAGGGAGTGGTTTTCTAGTAGCTTGTTGCATATATTGTGTACGTGCTTGATTCTCGTAGCTTGTGCTCTGTCTAATGACCTTAAATCTGTTCTGACTGTAGAACCATTGCTTCAACATAAACCCTCCAGGCCTCAATCAGCAGTGTTGAGCTGGGGAAAGGTCTGAAGGGTGCTGCTACTGATCATCCTGATGCAGCACTGGACCCCATTTGGTAAATTAAAAAACAAAAAATGAGTGGAGTTAATGGCACACTGGGATTCTCCAACAGGAGCTCACCTCATAAAGAGGCCTGTTATTGGGATTTTCTGCATCAGTGTAAGGCAAGTTAAGGGTGTCTAGTGGGAGAAAACCACCTCACCTAATTGTTTGGAGTTATCTTCTTAACTCCTGCACTCCAGTAATGACCATTCTGGTGGCTGAAGTGTCTGGTAGAGATTGAGGTTTTCCTTCAGATTGCACAGTGAGATAGAGGTGAAAGCATGGGAAGTGTGGGCACATCCACAATGAGTGTGGCTTGAGAGTCAATAGAACGTTGCCTTGAGTGGATTGGCAGAGATAACTAGGTGAGTGGTGCTTCCCTGGGTATAAACCTTGGAGTAGTTAGTTATGGCTGGCAGAATTCACTGCATTGCTTTTCGATTCATTTGATTTCCATTCAAAGCAAGGACAGGTTTCTTTCAGCTCTCTCAGCTGATGGGGAGACCCATTGAACAGCTCACAGATGGTGAAATGTTCCTGCCTCTTCAGCGAGCCCAAGTGTCACAGAGTTGCAGATGTATCCTGAAGATGGGGGAGAAATCTGATTGCTTGGCAGTGTTTCCTCGTGTGGTGGCTCCCACCACCCCTGCTCAGCCACAATTCAGCTGGGAAATTTGGGAAGATGTTTACAGGGCTCCTGGGAGGAGTCTGGTTAGCCTTGGGCAGGAGTCTCTATCCCCCTTATTTCACAGGTGGCTGTAGGAAATTTTTGATTCTGGTTCTCTCTGTGCATCCCTTGTAAACCCCAAATCTGGGAACTGCTGGAGACTGAATTCACATGGGCAAACCCAGCTGTTACCCCCTGCCCAAGACCATGAGGGGGAAAGCTTACATCAAGACTTTTTGCCCCTTATAACCCACATATCCTTTATTAATTTTTTCTTTCATATAAAATTCAGAGGGTTTTTTTATACAGATCACATTAAAATACCCATTCTTCCCAAACGGGGTTTTGTTTTTTAATACAAACTGACTTAGCTTTGTCCTTTCCTAATTTCTTGTTGGGTTTTGGGGCAACAGCAGTTACACAAGACCTCGAGGGATTTCTCTGTCTCCATCAGGAGAAGGATGAGTAAGTGTTGAAGAGGTGTAGTGTTAAAGGGATTATAGACTGGGAACGAACCAAGTGGCTTGTACTGTGCCTCTGCTTGGAGCTGCTGTTCCTCCCCTTCCCAGGGTGGGGGTGGGAGCGGATCACAGTAACCACTTGCTCTTCAAAAATGTTTCAGTGAGCAGTTCAGCACACTCAGCAGTCTCCCTGCTGAAGGCAGAAGCAGAAAGGACAGCTAATATTAGTATTATTTGGGGTCTAAAGCTTTTAATGCAAAGAAGCTTTCAGTGCTTTCTGCTGCTGCTGCCTGGTAACTAATTCATTCTGCAGTCCTTATGCTCCATCTTTTCCTCTTGGCACTGAAGTTGGGAGCAGCTTAGACTCTGTGGCTGAATCTTTCCCCTCAGCAGCTGAATAAGGATAAGGGAATTCTGGCTACTCAGAATCAGGAGCTGCAATCCTTACAGAAGAGCCCCAGTGTTAAACACCTTGTCAGGACACTTAATTCCCACAGCATTTATGTGCAGTTACCTGTTGGCTGCAGCTGCAAGGACGTGAGCTGGAAATCATTTTATCACTTACTGCTGGCAACAGGGTACAGAATGGATTTTTAATTATCTAAAATGAGCATCTCTGGATTTAAAGAATAAGTACACTGGAGTTAGATCTTCAGGAGGTACAGTCAGTTACTCCCCCCCCCCCCCTTCTCGTTATAAAATTCAGTGACAAGTGAATGTAAACGGTAGCCAGACTGCATATGATGAGAAATTTTGGAAGCTGTATAATGAGCATTTCTGGACTGGGAATTAGCATGCCTGCTAACTCAGAGGAAAAGAAATTATTGATAGAAGGGAGGAATCAATTTTAGATGGAGGTTTTTAATTAGGAAAGAGTTGTGGAGCTTGTTGCTGGTCAGTAGAAGGTGATTAATAGAGATGTATGGGGAGTGGTGGAGTTTGCACTGGTTAGAGTGAGGGCTCAAGGGTTTTATCAATGTTAGGTTGATAACATCCTCTGAGGACATCTGAATTATTTATTTTTCCCCGTGTTTGTATGTGGTTCTCAGGCCCAATGTGCTGAAAATTGTCTGCGTAGTTTTATTCTGGGCTGGGAAATACTCATTTTCAGTGCTGTATTCCAGGTAGTACTCATGGCTCACTGTTTTGGACGGGTCTGTGATTCTTAAGGTGGGCAGGTCCCACCTTAAGAAGATTCTCTTTGCTGGACTGAAGACCATGCACGATGCTTGGGAAGTCTTTGTGCTCAAAGCACGTGGTGAAGAACCACGTGCCATAACACACTATATCAGTGGGCAGACAACTGCTGGGATAAGCTTTGGACTGGCTTCCTCTTGTCCTGCGGTGTTTCCCCATGCTGGGAATCCGAAGCTGGAGACCACAGGTGACTGATGTCTCTCTCCTCTGCTTCTTGTCCCACCTCCTGTAGCACCGACGCCGGCGACAGCCCCGTGGGCACGACGGCCACCACCAACCTGGAGCAGCCACAGGTCATTCCATCCCAGGGAGACCTCCTGGGAGACCTCCTCAACCTGGACCTGGGGCCCCCTGTGAATGTTCCCCAAGTGTCCTCCATGCAGATGGGTGCTGTGGACCTCCTGGGAGGAGGGCTGGACAGCTTGGTAAGCAGCATCCTCGTTAGCTGGTGTGAAATAATTGGAGCTGTGCTTATCTGTGCAAAGCCTTGATTATTTGTGCTTTCAATGCTTGGATCACTGAGCTCCCAGTGCCGAGTCCTGAAACTCCAAAAGGATTTAACCAGTGCTATTGAACCAACTTCCAGCAGGTTTTTCCTGCTATAAAATGGGTGTAGCTGCATGCTGTAGAATCCCCATGGTCAGTGGATATATTTGTTCTGAGCTTTTGCTGCGTAAAAGAAAACCAGAAAGTTGTTTCAAGCATGTATAGTGTTTCACTGCTTTGTGTTTGATTCAGACTCCCTTTCAGGAAGGCGTTTACTCCACCCACTTCCCAGCCCTCCTGAATTTCAGTGCAAAGCTCTGGGGCTGTAACCCTGTGTCATCTCATTTGTATGTGCCATGGCTTAATGTGGGTGACATTTTAATTGCAGTGAGGTCAAGAGGGAAGCACTCTGTGTAGTCCTCCCCGTGCCACAGCTGCTCACGAGGTACCTGCCCTGGTACTACCAGGGTCAGGCTCCAGTGGGAGTAATCACACCTTTTTCTGCTCTGGGGAGTGAGCTGGGCATGAGCTGCAATGAGAAAATCCCTTGGCAAGGAGACAAGGTGGAGAGGTCAGTGCTGTGGTCTTATGCCAGGTATTAAGAGGTGGTGAATGTAATAATGAGCCTGGGAGCTGTTCTCCCGTGGAGGGGAGCACAGCAGGCAGGTCCCCAACTCCCTGGTGACTTCCCTGCAGGGGAAGAAGCACTCCTGGGATATTTGCACTGGGTAACCTGGGTAAGGCTGCCCCAGTGAACACAGCTGGGTGTGTTTTCAGACCTGCAGTGGATTTGTCTTGCTTGAGGTTTGGCTTGTAGTTCTCTGCCTGGTTTAGGTGGTTTCAGTTCTGAGTCAAGCTCTGAATAACAGAGGTAGGAGGCAGCTGGATGAACCCCAATGCAACAAATCCTTATTTGTCAAATATATCTTTTTGTAAGCTGCCATAATCTTATTACAGCAGACATTAAACTCATTTCCAGCTCTCCATGAGCTAATGAACTGGAAACAATCTAACCCTTAATGGCACTGGCATTCACAGAGGTCAGGTGTGCTTTAGCCTCTGTGCTGAACAGCAGTTTGTTTGGTCAGTGGGGTGGCTGCTCTTACACTGGGGAGTATCTCAGTGGGGATCAGGGAAATGGTCAAGCTGGAGTTGCTGGGAAAGCAAACAGTGAGCCCAGAGCCCTGTGCAGCCTCTCCCTGCATTGCAAGACATGCCCCTAAGGACCTGGGATTGGTAATTGTGTAAAGGCATTGCAGAAGATGGTGCTGTCTGTGGTGGCAGAGAAGGGTTAGCACTTTAATTCCTCTCTCTGTGCTGCTTTCCAGGCCTCTCATAGTAACCCTTTGTTTCTCATTAATGTCAGACAAATAAATGGACACAGTAAAATTAAAACTTGGTTTGGGGAGAAGAGCTGTCTCGCAGGTGGCATTAATGGGCTTAATTTAGTGACCTGCTTTGACAGTAGAGCTGTTAGTTGATATGGTCCTAGGCTTTTTCTTAATATTTTCCTCAAGCTTTAACTAAATCTGTGGAGCTGTGGAGTGTGATCTGACAAAATGATCATGTCTGGATGGGGAGTAGCTGTGCCTCGGGCTGCACAGCCCAGCACTGTCTCAGCTGAGTTACTGATGGGGTGAGCACTAAAACCAAATGTCTGAATGATGGATGGGTTTTTGATGTTGGGTGATTTCTGTTAAAGTGCTGTTGCATCAAATGAATCAAAGCTCTGCCTTTTCCTTCCCTAGTGCAGATGTTGCAGATGACACCAAGTTGGGCAGGAGTGTTGGTCTGCCTGAGGACAGGAAGGCTCTGCAGAGGGATCTGGACAGGCTGGATCTATAGGCTGAGGCCCAGTGGTGTGAGGTTCAACAAGGCCAAGGTCCTGCACTTGGAGCAGCTCCATGGAATGCTCCAGGTGTGGGGCAGAGTGGCTGGAAGGGTGTCCAGTGGAAAATGACCTAGAGATGCTGGTGGCAGTGGCTGCACATGAGCCCAGGTGGCCAAGAAGGTCAGTGGCACCTGACCTGTATCAGCAATAGTGTGGCCAGGCAGGACCAGGACAGTGACTGTCCCCCTGCACTGGGCACTGAGGAGGCCACACCTCAAATCATGGGATTAGTTTTGGGCCCCTCACAACAAGAAAGGCATTGAGGGGCTGGAGTTTGTCCAGAGATGGCAACGGAGTGGAGGAAGGGGTTGCTCTGATGACGAGCAGCTGAGGGAGCTGGGGGGGCTCAGCCTGAAGAAAAGCGTAGGTTCAGGGGGACCATCTCACTCTGTACAGCTCCCTGACAGGAGGGTGTAGATGGGGTATGGTCTCTCCTCCCAGATAACAGGGGACAGGATAAGAAGAGACAGCTTCAAGATGTGCCAGGGGAGGTTTAAATTGCATATTAGGAAAAGTCTTCACTGAAAGGACCGTCCAGCCCTGGCACAGCTGCTCAGGGCAGTGGTGGAGTCACCACCCCTGGAGGGATTTAACAGATTTGGGGATGTGGTTTAGTGGTGGCCTTGGCAGTGATGGGCTAACAGTGTAGAGGTCTTTTCCAACCTAAATGAGTCCATGATAATAAACCTAATTAGTGAATGAATGTGATCTGTCTCTATGTTCATTGTTGTGGGCATGTGTTTAACAAGCATCAAGCTGGCTTAACCCTAACCTGGTATTAGCCAAATTGCTGGGTGGTGTCTCTGGGCTGCATGACTCACCAGGAGGGTTGGGATTTGAATCTTAGGTTAATATTAAGCCACATTTGTGCAGTGCTATCCCCTCTTCTACCCCCTTTTATTTGGAGGGGGTGTCTGACTTCAGAGGGATGGTCTTGCAGTAAAAGTCCCAACAGGACTAACCCAGAAAGACCAACATCAGCTTAAACTTCCATGGCAAATGTCATTCTGCATTTCAATTTCTTAAACTGGAGGGGGTTATTTTTTCTTCCAGGCATTTAAATAGAGATTATGTGGTGTAATACTGGATAAAAACCAAATTAATATTTTCATTTGAATTTTCCTCAGCATTGCTAGATTTTTATCCCCATGACCAGTGAGACTCCAGCTGCTTGAGAGGTTAATTTATTTATTGAGTAAATCTTATTTTATCTCCATAGTGAGTTCTGTAATTGGTATTAAATATAACATGCATGCACAGATGCTGAGCATGTGTTAACAATTAAAAAAAAAAGAAAAAGGGCTGTTAGTACAAAAACAAGATATGGTTTGCTTATAACCAGAGCAAACCTGCTGTACGACCTATGGAAAGCTGTTTTCTAGAGAACAAAACCAGTCTGGGTTGTGCCCCTGTTTGCCACCATGGGTTCAGTTCTTCTAGTTCTTCTCTGCTCAATTTTCTTTTCCATAAGATGGTGACTAAGCCCACTTCTACAGAACTATTTGAGATCTCCAGCTCAGCAGTGTAAAGCAGTCATACCAGCCACTCATGTGGGAGAAACAAAACTTCCTGGGACAGCAGATTGCTGGATGCAGAGCTTTGTGCAGTTTGATGCTTCATCCCCTCAAAGGCAGCTCTGAAGTGGCTGAACTTCCTGCAGGTTACAGGCACCCTCCCAGCTCCTGTTTGCTGTTGAGGTGGTGCTTTGCAGGATGTCTGTCTGTGCTGACATGAGCTGGGGTCATTTTGCCTCAAAACCTTTTTTTGTGTGTTCCTTTTGCTCTGAAAATCCACTGAGCATGTGAGTGAGAGCTCTGTGCTGCCCAGCACATCCTGCAGCTCCCTGGGAGCATCTAATGGGAGCAGGGCACCATGGCCAGGAGCCAGGGAGGCTGGCTTGAAACCCAGGGGCAGAGCAGTAAATCTGTGGGAAATAGGCAGGCTTGGACAGCCTGTTATGTAAGGGTTTTATTTAATGCTCGAGCCACTCATCTACAAGAATATTATTGATTCAAGACTGGCAGCTGGTCAGATTGATTTATGTCCTTAGTTGAAAAGCTGTTTGATAAACACTGGATATCTACATTTTTCTGTAATACTTGGACTGGTTTGGGCTGTTCCAGGTGGAGCTGTGCCCCTGTGTGTAATCAGGCTGGATATAGGGGGGTCTGACCCCAAGGTTCCCTTCCCTACAGTTGAGGGCTGTGTCCCACCCCTGTGCTTGGCTCTGCAGTGGGATGGAGGGTGCAGCAGCTCACTCTCTCCCCTAGGGTGTCCTGAGCTCCTGGGAAGAAACCCCTGCTCCAGCAGCCCTGAGTGCCTGCCTCATCCAGAAGGGGCTACTGGTGTCACTCCCTGTCTGACTGCTTTCAGGGGGAGACTTCCAAGTCTGACCTCAGGGGACAACCTCCTGGCTTGTTGGGGTTGATTAGGGACTCACCAGTGTTTTATAAAGGAACCTTTC
Organism: Pyrocephalus nanus; assembly: GCA_038380795.1. Classification (NCBI taxonomy): domain Eukaryota; kingdom Metazoa; phylum Chordata; class Aves; order Passeriformes; family Tyrannidae; genus Pyrocephalus; species Pyrocephalus nanus. The sequence goes on from CM076281.1 coordinate 6,115,426, forward strand.
TGCTGGTGTTTCATATAGTCAGAGTAGTTGTGGAAGCCCAGAAGCAACCTGGGAGCCAGATTCCTCTCCTGGCTCTGCAAGTGATTTGCTGTGCATAATCCTAGGGAAATTACTCCGTTACCTTTTCCTGGAATTACAGTGTGAGAGTGTCAGTGCTAGGTCAGCCCCAGCATCCATTTATGCAGTGGATGTGATGCTTTCCCAGAGTGCTCTTCCAGCCTCTGATAAAGAGCTGAGGGACTCCTTTCATCTGGGCTGTTCTGGTTTGATGAGCTTCAAAGGGCATCTCTGTTAAGATTTCTGACAAAGGACACGTGTCCATTGCTGGAGCAGGGCTGATATGGAAAAGGAGCTCTTTTGGTGGGTCACTCATTCATGTCTGATTGAAGGCTGTTGTAGCAGTCACAGGACTGCTAGAGCTTTGTGAGCTGCTTTTTTGCACTTTGGAAACTGAAAATGGCTAGGACTCGGTTTTGTTTGCTGATGGAAGTCGTTCAGCCAGGTGTAAAGCATTAGCAGTAAGTGGCGTGAAACCGGTATTGGCAGCAGGACTTGTTCCCCAGCACCTTTGACACAGCTGTCCCTGGTTTGGAGAGCAGCCCTTCTGCCCTGCAAGCCTGGCTTGGTGGTGTGAAAACAAACACCTAAAACAGGCAGCAAACAGGCACTGAAAATGCCTTTGAGTGAGCCACAGCAGTGTCTGCAGGGAGATCCCTGCAGTCCACTAGGAGATGCAGCCTGGTCTGTCCTGCAGCTCAGGTGTCTCTAACAGGATTAGCCTGGATCAGCGGCATCTCAGTCAGCCTCAGCTCCTGATTCCTCTTAGGTAAATGCCTTGTGTTCCTTGCTGCTGTGTTACTGAGTGCTGGCTCTTATCCAGCTCCTGGAGCTGTGGTGCTCAACCCTTGGTTTGGGGTGTGAGGGAGGGAGGAGGCAGCAATTGCCCCCTGTTAACCCACGAGCTATGGTTCATGAAATGCACAGCTGCCCTGAAAGCCCTGCCTATGCTGTGGACACAAGGCAAAGCAGTTGCTGGGCAGTGGTTGTTGCAGCTTCTGTCCCTGGCTCCACCCTCCCTGTTATTTTTTCGGTGCTCCAAAAGCCTCACGTCATTTTGCAGAAGTGATTGTAAACCCCTCTGGATCACATGAACACTTCAGCAGAGTCACTTCATTACAAGCTGCTGTTAAGATGCAAATAAACCCTCCTAAATGCAGTAACTCCAGCACTGCTGCACTTCATAAGTCAGCATAACTGCTTCCACGGAGATGGAATTACAGGGCAAAGGCTCTCCCACTGCAGAGCAGCTGCAACGCTGTCCAAGCCAACTCCTACCAAGTAAAGGCGCTGCTGTGCTCTGGGGAGAGGTGCTAGTACTGGTTTTATTGATACAGGCTTGCCCAGCCTCTTCTTTAAACCCATGTGGCTACTTTGCTGCTCTTGTGGCACGATGGGTTTGGAGGCAATGAAGAGAACCCCTGTTTGAAGAACTTGGTGCTTTTGGGGGCCAAGAGTCCCTGTTCATCCCCTGCTCATCTCCTGGAGCTGGCAGCTCTTCCTTCTGGGCAGAGGCTTTGCACTCTTCAGCAAGAGGCAAGCCTGCCAACTTTGGGCTCAGGATCAGGGCTTTGCAGTGCTGCAAGTTCCCTTTGACCATCAAATGCCAGCCCTTGTCCACTAGTGAGCATTTCAGCCTGAGTGGGGCTGACAGCTGTATTCACATGGTCCTCTTCTCCATGGGGCTGTTGCCTGATCTGCTGTAAGGCAGGTCCAGGTTGTCCTTCTGCCAGTGTCTGTCCACCCATGAGATGAATGGAAATGGTTAACTAGAGCTGCCAGCCTTGGGGAATTGCTTCAGCAGCACTTCACGCCTGACTAATATCTGCTTCTTTCCTTCTGCACCCTGCCTGTCACTCCAGATGGGAGAGGACACTCCGTGGGTAATTGGTTCCTGTTCCCTCTGTGTTCCTCCTTCCCTCTTACTCACACACGTTGCTTTTACCATCTCTTCCATCATTCTGAGTTTGGATAAAGTTAGGTCTTGGGCATCTCACTGGAGATGGAGTGAACCAGTCCTGTGGTCCCTGAATGGGGAGAGAATTGGTGCCATGGGAGGGTGACAGGCAAGAAAAGTGGAGAGAGGTACTCGTGTGCTGCTGCAATGGGCAGTGCACCCGGGATCTGATGGGGAACTGATTAGTTCTTTATTAACTTGTGTCGCAGTAGATGTGCTGTCACTTCTTTTTTCGCTGTTAGGTAGAGCCAGCTCTGCCTGCAGGGACCTGGAGGAGCTGGCAGCTCCTCGGTGCTCGCTCTGCGGCTCCGTAGCACATCTGCAGTGCTGGGGCCCCAGGACTGGAGCCAGGAGAGGCACAGGCTGTGCTGTGCAGAGCCCTCTGACCAGCAAAGAGGGGCTTCAGGAGGTCAGAGCTTCCTGACATTGGAAAGAGACCTTTTCTCCCACAAAGCAGACATGTCAGGTGCAGTCTGGAAATGTAAAGAGGCTCGTGGTGAATTCTCTGAGCCAGTGAGGGTTTTTTTTTTTCCTAATCCTTGTAGGGGGTGAGAGCTGGAGTCTCCACTCAAGCAATTCTACTTTCCCCCCAAGGCCTGACATTTAGGGAAAATGGAAGACTTGTAGATAGGTTGAGGAACCCCAATATATCATTTCTGCTCTCCCTCACAGTGAGTGCTTGCAGATACCAGTGTACGAGCTGCTTCGAGGTTGGGTTCCTACCCTGCAGCTTCTTGTGATGAGTGTAATAGGAAATGGTAGAATGGTTAACATCTGGCTTGATTATGCAGAATTATTCAGTCATTTCCATAATACCCTTTGTAAAATGCTTGCTGCTTGATAAACCAGTCTTTCTCCTGCTTCAGACAACAGCACCAGAAGTCCTCCATGCATACAATAATATCTGGAAATGAACTGGATTCTTTCTCTTCCCCCAGACTTTGCTGCCTGTCAGTATAAAGCATGAAGTTCATCTGCATGCAAGACTATGAATAGGGATGAGGTGTAATAGTTGCATTTATTACTCCTCAGTGAGCCAGTAACAAGATGTAAATGATCTGATATATTAATCTAAATCATGGCTTGGCTTAGCAGTCAATAGAACAAAACTCGGCTCTGCCAGACAGTTTCGGAGGGGGCGACTTGACAGTGTAATAAGCCTTGTTTTATAAGCTCAATATTAATTGGATTTGCATCCTCTGGCTGGCTTCCTTTGGTCTCTGACTGATCCTTCTTTTGACTATGGAATCAGTCACTTTTGTCTATTATCTCTTAAGTAAGCTAAGGAAAACTGGACAGCAAGAGCCTGGGTTGCTGTGTGAAGGGGTGGCTGTTGCAAAAGATGGGGAACCTGCTATTAACTTATGCCATGACCTCAAGCAGGGATAAACTGAGTCCCACACAGGAAAAAAAAAAAAAAAAAAGCTCTTAAGGCTTCTTAACAAAGAGCAAATTGTGTGTTATTTGCACATCTTTAACACCTACTTATGGTGGCTGATGTTGCATCAGCTGGCTCCTGTGGGGACTGGGGAAGGAGAGGTGCCAGGGGATAGAACAGGGATCCAGGGTAGCACAGGGATTTGTCAAATTTTACATGTTTTATGGAGGCTGGTTATCACCTGGTAAGTCACTGTCCTACGACTTTGCTGCTGTTCTCAGGGCAATTTATGCTTTTTATCTGTGCTCTGATGGAGAGAGGTGTGAACCTTTATGGTATCTCTTGACCAGCATAAAACACATTTGCTGTGAGATCTCCCAGGGAGCAGGATGGTGGGGAGTGGAGCAAAGTTAATTTCCAAAGTTTTTGTGCAGAGGGAAAAGGTTGGAGCCTTTTTTGCTCTAAGCAGAGGCACTCCTGGCAGCTTCTGCTTTAACTGTATGGTGCATTTATTCAGTATTCTGACACATCAGTGTTTATTTGAACAACATATCTAAGAGCTTTTGTTGACCCAGTTTGTCACATGCCTTTTATGAAAGCAAACTAACTCCCCAAACCCTAATCAAATGGAAGAGGAAAACCATCTCAAGGTGAGATGTGATTATCTGGTCTGACAGTCCAGTTTTCCTAAGGGGACTGGCTCCTGCCTCACCCCTACCTCACCCCTGCACTTGCATCATCCTCTGTGCTTATTGTCAGGTCATGTTCCTTGTTTGAATGTGACCCAAAAAAAACCCCTGTACTAGGCAAAAAATTATCGTGGTCTTCAGCAGAAAAGCCTGGGACACAGATAAGCCTGGAGATGTCTCTGCAGTGAATAACCACTGCAGATCTGTGGTTATTCCCTCCTGGCTATCAGTCATCTGTTGAGTGCTTTTTAAATATTCACAGGAGTGGTGTTGTACTCACAAACAGCGCTCGTAGCCAGCTTTGGAGCCTGTCCTGATCACTGAAACCTCTCGAGCGTGTAGAATGATGTTTGAAAAGTGAGGTTTGTCACTGAGAAGGTGGTGTGGATGCTTTTGTGAAGGGAGTTCATGATAGAAGAGCTTCTAAGTGGGCTGCAGGAGGGTTTGGCAGAAGGGCCCCAGAGAGGATTTGGTGTTCATGGAGGGTTGTGCGGGTGTACACAGTCACTGTTTCATCCCTTCAGACTGTAGCTGTGTAGCTTGGCAGAGATTGTTACTGAAATAACCTGCTGCACCGAGAGATCTCTTTACTGTTGGAGTGCCCATTAGATCATGAAGCTGTTTTTTCTCTGTCTGTGGGAGGGTTGCATCTTCAAAGGGAAGACAAAGCCCAGCTATCTGAGCTGTTGCAGTAGCCAGCACATATCCCGTTCTCTTTCTTCCCCGTCATTGAAAAGAGCCGCATGTCAGAGGAACACAGCCAAGATGCTTTGTGTTTGCCCGTAGTTCCTAGCTGTTCCCTAGAAAACTAAAGCTTTCAGGAAGTCAGCTTCCTGTCAGTTTTATTTTTATGCCGTTTCACAGTTACCCCACTGGGTTTTGTGGAGCTGCTGGGGCCTGCTGGCAGGCAGCGAGGTGGGCTGGAGGGAAAGCGCTGATGCATGAAACGTGAAGAAATAGCGCCGAGGTTCTGGTGCAGGCGAGAGGCGCGAGGAGGGATGGATTTTTTTGCTCTTATTAACCTGCAGAACGCTCCTGTCCGCAGCGTGGGGTGCTTCTCCAAGTAGCTTTGCTCACACAACAGCAAAAAGCCCCTCTGTTCCCTGTGCTTTCCCAGCACTGCATTTCCGTCTGTCCTGTGTGGCGAGCGAGCCGTGCTCGGAGCAGCGCGGGCGGCTGGGCCCCACTCCGGCCATCTGACACTTGGCTTAAATGATCTCCGTCTTTCTCTCCTCTCTCTCCTTCTCTCTTGCAGCTTGGCAGTGACCTTGGCGGGGGCATTGGAGGAAGCCCGGCAGTAAGTGCCATTCCATTTTTTTCCCCAGTTTAAAAGAGCTGCTCAAAGCTCAGGGTTTTTTAAATGTAACCTCGCCCGCTACGTGCTGGAAGATGCTTTAAATCCCTGAATGTGTTGGAAAATGGGCGAATGCAACTGAAATCTGAAACACACAGGTCCCACCTATGTTATTTTGAGTCCAGCTGTCACCTGGGCTTTCCTAAGAGCAGCCAGGGCCCCAGAGCTGTTCACTCTATCTGCTTAGCTCTTCTTTTTCAGAGCTTTTAGTTAGAGCACCAGCGTTAACACTGGCAGTAGCTCATCCTTGTGCAACTGCTTTGGCAGCTGGAAGGCCAAGGATGCTTATCTCTACTCACAGAGCCCAGTCTGTTGTAACCCTAACCCACTGGCACCACAGGCTTGCCTAAACTCAGTGCTTTTCTCCTCTCAAAACCCCCAGAAGTTTTTTGCCTGGATATCAAGACTCAGGTGCTCTGAGCTCTCCTACTACGTGTGATCAGTGCTGCCACCTCCACTGTGCTTTATGAGTGTCCTGGTGCTACAGCACTTGCCAGGACATGGGAGAGTTTCAACCTGCTTTCAAAGCACCCTTGACTTCAAACACATACCAGGTTTTTCCAAGAAAGCATGGGAAATGAGTGCAAGATGACTTGGAGATGCAGTGGGCAGGAGTAGCCAAAGTAGTGTCCCCTACTAAAAGGCTCCAGTCCCTCTGCCCAGGACTGTGTACCCAGTAATTCAGTGAGGAAAGAAGACTCAGTTCTGGAGGGAGGGCTTTTCAGAGACCCTTGTTATGGCTGCAGTCATTCTCTCCTTCCTTCCCTTGAATCTGACACTCCTTTCTGGCTTCAGCACGAGGGCAGAGGAGAGCTGGTGGTGCAGTACACCTGTAGACCCCAGGCAGTCCATCCACACCAGAGCGTGGGAAATACTTCCCTGTAGTGATCAGACCTACAAAGCCAGGTCTTTGCCTGCCTGAGCCAACAAAAACCCACCAAACAGTTCTGTCTTAGTAATTCTGCCTGTTTCTGGGCTGCTGACTGGAGAATCCTGTTCTCAAGCACATAATTCTTCCTCCTCGCAGTAAAGAAGGGAACTTGGGAGTCAAACTTCAGTGTGACTGTCCCATCTAGAGCTGGGCACCTAGAAGGTTAATATTCCTGGTTGGGTGCCTTCATTTAAGTCCTGAGAGGGAAGGATTGCCCTTCCTGCAGGAAGGTTTTCCACTGGCAGACAGAGACAACGAGTTCTGCTTCACGTGATGAACCTTTTGGACCACAGTGCTGAGAATGCAGAGCTCTGGCTTTGGGTGGGAGTACACAGTACGGTCATGACTCCCTTGCTATCTCTGCATATGCAAAATCTTGCAGATTCCTGAGGACTGACGTAGTTGGGGGAAGATTTGAAGCATTTTTTTTTTCTTTTCCCTGGGTTTACGTAGGGTAGATCCACAAAGCTTATTGTCTTATGAGAAGGAGAGATGGAGAAGAAAGATTCCTCTAGAGTGGGAATAGATAACTGGAGCTATAAAAAATGATGTGAAAGCTTGGTTGAGGTGACAGCCGGGTGTAGGGATTAGTTGCCAAGAGCCTTGGAATTCAAATGCATAATTTAGCACTATTGATAAATCAGCAGGGAAGCTGCAAATGGCTTTAAAATATTTAGGATATTGCCCAAGTTCATGCTTTATTTAATAAGTAGCGTTCAAGTGGGATGTTAACCAGAGCCTGTTCTTTCTGACTCCTCCAGGTGGGCCAGACCTACATTCCCTCCTCCGTGCCAGCCACCTTTGCCCCTTCGCCCACCCCTGCAGTGGTCAGCAGCGGACTCAACGACCTCTTCGAGCTCTCCTCTGGCATAGGCATGGCTCCAGGAGGATATGTGGCTCCAAAGTCTGTACGTAAGGAAAAACAATCCTCCTCAGTATGTTGCCTTACCCTGGCCTACAGGGAGTCTCAGGCTGCTCACGTGTCCCCTTTATTTGTGAGTCTCTGGTGCTTTCGGCACCTTCGTTCACCTTCATCCCATTAGGGATGCCCCGGGGTTTTTTCCAGGTGGAATAACAATATATTGGAGATCATGTTAGTACTTACAGACTTCTGCTGTTTTAGCAGTTCCCTCATTTTGGCTTAACAATATTACTCTCAAAAACAGCTTATGTAATATCCGAGACTTTCCGTTTTGCCAGAGCAGCTTTCCTGCAGACCTGCTTCCCATAGCAAGTTTCCTCAGGAAACTGAGGGCAGGATACAATGTGCAATAACTTACTTTCGTAGCAGGTTTGTTTATTTGGAGGAATCCGACGTGACAGTGAAGATAAAACCATGTGATTGGGATGAACATGCCGCAGTGTAATGCAGATAAATGCTCTGTTAGCGGCAGAGACCGCAGATGCATTGGCTTAGTCAGGAGGGGTCGGGAGATACAGAACGTGGTTCTGGAAACAGGCTGAGGAGCAGCCACAGGGAGCTCTGGGTGAGCCTTCCCTGCCTGAAAGGGAATTACCAAGAATTAGCACTCTTATTAAATAGTCCATGGATGGATAAACTTAAATCATCCTGTGAAATCGAGGAATATGAAATGGAGTGTGCAGAGCATACTCAAAGCTCTTGGTCTTTGCAATTTTTACACCATATATAAGACCAGCTACAAAAGAACACAGTAATTTTGAGCTAAGCATTACCTCTTCTTGCACCACTCAAATTTGGGTCTGGGTTTTTCCCACAAAGGTGGTTTGGGAATCCAGAACCTGAACAGCTAATAGATTTTATTTGGTTCAAACTTTAGTATTGTCCTGCCTCTAATAGCCCAACAAGCCCTTGGAGAAGCCTGTCCATCAGCAGACTCGGTAAGTCTCACATTAGTGTGATGGACACAAGTTCTTGTGCACACTAATGCTGTAGTATATTTGATTTCTTATGTGAGTGCTGTGAACAAATATGGATTAGGAGCAGCAAGCTTATTCCTCATTGGTGAGCTCGATCCTTTCAACACCCCATGTCCCATTTTCCCTGTAGTGTTTCTTTAGCCTTTGTGGGCTTAATGTGCTGGTGTAGCTGGATTTCTGAACTCAGGACTTTAGGGTTTTTTTGGAAAACTACTAGTTTATCTTCAGGCCAGGCTGCTCACACTGAATGACAAATGACATCTCTTGTGTTCAAGGTTTGGTTGCCTGCAGTGAAGGCTAAAGGATTGGAGATCTCGGGCACATTCAGCCACAGGCAGGGACACATCTACATGGAGATGAACTTCACCAATAAGGCTTTGCAGCACATGACCGACTTTGCCATTCAGTTCAACAAGAACAGGTAAGAAATCAAAATCAATGCGCTGTGTTCAAAAGACAGCATGCTCCTGTGAGAGGAGGTCGTGCCTACACTGCTAGATCTAGGCAGGGCTTTTACATAGGTGTATAATGCAGTCATGGAAATAGCTTGGATGATACAGCCTGAACTCTCCATCACACCACAGTTGTGCTGAAAGGGCTGAAAATACAGACTGATAAATCTGAGGGGGAACAGGCAGCAGACGGTCCCATCGTTCTCCCGGCTCTGAAACAGCATCTGCCCCATTTAATCTTTGGAGTTTTAAAGCAGCCTCACGAGTTGTTAGGCAGGTTAGTGGTTTTATAGCCAGTGAGTGCCCTGAGGAAAACCAAGAGCATAAACAGGCAAGATCTGAGCTGCCCAAGTATCAACCCTCTGCCTCCTGACCTAATTGCTGTGCTGCCCCTCAGCCTGTCTGGAAGTATAGGACTCATTAATAAAGCTGTTTGTCAGTGAAGAAGTTGCAAGTTAAGAGCCTGTGGCACATGTTTTCCCCACAGTTGGCAGCAGAACAATTTTGTCAGAAGGAGCAGCCACTTGAATGTTTAGAGCATACAGATTGTTCTCAGAAAGCCATCTCGGCCAAAGGACATGACATGGCAACACAGCCACAAAGTCTTCCCACAAATACCCTCTCCAGTAAGAGCTTATCCTATGGGTTTATGTTATCTTGAGCAAGGGCCAGGCAAGTTCTTATCAAGACTGTAAAGGGTATCTTGTGACTGAAACGTCCTCCCTATTTCCCTCTATCACTTCACTGCAAAAGGGTTCTCTCTACTGAAAATCCACTGAAGCCATCTCTTTAATATCTCCTTTAGCCTTGCAAATTTAGGATTTCTTGGGACGAATAAGATTTACTTAGAAAAGACATTATGCTAAGTAAGTCTTAGTAAATGTTCTCCCTGGACTGTGATATTTTCTGGAGAGTTTTGCTAAGCTGCTATATGCAAATGTTTCTTGCAAATTGGCCTAGAAAAAAAAGGCATTTTGTTTGTGATTTCCCCCCTTCCATCAGGCTATGTTGTAGCCACACCTACGTGGCTTCAAGGATGTGAGAAGTTTAAATGCTGTACAGTAAACCAGCAGTTTTTCCTCTTGCAGCACAAGCTCCATATACAATCTACTACTGCTTACTCTTTAACAAATGCTATTCTCCTGTCACGTCTTCCCACTGTGGCTGGTGCATTGGAAAGAACTGCTGAGGGCTGGTTCTTTAGTTTTAAATATTAAGGTTTGTGATTGGGAAGTTTTTATTGCTTTCCCAACCCCCTCTTCTGCTGCTAATCTCATGCACTGCAGTCTTGGGACAAAGCATTAAAAAAAAAAATAAAAGAAAGCTAAAGCGCTGGAGTTCTGTAACATCACAGCCCCTTAGTAACAATCTGCAACTTTGATTTCCCTCTGAGTCTTAGGGAAAGCATGAGGGTTTGTGTCCTCCAGGGTGAAATGGCTGCAGAAAGCAAATCATGTGGCGAAGCCCTTGCTGAGAATGTTCTAATTTCAGCTCCCTAGAGCTGGAAGCTTAAGGAGAACCAAGAAGGGGGCATTTACTGGTTTTTGAAGGAGTGAAAAATGCAATAAATGTGGCTGACTCTGTGCAGAGACAGTATCAGGTTTTTAGTGAATAAAGTAAAAATACACATCTATACGTCCTGTAAATGCTCTGTGACCTCTGAGCTCATGTGGACTCTGCTAAAGAGAAAGGCATTTATGAGTGGACACCAAAGCATCTGCACTTCCATGTGCTTTTGGAAAGCAGTGGGTACATAGTATAGGAGTGCTGTGTTAAATGTGAGCTGATTTCCCTCTTCACCCCACTAAGCAGAGGTGCCTGTGGAATTAAGTGTCCTTTGGTCTGAATGGTCAAGTAAGCATTGCTTTGGTGGGATAGATCCCCAGTGAAGGAGCTTCAACCACGTGGCTGAGCCAGGTGCCGTCATTTGACTGGCTGCGCTGGTTCATTTGTTCTACAGTGCTGCTACCAACCACATGTTCCTCCCTGGGTATTTATTTAATCTGTGTTGGCTCCAGTTCCTTCTTCCATAGCTCCCAGTGATACAACAGCCATTCAGTGTGTGATATACTCTACCTGCAGTGCTCTGCAGCTCTGTAAGAGAGAGCCAGGAGGCCTGACCGAGTCCAGGTGCTGATCCTTGCTGGGCAGGCTGGTGCTCAGCACACAGAGCTGCAGGTAAAGGGTGCTGGTCCCTGGGCAGGATGGTGCATGTTGTCAGCAAAACCAGCCTGAATGAGTTTCCTATGCCTTGTCCTGCTCTGAGTGTCTGCTTGTTTGAGCTCTGTTCCTTCCCTGGAGTAACAGCAGGGGCAGCTCAGGAGTCACGGGAAGATGAGCCAGGTTGTGCTTGGCAAAAGGAGAGTAATGTTGGGCAATGCAGTGCTGTTCTCCTCACCTCTGTTTTTCTCTTACTCAGCTTTGGGGTCATCCCAAGCACCCCACTGGCCATTCACACACCTCTGATGCCAAACCAAAGTATCGATGTCTCCCTGCCCCTCAACACTCTGGGACCAGTCATGAAAATGGAGCCTCTGAACAACCTCCAGGTAAGGGTTGTGTCCTTCTGGGCAGGGGGGAGATGAGCCGGTGCTCAAACCAGTTTGTTTGGCCCAGCACAATGTGTAAGGCTCTAGTCACAAAATACCACGTGTAACCAGGCAGACCTCATGGATTTGGGCCATGAGTCTGCCCAAAGCTTTCCTTTTTCTGGTCTCAGAAGGACTGAAACTTAGACTTGGTGAATTTTGTGAATTTTCAAGCACCTCAAGCAGACCACTTGTACCTGTGTAGATTAAGATCTTTGTACCAGTAACACTGTTCTCTAAACTGGGCATGAAGTTTAGTTGGACTTATGAACTGGAGCTGGTCTGAGCAGAGAAAGTGCCTGTGGTGGAACAGGCAGCAAGAGCTGTCAGCGAGAATTGAGGCAATTAAAGGAATTGCAGGAAAGATGGCAACTGCTGAGTGATTAATATTTCTCTAGTGCTCTTAAGTTCCAGGGTGCTTTACAAAGGCATTGGCACATCCCTGCCCCAGATAGCTTAATCCAAGGCAAATGATGTGTTCCAGGAAAGGCAGAGGAGAACTGACGTAAGCAGCTGATGTTTCATTAATGAGGGTGTTGGTGCATGGTGGGGACAGCATTCCCTAGAGGAGGCTCTTTATCAGATTGGGCTGTCAATCTGATAAAGACAGGACAGATCCAGGGAGATGTTCCCCCTCTGCTTTGGACCAGACTGTCTCCATCAATCCTGGCATGCCTCAGGGGCAGTGGGCTGGAAGTCATCAGGCAGACAGCTCTCCCTGGAAGGAGGCTCTTCCCCTCTGCTGCCGTGTGCAGCCACTCTGTGGAGCAGAGTTCAGCAGCTCCTGCCTCTCCTCTGGGCAGCTGGGTCCTCCAGGATGATCTTCCCAGTATCCCAAAGATGCAGTTAACTTGGCACTGTAGCACATCTCACTCACCTCAAGTCTCCAGGAGATGGAACTGGGTTGGGTTCCTGTAGTGTAGCAGCCCATAAAGGGGAATATTTTGAAACGGCTCATTCTCTTTTTAGATTAAGAGAATGCAATGGAAGTTACTATTTATTCTGCCTGAGCAACTGTTTTTTCCCTTCTTTTGACTTCCATTCTGGGGCTTATGACTTATTGATGAGTCTTTGGGCAAACAGCTTGAAATAGCTTCTTTGGCACTCAAACGAGCAGTCCTACACTGAACACAGTCATGCGGTGGGGGAGCACACAGACAGTGAATGAATTACATGGTGTGTCTTCACAGAGAGCCCTTCCAGCCTCGGGAAAACCTGGACTCCCCCTGTGTCCAGGTCATGAGGATGAGGTTCCATCACTGCTTTTGGGCCAGCTGTGGTAAAATCTGCCCCCTGCTCCGAAGGAAATTTGGAAGTGTCTAGGAGGTGACTGTCCCGATCAGCCTCCGTAACACCAGGGACTCTCTCAACAAGGCAGCCTCAAGTTGCTGCTTCCTTTGATCAGCAAGGAAGTGAAGTATTTAGGTTATTAAATCTCTGAAGAAATGGGAACACAGTTTGTTTCTTGTAGCATCCTCTGCTAGAACAAAGCAAAGAGAAAACATGTGAGGAAACCTCCAGCCACCTTCTATTGAGACAGTGGAGCATTCATTAGTGCCAGACTCAGTTGCTAATTTGCTAAAGCTCTCATTGCCACAGAAGTTGGCTGCCCTTTTACAATTGGGGAAGCTGCCATATGGAGTAATAGTATATTTCTCTGCAAAGAGTTGAATCACAATAGCAGATGCCAAGTTAAAAAGAGCACTCCCCTTACTTTTTTGACAGCAGTGGGTTTGATGGAGATCTGTCACTGCCCTGACAGCCAAGGCTCTGGTTTTGTTTTGTGAGTCCATGCAGAAAGGATTTGTCTTGAAACATTCAGAAATCGTTTTGGTGACCTACTTAGGGAACAATTTATAGCATAATATAGGAGCAGAGAATACAAATGTTCCTGTATTCATTGAAGAACCAAAACACTCATCAAGTTGAATTTGCTTAATGCATTTTTTCTGAGCCGGGGAACATTGGAGCAGATGCAGGGCTGATTTGAACCTGAGAACCTTATGTTCATCTCCTACTCTGGTGGGGTTTTTTTTGTTTTAGTAACAAGAAAAATAAGTCCTGAAGTAACCAAACTGATAGCTTTCAACTTTTTGTCATGTTAATTAGAAACTTCAAAGACTAGTTGTACATTCCTTAGGCAACTGTTTCAGAAGTAATGAATTCAGGTCTTGTTCAGGTTATTTTTATTACCATTTCTAATCTTTCACCTGATACAGCTCATTTAATCTTAACATTTGTAATCATGGAAAGAAACTAAAATATTTGACAAGGTAACAAAAAAGCCATTTTTGCAAGAAGATGGGGAAGACTGAAATATTTTCAGAGGCTCATGTAGGTAAAATATTACTGAGCCTTCTGTTTGCCAGTGACCTTGCATCTTGTGAACCTCAATGCCAGGTTTCTCCCTCACAACCCAAATTAGCAATGATAATTTTCTTGACCTGTTGACTCAGATTTAACCCTGAGCCAAGCAGAGATTTATTCAAAGGGTAAAGCCAAGAGTTAGACTGGACCCAGCAGTGTAGGGCTGAACAAACTCTAATCCCTGCTCTCTGGTTCATCTCTCTGACTTCTTACAGATAAAAAAGCTGCTGTCAGGTGCCTTTGGAGTGTGTGCCTGTTGCTGAAGAAAATCTGATTTAGTTATTTGTGTGCTGCTAACTTCTGCTGGGGGACACTCTTGCAGTGCCTTGTAGGCATTTTGGAGGCAACCTTGGCACTCGTGGGTGCTGTGTTGCCCTGCCCAGAGCTGCCTCTGCAGAACATGGCATGTGGAAATGATAACAAACTCTTGCCTAAAGGTTCTTGAGAGGCTGCATTGAGCTTCATGAATGTTTGCCAGCCATGGAGATGATTCTGGTGGTTGTACAGGCTTGCCTGTAGTTGCCTTTTCACAGTCAAAGCAGTGATACCCCTCTGGTGACCTGTGGGCTGTTAGGGTCATACCTGATGGAAGAGGTGGGCTCAGTGAGGTATGTTTGCCACCACATGTATGAGACTTGCAGCTCTCAAAGAGGAAATTGTGTTCTGAAATAGGGATTGTACTGGCGAGGAATATTAACTCTTTTCAGATATTTTGAGTCAAATTTGGAATTAGAAAACAACTGGGTTGAGAGCCTTTCTGTGCTAAAGCAAACCACTGTTCCTAACAAATGGCCTTTTAGGGGCTGTGAAATGCTGAGAAATCGGAATACGTGTTTAAGGGCACAAGAACTGCTCCCCTAACCCTGGAAATGTGTGAAGTGGAGCCGACCTGCTGCAAGAGTTTGAGAGCTCAGGCCTGGCCTGTCATAGCACAAATATGGTGATCTCTTGTGTGAGATGACAACCCCTTACAGGCGACAATACAACTGCAAACAAGCTGCAGGGACTCCTGGAGCAGTAGCAGGGCTGCCTGAGGCTGGAGCCACCCTTGGGGCCCACATTCAGAATTCCCCATCAGTGTGTCCCATTCCCCAGCGTTACCTGCTGTCAGCTGCCAGCCCCGTTTGTTGCACCCACTGAGCGTGCAGCTGAAAGCAGCATAGCTTCAGTTTTCCAAAATGCCTGTGAAATGACTGATGAGTATGGAAAGGGAAGGATCCCAGAGCTGCATTTCTCCCTGGAAAGTGGCACTTTGAAACACAAACCTCTCCCTTGCTGCTGAGCAGCGCGAGGTGCAGAACACTTCGGTTTCTTGCAATGAGTTTGATAAAGTGTTTTTGTAAAGGCAGAGGAAGGTGCAGCTTCTTCATTGAGGAAAATACCAACCTTGCTCATGCAGTAGATCATGATTATCCTTCCACACCCAGCTCTGCCGTAACTCATCGCCTGTGCTCCTCCTCGCAGTGCAGAACCGCTGGAGCTCTCATTCATCAGAGCTGTTAATGTATCTCAGGGCACAAACAGAGCACTCGGTGCTTGGAAACAGACTTCACACATTCAGCTCTCCATGAAAACAAGGCTGAGAATCGGTGTGAGCAGCAAGTCCCGCCAGCAGATGTTCACCCTCCAGAGCCTGCTTGATAAACAACACCTTATGTGCTCATATGTGAGCTGTGTCAAAATCACTGACCAACCACCACACAACGGCCTGGGGTGGCTAGAGGGGGAAGGTGCTCTGTTGGGTTTGTTGCCTAGGTTATTTTTTAACAGTCTGTACTCGTGAGAGTCCTACTTCAGCAAAGAATCCTCCTGGGAACTCCCTGAATTAGGGACTTGGATCACAGCTTGGCGTCTGCAGCCAGTTCCTAACTCGGCTGGGAAAGCTGTTGGTTTGCTGGTTAAGGGCAGGTGTGCCACATGGCACAGCATATTTGATAAAATGTGCATTTTGAACTCCAAGTACAGCAAGGCACACAGGAGTGAAATCCTCCCAGTAACTCTGTGTTCCCTGGCCATTGAGGTAACCCAGCCTTGCTGCCTGTGCCCAGCTCCAGGCTCCTGCCTGCAGGCAGAGCATCCGCCTGGCAGCAGCTGCAAACACCCCTAGGATCCCAGGAACCCTACCTGTCACACGAAATGAAGTGAAGGAACAGCATTCCCTGGGGGCATGTGACAGGCAGAGCAACAGACTGTCACAGAGCAAACCGTGACCTTGTGCTGGCAGAGGTAGAAAAGGCTCTGCAGTGGAGAGCTGTTCTCGCCTTGACAGTTTGGTTGTTACCAGGCTCTGAAGCAAAACCCAACTTGAAGTAAATCCTTAATTTAGTGTAGGTGCTAATGGGATTCCAAGTGGGTATGTTGTGTACTTGCTGCTGATGGAAAGCATCTGTGTTGCTTTCAGACTTGACTTTGAAAGTCAGTTCTTATGCTCAAGTCTGGGATTCACAGCATCAGAAACCTACACTTTTGAGTAAAATAGCTTAACCTTGTTCTTATGAGGTACCTCTTCCCCAAAATACCATATGTTGGCTCTCAGAGAGTTGCACTTCAGGGAAGGTCACCAGAAGTCTGCTCGTACTACAAGGTGAGCAAATATGTTCCAGGCGTCATTTCTAGAGGTGCTGCTTCCTCTAGTCAGGTCACGAACTAGATGTAAGTGATTTGAAACCCTGTACCAATTTTTAGTGGGCTCACACCTTTTCATCAGTGAAGCATCACACAGAAATCTGTCACCTTTTGACTTCTATCCCTTAGAGCTTTGTTGGCTGCTTGACTAAATTCACAAGGAACTAATATTTTTTTTCCTCTTGAAAAGGTTGCTGATAGAAAGCCATTTTTGTTAAAAATGCTTCTGTTTCAACTCTGAAATGTCTGAGGCTGAAGGTCTAGCTAGAGATTTAATAGTTCATGTCCAGGTTGGCAGGTTAAAGCTGCAGAGCCATGAGGAAAGTTAGCGTGGACTGCAGAATTTATGAAATGCAAGTAGAGGTTCCTTTCGAGCGTGTCAAACCTGGAGAGACTTCTCAGCTACTGATATCACTTCAAATGTCATTGGCTGTCTCAGGACAATGTTCCTACCTGAGGAGCACTGGATTTTTTTGGCAAGTTGCTGTTAGCTGTTCAGTTTCTTGCAGACACTCCTGCGGATCTGCTTTTTTCCCCTGGTTGCTTTTGTAGCCTGTCAGATGGCATTGGATGCCCCTGATGTGGAGCAAAGCATGACTGTGGAAAGCCCTTACCAACTGGCAGGGCTTCTTAGCATTTCACAGGTGCAAGTTTCCCCATCCAGGTATCTGCAGGTGCCTTTTCATGGACCAGATTTTGTGGGCCACAGTGCTAACAGGGAATACCTGGCTCTTTGGGGGAAGTGTGGGGTGTTGAACGATGGAAGCTGATCTTGAAAAGCTCGCCAGCCTTGTCCTAGCGCTGTAGGTTTAAGGAGACCGTAGCCTTTTCCTTTCCTCTTTGCAAAAGTTACCTGTAACAGCTGGTTTCTGCATCATTACAGATACTTGCAAGGTGACATGTGATGTCATTACTGAACCCAGTGATGCAGTTTGGGAGGAAGGCTGGCATGTGGCTTGATTCTTCTTTACTGGGAAGAAATTGCACTTCAGAGCGTCTTAATTGGGTAGCTCTCCAGAGTATAGCCAAAGCAGCTTACTCAGTATGTTTCTGCAGAGTTGAGAAGCAGGTCAGCAGATACCTTTTTATAGCATCCTTATAACTGCAGGGACAGGGTTGGCATATTAATTTGGAGTGTGCCTCTCAAACCGTGACTGGAGAGAAGGCTCTGCTTTCCAGCCCCTCTTGTAAGAAACTGCTGTTGTATGGCAACAACAATTAGCTACAAAAGCTAAGTAATCTCTGTTGTTCTAAGGCAAGGCAATTAATCGTTAAATCAGAGCTGGAAAAGATCTTGGGTCACGCAGTGTAGTCCCTGCTCTGCTTTGTTGTTTTTCTGCAGTTCCTCTTACTGAGAGCATTGTCAAGGCTGATTTTAGATAGTCCAAGCACTGGAGTTTCTCTCTTCCTCAGAGGAATTTTGTGCTGCTTAATAATTCTCACTATCACTTTTCCCAGACATTTAGCCTAAATTTTCCCTCTTCTGGCTCATCTCCATGACTTATATCCAAGCACAGCATCTGGAATGGCTACGCTGCTGTCCTTCCCCCAGCTCTCCCCTCCCAGACTTGGAGATGTGTTTTTGGCTACTCACCCAGTGTGTTCAGTCACATTTTGCAGAGGTGAATCACTGGAGTCCACCCACCAACCTGCTTTTATCCCCCTGGTTTGGTGCCTCCAGCTCCTACACTGAACACTCCAACTCGTGAGCGTGACGCCAGCAATGGAAGCACGTAATAACAGCTCCCTCTTACAGAGGACCACTGCCAGTTTTTTTTCCTCAGTTGCACCATCATTTACGTGGTTTTAGTGGGCTTAAAACTAATCCCTTCTTAAGCTGGTTTGCACTGTGGGAATTAAATTTAAGCTGTTACCTTTACTGATGGCTGGAAGTAGAAACACCACAGACTGTCACATCCACCTTTCTGAAGTTCTTTGCACTTTTAGGACCTTCCCAGTTGCCAAAAGAGTTTGTTTGGGAGCTTGATCTCCTTTTACTTGTCCTCTGGCATATATGCATGTCTAATCAGCTGTCTTGTGTTGGAATTCTCTAGTTTATTCCCCTCCCTTGTCTATCCACAGCTGGCTTTTACCAGCACTGGGGGAGTCTTTCTAAACTTGCCACTATGTGACAATAGATTTTTCTTAGCAGGACACCAGTATATTGTAATTGATGTCAATGAAGTTTGTCTTGGCATAAATCTTTGTAGCAGCCAATTTATCCCTTTGGCTCAGCATTTAGCACGGTCTGGTTTGTGTTTCAGCTGGGTGGCAAGTCAGAGAACTCCTTCTGGGGTTTTTTTAAAGGAAGGGGGAGCTCAAATGGCTCCTGAAATTCCCCACATGGCCTCAGTTCTGGGTCTTTCTTACAGGCTTTAGATTCCTTCGTTGGAAGCAATGGCAGGTGTGTGCTGAGCTGTGCTCCCCTGACAGGCTATTGCTGTGTGGGCTGACGTGGGGAGAGCGTGAGAGGCATGGAAATAAAGCCCAGAGCTGCCTTCTTCTGTGCTACATTATGACAGTGCACTTCTCAGACCTCCAGTTTGCTCCTTCTTGTGCCCTCAGCCCTCACCCTGGGGAGAACTGGAGGCGAGGTTGCTCTCTGTTAGCAGAGATTAGTGGGTAGCGTGGCAAGTGCCTGTGATAAAGGCAAACCAAGTGCATCTCCCTGGCTGGCAGAGTTTAATGACACCGAGAATTAAGTCTTTTGCCAAGTGATCTTTTGTCACCTGCCCTGATTGCTCTGTGGCAGGGCTGTCTTCTTCCAGGAATCAACACCCTATGTGGCTTTCACCAAGGTATAGGCAGGACGCTTGGGAGATGCTGCAAGGAAGATGCAGGCAATGGGCCCACTTGAGGCTCTCTAGAAGGTGTCTGGGCTGAGGCAGGGCTAATCAAGGAGGTGAAAAATAAGGAAATGAAGGTGCAAGTAAAGAATACACAGGGGTTTGGAGCTGGGGAATTACAGGAGTGAGATGGCAAAGAGGAGTGATGAAGAAGCTGATGTGCAATATGACAGACACAACAGTAGCTGTGTGGAGCCAAGAGGTGGGGATGTGCCTTGGAGGTGTAAAAAGTGAGGAAATGAAGAGGCTGGACAGGAGCAAGAAAGAGCAAGGATGCTGCTGTGAGCCCATCAGTGCAATTGGCTCTGAAGCAGCAGTGGTGAAAGGCTCCCAGAAGAAGATTGGGCAGCTTTTAGAGAAAATGGACTAAGTGCAGAGGATTGGTACTGGTCCTTGTCTGAAACTACCCAGAAGCTCAGTAACATCCCTCCAGGGAGTCTCCCATTTGGAGATGGCCAATGCTCAGAGGGAGCACTCCAGGGTGATGAGCCTGTGTGAAATCCTGTGATCCCTTTGGATTTCCAGCTGATGGAGACTCTTTAACCTCCCTGTTTCTTCTGTAACAGGTGGCTGTGAAAAACAACATCGATGTCTTTTACTTCAGCTGCCTAATTCCTCTCAACGTGCTCTTTGTGGAGGATGGCAAAATGGGTGAGTGCTTTTAGACCTGTGGTCAGGCTCCCCCAAGACAGACTGTGCTGGCAGTGCCCAGCTGGGTGCAGTTGTCTCATGGCTGAGATTTTTGTGCACTTGGCAATGACCTTGGTGCCAATGCATCTCTCAGCCTGAATTGATCTGCTTTGGTAGCCTGCCCTTGTTGTCCTCCAATTCCAATAGCTGCCAGAACCTCAGTCCTCTACTCTGATTCTCTCTGCCAGGCAAGGGGTGGATCTGGTTTCTCTGAGGTGGATTTTTTGGGTATTGGTTTGGGTTTGGGTTGTTGTAATTTTTATATTCCTTTATTGAATTGATGTTTGATTTGGCTGGGAAGTTGCTTGAAAATCAGCTTTCACTAACATAATCCTAAATGTGTGGATCTTGCTCCTTCTTGTCAAATCTTGCCTGTTCTTGGCTCGTAAACAGCTCATATGTTAGAGACTGTCTCTGTTTTTTGGGGGACCAAAATCCATCAAAGCTTTGCTGCTTTTACAGTGAGACTGAGGTTGTTACAGGAGCAAATCCTGGATCTGTCCACAGCAGGGCAGGAAGTGACCACAAGCTGTTTTGTGTGTCTGCCTTGGAACAGTCTGTGGTGCATTAATTAATGCTGTGGCCCTTTGAGGATCCCACAGTGCTGATCGTCTCTCTCATTTCTAGAGCGCCAGGTCTTCCTTGCGACATGGAAGGATATTCCAAACGAAAATGAGCTTCAGTTCCAGATTAAAGACTGTCACCTGAATGCTGGTGAGTAGCTTAATTCTCCTGTGCTGAGAGCATACTTTTGATGTATGGCCACTAAACATCACCTCATTAATATCACCTTGTTAAAATAACCTTATGGTTAATGAATAGATGACTGTTGCACTTTTGAACAGAGCAGCCTTGGCTTATGAAGAGAGCAGCCTGGGATCCCGGGGCTTGTTTCAGGGAAAAACTTCAGCTGGGTCCCCATAAAAGCCCATCTAAAATCCCAGGTCTTTGATTTTACCGATCTGTTTCTTCCTTTCATTCTGGGCCGTGTATTCTTGTTTTCTCTTTTATACTTTGCTTCCCTGCAAAGCTGCACTTTAAATAGAGCTGAATACGGTGCTGGGGCTGTTCAGCAACCCTGTCCTGCTGCTGTGAATTTTGGACAAGGTGTTCCAGCCCTGACTTTAACCTACTGCATCATCCTGGGCCACTCACTTCACCTTCTTCTTTCTGTTGTGAAGGAGTAACCCTACGTACACTATAAGGTGGTGTGATGTCTGTGGAGGACAGGCCATGTGAATAGAGCTTTGGTCTGCTGTTGTTAGCTGAGATATTGATGCATTTTGATCAAATTTGGTCCTGTTCAGTCTGTTTAGCCATCTAGTTGCCTCTGTGAGCATCCTACTTGTACGTATGACCTTACTACTGCTGAAGGATGATGGAGTGTAAAAGAGCGGAATGGGGCCAGTGTAGCAGCTTTACTCCTGTTCAAAAGGTTCTGGACAGGAGCCAAGTGATTCTACCATAAGCTGCTGTGTTTCACAGATGAAAGAAGTGTCCCTATTGATTACCAGCCCTGTAACCTTTTTGTTCTCTCATGCCTGCTATTACACAATGAACACCCTCGTGCTTCAATTGCAGACAGAAACCATGGGTCTCTTTGTACTCATAATTATTACTATTTTGGAATATAAAAGATGGAGCACGGAAGAGGAGGAAAAAAATAGCAGCTGTTGGACCTTATGACTTGATTTCACTGTGGGGTTTCAAATGAGAACAACCTCGGTGCCTCCCCCAGCCCTCCCTCTGCTCCTTGGCATCGCCTCTCCCCCTGCACTGCAGAGCTGCTGCTGCTGGTGCCTTCTGCCCTGGCCATGTCCTGACTGCATCCAGGGCTCTTCATCTCCAATCAGAAACGCTGGAAGCTTCTCCTGTTTGGTGTTGGAGTGCTGGCCAGCAGAGGATGTGGGCTGGGAGGGAGAGAGGAGGATGCATGGCTGGGAAGATGAGCCCTGGCGATCCTGCAGCCTGGCCTGTCCCCTTCCTCCCTCCGGAAGAAAAATGGGGCGTGACAGAATGCTCCCCATTCCAGGAGGGTTTGCCAATCCAGGCCTGCCTGAACTGGGGCTGCTCAGAGCAGAACATGTTCCCAGCTTGCAGGGAGAGGGCAGGAACGCCGGGTGGTTTCTCTGCAGTGGGATCTGCAGCCATTGCCAGGCTCGGGCGGGAAGAGGCTTGGCCGCAGTGCCTCTCCCGAGTGCGATCCGTCACTCGGGATGCTCGGGGGTGTGCGGGATCTGCCAGCCTCTCTGGCTTGTGTACGGCAGAAAGTGGGTCATGTCTCATAAACAGATTTCAAACCCTTCCATCCGCTGAAGGTTCTGTTTCTGGATTTCCGCTGCCGACACCTCCTCCCTCTTGCAATTCCACGGGCCTGTTCCCTTCCTTGACCACCCAGGCTGGGGCACGGAGCAGGCTGGTAGCTTGCAGGAGGGATAACCAGAGAAATCTTGTGTGCTTGTTGTAGTCCCCTGGATTTTATCTACCCTGACTCAGTCTGCTGACCTTGATATCATCTGAGCATCTGAGGTCATCATACCCTCCTCTGGTTTAGACCATCCTAAGAGCATCAAGCCTTGCCTGTACAAGGATCAACCAGAGCCCAAAACCCATGGAGCTCTGGGCTTCCAGCATCCTCAGGGATGGAGGCTTCTCACAGCATGGCAAGCTGCTGCACATCATGGCAAAGGCAGAGTAAGCTGGATGAGCTCTGACAAAAGTTGAATCCATCTTGCTACTAGTTTACTCCAGAGCAAGGGTGTGTCTGGCCCCCTGCCACAGTCGGGTGATAATATCTCAAGCTTCACAACCTTGATTGTTCAAATCCATTGAAAACAGTAGAAAAGACTCCTCCTTTATTCCAAGAAGAGCAGCTCTGGGTATAAAACCTTTAGGGGCTTGATCCTGTGGAGGAAAGACTGGTTGATGTCATGTTCCAAAGACTCTCCTAGGAGAGATGTCTAACCAGAGTTAAGTCTCGGTTTGGGCTGTCGGTTGTTCTGTTGCTCACTCATGACACACCACTGCGTGCAGCTCATGTCACTGCACAGATCGAGGTTCACAATGGTCGTGTGGCAGAGCTGCACAAAACTCTCTGCAGATTTCAGCAGCTCCTCTCCAAACCTGAGGAGACGCTGGCTTTGTGCAGCCCTTCAGCACAGCAAAAAGCTTGTGAGTGCTGCTGGCTCCGCAGAGGTGTGAGTTGTTATCCCTCCTCGCCTCTGCTCAGATCACTAATTCATGCCCAGGATCACTAATTCATGCCCAGGATCACTAATTCATGCCTAGTATGGGCCCACCCACTCGGTGGCGAGTGCTCAGGGACGCACCATGCCATTCATGCTTCGGTCTCACCGATTCCAGCCCTGTGACGTGAATTCAGCTGTGAGCTAAAAATACCTCTGCTCCCAGCTGATGTGCCCTAAGGCAGCTCCACCAGCCACTTGGAGCTGTGGCTGCAGCAGGATTAGGATGGAGCAGGGGGTGCCAAGCTGGGCTGCTGGGCAGAGGCTGATCAGGAGCGTGGTCCCTGCACGTGTCCTTCCTTCTCCCAGCTGCAAACAGCCTTCAGTTCCCTGAGTGTTCCCATCTGTTCTGCTTCTGCACCATGTGAGAAGGGGAGCTCAAGTTCTGTGTGGACACACAGGAGCTAGCCAGGGGATGCTGCTGTTCTTCAGTGAAGAAACTGAAATTTGAATTTCTTTCTCTCTAAACCAGAGTGAGATAGGCTTGGAACAGGGATTTGTCAGGGGCTGGGATTTTATCAAAAAAGCAGCTTGTGCATTTCTTGTACATCCAGGGCTGTCTGTCACCATGCAACAGTCACCTTACAGCACCTCCTGTGCAAGCTGCAGACTTTTCCTCAGGTTATTGCTTTTCTTCCTTCAAACAAAAAGGAGATAAACAGAGTCAGTCAGTGGAGGTGCTTCTGTGGGACTCTGTGCTCCCAGGCCTCTGTAGGTAAAAGATCCATCCTGTGCCCACAAGGCAAGCCAAATAGGGTTGATTTGAGCTTTGATGGCATGCAGCAGGGATGGCACAAAAAAAAAAGCTCCTATCCCTGGCAGCTCACTCCAAAACAGTGCCCAGGACAACCAGAAAATCTTGGCTGCTGCTGGAAGCCCACAGCACAGCAAGCTGAAGCCAAGGATAAGGTCCAGGCTGTGGGATGAGGAGCAGGTATCCTTAGGTGGTCAGAGCTGGCCACTCTAATCCATGTCTCCAGCATATTAATTTCAAAAAAAAAAAAGCAAATCCTGGGCCTTTGAAGGTGTTCCCAGTGACTCAGTGAGAGATGAGTGCTTAATTCTGGATTTGGGGGTTGGATTCCCAGCGGTGGGAGCTGGTGCTGGCCTGAGGCTGTTCCTGAGGGCTGTATGGCCACAGAGGAGCCAGCCTGGAGCTGTGTCATGGGACCAAGGTGTTCTTAGGATGCACTGCACATCTGAAATTCATTAGAGCTGTTTCATGCATCTGCCTCTTAGGAAGACGTTGGGAGAGTTCCATGGAGAAAACTTTATTCAGAAATAATGAAAACACAAGGTCATGGTTGCAGCCCAGCATTCTCATCTCTTATGAATCCAGCACTAAATTAATTGATTTGGGGGGGTTGTTAATGAGCATTCAAGAATCTAGTGCATGAAAATAGATTCCTAGTCTGTTATAGCTCTAATACTCTGGGTGCTTTTGGCACAACTTAGACCAACTGAGGTTTCCTCTGTAACTGAGTGTGCACTAAAACTCAGTTTGGCTTGTTTACACTGTGTTTTCAATGTGCTAAATTTGACTACATTTTAAAGGATTACTACATTAGGATATGCAAATCAGATTAGCTCAATGTTTTTCTTTTTTCCTTTTTTTTTTTTAAATTCTGCTAACCCAAACCCACAGAGTAAAAGAGGACAAGCTGACTTGCACATGAAGACTGAGTGCCGTTAAATGGGAAGCAATTAGTTGCTGTGCTCTTCAGCAGTTCTAGGAAATTTGGGTTTACTTGCTTATTGCCTGTCCACAATTTGGTGTGAAGCAGCAGCTTTTGTGTTTGGAGTTGAATGTGGCTTTATTGGTATGCAGTGGTCACTTTGTTTTTCTCCCTCGAGTAATTTGCTAATGCCAGAATGAAGAGAAATTGGATTTTTCTGATGAAACAACCTGGGGGACAATCATATACAAGCTTCCCTGGTAAGGTTTTTTTTTTTTTCTGTATGTGCAAAACCCTGAAAGTTTAATAAATTACAGCACTAGTGCATATTACATGTCTTGAAAATTAATGTGCTGTCATCACATTGCCCCGAGTGCCTCCCCACTGCATCAGTCTGTGTTTGGTATCTGAATGCAGCTCTTGGCTGGATGCTCAGAACCCTTCAGGTGGTCCTGGAAATGGCATGGGGATGTTCTCAGCTACCACAGCACAAAATATAGACACTAAATTTTCCTTTCTGATATCCAGTGCTTGTTGCAGAATGCCACCAAGTTCAGGAAAGGTGTGTTGTTGATGTTGGCTCTGAATTGTGCATGTCCTTCATGAAAACCCCTGTGGTTGCCAGTTGGTCATCTTGGCTGTTTGAGTTCGGAAGTGAAGTTCTTAAGCTGAGGGGCAGAATATTTTTAAGCATGTCCTTTGCTTTAGCCATAAGGAAAGTGCTGATAAAAAGCACTGGATCACTT
Source organism: Pyrocephalus nanus (assembly GCA_038380795.1). Classification (NCBI taxonomy): domain Eukaryota; kingdom Metazoa; phylum Chordata; class Aves; order Passeriformes; family Tyrannidae; genus Pyrocephalus; species Pyrocephalus nanus. The sequence goes on from CM076281.1 coordinate 6,140,926, forward strand.
CAGTGCGAGGCAGGAGACGTTGTCCAGCTGTTGTTCCCTGCGTGCCTGTGTTTCCATGTGCATTATTTGATTGCTGATCTGAGGTAAAGAATTCTGTTTAGAAAGGAAAAGAAACAAACCCAAAAACCCAACCCTGAAAGATGAGCTGATGTTAGAAGCTTCACTGGCCCTGGTGATGGGCAGATCTCCCCGTGTCCTTACATTTTACTTGAAGAAGGTTGTGAGAACAGTCCCTGAGCCAAAAGAAAAGGCCCTGCGGGAATTTGCTGCGCAAGGTCAGGTGTGGACTGTGCATCTTGCCAAAGGACTCCTGTGCTCTGGTTTGCAGAGTCACCAGCCCCCAGAGTCACTCAGCCCTCCTCCTGCCTCGCTGGGGCTCTGGTGGGTGCTGTGCAGAGCCAGGCTCAGCTCTCTGCTCCCAGCAATATCTGCCTGGGTTTATTAGGTTGGTTTTTTTTAAAAGGCTGTGCTGTCACATGGCATTAGCGGTCCTGCCTTCAGCCAGGCACAGCCTGGCACTGTTGCTTAGCAACTCTGATGGTCTCCAAAATCCAAATTCCTGATACTCCAGAGCGCAGGAGGGACGGGAGGTGCTACCTGTGGGGAGAGGGGGTCGGCTCTGGCCAGTCCCCAAATCGGTGCTGAGAGAGGGGGCAGGAGGAGTTGGACAAGCCAAGCATCAGCTCCAGCCTGCTCACATTGCTGGGGGTGTCTGGCTGAGGCAGGGCATGTCTTGGTCGGGCCTTTTGCTCTCTTTGGAGGGTAACTGAGGTCTCAGGGAAGCAGAAAACAGGCTTTCCTAGGAATTGCCGTGCCTCACTTTTCCTCCTTGTGTTGCCTTACAAGCATGTTCCTCCTTGGAAATCTGCCCCTCAGCAGAGGCCGTGGATGTTTAAATTGCAAGAGGAGCCATCCCACAAGGGCTTTGGCATAAGAGCTGCTGCCCTGCAGCCCCACCTCACCCGCTGTGCTCCCAAAGCACAGCTCCCCTCCTCTGCCATCACACCGTGGGATGGGGTAGCAGCCTCACAGCTGCCAAAATTACAGCTTCCCACTTGCAGCTGTGCTTCCAATCCTGCACCCCTGCTCCCCAGGGAATTTCTTTACTCCGGCAGCATCCCCCAGTGGAGGGGAGACTGCTGTGGCCAACGTAATGATGGCAGGAGAAGGTCCTTGCCAGTAGTTCCACCTTCAGGATTCATGTCCAAAGGGGCAAGGTTTAAGCCTAGCCTGTTAAAACTGGGCAAACAAAATCCCATTTAATTTCAACATCCCTCTCTGGCCCTCTGAGCCAGTGCCTGTGCTGGACACTGAGCCTTTCACACAGCCCTGGAGGCTGCTCTCACTCTGAGGGAATGAGGAGATGGGAATTTAAGCTTCATCCCCGCTGGGTGATGTCTCTCCCAGCCACACTTTCTGTGAGGAGACTGCTCTGCATTGCCTGTTTCCCTAGCCTGGATGAGTTTGTTGTGTAGAGGAGGAGTATAGGTGGGAGGAGGAGACAGGGAATGAGGGGTTTTAAGCAAAAGATCTCATTAGTTACTTATATCTGCCAGTTTCCATAGTAACTGGGGAAGAGAAGGAAGCCTAAATCTGAGTGTGTCTGGGTAGCTGGATGCCTGAACCGTCCTCGACCCGTGTGTAGCTGCTCTGAAGCCTGGGGGGCAAAGGGGCTCAGTGAAGTGTCCAGGCTGCCCCTGGAGCCGCTCACAGCTCTGCTTATCAGCCCTGCCCTGGGGAGAGGCAGCGGATCCAAGTCTCTGCATCAGGGTATGGGTTTGTGGGGCCCTTTCTTTCCTCCTTCCACCATTCCCTGGTGCATGAACAGGCTCTGCTGTCCCCTCTCTAATCCCCCCATGTGCCAGCACAGACTTGTGTCTGTTCTCAAATCTGGCACAGGTGCACCTCGGTGTTTGTAGGTTTGCAGGGATGGATTAGAGCTGCAGGGTCACTTTGCTGTTTCTCTGCTCCTCTCCTGCTCTCTGTGCCCCTTGAGATGGAAACTACATTTCCAGTCTCTGAGTGTTCAGTGCAAGTTGGTTTAAGGCTGTTTCTCTCCCTTGTTTTTTGTCAAAAATGCCCAACCTGCTGGTAATGGCCCAGCACAGATAAGATGATCCACTTGCCCTGGCAGGGAGTTAATTTTCTCCTATTGGGCATCAGGAATGGGAATTTGCAAATTATGCTTATCAGATGTCTTCCTCCCTGAGCCTTCCACACGCCCAAAGTGTGGATGTGCCCTTTTCCTGGCACCTAAAGTCTGAGGTTTGCCCTGCTCTGTGCTGAGAAGCCCCTTGGCATGCAGAGGTTGCTGGTTTCAGCCTTTGTGTTCTGTGTATTTGCCTCTGTTCTGGTTTCCTCAGAAGGTCCCATAGAAATAACGTGTGTCACGATGACATCCATGCAGGTCTGCAGGTGAAATCACACGTCATCCGGGAGGGCTGAGGTCAGGCTGTGTGTTAAAGCTGCATCACAGCCCTATGATGTCTAGAGCCACGTCTGGGGGTTTTTACCTTTCAAGTAATTGCTCGAAAATAAAGGAAAGGATTTTTCCTGCCTTGGTATGACATTGAATCGGCCAGAAATGTCTGCGTGTGAGGGAAGCAGGAGGGAGCTGTCAGGGTTGGGACAGGACCTCAGGCAGTGATCTTTGTTCTTTTCCAACTTCTTGTTCTGACTTTTGACTGCCTTCAGGATAGTCTGCCTGCAGCTGATTGGGAGTTATGGATAAAACAGAGTTCTCTTACCCTCTGAGCTGCCTTGGGAGTCTCACCTTGATGAAGGCAGTAAGTCCTGAATGACCCAGAGCAGTAAGTGAAAGCCCTGTAAAATGGGCAAATACTTAGCAAAGGATATCACAGCCTAAAAGAAAGGAGGTGGGTCCATGAAGCACATTGGAATTTTTATTCCTTGTGTCATGTTTGCTCCTGTCCCTGGGGAAGAAGTCAGCGTTTCCTTGTGCGCTTGCATCCTGGGAATGTTCCTCTGGGCTCTCCTGTCACCGCAGATGATGAATCTGAATTAACAGATGTGGGGTTTTTTTTTTTTCCTTCCTTCTCTCTGAAGACACTGTCTCCAGCAAACTGCAGAACAACAATGTCTACACCATTGCCAAGAGGAACGTGGAGGGCCAGGACATGCTCTACCAGTCTCTGAAGCTCACCAATGGCATCTGGATCTTGGCTGAGCTTCGCATCCAGCCGGGGAACCCGAACTACACGGTGAGGTGGAGGGCAACGTGGTGCAGGCTGGGATCCTGCTAACTCACCCTCACATGCAGAGCAACTTCTCCCTGCTCTGCCTAACGTGCTGGTTTTGGGGGAGATCCTGTTAATTTGACTGGGGGTTAGGAATGCCCCCTGAACTGGGAAAAAAGTGAGAAACAACAGAATTACCAGTGAGCTGGGATAGTGCCTGCACGGCAATGAGCAGTTACTTGCCAAGGTTACCCGGAGATAAAGCCAAGAGATATTATTGAGAAAGCATAGCCAGGATGCCCTTCCCCCTCTCACAGACGAGGGGTAATTTATGCCCTGCAGCAGGGACCGGCTGTCTGGGTGTCAGAGGCTCTTTGGCCTCGTGCTGGCATCAGCCTGGGGCTGGTGGGAAGGGTGCTCCCTGTCCTGCCTCGTGCACCCCTGTGACTCTTCTCTTTGACTCTGCTCCCCTTCTGAGGGGCTGTGTGTCTGAGCATCCCAATATTAGAGGATTTATCTCCTGTTGGAAGCTGTGCCAGGAGCTTCAAGAAAAATCCCCGGTCTGGGGACCCGCGGGGTGAAAGCGAGAGCTGGAAGGTGATTTAAAGTGTTTGCACAAGGATTGATGCCACAAGCCAGGTCTCAGCCTGATCTTTGCTTTAGAGAGGGGTGACAGCCAAGTTTGTGTCCGTCAGGGCTGAGCAGGATTGTTAGAAGCCCTCGGGTTTAGTGCTGGGATTTACAGCATGAGGACGAGCCTTGGCTCAGTTTGGGGCCATGTCCCCTTCCTTCATGCCTGCTGGGGCACCTGGGCATTTGTTAAGGAATTTGGGAACCTCACAGTGGGATGCATTTGTGTACCTCTGAAAAGGCAGTTTGGGGTTGGTGATGAATAAAGCAGTACCAGGGGAAATATTCTGTGTTGCTGTCATCATCCACATCCATGGGCTGTCCAACCCATGCTATAGGCCAGACATTTCCAGTTGCTTTGTGGGCACAGTAGGAAGCTCCTGCCTCCCCCTGCACCACCACTAACCTCTCCTCTCCTCTCCACAGCTCTCCCTGAAATGCCGAGCTCCCGAAGTGTCCCAGTACATCTACCAGGCCTACGATGCCATCTTGAAAAACTAACAGGAGATCCAGCCTGTGCCTCACCCTGCGGAAGGAGGGGGGGGAAAAAGGGGTCCCCAAATCCTCCTTCACCGCTAGCGCGGGGAAAAGCACTCCTAACTGGAAGCAGCTGTATTCATGTGTAGGATTTCAGTCAAAGGCACTGATTAAACAAGGTAGCAATTAGTATCCACGTGCTAACGATGATAGGGAACAAACCCCTTTGGTATTTTTAGCGTCCATGGAGTTTGTAACCACTGCTTCGACTACTCCCGTGTCCCCCTCGCCCCTCACTCATCCGTTCTCGTGGGCTTCTCCATTTTGTGCCAATGTTCAGTGTTTTCTAAATGGCTTTAGGTGTAGTTTCGATTTTGTAAAATACCGCTCATTGGGGAAAAAAAAAAAGGAAAAAAAAAAAAAAAGACAAGCAAAAAAACCACACGTCCGCTCATTAAAACAAGGCAAAAGTGTCGAAAACATAACACTGCACTTTATTTTATATTTTTATACATTTTTTTGAGTTTTTCTATTGTAATTGGCTCAAAGGGAAGGTGATTCCAAGGAAGTACTGGGAGCCCTGCAGGGAGGTCGGGCTCTAGCAGGGTGAGCGGGGCCTGGGGGAACTAGGAACAGAGCCATCAGTTCGGTCCAGGAGGCGGATGGAGCCCTAAAGAGGGGTTTTTATTACACTTGTGCTGGCAGACTCGGCGCTGCTTTGATGGTGTGTTTTCACTCCAGCCATCTCCCTGGCTCATTAGCTGCTGATTTGAGGAGCGAGGCTGCTTTTGCGTGGGGAGGAGCTGCAGGCCTAGATCGGTGGCAGGACAGCGGTGGATGAAATGAAGGAAACGAGCCTGTCCTTAGATCAAAAGGCTCGTGCCAGAGCTCCAGGTGTGGTCTCTGCATCCTCACCCATCTGCAGCCCCTCTTTTCCTGTTCTTTCCGTGCCTGCTGTGGCTGAACTGCCTTCTCGGCCATCCCCCCGAGCTGTGCCCCCTTCCCCCGGCGCTGTGCTGGCCCCGGCAGTCCCCGAGGCTCCTGGTACGTCCAGATGTGGCAGTGCCACTTCCTGACGGGTCTGCCGGTGTCAGCTGTGCCCCTGTGGAGAGGGGCCACTGCTGGCAGTGTCCCGGGGTGCCAGGGGAGCGGAGAGGCTCTCCCTGTTCCCGTGCTGTCCCCCAGAACCCAGGCAGTGGCGTGATGGGAGATGGTTTGGGCTTGGTGATATTTGCTCCTTGCCGGGCTGGGGGCCTTCAGTTTCCAGCTGGGCTGAGTTGAGCAGATCATGGAGCGTCTCTCCCATTTACAGCTCAGCATTTTGTGCCCAGAGGCACACGGTGACAAGGGCCAGCCGAGTTCCTGCTCTCACCCCCCCTGCCCTGAGCAGCTCCATGCCCTGGCCTCTCTTTTCTGACCTGGCCCTAGGGCCAGGACCGCTTCCCTTCCTCTCCATGGCTGTGGACTCTCCCCATTGCAACCACTAAGTGCTGCAACAACAGCAGAGAAAGCAAAGCCTCTTGCATGTCCCTGCTCCATCCATAGCTTGTCCTGCCTAATCCAAGCCCCTATCCAGAACGGCTTTGCCCCCCCCAGCATGCTTGGACACCATTTCCTCCCCTGCTAACAAAGCTCTTGCATGTAGCAACCCCCATGTCGTCCTTTTAAATGCCACTTTCAAAGTCAATAAATGTTTTACGGTGGGAGATCGTTCATCAGGGCTTTGGCACTGTCTGCAGCCAAGAAACCAGTGCTGGGAAAAGGTCATAATGCTCTGGGAGAGACTCCAGCAGGGCCCAGGAGCTGCAGGACCTGAGGAAAGTGGTGTCCCTGTGTAGGAATCCCTGTGCCCTGGCTGGGGAAGAAGTGGGGCAGAGCTGGAGCCATGCAGCCCTTGAGCATGTGCTGGGAGGTGATTTGCTCCGAGCCCTGCGGGTGCACTGCAAAAATCATTAACAGAGCAATTAAGGAAACACCAGTGGCCCTGAGCGCGATGCTGCGTCGGGGCAGGGAGGAGAGTGTAGCTTCGACGTGGGGAGGGGATGCTGAGCACCCCCTTCTCTTGCCAAATTTCTTCCCAGCTGCCCGGGTGTGCAGGTGTCTGTGCCACGGGGCAGAGCCTGGGGCTCCTGGGTGACATCCCGCCCTCCTCTCCTGCCGCTCTGCTCGCTCCAGTGTTGGCCGCGTCGTTGTGTTGCTCTCCAGGCTTTACCTGCCGTCCGTGTCAATAAACTCATTTCCACGACGCTGTGGCTGCGAGTGGCTCTGTGGGGCTGGGGAGAGGGGCTGCTCCCCCTGATGTGGGCTCTGCCCATGGGAGCAGCAGGGCTGAAGGCTGCGTTGGGTGGGAAGGAGGCGGTTTGCTCACCAGGAGCCTTTTGTCTTCTTTTTCCACCCCAAATTAGGGGCTTGCGGGGTGAGGAGGCAGCAGGTATCCTCAGTCTCTGACTGCTGCTTTCTCCTCATCTCAAAGGGCAGTGAGGACAGGCTCAGATTAGGAGCAGAAGATGGATGTACCCATTTTACCCTTCTGTGGCCCCAGGTGGGCTGTGTTCAGTGTGACCTGTTTTTCCTGTGGCAAAACGATGAAACCCTGGGTCAGTGATGCATTTTAGATCACTTTGAGCTGGTGGTGGTATTTTCCAGAGGACTTTGCCATTGCTGGTCCTGTCTCAAGCAGGATAGGGTTGGGCTGCAAAATCTGTGTACGAGGCCAGAGCCAAGCTCGAGTAACCCCAAACTCAGTACTTGAAGTGGCCAGAAATACAACAGAACAAGCAGCAGGTTTGGGAGGTGTTGCTCTGGAGCAGAGCAACTGTTTCCGTCACCCCTGCCCAGCTTTGGCTTAGCAGCACTTGGAGATTTGGGCACTTCCATGTTCTGTGAAGGGCAGGTACTGATCAACCCATGTTGCTCTGCACTGGGATGGTTTTATGTTAGAAGCAGGTGAATGTGCCGAGTAACAGCAGTGACAGGCTGGTTTGGGGTCACTGATCTTGCTGTTGTGTCTCTTCATGCATCCCTGGTGTGCATGGGATGGGATCATCATTCCCCACTGTGTGTCACCTCCTGCCGTGGTGCTGGCGATGAGCCTGGGGCAGCATTTGGCCCAACAGGAGCAAAAGCTGCTGTGAGATGCTCAGGGCATGTCAGCTGCTGTCCCCTCACATCCTGTGGCAAAGGGAAAGGTTTTTCTCTCCCTCCCTGTTCTGCCAGGGGCTCCTCGTGAAGAAATGGGTCTTTCCTGCTGCTCTGGATTTGCAGCCACACTCAGTGCATGCGCTAAGGGCCAGCACCAGGTGACAACAGGTCCCTGAGCCCATGATGAGGTGTGGGAAGAGGCAGGGACTCGGGTGAGGATTTTGGAGACTGTGGCTGAGGCTGGGGCTGACTGCAGCCCCCCGAGCCATCAGCTCTGCCTGTCCCCTGCTGCCACCTGCGTGCCAGGACACGAGAGCTCTTGGATGGATGATTTTAGATTTGCATCAGACTCCTGTCGCTGAGGCTGGGATAAGCCTCCCAACCAGCGGGGACGTGCCGGGATCCAGCCCCACTCCCCTCCCCCCTCCCTCGTATATTAAGTTTCACACATAAAACTGAACCGAAGAGCGTCTTAGAGGGAACTGCTAAAAATAGCCCCGAGGCTGGAGCCTGAATTGTGCAGGAGAGTTCGTGTGCAGCCTGATCCCTTCCCTCTCCCGAAAACATTCCACAGCTCAGGACTGCTTTATGGCGATGCGGGGAAGGGCAGCGGCATCTAGGGCTGGTAATAACCCCAGGGACACATAAATATTCCCCTAGCTGCGAGCATCAGGCAGCTCTGCAGGGAAACAGCTGGAGCAGGGTTTGGGGTGTGCTTCGAGGGGCAGAGAGGTGCAGGGAGCCCACCAGCAGCGTGTCCCGGGGGCCTGGACCACACTCCCGGAGGTGTGACCAGCACCTTCCCCTCTGCCCAGCACGCAGGTAAACGCTTCGTGCAGGGTGACCCAAAATGCAGACTCTGCAACAGAAATGTCCCTCCCTGGCACCATCCTGGGCTGAGAGTCCGCCTCCGGTGCCAGCGGGCACAGAGAAACCCCCGGGGGCTGGCACAGCGAGGAGGTGAAGTGATGTGCCCAGGAGCACAGCGGGCAGGGGTGTCAGGAGGGAAAAGGCTCCCTGGGAGGGGTCCTACCCTCCTTCTCCGAAGAAGTCTGGCCTGGGGGGCTCGTACAGGGTGGGCATGAGAGCGCAGAGGCCGCTGGGCGCCGGGAAGGGAAGGGGTGACGGCGCTGCACCCAGCACACTGCAGGGGGGACATGGGAGGGTCTTTTCCCATCGGCACCTCCCCAGAGCCCCGGGAGAAGCCGGTGTCTCTTCTGGGCTCCTGCGGCTCGCTCTGGGCATTCCTTGCCTCCTTTCCCGGGCGCTGCCCCCTTCCCTGCCTGGCCACTGCCTGTATCCCTCCCCGGGCATCCCCTGCATCTCTGCCTGGGCTGAGCGTCCTTCCCTCCGCGGGCGCTGCCTGCATCACTCCCGGGCATCCCTGCCTGCATCCCTGCCTGAGCTCTGCCTCCCTCCCTCCCTCCCTCCATCGCTCCCCAGGCGCTGCCCGCCTCCCGCGCGGGCATCCCCGCCATCCCACCGGGCGCTGCCTCCATCCCTGCCCGTGCAGCGCCTGCCCCCGCGCCGTGCCCCGGACGGGCTCCCCGCTCCCCGCCGCCGCCCCCCGGTCTCTCCGCGCCTGGCGGGGGCCGGGCCGGGCCGGGGCTCTGCAGCGGGGCCGCCTGCCCCGCGCCGGGCTCGCCGCATGGCTCCTCCGCCCTCCGGGGCGCCGCCGGCCCGGGCCACCGCTGCAAGGTACGGGGGGTCTGCCAGGAACGAGGGGACGGGGGGGGCAAAGTTACCTCTGGGCAGAGCCGGGGGGGTCGCCGGGGTGGGGGGATCGGGGGGTCCCCAGCGAAAGTTGAGCCCCGGCGCTCCCCGCTCCCCTCCGCCCCGCCGGCACGGGGGGCGCGGGTGTCCCTCCCCGGTGTTCCCCCCCCACCCGGTACCCCCAGCCCCAGAACGCCACCGCGGGCCGGGGGTGCTGCGCTGCCCGCCGCGGCCAGAGCATCCCCGGGAGGGTCGGGGCGGGATGCGGGATGTGCAGGATGTGCGGGATGTGCGGGATGTGCGGGATGTGGGATGCTGGATGCAGGGTGCGGGATGCTGCCGCCGCACCCTCCCCGCGGGGCTCAGGGCTTGCTCCTCCGAGTGCCCCCAGCGTCGCGGGGTGCCCAAGGTCGCATGGGGGGGCCGGAGCCCCCTGCGAGCCCCCCACCCAGCCCTGCAGCCCACTGAGCCCGGCCTGGTGCTGAGCACCCGGGGCCCCCTGGCTGGTCCTGCTTCACCAGCCCGCCGTGGGCTCCCCCGACGGGTTCCCCCACTGAACCTCAGATTCCCACAGCGCCTGCTCGTGGGGCTGGGGGCCTTCAGGTCGGCCTCAGATGTTCTGGGGTGCAAGCTCGCTTGCTGGAGCCCGTGAGTGGTCCCCGTGTGCCAGCACAGAGGGGAACAGGGTTTTTGGGGTGGCACAGTAAGGCTCAGCCTGTGCCCCAGTTCCAGGGAGCCCTGCAGGCACTGGATTTCCAGTTGTATTGCTCCATCACCCTCCAGCCCCACAGGGGAGCTGGGGAAGCTGCTGTGAGGAGGAAGGGTTTGTGGGGACAGGGTTGTCCCTGCAGCAGAGCGGCCCCCCGGGACCTGCAATGACAGTGCTGTCTGCTGGGGGAGAAAGGCCCCGGCAGGGTCGGGCATGGGGGCTTCTGCACCCCCCATTTCCCTTCATTTGGCACAGAAACACTCCTGCTACCAGGGCTGGGGGCAGCCAGCACCCCAGGGGACAATCCCAGCAGCAGAGGGTGACAGGGTCCCCAGTCCTGCTGCTGGGGGGGTGAGGATGGTGTGAGCCATGGCCCAGCTTAAAGAACCCCAGGAAGCACATCCACTCCAGCACCCAGCACTGGGAACCTCTGTGCCCAGGCTCTCTCTGGGGCAAATAATCCCCACAGAACAGAAAGAACAGGGTGTTTGAACCTGACACTTTCTGCTGCTGCCCTGTGCTTTGGGCATGGTATCAAGGGAAAATGGACCAGAGCATCACAAATTAGTCAAAACATCCACACTTTGGGATGAAGCACAAGCTGCTTCCTAGTGATGACAGCAAGCAAAAGTGGGACTCATCCCCTCACCCTTGCCGTTCACAGCTCCTGGTTGGGAGCCCACTGCCAGCCGGTGTTTGGACTCCTCATACTCAGACTCAGTTCCCAAATTCCCATGTGTGGGTTATCACCCCGTGTCCCCCCACACGTGTGGCCCTGCCAGCAGCTCGTGGGCTCACCCCGTCAGCTGGCTGGGAAATTAGTCTCCATCAAGTTAATTGCCCAGCCGCTCAAAGCCTGAAATTAAACGTTAAAGCGTCACTCGCAGGCACAGAGCAACCTCCCCCCGCCCCAGCAAAAGGCAATTCCAGCTGTCCAAGCAGAGGGAAGATGGATTCCCTGTCTTGGGGCAGCACTGGGAAGGAGCAGCTGGTGACAGTCCCCACGGTGCTATGGAAAAAGTCCCCAGAACATCCTGGAACCTGCTGCTGATGGGCTGAGCAAACCCTGAGCCACAGACAGACCCTTTCCTGGGGGTCTCCTTGCTCTGGTGCTGAAAGGGAGGGATGTGCCTGTGAGAACCTTTATGGAATGAAGCTTTCCTTGGCTGTGTGGGGTGGGAGGCTCCAAAGGGGACTCTGATGTCCCGCATTCATTGTCCAACCCCGGGGCTCCCCGGTATAACCCTTTCCCCCAGGCTCCTGCTTGAAAAAATATCCCCTAAAGTAACAACAGTGTGACACCAGGGTGTCTCTAGGATCTGACCAGCTTCTCCTTGGCCTTGCAGTGACGGGCTGTCCCGGAGGGGAAATGCATCCTGAATGGGGCTGAGGCCCCCTGCTCGGGAATATGCAGCCTCGGCACCGCGGAGGCAGCACCAGGGCAGCGGCCGGCGCGCGGCGGAATGGTGGCAACGTTCAAGATCGCCGTGCTGGGAGCCCAGGGCGTGGGCAAGAGTGCCATAGTCCGGCAGTTCCTCTACAACGAGTTCAGCGAGGTCTGTGTGCCCACCACGGCCCGCCGGGTCTACCTGCCCGCCGTCGTCATGAACGGCCACGTCCACGACCTGCAGATCATGGACTTTCCCCCCATCACCGCCTTCCCTGTCAACACCCTGCAGGTAGGGGTGCTCCCCGGGGGGACCTCTACCCTGGAGGGGGTCTCTGGTGACCTTCCCGGGGTTTTGCTGTGTGACTCCATGGGGTCCCGGTTCCTCCTCTTTGGGGGATGCTTCTCCCTCCGTGTCAGGGTTTGGCTGCTAAAAGCCGGTGTGAGGGATTGTTCCTCATGGATACCGGCTGAGCAGGCCCAGGATAAAGTGCCTTTTAAAGCCTGGTGGCAGCAAATGCAAGAGACGGGGTCCCACTCCAAGGAGCGTGGCTCTGGGATTGCCCACAGCCACATCCAGCTGAGTGGTGGATCCTGGAGCATTGGGATCCAGTTCCATGGCTGTCAGAGAAAGCGCCAGAGCATTCAGGTGGAAATCAGGGGTTCCTGGAGAGCCAGATCCCTGATGTACCCACTGCCCAAGGCAGGCAGATCAGGGCTGCTTGTCCCCTCCTGGGAGTGGCCATCACCCCCCTGCATTGCCTGGGCTCGTTCTTGGAGCGCTGGATCCACCAGCTCCTCAACCACCCCACACTTTCAGGTGCTTCCAAAGCATCCCCAAAATGCAGTGTGGCGCTGGAAAGTACTGACCAGTGCTGACCATTTCTGGGGGGTTAATAGGGGATAAGGGGATTTTAAGCTCATGCCATAGCCCCATCCCAGAGGCACAAGTTGTGTCCCTGCTGTTGGAAAAGGAGCTGGAGGTGCCCAGCCACGACTGCAGCCACTCTGGAGGGCAGTGCCATCAGTGGGGCCACCTCAGTTAATTACAGTGTTCCTGTGCCCGACAGGGACAGGGTTACAGGGGCCATGTATTGCTCCAGGAGTCCCTGTGCCATAGGGCAGGAGGTGAAGCGAGTGCTCCAGGGGCGAGGAGCAGGTTTAAAAATTAACCGGTGAGCACAGGGAACGAAAGGTCAGCGCGAGAGACAGCCCGAAATAGCAAAGGGTAATTTATTGACACGGCAGTCGATGGCAACACACTCGATTAACTCCCTGCCTTGCTGCACTCAAGTGGAGGCGGCCGGTGGGAACAGATGGAGGTTTCCAGGGAGGAGAGGGTGCTCAGGCGGATGGCTCCGAGAGGAAAGAAGAGGACCGTGGTGGAGGATGCGGCTCTGCCTGCTGGGAAACATCTGTGGACTCCGCTCCACGCCCAGGAAAAGCCTCCCTGCAGTGATGTCCTGGGAGAGGAGCAGGAGCCAGTGGCTCTCCGACATCCTGCTGCAGCAGTGCAACCCTTCTACAGCTCAAACATCCCGGGAAACCTGCACTGCATGAGGAAAACCATCCTGACATCGCAGCGCCGGAGCAAGCTGCAGCCCAGTGTGGTGAAATAGCTGCGATTTGTTAATCTCTCCGGTGTATCGGGACTCAGTGTAACCCGAGACGCTGCTGCTTCACTCGCCTGTGTCCCTGATACTGAGGATCTCCCCAGCACCTCCTCCCCTCGGTGGACAGAGAGGGGCTGGGTCACTCTGCCCTCCCTGAGCTCCTTCCCTTGCTGCCGTCTGCAGTGGAGACAAACCCGCATCCCAAACCCCCGTTTTTCCCAGTTCAGTTCAGTTCTAGGTCTTCTCATTTTGCTTCATTCCAATGAACTCAGAAAGGGCTGATTCATGGTTCTGAAGGGGCTTGCTCAGGGAGAAGTGATGCCTTTCCTCCTTGGAGCATCTTTCTCCTTTCCAGAGGCACTCAGGAGGGTTTGCAGTGCTGCCTTCACAGGCTGCCATTCCTGATCCCACTGCTGGGGTGGGAAAGTGGCTGGAAGTGGGGAAGATTTTCACTTATAGGATGGGAAAAAATCCTGTTGTTCCCAGAAACTCCGAACTTTCACAACAGCATGTATTTCTTACAGCTCCAAATTCTGAATGTGGAGAGGCCACCCCAGCCTCCCTCTGCTCTGGCTCCTGATCTTGCTCTCACAGACCTGGGTCCTGAGCAGCCGCTGCTCCTCTCCTGTCCCCATGTCCCCTCCAAACAGACCTGCCATCACCCTCCCTCTCTGACCCACAGAGCTGCTGGTCCATCACTCTCAGACCCGTGGGGATGGGGCTCAGCATTCTCCTCACCTGCCCTGCCCAAAGAGTAGGGTGCATCGCTAATTAACACACCTAATTAGCAGCTCTGCAGGATGAAGCTTTTACATCCAGGGCAGAGGGCTACATTTGGCCCCGCTCCCAGCTCACCACTGTGTGCTGTAATCCTGCTCAGGAGAGAAACTGGGGCTGACAAATCCTGTTACCTCTGGATGAACAAGGAGGGATAAGGGATTTCTGGAGAGGGGGGATGGCTGAAAGGCTGTGGGTGCAGACACAGCTGTCGCAGGGTGGGTCACAGAGCAGAGGTGAGATGGGTGCTGGGTGTCGGGGCTGGAGAGTGTTCAGCCCCCCTGCTGCCTGCTGGTTTAGCAGCCTCCTTATGTGCCCATCCCCAGAGCAGTGTGGGGCATCCCCTGGGCCCAGCAGCGGGGCTAAGCCAGGATTGATCCCTCTCTGCACCTTGCAGGAGTGGGCGGACGTGTGTTGCAGGGGGCTCCGGAGCGTCCATGCCTACATCCTGGTCTATGACATCTGTTGCTTTGACAGCTTCGAGTACATCAAAACCATCCGCCAGCAGATCCTGGAAACAAGGTAGGGACCGCTTGGCTGGATGATGCATCCTGTCCTGCAGCTCTCAGCAGAGTGGTGTGGCTGGTCCCAGTGCTCCCCTGCCCTTGGCATTGGAGATGAGATACTGGACTGGGACAAAACCCCTTTGCAGGGCTGGAAGCCCAGCAGCAAAATCAAAACTGGGACTGGGGGCAGGAGAAGGAGCAGGACCCTGGGAAGGTACCCCCTGTGGGTGAGGGAAGCCATTCCCAGGAGAGAAGCCAGGGGTGGCACAGTGGGTGGCTGTCCATGGAGAGGGACAAGAGGACAGGACAAGGGGAGGCACATCCCACTCAGCGAGCCAAAACCAAGAGCCAGTTTGGGATGGGCTGAGCTCTATGGGCCAGTCAGTCATCACAGTGTGTCCCTGTCCCCTTCTGTCCCCCCTCACCACCCGCCCTCCCCAGGGTCATCGGCACCTCGGAGACACCCATCATCATCGTGGGCAACAAGCGGGACCTGCAGCGGGGCCGGGTGATCCCGCGCTGGAACGTCTCCAACCTGGTGAAGAAGACGTGGAAGTGCGGCTACATCGAGTGCTCGGCCAAGTACAACTGGCACATCCTGCTGCTCTTCAGCGAGCTCCTCAAGAGCGTGGGCTGCGCCCGCTGCAAGCACGTCCACACCACCATCCGCTTCCAGGGCGCCCTGCGCAGGAACCGGTGCACCATCATGTGAGCCCCCCCTGCCCCGATGGACCCCCCCTTCCTCGGGGGCCGAGGCTCCCCTGCGAGCACCAGAGTCTCTGCTCTCTGTGGGGGTGATGCTGTGGTGGGAGCTGTGCTGGGGGCAGCTCGGGGTTGGCTTCCCACTGGCGCTGGCACCCTGCGGTGACATTTGGGGACAGTGCGCCTTGGGTGGGGTGATGCGGTGGCCGGTGGCAGGTTGGAGCAGGTGACTGCCTGGAGGTAGTGATGGGTGAGGGAGGTCCTTGGTTAAACCCCCAGGCCCTCCCTGAGCCTCAGCTCGAGGCCAAAGCTGTCCCGGGGCGGGGGGTTGTACATGGCACTGGAGGATGGAGGAGATCCCTCAGAGGGTGCCCAGATATTGGCTGTCAGGTCCATCCTTGCCAGTTCCTGCTCTGGCAGCACAGGGGCAATGCTTGCTGCTCCCTGCCATCACCTGCCCCTGGAAGGGAATGATCCAGCACCTCTATCCTGATGTGCTGAGGGTGGTTCCATCACTGGGCCACAGGGAGACAGGAGTCCTGTTTTCCTCCCTGCAGAGCTGGGGTTTCTCCCCTTGGAGGACAGAACAGTCTCCAGCAAGAGGCCAGGTTACATGGGATCTCTTTTGGCTCAGTTGGATCAGACTTCCAGGTGGAATTTCCCGGTGAAAGCAAGAAAGGGGGGAAAAAAATAATAATAAAGTCCCCATCCCGCCCCTTACATCCCCAGGGTGCCGGGAGCTGCCTCTCCAGGGCTCTCAATCCCCCTCTGCCCCAGCCCAGCCCAGAAAGGTTCCTCCTCCCCGCCAGCCTGTCGAACACCAAATAATCTCGGAACGCTCCTTGCCGGGCAGGTCACCCCTCCGCTACCTCGCGTCCCGGGCTCAGCCAGCGGCCGGCTCTGCACGGCTTCCACCCGAGCCCCCGGTGTCTCCCGGGTGGGTGGGCAGCCCCCTGTGCCCCCTCGGTGCCGCGCCGGGTTTTCCCATGGTGATCCCGCCTCCATCCCGGTGAGACGCGGCCCTGGGAAGGCAGCCTCCGAAGCAATAGGGAGCTGGAGATGCGTTCGTGGTTGCATTCCTGCTTGTTTCTTTTTGTTTCGGTTTTGTTTTGTTTTTCTCTCTGCGTATCCCTAGCAGGAAAGTGAGCCTCTCATTTAATTTTTTTTTATTATTTTTTCAATCTTTCAGCATGTTTTTCCCCCAGACTTGCAGCTTGCCTGAGTCCTGTCCTGCAGGGCCCAGGTGGCAAAGGGCAGCCCCTGTAAGGAAACGGTGGTGGAGCAGTGAGGGGTGAGCAAGGGGCCGTGGTTTCTCCTTGGCTGCCCCCTGTGAGGCACAGGGAAATACCATCCTCACTTCCTGAGGCAGGATCTGTGGCTGGTCCATCCTCCAGCAAAACCATACCCATGATTCCTGGTGTAACAGGGAGGTGCAGGTATTCAAGGTATTCAGTGCTGCTCCGGGCAGTAAAGCAGAAGGACACCAGTCCTTCTTCCTCCCTCAGCCAGGTGTCCATGTCCCAGCAGCATCACGGTGCTCTTGGAAACACTTCCTATGAAAGGCAGGTCCAGCTGAGCTCCAACAGGGTGCATCCCCCCATCCCATCCCTGCCCCAGGGCCGGGGGAGCTGGGTCACCCTGCTCCCTCCCTGCTGGGGGAACCAAACCCCTTGATCCAAAAAAAAAAAAAAAAAGAAAATCAAGGAAAAAAAAAGAGACAAGGCAATGGGAGGACACAATTCCATCTCAGCCAGGAAGGGCAGTGGCACTTGTCACCATCCCTGGCCTTCATGGCAAACCCAGCTCCCTTATCCGACCTCATTCCACCAGGATTTATGAACACGTGTAAGTCCACTTATCGACCTCTGGCTAGCTTTATCCCTCCAAATTGTCTGAGAAGGAAATTCCTTGGTAAATGCTAATAATAAAGCATTTGTAAAGTGCTCCGACATACACATATCAACGACTAAGCCAATACATTGTTTGTTATAACCCTGTAGCCTGCAGTTTATAGCACAATTAGTTACAGGTTTTTATAGCATCTCTTTAGTATTTTGAAAAAAAAAAAAAAAGGTTATAAATATAATTGTTATATTCTATTGTACTTTATAGACAGAGGAAGTTATATTAGTAATAATAACTCTCACTGCTTCGTCAGCATTTCCCAGCTCCCAGGAAAACGAGGGCTACAAAGAGCCGCTTTCCCAAAAGCCCAGGAGGGGGTAGGTGATGATGATATCCTGGGTGGTGGTACCCTGGGTGCAGGCAGGGACTCTGAGGCAGGACGTGTCCAGGCAGGTGGGAATCGGAGCCTCCAGGAGCACAGCAGCAGCTACGAGCACCTCGTGCCTCACCCCTACTCACACCCCCCTAGTACAAAGCGTTCCCACTTCCCCAACACCGCCCTGGTCCTGCTGAGAACAACCTGCTCCTGGGCCTGGGGGAGTCTGGGATGTCCCCACCGCTGTCCCCAGGACAGTGCCGTGTTTCTGCCCCTGTGCGTGTGGAGGCGATGCCTGGGTTTGGCTCAGCCCCACCAAGGATGCTTCCCTCTCCTCCTCCTCCTCCTCTTCCCCCGGTGAGAATCCCAGTTGCCTGGACTTGGCTTTCCTTTCCCTCCTGGACTTCTTGTCGGAGATTCCCAAGGTGTCTACACCGCCTGTAATGCCCTGCACCCCCTTCTTTGAAATCGAATTAAAAATCAGGTCTGTCCCCCTTGTTCTGTACCCGCCTCAGGAGTGTTTTTGCAAGCAGGTTTTGCATTCCCGGAGCCCCAGGGCTCACCTTTGCTGCCTCTGCTGGGGTGTGGAGCTGGCTTTGTCCCCTCGTGGAAAATGGGGATCCCTGGCCCCCGGGGGGCTCCTGGAGGGACATTTGTTGTGCCCACAGGGAGCAGACTGGCAGCTGTGGCCTCTCATCAGCATTATCCTCTCTCCCTCCTCACCCACACCAAAAAAAAAGTGTGGAAACAGAAGAGCTTTGGTCCGTCTCTATTGCACAAACAGCATTTCTGGGTCCGTGGTGCAGGCTCGGGCTGTGGCCCCATGACCCTCAGGGGCAGCCACCACGCCCGAGGTGACCACAAACCCCTCTGGTTCTCCCACCTCCGCCCTCAAGGTGGGTCGTGGGGGTAAGCAAGGGGTCCTTCCAGTGACCCCCCAACCTGAGTGACTCACTCATTAAGGCTCTTGGAGCTGTGAGACATAAGGCTCGTTAGTCCCAGGGTACAGACGGGGAAGTCTGAGGTTCCAGATGTTTTACACCTTTGGATGTCCCTCGTGTCCCTGCTTTAGTGGGGGCTACACCCCTCTTCCCTGCAGAAAGCACCCCATCCTCTCAATCCGGGACTGGATTTTCCATCCAAACCAGCAGAAAAGCGCCTGTTTATCCCAAAGAATTACCAGTACCAAAAAAAAAAAAAAAAAAAATCCACAGGGAAGGAGGGCGTGTAGCTCCGAAGAGCGAGGCGGGAGGACCCCCGGGCTGCCTGGGAGCAACCCCATCACGCCGCCCATGCCAACCTCGGGCACTGCAGCTCCAGCTTCAGCATCGCTCCCGTTTTTGGAGTGAGGGGTCCGTCCCCACCGGCACTCGGGGAGGGGTCAGACCCAGGACTCCTCATCATCCTCGGTCAGCCAGGCGCTGCTGTCGGCTGGGGAGGGTTTGGCCGGGGGGCGTGTGCTGCAGGGCGGGGGGGGTCTGGGCGGCCCCGGGGGGCGATGCTGGCCCCGGCGAGCGGGTGGGCGATGCCCCAGAGGGGTTGGGATGCGCGAGGGGCGCTTGCCTGGCCTGTGGTCCCGCCGGGGACGCACCTTGGGCCGCAGCTTCAGCTTGTAGATGGAGGGAACACGCTCGGGCTTCTTCAGACACCTCCGGGGCTTGGGGACGTTGTGGGAGCTCACTCCTTGTGGGGTCTGGGACCCCATTCCCGTCCCCTCTGCTTCCCCCGGGGCTGGGAGGGTGGTGGGCTGTGGGGCAGCTCGTGGGGGTGTTTTGGGGACCTGTCTCCCCTGCCCCACAGGGCACAGAGGTTGCTGCCTGCGGGAGAGCTCCTCCACCACCCTGTCATAGCCGGGGAGCTGTGTATGCCCCCAACACCCCCGAGGACCCTTTCTCCCATCACCAGGGCCACAGGTTCCCCTCTGTTCATCCCCTGGCACCCCAGGTCCCTCAGCACCCCCAGCCCTTGGCTTCAGGGCCGGGTGGCACTGCCGTGTCCCCTGGGGACCACCCCCGGCAGCACAGACCTTGCACCCCTCTGCAAAATGGGCCAGAGGGGTGGGGGGCCGGGAGGGGGCCGGGAGGGCTTTGATGGGGGTTTTAACGCTGCTGTCCTGTTTTTGGGGCTGGCTGGAGGAATTTCGGGGTGAAGGGGATTGACCCCGGCTCAGGGCTACCCGTCTCCCTTCCCGTGGGCTTTTCTGTCTCTGTGAGTCTCCCTGGGCACCTCGGTGAGAGGAGGGGACAGAGCCCTTGAAGGGGCTGGGGGCACGGGGTGTCACTGTGGTGGGTACCGCTGTTTCCTGTGGCCTGGCAGCCACCACAGGTGATTTTCCTCCTTGCTGGGTGCTTCTCGGAGGTGCTGGTGACGCCCTTGGGCTGGGTGCTGTGGACCTGCCCCGCGCCAGGGCCACTGGGGTCTTCCCTGGGGTGCTCCCATGTGGTGCTTTAGGGACCCCCACGCCGTTTGGCAAGGTCAGCCGGGAAGGGGTGGGTGCCCGGCCCGTCACACCTTGGCCAGGGGAGCTGGGTCGAGCAGGAGCCCGGGATGGTGGTGGCTGCCTCCCCGGAGAGGGAGCCGGTGGCTCCCGCATCCTGCAAGGAGAGAGAGCAGAGAGGAGCCAGAGAGCTGCTGCATCCCCCCACCCAGCCTGGTGTGGGCACATTCAGAAGGGAAGGGAGGGGGGGGAATCAAGGATGTGAGGAAAAACTGCTGTGAAACCAGGCAGTCTGGGGCACGAACCATCTCTGCACTGCTTACCTGCCCGAAGGGACCCTTCGGGGCTGCGCTGGCTCCCGGCGAGGGCTGGCACCCGGTGGGCGACCCGAGCTCTGTGGTGAGGGGGTGGCAGGGGACTGGGGGCGAGGAGGGACACGGGACCCCCAGGTGACGGGGGGCAGGGGGCTCTGGGAGCGGCTGACCAGCAGCGTGGGCTGGGGGCCACAGGCGGCCGCCTTCGAGGCCGGGCACAGCCAGACCTCGTGCTGCGCCTGCTGCTGAGGGCTCCTGGCTTGTTTGTGAGCTGTGGGAGAAAACGGAGAGGGGCTCAGCATCCCTGTCCCCTGCACTCACCCTCGGGTGCAGCCCCCCAGCCATCTCTCAGCATCCCAGCCCCCCGAGGATGCTGGCAGAAATCTGCGCTCCCTGCGAAGGGGCTTTGGGGGTCTGGCTGCATCTGAAAGTCTTCCATGACCTCTAGTGGCCACCAGAGCCAAAGAGATTCCCCGAAACCAGACATTCCCCGGCAAAACGAGGCACGGCTGTACAAAAGCCTCCTGCTTTCAGGAGCCTCCTGCTCCTAAAAACGGCCAGAGATGCATCGAGACCCACGACAGACAGACCCGCCCCCCGCCCTCACCCAGCCACGGGGTTTGGGGACGCGGGGACTCACAGAGGGAGGTGCAGCGACACGGGTCGTGCTTGTCCAGGTAGTGCTCCAGCGTGTCCCAGCCGCCCCCGACCCGCACCATGACGTGCTCCCGCAGGATCTGCACGGGATGCCGCGTGCCGTGAGACCCGGAGAGGTGCTTGGGATGGGGCACCCCCCCAGTTTTAAATCAGCCTGGGGGTGACACACTCAGCCGGACTTTGAGAGCAGTGGGCTTGCCCTAAGTGCCACCCGGTCTCCCAAAGGACAGCTTCATTCCCGGCTCAGCTCCTGCTGCCATTCCAACATTTCATCACGCCAAGGAGAATGGGGACCACTTTGGAAAACCCCTCTCTTTCGTCATGTGCTGAGTTGTTAGGCCAGGCTTAGGGATGAATCCAGGCAGGGACAGAACTTCCCAGTGTTCCTATTGTTGGGTAAGACCTGGCTCTGGCTTGGGACAGCCTGTTGTGTCCTGTACACGTGGGTGGTCACACCCATCCAAACACTGACAGCAGGGCTGAGCTTCCCAGCTGCCCTGCTTTGGGAATAATGGTCAAAACTCCCACACTGGCTCCATTTGGGGGATGGATTAGGGAAGAGGCATCAAGGCAGCAGAGGAGGATTCCTTGTGCCTGTGCCCCAAAAGCACAGGGAGGAGCAGACTCACCCGGACAAAGATGAGGGTGTCGGAGTCACCCACCCGGTATTTCCCTTCAGATATCTTGATCATGGGGAACTGGACAGGGCAGGTACAGCGGCTCACCAGGTGCTGGACCTGCGGGCAGCAGGAATGGGTCCTGGAGTGGCCATCCCCATCAATCCCCATCCCCATCCCTGTCCATCCCCGTGCTCATCCCCATCCCGTGCCCCTCCGCACCATCTGGTCGAGGTTGTTGAGGTCCCGTGGTTTCCTGGGGGGCCGGGGCAGGGGGGTGTCTGTGGGGGGCAGATCCAGCTCCTGCCGAAGCTCCTCCTCGATCTCCTCCTCCATCTGCACCAGGGTCGGGGCGCGCATGCCGAAGCGGGAAGCGCGACGTGCCAGCTCCAGCAGGCACAGCACGAAGTTCTTCTCGTTCTTCCTCAGCACCAGGTCCTCCGTCTCAAACATCAGCACATCTGGGGCAGGGCAGGGCTGGGCTGAGCCAGGGCTGGCACGTGGGGATGGGGACAAAGGGGACGAGGGCCCAGATGGAGCCAAAACCCACCCAAAGGGGTGCTATTCACCAGAGCCAGCCCGCTGGGAATATGGTTGGGTTCAGCAAGAGTTGGGATAAATTAACGGATTTAAGATCTTCTTGGGCATCTACAGCTGTTTCACGGCATCACAAAGCCACAAAACTTAGTGTCTGGGTGCTTTGAGGGTGTGCCACTCAGTGCCATTCCCCTTCCTGGGCATCCACTGGTGGTAGGGCAGGGTGACAGACCCTTTGCTGAGCCAGGATTTCTCCTGCTGTCCTTACAGCTGGGATCATGCCATGCCTGGCAGGGACACACTGGCCATACACCCTTTCCTTTTCCACCCCTCCAGTGCATATTTGCACCCGAGCAAACACACCAGACATGTGCCAGCACCTTGCAAAGCTGCTGCCAAGCCTGGAGGAGCTTGTGCAAGGAATGCCAGCTCAGGAATGCATGCACATGGTGCTGCCCCATGCCGGGGTGGCACTGATTTTGGTGGGCACATGGGAAAACACCCGTGGTGATGTCAGGAGCATCTGGAGGGGACTTGCACACACAGACACAGGGCAACAGGAGCCTGACATCTTACCTTTGATATCCATCTCCTTCCTGCACCACTGGATGAAGTTGGAAACATTGTCCCTGGCCTGGAAGGTGCCCGGCTGAGCTGTGAGGTTGCAGGTGACACCGGCAGTGGGCAGGCGGAGGTGACGGGCCATGTCGGGGTAGGCGCGGGCGAACTCCCCAGCCACCTGGGTGACGTTGTTGGCGTGGGAGCAGAGCACAGCCCCCGTTTCCAGCACCTCCACAAAGGTGCCCACCCCGATGTCCAGGTCATACAGCTCCTTCAGCCACTCGGCCAGGTCCTCCTTCATGGCGTACAGGTACTGCTGGCTGGTCGGGTAGGGACGGATGCTCCGCACAGCCGGAGCGCCCCACATTCTGCCATAGGACTGGGAGGAGGTTGAGGGAGAGGGATGATGGGGACATGGGTGATGGGGACATGGGGAGCTGCCCCAGCTGTGCCCCCAGCCCACCTCCCCAGCAGCCACACTCACCCGGTGCCACTTGCTCCCTGCCAACCAGGACGGTGACGCCGCCGTCCTCCCAGTGTCCAGAGCCCTTCTGGGGTCTGAGGGCTGAAGGAAATCTCCCTCCTGGGCAGTGGGTGTTTTGTTTCCTTCCCAAGTGCTGATCCCTTCTCCTTGGTGACAAGGGACTGGCTGCAAACACTCCCTCTTAACCCTTCAGCACCTGCTCCTCCCCAGCCATGCAAGGGGTGGATTTTCCCCCGAGGGCCCTGGCTCCAGGACAGGAAGGAATTAGAGAGCAGCTCATCAGCTTCCCGAGTTGCTCAGAAGCACAAGAGGGATTTTCCTCCTTCCTGACACCCCTCCAACCACCTCCATCGCAGGTGGGGTGACCTGGTGGCCCTACAAGACGCATCTTCAGGGCAACCTCAAGGCAAGGAGGGTTTATTTCCACACCCACCTTTGGGCTTTCTCTGCCCTGTGCTGCCTTGCAAACTTCTTCCCAAATTGCCCCCAGCAGCGAGGTCTTTGGTAAAAGCCAAGCTCCTCCAGGGACAGTGTGGCTCCAGGAGTTGGGGCTTTAAGGAAATAGCTACACATGAGTGGGCACCTCTGGGAATGTGGGATACTCCCTCCCCAACCCAGGGCTTGCAGAGCTGCAGCAGCACCCAGGTACCTCTGCAAAAAGCAAATCTACCAGGGAAGTGGTCACGCCTCAGGACCAAAACAGAGCCTCTTGTGTGCCTGGGGGGCTCTGTCGTGGGCTTTGGGGGGCTTCTTGCTGTGTTGAGAGACCTGTCCTCTGCCTGGAGCCAGCTGCTGATGCTCACTGCAGCTCACTGTCCAGCCAGTGTCGTTTTGGGGGAGGAAGTGCAAGAATCCCAGCTATTCTGCCTGGGAATGTGTGGCAGGCTGGAGGAGTCTGTGCCTGGCATGCCCAGCCAGGGAGCCCAGCAGCAGCAAAGGACCCTTGTGAAGCCGGATTTCCAGCCAGGGGACCCAGAGGGGCTGATTTCACAGCTCAGGGTGTGAGTTCACCTCCTCCAGATCCCCCTCACACCAGTGGGGTGCAAGAGATACAGTACAGTCACCCCAATCCCTGCCAAAAATGCTGTGCTCAGACCCAGCCCTGGCAGCATCACAGGACCCCAAGGCTCCTGATGGGACACAGCCACAGGAAAACACAGGGCAGCAAGCCAGGGAGGGAAAGGAAAACCCAGAAAGGGGAGAGGATTTGAGGTTGTCCCATCCTCAGCCTCCAGTCCCACAGCAGATGGGATGCCTGCTTTCTCCTAAGGGAACAGGAAAGGGCATAATGAACTGCTGTTTCTCAGCAAAGCTGCAGGTGTGGAGTTATCCCTGGGGTACAGCCTGGCCCAGAAATCCTCCTGCACATGGAGCAGGAGTGACACTGCTCTCCTGACCCTGCTTGACACCCAGCACAAACACCTTGACAGAAAGACCTTGTCCAGTGCCAGCTTTGCCCATCAATCCTCCATCCCCCCATCAATCCCTCCATTAATCCCCCATCACCCCATCAACACCCCTATTATTCCCCCCATCACAATGCAGATCCCACAGCCCAGTAGCAGCCGAGGGAGCTGGCTGGAGTGTTCCCTGTCCCTTGGGAAGTAAGGATTCACCTTCACACACTTATTTAATAGGCTGGAGGGCCCCCATCAGCATGAATTCAGCCTGGGGAAAAAATCTATTAACACATCCTAAGGTGTGGAAAAATCCTCAGTAATTTGGGACAAAGTAGGAAACAGAGTTTCCCTGTTTTCATCACCATCAGTGAGTTTACAGTGGGATCCACCTCCTCCCTTTGATCCAGCGAGCACAAAAGCTGAGGCCAAATTCAGCAATACCCACTCCAACCCCAAATACCCACAGGCATCTTAAACACAGCCCTGTCAGGAAACTGGAGATTGGCTTTAAAAAAACCCCCACAAACCAAAACCAAACTGGGACACGAAAACAAGCAGAAATCCCAGTGCCACATATCCAGAGGTTCGTTTTATTTGCCAGGAGGTTTCCAAGCCCTTGGGACTCCCCGCGGGCGACGCCGCCTTGTTATCATTCAATTCCAAATGCAAACGCTGCGGCCCCGTTTCTTTGGTAACGCTGAAAGTCCCCTGAGGTTTTAAGCAGATGAAGTGTCCATGTTCGTGCCTGTGCAGGAAGGGCTCATTCACAGGAAGAGTGGTGGCTCTCCATCCTGCCAAACCCACATCCCAGCTGGCAGCACCAAAAACCCTTGGGAAGTACCAACCCCTGGCACCTTGCCTGGGGCAAGCCTGGCTCCTGCCCTCTCTAGGGTGAGTGAGGGTGAGGGGAAGATGCTGTGCTGAAGAAAAGAGTTCTCAGAGCTGCTGGCATGGGGAGGGCACCCTGGCATGGCACTGCAGCACAGCACCCTGACACAGCACTGGCACAGCAGGACCAGCCCAAAGCAGTGCTGGGGGCTGAGTCCTGGGAGAACCATCAGTTCCAGCTCTGGGAAGCCAATGCTTGCCCACGTGTCGTGGGACACGATGGCCCTTTGTGGACATGACAGGTGACTGTGCACAGGAGCCAGTGGCGTTTCCAGGTGGGGAGCCTGCTTTGGGAAAGGAATGAGGAATATGCAGCCGCACTGTCCCTGTGAGCCTGCATGCACAGACATGTCTGCCCTGCTCACCCTCTCCTCTTCCCCTCCTCCCCCAGTAATTTGTCAGCCCCTTGTTCATCCAACTGTGGCACAGTGACTCAAAAATACACCAATCCTGTGCCCTGCAGAGACAAAGCAGAGCTGCCGGTGAGCTGTACAGCCCCATGGTCACATCTCAGTTGTGCCTCCCCTCTCTCTGCATTCCAAACAGGCTTCTGCACCAAACCCCTCTGTTTTCTCCCCCCAAATCCCACTGTGTTGGTGTCTCCAGCTGGTGCCTCATCAGAGCTCTGGGATGTGAGCACAGCCCAGAAAAGCACCCGATTCCCCATCCCTGGGGCTCTGTGAACACAGCAGGGGCAAAGCTTAACACGGATCCGAAGTTTTGTCCAAATGTCTCTTTCCTTTTTTTTTTTTTTTTTTTAAAGCAGGAAACATTCTCAGTCTCTTATTTAAAAGCATCCAAACCCCAAGCCAAGCAGTGGCGAGGCAATTCTCCTCCTGGTCGTGGGAAAACGACAGATATGAACAAGTATCAACAAAGATATCAAAAAGTAGCAACAAACCCCAGTCCTGCTTTGTAAAAAACTGTGTAACGATATCCTGAACCTTAACAGAAATGGGTGTGATTGCAGTCTCCATGGCTTATGTATTTTTTTTGTGGTCTTTAAAAAAAAAAACTGTCACCCAAAGCCTCCAGCCCACCTGGCTGTGACAGACCTGTCCCACTGCATCCATGCTGTGCTGGGACACTGCTCCACCATCCCATGGCTCCAGCCATCCACAGGCAGCCAGTCTCCCTGCCAAACCATCCTCAGACAGGAACCCAGAGTCAAATAAAGAGGGATCCAGGCAGCGGTGAGCAAGGTGGGGTTCAGACCCCCATGTCATCCCAGCAGGTTCTGCTCAGAAGAGGACCTGCCCACTGTTTGCGTCCCAGCAGCCCATCCAGGGGAGCTGGGTGGCCCATTTGCCAGTGGCCACCACTTGCAGCTTTGCCTGGTCAAACTTCCAGAACTGGTCGTCCCGGAAGAAGTAGATGAAGCCGTCGCGGTGGGCGAGGGCCCCCGCCGTGCCGGGGGGCAGCCCCTGCCAGTCCCGCAGGCTGCGGGGGTAGTAGGGCTCCACAGCCAGGGCCTCCTCGCTCACCACGAAGTATTTGGGGCCCTTGAACAGCACCAGGCGCCGGAGCTGCTGGAAGTAGAGTGCCATGTCCGGGTGCCGAGGGAGCCCACGGGCGCTGCACTTTTGGGGAAAACCCTCCTCCAGCCTGGAGCCCGCGTAGCGCCAGCACCGGCCACCTGGGGACAGACAGGGAGGGGGTCAGAGCCCGCCCCAAGGGGGTCCATGGCAGGACCAGCTCCAGGAGATGCAGAAAGATTCAGCCACGGAGCCAGCCTTGTGTCCGTGACATCCATCCCACTGGTGACCCAACCGGCACCACTGCGGGGCTGCCCCGAGGAACAGGCTGGGGGCACACTGTGAGGCACAGCAGCTCAGGGGTTTGAAGGCACCGAAAGGGACTGCCAGGGACAGAGCAAGGCCCCCCCATGCTGCTTCCTTGCAAACCTTCCCCTGTTCCTGCAGAGAGAATGGGACAGACAGACCCAGACCTGACTTGGTCTGGGACAACCAAAACCAGCACTGAAGCAGCAGGAACTGTGATGGGGACCGATGGCTCAGCAATCCCCACAGTGCTCTGTCCCCACAGTGCCCTGTCCCCACAGCACAGGCAGACAAAAGCCCCTTTCTGCTCCCAAGCCGCAGCCTCACCCGGCCCTGGGGAGGGACGGAGGGAGCAGCGAGGGCTGGGGAGGCAGAGGGGCTTTGGCTCTCACCCAGCAGCAGCAACAAAGCCCCTTTTCTGAAGAACCAGCAACTGGTTTCCATTAAAAGCTGGGGCTGACCCTGGCAGCCAGGCTGCCTGGTTTGACCTTCCTCTCCCATCCGGCTGTGGCTGCCGGGCAGCTTTGGGATGGCATTCCAGCTCTGGGGGCAGCTCAGCCCCCGGCATGACACAGGGATCCGTGTGTGCCACAAAAACACCACACTCAGCTCCTCTCCATCACTTGTCTTTGGGGAGCATTTCCCCCCCACCAAGACCCCACAGGGTTTGATGCACCTGGTTTGGTTCTGACACATCGGTGAGCTCTGCTCTCCTGAACGGGCTGATGGGGAAACTGAGGCACAAGGGGGTGATGTGGCTACCAGGGTGACTGGCAGGCACTGAGCCCAAGGTTTTGCACACCCAGGACACCACAATGCCTCAATTCTGCACTGGGAGGGGACACTTACCTTTGAAGAAGTAAAACTTGCCGCTGAGCCGGGACCAGGCACAGGCGTCGATGCCAGCGGGGAGGCCGGGCCAGTGTGAGTCCAGGGGCTGTGGGTCACTGGCATTGCCACTCGCCGACACCACCCAGTAGTGGCTGCCCTTGAAGATGTAGAGGTTGTGATCTGCGTCTGTGAGGCAGAGGGAGGGCATCCCAGGTGAGAATCCTCATTCCACCACCCCACCACTGCTCCCCACCTCCCATCTCCTCCCCACGCAGCCCTGTGGTGGTTTGGAGATGTTTTGGATGTTCCCTTCTTCCTCTCCAGCCATCCCCTCAGCTTTCATGATTCATCGCCTTCGCTCCAGCCCGGAGAGAATATAAGCTGATCACAGCTCCAGGCTCATCTTTCACGGCTGAGCTCCTGCAGCAACTAATTCTTGCCATGGCCCAAGTTTCAGGATGTTCTCCCTGCTCCTGACACACTGAGCCATTGCTGTGCCCTCAAGATGCACCCTGTTCCACGGCAGCAATGTGCATCAGTGATCTCACCAGTCCCAGGAGCACGTACAGGGCTGTGATGAGTCAAAACCCCCCTTTCCCACCACTGGAGCTTATCAGAGCAGAACCAGGCTGGGACAAGGGTAGGGGTGCACAATTTGGGTGAGGGTCACACTGGCCAACACCCACCAGCGGTTATGGCATCGAAGTAGGAGTGGCAGTAGTAGGTGCTGAGGCTCCTCTGCTGCCGGTCCCTGCCGTAAAGATCCGTGTTCCAGTCCTGGAAGTGGGTGAAGACCTTTCCTGGGAGCTGGACGGCCGAGCCCTTGGAGGGTTTCCCTGGGATTGAGCAAAAGGCGGTGAGTTACGGAGAAGGGGCAGGGAATGGGCTTTGTCCAAAGCACAAAGGCTGAGGAGCCATCCCAGGGCTCCAAACTCCCCCTCCCCAGCCACACAGGGTTGGGGCCCGCCCTGAGGGGTGCTCGGGGAAGCCAGGCTCACCGTACAAGTTCTGGACGGCCAAGATGTCATCCCAGCTGAGGACAAAATCCTTGCTGAGCTTCTTGTAGTAGGGAGACATCAGGGCGCTCTTGACGGGGGAGTGCTCCAGCCCCAGCGTGTGCCCGACCTCGTGAGCCACCACGATGAAGAGGTTGCGCCCTTTGCCGCTGTGCAGGGACCAGCGCTCGGCGCTGTCAAAGTGGGCTTCCCCACGCCGGGGGAAGAAGGCGTGGGCCAGGGCACCTCCTGGGGACACGAGAGCCATCAGGGACCACGGGGCAGGGGGCACACATGGCTCTGGTTCACCTAAACGGGCACCAGTTTTAGCTCTGCTTTGGAGGGTGCAGTCAAATGGGGAGGGCTCCTCAAAGGCCACCAGCGTGATGCTATGAGGAATATCTCAGCCACCTCAGCTGCAGAGTTGGGAGGGAGGACCCCAAATCAGACGGCAAACGGCTGCAAACTGGGCTAAGAGGCACTGCTGGGGCAGAGCCCTGCCTCCCTCACCCCCCAGCCCTCCTCCCGTGCCGGGGAAGAGCCCACGTTGTAGAAGAGGAGCTTACGAGGGGGAAGCGACCAGCACCTGGCCCATCGAAGGCGTTGTTGAGCCCGTCGTTGTGGTCCCCATGGAAGAAGGTCAGGCGGATGTCAGCGGGGCCGTCCCGCGCCTCCCAGAACACCAGGGAGGACACGTTGCTCCAGAGCTCGAAGGCGGCTCTCACGGCCAGGCGCACCTCGTGCTGCGGCAGGTACGGCGGCCAGTTCACCACCCGGTACGTCAGGTGCCTCTTGTACCACCTCCCACCTGCGGCGGGGGCAAGCTCAGTGTGACCACAGACACTCAGACCTGTTTGTCCACCCAGGAAGTGGAAGAAAGCTCCCCAGTGCTGTGAAATGCCGGGGCTTTCCCAAAGCAAGGCTGGACGTTGACTCAGTGCCACCAGCAACCTCGGCCCCCTGCACCACCGCGGAATCCTGCTGAAGGTGCCACCACTAGAGCCCACCCAGAGATTGCCAAGGCTGGAGCTGCAGCCAAATCCTAAGACAGGGGCCAAAACGTCTTTGAGGGGAGGAGAAGCCGGGGCACCCAGTTTGAACCCCACCCTTGCCTCAATATACTCTCCAGAGCCAAATCCAGCAGGGGTCCTTGCTGGAAGGTCTCCTGCCTGATGCCAGCTCCATGTTCAGAAGATGCAGCCCAAGGGCTGGATTTCAGGGAGAGAAAGCAAAGCCACCTCTGGAAACAAGTTAGGCAAAGGAATGGGAAGGGCTCTTGGCAGCACCTTGGAGGGACAACAGATTACTGCCCAAGGCTTCCTTAAACTCTTTCAGGGGAGGCAGAGCCCTGATGCCACCAGGACAATGAAGAGGCACGTGTGATCCTCCCTAAACTTCCAACCCTCCTCCTGTCACACAGGAGTGCAAAGATGTGTGTTCCTGCAGCTGCTGTGCAGCATCACAGCCTCCTCCTCCTCCTCCAGCATCCCCTGGCAGCTCTGGGGACCCCAGACCCTGGGATTACATCTAGCAGGGTGCACCTGGCCAGGAGCGGGAAAAAAGCCGTGGGGCCCTGGGGAGATGTGGGTGCCAGAGCTGGTGCCAAGGCGTGGGAGCGGTGACAAACCTCCAGTGTCTGCATCTGCTCCAGATGTGCGGGAAAACAGGGGGAACGGAGCCGGCAGCACGCCGGGGCTCGCTGCTCCGGGTCTGAGCCAAGAGCTCAACCCCACTCTCCCCCATTTCTGAGAAGCCCATGGCAGGGGAGACTCTGGGCCAGCTGGTCACACTCCTGGGGGCAGAATCAGTTCCCACTGCTTGACAGTGCGACGACAGCCCCCAACTCCAAAGGGACATTGATTCGCTTCCACCAGGACATACCCTGAGTGGCAAAGGCTGAAACCTGTCTGGATGGCTGCAGCCCTAAAACAAAGCCCTGGCATGCCATCCTTCCCCCCACGGGAGCAGAGCATCTACTATCAGAGGAGGATGGATGGCACTAGCAGTCAAGGCTGGGTGAGCCAAACGTGGCCAGCTCTTGAGAAGAGGATGGTCTGGCATTTGGCCCTTCCCTCTCTGCCTTACCACCCGCCTGTCCTGGGCATGAGGTGGCTCCTGCGAGGGCCATACTGCATGTCAGGGCTTTGGAAGGAAAGCCAGAGGCTGGAGGAGGATGAGGGAGCTCTCCTGGGGCTGTACACCGCCAGCCCTGCCAGATGCAGAGACAGCCTGACACGGCACAGAGCCCTTTCTTAATCTCGCCTTCGTTTTTCCCATGTCCTAAGCACAGCTGGCCCTGGCCCTCTTGCTCTCTAGGAATCCAGTTACTCATCCACAAGCCCAGGAGGGAGCTCATGAGGAACAAGAGGCCCAATCCTGGATGCACAGGAGCACAAAAGGATGCTTGGAGCAGAGTTAAATGCCTTAACATGGGTGAAATGACTCCCTGGGTCAGGCCGTCCAGTGCTGGCAGATTTTTTGGTTACTGCTGGGTGATTAACACATGACAGAATTCCCAAAGCTCAGCAAAACCTAGAGATAACTCCACTGCTTGCCAGCTCCTGCCCTCCAGATCCTGGCATCACAGGCATTGTCCAGGGCCACAGTGACCTGATCACTCCCTGGGAGATGCCTTGGCTCTCTCAACAGCAGTAAAACGACCCCAGAGAGCCAAATTTCCCCATGAGTGGGAGTTGCACCTCTAATCACTGCTGACATCAAGACACACAGAACAACTAAAAATAAAGAGGTGCAAAAATAAAGCAGCGCAAAGCCCAAGCAGGCCCTTGGAGGGGTTGTGGTGCTGGCAAGGCCCCCCCTCCCACCCACAGCAGCATCCCTTGGAGTCTGGGATGGGAGAGCTGGACCTGCAGCATTCCAGCAGCCCAGAACCCAAGCCCCACAGGGACCCCCGGGGTCGGTGCTCACCGTGCTGTGCCGTGCGCCGGCGGCGCCGGGCGGCTGATGCCCGGCGTGTCCCGGCAGCTCTGCCCTCCCCGTCATCGGTGCCACACCGCGGCCGGGACATCTGATGGAGCGTGGGGGCATCCAGCACCCCGCTCAGCGGGAGGTGGGTCACCCGCTGGAAATCCCTGGAAAAGGGAGGCAGATATCAGCACTCTCATCTGGACCCCACGTGGCGGGGTTTCGTTTAGGTTTGTGCCGGGGGGGTTTGAGCCGAGCCAGGGTTTTCACCCAGCAAGCTTCGCATCTCGTCACCAGGATTTCACCCAGGTGATAAAACAAGAAGGATTTGGCTCTGCAACCACAGCTGACTTGTAAGTCACCTCCTAGCGGGGTAAAAGCAGACAGGGGAGCCTAAAAAAGTGCCTTTTCCAGTTTTTAACCCCAGTTGTTCAACTTTGTGTTTGACTTTGCACTTGACTTTGCGCGGGGTCAGGCTGGGGATGCTCCCAGAGCCGATGTGGTCTCCTCAGGAGAAGTCCAAGCAGGGGCTGGCTGCTTGCCCCCCTGACATCTCCCAGCCGTCCCCAACCTCGGCCTCCCCGCAGATATTATTGCAAGGGGAGCACCGGGCCATAAAAGGCAAATAAAGCAGCTCCACAAGCGCCGGGTGCCAGCAGCCGGCATCCAGCTGCGGGAGCCGGGCACGGACCGGCCTTTCCAAAAAGGACCAGTTGTGCTTTACCATCGGACCGTGAGAGAGAGCCTCCAGCTGCAAAAGAGACCCCTTTGGCTGCAAAAAGCCCCTCTGAGCGCTGGCACCATCCAGGCAGCAGGAGCTGCTGGGTTTTTCCTGCAGTTTTCAGCGACGGGCTCCTACCTCAGCGCCTCAGTGAACTCGGCAGGGCTGTGTGTGCCGGCCCCCGGCTCGCCGAAGTAGCCGTATTTCTCCAGGAACAGCTGCAAAGAGAGATGGGAGAAGTGCAGCTCAGAGCACGTGGCTGGCTTGGGAAGGGGGGAAAAACAGGAGACGCAAGGGAAAGCAGTGCTGCAAACCCAGGGCTGTGTGAAATTCCCACTTATTTTCTCCCTGAGACCTCTGCACCTCAAGCAGCCACCCCTCCTGTGCCCATACAGGTTTATGTGAGTCTCCACCCCATCATTTTTGATGGCTCTTGGGGTTTTTGGCCATGGTACGATGGAGGCATAGGAGGAAACACTGCATCAAGAGATCAGAACACTCTGCTGCCCTGTCATCCAGGGCCAGAGGCGACCAAACCCACAGCTCTGATCCCCTCGGCTCAACAAAGTGACTGAAATAAAGGCCAAAGTGCTGTGGACACGAGGAGGGTGGGGTGAGATGGGGTCAGGCTGCAGCCTCCCCCCAGCCCCTCGCAGGATGTGCTGCTGCAAAGTGGAGACGCGCTGGGGGCAATCAGCTCTGCCAAACCATTCTTCTTCTTATCGGCCATTGACACGGACGGAGGCTGCCTCTCTGAACTTGCTCCAACACTTAAATCGCACGTTAAAGAAAATAAACGGCTTCCCTCGGCTCAGGCTGCTCCCCAGCTCTCGGGGAAGTTAATAGCCGGGGCCACAGGAATGCTCCACACCCGCCTGCCCCGCAGGGGATGTCTGCGGGAGACAAACAAGCTGCCCAGCATCCTGTTAGTGCAGCACAGTCGGAGGAGTTACAGTAATGAGTAATAACAAGAATAAAAAGTGAAAGCGGTGGCTTCCTTTCCCCGCATCCCAAAGGAGAGGTGTGAGGAGCAGCAGGAATGCCATGGGCTGACCCGGACGGCACGGCTGGTGCCCTCTGGGAAAATTTGTGTTTTTAAAGCTGCTTCCCCTCCCTGCTCATCTCAGAGCAGGGAAAAGGGGGTTGGGATGTCAACCTCCACTGAGCGCTGCTCCTGACCGTCCACCTCCGGCGGGTGATTCAGTTCCCCTGCGGAGGAGGCAGCATCCCTTCCCGGGACTGTCACCTGGCAGGGAGCAGGAATGGCTGATGGACATGGCAGTCCTGAGGTGTGCCAGGGCCTCTCCTTCTCCTTCTCCTGCCCAAACATTCTGCTTGCCACTAACAATCATCTCCACATCACCCCCAAACACGTCACCCCTGCGCCCGCCACCTCCCCACAGGCAGGGCAGGCACATCCACGTGTGCTCCTGCAGAGCTCATCTCCTCCAGGTGCCCAGTTTGCTCTCCTTCCTTACACCCCTTCTACCTGGAGAATCCCCCTCTGGCTGCAGCACAGCAAGGATGGCACAGTTTCCTGCTGGGCACACTCCTCATCCAGGCCCAGATGAAGAGTTTGGCCATGTTTCCCACCAAAGGAGCCTGTCTCGGCTGGAGGCACCAGCAGTGAGAGCCCAGTGTGGCCAGAGCCACCCAGAGCCCCCACACCTGGTCAGGTGAGTCAGGATAAACCAGGCACGAGCAAGGGCTGCGCTGGCAGGTGAGAGCATCAGCTTGTTCACTGGCAGAAGCCACAACACCTCTGCCCAAGGAGGGACTGTACAGCCTGGACATGCCATCCCCCAGCACCAACTCCCCACTTTACATGGGTACCAGGAGACAAAATACAGTGGCAACTCAGGATGAGGATGCAGGGAAGGAGGATATGGGGATGAAGTAACCTCCCTGGGGATGGGGTGGCTCGGAGCCCTAAGAGAGTAGTCTGGAGAGGAGAAGGTATCTGGCTCTCTTCCTCTGCTGTTGTGTTTTCATGAAGTTCTCCTCCAGAATTAGAAAATCCCCAGTTACATATATGGGTGCAGGGTGATGATCCCAGTGGTGACATCACCACAGATAAATGTGAGCTGAGAAGCACAAGGACAGAAAGTCCCGGGTCTCAGATCACAGCACAGCCTAAACTTTTTCTGCCACACACATTTGCTTTCACTCAGCATCTAAAGCAAAACAACCTGAAGCTGTTTCCTCGCCTGTAACCCAACACAGTCCCATTCATAAAGCATGAAAATGGTTTCTCCCCACCATGATCTCATGAAGGCTTGAAACCCCATCTGGACGAGTCAGGGTGCACAGCAAAAAAAAAAACAACTGGTGTCAAGCAGCTGCTCTCGAGCAGCACCAGGAGGCACACGGGCCACTGGCTTTATCATTCCTGCCCAGGTCTCCTTGAGCTTTGCAAGTCCAACCAAAGCAGCAGTTTTCCCTGTGGTTTCTGGCCTGTGTCATGTGGAGGTTCTCACACACAGGTACCAACTCTCCAGCTGCAAAATCATCAGGAGAAATTTTATTAAATTTTCTAGACACACCTATGGTCAGTTAAGGGTGAGGGTAGTCCTGGAAACACAAAGCTACAGGAGAGGGATGTGCTGATCCTCCACTCTGCCAGGTATTTACCACAGCACAGAACATACAAAGCCCCCTGGACCAGACAGTTTTCAGCTTGCAGGGAAACCCATGCCACGGTGTCCTGGGATTGAACCAGCACTCAAGACCCCCTCCAGCACTGCACAACCCCCCAGAGCCCAGCCAGGCTCTGGCAGGGCTGGGTGGAATCCAGTACCAGCCCATTAATCCTCCCCTGAGACAGCAATGCAAAGCCTGGCCATGCTGGGAAAACCCCCTCCCTCCTGCCCTAGATGGGGAAATGCTCTTTTCCATACAATGGGAAAAGAAAAACAGCAGGAAACCAAGAGCTGAACATTAATATGAAATATGCCCAGCTTCCCCCTCCGCATGAGGGAGGGAGAGGAGCACGGATCTGGCTGCCTGGGAGCCAGTGCTGGGGCAGAAAATCCTTCAGAGCTGCAGCAGGGACAGCGGGAGGAGAGTTTGGGGAGATGGATGAGCCGTTCCCATCTCAGGGCTCTAATGTGGAGCCTGTTACAACCCTGGAAATCATCTCTGCTGAGAGCTAAAGCCAAGGAAACACCTTGCCCTCGACCACAGGCATCCCAGGTGGAAGGCAGCCAACAGCAAATACAATTAGTCCTCCCTCCCTGGAAACCGGGATAACACGAGTGCAGAGACAGCAGGCTCCGGTCCTGCCTGCTCTCCCCTCCACATACTCAACTTCTGGCTCCTTTCCACCAGCTAAGCACCAGAGAAGCCTCACACTGGGCTCCTGCTGAACACTGTCCCTCTGCTCTGCCTGGTACAAACGCCACCTCTCCCCTCCGTTCCCCAGCAGTGGAGGGAAGCGATCCCATCCTGCCGAAGGGCGGGCAGGAGCTTCATGCTGTGGTTACAGAGGAAGCCTGTCTCAAGCTGTACCTCAAAAGTCTTTTGGTTTTAGTCATGAAATGGCAGCAACCCACCAAAACCAGCCCAGGTGTGTTCTCAGCCCTCGTCCCAGCAGCCCCAGGCTCCATCCTGCATCATCTCACCACCAAGATGGGCACGGTGGCTCCCACTTTTCATCCTCAGTTTCCCCCTGTACAGACAGGAGGAGAGCTGACCCCAGGGCATGTTTTGGCCTGGTCACAGAAGAAGCAGGGGCTCCTCCTGCCCACCGAGTGGCTGCTGCCTTCCAGCCTGCAGAAGATGTCACAGCAATTAAAAACGCTCATTTGCTTCCGCTCTCCCAAGCCGCATCCCTGCAAACCCTCAGGCGGAGTCCTCGCGCCTCTTTTGTTTAAGTGTGTGTACAAGTATCTATATAAATATTATATCTATGGACACAGAGAGACACATAAGAAGGGAGATTAGCGAGCACAGAGCTTGGTCGTCCTCCCGCCGAAAAGGCAGCACAACCTCAGCTAATTCTGTTAGTGACAGGAGGGTGATTAAAGCCCCAAGCCCCTCAGGCTGCTGGGATGCTCCCCTGCTGTGCCTAATTGGTCCTGAGGGAATCTCCTCTCCCCCTACCCTCCCTGAAAATCTACTTTAGCAACAAAATATTCCCTTGCCGCTGAGGATGTGGGGCTTTTAAGCTCCCTTTATTATCACGCTCGACCTTGTGGAGCTGAGGGACAACAAGCCAGGAATGTATCAGGTCTAACTAAAACCACTCCTGGTTTCAGTAACCGGTTGGGTGGGGCTCGGAGCAAACTGGTCTAATGGAAGGTGTCCCTGTCCATGGCAGGGGGTTGGAATGAGATGAACTTCAAGGTCCCTTCCAACCCAAAACATTCTACGATTCCGTGATAATTCACCGGGAACCCCCCAGCTTTGCCCCAGCACCCCACACCCGACACCGTCGGGCTGCACCCGCCCACCACAGCTCCAGCAGCACCAGAACCCCTGAACGCGACCCAAAGCGCTCGGGGGAAACGGGGAAAAAACACTGGGCTTGGCCAAACCTTCCCCTGCGAATACCAGAGCGGCTGACAAACCAGTTTGGTCACGCAGACTGGTTGTGCTTTCATGTCTAAGGAGAGAAAGGAAACCAGACGCTTGGTCTTGCCCTCCACCGGGGTGAGAACCGGGGGGAGGGAGGAAGAGACGTCCCCGCGGCCCCCTGCCCGGCGGGCGATGTTTGCCGTAACAAGCGGGGATTGTTTTGGGGGAGAGGCAGGAAGAAAGCAGGGCTGTTCGTGCTGCGGTGACTCACGGGGCCGTAAATCACACCGGGGGATTTGCCGGCTGACTCGGAGCCGCTCGCCACATCCGCGGCTCAAGAGACGCGACCTCCCAGCCCCTCCATGTGCTGGGTGGTACCCAGAGAGCCTCGCTCCGTCCCGGCTGTGCTCAGCATCCAGCATCCCAACTGGATGCTCCTTAAAGGAGCTCAGCCGGACACTGGAGTACTTCTCAGCACAAACACAGCTCAGGGTCCTAAATATAAGTCCTTGGGTGGCTCAGGGGGAAAACAGACAGGCCATGAGCAAGATAGGAAGGAGGAGTGCAGGTTAGGGGGAAAAAAAAACCCCTGGAAAAAAGCTCTTAAATGAGAATGTCCCAGTCCCTGAGTCTTGCTCTCCATTCCCATTCACTGCTTTTCCTAATTTCTCCCCTATTTTTCTTCCCACTGCAACAGACCTGTATCCTCTCACACAAATCTCTGCAGATTGTCCTTTGTCCTTGGCACCACCAGCACCTCGCTGTGCTCCTCACTCCCAGCACAGGCTGAGATCTCACATGCCCTGTGTATTGGCATGTGAGATCAGGGAATCTTGGGCATTTCCACTGCTGCCTGAGCACAGCACAGCCAAAGTGGTCTCTCACATCAGACCCTCTCCTATCTGGAGCCTGCAGATGATAAGATGATTTAACAGACAAATGTTTCAAATTAAATTTCCAAACTTTCCTTCTTTATTTCCTTTTTTGTTTTTTCTTTTTTGAGCTGCAATTGATATGGATGCAGTGAAAACATGGGCACAAGCCAGGAAAAGAACACAACTGGACATTTTCTCAGTCTTGTGCATCTAAGTTTACACAACCCATTGTTGCTAACTTTGGCTATTAAAAAAAAAAAAAAAAGCCTTTGGAAGGAAAGCCTGGCTCTGAAAGCCACAAGTCACTAGAACTATTTGATGTTACGTGAGAATTTCAGCTTCCTCCTTAAAGAAAATTAACTGCTCAGTTTATTTAGATAAGTTTTCTCACTCCATTTTCATTGTGTGTGTTGTCCCAAAGTCCCTGGGCAGCACAGCCCATCCCATTGGGCAAACTGAGGCAGAGAGACAGGAAAGTCCTTTGTCCAGCACTCCTCGCTTGGGATCTGCCACAGTCCTGGGATCTGCTCTGAGGCTTTCAGGAAAAAGGTCTCAGAAGTCCCTACTGGGGAATGGAAAGGCAGTTTGGACCTTTTTCAACCTCTTCCCTCAATCAGTTGGGTTTTTTTTACAGTGAATTTTAAATTATTGATTTTCTGAGCATAAGAACTTTGCAGATTTGTGTTCTCTGGGTGGCATGAGGGGCTGGGTTGAGGTTTGTGCACAACAGGACAAGCACACCTAAAAATAACCTCTCTGAAGCAACATCTCCCAGCATAAGAAACCTGCACATCAGAACAAGCCTCTGAGCATTTATGTCCACTTTTACAGCATGTGAAAAATCCCAATTAATTCACGAGCATTTGCTGACTGGGGTTTAAAATTAAGCATCTGTGCAAATGTACAGTGGATCGATGCCTAAAGAAGCAAAAAAATCTCCAACACAAACCTTTGTTCACCAGCCAAATCTCATACCTTGTCCTCCCAAAACAAACAGGAAAGGATGGTGGCACAGCATGACAATGATATGGGGACAAACAAAAGAAATCCAAACAGAGGTGATGGGGAAAGCCCTGGGGAGAGGCAGGGAGGGGAAGGACTGGCATTTGTCCCCTCCTGATTTGCTGGGAGATGGGCAGGTTTCCTCATGCAAGAGTTCCATTGTTGTTGGAGCTCTGTGGCAGCAGACACATCACCACTGGGGACACCTGAAGACAGGGTGAGGGAGCTGGGCTTGTTCAGCCTGGAGAAGAGAAGGACACCTGGAACCTCTTCCAATGCCTAAAGGGGCTTCAAGAGAGCTGGAGAAGGACTTGGGACAAGGGCCTGGAGTGATAGGACAAGGAAGGATGGCTTTAAACTGAAGGAGGGCAGAGCTAGATTAAATACTGGGAAGAAATTATTGGGAAGAAATCCCTCTGAGGATCACGAGGCTCTTCCACAGGTTGCCCAGAGAAGCTGTGGCTGCCCTATCCCTGGAAGTGTTCAAGGCCAGGTTGGACGGGGCTTGGAGCAACCCACAGAAAGTGTCCCCTGCCCATAGAACAAGATGATTTTGAGAGTCCCTTCCAACCCAAACCATCCTGGGATTCTGCGACACCTCCACACACAGCACATACAGGCACACACCTCGACATTCCAGCACAACCCTGTGGCACAGGCCCATCTCCAGCTGGCACAGTCACGCCCCTGTGCCACGCACACGCCGCAGGTACCCACGGCACACCTGCGGATGCACAGGCACCCACGGGCACTCACCCGTGGTGGGAATGTACCTCGGGGACAGGGACACACCTATGGCACAGGCACAACCAGGGCACATAGGGACACGCTCAGACCCGGAGGGACACGGGCACACCTACGGCACATGGGCACAGCTGGTGCACGGGCACACGAATGGCACGGGCACACGGGGACACGCGCGCAGCCGGAGGGCACACCCAGCACACGGGCATCCCACGCCGGCCGGGAGCAGCCGCTCCCTCCCCGCTCCCATCCCGCTCCCGGTGCCGGTGCCGGCCCTACCTCCGCCTGCCGCCGCTGCCCCGCGGCCGGTGCGGGCTGTGCCGCCGCCAGCAGCCCCAGCGCCAGCGCGGCCCGCAGCGGTCCGGCCATCCCGGCTCCGCTCCCTCCGCTCCGCTCCGCTCCGCGCCGGGCGCCGCCGCCTCTCCCCGCCCCGGCCCCGGGGGCGGCCCCAGCCCCAGCCCCAGCCCCGGCCGAGGGCCGGGCTCAGCCGGCGGCACCGGGTGGAGGGGGCTGTCCCTGCTCGGGGAGCCCCCGCCGCCCCCCTCCGTGTCACCCAGCCCCGGTGCTGCTCCGGGGGGATGTCCCCCAGTGCGTGCCCTGTGCCCCGTCCCCAGGGAGCATCCTGCTGCCGGTGCGTCTCTCCGAGCTCCTCCGGCTCTGCCCAGTTTGAAGCTGGGGGAAAGACAAGGAGAAGGTGATTCCAGCTTTTCCTAAACCTGAGTTCACCCATGGTCCACTCCACGTAGGTACAGAGCACACGAGGGCTTGGAGGGCCGAGTGTCCCTCTGGGCCAGCACTTGCCATGAGCACAGAAGCACAGGAGGCCGGATGGGCAACGCTGCCCCTCTTCAGGGGTCTGGCAAAACCCTCAGCGCTCTCTCAAGCTTTAGATAATAACCACACTCTCAAGTTTGTGGTTTACACTCTTTATGCTTAAATTTCCCTCCCCGGTGTGGAACGTGGTCACCCGTGGAGAAGGATGGGCTGTTTGCCACCCGAGGCGACACTCTGTGCCTGTGTCATTGTCACAGCTCTCCTGCAGCTCAAACACAGCTGATGATCTTGTGCGTTCCACTGACAGGTCAACAGCTCTGTTTACTCCCAGCAGTATTTTGTTTAACTGTTTTGTTTTAATCTGACTAAAGCAAAAGGATGTTTTGATTCTGCTTTGGTTCAGGGGAAAAAAAAAAAAAAAAGGATGTGACTTATATGTGCTTTTGTTTTCATGCCAGCTTCAACCCCACACCTATTTTAAAGCTCCCAGGCTTCTTCCTCCTCTTTTTAAACATGCCAAAACCTGAAGTTACAGGAGCATCTGTTTGAGTGCAGCCTGAAGAGATCAGCAGGGATCCTCTGACACGTTGTTTTTCAGTTGGACAGGGTTGAGCATGTAGGGGAGGGAGGCAAGATTTGAAGGAGAGAGAAAGGGACCTGGATAAAATAGGGAAGACACTGAGCTATGAGGGAAAAATAAGGGAGAAATTAAGAAGGTGACATCTGGGCCAGTAAGTGCTGACTGGGGGTGCTGTCAGAGAGCACGGTGGGCAGCTGGCACAGCCTGTGGAATGGCGTGAGGGGAATACTCAGCCCTGGGAGGAGGGAGAGCCAAGGGATGGCCGCTCCTTACACAGGTCAGCCTCACGCTTCCTTTCAAAACAAGAGCAGCTCCGTCTGCAAATGCATCCGTGTTTGCGTCGTATCTAGGAAGCAACTGATCCATCTGCTCTTCCACTTAAGAATATGGATGATGAGAAAGTGACTGGCTCGGCTCCAGCAGGAGCAGGAAACTCCCTCCTCTGCTCATTGTAATGTGGGGAAGCGTCTGGGAGGGCACCTGCAGCCCCTGGAGCAGCCAGCTTTCCGACCGGGCACTTCCCGGGGCTGCTGCCTTAGTCCTTAGGGGTTTTGGCATTCAGATGGAGAAGAGATCAGCCCAGCCTTGGAGATGCCAAATCATAGTTCTCTGCAGATTTTTGGCTGGGAGTATAAAGATGTTTTTCCAGCTGCTGTAATCGGAGCGGTATCAGGAACAGAAAAACTATCTCGTGGAAAGGTGAACAGATTTCCAGCTCTCTCAGTGTTAGGTAAGAGCTCAGAAATGGGGCAGAAAGGAAAAAGTTTGAGTCCTTGTAACTTCTACCCCAAAACTGAAACCTGTCAAGTCAAGGCTGTGGCAAAGAGCTGACAAAGTTCTACTAAAAAATGTTCTCAGAAGAGCATGATAAATAGATCCCTACAAGTTCTGTCTGCTTAAACAATCCCATTTTTTTTGATTTCTAGATAAAATGCCATCTCCCTCGAATTTAACTCAAAAAGTCTCAATGCAATTTTTGAGCTTGATTTCCAAACCCTTTCCTAAGACATCTACACAGCTTGAACTTGGAGATCTCGAGGGTTCCTAATTTAATAGCACTGTTATATTCAGCTGAAATCATCATGAAGCAGCAAGTGCCATTACCACAGATGGGGAGTCTGGAATGGGGGAGGCCGCTCTGTCCATACGGGCACAGCAGGAGCAGCTGAGCAGTGCAAAGAGCTGAAGCCCCAGTGAGTCACCCTCAGAGGTGAGATCCAGGAGTTTATAAACCAACATAATGAAACAGCACTTAAGTGACGTGGGCTTTCTCTGAGCAGCTTTTGAATGTTTACCACAACTGATAAGCGAATAGCAACACCATTACTCCTCTGTGGCAGCTTCTACCCAAGATGGATGTGAGGCACAAGAACTGACGGTTAAAAACCTTTAATGCTTTGCACTAAGACCTGGGTCAATTTGTTCTGTTTCACCCACTCGAGAACAGCCAGTTCTACAGGCATTTGCTGCTCCAGGATGGCTCACTGGGTGCTATGTCAGGCAATGTCCAAAATACTCATCCTGCTGCTGGAAGGTGGCCAGACCCAGGACCGCTTTGGATCAGATCAGAGGGGCACAGTCGCAGCTTTCCCTCCCGACCCCAGCCTGAAAGAGCCAAATTCTTTACCAAGGCACAAGCAGCTTACGTTCCCCAAGCTTTGGCTGTCACAAGGGTGAAGCTTTTCTGCTCAGACACTGTTTTCTCAGGTACTTGATTCGTGCACAGTAAGTTCTCACAGGTCAAAGGACTTTCCTGTGTCCTCAGTGCGTTAGAAAGTCTGTCTCACCCAGTATCCTGTCCCCAGCAGAGGCAGGAACAGCCACTTACCAGAAGGGTGTTACAGAGAAAATGCAAAGTCTGCGCAGACTTCCCTTGGCTTTACGTTTTGTGTGCAGAGTTCCTGGAAGTCAGTGAGGTCAAGAGGCTGATGAGCCCTCCTACAAGCACATCAATTTGCTGGATTTGCTTGAATCTCACCAGTTATCTGCTCAGAGGACAGCCAAAACCATGCACCTCTTTCGAGGATCAGGGTGTGACCCGAGTTCCATCAAACCTCGGTATGAAAAGTGGGCTTCTGAGCAGCTTGGGGTGCGTTCTGACAGCTGTGTTTTATTACAACAGCTTTACAAGCAATTGCTACAGCAGCATTAGCAACATCATCTACTGGGACAGCACCACACGAACTCTTGGTTACCCTGGAAATGGGAATTATCACTTCTAGATTAGGCAAAGCAGCACAGATGGAATCCTGCCCTAAAACCCCCAAAGACTTGAATTACTGGCTTCAGTCACTGCTCCCACATCTCTCTTTAGGACTGTGGTATTTGAGCAACTTAAAAGTTGCATTTCTTCTCAGGGTGAGGTGGGTTTGGCTGCAAAGAGCCGGCATGGAAACTATTTGGCTGCCTGTGAGATTGTTTAGCTATTATTGTGGCATTTCAGCTCTGTAACGATCACATGCCTCTTCTGCATTGGCATCCCTCTTTTCTCCATGAAGTCCCTGTTGAGCTTGGCAAGTGCTAGATGTGTTTTTATAAATAAACCACCAGCATTCCATACGGGACTGATTCCCAAAACGAAACCCTCGCTGCTTAGAAAATGTATTATTGGAGGATAGATCATAAATAGAGATGAAGGCAGCAGAGCAGAGCTGTTCCCAGCTATGCTGAGAAGAACCCAAACTGCTCCCTTCTGCTGGGATAGCCTCTCCTGGTTTTCCACCTCCTGATGGATCCACTGTCCTGTCCCTCCTTAGTTTGGAATTTTATTATATGAAGTCCTATCAAATTCTC
Source organism: Pyrocephalus nanus (assembly GCA_038380795.1). Taxonomy (NCBI): domain Eukaryota; kingdom Metazoa; phylum Chordata; class Aves; order Passeriformes; family Tyrannidae; genus Pyrocephalus; species Pyrocephalus nanus. The sequence continues at coordinate 6,184,430 of CM076281.1, forward strand.
ACAGGGCACCGTGAAGAGCTAAATTTAATTCAATCCTTTACATACTAATTTTTATAAGCTTTTTACTTTCCTTTTAACCTCAATTAAAGCTTATCCTGGTGAACTTCAGGCAGTTGTGGAGAAAAACTGCAGCACTGAAGGACTTGGCAGAAGCAGTTGGAGGGCGATGACATAGTTAAACCATCATCTGGGTTTATCTCTTTTGCAGAACATCACTTCCCAGGCCTCCCTGAACTAGTTTAACTCTCTCTACACCAAAAGCAACTGTAACAACCCACACTGGCCCCAGCACAGCCAGGCTTTGCTCAGCTCCGAGGGCTCCGGGTGCAGCCCCAGCAGGGACACTGCTGTTCCCAGCTGCTGATCCCTGCTTTCCTTCCCCTCCATCCTGGATGTGCCAGTGCAGCCGTGGGCAAGAGCACCCTCTAGCCTCTTCATTCCAAATAGTAACTCCAGCTTAAAAACCACCAACCTCCAACTCTTCTAGCCCAGCAAAACAACAGGTACTGAATTTGTCAAGTTTGCCTTTTTGAAGCCTCACACGCCATACATTAAATTTTATACTGCCACTAATACACATATACCTCAAAATCCTGTTTCAAGAGGAACAAGCTGCCCACAGTCCATGACAGAGGCATTTCCTGACGGAGCAGATGCTTCCCAGGAGAAACCTGAAAAAGGCCCAGCACAGTTACTACATTTACAGCCATGGGTAATGCAGATTTGAACTTGGTTACCATGACCATGAATGCACACCAAGCTGGGGAGCTGGCTTACAAACCTTAACAAAAGCCAGTTTTGTTCATTTCTCTGTGAGATACTGTGCAGCTCTTTGAGCCCAGTTGTAACAGACCCCAAGAACTTGTACTTAGAGTGTTGCCCCTGGAATATCGGAGAGCCAGACGTTCTTTCTCAAAGGCAGCACTGGACATGAGCTGACTGGGACAGTGCCAGCTTCCCAGGTTCCCAGCACCTCACCTCTGCAGAGGAGGGATAATGAACTTCCACTCTTTCTTCATACTTTGGCTTTGCAGCTGAATCCCAAATTCTCACAGTGCATCTACTGAACCTCACCTGCATCTGATCTCAAATGAATCAGCTACACACAGCACTTGTTTGCATCACTCACATTTCAAAAGCAGCAACTACAGGTACAGCACCATAGAGCAAATGACCTTTTTCTCTTTAAGCAATCCCACCTTGTTTTTTGAGCTGTCCTGGCCCTTGGCAGCAGGAGAACACGCTCACACTGAGCTCTGCCTTGCACCCAAGCAGGTGTGGTGGGATTGCAGAAGCACAGAGTTCTGTCTTAGATGGAATAGGAGAGAAGGGGACAAGTCTGCAAGTCTGGGAGAGAGGGCATGGATAGCAAGGAGGCTTGGCACCAACTTAATTGCAGACTTTTTGAACACCCAGAGCTCAGGTCAAAGCTGCAGTGCCATTCCAAACCTATTTACTGCTTAGGCCACGTCACAGGAACGCTGGGAATACGTAAGGAAACACATGCAACTGAAGTAATTGTGAAACAGTAGGATTTCACAAATAAAACAATCAGCATTTATTGTTGTATTACAAAACACTTCATATTTTGGCAATATTTTACAGTTTATCCTTTTCCTTCTTAGGGCCTGTTGAAAAGGTATGGGGGGAAGAAAAGAGGAGAATGTTGAAATTAAGATTAAATTTCAATGTCTTGCTTAAAAAAAAAATCCTCCCAAACCACCCCACTCCCTCCCACCAAAATAAAAATCTAGTTTCACTCAATTCCACTATCCAAAGAGGCCATGGGTGAAGCTGCAGGCAATTTCACTATCAAACGCATCAAGGAGACAAACAAAACATTCACAGTGGTCTTCAGTATGGTCTGTTGCGTTGATCATTTCTGAAATCATTTCTGGAAGGGAAGGAGAAAGTTATAAGCAAATGACAAGTTCAGTGAGTAACAAACAGTCCCTTCAGTCAAACATCTCCACGCTGACGTCTGTGTGTTGCTCTGTGTTTATAGAGAGCCTCGTCCAAACACGCTCACAGAACACACTCAACTGACAAACCGGGTTGTTTTCTCCGGAAGCTCCTATCTGTAGTTCATATTTTCATAGCAGAGTTGTGCCTGCACATGTAAACAACCCTTTTCCCACAGTCCCTCTCTCAGTCCCACAGTCTGTTTGCTCCACAGCCAAAGCACCTCTCACCTTCCTCCCATCTTGCCCCCGTAGCCACCTCCCCGATCGCCGCCTCGGCCCCCGCGCCCTCGGTAGCCTCTTTCTCCTCCGTAGCCACCTCTGCCACGGAAATCTGGGGCGAAAGGCAAACAGACACATTAGTCAGGTTTTGCAGAAAGATGCAGGTGACACCAACGCTTGGAACACTTAAGAGATGTGGCTGCTTTTACACACCTCCTGGAGGACGAGAATCTTCTGGTCTGGGCTCACCGCACTGGTTGCAGGAATTCCTGCGAGCGAAGTTCATGTTGCCACAGGACCTGGAACAGACAAAGATTCCCCAGACTGAGCTGGGAGGAAGCTCCAAGGGCATACGTGAAACACCCCTGCCCGATTAAAATGACACTTACGGGTTAGGACAAACCCAGTCACCATTTTTGGGTTCCCCACTTCTACCCTGGAAGCCCCCACCTCTTCCATATCCACCTCGTGAACCTGCAGACAAAATTATAATCAGAATAAAGGAGGGGAAGTGTCTATGACCTGCACATGAGAAACATTTATTAAGGACTGTCACTGGCTTCAGAATCCAAGTGACAGACAGACTTATCAGGTGGAAGGAGTGTTTAATGTAAATATATCCCCACTATTTATCATAAATTCTTTTTCAGCAGTAAAGGGAAACTTGATCTGCTTGAATTGTCAGTGGGTAAATATAAACCCACTATGTGCATTAATAAAGTTTCAGGAAGATTTAACAATGTATAATGTCAGTCACATATGGCCAGACTTAGTCACTGAACAAAAATTTAACAAAAAGCTGCCTGGATTAATGCCAGGATGCCTCTGACACAAGCACGGGGACAACAGTCTTTTTTTCTGCACTACAAAGATTAAGAACTTTTAAATCAGGCCTATCTGCCTGATTTAAAAACTAAAATTTGTTGACAGCCACCGCCCAAAGCACAATCCCTGGAAAATGGGAATGAATATCCAGTGGACTATTGACAAAACTGTACATGCAGAGAGTCAAGGACTCTCTTTAATTAAAGGAGTCAGACATCCAACAGCTGCTCTGAGTCAGTAGCAGTTGAATAATGTACCATGCTTAATACCAGCTGGAAACATCAGAGTATCTCAAGGCTTTGCTGTAACAAGCAAATACTCACTGGGAATTCACACCTATGTCTGTGGGACTGGTACAGCCTCAGCATCACTGCTACACTCTCTCTTTAAAAGCAACACTGAGACAAGATCTGGACACCTTCCAGTTCTAAAGGAAAGCATAAATTCTGTGCTGTGCAAAAGAGATTACAGATTTGAGTTTACTTAACTTGGTTCAGTCCTTATTACTCCCTTTCCTGGCAGAATCCCAAAGCCTTGTATATGTGATGAATCATTGCTTCAAAGTCAGCTTCTCTTTCATAAATCAATCACAGCTAAAAAACATTTAACAATACAAAAACAAGGATTCTACAGATTTTAGTCCCACCTCGGCGTCCTCCACCTCCACCTCCTCTCATGAATTCAGGCCTTCTAGTTGCAAAAGTAACTTTGATAACATTGCCATTGAATTCTTTTCCTGTAGAAGGAGATAAAGGATCAACACAGCTCCAAACAACACAGCAGCAAGCCCAGGAGAGCAGAAGTGATTTGCACACACAGACTGAACACAAAGCTCTTGAGACACACAGGGAGGCTGCAGTAAATCTCTTGGTTTTGAAAGCACTGGTCCAAAGGTGAGATGGTAAACACTGAGGTACTTGTTAGGCTCTCCATAAACCCACAGATATTTTAGTTTAAATGAGATCTGAAGGTTGCAGTTTAAACAGACATAAGAATGTTTAAAAGATTTCTGGCCATGTTCACGAATAACTAGTTTGGATGTTCAAACTCTGTTTGTAATTCCAAGGCAGGCAATGAGGCTTTTGTACCATTTAACAGCCAGCACAAAACTTAAACCTCCAAGTGAGTGTATTTTAAAAGTTCATGTTTTTTGAAGCCTCAATTCTTCATAGACACAACATTTATCACAGAGCAAACTGGACTGCACATGTGCCTTATATAGTCATATTTGCTTTACCCTCCTCAACAAAAGTCAATCTGCATTTTATATAGCAAAATATAACCATCAAACAGCATGCCATGTCAGAATTTTTATGCAGTATCATTTCACACCAGATGTAGAGTATGCCCTTTTGTTTCCACCCAGGATCACTAAAATTCTCTGCACACACAAGGTGACAGGAGCAGGCACTTTGCCCTCACCCCCTCAAGCTTACTACTACCAGAATATCACTGTTATTTCCTGCATCAAGTCTGAAGAGTTTTACATCAATGTATTTCTGGGATAAGCCCATAGTTTTAAAAACTCTTGTTCTTCACTGAGTATATGCAGAGCACTCAGCACAAGTTGCCATAAACATTCCCAAACTCTAAAAATATCAATACTAACACCAGAGGGAATCCCTCCAGCTGCTAACACAGATTACAGCTCTGTTGGTCTGTACAAGAAGTGACATGAACACTGTCTCTCTTACTTTCTGCAGGGGGGACTGAGGTACAGCAGCAAACTCTCCCCAGTTTCATTACACATTTTTGGTCTAAACCACCAGCTGCTGTTTCACCAAATGAGAGAGAAATCCAGCACACAAAAGATCCCATGAAATATAGGTATTTAAGAAAAACACACAATCCCCCCCCCCAAAAAAAAAATCAAAAGCCACATAAGTAACAGCATGGGGTCCCTATAGTTATTGATTTGCTTCTTCCACAGCCTGTTAGATTCATAAACAGCAAAAAGAACAGGTGCTCTCACCCACCATCAAACCAGTCAATGGCTGCTTTAGCAGAAGGAGGGTCATCAAAAGATACTGTTGCTTCTCCCTTTGGTTTGCCAGTATCCTTGTCTGTGTAAAGATTTATCATAGGCTTGCCAGTCTTTTTGTTGGTCTGAAAAGAAAGGTTGTACACTTGGCATAGGAGAAACACTGGTAAAGTTAGTTCAGGGAATAAAATAAGAGCTAACACTAAGTATCTTTAGGAAGAAGATTCTCTTGGAGCTGGCCTGCAGAAACTGAGGGATAGGGCTGAGTGTTCTCCATGAAGTAATGATGGATGGGCTCAGTGTTATAAAAAAATGAGGTCAAGTGCCCCAAATCCTAATTTAGAATTGCAGAAGCAGAAGCAGCAGCCACAGAACATAGAGGCACACATGTGAGGGTTTATGAGGGTGGTACAATGGATAGAGTGTCAGGGTTATAAAGACTAAAGAAGGGACACAAAGCAATCTAAATGTCACTAGGAAAAAGGTGCTTGTGCTGCCAGCCTACAAATGAGCTGTCAGCTGGGAACTCAGATAAAATATTATCTACAACTGCTGGGGAGTCAGAGTGAACTCTGCCTTGAATGATACCAGTACATTTCCAACACACCAGCTCCACAAATTCTCTTCCTTCTGACCAATGACTTCCCATTTCACATACCTTTATAATACCAATTTGTTTGAAATAGTCTGCCACTTGATCTGTTGAAACATCCTCCCCGAGTCCTTGCACGAAGATGGTGTTGTTATCAGAGTTGTCAGACTCTGAATCTGTGGAAGAATAAGCTACATTTACCATGTGTTCCTGGGGTAACAACAGCAGCAACATCTAAAGCTCAGCTCTGTGCTGCCCAGTAGCAGACCCTTAAATCCCAAGGACATCTTGTGTGAAATAAAGGATGGGCAGGGAGCATAAATTTGAAGTTAACACCACAGCACATCAGAGAATACATTCAGGAGCTGACCAGCTGCCTGCCACACACCCAACTTCTCCATGCAGCTGGACATCCCAACCCATCAGAGCAGTGTGTGTTTTAAATAACACAAGCTTAGCAGAAGTGTGATGGCAGTGAAAGCAGCTGCTTGGCTCAGGCAAAGTTCATCAGCAAATTCTTACTTGCTGCATGAACATCCAAAAATTCCCATGCACTTTAATAAAACACATTTCTTTCAAGGAAGACATGCTTTAGCTACAATTCTTTTGAGCTATGGGAATTGCAGCCACATCCATCTTTCTAGACATACATTTTAGAAGCAATGACCTAAGAGCTACAATCCACTCCCACTCACTGCTTGTTTTCTTACCAGCATCTGATCTCGGTCCATAATCCCTTTGACCTATGAAATGGATTTGAAAAAAAAAAAAAAAAGAAAGAAAAAAGACTATTTTTAGCAAAGCACTTTCAAGTGACTTTTTTAGCAACAAGAAAATATATAAAGAATGTATGTAATGCATCTAAGATCTAAGACATTAACCAGAGACTTAGAGAATATTTAGCTTTAAACGTTCAACAGAAGGTGTCTGTAGGACGTTAACGTGTTCTTTAACTTGCAGCATGTGGCAGTTGCCACACTGATGCTGTGCTGGTGTTTGCTTGCAAATGCTGGTTGTCAGATCACCAAGCAGTTTCCCACTTTTTTTTTTTTTCTCTCCCTCTAGTACCATTCTAAGAAGCATTTGTAACAAAAATTAAAAAAAAAAAAGAAAAGAAAAAAAAATCCGGTGAACGTCACTGTCTCCACAAATTCTTTCATGCAATTTGACAAAAGTAGAAACCCAGTTTATTGCTACAAGTTTGGCTATTAAAACTCGTGAACACACCAGCCTCACCAAAACTCTATAATGCTTCTACTAGATAGTAACAAGATATTGGTGGCTTTTAGATTTATAAAGAATTTCCACTGAAACATTTTTGGATACTCGGCACTTACCACCGTAATTTTTGAAGCCACCACGGTCACCACCACTGCAGAGGAAAAATTGAAGAAATGATTTCTTCCTTAAGTCTCTACATGCTGAGCCCAAGGCTCAATCTACAGTTAACTGATGACAAGTTGAGAGTTACTGTCTGGCAGCTAAAGCACCATCTCTATGTTCTCCTCACTACCCCCTCACGTTCAAAGATTAAATTACATGAAAGTGAATAATCTCTCAGGGTGCTGCACTGGAGAAGAGAAGCCCTAAGGAGTATTTTAAACTAACCCATCCACATGTCGTTGGTTCAATACCTTCTCCCATCCCACAAGCCAAAATAAAAACTACTTTTGCTATTAAAAACTGGGGTTTAAACAAAAATGTTATTTTCGTGAAGATTAATAGGCTTTAATTGTAGATGTAATTGCTACTTTTGGGATAATTAGTGCTTTAGTACTTTTCTAGAAGTAAAAAAGAGCTAACATTAATTAACCTCCATTGTTAGGCATTTATATAGAGGGGATAAATTAGCAGAATCAGCCATTCTCTGAGCAAGGGGCTGTGGGGACCTCCTGTACTACAGCACTGGACATTACAGAGAAGGTGTGTGTATGTGAGCTTCAAAAGCAGAGGCCGTGAAGTTTTATTTCATTCATTCTGAAAACCTGTGGCACAAAATGTAGACCAAGTTAAGAGATTACACACATCAATTTTCAAAGGTTAGAAGGGGATTGAAACAGGTTGTTATGCCTCCAACTATGTGCACGAAAATAAACCCTCGCTCTTTTCAATGGAAAGGTTGGTACTTGTAGGACTTTTTCACAACAGCATTTTTAATTGCATCCATGTTATGAACACAATATAATCAATATTCAAAGCCTTCAGGAAAAATACAACCACTGGATTTTTTAGAAGGTCAATAACCAAATGTCAGAAAGACTGTCTCATGCTGTACAACTGCCTGCTTGTCCTCCCTCACGTGGGGGGCAGAGCTGCCACCTCGAAATCTGGCAGGGTGACCTAATCCTGAGAGCTTTCACACAAGATAAAGGCAGTGTGAGCTCAAACCCTGTTGCAGAGGGATATTTCAGCCTCTGGAGCTGTTGTGCCTCTTCACCAATGCACTTTATGACCAGAAGTCACTCCAGGTTTTAATTCTCTCTGCCCACACAGCACAGTCCAAACATAAAAGCATCCAGCAAAAGGCAATGAAATAAAATTAGGGAGTAAGTTCTTTGGCACTCTGTCTGTCTGTTTGCTGTTACAGCAAATGCAAAGTCATGAATGGAAGGTGCTGATACTTAACATTTATGAAATAAAATCTGCCCACAGTGAGGAACAAAGAAATAAGGTTCCAACAGGTTGTTATCAAACCTGGATTAAGAGACATTCTTTGGAGGGTGGCTGACATTCTGTGACAGGACCCAGATGTTTGTCAAGACAGGTTACATTTCTACTGGGACTCTTCTTAAAATAAATTTTTTGCTGCAGATTTTAATGCTGTTCTACAGAAAAAATCTGAATGCTAAATTGCAGTGTCATTTACTCATAAGTAATTCACTCTGCTCATTACAGAGGTAAAATGAATGAATTTTATATGCAACATCAATGCTGGTCTTTATTCAAGGCTGGCTGTATTCCGTGATAAAAACACAATGGTGATCATAAAATTTACTGTAAATACCTTTCTGCCATCTCCAATTCACTTCAGCTAAAAAAAAGAACTTCATTATGACACAACAATTTTTAATAGGATGTTTGTTCTTCTGGGATTTTAACTCAGAAATAACAAGAGCAAATAACATCAACCATAGAAATGTTATCAAAGTTTTCCAACGCCAGAGTATAGTCCCAATTCATCAGGACAGCAATATCCAGAATATGTTTTCTGATATGAAATTATACAGCAGCAGAGACATAAATTAGAAAAACCCAACAATCTAAAAATGTACAGAAAATAATTTTGTGTCAACAAATGCAGGAAGTGAGGATTTTGTAAGATGCTGGGGTAGAAATGTGCACCATGATTCTGTGAAGTGAGAGCTGGACATGTAAGATGTACAGGAAGTCATAGTCCAATGCCCAATTCCTGTCTCTGTGGTACAGTAATTTTGCACCCTGCACTAACAAGTGCAATCCATAATTTTTAATGAGTTTTAATTAATGTCTATAGAAATATGTTTTTGCCCAAGTATGTTTCAGCTTTGTCCCACATGACCAACCCAACAAACATCTGCATCAGTTCACTGGCAGGCACCTTTCATGATGGATTAATGTTTTCCTACATTTTTAAGTCACATTTTACATGTGATTTACAAAGCTGCACTGTGTCACCTTCCAGAGATTGCTGAGCAAAGCTACCCAAGATGCCCTGGAATCAGGTAAATATCCTGCAGCAAGTGAATTCAAACACAGAAACTGGCTGCAAGCAGCTGATGCCACAGTCTCAGATCTACCCCTCCCTGAGACCCAAAATTCAGTCTCAGCAGCTGAATTAGTTCCCCCATTATTGTCCTAAAACATGTGGAAAATAGAACTGCAGTGTTCCACAGCCCATTGCTCCACCAGGCCTGCAGACAGACAAAGAGACGGGTGACCAGATGGACTTTGGAGTTTTAACATTCTACATCAGAAACATGAACAGGCAGCTGAAACTCAGCAGTGCCACCAACTAAGATAATAAATAAGAGACTGAACTGCAGGCAGCCAGAATATGATGAGGCACCACTCACAGAGACAAAAACCTGCTGCTGTGAAAGAAATGTCCAATGTTCTTTTCTCTTCTACTTAGTCACAGATTCATCATCACCTTCTTGACTGTAAATGGAGTTCATCTGGATATTGCTTACTCCAGCTGGGAACAGCTCTTTAAATTAAAGGCACAGGTACATGGGGAGCTCAGCACAACAGAGACAAGAAATGCCGTTTTTTAAAAAGTCATCAGATATTGGCAGAAGTAGCACTGAGAATTCAGGGACCAAATTTCAGCCTCCAGCACGTCTCACCAAGTGTGCTGGAGTTACACATATCAGTGTATTTTTACAGACTTGGGGCACCAGTAGTCGCTGACAGATGGCTTTTATTTCCCCTGCCTGTATTTGCCTCTGTTCATGTGTTTCCAAAGTCTCTATAAGCTCAAGCATACCTGCTACAAGTCAAAATATTAATTGTGAAGGCAAATCACACAGTGAAAAACATTTGCACGGAGCTGCAGTTTCTTTCTATCCCACTAATTCCCATTCCTAATAGCTGATACAACAATTAAGCTGCGTAGGTAGCTTTTTTTTAATAGTACATCAATATAAATCAGTACATGAGTTCAAAAACAATCTTTGATGAGCCAAGTGAGGATTTCTATGACAAATCCTAACACAGTGATAAATCCTTTCCAAACTGCACCTCTGTAGTTCACCACCACAGTTTGAATGAGCAGAGAGTCAAAGGCAAAGCTTCTTTCACCTGCTTTGTGTTGCTCCTGCATTTCCCACTTACAGGCTTAACCAGAGCAATTCAGTCCCACAACCACAATAAGTGATTAATTCCTTATTTTTCAGATGAGGACTAACAAAAAGGTGACTAATCCTATAAGGAGGCTGAATTTCATTCTCAAGACCTGCCTTCTAACCAGAAGATGACACTCTTCTACTATGGGTTTGAAAAGGAGAAAGTTTGTTACTCCTTAGCCACAGCACAAATTAGTGAGATCATCAATGTTTCAAGCTTCAAAGCAAAAGGGGGGGAAAATTCTACTAAAATCCCAAAAGATGCAACTCAAGACCATTAAAAAAATTATTCCATCCCTGGAAGTGTTCAAGGCCAGGTTGGACAGGGCTTGGAGACACTTGGTCTAGTGGAAACCCCACAATTTCAGAGGACTAAACATTATTTCTTACCTTATTAAAAATTATTTTCTCCTTGACTATACAGTTTTGACCTTTTACACTTTTCTAATAAGCATGTCTGGTAAAATAGGTATGTCAGCAGCAGAATCCTCTGTCATAATTATGCAAGAAAACTGAATAAACACATATGAACACTGTAGTTTCAGCAAATTTCCACTACAGAAGCAGATAGAATTCCTAATAAAGGCCTTCCCACTTTGCTATATTTTCCCTCACTTCTCCATTCACCTCCTCTCTTTTCCTTCTTTTGGCTTCCAAGCCCACTGAAGGACTATGATCTGCATTGGATGTGTGACCAAAAGTTCTCTTACATTTTGGAAAAACATGGGAAGAGGCTTTATTTTCACAGACATTAATTAATTTTTCTTAATCTTGCAAAGACCCAAGTTTGTTTTGAAGTGACAAAATCTAATGTTTTTTGAAGCTCACATTCATTCCTCTTGTTGGAAGGGGCTCAGCTAGAAATGGATTTTTTTTTAAAGTCCAGGTTTTCTCACGGGAATATGGAAAACCCTCATCCATACAGAAAATCTAATTTAAAAGAAGTAGTTCAGTTTTAACTGAAAATAAACTTAGAAATTATTCTCGTAGTTAAATTTATATTATATAAGGTACTACATATTACAGAATTTTGTATTATATACATTTATGTTTATTTATATATCTTTATCACATTTGTTTTTAATGTTTATTATATAAATTATGACAGGAAAATTATGCATTATGTTTATATTATATAAAACCCCAGCAAACATAAAAGAACTATCGATATGCTCTTGTCACTGTGCTATCACACCTATTTAGGTAGGGTCCACCTACATCCCTAAGACAAACCATGAAGTACAATTAGGGAGCAACAGGCAAATCTTAAATATGGTTTAAAAATATATAGTTTTTAAAAGTACCCAACTATTGGATTATTTTATTTAAATTAGATCAGTTCCACCACACAGCGCTGTATAATTATAGTGGATTTTATCTGGAGTTTAGCAATAACCCAGAGCTGTGCAGCCCTTTGAAGGGCTGACAAGCAACACCTCAAAGCTCACTTGAAGCTTCGATGTTCTTGCCCTGCACCCTCAACCATTTCAGAGGCACATAAAGGGGAGCCAGTTGGGAGAGTTTATTAATAAATTATATGTCATATGGCCTAATTCAGCAGGCTTTGAAGCAAAGGTCCCAGTCTCAGACCTTTCCATGAAATCATCTGCAAGCACAAAATTAAGTATGTGCATAAATTTTCTTAGCAGGGCCTAAGGCAATTGATAAAGGGGTGACAGCATTGTTAGTATTTCAAATCTACCCAAAATAAATGTGTTTAGACTGACAGCTAAATCAATAATAAAAAATGTGTTTTAATAATACATAGAAGTATAAAAGAGAACTGCAAAACCAGCAAAGAACAGGTAACGTTACTACTAAATTATTCCTATTACTGCAAAATCAAAATACTTCCCTGCTAAAATGTAAGCTACCTTAGCTATGAATTTAGAAAACTTTCTCAATCTCTGGCTGTTGGTTTTCTTGTCATTGAAAACAAGGGATGGGCTGGGGCAGTTTTTGTGTTGCAGCTCATGCAAATAATATGTGTCAGAACAATTAAATGCTTGGTCTCAATCTATCTGAGCCTAAGAGCTCTTCCTGTGCAAAATGCATTTCTGTGCAGTGCAGAAAGGTTTGATTTTTAGAAACCTTCCACTTTTGGAAACATAAATCCGAATCACTTTAGGAATAGCCATACAGTAAACAGAAATTAAAAGCAGCTAAATGGTAAGAAACAAGGGTAAGGAAGTGCAGGCACTGGAAGGAGATCACTTACCTATATCCAGACATATGACCTCTTCCATCCATGTCATAGCCCCCTCTACCTCCTCCCTGTGACCCGCCATATCCTCTATTATCTTCTCCATACCTACTCTTTTCACGTCGATCATCTGGAACAACGAGTAAAACAAAGCATGAGTGAACTGTGCAGACTGCAGTGCACCCTTCAATTCCCCTCCCTCTCCATTAAGTCTGCCATTTAAATCTGAAAAGGTATCAACTCCTAAATCTCCCTTACATCATCTGTGCCACAAAGCAACTGGAAAAAAAAAAAAAACAAAACAAACTTTGCTCCTCTGTCTCCCTTGGCTTCCAGGGTCACAAGGTATATTAGAATGCAAACACTCTGTAATTACACTCCATTTTCCAAACATTAAACACATATTGTCTAAAATATACTTTTCATCTGACTTCCATACAGCCTTCCCAGTTTGCAAAAGACATCAGTGAAGACAGAACAGGGATAAATAGAGTGGGTTGTGCTGCTGGTGTGAAGTTTCTGCAAAAAAAAAGGCTTCATCTTAAACTTCTTCAATCTCAGAATTCACCTACACAGCATAAAGCTGGAATGTGAAGTGCAAAAGCTCCTCATGACTGATCAAGACATGTCACCCTTACGCAGGGAAGAAGGTTCAAAATAGCTCAGGAAGAAAATTCCATCTAGGATTTGCAGAACACAGGGATTCTGCAAGGCTGCCTCTAACACATGCAAACGCAACCATTTTGGGGCCCCTAAAGTTTTTCACCTCTGCATAATGCTTTGAAAGCCTTAACAAAAATAAAACATCCCCCAAGAGTACCAATAAAAGAGCTTTAACTATTCACCAAATAACTGCCTGTGGAAGGAAATCCAACTATTTCACAGCGTCTCTGCTCAGTGTTACTAGCCAATAGTGCATTCAACCTGTGAATTTTACCTTGGCTGTTGTGGCTATAGCTTCCCTTCTGAGACTGGTAGGATTGCTGAGAGTGGCCATATGAGCTTTGGTGCTGGTTATAGCCTGACTTTTGGTCATATGAGCTCTGGTGGCCATAGCCCGACTGCTGGTCATATGAGCCCTGGTGGCCATAGCCCGACTGCTGGTCATATGAGCTTGACTGCTGGTCGTAAGAGTCTTGGTTCTGTCCATAGCTTGACTGCTGGTCATAAGAGCTTTGGTGCTGACCATAGTTTGACTTTTGTTCATAAGAGCCTCTTCCACTTAAAACAAACAGAATTTGAATTAATAGCTAAATGTTCACAGAACAGAGAGCAAAGTAACGGTTGAAAATTCACAACACGGCTAAAATTTCCTGGTCACAGTTACCTCATTACTGGCATATGGATATGGAAATACTGTTCCCTCTCTGTTGGGATATTATCTGGCTTAAGAGCATCCCTCCTTTCACATATCCCAGTACAACACTCCCTTTCTCCCCTCTCCCCACTACCATAAATGGTTGATGGAGAGCCCGTGATCTGCTAAACACCAAATCCTTCTCTGTGGAACTGCGGGGCAGAGCCTCAGTGCCCAGCTCATGTTGTACTGTACAGATGAGACTTGCTGCCTGAGAACTCCCAAATCCCCGACTTTGCTTTCACTGCTTCACCACCTCTCTTCTTCTGGGCATTCTACCATTTGTCAAGAGCTTTTCTAACTCCTGTGATGGTCTCTAACACACTTGCCAGTTCTTCTCCCTTTAGTGCCATCTACACCCCACCAATCTTCATCAGGAACAAGGTCCAGTGGCACATCCAGGATATTTCCAACACAGTGCAGCTCCACATTCCACGAGGGAGTCGTAAATCTTCTCTGACTAATAACTTTAGAGCAGCCACAAGGGAATCTCACCTACACTACACTTCCCTAGGCTACTTCAGCTTCCAAAGCAGAAACAGAAGCATTCTGAAAATCTAGATTTATGGGAGGACAGTTCCATTTGGGTTACCCTTTCATAGCAAGACATAATATGGATTTATGAGAAAGAAATTGCATCCAGGGAACACTGGCTGTTAGTCATTCCTTTGTTTTCCCTCAGGTACTTAGTTGTGCCTTAACTGTCTTATTTTTTCAGTAACTGAAAATAAATCTTTGAGCTCTGCCATCCTTTTGTCTCTTCCTCCTCCCTCCTTCCATCCTTTTTCAAAAGATGAGGCACTCGATCTGTCCCTCTCCAGTCCTTGGGTCAGAATATCTCAGAAAAAGAAAAAAAAAAATTCCAGAGCCTACAGAAAGTTTCCACCAGCTTTTCAAAGCATTTTAAGATCCAGTCCATTGGGTCCAACCAATCTCAAAATATCCCATCTGTGTAAATACCACCTAATCTGCTCTCTCCCAGTCCTAACCCAGATCTCAGCTTTAACCTTGCTAATCCCAGTGGTAAACAGATTGTGAAGATTTTTATTAATATCTTTACTTCAAAAAGGTCAGCTCTGCCTCAGCCTTTGCACCATCCCCAGCGAAGGAGCCATCACTGACAGCATCCACTGTTTGCTGTTTACCTTCCCTCCCTTCACATGTGACAGCTACAATTTTGTGTCCACCCTCTTCAAAGCTGCTATAGTTTAATTTCTCAGTTTCTTCTTGTTTGTTACAACCACACATCAAAAAGTTTCCCTCCAATGTCTTTTCTTCATTTTCTTTAACGTGAACAGTTTGTTGGAGAATCTACCTGCTGCACTTTTTTTTCCAGTGCACATCTACGGGGTTAAAAACTACATTATTACCTCTCT
This sequence comes from Pyrocephalus nanus, assembly GCA_038380795.1. Taxonomy (NCBI): domain Eukaryota; kingdom Metazoa; phylum Chordata; class Aves; order Passeriformes; family Tyrannidae; genus Pyrocephalus; species Pyrocephalus nanus. The sequence continues at coordinate 6,199,770 of CM076281.1, forward strand.
ATACCTCTAATAAATGCCCGGAAAATAAAGCAAAGCAAAACTTAACTCCTGCTTTTGCCAGGGAAAAAAGACATCCTGAGTGACAGCACCTACTGCTGGCAGGTTAAGACCTTGCTTTTTTTCATATTAAGATGTTTTGTAATAATAACTACAAAACTAGAACCCAAGTACATGTTTGCTCAAATCCAGATTGTTTTATCACCTTGCAAAAAACCTACAAAACCACTTGAACCTCGGACACAAGAATGAGGTTTAGGACATGACAGTGGATTTTAGTGAGGTCACATGATCCTCATAAAGCTCCAAGATGAGCAGTAACCTCAGGGCATACACACAAAGCTTGTAAATTAGACAATGACGGTATTCTAGCACTAAGTGGCCTTTTAAGTCATTATGGGAAGTTAGGTTGTGTTTTCCAACACACTCTCAAAGTTGTATCATTAAAACTGAATCAAATAAAACCATCACTTAACAAGTCAAACACATCTGCCAACGGCACAGTTCTGGATCAGAGTGCAGCATTTACATGTGCACACTGAAGTTATTGATGAGGATGTAAAACCACAATGTTTTCAGAATTCTACCCAGCTGGCAAAACAAAAGTTAATTCTTAAATTACATTTTTGAATCCTTTATTCTTCTTGCATCAAGAGAAGGCATTCTGAGCCAGATAAGCAGCCTGCAATCTGAGAACAGCTACAAGTTTCCTTGCTAACAGCTTATTTGAAGTTAATAAAAGAGCATTGGAAGTTTATGCAGAAGAATGTGATTGTAAAGGTATTTGTTTTGTCTTTTTCCTAATCAAAATACTCCTCGAAGTCTATTCTTCATTGCAACCACTATCCAAAGACTTTCAAAAGTGTATGTCCTATACAGCTGGATTTCAAAACTGCATCCATCTTTATATAAAGAAATATTCTTCCTGTACCTCCTGATCTTCCAGGCATTAAAAATGTCTTAAGAATGTGGATTTTCAAATATTTGCCTTTTTTAGCAATGACATCAGGAAATTTGCTATAGCTCTATTTAAGAATGTACAACTGCTAGACAGTATTTTAAATAGATACTGGTAAACTCTGCTTCCTTACCCTCTGGATGACCCTTTCTGCTGCCCCTGGCTGCCATAAGACTGCTGGTTGTATGAGCTCTGATTCTGATTTTCATAACTGGATTCATCATCGTATCCCTGGGAATCTTGTCCATAACCTGGAAATCGAGGAAGAAAATTTTTAGTCAATATTCACCTTTTAATTCCTGCCAATGAATGTAACAAGCTAGCCAAACCTGATTGATTTTGTCCATAGTTCCCATGATAGCTTCCATAGTTCTGTCCATAGGAGGAATTGTCTCCACTCTGCCCATAACCAGAATATCCCTGTAATTTCAAGAATGTACTCAAATAAGTGTAACTTCCACAGCAGGTAATTACAGTGTTCCTTGGCCAGACACAACTGCAAACATCAAGCACAGCTGGGAATGGAATTCTTCCTGGCCCAGGAACAATTATTTTCACCCAAGGAACATCTGCTTTGAAAGACATGATGTTTTTTTTCAACATACCTGTCCTTGTCCATAATTCTGACTGCTCTGATTGCCATAGGACGAGTAGCTGTAAGAGAAAAATGCATTTAGGACATGCCCTCCATATAGGCTGGAAAGTAAAGGTACTTTTGGTGTCATTTTAAGTTTCTCTTCGTTCCAAAATAGGTGTTTAATCTGAGTACTGCAGTTGCAGGCACTTCAGAACCGCATCAATGAACTAATTGTTTCCACAATTAGTCCTTGACTGTCAGAAGCCAGAAGAGTTTATTTTAATTTCTGCTGCATTTCAAGCATAAATTTAAACTACATGAAAGCTGTGTTTACTGTAATTTGACAGATTCTTCAGAATCTCAGAAAACTTTATATAAAACAAAGGGCCCTTATGTTTTTCAGTACATTCTTAGAGAGTCAATTTTATTTTAATTCCTGTCTGTTTGGTATTTGTTGAGCTGTCCAACAAAAACACCGCCATCAAAACCCACTCTAGTTTTATATTATACTTATTATTCTGCCACTTCAAGCCTTCATGAACTGACAGAAGAACCATGTGCTGAAACTCATCGTGCTCAGACACAAATCCAAACTCAGGCAGTGCTACATGCACAGAACCTTGTGATTTTCATTAGCACACTCAGCATTAGCTGTGATTTTCACACTTCCATAAAAACATTTGTTTCTCTGATTAAAATACGCCCCCAACTTGCAGCTTTGGGCCATGTAATAAATATAACAACCTTTGACTAAAATCTTAGTGAACAGCTTAAGGCAGTCGCATGAAAAATATTTCCCTATATTCATATTTCAAAAGTTCTATTACAAGATGTCATTTCAATTTACATCTGATTATTGTCCTCTCTTCAGGAATACAGACTGTTTTTTCTTGTTTTATAAGACACCTTGATAAAGGTTCAGCTTCAAGCTTTCTGCACCCCTAACTCCAAAAACATATCAACTCTCCATCACGCCCGAAGATTCAATCATCATGTTGGGAATATTAAATGGTCTTTTATTTTGCAGGTGTATTTGCTAACAGCAAAAAAACACAACCCCACACGTACCTCTGTTGGCCCCCAGACTGACTGTAGCTTCCAGAATCTAGAAAAAGAAACAAGTCACATTGAGAATTTCCATTTAATGTTTTAGTCCTTTACTTAGTACAAAAGGAAAAACATCTGGGGAGAGGTAGAAAGGTTCAAGTGCACTGGATAATGCAACTACTTTCCCTGCAGAGTGAGACAGCTTCCTCTTTATTAAGAGAAAATGTTAAGACTGGGATGACAGGAGCACAGAGTGTGGGGGACAAGACACAGCTACAGCCACTTGGAACTGTCTTTTTTGAAAGACCTAAATTCCATTTTCAAGGCGTCTCCTCAAATATCTGGGACTGCACAACCCCTCTAATAGCTGTGGAATATGGTGCCATCATCAATGGGCAGAATGCAGCAGCTTAATTAATCAAGCAAAGCTAAGTAGGTCAGTCTGCTGAACACCTTTTTAAGATGCCCTAAGAAAGCTCTGCCCAGCAAAAGGGCACAGGCACGGGCAGGATCTGGAGAAATCAGGGATGCAGGAGCCGTGACAATTCCCTTTGCTCACAATGCAAAGGAAAAACGCTGCTGAGAGCCCAGCAGCACGTGACAGATGCAGCCACACAGAACACACACATTGCTCCATCAGAATTCCCACTGTCAGGAGCAGGCTCCAGCTCTCCAGAGGTACCTCACGGCCCCTGCTGTGGGACCTCTGCACTGCACGGGCTCTCTCGGTCTCACTTTCTGTGCAGGAGCCCCAATTTCCTTGAAATTCCCACCTTCTTGTCAAAACACAAACACCTTCTCCCTGTCTCTAACCAGCCTCCCCAGTACTGTCACTCTGGATAACAGTCCTGCAATTTTTCTGTTCCTTTCAAATCACTTAATGAATTTCCATAAACACTGTGGTGCTGTGGTCTAATAAAAGCTATCAGGAACTTCTCTGTTTTCATCCCTATTTTCAGTCTTTCCCCCACGTTCTCTCTCCAAGCTCTACACCCAGAACTGCCTAAAAAGCTGACACTGAGAATTAATTACAATGCAGGGTAAATGCCATAAATGACTATAATCATTTTCCAATCAAAGCACTCATCAAATTGCTGAATCTGCTCATTATCCCTCCCTCAGCAGGTAATAAATCCAATCCTGCCAGTGCTTACACGTACAGTTAAACACAGGTCTGATGAGGGCATCACCTGAGGTGAGGATGTGAGATGAGGGTATCAACTGAGCTACTCAGACATGAAGCAGCATTTTTAGCGGAAAAGTATCTCCTCAAAGCAACACAAAGTATCAAATTTCATATTCTGCAACAGAAACATTTACCAAAAGCTAAGATGCAATGAAATAATGTTTCATTTCACGTCCTATAAAGCAGTTTTACTCAAACGTGAAATATTCTCCTCCTTTTGCACTGCTACACAAATATTTCACTGTTTTCCATATTGAAAGGCAATTAAACCCCCAGTGTAAATGTGCAACTCAAGTTTATTGTTTTAATGAAAAGTAAAATTTTTAAATGGTTTCAATTTAAACGATCACAAAGATTACTATTAAATAGGTAACCACATTTTGAAGCATGCTTATGGTTTAATTCTAAAATTTGCATGCCATTAATGCTGCTAATTAAAGCAAATAATATTAAGGGTTGTATCAGAAAGAATTCTTGAGTGAGGAAGTAACTAGCTATAAACCAAAGGACTACATTTAATCTCCTGAGCTTTTCCCTAACAAACTTCTGCCAAACCAAAACATTTTGGGAAAAGTCTGAAAGCAATCAGATAGGAGCCTGTAAAATATGAAAACACAGAATCAGAGGAATTTCCTTTATTTATAAATTTTTCTACATCCTCTATTGGACCTCTCACAGATTTCTGATCAATTTATTTTCATGGGCTCAAGGGGGACAAGACTCTGTAAATATTTTTTGAAATGAGCTTATTCTGGAAATTCCTGGATACATGTTTTTACTGACTGTTTAAAAAGCTCAAGGAAAAATTTCCTGTGCATGAAGTGGGGCATAGGAGACTAATCTCCTTGCAAGGCTCAGAGGGTACATTCCTCTTAGAAGAATCTACTGTGTATATTTGAAAACTAAAGTTCTTATATGAAGTCATTTATATAAAGAAGCATCATTGCTTTTCAATATTCTCACCAGAAGAAGAATCTCATGTTTGGACATCAGAGGAAAAAATAGGAGACAAGTTGCTTGACTGGTCAGTAGTTGAGGTATGGAGAGAGAGTGGGTTTAGTTTACTGTCAAGCTTTACACATTCAGTAGAAAAACCATTATTTGGACTCATTTTCGTAGCTTTGGACACATTTATTTTCCATGGTAAACAACTGCTCCTTGCCTTGAAGGATTCCTTTAACACACCTTGCTTTGTTTGTCTTGTCTATCACTCACACTTGCAAGCTGAGACAACACCAAAACAGCTCGACCCTAACAAAACATGGCTCGCTCCACAAAGCACACACAGCCTTGGAATTCCTCCTCCCACTCTGGGATACGCTGCTATCCACGGCTCGGCAGGGGCAGCGCTGCTGGAGGGACCCAAACATCCAAGCTCGAAGGGGATGAGGAAAGAGCACCAGAACACGCTCGCAGAGGCCCCAGGAGAAGCTGGGCTGTGTCAGGTCACCCGGGACAGCAGATCCTGCCTCTGTGCTCAACTAAATCCTCTGCTGGAAAACAATCACAGCCAGGGTGTTTCTAAGCCCAGAGCAGGGGAGTGTGAAGCCCCAACTTAGCTCTGTTGGCACCCCCTGGGTGTGAAGAGCAGACACTGGGACACAAAGGCTGGTCCCTGCGGTGGGGAGGGCACATACCATGAAAGGGGGGTACAACCCCAATGGAGGGGGTGGTTACATTCTATGGGGGTGCTGATCCAAAGGGGATCCTACATGAACCAGGCTGTGGGGAGTGGCAGAACCCTAAATGGGGTTCACATCTCACATGGGATGAGGGGGGAACACAACCCAAATCGGGGTCCACACAATGGAACAGCCATGACCCTAAAAGGGGGCTCTTATATATGGCAGGGTACACGACCCAAAGGGGGGTCCATATCTCACACTGGGATGGAGTGGGTGGGACCTGCAAGCAGGGGTCCACATGGGGGAAGGACCATGACCCACAAGGGTGGGCTTTCACACCACAGGGATAAAACACCACGACTCAAAATGGGGACGGGGGCCTGTAGTGTGGGGCATGAACCAAAATGGGGTCTGCATCTCACACCGTGGGGAGCACCGGGGGAACACAACCCCAAGCGCGGGGTCTACACCAAGGAAGGATGATGAGCCACAAGGGGGATATTTAACATTTCACACAGGGCAGTACACGACCTAAACAGGGGAGCCTACACTGGGACGCACGAACCAAAACGGGATTCGCACCTCACACCTGAGGGGGTACAAAACCCTAAGCGGGGGGCTTAAACTGCAGAGCATGAACAAAAATGGGGTCCACACCTCACACCGGGGGGACAGCCCAAAGGAGGGGGCTCACACGAGCAGGAAGGGGCCTAGACCCCAAAGAGGGGCTGCATCCCAAGGGGATGGGGACCCCAAGGGGACTCTGCCCCCTCGCCCCCCCCCCCCCCCCCCCGCAGCCGCGACACGGGGGGCGCGCGCCTGGCCACGCCCCCCGCGATGAAGGGGGCGTGGCCCGCGCGGCTCGCGCAGCGGGGGCTCCCCGGGGAGGGGGCGTGGCTTCTGCCGAAGGGGGCGTGCCCACAGGGGCCACCGGCGGGGGGCGTGTCCCCCCTCCCCCTCACCGAGCCGGGGAGGAGGGGGGCGTGAGGCGAAAGCGAGCGCGTCTGTCCCCCCACACACACACCCCTTCATCTATAACATGGCCGCGGGCCTTTCCCACCTGCGCCACATGGCCGCTACCTTTCCCGCCCTCCCACCGCGCCCGCAAGCGGACCCGCCGCCGATGCGGGGATGAGGGCCCGGCGAGGGGGAGGGGGCTGTCGGCACCTACCCGAAGCCATGGTGGCGGCGCTGAGGGGGCGGCGGGAGCGGAGGGAGCGCAGGGACCGACCCGCCCGCCGCGCCGGCCGCGCGCACACTGAGGCACCCGCAGCTCGCGCGGACTGCGGGGCCCGCCGGCCAATCGGCGCGCGCGGCGCCTACCACTCACCGCCCGGCTGCGGGGGGGGACGGGGGGGGACGGGAACGACAAGGACCGTACCAAAGCACAGCGGGCTGGGGGTGTGTGTGTGTGTGTATTTGAGGGCTGTGCGCGCTCAACGGGAATGGCGTGAAAGGAATTAATTGGTTTAATTAATGCATGGTCAGGGAGCTCATGGGGAGATGATGGGGCTGTACGCCCCAGCTTTTCGCCCCTCCCTGGCCTCCTACCCCCGCGGTTCCCTCGCGGCGCCCCGGTTGTGCATCCCTGTTTGTGGCAGATGCTGAATGGAGTTCAAAGAAAACATCTGAAATCTGGGTTCTAAAGGGTAAAGTGGTTTGGCAGGGTTTTTGGCTATCTTAAAAAAAAGGCAAATGTCAGCTTGGAGAAAGCTCTAAAGAAAGGGGTCATGAGCTTGGGAGCCACTTCTATGAAACACGAAGGTTTGCTTCAGAGAGGAGGAGTGATGAACTGAGAAGACAGCAAAAGCAACGCTGATTGTTTAATCTGATTATTTCTACAAGTTGTATTTCTTGTTTCAGATCAAGGTGCCTTCTTGTGGGAGTTGGGAAGTTAGCAGTTGCGGCTTTCTGTCTAGAGAAAGTGTACACATGCATCAGCCAAGGAACAGCGAGGTTTTACCCTGTTTTTATTTTCAAAGGCAGTGAAGAGCCTTCTCTGATTTCAGCTGAATGTTTTGAGCAGATTTGCAGAGAAGTTGGGCTGTTTCTTCCCCCCCTGGGCGTAGCAGCAGGAGGCAAATCCCACTGCCACAGCCGAAAATAAGTTTCTGCAAAACAGGCAGTGACTGGAATAATTAATTAAAAAAAAAAAAAAAAAAAAAAAGGAAGGAGTTGAGCTCCCTGCCTGTCTTTTGGCTTCTCCTTGAGAAACTTCATCTCCTCCAGCCATGACATTTTGTCCTGTGCCATAAGCCTTCGTGTGACAACCTGGGACCTCACAAAGGCTGCCTGTGCAATGTTGGGATGAGGAGAGATCCCAAACAGTGCTCCAGAGCCAGGGGAGGTGGAGGGATCTTTTGCTCCAGGAGAGCCTCTCAGGATTTGCCTTGGAGGGATCAGATTAAGTTCCCCATAGTCCATCATCTCCCTATGAAACCTGCAAGAACTTTGGTATCTTCATTTCTGAGCTGCCAATTCCCCTCCTAAATCTGACTAAAACTGGCCAAGTGATTAAGCCAATACTGCTGGGGAATCGAAGACAGACACAGAATATGAGCCTCATGCAGGTTCAGCCTGGTTTGAGCACACAGATGTGGAGGAGGGATGTCCCTCCATTTGCTCCAGCACAGGTGGGAAAGTGCATGTGTGGCATGGACACTCCTCTCCACCTCCGTCTGTCACACCTGAAGGGAAACACTTGTTCTGTGTCCAGTTCCACAATTCAGGGAGGACACTGATGGATTTGAGCTAGTCCAGGGAAGGGCAACGAAACTGGTGAAGGGTCTGGAGCACAAGGCTGATGAGGAGACGCTGAGGGGGCTCAGCCTGGAGAAAAGGAGACTCGGAGGGACCTTCTCTCTCTCCAAAACTCCCTGACAGGAGTTTGGAGCTGGGAGGGGGTCTGGCTCTGCTGCCAGGCAACCAGTGATAGGTTGAGAGGACATAGGCTTAAGCTGTGCCAGGGAAGGTTCAGGCTGGACATCAGGAGTAATTTCTACACAGAAGGGGTGATTAGACATTGGAATGGGCTGTCCAGGGAGGTGGTGGAGTCACCGTTGCTGAAAGTGTGTAAGGAAAGACTAGACATGGCACTCAGTGCTCTGGTCTGGTTGACAAGGTGGTTTTAGGTCACAGGTTGGACTCGATGAACTCTCGGGTCTTTTCTAACCTCACTGACCCTGTGATTCTGTGATTCCCAGCAGGCTGGCCCCGCGGAGTGGGGAAGCGGGGGCTGCACTGGCCTGGCTGGGCTTCTTGCACCTGAGGGCAGCTGCTCATGGGGAGACCCGGCTGTAACCCAGCTCGGACAGGCTCCCAGCGAGACCTCACATCTCCCCACGGGGTTATTTTCCCCTTCTGGACAAGATAAAAACCCAATAATTAAATAAAAATTCAAAAGGAGGCGGGGGGGGGGAGAGCCCCACCCCCGCGCGTCTCCATGGTAACGGGCCCGCAGCACCCCGCGTTGCCATGGTAACCCCCGGGCCTTCCGGCGGCGGCCGGAAGCGGCGGGCGCGCGGGACAGTAATGGCGGCGCTCAGGGCTCCCCCGGCCGCCGCTGCCCTCACGGTGCTGCTCTCGATCGGGGCCTCCGCGCCCGGGATCCTGCGGGGTGTCCCCGCTGCCCACTCCGCCGCCGCGCTGCGCCCCGCCGCCCTGCGCGACGGGGAAGGTGAGCGGGGGCTGCCCGCGGGGGCAGCCGCTGCCTTCTTGGTCCCCTATCCCCCCCCACCCCGTGGGTCCCCCATTTCAGACCTTCCCCAAATCCCCACAGAGCCTTCGTGTCGCTCACGTTACGCGCCTTCTCCAAACGCCAGCGGAGCCTCTGTGTCCCCGCTCTCCGCGCCTTCCGTAAATCCCCGACGGAGCCTTTGGGTCCTCGCACTCTCGGCCTCCCCCAAATCCCCACTGGAGCTTTTGTGTGTTCCCTCTCCAGTCCCTCCCATCAACCCCCATTTCTGGGCGCTTCCTCGATTCCCTCCCTGAGCCCGCTGCTCCCCCTGTGTCCCACCTCTCTGTGCTCCTTTTCCTCCCACGTTCCATGCTCTTCCCTGACCTGTGCACCCATCTCAGCCCCCTCACATCAGGCTGCTCCCCTTTACTCCCATCTCTGACACTAAGGACAGTGTGAGTTTCCAGGGATTTGCTTTCCTCAGTCCTTGTGGTATTTCCAGAATGATTTTTGTCACACTTCTAATTCCCATGTCCCAGCTCACTGCTGTGCAGTGATTTCTTTTAGCAGAGTGTGGTTCTGAGCTGATGGGTGAAATCCACCACCTCCTCACGTTTCTCCACGGGTTATTTTGTTTTTCACTGCTGTTTTTCTGGCTGTGGGACTGAGGTTGGTGGAAGGGAGGTGGAGAACTCTTGGACTCCATCCTTGCTGAATGCCCAGGAAAACAGCTGTCCAAAGGGCCTGGGAGCACTTCTGAGTTGTTAGGTTTGGTGAGGAAGGTCAGCCTTCCAGCAGGTTAAGGAGTGGGTTTTTTTGCCAAAATCATTGTTATAATAACATCTATTTTTATGTCTCTTGCCTTCTCTTTTAATGAGACTCAAATTTACTACAGATGCTGCTGCTTTTTTTCCAGGCAGCTTCCCAGGAAGCAGCAAAGAGTCAGCCCATATGTTTGTGACACCCAAGATAGGACTTGTTTTACTCTATCTGGTTATTTATGGCTGGTTTTAAAGGCCTTGAGTTCCTTCTTTTCTACACCAGCCTACAAAGGAAAGCCATTAATTAATCCTGTGGGCTCTCTCTCCCTCTGCTCAAGCCTGTGATTGTGGTTTAAAGCAATTAAAAGCTGTGTGTGTCCGTGCTCAGTTCACAGGTTGGTCACCTACACCTTTGTCCACGAGGATCTGGTCTCCCTGACCTGCGGTGCCGTCGCCATCTGGTACTTTGCCAGCAGCTTTGAGAGGAACGTGGGCACAGCGAAGCACTGCCTCCTCACCATCGCCTTCTCCGTGCTCTCTGCCCTCCTCTACCTCCTCCTGGAGCCCCTTGTCTCCCGGCTGTGGGAGGTGGGAGATGCCAAAGGGTTCCTGCCTGTGGCTTTTGCCATGCTGGGTGTGTCCACCACCCGCTCGCGGATGAAGAGGACTCTGCTTTTCGGGTGCCGGGTTCCAGTGGTGCTGGTGCCCTGGTTTGTGCTCTGCATGGCGTGGTTTATCCCCCACTCCTCTCTCCTGGGTAACCTGTGTGGGCTCCTGGTGGGGGAAGCCTGTATCCTTTCCAAGGGGGAAGCTCTGAGCCAGAGCGGGATCGTTGGTTTGCGACGGGAAGGAGGTGCTGTGGTTCTTTTGTTTTGTCATGGTGTTTCCTGGGCTCTTGCTCTGCATTAAACCCTCCCTGGCTTGCTCATCCTGTGTTGGTTTTCCACCTCATTCTTCCACTTCCCCAGTGACTTCTGTGCACACAGAGAACATGGAGTGAGGAGGGCGGAGATCTGTGAACGTGGTGCTGGGTGGAACTGAGAGAATTCTCCAGGGAAAGTGGTCTGTGGTCAGAGGAGGATTGTGTGTGGCTGTGTTAGAAGTGATTGTGTTTTGTCTGCAGACCTCCTTAACGTGCTCCTGGCTTCAGATGGTCTTGGCTACTGTTTCTGCCTGGATTTTCCAGAGTCAGTGGGCTCTAAGCTGGACCGAGTGTTCCCTTTCACTCTGCTGAAGAGGATCCCAGGGCTGAAATACATCCCAGGGTCCTTAGCAGAGAGAAGAGCTTCTGAAAGCATCAAGTAAGTACAGGAGTTCCTGTGGGAGATCTTATAGGGGAATTTTGAAGCGCGAGTAGAGGCTCTAAATCACCTTTAAAATCTGGATTGCATTTGTTGAGTTCATGTTGTGGGAGGCCGAGTCACCCTTTGATGTTACACCGGTGACATTACTGGGACTAATAAATCACCACTCATTAACTCAACCAGGTCTGTAGTGAAAGCTGAGTGGAGGTGAAAGACCTCTCCTTTGCTGCAAGGGCAGTGTGTGTACACATGCAAAGGTATTGCAGCTCTGGCTGACATGAAAGTTAAGTTGTGTAACTCTGCCCTGGAATTAGGGTTTAAGGCATTTATTCCTGGCTGTGTGGCTCCCTGGGGTGTGATCCCTATCTTTATTTGCCCCACCTTGTCTCCCAGGAATGCTGTGAAGTGAGTTGTGTCCAAACCTATGTAGGAGCAGAGCGTTATAAATCAAGGATGTCATTTACAAAGTGGCCTTTTGGTCTTTTTTAGCCTTTCAGCAGGTTTTCAGTGCCAAGACAATGTTGCTTTACTGAAAAAAACCCACACCTTGGGGCCGGTGGCCGACGTTCAGGAGTGTCTTTAAGTTTATGTGTTATCACAAGCCATGAGAACTCACTTGCATTCTAAAAAGCTTGAAAATGTAGGTCAAATATTTACCTATTCTAAGGTGCCATTTCAGCTTCACAGAGGAAGGATAGTTTTCTGTTAAGGGTTAAATTCTGTGTTTTGTTTAAGCCCTCAGCTCACTGTAAAGCTTTATTTGAAGTGGAAGCATTTCCAGGTGTTTGCATTGCCCTCACCCATGGGGAAGCCATAAAACCAGCCCTTGCCTGCAGCAAGAGTGTCCCCCAGGTCCATGAGGGCACTCAAACATGGGAATGCTTGCAGGGAGGGCAGGCAGATCCAGCAGCATTTGTGTTTTTAGTCTCTCCTTCCTGTGCAAGTGCAGTTTTTGGGAGGAGGGACTGTCTCCATGCTGAGCCTGTGCCAGCATCAGTCCAATCCTGCTGTGCACAGCACCCCAGGGTCTAAACCTGCTTCCTTTGGTGAGGTGACACAGACTGTTGTGACACAAAGGTACTTACATGAATATCTGACTATCCAGCAGAGCGTGGGAAGGTGTTTCTAGGATGCTTCCACTGCTGCAGCTAAATTTGCATGTCTGTGTCTTAGATACAACTTCTGTATGTGCTTCTGCAGCTTCGTGTTGATTATTTTGGTTTTTAATAGTTTGGGATTCGTTTTCTTCTTAAATTTTTGTAAAATTCAGGCATCGACTTGCCACCAGGCAGGACACGTTTCTAGGAGGTCCAGGCTTGGACATCATGTTTGTGTCCACAAATATAATATAAAAAAAAACCAAAACAACCCAAGATCAAATTAATAATTTAAACCCCAAAATCTAAGCCTGAAAACCCCAGCCTGAGCCAGTCTCTTGTTCTTGCTGGGAATCTGGCAATCATGGCTTCATGAATATTGCCTTGATTCTCAGCGCTCATCTGTGTGTTGTGCGTGGGCTGAGCAGCACTCCTGAAGTCCCAGAGGCTTCAGCTTCTAGGCAGATTGCCTCTCTCTTGTTTTGGCTGGATGAGTCATCCCTTCTGCTGGCAAAGACTTTCTAGCCCTTGCCTCTGAATAATTAATTTAATTTCTAACTCTCCCCTCCTTTTCTTTTTTTGCTTTATACTCTGAGCTCTTACTTGCACCAAGGGCCTTTATGTTTTCTTGATAAACACTTGGCAGCTGTGACTTCTCCTGATGAATGCCTTGGCAGATGTGTCCCTCACAGGCCAGGGAGGATGTGCCCAGGAATCTCAAAGCACGTTGAAGTTTGGCTTTTGTGTGTTCCTTGCACAGAGAGTCTGGGGCCAAGAACCACGCTTGTTCAGTGGGTGTGGAATTGGTGTGGGTTGGCAGTGGAAACATCTGTCCTGAGAGGCCAGTGAACCTATTTTTTACTCAAGTGCTGCTTATAATGAGAGCTTCTGTTGTAGTGAATCCCTCTGATGGATTGCAGTGACCTCTCTGAGCGCTGGTCAGGAGGAAATCAACCCCCAGGGCACTTCCAGCGCTAATTAGGCAATGCCAGTTCTGAGCACTGTGTAACCTTCTGTTTTCTTCCTGCCCAGGATTAACCCTGCACCAGGCTCTTACCCCACCCAAAACTACTACTGCCCTTCGCCTCCAGCTCTTCCTGCTTCCCAGATGCAGCATTCCAACGCTCAGAGCCAGGGCTTTCATCACAGCTGCGCTCCGGGATATGGCCGTGTGCCGGGACACGAGGGATCTCAGCAGGGCCATGCTGCAGGACACAGCCTCAGTTCTTCCCGCTGCCAGGCCAGAGGTGCCTTGGGGGAGTGTTGTGGGCAGGCCCACGTGGGAGCCTCCTCAGGACAGTGCTGCCAGCTGGGCACATTCTCTCCTCCTCAGCGCGTGTGCCCGACTGATCCACAGCCACCAGCAGGCGTGGGCCCCCTGGCTGGTGCTTGGCAAGCACCAGGGTATCCAGCACCCACAGTGCCTGCTGCTGCAGCTGAATTTACCAGAGTCCAGGTGTACTGATCCTCCAGGGAACATCAGGACTCACACAGGGGCAGGACCACTGTGTGATGCTCACGCAGCAGCGTGTTGCTGGCATCTTTGCTGTGTCTGGGGTGACTGTTGGAATGCATTGGTAGCTCCAATGTAAGCTATTCCCTTGCTCCCTGGCACAGGCTACTTGAATCATATTTCCTTTATGATTGTTTTTTTTTACTTTTTAATATTGCTGGAGGTGGGGACTGTATCAGCTCTGTGCACTTCTCATCCTTTTGGAGTCTTTTTTCATTGCTGCATTTAGCAGCTGGCTTTTTCCACACTGCCACTGGAGTTCCAGTGCACCAGCTCCCTGAGTCAAGGTGCGAATCTCACTGTCAAAACACTGGAGTTTAACTAGGCTGCAGCTAAAAGCACCTGTCACATTTACACTCCCGTCTTTTTTACAGGTGTGATGTAGCTAGGACCCAAAAGAGGTGGGAATCAGGCAAGCCTTAGTTTATAACTTAATATTTGAGTGGAGGAGGAGGACAGATGTGTGTTCTACTGGTGACTTCCCCACTAAAAGAGTGCCATGAAGAGGGCTTGTTAAACCAAGCTGTGGCAAGAGGATTGAACACAGAGCACCCTTTTCTGCCACCACAAAACACAGCTGTAAAATGCTCAAGGTCCTTCTTAGCTGCAGTCTGTGCCTGCATCAATATGGTGCCTTCATTTTCTGATAGCACTTCACCACCTCAGCCTGTGTCACCAGCACTTGTCAATAAGGGCATCTCATATGCATGGGAAGTAGTGGGAGACTCTTCAGTAACGAATTTTGGCCATTTGTGGAGCAAATGTTTATAAATCCAAGGAATGTAGCAGTGCTGTTGGGGGTGTTCACACTGCTCAGCTTTAGAAGTCTCACCTACCAATATTAGCATGATCTCTCTCTGTTTTCTTTGGAGCTGGTGGGCAGGTGTGTGGGAGAGGGGAGTTTTCAGCAAAGGATTTGGAGCAGGATGCACTGTTGCCTGTGGCTGTAATGAAGAAGTTTGGTCGAGTTGCAGGGATTTGAGTGTTATTCCCAGCTGTGTAGCTGCTGGACTGTGCCATGCTCAGGAGGAATCTGCTGTCTCTGTGTCTGTAAATCAGCCAGGATCTCAACTATTGCCCTTGACTCTGATCAGAGTTCTGTTGTGTTCAAAAAAAAAAAAAAAGTGCTGCATGAAGCACAAAGTGCTGTTACTGCTCCTGGAGATGTTCCTGCAGTGCCTCACCCGTCCCCCAGAAGCACAACAGCCTCGGGGTTCCTCTGTGCTCCCAGGGAGCCTGACCAGAGGCAGCTCTGACAGCTGCATGTTCCAAAACAAGTCCATGCCCCTTTGATTTTTCCATCATCAGTGTCTAAGGAAGCCCCTTGTTGCTGTACAGCCACTTCTCCAGCAGGCTGGAGTTGAGGGCCAGCTCCCTCTCGTCCCTGATTGTTTCACTCCTCCACGGGATCACAAATGGAATTGACTTCATGGTCCCGTTTTTCTTCTGACAGCAGTTGCATTGTTGAGAGTTTAGTGTGGAGCAAGAGCGGGATAAGGAGCTTGTTTGGAATTTAAAAGCATGTTTTTAATATCAGGAAAGAAATGCTAGAGATAACATTGAATTGTTGATACTCCACTCTCTGCTAGTGCCTTGATTTTTCCTCCTTGTGAAATCCTTGCCTGTAAACCTAGGAATTCTATCACGGATTTTTTCCAGGAGGGTGATGAGCATTGATAGCAATCATGAGTGTTGGGAACTGGAAATAGAATCTGAAAGACAAATTGCTACGGTCTCTGGGTTTGCTTTCAAATGGGGAGGTGGGATCTGTGGGGCGGGATCTGTGGGATGGGCTGTGGGTGGCTGACAGGTGCCAACTCCGTGTCGGGCTGGCGGCTTTGGACGCGCACTGGGGACAAGTGGAGCTGCACCCTGGAAAACGCTGGAAGCCGGTTATTTTTCCTTTCCAACTCTTTATCGGTAGATCTGGTGAGAGATTCGCTCTCCCTGCAGAGCTGTCAAAGGGATGGCACGTTTCCAGGGAGTAGTTTCCTGGTTTTATAGTGGCGGAGGAAGTCCTGGCCTGTAGGAGTCACCGCAGTGTCGCTGCCGGCACCGGGAACGGCACCGGGAACAGCCCCGATCCCTGGGGAACAGACAGCAAACCTCCTTCCAGGGGCTGAGCTGGGCCCCTTGGCCCTGGCAGTGGGGGGACATTCGTGCCTGGGGACATTCCTTTCCATGCTGGGACAAGACAACTGCCACAGCCTTCCAGGTGAGCAGGACCTGCCAGATAGGGACAAAAACACAATTTGTTTGTTTTGTTTTTTTTTTTTCCTTCTGCTCCCAGGTCTTTTAGAAGCTTCTGGGTGACCTTGGCAGATCACTTGGTCTCTCTGATCTCTACATCTTCCACCGTGTCCCCAGGGCTGTTCCAAGTCCAGCTGCACCTACTTGTCCATTGCAATGTGTTGTACCTTCAGTGCCCTTCTCATAGATGTTGGTGAGGATTTTTTTTCTAGTGAGGTCTGTTCCCTGCTTTCCTGAGGGCAGCTGTTTCACAGTGAAACACTGTTGTATAAATGAGCCAAGGACCTTCTGCTTCTCCAGCAGTGGAGTCCAAGCAAGTCCCAGTTCCCCACGGCTCGTGGCAAACTCAGAACTCCTTGCCCAGCAAAGGGAAGTTGCTGGGAGGGAGGGAAGGTGTTGGGATGAGACATTTTCAAACGTTTCTAAGGCTCGAAAGAGGAATTAAATTTGGCAGAGAGGGAGGTGAAAGTCATCAGCTCATTGGGCTTTGGCATTTGCCTCACTAAGCTCCAGGCAATGTTACTCATTGCACGTTGCAGTACCAGCTCGTTTCCTTGGTGGGGAGACAGAGAATGGAAGTTCTAAAGCAGGAAGGAAAAAAAAAAAAAAAGAAAAAAAGAAAAAAAAAAAAAAAGAAAAAAGAAAAAAAGTCAATAACCTCCCATTTCAGCCGGGGATGGCTGCCCTGGGAACGTGCTGTCCCTGGAGCTTTATTATTTTGTGCCTCTGGTGCATTCCCAGTAAAGGCCACTTCATTCAGTGCCAGGATTGCGTCTGCCCCGGAATCGGGGTGTGCAGAGAGTCCAGAACACCCCTTGGGTTGACCTCCTGTCCTCAGAGCGTCACTGCTGTGACAAAACTCTGGGGACAAGCGCTGGGAGCTGAGCCAGCTGCTCCCTGTTCTCGGGACAGTTGTCCTGATGCAGGAAGGATGCTCTGGAAGAGCCCAGCTCTGTTCTCTCTGCTCTTCTGCACCCACTGTGCTGCAAGAGAAAAGGAGTGGGGGGTACATGAGGAAAGCAGAACTGACTTGGACCTGCATTGCTGCCCCATTTGAGAGCAAGGAGGGTGCTGCAGAGTGGGGAGACCTGGCAGGAGACTGATGCTGGAAGGAAAATTGGATCTGTGTTCCTTTGCTTTTCTGACCAGAGCCACTCCGAGGCAATTCCATGGGGTTGATCCCAAAACGGATGCAGGTGGCAGTGGTGCCCAGGTGACCTTACACCCCTCTACCCTCTGCTTGGATGCCTTCATGAAAGGGGGTGTTCCTGCAGCCCTGGGCACTGCTGCCTCAGAGCTGGTGCTTTTTGGGTCCGTGCCCCCTCCTCATACCCCTCCTGGCCCCCCGGGTGCCTGCCAGCCCCAGCTTGGACTTTGCACCTTCCCCGAGGGTTTTATTGACTCTGTAGGGAGTGTTAACACAGTGACAGCATCAGGATAGTGACTCTGGATGTGCCAGTGCCTGGCTGAGGGAGGGGACACAGCCCTGTGTGACCCCACACGGCCTCGGGCTGCTCAGTGGGGTCAGGGCAGGCTGTGTGCCTGGCTTTGGACAGGCTGGACTTAGCTGTGGGCCAGCTTCCCAAAAAAAGGAGAGAGGAGAGCAGTGGTCCCTCCATGCCCGTGGGACCCGGGGTCTGGGTTGCAAAATGTCCCTCTGGAACTGCTGGGGATGTTTTCAGAGCTGCTTGTGCAATTCCCCCGTGGTGGCAGTGTGAGTGCTGAGAGGAAGGCCGCCCAAAAACATCCGAAACATGTGCTCTGTGGTTAAATCAGGAGCATGTGCTTGTGCTGGCTGTAAGCTGGCTGGGCAGGGAGCCCCTCGAGTCCCAGGGAGGGGCGGCAGTGACCAGGTTCCAGCCTCTATCCCGTGGTTCCCTGACCCCCTTCAGGCCCTGTGCCAGGGCAGGGGCCTTGGGGGGCTCTGGGGGGCCCCACAGCAGCACCATAAGCACACAGGCACCCACGTGGCCACAGACAGGGCTCTCAGGTCTGGGGATCCTGGCTCTGGCACAGCCTGTGTCAAAAAACTGACCCCAGCCCATGACACCACCGTGACCCCAAACACGGCTTCGCCATGACCCCAACCCTGACCTTAAACCCACCTTGACTGCAAACCAGACCTGATCTCTGGCACCACTTCTGGCCCCCACCTTCACCCCCCAAATACAATGTTGCCTCCAATGCTGTCTCCCCACCTTGCCTCAACCCCGATCCCCTGCTTATACCCACTGTGTAACCCCCCCGAATCTCCCCAATCCCCCTTTTCCTCCCGCCCCGCCCCAGCGCTCCTGTCCCTTTAAGACCCCGCCGTCTTGGGGCCGTACCAACGCTCCTCCGCAGAGGGGGGGGATCTGATTCGGTAGGCGCTCTCGCAGCCTATTGGCGGGCGGCGGGGGCGGAGCGTGTTTCCCCCCGGGCGTGTGGCCGAGTGGTGCGGCCCGCGGTACGTGCCGGTCGCGCCGGGGCTGCGGGAGCCGCCGGGCACAGAGCGGGCCGGGCCGGCGGTGGGTGCGGGGCTCCGGGGGGACAGCGGGGACCGGCGGTGGGTGCGGGGCTCCGGGGGGACAGCGGGGATTGGAGGGTACCGGGATCGTGGGGATGAGGAGGAGTGGGCTCGGGGGTCCCTTGTGCCTGGGGGGGCTTGGCTCCGCCACTGGGTTCTTCTCTGATGGGGAGGGGCGGGTGGGCATCCGCTGATGGGTGGGACGGGATGGGATGGGACGGAGGTGCCCCTCTTGTACTAGGGGGACTGGTGTGACTGGCTCTCTGTGACTGGCTCCCTGTGGCTGTGAGGAGTGGGATGATGAGGTCCCGCGTATGGCGGGGCTGGTGTGAGTGGTCCCGCTGTGATTTTGGGGGAGGTCGATGTGAATGGAGCCTCTTTTATTTGCGGGGACTGGGGTGACCCTCTGGTCATCCTGTTATCTGGAACCCGGTGTGACTGGATCCCTGTCTTTAGGGGGACACTGGGATGTCTAGAGCTCCCTTAATTCAGGGTGTTGAGGGGGAACTGGGATGACCAGACTTCCCTGTTATTTGGGGCATCTGATGTGACTGGTCCCCTGTTATTTGGCAGGGATGAGTAGATTCCTTTTTTGGGGGGGGGAGTCTGGTCTGACTGGATCCCCTATTTGAAGGGGACTTGGATGACCAGAGGCCTCTGTTATTTGGGGGGGGTCTGGTGTGACTGAGCACCCTCTTACTGGAGGTACTGGTGTGACCAGGGTCCCCTATACGGGGGAGCTGGCATGAGTGGCCCCCCTGTAATTTGGGGTACCCCTGTCATACCTGGCTCCCCGGGGCCTGTGAGGCAGGGGTCTGACCTGTGTTGGGGCTGAGGTGGGGGTGTGAGGCAGGGTGGGCAGCCAGGGAGGGGGTGATGCCTGCCCTGTATCACTCCTACAGCACTGAAGGGTTGCTCAGACTTACCCCATCTCAGGCTATGGCTGGTTAAAAGCCTTTAATGAGCTTATTTTTCTGGCACTTCCCTGCAGAACGTTACTCCCAGCATTTAACTGACAGCTTTGCTGCAGGCTGGGCTGCTTTGCTGTTGTTCCACCTATTTAACTTTATAAGCTGCTGGGGTGTGGGAAGACTCTTTGCCCCTGTCTTTTCCTGATAAAATCGCTTGGGAGAGTGAAGTTACTGACTTAGGAAATGTGCCTGTCAAAGGAAATTATGGAAAATCCCCTATATGGGAATATTAAGGCTGGAGGGGGTGAAGACACCTGGATGATGGTGTTGGGAGTTAGTCATCAGCGTGGGGTTGGTTCTTAGGAAGTTGTATTACTTGCAGGAGTAAGGACTGGTTGTGGAATGTGCTCCATTCTGCCAGTCTTTAGTCCTTGAGTTACCTTTCAGAGTGTAAAAGAAATAGGAATGCTTACTGGAATGTGTACAGAGAAGAGGGATCACTGAGGCTTTCTGACGTAAGTCTGGAAAAAAGTAAAATTTGGGTTTGTACCTCTACAACTCTTTTTTTAAAAAGCAGAAACATACATCCAGTTGAGAAGCTGGAAAAGCACAAGGAAGGGTCAGGTCTCTGTTTCTGAATTCTGGAAGTGACTCAGTGATAGCGTTGGTGAGGACATCCCCTCTTCCACAGAGCTCTACACTCTGTGTGGGCTGTTGAGAGGAGCTGCAGGGTTTCGTGTGTTTTGTTAGGCAGCAGAGCTGTGCTAACTGGGGTGCAGGGATGCACACATCCCTTTTGCCTGGGGCTTTCTTCCAGTATTTCTCTGATTTTCTGAGAAATCCCAGTGAGCTGTTGCACACATGCAAAGCACCTCGGTGATTAACGTGCTGCAGGTGAGGAAATTGGTGTTTTGTCTGGGAACGGCTGGTGAGCCAGACCCTTCCTGGAGAACCCAGCATTGTCCCAGCACAGGTTTTTCTTCAGATGCATCATGTGCTGGTTGACTGCACTGAAGCAGGGTGTGCACGGCATGGAGTGTGCCTGAGTGTTGCATGTGGATGTGATGGTGCATGAGAACTGTATTTGCAAAACAGGTTTCTGTAAAGCAGGGAGGATACAGGTGCTGCAGGAAGAAACAGCAACTGACACAACTGAGTGCTTTCTTTTAATCTTCGGGCGTGAAAGCCTTGGTGAGTGAGGTGAAGAGTGGGCAGGATGGAGGGTAGTGTCATACTTAAACCTCCGTTAATTAGTTCTGCTCTGTTTGAGACAGAGAAAAATCTCTTGCTTGTCATCACTGTGCTGGTGCCTCTTGTTCAGTCAACAATCTCTGGGGTGGTGCCTTCTGGGCAGCCAGGGTTGAGCAAGTAAGTGTCTTCTGCAACTTCTATTTTGTTTCTTCCAGAGCAGCTGGAGGAGCTCGACTGGTCCATACAACCAGCCCTTGTCTTGTCTCGGGGGAGGCTTTCCCTGCTGCTCTCCACCCTTCGTGTTGGAGCTCACAGGCCCCATCAGCGCCTGCTTGCAGACACATAAGTGCGAGGTAACCCCTCTCTTTTGACTGTCCCAGGTTGTGGAATGTCTGTGGGTGCAGTTGGGTTTGGGGAGGGTGGCTGGCACTGGGTGCTGGGAGCGATGGTTTTTTTTTATCCAGTTCACCCTCAGCGAAAGCAACCGTGTCTGACTGAAATGCCATTTGATCTTTGCTCTCTCCTTTGCCTGTTGTGATGCTGCAAAGACTGTGTGTTTGCTCAGTTCTGACGGACTAGGGAAAAGGCTTCCCTGCTCAGGTCTTCACTCCTGCCATCTCCTCCCCATCCCTTTCCTCTCTCTGGTATAAGAAAAAACGACCCACAGTTATCTCTGCGGCCACTGAACTTTGTTTTGTTTCCTGACGTGGGCTCTCCCGCCTCTAAAAACACAATTCGTAGAACTTGCATAAGTTTCTTTCCCAATGTGATCATTTGATCCCAGCGATGAGATTGCTTTGTCCATAGTATTGTGGAGAGTGAGTCACCAGCCCTGCAGTGACAGGTGCACCTTTGCCAAGATTCCCTTTTTTATAGGCTTTGAAATTTCATAGATCAGAACGAGTAATTACAGCCTGCTCAGAATCTCTTGCTGCTTATCCCCAAGTAAACATTCAAGCTGATTGTGTGCTGCTGATCGCTCACGTAATCCAGAAAGACCAGAGGCCATCTCTGGTGACTTCTGTAGGGTGACAAGTCCAAAGAGTGGCTGAGCTTGACCTGTGGCGGCAGATTATTGTAATATTTTTGCTTAGTTATCACGTCTGTAGAGTTATTGACTAACTTGCCTTCCTTTCTTGCTGTGTGGAGGAGTAGATGGCGAGGTTTGGAGTTAAAGATGGGGTGGGGTTTTTCTCCTTGGGGACATCTGGCTCTGGCAGTGCATGGGAAGTGTGTGGGGAAGGTTTAGCAACCGGCTCAGGTTGTTGGTAGGTCCGATTTGGCGTTGCTGGAGAGTACACGGGGTCTTGCTGAGTGGTGGCTTGTGAAACACGTCAGTTGAGTGGCTTTCACCCCTTTCATGGGTCATTGCTGCATCTCTGGGCTCCAGCTAACTCCAAGCTTTGGAGGAGCAAGCTGATAAAATGCCTGCAAAAGCATTGTGCAAGCCCTGGTTGTGTAACAGGGCTCTGTGCATAATTTCGGGAGGTAAGAGGAGCAGCTTGTGTTACAAAAGGAAAGAAAAATCCTGTTTCAAGTGTCTTCTATTTGTGTTGATTGTGCTGGGGAGCTGTGGTTTTTGCAGCTTGGGATCAGCCTTTCAGCCTGTGACCTCTCTTATTCCCTGTGTCCCTTTTTGGCATGAGGACATCCATTTTGGGTATGGAATTGGTGTTGTGGTGCCTGTGATTGTGGTGGATTGCAGGGGCTGGGCTGGGAACTCGCCTGTATTTCACAAATGTTCAAAAAAGTGAAATCCAGATTAGACTGCTGTACCCATGACAGATATGGAGGGTCACAGGGTCACTCCACACCCTTTGACAGGGCAGGTAGAGCAGGAGGACAGCTCTCCTCCAGAGTTACCATGGGATGTAAGGATCATGCAGAGACACTTCCATGCCATACAGCAACATAAGAGACAGGCTTGTAACGTGTGAAAAACTCTCACATCCTCAAAACAAAGCTGCCTTATCAATACAATGTGTCCCATCTCCACACAAACAGAGCTTGGTTTTCTTTAAATAAATAAATCCCCCAAACATACTATTCTGATCAAAGATCTTCCCAGTCCCTAAACCTTTGCTAGATCTTCAGCAGGACCTGAACCGTGCAAAATCCACACCTGAATGGGGTGCTGCTGAGGTTTTGCAGCCTAGCCTGGCAAGAGGGTGGTCTAAAACTCCTTCAGACTTGTCCCAGCTCCTGCACGTTGTTGGTGGTGAGACCCCCGTTCCTCTTTCAAACAGTGGCTGAGGTGTGGTGCCTCTGGATTTGTCCCTCCCTGGGAGGGGAAACTGGGGAACAGTGTTGGTTCACAGGGGGGTCAGTTTACCTGCCATTCTCAGGTTTTGTTTACCCTGTAACCCTGAACTCTTGTTTTTCTGGGCTGGCTCACGTTAATCTGTGTGAAGGAAGGTGTTCAGGTGTTTAAGCTGGTGAGATGCCCCATGGCCTGGCTGAAAGGTCGAGAGACACAAGGAAGTGTGCTAATTCAGTAATTCTGGGTTGCTTTCTTTTAAGGCAGCTTGGTAAGTTTGAATTAATTTTGGTGTTGAATAATACCTCTAAATCCTTTGGTTCCACTGTACTGGTCTTACTGAGCCCCACCTCAGTACACCCACAGCGTAGAGTTGCTATTTACATCAGTAAAGCTGTTCCTCTTGTTCTCTTCCTTGCTTCTACAGCTGCTCTGCTGTCCTTGAATAGGACCCACAGGCCAGAAAACATGGAAGTCTGTCAGTGAAAGCTCAAATATGCGGTATTTCAAGATCCAGACTGACTGATGTGCATTCCACATCTGTTTTGTGCCTAAAATAGAAGTTTGGCCAATGTCTGAGCTGGTGTGTCAGGGTCTGGGTAGAAGAGACCTTGCACAGTGAGACTAACTTTTGCTTCACAAGAAAACTTCAGTTTAAATTGGGAATTCTGAGCTGGTGGTAGTGCACGGAGGAGCTTTCCTGGTTTTGTGTGAGGCTCTGTTTTCCACCCTTCCTTACTGAGCTGCTGCTGGTTAATGGGAAGTTGTGGGATGTGCTGGAATTGGTTTATTTGTTTGTTTGTTTTTTAAATTTGTGGGAAGAAACTGATAGGGAAGCACTAGGTGTAGGGAACCTTCATGCCTAGAGAAAGCCAAACCCTGGCTCATGCTCGTCATCCAGCCCTGTTCCACAGTAAACCCGTGGTCCAGGGGAGGCTCTTGGGGCAAGGAAGCTGGGAGGTTTCCCACTGTGCCTTCCCTCCCCAGGAGCCCAGGAACTCACCTGTGTGGTGATCCCACCCAAAACAGGAAGCCTGTGCAGAGCAGACCAAGCACAGCCATTTATCTGGCCAGATACATCCTTGAGTTGATGGGAAATGCGATCTCCACGTGGCAGAGCTCTGGAGAAAAGGCTGATCCAAGGGCTGGTGAGGCCAATGTTAAGTAACCTGGATCTGGGCGCCTGCTTCTGTGGACTGCTTTTGTTTTGGAAAGGACCACTTTCCTTGCCAGGTCTTCTTTTACTGAAAAGGAAGGGAAAAAGAACTAATTTGAGACTGGCACAGGCTGATGTAAACAGAATTTGTTAGTCTAATTGGTTGCATTCACACTCAAAGAGGAGAGAGAGAAGATCTGGTTTTGCCCCAAGGGTCTCCTGGCCTAATACCACACACGAATATGCAGAAAGTTTTCGCTGCCAGGGGGTTTTAGAGGAGACCAGGCACAGGAATCTGGGCAGAAATGCCACCTGCACCACATCCCTGCTCCTTCTGCTGCTGCCACCTCTCTCCTTCCTCCTGGCCTTGTGTCCATGGGGCTCCTCTTCCTGACAGAGGTCAGTGACCCGCCTGTCTTGTGTCATTAGTGGGTGAAAGAAGAAACTTTTGCTGGTCACAAGACTGCATTCCTGTTTGTGAATCTCTTCCTTTTCCTCCACTGCAGCTTCCTTTTGGTGCTGCCTTCTGTGTCAGCTCTCCACAAGCTTTGCAGGTGTCCTGGGAATAGAGACCTGTGAGAGGGCGGTCCAGTGGCCTTCTTTTTTTCTCCCAGGTGTTTTAGTTGTTTGATTTCTATTTATAATCTTCCTGGTTTTCTGCTGTTTCTAAAGCTTGGGCTGCAGGTCAGCGCTGCACAAAGAGATGGAGTTTTCACTTGGTTTGGTTGCAGATCTCTGTCATGTGTCTCCCCTCTGTCCTGAAGTTGCCTTTTGGGGCTGTGCCATGCTGCCAGTGGAAGGAAATAACTGGTTTCTGACTTAAAAAGCCCAGTTTTAAGGCTTCTTTTCAGGGCTGATCCCGCCTGATCTGTGTTGTGCCATGGTCAGCACAAGAGGAGGGGCCATCCCTGGGGCAGACAGTGTGTGTGGTGGGGAAGGGAGGTCTGCTCACACACACCCACCTGCACCTGTGGAATTTGGGGTGGTCCTTTCTGATTAGAAGGAGGGGTCTGGCAGAGATCTGGTGGTAATGCTGACATTCCCAGCCACACAGAGCTTCCAGCACTGGAAATCGTGACAGCTGCACTTCCTCTGTGCTCACTGATGCAGTGCCTGTGCTGAGTCAGGGACATGAGGGTCATCATCACGTGGCTGCAGGGAGCACGTTCTGCCAAGTTGCATCTACTAGCAGTGCCCTTTTGTCCCCTTCCCCGTGTGTGGGTGTGCAGGGCTCTTACCAGAAGTCTGAACTGGAGAAAGCCAGTCTGAAGGAGTGGCTTTTTGAGTGAGTTTTGCTGTTAGATGTGGTGGTGACTTGCACAGATTCCTGTTTTCTGAGGAACTGGACTGCAGTCCTTTGGTAAGTGTTGCTGGATGGAATAAGTGGACTGCTGGAAGGGAAATGGGCTCTCCAGGGCTCGTGTTGGCACCGTGAAGATGTTGCTGTAAGACACAAGTCGAGCTCGTTGCTGTAGGGGTGGTTTGACTTCAGACCACTACCTGCTGCCCCTGCTGGTGTTCAGCTGAGACAGCCTGGCCCTTGCTGTGGGCTGGGAAGGCTCTGGCTGCCTGCACCCTGCTGAGCTCCCCTTGGATGGAGCCTGGCACCGATGGAGGGTGACTAATGGCACTGCAATTCCTCTTTGGCTCAGTCACTGTGGGGCTTTTATCTGCACCTATTGCAAAACAGAGGTTCTACCTGCAGCCCCTGTGTTTATCTGCAGGGGTCCAAAGGGTGCTGATGGTTGGCTCCTGTTGGGTGTTTCAATAAGCTCAGGGAGATGGAGGTGCAGCCTCTGTGCTGCCCCATGCCAGGGCAGGCGGTGTCTGTAGGGCATGTGGGAATTATGGGGAGCCCTCTGTGGTGTGTTGGGCTGATCTTGGGGGCTGTTTGATGCTACAGCTGGTGCCTGGGGATCACTTATCAGAGGTGGGAGCGGTGAGCAGTCCCAAGCTTTGCTTGGTCAACATTCTTCCTGCTCCTTTCTCTCTCAGCAAGGCTGGCACTGCAGGTCGTGGTGTGCTGATGGTGGCACAGGGCAGAGTCAAGCACAGCTTGGTCACTCGTTTTTGGAGAGTCACAGGCTGCAGTCCTGGTCTGAGACTGAGAAGTCAGATTGTGCTGAGATACTCAAAACTCCTCATAGACATTCCATTACAAAAAAAAGTCTGCTTCAGGCTTACAAAGAGCCAGCTTCCTGTCCAGATTGCCATCTTAGCCTCAGAGCCAAGGCTTTTTAATCACTGGAAGATACTACAATGTGGCTTGCAGAAACATCCTTACGTTTGCAGAAGGGGAAACCTCCCAGCCACATTTCATCACCGTGGTGCTGTGCTCCAGTGTGCTTTTGGGGGCATCTGCTGCACCACCTCCTGGTGCTGCCACCAGCGGTGTGCAAGAGCAAGGGGGGAGAATAGTTCCCCTTGGGTTGCTGATCATCTGGCTTTTAGGGCACTCCCCATCCTGTCTTGTCTGTTGCAAAACAGTTTTTATATATATTTTAATATTTTTTAACCCTGTGAGCTGATAGCACCTTTTAGTCTAAATGGGAATCACGGGGGATTTGAGGATGCCTGGCACTGACAGTGCTTCCAGTCCTTTGCTTCCAAGATATGAGTGAGAATTAGGAATACATGTTTTTTTAATGTGAGTATTGAGGTGCATCTGTTTGGTAGCATGGAGATGTGCAGGGAAGGTCCCTGGTGATTTGAGTGATTGTGAGCTGCCGTGGATCGAGCAAATTCACACATTTAGGAGCTGCATTCAGGGACTGAAAAGCTGAGCTAAAACACAGCATTGCCTGAGTGTGATCCTTCAAAATGTTGTGACTTCTCTGTGCTCACATTGTGCTGAGGCTGATTGCTTTGCTCTGTGCATAAACAGGAATCCAGGAACTGGAGCCATGATTACAAAAAAAAAGGGGTATGGAAGTCATGTCTTACCTTGATGGAAGGTATAATAAACACTGTGGATAAAATGACCACCCTTGAAACTGTTGTCAGGGGAACTTTTACTTCTGCATCATAAATTTTTTTCTTTTCCCCTTCAAAAACCTGGTCTGACTCTATCAGGGTCCTTCCAGAGGCTGCATAATTCCCAGGATAGTTAAATTTCAAGTAAGAGTCAGGTTTCCCTTCAATGGATGTTAGAATGTTAGAAAAAGCATTTCAAAATGAATTGCTGGAAAATTGCTTCTGGAAAATAATTGCTACAGCCAACTAGGCAAGGCTGAGATAAACTGAGGAATAATAATCTTCCTATGCTGGGTAAAGTGAGTTCCTGAATTATGACAACCTTTTAAAAAAAGAAGTGTGAGGTCTAATTTCACATCCTTTGCTGTGTCTGAGCGAACCTTTTCCCCAGGATAGGGATGGCGAAGGGAAAGCAAAAAGAAAAACCTTTAGCTGGGATATAAGACTTGAATAACTAAATGGGCAAGTCCAGAGGGAGCCCATCATCAAAATTAAAGGAGTTTTTGTGTCTTTGCTTCCATCACAAGACCATGACCACGTTTCCTTCCAGGGTTAGAGGTCAGCATATAATCTCTGTGCTATGGAGATTGTGACTGAAGAGTGGAGAGCTCTGTGCACCAGAGGCAGAAGCCTCCAGAAATGGCTCTCTTCCCTGGCTCTGGGGGGTGAGTGTGTGGTCTGGCTGCAGCTGTAGGGCTCCCCTTTGAAGCCCTGGAGAGCTGCAGCGTGGTGAAGGCCAGGAGATAGCACAGCTTCCACCCCCGCATCCATCCTCGCTGCATTCCTGGGAGCTGCCTCCCTGAGGATGCCTCTTTCCAAGGCAGCACTGCTTGGGACAGCAGGCCACGTCCAGAGGCTTGAGAAAGCCAAACCCCTCTGGCTCCTGCTTATCTTCTCTGCCCTGGGAGGCCTGAAGCTCTGCTGATGTGGGCACAGTGATGAATTTTGGCTGGAGACATAGCCCTCACCTTGCTGAGGAGGGCACGGACTCCTTCTTGTCCTGTGTGAAGGCAGCAGGTGAATATCCATGTCTGAGCTATCCAGAGCCAGGAGGGAATTGCTGTGCAGCCTGTGTGCTTTCCAGCCTGGGCTGGCTGCTGCTCACCACAGATGTGTCTGGCTTGGAACTCTCCTCCATGTGCAGTTTGTGACAAGGGAGGCTGCTGTGCTCTGTGCAAGGAGGCTTTCCTGGGGCTCAGCTGCTCTGAGTGCTGGGTTTGGTGCTCAGAAGGGAAGGAGGTGCAGCTTCTGCCCAAAACCAGCTTAGCACGGTCTCCTGCAAGCCTTGTTTTTATTCATGGCTTCCTCTGAGCAAGGGTTTGTTCATTGCCTCATGTACCTTGGGGAAGGGATTTTTCAAGGAAAGTGGGTGAAGCACGGGCTGTTGCTGAGGATAATCTTGCTGACATGGCCATCCCTGTGTGAGAGGAACTGGCTGCCCTCGTGGAATTTGGGCAATGGAAACTGGCACTGAAAAAAGACCAACTCACCTTGCAGTGTTGGAGGTGTTTATCCAGGCAGCCTCCTGCCTGTGTCTGGCACTGCTTCCTCCTGCTCTGAAGAAGAGTTGGGTCTGTGCTGTGCATGGGCAGCAGCTGAGGCTCCCTGGAAACCAGCAACCCTTCTTTGCCCTGAGACATAATGAACAATTCAAGTGATGAGTGAGATAACAAAGGAGAGGATGGGTTGCCTGGCAGGTTTTGGCTGAGATCCTCCTACAGGTGAGGTGGAGTGGCAGTGAGGAAGAGAAGAGCTTATAAATAAAACTTCTGGGGTTTCATCAGGAGTGAAGGCCATAAACCAGCAATATTGTTCCCCCCACCAGCACATTCCCCTGGTATCAGTTGCCAGACCAGCTCCTTGGTGATTTACTGGAACCAGATAAGAAGGAGGAGAGGGATCCTGCTGCAAGCTGTGCCTTTTTGGCAACTAAATTCCAGTTGTGGGGGCTTTAGCTAACAGTTTTGTCTAGGGTTGTACAGAAATAACACCCAGCTCTTGCTTGGCTCCGAGATCCAGTGATGGAAAGCCTGTCTGCAAGGAGGGAGGACAGGGTGACCTCCCTGATGGAGAGGAATGTGTAATTTCCTTGTCTGTAGTCACATCACTCACATTTTTCTTCCAACCCCTTGCCTTAGTGTCATCTCTGGGAATTTAATGGGAAGCTTTGCCAGTGGTGTTTTAGTGCCCTTTGTAATGTAGTTACTTTCCAAGTTCTAAATCAAATTAAACTTCTTGGGAGGTTGAGCTTTACTTGGGTTGCCAGAGTGCCTGTCTCTGATCACTGCCAGGTTGGTGTGGACTTCTGCCTGTGCTCCATAGAGCACCTTTTGCAGCTGGTGTCTTGTGACACAGGGCTTCGTGTTCTCTGGACTAAGGGTAACAGCAAGGGGTTGTTCTTTGCTGTACCCGCTCTCCCTTGGTAGATCTCCCTAAGCATCACCTTCCCTTTTCATCCCAGCTCCTGAATGCATTAGCATAACCTTAAACTTTGGTCACTTTTATTTCTCAGCCCAGGCACAGGCTTGGAGTTTTATGCTGTTTTCAGCCTCCCTTCCCCCCTTCCCCCCCGAAAAGCTGTCTGGGAGCTTTCCTCTGGCAGTCACAGCTTAGCTCTTCCTTCACAGCTCAGCCATGGCACATGTCCTTTTCTCTCCTGTGGCACCACCACAGCTCTGAGTCACTTTTCTGTGTGGAAGTTCAAATGTCCGTGGTCCCCTGGGTTGGCAGGGTGCCCAAGTACAAGAGGAGAGTCACTTTGCCCTTACAAATCAAGTTTTGAGTTAATTATCTCTTTGCTTGGACAGAGTGCGTCCTTGCCTCTGGTAAGATAATGTTGTGATCAGGACTGGGGTCAGAGGAGTTCAGAGCTTTGGCACAGCAGTGGGAGAGAGGGAGGGAGTGGTGGGTGGATCCCCAGGGGAAGGGTGGGGACCATAGAGCAGTAGCTTGTGAATTTGAGGGCTAGGTTCTCATCCTGGTGCTGCACAGACTCTGGGTATGGCCTTGGGCAGGTAACAGGTTGCCTAAATTCTGCCTTGGTTAGTGGAGAGGAATAATTCAAGGAGATGGAAGTTAAACCAGGGGAGACAGTGGAGGGGACTGGGAAGCCAGAGCCCCAGAAAGAGGTGGATAGTAAATCCAGCCTGCAGTGGAGGTGGATACTAAATCAGAAGTACTCATTGTGTTGTAATGTTGGCAGGGATGCTCACGGAGGTTTCATGCCACAGTCCTGCTCTTTGGTTTATAAGCACAGCAGTGGGTCCAGGGCATCCTGTCACCTTATGGGAAGGAGGGAGGAAGTCCTAGATCTGTGGGGTGGCTGGAAGAGTGGGCTCTTCCCCCAGTAGCACTCCAGGGGCTGCGTGTGGCAAAAAGCCACATGGCACTGTGTGGCTGCTGTTGCTCATTTGTGTTTCCTTGCTTGCAGTGCCTCTGACCGTCATGGGGGAAGCCAGGATGGACCCAAACCTCTCCCCTCCCGACAGCACCGCACAGCAGGACTCTTTCTTCACCATGACAGACGTGTTCCTCATCTCCCTCATCACTGGGCTCTTTACTTACTGGTTCTTCTTCCGCAAGAAAAAGGAGGAAGTCCCCGACCTGCCCAAAATGCCAACAGTGTAAGTAACAACTCTCAGGCAGCGCCGTGGGAGTGGAGCTTTCTGTCGTGCTTATGATGAGTCCTGGAAGGCTCAGCTGGACTGTAGGAGGCCCCTGGTGAGGGAACCTGGTCCCAAAAGATATTTGTTTTCCCTCACGTTTCCTCTGAGCTGCGTGTTCTCCTCTCAGTGCAGAAATCCCGGTGAAGGAGCCAGGCTGCAGTTCTGCCTTACCCCACCGTGTGGCCCAAATCGGGAATTGGCCTTTCCCAGGCAAAGCAGGAAAGCCTCTGGCTGTACTTCAAAACTCTTAAGGATTGTTTTGGCTATTCTCGGGTTTTTTTTTCTGATAAAAGTCACGTTTTGATAAATCTGGGGAAATGCGGACTTGCTCTTAAGCAGGTTTCCTATCGGAAATCTTATCTACCCTTGGCTATGAAGAAAAGAAAAAGTGTTGGGAGATAGTTCCTGGGATGAGCTGCTTGGCAGCTCCTGTGAAACTTGCTTGGCTTTGATGCCAGGTTACTGCAGCATCAGAAGACTGGATTTGGAGAGGGAGATCCTTGTTCCACCCTGTCTTCTGCAAAGGGCTTAGGGCCAGGAGCGAGCCATGCTGGTGGAGACCTGGGTGCATTTAGTTCCCTACCTTACATGCCAAACTTAAAATCAGTTTTCTGCTGGGCTTTTTACCTCAATCCTTCTGTTTCTGGTGTCGCAGGAGGAGGGGAAAGTATATTTTCTAGCTGGGAGGGTTTTAAAGGGCAGCAGTGACCCTGGCTGTGGAACCTTGTGCACATGAGTGCACACGAGGTTGGCAGCAGCACAGCTGTCTGTGCCTGCTCAGCCTCACCTTGGGAATGTGTTCTGTTGGATTAGTGGGATACTTTCCCTCTCATGCCTGCAGCAGAGAGGGCTGTGGCCCTCTCTGTGTGTCAGTGCACGTGGCCATCTCTGGAGAGTGTAAGAACACTGTTGCCATGAGAGCTAAGCTGGCTGGGGAAAGGGCACTACCCATCTGGAATTAAAAGCTGGCATGGCACAGGCTGGGCCTGTGTGACTGATTCCACCCCCCACCCCTCACATGCAACTTTTCCAGAAGGTTGTTGTGACCTTGCAGAGAAGCTTTCTGAGTGCCCCTGGTACGTGTTACCACCTTGTGCTGCTGCAGGGCCTCAGCACATGGGCTTCCATCCGAGAATGGGTGGGGGGGTCTTTGCTCTGAGTTGCTCACAGGCACTTTGCCTGGGTTTGCTCTGTGGGGTCTGTGCTGCCTGCTCTGTCCCTGTGAGCCAGGGCTGGCAGGGAGCACTGGGAAACTGCTCCTCGTGGGAGATGTGGAACAGCAGCACGTCCCATTGTGGATAACTAGGGGAGAGGTGAGGCTGTTCTGGGAGTCATCTGACACTACTGCATTTTGGAAAAGTGGCAGCCAGGCAAGTGCAGAGTGAGAGGAGGCTGTGAAGTGGTTTCTTCCTGTACATTAAGCCTGATCCTGCTGCAACCCTGCTGTGGTCCTGCAGCAAGCTGGTCAGAGGGCAGTGTGGCCCCATAAGCCAAGGCTGTGGCTGGTGGCACATCCGCCCTTTGGGACAGGGACAGAGACTTCCTGCAGCTTTTGCAGTGTAATTTTATGGGATGCTTGGAACTGGGAGGAAAACGAGTGGGGAAAAACAAGCTTGTTCAGCCTTGGGTTTCCTTCCCCCTTGTAATCCTTGAGTCTGGGGTGGAGTTTCCTTTCTGGTGATCAGGCAGATCGACAAGACACGGGGTCACACTGTCAGCCACTGCCTGTGGCTGGCTGAAGATGGCAGGTGGGGCCTGTGGGCAGGCAGGGAAGCTGTCCCAGACCCAGGAAGGCAGAGAGGCCTCATCAGGGCTGTCTCTTTTTGAAGTGGAAAGCCTTGACCTTAAGAGGGCTGCTTTTCTTTAGCTTCTCTGCAGCTCTGCCTCGACTCACCAAACTGTCCTGAACTGCTTTTTCTGGTGGCACTGAGTGATGGTTTTGTTGTCTCACTTTGGCCCCCCAACTTCAGCCTCAGAATACCAGAGGATGAAGGTGCTGAACAGCAACTCAGACACATCACAGTGGCTGCTGCTTTAATGGTTTGTTTGCAGTGTTTAACAGTACAAGCAGAACCTCCAACCTGAACACAGCATCCAGCACCTCAGTGCCCTCCTGATGTTTTTGGGGAGCTGCTGCTGAGCACTTTGATAAAACCATGTCAGTTCAGCAAGGTCTGCAAAGGAAAGGCCACTGTTGTTACTGCTCTGTTCTTGATTGTGGAAGAGCAGATGCCCTGTTGAAACACCCTCTTTTGGGCTGGTTTCTCCCTGCATGGCTCCAGCAGCCTGTGTGGCCTGGGAACACTCATGATCTTGCCATGACAATGGCAATGGCATCCCTGGGTTCAGCCACAGCTCAGTGAGGGATCAGGCTGCTGATTCCTCACCCTTACAGCCAAGTGGAGCTGTTTTCCTGCCCAAAGTCTCCACAGAAGGGCCAGAATCCAGCACATCGGGAAGCATCCTGTACCTGTGACGTGTAACACGTGCATGTGTGGGACAGGCTGGGATCCCACTGACTGCTCGTGTTTTGACTATTTTCAGACTTAATTAAAACCACTGGGGCAGCCTTCCCTGCAGCCTGCTCTGCAGATGTCATTAGGGAGAGCAGCTCAGGATTGCCACGCAGCCGTGGCCACCGCTTCCTCGCGGGGGCATTGCTGGCGAATGCACAGATTTATTTTTATTCTCTGGCTGCTCCTCCTCTGCATGTTTCTCAATCAGAGATTTCTTTCCCTTCTCGTGTGCCCGCTCCAGAGTTGTGCAGACAGTCATCCCGGGGAGACACAGGCAAGACAGCCATTGGTATGCTGGGTCTCACCCTCTCCCTTCTCCCCCTTCTTTAACATTGTTTGGGGCAGAAAAGGGCTTATCTCTATCCTGCAGCTATGCAGAAATCCATTCCCTGGTGCATGTAGGGCTTCCTGTGGCAGGAATTGCTCCAGCTCCTTAGCCTGATTAGCTCTCCGCTGCCTGTGTGTGTGTGTGTGAGAGAGACCATCTCTAATTTAATTTAATAGGATCTTGAAGAGAACAAACTCCTTTGAGCTGCCTCCGTAATGGCACTGCCATAGTTACTCAAAGCGTTGCTCACGCAGTGTCTGGAATCGTTTCATTCAGCTACAAGCATCAAGCTTTTTTTTTTTTCCCTCCTAAAAAAAAAAAAAAGAATATATATAAAAGCAGCTGTGATATAAACAGTTTCCAAGGTAACAGGGCTGGGGGAGGGTTTTGTGTCCCGTCCCCCTGCTCCACGCCGATGGGAGAGGGACGTGTGCTGCGGAGGATCCTGGGAGGTTTCATTCTCCACTCCTAATTCCTTTCTGCCACTGCTGCCAGATGTTGCAGTTCCTCGGGACTGCACGGATCCACTCGGTAACTTCCAAAGCCCCCACCACCAGGATCTGAGCAAACAGGACCACTCCTGCTATGACCCGTGCCGGGACCTTTTGTGCCGGCTCTCTTCCCCTCAACAAAAGGCTGACGCTTGGCTTTAGCGCCCAGGAGGAGCAGAATGGGAAGGCCTGTGTGGCTCCAGAGCTAAGTTAGGTCCGTCCCCCCACACCTCCCCTTGCAGACACAGCTGCCCTGGGACTCTTTGTCTGCCTCCTCCCTGCCCGGCATGGGCTGCGTGTACTCGGCCCCGCGGGAAGAGCCGGCCGTGGCCAGGTGAGTCAGTCTGCCCGATGGGCTGCGGGGTTGTTCCACCCTGGAGGGTCTCTCCTCCTGCCCCAAAGCTGGGTGAGTGGGATGCCTCTTCCCTCTGGGACAGGAGGAGGAGGAAGGGGAGAGGCTCTGCTCGGAGGCAGGCTGCTCCAGAGGAGACCCTGCTGTTGGTGCTTGGTTTCTTTGCTGTGTCCTCACTTCTGGTTGTGTCTGTGTGTTTGTCAGGAAAGCCGTGGGCATGGGAACTTTCTGAAGGAGAGGTGTTCAGCTGGGACAGACTTCGATCTTGTTGCTGAGCTGTTTGGAACTTCTTTCCCTCTCCTTTCTTTCTCCTGAAGTCAAAGTGACAGAGAGCCTCGGGAGCTGTTTGTGCTGTGGGCTCTCACCAAGGGTGGGAGATCTGTACAAGCTACAGCTCACTCCAACAATGGGGTTAATCCCCTTCCCTCCACCCACAACTTCTGAATCTCATAGTCACTGCCTTGAGCTACCTCAGGTGTAAGAGCAGTCATTGCTGAGAACACACTTTCTCTCCAAAGTTTCCCTGGCTGAGCAGTGAAAATGTGTGTTGTTTCTGCCTTTGGCGCCTGTGTGTTTTTGCAGCTCGGATTTTCAAGCCACCCCGATGAAGCAATTTCAGAGAGTTGTGTAGCCTTTTTTCCAAAGCCAGGCTCATTATTTCTTCTGTGTCTGAGCCACAGTCTGTTCTCTACCACACACTTCAGTGTGGGCTTGCCTCCTTTGAAAACAGACGAGCTCCATGTGCTGCACCCTTTTCTCTTCCAAAGGGAGCTTGCTGAAAGGATCTGAAACTTTTTTTTTTTCTCCTCCTTAAAAAGCATTTTGTTTAGCAGTTGACCCAACAGTTGTTTTAATTGGATCTCGTTTGCAGAGGGCAGAAATCCAAAGAGGTTCACCAGGAAGCCAAAAGCTAAGTGAGAGCTGAGTCTTGTGAATTCTCTGGAGCCCCCGTCCTGGCGACAGCGTGGGCAGGGCTGGGACTGCTCCCTTAAAGATACTTGTCATATCCCAGATCCCAACAGGGGACAAATGACAACTCTGGGAGACTGTTAACTGCTGGGAGAGCAGAGCAGGGGTGTGAAGCAGCTCTCTCCTGGGAGCACAGCTGCCTTAGTTAGCTTTTCGAGGTAGGCTTTGCTTGTCTTTTGTGTGTGTGCTGTATGAGATTGTTAGTTCTCAGAACTGTCAGGCCCAGTTATGGAGCTCCTTGATACCTTTGGGTCAAGGAGGGTGCTTGAAGGCACGTTTTACTGAAGGTCCCCCACCCTGCTGCTCTGTGTGTATGCTCTCCACAAATGCCGCAGCACATCTGCGAGATCCCTCCCCCTGGGCTGCAGAGTTTAGGAAACTGTTTGTGAGCTCTTCACATTCTCACATGGGCTGGAGCCAAAACCATTTGTTTTTTGCCTGGAGGCTTCTCTCTTCCCACAGGAGACCCAGCCTTGCATTCTTCCATTGTGAAATGGGAACGGGTCCCACGTTCTTATTCCCTGCTACCAGAGCTCCAGCGGGGAGGACAGCAAGGGAGCTCCTGTCCTCCTTGCCTGCTGTGAAAAGCCCTCAGCACCTAATCTGATTGCAGCTAGACCCATCTCTTCTTGAGAGGCTCCTGGGGGTCCCCAGGGCTGGGTTGTTGTCACCCTGTGACAATGGAAACCCAAGGGTGTGCTTAGGATAGCGGAGCTCTCCTGGCTCCCTCCCTGACAGGTCAGCCATAGCAGTGCAAATCCTGACCTCCATGTTTCTGGCTCTGCTGTGGTTTGTCCCCCTTCCAAGCTAGGGAAATCCACCTCCATGCAATAATGCAAACACTCTGTGCCAGAGATCCATGCTGGGAATGGGAACCAGCTCTGCAAGACCTCGGCTGGCAGTGGGTGCTTTGCTGGGGGCTCTGTGGGTCTGATCAGCTGCATGTGTCTGCTCCACAGAGCTCTCCAGCTCTGGGACTTGGGTCTGGCATGCTGCTTTGAGGTTGAAACAGCTGGTTTTTAGCCCTGTTTGACTTCAGGCTTGGGGAATGTGCCCTGGGTAACATAGTTCAGGACTGATCCTGCCTGCCTGCAGTGGTGTGGGAAGCAGGGAGTTCTCCATTCCCTTCTCTCACACCGTGGCTTGTCCCCTGAGATTTGTCTGGAGACCTGCTCTCATGAGATCCTTGCAACCTGCTCAACTGTGAAACCTCTCAGAGCAGTTGATAAAGGCTTCCTGACAGGCAGGGCTGAGTGCCTGGGCTTTCCCTGTGGGAGGATTCACCAATGGAGGTGAGGCAGGAGCTCAGCTTTTCCTGTCTGCTCCGAGTCCCTGCTCCATGGCTGTTGAGTGATGGGTACCCCTGGGACAGGGATGGTCAGTGGGGACTCTCACACCCCTTTGGGCAGCCTTCCTGAGGTCTGGAGGCCACTTCTTCCCCTCTTGCTTATTCCTGACCTCAAAGAATGAACGTGTTTCATCTGAAAGGAGGTTCCTCTTGTCTTTCAGAGTAGCTCCAGCGAGAGACAGCAGCTTCATCGAGAAGATGAAGAAGACGGTAAGCTGCTTGTTCTGGCTACAAGGGGTGCTGGGAAGGTGGGAGAGCTCATGTCCTTCCCAGTTTTCTCTGGAAACTGTCAGCAGGAGGGGCTGGTTTGGATACACACACACATGCCTGCTGCAGAGTGCATCCAGGGGAAGGCTGTGTGGGCAGCCAGGAATAGCTCTTTGGGTCTATGCCTGAGAGTTGTTCTTAGAGAAAAAAATTGAAGTGAAAATGTGGTGGAAAGAAAAAAAGTGTAACATGAGATCAAAGTCAATAGGGAAATGGCAGAGACTTTAAAGTCATTGGCTGGCAGTTGTTTATCTGTGTGGTTGGTTCCAAACTGGCTCGCTGTGGAATGGGAATTGTACACAGAACTGACAGCTTTTGACTCTGCTGGTCTGGACACAAGAGGAAGCAGAGGAAGAACCAAGGCTGGATATATTTTCTATCTTACTTCAAAGTAACTGGCTTGTAGCAGAGCAGGAGCTCTGGTGCTAGGCACTTCCCCAAAGCTTTGGCAAGTCTGTGTTCTCATGCTGGGAGTTCGCTGTTTTCGGGAGTCACACTGCAGCCCTGAGGTTGAGAATAAATCTTGAGGGTTTTTCTTTGGTTTGGGTTTTAGTCTGACCTAAGTCTCCCCTCTGAGTGTGACAATAGTCATGTTCTCATTAACAGCCTAGCCTTGAGTTTTCTGTCAAACCTGGTGTGGAGTCCTGTACGAGCACAGACTCCTGGTTGCCTTTAGGTTGCAGTCCAGGACTCCTGATCCCAGGCGTTTCCTTTGTCTGTGCTTCATCCATGCATTTGCCAAATGAGTAATCACCATTTAACAGGGATTTCTTTTTCTCTCCAGGGCCGAAACATAGTGGTTTTCTACGGTTCCCAGACGGGCACAGCAGAGGAGTTTGCCAATCGTCTCTCCAAAGACGCTCATCGCTATGGCCTCCGGGGCATGGCAGCGGATCCAGAGGAGTATGACCTGGTAATTTAGCCATGAACAGCCTCAGGATAGGTAACATCCTGTTAGTGCCCCCTAAAAAACCCCAAGCACCCTGGCCAAGGGACAGCTGGCCTTTTAGCAGTGTTGTTTAGGGGAGGAAAGATCAGCCTGAACGATGCAGAGGTGGGCTTGGTCCCTGCCATTCTGAATTCTCATGGTCCCTTAAAGCTTTGCATGGAAAATCCCGTTGCTTTTCTGGTGTAGTAGAAATACTGACTTGCAGTCCAGTGGGGGTGGTTGGTTTTATTTCCCCTGCCAATTTTGGGTGGGTTTGGCCTTTCCCAGCCCGTTTTGTAATCAGGTGGTGTTGCTCTGCACACCTACACTGTAGGAACAGGCTTGGCCAGTAACCACCTTGTGGGGTCCTTAGGGGTTCATTCTCTCCTTTGGTTGCAGTCGGACCTGAGTCGCCTCTCGGAGATTGACAAGTCCTTGGCTGTGTTCTGCATGGCCACCTACGGAGAGGGGGATCCCACAGACAATGCCCAGGATTTCTATGACTGGCTGCAGGAGGCCGACACCGACCTGTCGGGTCTGCGGTTTGCAGTGAGTGGCTCAACTCCAGTTTGTGTTGGAACGTGGGAGGGAAAACCAAGAGCCCTCCATTGTGCCTGCACGTGGCTGGGGGAAAGGCAGAGCATGTCAGTGTCCTGTACACCTATTTTGGTTGAGGTCCCTGTTGTCTTCCTTCCCAGGTTTTGTGGACTCCTGCAAATGTACATCTGAGGGCTCTAAATGCAGATGTCAGAGTTCTCTCTCCACTCCCTAAATCACAAGGGTTTGCTAGTACAAACAGCCCCAAACAGGCCTGCAGGCACTAAATACAACATCTGCAAATGAGCTACAGGTTGCTGCTGTTCAGAAGCTAATTGAGCAGCCCCGGGGCCAGATCTTCTCCCACAGTTTAAATCACTTGGAGTGTGTAGCTCTCTTCCTGTGCTGAGCTGAAAAACTGGCTGAGATATAGCCACCTCACCCAAACCCTGGCCAAATTCCTTAGGCAGCATAATAATTGCAAATGAGGATAAAATCCACGGCTGGAGATGTGGAGCTGCTCTGTATGAAGCAGCGAGCAAACATTTGCTGCGTGGTTTGTGGGAGGCAAAGGCCAGCAATCGGTCTCCAGGCAGTCCAGGCTCTTACTGGTCCCTTGAGGAGGGTGCAGGAGTTCTTGTAAGTGCATCCTCTTGCCATGCCTGAGGCCAGGCTCAGGGGAGGTGCTGGTGCTTCCTTACCAGTGGTAGGTTCTTACCCAAGGTCCGTGAAGAGCTGATGGGGAGCTGGGAGAGGTCTTGCTGTCTTTTTTCAACTTCATTTGCTGGTTGACACTGGCCAGAGGATGTCAACTGGATGGGAAGAGCCTTCTCCATGCTCATGAGCGTTCCCTTGCAGGTCTTTGGGCTGGGGAACAAGACTTATGAGCACTTCAACGCCATGGGAAAGTATGTGGACAAGAGACTGGAGGAACTCGGAGCCCAGCGCATCTTTGAGCTTGGGCTGGGAGATGACGATGTCAAGTGAGTAGCTCGGGTGGAGGGGCTGGTCAGGGCTGGCTAAAGCATCTTAGAGACCTTGGCAGGGAGTTGGCTCTATTGCTAACCCAGCCTGTGTAGATTTACTCCCCCATCCCCGTGGAGAAGGCAGACCCCATCTCCTTGTGAAGTGTTTTGTGGTGGGAGGCAGCAGTTTTCCAACTCAGACAATGATTTTTATTTTATTTTTACCTCTCTGTACTCACCTGAGCACTCTGGGACATTGCATCAACCTGTGGCTTTACCTCTGAGGTCTGCAAGGTCTGATGTGATGTTTGTGATGTGTGTGAGAGGCTCTGAACCAAGAAAAATAAACATTGCCATGTTGGAATCTGCCTTTTGGGAAGGTGACCTCGTGCCAGGAGCGGGC
The DNA here is from genome assembly GCA_038380795.1 of Pyrocephalus nanus. NCBI lineage: Eukaryota > Metazoa > Chordata > Aves > Passeriformes > Tyrannidae > Pyrocephalus > Pyrocephalus nanus. The sequence continues at coordinate 6,239,524 of CM076281.1, forward strand.
AAGGGGGAGCTGAGGTGGTTAAAGACCGAGCCTGAATAACAAAGCCTTCCTTGGCAGACCTGGTGAAGGGAGGGGTGATTGGTATAGCCACAGTTCCCACTCAGTGCTCTGACTGTGCTTTTCTGGTGATCTCTGCACATATGGAGGTATCAAAACTGTCTGAGTCCAAGGCAAATGCCTTTTCCCATGATGGAGGGAGAATGTCCATAGGGATCTCTTCTGGGAATGCCCCTTTGCTCCCAGCTGGGGCTGGGTTACTGACTCTTTCTTTTGCCCTGGCTAGCCTGGAAGAAGACTTTATCACCTGGAGAGAGCAGTTCTGGCCAGCAGTGTGTGAGCACTTGGGGGTGGAGGCTACAGGAGAAGAGTCCAGGTGGGTTTGGGAGCAGGTCCTTTTGGGTGCCAGACAGATTGGCCACCTCTGACTGGTGGCTGTGCTATCAGCCCCAGACTGTTGTTCCCTGTCCTCTGCACTGCTTCCCCTTCCAGAGTGGAGGGGGCACTTGTGATGTAGAGCAGAAAGTGGGGCTGTTTGGCCTGAGCCTGGTGCAAGTCTGAGCACAGCTCTGGATTTCTGTTTTGACTGGGGACATGGTGGGTTTGGTATCTTTGGGGATGGCTGTGCTGGTTGTGATGCTCCCAGTGAGGCTGAGGTTTCCTCTTGGTTTGGGTTTTCTGCACAGTTTTCCTGATCCCTCACGTCTCGAGAGGGGCAAAGGGGTGGAATTTGCATTTGTTTTTGAGCTGCAGCAAATCAAGCAAAGTGTGTGCTGGTTCCAGCTGTACTTTGTGGTTTCCAGTTTGACTTTTTTTCTCTTCTCTGCCCCAGCATCCGCCAGTATGAGCTGGTGGTGCACACGGATGTGAACATGAACAAAGTCTACACGGGTGAGATGGGCCGACTCAAGAGCTACGAGAACCAGAAGCCGTAAGTGCCAACCCCCTGGGCAGGGTGTACGTGGGGCAGGGGTTGGCTGATGGGTCCTTGACGTCTCTAACAACACCTGCTGCGTGGGCAGTGTCATTTCTGCAGTGCAGCATGTCTCTGCCCAAGAGGAATGGGCTCAGATCTCCACTGGGGCTCTGAGATTCCCCAGTTAATTCCCCAGTGGTGAGGAGATGCCTGTGGTCCCATGTGCTGCTTGGCTGGTACATCCACAGCATCTGCCTTGAGCCTTTCCTGATCTGGGGTGACCAGTACATGATGGCTGCTGGCAGTATTGCTGTGGGAGATGAGCTGTATAAACTAATTCCAGCCTGAAATATATCTTTGGGATGTGACAGCCCCTCCAATCCACTTGTGTGTCACTTGTTCTTAATGGGACAGAAGCTGTTGACTGCTGGGCTGTGCTTAGAAGGAAAAGGATGTGCTTTCTGTGCCAGTGTGGGTAGCAGCAGGATCATAATTTGGTTTGTGCTGTGGTGTAGTGTGCTTTGGAACATGAACCAAATCATGGGAACCTGCTCAAGGGGCAAAGGGAACACGGCTGGATGCCAGCAGCACCATGAGCCTGCAGGAGCATAACCCAGAGGGTCCTTGTCTTTCCTTCCAGACCGTTTGATGCCAAGAACCCCTTCCTGGCCAAGGTTACAGAGAACCGCAAACTGAACGAGGGTGGAGAGCGGCACCTGATGCACCTGGAGCTGGATATCTCCAATTCCAAAATCAGGTAGTTTTCTGTGGGAGACTGCTCCTTTATTTTGTCAGGAGCAGTCTGCAGCAGGAGCAAAGAACAAGGATGTGGCACCAGCTTCATCCAGTATTTCAATAATTACTTAACACTGCCCCTCTGGGCTTCTGTACCAGGTACCCCACGTCAAGACTTTCTCCTGGCTCTGGCACTGCCTTCTTTGGGTCCCTCCCACCCCACAGACCTTTCCTAGTTGAGCATTCACAGTTGAAAGAATTCTCTAGGAATCATTAAAAAAGTGAGAGGGCAGATGAGCTGTGAGAGAGAGGAGAGGTGGGGATGGCTCATGACTTGGCTTGCCTGGCTTAGATGTGTTCAAGCATAGGGGGAATAAAGCCTTGCTCTTAAAAACTCTCTCACTGGCTTAAATTCCTTAAATTGTGAGAAAGTCACAAATCCAGGTGGCTTAATGTAACAAAGCACTGCAGAGGTTTTGAGCAGCTTTGCTCTGTGCCTGGCTGGGAGTTGGCCTGTCCTTGCTGAAACTCTGGCCTCGTTGAAGTCTCTGACTTGGAGGTGCCTTGTAAAAACCCTAGTTCTTAAAAGCATTATCCCACAATGGTCCTTCCCGCTGTTACTGTGGGCTCTGGGGATCCCTGGTGTTGCAGCAGCTCTGATCTCAGTGCTGTCCAGCTGCCTCTTGCACCAACCCACTTGTCCTCTGGGGGTGGGCAAGAAGTGGTGCAGGTGTTGCATCTGTTCTGCTGTGTCTCATGCCAGGTACGAGTCCGGGGACCACGTGGCCGTGTACCCAGCCAATGACTCCTCTCTGGTGAACCAGATTGGTGAGATCCTGGGCACGGATCTGGACACTGTCATGTCCCTAAACAACTTGGATGGTGAGTATGGATGACCCCTGAGGGTCAGCAGTTCTCCTTCAGCTGTGGCCTCTGTGCTTCCCACCAGAGCAGGATCCAGATCACCCTCAGGTCCCGTGAGGCACCTCCAGACAGACAGATGTGCCACGGCCGCTCCAAATGCTGTGCTGTTCTAGCAGTAGCACAGAGCCTGTTTGCTGAGAGCAACTGAAGTGGGTCAGTTGTGAAATGTTTAGTGTGCCCATTCAACAACAAATTATGTAACAGCACACTCCTAATTACAGAGCAGCAGCCCACCAGAGCATCCCTCATCCGCAGCAGCCCCGGAGCTCCACAGGGCCCTCAGTGTGTGAGAGGTTCTTATTCAGTCCTGGGAGGAGGCACAGGCTTGGAGACTGAACTGCCAGGAGGGAGCACTTGTGCTGATACAAAGAGCTCTTCCCGGGCAGCGTTCCCAGCAGAGCCAGCCTCTGGCAGGAAGGAGATGGCAGCTGCTGCCCACTGCACTCCTGGAGCAGCACAGCCAGACCTGAAGCATCAGATGTGCTGGCCCAGAAGCCTGACAGAGCTCCTGGTTTTAAGAGAGAAAGTGGCTCTAATGCACTGCTGGAGCCTGTAGCCCGTGCTCGGTCTGGGGGTTTGCTGGACATCTCAGGGCAGAGAGCCCCGTTGGGGAGCACAGGGTAAAATTTTTTGCTGCTAAACTGTCAGGCAGCATCTGTGAAACACAGAATGGGCTACTGGGAGAGGGAGCTGCCTGGAGAGGGAGGTGCTTCAGCGTGGAACTGGGGCTTTGGCCCACAGGCTGATCATCCCTAGGGCTGCTTTCTCCTCCCTGGAGCCTTGCTCTGTCTCCAGCCCTCACGCACCATGCATAGCTGCCAGCACGAAATCTCTTTGATGTAACAGCACGTAGTTGCCGATTTTCAATTCTTCTCTCTCTCCCTCTTCTCCAGAGGAATCTAACAAGAAGCACCCCTTCCCCTGCCCCACATCCTACCGGACAGCCTTGACGTACTACCTGGACATCACCAACCCTCCCCGCACCAACGTGCTGTACGAGCTGGCCCAGTACGCCACGGACAGCGGGGAGCAGGAGCGCCTCCGGAAAATGGCCTCGTCCGCTGCCGAGGGCAAGGTGGGAGCGCTGGCCTTCCCAGCAACGCTGCTGGGCTGAGCTGGGTGCTGAGGGATCTCCAAAAGGGCCGTGCAGAGAGCCCAGGGGGTGTTTGCCAGCCACGGAGGGAAGTGGTCACGCGTGTGCCCCCCTTGCCCGCAGGCCCTGTACCTCAGCTGGGTGGTGGAGGCCCGCAGGAACATCCTGGCCATCCTGCAGGACATGCCCTCGCTGCGCCCCCCCATCGACCACCTGTGCGAGCTCCTGCCCCGCCTGCAGGCCCGCTACTACTCCATCGCCTCCTCCTCCAAGGTGAGTGTGCTTCCAGCAGGGAATGAGGCTGTGGAGGGACTGCTTCAGCTGCAGCTCCACAGCACCACTGTCCTTGGCTGGGGACTGGACATGGGGAGCTTGTCCTGGTGATAATTTCTAGCAGAGAGGCAGCTTTAGTTATCTCCATGCATGGAGTTATCCCAGCTCCCACAGGGTCTGCAGAGGGTCTCACACTGCAGCCAGTGGTGTCCCAGTACCCCCCACACACCCTGGGGCCCTGCTCTTCTTCACCTATCAGCTTGGCTGTTAGGACTTGGAAGAAGGTGGAATTTTAGGGGCTGGTCAAAATTCACTCATTACTTTGTGTCTGAAGCCCTGAGGTGGCTGGAAATACCCAGGGAACCTCCGTGGTCCCGTGATGAGTCAGGCACAAGACAGAAGCCCTGCGAGGGGCACACAGGGAGGAATAGCTGTCCCAGTGTTAACATTAGGTCAAACTTCTTCTCATTCCTGAGCACTGAAGGGGAGCTGTGGGGACTGAGCTGTGGGGTTGCCGGGGCTCCCTCTCTGTGTGGTGCCAACATCCCTTCCCTGCAGGTTCATCCCAATTCCATCCACATCTGTGCCGTGACAGTGGAGTACAAGACCAAGACGGGCCGCCTGAACAAAGGGGTGGCCACCAACTGGCTCAAGAACAAGGTGCCTGACCAGAACGGGAGCAACTCCCTGGTGCCCATGTACGTGCGGAAGTCGCAGTTCCGGCTGCCCTTCAAGCCCAGCACCCCCGTGATCATGATCGGGCCGGGCACTGGCGTCGCCCCCTTCATCGGCTTCATCCAGGAGCGGGCCTGGCTGAAGCAGCAAGGTGAGGGCCCGACATCCTCCTTGGGGCTGGAGCTCCAGCAGGACAGGGTTCTGCAGGGCCAAGCTGTGCCTCTGAGGTGCAGCTCGTGCTGCTCACGTTGCTGGTGGGTCCAGCAAAAAGCAAAGGAAGGTGGGGCAGGGTGAATAGTAGCCGTGTATTGCCAAACATGAGGATGCTTTGTCCTTCTCTTGGCCATGGAGGATGTCTGAGGGGTGGATAGGCCTGGGGCAGTTCTCTGACCTCTGCCACTACTTCTCCAAATAACCACAGTCAAGTCACACTCATTTCTGAAGCCTGTGGCCACTTCTGGGAATCACTCTCAAGCTTCCCCCTATAACCAGAAGCAGTTGTGCAGCTCTGCCTCCCCCGGCTTGGCAGGACCAGGGGAGCAGAGAGGACAGGCTTGGGACTGCTGAGATTGGCAGGACGAGGGGAGGGTGGGGAAGGGGGACAGCTGTGGGCTGCCAGGGGCCAGCTGATGGGGGCTGTGTGACCCTGCAGGCAAAGAGGTGGGCGAGACGGTGCTTTACTACGGCTGCCGGCACGAGCGAGAGGACTACATATACCGGGAGGAGCTGGCCCGCTTCCAGAAGGAGGGAGTCCTCACCCAGCTCAACGTGGCCTTCTCCAGGGACCAGGCTGAGAAGGTACTGCTCTAGTCCCCCCTGTCATCCAGCTGTGGCCTTGGGGCTGGAGACATCCCAGCCTGGATGGCCCGTGGCAGGCAGGAGCACCCAGCACACCTCCACTTTCTCTGGATCTGTGAGGACGGCCTTGGCTTTCCCTCCTCACCCCAGCCTGTGGTCTGGGGGGCTCTGCTCCTCTCACCTCATTCCCACCTTGTTTCCTGCCAGGTTTACGTACAGCACTTACTGAAGAAGAACAAGGAAAACGTCTGGAAGCTGGTTAATGAGGGGATGGCTCATATCTACGTGTGTGGGTAGGTCTGGTGGCAGGGACTTCGGAAAAACGTTCCTATGCTCAGGAAAATTAGTGTGACTCAGTTTCCCCAGCAGTGCATTACAAGCCCTGGGAGGGTTATGCTGTCCAGATTCCAGGAAAGGGAAAGGCCAGGCAGGGGGGCTGGGGTGAACCCTCTGTTCATGTAGAGAGGTGACAGGGCTCTGTGACTCTGGTGTCACACTGTCTCACTCACCATCCCTTTGTTCACAGCGATGCCCGAAACATGGCCCGGGACGTGCAGAACACCTTCTACGAGATCGTGTCCGAGTTCGGGAACATGAGCCAGCCCCAGGCCGTGGACTATGTAAAGAAACTGATGACGAAGGGCCGGTACTCTCTGGATGTCTGGAGCTAAAAGTGGGGCTGGCGGGGCCGGGGAGAGAACGGGTCCCCAGGCGTGGGCCCACGGGAGGTGCAAAGTGCCTGCTCGCCCACGGCTGCTGTGGGTGACAGTGTCACCGGACCCCACAGCTACCCCAGTGTCACTCCCAACCCCTCCTGGGCCACAGCAGCCCCTCGGGACAGACTGTATACCCTGGGGGGTGGAAGGGGTTGAGAGGGGCAGGGGGGTAGCTCAGCTGCTGTCCAGGAGCCGTGGTGGCCCCGGCACCCCAAGGCGCACCTCACAGCACCAGCGTTTGCCTCGAGGTCAGGGACACAGCTGATGTGGGGCACAAGGGATGGACGCTGCCAGGAAGCTCTGGGGTCCTTCTCTGAACACGAGGTGTTGCCTTATCCCCGGGGCTGGAGCCCACCCTGGGCTGCTGGCACGGCAGAGGGGTGGAGGGGCCGGCAGCCCCCTGCACTCCCACTGGGTGTGAGGGCCTGGGCTGGGCAGCAATCTGTCCTCACCTCCCTCATGCCCTGCTTGTCCATCTCTAGGATGTGGGGCTGGCAGCTGGCTCTGGGCACAGAGCTGTCCTGTGCCCCTCAGACCTCACCACCCCCCCTGCTCCTTTCCTGATGCCCACCTTTGCTCCAGCACACAGTGGGAAGGGGGTGGCTCCTCTCCCCTGGGGAATAGACCTGGTTTTGGGAGGAGGGGTCTCAGTCCGTAGGGCCCTGCTTGCTCCCCGGGGTCCGGCAGCTTCCCTGAGCCCAGCCCCTCCCTCACACTGTGTATGATCATTTTTTAAATGCTGTTTTTATTTTAACATCTTTGTGATTTAAGCGTAGGGGCGGGGAAAAAAAAAAAAAAAGAAAAAACAACCTTTCAGGCTGTCCAATGATTGTAAATTATTTAAATACATTTGCCCTTGGAATAAAAATGCTGTGTCTGTAAGTTTGCTTCCTCCCCTCTCTGCTCAGCCAGAGGGCAGAGGGAGGCAGGAGCATTGGATGGTAACTGAGAGGAAACCTGAGGACTGGGAGGCAGCTCTGGGTTTAGGCTGAGCTGGGGGCAGCCCCTACCCTGAGTGTTGGGACCTGGCTGGGGGGAGGATGGCAGCTCTGGACTGGGGTTGCTGCTGTGCCAAACCTGTTCTTTGGTTGTTCTGGAGCTCCTGGTGGTGGTATGGGGTGTCTCTTCCCTGAGCTGCAGGGACACTGAGGTCCTGCTGGCCTCCTTGGATGACCACAGCTCTGGCCACAGCCTGTGCACAGGGCTGTGCAGGCCAGGGGTGCCATGGGAGGGAACTCACAGCACTGCCCACCTAGCCTCCTGGAGCCTGGGCTGGGGGGAGGGCCACAGGGAGATGGGTTTTTTATAGAATCACAGACTCATTTAGGTTGGAAAAGCCCTCTAAAATTGCTGAGACCAACTCTTAACCCAGCACTGCCAAGCCCACTGCTAACCCATGTCCCTAAGAGTCACATCTACATAGCTTTAAAATCCTCCAGGGATGGTGATTCCACTGCACAGCCTGTGCCAGGGCTGGACAACCCTTGGGGTGAAGACATTTTTCCCTAATATCCAATCTAAACCTCCCCTGGCACAACTTGAGGCTGTTTCCTCTTGTCCTATTTCATGTTACCCAGAAGAGACAGACCCCCCCTCCTCCAGCCTCCTGTCAGGGAGGTTGTGTCAGGACCCCCTTCCCGAAGAGCCAAAGCCCGAGAGCACGAAAACTGTTCCCAGACCACCCCGGTGAGCCGGGGCAGTGCCTTCCCTTTATTTTTATATCTGCACCCCCCAGAGATGCCAGCCCAGGGTGCTGTTTGTGCAGCTCCAAGTGTGAAGCCTGGCCCAGGCTCCCGGTGCTCCCACCCCTCCCGAGCCCCAGGCCCCCTCTTCCCTGTGGGTTGAAGGGGAGAGAGGAACTGGAGTGAACACACCCTGGAATCCAGGGCTTGTGCACAGCCCCCAGCTGCCCTTGCAGTGATGAGGCTGCCCCGAGGCTTCTGCCTTCAGCACACAGGGGCTGCAGGGCTGGGGGGGAAAGGGGAGCCTTGACCACTCCAGGAGCTGTGTGAGGCAGCTGTCAGCCTTGTCCCAGTGGGATGGGGAGCACCAGCATCCCAGAGGACAGCCCAATAAACAGGAGTGGCTGTCACAGGGTGCTCCTGACTCCGGGTGAGTGGCTTGAGCACGGATCCAGCACCACGGTGAACACACGGACTGTCCAGGAGCAGGGCCCAAGCTGTGTCCCACTCCCAGGCTTCCAAGGAATGGGATGAGACACCAGAGTCCGGACGGAATCGAGGAGAGATGTGCATGGGGGATGGAGGCAGCGGGGAGAAACAGTCCTGGCACCCACACTGCCCCCCTTCAATTCTCCTTCGTGTCTTTGTTCTTGTTCTGAAACTTCTGGTGGACAACACCGAGAGTGGTGAAGAAGTTCCCCAGGAAAAGGATGAAGAAGGGGAGGCCACACATGAGGACCTGCGGGAGGCACAGAGGCAAAAGTCATCAGGAGGGACCTGACTGGGGCATCCCCTTTCCCAGGGCAGCCCCCTGGGAGCTCCTTTACCTGCCACTCCTTGCATTCCGGGTGCTGGAGCATGCGGAAGAGGGTGATGGCGTTGAAGAGCTGCCAGAACTGCAGGAGAGAGGAGACTGAGGGCGTGCTCTGCTCTCAGAGGCTCCATCCCATGCTGACACTCATCCAGCTGCTTCCTCTGGGCACAAACCCCACCCTGACCTCATGTGAGGGCAGTGAAACCCCATCCAGGCTCGGGGTCAGAGGGCTCATCCCCAGAGGACCCCAGCCGGGACATCCCCTTGCCTTCTGTGCCACCTGGAGCCCAAAGGCCGTGAGGAAGCCTCAGAACAGCTTTTGCCCATCAGCCTCTGACCAAGGAAGGGCTTGATCCTCTGCAGCAGCAGCTTGGAAGGGCTTTGGAAAGGATTCAGAAGGCTTCCCACCACAGCCCCTCTGCTCTATTCTGCACTTGGCAAAACTGCCCCAGGTCCTCCCCATCTCATTGCTCCAGTTGTGGAGGCGGTGGGTGCTTTGGAGAAAAAGGCTCAGAGTTTGCTGGAAGCATTTCCCTGCCCCTGGCATCCCATATCACATGGCTGCAACAGCCTGGGGAGACTCTGGGATGTCCAGGCTGCTGACCCCACAGCTGGGACTGCAGCACAACCTGCTCTCACCTGAGGCTGTGGCCTCTTGCAGGGATCAGTGCAGACTCACCTGCCCAAAGAAGAGGAAGGGAAGCAGGAACGTGAGGCCTCTCCACATCCAGGACTGGAAACCCTCTGCAAAGGATGAAGGTTTGTGTGAGGACCTGGAACAGGCTGGCAGGGAGCAGATGGAGCCCAGAGCCTCTGGATAGAGGCAGGGAGGCTCAGTGCCCACTCTATGCCTGGCTGAGAGGGGCCTGCCAAGCCAACATCACCGTAGGCACCTGTACTGGCAGGGGGGATGGTGGCAGGGACTCCTAATACAGCAAAGGAAGCTGCTCCAGCGGAGCTGCCTTCGCCTGTGCTGGAGCCCCTCAGCCCAGCCCTTGGTGTCACAAGGCCCTGGGAGGTGACAACCTACAGTACATGGGGTGCTGGAGGGATATTCCATGTCTGAAAGAGCTTCCTGGGGAAAGGTAGGATGCCAAGAGCCACATCCACTGCCACCTCCCATCCCAAGGGAGCCAGCTGTGGGCTGGTGGTCCCAGGATAGCAGGAGGAGAGGGGGCCACCCAGCCTGTGGGGCGCTGCTGCCCTATGGGAGATGCTGCTCTCAGAGCTCTGGCTTTACTTGTAGCTTTTACTGCTTCTGCCACTGATAAAACCGCAGCCAAACTGACCTCAGACCAAACTGCCACCGTTACCTTTAACAGGACCCACAGCTCCCAGTTAGCTGAGGCTGGCCTGGAGCTGGAAGGGAGGCCTGGGCAGCCACAGGCCCTGCAGCAATGGTGGGTCCAGCTGGACTGGGACAACCAGTAAGGGGAGATCCCCACTTACCCACGGTCAGATCCATGTTGTGCCTCTCGCCCAGCGCTCGCAGGCGGTACAAGCACCCACTCTGGTAGTAATACTGCAGGAACTGCACAAAGCCTGCAAGGAGAGCGTGGCTGCTGTCAGCAGGGGCCCAGGGATTAACTGGTGGCCCCAGCTCCATGATTACTGCCCACAAAGACCACCCCAGCGCCAGGGAGGTGAGAGCAGGACAGAGCCTGAGGGAAAATGCAGGTGAGCTGAGAGCTGAGAGCAGCAGCAGCAGCCAGGTCTGCCCATGCTGCAGAGCCCCATGGGCATGATCAGCACCCCAGGCCAACCACAGCCCCTGTCCCAGCACAGCACTTACTCTGGTACATGGAGAAGGAGAGAAACTGGTTCCTGAACATCTGGTACATGAGCCCGTCCGGCCTGTGGAGAAACGGCGGTGGCTGGGGGATGTGGGGCTGGGAGGGGACGGCCAGCCCTGCCTGCCCCACAGCCCCTATGGCTTCAGGTCAGGGCAGCAAAGGCCCCTGTGCCAGAGCCGCCCACAGCCCCCTGTGGGACGGGGGACACACACTTACCATGTCAGCATGACACCTGAGAGGAAGGTGGAGATGTAGTGATGCAAAACCCACCAGCCTTTGATTCTGGAAGGCAGACACAGAGAAGGGCCGTCAGGTCCTGAGCGTGAATCCCGACCCAGAGGTGCACCAGCAGAGCGGAGCAGCCCATCCCCAGCCACCTGACAGCTCCCAGGGCAAGGTGAGGAGCGGGGCTGGTTGTGAAACACCCGTGCTTGGAGCGCCTCCAGTCTGGGCAGCACCGGGAGCCAGGGCCCTTCCAGCGCCCACTCCACCTTCCCGCGCCGCCTCCACACGGGGAGTTCCTCCTGCCCCACTCCTACAGCTCGTAACACAGCTTGCTACACACCCTGAGTAGGAGGGAGCTGCTCCCTTGGGAAGCTCAGAGCTGCTTGATGGGCCCCAACTTCCCAGCTTTGCAGGGAACGACCAACTCGCTGCGCCCCCTCCCCGAGCCTGGGGACTCACTTGGATCCGTTGTTGATCAGGATGCTCTCCCGGATGGTGAGGGTGCAGTAGTACCACACCAGGAGGAAGTTAAAGACGGCATCTGTCACCCTGGTGTCACACAAAGGAGGGTGTAAAGGGGTGTGCTGGGGGCACTGGCACTGCTGTGGGACACCCATCCCCTGTGGGCAGGGACCTGCTTCCCCCCCGCCCACCACGGCCACGGCAGGACTGCAGCGGCCACAAAGGCCACCCCACCTCCAGGGCAGTGTCCAGATCCTTCATCAGGATCTCCTGCTCAGCTCTGGACCTTGCAGGATGGGAGAGGAGGACACAGGGACCCTGGGAGGAGATCTCTGCCCAGGATCCAAGCCAGACTCACCGGGAGTTGAAGAGAAACCGACAGGAGGAGGAGACAATGAGTAGGATGATGGTGAGGTAGAGCTTGAACTTCTCATATTCATCTTTATAAGCAAACCTGCAGGGAGGCACAAGGACTTGGAGCAAAGTGGCTGCTGGAAGTCTCTGTCCTCCCATCCTACCCAGCTGGACAAAAGTGATGTTCCACTGGGAACCTCTGGGACACACCTGGGAAAAACCTTGCCTTGGGGTTATTTCTGAGAGGAGACCACACCAGGCTGCTTCCACACAGGTGGGACATCTTCAAGCACTCCAAATCACCCCAACCTATCTGGTGGGCCAGGCTATGGGGAAGCTGGGCAGACTGGAGTCTGCACAGGTCTCCAATGGGAGGACTGGGGAGCAGAAGGAGAAGGACACAGGCTCCTGGCTGGGCATCTCTGCCATGGGGAAGGCTCTCCTGGGCCAAAACCAACCACTGGTGTTTCCCCAAAGGAAGAGGAGGGGGGCTATCCACTGCCTGTCTTTCCTGGAAGTGCCTAACACAGCAGAAACCCAGGCATGGCTTTGGTGGAGGATCCTTTTTAGCTTGTCAGAGCTAATGGTCCATCCCAGCCCGGTGGCAGGAGCTTGAGGGGGAGTCAAGGATTTGGCTGATTGTGTGAAAGGCTGCAGGAAACAGCCCAGGAAGGGAATCTACAGCAGGTGGGCCAAGCCAGCCCGCTGTCTGCCCAGGAGGAGCTCTTGTTCCTGGTGCCAAGGGGACCCCGAGCCAGGCAAAGCAGAGGTGGCAGCGAGGAGGGAGCCGTACTTGGCCTGTTTGCTGAGCAGTGTGACGTTCACATTCCCGAGCACCAGACTCAGATATAACCTGGGGAGAGAGCAGAGGTGTTAGGGTGGGGACCTGCCCGTGGAGCTGTCCCCTCTCGTGCCACCGCTGGGGCCAGGGATGAGCTCCCAGCTGATTTCCCCTCGGAGCTGCCAGGCACAAACGCTCTGGCATCTCCTCCCCAGGGCAGGGGGATGGGTGGCTGAGCACACACCCTACCTCCCGTGGGCACTGGGGTGTTCACCTGGGCTTCCCACCCCACACAACCACTGTCCAGGGGTGGATGAAGGCCCTGAGCAGGCAGAGGAGTGAGGGGGAAGAGGGTAGTGCTGCAGAGGCACTGGCTCCTGCCCACGTGTCCTCTGGGGAGCCCAAGTGGAGCAGCAGAGCTGTGACACCCCCAGGAGCAGGGTGACAGCAGCCTTACAGCCACGGGGATGCGGAAGGTGGACCTGGTGTTTCACCCAGAGCTGAGGAGCCTCTTACCCATTCTTCTTTGGCAGATAGGCCTCCATCTCAAAGAAAACGTTCTGCCTCTCTTTAATCAGGTTCTCGGCCTCTTGGATGGAAGATTCCTGCTCGGGGCTGGCGTGAGCTTTGCATCTGGGGAGCAAACACAGGCACTGGCAGCACGAGAGCCTCTGCAACGTGATCAGCACGTGCTGGCACTCCACAGGTGACTAACCCAGGCAAGGACACCCCAAGGACAGCAAAGGCAGATGGGAGGCAAGTCCATAACTCTGTCAGGCTGGGATGTTGCCCAAGAGAAGGAAGCAGGAATGGGAGTGAGGTGAGGCCTCACCCTCGAGGAAGGACAGCGAGAGCTTGGTGCAGGAGCAGGGCAGGTCATGGCACCTGCAAAGCTCTTGCAAGCTCTGAACTGCAAACGGGGCCCAAACAGGGGCACAGGGAAGGGAGGCTGGGGAAGATCTGCCTCTCACAGCACTTTGCCATGACTGAGGCTGCAGAGAGGTTTGTATTTCAGACATGAGGTGAGTTCAGTAGCACCATCCTTGCATCTCTCCCCTCCTGTGCTGTCACAGGACACCAACTTACTTTTTGAGGGAGAGTGAGAGCTCCTTCAGCCGCTTCTTCTGCCGTGCGATGGAGCTGGAGATTCCGTCCTGGAGCTTGGTCAGCTCCTCGAGTTTCTGCTTGTACAGCCTGTGGTTATCCTGGGAAGGAGAGACCAGCAAGCATTAGACCTGCCTGCTGAGACATCCCTGTCCTTGGGGGCACTGCTGATGCTTAAAAAATGTCCTTAACTTCACCTGCACAGCAGCTGGGTGAGAGGAGGGCTGGCTGCAGAGGACCAGGTGTGTTTGGGGACAGCCTGCAGCCAGCCCTGCTTCCATGAGGATGCCCATCCCCAATCCCAAGGAAGGCATACACAGTTGCAGGCACATCCACAGGACACAGCCTGGTCCTGCCCTTGCACATCCCTCGTGTCCAGCCCCCTCTAGCTGTGGGCTGTGAAAGTCCAGCCACCAATGTGGTGATGCTCCCATGGTTGGGAGACCACTGACTGTGCACAGGGGATAGGAAAGACTTGGAAAGAAATGCTGTTTGAGCCAGGGCTGTAACTGAGGGCTGTGATTTAACCTGGAGTGGTGGCTTTGAGTGCTGGGATGGGATAAGTGACTCTCTCTGCCTCCAGGTTTGTGCAGCACCTGCTACTGCCCTGACCTGTGGCACTGGGCACCCCTGGGAAGCTGGAAGGAGCCTGTCAATGAGCTGGACAAAGAGGACAGACTCACAGCAGGGCTGCAGCCAAGTGCCCAGTAACCCAACCGCACCTGGGAACGGTTGGATGCCACTCTCCACTATATTTAGCAAGGAGAGAGCATGCTGGATCAATGCTGCTGCCTGTCCAGGTCAGCTGGAAAACAGCCTCACCTCAGCCACAGCAGCCTGAACGCCACTTCCACCAGGGAATTACACACTGCTCGCAACAACCCTTGGACTAGACCTTGGCACCCAAGTTTTAGCTCTTATCAAGCACTTGATCGGCAGATTTAAAAGTTGTTCCCAAAGGAGAAAGGTGAAACTGAGAGCAGAGGAGGGAAACCTTCTCCCTCTGGTGACAAGCAGTAGCAGATCTGGATCCCAGACAGTCCCAGCTCCCCAGCAGTGATTTATGTTCCTGATCTCTCCCAGGGCATTCCCCGCTTGGCCATCAAGCTTTCCTGCTCCCATCTGGAGTCACCTTCTCCTCCTGCTCTGAAGTTAACTGTGAGCAAGTGGCTTTTGTGACAAGTCCTTTAGCTGTGTCAGCATCCCAGCACCACGCTCGGGGACAGCCTGAATCAGGAGCCACCCCGGGAGGAGGTTTCCAATAGGAAGGGCCAGCGCCGTGTGGCCACACTCAGGGTTCGAAATGGGTGACCCGGGACATCCATGCAACCCCTATGGAGCAAGAGGAGGTTTCTCAAAGCCTCCCTTGCCCCAGATCTGGGCACAGCAGCGACGTGCCCGCAACACATCCGCTTCACCCCGCACCCGAGGGGGGGGGGAAGGACGGGGAAAGGGAACTGGTGCAGCTGCAGCTGAGTGACCTGAGCAGCAGCAGGGGATGGGGTTAGCCAACCTTTCCCTTGTGTGACCCCGTCTGAGCTGAACCCTGCCCACTCCTTCCCCCGGCAGCCCGCGCCCTGGGGATTACACAAAGCAGGTGGAAGCACCTCTGATACCTGTCACCTGCCTGGCACGGGGCCCCCGGTGGGTGGCAGGGCACGGGAGGGAGGGGGACGCGGTACGGAGGGTCGGGACAAGGAGCCTGGCCGCCGTGTGCCCGGATTCCCGTTGATCCTGGCCAGCGGGGCAGTTTGGCTCCCGTCCGACCCGAGCGGGGCTGACAGGGGCGATAAGGAGCGATGAGGAGCGTGAAACGGCACCGGCGCACCCCGTCCGGCCGTGCCACGCCAGCTCCCAGCCCTGGGACACCGGGAGGTCTGGGCTCCCCAAGCCAGCTCCCAGCCCTGGGACACCGGGAGGTCTGGGCTCCCCAAGCCAGCTCCCAGCCCTGGGACACCGGGAGGTCTGGGCTCCCCAAGCCAGCTCCCAGCCCTGGGACACCGGGGGGTCTGGGCTCCCCACGCCAGCCCCGCGCCGGGCCGGGGGCTCAGACGGGCGGACCCCGCTCCTCGGCAAACGCCGTGCCCGGCACAGCCTGGCACCTCCGCCCCGCTCCCAACCGCTCCGCCTGGGGGGACAGGGCCGGGACACGGGAAAAAGGGGGAAAAGCACCCGCGCTCCGGGAGGGAGCCGCCGGCTGCCCGCGGGACCCGTTGGCGATGCTGCGGGGGGCGCCCACGGGGGATCCCCCGGGGCTCTGCGCCGGCCACCGCCGGGTGGCGAGGCGGCCCCCGAGCCCCCCGGGCGGGGATGCGGCGGTACCTGGATGCGCTGGAAGCCGTCCTGCAGCTCCTCCCACTCCCGCAGGCACTCGGCGGCCGAGGCGCCCGCGGCCATGGCGGCGATGGCGGAGCCCGGCCCGGCCCGCGGCCACCGCGCCGCTGCCCCGCCCCCTTCCGGACACGCCCACCGAGGGGCGGGGCCATCCCCCGGAGGCGGGGCCATCCCGGCCTGTAATTCCCATTCCACGGACTCTTCCTTTCGTGGGAATGTTTCTTCTCGGTGGGAGTAGTACTCTGGTATGGAGGAGCCGTGTATTTAAAGCAGTTCGCTTTTTGAACAATTAGAAGTTGAAACCCTCGCTGTTTTTTACCTTAGTGTTTAGAGTGCTTTATTGAAAACAGTTAAATGGACCCGAGCGCTGTAAATGGCAAACACAGAGCGCTAGGAGAGTGTTTTCTGGAATGTTTTTATTTTGGGATGTTAATGAGCAGACAGGATTGAGGCTTCAAAACTACCAGCTGTGCCAAGAGGTTTGGTTGTTGGATTAGAAGGTGGCAAGTGGGAAGGGTGGTCTTCTCAACAATTCAACCAGTGAGTCTGTGGGTAGCTAAGAAGGCACTCGCAGGTTGCAGAGACTTCTGAATCAGGGAAATTCTGTTGTCACTCTCCAGGCTGGAAGTGGCCACAGTCAGACTCTAAATCTGTCATTCCATGCTATGGATAAGGAACCTTTTCAGAGATAACTCTACTATGGTTATAATCTCCTCTGCTTACCAAAAAAGAGACAAACAGCCTGTAGTGGGTCTCATCCTGCAGCACTTGCATTCCCCAAACTGCCAGACCTTCTTCAGCACCGGTGAGTTCTCCAGGAGGCTCCAGAAGTTGACCCAAAGTAGCATGGAGCTAAAGAGGAAAGCTTTTCCACTGAGGTCTTTTTTCAAACAGCACTCAAGTAGTTTTCTTGGTGGTGTGGAAGGGAGTGCCTTTCCCTGCAGAGTGTTCCCTGTCAGTAGTTTGGCTCAGAGATGTCTGTGATGTTGGACCCATTGATTTGGCTCTCCCAGGCCGAGAGCTGCTCCACAAAGCCCCGGTGGGGTCTCATGCTCGGGTTGCACTTCAGGAGGTAATCCCAAGCTCCCTGTAAGCAGAAGAGAAGGAAAGAAGTGTTAGGAATTGAACTGAAAGTCATGACACAGCTACACTTGTAGACAACATGGCTTTGTATTTGCTCCCTGTGTTGGGCAGCAAGAACCTGCAGGTAAGACTTTGGCTGCCAAAGCAGGACAGGCTGGATCCAGATGTGGACTTCAGAGAAGCCTGTCCTCTTCATACTCTGCTCTCCTGGAGAGTTCAGGCTGCTTTCATTACCTGGCAGGTATCCTGTATTATTTTATTTCACACTGATGGAGAAATCCAGGCCTGCATTTTCCGCCCTAAAATGCTGTTCCTTCCACAGATGATGAACGAAGCAGTGAAGTATCAGCTATTCACAGGTAAGCAACAAAGGTTATCATGGTTTTGGATTGGTGTGACCTGATGTGGCAGAAGCAGCTATGACCCTGCAGTTATCCCACTGCACTAATTACAGCCATCCTAACTATTTATTAGTTGCAAGTAATCACCTAGGGACTCTGACACACACAGGGCAGATCCACCAGCATTGCTGTGCATTACTTCAGCTGCATCCCCATGTTTTCCCAACAGTGCTCATCTTCCTGCTTGTAAAAGCTTGCCCCCTGCACTTGGAGTGTTGCTTAAGTGTAATGAGACCAAAGGTCAGCAGATAGTGCTCCATTGGTTTGTTTTTCTAATCTCGGTGATTCTGCAGGCTCCAAGGCTTATCTTCCAATATTTACTCCTCTGGGACCACAGTGTGGGTGTCTCCAGTTTGCCTGGACTCCACAGATCTACTCACATATTGATTACTAACAGAATAAGGGGCCACACATCCCAAATCTGCCTTGCTTTTGGAAGCTTTCAAAGATCTTTGCCTGGACTGGCTGGAGGATCACACGGGAATCTGTTGCACTGCTTTTGTCTGCAAGAAACAAACTTGCCTGCCAGGGTAATCCCCACAGGAAAGCTTTGCCCAGCCAACAGTGGGCAAGCACTGCCCTGTCAACCTTTTTTTTTTTTTTTTTTTTTTTGGCACTTAGAAAATGCTGAGACCAACCTGTTGATGCCAACTGAGAGGAATGGCAAGGATCAGCCTTTGACTTTTGCACTGCCATGCAAGCCCAGTCTGAAATTCAGTGTGCAAGTGGCTGGTTATCAGCGTGCAGGAGCAATTACACCCGTGTTAGTGCAGGGACTGAGCCGTGTCTGCAGCCCTGCTGGCACCCTCAGCCTCTAATTACCCACTGGCACACAGCCACGGATAGAGATTTCCTCTTACGTTGCAAATGTTTGCACAAAATCAATAAAATTATTAGATACAGGCCCAGCTTAACGTGAAGTTTGGACCAATCCACTCAAGCTCCCAGAGGAGACTTTCTAAACAGAGATAAGGAGATGCTGTTCAGTTCCCATGGGAACTCAGCTGCTCTGTGTTGGCAGGTACCCTGAGATGGTGCTTAGGGCAGCACAATGCCCATGTGTTGTATGGAGAGGGAGAAAGGGCACCAGGGGAGAGGCCACCAGGCTCTTGCACAGCCAAGCCATTCCCAGCCATCCTTTATCAATTTCTTACATTATTCAGAGCAATGGAGCAGCTTGTACTGGCCATCTAACCTATATATCCCTCCTGGGTGAGTATTATCCCGTTCCAGATTTCTCTACAGCAGTATCTGTGGGAGGGGATTGCTTCTGGAGAAATAAAATGGGGTTTCAGAAGAGGTCATTGCCGATGCTGAAGTCTGTGGTAAATCAGAGCCCTGCAAACACTGGGTTCTGAACTTCCCTTTAACATCATGGAATTAAGAGATGGGATTAACTGCAGTAGCTTCCGCTCTCTTTCTCAGATCCAGGAGAGAAATACCATATTCTCCAACCACAGCTTTAGTTTTATAGCCCTGCAGTTAAGAAGGGAAACGGAAGGATATCACAGGTGCCAGGGTAAGAACTCACAGACCCAAAATCACACTTAGCCAACTCCTTAATGGCATAAAGAAGATGCACTCTCAGATCATATCATCAGTCACATTATCAGATGGATATTCTGCATGAAATCACTGACAGTGAATGTGTTACTACTACAGTGATGAGGCTTCAGAAGGAGAAATCAAGTGCAGACCCAGTCAGTCCCGTGGGAGCTGTGACAGTGACGTACCTTCAGGGAAAGCCGGCAGGTATGCATGAGATAGGCCATGATGGCTGTGCTGCTCCTGCTTATCCCCAGGCTGGAGAACACCAGCACTGCTCCGCCATCCATCTGAGCATCTGAGGAAAGGAATGCCAATCACAAATTAATGATCTGGGAAATCAAGCTTCCAAAGGTAGAGCCAAGCACTAATTCGGTGACAGCTGACAGGCTGAGCGACGGGAGCCCTCAGGAACCCTGACAGCAGCAGATGGGCACTGCCAGCTCCCATTTCTGTAAGCATTTGCCTTTCTGAGAAATCCACTCTGTTAAAACGTGGCTTTGAAGACCAGAACCAGTGACAATAACCAGTCAGTGCTTCATTGCACATCAGTGTCACCTTTACATCAGGGAACTGAAGAAATGTGGTCTACCACGACCCATCAGCTGTGGTCACTCACATCACCTGCTCCAACCCCTCCCAGAAAGGCTTAAAGGGATTGAAATTTTTGATGAACAAAAGCCTGACTGCTCTCCATTCAGGCTGGAGCAATCAGCTCCCAAACTGAAGGGGGACTGAGACTCCAAATCCCTTCCCTTTCTCTATGGAGATCACCAGCAGGAACCATGTACATGCCAGCTGGGGCACTGGTTGTATGATGTTTTTTATGATGGATACTTTGTGGTGAAAATTGCAAAGATCAGCAAACCCATTTGCTACTAAAGGATGCTGTCAGTGGCTCCTAACCACATTAACTCTGCTGCCTGTGCCTAGAAGGTTGCATATTTAATTAATAAGCTTTTAATCCTTTCTCTTTCTCTAGACAGCATGATGTTTTTAGAATATTAGCACCTGAACAATAGAATTAATTTGCCTTTTTTTCCCCAAGCACTATAACATCATTTTCTAACTTATTTCTATAATGAGTTACTATTTCTGTTCTAAGACCTGAGTAGAAGTTGCCTCACTCCAGCATACACCTGGCATGAGAATATCCACACTCCTCTCAGAGTATGTGGAGAGCTTCAGTTTGGTGTTCACCCCTAACTGTTAGAGTTTGAATAATCTGCTCTCGAGGGCCAAGTAAACAATTCCACTATCAGGTAAACAGTGCAACACTTCCACAAGAGCTAAAGATAAGAAACTCTTGTAGTCTGCCTTGGAAACTTCCACAAACTGATGGGAGAAAGAAACTGTCTTCTGAAACAATACTGGGAAAAAACGTGGGGCACAACGAAAGCTTTGCAGGGAAGTGAATTTCAACATTTGGGTGCGTGCAAATCACGAAATCCAGTTCAGGACTACAAAATTATATCCTCAGATGTTGTTTCCTTGTTTCTTTGTCATTTCTGATATTGTACTTGGATTATAAGGTCTATGGGGACAGGGTGGTCTTTTGCTTCTGAACAACACTCCGCTCAGCAGGGCCCTGCTCTGTGGCAGGTGTTATCTGATAAGTGTGATAAAAGATAACGGCAGGGTTTGACAGCATCACGGGAGGGAGCTGCAGGAGCCGTGTCTGCTGTGCAGCTGCAGGCACTGAGCTGGAGAGTGTGTTTTTTCATGCCCAATCTGATGTAATCAGCCAAAGGCAGGTTGATGCCGTCCAACCTGAAAGTCTTCCCAGGCCCTACCGTGGGTCTGCACTGCAAATCACAAAGATTAGCAGCACCTTGTGGGAAGTTCCCTAATGTGGGTCACACTCTGGTTCAAATAAAGCTGTGGTGGTTGAAGATTTGGGCTGGTAAGAGTCAAAGGGTTGTTGCAAAGGAGTGAGAGGGAATCCTATGGAGCTCTGGTGCACACTTTGCAGCAAAGCCTTTCCAGGTCAGGTGGAAAGCTGCCTATTAGCAGAGTGAGGGTGAGCAGGAACATCAGAGTCAGATGCCCTGTAAAATCTCCTCTCTGTCCATCAGGCTGGATAGTGAGGCAGGTCCAGCATCCATCAGGGTGTGGGCTTGCTTGGGAGTGTACTGATCATGAATGATTACGACCCTGCTGCCTGAGCTTCCTGTTGCAGTGAATTGCTGTCACTCCCATCTAATATCCTCGAGTGAGCAAGGTCTCAGGAATTCCAGATCAGGATCAACTCACCTATGAAATGAGAAATGATGGGAAAGAAAGAAAAAAGATCTGCTTCGAGTGAATCTGGAACAGATATATGGAGAGATTCACCATCTTCTGCAAACCTGGAAAGAGAGCACACAGACCACATGGACCAGAGAAGCAGCTTTGAACAAGATGTGTTTGTTGGAGGCAAGGTGATAATTTTGTTTGCTGTTACACGTGTAAGTTTTTCATCATCATCATCATTAACATCATGATAAGGGATTTGTTATGGTGAGACACCGAGATGTTTTTAACACAGAGCCAATTTAATTACTGATTTTCTACTTCACATGGTCTCAGCATCACTGTCTTAACCTACAGCTTCCTTTATCTGAGAGATAAATGCAAACAGATGAACTGAAAGCCAGAGTGCCTTCACAGCATGTGAGTGTTGGCTGCTTTGTGGGCAGAGCCCCCCATGTCACTTGGTTTTCTATAACAGCATCTCCTCCTTCCACAAGCTCAGAGAACCCAACTGGGAGAACTCATAGAGCAAAACACTGGTGAAGAGTTTCCAAAATGTGAAAGCACATCATGCAGAGGGCATGGGAATATTACCCACAGTGCATAGACCTTTCTCTGGAGCCAAAGGCATGAGAAGTGTCTGCTGGTACACTCATCCTGGGGTGGCTAATTGGATTTGTTGCTTACTTTGTTTGGGTCACCTCCTTGAAAATGCCACTGGATTTTTCACTGTGTGAAATGGCATTTCCAGCACAACCTGCAGACTGAGCTGAATGGTCATGGACAGAGGAGGAAGGAAGGAAGACCAGCAGTGTGACACACGGGTGATTTAGCTTTTACACTGATGACTTTGTAAGATTTTGTTCTGAAAGCTATTTAGAGATACAGCCTTTTCCTGGAAAATGGTAGTATGTGTGATAGACTTGAAATGTCAAGGGCTTCCCCATCCTCTCACCCAACCCACCCATGGCATGGTCAAGGGCTGCAGGACTGTGCTGTTGCTCTGAGGTAGAGATTGGAAAAATGAGCATGAAATAGCACTGGAATCTGCAGTGAACATCAGAGGTTTCCTTGGAAGTTCACAGGCACCGACTCCTCTGTGAACAGACTCTGTGCCACCTCATTTTTTCACATCACAGACACTGGTGAGGGTAAACCTTGAAGTGTTTAACTTACAGTGTTACAGGCTGTTCAGAGACGTTGACTAATGCTTTGATCCTCAGATCTTTCTGAATTTTTTGGTCACAGGCCTGCTTGAAATTGCCCATATATAACTTTAAAGGCAGTATTTCTACAGGGTATGGCTGGAAGTTGTCTAGCTCCTGCCGGAAAGAAACCACAGGCTCAGGTTAGAGAGGGTCTTTGCTCCCATTAGCTTGCCAAGTTCTTAAACAGAAGTCATGTGAAGAATTGAACAAGCACTTAGTCAACAGCCCATGACACAATTTAGTGTAATGATTCCTTCAATCACCTGGACTTTCTGTATATTGAAGTCTTTACTAGATTTACTGAGAATAATTAACAGCATTGCTGTCGTTGCGGCGTTACTTGAAACTCCTGACTAAACAGGAGGTGGAATACATCCTTCCCATTGTCTGCAGGGACTGCAGCGTAACAGATCCATTTGATGTTCTCCCTGGTTGCTATTTGCAGGGCTAAATGAAATCATCTGCCACCTGCAGAGCTGCAGGTGCCCTGTAGAGGCACAGCACAAGTCTGCAGCTGCTTCCGGTGCCTGCGGCGTGGAGGCTGAGAATGAACACACAAGAAAGCCTCGACATCCTTAATGGATGCTCTGCACAGAGCAGCAGCCCAAACCAACAGTGAACAGCTTAAACTGAGAGGCAGGGAGGTACTCTGTGTCCATGTGAATCCGATGGGGAAGCTCACCAATGTGTTGCCCTTCACAAAGCAGCACAAAGTGAATCGATTTTGCCTCCTGTGCTGCAGCATCCCCCAGGTCAGCACGGTGTCATGGGCTATTTCATGTGAATCAGGAGGGAGCAAGTGCAATGAGATGCTTTCTGCTGACCAGCACCTTCTTAGCTTGCCCTGTCTCAGGTCCTGTCCTAGATGAGAAATAAAGGGTGATTGTTTCTCGTGAGCTAAACAGATTGATGTTTGCAGGTGAAGCCAAATATTAGGATACCAGTGTTTGAGTGAATGGCTGTTTTCTTTCTGGGCCTATTGAAACAATGCACCAGCAGTCGCTTTGTGATCCTTCCCGATGCAAACACATGGAACACAGTGCTTGGTTGGAATTGTACTTCTGTCTGAAAACATTTGCTGTGTACTATCCCAGATAACCACGTGTGAGAGAGGACCCTGCTTCTTTTCATCATTTGCTAGTGTTTGTTTAGTTATCTGTACTCTCCCCAGGCCAGTTTCAGGGTTATCAGGAAAACATTCCCAGGTTGTTTCCATGAGCTTTCTTTCACTCAATGGAAGAGGGAAAAGTGTGGCTGCTAAAGGATCAGTGGTGAGACTCAGGGCAAGCACAGCAATCCAAATGACATTTAACTCCTTTGCCTGAAATTACCGTGATACTACATTTGCAACACCATTTAACTTGAATTCATCAGCCATCATCAGCTGAATATGAATGCTAATTCTACTTTCAGATTAGTCTCATGTCACCTGAGGCATCCACAGTGTCTTCTGAGTCCCCAGAAAAGGAAAATAAGCTGAAAAACGCCTGTACCCTCCCTTCAGGACGAGCACGTGGTGTCGGGTGAGCTCCTGAAAGTTTCTGGCGTGTAGGAATGCAGCTCCTTCCTCAGTATCTAAGGAGACCAAAAAGCTGTTGGCCAGGGCAGGTTCAGTGTCTCCATCATCTGCCTCCCCAACACCCACAGCAATTTCCATTTCATTTCATTTAATGCTCTGTAGGAAACCTTGCTAAAAACTCGACTTATTCTGTACCTGTGTGCTGCTTTCACCTCTTGTCCTGATCTTTATTCCTCTCCTTGATTCTTCTGTAGGTCTAGAGAAAGGTGTTTTTGCGTTTTTATTTTCTCTCCCCTTTTTTCTTTGGGAAATGCTTGTAATAAGTTCCCACAAGAGGGAAGTATTATCAATTTAAATCTACTAATCATAGTTTTACAGAGGCCCTTTTCTTAAGTTTGCTTTAGGCAAAGGGGGGAAGAAAGAAGTGTCTTAAATCCCTCTCAAGTGTTTTAAACACTCCCCTCAATGAAGTAAATTATGTGAGATGGCTGCTCCTCTTCCCAAGGGATCCATCCTGCTTCCCTCTAGCTATGTCTGTTTTAGAAATAGATCAGCACAATAGAACCCCACTTCTGATTCTTCACACCTTCCCTTTAATGCCTCATCACCGAGCATTTAAGAACATCCTTGTTTTTTTCATTCCCTTTACACACCCACGTGTTTTTTTTTTTCTTTGTAAAGTGATGTAAATCTTTGCTAAAACTACTGTAGACTTTGCAAAGCTCATAAGAGCCAAATAAACATACAGAAGTTCTGCCGCAGGGATGTGTGAAAGCTAAACAATTCCATGGTTCAAGGAGGACTGAACAGTGACATGGAAAGGTTTCCAGCTCTTCACAACTCCATCAAATCACCCCCCTCATTAAAAGTAGGTCTTTTTAAGTGTCATGATGTGAAAGCCTTTTCTAACCCTCAGAGAAGGAAGTACTCACTCGGGGAATGCACGGGACCTGAGCCACCGTTTCCAGTCTCTGAAGCAGCACTGCTCCCTAAAAGGCAATCGTTGGACAAGCCCAATCTCAGGGAAATGCGGGGGGCAGAAAGAACCCATTCCTCACATGCAACAAGGAGCTTCAGGGGATCATCCACAGATGGAAACCACGCCTGCCAGGATGCTTTGAAACAAAACCTGGATTTTTGAAGACTAAGAACATCCACAACACTGTGAAAAACCAGAGGCGTAGAAGGGATGATAATTTTTCAAATAAAACTGGGAACATTTGCATCTCTTCCAATGAGCTGCATAAAGTTAAATGAGGAACGGGACGAATATCTCTCTGGCAGTGAGGTCTTGACTGATATGGGTCCAACATACCTGTTTCTTTCTGCTCTTCATCACAGTCACAGTAGCTCAAAGAGCTAGTGTTGAAGTCATACACCACACAGTGTCTGACATAGCCCAACTCCTCTGCATTCGGGATCAGATACTCCCCTGTAGGACCCTACAAAATCACAGAGGAATTCTGTCAGGAGCACAGCTCCACTCTGCTCTTGTGGCATCAACACTGGTGGCATCTTGCAAGCTGCAGCTCTCTAGCTACGTGTTGGTTTGTCCGCGTGGGTGTGGGTGAAGCCGAGAGCCCCGCTTAGGAGCCAGAAATGATGCAAACTGCTCTGATTGCTTCATCACCCACCGCGGGGCAGATGCCAGCACTGTCCTTGTGAGACAAGGCTACAAGATGCGAGTCCTTGTGCAATATTTTTCCTGATATCCAGCCCCTGTGTGCCAATCCTTCGGGCTGCTGGGGCCTCCTTTGCTTTGTGACAGAATACGTCCCCCCAGTGGCAGCCACAGAGCACGGCTGAAACAGGCACGGGAGAGGACGGGACGTTTCCCGGGGGCTTTAAGCCAGTTTGGGCTTCCTGCTAATTGCTGAATCCGGGGGTGGTTCACACAAGCAATGCCCTCACCCGTTCAATCCTGCGGGCTGTAACAATGTGGCTCTCGTCGAATTCACGCTGAGTACGGGCATCTGAAAAAAACAACCGAGACACAGCAATTGGCCGGTAAAGGTGGAATTCTGTTTGTGATTCGGTCAGCGGGAATTCAGGCACTGGCATCACCCAGAGTAGAGAGATTTGGGGCTGTGGCACTTGGGGAATATGGTTTAGGAGTGGTTTTGGTGGTGCTGGGTTGCTGGTTGGACTGAATGATCTTGAAGGTCTCTTTCCAACCTTGACAATTCTGTGATTTTTTTTTTTATTTTATTTTATTTTATTTTTTTTTAGGAACTGAGGCTTTCTGGTGTGGATATAACGACCTCCAGGACCGATGTGAGTGTGTGTGTAACACCAAGTGATGCCAGCAGTCTTAGTCCTGACCCAAATGTGCCCCTGCATCATTTCCAGCACCAGTGCTCTGCCTGTGCCTGCTCTGACCTCTGCCCAGCACCTCTGCCTCTGCTGCCCCAGAGCTGGGGAGAGGGGCACCAGAGAGACACCAACCCCACTCCCAAACTGTTTGACTCTTTCACCAAAACATTTAATAATATTGCAATATCAGACACCTTTTTGGGGGGTACTGGCACTATGCAAGGTGCAAACACTAATCAGTGATCTTTTGAAATGGTTGAAAGATCTTGTCCACCTCTAAAATCGCTGGAGGCAGGGGGGGAGAGTGTGTATCCATGGGATGGATCAGAGCAGGGAGAGCTGGGCATGAGGAAAGCCGGAGCAGGACCGGGCTGAGCACAGCGCCTGGATGCAGGCAGGGGCAGGAAAAGCCTGGAGCAGCAGCAGGCAGGGACAGGCAGGGGCAGGGATAAGCAGGAGGCAGGGACAGTAGCAGCAGGCAGGGGTAGCGACAAGTACAGGGACAGGCAGGGGCAGGAATCAGCAGACAGGGATGGGCAGGGATGGGCCTGTGCCGCGGCCTCACCCAGCAGGCACAGGTAGTTGGGCTCCGCCAGCCGCGGGAACCGCCGGCACTGGTTGATGATGTTGTAGAGGTGTCGGGGCTCGCAGAGCGCTACCCCCGCCATCCCAGGCGGGCTGTCACCGACTATCGCGACACCCCGAGCCCGCCCTCTCCCTGCGCGCGGCGCGGGGAGCGACGCCCGCCCGTCTCCAAGGTTACCGCCTCCCAGATCTCGCGAGACTTGCCGCAGGGCGGCGGGGAGGGGAGGGGGTAGATCTCGCGAGAGGCGGGGCCGCGCCGGCCGTGGAGGTCGTTGGAGTCACCGAGCGCCGCCAGCGCTGCTCCCACCGCTCCCACCATTCCCATTCCCGCTGTTCCCGCTATTCCCGCCATGCTGTCCCGCCTCAGCGCCGCCAGCAGCGCCGCCCTGCGCCGCGGCATCGCCACCTCCGCACAGGTAATGTGGGTGGCGAGCGGGGCCGGGCCCGGGGCCTCCTCAGAGAGTGGCTGCGGGGCTCGCGTGGAGCCTGGGGAGAAGCCCCAGTCCGTCCCAGGGAGGGGCTGCCAGCCCTGCACTGGGCCCGGTTCCTCCCCGGTGAGAGCCTGTGGGGCCGGGGAGGAGCCCAGACCCTCCTGGGTTTTAGGCTTGTGGGGCCCGGGGAGAAGCCCAGACCCTCCTTGGTTCCGGGCCTGTGGGGCCGGGGAGGAGCCCAGACCTGACGAACGCCTCTCTCTGGTGGTGTGCAGTGGGTGATAGGCAGGTTTCCTGCTTCCTTCCTCTGGTGCAAACGTGCCCCTGCGTCCCAGAGGTTTTAAGAGCCAAAGCTGGTGGCTGCGGTTTAGCAGTAAATCCTTTGTGTACTCGAAATCCGCTGTGCTGATCCCAAACCAGAGGAGAGCTGCTGCTGTGGTTGCATGGGTAGGGGCCGACCTCTGTCTGACATTAATAGTGCCAGTGGGACACGACAGAGTGGTTACTGGAGCCGTAAAGATGTGCTGCACAGGAGAGGCTTGTGCAGTTTTTCTTCATAGGAACTGTATCTTTTAGCAGCGAGGTTTTGACCTCATGATATCAGGTCAGTCATAAATGGGGCGCAGCAGTGACTCAAGCCAGACTTTGCTTTCCCTTCAAGAGTTCTGTGCAGAATTACATCTGTTACAATAGCAAGAAAACCGAGCCGAGGTTGGGCTGATCTAGCTCTTGGGTGGATTATTTCTTGTCATAGCACAGTAATTAAGCTGTTCGTGTCGGGACTTGGAGCTGTTATGGCTTTATCTGGTAAGGCTGTGATAAGAATGGCTTTTCCAGCAGTAGTTGCATTGCCATGTTGCATCTCTGCAGGAGACTCTGGTTCTCCATCACTTTGGCAGTGTGTTGCACTTTAAGGTTGTTCTGGTCCTTGAAAGTAGCTTTTATATCATCTGGCAATACCCTACAAACAGGAGCACAGAGAGAGAAATAACATCCTGCCAGTACACGTGTGAGGGTAAAATTGGTTCACGGGACAGCCAAGAAGAGTTGATTTTACTTGATTCTCAGCCACATGATCAAAGGTGGAAGTTACAGTCACTTAATATTCTCAGGTTTTGATCTTGAGGCATCTGCAGGTACTATGTTGAATTTATTTCTGGCCTAAGCATTTTATTCACGTACATACAGTGGTTATTACATTTATTGTAGTCTGTTAAATGTGTTGATTTGACAAATGGGAAGGCATTTTTTTTTATACTGTCAGTAGTCTAGAGAAACTACGAACCAGATTTTGTCCCAAGTTAGGCCTGGGCCCTCAGGGTGGCAGGTATAATTCTCAGGCAGACATTTCTGTCTGGAGAAAGGTGATCCTTTGGGTTCCTTTGCCCTAGCCTTGCTTCCCTTTTGAGCTTCAGGCTGCAAATAAGTTTCCTCCAACTTGTCCTGCCAGTAAACCCGGAGGATCCCTGGGGGGCTCTCACGAGCGTCGCTTTCTGTGGGCTCAGCCTGTCGAGTTTGCACAGCACTGGGTGAAAAATTGAGAAACGGAGCTAAAAGCAAAGAAAGCGTGGTGAAATCCCCAAGGTCACCCCTGGGGTGGCTGCCAGGACATCTCCAGCCCCGTGTTTGTCGTCTCTTTCCCGCAGAGCAATGCCAAGGTAGCAGTGCTGGGGGCCTCGGGGGGCATCGGGCAGCCCCTGTCCCTGCTCCTGAAGAACAGCCCGCTGGTGAGCAAGCTCAGCCTCTATGACATTGCCCACACTCCAGGCGTGGCAGCCGACCTCAGCCACATCGAGACCAAAGCCAGTGTCAAAGGTACTGCTGGGAATGCTCCGTGTTCCCGAGGGATCCTCTCGGGTGGCTCTGGCACTGAGTCACGGGTTTCTTGGGAAGGGGGATCTTCACACAGCGATCCCGAAGCCTGGTGTCAATTTAAGTAGCTTTTTCCTCGAGCAGTGCATGATTAATTAGGGTTTAACTGATTAGATTGACATGTATGGAGATGAAAATGGCCTGTGGTTGCACTGCTGAAGGGGAATTTGTGATATCTGGCAGGAAACACTCAGTGAAGTTATTTCTGAACAAAGCCTGAGTGTTGAATTTAGAAGTTTGACTACAACTGGACTTAACACTCTCTGGGTTTCCACATGAATTCCACATGCTTCTTTTCTGAAGGGATACTGTCAGGTTCTGATGAAAGCAAAACTTACTCTGCTGATCTGTATTTTATCTGAGGACCTCCAGAAGGTGACATTTTACTTGAATGTGCCTGTCTGAAATTCTGTGGGGGCACTGACTCTCATGCCAAGGTTTTTGGAGAGTAAATACACATAGCAGAAGGAACTGGAGGTTTTCATAACAGATAAATGTGAGATTCTCACCATTCTGGTTCTGTAAGTTTTGAAACAAGGATAAAGCATCAAATGGGATCCATCCATAATTGTGTTTCTTTGCTTTTC
The DNA here is from genome assembly GCA_038380795.1 of Pyrocephalus nanus. Classification (NCBI taxonomy): domain Eukaryota; kingdom Metazoa; phylum Chordata; class Aves; order Passeriformes; family Tyrannidae; genus Pyrocephalus; species Pyrocephalus nanus. Next base: position 6,268,976 of record CM076281.1, read on the forward strand.
AGCGGAAGTTTGAATTGAAGACTAAATTAAAAAAAGGAATTGGATGCCTCTGGGTGTAATTTTGTACTTCAAAGTATCAGATACTTAATAACTCTGGAAAGCATAATGCCTGAGTGTCTTCCATTTCAGGTTTCATGGGACCTGAGCAGTTGCCAGAATGTCTGAAGGGCTGTGATGTTGTTGTTATTCCGGCGGGAGTTCCTAGAAAACCAGGTATGTTCTTTGTTGGAAAGCCCCAGGGCTGCTCTGAAGTGGATCTCTGCAGTGCTGCTGCTCAAATGGAGCTGTGTCTGGTGCTTTATGGTGGTGGTGGCTTGGGGTGTAAGTGGTCTGTTAATGCCCCTGACCCAGAGCTGCTTGTGCTATCAGGCAGCTCATTCAGCCTCTCTCTGAGACTGTCCCTTGTGAAATGGGCAGCATTGATTTCTGGAGTTCCCACGTGGGGTTGAGGTGCAAAGACCTTTCATGGAAGTGATCCTACATCTCCCTTTAGTGTTTCTTGCCCTGGGGCAATGCTCAAGGAATAAAAACTGGTTCATTGTTTCATTTCTCAGGAGAATAGAAATAATCTGTTTGTATTGCATCAATTGTGCAGTAACTTCTCGGGGCATCTCTGAATAAATGCTGTCAAGCCTTCATAGAATGTCTCTGACCTGCTCCTTTTCTACTCTGTTTTTCAGTATCCTATTTGGAATGTAACAGAATTCTAGACTTTAATGCCTAGCTCTTCCTAAATCTTCATTTTTCATGGTTCAAGTAGTTGCTGCAACAGAAACGGGAAGTGGCACTTACACAACCAGCAATATTTTGCATGGAGCAGCTGGCATTTAAACTGGAGCTGTGGAGGTGATTTAAGAGAAGGTGGAGAATTCATCTTGGGAGCAGTTATGCTGCTCTGAGTACCATTGGTGTGGGTCTGTGTGGTCACACTGTACTCCAGGCACCTTAGGTGAAATACATTCTGGCAATGAACAGCTGGGCTGGTTGCTGCTGAAAAGGGCTGGTCTGTTTGTGAGCAAGAAGAGTGAGTTATCTTTGGAGCCAGTTCACTGCTGCAGCTGGAGAATTTACTCTTGATCCATGAAACCAGGAGCTGATGTGTCTCTGTCCAGGTTTTTGATTGGGTAGACTGGGGGTAATGGGACATTGCACTGGCTGTGTTTCAGGTATGACTCGTGATGACCTGTTCAACACCAATGCCAGCATTGTTGCCTCTTTGACATCTGCCTGTGCAAAGCACTGTCCAGAAGCCATGATCTGTATTATTTCTAACCCGGTAAGTGTTTTCTGAAGGCTTTGGAATGTAGAGGGGAAAAAAAAAAACAACCCAAAATCCAGACTAAGAATACTAGAGTAATCCAAATTCTTTTTGAACAGTATCTTTAAGATCTGCAGTGTATTAGCAGAAAAGCCCTAAAAGCCTGGTTCTACTAACCCATTTTTCTTGGCTGTATTTAAGTCAGAAGAAACTTGGATCTAAAAGTGCTTAATATCTCAAAGTCTGTGTGACTGGTTATAATACAAGCTGGTGTATTAGCTGGGATAAAAGTCTTAGCTCTCTAAGGGAGAAGCCTTTGTAATGGGAATGAACAAATTTATTGTCTTAATGGTTATGTAAAATTAATGACTTTTATTCCAGCCTGACTGTAAATTGCTCTTCAATTTAGGCATTAAAGTAATTGGTTGCAGCTGATTCCAAGCTGGAAGTATAATTTGGGTTGTTTGTTGGCCTGTTTAAGTTCATGCATTGGCTTTGTTATCATACTGCTTTTAACCAGTGCTTGCCTCTTCTTGCTGGTAGGTAAATTCAACCATCCCAATAACTTCAGAAGTCTTCAAGAAGCACGGTGTGTATAATCCCAACAAAATCTTTGGTGTCACAACGCTGGACATCGTCAGAGCGAACACTTTTGTGGCTGAACTGAAGGCAGGTCATGGTTAACAGCTGCTGGGGGAGGGACACTGACTGCTTTGGGATCAGATCTATCCAGAAATGCTTCCAAAATCACTGCAGAGAGCCAAAGGAGCTCGGATTTCTGTGGAGCCAGAGGCGAAGGCAATGATTCCCTGCCTCCATTCTCTAGAGGAGCCTGGAGATAAGGTTTCTTGCAAAACGTGGTTCAAGAGACTTTGACCTTTCCTTTTCATAGCCCTGTGAGTGAGCTACGCGTTCTTAATTCCACTGGCATTTCCAACCCCTGGTGCAACCGGAGGAGAGGGTTGAGTTGTTGTATGTGTTTGCAAGTCAAACTCTGGGCTGTGTGTTACAGGATATTCTGCAAAGTATCAGGAGCTGTAATGGGTTACTGCTCTAAACAGCCCTGGTGGTGTTTATGTTGTGCTGCTGTTTATCCAGACTTGCAGTAATAATGTCCTGTAACTGTATAAAGTGATCAGAGCAACCTGGAGCTGCCTCTGAAACTCCTGCCCTGTGTAGCACTGGGTTATAGATCCCAGAATCATTTAGGTTGGAAAAGACCTCCAGGATCATCATGGGGTCCAACCTTGGACTGATCAAAGTGTCCAAGTACCCCGGGCAGACAGTGAAGTGTGGTGTTTTCAGTTGGTTTTCTTGCCTGTGTGCTTCAGAAGCTGGAAAGTTTCATGTTTCCCTTAGGGCTTAGATCCAGCTCGAGTAACTGTTCCGGTTATTGGTGGCCATGCTGGGAAGACTATCATCCCTCTCATCTCTCAGGTAGGTCATGGTGTCTGCTCTGGGTGGCAGCACACTCCTCAGGGTGTAAGGGTTGATTTTAAAGTGCTTTTGTGATGGCAGTTAATTGCTAAGATAGAGCAGAGACAGTTTTCCCTGCTCTCATAGCTGCTTTCCTTCTGGGATGAGATGCAGGATGAGATGGAAGGCAGCAAGCTAAATCTAAACTCTGGACAGTGTAAATAGTTCCAGCTTTCCTCTAAAGGACTTTGGGATATAAGATCTGAGGTGTGGCAATGACAGGTCATCAGGAGAAGCTCCCTTTATGCATTCTAAGCCAAACTGAAATGCAGTTCTTAAGCAGGCTGCAGCCTTTTGGGGAGATGGCTGGTATATGGCCTAAGACAATCTGCAAGAAAAAATTGGAAAAGCTATGCTCTAAGTGGGGAATAAAGTATCCTTCACAGAAGGATTTTCTTAAGGAATAAGAGCTTTAGAGCAGCTGCATGCTGAGAGGGTGTTTTGGTTAAGCAGTCCATTGGGAGAGACACAGCTGTGCTTAAGCTACTGGCAGAGCTGTATCTGAAGGTTTAGTAAATACTGCTGGGAGACTGGATCCTTCACAAAGCTCTTGACTTCCATAATGCCACAGTGACCCGAATATTTACAAGATGACTTTTTGAAATTCCTAACTCTTGGAGGGCGTCTGTTTAGTGCAAAGGACTACACAGTAGTGAGGAACCATGGCAAGCACTGGTTTGTCCTTGAGGAATCTGGGCATGGCTGGGCTCCTGTTCCAGGCCATGCAGTGACCAGCAGCCCTGGTGACTCTTGCTCAGTGTCACACAAGCTGTGAGCTGGGCTAAACCCTTTTGCCCAGTTTAGAACTGTTTGCTAACAACTGCAGTGGTACAAGAGACATCATGTGGGTGGCCTTATGCTGAATCTGGAGGGGTTCTGGTATTGGATAGTAACTTCTTTTCCTTTCCCATCTAGTGCACACCAAAAGTGGAGTTTCCTCAGGATCAACTGGAGAAGCTTACAGCGAGAATTCAGGAAGCTGGCACTGAAGTTGTCCAAGCTAAAGCAGGAGCAGGTGGGTTCTTGAGTAGAGCTTTCAAGTAATTCTTGTTATCTAGCTGAATAGATGCAGTCCCCTGCAGTTTAATCTTACAGTTTATGAACTGCTGATTAGGAATCTAGCTGTGACTGCCTGAGCTGTGCTACCAGAAGTAACTCAGTATGTAAGGCTAAACATTAACTGATCCCACACCATATATGGCTTCAAAAAGACTCTTCTCTGTCAAATTAAGCTGTTTCTTCTGTAAATCTGGTCAGCTGGATAGCATGTAGCTGGCCAAGAGCTGCTGCTTTATCCAACTGACTGTGAGCTTGAAGTCAATGACACTGGAGCTCTGTAAACATACCCGTATGGAAACCTTTGATGCCAAAGAAGGTATCAAATTTCAACATGATCTGTTCTAAAAGTGGTTTAACTCTTACAGGATCTGCCACCTTGTCCATGGCCTATGCTGGTGCTCGATTTGTGTTCTCTCTGCTGGATGCAATGAGTGGAAAGCAAGGGGTTGTGGAATGTGCCTTTGTTAAGTCGGACGTGACGGAGAGCCCCTACTTCTCTACACCTCTGCAGCTGGGAGTATGTACTTTAAATCATAAGGCTTATTAACAGCAGCTACTGATGGAGTCTTGTGGGTTTTACTCAGTGATTTTAGTTTAGTTGAATGCCTGGTGTTGCTGGAATTACCAGCTGAGTGTATCTTTAAGATCCTTGAGTATTTGGGTATGGTATTTAGGCACATAGCTCGGCTTGGCAAGGATGCTGCTGCTTTTATCTGCTCTTAGACTGCAGATCACTGAGTAACCAGAGATTCAGACTTGGCTTAAGAGGTCATCCTTGCCTCAAGTCAGGCCTGTTTACTCTGGGCCTTCATATGATTAACTGGAGTCAGCAAACCTGTCTCCTCAGCCTGACCTGCCATAAGCAAATCCTGCAGAAATCGAGGCACATGTCGAGCTACAGCATGGATTAGAATTAATAGCTTGCTTTCAGGACCTCTTCTGGACTGTGAAAGAAGTCTTCCTTTTGTCACCCTTATCCCATGGGAGTGATGGAGGGCAAGGATGCTGCAGCCCTGTCGTGGCTGCTGGGATACAAAAGGTGGTGTGTGCCATGTTAGGGGCAGGCTGATGAGGGAATGAAAGCAGAGGGGTATCAAGAGTAGGTTTTGGATGTAGGCATCTTGAAAACCCAGGAGTGCCACTCTAAAGCAGTTTGAGGTTGCAGGCCAGTGGCAAGCAAAGGCCATAGACCAGGGGGGAGTGATTCTTTTGCCAGATGGTGTGTCTGGAGGTGGGAAGGAGCAGTTGATATCAGTTTCCAGAGAAATCAGAAGGAGCTGCTGGACTTCCTTCAGGTTTCCTTCAGGTTTCACACTTGTCAACAGTGAAAGAGAAGTTTGTGAGAGCTGTAGAAGTTGCCACAGGTAGTAAGAGGTTTTGAATCTTACCAGGAAGGACAGGGTTGGCAAATTAGAGATGACAGAGGTCCCAGGCCGGGTCTCTGTCTCAGCTGGGTAATACTTAGTCAAAGCTGTTAAGCTACTCTTTAGTTCAATGAATGGTTAATCCTTAAATCCTCTTTCCCTCAGAAAAAAGGAATTGAGAAGAACCTAGGCCTTGGCAAGCTCTCCCCTTTTGAAGAGAAGATGGTTGCTGCGGCCATGTCCGAGCTGAAGGCTTCTATTAAGAAAGGAGAGGAATTTGCAAAGAACTTCAAGTGAAGAGTTGATGATGGGGAGGAATTAACTTCCTTAATTTATTAAGGCATCATGTCACTTTATGACTTCTGATTCAAAGCTCATGCTTTGGTTGAAGTCTGTCTGTATTAGCTTGATGCTTGTTGCCAGTGCAGAGTCTAATCATCAATAAAACGGCCTCATTTTTTCAGTGTACCATGTGGACTTGTCCTGATGTGCTTTGTCTTTTGAAGTTAGGGCTTGTAGGTCTCTGAGAGGTTAATGGTTTCAATGGGGATGAAATAGCCTTGTAAGGTGGGTGAACTAATTGCTCCCAACTCTGCTGCTGCCTGGGTTTGGGCGTGGTTTCCTTGTTCAGAGCAGCCGCTGGGAACCAGGAGTGATCAGATAAGATCAAGATGGGGTGAAGGGGCTGCACCAGTGATCCAGGAGGTGGCATTTCCTCTGTTACCTTGTGTTACCTTAATCTCTTATGTAATTTGATTTTTAAAGGAGTTAGTGAAAGAGCACGGTGTTTGAAATGTCAGTCCTGCGCTAAGACAGTAATTAAACTGCTGAGAGTGACTTCTTTCTAGTTAGGAACAAAAGCCTTGATTTAGCATCTCCATAAATTTCTCTTACATTCATCCTCTTGTGAATATAAAAATAAATGTCTGCAAGAAGATGGTGATGACGAGTTCTGTTGCTGACTTCTTTGAAGGTAAGATTTAATGAAGGAAGCAATTAATTCACTCTTCCTCCTTGCTCTGCGCTGCTTACGCTGTTGCTTTGAATTGCTCTCATCTGTGTAGGTTGAATTCTAAGTTGAACAGACTTTATTTAGATGAAGAGAAGGAAAAGCCAAAGCCCAGCACCTCTGGGGGAACTGAGGGGAGTGTTGGTTTGAGCCAGAGAACCTGGGGGCAGAAGCTTCTCAGAAGGAAGATACCTAAAGGTAGTAGATGCTCTTTGGTCACTGCCTTTCTTCTTCCTCCCACTTATATTCTTTCTTTTGAGCTCTCTGAAATGTTTTTGGTTTTTGTTTTTTTTTTTTAATTTTAATTAGTTCATCATTCTGAACCAGGTCACACAGTTGTGACTGTTGAAGATGCATTGATAATCAAGTGCCTGGTTCTTTCCCTGCCCCGTGGAACATGTGGGAAGGGAGGACAGCAAGCACAGTGCTTGTCACTCGTCTCTGCAGCAATTTGGTGTGTTGAAGCTTGGTTTCTTTACAGGAATAGTAATGGAATTGAAGCGTTGGCAGTCATTACTCAGCAGGCTTGGAACAAAGTAATTATTAGGTGATATTAATAGAATTAAAGATTAAAGAATTAAAGATCGTGTTGGAGGGGGGCATGGGAGGATGTCAAAACTGGAGGACACTGAGGAGGAGTGACTGGCCAGACCTGGTAAGTATGGCACAGACTATTCCAAACAATAAATGGAAAACATGTGGCAGACTGCTCTAACACAGGTCACGAGGTGTAGGGGTCTTGCAGGCCTGTCAGCGATTTTGTACCCAAAACAGGAAGCACAGCTTATTAAAAATGGTGTGTATCCACCTGCCAGAGGTGTGTGCCATGGTCAGTGTGTCCAGCTGGTCCAGGGGAACTGCCATCCAAAGCTGCCAAGGCACCAGCTGCAGGGAAAGCCTTGCCTTGCAGCCAGGACAGGAACACACAGTTGTTCCAGTCCTGCTATTTTTAATGCAGCAGATAGAGCAGATTTCTGAGCGTTGGAGACTTTTAGAACTTGAGGTTCATTGTGTGGCTTAGGTTATTCTATCTTTTCTTGTGTCAGCAGTCCAAATCCAGCAAAGTCTGGAGGAATTGCATGGACAAGCAGAAAGCTTCGCTTGCACTGGTAGGGACTCAGGGACAACATGGGTGATTGGAGCTGAGGTGGAAGAGGATTATTCCTCAGCACTTGCTGACTTGTCAATTCTCCAGAGTCTCCTTCAAATCCCCTGAATGTTGACAATGTCCCCACACTGTTTGGTTTTTGGGTTTGTTTTTTTTTTTTTTTCCACCCATTTCCCATGCCTCGTGCTTGGAGTTGCAGCTATTCCCTGTGCCTGAAAATCCTCTCTGTTTTGGGAAGGGAAAGGAGGCACTTCTGTCTTTCTGCAGTGAAGTCAGGGGCCAGTAGGACACCGGCTGAAGAAAGGGTCTTGTGTAGGTGTTCTCCACTCAGTCATAAGTGCTGTCCTCGTGCCTGAGCAGCTGTGTGGTGGGTAACTTAATCACTGTGAAGACTGGAGATGGTTTGCAGAGGGAAGTGTGGGACAACCCCCCACTTCTCTCAGAGGAGATTCCCTGGAAGGGGAGAGGATCCAGGGCATACCCCTCCTCTGGAGGAGCAGGGTTGGGTTGGGTGTGCCCAGATAAGGAAACAGCCTGTCTTGGAAGTTGTTTCCTGATGCTGTGTCTCCAAGACACACGACCTTCATCCTCTCTCCTGTAAGTTGCTGCAGCAGGGGCTGCCCTGCTGAGTCACGGTGCTCACTCCTGTGCCGGCAGCCTCTGGTGTTTTCCTCCTGTGGAGGTGAGTGACCGGGGCTGGAGGAGGTGGAAATCTGCCCGGTGCAGGGCTCTTGGGTTTCACCTTGTTTACTGTGCACACTTTTTGTCCTGATAGTCTCAAAGCACCTCTTCCATTGCAGCAACATTTCTTTGCACGGAGCTGCCGCCTCCTCGGCCAGCCCAGCTCTGTGCTGGAGCACAGATGTCAAGATACAGAGGAGTTGTGTGTTAAGAGTAATAAATAAAGGTTCTCCAGATGGTCATATGTCAGGTCACTCGATCCCACCTGCTGCTCCTGTGCTGCTGGAGCAGCATATTAAGTGCAGGAAAGGATAGAACAAGGAGAAAAAATTGAACAGCATGGCTCGAGTCTCCTCCTGGTTAACCGCAGTGTCCCACGAGTCTTCTGGTGGGATGAGCAGGCTGGCACACCTGTGTTCCTTATTCCTGGGAAATGTGTTTTCCCTTCCTGGCTCCATTTAAGGGCAGGTGCTTTGGTGTGGGGGTACAGACCTGCCACCCCTGAGCCCCATCTCACCCCAGGGGTGCTCTGGGCAGTGGGAGCTGGGGACAGCAGTTTGCCTTTGGGTAAGGCTAGTACAGCTGCAGCAGGCACGGCTGAGCCCTGGGGAACAATCGATGGCATTTCGGTGATATTTAGGAGAGGGAGAAGCAGAGGAAACAACAACAGGAAGACAGTTTAGTGTAGCCTCTTCCTTGCCAAAGCTGGCTCCTTTCCCAGCTCTGGCAAAGGAGCAAAACTGGAGAGGCTGGAGGTACTTCAGGAAGATGTCGGGTATCTGGCACTCTCTCTCACGAGCCCACCTCCAAAACTGAAAGCATCCAGGATAGAAAGTTATTGCTTCTCTCCTCTCCTCTCCCACTCACACGGGGGTACCCAGTGCTCAGCCTTGCATTACTGGGGCTGGCAGTTCATCCTCTGTCCAGGGAAATGGTGGATGAAGGGGAAAGGAGAGGGGGAAATACACCCCGAGGTTGGTTGGGCACGGCTGGGGGTGCAGACAGATCAGTGTTCTCCTTCCCTCACAGAGCCGGGGTGAGGGCAGGAGGATCAGGAACCATCTGAGCTGCCGTTTTGCCTCTGCAGAGGCCTCTCCCGGTCCCTTGGCTCTCCCGCCTGGCCACAGGCAGTGTGAAATCACCACCTTTTCATTCCCTGCTCTTGATTTACTGAAATGCCCGAGAGCTCCCTCTTCCCTCCCGGGTGCCTCAAAGCGGAGCCGGAGTGCGGCGCCGAGGCGGGAGGGTTTGTTTGCATTTACAGGGAAACCTGTTAATAAAGGAGACCAAAGGGACTGCTCTTTTCCTGGCTGCGGGAACAGATGGCTGGATAAAGCAGTGCAATTAATATGCAGGGAGTCCTGCCGGGGCAGGGATTTGATTGCCTGTTAGGAGAGGTTACAACGCTCGAGCTGAGCTCTGCCACTGCTCTGCCTGTCCCTGACACCTGCTGCCTGCAGGGGCTCCGTGGGGACTCTGGGACAGATTGGATGGGGTCATGGAGGAGGCTGTGGGCACTGGTCATGGGGAAGGATGCAGCTGGGGTGGGGCTCTGGGACAGCAGCAGGTCTCTGCTTCTCCCACCCCGGGCGATGCTCAGGGAGGGCTGCCCTTTGGGTTTGTAAAAGCAAAGGCTGGGTCTGGCAGTGAACAGCTGCCTGGAGGTACTTCCAGGCTCATTCTTTCCTCCCATACTTGCTTCTCCTCTAAGTCTGGAGGTTCCAAGGAAAGCAGGAAGTGGCAGATCCTTGATGATCCAAGGGAGGCATGTGCTGGGACATGGGAGGTCTCGCCACAGCACAGCACAGGTACAGAGTGTTTCCCAGGGCCTCAAAGAGTGACCGGACAAATTCACGAGGAAGAAAACTCCCCTGCCAAGGGACAGGAGGGTTAGGAAGCCCTTGGGGGAGCAGGAGACCCAACAAACCCACCCCAGCACTAAGCAGGGCCACGTGGCCACGAGGTCAGTCCCAAATCGATGGGAGCCTCCAGCCGCCGGCCTCGATCGAACGGCCCAAGGTCACCCCGGGTGTGCTGGGGCTGCTCCTGTGCCCCGTCCCCATCACACCCTGGGCTCTCACAGGATGGCGAGGCCTCCCAGCCCCTTCCCCTTCGTGCCTTTGCTTTCCCTCCCGTTCATTTTCTGGCGTTTCCTTCCCCCCGCCGCCCTGTCAGGGTTGCTGAGCACCACCAAAGCCAGCACCAGGCTTTGATCAGGGGCTCCTGCCTGCGCCGTGCCAGCAGCACGTTCCCGCCCGGCACCGCCGTTCCTGGCTGCCCTTTCTTCTGCGTCAGGAGGCGGCTGGTGGAGATGTCGAACCTCAGCGCGAATCCTTGCAATTAGGCCTGTTCCGCTGCCTGCCTCGTTTGATCTCCTTTAATTATTTATCGCCTTTATTTTTTTCTCCTTCCCAAATCCTCAGTTTCTTTCAAGTGATGATTTCCCCCTCTTCCCCCCAGCCGTGGCTGGCTCTGTCTGTTTGCTTGCAATTACCGACCCTTCTCCCACTCCTTCCATCTCTCCCCTTTTGTTCTCCACCAGATCGACCCTTCATGACGCTCTCCCAGCTTCACCCCTCAGCTCCCTGCCTGCCTGGCAGCTTTTCCTTCTTGCTTTCCTCCATTTTTCCCACCCAGATGGCTGTTGCCTTTCTCCATCCCGTTCCAGGTGTGGTTCTGGCTGTGTTTGCTGCTGGTGCCGGGATCCTGCACCCTGGGCTGGGCTATACTCCCATCTCCCACTGCTGCTCTCCCAGGCTGCTGCCCAAAACCTGACGTGGTCCTGCTACAAAGCCCTGGCTCCTGGCCAAGTCCAGGGAGCCCCACGGGCCTTCTGCCCCTCCCCATGCCAGGGTCTTCCTGTGCTGCTTTTGCATTCCTCATCTTCTTTGTTTCCCAAGACCTGATGCATTATTCAGCGCTGCGGACTCTGCGGGTGTAGGGAAGATAATGGTGCTGCAAAGGGCACAGGCTCACCCTGGGGATGCTGGATTTTCCTGTCACGGGCTGTTTTCCCCCTCCAACATTAAACCAGGAATAGCCATGACCATGCAGGAGATTTCTCCTAGGAGGTGGCATCTGCTGTGAACTCTGGGTGGCATGGCAGGCACAAAGGCAGGAGCACAGGGAGGCAGCAGCATCCCTGGGGATGCTTCAGAGGCTGTACCTCATCTCCCAAACCCAGCCCCACTGCTCAGCTGAAGTTTAATAGAGATACGGATCCAACACATGGCCACTTGTTTATGTAGTCCCTGCAAGGATAACGGACGTGGGACACAGGTTTTGCACAGCAGACGGTAGGAAACAACCCCAAAAGGCTGTTGAATCCTTGTGGAAAGAGGATGCTCATGCCCTTCACCCCATTCACAGCTGGGCACTGTGTTCCCCCCAGTTGGACCCGTCCCCATGGCCTGCTGCCACCTTTACCCAAGGGGATCCCCATGGGGAGAAAGGTGAGGGATGGAGTGATTTTGAGCTGGTGCTGGTGAGCCATGCTGCTGGCAGCAGTCTGGTCCCCGGGCCAGTCCTCCCTCAGGTTGCAGAGCAGGGACATCCCCACCTGGACAGGTCTCTTCAGCCTCGGCTGAGCCCGGAATCTCCCCTTAGACCCCAGCTCTGGCTCCTCATTTCTGTCTCCTCAGCAGCTCCCCCCCTCAAATCCCCGCTCTGAGGTCAAACCCCCTGTGGAGTGGCTGCAGGGTGTCTTTGGGAACCAGCAGCCAAACCCATGAGGGATCCAGGTGGTCCCAGAGGAAGCACTGCCCAGGCAGGCAGGGGAAGCTGAGCTATGGAATGGGGGGCACTGCGGGGACCAGGTGCCCCAGCCAGGTGTGTTCAGTGTCCCTGGCAGAGCAGCCAGAGTGGTTATAGGGTGTTTTAGGTGGCTAAACCTTTGCCCTGCCCACACTGGACAGTTTTGGGGTGACTTTGGGGTGGTTTGGGAGCTTCATCCCTTCCTGGTCAGCAAGGAAGGGAAATGCTCAGCATCGCTGAAGGAAATGAGAATTAGTTAATTAATTAATTAATAGCACTAGCTCGTTTCCTGTGTCACAGTGCCGGGGAATGTCCCCAATGGGGACCTGGCACCTCCTGCATCACCCTGGACACCCCAGGCAGCCCAAAATCCCCCCGCATTTGCAGGGATGGGCGTGTTCCAGGTGGTCCCAGGCACCGCTGGTGAATCAGCCGGGAACTGGGAGGCTGTGGGAAGCACTGGGAGCAAGTGGGGCATCATGGTGAGGAGGTAAGGGGTGGGAGGAAATTCAGGGTGGGATACAGGCTGGGGTGTGATTCAGGGTAGGATATGGGGTGGGGTACAAGGTGGGATATGGGGTAGGGTGAGCTGGGTTACAAAGTGGGATATAGGGCCAGGTGTCCCCAGCAAAGGAAGGGTTCCATTTAAGGCCGGGTGTCCCCTGCAAGGCTGGGAGTTTCCTGTAGGCCAGGTGTCCCCCTGTAGGGCTGGGTGTCCCCCTTTAAGGCTGGGTGTCCCCAGCATGGCTGAGTGTCCCCAGCATGGCCGGGTATGCCCCTGTAGGGCCGGGTGTCCCCAGCAGGGCCGGGTGTCCCCCTTTAAGGCCGGGTGTCCCCAGCAGGGTCAGGTGTTCCCTTTAAGGCCGGGTGTCCCCCTTTAAGGCCGGGTGTCCCCAGCATGGCTGAGTGTCCCCAGCATGGCCGGGTATGCCCCTGTAGGGCCGGGTGTCCCCAGCAGGGCCGGGTGTCCCCCTTTAAGGCCGGGTGTCCCCAGCAGGGTCAGGTGTTCCCTTTAAGGCCGGGTGTCCCCCTTTAAGGCCGGGTGTCCCCAGCAGGGCTGGGTGTCCCCCTTTAAGGCCGGGTGTCCCCAGCAGGGCCGGGTGTCCCCCTGTAGGGCCGGGTGTCCCCAGCATGGCCAGGTATGCCCCTGTAGGGCCAGGTGTCCCCAGCAGGGCCAGGTGTCCCCCTTTAAGGCTGGGTGTCCCCAGCAGGGCCGGGTGTCCCCCTGTAGGGCCGGGTGTCCCCAGCATGGCCAGGTATGCCCCTGTAGGGCCAGGTGTCCCCCTTTAAGGCCGGGTGTCCCCCTTTAAGGCCGGGTGTCCCCCTTTAAGGCCGGGTGTCCCCAGCAGGGCCGGGTGTCCCCGCTGCAGTGGCGCCCTCCGGCCGTGTGGCGGCGCTGTGCCCCGCGCGGTGCGCGCAGGCGGCGGTGGCGGCGCTCTGTGTCGGGCGGCTCCGCTGCCGGAGCTGTCCAGCACTTCAGCAGGGGCCGCGCCGGAGGGGCCGCGACCGCCGCGCCCCCCCCGCTCCCACCGCCACCCCCGGCACCCCCGGCACCCCCGGCACCCCCCGGCGCCGGCAGGGACCCCCTCCTGGGGCCGGGCCCAGCGGGGCGGCGGGGCGAGGTGAGGCGCGGCCGGGCCCGGGGCTGCGGGGCCGGCACAGGGCGGGGGGGGGGGGGCCTGGCAGGGAGGGGAAGGGGCGTGTGGGGCGGTGGGACCCCGCTGGGCACGGGGGACGCTGAGAGGGGTGGGTGTGGGGGGAAAAGGGTTCACCCCCCCCCGTGGGGTGATGCTCGCCGCGGGCAGGGGAGTGAGGACCCCCAGGGATGGGGACTGGGGGTGGGCTGCTCCTGAGGGGGGTGGGAATTGGGGTCCCCAAAGGAGCACGGGTGGACGGGATGGGTGAGGGGTGCAGCGCTTCGTGGGTGCTGGGGCAGTGGGGACCCCACGGGGAGGAGGGTAACAGTGGTGTCCCCCCGCGGGGTTTGATGCTTCAGGGGGTCCAAGGTGGTGTCGGGAGCCTGGAGATGAGATGATTTTATGGGGCATGGGGGGGTTCCTCCAGGGTCGTGGATGTGCCGCGTGCTCCCCGGTGCTGGGGGTGGCTGGGGGGCACACACATCCCTCTCCTCCATGTGGGGAGACACGCTGGGGTGGGGACAGGGGGTGACACCCAGCAGTGGGATTTTGCCTGGGAAAGACGGGACAGTGATGAGCCCCCAGCAGGTGCTGGTGCCTTGTGCGGTGCAGGTGGGAGATGAGGCCGAGAAAAAGGCCCCAAAGCCCCTCTCCCTGCAGCGTGGACCCCCAGGCTGTGCTGGGGAGGGTTTGGCTGCTGAGATTTCAAACCCTGCGGGTGCTGTGTGGGGGAAGGAGAGGGGCAAGGCTTGGCAGGGGGAATCCCAGCACCAGCCCAGCCACTGGTCTTCTGGGAGCGTTTTGTGCTTCTCCTTCCCGGGACAGGGAGGTTTGTCCCCAGGGATGGCCCTACAGGGGGCTGGTGGAGAGAGGTTGGGGCACGGCTCAGGTGGCTTTCAGGAGGCACAAGTTCATTAATCCCATCCGTAGAGAGATTTCAGACTGGATGTGTCACTTCCCTGTGCTCCTGCTGCTGCAGGGGGGGTCACCTGGGGGCTGGCAGCATTTGGGGATGTCTCAGGTTGATGACAAATGTCAGAGACCTTCTCTGAGGGTGCAGGTGATTGTGTCCTGGCTGGTCTCCCTGCCCTGGCATATGGGTTTGCCACTGGCAGGAGCACAGGGACACCCCCACTGGGGAGGATTTTGGGGACAGGAGCTCACAGTGCTTGTGCCCAAACACACCGTCATCTCTCTGTCCCTCTCTGCCAGTGTGTCCTCACAGAATGCCACCCCCTGTGTCTCACCTGCCCCCCCCCTAAATCCCCTCTGGATCCCCCCTGCGTCCCACCTGCCTTCCCCTGCCCCAGGACTCATCTTGGCAGCACAAGGAGGGAGAGGTGGGGGATGTCAGAACCAGAAGTTGGGCAGATTTTAAGGGAGCCTTTGATCCTTGGTCGCTACTGGGGATGGTGAGCAGAGGGCTTTGCCAGGAAGGCAGAGGAGCACAGGGCTCTTGGTTGGTTTTGTCCCTGGTGCCAAGAAAATGGCTCTTTCCCCATGGACAAAGGGTCTCGTGCCCTGGGGGGCAGATCCAGTCATGGGTGGATGTGTGGCAGCAGGTCCTGGGAGGCTGCTGGAAGGGGGAGCAGAGGGTGCCCACCCCACACTTCTTGGCAGGGGGTGCCTGTGGGGTGCAGATTTAGTCCTGGCTGCTGGGGGTCTGCCGGATGTGGGGGTTCCCCAGTCCCCAGAGCCCTTCCTCCTTCTCCTCCTCTTCTTCTTCCCCATCTCCCGTTTTCCCCGGCCAGGTGGCCCGTGGCTTATATAATGTGCTCAAACCCCGGAATAGCTCCTCCCGTTACACAACCACCCAGCCAGCCATGGGGAGGGTGTAGTGGGGGGGATTCCCAGCTGGATGCTCCCCCTGCACCGGCCATGACCCCCCTGCACCTGCAGCACTTGGCCCCAGGGTCGTTTGCTGGGACTGTGTCCCCGTTGGGGAAGGTGACCTCATTGTGACAGTCATCCCCCTGCTCCTCCATGTGCTCAATAATTTCTTTTATCCGTAGTAGTTTTATTACTCCCCCCCTCCCCAGAGTGGTGATGGTCCTTGGAGCTGCTTGTGCCTCCTCCTGACTCCTCCGCCCAGCAAAGCCCAGTGGCCCTAAGGATGCAAAACCTGAGGGGTGGCTGTTCTTCTCCATCTTCATTCCTTATTTATCCACCTCTGGTTTGGGGAAGGTCTGGCAGGGCATCCCCAAGGGGTTGAGGAGAGTGGGGCCAGAGAGACAAGGGGCTGGGGGATCTCATAGATTTACCCATCACCTGGACCTGCTGCCTTTCCACTCAGCATGAGGGGATTGCTGCCGTCACGTGGATGTGCTCCTCCTTTCCCTCATCCCCGGCTCGGGAATGGGGTCACTGCAGGGGTCCTGGGGTTGGTCTCCTTTCCCATCAGCTCTCCTCCAGCCAGAGCTGAGAGCAAAGCTTGCTGGACCTCCCTTGGGAGCCCAAGGTGTTCAGGTTGTGGGGGGGTTTGGTCTTTTGGGTGTCAAGAGTAAATTCCAGCTCCTCACCCCCTGTCGTGCCCTTTACTCTGGAGCACCTCCAGGGGCGTTGATGGATTTCTGTGCTCACACCCCTGTGTGGTGCTTGTCCAGTGTGGGGCCCGTCCCCACCCCTGGCTCCCCCATCCCTACATCCCCAAGCCAGGAAGGAGCCCGGTTGCTTAGCAACTGTTTAGCTTCTCCACCAGCCTCCTCATCTATTTTAAAATATATATATATATATCTGCACAGACGTAGGTATGCACAGGCAGCCGCAGCTCCTGACCCCCCAGCCAGCATCCGTATATTCTTTATTAATTACTTTAAAGTCTGTGAGCTGTCCAATTTTTGGCTGGGCAGCCATAGGAAAGGATCCCCTCAGCTCGGGGAAATAGGGATGGAGCTGCTGGGATCAACTGTCACCAACCCCTTCCTGCTGCCCCTTCCCATGGCCACAGGATCCCTGTGGCTTGGGGCTGGAGGGCAGTGCTAACGAGCCCCAGGTCGGCCGCACTTTTAAAGCCAGATTTGCTTTTTTTCCTCATTCTTGAAGGTCTGACTCATGGTTTTTGGCACTGGAACGCAGCTCCGGAGAAGGTCAGCCCAATTAATGGCAGCAGCTCCGGACTTTTCCTCCTTGTAATTCCAGCCGGGTGTTTAGAGGAGGCCGACTGCGTGGCGGTGGTGTTCTGGCATGTTTTGTGTCCTGAAAAAAGAGACCTTCTCCCAGCTGTCCCCACGGCACGGGCAGGGAGCAGCCTGGGATGGGGCTCTAACTGACTCGGGGACAGGGTTGGGATTTGATCGGTGGGGTTGTGTCCTGATGAGATCCTGGCGGGCAGGAGGAACCACGGGGATCGCCCCTCTCACCCTCTCTGGAGCGGCTGGAGGGTCCTCACCTCATCTGGGCTGGCCCTGGCGTGTTGAGACTGAGCTCTGGCACACTCAGTGCACGAGTGGTCCAGGGAGCCGCCGTCCTGGGCTCGCCGCCCGCATCCCGTGCCCGCATCCCGGCACGCGGGTGCTCGCGGCCGCCCTGCCTGGTGCAGCTGGATGTGGCGAGAATTAATGGAGCACCGGCCGGAGGCGGCTTTAATTAGCGCCGAGGCACGGGGAGGGGGGAAGGATGCCCGGGGACCGCTGCCGCCTTTCCCCGCCGAAGGAGAGACGCCGGGAGAGCATCCAGGCACCCGGGAGAGCATCCAGGCACTGCCGGCCCCCCGCTGCCAGCCCTGCTCCCCCCGGGAGAGCGGCTCCATCCGCATTACAGCGGCAGGGCCCTGCGGCGGCTGCTGCCTCAGCGCCGGGGGGCTGTGGGCATGGCCGGGGGGCTGAGCGGGGCCCACGGGGGGATTTGAGCAGAGCCGGCTGGGAAGGGGCTTGTTCTGGGCTGGGAAATGAAAGGGCCAAAGCAGTTCAGTGAGGTAACACACTTTTTTTTGGCTCGTTTTCCTTGTTTTCTTATTTTTCTTCGGGATGGAGCTCCTGAACCCCTGAGCTGGACAAAGCCCCACGTGGGGCAACCCCAGGGCTGGGATATGGGGACAAACACAATCCAGTGCCACCCCACCAGGTGTCTGGGGGGTCCCAGCACACTTGGATGGAAACCAGCAGCCCCAAAGCATGGCAGGATGGAGAGACTGGGCCTTGCACCCTTGGCTGGCGGGGCCTGTCCTGGTTTTGTGACAGGGGCACAGCGTGGTCTGTCTGTCCTTTGTCTCTCCTGGCAATCACTAAGCTGGCACTGCAGGTGCCTCAAACGCCTTGGATGTGATTCAGCAGGGCTGGGAAGGGAGGGAGAGACCCGGCATGTGGGACAGTCCCTGGCATGGGATGGGGATGGAGGATGGTGGTGGAGGGTGAGGAGGATGGAAAATAGGGATGAGGATGGAGGATGAGGATGGAGATGGAGATTGTGGCCGGGCAATGGAGAGGGTGGCTGGGGATGGCGAGGAGGAAGGAGATGAGGAGGAGCATGGAGGATGAGTATGAACATGGAGATTGGGGATGAGAGTGAAGATAGGGATGGAGGATGAGTATGGGGGATGGGGCACCTCTGAACATTTCCAAAAGCTCTAATCCAGGCAGCAGGAAGTACCTGTGAGCTGAAAAGCTGTTTTGACCTCCCCAGGGCCCAAGGTGGCACGTGGGAGGAGGATCAGGATCCCAAAACATGTGGGTGAACGGCTTGTTAATATGGGAAGAGAGGGATTTGCTCAGGAGTTTCCCTAGCAGCTCCAGCCCATGGTGCCAGGGGGTTTGGGACCTCCTGGGTGGCAGTAAGAGCATTTGGGAAGTGGGGATGGATGCCAGAGACTGTCCCCAGCTGCATTCTGCAGCTCTTAGGAGTCCATGGAGACACAGCACTGGCCCCAAGACACCTCCTGTCCCTCTGGGCGAGGCGGCCGGGCAGCGGCTGCCAGTGATTGATGTTTTGTGGGTAATTACTGCAGATAATTAAATATTTAACCATCATCTTTATTATCGGGGTAGCGCCGAGCCAGACAGGAAACCGCTGCCATTTGGGCAGGGCCGTGCCGGTGGGTTTGGGGCTGGCAGAGCCGGGTGGTCCCCGTGTGGTGGCCGATGGATTCAGGCTGTGGTGGTGACTCTGTGTCCCTGAGCTGTCTCTTGCAGGTGCAGGGCATTTCTGAGGTCCTGCTTTGGGAATAAGGAAGCCACACACCCAGCCTGGAGGACATAGGTTCCCTCTGTCCTGGTGTCTTGTCCCCATTGTCACCAGAGGTGCACGACTGTCTCTGTTTGCCACCGATGGTGGCCCTTGTTGAGAGCTGGGGGGGTTGTGAGTGATTTTCCCATTCCTTTGTTTTCCTGCCCGTGCTGTGTCTGAGGCAGGGGGTTGGTGTGAGCTCTCAAAGTGGATATTGCTCACAGCTGAGGAGACACCAGGTTGCAATACCATGTCCATCCCCAGTCCGGCTCCTCCTCCCAGGCCATACTTGCAGGGGGGAATTCTCCAGCCACATCTTTTCCATGGAGCATTTCCCGGCGGATCTGCATACTTCCCCCACCATGCAGCCCTCTCCCACAGGTACCCATCCAGCTGCTGGTTAATCTTCATCTACCTCCCCAGCTCTCTATCTGACACTCTCTCAAGGTTTCTCAGCAATGAATTTATCCACTGCTGGGCTCGGGATAAAATTAATTCCCACCGGGAAAAAGCAAGCAGAGGCTGCTGCGGAAAGCAGCCTCTCCTTCCCCATCTCCCTCCCTGAGCCCCTCTGTGGGGGGAAGGTTTCTCAGTGGGGACCTTGCCCCATTCCTTAATTTCCTTCCTGGTTTTTGGCTCCATGTCCTGATGAAAGAAAGAGGAAGAGAAGCCTCCAAGCTGTTTTTTTTTTTTCCCTGCAGCATCTCTCCCTTCTCTGTCCCAGGGCCACCCTGGGTTATGAAATGGTTTTGGATCAGGGGTCCCCCATGGGCAGGGAGGGCTGAGCAGGGCAGCTCTTTGTTGTGGGGCTCGAAATGTGGGTGCTGCAGGCAAAGGGAGACCGAGGGACCTTCCAGTTGCTCTAACAGGGACAAGCATCCAGGGATTGCAGAGCCCTGGCTGGCTCCTGCTGCACCAGCAGGATCTCCCCCGTGCCTCTGCAGAAATAAAGGCTGCTGGCTCCCTCTGTATGGTAGTGATGGGGAAAAATAAAAGGAAAAAAAAGCCTTGTAATTAAGCACTCAGCTGCTGTCCTCCCTGGGCAGGCTTGTCAGGAGATAAATGACTGTGTGGGGCAGCCAGTGGCAACGGGAAAGCCAGGGATGTCCCTTGGAAATGCCACGGGGTGGGAGTTGCCTTCCAGCCAGGCTGGGACCTCCACCACCCAGGGGAGGGCTCTGAGGCTTTTTCTCTCCTCAAACAGCAGAGAAACATCCTCAAAGCCCCTCACAAGCAATCTGTGTTCCCACCCTGGCTCTGTCCCACCTGGCATGGCCATGGAAAGCTCTGCACAGCCTGGTGTCCTGCTGGAATGGCACAGCAGGAACGGTGAGCCCTCCCTGGGCTCAAAATGGTGTGAATCTGTCCACGGTCCATCTGTCCTCCCTGCATGCCTGTGCTGGGCTGAGGGATCCCTCCTTCCCGTCCTTCTTGGGCAGTGTGTGTCAGAGTTGGCCGCTTGCCACGGAGGAGACAATGTGCAGGCAACACCCATCCTTGGAAAAGCCTCTCCAGCAGGATCCCTGGGAGAGAAACACCCCAGAGAAGCAGCTACTGGCAAAAGCTGCTTCTCCAAGCCCAAATCCAGCTTGGAAAGCGAGGCAGGATGCTCTGCCTTCGCTCCTGATCATTTCTCTTTGTGTAGGGCTTTTGCAGGAGGTTCATGGGCCCAGGTGGTGCCTCTGCAGCTGGGCCATGCTGGTAATTAAGGCAGCAAATCTCCAGTGGGATCATCCCATTCTGGGAAGAGGGCTGGAGCACTGGGCCGGGGAGCTGGGGCATGGCAGGACAAGGAGAGTGAGGAATGGGTGCTCAGCCATGTGCCGATGGCCCGAAGGCACTGAGACAGGGTTGTGTCTGGTTGATCCAGGAGTTTTGGGAGCATCTCCTCCCCCAGGCTTGGGGAGCATCAGCCAGAGCCTCGGCACGGCAGTGCTGATTGGGAACAGTTGTCCTCTTCCAGGGGGTTATTTTTGGAGCCAAGTGAGGACACATTGACTGTGGTGGGGGAAGGAGGAGGCAGAGACACGTGAGGGTGAAGGAGCAGGGAGAAGGCAGGCAGGCAGAGGCCGGTGGGGATCCTCTCCCCTTGCAGCTGGCACCTGGCCATGGTGGAGGGTGCCAGATCATGGGCAGAGGGTGCCAGGCCATGGCCCGAGGGCATCAGCAGGCGTCTGCTGACTGGGCCAGACGTCAGGATGTCCCATGTCTGCATCCGAACCAGGCAGTGCAGCTGGAGAATGCAGGGGGATATCTGAGGTCTTTGGGTCCTCTCCTTTGCTGAGTGGGGACAGTGCCTGGGGTGTCCCTGGAGAGCTGTGAGGATGGATGCCTATCCCTGCTCCAAACCCACACTGGCTGACAGTGGGATCCATGGGGCTCGGAATGACCCCTGCCCACCTGTCCTGCTGCTGCTGTATAGTCCTGGGCCCCACAGTTTGCCAGGTTTTTTCCATACAAAAAAGAGCATCCTCCTCTCCCATGAGCCAGCCCTCTTGGCATGGTGATGGGAGTAACCCCAGCTTCGCTTTGTGGATGAGGAAACTGAGGCAAGGCACAGGAAGATCTCCCAGCCACTGCCCCCACCAACCTGCTTTTGAGATAAATTTTGCCTTCAGTTCCTGACAGGGTCCTCTTGCCCTCATAGGATGGGAACCAGGGCAAGGACTGACCCCCGACTCTTTCTCCCCCTCCCAGGCAATCATGGCTCTCTACAACAATGGGGCTGATGTGCCTTCACCCCAGGAAGCTTCCAACGGCTTCTCCCAGCCCGGTGCCTCCGGAACATGGCACAAGGGTGAGGAGGAGGTGCGTCTGGTGGAGCCCAGCATGGTGAAGAAAGCTCACCGGGAAATCCTGGACCACGAGCGCAAGCGGCGGGTGGAGCTGAAGTGCATGGAGCTGCAGGAGATGATGGAGGAGCAGGGGTGAGTGGAGAGAAATTGGGAATGGGGTCCTTTTTGCCTGCCTGCACCTTGTGCTTCCCCTTTAAAAAAACACCTCAATGTGGCAAATGTCCCCATTTGGAAGTAAATCCACTTTTGGGTGAATCAAACAGCTTTTGGGGTGAGCTGGTGGGTTGGTGTGTGGAGGAAAACGCCTCCAAGAACCCCAGTCCTAGGAGTGCAACCACACACGTTGGAGGTTGGCCCCTCTGCTTGGAAATCTGGGCTCACAGCTTGTCGTGCAGGGAAAGCCGAGCAGGAAGGAGGAGCAAAGGGGCTGGAGAACATCCCTGCCTAGGTGGGTAGGAGAGGTTGGGGAGCCAGCAAGGACACCCCCATCCCTACCAGATGGAGCCATGGCTGTGCTGCTGGCTGCCCCACAGCTCCGGCACCAGCCAAACATCCTGATCCCCCTGACAACTCGCTAAAACCTGACGGATGGAGTAAATTCTTTGGCACACGTGGGTAGACGGGGACTGGTACCAGCTGGGGAGAAGGAAAATGGATTGAGGGAAGGCTTCGCCAAGGCTTTCATTAAGAGTGCAAGCGTGACCTAGAATTAAATTGTCTCACACTGACTGGAATAATGATTGTGCCTAATTTGTCATTATGGAAATAAATAAGGCTGACCTGGCGCTTTGGGGAGCCCAGAGCCTCCTGTTGGGTTCCCGTGCCCTACTAGGGCTCTTACTACTGGTAGTATCATTACTGCAGCGGGTAAGAGCAACGCTGCAACTGGTATTGTTGTTATTGCTGTAATTGCTTTGCTGTTATTAAGGCTATTAATAATGATGATGGTGGCGATACGCCGGAATGATAACGTAATTACAGTAATAATCTTGGTCAACCTGGTTAATCCTCTCCCTGCTCTTCCCCTCCACACAGGGGTTCTCCTGGAGGGTTCCATGGGAAGCGCTCTGCACTCCCCAAGGTTTCTGTCTGGCCTGGGGGCTGCATCCTGAGTGTGGCTTAGGGGGAGTTGTTGACAGGGGCAGGGCCCCCGGGATGGATGTGAGTGTCAGCAGAGGGGGTTTTGCAGGGTTTTAAGCACTCCCTTGTTTCCTTAAAGCTGGATGGCTCCTCCTGCCTGTGCTGCAGCTCGCTCCAGGCTGCCTGCACTGTTATTCCCTGCCTGCAGGCTGGATTCCTTGTCCGGAAATGAAGTGTCAGCATTTTTTCTTTCTTTCCCAAACCCACTCTATATGTTAAATGCAAAAGCAAAACCCCTCCAGTGGGGTTATAAGCAGCACCAGAGGAATGCAGGAGGGAAGGAGCTGGAGGTGCTGGGGGGTGCCTCGCCCTGGCCTCCCCCTGCAGATTTGCTAAAGGCCCAGCCGTGGTGGCCCATCTGTCACCTCCTGTTTGGCCTCATGTCCCCTCTCTGAGAGCATCAGCCGCATTCTTAATATGCTGCAGCAAATACTCATCCCAGGCAGACATGTTCCTGCTGCCATGGGCCAGCTGATGTCCGTGGGATGTCCATGGGATGTCCGTGGGATGGCCAGGACTGGCGGCTCTGTCCTTGTGGGGTGACCGCACCCTGCCCAGCTGGGTGCACTGCCATCGAGGCTATGGGGCAGAGCAGTTTCTGGGGGTGCTGCCCTGTTTTTCAGGCCCCCCTAAGCCCAGGTACAAGGTGAGGGGAAGCAGCCAGGCTGCCTCCATGCCCTGTTAGCAGCCCTCCTCCTGCGTGGAGTCCGACTGGGCAATTAATGAGAGCCTTTCAGCACAAATGAGCTCGTTAATATTAATTCCCTTCTTCTCTCTGTTCCCCTTCGTGGGCACTGAAGGGGGGGTGAGTGATGCCATGTGCCCCTCTGCACCCAGGGCACCCGAGGGCACCCCCAGCACTGTGAGGGGCATTACTGTCCCCAGCATGGGCACTGTGAGGTGCCAGCCCTGGGGACCAGAGAGCTCAGCCAGGCTGTGACACCTGGTGTTCTGGGCTTGTAGCAGCAATACTGGTGGGATGTGATGGCAAGGGTGAGTCAAAACAGCCCCTGTAGAGAGGTGAGAACACACACAGAGCCCGAGGGTCCCTCTCTCTTTTCCGTGTCCTCAGGAATGATGTCAGGAGCGTCATGGGTCTCTCCACCACATCCCTTCCTTGGGATGTTTTTAGTCGAGGAGGTTGGGGTGTTTATAGTCAAGGAGGATGCTCAGGTGCCCTTGTGCGGCCACGGGATGCTGCACAGGACCACCCACCCAGGGCTGTCACCTGTCCCTTCCCAGGGACACCTTGGGGACAACTGGAGTGCCGTGCTTTGCCGCGGCTGTTCCCACATGCCAGGGACAAAGTGATTAGTGCCTCTCGTTAATAAGCCTGCAGCGGCCTGAGTCAGCGTTCGGCGTTAGTGCAGAGCTGGCTCGGCTGCCGGGCCCTGGCGCAGCGCAGGGATGAGAGAGGGAAACTCATGGTGGGATGGAGATCCTGGGACTGAACCCCTGACACTGCCGAGAGGGTTTGGCAGGATGTGCCCCAAAGCCTGGCACAGTGATGGGAAATGGCAACCTCGTGGTCATTCTTTTGTTTTACCCCTTTCTGACATCCCTTCCTCTGCCAAGCGCTTCTGGGAGGGGCAGGCAGGAGAGAGGAGGGCATAGAGGGTGGTGGCATGGGGTCAAACAGAGGTCCTGCTCTCCTCCAAGCCCTGATGACTGTAGCTATGGAGGTCACCAGCAGCTCCGTGGGGAGCCCACGCTCCAGCCATGGCAGCCCTGACCATGTCTTTGCCCATCCAGGTACTCCGAAGAGGAGATCCGGCAGAAAGTGGGGACCTTTCGGCAAATGCTGATGGAGAAGGAAGGTGTGCTCACCAGGGAGGACCAGCATGGGCGCCAAATGTAAGTGAGACGGCTCCCAGTTGGCCCATCTGTGTGTCCTGCCTGTCTCTCATCCCAGAGAGGCCTCTATGGGGTGGCAATGGCTTGTAAGGTTAGCTGATGCTCTGTAACCTAGAAATATTAGTGTTATCAGTAATAGTTAATAATAGGGATAATAATTTCTGTTGCAACAGGCCCAGGCTGGACAGGCAGGGCTGGGCCTGCTTCTCCTCTGGACAGACCCAGAGCCTGTGTCTCCATCAGGCTGGCGTATCCCCAAGAAACCCCATGGAAGAAGCTTCTCTAAGGAGCTCCTGCCCTGTTCCTCTGCCTTCTAATCACTCCTCATGCTGCCTGGTCCTGGGGGCCTCCATCTGCCCTGAGCGGGGGTTTGGAGCTCAGGTTTAGGGTCCAAAGCAGCCCAGCTGCTGCTGGGAATGTGCCAGTTGCTCCTCCTGCCCCTCACAGGACTGTCCCCAGCCTCACCAGGGTCTGCCCCGGCTCACTGATGATTTATCTGCACAATGCTTAATGGCCCAGGCAGCGTGGCTGGCCTGGCGTGCACCATCCATCAGCCTGGAAACCAGGTCACTTGGGACAGGAATAGATGGTGCAGGTTCACTGAATATTAATGCTTCATTAGGGTCAGAAAATCAGGGCGGGGAGGGAGGCAGGGAAGCCGTGGTGGCAGGGAGAGCCTTCCTCACACCACTCCCCTGGCACAGCAGGCAGGGATGGACAGACACAGGGACATGGCTCTGCTGTGCCCTGCCCAGGATGGACTGCGTGGCCTTGAGGCAGCGTGAAGCATTCCGGGTCCTTCTCCAGGCAGGAAAAAAACAATGTATAGGGAAAACCAACCTGCCCAGGTCACAGAGCATCAAGCCCGAGGTGTTAACAAGTGGCCTTTGCTGATGGGGGCAGGAGTCATCTCCAGGGCATCTTCCTGGCAGGCTCGTTAGGGCTGGCACTTTAACTAGTACCTGGGAAGCCAAGGGTGCATTAAGGTTACCCAGGCAGCCCTGGCTGTCACCTTTACAGGCTTGGTTTTGCAAAACGAAGGGTAATCATTAAAGATTAGCCCCAGGGCTATAAATAATAGTGCTGAGCTGGAAGGAGCAGTCTCACAGCAAAGGATTGCTCGGAGGAGAGCAAAGCCGGAGGCACTCAGAGGAGGATGGTAGGAGCTGGGTTCAAAGGAGGTGGCTCTTCAGGCAGCAGGAGGATGTCCTGGGTGCCAAAGGTCTGTACTAGATCAAGAGGCTGGACAAGGGAGTTAAATAAGCTTTAAATAAGGAGCCTCAGCCCTTGTGGTGGCTGGGAGAGCACTCAGCAGAACATCTCGTGGACTGGTCCTGCTCCAGCACCTTTCTGGGCTTTTACAGCTCAGTCCTTGGCTGCCAGGGCTGTGAGTCTGAACCAGCTGGTCTCATTTCAAAGCTGATGTGAGAGCTCAGTATCATCTGTGTAACTCCCCAGGGGAGACTGAGGCACTGAGCAAAGCCATGACCACCTGAGCCCCTGGCTTTGCTCTCTGCACTCCCCCAGCTCCCGTCTCCATGTGCACAGCCCGGTGATACAGCCTGGTCCCCAAGGAGAACTGCCTGATGGACAGGCTGGTGGGATTACAGACAAAGGCAAGCATGTGCCGGGCAGGGAGGGATAATTGGAGCAGCACAAGCTGGTCTTGAGCCGCTGAGCACAGCTAATGGGTGAGATGCTGGCAGCAGGCTCTGGTGTGGAGCACTGCCTGCTCGCCGAGCAGAGACACACAGGGAATTATCCCCGCTCGCTTCTCTCTTTTCCTCCTTTCTCCCCCTTCCCACAGTTGGGTGGGTGGTTGAAAGGCTGTTCCTGCCCTTAGGGCATGGCCAAAGCAGGAGTCACTTGGAGAGGACCCAGAAAGCCATGGCTGTGGCGCAGAGACCCGCTTGAGCGATCGCCCGTGATTAGGAGGAGGGTGCCTCGCGTGTAGTTTCGCTCCAAGACATTTTTAATTGGGTTAAACAGCCCGTGGCCTGCCTGTGGCCAAGGATGCCAACACGTGCTGCTCTCAGATCTGGTCTGGGGCTGGGAGCATCCCTGCACTCAGGCACTGTCCAGGCTACCAAGGGACTGATGCTGGGGGGGCTGCACTTCTCCACCAGCGTCCAGGAGCATCCTGGCTGCACACCTCCGGGATAGGAAGGGTGGAGCAGCCCACATCAGGTTTCCAAGGGCAAATCTCCCTTGGGAAGCAAACAGCTGGGCTGGTGTGGTGCTGGGCACCCTCCAGGCACGGCCTCATCCATTATGATTCCCTTCAGAGCATCTGGATGGCCACATTCCTCCCTGGGTGACATGTCCTACATCCCCCCGAGAGCAAAGGAGAGGCTCCCTGTGGGGTTTGATGCTGCTCCTGGGGCTGATGGCACAACTGGACCAGGGAGGTGGAAACAACAGGGAGAGATTGGGCAGGGGCTCCTAGGACCCTCCTAGTCCAGCTGCCAGGCCTCTGCCAAGCCCTGCCTACAGCCCTGGTAGTCAATGGCAACCTCACGCTGGTTTCCATGGCAGTGGGAAAAATTAATGCTGACGAAGTCACTCACTCAGGAGAGGAGACCCTGATGGCTCAAGGCATGATGTCCCCCCCACCCCCTCACCTGGCCCAGTGGGGACATCAACTATCAGCTGCCTGAAGCTCCTGTGCTGAGCAGGTGGCACCCTGGGGCACCAGCCTCAAAGCCTGGATTATCCTGGGCAGCTCCCACCTGCATTCCCAAGTTTCCTGCCAGCTCCTCTTACCCTTATCCAGCCCCACCACCCACCTGGGCCGATCCAGCCTCCAGCTCAGCCCCAGCTCTTGGGCAATGACAAAAGGGGCTCCAAATGCTGCCGAGGCTGGATCCTGCAGGGAGATGGTGGCCCGAGCCTCGTGGTGTCCCTGTGCCAGCCCCGTGGGGTTCTCTGCGGGAACTGGAGCCCCAGGAAGACCCTGAGAAGACCCCTCACCACTTTGTTGTGTGTAGACCTCAAGGGATGTGACCAAGTCCCCTGGGAACGCTGTGGTGGAGGGGATGTCCCCCGGCTGCTGCAGCTGCATTGGGAGTTACCCCCAGCCGGTGGAAGGCAGGGAATGGGTATCCCTAAATAAATTCCGTGCTTCCTCCTTTGGCAGCGTGATAGAAAACCACCACGGGGCGGATGGGGAGGAGTACGCGGTGGAGTATCCCGACTACGGCGAGGGCTGCCTGCTGCAGTGCGACTGCTCGGCCGAGTGCTACCGCGAGGACAGCGGCCACCGCGAGTACAGGTCCGCGGGAATTTCGGGAATCGGGCGTGCACGGTATCCCCGTGCAAGGATACAGAGGTGTCCCTTCTTCCCCCGACCCTGTCTGCTGTCTCCCACAGGCTGAAGAGGCGCTCGAGCAGCTCTACCTCTCCTCCCCCCAAGAAGAAAAAGAAGAAGAAATCGGGTCACCGCCGGAGCCGGTGAGTCCCTGGCTGTCCCTGCGCTGTCCCCTCTCCCAGGAGGGCAGCTCTGCTCCCAATTCAGCCTTTCCCCAGGCTCTGATGGGGCAAGTCCCCCCGCTTTGGTGGTCAGTGCTCCTCCAAACATGCACCCTGAAGAGGTGCAGTGCATCTGCATGTGCTGATGTTGCAACAGGCACACGTGTGCACACACCTCCTGCATGCACTGGTCCGTGTGGGGAAGGAGCTGGCTGCTGCAGGGCACAGCACCAGGCAGGATTTGGCTCTGTGAAGGGTCTGGCTCCATCTGCCCGCTGGTCCCCTCCCTGGTTAGCACTGGCTGCCTGGGCAGATGCTGTCCCTAATGTCTCTTTTTTCTTTGCCTTTCCCACGGCAGCAAAAAGAGGAAACCTGGCTCGGAGCGCAGGTGAGTGTTCACTGGGCTGTGTGGGCTGTGGGGTCCCTGCTGGGATTGCAAGCCCCGGGGGCATGGTCTGGCCTCCACAACCCACTGTCCCCCTCTGAAATCCCAGTGGGAATTGGCCACCTTGTCTCCTGCTGGAGGCTGTGGAGCCCACGAGGTGACAATGAGACACAGCAGGATTTGGGCATTCTGGCATCAAAGGCAGCCCCAGAGCCCTTCTGCCAGAAGGCCCTTTCTGTCACCCACCCCAAATCCCCCAGGAAATAACTTCCATGAGATGTTCATGCATCCCATGGGGGGGGAGGGCATCGGGGATGGGATGCCATTGGGCAATGGGGATGGGGAGTCCCTTGCTGCCCCCTCAAGGGCACCCACTCCTCCCCCAGCTGCGACAGCTCTTCACCCATCCGCAAGGAAAAGAAAAAGAAGACTGGAAAGAAACACAGACGTGACAGGTAGGATGGACACCATGGCAGGCTGGGGACACCAGGCATGACTGGGGACCATGGGGCTGTTTGGTGACCGCCCAGGCCCTTGGGCTGGGGTGGGATTGAGGCATGGATAGGGATGGAGGCTGATGACTCTTTATGGAGCCATCACCAACCTCACAGCCACTGTCACCTGCCCAATCCAGCAGCCCATCTTGGGGCCACACCCCTCTCCTTGTCCCCATCTCCTGGGGCTGCCCAGCTGACCAGCTCAGTGTGTCTCCTTCATCTCTGCCTCCTCTTCATCCCTCAGATCTGAGTCAGGGTCACGGAAGAAGAGAAGACACAGGTAAGAGTGAAGGCTGTTGGGAGCCACCCCAGTGCCACCAGTGCTGGCTGTCAGCTTCCCCTGCCAGAGACCCCCCGTTCCCTGCCTTCCTGCTGTCCCCCTCCCCTCTGCTCATGGGGATGGACCCCCTCCTCCCATGGCTGGACACTGCTGGGTGTCCTCCACCCTTGGGCATGGCACAGGGCCACTCTGGGTGACTGTGGGGTCCCACATGACCCCCAGTGTCCCCTAGGGAAGAAAGGGGGATTCCAGGCAGCCATGGCCAGGACAAACCCTGGCTGTTGCCCTGCTCTGCAGATGCCTCCTGGCAGCACTGCTATTCTAGGGTGAAAGAAGTGAAAAACAGACAAAGGGTGTCTGGAAGTGCAGAGGGTCTCAGAGGGGACTAACGTAGAACAAGGCAAGTGTAGGGGTGACCACGGGCCCAAGCCCAGAGGATGCTGAGCAGAGCCAGTGCCCCCCTTCCCACTGCCACCCCCTCATGCCTGGCCTCACCAATGGGCACCTGGCCCCATGGTCCTCCCAAAGCCATCTGGGATCCCCTCTGTGCTTTGAATCTCAATGGATCCCAGCTCCAGAGCAGGCAGGTCTTTCCCTCGCTCCTCCTGCAGCCTCGGTGCCTCTGGGGGAGGCTGGGGAAGCCACCCCCCCCAGGTGCTTCCCCTGCTCCCACGCCTGCAGCTTCCGGCTCTTCCCGCAGGTCCCGAAGCCCCAAGAACAAACGGAAAGAGAAAAACAAAGAGCGCAAGAGGTGAGGGGGCCGGGACGGTCGGGGGAGCAGGGTGCTATGCCCCTCTCTGCGTGCCCCAGGGGCGACTCAGCCTCCCCCCACGGCCCCCGGCCGCCCTCTCCGCAGGTCCCGCAGCGAGTCCCCGGCCTGGCGCTCGCACCGGCGCAGCTCCTGCAGCTCCCACAGCGCCTCCCTCTCCTCCGACGACAGCGGCTCCAAATCCCCCGGCAGGTAGGGACAGCCCGGGACAGCCCACCACAAACAGACTCCCAGCCTCCGCGATGTGGGTTGGAGGGCAGGGACAGAGATGTCTGTGTGGTGGAGGGCAGGAGGTGGGTGGCAGAGGTGTCCCAGGGATGGGTGTCCCTTGGAAATGGAGGACAGGGGGTGGGTGGCAGAGGTGTCCCAGGGATATGGACCCTCTGGGTGGATGGAGGGGAACAGGATGGTGCTGCAGCACCTCCGGAGGGTTTGGGAACGTCCCAGGTGGGGTTTCAGTTTTTGACTAGAGGAAGCACAAAACACCAATTCTCACCCCGTTTCTGGCTTTGGCAAAGCTTGCCCCGCAGCCTGGGCTGCTCTGCCAGGCCGGGCGGTGCCGGGCTCGGGGCTGGGGGTGCCGGCGGCTCACGGTGCGGTGCCCCGCAGGCTGAGCCCCAAGCGCCGGCAGGATGGTCCCAAGGGCAGCAGCGCCCGCTCCAGCCGCAGCCCGTCCTCGCCCTCGCCCCAGCGCTCGGCCTCGCCGCACCAGAACGGGCACAAGGGCAGCGCCCAGAACGGCCGCCACAGCCACGGCGCCCCGCTCCCGGAGACCTCGGATGTACGTAGGCTTTTCTTGGATCACTCTTCGCTTCCCTCCCCTCCTCCCTCCACAGGACTGCCCCCCTGCTCTCCTCTCCGCTCCTTCCCCACTCGCTCGGCTCCCCGCCCTGCCCAGCCGGGGCACAGGGGGGAGATGCACTCACCAACCCTGCACTGGGTGCACGGTCTCCCTGGGGGAGCCAGCCCGTCATCTCGGGGCAAGGATCAGGGCAGCCAGCAAATCATCCCTGCCCCAAAGCCGCACATTGCCCTGCAGATGTCACCCCCGAGACGATGGCTTGGCAGACCAGCGACACTGCCAGGGTCACCGCTGGGCTCAGCACCTACTTGAGATTGAGCCCAGACAGGCAAGAAATGGGTAAAGCTGGAAAATTCGTTTCCCCACCAGTCCAAACCCTCCCCAGTGCCAAGGGGCTGACACCAGCGCTCAGGACTCCAACACCCAGTCTGGCCAGGGTAGGGTTCGGAGGGGATTTGGTGCTGGATGCTCAGATTTTAGGGTCCCCATGGCAGGTGACACTGGGGCTAAGTGTCCCTGGCTCTGCCTCGTTGTCCTGGGGGTCACAGTGAAACCTGGGGGGCTGCTCCCGTGCTGAGTGGACAAAACACTAATCCTGTGGAACAGAGGGCCAGTCCCAATTTAACCAGTGCCAGGATGGCAAGGAGCCTGCTTTGGCTAACAGGGACTGGAGGCAGAGCTGAGTGAAGGCAGCGTGCTGCATGACCCCACTACTGGGGGGCACACAGGTCCCCACTTGCCACAGGGGGCTTTATTCCCATGGGCGAGGTGCTGTGGGGACACCACCAGGCTGGCAGCACCCAGTAATGACACCCCAACACCTGCAGGGCCAGGGGCACCCCGGAAAACGGGGCCAGGAGCCCCCCACCCCATATCCACATCCCCTTCACTCTCCCCAGCCCGGCACCCCCCAGCAGCACCCAGCACCCAGCCCATCTCTTGGAGCACCTCTCTGCTTTCTTCTTTCCTGTGGTTTTGGCTGGGGTGTGGGGGGGTTCGGGAGCCCCCCAGGCGCCCGGCTCGCCCCGCTCTCCCCCTGCCCACCCCCCAGCATCGCCCAGGCCGACGAGCTCCCTTGGCTCCCCGGCACCAGCGGGACTTTTCTCCAACAACTTTCTCTCTTTCTCTCTCTCTCTCTCTCTCTCCTTTCTCTCTCTGGTTTCTATTTTTTATTTTTTTTTTCTTTTTAATCCCATCTGTGTTTTTCTTTAGCCTCCCATTTGAAAAAAACCCAAACGGTAATATACACTTCCATTTCTTGCTCAGCAGAAGCAGGGACGAGGGGGAGGGAAGGGCAATGAAACGTGCTTTTTTTTTTTTTTTTCCTCCCCCTTGTTTTAGTTTCCTTTCTCATGATTTCTTTTCCCTTGTGATGTACAGAAATGCAAACGATATATATTTCTCTTATTTTCATTTTTTCCCCTCCCCGTCATCGTTGTGTTGTTCTAGAATTTTTTGCTTTTGTGTGTGTTAATGTGGAGAAGAAAAAAAAAAACAAACAACAATCCCAAAGCCAAAAACCAGATGTGTTTTCTAAATATTTACGACCGCTGAACATTGTATTTCTGTTTTCTGTATTTTGAACAAGGAATTTAAAAGGGAAGAGAACCCAGCAGCCCTCCACTGCAAAGGGAATGGGCTTGTTTCCATCTCATGAAGTGAATTGCCCTTTTCCTCCTCAAATTGGCTACTGTCCCATGTCCTCAGCTGGATCCTGCTGCTGTTGGGATGTTTTTCCTCCCTGGCTGCAGGATTAGGCTGCTAGGTACTGGGTTATCCGAGCACCCCGAAATCATCCCACACTCAGGTATCCTGCATCCCGGCAGGATGAGTGCTGAGCATCCTTGGTACCCGGCCCCCTCCCCATCTCCTGCAGACCCCCAAAAGCTCTGGGCTCAGCCCATCCCCCAGGTGAGCTCTGTCCCCTCCCAGCACCCCCAGAGCCACCGGGAGCAAGGGATGGGCTGGGGCGCTGCACGGTGTTCCCTTCCCTTTTAAATACCCAGTCCTGTCTCCATCCATCCCCGCTGCCTTCCCAGCCTTCCTCCCGGGTCTCTCCTCCTCCTTGCCCACACACACCCTCCAGCCCCTCTTTCTCTCCGGTTTTCTTTGGGCCAACACCACCCAACATCCCTCGCCGTGTCCCACCTCCATCCATCGCCCTCCCTGCATGTTATCCGGGACTTTGCCATGTTGTAGAGTGACTTTTTAAGACTGAACTGCAGCCGGGTTACAGACACCAGCCAGCAACTCCCCCCGTGGCCACCCTGCTCGGCGGCCAGCCACAGCCTTTCCATTGAAAAACAAACAAAAAAGTTTACAAAAAAAAAAATTAAAACCTTGAGACCAATTTAAAAAAAAATATAAAAAAAAATTCTAAGCAGAGCAAACGGGATTAGCCGAGGGGTCTGGATCGCCGTACTAAAGAGTCCTTGTCTTTTTCCCATTCTGCCCTCCAAATGTGGAGATTATTGTTTTCTTTTTTTATTATTGCATTCCTGTCACTGCCAATTCCGAAGGTAGGTATTTCGTCCACCTCTGCACGTTCACTTCTGCAGATGAGCCTGTTGAAAAGCACCGTAGCTTGATTTAATGTTATTTTCTCTTTCTTTCTGACTTTCTTTCTCTTTCTTTCTGGCTCTCCTTCTCTGTCTCTCTTTCATTTTGTCTCTTTTTGGTGGCTATATATGATTTTTTTTTTTTTGATTTGTATGGTTTTCCCCAGTTAGCTGCAAAGCCATGCTCTTCTCTTACGTTCTTTATTTATATATTTTTTTGCCCTGTCCACGTAATATTTTTTTCTTTCTTCCCCCCTTTTCTCTTCCCCGTCTCCTCGTGCTGTCGGTAGAATGCATTTCTGTGTCTTTCAGCCCTCCGAATTTGTGTTTGTTTCCATGCAGGGGCTGCTCCCTTTGAGTCCCCCCTTAGTAGCCCAGTAATGAAGGCAAACGTAATTAGTGAGAAATAGGGGCAGTGGCCAGGGGTGGGAGTGGGCACAGGGGGGGTTGGGTTGAATGGATGGGGCAAGACTTGAGAAATTTGGGGAGATGTGTGGGTTTACCCCCTCTTTGGGTCTTGATGGGGAAAAAAAACCCAGCTCGGGGAAAATACTGGGAGGCTACAATGGGGAGAAGTTGAAATCTTTGTCTGTGGAGAGGCAGGTCCAGGGCATCGCATTCCCCAGGAGCAGGGGATGGCATCCCAGCCCTGGATGTCCCATCCCCACAAATGCCCAGTGTGTGTTTTCCCTTTTGGGCTGGGTCTTTGCCGATTTGGGTTTATTTGGGATGCTTTTACCTTCATTGCCTTCCTGCACGCCTGGGCAGGAGACTGCAGGGTTTGGGTGGGAGCCCCACATCCCACAGCATGGCCAGCTGGCACCAAAATGCTGCCCTGGGAAAAAGGAAAGCCTTTTCTTTCTCTCTTCATCTTCCTCTTCTTCTGCTTCATCTTCTCTGCTTTTATTTTCCTCTGCTGGGACACAGGGCTGGGAATGGGCTCAGCTGAACCCCCTGTTCCTTCCCCCCTCACTGCAGCCATTGCAACAGCAACAGATTTTAATAAAAACCCCAAATCTTCACCTTTTGGCTCCAGCTTGCTGCTCTGTGGCTGGAGGCATTGGCTTATCCAAGGGGACAAAGAGGTGGGGTGTGGAGCAGTCTGGGATGCTCAGGGATGCAAATGGTCTTGCGACCCTTTTGCAGCATCTTTGTGGTGGTCCCCAGAATCCCACCCCTTCCCCCCTTCCTGCTTGTTTTTGGGGGAGAAAAGTGGTGTCTAGGACACAGTGGGGCAGGTAGAAAGAACCTCATCCTCAAGGATTCACCAGAGGTATTTGGTGTATGGGTATGGCAAGGAATTGGGGTCAGAGGCCCTGGTTGTGGTGGCACCACCCCAATCCCCCTGAATCCTCTTCAGTCCCCTTGGCTGGACTCCCTGTGCAGGATTCACCCTTCCAGGGAGACCCAGGGACCTGGTGTTGGGCTGTGGCTGGGGAAAGGAGACCCTAAAGCCAGGGGTTTGTCGGCTTGGTCAGGGCTGGTGGTGCAGGAGCTGTTTCCACCCATCTTTTTGGTCTAGTGATGTTTGCAAAGATGGGGAAAACACCCAGGCAGTGTTTGTGGCTCAAAGGAGCTCAGATATTTGGGAGCCCCAGGGCCAGGCAAAACCCCCTCAGCTCTTGGTGAGAGCCTGGCTCGGTGCTTGGCCATGGTGGTGGCCCAGGGTTACCCCTCCCTGTAGGAGAAGTGAGTTGGTTTGTTTTATTTCTCCTCTCTCTGGCTCTGTCTCTGTCTCTCCTCCTTCTCTCGCTCTTTCTTTCTCTCTTGCATTTTTGTGAATCTAATGATGCACTTATATTGCCCCGCTTTTCCCTTCTCTTCATACCTTACCTACTAAAGGAGGAAATGCCACTTTTTTGGTAAGTGGATGTTAACCAAGAGGGACTTAAAAAAAAAAAAAAAGCATATAATGGAAAAAATAAAAAAAAAAAAAGAGGAAGCAGAAAGCAAAGTCTGTGTTGAGTGCTGATGAGGACTTAGCAGTTCCCTGCAGAGTCACAGCTAAGAGCTCAATGCGTGTCCCAGGAAGAGCTCAGAGACATTCGTTTATCTCAGTAACGAGGACATTTGTGAAGTTTTGCTTTGTTTTGTTTTGTTTTTAATTTTTTAAAATTTTTATTAATTTATTTATTAATTTTTATTTTGATTTGATGGTTTTATTTGGATGGTTTTTCTTCTTTCTTTTTCTGTTGGTTTCTTTTTTTGCCTTCTCGTCCCTGGCCCCTCTCCCCTGCCTTGCCCTCCATTGTCGCTCTGTGCCGTTTTTTCCTCGTTTCTGGATTTGTTTTAAGCCAAAAGCCGTACTATCGATAAAAACTACACGTATCAGAACATATATCTCTATATATGTGCATGCCTCTGTGTGAGCAGACCCCATCACCTCCAGCCCTCTTTGGTTCGACCCCTTCCCCTCGGCTCAGTCTGATTTACTCTCCCCCAACCTCCCCTCTTCCCTCCTCTCATCTTTTCTTTTCCTTCCCCCATTTTCCTCCCTTCGTTTGGGTTTTACCCCCATTTTCCTTCCCCCTTTCTTGGTCGGGGTGGGCGGGCACCAGGGTTTGCTTTATCCCCTCTAGGTGTTTCTATTTTTTTCGGGGGGGGTGGAGGGTGGTGGTGGTGGTGTTGTTTCTTTCCCTTCAAGCTCTCCCTCCCCGACGACTTGAGGGTTTTTCTTGGATTTATTTATTTTCCTCCCATCCCACCCTTTCCTTTGGGTTTTTTATTACGATTTGAGTTGAGTTATATTTTTTTGGCGTTTTGCATGCGGAGGTTTGCATGACCCACGTTGTTGAGGGCGAGAGGAAGGTGCAGAGTAGCGTCTGTGTAGCCTGCCTTATGCGATGTGCATTGACGTTGTGATCTGCGCCCCCGACCCGGCGCCCCCCGTTAAAATCCCCTTTCTCCTTCTTTCTTCTCTTCTTCCCCCCCTTCTTCCTTTCCCTCCTTCTCTCTCTCTCTCTCTCCCCCTCTGCCAGAGGCCGGCCTCGGTGTCCCCCTCTCCGCGGGCTCATGGCAGGACGGAGCCGCTGTCCCCCCGCGCCCGGGGGGGCCGACACGGTGCCCGCAGCCCCCGGTCGCCCACGCCGGAGCGGGGCAAGCACGGCCACCGGCATCGCTCCCGCAGTGCCTCGCCGCCCTCCCGACACCGCGGCCAGAGCAAGGGGCGGCCCCCGGCCCCCCGGGAGCCCCCGCCGGCGCCGCTCAGCCCCCCCGGCTACAGCAGCGACTCGGAGGGCTCGGCGGGGTCACATCCCTACCACCCGCCGGCCGGCCCCGACAGGAACCACGGCGCACACGGGAAGAAGTAAGGGAAGAACCTCGGGATGGGGTCGTGTTGTCACTGATGGGGATACGGGAGCTGGGTTGGGGTATTTGGGGTGCAGCCCCGTGTGGGCACCTTGAGTCCATCCGAGGAAAGCTCTGGGGGGCAAGCTGGGGACCAAGGATGGGTTGGGATGTTCAGGGAATGGGAATGGAGATGGGGACGTGGATGGGGATGAGAATGGGAATGGGGACAGGGATGGGGACGGGAATTGGCACAGACATGGGATAATGACGGGGGTGGGGGAGGAGGAGGAAGGGGATCTGGAAAGAAAGAAGGAAATTTGGGTTTGGGTTCGGGTTGGGGGACAGGGGTTAGGTTGCAGATGGGGACAGGAACAGAGATAGGGAAGAGCCACAGTGGGTCAATGGTAGCTCACTGTGAGAAGAATCATCCCTGCAAGGGTTTATCCCAGCTCAAAACAGTGCCTGGATGGCTGTGTGGAATTACAACATCCCACAGGATGCAGGATCCCAAGTGCGTGGGCGCCCCATGCTGTAACTCCATGCTATAATCAGAGATGTAGCCCAGCCA
Organism: Pyrocephalus nanus; assembly: GCA_038380795.1. Lineage (NCBI taxonomy): Eukaryota > Metazoa > Chordata > Aves > Passeriformes > Tyrannidae > Pyrocephalus > Pyrocephalus nanus. The sequence continues at coordinate 6,305,888 of CM076281.1, forward strand.
AAAGCTGGCGTCGTGCCCACCGTTCTCTTTGGGAACCTGGGATCTCTGGCTCCCGTGGGGACATCCTGCCAGCCAGGATGAGGCATGAGGCAATCCTGGGATCTGCCTTCACAGGGTAAAGGAGAGGCACCACCGGGGCCGACCCAACAGCAGCTCGGAGTCGTCAGCCAAGCACTCCCGGCACACGTCGGAGCGCAGGAAGAGCCCCTCACCCAGCCCCGGCCAGCGCAGCAGCTCCTGGAGCTCCAGCGGCTCCCTCTCCAAGTCCCGCTCCCGCTCCCGGGAGAAGAGAGCAGGACGCAGCCGCTCCCGATCACCCTCGCTGAAAAAACCCGCCAGCAGGTCAGGCCCAGAGGGGACTTCAGCCCAGGGGACACCACGGGTGCCATCAGGGGGCTCAGGGGACACCATGGGTGCCATCAGGGGGCTCAGGGAGCATCTGCGGCTCAGGGTGATCCCAGCTCTCCTGGGATTTGGGGAGGGGTCTCAGGTCATTGGTGGTGGCACTGGAAGGACCAGCTCCAGGTGGCAGTGCCAGCTGCCTCAGGGAGCTGCTGTCATAGGGTGTCCCTGGATCACACCTGGGACCCCAGCCTGCTCCCTGACACTCCTCCTCCTCCTCCTCCTCCTCCTCCTCCTCCTCCTCCTCCTCCTGGGGATGTAGAGAGAAGGACAACGAGCCCCGAACACGTCACGGTGATCCCGATCCCGCCCGCGCCCGGCGCCGCTCCAGGAGCTACTCCCCAATCAGGAAGAGGAGACGTGACTCCCCCAGCTTCATGGAGCCCAGGAGGATCACGAGGTGAGTGAGTCCTGGCACGTGCCAAAGGCTCTGCCATGTCCAGTGGCACATCCCAGGGCTGAGCTCTGCCATGAGCCGGCCCTGAAGTGTGTGTGTGTGGGAATGGATGGATGGAAAGATGGACAGATGGGGGAATGAATGGATGGATGGATGGATAGATAGATGGATGAATGGATGGACAGGTGGATGGGTGGATGGATGGACAGACAGATATACATATGGATAGATGGCTGCACAAATGGATGGGTGGATGGATGAATGGTGGGCGAATGGGTGGGTGGGTGGATAAACAGGTGGATGGATGGATGGATGGACAGGCATGCAGATGGATGGATGGGTGGACGGATGGACAAAAGGATGAGCAGCTCTGCGGATGGACAGATAACCCTGAGGGTGACCGGGTGAATCAGCTGGCCCAGACAGCTGGATAACCAGACTGCCTCCAACACTACGACCTTCTGATCTCTTCCTATTTCAAGGCACGAAAACAGGAATTAATTCTAATCCGGCTGTGCATATTCCAGAAAGACGCACATCCGCAATCACATCCCTCCCCTGCCCTCCAAAAGCTGGTTTCTCCTCCTTGGGATCCTGTTGCCTCAGGATCCCGAGCTGTAAGACAGGCAATATTTCGTGCCAGGCAAAACACCGTGTGCATATGTAGCACCTCGTTAACATGCAGCGCTGGCACTGGGGCCGTGCCGAGCCGAGATTACCTCCTTCCTGACCTATTTGTCTCTCCTGCTATCAGCTGGGAGATCAGGGGGCTGGATTTTCAGAAATCAGCTCTGCCTCACTGTGGGAGGGATTTTGTTTTGCCTGGGCTGGACTGGAGTTGTCGGGAGGGAGGGCAGGAGGAAGGACAGGAGCAATACTGCAGAGCCCATGGGTTAGGGCTCCCTGCCGCTCTTCCCAGTGTATGCCCTGGGAAGAAAAGGGGTTGGGAAATATGCTCCCAGCTCAGAGGAAGGTTTTTTCCCAGCCTGGGTACCACTGTCTGGTTTTCCATCCCTCCTGCTCCATCCTGGTTTTGCCGAGATGTCCCCAGGGAGATGGCAGGGCTCAGTTGGAGGACACAGCCTGCAATCCCTGCAAGGACTGTCCCCCCCATCCCTGCCACCGTCCCTGCCGTGGATGGGGATGGCAGACCCAAATCTGCTTGGGGTTCAGGAGGAGCAGAGCCATTCCTATAAGGCCTAGAGGATGCTGTGGGGAAGGGGCAGCTGGGGGAACGCCCCCATAGTCCAGCCAGAACTCCCAGGGCTTTTCCTTGCCCTCCTGCCCTGTCCCCAGTTCCCATCATCACACCCACACCCCCGCCCCCCCCCACCTCCACGGTCCTACCTCAGTGATGCCAACCTCTCCTTTTCCATTTCATCCCAAGGTCCCTCTCGGAGAGCATCGCCGCCAGCCTGGCTCCCAGGGTAACCTCCCCCCTTCCTCCTCCTTTTCCTCTTCTTCCTCCTCTTCCTCCCGGCCCCTTCTGTGCCTCCTCACACCTTAGGATGCCCTCGGTACCCGGCTGCCTTCAGGCCATGCCTGTGGCTCTCTGGTCCCACTAACACCAGGCCGGGAGAGGGGGCAAGGGGCTGACTCCTGATGTCTCTGCCCCCCGTGCCCCTATTCCCACTGCCCTAGTGCTTCCCGTGTCCCTCCTCTCTCTCTGGCGCCGGCGGGGCCGCAGCTCGCCTCCCGCTAATCCCGAACGTCTCTTTTTCAGCAGCTTTCAATCTTTGGTGTCTGGGAAACACAAAGGCCACATTAACCTGCTCACTTTCTGCCCTCGACGCTGCCTAATCCAGGACTAACACCCTGGGGGGCGGGGGAAGGGGGAGGGGAGGGGGCTTGGGAGGAGGAAGGGGGTGGATGGTGGAGGAGGTGATGTCGGGTGGCCGCATCCTGACACCCCGCAGCCGGTCTGAGCCTGGTCGCGGGGATGCTCGGCTTCCCTGGGTGGATGCTTGGCCGTGCCGGAGGTCCAGTGCTGGACCCCCTCCCCGAGCTGCCGCCGGGGGCCTCACTCGGATCCCTTTTTCCATTTGCAGTGCTCGCAAGCGTCCCATCCCCTACTACCGGCCCAGCCCCTCGTCCTCCAGCTCGCTGAGCACCTACTCGTACAGCCGGAGCCGCAGCCGCAGCTACGACAGCTACAGCTCCAGCCGCAGCCGCAGCCGGACTCGCAGCCCCCCCAGCCGCTCCCGCAGCCCCAGCCGCAGCCCCAGCTACAACAGCCGCAGCAGCTCGGAGAGCGCCGGCTTCTGAGCCCCCCCGGCACCCGGCCGCAGCCCCCCGGCACCCCAGCTCTGCCCCCTCCATGCCTCCTGCGCCCCCAGAAGGGACGGGACCACCGGAGAGGTGGAAAAGAGGCGGGGGATGCTAAGGATGGACCTGGCGGCGGGGGAAAGCACGGACGGAAAGCGGAATGGGTCCTTGCATCGCCCATGGAAGGGGCGGTTCCCTCCCCGCTCCGGGGTGTTTTGGGGGTCGGGATGGGGAAGGGGAGGATGTCTTCTTATTTCTGCGAGTGCCGGGGAGGGGTCGGGTCGGGTGGGCGAGCACAGAGCGAGGGAACAAACGCTCAGCAGAGACTCTGGGGCGAGTGGGTAGGGGCCTCCCGGGACCCCCCCCTGTGCTTCTTTGGGTTGGTTTGACTGTTTTTTAGCACAAGAATATTGGGGGGAGGGGGCGTGGCAGGCTCAGCTGGAAGGTGTGATGCCAGCCAGAGATGACCCCCCGCTTTTCCCCACTGGAGGTGTCCCCACAGTGTCCTGGGGGCTGGGGGGCACCATGGAACACTTTGGGGTTCCCCCAGACCTGAGAACATGCCGAGCCATGGATGAACAAAGCCAGCAGCACCCACAAGTCTCTTCCCAAGTGGGAAGATCCAGCTCCCTGTGTGTTAATGCTGCTCATCCCAGCTCAGGAGCCGGCCCTGGCACCCATTCATCCCACCCAGTTTGGGGGGGACACCAAGCTGTCACCCCCAGGAGGAGGGAGCTGCGAGGCCTAGGGCTGGGCAGGGGGGGATTTCCCATCCCTGGGGGTGCATCCAGCCATCCTCTGGTTTTGGCATGGACCCCACCTCTGGGCTGGCTGCCCCTAGTCCCCCCCTGTTCTGGGGCTAAACAGCTGCTTTTTAATCTGAATTATGGAAAGAGAGAGGCAGGAGGGACCCGGGCCTGGCCTGCGGCCCTGCTTTTGCAGGACTTTGCTGATTTCCCAAAAAACAAATAGCCCCCCCCCCGGGCGCTGAGGACAGCCCTGGTCCCCTGGGGCGGTGTGTTGGTGTTTAATCCTCGTGGCCCTGCGTTTTCCGGACGGCTGGAGCAGGACAATGGGGATGAGCCTCCCTGGGTGGGAGAGCAGCTGCCCGGATTAACCCGCTGCCCCCGGCTGAAAAGCCAGGCTGTGGCCGTCCCGCTCGGCGCTGGTTTGTGCCAGGTGGGGCCGGGGCATCCTTTGGGCTCCGGCTCAGCTGTGATGCGACAGCCTCGTTAGCCGTGGCCTGATGAACCGGAGGTCTCGGGAGGGCAGAGCTGCGGGAGGGAGGGACGCTGTGGGCTCATCTCCCAAACCTGGAATGTTGAGGAACCAGGCCCAGCCACAGGCTGAGGATTCACCAGCCCTTGGAGAAAAATCCCAGGCCGTGAGGGTTGCCAGCCCTTGGGTATCCCACCCACCAGCTGGCAAAGCCACCAGCCACCCTCTGTGGTGCCCAGACAAGCAGAGCTGTTAGAAATGGGGTGAACAGGTAAAGAGGGGACTTGTGCACACATGCCAGCCCCGGGGCAGGGCGGCAGCTCTGGATATCCGTGACTGTGGTAGGAGGAGGAGACAAAGGGTCCTGCTCCCCCTGGGCCAGGGGAGATTGGAGGACACGAGTTCCCTCAGCATCCCCACGAACCCCTGAGCCCCGCGCTCCGAAAACCACCCCGCCCATCTCCACCTGCTGCCGCAGCAGCCCCCGGGCCCCCCATGGCTCTGTCCCCACCACCGCCCCACGGGGAAGCTCAGATTGGGATACGGGGAGTGTCCCCTGAGACCATCCCAACCCAAGCCACCGGCAGGGGGGTTATTTTACCAGTGGCCGCAGCCCCAGCCCTGCAGCCCCCGGGGCCGCGGCTCCCGAAATCCCGAGACCCGCCTGCAGCGGCGCCGCGGACGAGCCAGCACATCAGGGAAAAATTCCAGTCTTCCTCTTTTACAGTCTCTGTCTCCTGCCGCGGAGGGAGCCAACTGGAACAAATACTCTGTAGAAATACTTCAGTATTTTCCTGTCGCGCGTGCGCTCTCTCTCTGGGTTGTGAGTACAGCTGTAGATGCCGTGAGCTGGTGCAATTATAATAAATATACAGTATATATTGTAAATGACTCTGCTGGGCACTGAGAGGTTTCTTCATGGGGGGAGAACAGCGGGATTCTCCTACTCCTTCCACGCAGGATTGGTCCGTCCAGCTCCCTGCAGACCCTCCTCCTCCTCTCCCCTGTGCCCGCTGTCTCCAGCCGCCCTTGGCTCACTTTTCCCTCTGGCTCCGTGTGGAACAGCGCTGGGCACCAGCTGTGTGTCTGATCCCCCTGAGCATCCTGCTGTGGGGAGGGGGGAACCCTCTGAGAACCTCTCCCTCTGCATCTTTCCCCTCTCCCTGCAGCCCCCTGGCTCCCCGCAGCCTTCCCTGCATCCCTCCCTTTCGCCTGCAACCTCCCATCCACCCCATTTGCATCCCTCCCTGCATTCCTGCCTACATCCCTGCATCCCTCCCATCTCTCGCATTTCCCAGCATCCCTCCCTGCATTCCTGCCTGCATTCCTCCCATCCCTCCCATTTCCCAGCATCCCTCCCTGCATCTTCCTCTGCATCCTTCCCTGCGTCCCCTCCATTTCCCTGCATCCCTCCCATTTCCCTGCATCTCTCGCCTCCCCAGTGCCCCCCTCCTTTCCCGGTTTCCCCCCCAGCCCATCCCAGATCCCACACGGCTCAGCTTCCTGCAGCCCCTTCCCACTCGCTGCCATTCCAGAGGGATGGGCTGGGCGCTGCCCCAGACAAAGGACACTCCCAATTCCCCTCTGCAGCATCCCCCCCACATTCCTTACTCCCTGGGGTCGCACATCCCTGCTCTGAGTGTCAGGGCTCAGCTGCCCCCTCCACCTCCTCACTTCTCCAAATCTAAGCTGGGGGGCACAGCAGGACAGGGCAGAGGTGATGGGGTCCCAGAGGGGATGGGGTCCCAGAGGGGATGGGGTCCCAGGGGGGATGGGGTCCCAGAGCTGCCAGTCTTGCTGGGCTGGAAAACAGCCCTTCCCTGGCATGGGGACATGGAGTCCTGGGTCCTGGAGATGCTCGTTTGGACATGAGGGAAAATGACTTAGGGAGGGAGGCCCCCTCTCCCAGACAGAGTGTTCTGTCGCCTCCAGCCCCCCCAACCCCCTCCAGCACCCCCAGTCCCCTCCAATCCTCCTGGCCACCTCCAACCCCCCTAACCACATCATCATTATCAGCTCCTCTGCTCCCCACAGGCCCCACCAGATCCTATAAGCCCCCCCACCTCCTACTGATCCCATTGGCCCCCAAGAGCCTCCTCAGCCCTGTGGCCCTCAGGGACTCCCACCCACAGGGGCTGGAGCAGCCTCACCCTAACTTGGTGCTGGTGATTCCCCACCACAGTGCTGAGCCCTGGGGCCACTGAGGGCCTGGGGGGCTCCAGAACCTTCTGGCTGGTGAGCGACCAGGGGCTGGGGGGCTCCAGAACCTTCTGGCTGGTGAGTGACCAGGGGCTGGGGGACTCCAGAACCTTCTGGCTGGTGAGTGACCAGAGGCTGGGGGGCTCCAGAACCTTCTAGCTGGCAGGTGACGCAGCGCAGGGCCATGCACGGCCTCCTCCACTGACTCATCCCGCCATTCCCGAGGCACTGGCCCAGCCCCAGCTCCCTCCCTACAGGGCCAGCGTGTCCCGGGGATTGTTTTACGGGCAGGCAGGCAGGAAGAGCCCGGGAGCCGCTCCAAGGGCCATCCATCACTCCCAACCAGCCAAGCCTCTGGCGATGAAATGCGGCCGGACACTTCCTTGGCAGGGGGACCCTGCAGGCTGCCAGCCCCCTCCCCGCACTGCCCACGCACTGCGGCTGCGTGTGGCCGCCCCAACCCCGGCAAAGTTTCTCGTCCCTTCCCTGGAGCTGCTGCGATTTCCATTAATAGCCAGCTGAGCCTCCCGGCTAAAAATAACCCGGGGCCCTCTTCATAAGGCACCGCTGGCCGCCCCCTGGGCAGCACCGCACACCATGGCCGAGCGCCGCGTCCCCTTCACCTTCCTGCGCAGCCCCAGCTGGGACCCCTTCCGCGACTGGTACCATGGCAGCCGCCTCTTCGACCAGTCCTTCGGGATGCCCCACATCCCCGAGGATTGGTACAAGTGGCCGAGCGGCAGCGCCTGGCCGGGATATTTCCGCCTGCTGCCCCGGGAGAGCGCGCTGATGCCGGCCCCGGGCTCGCCCTTCGGGACGGCGCTGAGCCGGCAGCTCAGCAGCGGCATCTCCGAGATCCGCCAGACCGCCGACAGCTGGAAGGTCACCTTGGACGTCAACCACTTTGCACCCGAGGAGCTGGTGGTCAAGACCAAGGACAACATCGTGGAGATCACCGGTGGGTGCTGGGATGGGGGGGTCTGCGGGGGCTCTCGAGGGTGCTGGGGTGAGGTGGTTGCTCCAGAGCTTGCTGGGGGGAAAAGAGGGGGAAAGGCAACGTAGGGCAGGATAAGGGGTGGGAAGAGAGGGAAGGAAAAGCAAAAAGAGGAGATGGAGGGGACAGGTGGGAGGAGAGGAGAGGAAAAAGGGAAAGAGAAAGGGAAAGGGAAAGAAAAAGGGAAAATCAAGGCACAGAGGAAGGCCCAGCACTACAGCTCAGCCTTGGGGTGCGTTCACATAGCACAGGGTACAGAGCACCCCCCAGCCCCATATATTGACCCCTCACTGTTGTCCCATCCAGGACACGGGGGGGGGGACCCCTGCCTGTGACCCACAGAAGGACCTGGGGGGTGGCAAGCCCTGCAGCCCCCACGCTCCCTGCAGAGCCCTGGGCAGCTCAGCCAGGGATGTCATGACAAAGTCCAGAGCTGTGGCACAAGGCCAGGATGTGCTTCCTGCTGGGCCAGGACGGTCTGCACAGACTGGGGGCAGTTCCCCAGCCAGAGGGATTTGGGGTGCAGCCCCAGGAAGAGGGGGGTGCTCCATCTCCAGCCTCACTGGCTGTGGGGCCAGGTGGCTCCTGTTGAGTCCCTTTGGCCACCACCAGCTCCTGGCACTGCACTTTGCTCCTCTTGAATTTGGGGGATGCTCTCAGAGGGGCCTCACTGCCCCTGGTCCCCCACAGCTGCTTCGGGCTGATATGGTGAGAAACCCAAGGATGGGCAGAATCAGCCCCTCCCTGATGTCGGGCAGTGTTGGGATGGGATGGGAAGGGAAGGCTGTTCCCCCTAGCTGGGTGTTTCCTTTCCAACCATCCCGGGGTTTTGTTTCCTTGCAGGCAAGCACGAGGAGAAGCAGGATGAACACGGCTTCATCTCCAGGTGCTTCACCCGAAAATACACGTAAGTACCAGGGAGGAGGAGAGTTGGGATCCTGACAGCACCTCAGTGTCTCTGGGGACCTTTGCCCCTCAATGCCCACTGGCCAGACTGGGAGTGGGGGAGGCAGCAGTTTGGGGCTGTCACATCCCTGGGGGAGTAGGTGGGGCAGTGGGTGCTGCAGCCCTGACCCCCCCTCTCCTCCCACAGCCTCCCCCCCGGTGTTGAAGCCACGGCCGTGCGATCCTCGCTGTCCCCCGACGGAATGCTCACGGTGGAGGCCCCCCTGCCCAAACCCGCCATCCAGTCTGCCGAAATCACCATCCCCGTCACCGTCGAGAGCCAAGCCAAGGAACCAGCCAAGAAGTAGGCGGCACCCAGGAGGAGGAGGAAGAGGAGGAGAATCCGCCGCCAACCCCACCCCCAGCTGCCCCCCTCGCACCCGCCCCCTTTTTACTGTTGATTTTGTACTCGCCCTGTCACCGAGTGCCTTGAATAAATGTGAAGGAACCGACATTATCAGCTGGAATAAAAACTGGTGAAAGAAACCCGTCCCTGTGTGTGTCCCCTGGCACCACGGCCGTGCCGGGTGGGAGCTGCATTGCAGGCACTGGGACCAGAGCACCGGGATGGGGCTGCCTGAGGCCAGTGGGGGGAGTGGGGGTGTCACTGAGCCCTGCTCAGCACCGGGGGTCAACATCCTGAGTCTCCCTATCCTGGATATCCCACATCCGGGTCTCCTCCATCTCAGCTCTTCACATCCCAGCCTCCAGTATCCCAGGTCTTTACGTCGTAAGTCTCAAAAATTTCTGGCCTCCAACATCCCAGGCTCAGCATCCCAGTTTTCCACAACCTGGGTCTCCTACATCCCAGGTCTCTCAAATGCCAAATCTCAGCACCCCGGGTCTCACCCTCCCTGGTCTCCACCACTCTGGTTCTCAGCCAATATCAGAATATTTTGGGTCTCCACACCCCACTGACACCCACCTGGGTGACATCCCTGAAAAACAAGCACCTCCCTCCTCTGGGTCACAGAGGGGCCAGAGGGCAAGCAGGGGCTTTGTGGGCAGAAGCTCTGCTTGAGGACCCCACAACCCCAGCAATGCAGCCCCTTGAGCCCCAGCCCTGCCATCCAGTGCTCCCCTTTCCTTCCATCCCATTGTGGTGAGGGCTCAGCTGGGGGACCAGCCCAGGGGCTGCAGCCATACTGGGGGGCTGGACTGGGGCAGAGGGGGGCTGGACTGGGGCAGAGGGGGGGTCGTGGTCTCGGGTTCAGCCCCAGCTGGCCCCGTGCCCCCTGTGCCCCCCGTGCCTCTGGGCAGGACTGGCCCTACATGGCAGAGGTCAGGCCCAGGGCTTCAGTGTTCCCACTCCGACAAATCCCACTAATCCCCCCTGAGTCATCCCAGAGGCAGACGGTGACCTGGGAGGAATCCCGCGGCCGCGAGGCCCCTCTCCGAGCTTGGGGGGCTCCACGTGCCCCCCGAACCCCTTCCCCCCCATCCCCTCTGCCCCAGCAGCCTCGGGGGTGAGCAGTTTGGCAGCTCTCAGGCACAGTCCCGGGGCCAGTTCCTGCTGCCAGGGTCACCCGTGTGCTTGGGGGGGTCCCCTACGTGTGTGTGTGTGTGTCGGGGGATGCAAGGCTTTTCCAGCCCGAGCGTGTCTCCAGGGGAAGGAGCCCCTCCAGGAGCATCCCCAGCCCCCTCCCCTCTCTACCGTGGCCATGCCGCAGTGGCTCTCACTTCCCAAAAAGCCGTGCTGAAGGGGCTGTAGGAGTACCACGGCCCCGGGATGGGGCTCGGGGTGTCCCTCTCTGTGTGGGGGTGCTCGGCGAGCCCCCGGCCCCCTCATTGCCATCACCCAGGGGTTATTCCCAGCCCTTTCCTGGGGGTGTCCACCCCGCACCCCCGGATCCCTCGCAGGGCGCGTGAGTCAGGGCGCATTTTCCGTTTATAGTTTCCCGGGGAGGGGAGTATTTTTACAGCGTGAGTCACCGCGCGTGTGGCTCCGGGCGGAAAACCATCAGGGAAGGCAGGGAGGGAGGTGGGGAGGCTCCCACACACCCAGCCCTGAGCCCACGGGAGCATCCAGCAACCCTCCCCGCCGCTCCCACCTTCCCTCGCCTCTGCCCCGGGAAGGAGCCCGGTGAACCCTTAATCCGCCGGGATCCTCTGAGCCGGCGGAAGGGCGGCGGCCCCCGGGATCAGACACCCGGCTGTTCCCGAGCCCCCCCCACCCCACGGAGACCCCCAGTAACTCGACACAGGCGATAACAATTAAGCAGCGCTGACGTCAGATCTGTAAGTTTATTTGCTCAATGTACGACGGCTACATAATGACTCACATTCATGATATTCCATCACTGAGGAAAAACTGCTAAGAATGGTCCGTGTGTGAAATAATTCCTTACAGAAACACGGAGTTGGAAAAATAATCACTGATTAGACCTTAAAAATAGTTCACTGCATAACATGACAAAAAGCACAAACAAAGGCTCATTCAAAGAACACAGTCATTGTTCTCCTACACTGTAATAGTTATAATTTCACCATGACGAACACCAGACATTAAGATTAAGCTAACACTGGTGTTTTCTTTTGCTTTTTTTTTTTCCTTTTTAAAAACAAAATCATATATAATTGCATGTCACTATAGCAACATCCATAACAGATCAGTTTGTTACGATCACTATTTGGTAGAGCAAACTTTACCCCCAAAAAAAAAAAAGGAAAGAAAAATAAATTAAAAAACTTTAGAAAATTTTTGAAGACTATTTTGTCATAGGAATACATAACATCTACAGTATAAGTTAATAAATTTCAAGCTACTGTATAGAAATACGACACTAGCATGCACAATATTGTATCAATAGAGTAATGGAGCAGTAATCATTTCACTGGAGAGACAGTATCATAGGCAAGTGCATCTCTTAAAAAATGAAAGAAACCATTCAAGCTGCTTAAAAATCAAGTCCCTGACCCCCACTCCGTTTTTAGCCCTCTTGTGCCATCTCTCCTGCATAAGTTTCCTAAAGCAGCCAGAGCAAAAGCCAAAAAGAGTAGTAATTAAAAAGAAAAAAAAAAAAGATAGGTTTTGTAATTCCAGTAAATCACTTCCAAATTGTACAGCTGGGACAACACTGCTCACGGGACACAGGGGTCGATGAGAAGGAGATAAGAAGCCTAAAGCATCTCCCGGTCCCGGCACGCACCGGCACCGCGGGCCCCTCGCCGCGGGATGCTGCACCCCAAATCCCTGCAAAGCGCCTGGGGGGCCTGACTTTGGGTGGATGAATCCCGGCCGGAAAAAGCTATTCCAGCACCACCGGGGCAGTGTCCGTGGGCCAAGCACGGCCGGGCAGCAGCTTTGGGACAGCGGGGAGGGAGCCGGAGCCGCGTCCCCCCCGCGCACCCCGGCAGCAGGAGCGGCTGTGCCGTGTGTGCCACACCACGACGCCGTGTCGGGCTGACTCTCAAAGGGACAATGAAAGCCTGTTTCCAAAAGCAGAGCGATGTTTAATAAAGAATAAAAGCTCGAGTGCGGTTTCCTCTCACTGCGCAGCGCTGGGTGAAGCGCTGCAGGGCGCAGCGCTCTGAGAGCCAGAGAACAGCAGTGAACCTCCAACAACCGTGGGAAAATCAAAATTAAAGCTAAACTGACTCAAAATGGGGTAAATATTACCTGCTAAGCAACTCAGATGCCCCGTCCCCCACCCCCAGCCAGATCAGACAAGACTTGGAAAAGATTTTGCTAAGAAGAGAACTAAGTTCCTGGGCTCCTGATGGTGGATAGAAATGTCTATGATTGTAGCTCTTCCTCTTGAGGAATTTCTCTACCAAATTAGTTTCTAAGCTCCTGAAGTTCACTCATTACACCACAAGCTTCCCCAGGAGAAAGGAAAATGCACCTGGCTTCCCTGGTGACAAACAAGGGAGCCTGGGTGCTGGAGATCTGCTGACAAACCTCATGGTACAGTGGGAGAAAGTCAGGCAGAGTGAAATGGCAGTGCAATCCCTGAGGAAGCAGCTGTGGCACCTTAAACCAGGATGGTCTTTTGAAATACCAAACACAGTACATGACATACAGACCTGAATGCTCTTTTTTTTTAATTTTTTTTTATTATTATTTTTTTTTATTTAAGTGGCTTTTTTTTTTTTTTTAAGTTTAAACACTTCCCCCTTGTCTAATTAAGTTCTTAAACCTTTTGCTGTGGACTTAAAATAGTTGAAACAGCCGCTAGCCAAGCACCTGTTAAGCTGTTGACCAAAAAACTAGAGCAGCTTTGATGTTCCTCGGGCGGGCGATCTTCTTGCCTTGGGCGACACAGAATAGCTAAAGCCAGTCCACAGGCCAGGACTGCTCAGGAAGGCAAGCCAAAAGAACTAGCAAAAGAAAGAAAAACAGACAATCAAAGGCTTGATGTCATATGGCTGTAATGTAGAAATACTGTAAACTGCAATTTAGTGTCAATACTGTAAGCTATCCTAATATATATCTTAACAAGAAAAAAAAAAAAAAGGAAAAAGATTGGATGGCCTAAATCCCAGGGCTCTGTGAGCCCCAAATTGTTTAGCTTTGTTGGTTTTATTTCTAATTCCTTCTCAATTTGGGGATTTGAAGCTGCGCCCTGGCAGGCAGAGCGCTGCAGAGAGACGCCCCGTGACGTGGTGCGGACACACACGGCACCTGGACTGCGGAAACAAACGCACGAAGCCTTACTGGAACCACAGAACTCCCTTTTTTTTTTTTTTTTTTTTTTTTTTTTGTTTTGCTTTTGTCTTTTTTGTTTTTTAAAGTGTTTTTGCGTTGCTTTCCTTAAAAATGAGGGCCATTCCATCCACGCAAATTCGTCTTAAAACCCTTTTATTTCTAGCAATAAAGTTAAATTAAAGACAGCTCCACTTGTATTAATAATCTACAGAACAGTCCATATGCCAGTGAGGCTGCTATTCCATACCAGCACAGCCAGCCTGACTTCCACTAGTGGTGTTTTGGCAAAAATGTCAACGAGGCAATCAAAGACAGGTTGTGGGGGGCCTCCCTGGGAAGGTGTCCCCTCCCTTTCCCTCCCCCACCCCTGACCCCCCCCCACTCGTGGGAAAAAAATAAAGACTGCAGTAGTTAGCATCAGCGTGCGGCTGCCAGTCCATCGGGGGGGTCTAGTTGTTGCCTTCTCCACCGTCGTCGTCTTGCTGATCGCTCGTCCAGAGCGTTAGGTTGTCGCGGAGGAGCTGCATGATGAGCGTTGAGTCCTTGTAGGAGTCCTCGTTGAGGGTGTCCAGCTCGGCAATGGCGTCGTCGAAGGCCGTCTTGGCCAGGTGACAGGCCTGCTCCGGCGCGTTCTGGATCTCGTAGTAGAAAACCGAGTAGTTAAGCGCCAGCCCGAGCCGGATGGGGTGGGTGGGCTGCATGTGCTCCTTGCTGATCTCATGGGCTTCGCTATAGGCCTTCTCCGAGGACTCCACCACGGTCGCCCTCTTCTCCCCGGTGGCCACCTCGGCCAGGTAGCGGTAATAGTCCCCTTTCATCTTCAGGTAGAAGACTTTGCTCTCGTACTGCGTCTCGCTGCAGTTCTTGATCAGGTAGTTGTCCAGCAGGCTCAGCACATCCTGGCACACTGCTTCCAACTCCTTCTCGATCTTCTCGCGGTAGGCACGGACCATCTCGATCTTCTTCTCGTTCCCATCGGCTGAGGTCTTCTGCTCGATGCTGCTGATTACTCGCCAGGAGGAACGCCGTGCCCCCACCACGTTCTTGTAGGCCACGGACAGCAGGTTCCTCTCTTCATTGGACAGGGGCTCGTTCAGCTCTGTCACCTGCATGGAGAGAGGGAGAGACAAAAGAGACATTTGGGTTAAGCCCCAGTCACTTGACGCTCCCATCACATGCTTGGCTGTTCCCGTGAGTCTCCAGTGAGAGGCAGGAGGAGGCAGTTGGCTTGCAAAGTCCCGCTCTGTCATCCAGCATCTGCTCCCATCCCAGCAGGAGCCAGATGGGAAATCACGCCGTGGTTCAGTCCCCAATGAGGAAGGGGAGTGGGTTCATTTTGAGGTATTGTCCATCGGTGTTTTGCAGAATGAGAAAAATCTTCTAGAAAAGAGATATCTTTCATCAGCACAAGGAGAGTCAGGCTCTGTGATGCAGTGAGAGGGGCAGTCAAAGCAAGAGGGAGAAGATGGTCCAGGGTTATGAGCTAGCCATGTGGACTAACACCACTCAGAGCTATGGGGCGTTCACCTTTTTCACTTCCCATGAGCACAGGTCATGTTCTCAAGACACCCAAAGAATGTATAGATGGAACAGTTACAGCTGCCTCGGGCATCTGCACAGATAAAGACTTAAGAGCTCACATGGCGAGGGCACGTCCTTCCCACGTGGGATTTTCCTCACTGAGGTTACAGTGTTAGTGCACGGTGTCACCTGCCTCACGTGCTGTGACAACAGAGGGATTACTGAGATGACAGCTCAGAATGATCTCAGTTACCTTGGAAGTATCACACTTGGTATCACAATAATCCCATTCCAGCTCCTGCAACACTGGAGTGGAGCCACCTGGGCAGCACCTCTGGCCAAGTGCCTCATGGGCAGGAAGGGCTCACATCCTCCTTGACTCTGAGCCCTGTGTGTGGGTCTCTGAACCCTTGGAGCAGACAGGACACCCTGGCAGCTCCACCAGGATGGTTACAGCTGCCAAGTGGCACTTTGAGCCTGGGCATGGCTGCTGTCCCCATCCCCTGGGAGCACACTGCCCCACCACATCCACACCCTAGGCACGGCCACTTGGGAAGCTGGCCAGCGGAGCAGGAACCTGTGAGCCACCTCACGGCACTCAGGGATTAGGTAATGGTTTGGATGTGAAAGGCTTCTGTAAATACTGAGTCACTCTCACAAGGATCTGTAAGGACAAGGTTTGCTCTGGACCCAGATAACCATGTTTATGGTGGGGATCAGCAGGCCAACGGAACGTGGAGGATGGCCCAGCCCAGGACCTCACTTGAGTGGCCTGGAATGACTCACACTTGCTCACACTATTGACCTGCTTATTCTAGCAACATCCACTCCCCCTGCAGCTCTTCAGCCGTGCTCTGGCTGATGTCTCCTCCCCAAACCAGGCTACAGCTAAGCTTCAATTTCCCCCACAGCAAGCAGAGCCTCTGGTCTCTGAGCTGGACCCCCTCTGCTTCTTTCCTCAAGGCAGAGGCTGCAAGGAGAGCCTCCACTCCCACCCCTGCTGTTGTTTGGACCTGTGTTGCTCCACAGCCCAGCAGGGGAAGAGCAAACACCCCTTTCTGTACAGAAGAGGGTCTTACAGTGCAAACCAGCACAACTGCTTCTGCTCAAGGATAGAAAGTGGTGGAGGGATGGGGGAAAGGGGTGTCATGTTAACGAGGGCAGGATCTCCTGTGACTATCAGCAGCCTCCAGCAGCACAGGACAAGGAGCACGGGGCAGGGTGCCAAGCCAGCTCCCAGCGTTCCCGCCCAAGGTAAGCAGGGCAGCGATGCCCGGGCCATCCGGCAGCTCCCAGTGCCAGAATAACCCTCACCCCCCCTCTCCCAGCCAGGCTAACGACAGCTGTTGAACCACATAGCCCTGGGATCCCTGGGATCCCACACTGAGACCTGACCACAACTGAAATACCCATGGCAAGTCACTCCAACGCTGCCCCCAGCCTGCCCGGTGCTGCGAGGGCAGAGGTCTCTAGAGATCTGCATTTTTATGGAATGACTCCCTTCATTCTTCCCCCTGAGTGACACCTGCACAAACACACATTAAAGATCCTGTGAGGTTAAAGCCACCTTTGGAAGACACTGGAGCACAAAAAAGGTGTCCCCCTGCCCCAGAGACTATGGATTGTCTATATTTGGAGGTATTCAAAGCTTGATCAGGGTACTCAGGGTCTTCTCCCCACCTAAGCTGTCCTGCTTTGAGTGAGGGATTTGGGACTGGGAACATCCAGGAATCTGAGCCTGAGTTATTCTCTTGCCTTCCTATAAATGGAGTGTCCAGCCATACAAGAGAATCACCGATTCCAACAGTTTTTTTTGTCCTGACAGGAGTTGTGGAGGTGGATAACCACATGAGGTCTTGCTTTTAGCAAGGTGCTCCCTGAGCAGAGATACCAGTTTTTAAGTGAGGACCAAGCAGGTGATTTAAAGCTGCCCCACAGCCACATCTGCAGATATGTATCACTGTAGGAAGAAGCAGATTTACCTCCTCTCACCAGAAGAGTCTTGCTGGAGGACAGATTTATTAAAACTACAGGGAGTTTCGTGGGATTAGCTTTGCCATAAACATTTTAAATTCGAAGCTATTAAGGATTACGGAGGAAAGTTGCCTGTCAAAATCCTTTCAACAAACTGGCTGACAGATGGAAGGTACACCTGTGGAGACAGCAGATTCCCCCAGGGAGCTCACAGGGAACTTGTAAAAGCAGAAAGGGAGCCTCGTTAACCATGTCACTGCTTTCTAGAGGTACTCAGGCTCCCAGGGAGGAGCACTGCAGAGATTTGTCCCCACCTGTAACACGGGTGGGGACAGGGTCTGCATCCTTCAGCACTAGGAGAGGGAAGGAAGAGGCTGCAGTCCCACACACTTCAGTCTGCGACTGAGCTGAGGGAGGAAGAACAGCAAACCATCTGGCACTTGCATTCCCAGCAGGAAGAAAATGCAAGATGCCCAGGACACAAGATATTGGACAGCAGGGTGCACTTAGCTGCCTTATTAGCTGCCTTATCAGAGTCAGTGGAAGATGGAAAAGATGTATCTCAGATTCAGCTGCCTTTGAGGACATCCCTGCCCTCTCACTGACCAGAGCTGCTGCCAACTCTTCAGAGCTGTTTTTTTTCTTACATAGCAGGATACCAATACAAAGTGAGTTCAGTCAAGCCACAGGCTAAACAGCAGGCTCGATGTACTGAATTTATAGCATTGCACTGAACACCTCCGATGTAACATCAATAAGGCAACATCCTGCATCAGGCCTGCATCACACTGCAGCAGTCATGTTACAAGCCCTTCTGGAGGGCAGAACCCTCCCCCTTTTTAACTCAGACCCTGGAGAGGTCTCACCTCCCCTAAGAAAGGCAGCACCCTGATCAGATCCACTGATGCCATTCCCAGCACTGTTACATGGAGTCAGAGACTTCAAATAGCCAAAGGAAAATCTCAATTTGGCACAGGAGGGCTTGGCAGAAACACAAAGCCATGGACCTCTGGCTGGAGGTCTACCTGTTCTCTGGGAAGCTCAGTCAGTTTGGAGTTTTACTTCCCGGAACAGCAGAACTTGCTTCACAAATCTCAGTAACTGTCCAGCCTCACTCACCCTTGTGTCCCTGGAGACCGGGGGGAGAGGGCAGGAAATGCATGTGGCTGAAATGGAGTCAAGCCCTGGATGTGGCACAAAGAGCCAAGCACAAATAGCTAATCCACGTGCTGGAAACTTGATAGGGGAAAGTCTTTTTGCTATTCTGGAACAAAAAAAAAAAAAAAAAAAAAAAAAAAAAAAAAAAAAAAAAGAAGGGAAAACACAAGTGCCAGGAGCCTGACCTTTCACACACTGCACAAGGACACCTGGCCAGGGAGTGCAGGGAGCTTGGCATGGAGCACTCCACACTGCCTGCTTTGGCTGGGAGGCACGTTCCACCACCGAGCTTGAGGACACTGCCAGTTCCAGTCTCACCAGTTCCCGCAGCCTTTGATGGCACAGCGTCTGCACCACCAAGACTCAGGTGCCCTAAAGCCACAGGGAAACTCCGACAGATCCCGTTGGACAAAAACTACTGGAAGTTTAACATTTCTGCTGCTTGGGAGTCCAGGGGTTTGTACAAATCCGAGCCCTCTGATTTGCAACGAAGCACTGCAGAGGCGGCACCATCTCGGAGAAGGCTTTCCCGACTTCTCCACTACAGCTGGAGCTCTGACTCAGCACTCTGACCAAAACCTGGCAGGCTCCAGGCATGCCCGAGGATCACATTGCAGCCAGGGAAGGCAGAGAAGCCAGGGAGCCCCTAATGTCCAGGTACATGAACTCCAAAAGCCCAAGGGTCAGTCCTGCTACACCTTCTTTCCAGAATCATCTTAATTAGCAGGCTTTTTGAGACCCACGGGGAAGGCTTGCTCCCAGACAGCAGCAGGTTAGTTTGCTTACAGGGCTTATTCCAGGACTCCCATCCTCCACTCTTCACCTCAGTAGGTGTGAGTACAAGTACAACATGAAATGATCATTTTTGAGGACCCTTCAGCAGCTGCCATGGAGATCCATCACAGGACTGAGTTCTGTTTATCCTTACACTCTTTTCACTTAGTTTGATAATTAAGTGCCCACCCATTTATGGCTCCTGCCTAGTCTTTGATGTCTTATCTTAAAGCAAACAGCACAGCAAGCTGAGCGGACCCAGAGATGCTTCCCTGGGGAATACCATCAACATCTGACAGTTCAACCCATGTTATAATCATCAACACTTGCTTTTCTGATCCCCAGTCCCCGAAGACATCACACACATGCAAAGGAGCCAAGCTTTCCTGGAGAGGGACAGACTATCATGAGAACCTCTTTTAAAGATCACCAGAGCTCCTCTCCCACCAGGATACACAACATCCATCTCCTCCTCAGCACTCGTGTTTCCTCTCTTCTATCTACAGCTCCTGCACCATGTCATTAAGTCTGTTATCTCTCCACCCAAACCCCAGCAACCTCCTTGTTTTCCTTCACATGCAGCTCATTAGTCACTCTGAGGTGGGGCCTGAAGGGTCCCTTTCTGTTTCATTTTTTAAAACACAAATGTGCTTTTGAAACAATGTTCTGGTCTAGTCCCACCACCGAAATTCTTATTTTATCTGAAGCTTCCGGCAATTGGAACAACCAGCAGGCAGCCCCTGCAGGCTCAAACAGCAGATCAATACCCATGATAACTGCAGCCACACCACCTACACCCCATCTCTAGCTGCTGTCTCATACTGGGACCCCAACACCCATCTGCAAGGACAAGAGGACATAGCCTCAGGCTGCACCAGGCAAGGTTCAGGTTCGACACTGGGAACAACTTCCTCACTGGAAGGGTTGTCAGGCACTGGAAGGGCTGCCCAGGGAGGTAGAATCACCATCCCTGGTGTGGCACTCAGTGCTCTGGTCTAATTGAGAAGGTGGGGGATTGCTTGAAGTTTGGACTCGGTGATCTTGGAGATCTTTTCCAACCTTTGACAAGCCCACCTCCAGCAGCCTGAGTGCTGTTATTCTGGAAGGACGTGCCAGAGACACCACCTGGTTTTTCTGTCCCCAGCTCGCTCTAACTTCTGAAGAAATGGCTGCCCTCAAGCACATGAAAATGACACCATTACCCTGTGTCTTGATGACAGTCACGACTCGATGTTGCACAACCTTGTCAAGAACAGCCTCTCCCCGTGCGCTCCAGAGCGAGCTGTCCTACAACACCATCGCAGCACTCGGAAAGATGCTTTTCTTAAGCACTGTCCTACTTTGGCAAAGTAGGCGTGTGTTAAACTAGACCTAAATCTAAAATCTTGCCAGATTGGTTTGGGTTCTTTTCCCCTGCTGCCCAGCCTTCACCCCCATGTCGTACTTCCAAAGTGGAAGTCACACCGTAACTGCTTCTCTCCTTACTGGCCCCTTCCACTGTCCTCTCTGCTCCTGTTTTATCTCAGCATAACATGGGGGATTTTTGGGCTGTAGGTTGAACCCTTCCTCACCTTCCAGACAGGCACACACAGGCTGTGGGCAGACCCAAGTTCCCCACTGCCTTCTCCTTTGCCTGTTTCACTATGAATAATCACCTGTTAGTTCCCCTTTTTCAAGCTGGCTGGGCCAGCTCCCATCACAGGACAGCGGCTGACGGCACATGGGATGGTTCTGCCACGTTTTAAATTGCTCCCACTGCATCAAGGACCAGTGTCTGCAGAGACTGTTTGCTGCTTGTAGCCCAACTAGATCTCAGAGGCTACTCAGGCACCCCAGACACTGATTAGGATTTCTGCATATTCCTACAGTTAACAGCGGCTTTCATCCCACTCTGCAGCCTTTATTACTTAAGGTGACTTTGAACCACCCAAGACAAAGTCTTCAAACTGGGAGACATGAAAACCAAGAGCTCATTTATTTCATTGGCCTCTATAGCTTAACAACTACTTAAGCCAAGGTGAATGTCATCACAATGCACTCAGGTTTGATCAGTCCTTGGGGCCTGCAGTCCTCCTACTCCAGTTTCAGTGGGGCCGCGACAGATTTCAGCTAGACCAAAAAACCAAGTTTCAACTACTTGGGTCATTTCTGCACAGAAAAGGTCAAAGGGAGTCAAGGTGAGAAGACCAGTGAGAAGCAGCAGAGCAGTGAGCTGCTCCGTTCTGTCTGGCAGCAGCATTTCATGTACCAGCCCCTTATCTGCAGCGCTGCAGTCCCAGCACTCGGTCTAACGGCTCTGGTTTCTCCTGCTGCAGAACACCTGGGTGCCATTGATTTGCCTCACCGACTTCATCTGCAGCTTCTGAGATAAGGCAGCCACGAGGGAGCATCCGCCTGCCTCCCGGGCACCTTCCTAGACCCTGCAATCTGCTGTGGCTGTTGTTGACAAAGAGCAGCCCAGACACATCCCAATAACCCACTGGAAGGATGTCTTATCTCCTGGCCTCCCAGGGTCATGTAAGGTGTGGAGCTACAAACCATTTCTGAGTTAGCATTGCACAGGAGCTGCTCCTCTAGCCAGCGTGTCCTTCTTGAGCCAGGAAGGAATTATGCCCAAGTTTTCTTGTCTTCCTTATTAAGACCCTGATTCTCGTTAGCCTTAGTGACAGGCTATTAAACAAGACGAAAACTGGCTGTAGGACAACTTGCTTCACCATCTTGCTGCCACTACCTGCCTTGTACATACTAAAAACTCTCAGGAAAAATAATCGACCTCTGTTGGCCTAGTGCCTTCCAGCCAGCAGATGGAGAGAGCAGCAAGTCCAACCACATCAGCCCCTGCATTTCAGAGGACTGTCACTCAAGGGCTCATCACACTGTCTCTGGCAGATGGGATACCAGCACCTTTGCCTGCTAACTACAAAACAACAGAAGGGATGCCAAGCTATTCCTTTCCCGGGATATGTCAGGCTGGCAAGCATCATCTGCCCACTGCTGCGTTTCTGCGAGTGCCTCAGCAGCAGCCCAAGATCACCACCACCCTTCTCCATCACCCAGAAACCTGGGGAGCTCTCCTGCCTTGGATTAGCTGCTCTGTTCCCTGCTGATAGGCCTTTTCTCCAAGCTTTCTGCAAAGCACATGGAAGACCAGTGCTTTGCATGCCACTGGCTTGAGAGCTTGGATGTGTCCCTGAAGCACACCCAAGTTTTAGGGGCTCAGTTGGTCTACTGATCCCTTTGGAAGGAGAATGACAATTCATGGTTGCTGTAGGCTCTTCTGGGCTGCATCAGGCTTCTCCAGGTGTGAGCTAAAGGGCTCTTTGAGAGTAACTGCAGCTCTTTCCTCAGCAGCATTTCTGTACAAGTTTAAAGACTTGATCTTTTTTTTTTTTTTAAATTTCCATTGGAACATTATTCCTCAGAAGAGTCCATCTACTCACAGGCTTTTGAGCTGAGGAAGCCATCCATGGGATGGCCACTGGTCATTTCCAGAGTCTTAAGACTTGGTCAATGCAGAGGAAGACTTTTTTTTCATCCCCTCCTATTTATGGCAAAACAACCCAAGCTAGACAGACTCCAGGGACTCCAACACATAAGCAGGGACACTCTAGACAAATGCACCAAGTTTCATGTGGGGAGCGTGTTTAGTGCTGCTGGGAGCATTAGCTGCTTAAAGATTTACCTCACAGCTTCTAAGAGTACTAATCTGGCTCAGATCTTAGTGCTTTCCTGCTCACCTCCAGCCCCACCGCCAGGCAGGAAGAATCCTGCCACCAGATCATCAAATCCTCCCTGCAGAGTCAAGTGCCAGGGCTGTTCCTTAATCAGGGGCTCAAAAAATGACAGCATGTGCCCATGACCTCTACTCAGTTGAGCCAAGTAGAGAAAGGAGAGATAAGGGGTCATGGACAGGACATGCTGGGAAAGGTTGAGAGCGAGTTCTGGCTGCTGGGAGAGTCTGCTCCCAAGGTCTGCTGGAGCAGGATGAACTGGGCAATTCCTGGCTGCTGGCATGGCAGAGCCACTTCTGCCAGGGCAGCTGCAAGCTGCTGCTCCAAAGGGTGAAATGGGAGAAGCTGCAGCCATGCAAAACTCCCTACAGTGACCATGTACATTTTTTAACCATTCTGTCACTGCCCCAAACACTCTCTAAATGTCTGCTTGTTGTACATCAAGGCAGGGTTCTGGAAATATTAAAAAAAAAAAAAAACCTCACAAGATTTTAGCTCTGGGTCTCTTGGTCTGCAGATCCAGCAGTTCCTTGGTATTTTGTGTTTTACTAGATTAAGCAAGAGACTTCCCAGAACACCCAGGTGGACTCCAGCATGGCAGCTTCATGACAGGTTTGATTTCTGCCTCCATGAGTAAGGCGACTATCCCTCCAGATGTACCTTACCCTCCCACTGTTTCAGGGATTTCAGGCTTGATCTTACACACCTCTGGCAAAGAGGATTTTATTTAATTTCTTAAATGAACTTGCAGAACAGAAGATAGTCAAGTTTTTGCTCTGGCAACTTTTTGGAGCACTGCAGCCAATTTTAAATTACAAGGAGGGTCACTTTACTATCCTAGATCCAACTGTGGGTTTAACTACCCTTGCCTGGCTCCAGCCATCTCCTCCCAGCCCTCTTTTGAAGCCCAAGGGACTACCACACCACAGATTTGATCTCAGTTCATCACAGGTGACAGAACCCCTCGGGCACCAACGTCTTGACACCACCAAATGCAAGAAGCCAAGCTCCCAACTTCAAGGTAATGAAATATTCATCCCACGTAACAAAGCCCAACAGCATAAACAGGCAAAGCTCCAATGCCTGCCCCAGCTGGGTGTAAATCAAAGGCTGTTAATCTTCCCCAAGTTCTCATTTGCTGCTGAATACTAAGCATTAGTCTTTTACAAGCAGAGATCTCCTACAGCAATTGTCGAGCATGTCTGTTAGCACGCGGCACAGCAACAGCTTCTCCACCTACTATTAATAAACTTTATGCTCCTGAGCACCACAACTGTCCAAACAACATGTCCATCAGCAGCCTCATTAGCGCTGAAGCCGAGTCTTCTCACTGGTGTTTTCCTAGAGCCTTGCTGAAACCAGGCTCAACCTCTTAGAGAGGAATCAGGAGCACACTGACACGCCAAGCAGCTTTGCCTGGTACGTAAGCAAAGATATATCCCAAGCAAGCCAACCCATCCATCGAGATCACAGGGAATTTGCAAACAATTAAGGAATGGTTTGTACTTGGAGTCCCTGCAGACTCGTCCAAGTGCAGCTGCCTCAAACACCCATAGACGGACTCAATTCCAACATCTCCTTTATAGAAGAAAAACATTAAGTACTCTAATCCCTAATCTGGGGATCACTTTAAGGGAATCTCACGCCATCATCAGTGACATGTTCTCTAGTTACTCTCTTACTGCTATTAACCAATGCACTACCCTTGGTCAGTAGATCAATAGCTTGGGGCTAAAAATCAGGTTTGTTTAATACCTAATTGAGCATGTGCTGGGTCACGCCCAAGATGTGACTACCTCTGGGTTAGCACAGAAAAACCTGACACTGGGGGAAGTTTGCCCTTAAATAGGCAGACAAAGGCTTTTGTTTCGCCAGCTACATGAAAGCTTTGCTTTTGAGAGACAATCTTGTTAGTGTTCCCTGCAGCCCGAGGATTGCTGCCTCATCACTTCAGCTCCATTTTCCAGAATTTACCATTTCCAAGCATTTCCAGACCCCACCCAGTAAACCAGCACTGCAACCAGGGTGAAGATCAAGCCCCAGCAGCTCCCAGGGCTTTAGCCCACTGGAGAGGCTGGAGAGATGCAGCAGCTCGGGCTGGCTGCCATTGTGCACTCGGAGAAGCCGGACAAAGCCATCCCCGCTGCCGAGCTCCTCCCCCAGAGCCACGGGTGGGAATCCAGCATCTTGACATCTGGACTCTGGAGCAAGGAGTCAAGCCCAAAGAGCAGAATGAAAGTCATTTTGTCCTCATTTTCCTGCATTTTAGGATGGGAGGAAGGACTTTGCTCATTACATCAAGCAGCCAGGGGAAGGAACACAAGAAAGCTGGCTGTGGCAGCACTGTCTGTGTGCAGCTGACAGACCACCCAGTCACACAAACCCCACAGTCAGCTGGTTGTGGGTCCATATCCTTCCCCTTTCCTCCCTGCTCCAGACCAAGACCCCATAGCTGCTCAAAGGGATGTGGGGAGGTAGGAGGTGGCAGCAGCAGAGACCAGGAGGGACCTCAGCAGTGCTGGTGCACAGCCCATGTTTTCACCACCGTGCTCCCTCACAGGGTCCTCCACTCCTGTGAGTGAATGCTCAGTGCCCTCACTCAGCACTCTGCAAGCTGTGAGCTGCATTCCCACAAAGCCATTTTGTCTCCATGGGGAAAGAAGAACCTGCAACAACCAAAAGCTGCACCATCAGGAGCGCAGGCAGAGCATTTTATCTCAGTACCACAGCCATTTATCTGAACAGCTTCTCAAGTAAAGGTTTCAGAGGTTGAAAGACAAAGCCACTGTACTTTCACCAGCAGTGACAAATCCACAGCTACTTCCCTTTGTTTTAGCTGGTTTCCAAGCTATTGCCTTCCAGTGGTGACCATCCCTAACAGAATGGAGTAAATACTACTGTTTTCACGAAATTTTGGCTTTCCAGACAAAGCAGTTGCCATGAACTGAATGGCAGTTGCCATTTCTCTGCAGTCATGTGAATCTAACAGGAGGGAGTGAGACTTCAGCCAAGGGCTAGTTAGATTACCTTTCCAGTAAAGAATAAAAGTTATTGAAGGCTTTCAGCCTTCCAGAAAGAAATGACAAAGGCCTGGCCAGTGAAAGAAGGAAGGAAGGTCTAAGCTGGCTCCACAGCGTGGAAATGCTTGTAACAGCATCAGCTACCTCAGCCCCACATCACAGCTTTGCCACAGTGAGGTGGAAGATGATGCCTGCATCCCACCAAGACTGTCAATGGAGAACTGCTTGGGAAGCCAGGCAAACCCTGTTCCACTGTGCTTTGCACTGCAGTTATTCCAATATTCATTCATGTTTTGCTGTCAGTCACCGCTCAGGAGGTAGAGCTGGGCAGAACAGCACAAGGCAGAGTCCTAAATGCCCCAGGCATCGACTCACCTGAGGAGAGGCTCCCTCGGGTCACACCAGAGGCATTTTCCAATGCCTCTTCCTCCATACCTGCCCCTGAGCAGCCTGGTGTCTGGCTGGGACACACCAAGCAGCCAGCTCTAGTCTGAACCAGTCTGACAGTCCTCTTTGCTCTTCCCTACCAGACTGGAATTGAGCTCCCGACTCACCTCTGCCAAGGGAGAGGAGCAGCACCAACAAGTCCAGCAGTGCTCCACAGCCAAGGACATGTCTGAGCTCAGACAAAGCCACCTCCCAAGAAGTAGCTGGTTACTCAAGCACTGGCAGTTGGACACACAAAAGCTTGGATTCTTTACTTTTCCTAAATACGTACACACAATTTCTGTGCATTTGTTTGCACGTGGTTTACTTGGCACGAAGCTGCTCCAAATAGAAGCTGAAGAGTTCAGTCATAGAACTGGTGCCTTAGACCCTGCCAGATGTGTCACTATCCATGGAGGTTTTCCCAGATGTCAAATCATGGCTACCACTCTCCTCCCCAGTCCCTGCTCTATCAGCTGCACCCTGAGCATTGTTTCTCCTTGTATCCTCAAGAGTCACAGCTCAATTCCTAATTACAAGCTCTACAGGCTCTGAAAAATCCTTTTCCTTAGGATTGACGCCTTGGGGTCACTCACCAGCCCGGGAACAAAGCCCTGGCCCAGCCTAGGCCTCCCCATGGGCTACTGGGGACCATCATGTTGCCCTTACTCCACTTCCCTGATCTTAAGCTCTGCAAGGCTGAGACTTCTTATTCCTACCTGGAAAACCAAGCTGAGAACGCTCCTGACCAGCCCTAATGCTCTTGGCCCAGGCACAAGAGAACAGCATAGAATGAAGTGGTTCAGTAATACTCAGTGAAGAAGAGATGGCACAGAAGAAAAAATATGCTGGGGATCCTCAAATTAAGGAAAATCTTAATTCTACCAGCCACAAAAGGTGAAGAATCATGTTCCTCATCTCCCTTGATCACAATCCAAATCCCAGCAGATATATCACAGTTTTCTGGATAGCCCTCACTGCTCCTGCAAGCACCATCCAGCACATCCATGAGAATGGCTACGAGGATGCCAAAGACATCATCCAGTTCAGAGGAGACAAGCCAAGAACAGTGTACATTCTCCAGAGGCACTGAGTTTTCAATCCAGAAAACACTTTTGGAGGTGCAGTTCTCTGGTTGCCCCTAAATTGCTGTTCCTGAAGCTTTCAGCAAGCCCAAGTTCACATCATCAGTGTCCAGTGTCTATTCCAGGGAGCAATTTTGGGATCAGCTGGTGAATGCAGGTTGGGCATATAGGGCTTATCCATGGACATTATGAAGTTTATTTGGTGTACCAAAAAAAATGGAGTCTCCTGTGAGCCAGCCATCTTTACCCACAAGGAGTGCAATAAAGAAGGTTAAAAACCAAAATTTTAAAAATTCAAGACAACTCCCATCAACCTATTTTGCATTTTCATGGCTAGACATCATCCAACAGATCTACAGGCCAAGCCCATATCATCCAAGGGCTCTTGGGAGAGCCCTTGCCCAAGAGCTTTACTGTTCCCATGTACCCAGACATGATTCAACAGCTATATCCTTCATCTCTGTTTAGTTCAAGAAGAGATATTTCTAATCAAATCCGCACCTGGTTGTTATACTTGGCCAACAGAGAGAAACCCTGAGCATGGTCTCAATAAGTCAGTGACTCTTCCTAAAGTCATAGATAAGAATTTAACAGCTCAAAAAGGAATTTCTAAGAGCTTGAGCTGCTGAAGAGTGGCCAGTTAACACAGCTGATGTGTGCACTGCCCACTGCAGTCACATACAGGGCATGTTGCTGCCTCTCCAATGTACCATGAACCATTATAGGGCTGGAAGGATGGGAGCTCCTGACAGCCACTCTCCTGTCCTGACCCTGCAGACCTCCAGGAAGTTGTGTTGTCTCAAATCCCTACCACCACTGCAATCCACCAGTGACCCAGGGGGCAGAGCAGCATTCAAGATGCCTGCACAAGGGGCAGCAGCAAGAACATCGATGCAGTCACTTGATGCCAACATCAAATGACTGCAACATCCACCTCGGCACTGGAAATGGTTTCTCCAAAGCCTTCTCCAGCCCCCCTGGGAAGTGCTACTACAGCAGCTCATGCTCCTTGCTCCCCTCCCACCATCACAGATGGTCTGCCCAGCACTCCTCCTGGAGAAGCCGTTCCACCTCACCCTTTTGTCTGTCTATGCTGCGAAGCAGAAGCAGCTAATCATCCCTGCTCTGCTGCCCCGGGACTCTCCAGATAGGATGGGTTTCTGTTACTACCCCGTTTTCCAAGGGCAAGCCTGCTGTCTGTGTGAAGCCCCACTATCTGTGCTAACCTGGTCACTGGGTGTGGGGGGTGATAACCTGCCTGGCTGGTGACCAACATGGCAGAAGCCCACATACCCCATGCCAGGGAAGGCCTACAATTCCCCATCCTCCACTCACAACTGCCATTTACTGCATCAAGTTGTGGTGTCTAAAGCTGGGAGCAGCCAACTGCTTTCTGGCATCTCCAGATCTCCCCCCTCCACATCCACCACAGATGATGGTCCTCACACAGGGCACAGCATCACCCTCTGCAGAGGTTGGGTCCCCAAAGACAAGTGAGGTGTTCCCCTCACAGGGGACCCCAGGACTCTGCCATATGGTCCCACACCTACATCATACATAGGTGCAATGCAATAATGCTTCCCTCACCCTTTTTAAAGGCGACTTGTTTCCTGCAAAAGTTACTGCAATCACGTTCGTTCCCTTGCACATCCCCCCCACCCTGAAGGTCTACAGGCAGGCACGTGCTCTGCTCTGCTCCCCAGGCAGCACCAGCCAGGGGCTTGGCAGGGCTCCACCTCCGGAAAGCCTCCAGCAGCACCAGTCTCCCCAGCTAATGGATATCGATCCCCAGCCCTGGCATGGGGTCAGGCAGTAAAGCTCTTCCTGAAGCTGAACCAGACAGAAACGCATCTTGCTTCACCCACTGGCACTGCGGGCAGTGAAACCCTGGTGAGCAAGGCCAAGGCCTGACCAGCGGGCACAACTGCAACTCTGGGGACCAGCAGGGAGCCTTCCTGCCCCCCAACACCTTATAGCAATAACAGTACCCCCAGACAGCGCTGAGGTGACAAGGGACATGACCAAGGTCATGCAGCCATAGCCTGGATCAATGGGCCTGGCCCCACACCCTTCCCGGTTGTGGCATCACCTCTGGCAGGCAAGGTGACCATCTGGTGTGTTTTACTGAGACCCCACAGTAAACCTGCCCCTTTTGGGGGCTGAAGAAGATCCTGCTCCCAAAGCAGCAATATGACTGCAGGTAGCAATTAGGAGCACTGGCAGCTGGCACTTGCAGGAAGGAAGAAGCTAGAACTTGTTATATATAAATATTATTTGAGAGAAAATACTGTCATCCAGGACATCACTGGATGAATCAGCAGACAGCAAGAGCCCCAGCACACCATTTCCATGTCAAACCATTAAAACAGGCGTTCAGCACAGGCTCCAAAGCAGGCAGGGCTGAGGTTCAACAACCCATTCAGTTGCCCCACATCACCACCTGTGAGATCAAGCTGCAGGAAAATGAGCCCGTTTTTATGCCCACCATTCCCACGGCAGGTTTTAAAGGAGAGCCATCCGTCATTTCTCAGCAGGGCGCCAGGTGAGCAGGCGGAGGGCTCGGTTTGGAGGGCAGGATGGCTCTGCATCACCTTCGCTAGACGCAGCCCGCATGCTCTCTGCTACCGCCTGGGTGCATTGCAGCTTGGACCATGGCATATGACATCACTAGGCGTTGCTACGGAAATGAGTGCGAGGTCATCAGCCTCCTGCACAGCCGGGGCTGGGGGCTGGGAGGCACAGGGATAACCGGCTGGGACATGCCCAGCGCCGCCGGACCGGCCGTGCCGGGGCTCGGGCAGCGCGGGGCAGGAGTGAAGAACAAAGCTCTGCCTTTTGTTTGCCGGTGACAGGAGGCGTCAGCGCTCCCGCTGGGAATCGCTTCCTTACGGCCAAACTACATGGCAGCTGATAAGAGGCGTTAGCCTGGGTTACTGTTTCACCACGGCCTGTAAGGACTAGCAGGAAAAATCGTATATATGATCGCTAGCAACGCCTTGGGTTCGAACGGCCAGCCCCGGGAAGCAGGTTAGGGAAATTCACACCGCAACACGGCTGCGTGTCCCAGGCAGATCCCTGCTGGCTTTGTCACGGCGGCTGTATTATCCGTAGGAAATGAGCTGTAGGATCTGCTCACACAGCAGGCTTGGCTTTAAAATGAATAGATGCCGCTATCAGAAAATGGTATAAAAGCCACAGTGCAGCAGAGGGACAGCCCGGCTGGTTTAATGTGATAATATCTCGTCCCGATTATCCGTATTTCATTCCTTGATAAGACATCTCCTCCCTCTCTGGGCTCGGGCTGTGACAGTTTTGTCTGTTTGATAAATGCAAGGTTATTGACAAAATGGTGCAATATGGGCAAACAGAGCTGCACCCACGGCAGACTGCGACATTCCCAGATCAGCATTCACTTTTCATCAGCCGGGGAGGACACCCCAGCTCCCAGCAAAGGTTCAGACCTGACTAAGAAGACAAACATAAAGAACAGTTTTCCCCTTTAAAGCACCCCCTCCCTCCCTCCACCCAGTCTAGCCTCTCTGCAATATGACAAATGCAGAATCTTCTGGAATGACTTGATCCTGCCTCCCACGATTGCTTTGTTTGCAAGATCAGATCAGAGATATGTTTTTTTTTCCCTTCTTATATTGTCAAAATGTCAGTATTGAAGGGGAGCGTTCAGTGTCACAAATCAGATCAGCCTGCTATATGCAGAGTCTTTATTTTAAGAGCGTGAAATGAATACAACATGACTCAATTCATAAATCTCCAACCAAGAGCAGTAAAAATAAGGGCTTTGGCACTGAAAGGGCTCCTGATCTTTGGGGTCAGGGGCACACACCAGCCCCAGTGACCACGCGTGGGAAGGGATGCACCGGGGAGGTATTTTGGCAGCGGGGAGAGGTGTGAACACAACCCCCCCCACACCCCCCTGCTGGGTCCCCCACTGCCTCCCCCCGCTGGGATCCGAGCCGGTGTGACCCCCCCAGGGAGCACCACACCCCCGGGGCTGGCTCCTCTGCCCCCCACGCCAGGGCAGGGCAGGGAGGGCGGCATGGGAAAGGATGTGTGGGGCAGGCAGGGGGGGCCTGGTGTGGGGGGAGAGAGGGGATGGGGCTGGGAGGTGATGCTGGGGGACTTCAGGGAAGGGGAGGCAACGTGTGGGGGTTCTAAGGCAGGGGAGATGATGTGGGGGTGCTCTAGGGCAGGCGAGAGGGATGTGTGGGGCTGGGTAGGGGGCAGCTGGGCAGGGGAGAGGGGCAGGGGAGGCAATGCATGGGGGTTTAAGGCAGGGGGAGAATGGAAAGGAGCACCTAGGGCAGAGAGGGGAGATGTGTGGGGGCCCCAGAATAGGGGAGAGGATGAAGGGGGGGCTCTAGGGCAGAGAGAAAGGAATGTCTGGGGCTGGGTGGGGGCCCCGGAATAAGGCATAAGATGATGGGGGACGTTTAGGGCAGGGGAGCAGGGTGTGGGGGGCTAGAGGAGGAGCCCCAGAACAACGGAGCAGGATGCGGGGGCGCTGGATGGGGGGCTCTAGTGCAGGGGAGAGGATGCGTGGTGGAGGGGGGGGCTCTAGGGCAGGGGATGGGGTCGGGACAACAACAGAGCATCCCTGCGCGGGGAAAGACAACGGGAACGGGATGCAGGCGGGTGGGGGGGGATGTCAGGAGGGCGAGGGGCCGGGACCCGCACACCCCCGCGGCCCCCTCACCCCACCCACCCAACGCGGGGGCCACGCGGGGAGGGCGCGGGACGGCAGGAGGAGGAGGAGCTGTGTATGTGTGTGTGTGTGAGTGTGAGCGGGGGAAGCCCGACGGCCGCGGGACGGGACTCACGTTCTTCATGGCGGCCGCCATGTCGTCGTATCGCTCGGCTTGCTCGGCCAGCCGGGCCTTCTGCACCAGCTGCTCGCGGTCCACCATCTTCGCGGGGTCCGGGAAGGGGGGAAGAAAGGGGCGAGGAGGCTGCGGGCTCCGGGAGGAGGAGGAGGAAGGGAGGAAGGAAGGAGGAAGGAGGAGGAGGAGGACAGGCGGGCAGGGCGGTCTGGGCGCTGCTGCGGCTGAGGCGGCTCCGGCGGCGGCGGCTGCGCCCGGTGCTGTGCGCGCGCCGCGGGCCACCACAACCCCCCTGCGCGCGCCCCGCCCCGCCCCGCCCCTGCCCGCCGCCCCGCCCAGCCCCCGCGCGCGAGAGGCACGGCGGGAGACGGAGTCGGCGAGGGGCGGGGGCGGTGCGGGGATTGCACGGAGCGGCTCGCCCCGCCGGGACTACATCTCCCGTGGTGCCCCGCGGCAGGGCCCCGCCTCCCGAGCCCCGCCGGGCCCCGCCCGTGCTGATTCACCGGGGCCCGGCCCGGGTGGGCCGCGGAGGGCGCGGCTGGGGCCGGGGGGGCGAGGGGGGACCCTACGGGGGCCACCACGGGATGGGGAGAGCTGGTCGTGGTGTGGGGCAGCGCGAGGCACGGGGCGCGCTCACGGCCTGGTGTCAGCACGGCCCTGACCCGCTCGCAGCGTGGGCTCACAGGCTGGACCCGCTCGTAGCCCACGCACACCACACACAGCCCGTGCCTACCGTGCCCACTCATAACCTGGTCCCGTCACTGCCCTGACCCGCTCACAGGCTGGACTCACAGGCTGGACACACAGGCCACACACACCACGGGCACAGCCTGTGCCCACTCATAACCCAGGGCCACTCGCAGCCTGGTCCCACTCGTGGGCAACACCTGCTCACAGCCCTGGTCTGTTCACACCCTGGTCACACTCACAGCCTGGACCCTGTCACAACCCAAACCCCCTCACAGCCTGGTCCCACTCACAGACGGATCCCACTCAAAACCCTGGTGCACTCACAGCCCAGATCCACTCACATCCTGGTCCCACTCACATCCTGGTCTCATTCACGACCCAGATCCACCCACAGCCCAGAGTTACTCACAGCTTGGACCCACTCACGGCCCACCCAGGTCCACTCACATCCCGGTCCCACTCACAATCACAACCCAGACTCTCCCCCCATCCCAGTCCCACTCACAGCCCAGGCGTGGACCATCCCCTCGTGGAGACCCTGCCCGTGGTGCTGTGCCTGGGGTCTGTGATGCTGTGACAGTGCTGAGCCAGCCTCTAGTGACATATCTTGGAGCAAACCCCTGCTTTCCCCGACCCCCCTTCCCCTGCCACGGACTGGGGCCCTGACACATGGAGGAGAGCATTCCCACTGGATAACAACGCTGGATAATTGATGGCAGCCAGCTTGGGCACGCACTTGCTCATCAATAACCCATGGGATAAAAGCACATGTCTGCTCCAGCCATGCAGGGCTCCTGCTGCGTGAGGAGCACCATTTGGAGCCATAAGACATCCCGCTTTCCTAAAAATCCTACGGATAAAGTGATGTTGAGTGGAGGCCGCAGCACCAGGAGAAAGGAACGGGGTTTAATGGATCCTGTTTTTCTAAAAAGCTTTTGGATAAAGCAACACTGAGAGGATGCTGTGGCACTGGGAGAAAGGAAAGGGGGTCTAATGTCTAATGAATGGCACTGTGCTGATCCCAGTGGAAGCACTTTATCCTGCCTGGAGAGGGCCAGGCAGTGCTGGCACATGGGAAAACACCATCCTTCCTCACATGCCATGTGTCCCTGGCCCTTCCTGATGCCACTGTCCCCGTGCAGATTCTCTGGGAAGGTATGAGGATGATCTCAGAGCACTCAGCCATCCCACTTGCCGATGCCCATGCCCTGAGGTTTCCTTCTGAAACCTCACAGGAACCCTTGGCGGCACCAGGACGTGCCTGTGTCCTCAGGGCAGTGCTGTGGCCACAGCCTGCTGTGGCTGTCCAAAATCCGTGGCCACAGCCTCACCCACATGGGAGGGGACAAACTGGCTTGGAAATGCTGCTGGTGGCGCTTAATGATGGCGAGCAACACACTTTTGGGGTGAGATCTCCATCTTTATTGCAGGTTTAGCACTGCTTTACAAAAAAACAGAGAATTGTGTTGCCTGGATTTGTTTAACACAAAATCCTTCTTTGTTTACGGCTTCAGAGGGCAGAAGAAATCCCCCCCCTCTGACAAATAAAACCAGAAACACGCCCGGATCCTCTGCATTTCCTCTGCAAAATCAAACACTGCCTTCCTTGCTCGCATCCCCGGCCTCACACCCCGCAGCGCACGTGGCTCTGGAGTGAGAACAGCCTTTGTGCCTGGCTTTTGTTTACTGCCCCAGCCATCCCAAGGAGAGCTCCCACGGACAAGGGCAGTTTATTCCTCTCCTCTGATAAAGGCTCATTCATTCTCCTGAGGGGGCTCGCCGTCATCTCTGGAGAGCTCCGCGGAGGGGTTGTGTTGTTTTCTCTCTGACGCCAGCTTTGGGAGAGAATTTGAGTGAAAAAGTGAGGAATGCAAGAGAATATTAAAGGAGATAGGTCCCCAAATTTTTTTTTTCTGCTGTTACTGCCATTTCTAACCAATAATCTGGAGGTACCTAGAAATTCCATGGGGAAAACCCAAGCCAAGCAGGACTATCTGCTCTGCGTACGGATCAGAGCAGACTCCCTGCTCAATCCCCTTTGGAGTGTTGCTGCTACATTTGGGTTGGATATATGCAACCTTCTACCTTGGAAAATAAATAATATTATCCCTTAGGTACAATTCCTGGGTTCTCATGGACAATATTGGACACAAGCCTGGACCTGAAGAAATACTTGTGCACCTGGAAGATCCTCTGGTTTCTCCAAATATATCAACAGTCCTAATAAAAACTGTTGCCTTTCCATACAAACCTTATGACTCCCATCTAGTATTTTCCATAAACCCAGCAGGTTCTCAGCCAGCTCAGCTCTGCCGATTTACAGTGACCCTGTTTTTGCCCCAAAACGAGCAAATAGTGATTTATTCCTGTCAAAGCACCAGAGCCATAAATACATTTCCTAACGCAGATGATTTTCTTCCCCATCACAGGTCAGAACAGGATATTCATAATGCTGTAAATTCTTCAGAATAGCAGTCTGGCTGTAATATTTATCTGCAGTGGATCCAGCCCGCTTTTGGGGCTCCCATGCATAAATCAACACCCCTCACAACTAATTCCACTGTTTTACAGCCTGGGAGGCAGAGGGGGGGGTGGTGAAGGTTGGATGGTGAATGGGCTGAATTAGAAGCTTCTGGTGGGCAGCTGGAGGTGTCACCTGGCTGGACATCACTAAATCCCCTTCTCCCACCACTTTCTGGTGGCTCCAGACACCCCTTGGTGACAGCCCGGGGCGGCTGCTGGATTGGGAAATCACGACGACCCAAGGGATACGGGACTGTTCTGCAGATGTCCCAGAAAAACCTAATAACCTCGATTCTGCCTACGGGATTAAAAATACTTCGGCGCATTCAAATGTGCCACTTTGTTAATTCCTGTGGCCTGGAAGACGAGTCTTTCTCTTCGCATTTTCTTGCTTTACCCGTCGCGTCTCGTCAATGCCTTGTGACACCGCGAGGGAAGGCAGGAAATTCTCTGTGACTTGGAGGTTTACTTGGGTTTTAGCTGCTGACTGCTCTGAAAATGGAGCCAGAAATCCTCACCCCTTGCTTGCTGTGGGAGTGTAATGGCTGTGTAATGCCCTTTCCCTCCACGTCTGCTTGCTTGAAGGGAGGGGGACACCACGGGGGGGATGTGGGGTGCAGGTGTCCCAGCCTGTCCCCACGCCAAGGGGTGTCACCACAGGGGCACTGCCACACCCGCTTCACCTTACACCAACAGTGACCCAGTCACTGCTTGGAGTCCTGCGTGTCTTCAGCCAGTGGGTGGCAAAGCTGGGCAGAACAGAGGACACACAGTGGCATTCCTCTGGGCCACTGTGTGGGGCTGGGATGGGTCTCATCCCATCCCTGGGATGCTTCCCAGGCTCCTGCACAGCTCCAGGGCTCCCTGCCTGGGTGCTCACCCCAAGTCCTGCTGCCCAACTCCTGCTGCTTGAGTGACGCTGAGGAAGGTGCTGGCTGCCCAGGGAACCAGTTTTGAGACTCCTGCAGTTACAATGGTGAAAAACAAGCTGAGGAAACCTCCATCTTCAGTGTCTCCTTCCCTGAGGCTGCAGTACAGCAGTGCCCTCATGTCCTCCCTGAATCCTTGCTGGGCCAGATTGTGTGACCCAGCACCCCAACACTGTGGCCCCCTGGCCCCTTTTCCACCTCGTTGCCCTGAGCTTGGCTGTGTGACACAGCATGGAGCAGGCCAAAGGTGTCCCCTCTCCCCTTGCACCCACCAGGAGCCCTCCCCAGGCTCTCAGCTCAGTCCCAGCCCAGCATCCTCCACCCTGCCCCACACCAGAGCAGGGGGGTCAGCAACCCCAAGGAAGGACCCCACAAGCAATGCCTGGGTGAGCTCAGGGGTTCAGCAGCCCTCCCCCAAACACCCCAGAGCCGGAACACTGCCTCACCTGGGGCAGGAGGCGACGGAGGGGCCATGGCTGCTGGGGCTGATGGCACACTGATGGTGCTTTGCAAGGAGCTCCTTCCCCCCGTCTGCGGAGCCGCCGTGCTTTGTACCCAGTCCTGGCCTTTCATCTCAGCCTTTCAAAGCACTTTCTGAGCCCAAATTAATTCTGCTGCAGCAGCTGCCCTCCCATGCTGTTTAGCATAAGCCTTGCCATGCAGCGGGGCTGCCCCTATCCCTCAGGGCTTCCAGGGATGGCTTTCCCTGGAACAACCTCAAGCCTGAGATGAGATGGGAAAGCTCCCATCCCACCCTGCCCTTATCCCTAATACCCACTGAGAACTGCTGCAATGCCCATGCCACACCATCCTCCACTTGGAAAATCTCCCCACAGCCTTCCTCCCAGCCCCCGGGAAGATGCTCCCACATGGGACGTGTTCCCTTGGAAAGCCAGGATGCCCTGGGGTGGCTGGGTTTTCACAGCTCGCCCTGGGTGCTGGTGGGGAGCTGGGGGGACCCGGGATGCAGGATCCCAGCAGGAAGGTGGGCCGGGACCAGGCAGGCATGCTGCTTCCCTGCGGGGCATTAATAATTAAGCAGGTGCGTCGGGCTCAGATGGCAGCTCTTATTTAAGGAGCCGATATAAATACCGCCCAGACAGCACTTATGGAGCACCTAAAAAAAGCCCTGGCTCTCTTAGTCCCTCCAAAAGCAGCTCTGAGCTCTGCAGGGCCAGTGGGCAGCATCGGGCAGGGTGGTTACCACAGCGTCCTGTGGGGACAGGGCTGCCCCAGCCTCTGAGCCCGAGAGGTGGCAACACCCGGGGCTGATCCTCCAAGCACTGCCCGTGCCTCAGTTTCCCTCTGCAGCAGGGACCTGCCTCAACCTTTCTCCTGTGTGGTGACAGGGCACAAAGGGCAGGGCTGGATGCTCAGCCCTGTGCCCTGGGTTGGTGGCATTGTGTGGGAGGTGTGTGTGGGGTGTCCCTGACAACCCACCCCTCACCTCCCTAGTGCCAGGGGAAAGCCATCCTGTGTTCCAGTGGCTGCCAGGTGTTTTTGTGTTTGTGCTGGCAGTCAGTAACCCCGTGGCCTTGCTGTCCCCCATGTCACAGCTACCCGAGGACACTCCTCCTGCACCAGGGTGAGGGACACATCCTCCAAGGACAGCCCCATCCCTTTCCAGGCACACCAGGATCCCCACCCCAGAGCTGCCCCATCTCTACTGAAGGGCAGGGTGAGGAGGTGCGAGGAGGGTGGGGAACACTGACACAGCCATGACCTTGGGGGGGGGGGGCAGGGGGACCCCCCCAGCCTGGGCATCACCCCCACACCAGCATCCTGTCCCCACAGGAGAGGGCGAGGAGCTCGAGGCGGGAGGGACAGGGCTGTCACACCGAGCCGCTTGCTGCAGTCCTGCTCGCAGCTCTGCAGCGTGACTCAGCACAGCCTCACAGCTCCCAGCCCCACCACCACGGCCTCCTCCTCCAGCCTGGGGGGAGACACGCACTTCCCACCTTGTCTCTGCCCTCCCACAGCCCCTGTCACCCCCAGAGCCAACCCATGGTCCTGCTCATCCTTGTTTATCCCCCCCCCAGGACCACCGGCAGCTCCTCAAGCCCCAGCACAGGCAAGGACCACCCCTCCAGGGGCAAGCTGGGGCTATGAGGGATGTGGAGTGGGGTGGGTGTCAGCCTACCAGCACCCATCACCTCCACCATGGCCATGGATCCGGCTGGATCTGGCCCTGTGGGTTTCCCTGACCAAAGCCCAGCTCAGGATCTGGGGAGCTGAGCACCAACTCCTGCTATGACACCTCTCCAGGCACTGGGAGAAAGGATTTGGGGTGTTTTTTTTCCTGGGAGGATGGGAGTGAAAGAGATGTCGAGTCACACAGACAAGTCTGGTGATTTTTAAAAGCAATTTTTGAGCCCCACTTTGGGGTGTTTAGAGCCTGCCAGGATCGGCTTCTCCCAGTATTTCTGTGCACATACCCCCTGGCCATGCCCTGGAGGTTACTGGGAGGTGAGGGGGGTGGGCAGAGAAAGCAAACAGCACAGAGGAGGGTGGCTGAGCACCCCAAATTGTCCCCTCTAATGTCCCCGCATTCCCAGGCTCAAGGGCTCTTGCAGGGCTGGACCCCACTCTCTGTTTGTGCTGTGCCCCGGGGACAGGCGTAACAGCAGCCCATCCCCATCCCCGTCCCCATCCCCATCCCCATCCCCGGGATGGTGGAGAACAGGGGATTTGGGGCTGTGTAGCCAGAGCACACATCCTGCACCCCGGGGGCTGCATCCAGGGGGATGCAGATTGGATTAAACCAAGGGCCCAGCTGGCACAGGAGCATGGCCGGACCCGCGCAGGGCAGCCCCTCACCCGCGGCATTGCCACGGGAAGCAAATTGCCGCTGCCAGCAAATTGCTCTCCTACCTCTCCTCCAAACGGGAGCGGTGGCAGCGAGGCGGCAGCGAGTTGGCTTTCGCCAGCATTTCAGCAGCCCACGTGGGGTGGCTCCTGCCAGGGGAGAGAAGTAAAATTAAATATATATATATATATATATATAAAAAGCAGCTAAAGAGGAGGAGATGATGAATGGGAGGATTTGCAGCCGTGGCCGTTTGTCCTGGTGGAGGGAGCCCTGGATTCTGCAGGCACAAGGAACCTGCCGGTGCCCGTGGGCCGTGGGCACGCATCCCCCAAGCACGGCTCGGCACGGCACGGCGTGGGGAGCAGCAGTCCCCGCGGTCCCCCCGCCGCCCCGCTGCCTTTGCCAGCCGACTAATTGCGCCAGTGACTTTGCAGTTCCCAAAATAGCTCCTGGCTCCGGCGGGTGACGTCAGCGGGAGCCGCGGCGGCAGGCCCGGCAGGAGCAGGGAAGGAGGACGCTGCCGGGCGTGGGGTGTGGTGAGCAGCTCCTGCACCCCACCACGGTCCCGCTGGGTGACCTTGGCACCGTGGGCCGTGATCCCAAGGGAGCGAGACTCGCAGTGCCGCAGGGATGCTGCGGGGAGTCCAGGTCCTCATCCACCCCTTTGGAGGAGGTGGTCCAAGGATGTCCCTGCCCTGCATCCCTGCCACGTGGGTGCCCACATT
This sequence comes from Pyrocephalus nanus, assembly GCA_038380795.1. Taxonomy (NCBI): domain Eukaryota; kingdom Metazoa; phylum Chordata; class Aves; order Passeriformes; family Tyrannidae; genus Pyrocephalus; species Pyrocephalus nanus. The sequence goes on from CM076281.1 coordinate 6,345,156, forward strand.
CCCAGGACCTCTGGCCGCAGGGGGTGGGGCAGCCTGTCCAGAGGGGGCAAATCTGCCCCTCGGTGCCCCCATATGGTAAGGAATACCCCCCCAGCCTGGGCAGCTGGATCCCTGCAGCTGCCCAAGGGTGCCAAGGGGTAAGCCAGGGCCACTCTCCCGGTGCCCCTCCAGGGAAACTGAGGCACACGAGGGGATGCAGAGGCAGCAGGGAGAGCCGAGGGGGCACAGTGAGCAGGGAAACAGAGCAGAGCCCAAGGTCACCCAGGTGGTGCTGGACACAGCAGAGCCAGGGATGCTTGCCGGGCCAGGGCTGCCTCGGGCACTGACTCACCCTGCGCAGGATGGTGCCCAGCTCCTCCGGTTACAGGCACAGATGGGATTGCCTTAACAGGGCACAGTGGGTGACAGGCTGGCCCAGCCCTCAGAGGGCACCCCTGGGACTGTGCACCCACCCCTGGGCCCCTCCAGCCACCCCTGCAATCTGCACCCTCTCCAAGCAGGACATCCTCCATATCACATCCCCTGCAGAAACACTGTCTTGTGCTGGTCTGACGCTGGTCCCAGAGGAGGATCCCCACCTCTCCCAGCACAGCCAGGCACAGCAATGTCTGCCCCAATTTCTGGGGACCGGAACTCCTGAGCCCCATACCAGCACTCAGCCAGAGATTGGCTTATTATTCAAGAACGAGGCAAAGTAATTAAAGCCTCCTCCATTTCCCCTTGCTCATTTGTGCTCCTTCAGCCTGGATTAATGGGTCTCCTCTCCCCAGCACAGACTCATTCCTTATTCCTAATAGTCCATAAATCCCAGCCCCCAAAAAATCTCAGCTTTTGCCCAGTCCTGCTGAAATATTTATTCTCTCCTCCCTGCTACCCCCCACACCATCCCCTCTCTGGGGGGAAGACGAGAGGAGCTAATCAATGGGATCGACCGGTGAGGAGCTGCAGCTGCTCTGGACGCCGGGAAACAGCTGACGTTGGCAAGAGGATAAGAGCTGGGCAGGAACCTCGGCTTATCCCGGCTCCCACGCAGCCGCTGCAGCCTGGCTGGTGTCCCAAGGCAGGATGCTCTCGAACCACCGGCATCCCCTGTGCTGGTTCTCTGCTCCAGAGCATTCCCTGTGCTGGTTCCCTGCTCCAGAGCATTCCCTGTGCTGGTATCCTGCTCCAGAGCATCCCCCACGCTGGTTCCCTGCTCCCACCCTGCCTGTCACTCCCTGCTTCCATGGAGATGATGTCCAGCTTGGCTGTGGAGCGTCTGGGGGGATCCCTGTGGATCCCAACCCATTCCAAGCTGGCTGCAGGAGAAAAAGCTGGAAGACAAGGGAGGTGGCTGCTGCCTCTCCTGGCTGGAAACCCTTTGCTTGCTGGATTGCAGGCTGTGGAAGGCAGAAGCTCCAGGAGAGCAGGACCTGCTTTCCCAGCCCAAAGCCAAGAACAGCAGGGTGTTGGGTAACACCAAAATCCAGCCTGGCTTTGCCGGCTCAAGGCACAGTCCTCAAGGAAAACAGGGAAAACCCATCCAGCCTTACTCACCTTCCTCCCTGCAACACCCCAAGAGGCAGCAGCCTCCAAAGCAGCTCCTGGCCACCAGATCCCTCCCCACCTCCCACAGCCATGGGGAGGGGTCGGCAAAGCTGGCAGAGCCCACAGCACCCTCTGACCCATCCCCAGCTGGTGTGGGCTGCAGGGGGGCCTGGGGAGTGCCGGGAACAGCTCTGTCCCCCTCCTGCTCCCAGCAGGACCCAGGCATTGCCCAGCTGTCCCAGAGGCAGGAGGCAAGGAGGGGGGTGAGTGGGCAGTGGAGCATGCAGGACCTGGGAAAGGAGAGGTTTTATTCACATACCACCTCCCTTCCCTTTCCCAGGACCCCAGCAAGCCCAAGTCGAGCTGCTCTGCCACGGCCTGCCTGGAAGATGCTGCCGTGCTGCAGTTTCCCCTCAGTCCCCTCAGTGATGGAAATCTGGCCAGGAGGCAAAGTGCTGGAAAAGCTCTGCCCACGGGAAGTGGAGGGGAGGCAGCCAACATCAGCCTTGGCATGGGTCCAGGGCCACCACACAGCCCACGTGATTGCCAAATCCCACCGGGAACAAACCCACAGCTGGAACCAACCCGAGGCTGGTGGGGGTCATGGCTGTATCCCCAGAGATGGGGTGAAGAGGGGTCCATGCTGGGCTCCCAGCTGGGTGGGAATCAAGGGCTGCTTGGGGGCCAGCAACAGATTTGCACCAATTTTTGGCAGCAAGAGCTGAGCCTTCTCCTCAAGGTTTGGGGCATTACTCCTGCCCAGGGCTTTGAGGGGGTGACAGGGAGACAAGTCAGGTCTCAGAGCATTTCCAAAGGGCTTTTATTTATTCACAAAAAACCCCCAAACACATATAAGAAAATGTGGGGAAACCAAAAAACCCAACCCAGGGATACGCACAGTCTGTTATTAACAAAAGGATTGCACAGAGGAGTGAGTGCAGCAGAGGGAGCAGCCGGGACCTGCTCTGCGCTGCTGCACGAGCCCTTCCTCACCCTTACACCCCATCCACGAGAACACAGACATCATTTTCTTGGTGTCCCATTAGGCATCAAACACTTGGTGGTGAAGGTGACTGGTGCTGCAGGCTGGGTCCTTCCACCTGAGCTGGGAGGGAAACAGCCTTTACCCCAAAGGCATGGCACCTGAAGAGACCAGGCTTCTGGGTCCCCTTCCTCGCTCTGGGAAGGGATTTGGGGCCTCCCCTATGGTTTTCCATCTGCTTGTGTCCTGTCTGCCAGCTCCCTGCCTGCCCTGGGCACCTCGGAGCATTATGGAGCTTATGGGATGGAGCACTCAAAGCCAGCATGTCTGGACTGCACAGGATGGAGAGGGATGGAAAGGCTACAAGGAGCCCCATTCTTTCCCCCTCTCCATGGGATTTTTTTAGGCAGGGATAGGCTGTACTGAAACCCCCCTTCCCCCCCCCCCCCTCCCCGGAAGGGAAATCTCAGTTGAGGTCTCCTAAAACCCCACAGAGTTTGCAGAAGAAACAGGGGAAATGGGCATGAGCATTGCAGATGGCATGAGATCCAACGCCTGAATTTCTGCTGCATGGAAATGAGGGAGGGATCAGTATTTCTGATGCCAAAATGGGAAGAAAAAGCTGGTATTGGGATTTAAGAGGGGTTTTCAAAGCAAACTGTAGAACAGCAGCAACTCGTTGCAGAGCCACTGGAACATCCTGGTGAGATTTCAGCCCCCTTTTTACATTTTCTGAGTATAATTTAACATCATTTTCACAGCAGAAAGTCCATTTTTCTCTCCTTCTCTCTTAAAAGAAATGGCTGAAACCAACACGATTTCACACCAAAAGCAGTTCTGTTTTTCCAAGGGGAGGTCTGTGGAGGGAAACCTTCAGCCAGCATTTCAGGAGCTGAGGAGAGCCCAGTCCTCACCCATCTCTTCCCATCCTCAGAGCCCAAACACCCACAGGGGGCTCAAACCAGTGGGGTGAGTGGGGAAACTGAGGCAGAGAGCGGGTGTCAGGGTTCAGCCCTTCTTTGTGGGCATCACCACCAGCACCCTGTCCCCTCTTACCTGCTGGGGGGTGGTCCCGGTGGGGCGGGCAGTCATAGGATGTCACAGACAGCACCGGCATCCTCGGAGTGGTCGCAGTTGTGGACGTCCCAGCGGATGTGGGAGCAGCGCAGCAGGGAGGGCTCGTGGCCCTTGCACTTGAGGTTGTCGAGGAAGATGTAGCCCGTGCCCTGGCCGTACCGGGCCTCCCCCCAGGCTGCCACGGCGTGCCCGCAGCCCACCTGCCTGCACACCACCTTGGCGTCCCGCAGGTCCCAGGCGTCGTCGCACACCGTGCCCCACTGGGACAGGTAGAACATCTCCACGCGCCCCTCGCACCGGTGGCTGCCGTTCACCAGCCGCAGGGACCCTGTGGAGGGCACGGGGTGAGGCAGCTCCTGCCCCTGGCCGTCCCAGTGCTGTGCCCCTCCCCTCCACCCCCTTGGAGAGATGCTGGTCTTTCCAAGGCTCTGCAGATGTTTGCTGGCGCCCACAGCTCACCCACTGCCTGTGCACAGCTAGATGCACAGGGGGGTGAACAGCTGCTGGTGACCCCCAGAGCATTGTGGTGGATGTTCAGGTTGAAGGAACAGAAAATAACCTTTGTTCCTGGCTCAGCCCCTTTGTTCCATCACCTCCCCTGCCCACTGAGATCCATCACCTGAGGTCCATCGTCTCTTCTCCCATCCAAAATCCAACACCTAATGGTCCAGCACCAGAGGTCTGTCACCTCTGCCTGAACCAGCCTTGGGGGCACCAGGAGAGGCCATAAATTAATGGTGCCACCCGTTTTTCCCCCTCCCATGGCCTGCTCCAGGTGGGTGCTTCGGGTACTGCCAAAGCCTGTGCCACTGCCCAAGCCATCTCTGTTTCCACACTGTGCCAGTGTGGAACATCCCCAGGGCTGGCAACAGGTCCCCAGGAGACACCTCAGTACATACCCTCCCTGGGACGAGTTGGGACCAACGTGGTGGTCGTAGCAGTGGCTTCTTGATAATGTTCTCCAGTGTCATCAGCACCTGGTGCAGTGGGAAAGGGGTGGGGAAAGTGACTCAGGGGGCCAGGACAGAGCCCCCCAGCAGCAGCGTGGGATGGCTGGGGATGGATGCAGGGATGTGTTGGGTGGGATGTGCAGCATCTGCACTTCCAGGGAAGTGCACAGAGACCAGAGGTTGTACTCACATTCCAGCCATCACCTGCACCACAGCACAGATTGCTGCTGCTGTCCTCCACAGGCAGGAGGAATCCCAGGTGCTCTTTAGTCACCCCCACCCCATTTTGGAGACCCCCACGTCCTGCAGCCCCCCAGAGCACGGCCACAATCCTCCCCACACCCGTTATCTCATTGGTTTTCCACTCCGCTGAGCCGAGCTTCACCGCAGATCCCCCTTCTCCCACCCGGCCACCAGCTGGCGGCCCCCCGGGCCCTCCCCGACTCTCACCTCGGCAGATGACCCCGGCATCCTCGTGGTGGCCGCAGTTGTGCTGCCCCCAGCCCAGGTGGAAGCAGTCGGCCAGGCGAGCCTCGCCGCCGCCGCACCCCACGTTATCCAGCAGGACGGGCCCGCTGCCGTAGCCGAAGGAGCCGAGCACGGTGGCGGCGAGGGCAGCCCCGCAGCCCAGCTGCCGGCACACCACCTGGGCGTCGGGGAAGTCCCAGTCGTCGTCGCAGACGGTGCCCCAGGTGCCGCGGTGCCGCACCTCCACCCGCCCGCGGCAGCTCCCGTTGCCGTTCGCCAGCCGCACGCCGCCACCTGCGTGGGGGCCCCGGCACAGCCACGACTCCCGGGGGGGGGACCGAGGCTCCACAGGGGGGGGTCCAATGTCCCCTGCTGACCCTCCAGGGGTATGGGGTGAGACCCCAGGGAACGTGGGGTGAGCCACCGGGTTATGGGGTGACCCCTGGGAACGTGGGAGCAACCCCCCCCCAAGGGATGTGGGGTAAAAAACCTTCAGGGCATGGGGTGATCCCCTGGGTTATAGGGTAACACGTGGGGATGGCAGCGCAAACCCCTGAGGATGTGGGGGCAAAACCCTGTGGGCACGGGGTGAGCACCTGGGTTATGGGGTGACACATGGGGACGTGGGAGGAACCCTCTGGGGATGTGGGGCAAACCCCTGGGGACATGGATGCAACCTCCCCAGAGATGTGGGGCAATATTCTGTGAGCGTGGGGTGAGCCCCTGGGCTATGGGGTGACTCCTGGGGACATAAGAGCATCCCCTGGGGCAAGGGGTGAGCTCTTGGGAGCATGGGGTGAAGCAAGGAGATGTCAGCTGAACCCCTGGGGACATAGGGTGAGCCCTGTGGGTGTGGGGTGAGCCCTGGGGATATGGGGTGACCCCCCCCCCCCAGGAACGGGAAGCCCCAGGCAGGACTAGCAGCAGCTGCACACTTACTTTCCTGCTCGACAGTCAGGAGCATGGTGGTGACCACGTCGGTGGCCTGGGAGGGCTGGTCCCTGCCGTCTGTCACTGCTGGGACAAGCGTGGGCACACACAGGCATTGGGGAGGGTCCAAGCACCCACTGCCCCTGTTCAGTCGGTGCCAGCAGCCACCAGCACCAGAGCTGCCCCATGGTGAGCTCCTGCCATGAGCAATGTCACCTCCCGAATGTCACCCACACATGGCAGGACCCCAAGGTGACTATGATGTGTCACAGCGGGGCACAGAGGGTATGATGCCCCCCAACAAGACCCCAGCTGAGTGAGTGCTGATCTCCTACCTGTGGCCGTGGCTGTGACTGTCTCCTCAGAGTCCAGAGCCACCGAGGTGGTAAATGATGTGATGGTGGACGTGTCCAGCCCTGAGGTGACACAGAGGGACAGAGGTGACATGCAGGAAGAAGCTGCATAGCTGTGAACGTCCTGACTGTGGGAGGCAAACCCAGGCTGGTTGGACTCGATGACCTCAGAGGTTTTTTCCTAGCTGATTCTGTGATTCTGTGGTCTGGGTGCTGCAGGGCAATGGGGATGAGGATGGACCATGTCCATCTGCACATCCTTGCTGCCCTAAGCACTGGGGTCCTGCAAGGCACCTTCCTTCTCTGTGTACCTGGGAGGTTTATCATCAGGATTCACTACCCTTTAATCTGCCTTATCCTCTGCCCCTCTGAGCAAAGACTATGCATAATGGTGCCATCAGCTCAGTGCTCAGGGGAGGTGCCAGAGGGGATGGGGATGTTTAGGGAGGAAAGGACCAGCCTGAGAAAATTGTCCCTTTTCTCCTGCATCAGCCTCTTTGTCCCCTAATAACGGGAAAGGGAAAGCACTGGCACTTACTGCTCCCGTCATTAGCCATGATAATGAGGGAATTCAGGGGGATTATTAACATTATAAACAGTAATCAGCAGAGAATGGCAGAAATGCATCATTTCAGTAGGGGAAGGGGAGGCAGGCTGGGCCTGGCATTGTGCCCAGCCGCTTACTCCTTCCGGACGCGGGCAGCTTGTTTTCCAGCCAGCAGAGCAGGGAAGTGGCAGAGGGAAATGGCAGGATGGCAGATGCACTTCCCCTGCAAATCACCACTCCAGACATGTCCCAGTCTCTCTGTGCAGTGTTGCATCCTGCTCCAGACCACCAGGACGATGGCGGATAAGGAGCAAGGATGCTCCTACAGCACCAAAGCCTGGTCCCTGGCCAACCCTGGGCACCTCAGCATCTCTCTGAGTCCATTTCTCCTTGGAGACAGGGAAGTCCCAGGGTTTTTCCCTGCCCTGATACCTGCGCAGATGACCCCAGCATCCTCGTGGTGGCCGCAGTTGTGGATGCCCCAGCCGAGGCTGTAGCAGGCGGAGAGGAAGGGCTCGCTGCCGTCACAGTTGACGTTGTCCAGGAGGATGCGCCCTGTCCCGTAGCCAAAGTAGGCATTGCTCTTGTAGTCCAGGGCCTGCCCACAGCCCAGCTGCTTGCAGACCACGCTGGCGTCGCTCAGGCCCCAGTCGTCGTCGCAGACGGTGCCCCAGTTCCCGCGGTAGAAGATCTCCACCCGGCCCTGGCAGGTGTCGGGCCCACTCACCAGACGGATGCTGCCGTCACCTGGGGGTGGCAGCACGTGGTGAGAAGGATGCTGTGTCCCTGCACATGGCACAGCGACGCCACCGAGCCTGGACCTGGCAGTGCCCGTGATGGCAAAGAAACCGAGTGAGAGAGAGCGGGGAGAGGGTGGTGCTTTAGGGCAACGCGGCTTGGGAGCCTTGGAAAGCTCTGGGATAGGGTTTGGCCATGGCCAGCGCAATGATAGGTCCCCAGGGTTCTGCTCCTCGGAGCTGGAGGGTTGGGGGGCTCTAGAGGGGCAGCAGGTGACAGTCAGGGACACTGCCCTCAGCCAGGATGTCCCCCCTGCCAGCAGCACTCGAGCAGCTTACTTTCCCCATCCTGTACTGAGGCTGTGAGGGTCCTGGTGGTCGGTCCTTCGCTGGCTTGCGTGGGTGAGAACTCTGCAAAGGGAAGCAGAGAGGTGGCACCTGCTGCTGCTCCACCTTGAAGCTGGAGGGATCCCTCCCACCCTGCTGCTCCAGGAGGGTTTGCACCAAACTAGCCCCAGTGGGGAAAGAAAGAGGGGTTTGAAGCTGCCCTGCCCTGCCCAGAGCTCTCTGCCAAGGGCTCGAGCCACTTCTGTGCCCTCAGACCCACCTCCCTGACCTTCTTCGTCACCCCTTCCACCTCTCCTCTCCAGCAGCCCCATGACTCAGTTTCCTGCTCAATCCATGACCTCTGTTCTCTGGTTGCTGCTGGTCCAACCCACCAGCCAACTCATCGTCTTTGTCTTTCCATCCCTCCTTTTCCAAGCCCCGCTTCTGGAGGACACAGGGATTCACTGAGCAGTTGCTCTGGGCCTGCACAGCCTCACGTTCAGTGCTCCCTGATGCCTGGCTGATTGAGCAAACCCTGAGCAGCCACACAGGAGGAAAGTGTGTGGGGTACATAGGGGTCGGCACGGAGTTGTTCCACTTTCACTTGCCAAGTTCAAACACTTTCCACTGCTTTTCTCACCTTTAGGAACATTTCCTACTGAAAAGCTCAGCAATTTAAAGAAAGACGAGTCAAAAGGGGTAAGAGCAGTGGGGCAGCGACTGACTCAGAGGCAGGAACGTGGGTGAGCATGTGCTCTTTCCCTAAGGATTGTGCTGAAGAGGTCACAAAGTCCCTGAGCTGGGAGTGACAAGGAACACAAAACAGGCTGGTCACCTTATGGAGCACCAGCATGTGGAGCTGGGAGGTGACCCGGATTGAGGAGAGGGGTGGAGGGAGGATGCAGAGGAGGATTGACTGACCCGGGATCAGAAGAACAGAGACTGGGATATGACTCTTAGAGCTCCACCAAAGCATCTGCACCCCCCCCAAGGCTTGCAGCCCCCCAGGAGCCCCCCTGCTCTCCTTGCCCCCAGGGAACCCAACCTCACTACCATTGCACACGACAGCCACGTCCTCGTAGTGGTAGCAGTTGTGGATGCCCCAGCCGTGGCTCCAGCACTCGCTCAGAGCTTCCTCCCAGCCCTTGCAGTCCACGTTGTCCAGGAAGATGGGCCCCTTCCCCTGGCCGAAGGTCATGGCGGCCGGCAGGGTGATGGCGTGGCCGCAGCCCAGCTGGCGACACACCACGTTGGCGTCCACGATGTCCCAGTCGTCGTCGCAGACCGTCCCCCAGGAGCCGTTGTAGAGGATCTCCACCCGCCCCTGGCACCGGCTGGGCCCGTTGGAGAGACGGATCTCTGGGAGGACGGGCAGAGAGAGGTCCCTCAGCAGGCAACAGGCCAGGAGGTGACAAACACACTCACAGGGAACAAAGCTATTCCAAATCCCTGCTCCTTAAAATAAAATAGTGACCCTTCTCTGCATCACAAGGCTTGGTGCTGCCCGCCTGGTGGTGGGACATGGGCTTCCCTTCATCTGCTGGAAGCAGAGGAAATGGAGACTCAACCTATCTCGAGACATGAATAAGATGCACCAACATCAAGGCCAGGTTGGACCGGGCTTTGACCCACCTGGTTTAGTGGGTCACGTTGGTGTTGGAACAAGGTGGGATTTAAGGTCCCTTCCAACCCAAAACACTGTGTGACTGTATGATCATGCCATCATCTCACCTCCTAATGGGCAATAACCCAATGGGAGAAGAGGAAAGCAGATGTGAGGCACCACGTGTAGACATACAATAGGTGACAAGTGACAAGATGCAATTAGCAAACTCTTATTGAGCCTCAACAAACAGATCTGGAGCTGATCTCACATGGGAGTCGGTGGGATGGAGATGATCCCTCAAGCTGCCAGCGACAGGGAGCAGGCATGGAAGTGCTCCTGGCCTGCCACGTCAAGGGAATTATTTGCTTGTGTGTGACGCATGGCACAGGGACAGGGACTCAGCAGGAGGTGGCAAAATTCCCCTCTCAGGATAATAAGCGGGATAGGGATAATAAAGAAACTCTATTTCCTTTCTGTAAAATGAATTTAGCTTCTTGCTGCTTTTTATTCCAAACCAATACGCTTCCTTTTTGCAATTCCTCAAATCCCCCCTTTTTTTTTTTTTTTTTTTTACCGAAAAAAAAGCATTTTTCAACTACAAAATTTCCTGGAGAAAAGTGACTTTAAGGGAAGGATCTCACCTGGGAATTGCAACAGCTCAGGCTCAGAGGTGGTGCCTGCAAAGGGAGAAGAGAAGGGATCAGCTCTCCCCAGCCCCTGGAGGATGGGGAACTCAAAGGATGATGGCAGCAGGGATGGAGTGGGCACGGTGGGGACCCGGCAGCCCCTGGACCCTTTCCAAGGGAAAGCTGAAGCTCCTCCTGGCATCCTGCTCCTCCCACTGGTCTGTGCACCCCTCCCACAGTTTGGGCATTTATTTAGGCACAAAAACACTCTCAACCCCAGTGCTGAGTGATGTGGGGTCCCCCCCTGGGATGCTGCCAGTATGGGACACTGAGGGCTCTGGCTTGCCCAGGAGGTCACAACAACATGATCCAGGGGACAGTGGATGGGAATGAGTGGCTGGACCTTGTGGACATCCCTGTCACTGCCCCTGTGGGTGCTCTGGGAGTTCACAAGCTCTTGGCAGATGCCAGGGCCCAGCACAGATTCCTCGGGCATCTGAGGCACGTCAGGCTTGAGGCTGTGGCTGCACAGCCCTCTCTCATGAGTGACACCTTCCAAAACCCTTCCAAACCCAGTGGAAGGTGTCCCTGCCCATGGCAGGCAGTTTGGAACGAGAGAAGCTTTAAGATCGCTTCCAAGCCAAACCATCCCATGATTCTGTAATGCCTCCATGCTAATCACAGCACTCAAGGGCTGATCAACTCCCGTGGTGGCTCCTTGGCCTCTTTTCCTCACCCTGCCTTGGACCAGCCCTGTCCTGCTTCACGCTCAGCCCACGAGCAGTGACGTGAAGGTCAATCCCAGCCGCTCCGGAGGCGGATGTCACCGCCATGAGAGGCAGCATGAGCCTGGGGGGACAGCTGAGCAGATGAACCCACCTCCCTTTTCCTTGCTAGGACGTTGCCTGGGAGACCACTAAGTCAGCTAGAAAACAGGGCTGTCAAAGAAAGACCTAGAAGCCCCAGGAGAAACAAGAATAAGGCAACTGTCTAGATGTATCCATGAGTTAGCAGGGATGCTGCCCATAGCTGGGATGAGCATCAGCCCTGGTCGGGCATTCCTGCCTTCCCCAGCTGGGCCAGGCAGGCTGGAAAGGGATGCTGTGATGCCAGCAAGAAGTGGGGATTACACAGGCAGGGAGCAGAGAGGCTCTAAAGGAGAGAACAAGGAAGGACATGGCAGCCCTGTGAGCTGGAAAACAGGAGAGAGGTTACTCAGCTCACCTCTGCACTAAAAATGTGGAGATGTGAGGGTTTCTAGGAAAAGTGTTTTCATCCTGGTTTGTATTGATTTTTAACACCTAGTCTACTCTAGTGCCGAAGAAGCAGTGGATAAAAAGACATTGATAAATATTCATTTCCCTTTAAGTCAAAATCAAAGCTCTGAAATATTCATTTAAGAGCATCCTCCAGCAAAGTCAGGAGAGATCTGAAAAAAATATGCCTAGTGTGTCTACCATAATGAGGAACGAGGGGAAAACGGTATCCTTTGAGAACAGAGAGAGCGAGCCCTCCGGATTTCTCTGATCCAGCTTTACAAAGCCAAAAGAAAAAGGGAAATTGCTCCAGTAAACACGGGTGCTAAACAAAATCACCAAAAGGGAGGACAAATCGCCCTTCGTTAGCGAGTAATCTCTGCCCATTAAAGAAGAGAACCGGGAGAGCCTGGCGGTGCAGGGGGATAGCAGCAGAGCCACCAGGGTCCCCCCCAGGGTCCCCACATGTCGAGTGTGGGTGCCGGGGCTGCCACAGCAGCTCGGGAGGGGCACGGGAAGTTCCAGATGAGGGAGTGGGAAGGCAAAACCTGATCTAACTCAATTAGGATGTCTGACTACATCGGAATTCCCAGTTTTCTGGCTGGCTGTGCCCTGGCACAGGTTTGTTGAGGTAGGAATGTGTTACCCACCGCCGGGCTGTAATCACACGGGTACGGTCACACTGGGATAACTGTGCTGCCTCAGCACTTGTGCAGACCCTGATTCCAAAGCGGGAATGGCTTTTCCCAGTTCGATTTAAATGATTACCAGCCTGGCTGGACAATGCCTGCCAGGAGTGAGTAGGGACCCTTGTCCCGAGGGGATGGGTGCTCATTCCACCCATCGCTTTGACAGGATCAGTCCCACAGGTCCTGGGGAGCAACCCCAGGAGCATCCTTTGGCCGTCAGCATCTTCCCATCGGTGCTGGGCCTGCTCCCTCCATCCCTGTGCACCCTCAGTGCTGTTGGGGACACCACGATAATCCTGCCCATGGAGAAAATCTGCCCACAAATCTGAGAGCCGGAGGGAGATCGCGGGTGCCTAAAACCCCTCCCACCGCCCAGCGCGGAGCTCACCGGTGGGGGTGTGAAGCAGCAGGAGGAGGAGGAGCATGGCTGGCATCAAGGAAAGGGGCAGCACCGCGATGTCCGGCCCCCCTGTGCCGTGCCGGGTGGCCAGACAGGGACCGAGTGTCATTGCTGCACGACCGTCCTCCCGCAGACAGGTATCCAGAGGAGGTTGTCCCTGAAAAATGCAGACAGTGTCAGTGGTGATGGCCAGAAGAACCTATGCCCACCAAGGACCGTGCAGGACCTCTGAACATGTCCTTCTTCAGTATTCCCGGGAGCAGTGACCACGAGACACGTGAAAAGTAATTCTGATCGAATTTAAGGAGAACAAGAGGTAATTTTTTGAGTGGCAAGGTGAAGCTGAAAGGGCCACATCCCACCCGCAAAAGGAAACTGGAAGCCAAAGGCCTCTGTTGTCTCTGCTCTTTGTCATCCTGTGAGGAAAAAAAAAAAAAAAAAAAAAAAAAAAAAAAGCAGGGACAGGCATTTCTGTGGGAAGACAGTAATTTCTGCGGTCTGTAGGACGACTTGATTCACCTGGGGGATTGAGATGCAAACTCCACGGGTGTAAGATGGAAAGCAAACAGGAATGTCAGCAGAAAATGGGGAAGAGATTAAATATCGTAAGATTCCATTTCCTCTTCATTTACTGCTCCCTGCAGGAATCACTGCCGAAGGGATGGACTTCTAGCTCTGTGTCACTCACAGACTGTTCGGGAGGGGGATGGGGGCTGGTCCTGCTAGCCGTGACACCTCTGGCAGCCCAGACCCTGATCCCAGCGGTCCCAGCAGCCGGCCTGACGGCAGCGTGTGATGGTGGAGCAGTGCCATCGTGAGGATGCTCTCACACGCAAAGCCATGCTCGGCTCAGCAGAGACCTCAGATTAGTCCCTCCAGCCTGCACGAGGCGCACCATCTCTTAAAGGGATGCACACCAACTACTGTCATCTACTGATGGTCAGAAACCCGGGAAAGCACATTGAAATCCACTGTACCAGTGACCAAACCCTCCCTGCCATGGAAACCCCTCATCCAGCCTTTTCCTGCTCCTGGTTTTCCCATGCACAGGATGAGAAGAGCTCCCAGGCGGGATCGCTTGCTGGTGTCCACCCAGCCAAGGTCCCTCAAGCCCGTGGGTTGAGTGGGCTCCAGAGCCTCTAGATCAAGACTTTGTTGCCTGCACCAGAGGGAGATGATGGTGGACCAAGAGTTTTCATGTGCACCAGCCAGAGGTGATGGAGGTGCAGGATGGAACCTCCATGGGTGGGACACGGCCCCGTTACTCCTCCCTGGTCTCTCTGCTCAGCTGCCCAGAGGAGACCCGCCAGCAGACAGACGGCTCAGTGATGGGGGATGAAAACCAATCTACTCGCTGAGGTGGTGGCTTTCAATACTCCATTCATCCCTCCTGCAGCGCCGAATAATGTCGCCTTTTGTCCCGCCGGCCCTCCCCGCCCCCCGGAGGGGCAGGGCTGACAGACGGGCCCTCCGCCGCCCTGCCCCGGCCAAACCCCGGCATCGCGTCCTGCTCCCAGGGACGTTGTCATCGCCGGCCACTTTTGTGCCGGAGCCAGCGCGTTCCTGCTCCCTGGAAGGGTGGCAGCGGGCATTAACCACTGCGGTGCTGTGCCACGGCCGACCCCAGAGAGGGAAAACCTGATTTGCCTTCTCTGTCCATTGCTCTTCCACCTGCTTCTCCATCCTCACCCCAGTGCTGAGGGTTCAGCTACAAATTGAACCCCCTTCCTTGCACCCAGGGGATGCTGGGGCCCTTTCAGAATGTCTATAGATTAAAAACTACTTTTAAGCCATAATTAGTCATTGTGGCACAGCAGCAAAGCAAAACATCCCTTTTAACATCTCCCAGAGGAGCTGTGGCTGCCCCATCCCTGGAAGTCTCCAAGGCCACGCTGGATGGGGCTTGGAGCAACCTGGTCTAGTGGAAGGTGTCCCTGCCCATGGCAGGGGGTGGAATGAGATCAGCTTTAAGGTACCTTCCAACCCAAACCCCTCTGTGATTCTGTGAGCATTCTATTTTAAGGGTTGCTGAATGTGGGTTTCTGGAAGTCCCTTCAAACTGAGATCCTGCAAGCTGTCAGGTGTCCTGTAAAACCACCTCCATTGTGCACCCCAGGGCAGGAGCAGCAAACCCCACATCACCCCCACCCTACACAAGCACTGCCTGCTGTGGCTGCTGCAAAACTCACAGGGGAGGACCAGGGCTCTAATGTGGGGCACAGAAAGTCCCTGATTTCACCCCAAATAACACACCACAGCAGACTCACTGTCCTGCATCAGCATTTAGCCCATGATGAAAACCCCCTCCTCCCACCTGGACATGAGACCCTACAGGTCCTTCAGTCCCCTTTGGTTCCTTTTGTATCCCTTGGCCACAGCTGGAATGAGCCCCTGCTCTCTATTTGTCACTTCTACTTTTCAAGTAACTTCAATATTCAAGTAACTTCAGGAGAAATCAGAATCTTTCATCTGCCACCACCCCACCAGATCACTTTTTATAATTACCACCCTGCCCTAAAAAAAAAGCATTATAAATCCACATACCTGTTTGATAATTTCTCTCCAGTGTAAAGGTGGGTATATCGAATCCCAGAAATACCTATTCTCTTTTGAAATAAAGGAAAGAGCTGACTAGTTATAAAAAAAATTAAAAATAATGATTGAAATTAATATTCTTGGTAAGAGGTGATGGAGATAAGGCAGGAATTTTTTCTTTAGGTGAGATCTTGTTTTGAAAATTTAAAAAAAAATAATAAAAGAGAGAAGAAAAAGGATCTCATCCATCAACAGAACAGCTCCAGCCCGTCATCTCTTTGCACCTTTGGGGTGGCTGCTGCTGGGTTACAGCAGGATGGCAGCCCTGCATCCCATCCTGGGGCAGATCATTCCAAAAGCAAAGGATAAAGAGTGGGAGGAGGAGGAGGAAGAAGAGGAAGAAGAAGGAGAGAGAGAAGGGAAGAGAGGGAAGACCGCTAAGGAGACATGGCGGGGAGGGAATGGCTCGGGTTTCAGGGAGGCAGGCAGGGACACATCCTTAAATTGGGTGCTGGCAGAGCCTGGGTTACGCCTCAGGGGAAGGGAGAAGCTTTTTCAGAGGATTTGGGCTTTTCAGCTCCTTCCCACCTCCCTCCTCAGCTGTCTGAGTGCCCACCTGGGGAGGAAGTCAGAAATAACCATCTGGCTGGAAATATTTCTGTCGATGCCTGAGCCAGCACTGGGATGCAATGGGAGAGGAAGGTCCCAACATCCTGCCCCTCCTGGGGGATCTGGAAACCTGCTCCTCAGATGAACCATGCCTGTTCCTGGGCAAGAAGTTATCTTTAGAGGTCCCTTTTTTTCAGGATTTTTCCTGCCTGGCTGTCCAAGGCAGCTCCTGAGGACATTAGAGGGACCTGCCACGTCCTTGCTCTCCTAGCCAGCAGTGAAGGATGTCCTGTGCTGGAAACCTTTCCCATCCACTTCCACCACCTCCCGCTCTACACATTCACTTTGGTATCTCTTTATTTTAAAAGGAATTACGTGCATTTAATAATTTCTAACCATTATAGCCTTTTAAGCATTTTAACCATCATTACAAGTAAAAGCCGAGTAACGTGAGACTCTTGGGTCTCAGCAGGCTTGAGGATCATGGAAAAAGAACCTCCAAACATATTGGGTTTTCCAGTCTCATGAAATTTTAGGCTTCCCAGCAATTTTAGGAGCCTGGTGTGCTTTTGGCTTTGAACAAGTTGATCTTATGAGCTACAGGTTTCGCTCTCACAGGAGGCAGCACTTGCCTCGTGGCTTTTGCTGCTGGATTGTTTACTCATTCCTACACAAAGCCCAGACCCTTAAATGCCCTAAAATGACTCTGTTTCATGTTTTAACTCCTCACAAGGCCAGCTCTGGCTACAACTGTCGCCAACTGCTTCTTTTAGGGATCCAGTAATTAGCAATTAGGCATTTTTATTCCCCAGTAGCAGCAAAGTTCTAATTAACCCAGATCATGAGTGAGAGTTTCAAAGGTGCCTTTTCAGTCTGTTTTGCCTAAACTTTGACAAACTCCCTGCTGTCCTGGCTGTCTGCCAGACCCATGGACTGGGAATCATCATCTCCAGCATCGATCCACGCCCAGGCTTTGGGGACCAGGAGTGTAAGCTGCCCTGCATGTGGACATGCAGGGATAAGGTCAGCCAGCCTGAAGATGTTTTCCACCCTCTCCAGGATTTCTCTAGGCATTTGAGCACCATCTCAGATGTTTTCCATGCCTACATCCTTCCTGCATGTGCTCTGAGTGGCTTGGCAGTATCAGGCTGTGGGATTATGCTGCTCTGAGGAGAAGAAAACACAGCCAGCCTTATTCAAGGAGCAGCCACAACATAAGAAAGGCTAATTATAAAATTCCACAGGACAGCAAGGCTGTTCTCTTGCGTGCCAGGGGGAAAAAAGCTCTTTTTGTGCTTCGTGATGGTCCTGCTGCCTAGTCAGGCAGGGACACTCAGAGACATCAGTGATGCTCACAGGAGAGGGGCTTATGGGGGGTCCAGGGCCATCCCCACATCCACTCAGCATCTGCCACATGCCACGAGCAGCACCTACCACAGCGGGTGGCATTTCCAGCAGATCTGTTTTCTGGCAGCAGCTCGGTCATGGGTGGAAGCTGGGGAAAACAAGTGGCTCACAAATCTGCAGGAAACGCAGAGCTTCAAAAAAAATGTAGTAATAAAAACAGATTTTCCTTTTCGATTAGCTGGGAAACTACAGAGAGGAGAGATAAACTTGTTTGTATGTCCTATGAAATGGTCAGGAAGTGTTTTGGGAGTGTAAAGAAGAACCTGGTACCATACAAAAAAGCCATAAGCTGAAACAAAAGGCATTTTCTTGCTGTCAGGAGGGAAGGATGGGACTGAGCTCATCCTCAGGACACCAGTTGCTCTTGTGAGCCATTAGTCGGCTTATAATGAATGACAGGATTCCCCTGCTGATTGCTGAACTAAATCACAGAGTACTTAGGTGTTTCCTGCTGCTGCCCGAGCTTTGGGGAGCAGCAGCAAGAAGGATGTTGCTCCTGCAATGGGATGAGCCACCCCTCCTTCCTCCGTTCCTCCTGCTGCTCTGGGGCACGAGCAGCAGATGGGATCCTGGGATGTGGGGTCCCAGGAGAGGAGCTCTCACTCCCAAACCAACCTCTGTCCAGCAGCCTTAGGAGAAGGGAAAGGTGTAAATGCAGTACAAGAGCATTTTGGTTTCCTGTCCTGACATGTAGCTCTGCTTCAGTGCAGCTGGAACTGTCCTCCTAACACACCTCTGTGCTAAGTTTAAGGCATTTTCTGGCGGTTTATAAGTCCTGAAGGAAGAGCAGGGCTGAGGAAAGGGCAGTGGCAGCCCCCAGCACTGCACTCAGCCGCAGCAAGCTGGAGCTGCAGGAGAGGTACCCATCCCCTCCCCAGACAAAATCACCTTTGTTCCTCCCCGTAATCTGCTTCCTGCCCAACGTGCTGCAGAAACCACCTCAGCCAGGTGAGAAAGAGCAGCCCAAGGACGCAGCGCTGACAGGAGGCTCTCCAGAGGGCAGCCGACCCACGCCGTGGGCTCCGGCCGGCATCCAGAGCTGCAGAGGAGCAGGCACGGATCACGGCGGGGAAGAGGGGACTGGAAAAGGGCAGCTGAGTCCTTTCCATCACCCACGCTGGTCACAGCAAGGGCACTCGCTTTGGGCATGAGCTTTAGGGTATGTTTGTAACTCCCTGCCTTTGCAGAGTGTCGTTATCTCCGTGGGGTGAAACCTCACCCTGCACCGGACTCCCGGCAGTGGGATCCACTGGGACAGCAGCCAGATATATGTATGTGTGTGTGTATTTATATATGTGTGTATAAATTTATGTACATACAGGAGGTGTCCATCGGGACCAGCACTTGCTGGCTGCTCTGCCAGCCTTGGGGAATGCAGGCATCCACGCTACTGCTGCAGCATCGCTGATGTGAGACGGGTGTGCTGCAGCCTCAGCGCTCTTAAACACACTCCAGAGAGCCCAAACCACGCCAGGGTGTGCGGCTGGGAAGGGGTGACCTGTAGGGGGACACGCAGGCTGACCAGACAGACGAGGTGGACATCGCTGGGGACATTCCTGCTGGGGCAGGAACCTGTGTGGAGATGCCTGACTCTCGCCTGGGTTGCGAGGGACCTTTAGACGTTTATTTAGTTCCAGGAAAGCTCCGGAGCGATGGATTCGCTCGTCGGCTGCCAGGCGGCCGAGCGTGCACTAGGTGGCAACCACCCTCAGGGAGAGGCGCTTGCGGCAGCCGAGAGGGGTGTTTGGTTTGGGCAGGGAGAGCAAAGCTCCGCTGGGAACACCCAGGGACCCGCCAGGGCGGTGGGCACAGCAGGCAGAAGGCAAAGCAGGACCTGTCCTGTGCATAATTAACACTGATGGCGACGGGAGGGTGGCCAGACCAGAGGAGACAGGCACTCAACCCAGAGGACTGGGCTCCAGAGTTTCATGGCTGGATTTAGCAAAGGCAGGGATGGAGAGGGACTTTTGACCAAGGTCTGTATAAGAGGAGAAGGGATAGGGGTTTAAAGTGAGGGAGGGCAAATTTCAGTGACACCAGGAAGGAATATTTTATGGTGAGGGTGGAGAGGTCCTGGCACAGGTTGCCCAGAGAAGCTGTGGCTGCCCCATCCCTGGAAGTGTCCAAGGCCAGGTTGGACAGGGCTTGGAGCAACCTGGTCTAGTGAAAGGTGTTCCTGCCCATGGCAGAGGTTGGAACAAGATGACCTTTAAGTTCCCTTACAGCTGATGCCTCAGAGCTTTTTGGTTTATTTTTTTAATTTTTGTAGATTTTAGAAATAGTTATATAGTGAATGTGGATTTTATTGTAGCTGTATTATGTCCCTTTCCCTGTAGCATAACGTTTACACACACCCAACTCTGTTACCCCATTCTATATCAATCCCTCTAAATTCCATTAGCGTGTTTAGTCTTCCTTTCAAGGTAGAATTGCAGAAAAACATCCCAAGGCCTGGACCAGAAGATGTCACACCCAGCAAGAGTGGGATGCCCACACCAGACCCACCCCTGCTTTGTCTAATCAGTCCCCAGCAAGAACCAGCAGCAGCTGCTGCAGAGGAAAATGAAACGAAATTTCACATATTATCCTCTGCCTGCAGAGGAATTTCTTCCTAATTCCTGTCACTTTGCGTTTGTCTGCTCAGGGAAATTAATCTGAAATCGAGTGGGCTGTGAATTCAAAGTGCTGCAGCAATCCCAGCAGAGCTTGGACAGGCAGTTTCCTAAGTGGCCAGGCTATTCCCCAGAGCACCAGGCTAAGCCTGGCAATTTAACAGAGCCTCAAGCATCAGGTTTTATAGACATTAGTGTAGGACCTTGAGTCAAAACCGCCTGAGATGGAGCGGCCATGGAGAAATTAATTCAACAGCCTTCCAGCCCTGCTACAGGAAAAGAAAAGGGGGGAAGAAAAATATTTGACTGATTACCCCAGTGTGTGTGGATGGATCAGACAGGAGCTGATCCCATGTTAGAGGACTCCCTGCTTTGCATACTAATTTGTGGAACATGCAGAGAAGGGTGTGGGAAAGAAGAACGTGGGAAATAAGGGATAAAGCTGGAAAAAAATCTGTAAGGGACTGTGTTAAAATCTGTGGATCGTTATGGTAAAAAGAATATAAAATATAATATCCAGTATTTTAGGAGGCAGTCAGGATTTTGAGGTCTACATCCCTGTAAAAATAGAGTCCTCAGGGAGAGCAGGGCACAGAGTTTCACATTCAGACTCAGGGAGCATCTTCACAGGTCTTCTTCAGACAGAACAATTGGAGGAATTTGTGCAGTGGGGTCTGACAGACCCCAGATTCCTGTTGTACGTGGTGCCTGAGCTCTGCTAATCCCTTTCAGGTTGTTGGACCATCGTGGCACACAGGACAAGTGAGGGAGGGGTGTGGGAAAAGGGTGACTGAGGGAGACTTGTGCTGCTGAGAGGAGGCACCTCAGCCATCCGTCGTGTCTGGCAGAGCCTTCCAGGGACCTTGATGCAAGATCAGATCATGAATCCTTGCTCCAAAATAAAAATTAAAAGAAATCCAATGCAGTTCTATGCTATTCCCACAGCTCAGCCACCACCTGGCTAGTTTATCCCCACAGCCCTTCCCTGCTCCCAGGAGCTGCACCCAGTGCACGTCTGCTCTCCCCCACCCTGCAGGCCTTATCTGCAGCACCCTTCAGCCCTGGAGCATTGCCCAGAGACCTCGCCCAGCCTCCCTCACCAGCCAGGACTCCTCACTTGGAGAATCCCTTCATCTCCCAGCCCTGCCTTGCATTTCTGCCAGACTCGATAGAATCCCTTCTTCACCATCCTCGATTCTCCCTGAAACCTTTTCCTATTTAGGACCAGAGGATATTTGACACCTGTCCACCCATGCAACCACATGGATCACGCAGTCTGCTCCCAGCACAGCTTTATAAAGCTCTCCTATCTATTTTTCAGGAAAAAAAACCCTTTGCATTGCTCTCCAGTTACTAATTACAGCCGTAGGAGACAGGAATCCTAAGCACCTGAGCTGTAAATGTGAATCTTATTGCTTGAGCAGACACATTACGAGCAGGCTATCAATCACTTTTGGCAATTATTAGTTCTTTGTGAGTATTTTGAACTCAGGTATGCGACAGTCTCATCCATCCTGGAACAGAGAAATCCATGGGCATTTACATACAAGGCTGAGCTGTGGGGGGATGCAGCTTCAGAGGGTTTTCACCAAAGCTGTTGCAGTTATATGCTTGGTGCCATACATTTTGGGCAGAAAACCAACCTTACATAAGCTCTGTAAAGATAATTCTCATGTGTTTAACCCTGGAAGAAGAGTTTTAGAATATCTCTCCATTTCTACAGCATAAAGTGGCTCTGTATGTTATTTTTGCTGTAACTATTCAGTCCAAGAATAATGTCCTTTATTTTATAAGCCTTTGGGAGCAGATGTATCATGTCATGGGTGAATCAGTGTTGCTGGGTGTAAAGTCCAGGGAGGTTTAAAGTCATTTGATAAGGACTGGTGAATGCTTCCTGGTTTTGAAAGAATTATGATGATCTTAAGGGTTTTTTTCTGACCTAAATGATTCTATGGTTCTGTGATCATTGCTGCCAATGTCTCAGTGGGATTTTGACTTCTGCGTCCATCAAGGGAAAAATCCAGGTGGGGTCTGACCTACCTCAGAATATGAAGGAGTGATCCAGCTCTCTCTATGGCGTTCCAGGATTAAAGGAGTTCCTAAATAAACACCTATTTTGGAAGGGGGGTGCTGGAGGTGCAGCAGCTGGGAGGAAGCAGCACTCTATTGTTGGGGAGATCTGCACACACAGGGTTGTGTTTAACCACCCTCATCACTGTTCATACAAGGAGCAGGCTTCTCCAGGGCTTTGCTTTGGATTTACATGGATGTAAATTAAATCCTCAGGGCTGTACTGAGCAGCTGATTGATCCGGGCTGGATCTGGCTCTGGTGGTCACATCCACATCCCCATGGGATGAGGCAGCGTGGAGAAAGCAGCCCCCACAGCATCCAGTTAAACTGCATTAGAGGCTGCTCTCTTATGTACCACATGCACCCCATCACACACTGTCACACACATGGTCACCCTCACACAGTGTCACACTCACACCTTGTTGCACTCTCAGGGTACCACACACACAGAGTATCTCATACACTCAGTGTTACACATGCTCATGTGGACAGTATCACACTCACACCCAGCGTCACACTCCTGCACGGCTACTGTCAGATACACTCACACACACACCCCATCACACATCACACACCCCACTATGCCACACACGTTATCTCACACACACATTGTCACACACTATCACACACGTTATCTCACACACACATTATCACACATGTTATCACACACCATCATATCACACATTGTCACACATACTATTTCACATGCACACATTATCACATACACACTATCATACTCACATTATCACACACTCACTGTCACACTTTCACACACACACACTATCACATATTACCACACACATAATTTCACACGCACATTATCACCCTCACACTGTCACAAACATTATCACACATACTCACTATCACACACACAATTTCACATACACACTATTTCACACACACACATTATCATGCACACTATTTTACTCACACACACACAGTATCATACACACTCTCAGTATCACACATATCACACATTATCACGCACACTATTTCACACACACTCTCACTATCACAGACACATTATCACACAGTCACACTCACACACACTATTTCTCACTCAGTATCACACAATTTCACACAATTTCTCTCTCACGACTCCACCCCCCCCACTGTCACTCACACGCCTACACCAATCACGTCCCTCTCCCTCTCCCGGCCCCGCCCCCTGATTGACCCCGCCCCCTCACACGCCCCCGGGCGGCCGCGCGGACGCACGCGCGGAACCGGCGGGAGCGCGCACCGGGAGCGGCGGCGGGGCCCGAGCGGGTGAGGGGACCGGGGGGACGGGACCGAGCGGGTGAGGGCATGGGGGTGGCTGGGCTGGGCAGCGCGGGATGGGCACCCCCGGGCCGGCACCCCCTTCCCTGCGCTGCTCCACCCGAACCGTCCGTGAGGGGCCTCCCCGGGCCGTTGCGGCCGCCCCGAGCCCGGCCCGTCCTGCCCGGGCCGCTCGGAGCGGGGCACGGCCGGCAGCCGGGCCTTCCCCAAGGCCCCTGCCCCGCTGCCGGGGCGGGAGGTGCCGCCCGGCCCCCGGTGGCCCAGGACAGGCCCAGGACAGCGGGGAGGGCGGGTCGGAGCCGGGGGGCGGTTGCGGTGGGGTGTGCGGGTGCTGCCGGGGACCCCGGGGCCGGGGTAGCCCCTGCCACCGACTCCCTCAGGCAGGACCTTGCTCGGCCCTTCCCGGCGCTCCCGGAGCTCCCGGTGCGAGCCGAAGCCCTTGGGGAGTTGGAGGAGCCCTCCAGGTCGTGCCACGTTCGCACCCCGCCAGTCAACGATCTGCCCGCACACAAATAACGCGCCTCGGTGCCCGGCGGGACCCTGGAGCGGGCGGGTTGGACGCAGGGTTTGTTTGGTGTGATCCCGTGTCCAGGTGTACCTTCCCTCCTCTCGCTGCCTCAGCTTTCCTGTTCATCCGTGCCCGGAGCCAGCCCTCTGCTTAGCTGACAGGCAAACGCTTTGTTTCCGTCTCAGGTGCCGTCTCTGTTTCCCCCCCTCTGAGAGGAACTCTCTTGGAGCTTGTTTTGAGTGGAAGCAGTCCAGGTTTGGAGCAGCCGGGTTTGTTTCTTCTTTCGGTTGTCAGCCCAGCCACCTTGTGCCGTGAGGATCAGCAGAGGCTGGGAGAGGGCAGGACCGATCAATCTGTGCTGGGAGTTATTGCTGTGGTCCCCTCTCTGCTGCCGTGCTCTGTTCTCACTCTTTGGTTGCTGCTGATCGGAGCCGGGAGCTCGTGTATGGAAAGATTTGTTTAGGTGTGAGTTACCTGGCGAGAGTTTCCAGCCCTGTTGCATCACTGTGCTGCACCCACAAGTGAAGCTCAGTTGGTGTGAGGGGCTGTGGGGGCTCTGGCTGGTGGTTTGGGGTCAGAGGGGCACAGGGCACATGTAAAGCTGCTCCGGTCATGCACCCTGCACAGGGTTATGTCTTATTGCAGTCCTGTGGCCTCCTTGTGCTTTATGTGCTCCTCTAATCCCTGTGTAATCTCTTCCCATGGGATCTTTGTTGCCCTCCCAGTCCTGTCTCTCAAAGTGGTGTTAACAAATCCCTGCTGGGCACCCTCTTTTTTGAGCAACCTGCTGAAAAGTCTGAATTCTACCAATCTGGTGATTTTTATTTTTAATTCAGCCCAGCTCGAGGGCTCCCAAGGTTCTTTTTCATTTCCAGGTACAAGATCACATTTCATTTAAACTTTTATCAGCGCTGGCAATTTCAGTTCAGAAACTTAAAAAGGGACTTGGCATTTTTAGAAATCATTCTCAGACCTGTGAATTTTAAGATCCTGCATTTAAAGCGAAAGAAAATTCTGCTTTCTGGAAGTAGAACAGAATTAAACACAGCTTTCAAAGGCTTTAATTCCCTTTCCCCTGCTTTCTCAGTACCATTTGCTGGAGTTTGAGGAGCAGGGAGTGAAGCTGTTGGGAAACACAGTTGAAATGCACCCAGTTCTTTTCCTGTCCAAGTCCCCGATTAAAGCCATGTGGGCAAATGTTTCAGAGGTTGTGCAGGGTGTAAAGCTCCAGCCAAACAAATCCAAACTCAAGCTCTGAGCCCATGTTACAAATTACCTCTGAAGTGAAGGGCAGCTGGCTGGAATATTTAAGTTTGCACAGGATTTAGTTTTCACTTGGGGCAAGTTGGGCCATAGGATTTCTGACTGGAGCCAGAACTGTTTGCTGAATAAACAGAGCTTTTAGGGTTGGTGTGAATTTCAGCTTTTCAAGGCATGTTTAAAAGTCAAGGTGAACTGTTCTAGTCCATGGAATTTTAGCAAAGATGTGAGGTGTGTAACACATCCCAAACCACATCCTGCTCTGCCTCAAACCCTTTCTGCCACGGCATAATGCACAGGGCAGCCCAAGGGGGTGGTCTGAAAGCTGTAAGAGCAGCTCCAGTATTGAATTTCTCAACTTTTAATATTTGTGTGCTCCTGAATTCCCAGGGAGGACTCAGGAACTGCAACTTCAGGCCTTTTCTTTCCCTTGTTTGCCTTAACTCGGGGACTCGTGTAATTTTGGCTTACTGAGGCTCTCCCACATTCCTCGCTTCCCAATCCATGCAAACAGCTGCTGGCTCAAGCAGCATTCAGCAAGAACTGGCAGGAGGCTGAAATACGCCCCTCGCTCCTCCTCTGGACCAGCAGTCCCAGCGCAGGAAATATTTTTCCGTCCTGATGGGGAAGTGGATGTCGGAGCACGCGACGCTCACGTGCAGCCGGTCCGGGTACCCCCGCATGTGGTCCAGGATTCACAGCATCACTGCCATCCCAGGGGTGAGCAACAGGCTGCTGGCACCCAGCTGTTATCCCAGCGTTATCCCTGTGGCACAGGGAGGAAGTGTGTTTGTTTGTTTTTTTTCTGGGATGTCTTCTTGTTTCCATTTCCTGCTGCTGTGTTTCAGAAGTGAAAGGAAAACGAATCAGCTCCCTCCTCATGGCCTCCCTCTGCTCTGCCTGTGGCTGCAGGGTGTGCTGATGAATACTGGGCAGCAACTTTGAGGGGGAAGAAAAGGTGTTGGTTCTGTATTTGGGGTTCAGGTGGGTGGGACAGAAAATCCTGCAGCCTGGCTTTGCCTCACTCTAGTCCGAGCTGAGCACAGACGTGCTGGTGGTCCCTGAGGTGGAGAAGTGCTGGTGTGAAACCTGCCATAAAAAGAAGTGTCAGAGGCAAGTGTTGGATTTGATACCTTAAGCCTTAATTTGCTGGTTGGAGCAGCAAAATAGCTGTCCTTGGTGTGTTGGGGGAGAGTGGCTTGCAAGGAAAAGATTGGTAGCAGAGACCAGGGTTGGGTCTTGGTGATCAGGAGCGCTTTGTCACCAGCACCAGTTGAGCTGGGGGTGTGGTGTAAAAATCTCTGAGCAGCTCATGAACTAATTTACACCGAATTCCTGGAGAAAGTGTTGCTTTCCTCTTATAAATGCAGACGTGTGGGTGTGTCTGTTCTGCGCTCGCTCTTCTTCTGTGTCTTTTTTGAGCCAACGAGCCACACGGGCATGATGGATGGGACGCTCCACGGAGCGTGGGATCTTCCCCCATCCGGCAGGGATGTCATTCTCTGTGCAGATGGCATCCTCCAGTGGAAGCCACCCACTGCTGCTCTGCCTCTTGGGAGACCTGAACTTTTCCATTTGATGGGAAGGAAGCTCACAGCTCCCTGCTGACTGCTGGGAGTTAAGCGAGCAATCAGTGACGTGAGACCTGAGGAGGGAGAAGGCGACTTTATTTTAAAACAAAATGAATTTCACTCATTCACAGCCATACCCACCTACACACGAGCACCAACGTGGGGATCTACAATGTCTGTCCAGCATTCGGACAGATGTGTGTCCAGATGGTCTGGACAGGGTTCCTTGGAATGACACAGTGGACAAGGAATGCCAAATATCAGATCTCTGGTGTCTTTTAGGCAGCTTGGAGACCATGTGATGGCTTTGGGTCTGCTTTTTTACATCCCTTGGGGACTAAAAGTGGTGATCTCTTGTTGTTGAAATTTATTCACTGGCCTTTGTGTGTTTCTCCGGATGTCTTAGGGCTCCTACCATGCTCTCTATTCTTTCCCAAATCATCTCTTAAGGGCTTGAGTCTCTGGCTTGAGTCCTTGATGCAGATTGTCCCTTGTTTCAAGAGTTCCTTGTTTTCCAACCTGAGAAGCTGCAGCTCTGATCTTGAGGAGCTACTAAATCACTGCCCTCAGCACAGACTGCCCTCAGCACCCTGTTTTCCTCCTGGTGTTCCTGTAGTTCTTCCCATCCATTTTTTGCTGGAATGACACTCAGGTATGAGTGTATGTGCTGTGATTTGCAAACTCACCCATGAAGGATTGTCTTCTGGCTTTGTGTGCACATACAGTGCTACACAGAAAGAGTCATGGGACTGATCCTGGATCAAAGCTGAGTTGTCAGAAGCCTGAATGGAGCTGATAGTGTAGCCCTGGAGGATCTTCTCAGATCAGTGAGAAGAGCGTGGGAACCACTTGTGTAACCGAGTCATTTCTGTGCACAAGTGTTTGGGGAGCATCTGGCAGCTCACGACAGGGTGGTTGGAGCACAACACTGCCAGGAGCGGTGCTGAGCATGGATGGGGAAGAGGGTGGAGTGGCCTCTTGCCTTGGCACATTCCTGGCTAGTGAGTGTCTGTCTGAACTCAATCAGGGCTTACAGGTCTCCCTGACATGATCAGCAGTGGCTCAGGGGTGGTTTGGTACAGAGCTCTGATGACTCAGATGGTGTTTGGTGCCACAAAATAAGCAAGAAAAGTTGCCAGCACTAGCAGGGAGTGGGTGGTGCTCAGCCAGAGGGTTTTGGGGCCAGTCTGCTGCTCTGTACTCTCCTAAACACATCCTCTGTGAAAGTCAGAGCTTGTTTCCCCCTCAAATGACTTGTGTGGTTTGGATGATGGATGGGGGGATTTGGGACATCATTCTCAGCTCTGTGTGCTCTCTTTGTTTCTCGCTGCAGGTCCTCAGGAGAAAATGGTGTAAGGCCGGCCAGCCAGCGCAGCTGCCACTTCCAGTCGTGCCCAGAGCTCAGGGAGGAACATGGCAGCAGCTCAGGGAGCGGGAAGCAGTTCAGCCGGGCCATCCGGACTCCCCGGTCCTGCCCCGGGGCACGGCAGCAACTCCACGGCAGTGGCAGTGTGGGAATGGCAGGATGAATTTGGCAGGTGGAGGCCGTACCGAGGGAATGTCTGCAGCTACATTGAGCAGGTTATTCAGGCCTCTCAGCAGAAGGGCCGGCGTTCGGGGTCGGGGCTTGTCAGCAGCATCCCTTTGGGACGTGCGGATCCCGTCCTGGCTCCCTACGTCATCGACATTCCAAGCCTGACGCAGTTCCGGCAGGATACAGGTAAGGGAGCTTCCCTGCCCGTGCTGGGGTTTTGCTTGTGTGCTCAGGGGTAAGGGGGCCTCGTTCTGTGTGGGACAGCCCTACAGAACTGTGCTGTCTGCTGCCATGCTGGGCAGTTCTTTGAGGGGTGGCACATCTGCTGCTCTTCTGGTGCTGCCCAGACTGGGAAAATCTGTGGAGCTGGGTGCAGGCAGCAGAGTTCCCTTAAGGAGCATCATCACAGGACCCCCAGAGCTCACAGCTCGTGAGCTAGAGCCCTCAGAGCTGGAAACTCCCCCCACCCACAACCATTTGAGACCACTTGCGTAAAAAAGGCCTTTTTATGATTCCAACCGTCCTGCTTGAATCCCTTGTTCCCTCTGGAACTGGAGTGCCAGCTGCTTTACCTTGGCACGCTGCCCCACACAAGCTGCTTGTGAGAGCCTGCAGCCCCCACACAACACCGAAATGCTGCAGCAGAATATTCCCTGCTCTTGTGCTGTGCGAGCCTGGCTTGCTTCCTCCCAGGGAGGAAGGGATGGGCTTAATAGCGGGATTGAGACCTGATTTCCATCCTCCTCTCTCCTTGGCTCGCTGGGGGTACAGCTCAGAATTTGCCGAGATGACTCCTGCCCTCTTTTGCTCCAGATGTGCTTGAGCAGCTGGAGCTTAGAAAAGGGGCAGGGATGGAATGCAAGCACTTCATCCCTGGAAAATGCAGGGAGATCCCAAATTACACACCCAGAATGAATGGCTGCTCTGGAAAATTCCCCATCCATCAGTTTCCCCTTTGCCAACACCTCTCCCATCACCCCAGGACGCAGTCAAGCTTCCCCCCCAGGCTTTAGGGAGGGCCATGTGCTGGTTTCTTGCCAGTTGAAGCAATAAGTGAGCAATATTCTGAATCAACTGTACGATCAGCCAGTGCTGACAGGAAAGGGAAGTGGTTGGAGCAAATGTGAGCATCACAGCTGCATCCGTGGTTTATTCTTAGTGACCTTACGATTAGTTTTTGTAACGGTGTCCTGGGTGAGGTGAGGAGCTGGATGCCTTGGCAGGTGTGCTCAGTGTTGCCTGTTTAAGCACCTGGAAGCCCAGCTGAGGCTGTGGCTTTGAGCAGTACACTATGGACCACCAGAGCTGGTATCAGCAGCTGTTTCTTTCCTGTTTTCTCCTGCCAAACTTGTGAAGGAACATTCCAGCCTTTTTGCCCTCTCAGCCAGTGCTCCAACATGTGGGCAGCAATCCCAAACTCTTTGGTGAACGTGAGCAGACAACCTGTGGGAGGGTGAAAGATGCATCCCAGTGTAAATGGGACATTCTTTTCCATGAGTGCATCTGTCTCTCCTTAGAGGTCTCGAATCTCTCTAGAGCCTTGTGAAAGATCTCAAAACACCCAGTCAATATTGTCCATTGCAGGGTGGTTCAGACTTTGTCACGTCTAGGGGACAGTCCAGCACAATTTTGGAAATGATGTTGGCTGGCGTGATCTCATCTTTCCTTGGACTAGATCTGAGTTTGAATTGTTAATAACAAAAAGGCTGATCCTGCTCCACAGCTCTCCTGCAGTGTTTCCCACCGATCCAGAGGGATGCTGATCAAAGGGGCCAGGGCTGTGAGCCTCCCTCCACAAATACCTGTGTGCTCTGCAACGTGACTATTGGAAACACTCTCCTATCCCCTTTCCATGGCCCAGTTCTAGGCAAAGCTTTTCCTCTCTGCAAGGCTCTGCCTTAAACGTGAACCTTTCCGAGCGAGCCGCCAGCTGAACTTTGTCATGGGCTGGAGAAAAGAATCTCTGCAGGAAACATCCCCATGAAAAATCTTTAAACAGTGCAAAAAATAGGCTGTTGTATTCTGCTCATTAGCTATTAGACAGATAAATAGGCTCTTCAAAGGAAGCCAGGGAGAATAACAGGAAGCCAGTGTTAACGGGAGCAGCATCCCCTCCAGCAGGGAATGACAGCTGTGTGGGGGGATGCTGTGGGCAGGATTAGCTGTGGGCTTCAGCTGCTGGTCGAGGCAGATTAGCTGGGAGTGAGTGCAAGGAAGCAGCAGGGGTTGTCCTCTGACCACAGCTGTTTGCCCACCCTGGAGAGGAATGCCAGTTTCCCTGCCAGCCTGGGGGAAGGGGGATGTTTTCCAAGTGCATGGATTTGGTCTTATTGTTGACTCCTAAAAGCTGTCCCTGCTGCTGTTTGGGGGTTTTACAAACTCAGCTTGCTTGCAAACTCCTTGAGTCCTCTCTGTGCTGCTTTCAGCTTCTGAGATGCCAATGGAGCAGTGGCAGCCTTGCTAATCTCTGAGATGTGTCCCACTGGATTTCTGACATCTTCCTTTACCCGTGGCAGGCCCCTTTTTCTGGGAGCAGGTTCCCTGCACTCATCTCTAAATGCAGTGCATGTCTCACCGTCTCATTCCCAGCCAGTCTTATCCCCAGTCTTCCTGTTTAGGGTTCATCCCTGAAGTCACCCATCTTTTGAGGCCATTTGGTTTGTGTTTCTAAAACTTAGCAGGACTTGCTGGATAGGAGCAGTCATTGCTAGAGTTTGCTTTTGGCTGTTTCATCTGCCTTCCCACTAAGACTGATTCTAGGCTGGGAAGGTCACCCTGTAGTAGTTTCCACAATATCCCAGTACTATTGGGTAGAAGTAACAGCAGGGTGAGGCAAAGATCCTCAATATCCTCATTCCAGCATTCAGCCAGCTAGAGCCTGAACACAGGCAGCAGTTGAGTTTTGGCAGTTTGGAGTCCCACATGGGCTGTCCTCGCTATTCCTTGGGATGTGCTCATTGGGAGTGAATCTTGCCTGGATTGCCTGCACCCCACAGAGCCACCAGTGATATCCCAGGGCAGTTCCCCTCAGGCTTTGGGTGTAAAGTGCCTGTTTTCACCTGGGGTCCTGGAACAAGGTGCCATAACTCTCATGACCTCTTTAGAGGCTTTATTTGTTGGTTTGTTTTTTTTTTTTTCCTCTTGGTGCTATTCTTTGAAATCTTCCTGTGTTATAATAACTTGTTGCTCCCCTGTTCACTCCCACCTTCCTGCATCCCCAGACTTGCTTGCCCCGTGGCGTTTTCACAGAGGTTGCAGAGCTTCTGTCCCGTTGGGTGGCTTCCCTCCCTCTCATTAGGCTGCTGCTTTTCTGAAGAAAGGGATGAAGTACCCAGGAGTGAAGTCATGCTGGAGAGCTAGACTTCCAGGGAGTTTGAGCTCCTGCTGTTGCTATCAAGCAGCCTTGCAAGAGTAGAGTGTTTGCTTCCATTTCTCTCCCTTTGTCTGAACAGCTGTTCTCTTCAAGTTACTTCATTGTCTTCTCCTCTCTAATCTTGCTCTATCTCCCAGCAATCAGGAGCCTAGAGAAGCTGGCCCTGTCTGTCCCTTTTCCAAAGTCCTTGTCCTTGCCCCTTTTGTACTTCACCCACTCTCCGAAGACCAAAATTGTCTGGACCTCTGTGTAGCAAAGTGGGTGTTCAGCCCCTTAAGTGCTCCTGCAAAGCACTTCCCGATGGTGTCACATCTCTATAGTTACTCTGTTGTCAAGGCTGTGGGAGTTAGAGTTTTTTTAACCAGATCTGTGCCTCAGCCTGATTTTTTTTTTTTTAGCTTTTTTTCCTTTTAACGTCAGGGAGGCATATGTGATCACTGTGCCTTTGTGCTCGGGTGTGTCTGCGTCTGCATCCTCTCTCCTTCCCTCCTTTCCCACCCTTCCTCCCAGCAGCTTTTGAACCTGTTGCCAGCCCACAGTCAGATTTGGCAGAGGGACAGGGATCTCCAGGGTATTGCGTTTCTCTGAGCTTCATGACCAAACCCAACCCTGTCGGGAGGAGAAGCTCTGTTAGTGCCCCTGCCGAGGGAGAGGTGAGGAAGACCACCCTCTTGTAGGCGCCACAGATCTGTGCAGAAACAAATCCTCCTTAATCCTCCTCTCTCAGAACGCCCGTGTTTATTCCCACTCTCCCCACACAGGGACGATGAGGGCTGTCCGCAGGCACGTCTTCCCGGGGGACTCCGCCGCGGGGCAGGGCATCGTCTGGGAATGGCAGAACGACGAAGGCGGGTGGTCCCCGTACGAGATGAACGTCTGCGTGTTCCTGGAGCAAGCCCGTGCCACCAACCACCAGCGAGTGGACCTGGGACCCTTGGGCTACAACTACGAGGTTGACCTTGTGGCTCAAGTGCAGACCAACAAGACCACGCGGTTCCACCGCAGCGTGCAGAGGCGCTTGGACGCCCCGTACCCGGTGACGACCTCCCCGGCACCCCTTCACACGGGGGGGGGTTGTTCTTGCCAGCAGTGCTGGCCCAACAGCGGGACTGGGCCCATCACCACACGCTACCGCCACTCCATGGTAAACTTTCCCAACTCTTCCGCTGCTCATCAGGTTCCCGGTAGGACAGCGTCAGTAAGTTCTTCCAGCGTCGGCTTCGTGCCCTATAACAAACCGACTTTGACTGGAGCAAGGTCAACACCAAGACTCAATGCACAGAGCACCTTGGCTTTGCAGCAAGCTGGGGGCCCCAGCACAGGACTGCCTGCATCTAACGGAGTCAGGTACAGATCCTAATTCACCTCTGTGTGTCCAAGACATCTGCTGTGCTCAGGTCTGCCTTATCTAGGAGCCTCTCTGTCCCAGAGGACTTTACACAATGGTTTTCTCCCCAGGAAGACAGAGGTTTGTGCCTGTGTATCCCAGTGCAGTGGATGAAAAGGCTTCTCCTCTGCTTTCCACTCCTTTTATTCCTCACTTGAAATATAGTCCCTGCCTACCAGTTTTCCCTGAACCACTGGAGAAATCAGACAGGTTGAGGTTCTGAAGGTTGGAGAAAATTAATAGTGATTTGTGGTATTTTGGGTTAGGCTTAAAAACAGCTTTAAGAGGGACCAAGTGAATGACAAGGGGACTTGTAAACACTTATTTAGTTCAAAGTAGGCAATAAACATAGAGTGGAACTCCACTCTGTGTTCAAAGCTCTTCCCCTTCAAGGAGGAGACCACTTCCCTTCAAGGAGGAGACCACAACATTCATTGGGTGTGGCTGAGACCTCATGAATTCTCTGCCAAAATCAGGTGTCCAGGCCATTGGTCAGGCTAAAAGCTGATGCAGAGCTGAAATGCCACTGGATTTCACCATGGCTGTTCTCTGACAGGGCTGAAATTTGTGTGCATGTTGCAGCCCAGGATTTCAGCTCCCATCAGTGAGCAGCTGGAGCTGAAGGAGGGCTGTGTTTGCACCTTACTGGTGTGGGAGGAAGGGCTCCACTTCTCTTCAGGCCTTTTGCCTGCTGCCAGCTCAGTGAAAAGCAGAGGCT
Source organism: Pyrocephalus nanus (assembly GCA_038380795.1). NCBI lineage: Eukaryota > Metazoa > Chordata > Aves > Passeriformes > Tyrannidae > Pyrocephalus > Pyrocephalus nanus. The sequence continues at coordinate 6,378,498 of CM076281.1, forward strand.
TGTGGTCCGACAGCTCATCTCCTCTCCTTGGTATGGGCTGCTGGGGCAAGCCATGGTCAGTTATCCCACTTCCAGGATCTCAACTCTTCCTGTGCACAGGCCCTTGCTGGCAGAGGTCTGTGAGATCTGTCTGTGGCAGTGCTGGCACTGAGCATCTGACCAAGCAAGGGCTGGCTGACTGCTCCCTCTGTTTGTGAATGGCTGGAAGTGTGCAGAGCCTTACACCCACTTCCCTGGGAATAATCCAGCTGCTGAACCACTGGGTGAGCCCCTGAGAAACTACAGGGGAACTTGCCAGGGCTGACTTACCTGTCCAAACTACCCCAGGTAAGTAAAGAGATAAGAGATCTAGAGTGTTGGAAGCACATTCTGCTAATTACACAAGGCACAGGGGTTTGAGGTTTATTTTGATTCTCATTTGTGTTTTAAACAAGATGCTGAATCCTGAGATATTTTTCTTAGTGTGGTATCAGGACTTTCCCTCTCCAGGGTCATCGGGGTGAAATGACTTCTCACATCCTGTTCTTCTTTCTTGCGGTCTTTTTTTGGTGGTTTTTTTGCACCTGGTGATTTTTTGTGGTGCTTTAAGCATTCACAGCACTGCTCTGCTCCAGTCACCTTCGAGGAGGGCTGAAAATCAGACCTCAGCACTGCCTGCAGGAGCTCCCAGTAAAGCTCTTGCTGTCTCCTGAAGAAGCTGCCAAATTCCCCCTCTCTCAGGAGATGCTGGTCAGTGCTCCAGACTGCCTGGAGCCCCCATCTTTCCCCAGAGCCTCAGCAGGATTTGCAAAGTGACTCTCAGGGTGGGAAGATTAAAAAAGGAAGAGCCAGATGCTGCAGCAGTTGCCCCACAAGCCTGTCTGGAGCAGATCAGGGTCTGGGTATGTTTTATGCTACTGGTGGGGGGGACAGGCTGTCCTGGAAGGAGGGAGGATGGGACAGAGATGCCCAAGAGGGGTGGTATGGGCTCCTCACCATGAACTGAGCCCACAACCCAGGCAGTGCCAGCCAGGAGGAGAGGAATGGCCAGGAGGGCACTTGGAGGTGCCCAGCAATGCCATGGCTGGTTGAGGTCGGGCTGTTTTCAACCTGTTTTTCAGCTCAACTGTTGGTGGTGTGCAGGGGATGAGGTGGCTGGTGTCCTGGCATCTATCCCTGCCCAAGCCAACCTTTCTGGGGGATGCAAAGGGGATTGTATGGTTAAGTCTGTGCTGGGGACAGCAGGACGTTGCCACCCAGGGCAGGTGGCAGCTCTTTGGTCACCTGGAAGGGAGCGAGTGAGTGCTGTCAGACCTGTGTGACAGTCACCCTCTGTAAAACCCACATCCCCAGCTGAGCCCTGCTCCCCTGGCTGCCTGTCTGTGTCCTTGGGGTGTGCTCTCCCATCCTTTAGGGTTAGTTTTGCCAGGGACACTCTCTTTGTCCCTGCCAGACAGCCAAGTGCACGCAGGGGGGCAATCTCCATCTTCCAGTAGCGTGCTGTGTGTGAAAGGGACTTGTTCATCCCCAGCTGACAGCTTGGGATGGCTTTTTCCTGTCACCTCTGCACTGGGGTTGAGTCGGAAATGCCGCTGGGTGGGTGTAATTGCTCCTGGCTGGAGTTACAGTATTGGGCTTGTGAAACCCATGTTCAGCAGAAAATCCTTTAATTTCTGTGAATTAGGGGAAACCTGAGTAGCGAAGTCTAACAATGTGTTTCATTTAATTCCTAAGCCCAGAACATTCCAGGGTTATTGTATCCTCTGGGATCCTTGTCTTCCCCCCTCGGCTGGATGTGGCATGGTGGTTTGTTCCCCTTCCCTCACAGTCACTGTTCTGCATCACCCCATAGTCCAGCCTTTGTTGTTGATTATCCTGCACTAATCATCCCACGAAGGGTTTCTGGCTGTGTCCAGTGTGCACCATTGCTCACTCCCCTTAACTGTGATCTGCAATTCCTGCGCTGACCCGTGCTCAGAGGTCAAAAGGGAGGTGAGCAGTGGGCTACAGGGGATCCTCTGGTGTCTAATAAAGGTTGTGTTGTGTTCACCCCACAGCCTTTGTCTCCAAGGCAGCACTGGCAGATTACTTGCTTTTACCAAACTGCATATCTTCACAAATCTTTCAGGGATGACCCAGCTGCCTGTTGGAGCTGAACTTCAGCTGGCAGAAGAGCTCAAAAGCCGGCTGGGAGAGACTGACAGACAGTGCAGTTGTGCACACCCCATTTCTTTAGGAAACACAGCTAAAAATGGCAACACTGAAATAAACCTCTGTCCTGCAGGGCCGAGAAAGAGGCGCAGTTCGTCCTGGCAAGCTGCCTGACTCCCTGTGTGGCTGTGGCAGTTATTTCTAGCAGGCAGAGCCCCCAGAAGGGGCTGTTAGCACGGGCATGCCCAGGCTCCTGTGGCACTGAATGGTTATTAAATGTATTTGCTGCTTGCTGGAGGGCGGGTGCTGTGTGAGAGCAGGCGGAGCTCCGGCACTGCAACACTCAGGTTTGATTTCCTCCTGCTCTCAAGGGGGTCAAAGACGGAAAACCCAAAGAGTGCCAAGGCTTAACTAGATGCTAATATCCTTGGCTCTGCTGCTAATGTGTTAAATACATGTGGGCAAGTTATTTTGCTGCTTGGTGCATTAGTTTCCTCCCGTGTATTAAACAGAGTTAATGAATCCATCCTCTCTCACAGACAGCGCTGGAATCTGCACATGGAGTGTCCCATGGCAAAGGTTGTGTCCTGATCTCAGTGCTGTTAGCCAGATATGGGAAGCAGGGGTTAGTTCCCCAGCATCCCAGCCACCTCCTGGCATGATCCTTCCCACCCCACATGGGAAAGCATCCATCCCTGGGGCAAGAGCTGCCTTGTTCCTTGCACTGTGCTGGCTAATTACAGACTAGGGCACTCCTGAAACACCCTGCTTGTAATATGAGTGAGTAAAGCTGCAGAAAGCAATCTTCCTGGGGATATTAATTAGTGCTCCAGCCAGGCAAATCCCTGCTGTAGATCTGCTGGCCCCTCTGAGCTTATCTGACTTTGGCTTCTGGTCTAGGTTGTGCCTACAAACAAAGCAGGCAGTTCAGGGGGACAGGATTTTTTATAAAAGCATGGGGAGTGGGGGTCTTGAGGGCCGGGAAGGGATGCTGTGTTGGGGATCTGGTGCTGTGCCCCTAAATCTCCCAAATGTAGCAAACCACAGTCAGTGCTTTGTAGGATCAGGAGGAAACAGAACCTGGGCAGGGCCTTTCCTTTTCTCTCTGCTTCTTGACATCTTCCAGCTTTGTCCGCAGGCATTCCCAAAAGCTCCTCTGATGGTGAGGAGGGGCTCTCCTGGTGCTGGTTCTGCTGGGCTTATTGTAACTTGTCCTGCAGCCCTGTTAGCCTGCGTGGTTCTCTGCCACTGGGCAGAGAACTCCTGAGTGGGAGCAGGGGAACCTCCTCTGCTTGGTGCCAAGAGCAAAACCACAGATCCCTGTAACCACATAAGTGCAGTGCACCAAAAGGTCCTTCTTTAGAGACACTCGGTCTGGGTTTTGGCCTCTTCTTGAAAAGAAAGGTAGGGGAAAAACTGCCATTAGTGTTGGTGAGCCCTGGGAAGGGGGTTGGACCTTCAGATGTTGTGGTAGCACTTGGTGTTAGTGTGAGGTAGGGCTGGATACAACCCTGACCTGTGGGAAGAAGTGCTGGCTGTTGTCCAGGGGGTGACAAAGATGCCAGGATAAGAGATGTGTGGCCTACTGTTTGTATGCAGGGGGAGAAGAAGGAAGAAAGGGCTGTTAGCAGGTGGAGAGGGTGAGTTCTTACAGGCTTCCCCACTTCTGCTCCGTTAGGATAGGGTGTATGTGTGGCTTAGGTGATGTTCAGCTCAAACCTGGCCATCCAGTGTTTGAAGTGGCAGCAGCCCTGGATGCCAAGCTGCTGACAGACTTCCTTGCTGGCCTTGTGCTTTGCTGTCTCACTAGTGCTGCAGAATCTAGAAATTCTGGAGAAGCAAGTGGTTTTGTCTTGCTGAAATATCAGTCTGCCCTGTCTGCCTCCCATAGCAGACTGCCTGGGAACTGGTGGTGGGAAATCATAACAGTATCTTCTTGCTGAATCTCCGAGGACAGTGTCTTGTTTTGCATCCCTTTATTCACAACCTGGTGATCCATGTTAGACTTGGTAACCTCCAGCATACAGAGCAGCAGGAGAGCAGGAGCTGCAGCGAACAGCAGGACAAAATTGGGCCAGGAAGGAGGAGACAATACTAGGAAATGTTCAGAGAACTCAGGCGTTGACTTTCAGGTGTTGCAAGCCCAGCCTGAAGGCTTGGCTGGGAGTCAAAGGCACTGCCTGGCTACAAATCTCCCTGGGCAGCAGAGGCAGCGGGAGCAGGTGCCTCAGTGGACGCCTCTCATCTCTCCACACTCTTACACTGATGCCCTCCAGATCTCCCTTACCCAAGACCCCCACCAGCCTACCTCCATCAGGTTTTTTCTCCCAACTGAGCCTGTTTTCAATAAATCAGCAGGACCTCACCTGGCTCCAGCTCTCTCCCAGGAAGCCACCACTGGTTCTGGCAATGCTGGAGTGGTTTGGACCTGAGCTGGTGGATAAAACACGTCTGTTTGTGCTGCTCTGGGAGGCACAGCCCATGTTACACTACAATAGCAATATCCTTCCTTATTACCTCTTCCCCTTCCTCCTCCAAAAACCCCCCACTTCAGACCCAGCGTAGGCTCCAAGTAGCGTTTCCGCACCTTTTTTGGCGTGACATCACTTCCTCCCACTCACTGCGGCTGCAGACCTGCCCAGGCAGCATCGTGGTACCTCAAAGCAGTTTGGATTTCCCTTGATTTCATCAACCTTTGGGCTTTCTGCAGTTGTAACAGAAATGAGGGAGCGTGGCGGCTGTGCCAGTGTGGTCCCACGGTGCCGAGCAGACGGGTCAGCACATCCTGTGGCACTGTTGGCTGGGGTGCTGCTGACTGGGGGGGTGTATTTACTGAAAGAAGAAGAAATATTTGGGATGGGGGAGAGAATTGGAATGAAAAACAGGAAAAGTTTTAGGCTGAAATACAGAAAGTTTAACGGGACAGAAAAGGGAAGGAAAATAATAATAACGATGATAAAAGAATTGAAATGTACAAAAACAAGGGATGACAATGTAATTGCTCACACCCACTGACTATCAGCAGTCTTCCCCCTGGTTTCTATACCGAGCATGACATCAAATGGTCTGGAATATCCCTTGTCCCAGCTGTGTCCCCTCCCAGCCTCCTCACTGGTGGGGTGAGGAGCAAAAGAGGCCTTGACTTAGTGTGATCACTGCTAACAACTAAAACATCCCTGTGTTTTCAACATTATTCTCATCCTAAATCCAAACCACAGCACTGCACCAGCTAGTAGGGAGAAAATCAACTCAATCTCAGCTGAAACCAGGACAAGAAGTTCTAGTTCCTGGGTGACTTGGGCTTGGGCCTCACAGTGCAGGAAGAAGAGTGAAGATTGTCTCTTCCATCATCTCAGCATGTGGTTACCAGTGATCCCCTTCCCAGGGCAGCTCTGGGTTTGCTTTCTCCAGCCTCAGGTGTAATGACCCTGCCCTTTGGAAGCATGCCCTGCCCCCCATCTGCTTTCCTGGCCCAGTGGAAGGTTCAGCTTTGTGCTTTGCTGTATTTTTACCTCTCATGGGGAAGTGAAAGCGCCTGCATATCATGATGTGACAATAAAGCACAAGTTCCTTGGTATCTGTCACATGCAGGGTCACAGACTGGGGTAGAGAGTGTGCCCAGCTCTGTGTGGTCTTGGCTGCTCTTCTTGGAGGAAGAAATGAAGGAAGGTCAAATGTCTCTTTGAAGCAAAGGGATGAGATGAAGAAAGAGGAGGGAAATACCTGAGAAAGAGCTGTGATGAAGAGGATGAATCAGGAAAGAAAAAGTCATAAAATCATCTGATTCAACGCCCTTTGAAATCACTTGGAGGATTTCCCCAAATTTGGTGGGTTTGAATTGTAGGCAGAGCAATCCGTTGCATCATTTGAAGACATTGCAAAATTGGAGGCAGCAAAAGGGAAAGCACAGCATTTGAAAGAGGCAGAAGGGAAATCTCTCTGGTCTGGAGAGCTTTATAAGGGTCTGGAAGAGCTGGTTTCACTCAGCCAGGTTGTCAGTGCCACACCAAGCCCTGGGTCCTGCCCAGGGTTCCTAAGGAAGCTCAGGACACCTGCAGGAGCCCATTCCAAATTGTGACAGGTAGGAGAGGTAGGAATGCTTCCCTCTCAGGAGGGTGGAAGGCAGTCACATGACACTCACAAATCTTTTCAGCTCTGCTCATTGTCATGGAAACATGGACAAAGATTTTAGCAAGGCTGAAAGGACAGACCTCTGTGGTGCTATTTGGGGCACCATGGCAGCTCTTGCATCCCAACTGGAGAGAAGAAGGTTCTCCCTTAATAGTGGATGAGACTTGGGCTTTTGACCACCTTGGTCTCTGAATTCCTAAGAAGCTGGCCAGGTTTGATGTAGTTTTGGGGAGTCCTTGGGGATAGTTGTCACAATTCACTGTGTATTAACTGCAGCTGATGCACATGTGCCACCTGAGACAGAGCCCATGGGTGGTTTCTCTGTGCCAGCATACTGGATTGCAGATGTTCCTGCTCTGCTCATGTGAATCCAGCTTGCTGTCTTCTCCAGTGACCCCCTCCTCAGTGTTCATGCTGCTGCTCCCCCTTTCCTTCCTAACTCTTTTTTCCAACTCATGGCCTGACCCTGGCTGCCCATCTATCCCAGACTAGCTTGAGGTGCAGCTGCCAGCTTTGGGAAACACTGCTAAAACAGGTAGGTGAAGAACCTGAAAGGGATACTTGGTGTCTGAATCCTCCTGAATTCCAAAGAAAAATGGGTGACAAACTCATGTGAGTCTCCTGCAGCCTTTCTTCCCTTTAGATTCCCGTTGGATGCATAGTGCAGGTTGGCTGCCCATAGGAAGTTCTGTGGTGGAATACCAAGAGCAGGGATCAGAGCAGGGTCCAGCAGGAGGAAGGGATGAGTCAGGTTCAGCCTCCAGCTAAGAGGAGATAGGGCTGGAGGCAGCAACATACAGCATAGATAGCTCTGAAGCCCATCTTAGAGGTAAATAAACAGGAGAGAGCTCTGGGAAGGACAGGCCTCCTTAAATACAGCTGCTGGGCCAGTGAGAGAAGGGTGCATGGCTGAGGGTCCCATCTGGGGCTCATCTGAGCAATTAAGCCCTGTTAATATATGCAGGGCTCTGGCATTCAGGAGGCAGTTTTACTGCTGGTTTCTTTGTTGGATTTTCTGTGCTGTTGAGCTCGTCCCTTTTTCTTTTCTCTCTCCAGTGCCCCAAACCTGCTCATCAAGATGCCCAAACCCAGTAAGCTGAACCAGGCCCTGGCAGGTAAGAACCCTACTCTGCTTTACTTGCTCAGTCTTTAGGATTAGGTGAATTAAAAGTTTGTCTTTTGGGGGCACTTACTTTCCTTTGGTGCCTTTTAGGAAGAGTTAGAACTGTTGCTGGCATTTAAAGTTTGAGATTCAAAGACTTTTCAGAAAAGCAGAGAGGGCAAATTTGGGAGAGAATGGGATGGACAAACCTTTAGTAACTCTTTTTCTCATTAGTGCTTGTCCTGAGGCTCTCAAAATGAGTGGGATTATTTGAGGCACGGCTATTCATCTTTGTACATGTGCATGAGCAAGTAGCAAAGGAAAGGGCATGTGGAAAAAGCTGCTATTTGCTGCCTTTTTTTTTTAAAGTCAAAGGGGAGGAGTGGTGTGAGATTGTGTTTGGTTTTTAATGTGTCTTTTTAAATGTGGTTTTATTAAAAAAGCTCAGGTGGTCTTTAGCTTAAAGGGGATTTTGTTGCCTCAGGGAAAGGGGAGACAGAAGTTGAATCAGACATTGTCTCCTGTAGCAGCAGAATACGGGTTTGCTTGTTATCCAAACTTGTGAGCACAATACTGAGGACTGTGTCTGGGAGGGATGAAAGTGCCAGTTTTCAATGCTCCTTTTCAGAGTAGATTTGCCTGTTAAAGTTGAAATGGCGTTGCCTTGAAAACGCCAACTCGTGCTTGCAGCTTTCAGTGGAAGCCTTGCTGTGCCAACAGCCACTGGCACCTTTGCTCTGCTGGGACTCAGCCAGTGCCAAACCATGGGGCCCTGGTGTGGTGGTGCTGGGGGGTTTGGGTGTTCTGCCAGAGCAGAGGTCTCCTCTGTGCTGACCCTGACTGTACTACACACATATGGACATCATAATGTGGTAACCTGGGGCACAGGAGTGGGAAAGACCTGATGTCTGGTATTTTCTGTTTGGACTTTTTTTTCTCCTGTGTCCATTTTAGGCACTACAGAATTTCTATTAACCCTCTCCTTCCTCTGGCTGTTGTCCACACATGGTCTGTTGAGGTTATTAGCTCCTGGGACACCAAACTTTGCTCCTGAGCAAGTGCAGACTGTTACATTCTTGTTTTTCAAGACAAGGTTTACCACCTTATTCCATAAAAGCTGATGGTGTTCAGTCTCTTCTTGAGAAGGCTTTACCCTGCCTTAAAATGGTCCCCAGGATTGATGTTTTCAGTCATTTAATGTTAGCATAGTCATAAAACTGTGCCTTGCATGTCTCTGTAGCCAAACTGGCACTGCATGAAGACTAACACTGGTGTCCTCTGACAGCATGCAGCCCATCTGCCTCCTCTTAGCAAATCACTTTGGAAACGAGGTGTAAAGTCAAGCTCAGACCTTGTCTGGGAGGGTGACCCGAGCAGAACTCCCCTCACTCATGGCAGCTCTGGATTTCCTCCCCTGGCTATTAGCACTGACTGTGTAATTAGGTACTTAATCACAGAAAGGTAAATACAGTAGAGAGCTGAAGAGCCCTGGTGAATCCAGGCTGTGTTAATGTTGTTAACTGTGATCTCATTCTCCAAGTACAAGTCACCCACTGTGGATTTGGAAGAGGTGAATACACACAGTCCATTTATACCTTGTAGTGCCACATTTGGATATAAGAGGCTGCAGGAGAGCCCAGTAGAATAAGCCACTTGCCACCATTTAATACAATAAAATGGCTAAGCTTGTAATTGGTATCTGTTGCAGGCTGGGGGTGCGAAAGAGGGAATAATTATTCACTTTAACACTTTTTAACTCTCCACAATGCACTCTGGGGTGCAGGGGAGTGCAGAGCTGAGTGTGGTCAGTGCAGGAGCAAATCCCTGGGGCCACCGTCTCCTTCAGATCCAGGTCTTTATAGGACACTGCTTTGGTGGGCACTGTGCTGCCTTCTGCCAAGTGTGACACACCTCAGAGGTGCAAGGGAGGAGGGAAATCTGAATTTGAGTCCATCCTCAGAGTCACATGGAAGCAGAGGAAAGATTAATACAAGTTAATTAGGAAGCAGCAGAAGGAAAATACGTCTCTGGGGATATTTCTGGTAAAAAGGAAGCAGTGGAGTTCTGGTAAAAAGGAATAGGTCTATTGAAACATTAATTGGTTGAGTCTTTAGGGACACCCTCTTCCCCTCTATGTTCTGCTCTTGTGTCTTGAACCACTTCAGGGAAGTAGTATTTTGTTCATCTTTAAAATCCTGATGGTGATGTGCGAGTTTCTCGTTACTCAGGTTATTCCCTAACAAAATCTGGGCCCCTTTTGTTCCTCCAGTCCCTGCTGCACGACTGCTTCCTTCAACATCAGTGGCAAAGGCTGGGATCTCTAGGGCTCTCATGTTGTGAGGGAGAGGGAAGTCTTGGATGAGAATGAAGGAGGTTTTATTTTGGGAAACGTGTCCAGAAGTCTCACAGCCCATGGTCTCCATCCCCGGGTGCCTCAGCAGCTTTGGCTCTGGTTTGAAGCTGGAGAGATAAAACCCCTGAATCTCATGGGTGATCTTGAGAAATGCTGCAGGTGCATCTTTTGGATGCAGAGGGAGCCTCTGGTGGATAAACAGGAGATGAGGAGTCCTGTGGGTCTGAACGAGAAGCTGGGTTTTGTTTGTGTGATGAGCAAGGGATTTGTAGCACTGTCAACCCCACGTCTGCTGAAAGCACCACTTGGGATCTCAGACATTGTGAAGCTGACTTTAAAACCATATTTTGTACAAAACCCCATAATTTCTTTTTCCTTGCTTTCTGCTTATTTAATACTTCAAAGTGCATGTGGAAACTTGTCTTTTAAGCTCTTTCTTTCCCCGTGAGTATTTGGCTGGTTCAGTGGAAAGCCAGAAGAGAGGTCTGAGCAAACTGTTTAACCACAGTGTTGGTGTTCAGGGATCAGCTGGACTAACATCTCCTGGGAATAATGGAGTTTAGCTGGTATGCCTTGGGGCTTGAGGGCTGGGCAAGGTGCTCATGTAAAAGCCCTTCTAATACTATTTTTAAGAGGAAGGCTGGAAATGAGCTTTTTGTTAAATGAAACGGAGTATTTCCCATTCACATGATTCCTGGAGCTGGGGCATTTGGGAACATACTAAGCATAATGATTTTGCTGGTGGATATAATTGTACAAATTAGCAATGCTTTTCTGAGATCTCATGTTATTTGAAGATAAGCTCTGCCCTGTACCAGCCTGAGGCCTGTGCAAATGCAGCTCATTAGCCAGAGCTGGTGACCAGAGGGGCATGTTGGGCTGGGTATGAGTGTGTCTTCAACACTCATTACATTATGTCAGGGTGTATTTCCTGTGCTCAGCCTCTGCTCAGGATAATACAGAAGTCCATTATTTACACAGCAGGCTGAGAAAAGCTGGTGGATGTTCTCATAGCTCCAGTGAAAATAATTTTACCCCCAGGAGTCACTAACGTTGTATTTCTGGCCAAATAGATGCTTTGAGCAAGAGAGAAGAGGCAGTTCTGAGTGTGGTTATTGCAGGTGTTCACAGCAGATCAGATGCCAGAGAATGTTTCACAAGGCTTGGTCTCCTCACTGCTGCAGTCCTTGCAGGCAAGAAACCCAGTGCCCAATGGAAAGTGTGAACACATTAAATAATATTTTTCAAGCTCCCAGGCTTGTTGGTGAGCAGCAGGAACTCTCACAGGAACACATGGTGTCCAAAGCAGGCTTGGTCTGGGCAAGCTTGTCATGCTGCAACTTGCCCCTTGTGTATTCAGTGAGAATTTATCCAGGTTTAAAGCTACACTTGCTCCTGACATAACTCCATGGATGCCTACAACAGGTTTTGACTTAAAATTGTTGTGTCCATGGTCAGAATCAGAGACTCCATCTGCAGATGTGACGTGTCTGTGTATTGTTTTGTCACTTGGTATGAGCACACACTTCCATGGAAGGCCTGGGGCAGAGGGGATCCCTTACTGGGGACTCTGCCACCAAACTTGTGGGAGGATTGTGAATGCTGAGATTTGCAGTATTGTGTTAGAACTTCAAAGGAGGCATTTCTGCTGGAGATGAGCCAGAAGAGCAGCGTTAACACCAGGACATCCCCTTTGTGAACGCTGTCTTGATCTGAATCTGCATTCAGTGATGCATTGATTCACTGCATGTTTCTTTGAAGGCAGCAGAAGGCTAAAAATCGGCCAGGAAAACGTGTTTTCCCGCTTTTACTTTTTCTTGACCATTTTAAAACCATTGAGTTGGGGTAATTCTGCTGGTCCCATGTTTGCCCCGTGCTCTATATCTGTGTGGAGATGCAGATGGGTTTTTAGCTCATAAAACAAAAGAGTTTGAGGAACAAATGCTGGGGGGGGGGGGGGTTGGTGGTGACTCATGGTGCTGGCACGCTGTTCCAGGTACAAGAGGGGTTGTGTTAGAGGGTAGCTGAACTCACCTGAAATTCTGTGGCTCATGCTCTTTGCTTGCACTGATTTTTGAAGGCACCATGTTGCCCTGTGACATTGAGAGTCTGAAGCTGGTTGTTCAGCCTTTGCTTCTGCTGTGTTCTCTCTTTTTTTTTTCTTTTTCTTTTTTTTTTTTTTTTATGGGCCCTGCATGCTAATGTTAGCAAGACAGTATTGATCTCTTCAGAAGAACACATTAATTTTGCATTTGCCTATCAGTCAGCTGTGCGTGGGTGGTGATAATCCCTGTTAGTCTTTGGACTCGTTTTTCAAATGTCAGTCTGTGCAATCAGTGCTATTGCACTGCTTAGAAACAGCTTTTTTAGACATAACTTTAACTTTGGTTTCTGCACCAATTCTGAGAATTGTGTTTTGCAGCCTCAGTGGGGTCAGACTGAGATGATCTCCCCAGCTGGGGTGGGGGCAGCATCTTCCCTGTTTCTCGAGAATATTGTTCCTCTAGGCTCTCTAATCAGTTGGTATTGCTCTTCTGGGAATACCTCTGGCTGTCCTTTAACCTGCTGGAAGGGGGAAGGACCTGCCTGGTGCATGTGTAGGTGGCAGCTTTGGTGCTGCTGCTGGGCTCCAGGTACTCAGTGGTACTCATGCATGAAAAAACAAGTAGCTTTTGTTAAGGGAACATTCAAGCTCTTCCTGGAAGTAGTGGACTGCTGGCTTAGACCAGGGTTGAGAACATAAAATAGGCTTGTGGTCTTTAGTTCAGGATTGAAAGGAAGTTATTTTGGTGGGGAAATTGCTGGATCTGATGGGCTCTCCTTGGCTGTGTCTGCTGGGAAGGGTCTGATGCTGTCAGTGGGACAAGGGGCACTAACCCAGGCTTTGTATGCTTTGAAGATCTTCCTCTGGCCCTGCAGCACCTCAGATCTAGGTCCACAATGATGGTACCTCATGAGGGTGATCCATGGCTGCCTGCTTACCTATTTCCACTTGGAAGTTTCACCATCCATTGGGCAGCCTGGTCTTGTGGCCGGACCAGCCCTGCCAGAAGTTCTTGGGTAACCCTGGGGAAACTCCTTCCTCCATCTGTGCCCCTTTCCCTGTGCTCTGCAACTCCTTCTGTCTTTTGGTCCGTAGATGGGAAAGCTTTAGTGAAAGTATTCAACTTTGGGTTTCAGGAAAGGAGTTGAACAGCTTCTGGAATATTTACTGTGCTCTGACCTTAGGAGAAGGAGGCACGAATTGTGCTTGGCACTGTGTAGGAGTGGTTCTGCTCGTGGGGCACTGACACAGGCTTTGCCCAGGGGATTTCTAGACACAGGATGCAAATTCTTGACTGCTTGCTTATTTGAGGCAGAAAATAGTCTTGCCAGTTGCATGCAAAGATGATGCTTCCCCTCATAACTCAATTTTCAGTCACGTAAGGGCAAGGTGCCTTGTTTTTGTCCCGGACAAATGTGCTCTAGAATCTTCCTTTCCCAACCCAGACAAATAGAGGCTTGCAAAAATAAAATCCTTGGAAATCTCAGCTTTGGCCATATATTACTGAGCAGGATGCTGGCAGGAATGTCCATAGCATTAGGATGTGGTTTGTATGGTCTGCTGTCAGAGGTGACTTTAGGGAAATGCAAACCAAGAGCAGAAAACCTGAAAGCCAGCAACTACAAGCTTTTTTTTTTCTTTTCTTTTTTTTTTTTCTTTCTCATGCTGTCTGTTGCAGGTGGGAAATTGCTCTTGGGAAAGCAAAAGCAGGTGTTCTCTTGGATGTAGGTGTGAGAGCAGTATGGTACCTTGGAAATGTTATGATTTTTAACCAGCCTGCATTTCACAGGCAAACATCTCGGGATCAGCGTGATCAGTCCTGTAGCTGTCTGTGTGCCAATTTTACCTTCAGGGAATGGCTGTCCTTTTTAATGATTCATTAGCTTTATCAAACTGCATCCCCTGGATACAGCTGGCTGGAATGGGGGAGGGTGAGGATTGCATTGAGCTGGGAGTGCAAGGGGAAACCGGAGTGCCAGGGAGGAGAGGGTGTGGGGTGAGTGAGGGGCTGAGTTCAGCTGCACTCTGGGGATGGGTTTGGTGTGGCACTGTTGAAATGCGTAGCTTTAGGTGGGAGCAGCTGAGCAGGACCTTTAGGGGATACCAGTGATGCCCCTAATCCTTCAGGGCTGCTCCCAGGGCTCTGGTGAGAGGGAGAACTCTGCACCACGGTAGACTCAGTGCCTGAGGAGCCCTAAAGCCAAGGCAAAGAGGAAGGTCCTGTTCACACACCAGCACAGAGGTGTGCCCACACTTCCCCCCTTTAATTTGCTACCTGGGCTCCTCCCTCTGAAAACCTCTGGATCCTTTCCTTGTGCTGACTCCAACCCTCTCGGATATTTTATGTCCTCTGAATCAAGGGCTTGGGTTTTGGTTTATTTTATCCTTTTTTTATTTTATTTTTTTTTTTTAATTTCCTTTAAAAGATTTTTTTTTTAATGATTGTATTTCCCCATTGTTTCCCTCCTGCATGTTGACCTCGTACCCACTGTAGGCATGACGGCTATTCTGATGTCAGCCGCCGGACTCCCCGTGCACCTCACCCGTGTGCCGCAAGCTGCCAGCACCCATAGAGCCACTAAAAAACACAGCTCAGTTAAGGAGGGGAGGAAAGTGTCCAAGAAAGGTAGTTCCTGCTCAAACTGTGATATATTTGCTTCCGTCTCCTTCTCTTTTTTTTTATCTCTCTGCGCTCCTTCCTTCCCTCTCGTCTCTCCCTCCACCCTCTCGGCTCTTCTGGTTTGACTGATGGTGTTCGTCCCACCGAGGGGAGAAGCAGGACACGTCTCCCCTGACCTGCACCGTCTCTGACAGGCTGTGAAATAAGATGAGAAAGTAGATGTGGTCCTGTGGTAGGTCTGCTTGTTTCCATCCATAATTAAAGCTGGAGCAGCTCTGTCATCTGTGCGTGTCAGACTCCCCCTGTGCTCCTGCTGCACCCTCTTGGGGAACCCTGAGTGTCCATTTACCAGGACCTTCTGAGTCAGTGGTGGAGCAACTCTGGGAGCTCAGGGACCATCAAGGAGAGCACTGAATCCGTATGTGCTCTGGAGAGAAGGTTTGCTTGTGAGCCATGCTCGTCACGATTGAGTCATGGGATGACAAGGACCTGCCAAACCAGCAGGCCCCTGAGTCATGCAGGGCTCTCTAGGTCAAATTGCAGGGGATTTATTCTCTCCACGTCTTGTCTGGAATGGAAGGGAGTGGAGCGCTCTCAGGTGGATGTGCCCTGGCAGGAAGGGATGGGTTGCCTTGGCTCTTGTGCTGAGCTGAGCCACCTCCAGGGTAAGGCCTTCATTTCTCCTCATATCTCACTGGCATCCCTCACCTTTGGAGCCTGTGGGCTCCCAGTTTACAGCCTGGATTCCATCTGTGTGTAGCAGCCTTAGGACTGCAGGAGTAGGTGTGAATTCAGCCTGGTGGAGCTGTAGAGGTTGTTTGCCAACCTTGGTACAGGTGTGTCAACCACCACCAAACCTACAGTGTGTGTTCCCTCTTTGGATTAGCAAAAAGGGGGGACTAGAGGTGGAAAGTGTTCAACATTTATATGAGATACTTATATTTAAGAAAGGAAAGAGCCCAGAGGTGGAGGGGAAGAGACATCTGCCTGTCTGGGGAGTGTATTGGTACATTTTTTTCTCTTCTTGGAGTCCACGAAATCCAAAGCTGTGTGAAGGAGGCAGGAAGGAAAATAGAAATTAAATGAGGAGGGAGGTATTTTGTAAGAAATGCATTATGGAGGGAGCTGCGAGAAGGAGGGAGAGAGCAAATGTGGAGTAGGATGTGTGATGGAGGGGGAGGAGAAAGCAGAGGCGGCAGGAGAAGCAGTGAAGAACAGGAGGAGCGAAGGAAAATGGGAGGTGAAGGAGAAGAGCCGAGTGGAGGTGGGTGAAAGAGAGGCTGGATGAGGATCTCGCTCCATGGAGCCAGCTGGCAAGGTGGTGGGATAATGTGGCTCCTGGTGCTCCATTCCTGGCATGGGCAGCATCCAAGCAGCCCTCCACAGCCAGGGATGAGGGCTGAGTGGTGGGAATGCCCTGGAAACAGTGCTGAAATGGAGCTGTGAGAGGCCAGGCCCTCCCACAGAGGAGCCCAAAAAACCGAGGGCTAGGCCTGCACTGGTGTTGGTCACCTGCTGCTGGTTAGTGACATGAAATGGCTGTATTTAGGGCACGATGTGGCCACAGACACAAGGCCCTGCTCCTCTGCAGCCTGGCTGGCTGCTGGTTTCTCCTCCACAGGGTCTCTCCATCTGAGCACTGCACCACTCACAGCATCCAGCCCTCCCTGGCAGGAGGGGATGTGGGTGCAAACAGCCAGGATGCTGTAAGGGATGTTAACAGGAGGATGTGATTTGGGAGTGGTGTGGGGAAAGCAGGGAACGGGGAGCAAGGAGGATGGGATGTGGGCTGGGGGTGAGAGCAGCACACACCACGTCAGGTGTCTGCCAGGGAGCAGAGGGGTGGCTGTAGCTGTGCTGGGTGTTTTGCACCCCCTCAGCATCTCCTCTGCCATGAGGTTCCAGTTCCTCAGTGCTGGGGGCAGCACTGGGAGCACCCCTGTGTGTCTGCAGGGCTGTCCTTGGCTAAAGGCTGTGCTGGGGCAGCCTGGCCCCAGCCCCAGGCCAGGCTGTCACCTCCCTGCCAGCTCTCCAATGCCACCTGCTGGGGCTGGGACACCTCCAGAGGAGCAGAGGGGACACCAGCAGGAGGGATGGAATGAGGAAGGGGCATCAAGGAGTTCCATTTCCCATCTGGCATGGCAGGACTTGTCCCAGCCATCCTCATGCTGCAAGAGGAGACTGCCAGCTCGGTCCTTTCCCACACTGACCCATGAGAAGGGGGACCCTTCAGTGGTTTAGGTTGTTTAAATCACTCTCTTGTTTTGGAAAGCAGGATCTCCTTTTGCTGGGGAGAACAAGCTGTGCTTGTACAACGCCCCTCAGGGCTTAGGAACATTGTTCTGCATTGCAGGTCCTGAACCTGACTTCTGGCCAGGCTGTTCTCTTTGCCTTTACAGACCCTGAAGCAGCCAACAGGCAGAGATGGGTGTGTTTTGTGCCCTGAATTTCTGCATCGTGTGTCCTTTCCCACACCCTTCTAAGACTTTCCATCTCGAGCAAGAGCTGTGCATCCAGGAGTGGGCCCAGCAGTGTATTAAGTACAACCAGCTGGTGGTGGGTGCAGTGTGCCTCTCCTGAGCCTCTTCTCCCTCCCTCCTGCTGCTGCCAATCCAGGTCCCACCTGGGTTGAGGCGGTGCTGATGGAATTGCAGCCGGATATAGCTGGGGTGTGTTAAACAGAGGCGCTAATTAGCCAGGATCATTAGCGTTGTCGCTGTTCTGGCAGGGCTGTGTCTGGCACAGACACGTGCTGCGGGTCTCGGGGAAGCCGTAGTCTCCAGGCAAGGCTCTGTGTTATCCTGGCACACGGCCTGGCAGCGTCTGCCATCCTCATGGATCGGCGCTGCCTTCCCGCCGGCTGGCACCGCGCTGAGCTTCCTCGGGATGCTGCAGCCACTGCCTCGTGCCAGCCTGGCTGACTGGGGCCTCGCTGCTGTCAGTGGCTCGTCTTGCTGTGCCCAAGCACTGCTTGGCTGTGGAGCTGGACACTGCAGGGCTCCCCAGACCTCACAGGGGGACTGCAGGGAGGATTTGTTGGCTTGAGCTTGCTCTGCTACTTGTTACCCTCTGGGATGGTGGGGTCACCACCCGCTTCCACCTGGCGAGGAGTTTTCCCTGCACATCCATCCTCCCTAGGGTGCTGCTGTAAGGAGGGAGAGGAGATGAGATTGTTTGTTCTTCCCTGCCAAGCAAGGAGATTAATCACTGCTGACTCTGATTGCTCCCCATATGTCTGTCTGTCTGCAGCTGGGACTGTGGACTGTGCAAGTGCCTGTGCCTCGGAGTTGAGGGAGCTCCCTGTTCCCCTGGGGAAGGAGACAGGCTGCAATAACAGGGATGCTCTGACCAGAGCAGCCTGGTCACTGGGCTATCCTGCTGAAATGCTGAATGTGGAGAAACCTGTTTTTAGCACCAAACTCCTCTCACCTCCCTGATTTCTGGACAGCCCTTTCAGGGGTTGAGGCTGGGAGATCCAGCTTTTGCAAGTGCAGGGAACAGAGGTGATGGGAGCTGTGTGACTGACCATGACAAAAACTAGAAACAACCTGTGTCTGGCCTGCAGAGGGTATCAAAAAAATGTCTGCTGGAAACCATATGGCTCGTTTTGGGATACAGGAGGAGACATGTTACTGCTGCAAGCATTTGGTTGCCGAGTAAGGATTCAAAACACATCTGTTAAACGTTGCCCATGGAAAGCCCTTGCTTCAGCAAGCAGCCTATTATCTACAGGGAGGAAGGGGAAGCACTGGAAACAATTTGATATCCCTCTCTTTGTAAATGAAAGAATGGTAAACATTCTTTGGCATCCCGGATAAATCTGTCGTGCAGCACTCGGCCAGCTGGTGATAAACAGCATCAGTCCATCCTGCTATTGCATTTCCAATCCTCTATTGAATCCAGAAAACTCTGGGGACTGAACGGGCTTTGATGATCCCAAGGGATGGCTAGAACAAAGATTCGGAGGCAAACGCTTGTACGGAGCGAAGTGTCCTGTAAGGAAGTGATTCGCGTGCGGGAGCAGACGTGGCTCGTGCCGTGGTCCCAGCTGCCTCCCGGCTCCCCCCACGCTGCTGGGATGTGCCTGGACAGACGTGCTGGTCTGTCCAAGGAAGAGCCTCCCTTCGGAGGCGAGGAAGGCTGTGTGGGCTTTGCTACTCCTGCTGAAAACTGAGCTGTCAGCATCACAAGGCTCCTTTAGGACTGGACATTCAAATCCTCGCAGCTGGGGACAATTTTTTCTAAAGCATCTGGGCTCCCCAGCCTTTCCTCTCTGCAGGCAGCCTTGGTGGCTGTAAATGCACCAGAGCATTGCCACAGCAAAGTGACAGGAACAGATTGGAGATGCCACTGCAAATCCATGAGGCGTGGGTTTCCTAAGGATGGCTGAGGGCTGCATCGCTCTCTTCTGCCTGTCTGATTGCCCCAGCTCTGTCCTAATGCCAGTTGGTGAGGTGGGTAATGCCATTTGCTTTGCTCAAAATCCCTGCTGTACCCCAAGAACTTTCCTGCACCAGATTTTTGTCTCCTTTCATTGATTTCATTTGAATGAGCCTGGCCAGTTCTTGGATGAGCTATTGATTTTTCTCTGAGCTGCTACAGAGAAGGAAAGTCACCAGGGGCTGCAAGGGGAGAGCATCCCCCACCACCCTGAACTAGGTGAAGTGCTCTGAAGCTGCTCAGGTGTGTGCAGGTGGGAGCAGGTGAGCTGGGGCGTTCTGCCAAGGGCCAGGCAGGTGTTGCTGTTGCTGTAACACGCCCTCTCTGCTCACTTCCCTCGCTGTCTTCACCTTGTCTGTGCATCTTTTTGGCATTGCTTCCTCCAGCCCAAAGCCAGAGGAGATAAGAAGGTCATCTCAGAAAGAGACACCTGGAAAATGCAGGTCAGATGGAGAAGGACGTGGTGGTCAGCCTGGCAGGCAGCACAAGATCCTCAGGGATGAGAACACAGTGGTCATCATGGAAGTGGATGGAGTTAGGGTGGGTAGCAGCTAGTCCTGCTCACAGAGGCCTTTCCAAAACCTGCAGAAACTGAGGTCTCCATCTCCCACATGATCATGAAGCCCAGCTCTGCCTGAGATGTCAGGCGTCTCTCCTGCCTGGCACTGACACTTGGAGCAAGCATCTCTTCACCTCCTGGGCTACTTTTCTTGCTCTGTGTGCTCAGTCATCCCTTCCTCCTGCTCCTGCTGCCAGAAATCTTGTGTTTCAGGAATGGCCAGGAATCCCCCTCTGAAAATAACTCATCTTACTGACTGTGTTCTTGTTAGAAAAGTCCAGCTCCCAGTTCATCAGTCTTCCTTAGCTAAAGGATGTTCTGCCCACATTACTGCTCTGCCTTGCTTTCTTCCGTGGCATTTTAGGGAATGAGGGGCTTCTACCTGGTAGAGGATCTGTGCCATCCAGGCTTTTGCATGTTTAGCAACACCCAAACGGATGGGGAGAGCTGAAGATTTGTGTTGTGCAGGTACAGCCACATCTCCAGTGCTCAGCTGTTGCACATTGTGATACTCTGTGTGCCCCTGGGAGCGTGGAGTTGGGAGCAGCAGCACTGTCTGTGCTAAAGGATCCATCTGGCCAGGATGGAGAATGGAGAAGGAAGAGCTACTCCAGCCAGGAAGGAGAATGGAGAAGGAAGAGCTTTGCCTTGGCTGACCCCTCAGATTTGGATTAAGGAAGGACAAGGTTCCCCCAAGCCAAGTGACCAGTCTCTCTCTTTGCCTCCTGCCAGGTGGACTCAAAACATCACTTGCACAAATGTTTCCTCTCTCATGCTGGTGGAAGAGCCTGGCAGCCCCCGTGACAGGCCTGATGACGGGTAAGGAGCTCCTCTCCTCTCCCAGGCCCAGGTGCTATAGAGGGGCAGGGGATGCTCCCTGGCTGAAGCCAAGCCTCACTGGGCAGCTCCAAGAGGACGGGCTTGGTGGTAACTTGCTCTGGGTGTTGTGTGATGTCTGTTGCTTCATCCCATAATGCTTCTGAGAGGACCAGGTTTATGGGCTGGGTGGGTGCCCGTGCCTGGATGGATGGGATCAGGGACTATATGTGGGAAGATGCAAAGATCTCTGTGTCATGTGCTGCAAATTAAAAAACTGGTTGGTTTCATATGCTTGGGTGACTTGCACTGTGTCTTGCTGAGTATGAGTCTGTCTGTGGAAGCTCAGGAGAAAGGCCACTGTTTCATGTTAAGGATGTGAAGCTCATTCTGCCATACTCAAAACAGGACCTGGAGCTTGGTGTGTGTTGCTGGGTGTCCTTGTTGGGCACCAGCTGGGGTGATGTGGGAATGCCTTTTCTCCTTTGACAACATCGACTGTGTGATCCTCTATCCTACTGAGGCCACTGAGTTTGATCCCAGCTGGCTTCTGGTATGCACAGAAAGCCCAGCTGGGACCTGCCTGGCACCACTTGGGGAAGAACTGGAGCACAGCAGCTCCAGGCAGACCCCCGGGGTGTACGGCACAAGGGGTGCCAATCTGTGACGCTCACAGTGCTGGTGGGAGCCATTGCTGATAGCAAAGCCATTGTGGGGCTTGTAGGGATCAGTTGGAGCAGCCTCTTCTCCCCCTCTAACCCTAACCTTTCTCCTTGGCATCCTGGCCAGTGGCCTGCTTGTCTCCCTTCTCTCTAGCTCACCCCACACATGCTGCTCGTACTGCACCATGTGTCTGATTTCTCCTTTCTCACCTCTCTCCTTGTGCAGCCACACCAACAGAGCCAGAAGCAGTAGTGAAGAAGTACCTGGAAGAGCTGAAGGGCACTCCTGCTGATGAGGTGAGAGGACAGTGAGGCAACTCCAGCTTGCCCAGAGTTCACTGGGGTGTCATGAAAACCACAGTGTTGCCTGAGGACCATCCTTCCTCGGGCATCCTGTGTGGTAGATAGTGCTGCTTGCAGTGGCACTGTTGATGTGAGGTAGAGAGGCCTCAGCACTGCCTGGAGGCCACATCTGACAACAGGTCCTTGTCAGAAAACTGTGACAGAGAAAGCACAGTGTGGGTTGAATAGCTCAGCCTGACAGTGCCTCCCCATTTGTCTTAGAGCTGGCTGGGTTTGGTCTCTCAGTGCTCAGAGATTAGAACTAGAGATCACACCCTGCACTGGAGCTGCTTTGCAGAGAAGCAGGACAGCCATACCCTGTTCCCACTCATCTGCTGTGACTGATGGCAGCTCTCCACCTCCTGGGCAAAGCAGGAAGTGGAGTGAGGCGATACCAAGCAGATAAAGAAACCTGTCTCTGTGCCCATAAACCTCAAAGGGAGGGATTAAAGCAGAAGGCAGATCTTCCTGAAGCGTCTCCTTGAGGGCTTCCTTGGTGGGTCAGTCCTTGGGATCAGCCTGTGCTCACAGGTGGTGGTTTCTCCTCCAGGACTGCATCATCTGCATGGAGAAGCTTTCCTCCCCCTCTGGCTACAGTGACATGTGTGAGTCCAGCACCATCAGGCCAGAGGCTGTTGGTCGCCTGAGGAGCTGCCAGCACTCCTTCCACATGCTCTGCATGCTGGCCATGTACTCCAACGGGAACAAGGTACCCAGCTGGCCCGTCCCCACCAGGTGCCCTGCACCCAGGTCACTGGGCTGTGGAGCTCTGATCCTGGCTTCTCTCTCCTGGCAGGATGGCAGCTTGCAGTGTCCCTCCTGTAAAACCATCTATGGGGAGAAAACTGGGACCCAGCCCAAAGGGAAGATGGAAGTCTCCACTTTCCCCCAGTCCCTCCCTGGCCACAAAGACTGTGGGACAATCCAGATTGTGTATCACATCAGCAGAGGCATCCAGGTGAGTGCACAGCATGCTGATGGATAGCATAAGCTGTGAGAGCCTCCCAGAAAAGTTTTGGGATCCAGTACAGTGCCTGCTGTCAGCCCATCACTGACAGCCTACGGTGCCTGTGACCAGCAGCTGCACCAGCTGTTCTTCAGTGTGTGTGGGTCTCCTCCATCAAAGATCGTTTTCTGAGCATCCCCAGAGTTTACAACAGCTCTTCACCTGCAGTAAGGAACTAATGTCTGCCTGAAACATGCTCACAAGGTGGGAGCAATCCTGATGTGTGGTGTCACAGCCCACGCTGGTTTCAGTGGTGGCAGTGAGCTTGCAAAGCCTTGAGCTGTGTGGGTTTGTTGGTTTTTTTTAAGGTGTCATCAGAGCACGTGGAAAAAGCTGTGGTTTGAGGCTGTCTCCCACCAGAATTTAATTAGATTTTAGAAGATCTGGCTTTGTATCCCAGCATGAGACTGCTCTTGGAGGACCTGTAATACTCACATGACCAATAAGAACAAGTCAGACACCTTGTGCTCATCAGCTGCCTTTTACATGGAGGAGCTGCTTTGAGATGAGCCCGTGTCAAATCCTGCTGCTGAGGAATTGCCCAACTGCTATGCAGATGGGTGTGTCCATGTCAAATATGTCTCATCCCTTGCAGGGCCCTGAGCACCCCAACCCTGGGATGCCATACACGGCCAGAGGCTTTCCTCGCTATTGTTACCTACCAGACAACGAGAAGGGCAGAAAGGTAAAGCCTTGTACCCTGATAGCATCACCCTTCTCGTGTTATCTCATGGCACCGAGCTTGTCAGGCTTCTGGCAGGCTGTTTTCATGGCTCATGTCTTCTACCTTTGGTTTTCCTTTCCCCCTCCAGGTCCTGGAGCTCCTGAAGGTGGCCTGGAAGAGACGCCTGATTTTCACAGTGGGCACCTCCAACACCACCGGCGAGAGCAACACAGTGGTGTGGAACGAGATCCACCACAAGACTGAGATGGACTCAAACCTGAGCGGCCACGGCTACCCCGACCCCAACTACCTGGACAATGTGCTGGCAGAGCTGGCTGCCCAGGGGGTCACTGAGGACTGCTTGGGACAGTGAGCCGTGGGGGCCGGGCTGTGCCGTGCACACCTCAGGGGCCCACCTAGTGCACTTATTCCTGATGCCTTAAAGTTCCTGTGTCTGACCACCCGGCACACTGAGCAATAACAGTTCCGTGGGAGCCCCGCCTGCTCTTCACGTTTTTGGGGGAAGGGAAGGATATTTTTGTAGAAGCTGCACTTGTGTCTCTGGGTGGGATTGATGGCCACGGCCGGGAGCAGCTGGGACAGCAGTCCTGAGGTGACAGGTCCCCGGGGGAAGGCAGGACCTTCCTTTGGTAATACTTGGGGACAGGATGGGGAGATGGGAGTGCCTTTCTCCCACTAAACCACGTGGAAAACAAATGGGGGCCTCCCTCTGGTGAACAGCAGCTCCCTGAGGTACCTCTTGCCTCCCTCCTGCCCTGTTATCTCTGCTCAGTCCCAATAAACTCTTCATTTCCACAGCCAGTCCCTGCCTCTGCCTTCCTGCTGCCTCAGGGCTTGGGGTACCTCACCTTTTGTGGCCCTCTCTGGGGGGACCAGCCTGATCCAGGGAGCTTCATTCCAGCCAGGACAAAGGAAGGGAAGCTCAGCTCAGCTGGAGGGACATGGATCGTGGTAGAGGCAGGACACAGAGTGCTGGTCCCAGGGTTGCTTCCAGCCTGTCAGTGCTTTAGATGCTGTGTCTGTGGCTGTGGTGTCAGCAGAGGTGAGCCACCACTGCCCACCCTGCACAAAGTTGCAGCCCCCTGCTCTTACCATGAGCTGTCAGCCTCACTCCTCTCCTCCCCAGCCCTTCTGGCAGACCCTGTCCCTCTTTTCTCCTTCTCTCAGGTGAAATGGCAGCAATTTGGGGCTGTCTGTGCACGGTGAAGCCTCTGCAGGGAGGAGCTGCTGTGCTTTGTTCTGCTGCTGCAGGGATACTGGTGCCACCAGCTGGTCACAGTCATCTTCCTCCCGCGGTGGTGGCAGCCAGCCCCGGTTCCAGCAGCGATCCTCTCCAGCTGGGAGCACACTCCTGGTACTCCTAGCACCTTGCAAATGGGATATTGCCCCAGTCCTGGTGGCCCAGTGTCCCCAGGCTGGGAGCTGATGTCTTTTTGAAGAGCTGTTCCCCTCCCCGTGGCCACTGGACCCAGCTGCACATTGAAACCATCCCTTTGGCACCGGTGCCATCTCTCCTTTCACCTCCTTCCTGGGAAATCAGGGATGTGGCTGGGCTTTGTGGCAGCTCTGCCTTGGCATCCTCCTGGGACCAGCATGTCCTGGACCAGTAAATGGGCAGCTTTCTTCCTGCCATTATAATATAAATATTAAAGGTTTTTCAGAGCCTTTCATGGCAGGAGCTTTCCCCAGTGTCCATCTTGTGCTTGCCAGGCTCTAGGGGTAAACCCCTGAACCAGCCTGTGAAATTTAGGGATGCTGCAGGAATGGCAGCTCCTTGGGAGCCACAGCTACCTCTCTGTGTGGTGTTGAGCTCTACTCAAATGGGCTCTGTCTGTTCTTCTCTCACCCTGGTTGCGAAAGGGAGAGGTTTTGAGTTTAAACCCCATCTTTGTATCCCTGGATCATGTTCTCACAGCAATCAAAACAGTGAACTGAAGCGAAAATTGAGCAGAGTTCACCCAGCCCTGTACAAAGCAAGAATTTCCTGCCGAGCCTTGCCCAAGGCAGCTCCAGCAGCTGCTCCAAGGTGTGAATCAGCTGCGTCTGGGCTGGTCCAGGGCTTGGGTACTGGGCTGTGAGCTGGTTGGACTCAGCAGCTCATCCATCCCTGGCTGTCACAGCTTTGGACATGAGGCATCTCCTGACATCCTTGCCCTGTCTGTGCTGAGCCTCAGACGGTCTCTGTGGCAGGCGGAGCCAAGGGGTAGAAAGGAGCAGAACCAGGAGCTCAGGCAGTGCTGTACCGGGAGCTGCTTTGTGCTTCCACTCCACTGCTTCAGCCGTGGTGCCCACTGGAGTACAGAGAAGGAGGACAGAACCTGAAATAAGTGCTTATTATGCTGCTGGACAGGTTGACCAAAAGACTTGTGGGCTCCATCCCCGGCTGGAGCCCCGGGGAGGGCGGGATCTCTCCCAGTCCCCTGCGGTGGTGGCTCATCTGCCGCAGGGTGGTTATTCTTAGCCCATTCGTGACCCCGCAGCTATGCTGGGTACCGGCAGCTGAAACTGTGACTCACTGTCCCCCTGCGTCACCCACTCTGCCCCTCGCCCCGCCGGGAGTGCCAGGGAGGGGTCGGGGGCGGGGGGAGAGGTGGAGGGTTGGCAGGGTCCCCAGGGTAGGTATTGCTGGGTCGGAGCGGTGAGTAAGTCAAGGATCAGAGGGAGGAGGGATGGAGGCTGCAGCTGCGCCTGTTTTTCCCCTCTGCAGCTGGACGGTGTAATCTTTGAATGCCCCATTTCCACTTAATCTGAAGGCGTTGTCAGGGCCCCTTGGGAAGGGGGAGGAAATCCCCTCCCACGCAGGAGTGGGCGGCCGCTACCCTTGGCAAACACGGGAGAAGGAGCACTCCAACCCCTTTGCGTGGGGAGTGGCAGTGGGGGCTCTCGAGCCGCAGGGCAGCTCCTGCTGTCCCTGGCCCCATGCGAAGGGCTTGGGGAGCCTTTCCCTAGGAAGGGGGAAGGATGGTTGGGGAAATGTCAGCGTGGGGTGGCCCCAGAGCTTGGTGCTTCCGTGCCCCCGGTGCTGGGTGGGACCGTTCGCCTGATCGCTGGGGTTTGGGTGGGTTCGGGTGTGATGCTCTGGAGCGCTTCCCTGCCCGCGGGGCTGGGCTGGCTGCACCCGAACCAGTCGGGCACGGGCTCACCCCTGGCTGCCGGTGGGCACGGGGAACCCGCAGGGAGTTGGGTCTCGGTAGGGTGAAAGGGGGTGCAGGGCCTCTTGCCCAGCTGTCCCCATAGCACCAACACAGACTGTGACTCCCACCAACCCATCCTGGAGGGTCCAGTGCCTCCTCCGCGCCTCAGTTTCCCCTTTCACATCACAGGCTTTACCCTGGTTCCTCGCAGCCCACTCCGGTGCCTGGGGGTCCTGCAGGACCGAGGGGTGACCCGGGTGGCTCAGCTGTTCCCCCCTGCCCGCGGGGTCCTGCCGGGCCGGCAGAGCCGGTGCAGGAATGTGGGGCTGGGAGGGTCCGGCTCCTCGGGACGGGAGGTCCCGGCTGCGGGGGCACTGGGGGCAGTTCGTCCCCTCGGCAGTGGGACGGGGGGAGCGGAGCAGAGAGGCACATCCAGCCCCAGCGGGAGGACGCCATGGAGCTGCCGTGGGTGCTGCTGGCGCTGGCTGGGACGGGCACAGCCGCGGGCCTGGGTGACTGCCTGGGGGACAGGGCAGAGGGGGACGGGGGTCTGGAGGGGCAGGGAGGGGGTTATGGGGCTGGGCATGGCTGTGGGGGTGTTTCCATACCAGTGCTGTCCCCCTCCTGCTGACACTGCTGGTACCCCGTGAACCCTCCTTGTGCCAACACTGGCACTCGTGGGCCCTCTCACGGGTGGTCAGCCACTCGCTGAGCAGAGCAGAGCAGGGGGTCCCTCGCTCACCGTCCACTCCCCCAGCCCGGCTGCCCTACGTGCCCCGTGTGCCCCCCGCGGCACTGCTGGGGAAGGTCACTGCCACCACCTTCGCCCTGGAGAGACCCTGCTGCGTCTTCCACCGGCACGCCAACGCCTCGGACACTGTTTGGCTGGTGGTGGCTTTTGCCAACGGTGAGCACCCGCTGCCCCGGGCACATCTCCCCCTGACAGCGGGGTGGCGGACCCTCACCAGAGCCGCTCGCCCTCCATCTGTGCCGTGCAGCGTCAGCCACCTTCAGGAACCCCTCATCCCGGGCTGACGTGCCCCTGTACAAGCAGCTGCCCACTACCCACTCCTACATGACTCTGGAGACAGCGGCGGCCGCGTTCGCCTGCCCAGCCCCGAGCCCGGCCGTGCTGCGGGTCGGGGGTGACACGGCGTGCAAGGACCAGGGCAGGCAGGACCCCTGCAACGGGCCCCTGCCCTCCCCAGGGCCCTACAGGTAAGGCCAGAACCCCCGAATCCCAGCTCGGGTAACTCCCCACGCGGAGTGTGCTCTTCCCCCCGGTGTCGTTCCCGTACCCACCGCAGGGTGAAGTTCCTGCTGATGGGCTGCCACGGCCCCAAAGCGGAGACGCGCTGGTCTGACCCCATCCTCCTGCGCAGAGGTAGCGGTGGCACTGCCATCCCCCTGTGGGTCCCCACACCTGCCTGGTGGCACTGCCATTCCCCCGTGGGTCCCCCCATTTGCCCTGTTGGGGTGCTGGCACAGCATAAGCCCCATGCCATCACCCCAAAATCCAGAGGGGAGAGAAGTGATCCCTGATGCCCCCCGTATGCTCCATCCCTCTCCTTTCCATTGCTCTCTGTGTCTCCCCATATCCCTCATCCTGCCTCTTTCCAGCCCTCAGCCCAAGCACCATCGACCCCCTGCCCACGCGCCGTGGCAGTGACGTGGTGGTCATCGCCTCCCTCCTGGCCAGCCTGGGGACAGCGCTGGCCACTGCTGTGCTCGGAGCCCTGGGGTACGGGGGGCTGCTCGGGGGGATGTGTCTGCAAGGGCCCCAGGAGAACACCCCCAACTTGGCCCCATCGGCAAAGAGACGGAGCAAAGATGGTTTTAATATTTAAAAAGCCTTTTTGTTCTTAAACTGGGGAGGTTGACATAGTTTGCAGAGGAAAGCGCCCCTTGGGGATGGTCAGCACGGGGGGGCTGGCAGGGCTCATGGGCTCTGCTTGACGCGTCTGCATCTCTCTCTCTGCAGTACCAAGGTGTGGTGCTCCCTGTGCCAACGGGATTTGGGGACCAGCGCCTTCACCCGCAGATCCTACCGGACCCATCACATCCCCCCGGCCCTGCCACAGCCCCCGCCCCCAGGCTGTCGGTGCAGCCCCCCAGGGCTGGGCTGTTTTGCCCTCCAACCCCCTGCTCCTTGCCATGGAAACATGGACCAGTTTGTGTTGGAAGGGACTCTAAAAACCATCTCATTTCAACCCCGCTGCCGTGGGCAGGGTCCCCTTCCACTAGAAGTAAAGTGTCCTGCCAAGTAAAGTCTGACTTTACATCTCTGACTGCCTCCTCTTGGTCCTCGGCCACGCAGGGTGGGAGCTGTGAGAGTGGAGGCACCAAATTCCCTCCAGAACAAACCAGGGTCTCAGTTTGGTGGCATTTGGTGTCGGGGTGGGGGGCACACGCTGGCACCCGTGGGGTCTGTGGGGCAGATCACCCTGGTGTGTCCCTCTGCCCCACTGCCCAGGTGAGGTCTGTCGCCCACCCGTGCCCCGAGTGCGGCGGTTCCCAACACGCCTCGCCGGCGGGCGCTCAAACATAACAAACGCTCCCGGGGAAACGAGCCCAACCTGTTTGCCGCGGGGCTGCGGTCGGTGCAGGAATGTGGGCGGTTGGTGTGACCACAGGCGGGTCCCACGGGGACGCGGAGCTCATCTACCCGCACTCCCGCCCTCGGCACCCAAGCGCCCGCACCATGCTCCCGCTGTTCCCGCTGCTCCTCCTGCTCCTGCCCGCAGCCCACGGGGCAGGTGAGTCCGACGGCGCCACCGGGATGGGCCGGGGATCCCCCTCGGCATTGCAGGGGTCTTCTGTGAGCCGCCAGACCCCAGAGCCTGGTGTTGTAGGGCAGCTGATGCTCTTCTTAATCTGGGTCCTATTCTGAGTGCCACCTCTAGTGTCTCTGGTGTCACTGACCGGGGTTGGCTGGCACAGTGTGGGGTCCTCTGGGGGTCACCCTTGGCATTGCAGGACGCCCCTATGCACAGGCATCAGGACCCCCCTGAGCCTGGAGGGGTAGGGCAGCTGCTGCTCCCCCTATTCTGGTGTCACCCTCGGTGTCCCTGGTGTCAACGACCTGGGTCCTCTGGGGGTCCCGCAGGGGTGTCTCCGCCCACACCAGGTGGGAGCATGGCGTGTCTTTGATTCCTCTTTTCACAAAACACGCGTCTGAGGTCAAAACGGGGGGTGGGAAGTGAGCAGTGGCCCCACCGCTGAGATCACAGTGTTCAGCTCCCTCCTGTCCCCACCCCGAGCCCCTCCGACCACGGCAGCCGGTCGGAGCCACAGGAGCTCTGCCCCTCTGCTGCACCCCTTTGGCTTCTCCCCACAGTGGAGCATTTGAGGTACACGCCGTTCCTGACCAAGACCCCCGTGCTGGAGGGGCTGACGACCGGCTCCACCTTCGTGTTGGAGCAGCCCCGCTGCGTCTTCGACAAGTACAAAAACGCCGACATCTGGCTGGTGGTGGCTCTGGAAAACAGTAGGTGGGGGCGGCCCAGGGCAGGGGGTGGGCAGGGCTCCCTGTGCCCCCCAGGTCCCTCCTGAACCCCCATCCTCATCCCTGCAGCCGCAGCCACCTTCAACAACAGCGTTGCGCCGGGGACTGAGAAGAGCGCCTTCCAGAACTTCCCTAAGGGCGTCCCCGCCTACATGACCCTCAATGCCACCCTCGCCAACTACCCCTGCCCCAAAACCCCCGGGGATATCACGGTGCTGCGCGTTGGCAGCGAGACCAGCTGCATCGAGGATGATGCGAGACCCACCTGCAATGGCCCCCTGCCCGGCCCCGGGCCCTACCTGTGAGTCCGCTCCTGGGGATGTGCCCCCCCTCAGAGGCCCCTGGCACCCCCCCCCCCGGCTAACGGGACCGTGGCCAACCTCTCTTCCCATCTCAGGGTGAAGTTCCTCGCCCTGGAGGGCTCCGAGCCCGTGGCTGAAACATCCTGGTCACAGCCCATCATGCTGAGGACAGGTATTGCTGCTGGGGGGGCTCACCCTGCAGCTGTCGGGTGGGGGATATGGGGTGGTCCTGGGGGGTGTGAGGTGTTCCCAGGGAGGTGAATCCTGAGCAGTGGTTTGGGGCGAGGGCCCCTGTGAGATGGGGAAATGGAGGCAGGTCAGTGGTGCGGGTCTCACTCGGGTACGGTGGCAGTGTGCAATGGCACGTTGTGTTGGCACACACGGACACACTGTCACCCATGTGGCCCCCTCGGAGCCGCCCTGGGCTGTGCAATCCCTGCATCCTGCTCCCTCCCCTCCCGCTCTCTCCCCAGCCAAGTCACCCAACAGCATCTCCACGAGGGACGGAGGGCACAGCGCCGGCATGATCGCCCTCACCACCATCCTCTCCATCCTCTTCGCCATCCTCCTGGCCGGCCTGGTGGCCATGCTCATCTTCTGGGGGTGAGTGCCAACACCATGTCCCCCCAGGAACCCAGTGATAGGTGCTGGGCACGCGGGACCGGCGCCAGAGGGTGACGCCGTCATCCTGTGGTCCCCACCCTCATCCCTCACCCCCCCCTTCCCTCCCCAGCTCAGACGCCTGCGGCGGCAGCAGCACCTTCAGCAAGCCCGAGGCGGTGTCGGTGCGGCGGTACAACACCCACCACGTCTACGACCAGCCGGCCGCCCGGCTCTGAGCCCCCGCCGCCCCCCGGCACTGCCCCGCCTCCCCACGCACCCCCGGGTGCCCCCACGGCATGAGCCAGAGCAGCCCCCCGAGGCTGGGGCACTGGAGCGGCACATTAAAAGGCTTTTCCGCGTGCTTTGTGCCCGGCCTCCGCCTCGTGTTTGTGACTTCCCCCCCGGGAATGGCACCTGCCAAAACCTCGGCGCCTCCCGCAGCCCCCTGGAAATCCCCGTGGCCCTGTTTTTGTGTCCCCACGCAGGGCTCTGAGCCCCATCACTGTAGGGGGAACTGGGGGGGGAGATGTGGCCCGGGATGCTCTGGAGTGGGAGATGTGTTGTCACACCCAGTTGAGGTGCCACCTGTGCCCTCTCTGAACGGGGGAAAGTCCCCTGGGGCACAGAGCAGCGAGGGGAGGCCCACCCCCAGCCCTGACACTGGTGAAGGGCACTGGAATGTCCCATGGGGGGAATATAGGGGGTGTTTCTCTCTTCCCCTTAACCCCACAGCAATTTCTCGCTCACCTAAACCCAGAGCTGGCCCAACCCTTCCCAGGTGCTGAGAGCCATGAGACTGGTACTCTGGGATGCCTGATCCTGCACTGGGGGGTTCGGGCCCTGATCCTGCTCCAGGTGCCGTGGGGATTGATCCTGCACTGGGGAGTGAATCCCTGATCCCCCTCTAGGGGATGTGGGGGCTGATCCTGCTCTGGTGGGGAGTGAGCTGGGGGAAGCTGATGCTTTACCAGCTACTGGGAGGGACCTGATCCATCATTCCTGATCCCTCACCTGGATGTGGGCCCCTGATAGTGATGTGGGGGATGTGGGTGCCCTGATCCTGCAGCCTGGGCAGGATGAGACCCCTTCTGGTGCTGGGGCCAAGCAGTACAGAGCTCACCGCGGGGTGGCTGTGCCCCTTTGCGTGGAGCCGGGGCAGGTGTGCACACACCTACAGACATCACATCCATATATTAAACCCACCGTTTCTCCCCGTAGGCGCCGTGCAAAGGGCAGCATCACATTCACACCCAGCCCCGGTCACAGCGCCCTTACGGGCTGTCCTTGTCCTGCCTGGGAGGGGTGTTAGCAACCTGCCCCCCCTCCGCTGCCGGAGCCGCCCCCGTGGAGCCCAGCCAAGGGAAATCAAGCAAATCCAGCGATTAACTCCTGCGGAGAACCAGCGTGGGTGCAGCCGAAGGACGGTTCCATCCGGCAAACGCGGGTCCCCTCCGACCCACACCCCGTCCCCCGAAATAAAACAACTGTTTCAGCTCCAAAGCGGCTTCGAGTGGCTTGGGGGGTTGTCACCTGTCACGCGGGCGCTGTGGGGGTGGGACACATGGCACCGGCCGCGTGTGGGGCTGGAGCTGCGCCTCGGGATGGTGGCAGGGACCGCACCTTGTCCCCTTGCTGTCTCCGTGCGGGGGAGGGAGAGGGACAGCGCTGTAGGAACAGGGCAGCGCGTTCCCGGAGTGTTCCCAGAGTGTCCCCGTAGTGTCCCCACGGCGCAAATGCCAAGGACCAGCTTGGCCGGCACAGCCCTGAGCCCCAGCTTTGGGTGCGGGGCCCAAGTGGGTCTTGCGGGGGGGTGAGCTCCCCCTCCCTCTGCGGGTATTTACGGCACCAAGGCCCCCAGAAATGCCACCGGTACCTCGGCGGTGCTGCAAAAAAAGGTAAAAAAGGTAAAAGAGCAAGAAAACGTCGGGGGTTTGGGGTGCAGGGCAGCGAGGAGCAGCTCAAGCTGCAGCCCCCCAGCTTCGGGGTGGGGTGGGCGAGTGTGGGTCTGGACCAACCCAGGAGCCGCGGCCGCTGCTAGAGGGCCGAGCGGGACGGGGGGAGACCGAATGGGACCAGGAAGATCCAGGAGGGACCGGCAGGGACCGAGTGGGGGAACCCTCCGGGACCCCCGGCCGGGCTGGGGGAGGGACCCGTCCCCGCCCACCGCACCCCGGCCACGCCCCCTGGCCGACAGCCGATAGAACCGCCCAATGGCCACAGCGGGCGGGTTTGCAGGCCACGCCTCTCTCCCCGCCCACGAGCGCTGATTGGCGGGCGGCGGCGCCGGCCCGCACATGGGCGCTGTGCCGGGAGCCGCGGGTTCGAGGCCGCGCTCGGTGCCTCTCGAGCTCCGCTCGCCTCGCCTCGGCTCGGTGTGGCTGCGCTGCCCGCCCGCCATGGCCCGGCGCAGCGCCCTCTCCATCCGCATCGTGGAAGGCAGGAACCTGCCCGTCAAGGACATGTGAGTGCCCCCCGCGCGGGCAGGGAGGGATTTGGGTTGGGGGAGCCATTCCCGGGAGGGACCCCCCCGCTGAGCCGGGAGTGCTGCGAGGTGTCACCTCAACAGGTCCCTGTTGGGGACGCCACCCACCAGGTGTCTTTGGAGGGTTTCCCTTGCTTTGGGGACTTGGCCAGAATGGCTTGGTGTATCCCCAGCAGTGTATGTACTTTGGGGGTTCCCTCCAGGGTGGTTTTGGGTTCCTCTTTACTTTGGGGGTTCCCTCCAGGGTGGCTTTCATGTCGCTTTTCTTTGGGTCTCTCCCCCTAGGCTGACTTTAGGGTGCCCCTCCACCAGTGAATGCATTTTGGGGGTCCTCCATAGGGTTTTTTTGGGATCCCCCTTGCTTTTTGGGGTTCCCTCCAGGAAGGCTTTATGGTTGCCTTGCTTTGCGTGTTCCCCCCAGTGTGGCTTTAGGATTCTTCTTGCTTTGGTGGTTCCATCCAGGATGTTTGTGTGTGCCCCCAGTAGTTCTCAGTTCTTTGGGGGCTTCCCTCGGGAGTGCTGGGATATCCCCTGCGGTTCGAGGACACCCCCAGGAGCATCCCATGTTGTAGGGTGCCCTCAGCAATGCTTTAGGGTACCCCAGGCAGTGCTTCAACTTCGGGGTGCTCCCCCTGTGCTGCCGGGGGGCAGGGCTGCCCCCACTACGCAGGGACCCCTGCAGGGACCCCCGGAACACGCAGCAGGACCCGGTACATCCATCCTCCCTCAAAGGAGCAGGGAGTGCCCCGGTGCTGTGGCCCCTGTCCCTGCTCTGTTCCCAGCCCCGGCTCCATCCCACCTGGCTGCGGTCCGGGGGGCTCCTCTGGCAGTCCCTCGGCTTGGGATTTCCCTCCGGGAAAATCACAGCTTGGTTCTCATCGCTCCGATCCTTATGGGGCAGGATGTGGGGACAGCATTGGGGTGGGACATGGGGACAGCACTGGGGTGCCCCACAGCCACCACGGCAGCGGGAAGCTGTTGAGGAGCGCCCGGCAGCCGGAAAACCAGCAAAAATCCCTTCAGCCGTCATGGAAAAAGAGGATAAACAAGGAAAGAAAGATGACTTTTTTTTTTTCTTTCTTTTTTTAAATCCCGTGTGTCGGGGCCTGATTTTTAAATCCCTTGGCACAACTCCCTGTCGGAGCTTGACCCAGCGCGGGCAGGCTCTGGATTTCGGGAGGCTCTGGATCTGGGGAGAGCGTGCTGTGGGAAGCCGCCGTGCCAGAGCGCCTGGAGCGGAGCTTTCCAGACCGGTGGTTTTGGGACGTGGCGCTCGGCCGGGAGGGAAACCCGAGCGCGGCCGCGGCCCCCGCCGCTGACCTTGGCCGTGTCTGGCCCCCTCCCCTCCGGACAGCGGCTCGTGGGATCCGGTTCCCTGCCCTGGCACGGCTTTTGGGATGGCTGGTTTCCTCGTGGGAATTCCCTCTGCGGGGTGTCCCGGCTGCACTGGCGGGTCAGACCCTGCGGGTGACAGCTGGGGGTGATGAGGCACCCCCAGACCCCCGCGGGACCCCCGCCTCCCGCAGGATTCGGCACAGGAGCAGGATGCGGCCGCGGCTGCTGTGGTTTGTGGCTCCCGATGCCGCCCTGTCCCAGGGTCTGGACTCTCAGCGCGGGGCTCGGCACTGTCCGGACCAAGCTCCAGCCTGGGGTGGGCTCTGCCCTGTCCTCTCCCCTAGGTGAGCGCTGGGAAATCCTTCCCGCGTCTTCATCCCAGGAGAGGGAGGGAAATGGTCTGCTCGATTTTTTTTTTTAAATGGTTTTAAATTTTTTATTTACTCGGTTATTGATTTTTTAATTTGATTTTGTTTGAATTTTGTTTTACTGTATGATAATAAATAATTATAATAATTAGAATTATAATTATAATAATTGTAATCTTTAATTTATTATATTGCTTCATTTTTTTCACTCTTGGACTTTTTATTTTATTTCATATTTATTCTTTTATTCTTCTTATTCATTGTGTTATTTTATCTTTTATTTTTACCCTTTTTTTCTTTTATTTTTACCCTTTATTATTCTATGTTTTATTTTATTCTTTTACTATGCTATTTTTCTTCTTTTTTTTTTTTTTTTTTACTTATTTTTTAATTCTCTTTTCCTTTTTCAATTTTTTATTTGTTTTATCGCAACCCCCCAGGGCAGAGCTGCACTGCTGCCTACACCAGTTAATTTTTAATTCCAGCCTTCCGTGCCTCAGCCCCCCGTGCTGCCCGACCGGTGGCTGCGGGGGCCACGCAGGTTCCTTCTCCCTTCCCCCAGTTCATACATTGCTCATTTCCTCTTTCAGAAGCCCAGCCTTCCCCTTTCCAGCTCCTTCCCTGCACCCCGCGGGGATGCCCAAGCCAGCTGGACGCTTCGTGGGCGTCAGAGGATGCCCAGCACCCACCGAGCCTGCGGCACCACAAATCCCTTCCCGACATCCCGGGACAGGGATGCGGTGCAGGGGATGTCACCGGGCTCCCCGCCTGCCTCGGGAGCGCGGGTTTATCCCACGGCAGCTTGGGCAGCTCCCGCAGCCGCCCCGAGGATGGATTCTGGCCATCCTGTGTTTGAATGCCTGGAAAACATGATGCCTGAGTGGTACAAGAGGGGTTTCCCGGCACTCTGTGTCCAGGGGATGTGGCTGTCCTGGACATCTCCCCGTGGGGAGACGAGGTTTTCCGGCTCCCACCCCAGCCAGCCCCGCGTTGCCGGGCACAGCTGGAGCGGGCAGCTGTTCCCTTTCCGCCTGCCTGCTCCCTGCATCCCTGATGGTTTGCACAAGGCAGGAAATGTCAGCAATGAGCTCCCGTTAATGGCACTTCACCCACTGCTCTCCTTAAGAACCGCTCCGGAGGGCGGCTGGGATGGAATGGGAGCAGGAGCCGGGAGAGCAGCTCTTGGCAACCTGCTGCGCTGCCAGCACCGCGGGGCCAAAAGGATGGAAGTGCCTGGGGATAGGGATGCTACTGTGGTGCCCTGGATGCACAGCCCGAGGAAACCCCCTGCAGCCGTGTTTGGCAGGGCAGGGAGCACTCCAAATCCTTTCAGGCCCCTCCAACCCCTTTTGATCCCCCCAAAAAACCCCTTTTGATACCTTTTCAGTCTCCCCAAAGTCTTTCAGTCCCCACCCAAACCCTTTTAACACCCCCCCAGCAGCTGGCTCTCAACCTGCCTTGA
Organism: Pyrocephalus nanus; assembly: GCA_038380795.1. Classification (NCBI taxonomy): domain Eukaryota; kingdom Metazoa; phylum Chordata; class Aves; order Passeriformes; family Tyrannidae; genus Pyrocephalus; species Pyrocephalus nanus. Next base: position 6,414,579 of record CM076281.1, read on the forward strand.
TTTGGGATGAGGAAATCACTCTGTGCTTGGGGTACCCGAGTCTGCACCCGTGCATCCTCCCCTTTCTCCAGGACACTCGTGGTTGGCTGATGGTGCCACTGGGATTGGTGTTAATGAGGATCCAAGCTCAGAGCAGGCTGCTCCGTGCCAGTGGGATGGGAGCCACAACCTTTCCACCCCCTTGGCCAGCACCCAGGTCCTGCTGGCTCCTCTGTGCCCAGTCAGAGCCCCCACCCCTGCCCCCGCTCCTGATGAACTGGGCTAATAAGCTATAAAATGGTGATTAATTTTTGGCAGCAATGACTTGGGGAATCCGTGGGGAGGAAGCGGGGTCAGAGCATTGTGGTGCCTGCCCTTCATACCCTTTGCATCCCTAGGGGTGTCCCCAGGGGTGTCCCCATCCCTGCAGTGGTGTCAAGGGTCTGGGGACACCCTGGGGCTGGAGGAGGCTGCTGTGGCCTCGTTCCTGGTGTGTGACTGCTGTGGGTGCCTGGAGCTGTTTCGGGGAAAGGGTGGGTTTTGTTTGTTCCTTGGCTTCCTGTGTGGAAGAGGAAAGCCACTTCTAGCTGCCAGCAGGACAGGGCGGCCGGACACAGTCAGGGATGTGTGTCCCTGGCCTGGGAGTGAAGCCGAGGTCACCACGTGCCTTCAGCCGTGGCCAAATCCACCCGAGGAAGCCTCTGGCAGCCCCAGCACCCCAAAGCCCTGGGGTGTCCCTACATGGTCCCCTCTCTGGGCAGGGGTTATCAGGGCTGAACGCTTTGCTCACCCATGACCATGGGTGATTAATTTTTGGCCTGTGGGTTGGGTGGGGGCCAGGGCCGTGACTGGTGGCACTGACAGAGCTGTCCTGTGTCCCTCCAGCACGGGGAGCAGTGACCCCTACTGCATCGTGAAGATCGATGATGAGGCCATCATCAGGTGAGTGGCTCCAGGTCCCTGGCTGGTCCCCAAACCTGTAAGCCAACCCCATGTCTTGCCAGCCCAGATCCTCAAGACAGGCCAAGGAGAGGGATAGGGACTCATCCCCTGCCCCAGCTGAGTGTCCAAAACTGTGGCTGCTGCCTCCAGGCCTGTGTCTCCTAAAGCTGGGAAGGTCCCGGCGCTGGGAAGGTGGGGAGTGCCCCGGTGAGGGAGCCCTGTCCCCTGTGTCACCAGTGCCACCTGCCCTGCAGGACTGCCACAGTGTGGAAGACGCTGTCCCCATTCTGGGGGGAAGAATACGAGGTGCAGCTCCAGCCCAGCTTCCACAGCATCTCCATCTATGTCATGGATGAGGATGCACTCAGGTACGGGGGGGTTTGGAGGGGGACTTGGGGGTTTACAGCTTTGGCTTCCTGTGTGCTGAGCCCTGTTGTAGACACCAGAGAATCCAGGCCTGGCCATGCTTCCCTGGACTTTGGGACACAAAGGGGGGAAGTTATTTCCCGAGGTTATTGTCCAGCTGGCAGCAGAGGGTGGCTGATGAGCTCCATGGGGACAGACACACCGTGGTGGCCCCAGCCCAGGACCCTCTGAAGTAGGGGCTGTCCTGCCTGGTTGCCAATCCCATGGCATGTCCTGCTTCCCACTTTTGTTTTCCAGTCGTGATGACGTCATCGGGAAGGTCTGCATCACCCGGGACATGCTGATGGAGCACCCCAAGGGTAGGGGAAAGGGTGGCTGGGGGAGTCCCAGCAGGGACCCCTTGGATGAGCTGGTCCTGAGAGCCCCCCAGTGACCCTTCCATGGGGGTTCCCCCTTTTCCCACAGGATACAGTGGCTGGATGAGCCTCAGTGAGGTGGATCCTGACGAGGAGGTGCAGGGGGAGATCCACCTGCGGGTGGAAGTCCTGGGCAGCCAGGGCAGCCGGCGGCTGCACTGCTCCGTGCTGGAGGCCAGGTGAGGAGGGGACAGGGGGGTGGTAGGGGCTGTGTGTGCAGCCAGGACATGGGGGAGTGAGTCTGAGCTACTCCATGACTCAGTTTCCCTGGTGTACCCAGGCTCTTGGATGCAGAGCATCCTCCTCACCACCCAGCAGCTGATGGGGGTCCTGGGGCAGAGTCCACCTCATCTGGTGGTCTTTGGGACATGCTGGGGAACCAAGGAGGGCAGTGGGTGCCATGGGTGCCTGTAGGTGTTTTGGGAGGCTGCTGGTAAATTCCCCCTCTTCTTGGCAGGGATTTGGCCAGGAAGGACCGGAATGGGGCTTCGGACCCCTTTGTCCGCCTGCGCTACAACGGGAAGACCCAGGAGAGCACTGTGAGTGCGACTGCGGCTCGTTGTGATCCTCAGCCTGCCAGCTGTGCAGGTGGAATCATCCCACGGGGAAGCCTGGAGCCATCCTTGTTCCCTGACATCCCCAGCTTGATGCCCCTGAGGGATGTCAGATCCACCCTCCGAGGGGACAACGAGGCCGTTGCCTTTGCAGGTGGTCAAGAAATCGTGTTACCCTCGCTGGAACGAGACCTTCGAGTTCGAGCTGGCCGAGCCTGCCGGGGAGAAGCTCTGTGTGGAGGTGTGGGACTGGGACCTCGTCGGCAGGAACGACTTCCTGGGCAAGGTGAGCCCCCAGACCCCATCACTGCTGCAGGGGGTCCTGCCCAGCTGCCCACCCAGCCCTCTCCTGCCTTCCCCTCCCAGGTGGTGTTCAGTGTCCAGGGGCTGGAGGCGGCTGGGCAGGAGGAGGGGTGGTTCAGGCTGCGGCCGGACAAGTCCAAGCCGATGGAGGACGAGTGAGTGTTGGCACAGGGGTGTTGGGGTGTGCTGGGGGTGATTCCAGTGACCACAGGGGTGTTGGGAAGTGGGTTATTCCTGGGTAACATCATCCCTCTGGAGGAGCAGCTCCTCCACCTGCCTGCCCAGGCTTTCTCAGGCTGTTGAGCCACCTCCTGCTTGGTGAAGTACTTCTCCCTCCAGTCCTCTACCCACTCACCCACCCTGTGCTCCTGCAGGCGCCGGGGCAGCCTGGGCTCGCTGCAGCTGCAGGTGAGGCTGCGGGATGAGACGGTGCTGCCCTCCCACTGCTACCAGCCCCTGGTCCAGCTCCTGTGCCAGGAGGTGAAGTCGGGGCGCCAGGTGAGGGGTCCCTGCCAAGCCCTGCTGGAGCACCCACCTTTCCCTGGCTCTGTGCCGGGCCTGTGCCCGACTCAGGCCATATCACACCACGGTGCCTCTCTCCTCTAGGATGGCCAAGTGCACCTGGTCACCCTCCTGGATGAAACCACCACGGCCGAGTGCCGGCAGGAGGTCGCTGTCAACTTGGTCAAACTCTTCCTGGGCCAAGGGCTGGTCAAGGAGTTCCTGGACCTGCTCTTTGAGCTGGAGCTGGCCAAGCCCTGTAAGTAGGAAGTGGAGCTGGAGGCTTCCAGCTATCTGCTGGGGCTGCAAAACCTCCAGGACCTTGTGTGGGGAATTATTTGGGGTGATGGTTGAGGTTAAGCCATCACATTGTTCTTTGTGTAGGAATCTGCTGGGTTCACCCCAGCAACTCCTGAGCTGGGTTTGGTGGAGGAGCAGGTGGTTTGAGGTTTGGAAATTCCTGTAACCTTCATGGAAATGGCCAGGGTTGGAGGGGACAGCCCCTGGTAATGCCCCCATGGTTGAAGCTGCCTGGTGGGTGACCTGTGTCCATCTCCCAGGCCATGGACCCTCTCTTGTTTTGCAGGTGAGCCCAACACTTTGTTCCGGAGCAACTCCCTGGCCTCAAAGTCGATGGAGTCCTTCCTCAAGGTGCCACACTTCCTAAGACCTGGCTCTGGGATGTCCCCAAGGGTCCAGTTCCCAGGGGAAGGACTGGGAGTGCTGGTGGGGCTGTGTCTTCCCCTGGGGCTGGGAGGCTGTAGAAAATCCCCTGAGTGACCCTGGGGGTGCCTTGTGCCAGACCTGTGGCCCATCACTGTCCCCTGGGCTGTCCCTTGGCAGGTGACAGGGATGCCATACCTGCACTCTGTCCTGGGACCCACCATCGCCCGCGTGTTCGAGGAGAAGAAATACGTGGAGCTGGACCCCGGCAAGGTGGAGATCAAAGACGTCGGGTAAGGGACTGTTGGGGAGGTGGGACAGGGGGTCCTCAGCCAGGGGGGTGACAGTGACGGTGCCCACAGGTGCTCGGGGCTGCACCGGGTGCAGACGGAGGGCGAGGTGATCGAGCAGGGCCGCCAGCACCTCCAGTCCTACCTGGGCGAGCTGCTGGACGCCATCGCCAGGTCGGCCCCGGCGTGTCCCCCCGTCATCCGCGCCGCCTTCCGGCAGCTCTTCCAGCGCGTCGGGGAGCGCTTCCCCCAGCACCAGGTCAGGCTGGGGCAAGGGGGTCAAACAGGGGCATCCCCGGGGCTCACTGGGGGTGCAGTCCCCAGCTTTGATTGATGGGGTCCCCCCTTGGGCATGAGGGCAGGGGGACAGCAAGGGGGGCCATGCTTGCACCCAAACAACAGCCCTGGGCGCTGGTGCAGCACTCTCTGGGGATGTCTCGTTTTGGGACAGACCCCCCCACATGTCTCCCCTTCTCCTCTCCCCCATCTCGGTGGTCACAGCACGCCAAATTTGTGGCCGTCACCAGCTTCCTCTGCCTGCGCTTCTTCTCGCCGGCCGTCATGACCCCCAAGCTGTTCCAGCTGCGGGAGACACACGCGGACGCGCGGACCAGCCGCACGCTGCTGCTGCTGGCCAAGGTGGGGACACCAGGGGACAAGGGGTGGCACCCGGGGAGGGGCTTTGGGGAGCCTGGCTGCTTCCCATGCGGGACGGCTGCGTCTTCTGGTGGCTGACACCGCCGTCCCCGGGGGTCTCCAGGCCGTGCAGATGGTGGGCAACATGGAACCGGCGGCCGGGCGGGCCAAGGAGACCTGGCTGTCCCCGCTGCTGCCCGCCCTGCAGCAGGGCATCGCCCGCATGAAGGACTTCATCACCCGCCTGGTGGGCACGGAGGAGGACAAGGGGGAGGAGGAGGGCGAGGGCTGGCCGCTGGGCCCCCCCACGGCCGTGGTGAAGGAGGGGCTTCTCTTCGTGCACAAGACGCGGGGCAAGGGGCCTCTTCTCGGCGCCGCCGCCGGCAAGAAACTCCACTTCTGCCTCACCGGGGAGTCCCTCAGCTTCGGCAAGAGCCCCAGTGCAGAGGTAGGGGGGTGCTGGGGGCTGGAGGGGTGGCAGCAGGGTGGCACTGACCCCCTGTGTGTGTGTGTGTGTGTCCCCTGCATCAGCGCCTCGGTGCCATCGCCCTGTCCGACATCCTGGCGGCCGAGAAGGTGGAGGAGAAGAGCTTCGGGAGCTCCCACGTCATGCAGGTTGTCTACACAGACACGGGCGGGCAGCAGGAGACAAGCTACCTGCAGTGCAAGGTGGGGGACAGCGGGGGAGCGCCCCGAGGGGTGTCACAGCCCGGGAGGGGGTGTCCCCATCACTGTCCCCAACCCCGCAGTGTGTCAACGAGCTGAACCAGTGGCTGTCGGCTCTGCGCAAAGTGTGCGGGAACAACCCCCGTGTGCTGCGCTCGTACCACCCCGGCGTCTTCCGAGGGGACAAGTGGAGCTGCTGCCACCAGCGGGACAGGACAGGTACGGGGAGGGGGCCCGGGACCCCCACGGGGGGTTTGGGGGGCGTCCCCCCGTGTGCTGACCCTGCCGCCCCGCAGGGCTGGGGTGCGACCGGACCCGGCACGGCGTCACCCTGCAGGACTGGAGCGACCCCCTGGACCCCACAGTGGAGGCTCAGAGGCTCTTCCACCACCTCCAGGGCCTCCGAGAGACCCTCAGGTGAGTCCCTTTCCCGCAGGGACCCCCTGCATCCCCCTCATGCTCCTGCCAAGGGCCCATCCTCTCATCCCTATCTCCCCAGGGAAAAGTACTGGGAGCTGCAGGAGGCGGACAACAACCAGAATGGCCCCCGAGGGGAGGGTAAGTTGCGTTGAGAGGTTCTGGGGATGCTCTGGTTGAGCCGTGTCCCCAGGGGTCACGGCGGGGGGAGGTGTGTTGGTTTGGGGGGTGTCTCCCGGGGGGGCTGTGAGGTCTCACTGTTGCTCCCGTTTTCCGTAGATGCCCCCCTGCCCGAGGGGCTGAGCCGGCTCTTCGGGGTGCTGGGGGACCTGGAGAGCTGTCACCGCCAGGCGCAGCCCCCCGAGCCCCCAGCCCCTGTCCTGCTGCAGCTGCAGACGTGAAGGGACCCCCTTGCCCCCCATCCACGCTGGGATTCGGGGTCCCCACCGTTTGGGGACCGCGGCGGTGAAATAAAGGCACTTTGTACCCTGTAGCCTCGTCTTGTCCTTCTGATGGAGAGGGGGGAATGGGGGGGGAGAGGCTGCTGATGGTGGCACCGGTGACATCCCTGGTGGCCCTGCCGGTGGTGGCATCGCCGAGTCCTCCCGCCCGCAGGGGGGCGCTGTGAGGCGGAAGCCGCGGCCGCCATTAGCGGCTGAGGGCGGAGCGGCGGCGGGATGAACGCGCCTCCAGCCTTCGAGTCCTTCCTCCTCTTCGAGGGCGAGAAAAAGTGAGGGGACACCCTAATTAGCCCTTAATCAAACCGCGGGGGGCTGGGGGGGAAGGCCCGGGCTCCCCGGACGGGGAGCCCGGGCCTTTCCCCCCCAGTCCCCCGCGGTTGCCTGGCCCGCATGGATCGGTAACACCCCCTGTATCCCATTTATGTATCCCATTTATGTATCCCATTTATGTATTCCATTAATTTATCGCCCCCAGGATCACCATCAACAAGGACACCAAGGTGCCCAACGCCTGCTTGTTCACCATCAACAAGGAGGACCACACGCTGGGGAACATCATCAAGTCGTAAGTCCATACCCGGGGGGCGCGTTTTGAGGCTTTTTTTTTCTTTTTTCCCGAATTTCCCTCCGTGGGGGATTGTTTGTTATTTCTTTTTTTTTTTTTTTCCCAGGCAGTTGCTCAAAGACCCGCAGGTGCTGTTCGCAGGGTACAAGGTGCCTCACCCTCTGGAGCATAAAATCATCATCCGTGTGCAGACCACCCCCGATTACAGCCCCCAGGAGGCTTTCACTAATGCCATCACGGATCTCATCAGCGAGCTCTCCCTGCTGGAGGAGAGGTTCAGGGTGAGTTTATTTACCCTTAAAACTGTTTATAATTAATCAGAGGGCTGAGCAGCACGTCTTAGAGCTGCTGGTTTAGGTCTGTAAATTAATTCAAGCCACCCTCGCTGTGTTATTCGGCTCCTGGCTGCTCTGAAATGGTCATTTAGGTGTTAAAAAAAAAAAAACAAAAAAAAAAAACAAAAAACAAAAACAAAAAACACAACCCAAATGAGGGGGCCTCTTATTCCTGAATGCCTGGAATTGGTTTTGAATCTATGAAGAATCAATTGAATTCCATGAAGGATCAATTGGAATCAGTTGGAATTCACAGAATCGCAGAATGGTTTGGGTTGGAAGGGAAAGGCACCAGGGCACCAAATTTGTACATAAAGTTTTGAGTTTAATTTCAGTAATAATTTTCTGGATGGTATACAGGTTTCCACTGGTGGTTCTTGTGTATCTCAGAAAAGTCAGGGATGTTTAAACACCTCTTCCAGCTCAGTAACAGCTCTGGTATTTTTGTTTGTGCTTTTACAGGTTGCTATTAAGGACAAACAAGAAGGAATTGAGTAAAATCCCCCACAGTAGAGGAGACTGTGCTTCTGAGGCAGAATGATGTGTCTCTTAGTTGGATGATATATTTAAACCTCCATTCATGGCAAATATTTCCCCCCTTGTCCCACTTGTATAATATTTGACAGCAGCAGTGATATTTTGAGTTTGTTGTTTGTTTTTTTTTAATACCAGACAGGCACTTTGCCAAGAGGATAAATGTCTTGTTGGATCTGATGGATAAGTCATTAAAAGTGATTTTTTACTTTTCTGATTGGAGCCTTAAGGCAAATATTTGTCCTGGGCTGTTGGGGAGGTTATTGTGGGTATAATTCCAGCATGAGAAGCTGCTCAGTGACAGCAGCAGATGAACTCTGTGCTGTTCCTGTCAAAAACTCCAGGCACGGCCAAGTGAACTGGTATTTTGTTTTATTAAGTGTCATTTCTATAAAACAAATGCACAAATTGTGAAAACTTACAGTAAAAGAAACCAGATGTTTACAATGATTTAACGAGTTTAACAAACCCTTACCTCTGTTAATTTTTGTTTTTAACCTTGCACATAATGGCTGGTCTAGAAAACGTTCATGGGCACATGGGTAACAGTCACTAATACTGCACTAGTTCAAAGCACGGGGGTGAGACTGGCACAGGGGACTATGACTTCTTCCAGATGGCTGTTATGTTCACACTGGTCAGCACAACAAGGTAGGTGAAGGCAGGGTCTGACACCACGTTGTTCACCAGGATCTCGGGGGGCTGCTCCCCGTTCACGTGGAGCTCCGGCCACTGCAGGATCTGCGGGGAGAACAGAGCGCAGTGGGGGTGGTGTGGCTGAGGGGGAGGGTGTTCAGGACAGCGGGGTCTCTCCTGGGGAAGCTGAGGCAAGAGGCTCTTCCCCCCTCTTTCTGAGGTGTGGTGAAGCTTTGGGATGCTCCTGAGGGGCCAAAGTTTAGTGTGGAGGGGCTTGAGTGGGAAGTAAAAAGGTGTTGGCAATTACAATTCCAAAAACCTTACGGAATCATAGTATCATTTAGCTTGGAAAAGACCTCCAAGATCAGAGAGTCTGACCTTAACCCATCACCACCTTGGCAACCACTGAGTGCCACGTCCAGTTGTTCCTTGAGCACCTCGAGGGATGGGGACTCCACCACCTCCCAGGGTAGTTCATTCCAGTGTTTAACAACCCTTTCAGTGAAGAAATTAATGGAACTCTGAGTCCTTTCATACCTATATCTAATGTAGCTCCAGACCAGTGAGTGAAAACCTTTGAGTGTGTGTTGATTGTCCTTTCAGAAGCTTCATAAGGGAGCAGTGATTGCCCAAAGGAGAACTGCCTCCAGAGGCCAGGGAAATACCGAGTAGAAAATGGGTATGTGAACACAGGAAAGCAGTGAGCCCTTCCCTGATCTGGATTCCCTCCCCTCAGCCTCTCAGGGACAAGGTGCCTGCACTCTTTGTGTTGTGGGGCTCTCCAGTTTAACCACCAGAGTTTTAGGGTCCTTCTGGGAAGAGCTGCCCAGCTGCACCATGCAGGAGCCGGCAGACCTGCTTTGCAGCTCCTCCCAGGTGTGAGTGCCACGGAGATTGCCTTTGAGTGTCAGGTGTGGAAACATGAGGCCTGTTCTGGGATAAACCTCCTCTGGAGACTGGGATCAGCTGCCCTGGAGCAGAAGGGAGGCCCCAAAGGGTACCTGAGACCTACCTGTGCAGGAGAGATCCTCCGCTCCGAGCGCTTTCCCTTGGGAGAGCCCCAGGCCGCGGTGTAGCTGGAGAGGTTGTACATCCACACGCTGCCCTTCTCGTCACCACAGAACACATAGCCTTTTGCTGTGAGAGCAAAAGAAAAACCTGGAAAACGACTGTGGAACTGGGAGTCCATTCTGCTGCAAAGCAGAGCTCCAGGCAGTGCTGTTGGGTCCCAAGGGAAGGTGCCATATTTCAGCAAAATTCCCTTTCCAGCACAAAAATACAGATCTACCTTGCTCTGAAAGAACTCAATTTAAAGGTAAGTCAGCTATCTTACTCTAGTGTGGAAAAAGTAGTGCTAATGACTTTGGGATTTCTCCTGACTTTTTTTAGACTGGTTTTTCAAAAGTGATGACCAGATGAGGTTTGTCTGTTCCTTGCCAGTCTACAGAGCCAGCTGCCCAGTGTGTGGCATTCCTCCTGCCCCTGGCTTCAGATGCACTCAACATCAAAATGGCTCCACCACAACAGCTACAGGGCCCAGCCCTCAGCTCTGTGCTTTGAAAACCTGTACAAGAAAGACCACGGAGCCTCGGCTAAACCCCCTTGCAGGGCAGATGGTGCAGCTGCAATTATTTATCACTTGTATTATTTATACCCAGCGGGTGCGGGGCTGAGGCTGCGCAGTGCTGGAGCTGCACTGCAGTGCTTGCAGGAGGGAGCCCTGATGTTCTCTGGGGGGCTCTGAAATCCAGGCCTCTGATGGGCCAAAGGGGAGCCCCACACACCTGGCACACAGAGCACACCTTTGCCCTGGGGACCAGTGCTGCCTACCTGGGCAGGTGCTGAGCGTCAGGTAGGACATGTCTGTCGTGGACCACTCCAGCTCAGCCAGGATAACTGCAGACATTGTCCGCTGGCATCCCTTCCCCTTGGCGTCAAAGGACCGGCTCCAGCTCCACAGGTAAATGCATCCTGGTTTGGAGCTCTTGGAAACTAGGGAAGAAAGACAAGAGAGGTTATGTCAGCTGCTGGGAAGTGAAATGCCTCCAGACAAAGGCTGGGCTGTGGTGAACATGGTCCATCAAGAACACAGCTTTTAAGACCTGGGACCTGATCCAGCAGCAACTTTCCACCTCTGCTTTACCTCATTTCAGGACAATTGGAGGCTGCAGAGAGATTTTCAAGGGTGCACTTATGTTCCTGAACTGCAGAACAAGCATAAGCTATTCAAAAAGACCTAGCCCATGATGTGGAACTTCCAGTTCCCCTGCAGAAAATACTGCTGCCACCAGTTCCCGAGCAGAAAGGAGCTCTCCTTCCTTCCACACTGGCACTGCTTGGCCAAGCATGCTCTTGTGGATGGGTCTATCTAATTTACAGTCTTGCCCAGACATGGGTTTGTGCTTTTTGGGAAAGAGAAATGACTCTGGGAGAAAATCCCATTCTGTGTAGCCCCCAGAAAGCTCAAGAGGCAGTCAACTTCTGCTCATCATTCTGGCTTTACCCTACACGTGCTGAGGTGCCCCACTGTTTTGGAGAATGGGATGTTGTTTATACTCACCAACGACATCGTCATTCAGAAAAGCCAGACCATCCACCCTGTGAGACGTTGTCATGCTTTCATCATCAGGAAACTGGAATATGGCTTCGAAAGGCCTAGAGCAGGGGGGCAGGGTGAAATGAGCCAAGTCCTGAACAGGCAGCAGTAGAAGGGCACCCAGGGAGAGAGCCCAGAAGAAAATTTGTGTGTTAATGAGTCTCTTGCCAAGCCCAGGTGAATTCCCACTTGCACTTACACTTTTATAAGTATGGGTTTATTGGAAGCAGAAGCCCCTTTGCTTAAGAGATTGCTGTTTCACTTCATCTCTTTTTGCAGGCATCAAGATTAGTATTTGCCAGCAGGGCATGACTTTACTTGCTTCTTTCTTGTAATTTTTTTCCTGAGCTCCCACTGAGTGCCAGTTTCCTGGGTTACCTCACGTAGCAGGAGCAGGGAAGGCCTCGCTGTGAGACTAGAAATCGATCCAAGAATTTACACTCTGTTACACTACTTTGAGATGACACACCCTTAAAGTTTTGGGGTATTGGATTACACGCCTGCCAGCCTTCCTGCAAAGCAGCCTGGAGCTTTAACACAAGCACAGGGCTGCAAGCTCTGAACACTCCTTTAGCAAATACTCTTATTTTTCCTGGCCACTGCGGGAAGGGGAGGGCGTTTTAAGTTTGGTAGGACATGCTGATTTTGCTCAGACCTTCTCAGTTAGAAATCAAACCGTTGCTGGCACTACCTCTTCTTGTTATGGAAAGCAAATTCACGGCTCCCAGCTTTTGGTTCTCACCTGCTTTTTTCTCCTTTATCCAGTTTTATGTTCCAGGCAAAGCAGCCATCTTCACAGCCTGCCAGCAGGTACTGCTCCGGGCAGGTGGGGACCAGGGCAATCCGTAAGGGAATAGAGGCTGCTTCCAGCACCAGCAGCTGGCTAAAAAACAGAAGAGAACAAGCAGTTAAGTGGTGCTGCGACGTGGTAGTTACAGGCTCCTGGACTGGCCACATCTGGTTTTTGAACCTTTACCTTGCTTTGAAATTGTAGTCACAGTCTGGAATCCCAATATCCCAGAGTGCAATTCGCTTGTCATAGGATGCAGCTGTGGGACACAGAAGAGAAGCAGGTAGTGACACCGCTGCTCATCTGGCTCTTCTTGAGCTAAGCTGGCAATTCTACCTGAGTCACAGGCTGTAACACCCTAAGGCTGTGGCACCAGAGAGCTCATTAAAGCACTGCAGCAGTCACCACACTGGCCCCACACCACTCCACAGGCACTGTCAGGCATGCACAGTCAGTACTTTGTGTTCTTATCCTGTGCTCTAAGAGGGGCACATAAAACAAAGTTTCTTTCCTGCTTTTCTGTCCATTACTGAGTTGTTGCTTCACCAAGTCGTTAATTAGTGGCCCTCTAAACTTGTTTCTGCTCAGCGGTTGTGGTGGGACCTAAAATACGAGCTCTATCCTCTACTCCCAGGCAGACACTGCTTTATTCCACATATCCCTGGCTTAGTGTGTTCACATCCAGAGCAGCTTCCATTGGGAAAGTTAAGCAGTTGATGTGAAATGTGTCACCATGCTGATTTATTAATATCAGAAACAATCCTAATAGATTACTCAGCGTGATCTGGGTCCCCATCAGCTGACACCCCTCAAACTCAGAGTTTGATGGTGTCCAGTCTCCAAAGACTCTCCCTTTATTACTCTTTTTCTATGCAATATAATGAGCCTTGCTGCCCACATCATTATATGGATGTGCTATCAACCCTTCTTATCCCTTCTTCTGCTTCTGCTTTTGGCACTCTTGAGCTGCTTCTTGTAAAGTATCCCCTTTTCTAAAAAAATTCCACTTTTAATGGTTCATGTAGCACTCTAACCACTCCAGGATGTGGGTAATTGTAGGCCAGAGAAACAATGTGCTGTGGGGTGCAGGTGTGGCCTGAGTGGCTCTGTACCAGCTCACTGTACAGCCTGACAATGCAGCTGCAATTTGTAATATGATGGTTCATTACCAGTCCATGAGCCACGGCCTCTGTGGGCCCCACTGTGTGTGGCAAAGCTCTCTTTGACATCAGGACCTGAATAAAAATCTCTGATGAGGCACAGAACTCAAAAAAAAAAAGAAAAAAAAAAGTCATTTATTCAAAATCAATTAAGCACATAGTTGTGCTTGTTGGGAAAAATGAAACCCAAAGCCCATAATACCCTGCTGTGCTCAAGGAGAGCCCTGCCACTGCTTGCCCCCAGCTGCCTGCTCTGCTTGTCATTCTTCTTACTCATCCCTGTGGAACGGATCCACTGCTGGCTTTGCTTGTGGCTCATGTGTGTGCCAGCCACCCTGAGAGCCACTGAGGGAGAAAGAGGAGCTGCTGCACCTCAGCTGAAGGGCCAGGTCCTGGCAGAAACAATCTGTCCTGCTGTAAACTGCTGCCACAGGAGACCAACAGTGGTCTCTCCCTCACGCCTGTCCGTGCTTTTTGTGTGTGTGTCCCTGCCTGCCCTGGTGACAACTCCCCTCGTTAAGGAAGCCTTGAATTCTCCACACTATTACTCAAGCTAAAGAGGTTCTGAAGTAGAGACTTACTGAAGAGGTGGGTTTCTTGGGTTGGGCTGAAGCAGACAGTAGCAATGGGCTTTTTGTGAGCCTTTATCTCTCCGTAGCAGAAGTCAGCTGCCACGTGGATCAGTTTGACAATCCCTCTCCTCCCAGCAGCTGCCAAGATATTGTGAGCTTTCTTCCGACTGTCGCTGATCACCATTGTGAGGGTGGTCCATGCAACGCTGAAGAACTCCTGGGACAGAAAGAAACCAGGAATAGAGTGACAGCGAACAGCAGGACAGCTGTTAGCTCAGAGATAAGACAACTATCACAAGTGCTTCTCAAGTGAAATGACACCACTATTTAAGATGGAGCACCAAAACTCAAAGCAACCCTCAGAAGAACACAAACTACACAAAACAGGATGTTTATTCCTCTATGCTGTCAAGCAGGCTTAGCAGCCAGATACACCTGTGGGGGAAGAGGCAGATTAATCTTTTAAACTAATAAAAGTATCAACCCAAATCAGGCTAAAAGGATAAGCAGGAAATATTTATTACGTATCTTCATCCATTTAAGACCTGTCCACGCTAATGCCTGACACCCTTTCAGACCTCTTTGTATTATGCATACATGTGTGTAAGTATTATAGATTATGGCATTCCCACTCAATGCTTACCCTTCCCACTTGCAACCCACCTCTGTAGCCACCTTATACTTTTTCAGCACCGTCCCTGTCTCACAATCAATCAGACAAACAGATTCCCCTCCACAGGTTGCCACAGTTCTGGAGGAGCTCACAATGGGATCTGAAAGAGGGGAAAAAAATGGGTGAGAAGTTTCCAGGCTCAGGGATAACACACGAAGACTGCAGCTTATCACTGCCTGGTGCTCTCCCAGCCTCCTGTTTTCAAAGTCAAAGAAGAAATACGTAAGCAAGTCTCTTCCTGACAACGGAGACTACGGCTCGAAGGAGCAGGGGTCTAACGCATGGAGTCCGCCGGGATTCCAGAGCCGGGTGGTTCTGGGAATCCTGCAAACCTCTTTAAGAGCTCACCTTTCCTGGCTCCAGAGTCTAGCACTGGCTCGAAGACACAGGACCAGAGCTGCGTTTTAAAATCCTCGCGGCTGTTGCCTTTACTGTGACACTGAAGAAAATGCAATGGCTCTGCACTGACATCCTCCTACAATAAACCATCCACATTTAGACAATTCATTCCCCTGACAGCGGTTTGCCTGTGATTGCCTTGACAGAACCCTCTACTGAACACAGCAATCTGAGTTAAACTGAAGGACACAGGAGAGGCTGAGGTGCCAGCAGTGCTCAAGACTCCTAAACCAGCAGACAACTGTTCAGATGTGCCCAGCAGACCCAAGCAGTGAACCCCATCCTGCTGCAGAGAAATGGGAGAAACCCTTTAGATCCCCACTGGCCTGAGCTGAGGGGGAAACACCTTTCCCCGAGCAGCCATCGGTGTGACTGAGAGCAAGGCCTGCCAGTCCCATTTCTAAGCACAGGCTTTCAGAGCACCACCTTGGAGCGCTGGTCCATCCATCCCCTGAAGGGGATTCACTGTCTCCTGGGGGTGTCCCTTTCCTTCCCTGAAGCCTCTGAGGGATTTAAAACAATGACAAAAAAAAACAAAAACAAAAACAAACCAAAACTTTAACTCACAGTATATCTGTGAGCTCCAAGCTGTGCAGAGCTCTGACGAAACCTGAATGCGGCTCCTCCCACTACACCAAGAGGCCAAAAGCCAGTCCCCAGGGGGCTGGTGGACCTACCTTGCGCTTGGAGTTCTTCACTGGAGTCAAAGTAACAACTCCATTGTCCTGCTCCTGGCTTTTCTGTTCCCCTGTCATCTGGCTGGATCTTCTGTTGCTTTGCCCCTTGGGAAACTGGTCTCCGTTCTTCTGTGTCCCTTCAGCTCCCTGCTCAGGAGTTGTCTCCTTGGCTGGCTGGTTTGATGTTCTTGGTTTATCAGGAGCTGGGTCATCCTGCACATGACTGGACTTTCTGGGATTAACTACAGCCTCCTCCTCGGTGTTTGCCTGGGACTTGGACCTCTTGTTTCCAGCGCCTGACTTTGAATGGTTTCTTTTCCTCTTGCTGGGTGTTACTGTGACCTGTAAGACATGTTGTCATGCTCTCAGTTTCTGCAGAAGGTTTTTAGCTTTCCTGAGATCTTCCAGTGATTTTTAAGTTCAGAGATATCAATTATTCAAATGCAAGTGCTCTCCCAGACTGCACTCCAAGAATCAGACAGCCCAGAGCTGCAGGGTTGCTAGAGGCAGAAGCTAATGAAAATCACACAGCCAGCCTCATTTTCAGCTCCCTCTCCCAGTTACTTGTGATTTACATATGACGTGGAAAAACAAATCTGGCCCATGGGCCACAGGAGTTCAATCTGCAGCCTCTGCCAAGCAGGCAAAAACCAGCAGAGTCTGACCAGCCATCAGCCCAGTTCTCTAATGAAAAATATCCCTTCCTAGAGGAGAGGTGGAGTAAATAGGATTCATGAAATCTTTTGGGTCTCCTATGAGGATAAAAGTTCTCTCTTCTTGGAGAGCAACTCAACCTTCACGTGGCTCAGAAAGCTTCAATCTGGCTGTAGAGAATCAGCCTGAGCTGTTGGGACACAGGCTGGAGCCTGGGACCGCCCCTGTGGTTACCAAAATGAAAAGTGACAAGAGCTGCTGAGTTTGCAAGACACAGAAAGGACATTGTTAATATAACTGGAAAAATCACCTACCTGAGCCACGTCCTCTGCAGCTTCCCTGGGGCTTTCTGTACTTTCTTCCTCATTCTCCTCTGCCTTTTCCTCTGGTTCAGTATCTGAGTTTAGCTCCAGACCCAGTGAGTATGACAGAAACTCTTCTGCAATCATTTTCACCTGAGAAGCAAACATGAAATATGTTAAAAAGAAAAAAAAAAAAAGACAAAAAATCAAGAGCAGTCAAACTCTGATGTGTCAAGAGCTGCTTTGCCAAGGTTTTAATATCTGCTCCCACTACTCCACATGAATTTCATAAGTGGTGGAGGAGTCCTCAGCTGAGAGAGCCTGGCAGACCAAGTCCTCTGCTGACATTACATGACCCGAGAACTTCACTTTGTTATGGGCATCCAGGGTACACAGTTGTGAAAACAGCACAGCAATGAAACAAGGCAAAGGAGAGGTGGAAGCCTCAATTGTGTGTATAAACATACAAATAAAACAAATGTTACAAACTAAATGGTATCTTTCCCCACTGGGAGTAACTACACTTGTCATTATCTTTTCTCCTTTCATACAGCTTTCATCAAGAGTAAAGGTTGCCATTAAACTAATTTGCAAATAATTAAGTATTAAGGATACTGCAGTCTTGTTAATTAGCACAATTATCTTTATTGCTTATGAATTAAAAAACAATGTTTAATGACCGTCATCACAACTTGGGGGATGTTTAGTCCTAGTGCTCCTGTAATTGCTTCAAAAAGCAGCGAAGGAAACCAGAAAAAGTGGCATCACCTGCCTGCAGGAGCCCTGCACCCGAAACCCATGGAACATTTTAATCAAATCCACTCAGAATCAGGAGCGGGGTCTTTGCCTGAAGAACAGAAGGGTAAGTGGGACACAACCTACCCGCCAGCGGGTGAATTCACTGAGGGAGCTGGGTCCATACACTACATTGGTTTGCACTGACTTCAGGAACTTCTTCCTGATGGACTTCACCTGCTCAGCTGTGTACTTCTCAGGAAGTTGGTCACGGAAGAATTTTTCCCAGTGAGCAGTGACCTAGGCAGAAAGACTGAGTTTACTCAACAGAAAAAACAGAGCAGAAAAGCACAAGAGTACTTGTGAAAGCATTTAAGAAGTTGCCAACCCTGAGGTAGCTACGTGATGGCACCACTTCCATTTTTTTTTTAATCAGTGTTCAAGCCATGACTTCTTTTAACAGAAAAACCAGTTCCTCTGAACCAAGCTCAAGTGAGTGTGGCTAAGCAGACACTGCCAGCACTGGACCCAGAACAATGCCTGATTTCCTGCCTCTGGATCCAGAGTAAATAGCCTCAAAGAGTCTTACACTGTCCCTGATAAGTACACAGGTATTTCACAGACAAGAGTCAGCACAATAAGACATCCCAGTCTTCAGTATTTGATCTCCCACCCCCACTGATACACAGAAGGAATTTACAAGATCAACTAACTAGACGACTAATGGTAGGAGCAATAATGCACAAAAACAATCAACCAAACAAACCTTTTTCATAAAAGAACACTAATTTTGCTCCAGATCATGACGTGCTTTGGGGGGACAGTCTGTCAGCTGTGTACACAAATGAGTGAAAATACAGTTTCAAACATGCACAGCTGAAGAAGAAAGAACAAATCCTTGTTACTGGTGTATGATGGAGAAAGCAAGACTATCCTGAACTTGGTTTTGTGCTCCCCATTCCTGGGGCTGGACAGTAACACAAATTAGGCAGGGAGGTGTATGTAGCTGTTCTGTCAGCACCAGGCTTCTCCTGTTCCTGAATGATGATCAGAGTGACCTGAAAAACTGGACACAGACCTGGTTGGCCCTGCTCTTGTCACTTAAACCACAGGCAAAGTTGGCTGCACAAAACAGGCAGAGCAAATGCAAGCAGGGACCAGAGAAAGCAGCAGTCAGACATTTCCTGGGTTGCCCAAACTGTAGGCTGGGCTCAGATCACACCCCAGTTACTGCAAATCATTGATGCTTGTTTGCAGCTCTGCCATGACACCGAGCACAGTTTTTAGTTACTCCTCAGGTGTTTAGAGATAAAGGAAATATCAGACATCTCACCTTGCTGGTGAGCTTACGGCTATTGACATGCCTCACGTGATTGGCCAGTTTGGTTATGTCCTTGCCATTGAGCAGCCGAAGATTTTCCAAGAGAAACATTACTTTATAGTCATCATTGAGCTAAGGAGAAAAGACACCAGAGTTACAAAAACTGTACATATGGTTCTTGCTTTAGCTTTAGTCCTTGATGAAAATACAGCCAATGATGAGAACAACATATCTAGTAGGGAAAAGCCGTTTCTTAAAATCTCTTTGTTGTTTTCAACTTGAACTTCACCTTTTAGTTGTGAATCCGTGCTCTCCTGTGAGTTGGGATCTCAAACTGCAGACAAAAGAGCTGCCCAACGCCCAGGCAGTACTAACATCCAACACAAGGTGGGGGCTGTGTAACCGCTCATCTGCTCAGCCTGAGTGCAAGGCAGGGTGTTCTGCTCCCATCCTTTAACTCTGACACAGAGTGAGGCCTGTCCTGCCTCCAGTAAATGAATTCCAGCAGGAATTCTCTGGGTCAGGTGCGTTTTAGGTCAGACAGTTCACCACGCAGCCACACTGCCAGCATGCAAGAGCAAATAAGCCTCTGTGGATGGTGACGGTGGCTGATGCCACTTTAAAGCACAAGTAAAATTCCAGTTTGGGATGTTTAACCTGTACAGGCAGCAGAGCCTCTTGGGAGAAGTCAGAAACCTAAACTAGAACTAATCACCAAGTTTAAACCCTCATCAGAGGACCAAGTCTGCTCTTTCAGAGCACAAGGGGCACTAAAACTAACTAACATTAGATATTAAGAAAAAACTCTTCACTGTGTGGGGGTGAGGCCCTGGCAAAGGTTGCCCAGAGAAGCTGTGGCTGCCCCTTCCCTGGAAGTGTTCAAGGCCAGTTTAGTGGTTGCTTGGAGCAACCTTGGATAGTGGAACGTGTCCCTGCTTGATGGAGGGGGCTGGAACCAGATGATGTTTAAGGTCCCTTCCAACCCAAACCATTCTGGGATTCCATGATTCTACAAGGAGGACATTTCTACACAGTTATTACTCTACTTAACACAAGCACAAGCATAAGGTACCCTGCCTAATAAACTGCCTAAGACAGAACTCTGACTTGGTGAAACAGGAGTTCAAGACACGCAGACATGAATATCTGAGTGATTTGGGGCAACTAATTTCTGCAGACTGGTAAAGAGTGGCACAAAGTGGTAGAGGGGCACACAAAGACTGGCTGTTTTCTCAGATGCCCTAACACTTGCTGCCCAAGAACAACATATAAGAACTCAGCATAACTGCTGTTTGTTTGCCCCTCTGTTTAATGCTGAGCTTGTAAGGATGGGGGCTAACTCACTGTCAAGTACACATTGTTCTCGTAGGTCAGCTCCTCGAGCAGAGGGAACTGTTTCAGAGCAGTTACATCTTCCAGCTGGTTGTTGTTGCAGTTCAGGACACGCAGATCAGGCAGGGTTAGGCTGTTGGGAAATTTGTCCAGTAAATTATCAGAGAGATCTAGTTTCTGCAGGTGCCTCAGCCGGGAAAACAACCGCGGGTCTAAGTCTCCAGTCTTCAACTGCAGCTTGGACAGGCTGAAAAAAAAAAGATAACATGAACTATCTGCAGCTCACTGGAAAAACAAGGGCTGATTTCACAGGATACAAGGCCCCTGCTTTTTCCTGTCTGCTGCATTCTGGACTCTGACCACACACATGTGGGAAAGATGATATGTCTGAGCTAACAGACACCATCAGAGGCTCAGGTCTGCCAAAGTATCTGCAGCACAATTAACCTGCAATTCAGATGATCCCCTATGGCTGGGAGCAGTGAATCACCAGGAAAATTCTTATTTTGTAGGAAAAACCTCTAAGAGTTTTGGTATTTTATTCCTTTGCAATGGTGATTCAACAAAACAAGCTGCAGCAATACATGACACGTATTCACTACACCATCAGTCTACCCTGTCTATAGATTTATTATTTCACAGTTCAGGCAAGTGCAGAGCAGGCCCCCAAATAATCTGTTTTCAAAGAACTAAACTGACAAAAAAAGTGATTTTTCCATTTCTTCTGTAGTGAATTTTGCTGCAAAAACTTCCAAAGGCAAATAAGGGAGTCTACCTAACAAGCCCACCAAGGCTGCCACCAAAACAAAAGCATTGTGCTGAAAAAGGAAGAGGTACAATATTTGTGAGGGAAAAAGAAATATCCCTTTTCTGTAAGAAACTGAAAATTGGATGTTATAAGCAGGGTCATTTATATTTGGTTAGATCATTTAGGTGAGCTCCAAAGGGAGCTTCTAGTCCTGGCAGCCAACATCTCCTGAGGGCACAAGCCTGAGTTCCTTTAACAAACAGAAATCCTGTCTCTAATGATCAGTAAAAAAAAGGCTTCTTGATATAAATGAAGTGTGAATAAATGAGGCAAATAAACCCAGGAAGCAAAGTCCCTTCTCCTTCACTCGACATCTCAGAGGCCTTACCAGCCAGTCAGAAATGCTGAGAATTCAGCTGGCTGCAAAGCTGAGTCTGACTGTGGTGTCATTCTGGGGAGAAATCCAACACTGTCCCCCAAACTTTCTGATTTATCATCCTTCAGCACCACGTTCCAGAAATCCACTGCTTCAAGCACCTCCCCATCACTCTGTTACCCAGATTACTGCAGCTGATACTCCTCAGATAAATCTTTGAGTTTCTCTCTAAAAATAATTATTTTAGCACAAGACAAACCAAAAGAAATAACTTTAAAGAGTACATGTGAAACTCAAACCCTTTACATCAGGAACAAAAACAACAAAGGCACCAGCCAGAAACTGGTCAGCTGAGTCACTCAGATTGACCAGCTCTGGAACAGTGAAATTCCACTACATTAAACATTTGGAAAGACACATATTTTAAATGACCTCTGTAAAGGATCTGAGCAACAAAACTGTTTTTAGTGGTTTCTAAGTGTTTCAGAGTTTATTCTCTCTCTCTGCAATGTTTGAAGTACCAACATAATTGGATTTAGAGGAGATAGAAAGTGATGGAGGGAAAGGAAAATGGAAGGAAAATAAAGCCAAAAATACTTTAAAAACCCTCCATAATCCAGGCCAGAAAATTCTCTTGTTCACATTAAGCAATTGCTAACAAAGATGGCAGTGTTTTGGGGGTAGGGATGATATCTGGGGGTTAGGAAATCAGGATCCAGTTTCACAGAAAGAAGGTGGCAGCAAACATGCTGGCACAAAAAGGTGACAACTGTCTAGTGGATACAGTGCCACCAGTGCTCTGTGATCCTGCACTGGGAATGCCACCTCCATTCTGTGCTTTGGAACTGCCTCTCTTTTTTTTTTTTTTTTTTTTTTTTTTTTTTTTTTTTTTTGTAAAAATGCTTAGGAGATAAAAATTCAGCTGGAATTTTCCATGGGCCTGCCTGCACTTACTTCAGCGTCTCAATCTTCCGGAGCCTCGTAGATCTTGGAACTGCTCTTTCCAAAAGAAGTTCTGTAGTGATTTTTGACATTTTTAACTTCCACCCCTCTCCTGGAATCACTAATCAGTCAGCTGTAGGATCTCTTCTTGTAACCTTCCGGGAAAAACAAACAGGAACAAGAGGAAATGCTTTCAAGTGACTCCAAAAGGGAGGAAAAAAAAACATTATGAGGTTACATACTGATTTTGCTGCTGTGTTGGAAGTCGCCTTTTTTACTTGGTTGAAATGAAAGTAGCAGAGACTTATTAGGCTGGGCACAGGCTCCCAACCTGCTGACCCAATCCATCTCCAAAACAACAGGGGTACCTCCCGTGGCTGTTAGAGCGACAGACTTGCTGCAGGAGATGGCCCTCAGGACCTTGACAGCCTCACAGTTACCTGTTTGTGCCTCTCCTGGGCTCTGCTCCAGGAATTCCAACAGGCTTTCAAACAAACAGCAACAGAAAGAATAAATACACCTGCTGTGAACCCCTTCCTCTCAAGAAAATGACAGTGCACTCACTGGGCTGACCAGCTGGACAGACTGTTGGCTTACAACTCCGAAATCCCCTAAAATTTTGGAAAACTGAAGTAATTAGCAGAAATGTAAAATACCCACCAATTAATAACATTAGTTTTTCAGCAAGGAAGAAAAATATCAACAGCATTCTGTGTGCTGTTGGTAATTACCAGATGTTTCCATGCTTTGCTGTGGATGGGATAGGACACGCACACACAGCAATTCGCTGATATTTAGAATAACAACACTGACAAGTCCAAAGGAGCTTCATGAAATTACTGGTTCAGGGCTTACCAGTCTTCCTGACACAGAATTCCAAGGGAGGGAAACAGAAGCTAACAAAGATCCAAGGCCAGGCTCGCTCCTGTCTTTCTGTGTTAGATCAGCGCTGCCTAAATGCCATTCCAGCACATCCTGGGGAACACAGGGGGCACTGAGCTGTCCTTGGGCTTCATTTCAGCACCACCACACACCTACAGCACCCGGAATGTTGTGTGATGGGCAACAAGGCACTGCTTTGTTAACACCTGTATGTAAGGACAGTCCTTCAGGTATGGAATATTCTATACCAGTACAAAAAGGCTGAATGGAAAACCAGTTTTAAACAGCAGATGTTTGGAATTTGATCCTTCAAGTGACAGAGCTTCAAGTGACAGAGCTGTTGCCAAGAGCCAAACCACAGGGTGAGGCTGAACCTACCAAACCTCCCTAAGCGCTAAGGTAAATGTGACACCAGTGGCTGTGGATGTCTCCATCGCCCTCTCTGTGACCACACCAAAACCTCAGACACAGCTGTGACACCGCTGAGCCGCAGGGAAGGTCGGGCATGGCATGTCCCCATCACCCCAGCACCACGAAGGATGGTGCGGAGGGGACGCTCGGCCACCCTGGGGGCTGATGGAGAGCTGCCCCACAGCAGCGCTGGGGCCGGAGCCGCACGGCGGGGCATCCCCCTGAGCTGCGTGTGCTCGGCTGTGCCTGCCCTGCCCGGCCCCGCAACCCCGGCGCGGCCCACCGGGCGCGATGCGGGCGATGCCCCAGGGGCGGCGGGACCGCGGATGCCAGGCTGTGCGCCCACCCTGGGGCGGCCTCCCAGCCCCGGGGCACTGTCTGCGGGCGCAGGCCGCGGCTCCGCCCGCGGGCAGGGCCGGGCCGGGCCGGGCCGCTGCGGCTCCAGCCCCGGGCCCACGCCCGTCCCCGCGGCCTGCGGTCACCAAGGGCCGCCCGGGGGCCGGCGCCGGCCGCGGCCTGAGGCGCCCCCGCGGGGCGTGCGCCGCGCGCCGCGACTACAACTCCCAGCGTCCCTCGCGGCGCGCCCGGGCCCGGCGCCACTGCTCGGGGCCGCGGGGGCTGCTGGGAGCGCGAGTCCGCTCCGCGCCCCCCCCCCTCCATCCTCACCACCCACCACATCCATCCCGGCCGCGCGGCCTTCGCCCAGCCCCCGCTGCCCTCACCTGGAAGCGGCCGGGCGGGAGGAAGAGGAGTCGGGGGAGGGAGGGAGGGAGGGAGGAAGGAAGGAAGGGCGGGAGGAAGAGGAGGAGGAGCGGGGCCGTGCGCTCGGCGCGGGCGGCGGGATGCGGGCGGCGGGCGGAGGGCCGGGCTGTGGCTGCAAGGGGATCCGCTCCTGCCTGCTCTGTGAGGGGCCCGCGCCGGCCGCTCCGCCCCCACAGGTACCGGGGAGAAGGCGGGCGGCGGGGCGGGGCGGCGGGAGGAGCCGGGGGGCGGCGGGGGGCGCGGGCCGGGGCCCCTCGTGGTGGAGGGGGAGAGGAAGGGGGGCGAGACCGCGACCCCCCTGCCCGGAGAGGGGCCGCGTCCCCGGGTACTGCGGGGCTGGTGGGGACAAGGCACAGCCCCCTCCCATGGGCACCGTGGATTCTTCACCCTCGTAACGCCCCGGATGCGCTCAGGAGCAGAGAGTGGGAGCTCACCTGAGCTCCACGCATCACACTCGTTTCCTACAGCTTAGCCCTGTGGCCCGGGTGATTTTTATCAACTTTCCTCATTCAACATTTATTGCTTATGACAAACCATATCTCTGCAGCCGGCCTGAGCGATGCCCACCATTAATCTCCTCGCACCTGTGGCCCCGAGGATCATCGGTCCTTCCCCTGTCTTTGCAGAATAAAGACATCATTTGGAAGGAAAAGTGACTTCAAGCAAGGCACCTTGTGGGGGAAAAAAAAAACCCACAAAAAACAGGAAATAACTGTTCCCCAAAAGCAGCTGTAAAATTTCTCCTGTTGGCAAGAATCCCGTACGGTTTTCATGCTGCAATATCAAGTGGTAAAAAAATGGAAATGCCTTTATTGCTTTTTTCCTTCTCCGTTGTTATTTCTCCAGGGAGAAGATAATTTCACTTACTGTCCAGCAACAGGCCTAGCTAAAGGAAATGAGCATTCGGAATTTGCTGGCTGGGCATTCTCCTTTCCAGGGGTGTTCCTGGTAGAGGAGTTCATTAGTGAAGATGAAGAGTATGAGATAGTGGAACTGATGGATCGAGATGATTGGAAACCGTCACAGTCTGGCCGAAAGAAGCAGGTTGGACTTTAGCAGCACATTTGATCTTGGATGCCTCTGGAAAAGGAAAGCTGTTTTCAGTTAAACCCCCAAATATTTAGGTGTTTCATTAAATGTCTTCCTTTGAAAGCCTTTCCTGAAATTAGTGGCAAGAATTACCTGTCATTAAAATAAACTTCTTGCAAAAACACACGACAGTCATAAAAAACAGTATTTGATGGTGCATGTCCAGGCATTAAAGTTTACACAATCTCCAAGGGAAAGAAGTGGGTGTGTGGGTTTGGTTTTACTTTACAAATCTAACTCCAGAGAGATCAGTGTAGATTCCCCGAGTCCTTTTGTAACCTGGTGACCAGGAAGAGATGACAACAGAATCCTGTAGGGACCACAGCCTCTCCAAAAAGGCTAGTCCTGGATTCTTCTTTACACCAGCTTTTTCCCCCCCTCCCTCTTCTTTTCCAACAGGACTATGGACCCAAAGTGAACTTCAAGAAGCAGAGGCTAAAAGCTGGTGGCTTTACCGGTTTGCCAAGTTTCAGCAGGAAGATTGTGGCACAAATGAAGGCCTGCTCTGTGCTCAGTGGTTTCTTACCTGTTGAACAGTGTAACCTGGACTACACACCAGAGAGGGGTTCTGCCATAGACCCCCACTTTGATGACTGGTGGCTGTGGGGGGAGCGCCTGGTCAGCTTAAACTTGCTCTCCAAAACTGTGCTCTCCATGTCCTGTGACTCAGAGGACACCATCCAATTATCCCCCACTTTCAGCAAAGGGGAATTAAGCCCCCCCGGCTCTCTCACACAAACATCAGCGCGCAGAAATTCGGGCGAGGAGGGAACCGAGGCCGTTCTGCCCTCGAGGCTGGTTCCCAGTAAGGAGGTGACTGTTGCCGTTCACTTGCCCCGGAGGGCGCTGGTGGTGCTGCAGGGGGACGCGCGGTACAAGTGGAAGCACGGGATCCACCGCAAGCACATCGAGCACCGCCGGGTCTGCGTCACCTTCAGGGAGCTCTCTGCAGACTTCAGCGCCGGGGGGAGGCACGAGGAGCTGGGCAAAGAACTGCTGGAAATAGCTCTTTCGTTCCAAGGGAGGCCGGTGTGATCAAAGGGAAGCCCAAGTTGCATTTTGTTAGGAAATTTGTAAACGAGGTACGGAATTTGTGCGACTCGGTTTATTTTTGTGTGTGTGAGGAACCAGGTGTGTGCAGAGAAAAGCTCAATAAAGTGGAAATTTGTCAAACAGAAATAAGGGAGTGCAAGGAAGGAGTGGGCTTCAAAGGCTCTGCAGCAATGGGAGCTTTTAGGCCAAGGTCAGAAATGAGCTTTTGTATCCATTAGCTGCGTTTTAACAAAAAAGCAAACAGCTCTAAACACTTAAGTGTTTAGAAGAAAGAATCATTAAACTCAGCTGAAAAACAGACAGCCCTTAACACAGTTTTAGCCCAAGCCCTGCCACTTATTTTAACCTTTCCTGGCCCACACTGGATGCTGTCAGACGGTTTTGAGTCTGACACAACTATCTGGGGGCACAACTATCTCCTCACCCTCCTCAGAACCTTCAGAGACCAGCTCTCAGGGGAGGAGGGTAAGCAAATATCTCTCCACAGCTAGTACAACACACTGATAACTAATTAAAATAATTATCCTTTGCTGAAGATTCAGGCTCTTAACAATGAGGATTTAATCATAAATTCTGTGCGTGACTTGTATCTTCTGGGACCAAAGAGTAGCATTTGCAGAGGGCTGATGCCACTCTTCAAGCTTGGACAGGGATCAGACCAAAGGCCTGCACAGGCTGTGTTATTTTCTGATCATTTGTCATCTCTGAACCCTGCTGTCAGCTCTCAGTAGCAAGAGTCTGATTTTGGGAATAAGCTGGGCAACAGACTGCAACACTGGCAGCTATCATTTATTTTCCTGGCACCTCCAGCAGTCAGATTTGAATCATGCCTTGTACCTAAGATTCAAGTAGTCATTTGCAGCAGAAGCTGATTTGAGGCCATCTGTCTGCTCTGAACGAACTTCTGTGCTCTTGAAAATGAAGCTGTGCCATGGAAGAAGTGTGATCCTTTAATAAACACAGTTGTGCCATGAAAACCATTCAGCACAGTCACACCTGCAGCAGTAAAACACCACATTACAATGCTGCCTGGCTTTGGTTGGTAAGGAAAGGGGACAGACGTATTTATAAATGGGATCTCGGCGTTCCTGCACTGCTGTGCTCTGCCCTAGAAGTACTTCCTTGGCACAATGCACAGGATTTACTGTACAGTAATCCACAAGTGCCACAGGCACTACCCTCTGCTTTAGGGACTGCAGAGGAGGGAGCTGTTTACTAGAAATCAGTTGGGTCAATAAGGATATTTCTTAGCAGTTTAAGCCAACAGATACAGCTACAGCCCTTTGTGCAATGAACCAGGTTCAGTTTAGCCCTGTATTTAAACAGCTGTGGACACTGGCTATGTGTTGATTCCTGCAGGGACCCACAAGCAGGGCTGCCATGGGCAGTCCCAAACCCCAAACCTCCATCCAGGCGGGCTGGGGACTGTCACCGAGGTGCTCCAGGAGTGATTCCAGCAGTCACAGCACAGCCTCTCTGATGGATACCTGTCACTGCAAACACAAACAGGCACAGACAGCTCTGTCCCAGGAAACTCCTCATAGACTGCAACTGGAAGAGAGTAAATCTACATTAGGTATTAGGAAGAACTTATTTCCTGTGAGGGTGGTGAGGCACTAGCACAGAGAAGCTGTGGCTGCCCCTTCCCTGGAGGTGTCCAAGGCCAGCTTGGACAGGGCTTGGAGCAACCTGGCATAGTGGAAGGTTCCCTGCCCATGGCAGGGGGGTGGGACTGGATGAACTTTAAGGTCCCTTCCAACCCCAACCATTCTGTGATTCTCCAGCTCACTCCCAAAAGCAGGGGGTGCTCTCAAAACAGCAGTTCCTCACCTTTTTCTGCAGCCTGGTGTGGTCAGCACTGTATGGCTGGAAGTCACAGTGCTTTTGGGAGCATTATGTTCCCAGGACAGCACCTGGAGCTGCCTTTGGAGCAGAGGAGCTTTGTCCAAGCAGGAAGAGGAGGCTCTCAGCCTGGGGGAGCCCAGCACAGACACACAGAGGAAGCTCAGAGCAGGTTCTCACGGAGCAGTCACTGCGCCTGTATCCTCATCACCCTTCCAGTTCCGAGCCTCTCCATCGATCCACTCCAACTGCAGCAATCAAGTATTGCCATTAATGCTTGGCCCTGACTTCCAACACTCCCTTTTAGATTTATATTGTGCTCTCAGCCTGCTAAAACACTGTCCTTGCATGTACCTGCTGCTCCATCCTCTCTGCACTGGAAGCAGATGATGGCTCCTGATGAATCAGATTGCCTCAATAACACATACACAGTTCATTTTGTGCTCTGCATTTGTTAGCTGAATTTTTCTGCCTCAATCAAACTATGCAGGAAGCTGCTGCTCTTGCCAGAAAATTCCAGCTCTTCCTGGTTGGCATCTTAAATGTGAAAAAATGCAAATAAATTAAATACTGAGCCAAAACCTGAGGGATTTGTCTTGATGGTTTTGAAGTCCAAAACTTAATCTAGTCACTACACAGTAATTGCTAGGCCAGTCTTTTGACATTTTAAACAGCCTCTTGGGCATCATCCTTAGATCAAAATGCAATTACACCCATCTGTTCAGAATTACTTTTTGAAACTTTATGTACATTCTCTCCTAAAAAGCCAGAAAACAAAACAAACAAACAAACGAAAGCCAGAAAACCCTGTTTTGCAGAGTTACAAATCATTAACAAATTGACTGTCAAGCACCATAGAAATCTGAGAAAAGTACAAAGAGGTTTTAATCTTAATTAATGAGCTCTTAAAAGTAATTTTGTCCACTAAGCTGGTATTATTAACATAAGACAAATTTTCATGGTCTTCCTGTTACAGAAGTTCCTGTCACAGCTGTTCATCTCCTTAACCTTCCTGTAAAGCCTGTGCCAAGACCCAGACCCTCATTAAAAGGAAGCATATCTAATTGTTATCTACTTGTGTACATTAAAAGGAGAAGGATAAAATCTGAGCAAGATTAAAAAAAAAAAAAGCCAGAACCCAAGTTAAACCCATAGAGGATGCTGGAGGACTTGAGCTGCCTTTCAAAAAATCAGTCTGAAATCAGTAAGAAGCACAAAACTGAGCAAGTTTATCCAGTTTCTCTCACACAGCTGGAGAATAACTGACATACATTCATTGCTCTACATTAAATATTGTTCACGCAGAGATAAAACAAGAATAGGCAAAGCTAAAATACAGATTTTTTTTTTTTTTCATCTTAGCACTCATCACTGTCACAACCCTGGGCAGAAGGCAAGCTCCCAGCTGGACATGCAGGGATTCAGGGGAATGCTCTCCAACTCCAGACAGTCAATTTAAATTACTAAAACTGCTTTGAGACGGGTGCAGAGAAAAAGAGCCTGAGAGTTAATCAGAAAATAACCCCCCTGGCCCAGCCGTGCCGGGAGCCGAATTTGAGATTGCAGCCTGGAGGGGGTGCTGAGGCAGCTATCTTAAAAGTAGATGCAATGAGATTTAGAAGATTAAGAAGCTGCAGCAGCAGGGAAAATCCAAAAAGCCTTTTGTTTGAAGGCAGGGACAGAAGAGAAAGCACGTCATGAAAGGCGGGAGGAGCACCTCCAGCCCGGAGCCCAGTGCAGGTGTCCTCCAGGCAAGCTGGGCTTGCCCATCCCCACATCCCAGAGCCAGGGAAAAGGAAGGATGTTCTCTCTGCAGCTGAATCCACCCCGGAGCTCTCCATAAACACTCCCACATATCTGAGCGCTTACGGCAGCGCTCGCCCCACCCGGGGCTCTCGCACAGGATCGCTTTCATCCGTCACGTGGAAACCCAACACTGCTCCATCTCTCCTGGTCATAAAGTCCCTCTCAGAGTCACATACCCACTGAAACAACGGAGCCGGGCCTGCCCTGGGGTGATGTTAAAAATAGGGAGCTCACAGAGTGAGAGCTGCCACTAAACACAGCGAAGGGAGAACCTGACACTGCTCTGGCTCCCACAGCTCCCTCCGGCTCCCAGTCCTGCACTGCCTTTGCTCCTGCTAACAAGGGAAGGAGAGAGAGGAGTTGCCTTCTAAAACAAGGCAGGTGCCTGGGAATGATACAAATTAGGGCTGTACCCTTGTCTTTGACAGCTCCTTCCCTGCTGTAGGAGAGGCAGGCAAGGTCCCTGCAGTGCTGCAGTCTGCAGAGGGATTTCTCTGCTGGGCAAAAGCTGTCCGAAAAAAATCTGGAGGAAGATTCAGCACTCTTAGGTGAGATCATGGCGGTCTCTGTGTTAAGCCCCAGAGCAAAAACTGGAGAAATGGCCCAAATAAGGTAATAACTGGTCCAGCAAGTCACAGCCCAAGGGGGCTGAGAATCAGGACAACAGCCACCCCAGGGTGCAGCAGCCCAGGGCCCAAGGCTGGTACAGAAAACCAACACACACGTCAGGGAGATCCTTATCACATGTCCCCAGCCGAGGGTGGAACCCTTGGGAGAAGCATCTCTGGGTAGGAATTGCAGGAACGGAGCCACACAAAACCTGGGACACTCCAGGAATGACAAACAGACACCCCAGGAACGACAGAGAGGTGACAGCAAGGGACAGGCAAATCCAGACATGACACAGCCCTGCTGGGACAGCAGTGACAGTGTGGAAAGGCTGGAATCTTCATGCTCAGCTGATGGGAATCCTGCTGACAGCCATGGGCAGCAGCAGGAGCAAAGATTTTCTGGTGCTGTAGCACAGAAACACCCACCTGGACAACAACATCCCTACTCCTTCCTTTATGGATGAACTGCTGTGGCTGGTACCACAGGTAACCTATCTGCAACACAAGTCTGGACACAACAGAGGTAAAAATGTAAACAAGTTGAAGGAAGAGACGCAGGAGCAAGAAAAGCAAATGCTGTTGTTGGGAAAGGAGAGGAGCTACAGCATGAAGGTGATCCCAGAGAGATCCCAGATGCCACAGCCAATGAGCAAAAATACTCTCAAGGGCTTCTCACGGAAGGGAGAACTCGGTGCCCAGAGAGACACAAGACAGAGCTGCAAGCAAAGATGGGAAAGCACATCATTATTCTAAGTACATTTGCCCCCGGGACACCATCCGAAACCATACCTCAGACTCCCCCTGGAGTAAAGGCGATCCCACTCCAGTCCCAGATGCTCTGCCTTGAAACTGATCTTGAATCCAATCCCACCAAAGCCTCAACGAGTTATTCTACAAAAATCAAAGCACAGTTTCTGCTGCATTTCTCCATTTGCTGAAGTTCATTATACTTGCAAAAAATTAAATTAACAAATTGGCTGTTTCCAAACAAGCTGCATTGCTTTCACAGCCCTGTGTGCACATGGGGAAACTTTTTCTTTGAAATTACAAAAATGGCTCAACGCTTTCCTCGACAACTTCCCGAGCTCCTTAGTACACGAGAGTATTATTACTGATGCTAAAGGAGAGTGCAAAGTACAGAAGAGAGACTCATCCCATCTGGTCTGGCTCTGGCCTCACAACAGAAATTCTCCAGGTGGAAGAGCCCACACGTGTAATACTTGGCAGAAAACTCAACTCTGATTTTGTTGTATAAACCTTTAACTTTTATTATGGTAAAAAGAGGAAGGGGAGAGAGGGCGGATTCCTGGGGAGTTTGTATGAATTTCAGGACCACCCACTTCCTGGAGGACACTTAATTTTTTTGCATATGCACATGAGTACAGATTAGTCATTTAGCACACAAAGCTTATTTTTCTTTGCTGCACATCAGCCAATATGGTACATGCCAACTGCAGCAAGAACAGCAGATGAAAGCCACAGACACAGTGCTAAGCAACTTGTTCAGCAACGCTCACACTCGCATGTAAACAAGAGAGATGAGAGTTGGTTTCCCAAGGCCCTCGCCAGAGAGGAATATTGGGATAGTCTCACCCTGCTGCCCTGGGGTTTGTGTGTACTCTCCATTCTGGGAAGCTGACATGTAATAATACACTGCCATTAGATTTCTCAAATCCCAGTGGAATAAGGGACCAGGGTTAAATAGAACATTACAAACATCCTTAATGATTTCAGAAACCTGTAAGGCCTCGGAGACTCTGAAACTGCAGTTTTTGAGTGCAGAGGAGGAAATCAGCACAGGATCAGGGCCAAGAAAATGTGCTTATGCTTCTTGCAGCCCTGTGTGGCAGAAACCCTTATTTTCCCTTCAAAGAGCTCACAATTGCAAAATACTCTTTTCCCTCCGCGAAATTACTAAAAATCGTAACAATGGGGTTTTTTTACAGAAGTTTTTCACCCACAAGGATGCTACAGAATTTACAAGCTTCCCTTGCTAAGCAACACACACATGCAAGCGTCATTGTCTCAGCTGCTGAAAAAAGAAATGAGCTCAAGGGAAATGGATAGCTCTTTAATGGCACACAGCATTCCCGCCGGATCCAGCTCCATCAGGCTCGCCAGCACAGCTCCAGGTTCCACCAGAGGAGCTGCCTGCTTTGGTGGAGGGAGAAGGAAGCATTCATTTCTGACAGAAAAATGCTACAGCCAATTAAAAAAAGCCAAGTGATGGAATACACAGGACTGGACTTGTTCTCTCCAGCAAAACAGGCAAGAGGCATCGCAGCAACATGTGAATGAAGAAGACGCAGCAACAGATTTGTACAATATTTGCTGTCACTCCTTACCTCCTTGAAACTCGCCTTGCTAGTCCTTCAAAGTTTTGTCTCATTAAATTCCCCGTCACTGTTCTGTTTTAAGAATGTCCTTGTTAGAACTAAAACACCTGTAAGCCTTCCCTGGGCACTCTTGCCTCTTCTTGGGAAAAAACACATGATCTTGGCACTCATTCGATCTAAAGTGACGGATGCTGCTGAAAAAAAAGTACGAGAGAATTTCCCAGCCTCCTGCAACTCAAAATTCTACATCCCCAGCTGTAAAAATATAGTAAAGAATAGCAAGAAAAGAACAAAAAAGCTAAGGCTGATTTCTTTCTGGTTATGTATTTATGGAATACTTGCTTTGGAACAATGGTGATCAACACTCTCGGTTTCTGTTGTGCTTTCCTGGATGTCCTTGAGTCAGCTGCAGGTACCCACATTAACCAGCTCTGCTCTGGAAATGAGCTGCCAGTTAATTGTGGCTGCACTGACAGCCAGGGAGTTCTGACATGTAAGACAGGTCCTACACACACGCACACACTGGCTTTTTGGAAGCTGATGCAGTTTTACTTTTGGCAACAGAATATTGCATTCGTAAAAAAACACGGATTTTTGGCTACCTGAACCCACGTTAAGGTAAAGTTTTGACCTTGAACTCCATGGCAGTGTCAACTCAAGTACCAAGTGTGCAGGACCAGAATCAGGCCAGAGACCCCAGCATGTGAAACAGCACAAGAACCCACAGCTAGAAATGGCAGGCAATTAGCATTTACATATTGAAGCCTCAAGACAATCCACCACTGGTGCGTCCCACCGAGTAGCAAACCGGGTGTGTTGCCCTCAGCCCCCAGCTGAGGGGGTGTGCAGGCTCTGTCACACCACCTGCATGCCTCTGTCATGCCCGTCTAACTGCACTTTCAGTTTGTGGAGCTCCTCGATCTCCCGGTTGTGCCGCTCCGTTTTGTGCCGCACCAAGGAGCGGTAGAAGTGAATGGTGAAGACGACAAAAATCAGACCCACGGGGACCATGATGATGGTGGAGACCAGTGCTGACTGCCACCCCGCGTGGCTGCTGGGCTTCTCCACGTTGGTGGTCTCGTTCTTCAGGATGGAGCCCACAGGCAGGAATTTTATCCAGCACAGCAGCACGACCTCCGCGAGGAAAAGGAGGATTCCCAGGACGGTGGAGAAGCCCCAGGCCAGCTCGATGTAGGGGTGCATGCGCTCGTGGGGGGACTCGCTGATGGAGTTCAGGTTGTGGATGTTGCTCACTGCCTCCACGTTGGGCAGAATGCAGGTGCTGATGAGGAGGGCAAAGAGATGAACTGCCACGAGCACCGTCGTGCAGGCACTGAAGGCGATCAGCAGCATCTGGGGGTACTTGTACTGCACCTCCAGCTGCACCTCCACCATGGCGACCTGGAACCAAGGAACAGAGAGCTCGTCAACAGCTGCCAGCTTTCCCTCTTTTCAAGGCTTCCATCCAGGAAAGCATCTTTATCCAGGAAGAACACCTAAGGTCAAGCACACACTCAAGCGCTTTCTGAACGGCAGCCGGGATGGATCACTGCTGTTCTCACACAGCCTGTGCCGTGGCCTTTGTGAGGCTCGGGAACACGTTTCTGTGCCATCAGTTTCTAACATAACACGTCTCTCCCTGCAGCCACGAGCCATACGAGCTGCATCAACCCCAACGCGCAGCAGAAGGGACTCATTAGACGGCACGTGGGGCGGGGAGGCGGCTGACAGCCTGCGAGCCCCCCCCGCCCCTCACACCTTCTCCTTCCTCCCCTCACTCCCGGCTGCAGCGCAGGAAGTTTCGACTCCGGGCGTGTAAAAAAAAAGCAAAACCCAAGCAGCTCCCCTGGCCAGTGGCCAGCCAGGTTTCACTGCCTCCCCATGGGAAGCACACAAGCTACTCCGCAGTTTGAGTCAGCCCGTGGTTAAAATAGCTGCCTTCTATTCTCAGAACAGTTTACGTTTGGTTTTATTACAAATATGCCCAGATACAAGTTATTTATATCCTCAAATTTCTCCCTTGAGGGCTAATAACTTACTGATACACTCAGCAGTAGTGGACAGCTACTGGCTTATGGGTGTGCTCAGCAACTCAGAGAGGAGTCTCCTTCCCAAAACAAGAGCAGGTCTCTAAAGCTATTTTTAATTTTATCAAATAAAGCTTAAGAAGCAGAATATGTGCAAGAAAGCAGGAGGCTCTTCTGAGATCAGAACTGGAATACTAGTACAGGCCTGTTAACTGGTTTAGCATAGGAATTTGTACAATTACTTAACCTACCTATGAAGTAAACCAGTACTTCTCTGTGGTAGCATCCCTGAAAGGACTGCACAAACCTTTTTCGCTAAGAGAAGCCACAAAAGCAGTGGAGAAGACTATCAAACATTCCCCTCTAGCAGCTGGCTTAGATCTGCAGCTGCACTTCATGATTTGCAGAGACATTAACTCTCCTGGCAGCAAGCAAAACCTCTGGTGATCCCAGGGGACCTGCTGCTCCGGCACGGCACAGCCACGTGGAAAGAAGCCACGCTTGGGTTCCTGACTCAGGGCAGTGCCTCTCAAGACCATCATGACAAGGCAAAGTCTGAACAAGCAGCTCAATTCTGGGACACTGAAGGATTTTGCAGAACTGACTCATGATTACTTTATCCAGACTTCACGAGAGACCCCCCCCCGAGCAGCCATTTCAGGCTCTGTATAATCACCTGCACCGCTCACTCTGGCATCACTTGTTAATTATATTATTTAGGCACTGGAAGATTAGGGGTCCACCCATGTTCTACCTGTTGGAAGCCCTAAAAAGGATTAAAGGGGATGGAAGCCAGTTGGCATGACTGCTGCCTTACCTGCATTTACTCTGAAACCATCAGCAGCCTGAATGAGGGGATCACAGTCAACTCTGAACACATTTAGCAGCAACCAAGATATAAGACGTAGCAAATGGTCTGCAAGCCCACATTTATACCTTCAGCAACTACTTAGGATTTTAGAGACTCGAAAAATATTGTGACAGTTCTTAGATATTCCTAGCATTTTGTCCTGATTATGAACATGTGGAGAGTTTACTTTGTTTGTTTGTTTTTATAGGTTCCTGTTTGCAGTTTACAGTAGTTCTTGTTGTACAGCAAAGAAAATATTAACACAGGATTGGCCTTCTATCTATTGCAAGGTTAATTTAATTAAAACACATTTCACATGGCCCTGTGCACGTTCTCTTTGCAGTTCTCCTTATATTGATTCGAGAGGGAGGGGATCAGACCTATTCTCCATGTACAATGAATTTGTACAGCGCTGTGGTTGCCAGTCACACCCCATCAGCCAGGAAAAGCTGCAGGTATATTGTTCATTAGTGGGTGCTGTAATAGCCAGAGACGTGGTATTCAGCCAGCTGAATGGGAATTGTACCTGCATGTTCAATTTATAGCTTTATATTAAAGCTGAAAGCCTGGCTCATGTCAACATATCAATTTCTGCTTGTTATCCTCCACATGAGCAGTGCTTTTCAGCTAATTGGATGTTTCCTCCCAGACTAACCTATTCCCTAGGGCTGGCTTCAGCTGTGCAATGTGATGAATTTTTAACACTGACTGATGGCTCAGTAAGAGGTATTTCAAGGGAAAACATCAACAATCCAGATAGGGCAGCAAGGCAGAAAACCAGTTCATTTAACCCAAACAAATGCTGAAAAGGTGAGTGAGCCCTGATTGCTTTACCCTGCACAGCCTGTCATGTCATTCCCTGACCGGGATAAGAGAAAGAGGACAAGCTGACATAACCCATTTAAAAATCATTAAATATGCTGCCTAGCCTGTAAAACTATTAATATGTCATGTTTGATACAATTATGCTCTTCCCTGCAACAGCCCCCTTTATTTTAACCTCTTCTCAGAAGCCACTTTGCAAGGCTGAGCACTGGGCCAAGCCATGGAATATTTCAGCACAGGCTTAATTTTAAGCTTGAGAATCACCCCACTGAACTCCAGGCTTACAGGATCGAGTGCTCAGAACATTTTAGAATTAAACTGCAATTAAACTACATGAAATGATGGTGGGGTTTCGATCAGTACAGCCCCGATTATCCACAACAAAAATTATACTCATCTTGAAAAATTCAGACCAGGACAGATAATAACAGGCAAAAGGATGACAAATGGCTTAACATAAACCATGACACATTCACGCAGATGGTTTGGCAGCCTGTAAAAATCACTCCAGTAGATCCGTTAGGGTTTTTGTTTTGTCTTTTTTTTTTAATCAAATACATATCCTGTAGCAACTGGACAAGTATTGAGAAGATGGATTAGCAGTAATAGCTCTTATTTCCATCAGGAAAATTATTATGGAGGTCTCCTAAGCTCCCTCTAAATTTCCTTTATCTGCAGCCTCCTCGGGGCGAATGCAGTCACCCTACAACCCATCTCCAAGCAGACCTGGCACTAGAATGACCCACATCCTCCTGACCTGCCCAACTCTCTGCCAGAAATACCGGAGATGGTAACGAGGAAGGTTTGCATTATTCTGCAGCCTGTCCAGAAGGAGCTGGATCAGAGCCATCGCCTGTTGATTAAATATCCATCAGCTCGCAATAATTTCCAGCCAATATGGAACTGCCTCGAATCAAACACACCGACAGGGAAGTAAATAAAGCAATAGCCAAGCCCTGAATGACATTTGTTTACATAGTTAAATGCACTCAAGGCTTCAGGGAAACTATTTTGTAGAATCACAGAATCATTTAGCTTGGAAAAGACCGTCAAGATCACCGAGTCCAACCGTTCCCCCAGCACTGCCAAGTCCACCACTAAACCATGTCCCTGAGTGCCACGTCTGCACACATTTATCTCAAAATAACTTCTCTTCTTTTATCAGTAGCCAAATAGGTGCTCTTAATAGAGTAAACATCCGTGTACTAAATACCTGCATGCCAAATTACCAGGGGAGAACCAACCCAATAGGAACAAAGACCTCAGCTTTCACAGGAAGGTCCAATTAGCTGGGAAAAAGCTTGCTAATAAAAAGAATTCCTTATTGCAAGAGATTTTATGTCTTACAGTTACTGATTTCAGGTGTAGCTCTTACATGTTAGGCTGGTGGTCATAATTAACACTGCTTAGATCTGTGTGTTTATTGGACTTGCATTTTAAACAGTTTAAAGAGAACACAAAACCAATGGTTAACTCTGTGTGTTTGCCAAGGACTTCCAGCAACTCTCTGCTGTGTGAGTTGAGAAGGCATGCTTTGTTTTCAGTGCCCTGCAGTGTGGGTGGGCTGCAAGCCCCTGAGTGCAGGGATGCCAGTGACAGCACAGCCCAGCATGGATACCTCGTGGGACCACACTGGTAGATCAGCCCACAACACCACAAAATGTTAATGCAATAACCATGTTAAAGAGAATGGTCACAAATGACTAACATGGAACTCCAGAGGCCCACAGGGCAAGCACAGGAGAGGCTTTTTAGAGTAAGGAAACTGAGTGAAAGGAGTCTACAGGAGAGCACCCAGCTTTCTCAAAAGAGGGGACCTTCTGCCCTTGCAGCACATAAGTTTGGTTATAAACCAACGAAAAAAGCTTTTATGAGCATCTCTTGCACATAGACAGAGAGTGGAGAGGAAATAAAACCCCCCTAAGCACCCTCTCCCTGTCCAGCCTGCTCCCACTGAACCCCCCACCTGCAGCTTTCCAGCTTCACTTTGGGTGACCAACTCTGTCATCCCAGACTGCTGAAATGTTACGGATGATTCATGGTCTGGGGGACTGGGGGAGGAAAAAGCAGCGGAAAAAGCTAAAATAAAACAAGAAAGGCTATCTGGAAAGATCTGTCTTCCCCCCACAGCTTCTGAGCTGCAGGATGCAACATCCTCACATCGCGTCCCACGCGCCAGGCACTGCCCTCTGCCCCTCTGCTGACAGACCTCAGGAACAACCAGACCTGCCCATTTCCTGAGCAGAAAACCTCCCCCAAACTGGTTTCAATTCTCACTCCCAGTAAGCAAGAAACAGAGGGGAGATGAAGGGACTCAACACTGACACAGCAGAGCCGTGTTTTGTTACCACCACAGCTTGAACAGGCCTGAGCACTGGACCAGACTGTCTCAGTCTTGTTTATTTGCTTACTCCTCACATGGTTTTGACCTATGCAAATACCTTCCAGATAACACCCAAGTGCAGCACAGTGGAAAGCAAGCACCAGGGATTACTTCTAAAAGGCAGCACTGACAAAAATATACCAGGTTTGGCTCCCTTCAGGCTACAGAGCCCTCTGACATGAGGTCTGAGGCTCAGGGCCTCTTCTCACACCTCAGTGTATAACACGATCTCCCTGATCGCGCTACGCAAACTTCTCTTTGGCAGACTGCGACCCAACCTCCACCTTATTTTAGACACCGTGACCTGAGAAAACACACACAGAAATTAAAATAACGTTCAGGACCACAGCAACCACAGGGGCCCGGGGGAACTCCACGCCCACGAGCAACCTCACCCATGGGCAATGTAAAGACAGCAAGGGATGAACGGCCTCAGGGCCAAAGGAGAGCTCAGGTCCTGGACTGTTTAGCATTGCTGGTGGAACACTTGCAGGTAAGGGATTAGTATTTTTAAAGAGCTGACTTGGGAGCGTGTGGGTTGTCTTAGCTCATGTATCAGTGCTGCCTTGAGAGAGCCAGCCCCAAACTCTGCAGCAGCATCCTCTTCAGGAAACAACAGTATGTCCTGCTTCTTCCCAGGAGGAAAACGCCGATTAACAGATGATTTTAGAGAGCCAATTTGCAATTCAGAAAAGTAGAAAACACACCTACCATGGCAAATCCAGAGAGCAGAGCGGAGGTTCTGCTGGAAGCTTTCAGTTTGGCGCGGCTCAGGTACAACTTTCTCCAGGAAAGGGCTTGAACAGAGTGGTGGTTCGAGGTGACCAATTCCAGGTAGCTGCGCCGGACCCAGTCCCGGTAATCCATGCCCTTCGTGCCAGGCTCAGAGCAGCAAGCAGGGGTGGAGGGATCCACCGGGACGTTTAATTCAGAACTCATGGTGAGAGAAATGCTGAGGGAATAAAACAGTCACGTTCAGGCAGACAGGACGAGCATCAGCTACTAGAAGAGCTATGGTGGAACAAAGTTGCCCTTGGTCGGGGGGAAATGTCGGACCAAATGCCAACACACTTGCAAGGCACAGAACTGAGAAAGGATGGTTCCTGACTGCCAAAAATGACCGTAGGAACTAGGAAAGATTACACAGGTAAACTCAGAAATTACTCCAGCAGAATTCAAGAAGGCTGCACAGCATCAGGCTTTTCATTTCAGAGCTGGCACCTTGACTTTGCCCTCTAATTCCTCCTTGCTAATAAAAGAATTGTTTTACAGATGACATTTTGGCAGTAGGGCCCCCATCTTATAATTTTGTTTTGAGCTGACAGTTCGTTTCCCAGTACATCATGGACTGGCTCCAAATGCATCTCCCTAGAGAACCAAAGTTCAGGGAGTCACTTTTTGCTCCTTCTTTGGAAACCAGTTTTTCTCAGTCAAACAATTGCTCCTCATGGCTCATTTCACATAGGCACAGTTTTCTTTCCCAGACTCCCCCAAAAGTCACATAGCTAACTGCTGTGTAGGATTAACAAATGAACTTCCCAAGCTTTTGCAGTGGGAAGTTCAATTTCCTGAACTGCTCACACTCCATTTATCAGCCACATCTGACCGAGAATCCTGTTCCCTTAATTCTACCAGTAGCTCTGAGCACGAGGAAAGGAAAAGACAATTCCAAAGGGAAAAGCGAGGTGCTTCCAGGAAATTTCATCATCTTCAGATTCAAGAGATATGAAAGGAGCAAGGTGGTGAATGCCACAGAGGCGAGTGTGGGGTCCAAACCACCCTCCTTACACCACCACATCACCAGGCTGCTGCCGAATGGCTCTGGTGATCTCTGTGTCATCCATAGACACAGGGCAGGATCCATGGAATGTATTGAGCAAAAAATTCTCAGCCCTGGCAAACATCTGAAACTAGATGTTTAACTCAGCCTTCCAAAGAATGGAAACGATGATCTTCCAGCTAATCACTGCACTCACAGCTCCGCCATTGACACTGGAGCTGCACCTTCTGGCCATAAAATACCCACCAGCTCCTAGCAGGAGGAGATGCCTGCCCAGAATCACACCTGGTGTGGTACTAATTAGTCCCAGCACCACACCTCAAGGTCACAGGCACCTTTCTGCTCACTCCCACACCCCCCCCAGGTCTCCACACGCAGGGGACACATGGGGACAGCTAATAAAGCCATGGCTGCTGCGAGATTTGAAGAAGTGGCAAAGATCAAAAGGACATCAACCGCCCACAACTCTGAATGCTGTCACTAAAAGGGAACAAAGCTGCTTCAGGCACAATAACAAAGATTACACTGCAGAAGGAAACAAAGCATTGCAGGTCACAAGACTGTCCCTCCTGAACACGGGGGGCTTTCAAGTTCCAGCCCCCTCACACATAATAAGGATGGCAGCAAGAGCACAAGATCATTCCTGGGTAGTTTTTGACAAAGCCACTACTACATGGATAACTCCAGGATGGCTCCTGACCTGCTCAGGAGTTTTCAAAATGTTAAAAAAAAAAAAAGGCATAAAACAATATTCACACAACAATAAAAGCAAGAAGAGAATAAGAGGGACAAACCTTCCTGCTTGCTCTGTGTTTCACGAAAAGGCAAGAATCACCTATTTTAGAGAAGAAGAAAAAGGCCTCCTGGGAGGATTGGAGGCAGAAGCAGTCTGTGAGCAGCAAAATTATGAAGCTGTTTCCTGTGACAACATCCTGTGTGGATTCTGCAATGTATAGCATGGAGGGAATTTATGGACTTTGTCCCCAGCTGGTACAGTGGTGGCCTCTAGTCTGCCATTTGTTTTCACAAAATACGCAGGAACTTTTTATGTAGGAAGCTTTGACCCCTGGGACAAATTCCACTGAAAAGACAAATGAATTCAGAGGTTGCAGAGAGAGGGCAAGAGCACCCAATCACATCTGCTTCTTTCATTAGAAAAATAAGCTAAAAATACCACAAGGATGAATTTTCACTCTGGAGCAGCTCAAGAGATGTTCTCAAATAAGTAAACAACTTTAGAATAAAAATCCATAAACACAAACGTAGCCCAAACAAGCAGTAGCAGGATGGTAAACTCACCTGGCTGGCTATGGACATGGAGGAACTGGGTGGTGGGCTCCAGGGGCTGAAACACAACAAAAGAAGCATTTTTCATGCGCTGTATCTGAAGCAGTTTTACTCTGGAAATACTTTTCAGTTATCGGCATCCGGGGAGGGTTATTCTGAAGATTTCACGTTCCTGCCTTGCACA
Organism: Pyrocephalus nanus; assembly: GCA_038380795.1. Taxonomy (NCBI): domain Eukaryota; kingdom Metazoa; phylum Chordata; class Aves; order Passeriformes; family Tyrannidae; genus Pyrocephalus; species Pyrocephalus nanus. The sequence continues at coordinate 6,456,248 of CM076281.1, forward strand.
GTTAAAGGTTTAGCACACTTGCTCTTACAGAAATAACTGTCCTACAGGGTTTCACTGCACATGGCTGCCGAGTTTTGGATGGAGAATGAGGATTTCCCCGGGAGACCTCTTCCTCTGCCAGCTCTGGCAAAGTCCATCCCAGCTGCGTCTTCACTTCACTATTGCACCACCAACGCATCTGACCCCACTTCATCTCACACTGGTTTAAGATGGAAAGCTCTCTAATATTAATCCCCCACACTGATCTCGTTACCCTGCCCCAGGGAAAGCCTCTGCCATGCCTCACATCTCCGTGCCCCGCTGCAAGCACATGAGCTAGGATTTCTCCACAGCAGAGAATGAAGCCGATGCCAACAGGGCAAGATATGCAGATCTGTCTCAGCAGCACTGGCAGCTTCCCTGCCTGGTTTTGGGATGCTAGCCTCCTCCTTGGACCCAGATTTCTGCCCCACACCCCCAGACTGGTCAGTGGGTTTGTACCAAAGCCTTTTTTCCCTGTGTAACACCATCCAGCCCCCTGCAGGCCATGGCTACGCCAAACCCCAGGCCCTGCTACTCCTCTTCCAAGAGCTCAGGCCCTCTTTGCTACGGGGAACCCCTTTGTATGTCCCTTTCTGGCTCAGGGCCCCCCAGAAGCACCCCTGGGGTGTCACAGCACCCAGGCAGGGTGTGAAAACCCCATAGCTGTGACCTCCCTTATGGCAGCAGGGGATCACATCCCGCTTGGGAGCAGGGATCCCGCTTGGGAGGTGATCCCTCACCCCATCACCACAGCTGGGATCCTTCTCACAGGGCACTGCCCGAGAAGGGGATTTCTCCTCCTCTTTCCCAGCCACCCTCAGCACACCCGCGCAGGATGTAAGGGAGGATCCCCCCTCCAACAGCACCCTCGGATAGGGGATCCCCCAGGCCAGGATAAGACCCACTCACAGGCAGAACCTTTCCCTCCACAGCAACCTGGACAGATCCTTCCTAGGCACAATGCGACCTCCTGCCACTAGCTCCCTGTCTGGCATCCCAAGGCTCCCCCACATCTCCTCAGGCAGGACGGGACCCAGTCCCTCGCTCCCCTTTTCCAACAGCACCCTGGATCAGCGGCTTCCCGACGCCGCAGGCTGGAGGTGTCTCCACAGCACCCCCGGCGAGAGGATTCCTGTCCGGACACATTCCCGGGGCGCCAGCCTGCCCTCTGCATCCCAAGGGACCTGCAGAGCACCGCCGGGCAGGACGGGACCCCCTTCCCTCTCAGCCTCACCGCCCCGGGCAGGGGACAGCCTCCAGCGGAGCAGGATGAGGCGCGTTCCCACCTCCACCATCCCGAGCCAGGGATTCTCCCCGCGCGGGCAGGACGCGTGCCATTCCCACCACCCCGCGCAAGGGAATCCCCATCCACGCAGGGTAAGACCAACTTCCCCGGGCAAGATGAGACCCCCCCTCCTCCTCCCGGTGGGCAGGGCACGCTCCCACCTCCGCACCCCAAACACGGAGCGGATGCCCCCATTACCCCCAGAGTGCGGGGCCCGCTGGGGGGGGAACCCCCACCCCGGGGCGGGATGCGGGGGCGGGCCGTGGCTCACCGCGCTGCTGTCCGGGGGCCGGGCCGGGATCCCCGGGATCGCGGGCGGGAACGGGAGAGCCGGAGCTGGAGCCGGGATCGGGAGCCGGAGCTGGAGCCGCCTTCGCCGCTGCCACGGCAACGCCGGGCACGGGCCACGTGACCCGCAGGAAACGAGGCGGGTGCGCCGCCACGCCCCCGCACGTGACCGCGCTCTGATTGGGCCGCGGCGCTGCCAGACCACGCCCCCCTCGGCGGCAAGGGCGGGGCCTGGGGGGCGGGGCCTGGGGGGCGACCCCCGCCCGCGACCCCCTCGCGACCCCGATGGTTTTGGGGGTCCTGCCACACTGGGGACGTACTCAGCGGTCACAGAGGAAGGGCAGCCCCCGGCACCGGCAGCCGGGTGGGATCCCGGGGGTCGCAGCCCCCTCAAGGCGCATCTGGCAGGGAAAAAAAAAAAAAAACCAAACAAAAAAAACCAAAACAGCTCTGCGGATTCCTGAAATCACGGTCGGGCTGAAAAATCCCCCACTGGTGACGGTGGTGACGGGTCTGGGGCTGGCGTTGTCTCTAAGTCTTGGCACAGAGAAGGTATTGGTGCAATGGGATGCAAACGTGCTTTTATTACAGTTGTTAATTACACAGCAAAAAGTCGCCACTTACATAAGACAAAAGGCAGCGCTGCTCTGCCTCCGCCGGGCTGCAACCTCCTCCGGCGCCCTGGAATCCCGGCTGCTATCTCCCTGCACTCCTCCTCTATTGACTCAGCAGGAAATCCTGTATAAACCCATCAAAAGGACAGGGACAGCCTTATGGGAAAGAGAGGGAGTTCCTTCCCTGGAAACGAGATAAAGAAAATGCCGAAAGGCAGCACAATGGGTCAGCTTTATCACAGGGTAATCCCATCATCCTGAATTCCCTTCTGCCCGGGGAGAGGGAAGAGACAGGAAAACACTTCCCAAAAACCTAATAAAGAGACAGATACAGTTTTTTTATCCCGAGTGTGCTTTTCACCTCTGCCATCAGGAGCACCTCTGCTCGGTTTTAGCACAAAGACTGCTGTCTCTTGGGGTCCTGCATGTAGAATTGGAACAGGGCAAACTTTAACCCCTGAAGATTAGTCTCCATCAAGGAAAGGAGAGGGACTCTTCTAGAAAAAAATCCAGAAAGAGAACTCTGGGCAGTTTTAAGCCTCTAAATTAATTCTGCTTTGTCAGGGCCCTATTTGCAATAGGAAGCAGTTGTAGAGTTGTTCCTCGATTTACTACACACGGAGTACTTCCCTTTTTCTACTCTGTGGATGACGTTTTCCCAGTTTTGAGGTCACAGAGTACCTGCATTTTTGTCTTAACAAAGAAACATCCCTCGGAACCTCCCATTGAAGTGCTTTGTATTCTCAACGAGCCCGTACTGCCGGGAACAACCACAACACGGCAGAGTATTTTTTGGAATTCACAGCAACACCTACCAAATACAGCTCCTACTGCTACACTGAGCCACCCCAGCGAGACAGACCGTGAGGCAGATCCCACCTTCACCAACATGTTCTCTTTGCTGTTTATGGATTTCACCTACAAACACGGCATTCCTGCAAAATGGAGAGCATGAATAATTCAGCACGGGTAAGGATGGCATGTTAAGGAGGCAGGATGAGGCCACACAAACCTGTATTTGTTCAATCACCAACATCTGCTCTACTTAATGCAGAACAGGAATTAGCTCAAAGGCCTGACAACCTCAGAGGCAGAACATCTTAATTTGTGAGACTCTCAGTTCTTCTCTGTCCATAAAAAACACTGTATTTATGGCTCATCCCACAGTATCCACTTTGCCTGCCCTAAGGGGGATTCACGTGAAGCAGTGCCCATAACTCATCTCTCCACAGGGAAAATGCCAGGTGCAGAACATCCATCCTGCACCAGAAGTGCTCAGGAACGAAACATTGCCACAACCTGCCTCTGTGGAGACTGAGCAGAAAACAGTTCCATGCAGATCTCTAACCTGGGAGGGGGGACAGCTGGGATATGGACCTTGCAGGTCAAAAGTTATCCAGCTCTAAAGTCTTTGGGTATGTACAGGGGAACTAAACACAAACATCACTTACACTGGATCACATCTGCTTCCCAGCCACCACGGTAACACCACTGAGAAGCCATTACATAAAGCCAGCTCAGACAAAATGCAGGATTTCTGGCAGCACTGCTCAACGAAGGATAAATCTAAAAAGAGATCCTCCCTTTTTACTGTTTTTGCTTAAAATAATTTGGCATTAACCAAGGCTTGAGAAGAAGTAGCACCACATTCTGGATGCAAGGCTCTGGGATGAGCACGTCTGAAAGCCAGCAGGCACTTCTAATTAAAGATACACTGAAAAGACAACAATCAAAGTTACAAGTAAAACCACCACTGCATATGCTTTTCATTTAAGCACCAGTAAGTAAATGTATATATAGATGTTATCATTCCTCCTGGGGAATCCAAAGTGCAAAGCAGAGCTCAAGCAGAGAGAAAGGCAGGTGTCATTACATGAAGCTGTAACACAAGCAGAATGATTCCATTCCAAGCCTTTCTACCAAAGGATCTGGAGGCTTTACAGACATAATCTTTGGGAAAATACATTGTTCCAATCCAAAAGCAAAAACTAAGTGGCATGCAGCTAACACCTTTTCCATATTTTCACGTGTGCCAAATCATTTGATCTCTTTCTCCTTTTCTGCAGCCCTGCAAGCATCTCTTTATTTTACTGAAATCCTCTTAAAAAAATAAAATAAAATAGAAGACAGAACAATCCAACACATCCCTTTTATTAATTTAAAAAACATGGAAGAAAAGCAATAGGGAAAAGTTTTAGCAATAAAAAAGGGATCCCGATTAAAAATCTATAGAACTTGTCTAGCAACATAAACTGATTTCTTTGGGTTAGAGATGACCCCATACAAAACCCCAAATTCAGAACACTCACAGTGCAGGAGAGTCTGGCTACAGACCACTTTTCTACTTCAGGTTGAACTCTTCCCTTAGATTCATGTATCCCACTGCTACCAGCTCCGCCATAAGTAGAATACGTAGCCTTCACAGTAATATTTCCCTTAAATGGTAATGGATATGTTTTAGCTTTCAGACAGAAAAACACTCTGGGCCACGTTAGAAAGAACTCCAGGGTCACAGAGACTTATGGCTGACTCTTTAGAGCAAACTTAGAGCAGACTGCACAGCAGTTATACAAGCAATTAAGAAAAAAATCTCTTATTTGGCATTTCTCTATCATTATCTCTCAGGCCTGTGACGTGAAGGCCATGCCCCGTTAAGCAGATGTAACGTACGGCCAATGGGTTCTGCTTGGCTGAGATGAAAGGCTTTCATGCTCCTGGATATAAAGCAATGAACAGTGTTTCCAGCTGTCCCTGAAAGGCCTCATCCTCTTCCCATCACAAAACTTGGCTCTTCAGCGTCATCTTCCTTCTCTTCCTCCTCCTTGCTGTCCTCTTCGTCATCCTCACTGCTGCCTCGCTCTTGGGATTGATCAGGTTCTGCAAACACAAGCAGGCTGAATCCATAAGGTGTTCCCACCTGTCTTCCTTCTCAAGTATTTCACAACAAAACAGTCCCAGCTGCTAAGGAAATGTGTATTATTTAGGTCATGCTAATTAGCACGGGTGGATAACATATTCCCCTGTGTCTTCCTTGTTAAATATCTCTCAACTAAGTAGTCCCAGATATTCAGGAAACATGTATCAGGTTATATTCATTCCACCGAGAGACGGGGAGCTTGGAATATCAAATTCCCCCTTGGAGAAATATTCCCTTACCTCCAATGTTACCAAGTCCATCTCCTACAGAACATTATTTCTTCAAAGAGAGGTAGTCAAACACGGGGGATGATGGATTACCTCATTCCCAACCTCTGCAGGTTGGCAAGAACTTTCAAGGATCACAGAGTACTGTTACAGAGCACTGGGAAGCCATGGACAAGACTGAGTATATTCCTACACCTATCCAAGGACAGAGAAACTCCACAGGGTGCTATCAACTTTTACAGACTGTTTGCTATACTGCAAGTACAGGAACCCATTAAGATATGCCTAAGGTTAACAAGGGTCACAGAAAACTCGTGAGGCCTGCTAAAAGATGAGAAAACATTTACTAGAAATTAAATAACCAATCATGAAAATGAGGTACAGCATCAAGTGCGACCTGAATCTGATTTTTTCTGCTCTTTACTGTTCCTCAGGCCCAGTCAAGCTGATGTCCTGACCAGTTACACGTGGGATTTAGGATCAGTGGTCTGATGCCACCGCGTGGTGAAGTTCTGAACTTTCATTCTGTTTTAGGGGTTTGTACAATAATGCAACTTTAACAGCTGACCTGATTCACTGCCAACCCTTATTGTGAATGTATTTACTACAACAAAGGTGAAAGATGGCAATTCAGAGGTTTCATTCATCCATTCAAAAAGGAAGATAAATGCTTGCCTACTACATACAACAAATGCACTTAATTTTGGAAAACTCAGATCTCAACCAGGGCACACAAAACTAGAAAAAGAAAAGGCTGTTCTCAGTAGAGAATAGAGATGGCTATCAGGGGCTTCTGTCTCTACTGATATTATTATCATTGTTATTACTACTACTATTATTATTATTTTACATAGAGAACCACAAACTGTAAAGAGTTAAACATGTAATAAAGACAGGGGAGTTTGGATTCTGTCTTTCAGGAACTTGTGCCAAACAAAACCACTCCAGCCCCACAACTGGTACACAGCAGTGACAGTCCCTGATCCAGCTCTCCTCTCTCCCAGCCACTCCCTAAAGGGATGGGTATTCTGTTTTGTTCACTCGAAATGAACAAAACTATGTTGACTCATACTTAAATCCTCCTCCTAGTTACAAGTGATAAATGAGTAGCTTAAAAAAAACCCCCAACAGAACAAAAACAAAACACCCAAAAAACCTACTCTGCTACATTCACTTGCTGTCACAAGTAAAATTAACCTAACAAGTAATTTGTCCTCCCGTGTTTACATGGGAGGCTGGCAATGGTTCAGCTGAAACAGATCCAACTCTGAAAAGCAAAGCAGAATTAAGGTAGAACTGTCAGACAAGTCACAGTTGCAGCAGAATTACCAGCAACTGCTGTAACTTTAAGAATTACTGCAGTTAGTGACTGCAATAGGACAACTATTTGAAAGAGTAAGCTAAAATAAACTCACTGAAAAGAAGCAACAATATGCAAAAGTTTGAACAGTTACAATGACATGGCTGAACATTAATTTTCAAGACTGCAGGAGAACAGAGGCAGTCAGGTTTCCCATGTTTATTTCTATGCAAATAAAATAGTTGTGTGGAACAGATGGCACCAAGGTGGCTCAACTTCTTACACACACAATCATTTCTTGCTGCCCAAGCTGTGCATTTTTTTTCCACCTGTTTTCTCCATAAGCATTCAAAATACACATTAAAAAAAAAGCACAGCCTTGAACAATACTGCCTTTTTGAGCAGATGATGTTCTAAATCTGCAGTTTGTCAGAATAGCTGGGGCAAAACATCCACAAACAACCAAACTGGATTCCAATGTTTGCTGTCCAAAATTTCCCCTAATAAAGGGAAAATATTCACAAACAGCCAAGTTATTTGTAAGATTAAATCTCAACATAGATGGCTTTCAAAGAGGATTTTGAAATATTAGCTAAAATAACAAGCTTAAGGCTCAGGCTTCAATCCATGTATTGAGAATGCTTGGGGTGGGGGGGTGGTAAAAACCCTTCTAGGCTTCAATTAGAGAACTGAGTCTTGAGGAAAGAAAAATAAATTTCACTGACCTTTTTCCTGCTTCTTTTGTTCAAGTTTATTTTTCTTAGCTTGCAGCTTCTTCTCTTTTAACTTTTGGCTGTAAAGCAAAGGAAAAGAACCTGTGACAAATCCTACATTGTGAAGCTTCTGAATGTTCATACACTGATAAAGGACATATTGGAAAAGCTGATTTCAGAAGTTCAATTTAAATTTGGCCTTAACTGAAAATTCAGCAAGAGCAAACTTAGCACATGATCAATAGAAAGTTTTCTCGGTTGATTTTAGTCTCATGGATCTTTTAAGTCTTCCATGATGCCACTGCAACCCAAACTGTATGATACACAAGAATCTCCAATAACACCGATGGAACAAAAATGAAACTGCCCCTATATTTTAGCTACCTAGCCCAACTACCAAAAAGGGAAAATGGTGTCAAAACCCAGATTGCTGTAACTGAACACTGGGGGGAAAATACCACCAGTAATATATATTTATATTGAAAAAAAAATTTAAAAAATAGTGCAGTATGCTTTGACCTTCCTCGTTGGCTGTACTTCCTCGGGATATTGGGTTCTGGGAATAACACTAGCAGTAAGAGGGAAATGCTGCTCATAAAACCCAGTTTTGTTTGCCCAGAAAAGGCAATCAGGCAAGTTAATGTCAGACACAGGGAGAGCAGCCTGGGATTTATGTTCCTCTCTCACCACCATAAGTGAATTCTCTTGAAAGAGAGAGCCAAGTACTATTAGGTCAGGACAGAAGAGAAGGGTGGTGAGGGAAATTAGAGGGGCTCCTACAGAGCAAAGCCACTTGGGTCCTGCACCATTAGACCGTAGAAGGGGGACAAGGAGGTGTTAGTGTTTAGGCAGCATCTGCTGTTGGAACAGTTGTTCTCCCTCTCAGCCAGGGAAGAGGCAGCAGGCCAGATCTGACTTGGTGGCCATCTGTTGGACCACATTAAATTAAACTAAGATGGCAACAGTGTTTGTGTTGAGCACTTTTGTGTTAACATGGCAGTGAGTCACTTTGCACAGGCCCTTCCACAGCAGCTCTCAGCCACAGGAGCAAAGCAGCAAGGGAGAGGCTGCTCAGGGTCAGATGCTGTGAAAGAGCTGGGCCGTGATATTCTGCTATTTCTGAAACATGTGATGGATAAAGACAGTGGGATTTAAATTCCTGTATCACTGCACTATGATATTCAGGCTACTTCTTAAGACCATCAATCTTGTAACTGTTTCACTGTGTCTAGAATTTAAGAGCAAGATGGATTTATTATTTTTTAATATTTTCATTTAACTTACTAGACTTGACCTGCAGGCAGAAGTGGCCTATCCACTTAGCAGCACCCAGTTTTGCATTGAAGCTGCTTGGTATCAGATGATTCAGATGTTAATTTAAGCCAGATTTTAACACAAACCTTTCCTGACACTGTTACAACAAATATGCAGTAAGGCACGTTGCAGTCAAGACCACAGAGTCAGCAAAAGCAGCTCAACCAGTCCCGAGTTATCCTGCCAGTGATGGCACGGAGAAGAAACCACGCCAGCAAAGCCTGTCAGGTTTACAGCTACCTTTAAAAACCAAACAATGACACTGACAAATTTAATTTCCACAGCCAGACTTCCCAGCTGATAGATGCAGACACAGAATGACAGCGTTCATCCAAAGCATGCAGCTACACATGAGGCACAAGGGTGTGAGGGTTTCCATGTCAAGCCTCCTGGGAAAAATCTGCCCTTACCGCTTCCTTCTGCGTTTTGCTGTTTGCTCTTCTGCAATCATCTTATTCCTCTCCAGTTTCTTCTGGAATTCCTCATCTAGTCTTTGCTGTAATTGATCACACGTCATACTTTGGTCACAATCTAAATTAAAATACCTCTTTTAAAAGTCATGTCCTTTTAGGGAGAAATCTTTTAGCAAAATACAGAAGGGAGCTCTGCCAGCTGTTTCTTTGTATGTCTGGTTTCTTTATACAAAGCCATGTCCTAGGGATGACTGCTGTACAGACAGCACTTTTAACCTGCAGCCTGAGCCAAACATTGAAACCTTCTGAGGGAGGAATCCTCACCAGAACAGGTGAGGAAGGTTGGGCTTCTGCCTTAATGAATGTGTCAGTAAAAACAAGTGAATAACTGGAGACAAACATTAACATATGGATCAAAGGACTCAGCCAAGAGAGAGTATAACAGTATTGTTCTCTGAAAGAGAGGCCATTCTACTCGACCACGACTTAAAAAAACATCTGAACTTCATGCACAGGCACTTGCCTTGATTCTGTCTGTGCAAGACAGTGATAATAAAAGGGATTTCTAGTTTTTAAAGCATTTTCAAGCCAACCTGAGAACACACACACTCACGTGTCTTACTGTGTGCTAGGACCCCAGGGAACACAGGAGATGGAGCATGTCTGACACAAAGCACCAAATGTTTCAGTACTGACACAGACGCCACGTATCACACACTCCTACAGACTCCTCTGACAAGGGGTGGCTCAGAACGGGATTATTTGTACATGACTTTCAAAGAAAACACAGATTTGCAGTGAACACCAAATATTCAGGGGTGAGGGGAACTATAAAGAGTTGTGCTGACCTTCTCAGCCATGGCATCCATGAAATCTTGCCTCTGGTACTCTCGCCGCCGGAGATGCCGGTACACGTGGAACTCCCCGCTCCCGGCTCCAGCACTGGAACCTGCAGCGAAGAACAGGTAAGTCTGCTAGGAAAGAATGGGTATAGATTCTCCCAAATAACTACAGCTAAATGCTGAGGGATGGGACACATGGAAGGGCACTGTAAGTCGAAAATCTACCAACGACATGCAGAGTGTGGCACTGTTTTATATAAGCTCAAATCGCTCGCAGCCAAAACCCAAAGAGAGCTGCAAACCCACCCACTTATGGGTCACTGCAGGTCCTACTGGTTGATTACTCCCCCTAGAGAGCCCAGTCTTAGCTGCACATCAAGACAGGCAAAGAACCAGACATCAAATACACTCCCCATTCTCTTGCAGGCAGAGGTGAGATAAAACATCCTACTGGGGCTGCTTCTGACTGATTTTCAGCATCTCACACAAAAAATAAAGGTCAACAGAAAGGAGATAAACCCCAACATATTGTACTTTCCCACGCAAGACAGATACCACTGACAGTTTCTGACTGTTTCTTTGCAGTTGAAATGCCCACAGCTCTCTCTTCCTGGCATCAGCCTGCATGTTGAAGTCTCACAGGAGCTTTCAACATCACTCTCCATTCTCTTCCTCTGTCTGCTGAGCCATTTCTTAAGGCAAAGCACAGGAATGCAAGCCTCAAAAAAGACACCTAATTAAAACACAGCAGCTGGGTCTGCAACAGGGGTGCTCTTGATACCAGCAGAATCCCAGCATGTCAGGTGCTCCCAGAAAAACAAGACAGTTTGACTCAAGCACACAGCAAAGCTATTTGAAAAAGCCATGAAGGAGTTCCAATAAGCAGAAGAGTTTATTTCGAAGTGCATAAAAACTTCAGGGCAAGATCAGTTATTCTGAGATAAGAACAAGTCAACCTCTACGAAGGATGAAGGTCCCAGAGGAAGACAGAACTTCTACATGCAGACACAGTTTATACCACAACTACTGTATTTAATCCCTGCAGGTAAAAGTAAAGTATAAGCAGGGTATTGTGTCAGGTTCCTCACACAGCTGCCAGCTCCCTGCCTGACCACACACAACTTTACCTGCTGCACGTGCCTGAGATCCAGGCTCAAAGCAGCCCGAAGAAGGGCTTCATAATTGTAAGCTTCCAGAGCACTCTCAAATCAGTGAGAAAGACAGATTTACTTATCATCATTTACTTGTCATCACCAGAGCAGCAGCTTATTGCACTGCAGGCAGCCCACGTGCTGCAGTGCCACGGGCTTTGTTCACTTTGCATCCTGACTACCGGCAGAAAAGCGGGACCCGAGAACCAAATAAAACTTGAAAAAGCAACTCTCGAAGCACATTTCACACCTCTTTCCTCCAGCAAAATGAGCAACAGAAAAACCATCTCTGTCCTCCCCTGTTAAGCACTTTTCTGAGTTAAATGTGGCTGACCCCGGGGGTATCTGAAGAGCAGAATCTTTACCCATCACATCTCTAACGAACTCCGGGGGAGGCCGCGGTGCCCATTCGTTCAGTTTTTCGGGGATTGGTACAGTCTTTTCCTGCAAGAACAAACCAACCAGCCATCAGTATCTTCTAGGAGCAAAGTCTGCAATTTTAACACATTGTTGAAAGGCGGGACATGTCTGACAACAGCCTCTTCCATCAGCTGACAGATCTCAGAAGGAGCACAGCTGCAGCCATTTCTTCACGCACAGGGAGCAGGAGCAGGCAGAAGAGGAGAATCAGAAGGGATCCTCTCTGTCCCTCACATTCAGGCCTGCAGGTCAACAAACCCGGGAGGATTAGGAGTGTCTGTGCTTCTTTTCGGTATGGGAACCAGGTGGAAGCATGTCAGCACCTCCAAGCACTCGCGGGAGCTGAGTCTACTCCCACTACCAGTAGTCTGGGAAGTGATGAAAGGCATTTGTGCACCTTCCATGCCAGATCTAGAGGACAGGGAAGAGCAGGGGAGGGAGAACACATGGTGCAAGGTCAGAGGAAGAACGCGTTGCAGGGACATCTCAGCTGCTCCAGACCACACAGGGCAGGGGTGAGAGTCTCCTCCTGGCAAGCACCTCCTCGGGAAAGGATCGAAGCACCCAGTTAGAAGAACTGGGGTCATTAAAAGCATTGGGAAGAGCAAAGACCAGCGGGCAGAGAGCACTGAGGAGCCAGTCCTCCCCCTGGGTCCCCAGAGAAGGGTCTCTCCCCTCACAGCACCCCAGAAAAGTCCCTCTCCCAGTATGACAACCCGGTGTGTGGGGGACGTGTCAGTCCCTCTCCTCTCGAGGACCCAAAGAGGAGGAAGGGGCGGGGGATATCCATCTGTCTCCCCTCATGGAACCGGGAAGAAGGAAAGGGGGGGGTCAGCCCCTCTCTCCTCACAGACCCCGGGGCGGGCGTGCCGGTCCCTCTCCCCTCACGGACCCTGGAGGTGCACTGTGGGGTCCCGGAGTCCCCCTCTCCTCAGGGACTCTGGGGGTGGGGGGATCTCATTGTCCCTCCTTCCTTCTCTCCTCCCCCCCCGGTCCCGCCGCCCTCACCGGGTTCCTCATGAGGCGCTCGAGGCGGAGGCGCTGCTCCTCGGCCGCGCTGCGGGGGATGACGAGCGGCTGCGGCTCCTTGCGGGGCCGGGGCGGCCGCGGGGCCGAGGGCGCCGCCATGTTCCAGCCCTGGCCGCGCCCCGCCCCCCCGTGACGTCACGGCGCGCGACGCTCCCCGCCCGTCATGGCGGGTCTGGCTGGGGACCCGTGAGGGGCGGGGGGGGGCGCTGTGAGGGGAGTTCGGAGCCCTCCCCGCGAATTGTCATAGAGCCACAGAATCACTGATTCGGTTAGGTTGCAATACATGGAGCCCGACCTGTGACCGAGCACCACGCTGCCAAGCACACCAGAGCACCGAGTGCCACGTCCAGTCCTTTCCTTACACACCACCAGGGGCGTTGACTTCTCCACCTCCCTTGCTGCAAGCCCCACCCAATCTGGGCTTGGACACTTGCAGGGACTGGCCAGCCATAGCTTGTCTGGGCAGCCTGTACCAGTGCCTCACTACCTTCACAGGGAGTAATTTCTTCTCAGCATCCCACCTAACCCTGCCCTCTGTCAGTTTAAAGCCATTTCCCCTTGTCCTGTCATTACATGTCCTTGTAAAAAGTCCCTCTCCATCTTTCTTGTTGACTCCCTTCAGGTACTGTGCAAGGCCACAATTGGGTCACTCTGAAGCCTTCTCTTTTGCAGGCTGAACAACCCCAAGTCTATCAGCCTTTCCTCACAGGAGAGGTGCTCCATCCCTCTAAATCATCTTGGTGGCCTCGCCTGGACTCACTCCAACAGGTCCAAGTCTCATGTTCAGGTGGAACTGCTTGTGCTCCAGTCTCTGCCCGCTGCCTCTCATCCTACTGCTCGGCACCACTGAGAAACACCCGGCTTCATCCTCTGACCCTCCTTCAGATACTCATGTACACACTCAGATACACGTTGTTCCCTGCGTCACTTCTCCCATGTCCCAGCTGTAGCCGTGCATCTTTCTCCCTGCTAAGCTGTGTTTGCTGAGCTCTGATTTCCTCTGTCACCCCAAGCACGTTCTCCAGGCTGCAGCGAGTGCAGTCTGTCCCCAACAGGACCCATTAGCGAGGCAACTCTGTCATCTGCCACACTCCATCCAGGCTCCGGGCTCAGCTGAGCCCCGAGGAGGGTGAAAATTCAGCGTGTTTTTCACCGGCACCCTCAGCCCTGCCAAATCCTTTCCCCGTGACGGTGTAAGCGATACGGGACTTCCCAGTGCCTCGGTGGCAGGCTGCCTGCACCATCTGTTCGTGTCACTTTGGTAATTAACCAGCGCTGCCCGTGGGCTTTGTCTGCTGACAGTGATGAACGGCAGTGCCATTCCCCACGGCACGGCCTTGCCGGGCACTGGGGGATGTGGAGACGCGGGCAGGTAGCAGACAGGGGATGCTGCACTATCTGCATCCTTATTCACTTCTAGGCATTGCAGGAGCAGCGCTTGGACGAGATGAGGGATTATACACTCCAATCCACGCTTGACTGACGGGGCTGGGGGAAGCCACGAGTGGGGAAGAGGAGCTGGAGCTGGCTGTGATCAGGTTCCTCTGCAAGCCAAATTTCTTTTCAAGTCGCTGTGGCCCTACAGAAATGGCATGGCATGTGCTCGGGCTGTGCGTGCGTCAGAGAATTAGCTACTAAAGGTCAGCTGCAATGGAAGAGGGGCATAAACCTTTGTGTACTTTATGGAGATAAGCTGGAGCCGAGAAGTTGGGCTCTGGGTTTCAGACAGCTTCGTGCTGTGCATGTGGAGAGGGTGACAGAAAGGGGAACGGAGACGTTGGGAATGGCTTCTTCTGAGATTTATAGTTCATTTATATGACCTGAATTTATTAAGCCCCCATTCTCTTCCCCCTTCCATGGAGAAAACCGGAGCTGATCCTCAGGTTCAGCCCTATGTTTACAAAAGACTTTTCAACCCTCACTGAGGTTGCTATGGAAATCACACTAGTTTGTGCCTCGTGTTTGTCTTACCAACCTGATTTGTAAAAGAATGGTGTGAATTTAGTGCTGGCTGAGTTCCCAGCTGGCCGCTGGTCCTGGAAGGCATCCTTGCAGTCTCAGCCCTGGCTAGAGCAATGCAAACAGCTTCCCCCATGCTGTCTGCCAGCTCCTCAGCTCCTGTGCCCATGGCTCTCCCAGCCTTGGGTCCTCTTCAGCCCACCAGAACAGAAACCTTACAGTGCCAGGCTGGACTCAGCCTTGCCAAGGAAACACCAGTGCCATTACAGAGGCAGGGGCAAGCACGTGCCCCTGGTCCCTGCTCAGTCACTTCAGAATGTTTTTTAGAAGCAGAAATGCAGATTGTTTGAGTTTCCTCTCTGTTTAGTCCTGAGCACAGCACAGGAAGCTTTAGCTCACTAACCCCTAAGTTGTCACGGGTGTGAGTGAGGAGCTGCCATCCAGTCCCCACAGGCTGCAGGGAGCAGCTGGATTCACTTGCCCAAAGTGTGGCTTGTGCCAGTGACAGCTCACAGCCCTGTCATCCAACAGAGCCCACTCAAACTGGGGGGAAAGAGACCTGGGAGAATCGTACTCTGAACCTACATGCCTCCGGAATTGGTGCAGACTCTTGATGTGCTATGCACATATTACTTTTAAAATATATCTATCCAGGGAGGGGAGCCAAGCCTGTTACTGGGTCATTCAAAAATAGAAAGTATTTCAGCAAAATACAAAGCCCACGAAATCAGAGTGCTGGGCTGGGATCTGGGCAGAACTGGGCTTACTGGGGTCATGGGATTTGCATTAGAACGGGGAAGTGTTTTCATAGGTCAGTGCAAACCAAACAACAAAACTCAGCTCCCTGATCTGTATCAAAGCTCAACTGTGCTTCTGAGGAGTTTTCCTACCAAAGGGATCCTTCTGGAAGCACTGCAAGCCTTTGCTGAGACAGACCCTGCACGTCAGGCAGGAGCAGCTGTGGAGCTCCAACACCCACGTGAAACGTGGGCGGCTGCGCTGCTGAAATCCCTTTGCATTTTTGTCCTGTTCACAGTCTCTGCCAGGGCACAGCTCAGAGCCAGCATCCCCACAGACCATTTCAACATCCCTGCAAACCAGTCCAGCATCCCTGCAGCCCAGTCCTGTTCTGGCAGTGGGCAGAGGGCACTGCTGGCACAGAATCCAGCCCAGCCCACACACTGAGGTTTGCTTTCCCCTCCTTTCACCACCAGATCTGTGTGTTAGATGCAAAGGGCTGTTGCATCCTGCCTCCCAGGAATCCTATGAAAGGAAAGGAGGGGATGTTTTCCAGCAAGACTGATGCTGTAGTTAGCCAATTTGCTAATAAGCTGAGGTGTGAATGGTTTAGGTTTAGGCAGGAAGAGCAGCTGTCCCACAGGCACATCTCTCAGTGCCAGCCTTGAGGGGAAAGAGTCATCCATAAGGAGGGGCTGTCACCTCCCCAGCTGCCCAGATCCTGATGGATGAGCTCTCCAGGAGCAGTGAACAGGCTCTGGAGCCTTTTGGGGGAGGGAATATTTTTGTGAATGGATCGTGACACAACCGTGGCCTGATTCCTGAGCTGAGCAGCTCCCTCCACCCCCCCAAAAGCCATGTGTTAGCTGTGTCTGTCACGCTGCTTAGCTGTGACAGAACAGTCTGGGACAATGCCCCAGTTTTCCCAGGGGATTCTCAGCAGAAAAGAGCACGCTAGAAAGACATACAACGTCAGAACGAGAGGCACTGCCTCCCAGGATAGACGAAGGCATGGGAGGGGGAATGACAGGCTGTGAGGAATGGCTGATGGGAGATGCTCTCACAGGCCCTTGGCAAGGGAGGTCCATCTTCACACCCCAGAGCTGCTCATTCTCTATTACCCACTCTGCTTTGGGGAGGGAGGCATTTCAACCTGCACCAGTGACAGATCAGACAAAGAAAAGAAGAGACTGGGAGGAGATAAAAGCCTGTCCTGTGCAGCCTGGACCCATCCTCCTCCTCCTCCTTCTGCTCAGCAGTGAGAAAAATACCCCTCTCTCCTTCCTCAGTGCACTCCATCAGGTAAAGACAGACTGAGCCCAGCCCCACCTGCCTTGAGATAGCAACGAAGTCTACACACGTGTGACATGACAGCACTCTCCCTTTTTTCATGTAGCAAATCCAGCAAAACCCCAAGCTCATGCTCACATGCCATCCTTTTTGCAAGTGATTTTATTTTAAAACCAGAACTCGAGTTCTCCATTTGTTTATCAAGTCCCCCTCCCCCCCCCCTTTTTTTTTTTAAATAAAATTAATTTATTCTACACAACAGTAAACTCTTCCAGACTCTTCCCTATTTACAAATTAACATTTCTGCTTGCAGGTCATAGCTTCCCCCTCCTCTTCCTATCCTGTGACATAGAAAGTGAGAAACCAGCCAGTATCTGAAGGTCTGTAAGGCAGTGCTCCCATCCAGCTCCTTGGGACCTCAACGAGGAACCAGAGTGATGATGTCTGTGCCGTATCCAAAATCCCCCCTCATTCACTCTGTGTGTGAAGGAAGCATGTCCAAGTTAAACCCATCAACCCATCAGCCTTTTCCTGCTGCATGGGCTCCTCCAAGCTGGGTTTTAGCTGAGCTGAGGAAGGAGAAATACCCCCGACACAGCAAACTGCTCCTGCTGCTCTTTGAAGGGCTGTGTGTTTGGGGAGAAGGTGGCATTTCCAGCAGGAATGAGATCCACCAGCTCTCATCTCACACACCTATGGGCCAGAAAGGCACCTCTCATATTGCAGAAGGAGCCTTGGAGACACTTTCCCTGCCCCCTGGAAGCAGGAGGCACAAGTGACTCGAGCACTGGGGACATGCTTTGCTAGCTAAGGAAAGAAGGCACCTAAAAAAATTAAAATTTGGCCCAACCAAATTCCAAGCAAATTCAAGGGTTTTTTTTTGAGTTAGGTTGTAGCTTGGCTTGTACCTCTCTTTGCACTAAGTGGTAACTTCTACCTGCTATGGTGGGGTCTGCTCTATCTGGAAACCTGTCCAGGCACTCCAAAGCCACAGCTGCTGGGGAGGGACATCAACCACTGGTAAAGGCAATCCTGCCCCTCAGCCTGGCCTGGTCCCCTGTGCTGGCTGGCTGCTCACCCACCTGGCACCAGCCCCACTTCTTTTGCCCTTCCTGGGCATTTCTATTTGTCTAAGAAAAAACAGTAACTTTCAACAGCAGTTACTGAAGATGGGTAGTGTTTTCATTCCTGGGAGCCCAGCTGAACACCTGCAGGGCAAGGCTGTCCCTCACCTCCAGACACAACCCCTGGCCTCTGCCTGACCCCCCCTACATCCCGAATGACCAACAACTGATGCAAAGCAGGGGTGTTGTCATATTTTCCAAGGTTTGCCATGAGCAATGGAAAACATTGCCCAGCTGTGGCAGAGAGCAAGCCCTTGTAGAGAGCTTAGGTTTTGAAAAACCAAGGAAGAGAGGGAGGAAGAAAGAGGTTACCCAGGGATTCTCTGTAGGTACAGCAAGGAGAGAAAGGAAACAAAGGAACACAAAAGGCAGGATAGCAGAAAAACCCTTCCTTGAATGCAATTCATTAAGCTTTGGAAAAATAAAACACCTTTTCCTGGCAGAGGGTGGGAAACACATGCCTCAGAGGGAGCCCAAAGGCCAGCCTGGATAAACCCTCAGTGGTGCCCTCTCAGTGATCCATGTATGTGAGCACAGTCTCTGCATGTAGATCTGCCAATTCCATGGTCATGCCGAAATGCCAGAGTCCCTCGGCAGCTGGTTTGCAGGGCAATGGTGCCAGAAGGATGTTGGCCATGCTGGGCTCTCGCCCCTGAATGGATGTGCCAAGGTGCTTTGGCTGGGGGATGGAGCCTGTCACAGCTCCGGGCTGCCATCCCACGACGGTCACACCCAGGAGGAGATGCAGGGAGCTTGGCTTGGCCCTCGGAGAGCTCTTGGTCCAGAGGGAAAAAGAAGAGGCTGCAAGCTCCAAAATGGCACTGACTCTTTCAGCCTCCCAAACCTCCAGCACTGCCCCAACCTTGGGACATCTCCTGCTGCTGACACAGCTCCCAGAAGCAGCAGGGAGCGAGAAGGATGTCCCGGTTGGGTTGCTGGTGGTGGCAGGAGGGGGTGGCGAGGCTGGTGCAGCGGTGAGGGGCATGGCTGCCCTGCTTCCCCCCACCATCCAGCCCCCAGGCGTGGGGGGACTCAGTAGAAGGAGTACTGGTTTTCCACGGCCCGGGTCCGGCTCCGGGCGCTGTCAGCCTCGTGGTAGTCCTCAGCACTGGCGGTGGGGGGCTCTGGCCGGCGCTCCATGCTGTCGCTGCGGCTCCGGGGGCCCAGGGCACCCTCCAGGCGGTGGTAGGGTGCGGGGACAGTGACAGGGGGTGCCACGGCCACCCCCTCAGCAGGCGGTGGGGCTGGTGGGCCGCTGGGTGCTGTGCTGCAGAAGTAGTGCGGAGGTGGCAGGTCGACCCGGCAGCCCGGGGGCTGTGGCACAAGGGGTGGCGGGGGGCCGGCATCTGCAAGGAAGACAAGAGCTTGACCCCTCCACTGCTCCCTTGCTGGCACCATCCCATGCCCATCCTCGACCCTGTCCTTCCCCAACCCCCCTTGCCCACACTCCCCCAGCACAGCAGGATGCTCTGAGCCCTGCGGACCCCTCTGCTCCTCTCCCGCTCGAGCCAGGGGACTGACACCCACGGCCAGGGACACGGGGGTCACGCCAGCACAGCCCTGCTGCTGCGTGGTGCTCCCTGCCCGCCAACAGGATAACACCCACCTCGGCACCTCTCCAGAGCCACGCGCATCAGCACAGGCACAGCTTCACGGAGGGAATCCCAGGCATCATTCCCTTTTAGTTCCACACAAGATACCACCCAAACCTCACACCCAACCCCCTCCACATGCAGCCCTGCCCTTGCCCGGCTCCAGCACCTACCGGGCTGTGGGCTCTGGGCCACCACGTAGCTGCGGAGGGTGATGTCGGCTGCTCCGCCCGACTCCAGGGGGATGGGATGCGTGTGGAAGTGGCGCAGCATGTCGAAGATGGTCTGGAACCAGAGGTGCTGCACGTGGCACTGCCCGCTCTCGTTCAGTGACAGGCGGAGGTGCTGCAAGCACAGGGGTCAGCGGGTGAGCTGGGGACCACGAGGGCGAGGCCACCCTTGCCATCAGCAGCAGGAGCCACCTCCGTCAGCCAAGGGAGGTTTGCTCCTAACTCAGGGTTGTAATTTTTAACCTGCTGCAGGGGGTTTCCTTCAAAACCCCACACGCTGCAGCCTCAGGAGAAGTTTGGCCCCTCCTAGGGATCAACACCGTAAAGAAACACCCAGAGAAGGGAGGCTGGGTGCAGCCGGGGGGGCTGAAGCTCCGATCCCAGTGTCACAGACAGCTGTGGGGGAGACCCTCGCCCACCTGAACTACTTGCAGGAAAGGTGACAAGAACAGGCAGTTACATCCCAACCCCTGACAGCGTGTGCCCTCTGCTAGAAACTGAGCAGAAAACTTCATTGGAGTTGGTTCTTCATAGTGCATCCATGTACTTTGGGGCACAGAGTGAAAAAGGAGAGGGCAGGGGATGATGTGCCAGGCTAGGCTGGGCTTCCACACGTATTATTTAATAATATTTAACCTTGTGCTGGCCTAGCAGGCACTGATCCAGTTAGGAAAGTGTAGAAGGGGCTGAGCAGGGTGCAGAGGGCTCTTGGGGGGACAAGGGCAGGCAGTCCTGGGGGTGCCCTGCCAGGGTGCAGCCCCCTGCAGAGCTGCTGTGCTTGGGGTCACTGCATGGCACCCATTTGCTTGCAGAGCAGGAAGGAACCCGGGGTGCTGGGCAGGGCTGGTGCTGATGTTCACAGAGGAGCAGAGGACACTCACCTTGGCTTTCCCCTGGAAGTTGAAGGTCAGCACATACTCCCCTGGCCGCGTTTCGCTCTGCCGGATGACGAACAATCCGTGGCTCCGGGCGCCCCCGAAGAGCACCAGCTGAGCCGCCTTGATCCGAGAGAGAGTCCCGTGGAACCAGGGGAAGTCAGAGAGGTTGATCTCCGCCTCTGCCTCGCTGTCCTCCCCTGCCCGCAGGGACAGCAGGTTTTTAGGGAGCACCCAGACATCCCCCCCCTGCCCCCTCATCCTCTCTCTCAAGAGCAAGATGCTGGGGCCACATCCTGCATCCCGGTACCTGTGAGATGTGCAGTGGGGGAGGACTCCAGCGTCTGCAGGAAGTTCTCCAGTGGGACATGGGTGAGGAGCTCCCCCAGGGAGTCCCTGCTCCGGCCGTGGGGCACGGGGACAGCGGTGGCCGTGGTGGTGTTGTGAGCGCTGGGCAGGGCACATCTGTCTGGCGGCCTGGGCACATCTGGAAGGGAATTTGCAGAGGGATGGGCTCATGGCTCAGCATCACCCACCATCACTGGACAAAGATGAGGGCTGTCCTGCTCTGCAGGCAACCACGTTGGATACCCTTGGCTCTCAGAGACACCTGAGGGCTACGTTATGGCTTTGAGGGACTCCCAGGCTTTCCCAGATGCAGGTCCTTACCGTCAGCCAGGAACTCGCAGCTGGAGGAAGTTGTCCTGCCTGGCAGACAGCCTCCCTGTGCACAGGACACCAGCTCAATATCGTCCCCGCTGTCCCTGGGGGAGAGCACAGAGCACATGGTCACATGCTGGGTGCCACCCTACAGACACATGCACGTGTGGCACCTCCACTCACTGGCACAGAACAGGGACTGTGCCAAACAAAATTCCAGCTGTGATCTGGGAGCACGTCCTGATGCTCCTCACTTCCTCGAATAGAAGCACCAACGCCACAGAGAGGCAGAGCAGCCACCAAACAACGTGGCTTTTTGGGGGTGATGAGAGGTAATGAGCCATGAGAGGGATTAAACCCCTGAAAGCCCGTGCTATAAAGTCATGCTGGTCAGTCCCAGCTGCAGGATTTTGCTGCAACATTGTTGGTTTGGATGGAAATCCGTCACCTTGACCCTCAGCCCTTTGCCTCACAAGACATTGCTGCACCCACATACAATCCCACTACCAACTCCCACCCTTTCACTTTCACCCTCTGCAAAGGGAATTACAACCCTAAAAGACATCAAAGAAAACCAAGCCAGGAAGCCTGGAGCAAGACAACGAGCAGGAAGAGACCAAGGGAGGGGGGCAGCCCCCACAGAGCATCCCTGCTGCCGACCCTCCCCGTGCACTTGAGCATCCTTCTTGCACAAGCACCCGACTTGCTCCACAGCCTATTTTTATCCTGGCTGTCAGAAGGAGCCTGGCACTGCCAGAGCTGCCGGCAGCACTGGGCTACTCTTGCTTAACGGCGGCCACGTGGGCACAGGCAGCGAGGAAGCGTCTGCGTCGGTGGTAACGGCTCCCTCGTGAGCTGCTGAATTATTTAGTGGCCAGTAAGTGAATCAGCCATTGGGAGTCATTCAGCTGCAGCCGGTTAAAAACAAGAAGGGAGGAAGGAAACCAAAACCAACAGCGCGTTGCAGAAAAGCCGTCGCCGGGCGCTCACGCGGCGGCTCCAGCACGCAGCCCTTGGCAAAAGCATCGGGAGCTGACTGGAAATTCGTTCTTGGCAGCGAGCGCGTGTGTCGGTGTATTAAACAGCTCATTATTATTTGCTCTGGAGTTCATTATTATTTGCTTTACAGTCACGTCCGGAGGCCAGAGCGGGATGGCGCTGGGTGCTAAGCAAACAGAGAAGGCTGGGAGGCTGCCAGAGGGGCTGGCGCGGGGATACCGGCGGCTCCTGCGGTGGCTTGAGGGGAGCACGGCCGTGGTGCTCGGCTCCGGCTGGAAAACTGGCACTGAAACATGCAGTGGGAAAAAAAGGGCCTTTTCCCAGCCTTGCCTCCCTCAGCAGCCCAGCCTCAGCGCTACTTCTTGAATTATGGGACTTAAAGCTCGTTCCACCCCCCACCCTGGGCAGGGACACCTTCCACTGTCCCAGGTTGCTC
The DNA here is from genome assembly GCA_038380795.1 of Pyrocephalus nanus. NCBI lineage: Eukaryota > Metazoa > Chordata > Aves > Passeriformes > Tyrannidae > Pyrocephalus > Pyrocephalus nanus. The sequence goes on from CM076281.1 coordinate 6,478,685, forward strand.
CAAGCCCCATCCAACCTGGCCTTGAACACTTTAAGGGAGAGGGCATCTGCATCTTCTCTGGGCAACCTGTGCTAATGGGTTATATATTTTAGAAAACAGAAAAAGGAATTGGAGGAGTAAAAATCTGGAGTGCCTCAGTGCATCCTTCCCACGAGACGCAGCCTCCACACTAACCAGCCCTGTAAACTGCCTCTCTCCAGCAGAAGGGGGCAAAGGCAGCCTGGAGGCAGCGGGAGCCTCTCCAAGGACCTGTTCCAGGTTTGCTTGAGGTTTTCACCTCTGCAAGCATGGGCACCTTGTTTTTCCAAAACTGTGCCAAGAAGGGCAGTGCCAGGGTTTCCCCAGAGGCTGGGCCTGTCTGAGCCAGCTGAAGGGTGGCAGCATCAGGCACAAAACCTCCCTAACACGTAACCTGCTGCATGGGCTGATGAAACAGCGGATGAGAGGTTCTGGCTGAGTGTGATGCCACTGTGATAGAAATGTAAATAAATCGATTTAACCGGCAGAATCTTAAATATATCGTGGATGTTAGACTGGAAAAAAACATGGAGAATAGCTCAAATATAGTATAAAAGCTTCAGAAGGTGGGTGGTAGAAGGTTCCCACGTTGAGGCTGCATTCTCAGGTCACCTGTCTCTGCCAGGCTGAGGTGACACGGAGAAGGGAAGGGTGAACAGGCAGCCAGTGCTCTGCAAACACAGGCTGCAAACTCGGCTTTCAGACTGGTGTGAGTTGGGGACTTCTATAACAAACTGAGTAGCAAAAACTGCATTGGGGTAACAACCTGTGCTCAGGGGTGAGGGCAGCACAGCAGTGCCCAGCTCAGCCCCACAAGGCCCCTTCCCCCAGCAATCCTTACCCGGGGTCGATGCAGTCCTGGATATCCGCCACCCAGGAGTGCTTCTGCAGGGAGTCGATGGTCTCCAGGATGTACTCAGCCCCATTCTCCACCTGCAGGCAATGTGGGATGGTGTGAGCAGTGCTGGGGTCCTGCCACCCACCCCCCATAACCCAGCTGGATCCCCACAAGACCTGCTGCTGAGCTGAGCAGGAGAGGATCCATGTCCTGCCTCATCCCAGCACAGGGGTGCTTGAGGGGTGACCCACAAAGTGTTCTGGTGTGCCCAAGGGTGTGCCCCCTGACCAAAGATGGGGCTCGGAGGAAAACTCCCACCCCACTGCTATTAGCACATGTATCACAAGTTTTTTTACAAGTTTTTTACAGCCTCTGTGGCAAAACCACACCTGGCTGGCGGCATTGAGGGTACACGGCATTATGTGCCAGCACGGATAGCATCTCTCATTCTGGGGCACCTCAGTGCCCCCCAAAAACTAGCTCTGCATAGGTAAAGTAGAAGTCACGCTGCTCTCTTCCCCAAAACCCTGCCATGCCCCAAAGCCAGGAGTTTAAACCTCTCCTCTGTTATCTTTTCTGCCTGCTGGTCCATGAGGCTTGAATTTCTGATTGCAGCAGGGTGGGAGAGAAGCCCACTTTCACAGGGAAAAAATATTAAGCAAAAATCAGGATGCAAAAGAGCACCCAAAATAGCAAACCCAAAGCAGCTGTGCCTTTCTGGGGACAGGGAGAACCCAGAAGCCCCACATCAGTGGCCACAGATGCCACGGGATGCTGCGTGCCTCTGGCAGGTTTCCCTGCATCCTTCACGGAGCTTTATACATCGCGTTCCTGAGCTGGCAAAGCAACCCTGACTCCAGGAGGGTATCACATTGCCAGCTGAGACAACCTCCAAGCAAATTAAATTAATCACAAACAACTGAATCACTGTCCTGAAAATAAGCAGGGAGGGCAGGGAGCAGAGCCCCGGCTGAGGCTGAGCAGTGACCTGGTCCCTGCCACAGCTTGGGCTGTGCCTGAGTGATCCTGCCCCAGGCAGAGGTGTAGGAGAGCAGCAAAGACATCCCCCAACCCCTCTTAATTTGTTTAACCAGAGGAAAGGAGCTTCTCTGGCATTCTGAGGACAACACACAAAGCTGACGTGAGAGACGGGGCTGCTCACTCATGCAAAGCATGACAGCAAGCGAAGCACGTGCAGGCTTTGGGTATTTTGCAAGCACCTGCTTGTGCAATGGAAAAAACTGCATGTGCTTGGTGTCTGATGGGAGCTGAGGACATGCTGCCTGCTCATTTTTAGGCAATTTGGCAGCAACTCTCTAGTGTGGCCTCCCTAAACAAGGCAAGGGCTTTTCCACCCATCATAAACCTGCATGTTGTGTGTGAAGATTGAGATTGGGGTCCACATCACACAGGAAGGCAGCAGGGAAACCACAGCACTCAGCTTACCCATCTAACCTTTACTCCAGCACCTGTGGGTGCTTCATCCCCTTTGCAAGTCCAGCCAGCAAAGGGGGAATGGCAGAACAGCAAGAAGATGTCCCAGCACAAAGGGACTGGACAGAAAATGAGCCACAAGTAATAATGGATGTGAGAAAGAGGAATAGCATTCTGTGCCCACAGCTGGGAGGGGAGGACAAAGGCTGGCTGGAGGCAGTAGGAGAGGGGCTCAATGCCACGCTTGCTGCCTCTGCTCACTCAAGGGATCGATTCCAGTCAATTCCCCCTGTGGCAGGGTGAGCACCCTGGCCAGGACAGGGCAGGAGCAGGAGGTACCTGATAAATCAGGCATTTTTTGACTAGTGGGGTTTGGAGCATTCCCCAGGTAAATTAAAGAAATGGCTGAAGTAGCCACTGATCCATTAGTGGTGGGGATGGATAGAGCATTTCTGGCTCCAGGAGATGGGACGAGGGAAAACCCAGAGTTCTCCTCCAGCAGCCAAAGAAACTGACCCTTGTGGACACCCAGAAAGCATCCCCAGAGCTGAATCCCCCCCAGCAGGGATCTGTCATGACCAAACCCAGTCAAACTCATCTGCTCATGCTTGTGACAGCCCTTGGGATGGGGAGAAGCAGTGGCACATCCTCTGCACCAGCCACACTTCAGACACTGATGCAACACAATAGAGGTGGGATTTGCAAGGGGGTCTAGAAAACACGACCAGAGGTAGCTGATGAGCAGTATTCCAAGAGCAGTGATCAGTGGCTAAGAGGCTATTGATGGCCAATGGTCAAAGCTGAGGGATTTGCTCAGCAGTTCCTTCCCCTCAAAGGCTCTCCATGCGTGCTGCTCCTCAGTAATGATTAGGACAAAGGCAAGTGAGGATGCCTGATCAATTCATGGGTGACACCACTCTGCAAGTGTGCTGAAGGATGAGGAAGAATTCAAATGCTCTTGTCAAAGCTGAGAAATGCTTAGTGGAAGAAAATGCCTCCAGCTCAAGGACAGGGGCAAGCTCTGGGCTCACACCGATTGCTGTGGGTGTCTGGGCTGGGAAATCACAACTCTTGGTGCAGTTCTGCAAAACCCATTGAGGGGTTGCACCAGCCCACAAGCTGTGTGTGAGTCAACATCATCATCATCAGGGTACGAAGAAAACAGCCAGATCAGCTTGGGCTGGATAAAGAGGAAGAAGAAAGGAGAAGCAATCAAAGGAGAAGCAATCCTTCCTATCTGCTCTTGGGCATGGCCCCATGTACACTTTGGGGAATTCTCTGCAAGGAGAAAGCCTGCAAGGAAAGCAAGGAGGACCTTGGGCTGGTCAGTCTGGAGGGCAGAAGACTCTTGAGGTTGGTCTTTGAGACACAGAAGATGGCTGAATGACCCTCCATGGCCATGGTGGACACGGAGCGCAGCAGAGGCTGAAGCTGAAGAGCAAGAAGCCCTTGGGGCAGGGAGGATGCCCTGAAGGAGATGCCAGGATAAGATGTGGGACCTTGACAAGGAGCTGGGTTTGGTAGAAAATGATTTCCCATGGGAATGTGTGCTGTGGCCAGCAGGCTACCAGGTGCAAGGATTTTCACAAAGCCAAGCTTTAATTTTACCCTCCTCTGCTTTCACAGTTTTCTAAGCTTTCAGGCAGGTTCATTCAGCTGGGAAGCCCAGCCTCTCCAATCTGCTTTGCCACACACTCTTAGGGGAGAAGCTCTTAGGAAGAGAGGTGTTTTTTGAGCAGAAGTAGGACACAGAAACGTTCAAAATGCTGGTGTTCCCCCAGGTACACGTGCTGCCTCCCAGCTGGGCGCATCCCACAGCTCTGATGGAAAGCATGACTCCACACGAACAGGAAAGTACCACCCCATTAGCTGGAGAGAAACACCACCTCCAACAACACATCCATCATCATAGTGGCCAGAACCCTGCAAGATTCCACCCTGATCTGCCATGACAGGCTGTTGCCTTCCAGCAAAGCAGGAGGCAGCATTAAGCTAATTAACTGCATGATATAGAGAAGTCTTTTTTGGAGAGACTTTCACTCTCTGCTCGTGCCCCCAGACTCATGTGGGGTAGTTTGATCCCCAGGGTCTCAGTGGCCCTGCACAGCTGTTCCCACAGAATCATTAAGGGTGGAAAAGACCTCCAAGATCACAGAGTCCCCAACCTTTGACCGAACACCACCTTGCCACCATCAGAGCCCTGAGTGCCACTGGCCCGTGTCAATGAAACAGCACAATGAAAACCACAAGCAGCTGCACTAAGAAGTATTCTCCCTTGTAGGTTGTCTCTGGACACTAATTTAACCTGTCTCCTAGTGACACAGAGAAGCCGAGCCCCACGGTGAAAGCCAGGCAAACAGCTCGATCCCAAAATCCCCGGGTGTCAGGTGGAGGAGGCAGGGATCCCATGGGGAGCATTAGTGCTGTTGGCATCTCAGCTCCGAAAGCCAAGGCAACGATCCCCTCAGGAACTGAGCATCCCTGCAGCAGAGGCTGGAAGCAGGTGCAGATGGGGTTCCTGGAGGGATGCACACCCTGCTCTCACCTTTAGCACGAAGGTGTTGTCTTTGTCAGGCATCTCCAGTGGCATTGTGGTGCGGACCTCGATGATGGCTGACAGCGGGATGCTCACCTTGGGTTTGGAAGCCTGGGAAAAAAGGGGGGGAAAAAAACCCCAAAGAAAATAAATTAAAAGAAATCAATGAATGAAAAAAGTCACTCAATTGAATCAAACTGTCCCTGGGGACGACGCAGTGGAGCTCTCACAGGCAAGATCAGCTCAGCCTGTGTGGTTATTACAGCGGGGGAATAAACAGCATTGATTTCCCTCCCGTTCTGATAACTCTGAGCTCTTTGAATTAAACCAAGAGGAGGCCCAGTGGAAGACAAGGAGGTGCATTTAAGTGCCAAACCTCCTCCTTGCTGCAGTGCAGGCTGAAGTGCCAGCTCTGCCAGCACCACTTACTCCTCTCCATTTTAAACCCTCTCCCGATGGGGATCCGCCGGGAGAGAACTGTGCTGTCTGATGGGGGATGTTTCCCATGCAGAAAAGCAGCTCCCTTTATCCAGCACAGGAGCAGCATTTCAACCGAGAAGCTCCGACACAGCAGCCTCAGCCATGTAGGAAATTTTAATTACATTAAAATAAAGAAAAATGAATTTCCCCCGGGGGCCCCTGGCACCCGCCGGAGCCTCGATGGGGGGGCAGGACCTGGTGCCTCCCACTCCAAGTGTTTGCTGAGCAACAGATTCCCCAGATATTTGTTTTAATTATAACAAATCCCCCCAAAGGAGCCTGCAGAGCTGCTCTCTAGGGCTCTGGGATTCGGAGCATCACAGATGTGGGAAGTGGAGATGAATTTAGTCACTGAAACCTGTGCCTGGTGCCTTGGGTGCAGGGGGTAGGATGAGGCCAGGGAACAGCTCCGGGCTGCAGTTTACCAATAACGGGCTCGGTTCCCATTATTATTGGGAAATGAAAATAAATACATCCAAGACAGAACAGAAACTGCTTTTTCCCTTCCAGGATGTTTCATTTCTGCCAGCCCTGGAGCCCCAGCGCTGCCTCCAGACACGTCTCAACCATGCAAGGCTCTGCCCATCCCCAGGGAATTTTTCCACCGTGGTGTTTGCACAGGAGAAGGTCAGAAAGGAGGCGGCAGCTGCTTCGAAAGGAAAGGAAACAAGGTGATAATTCACTGCTGAGCCAGAGAAAGGGCTTAAAAGCACAGAATGGTTTGTGTTGGAAGGGACCTTAAAGATCATCTCATTCCAACCCCCTCTTCTCCGGGAAGGCTCTTCCTTTTAAAGATTTAAGGGCATGGCCATAGTTTTGGTAGGGTCTGTGCAAAAACAAAGCTGTGGCTGCTGCAGAAAAAAGCTGTTTTCTTCCAGCTGTGCCAGACTGGTGCCACTTTTACAGCTGAATCGTTTGCCAGATGGAAAGCAAGATGGGATGAGGGGAGAAAGCTGTAAATTAGAGCAGGGTGTGATTATAACAGAGGAGCAGACAATGTTCATAAAAGTTGCTGTAAAATAATTTCAAAATTGATTTTTAGAGACAAATCAAGATACACTAAAAAAAGAATCCCTCTATGAGCTCTCTCTAAAATGTTTTAAGAGCAGCAGTTGTTCCATTTTAACCCAAGTTTATTACCCCTTAGGTGCAGCTTATGTGCCAGTGCTGCTCCATGCAGCCCCCACCCACCAGATCCTCTGTGCTTAAAATCAAGGAATAGTTGGGTTTGGAAGGGACCTTAAATATCATCTCATTCCAACCCCCTGCCACAGGCAGGGACACTTTCCACTACACAAGTTGCTCTAAGCCTTGTCCAACCTGGCCTTGGACACTTCCAGGGATGGGGCAGCCACAGCTTCTCTGGGCAATGCCAGGGCCTCCCCACCCTCACAGCCAAGAATTTCTTTGTAATATACAATCTAAAGCCACTGTCTTTCAGTTTGAAGCCATTCCCTCTTGTTCTGTCACTCCACACCCTTTCCAAAAGTCCCTCTCCAGCTCTCTTGAAGGCTCCCTTGAAGGCATTGAGCCATGGACACGGGGTTGTCTCCTCCCAGCCAGGCCTTGTGCAGTCCCTGGGCTGTGGAAGCCCCCAGTGATGCACACCATCCATGCCAGTGCTGAGCCACTCTCCAGAGAGATGCACTTCAAATGCATGTGTTGTATTTTATCAGAAGGACAGATGTTTCGGTGAGAGGCACAGACCAACACCCACGGTGCCAAGGTTCACTCTGGCCTGCAGGTTGGAGAGGTTTCAATCATCACATTTTCCCATCCATTCGCACCTCAGCCACACAGCACCAGACCTCCCTCCGGACCAGAGCTGGATTCCATCCCAGCTCAGCACTGGAAACAAGAAAAGCCTCAAGCAAAGCCCAACTGCTGCTTGAATTGCTCATAAAAACAACAGTGGAGAAAAGCCAGGACTTACCTTTGGAGGGACATAAAACTCAAGGAGGAACCTCTCTCCTTCCACCTTCACCGCTTTCCGGAGCAGGAGGCGGCACTTCTGCCACTGTGAGCTCCCCACACAGTTCGTGTCATCGGCCACCATGTAGCGCAGCGTCCCCTCCCTCTGGATGTCCACCAGCTCCACCTTGGAGGAGGGCACCTTGGACAGGCGCAGCTTGTGGGTCCATTTCTCCCGGGGGTCCCCGGGCTCCTTGCCCCCGGCCAGCCACGGCTCCCTCTCAGCCCTCCGGCCGCCCGGGGCAGCCTCGGCGCCCGGCTCGGGAGAGGACTTGCGATGCCACATCTCCTTCATGCCATCCACCACGCACAAGCTCATGTTCCTCAGGGAGAAGCCTTTCTTGAACTTGGGCTTGGCAGCGGCGTGGATGGAGACGTCCTCCGAGCTGCGGGACTGGCCGTAGGAGGACACCTTGCGTGCCTGCACCTGCTGCGCCGGGGTCAGGTACCGGCTGGCACCCAGCTGGGTGTCCATGCTGTCCAGGGACTCGGTGGACGTCTCCTCCTTCCTCGGGGTGACCTCCCGCCCGTAGGGGACGTGGCAGTTCTGCAGCCCCACGAAGGGCACGATGTTGTACTTGGTGGGCGAGTCGGACACGAACACCCGGCTGACCTCCAGGCTGAAGATGTCCAGGAAGTTGGCGGTGAAGTGGTGGGAGAAGGAGGTCTCTGCCCCTGGGGTGTCGTAGTGGGGGTTCTCCTTCAGGAACTGGCAGAACTTCTGGGCGAAGTCGACGGCGGCCGCCTGGGCGTGCAGCTTGCAGAACTCCCTCCAGTCGGGGAGTGGGGAGGAGGGCTCCTGGCACAGGGCATCGCCGTTCATGGCTGCCCCATTCCACCTGCCGGCAGGCTGTGGGGGCAAGGGCACAGCGTGAGCCTGGGCACGGACACGGGCAACCCACCCTGCCCCTCCCTCCCCCACGGGGGTCTCCAGGAGCCAGCCTGCAGCTCCGGTGCAAAGGAAGACACTGTGGACAACTGTCTGTGTGTCGCTCTCTCTCTGCCTCATACACTAGAAAAAAATCTTGGCCTCAGCAGCAGCCATAAATTGTACTTATTTTACGATTATGACCATGCAAAAGCGTTATTGATTTATCATAAAACCGCTAAGGAGTCCCCGAGCGGAGGAGCCCGGGGGGATTCGTCTTCAGGATTTCTCTCGCTGTGTGTCTGCCTGGGCATGGCACAGCTCTCCATAGGGTGAGCGAGCACCAGGAGTCCTGGCAGTGCCCACACAGGGCAGCACCATCCCCCCTCTGCACCCAGCAGCTGGTTCTCCTCATTCTCCATTCTCTATTTCTGCCCTGGTCCTTTGCCACTGGAGCACTGGGGGGTAATGGATAACCTGGGACAGGTCTTTGACAGAGGCCCATGAGTAGATGGGGTACAGGGGGAAAAGAAAACAAAAGCCAGATGCAGGAGCACACCAAAAGTTAATGGGAGCTGCAGACCAGACCCAGGTGCCCATGGGAGAAGCATCACTTTGCCCAGTCTCCACACTGGTCCCTCTCCCAGCAGCCACAGGCCAGGCAGGGAATGTGTGCAGTCTGGCTTGATGCTTATGCTGCACTTCCCAAATATCTACCAGGCTTTGGGCAGTGTGAATGGCCTCCCAGGGGAGACCCCAGCAGCAAATGCATCTTAAACATCATCTCCCAGTGCTGAGACTGCTTGTGATCTACTGGTGACAGTGAGCCTTGGCCAGTGAGCAAGTGGGGCACTGCTCAGCCCACGTCCCAAAACGCAAGGTCCACGTGTCCAGACACCCTCCTTTCCCCCCTGAGGGCAGCAGTTTGGCAAACCCACCTCAGCTGGCTCAAATACAGAGCCCAGGGGTGCCTGCAGCTGCCATGCTGCAGGCAGAGACTGTGCCTGGGGGATCCAGTTCAGGAGAACAGGACAGCCCCCCTGGGTTTTGCTGTTCTCCATTCACAGAGCAGCTCTTTCCCTGGATTTTGCTGTTCTCCATTCACAGAGCAGCTCTTTTGCTGCTGAGGGATTACTCCTGCTAATAAATCACGCGCAGGATCCCGCCAGCAGCTTACACGGCCAATAATTAATTACTGCTCGGATGAACCGCACAAGCCACGGGATCAGGGCGAGCACTGGGGACTGGGATAACCCACTCCTCGTCCTCCAGACCCCAACCACGTCAGTCACCAGACCCAGGCAGGACCAAGGCCTGAAGGCTGCGACACAGAGCAGCAGCTGTGGCCAGGAACCGGTTGCCATTTCCCCAGCACATCCCTACGGAGATGAGGCACCACTTGACCTACCAGCACAAAACATCTGAGCTCTCCAGGAGCACCTCCATCCCAGGAAGTGGCTCTCTACCCCCTCAAACAAGGAGAAACCCACACAGGCAACAAAAAATCTCAACAGAAACACGATGCATGTAGCGTCTTCCCACCTTTAAGACAAGGATGCTGCCTGGTGCCCTGGCTGTGCCAGGAAGGCAGTGAGGACCTGCACCAGCCCCTCACATCCCACAACACCATCACCAGTCTCCAGCAGAGCCCCAGCCCCTGCAGAAATCCCTGGCAAGGCTCTCTGCAGCAACACAGGGCTTTCCTGGAGACCTGAGCAGGGAGCCATGCCAGCTGGGAAAAACCCCATCCCTGCAGTTTAGGAGCAGCATCTGAATTTCCCCAAGAGACAACAGGAAAGTAACAGAAAATGCAAAGCTGTTTGTTACCCGCCCAGCAAATGAAATTCCTAATTATCTATCCATCACTAAGCAGAAGATTCAAAGACTTGGCTTGTGGCAGCAGCTACTGCCCTTTGAATTGAAAATTCACAGCCCCAGCTCTGCCACAAACTCCAGGAGCTGCCCTGGCGCCAAGCCACGGGCCAGGAGTATTTGGGCTCAGGGAGAAAAGGGAGATGAAAAGGAGTCTCCTGCTGCCAATCCAAGCAGTCACAGCAAGAGCGAGGAAGGGGGAAAGGGTGCAGAGGGAAATGAGGAGAAAGGGGCTTGGGAGGGGGAGAGAAAGCCCCACAGTGATGGGTTTAGTTGCATCTGCCCTGGGTGTCGAGCCCCAGGGCTTTGCTGGTTTACCCCCCACAGATGGGGCAAGAACACTTCTCCCCATCCCTCTCTCCAGGAGGTGCTCGGGTCTGCCTGCCCAAAATCAAGGGATGGCAAGCAAAGATACAACAGACTCTGAGATGTTAAGGGAAAAAAAAAAAAAAAAAAAAAAAAAGAAGAAAAAAAAAGGCACTTCAAAAAAGATAAAGCCCCAAACAAAAAGCCTCAAGATCCAGACACTGCAGCCGGGCTCAGGCTCGGAGACGCGCACGCAGAGGCATCACAGCATCTTCCTTTCATCTGCATGGGGATGACAGACTTTAAAAGGCCAATTTATAAAAATGAAGGCTAGAGGAGAGACATCTGGCAGGTCTGAGGAGGCGGGGATTACTAACCCTGAGCCATGTATCCAGCCCCACCCCCCCGGACCGGAGCTGGTCCATGAGCCCCCCCAGCCAGGGCCCAGCAGCAGGGGCTGGGAGTGGATGGGGTGGCTGAAGGCAACCCCTGGGGCCACAGAGCCATCCCCGCCCCTGCTTCATTGTTCACCTGGTTTCTGCGGGAAGCAGGCTCCCAATTATCTGTGTAGATTTACCTTTAATCTGGATGCCTTCACTCCCCTCCATACCAACAGCTCTGCCCCACTTCTTGAAATAACTTATCATGCCACAGACAGCATCCCCGGGCAGAGCGGTGGAAGCGGAGACGAAAATAAGCTCAAGATGAAAATAAGCAGCAAACCTTCAATTGGTTTTTGGAGGGGAAGGGCCATCCACTGCCAGCCCGGCTTACCAAGGGCTGCAGGGTGCTCTGGGCACTTTGCTAAGGAGCCAGATCCCTTGAGAGGTGTCATCAGCCCACTCCAGAACTGGCTCAGGGGCTGCAGCCTCGAGTCCCTGGCCTGGGTGACACAAAACACACGGATATATAAAACGAGGTGGTTTGTTGTCATAAGGAAGCCACAGAGTGGCAACCATGGCATCAGGCTGGTGATGGGCTCCTAACCCACCTGCACGAGCCCCCCAACTCCTCCCAGGGCAGTGCTCTGCCTGCTGTTGCTGCCACTTGGGAAAGTGAGTAAAGGTTTAAAAAAAGAAGGAAAAAATAAGAATAAGGACTTTCTGGGGATTGGCCAAATGGAAACACAGGTTGGGATGGCAGGTGAGAGCTAGACCCTGGCAGTGATGTTAGGACAGTCTCTCCCAACAAGGTGTGTTGAGGCATTCCCTGCTCTGGGGGGAGTGCAAACAGAATGATCTGAAAGTCGAAGTAAAGCTACTGACCTCAAGAAGAAATGAAATTTAAACTGTCAGCAGAAGCGCAGGAGACCGTAAAAAAACAACTCCCCGGTGCAGCAGGAGTCAGGGAGCAACAACAAAGCCACTGGGATTTGCTGAACCAGAGGCGTGGGGAGGAACCAACATCTAATGAGGTGTTAATAACCCGAATGCGCAACACCGGTCATGGGATGGGCAGCACAGCCAGCCCAGCACTGGCTCTGATGGCTTTATTTAAGGAAACATCCCTAATAAAGAGATGTTTCCCTTCCGGCCAGCGCGGCCAGGCTGGGACAAAGTGATCCTCAGTGGGCAAAAATACTGTCTGGTGGAGGTTGTGGGTGGCAAAGTCTGAGTCCCTCCATCCCTGCCTGCATCCCTCCACCTCCACCTGTGTGGGAGAGCTCCCGGGGCAAAGCCAGGAACGAAGGGGGAGGAAGGAAAAACCTGCATGGGAGAGTGTGCAGCAAAGCTCTGGCTCCTTGGGAAGGTGGTCCCCATCCCTGGTCCAGAAAGCTGCTTGGCTTCCAGGAAGATCGGTTTCCAGCAAGATCGGTTTCCAGCAAGATCGATGCCACTCAAAGCCCCAGCTGGTGATCCTGATCCCTCGGGAATGACATGAGGAAACCCAGGCACCTGCTCCTCCAAGAAAAGCGCCTGACCTAAGCGTGCCATGCCAGAGGAGATCCCCGAGTCACGAGCAGGTCGGAGAGCAAGGCGATACGTCCCGGCCCCCCCGGTGCGAGGTGATCCTGGCAGGCAGGCAGCTCCCAACACACAGGCAGCCCCTCTGGCAGCTCAGGAGGGAGCCTGGAGCCTGCCTGCACGGCTCCAAGGCACTGCCTGCCCCAGGCACACGGGAAAACAGCTACAACCGGGATGGGGACTGCCCTTAGGGGACAGTGGGGCATCATCCCTGTGCAAGCACAGCGAGATGAGGGATGCATCGGCTACAGAGACGATCTCTGCCCATTCCACAGCAGACCTGAACCATGCAGAGACCAAGCAACCTCCTCCCAGGGTGTTCCTTTGCCACCTGGAGGACCCTCCCCAGCCCCTCAAGACCCATCAGAGCTTTAAGGGCATGCAGAGGCTGAGCTGAGGAAGAAAAAGCCAAAGGGCAGCAGAAGCAGAAGTTACCTGCCCTCGTGCGTTTCACATCCCCCCAGACCTCTGACCATCCCCACCACAGCCCTGGGGTGGGACAAGCTGATTTCTCTCCATACTCCCCATTGCTCCAAGGACTATTTATACTATTTTGGTCCTAAATCAGACTGGCTGCCTGAATCAGATAGAAATGGAAACAATCTTTGTTCCTCTCATTTACTGTCCATGCCACTGAAATATTAATCAAACAGCAATTTCAGCCTCAAATTTTACGGTCAAACCACCTGCCTTGAACCAATCTCTCAGTAAGTGCATGCTTTGACTCCCTGCTCTCCAGATGCACTTCAGGGTCCACCTGACACTTGCAGCCTAGAAAATATTTTTCTGGATTGAAAAGGTTTCAGGGCTTTTTCTGCTTCCCAATGAGGGATCTGTCTGGTTGCAGCATCAGCCAGACCAGCCCTCAAAACAGATGTCCTAAAGCATCCAGGAGTGCTGGATGGCCAGGGCAGGGTTTTGGGGTTCAGGTGCTGAAGGGACACATCTTCCAAAGAGAAAACAGGCAAGAAAAGACCCTTTTTCCTGCTCTTGCACATGTGGTGGTCTCCCCACAGCACTGTGTGACATCCCCCAGTTCTGCATCCCAATGTCACCCCCAACACTCCTGCCAATAAGCAAATGGGCCCATGACAGTTCCTCCAGTAAAACCTGAGATTTTCTCCATTTCCCACTATTCTGACCATATCACAGGGTTGTTCCTATCCCTCCCCTCCAAAATCACCACCCCCCACCCAGTGTACATTATACCTCCTATGCTGACAGCTGCTGGAAAACAAAAACGAGTTAATAGATAAGATCCAGTGGATCTTATAAGATAATCTCTTCCCTGAGTAATTCCATCCAGCTTGCAGGGAACCACGCTGCCAGCCCATGCACAGGGCTGGAGCATCACCCAAACCACTCAGCCCACTGGGTACACTGGTGTGGGACCCGAGGGACACGTCAGCCGTGGGGAAGGGGTCCCCAGGGTGCAGTGACATGATGCTGAGCAAAACTTTGGTACAGCTGGGCATCATGGGTGAACCTTGGGCCTTGGAGGCAGCTGCGTCTGGGAATAAAGCAAAGGCCTCCCCTCAATGCCCCAAAAGAAAAGATATTAAAAAAAAATAAAAACAGAGCTTTAGGTAAAGGAGTCAGAGGCTGTTGTCCATTCCCTCTCACTTGGATGCCACCTCACGTGCCTATCTCTGGCTGGAGAGACTTCCCACAGAAAACTAACCAGTCCAAAGTCTATTTTTAACTACCACAATAGTAGAGCCTCCCCTGAGGAGTGGCCGAAGCCCTGTCCCCAACCAAGCAATCTCACATTTCCCTCGCTAAGCCTCGATTTCCTTCCGCCCCTCAGCCTACAACAAAACCCTCCTCCTCCTCCTCCTCTCGCCTTCCCATCCTTGGAAAATTATTTGCACATCCACCCACCTCCAGGCTGTGGGTGCACAGTGTCCTGCACACCTGTTACACATTAACCACTGACCTGGTACCCGGGGGCAGACCCTTCCTGGACTCAGAAATGCCAAACAACGGGAGATTTATCTGCCCACTCTCCACCGCTGGATGCACCTGAAACTCAGGGGATTCAAAGAAAAAGCCCCACAACATCAACCCAACTGCGCTTCACAAAGCACAGGCAAACTCTTTAAAGGGATTCCTCTTGCCCTGTGGACTGTTATGTGGTGGGTGTTTTTGGGGAGAGAGCTGTGTGGGTCAGTGGTGCAGCGCGCCCAGGAAAGCACATCCTGATGGATACAGCACAGCCATCACTGGGGATCCCCCACTGTTATGGCAGAGAACCCCCTAAGATTGTTTTTCAATTAAGGCACATAATAAACACGAGATAAAGTTACACAGTTCTGTAGGAAATTTCCTTATTATGTTTTTGTGCGTTGCAGATCTAATTCCCCACACGCATCACTGTCTCATACCCGCCTGCAAACAGCCTTAAACTGCTGCCTAATGGTATCTGAGCTTGGGAAATTCAATTCTTCCCAGCGCCTCACCCAGGACTGCTACAATCACTGCTAATTGCTTAAGTGGTGTATTAAGCAAAATAAAAATTCCAGTGGGCTTTGAACCCCCCCCCCAACCAGATGATGCCAAAACACCCTGTTACGGCTGCCAACCCTGGCTGGTGATCCAACCTCAAATATCCCTTTTCCTTTTGCTGTGCAGGGATGCTCCTGGGCAGGCAGAGCTTCGTACCCATCATGGCCACAACCACGCCAGAGGGACTCACAGGCTGTGTCCAGCTTCTCCACCATCCCTTTTCCCAGGGTTCTGCGATGCCATCGCTGCCCATCTCCTGCCCCAGGGTCTTGGCTGCCAAATGCTGCCAGGACCCACTGGAGCAGGGCATAAACCAGCTCCCATCATCCTGTGGCACACTGGGTCCCATTCCTGTCCCCCCAGCTCCAAAGCACGGCACGACCTGTGTGACTTGAGTCTCATCTCAGACCCTGCACCAGCAGTGTGGGCACTCCCCCAGCAAGGAGATTCTCCAAGCCCTTCTGGCTTTCTTTTTAACAAAAATCGGGTATGGGCTGCAGTTTTCCCTTCAGGGATGACCTCTCCTCCTCTCCGCTGCAACGGAGCCAGCTGGGATTCAGGTCCGTAATTCCTGGGAGCGCACCACGTGCTCCCCGCGGTCCCCAGGTTCCCTTTGCCAGCCTCCACGGGGAAGTGGAGCACCGAGCCAGGCACCAGTCTCCAACCCTTATCTCACCACCTCACTGGCATCCCCGGGCAGGGAAAGCAGCCGAGGTCAGGCGAGGGCACCCAGGGCCGGGTGCGCCGGGAGGGGAGCGCTGCCAGGAGCGGCTCCGCTGGCCTGGGGCTGGGAGCACTGCCCCGGGGCATCCCGGCCAGCCTGAGTCAGCAGGGCCAGCAGATGTGCAACCATCATCTGGTTTCTGGGGAGAGGAAGAAGAGGAGGAGGAGGAGGAAGAGGAAAAGCATAAGCCAGCAACATCCTCATCTCAAAGAGACGGGTGATTTCCCTCCAAGGAGGAAGGACAAGACCACCCAGCCACGAGGGTATATGAGATGTGCTCACAGTCCAGGAGAAGAGGGAAGAGACCTGATGGCCCAGCCAAAAGAGGCAGCTCTGCAGTCAAGCAGCCACTGCAGCCCTGAGCCAACTGAGGGTCTCACCACTTGAGGAAGGTGGTGATTTTAACCCCAAAGCCTCACCCAGAGCAGGACAGGGGAGCTCCATCCTGCAGCCCCCAGGGCTGACTCATCCCCTTCTATGGCACAGAGGAATGGTCTCCTTGTGCTGGGTGAGAAACCAGACAGGGCAGGCAATCCCATGCCCTTCCCAAGCACGTGTCAACAGGCTGGAGCATCTCCACGAGAATTATCCAACTTTTTTAGAAACCAGTTATTCAGCAGTGGCCCTGGACTGCACTGCAGCATCACAATGATGGTGAGACACTGGGAAACACCACTGAAGGACACAGAGGGAAGGTCCAAGAGCACTTGCTATCCCATCTAAGCAGATCCCCTGGCAGCACACACCCACCTGTCTGTACAAACATGACGGCCAAGGGCCTCAGGGAAAGGGGGCTGAGAATTTTGGAAGAGCCTGTGGGGTTTAGGAGCATGATCCCTATTTAGAAAGGCATCCCCAGATGCCTTTCTAAAAATCCCTGTGGAGGGGAGTTCTGAGTAATCACAGAATTGTTTAGGTTGGAAGAGACATCCAAGATCATCGAGTCCAACCGTTCCTCCAGCACTGCCAAGGCCACCACTAAATCATGTCCCCAAGTGCCACATCTACATGTCTGTTAAATCCCTCCAGCGATGCTGAGTCCACTATTGCCCTGGACAGGCTGTTCCAGTATCTGACAACTCTATCAGTGAAGACATTTCCCTTAATATCCAATATCCCCTTAATATCTGTGCCCTGGCACAGCTTGAGGCCTGGGAGAAGAGACCACCCCCATCTGGCTCCACTCTGCTATCAGGGGGTTGTAGAGGGCGAGCAAGTCCCCCCTTGAGCCTCCTTTTCTGCAGGCTGAGCCCCCCCCCAGCTTCCTCAGCTGCTCTTCATCCACTCAAAGACAAATCAGCAAGGCCTCCCGGGGATTTTGGGCAGAGTGCTGCGTGGACAGAGATGTTTTACCTCCTCTCCCGTTCCAGTTCACAGGGTCCCCAAAGTGCCAGCAGCGTGGCTCTTCCAGGTCAAATGCATAACTTCAACTCATCGATTTCCACACTGGAATGAGGGACCAGAGCGGCTCAGAGGGACCTAGAAGGCAAAGGTTTAGGCTGTCAGGCCCTGGAGTGAAAGCAGCATCAGGCACATCACACCCCTGAGCAACAGTCTGCTGGGCTCCAGCCTGACTCCACCAAAACCAGAAATAAGCAGAAGGGCCAGGGAGAAAAAGTCCCTTGGCTTCCCAAGGGCCTTCCCGTGGTGCTGCCCAGGCTCAGCAGAGCGGGGCTGGAGGAAGCTCGGGAGCTGAAGGAGCCCCACGGGGGTCCCCAGGGCCCCACGGAGACGGGAGGCACCGGCCGCTGGAGGATTCGAGTGGACCAGGTGGGGACCCCCCCCAGAGCTGCCTGCAACCCTCACGCAAGCCCAGGCAGACAACAATGATCGAAAATCACTGAGCATCCACGCGGGGTGCTGCGCGCTGCCTGCGCCCCCAGCTCCGGGGCTGCCGCCCCCCAGGGCTGCCCCTCATCCCCCCGGGACAGCCCCACGGCCGGGGGAGCCCATCCCCGCGGTGAAGCCCCCCATCCCCGGGGCAGAACCCCCTCCCCTCGGGCAGCCCCATCACCGGGGAGCCCAACCCCCTTGGCGCAGCCCTGCATTCCCGGAGCAGCTTCCCCTCTCCCGGGGCAGTCCCTCCTCTCCCTGCGCAGCCCCCATCCCTGGG
Organism: Pyrocephalus nanus; assembly: GCA_038380795.1. Taxonomy (NCBI): domain Eukaryota; kingdom Metazoa; phylum Chordata; class Aves; order Passeriformes; family Tyrannidae; genus Pyrocephalus; species Pyrocephalus nanus. The sequence continues at coordinate 6,496,314 of CM076281.1, forward strand.
GCAGCTCCCCATCCTCGGGCGCACCGGGCCGAGCCGAGCAGCGCCGGGTCTGCCCCACCGCCGCCCCCCTCCCTCCCTCCCGCCCCCGCCGGGCCCGATGCTCACCGGGAGGGGAGGAATGACCCAGCCGCGGGAGGTGGGAGCGGCGGCAGCCCCCGGCCCGGCGGCGGCGAGGGGAGGGGGCGGCTCGGGGACCCTCCCGGCTCCAACCGCGCCGCAGCGGCGGGGGAAAAGGGGGGGCGGTACGTGGGACCCTCCCCCGAGTGGGGGAGTCCGCTCCTGAACGGGGGCGGGGGGAATAACCGGGAAAACAAGAGCCCTCCTCCCTCCTCCGCCCCTCCGCCACCGCCCCCCGGCGCCGGTACCGGAGGATGCGCTCACCCGGCCCCGCTCGCTGCTCCGGCGCGGCTCAGCTCGGCTCGGCTCTGCCCGGCCCGGCCGCCCCCCGCCCCGCCGGCAGCGCCGCCCCCCGCACCGCCCACCCCTCCCCCGCCGCCTTAAAGGGCCCCGCCCGCTCCCGCCGCCCCCCCGCGATCCGCAGCGCACCGGGCTGGGGGACCCCCGGGGGCGGGGGGGCACCCACACCCACCCAGCACGTGGGCTGCGATGGGGGCCGTGCCAGCCAGGCCGCCCCAAATCTTCGGATGCCTCCCCCAAATCCTCGCACGGGCACCCCAAGTCCTCGGGTGGTGCCCCAAACCCCAAGGGGAACCCTAGATCTTTAAAGGGGGGGTCCTAAATCCTCGGGCAGGCACCCAAATCCCCCGGGGATACCTGAAATCCTTGGGCACCACCCCAAATGCTTGGGGGAAGCTTCAAATCCTCAGATCATCAAACCTTCAGGGGGCACCCCAAGACTCGCAAATCCTGGCAGGGCATCCCCGTGCCTTGAGAAGGGGGTGCAGCCTTTTCTCACCCCATCTACCAGCCCAATACTCATCGTTAGGCTGCACAGGAGAGGAGATTTGGGGTGACTCCCCCCCGCACTTCCACGTTCCCAGGGGTCACAAGGCAGCGCAGCGTGACTGGAGTGGGCTCCAGAGGGATGTTTGGGGGTCCAGCCCCAGAGCCCACCTTTCCCATCCTGCTGGATTTTGGGGGCTCATTTCTGAACACCTTCCCCTGCCAGAGGATTCAGGGCAGAGAACCCCAGGACAGGGGAGTTGAACCCCAGAGAGGTTTAAGGGATGTAGTGAAGGGTTGCACAGCCTCCCAGACCCTGCACAGCCCCCCCCAGCCTCCCCGTGGCGTGTCCACGGGTGGATAAGGATGAGTCACCAAAAAAAAAAAAAAAAAAAAAAAGGAAAAAGAAAAAAAAAGGATTTGCAGAAGGAACAAATCCTTTTTACTTCTGCAAAGCACCTGTAGGATTAAGACAATGCTGGTTATGTAAGGGGTGGAGAGGGGGGTGGATTTTTGTCATTATTATTATTTATTTATTATGCTTCCTTGCCATCCCTTTACTCTGCCAGGTGTAATCTGGGGAGATTTGGGGAGAGGCTGGTTTAGGGGAGCTCAGAGGGAGTGGGAAGGAGGGAGGTTGATTGTAGGGCTGGTGCACAGTGATTCCCCATTTGATTTTTCTTCCTCCAAAGCAGCATCTTCCAAAATCAGTTTTTTGTTTGACTGTGTTTTTGGCAGCAGTGGGAAACATGGACTGAGGGAGGGCATTGCCAAGGAGGCACATGCAGGGCACAGACTCTCGCCTTCTCTCCATCATTGCTGGTTTCGTGATGATTTTGGGTGAATGCCCACCCCTGCTTTTGTCTGGTCACATTTTCAAGCCCAGGTTAGGGGCTTGAAATGGCAGGGGGATTAAAATGAGATGATCTATAAGGTCTCTTCCAACCCAAACCATTAAATGTTTCCCTTCCCGGGGGTGTTCTGGGGATAAATTGATGGTCACAGAGGGGCTGGATCCCACTGCTCAGTGCAGGTGACCCTGGATCACCCACCTCCCACGGCGGCTGACAATGTGTTTCCACTCCCCTCCCTCTCTCTGGCCTCTGCTCCAAAAAGCCTCTCTCCCATTCATATACATTTTTAAAGAAAACACACAATCAATAGTCTCTTAGGCTGGAATTTCATTAAGGGTTTCACTGCACTCGCTATCGATTGGCAGCAGAGCTGGGAGCTGCACGGAGTGGGTCCAGCGTTCCCGGCTAATGCCGTGCCCAGTCCATGCCATGGGATCACCCAGACCACCTTCCAAGGGAAAAGGCCAGGCAGAGGATCCGGCTGCTCCCATACAAGCAGCAGAAACCCCTGCATCCCAGCTTTTCCTTAACTCCCAGATCTTACTACACAAAACATACCAGGAGCCCAGGGAAGGGCTGGGATGCTGGGATTCCTTCCATGAAGCAGGATAAATGCTTTGTGATTGCAAAGGCTTTGGTTCATAACAGGCTCTCTCCTGCCCTTCCTCCCCGGGATGCTGCTTGTTTCAGGATGTGTAAAACAAGGCTGGAAGGCCTGGCCTTGCTTCCATCAAGCACCGGGGCTGCAATTAAAAAACACCCCAGGGCTCCGAGTGTGGAAGGGAACAGTTTGCTCTGCTGCTGGTTGGTCACTTGGAAAAATCAAGGGAAAAATCCCAACCTTTAAAAGGGCTCGCGGGCTAATTTTAGGTCTGGGCCTTGACCGAAGAGATTTACAATAATTGCCGGGGTGAAAGTTTAACTTCTCCCGCGACTTTTCTCAGCAATCCCCAAGGAACCGTGTTCTGCTGCACAAAGAGCATCCCCGGGCCAGCTCCCCAAATTGCCTTTTTAAGGCTTGATTTTGAAGCCGAAGCCACAGGCTGCCTTCAGTGGGACAAAAACTCTTCAGGAGCCCCGGTCTGCAGCCTGTGTGAGTGAGCTCCTGTGGACAGGGATGAGCTCCGGCTCAAATCCTGGCCCCCAGTTTCTGGCCCCTCTCGTCCCTGTCCCATCCGGGAGGCGGAGCAGAGCGGCACCGCTCCCCCCGCGGACACCCCTGTCCCCACTCACCACTAACCCCTTTCGACAGCAAAGCAGAACACACTGCTTGTAGAACCACGGCCTTTCCGCTGTGCTAAATGATTTAAAACTGGTGGTGAATAAACCTAATATCTGCTCGCCAATTCTCATTACTCCGGGACTCCCTCGGAGCTATTAGCTGCCTTGAAAAAAAAAAAAAAAAAAAAAAGAAAAAAAAAAAATTAAAAATCGCTGGAAGGAGTCAAGCGAGTGGCTCAGCCAGTGCTGGGGAGGGTTGCTGGCAGCCGCCCGGCTGGAGCGTGACGTGCCCTTGAAATCCTGTGCCCGGAGGCATCCGGCATCCGAGCGGTGCCAGCTCCGGCAGCGCCCTCCGCCACCCGCGCCTCCCGGCAGAGCCGGTTATTTTTGATTTCATCGCCTCCAACCTCGCCGCGTCCCGGGGCAGGCGGGGGGTGATCCGGGGAGCGCAGACCGCGATGCTCTTGCTGATTTTCATGCAAAATCCTAATGCTGTGGGTTTGCAAAGCCACGGTGAGGAGAGGGGAGCGTGTTAGGGGGAGGAAAGCAGGGGCGGGAGGTGAAGGGGTTTGTCCAGCATCCGAGGAAAAGCCTGGAAAGGAAGTTAGGAGACGGCCGTGGCAGCCCAGCCATGAAACCATTCGGTGGCGCAGGCACAGCAAAGTCCGGGTGCGTATGTGAGCTGTCAGCCAGGCAGACAGGCCCCAGGCATCTCCAGGGCTGTCACAGCTGCAAATTGTCCAGGAGCAGCCTCTAATGAGATGTAAGGGAAGGATTTACTGGAGGAAGATGTCACAGGGATGAAAGGGGAAAAGGGAAGGAACCAGGAGAAATAGCGGTTTGGGTTTGTATTTATTTGTGCAGGAGAAATTGCTTTAAAATGTCCTTTGGTGTGTTGGAGGGGGCAAACAGGCAGTGACAGCCCGGCCTCGGGGCTGCAGGAGCCTTCTCTGATGGGAAGACCTTGATGTGCAAATTCCCTTCTCCTCCTCACACCGGGACTCAGGACTTACCTTTGAGAGGGAGCAAAGCCCTTTCAGCACAAAGGCTGTGGCTAAAATTTCCTCTGCAACCTGAGCTTTTCCTTCCCGAGGGTGTCTGTGCAGCCCCGGTTGAGTGATGCTCTCCCAGGATGACCTCAAAGATGGACAAGCCCAAATTCAGACCAGAGCAAAGCCAGACCAGCTGAAATTCCCCAGGGAGAGGATGTACAAACAGGAAGATATACAAACAGGAGGATATACAAACAGGAGGATATACAAACAGAAAGGTATACAAAAACAGGACCAAACCTCATCCTCGTCTTCCCGTGGGATAACTGATGGAGTTTGGATGGAGCTGGAGAGCACCAGCTGAGCACAGGAGCCATGCCAGAGAGTGGTCAGCCAGCTCTCAGCATCAACAGTTCATCCCACATCCTTCGTGTGTGCACACAGCCTGTCCCTCACCACATCACGGCCCTTCTGCACTTCAAACATCTGTTCAGGGTTGTGTTCAGTGGCCTCTCAGTGTCTGACCCAGATGGGAAGGAGTAATATTTGGGCTTGATGAGTGGGGAGGGAGTGCAATCTTCTGATCACACTGTCAGATGGAGAAGGGGTTCAGGGCTCAATCCTTTTGCATCCCAAATGGTTCTGGGAACAGAATTAGGAGCAAAAAGGGGGTGTCCAGCTGGACACAATTCTAGATTTCCCCTCTTAAAGAGTTGTGTTCTGCCTGGTCTTAATGCCTCCAAGCAGTACAAGTATTTCCTGCTGCATCCTGCCGGGATGGAGCTCCCCGAGCCCCTGGGGACACCCCGCCCTGCCCCAACAGGATCTATTTGTGCTTGCTCTGAGTCTCCAGGGAGTACATTTGAATAGAAACAGGCGCATTGAGAAACACAACAACACCTATGAGGACACCTCCCTCCCCCGAGCCACCGCGGGGAAGCCACCGGAGCCTGGCGCTGGTGGTGCTGCTGCTCTTCTTCCTCTTGCTGATGCAAATGAAAAGCGATGCTGTTCCTGCGCTCCAACCCCCCTCGGCGCCCGCTGGCAGAGCACAGGTGGGGAGCTCGCCAAGCGTGGAAGTGCTGTGAGCAGGGGCAGAGCCCCGTGTCGGGAGGGGCACACAGACCAGTCCTTGTGCTGTCTTTGCGCATGGGACCACACAGCTGAAAAAAAAAAAAAAAAAAAAAACAAACCCAAAAAATCCCCGTGTGTTTGCTTCTGCCTCCTCTCACCGCAGGGCTCTCTTCCCCGGGGCTGTGCCTGCCCTGCCGGGGTGACCAGGTCTCTGTCTCTCCGAGGGGGACTGGCACCTTCTGCACCTTCTCTTCCAAACCACCTCCCGTTTCTGCTGGAAAAGGTCAGAGGTTCTCAGCTGCTCGCGGGTTGTCTCTTAAGTGTCCCTTTTCTTTGTGCTGTTCTGCTCTGCTGGGGCAGTGCTTGAGAAATGGTGTCAGAGGCTTTGTTTTGCCTGTTCAGAGACCGTGTAGGAACCAGCCGTGGAGGAAAAGGCTTAAAAAAAGCCTTCCTGCACACTCTCCGTGGCTGTGCTGGCCTGAGCAGGGGCTTTTGCAGGAGCATCACCCCTCAGTCACCTCCTGCAGCTGCATCTGCTTGGTGGTCTGTGCCTGGGGAGGGGCTTGGGCCCCCACTTTGCCAGTCCTGACCCACAGAGAGGATGATGAAGCTGTTCACCCCGAGGACCACGGAACACATCCTCTCCTGCAGGGTCTGTCCAGGTTGGATCCTCCCCCCTTGCTCTCCCCAGCATCACACAGCCATGGGCTCCCTCGATGCTGCTGCTCCAGGCTCCCATTATCCCAGGGGTCCCTCTGCCCTCTGCAGCCTCCAGCCAGTGGGAGCCAAACCCCTTGAGACTTCAGGCACAGAAAAAGGGCTTTCACCTTTCTGACTTGCCAAACACTCCAGCAACAAGAGCTCCTTGCATCTGGAAACCACTGGGGAAACTGCACTGCTCCTGCTCCCCAGCATTTCCCACTGGTCCAAGTGGCTTTTTCATTGCAGTTTCCAAGGGGTTTGCCTTTCCTACGTGCTGGAAAATGCCCTTCTGGCAACCTTGGCTTTGAAGCATCCCCACACTGCTGTTTCAGGCTGGCCCTGGCGTTCCTGCAGTGCCCAGCTCTCCCGCAGCAGCTCTGAATGCTCCCTTGCACGTGTGTTCAGTGAAAAACATTAAATATTAAAGGTAAAACCATCATTGCCTGGACCCAGAGCAGCTCTTAAAAATGTTAGCAGCTCCAAAATTCCAACCCTCCCTTAGCTTTGAAAGCTTATTCCATCTTTTCAGCAGCCCGTGGGGTGCTGAGGCAAGGTGAGTATGAGCAGCAAGGCGAGCAAAATGCCCCTGAAGGACTTTCCAAAGTGAAGCCACGAGGCCCAGAGCAGCAGATGGGAAATTCCATAACCCTGTGAACCTACAGGGGCTAGTGTGCAGAGGGGAACTGGGAAAAAGGCCTGGAAAATTCTAGTTCTGGGCCAGGGCACTGGAAGGTGGTCAGTGAGGACAGCCCTCTCCCCCCACCTTGGGCAGCTCAGAGGAGGGGGACACCACAAGGGAAGAGGAAAGATCCCATCCTGTCCCCAGACATGGGGAGATGCAGCATCTGCTTGTGGGGGTGCTGTTAGAGTCCCCTCCATCAGTGGGGGACTTTCCATCTGCAGGGGAATTGCCTGTTCCCACCCCAATCCCAGGCACCTCCCTGGGTGTGGGATGCTTGGTGGGATCAGGCTGCAAAGGGGACAGAGTTTGCAGAGCAAAGCCAGTTTTTTTAAGGCAAGGATCTCTCTTCTGGATGGGGGAGGGAGGAGGATGCGTTGCTGGCTCTCTGTCCCACAAAAGGGAAGCCTTTTGGGGACATCAGTGGGATCATTCATGTGGGTCCAGCCCAGATCCATCCTCTATGCTAAATATCTTTCCTAAGTCTCTAAACCTACCAAGAAGCTATTAAAAGAATTCACTATTCCCTACAAGGCCCTTTCTTTTCCCAGGAGACTCTTCTGGGGCCCTTCCCTGATCCTGCCGTGGCTGGAACCTGCAGCACCATCTCCCTGAGCACCACCTGAGCATCTCCCCCTCCCAAGGCAGCAGCTTCAGCAGGCTCAGCCTGGACCAGCGCTGTGAGAAGGGGTTTCCATAGCGACAGACACCCGAAAGGACCCAGATCCTGGGTGTTCAGGCCAAGGATTTGGGGGGGGGGGAGGCTGGCGTGCTGAGGGCATACCCCAGAGCCCCGTGCTGCAGCTGGATTGCTGCTGGGGTGCACCCCCCAGCCAGCCTGGGGCTCCCATCGGCCCAGGACAGCTCCACATCTCACAAATCCCACCTGGCTTCGCCTCCCTCAGGGGGGCACCTGCCCAGCAGGATGCTCAACTCCCACGGAGACCCTGGTGCTGCCAGCCTGGCCCTGCCTGCCCTGGGGAGCTGGCCAAGCCCCCAGGGGGTGTGTGGGTTCCCCTACAGTTATTTTAGGCCACCATGTGCCAGCCGCCCCCGCTGCCGATGAGGATGGTTATTCTGGGCAAGAGGAAACAACAGAGGAGGTTGTTCCAGGGCAGTGGGATGCCTAAATATCCTTGTGCCACCCCCGTGTTGGAAAACAAAAGGCTGGGGTTCGGGTGAGCCCCTGGCACTGGCTCTGTCCCTACAGGGATCCCCTGGGGACTGTCCTTGCCCACGGCCCCTGTGGCATCCCCAGCGCCCGCTGTGCCAGCACAGCATTTCCACCTCATGTACCTCATTTAGGTTCTTCCTGCCTTAACCAGAACAGGCTTTTGGGGAGGGGGGAGCGAGGTAAATATTTTTCCGGTTCCTCTTCGAGCTGGAAAAGCCTGCGAGGCCCATCTCCAGGGAGACTCTGTAAATAAGGCGGAGGGGGAGGACGGGGGGGCCACTCCATATGCTGCACCAGCTTTCGGCCCTGGCTTGCCATCAGATGTCTCACACAACAGGAAGCAATAAAACACTTATTACCAGCCGGCACCTTCCAGCGTGGAGGAGCCTTCGCCTGCTGGAGAGCAGGATTTCACCCGAAATCCCACTTCGTAACAGGGGTCCCATTAGCAGGGTTAGGGGGCTCCCATAACAGGGTTATTAGAGCTCATGGCAGAGTTGCCCCAGTCTGCTGCAGCAGGGCATGGTGCCACCCCACCACTGCAATTCCAGCATTGGGATAACCCCACTGCAATTTCCATGTGTCCCAACATCCTTCTGCCAGCTGCTGTCACCTCTCACACCCTGTCCCAGCACTAGGAAGGCTACCATGGCAAATGCACCCCGGCCAAGGGAGCTCCCAGCATCCAAACCCTGCTATCCTTTTTAAAACAGTCCAGCTAAAACCAGCAGCCCCATCTGTTCCGTCTATTAGGGAAGAAATGAGAGGGATGATGGTTCATGGATTGTGAAGCTGTGATGTTCACCCTTGGACAATAATTCCTGCTGCATGGCTGTATCTCCCAGCTGAACTGGAGCATGTCTTTGAGACAGATGTTCAGCTGTGATTTAAAGGCACCCACTGGTGGGGATCCAGCACCATTTCCCTGCCTGCTTCCAGTGGATAATTAGAGCTGCGCTTCCAAAAATAAATACTGATCGATCCCCATGGCCAGGCTGCTCAGATACCCAAACCCCTTATATATTACCTCCTTTTTTTCCCCCATATGAGCCTCATCCATGAGTTCACCCCACACTCCAAGCCCCTTATATCTCACCCCTTTTTTTTCCTGTGTGGGCTGTGTCCGTGCGCTGACCCTGCGAGCTCCCAGCCCCACACTCTGTTTATCCACCACATTTACTGGGTACACCCTGAACTTGAAATAACCTGCCCCGGCGGCGCGTTCCTGCCGGCGCTGGCTCTGCCCGTGTTTGTGTTTGGAAGCTCCTTTCCTGCCGGCGGGGAGTCTCGCTGGCATCCTGCGCGCCGGGCGCTGGCTCCGCTGCGTTCAGCAGCGCTCAGACCCATCGATCTCCCCTTTCCATTTGCGGAACGGGAGCAAACACGTCGGATGGCTGCCTGTGTGTCAGCGGCTCCGGAGACCCGCTGCCAGCGGGAAGCGGAGCGGAGGGACGCGAGGCGCCCGGTTGGAGACCTTTAGAAAATCATATTATGGGGTTTTTTTATAGCACTGCGATAATTGCTGCCGCGGTTTGCCCTGCACGCGGTGTCACATCGCCCCGCTCCTCCTGGGGCTGCCGGGGCATTTGGCATCCCCTACACGGGGCTGGAGTGGGATTGGATCCCTTTATCCCTCGCCCCTGCCCGAGGGGGGCGATGGGATGAGCGTTGATCACGACAGATTGGCCACATCCTGGCAGAGATTTCTCTCCCGTCTCCTCTGCCCGCAGCAAAAACTGAACTTGTGACCCAGATGTGAGCAGCTTGTTATCTCGTTAGCCAGCCCAGCTTCCCCAGGAGCTCTGTATTACCGGATAAACCCCCGAAATTCAGCCTGGGTCTCTGAGATGGGCTGGGAGATTCACAGGTTAAATAGATATAAGAAGCACAGGTTTGCCCATAATTATTTTCCTGAATATCTGTCAATACTAATTAAAATTGTTTCCCATAATTAAATTTAAAACAGCAAGGGAGAGCAAGGGGTCACCGAAATCCTCTTCTTTTGAATCACTCAGGGATAAAAGCGGTTTTCAAATCAAATTAGTACAAAAATCCATTCCTATTTTCCTTCCCTGCCTTCTGGAAAACATACAGGCTGTGGGGTGCTTTGGGGCTGCCCTCTGAACCTAATTGAAAATGGGGTTTAGAGGGTGCTGGGGCTCAGCAATGAGGGTCTTCCGGGGTGTGGGTCTCTAGGTGACTGTAAGGAGAATGGAGTGTGTCCCCAAAACCCAGCACAGCCAGCGACAACTGAGAAACCAGAGATGGATCAGGCAGGCCATGAAGAGTCAGTGGTACCCCAAATCCCACACATGCCAGGACAGCAAGGGCAGTCCTGCTCCTGCTCCCCTCTGGCCACAGGGGTGTTTGTCCTGCTGCCTTAGGCAACCCCTGCACAGCGTGAGCTGGTTTAGAGCTCTTGCCTGAGGCTGGGGCTTCTGCTCACTTTAACTGACCCCCTGTTTTGTTTTTTGGAGGAAAGAAGTTTGGACACAGCACTGCCAGTGATGCCAAGCTTGGCTGGGGGTGCCAGGAGGTGTCAGGGGGCTGCAGGAGCCACCTCCCTCTGCCTGGCCACCCACCCCTCAGATGCAGGGCATCTTCCCAGGCACCAAACCTGCAGGATATTGTTTCATGCTGCACAGGAGCACCTCACTGCCTGTCCTGGCACAGCCGGCTCTGCCCGGAGGGGCCGGGATGCCCCGGAGCCCTGCGCCCCCCTCGGCTCTGCCCGAGCCCGTCACCTCCAGCACGTCTCTAGAAAGCAGCTCCGAAAACTTGGCCGAGGCTCCGGGCAGTGACCCGAGAGCCCTCCCCAGCTCAGGCTTTCCCTGCCTCCGGTCAGAGGGTTTGGCAGCCAAAGCCGGGCTCTTGGGAGCGGCTGTTGTTTGCTGCCCGGGACATCCCTTCGCTGCCGTGAGGTCAGCGGGGCCGGGAGGTGAGCTGGACGTGCAGGTTCCATGCAGGAGGAGCTGCTGGAATCTGCAAAACAGTGAGATCAGGAGAGAAAACAACACCCCACATCTAACGCCTGCCCCCCTCCCCGGAGGGATTTTGGGACAAAACAGTCAATTCGTCATTTTTATTTTGGATGTAAGGAGGTGATAGCTCTGCCTGAGGGACAAAATCTGGCAGCTCCAGGGGACTGGTAAGACCCAGGTATCCCAGGGGGCTGCAAAACCTCTGGCACAGCCCTCTGCTCTTTGACCTTTAGGGTGGGGGATGTGGCTCCTGAGCCTCCCCAGACACCCTCACGCTGCCAGGCTTGGCTGAGGGAAGCTGTGCCTAAAACCCAAGGACAGAGCCCCAAAGCAGCCCAGCCCTGCCAGGCTGGGGCTGCTCATTTCCCCTGGGGCTGGAAAAGCAGAGAAAAAGGAGGATGAGGAAAAGGGGGATCATGACCAGCTCTCCCAAAATTAGCCAGACAAATTTACATCATTCAGCCCGAGCACCTTTGCCGACAGCCACGTGGGGATATACAGAATATCTCAGGGGCTGGATCTGCCTGGGCTCAATCCCCATGGTCCCTCCCTCTCCAAAGCCTTTCACCAGGCCCGTGGGATGCCTGTATTCATGGCAGCTGGGACACCAACTCCAGCACACAGGGACAGAGGTCCTGCCCTTCCCGGCGCTGCGAGACATCACTGCCTTTAGCTGCTGTAATGGGTTTCTAAAATTAGCTGCACACTCTGCCCTTGGACTCAAGCAGGACATTTCTCAGTTGTTTAATATCAAAAGTCCAAAAAAAAAAAAAAAGGAAGCAGAGCACAAAAGCCACCCAGTCAATGCATGGCTAAGTTTATTTTATCACTTGTCCCGCAGAACTTGACATCTATTTTAAGTCATTTATGAAGAGTACAAGTGTGAATAGCTGCAAAAGTTTTGCAATTCCAAGACAGAACATACAGCTGCTAAAAAAAGCAAATTTAACCTTCCCAACAAAGCCTCAACAAGCAGACCACCCTTCCCCGGATCAGGTTTCCCAGCCACTGATTTCAGACAGCCAAAGCTCATCTCACCCATATCTGAAGTTGATAAGTTTATGAAGAGGTCTCCAGCTACGGCAGCATCACCCCATCAACCCCTCGCTGGCATCTGTGGGTGCCTCCCTTCCGTTTGGGCTCGGTTTACCCCGTGCTGAGCGGGACAGGTGCAGGTTGGTCCCTCAGGGTTTATCCCTCCCTCTAATTTATGAGTATTTTACATTTTGCCGCAGGCCACAGCTCCTATAAATAAACCCGGGCTGCCTGTGGCAGATGTGAAGCCTATTGCTGCCTGCACGCTCCGTTAGAGGCCCTGGCTTCCCAGCAACGGGCATGGGAATAGATCTAAATCTGCAATGAAATATTAATTGGAAGCAATGCTATTCTCCTGTCTACAGAGGGGAATTTTAATTGAGGACCACGTTAACAAGCTAATACCTTCCCTCACCACGCGGTCACAGCGAACTGAGGAAGAAATGGGGGTTGCTGGGACCTGTTCTTTTTAATTGGAGCACCTCCTATTGCCTCTATCTTCCCAAATCAACCCAAATTAGAAGCCCAGTGTTCATCACCTGGCAAACCTGCCACCAGCAATTGATTGATTTGACTTTCCTAAAGGAGTCAGAAACATCTCAGCAGGGAGAGTCTGGAGCATCCTTGTGAGATCAGTCCTGACCAGCAGCACCTCCCTTCATGCCCATTAAGTCCTAACTAGTCCTGACTATTCCCACACTGAGGGTTCCAGTTCAAGAACAGCACCTCTTGGTGCCCAGCAGCACAGGCAGGAGGTTCCCAGAGCCAGAGCAAAATAGGAATTCTCAAATAGCACGACACTTGAAAATGCAAGTTCAGGAGGTTGCCTTTTCCCCCCATCTCTGGTTAAATTTAATCCACCCAGTGTTGCACTGGAGCCAAAACAGGATGGGAGAGAGATGTGGATCTGAGAGGAGTACCTCTGATCTTGCATTTTCCATGTTTTTTGGTAAAGACTGAGCTCTCTGGGACACCAGAAAGGGCAAGGGAACTGCTGCAGCCCTTCCAGGGAGGGCTGGAAATGCCCTGTCCTGCAAAACAACTCTCCCTTAGCTGAGGCTTTTGATTTCCAAGGGTGGGAGCAGGGGGGATCACTGCCTTCATCCTACAAAGCAGAAAGCAAAGCTCTAGTAAAGCAGCTGAAAGGGGAGAAGGGACAGATCCTGCTGCAGGATGGAACGGAGCCGGTGCCAGCAGAGTCGTGTCCAGCTGTCACTGTCACATGTCGCCCGTGTCGTTCTCGTGGAACTTATGGAGGTGGTCAGCGAACCTGGGGGAAGAGCAGAGCCACAATAACCTGCAGCAAGGATCAGAGTGCTTTGGTGGCCGAGCAGGACCATCTCCAAATCCACACACTACCCACAGCGATGAGCACCATGCTCTCCTCCAGCCACTGGAGTACCTGACCTGCACAGGGAGTCACAGCAGGGACCTGACCTTGGTCTCCAGGATCACCTTTGCCTTTACCAGGATTTTTCCTGGGCAAAGACTGCTCAGAGGAAGGGGCTTGGAGAACACCCCACTGAGCACAGGCAGTTGCCCTGTTCCATGCACTTTTTCTCATTGGGTTTAAAGCCCAATGAACTGCCCTTATTGCCAGGACAGAGGTGCTCTGAGTGCTGCCCCCAAAAATCTGCTGCAAACCACCCTGCTCTGCCCACCAAACCCAAGCCCCGGGGCTGGGCTGGCCCAGCCTGTCCCCACACTCACTTCTTAGCACAGAAGGCAGTGCAGTCCCGTCCCACGCTCTCGCTCCAGGCTGTTTTGTAGAGCACCTGCAAGGGAAGGAATGTGATCAGCTCTGCTTTCACCTGCCACCCCTGCCTGTCCTCACAGCACCCTGTGTCACCACAGTGCCAGCCCATCCCTGCCATCCTGTCCTGGAGGGGGACTTCTGACGAGGGCACGGAGCAACAGGATAGAGGGGAGTGGCTTCAAAATGAAAAAGAGCAGGTTTAGATTGGATGTTGGGAAGAAATTCTTCCTGGTGAGGGTGGTGAGCCCTTGGCACAGGTTTCCCAGAGAATCTGTGGCTGCCCCATCCCTGGAAGTGTTCAAGGCCAGGTTAGACAGGGCTTGGAGCAAACTGGGATAGTGGAAGGTGTCCCTGTCCGTGGCAGGAGGTTGGAACTGGATGATCTTTAAGGTCCCTTCCATCCCAAACCATGATTCCATGATCACCAGTGTGGAGAACCCCAGTGTGTTTCAGTGGTTGCCCTCAGGATGGCCAGGATGAGCTTTTCCAGTGGGTTATTTTTGCTGGGGCAGTGCTGCTGTGGTGGTTTGGGGTAAAGCTCAAGGCTGCACGTGGATGGAGATGTGTTTTGGAACAGCCTTAAGGAAGGGCACTGCTCGGCTTGGCTCCTTTTTCCCTTCATGGCACTGTGTTTGTATTCCAAAGCTGTGGCCTCAGGAGGCAGTGGTGGGGTTTGGAAAGAGGGAGAAGCCCTCCCACTGATTCATTCAAGCCTTGGGGATTTGTAAGCTGTTGTTATCACCAGGAAAACACTGGTGATACACCCACCAGCAGGCCTCTAAATTAGGGTTAATTAAAGTCTCCTGGGATCAGTGGCAAAGATGTCGCTCCCCCCACCGGGATGGAGGAGATGGAGCTTCATCCAGTCCCCTGCAGCACACACAGTGTGTGCCCAGCCCAGGCAGTGCTGGGTGCTGGATTTCAGGCCCTTTTGTGTCTAGATGATGTAAGATCATTCCAGCCATGTAATATTTATGATTTTTCCTTTTCTTTTTTCTTTTTTTTTTTTTTTAGGTTAGAGCTTTAAATTTTAATGATGTTTAACTTTTTATTTCCTTTGCTCCTTTCCTCCCCAAAATAACACTATAACTTTGAGATCAGGACAGAAATATTGTTCTGATTTGCCTTTTATCTCCTTTCATCGTTGAATTATTGATGATTTGTTTGGCTTTCCCCTCCTCCCCCAAAATGACAAATAAACTCCCAGAAACTGTGCAAGGATATAAGGATATAGAAGGAGTTTGCATCATGACAAATTCCCAGGGGATTCGGGCTGGCTCAAGCCTCCATTCCTACAAAACTTCTGCTTCTCTATTTTTGACCCTAATGTACAGTTGGGGAAATTTGGAGCCACAGAACACATAAGGAACGTGGGGAGAACTAGAGCTCAATAATACAGAGTATTACAGTGTAATAGTTTGTAAAACAGAGCCAGAGCTCATCCCTGGAGAGGCAGCAAACGGAACTGAGCTCCACTGACCAGGATGTTAAGGATGGACCCAGGCACAGGAAAGTGGAATTGCACATGCTCTAGAAACAAGCAGTGTGGGCTCAGGGGGATGTATTTTATTACTAAAAATTGCTGTGGTATTACATTCACAAAAATTAACCAGAATGTTGCTCCCCAACAAGCTTGGGAATACACTAAATGCCCGGTGAGCTCCCGGCACTGTGGCACCACGGTCCCGGGGCTGTTTCCAGGAATGACATGAACATATGGCCAGCCTCCAGCTCCTGCCCTTGGGCAAGCCTGTGCCCAGCCAGGGTGGGATTCCTGCCCTGTGAAGCTGAGGGGGATATTTGTTGGCATGGCCACGTCCCTGCTGAGTTGTGCTGCCCATGCTCCTGTCTGCACTGTGCCTCCAGAACCACTGATGCACCAGCTGCAATGCACTCCCTTGGTATAACATCCTAAAAAAACCTAAATTCCCCCTGGAGGGGATGCTAGCAGACATTTTGTGGGGATGTCCACCTCCTGTGGCCCCCACACTTACCAGGAAGACGAGGCAGTGCAGGAACAGGGTGTAGAAGAAGGCAACGGTACGGGCGGTCTTGTTGGACAGGATGAGCCGCCCCTGCAGGAGAGCAGAACAGAAAATCCCATTTTAATGGGGGTCAGTGGAAACCACTTCTCCCTGTGCACAGGTTCAGAGAGACCCTGGACAAGACTGGGGCCTCGTTCCTGCTAGGCCCTGCATAAACACACACTGAGGTGGGGTGCTTTGCCCACCTCCAAGCAGTCGTGCTCCTTCAAGGTGGCTGCACACGTGCCTATGCTCTCAGCCCAAAAATGCCCAAATCGAGGTGAATCTGGGGCTGCAAACTGTGGGCTTTCCCCCACTGAAAACTCTCTTGGGGAGGCTATTTTAAGTTGCTTTACCTCAGCTTTCTCCAGCAGCTCTACCTGCTCCTGCTGTGCCAGCCCTGACTCGGTGCCTGCTGTGTCTCAGCGCTGCTCCAGAGAGAAACCCTGGCAGTAATTAAGTCTTGCACATTTTTAATTCATGAGCTCAAACAACTTGTGATTTGCAGCGTCCCCTCACCACCTCCTCCGCAGGGCAGTGGAGCCAAGGCTGCTCCCAGAAGCTGGCCCTGATGTTCCCTGTCCCTGGCTCTGCAAGGTCTCTCCTGAAAGAGTCTCCCTCCACCCTTGCCAGGTCTGTGCCAGCCCACAGGGCAGTCCAAGCTCTCCAGGGACTGAAACCCTGCGGGGTTGAGATGATTTGCCCTCCAGCCCCTCATTTTGGAGAGGCCACAGCCAGCCCCTGATGATGTCTGAGCCCTTTTGGCACATGACACCGGGGTCCCAGTGGGAAAACCTTCACGTTCATCCTTTCAAAAGAGCCAAAGCCAGGAGCGGCCGCAGCCTGGGAGAGCAGCTTGCGAGGGATGTGCCTGCCCTTCCTTCACAGCCACTCTTTATTCCTGCTGTAAAAACCAGGGACTCATTATGGACATAAGCACATTCCCCAACCACCACACGGGCTTTCCAAAGCTGGCATTAAAACCCACAGATCTCCCACCAAACCCATTCTGGGCTGAAATCATCTTTGCTATTCACAGCCACGGCGGAGGCTGCTGTAACAAACAAGATTATGTTCTTAAATATTCCCAAGGAATAACTCCCCTAAGTCAGTTTTTTTGTGAATGCCTTTCATTAATTCTCCGTGGTGCTGGCACGCCACACTATCCATATTCATGTTGGCATTTGCTTGGTTTTTATGCAAATGACAACTCTGCCTTTATTACGAGATATTTCTGTGTTCTGGGGCTGCTGCAGACCAGCGGCCCCACGTTACGCCGGGTAGCTGGGGGTTAACTCAGCCAAAACCCAATCCTGAGCCTGCTGCTAAAGTCTCAAATTCAAATGTAAGTCAGATCTCCTCAATAACCACATTTTTAGCTCAGAAAGTAGCATTCATCCCTAAGAGATGGCAGCTCAAACCTGCAGTGCCAGCAGCAGCTCTTCTGTCCGCTGCAGCTCAGGCAAGGACCCTCTGCTGCTGCAGAAACCACAGCTCCCCAGTATTTTCCCTCATGCTTTTTGGAAGGAAGAACTGGAGCAGGAAGGATCAGGGCTTGGGAAGAGGTTTTTATGGAGAATGCAGTAAGAAATCACGGTGTGTCTGAGAATGCTGTGCTGTGTGAGGCAGAGCATCTGCCCTGAAGCCTGGGACCCTCTGCAGCCCCTCACACTCCTGCTCCCCAGTTGTGTGGGGTGCTGGGATTCTCTGGGGGAGTCTCCTGTAAGGGAGATCAGGCTGAGCAAAGAGGCTTTGCCCCTGGTCAGCCCTTGGCTGGGGGTGCAGCTCTGAGCCCCCCTGCCATGCTACAAACCAGAGGAGAGGTGCTTGGAATCACAGACTACAATCATAGAGTCGTGTAGGTTGGAAAAGACATCCAAGATCATCGAGTCCAACTCTTCCCCTAGCACTGCCAGGGCCACCACTAAACCAATTCCCCAGGTGCCACATCTACATGTCTTTTTAATCCCTCCAGGAATGGTGACTCCACCACTGCCCTGGGCAGCAAGGGAAGAAAGTGATTGCTCCTAAGCTGAGCCCCAGCATGGCCCCGGTGTGATCTGCACCTCTCCTGGGGGAGCAGGGATGGGGCCCTCCCACTGCCTGAGGCCAAGCTCAGCAGCCCCATTCCTCACGCAGGAACTGGGCTAAAAACCTCCCACCTCCCCCTCGTGCACAGCAGGGCAGCCCACTCACCATGCTCAGCGTGGCCTTATCCCAGGGACTGAGGCTCAGGTACTTCCGCTGGCGTTCCTGCAAGGAAACCGTACAAGAGGCTGATTTCTGAGGCTCAAAGGGCTAAATTTGGGGTTTGCAAACCAGGGAAGAAGGTCTGTGCTCCAAGATGCTCCTATTTGCCCCCCCACTCCCTGCCACAGGGGACATCATCTGGGTAACAATGACTTTTATTTTCTGTTTTTTGAAGTGGATGCTGTTCGATTGTGTTAAATTCTTTCGAAGTGCTATCCCTGGATCTCAGCTGGGCAATGATCCCACAGCAGATGGGAGAATGCCAGGAGCTTTTCATACCTTCCTGCTGAAGGAGGAGAAGGGGTCCAGGCGTTCCTCGTACTGGGAGGAGTAGCGCTGTTCCGTGTCGTCCCTGCTGTCGCCCTGGGGGAGCAAAGGCAGGGTGAGAACCAGCAGGCACCGAGGTGCAAGGGGTGTGTGGACACCCAGCACAAGGGCACAGCCCTCCAGTCCCCCTGGGCTGCTCATCTGGGAGCAATGACCCCCAAAAGATGGAGCAGCACAGCCCAGAGCGGTGACAGACAGCACCTGTCCCCTTCGGAAAGGAGAAGCACAACAGGAGCTATTGAACAAAGTCCTTTCTTCATAAAATTGTAGAATGATTTGGGTTGAAGGGACTTTAAAGACCATCTAGTTCCAACCCCCTGCCATGGGCAGGGACAGCTTCCACTAGACCAGGTTATTACATCAGGGGATTCTTCCATGGGGACTCCCTATTTCTCCTGTGACTCCTTTTTTTTTGCCCTTTCTGTGAAATAATCGTCCTCTCTGTCACCCCAGAGAGCTCCACTTGGGCTAGTGAAAATCCCTCTCTGAATTCCTTTGCTGCTGGACCATGTTAGCTGGGCAAAGGGCAAGGAAAATGAAGTGAAAAGAAGGGAAAGATCTGTGTGGGTTCAGACAGGCTGGATTTTATCCTCCTCCTGGGACAGAGGCTCCCCTTGTAGAGCCCTGGCAGCAGCAAGCCCCGAGGATGCTCGTGCAGCCTGCACATCTCTGCTCCTCCTTCCTCCAACGCTGCCTCTGCAGGTCACCAGAACTGCAGATTCCACATCATTCCTACCCAAACCCGGCCTGGAAATGGCACGTGCTGCCCTCAGGCATGGGCACAGCCTGGTGCAAGCTGTAGCTCAAGGGCTCTGCTGCTAATCCACCCCCCTCCCCAGCACCGTGCCCTCTCCCTCTCTGCCCTGCCAGGCATTCACCGAGGCCCCTTCTGGACCCGTTCCTGCGGACAGTGGGTTGTCCTGCCCAGCCACCCGTGGCTGGTTGTTACTCTGCTGTGTAAACCTTTAGCAAATGTGCCCTCACAGCCCGCAATCCGATCCCTCGGGTCACCGTGGTGAGAGCAGCTCCCGATTTAGGGGCGATGAATTCGCCACGGCCTGGCCTTATTGAATGATCTTTGAGGAGTATTTTTAACGTGTCACATGCCCGATTAGGGGGTGAATTATGCAATCCCCCGGCGCTACTGCCGGGGAGGGTTCTGCTCTTTTAGCTCATGCCGATGGCATGCAGGGGTTGCCTTGTGGCGGTGGATAAACATGGGTATGATATTCCACAGGAGAAACGGGAAAAAAATGTCAGAGGGGGTGACCTGGCGTCATCACTGAGACATAAATAAAAGAACCAAATAAGGTCCTTCCCAGCTGTAGGAGTTTCCCATGCCCAAATGCTGTTAAAGTATCTGTCAATAAAACAGGCTCGGTCCAGGCAGCAGGGGAAGGGAGCACAGAAGGGGGTGGGATGGCAGGGAACTGGTGTCCCCCACCGTTAGTGGGACTTTTGCAGTTACAAGGAAAGCCCGAGGTCAGGACAGCCTGGCTCTGACCAGGGAAGTGGTTGCAAGGGAAAGCTTCCAGGCAGCCTGACCTGCCTGCAAAACCCCCATGATTTCCAGGAATGAACCACCCAAGGGACACAGCACGAGCAGAGCAGGTTGCAGCTAAGTCTGTTTCCCCTCCCCAGCGTCCTCCTGGTGTTACTGGTGTGGTTTTGTGCTGGTTTCTTCTCTTTTGGAACTCTCTGTCTTCCAGCTGCCCAGAGAGCAGCTCTCTCTGCTGGCTACTAGAAGTTCAGGGTGGTGGGAAACGGGCACAGGTAGGACAGGATGATTTTCCAGGCTCTAACTGCAGGGATTTATTGCAGGAGGTCCCAGCTTAACTGCTGTCTGCATGGTCAGGCAGGACCATCTGTGACTGCCTGCTGGAGCATCACATTGTCAGCAGTGAGCATGAAGGTGGGGTGTAGCAGCTCTTTTAGGGAGGAAATTCGAGCTTCTGGTTTAGGAGTTGTCAGACACCCTCCAGCACAGTTCAAAACTGCCTTCCCAGCAGAGAGGCTGGGTCCCTGCTCCTCTAGGCAGAGCACTGCACCCTTTTCCACCCTAATTAGCTCTCATTTTCCAACTTTGATGCAAGGTGACTGTGAGTACTGTGCAATTTCCCTGTCGCTCCTGTGGGGCCATGGTCTGAGCCTGGGGATTGTCCCTGTGTGTGAACCCAGCTGGAGCATGGACAGACAGACAGACAGACAGATGGACACTCACCCGGCCAGGGTAGCTCTGCAGGAACTTGATCTTCTCGTAGAGCTTGATGTTGTCAGCTCTGAGGTTGTCCAGCTCGCTCTGGAGCGCGTGCACCGTGTGCTGCATCATCCGGTTCTCCTGCAGCAAGGAGGGGGAAATGGGATCTAACTGGGGGTGATTTGGTGCATCCAGCCAGGGTTCAGGCCCTTCTCAGGAATTAAAATCCCCTGGCTTTGGGTTACAATTGCTCCCAAATCAAAACTGCCCAGAGTGGGGCAGAGTGGGGCTCCCAGTCCCAAACCATTAAGAACCACATCCCTCTGTGCCCAAAGGAGGGCTGGGGCAGCCAAGGTGGCCGTGGGTGGCTTTGGGCTGGGACGTGGCCCCCATGGGGAGTGCAAAGCCAACCTGATGGCTTTGAAAATGTTGTTTTGAGCTGCCCTTCAGTTTGGGTTTTCACCCCAAACCGCATTCCCTATTTGCTTTTTCCATGGCACCCCCAAATGTTGTGCCAGGTGGCCAAGCACACACGAGGCAACAACAGGGATTTGGACCTGCTCTCAAACTGGAGCAACACAGATGGGCTGGGAGAGGCTTTGGGCCTGCTCACAGCAGAATATACTTTCCTCTTGCTTGCAGTGGTTGATGTTAAATTCCCTGCAGGTCACTAAAGCAGCAGCCCCAAGGCTGCAGGTCCTGCAGTCCCCCCAGCCCCCTCCCCACCAGACTTACCCCCTCCAGCTCCTGGTTCCTGGCCCGGAAGCGTTCCCTCTGGCTGGAGATGATGGAGAGGAGTGAGTCCACCTGCCCCTCAGGGAATGAGGTGCCAGGGGATGGAGGGTGACCTGTGGACAAGGTTTGGAATGAGAGATGACCTGGCAGGTGCCCACCATCCACCCCAGGGCATGCCCAAGATCCTTCCTGTGACACTGAGGGACTTTATGGGCACCCAGATAAACTCCTGTACACAGTTATTGCAACATGGACTAGTTTATGGTTTGGGTGGGTGTTTTTTTTTTTTTTTGGGTTTTTTTTTTTGTTTTTTTTTTTTTTGTTTTTGTTTTGTTTTTTTTGTTTGTTTGTTTTTTTTGTTTGTTTTGTTTTTTTGTTTTGTTTTGTTTTGTTTTGTTTTGTTTTTTTTAAGGGACTTATCCTGGAAATGCACAAGAAAACCAATTGCATTATTTGGTGCAACCCATGGCTGCCTTTCCCTGACCACAACCCTCCCCATCCCTGCCAAACTCTCTCCTGTAGCTTCTGCAGCAGTTATAGCCCTAAAAAAAGCCTGAGAGCCACAACCAGCCCCTCCATCCACACTCTTCTCTCCCCTACCCCGACCCTGCAGCCATCACCAGCTTGCTGTGCCCAGGAACCAAATTTGTGGGTGCCCCACATGGTTGCCCCCCACGATGGGGCTCTCTGGGTGCCTGGGGGGTCTGTGGCAAATCCTTCCTGCTTTTCCTTCCTGGCAGTGGGAGGCATCCAGGGCCAAGGAGAAACATGTCCCCAAGGCCATGACTCAAACTGGCTGCACAGAGCAGCTATTCATAGAGCAGGATGGGTGGCTGCAGGTTGTTTGGCTTGGTGGGACCGTTGCTGTGATATTGTTTATCGTGTGTTTTCAAAACCTTTCAAAACAAAATTAAAAAAAAAAAGCCAGAACAAAACCCCCCAAGAACCCCTAAAAAAAGAAAAAGGGAAAGGAAGTGTGGTTGTTTTTTTGGGGTTTTTTTTTTTTTTTTTTTTTTTCCAGATGAGCTGGGAGTTGTTATTTGTTTTCAATTAATTTTCTCCTGCAGACCTCAGCACAGGAGCTGATGTAAAGGAATCATTTCACTCGCTGTCTCTGGAGGGGTTTGGTGTGGGAAGGGCAGGAGGCAGAGCACGGGGTGTTTGGTTCAGCCTGGGTACCCCAGCTCAGCACAGAGCCAGGCCTGGCACATGCCTTGGGAGCAGCTGGAGGATGGAAGAGCCATGCCCAGCATGGCAAACCCAGCACTGGTCCCAGGGAAGGATGTGCTGAGCAGGTGATGCCTGTGCTGGCTCAGGAGCCCCCTCACCCTGCTGTCCCTGCAGAGGTGACCCCCACCCTGTCCCCCCAGCACAGCCCCAGCTTTGCCTCTCACCATAAAACAGCGCCGTGGCCTCCTTGATGGGCTCAGGGATCTTCTCCAGGCTGGGGCTGGCAGCGCCCTGGGCAGCAGAAGCAGAAGGGATTAAGCATTTCCCACCCACCCAAAGGTGCCTGGGCAAAGCAAACCCCTCCTGGGCACCCACGAGGCACTCTGCGAGGATCTGGGCTGAGACAACGTGGAGGGGTTGGTGTTCAACCTCAAATCCCAGCCTTTGCCTGGGAAGGAGGGCTGGATGGTTCCTGGATGCCACTGCCACCACCCCCTCCCACGCCACCACCCCCCCACTGCAAGGGCACGATGCAAACCTCTGCTGGGTGAGTTGTCAGGAAGAAAGAAGGGGAAGAAAAAAAAAAAAAACAAGAAGGGAAAACAAAGAGAATGTAAACACCCCTCAGGTCTGCTGCTGACCCTCCACCAGTGGCAATCAACCCCCAGGGCCATTTGGAATGGTCCCTGCCCGCTGCCAGGGCCGGGGTTACCTCTGCATCGGGGCGGTGCACGGCAGACAGGGCTTGGATGGTGCTGAGGTCGTGCTCCAGCTTGGCCACCAGCTCCTTTTGTCCAGCCAGGGTGGACACGGCCTCTGTCAGCTGGATCTGCAGCTCTGCACAGCGCACTGCAAAACACAGCCAGGGCTGTCACCCAGGGAGGGGACCCAAACCCCTCAGTGTGCCAAGTGGACACCAGAAAGCTGAGAAACCCCCACCTGGAGCACCAGAACCAGCTCATGGGCAGCAATCCTTTTCCCTCTGCATTTCTGAGGGCACACCAGCAATCCCTGCTCAGCACCAGGGGTCCATGCCACCCTGGTGATGCCCCAGGGTGGGCTCAGCCCCTGGGCAGGACCAGCACCACGTCCCAGTTCCAGGGCAATGGGAGCAGGCAGCTGCCTGCACCTGCACAGCTGCTTCCAAGTATCAGTAAGGTACTTGTGGTGCCCCAGGGGTACCTGGCAGCATCCTGGCTGGGCAGAGTAGGGGGACCTGGACAGGGATAAGGCCCATGGATGGATTCCCAGGTCTGGTCTGCACGGGAAAGGCGTGATGGAAAAGGCTCTGGGCAGCACATCCCTGGCTGTGAGAGCTGGGACAGGCACTCATGGGGTGGATGGTGACTATGGGGGGCTGGAGCAGGGTGGAGGCCATCTCCCACGAGGACTCAGGTGGGACCATTCCTGCTCTCAGGAGCGGTGTCAGGCTGTGCAGCATCCCCGCTCAGCCAATTTTCTACAAAGGAACCCTCTTTCCAGTTGCCCCCCAGAGTAAAACCCACACCCTAAACCACAACAGGCGCTGCTGGAATGCTCCAGGAGCAAAACAAAAACCTCCCATTCCCCTCATATAACCCCAGCCCAGATGTGAAGCAAGAGAGAGAGGTGCTGGGGCCAAAATGCAGCTACAGCGAGAGGCACAGGACCAGCACTGCAGGGCAAGCTCCGTGCTCCACTGGCAAATCCATCCCTAAACTGTCCTGCAGCAGAAGTAGACTTGTTTCACCCTTCTCCCTTGCTGCCAGCAATGTCTTGGCCTCTCCCTGGCTGAAAAACCTGCTCAGAAAAACCTGCTCAGCTCCAGGTTCAGAGCTGGTGCTCTGCACCACCAGCATCTCCACCGCAGGGACGCAGGATGAGTCCCTCTGTGCCTGGATTTCCAGGTGGGTGAAAGCTCAGGTTCCAGCTGTTCCAGTCCCTCCCTGATAATTCCTGTTGTAATTATTCCCCTGAATTCCAGACAGCTGGAAGGCAAGAAAAATCCTCATTTATCAACAGCCAGGCAGCAAGAAATGCAGAGGCTGGCTGGGGAGCAGCCGAGCTGGGGGGGGGCAGCGAGGGCAGGCTGTTGCACCCCCAGGGCTTCTACCCTCTCTGAAGCCTTCAGATGAGGGTGGGTGCAGCATGGGTGCAGCTCAAATCCAGCTCCCCCAGTCCTGCCAGGCTGGCAGCCAATCTGCACACCCCAAAACTGGCTGTGGAGGGGGGACCTAGCATGGAATGTGAGGCCCTGGCTGGAGGATTGGACTGAGAGCAGCAGCGATGGAGGCTTGAACAAAGTGATGCCTGAAGCCAACGCTGCTTTGCCAGGAAGCAGGGGCTTTGCTGGTGCAAATTCCACCCTTTTTCTGTGTGGACATGGCACCTGAAGACAGTAGTGGGGTAATGTTTGGGCTCGATGATCTTAAAAGTCTTTTTCAATCTAAACAATTCCATTATATGAAACACAATTTCTAATGTTCATATGGCAGAATCATAGAGTGGTTTGGGTTGGAAGGGACCTTAAAAACCATCTTATTCCAACACCTTCCACCAGACCAGCCCAAGCCCTGTCCAATCTGGCCTTGGACACTTTCAGGGATGGGGCAACCACAATTTCTCTGGGCAGCCTGTGCCAAGGCCTCAACACCCTCACAGGGAAGAATTTCTTCCCAGTATCCAACCTAAAACTAGATTGGATAAACTTCTTTCATCTTAAAGCCATTCCTCCTTGTGCTATCCATGTTATTCCAAAGGATCAAGGCTCCCTGCAGGGAATTGGAGGTGACACATGCTTTGAACACAACCCATGGATTTTTTTTTTCTCCCCTCTGCATATTTACAGTTTATAGCCCCCAATAAAAGGTTCAGGATCGAGCAGAAGTGGTTGTGTTAAAGGCACATCCCACTGGAGGTCAGTGTTTCTCCAGGAACTGGGAATCTCTGCCTGCTCCAAAACATGGGTGGCCTGATGCAAAATATTTGCATGAACAAGATTTGGAAAGAAGAAAACCTCTTCCCTACGGTTAATTATTCAATTGGCTGTCTTTTTAAATTGCATTAAAGTGTAATTGGGGAGCTCTTACTGGCCAAACATGGGCTGTGGGGCCCAATTCTGCACAAGGCAGGGCTGAGCATTGTGCCCAGGCTGCACCACGCTGGGAGCAGAGCAGAGGCTGCCTGGGGCAGGACGTGTTCAAAAATCCTCTGCAGAGCTCAGCTCTGGCATCCTGCAGAAGGAGACCCGAGCCCTGGATCCCACCTCCTGGGTCTGTCTCTTGCTTAAAAGTCACGTAACTTTTGGCTTTTCAGTTACATGGACTGAGTTTTTCAGTTTGCTTAAGAGGAAAAGGGGTGACCAAAGAAACACATCTCCCAGCTCTAAAGGAATCTGCATCCTTCCTTCCCTCAGGTTTCACTCGGCCTTGGCCAGTCTTCTACAAACCATCCCCAAAAAGAGAAAAGACTGGGCCCATGTCTAACACTGAAAGCAACCAAATGCACAGTTTCTCTCTCATCTCTCTGTCAGTGTCACTCTTCACAGCAGGGCTTTGGTGGTGTTTTTTTTAATCATAACTTTCTTTTTTCAAAGGGGCCATGACCACCCGCGAGTTCGTCACTTCTCTGCCAGCGACTCTTCACCCCCAGCAGCAGGTGGACGGCTCTCTCCCAGGAAGGCAGGTCAGCTCTGGCATTGAGATCCAGCAAAAGGAAATCTGCCTTTGTCTTCCCTGAGCTGCTGTGCTGGAAAACCTTTGCTCTGACCCCTCAGATGTGCAAATACCTCAAACGCTGCGCAAGACGGAGAGGTACTGCAGAAGATAATGGGACAAAGAAGGTGAAGCCCTGGGAAACTGAGTTTTAAAGAATGGTAACTTTAGCCTCAAACTCTGTCTTTTGAGGTGGTGGAGAAACTGGGCCTGACATTGCCATCGTCTCACAAAGTGCTGAAGTGCAGAGACTGGGCAGGACACGCTGGCAGAAGCCACCTACCTTGGCTGGTGCCACACTCCAGGACCCCCCTTGGCAGGCACAGGAAGGTCCAATTTATCCTTGTCTGATACACAATAAATGAGAAGCTGAGACTGGACTATTCCCACCCCTGGAAGTGCTCAAGGCCAGTCTGGACGTGGCTCTGAGCAACCTGGTCCAGTGGAAGGTGTCCCTGCCCACGGACTTGGTGACCTTTAAAGGTCTCTTCCAACCCAAACCATCTGATGATTCAGTGATATCTTGCCCCAGACTGAATGAGTGGTCAGGAAGAGCCTCTGCTCAAAGGATGTGATCTAAAGAAGATGCCTGTTCTGGGAAGTCTAAATGTACCTCCAACCCACTGCTGGAGGAGCACAGCCATGGATGACACTGCCATGGGATGTGTGTTCCTGGAAATAACACAAAGGATCTGTGTGTGGACAGGCCACGTGGTGAGAACGAAGGTGCCTCACACAGAGCGAAAACAAAACAGTCCCAAACTGAGAATAAAAGATTCAGATGAATCTCACACTTCTTTCGTCGTGAGCAGCCCCGCAGGGCTCGTGCCGTTCCAAAGCTGCAGGTTAAATCCCTGTGGTGAGTACTGAGGAGAACAACCCCAGAGTCCCAGTCTCCATGGGCATGTTGGAGGGGAACTGGGAGCCTGGCAGATGCAGGGGCTCATCAGCAGTGCCTGTGAGACCACGAGCCCAGCGCTGCCACGGAGCAGCAGCAACTCTGACTCCCGTAACAAGCCCCAGCAATTGGGCTCCCTTGGCAAATCATCCAAAATAAACAGCATCTGTTTTCACAGATGGAGAAAATTAAGACACACTAGCAACTTAGTTTGAAGTTATAAGGCCAGACATAAATAAATGAGAGGCAATCTTTCCATAAGATGGTGGCTTGATTACTGAGGATACAGACAGATGAATAAATCACCTTGGGGTGAGATAGGCTGTAACTTGCTGCACATCCATGAGACTGAAGTAAGTGCTCATGTATATCCTCTGAGCCCGAAGGAAATGAGAGGTAAGTGGTATTGCTGAAGGGATCAGGGTAGGAGCACACACATGGGCAGTTATGGCAAATTAGCTGATGCTCTGCAAGTTCACACCCTGATTTGCCTTGTGGGAACTTTTTAATCTCCCTCCCTTACTGTCTGGCCTCCTCAAATTTACATAAACTGTAAAAAAATAAGAAAACAAGCCGAGAAGTGATGTGGCACGCTGGGAGCTTTCTTTGAAAAGTCAACTGAAGTGCACTGAAACCCACTACTTCAAAGGGTTGAAGCGCATTTTACTGACTGGAAGGAAGATGATGGTAAGATAACTAAACCTCGGAGTACCTTGGCGCGAGGACTCAAAGCTGGAGACTCACTCAACACAAACACGAGTGTCTGAGAGTGCCAGAAGCAGAAGCCAGCAGCAGCAGCAGGAAGCAGAGTCTACCATGGGCCCTTTGATTTTTCCACCTTGTTCACCTTTCCCCACCTTGGGCCACTCCAGTTAGTGGCTGGGCTGCTGTGGACAGTGACTTGGAAGTGGAAATCACGGCTCTTCCCCATGCAGAAATAAGGGCCAAGACCTCCTGGTATCGCTGTCCAGGGGGCTTTTCAAGCCAACAAAGCCTTACCTCCGGCTCTACCTGATGCCAGAGATCCCAAGGTTTATACACAAACTAAGGCACAGTTTCAGGCTCTTGAAACACTTGGCATTTACCTTTTAAGGAAGTCTGAAGAAGACTGTTACTGCCCAAAGTCCCGCTCCCCTTCCAGGAGAATCAAAGGGAGATGACTTGGCCCTGTGCTTTGGAGCTGAAGGGGTGAGGGGGATGCGGTCAACACACTGCAGAGTCAATCCTGGATGCACAGGATGATTTTCTCTGCCCTCTTTTTGATCTATGAAGATGCCAAGGGAGAAAGATCTGAGCCAAAATGCTCCCTGCAACAGGAAGGTTGTCCAAGGCCTTTCAGTGTTGTACAGCCTGATGATTCCAGTTCTGTCTTGACCTTTTCATGGTGAGGGACAGCATTTCTGCACGGGCCAGGGTGTGTGGGAGTCACTCAATCTGTCTTTATGCAGAGCCTTTTCCCTGGGGCCACCACTGAGCTGTCAGCAGGCTGAGAAACAGGGCAAGGAGGTGGGGAATGATTGAACATTTCTTTTCTGCAAGGCATCAGAGCCCTGCCTCCTGGGATCTGAGGTGCAAATCTCATCAGAGTAAAGGCCAAAGAGCGGGGTGTGGTGCAAAAGCCCAGCTGGGCCGTCTGCTGAGGGGCATCTCACCTCACAGAAGGGCTTTTGGGACATTTTAAAGCAGCTTCTCTAGAAATCTCCAGGTCAGTCAGCTCCAAGGGCACCTGAGTAGCCAAAATGCCTGGAATCTGGGAATCATCTCAGCCTACAATGTTGCCTGTGAGTATCCATTGGGCTGTCCTGGTTTACTTGTACCTGCCATGAGATCATTCTGTGATCAGACCTCCTGCAAGGTTTCTGAAAGGATGAAAAAAGCAAGGAGATGATGAAAAGAAAGCTGTGATGACATCTCTAAAAGCCATCTGCAAGTTCTAGCACAATCTACCTGGTCTTTAGGCACAGATACCAGCCCTGGAAAAGCTCCAGGAGTGAAGCAGTGAGGTTTCCCTGCAGAGGGAGAGGTTGTAAGTGAAGACATCAAGACCTTCAGTGATGTCCTTTAGGGATGGTGCAGAAGATGTGCAATGGTGGCCTTGGGGAAGAGCAGAAGAAGCCACTGAACAGCAGTGAGGTGGGACCAGGGGTGATGGCTTTCAACTAAAAGAAATTAGTTGAAAAAAGAAATACAATTTAGATGAGATCTAAGAAGTTTTATGATGAGGGTGGTGAGGCCCTGGCACAGGTTGCCCAGAGAAGCTGTGGCTGCCCCTGGATCCCTGGAAGTGCCCAAGGCCAGGTTGGACAGGGCTTGGAGAAACCTGGGCTAGTGGAAGGTGTCCCTGCCACGGCAGGGGGTTGGATTTCATGACCTTTAAAGGTTCCTTCCAACCCAAACCACTCCCTGGCTCTATGGCCTGCCCCACTCACCACCCAGCTCTCTGGGTTTCTCTGCCAGCTGCTGGCAGAGGGGGTGCAGGTGAGATTTCTTCTCCCTCCCCTCCTTTTCTCCCTTTATTTTCACATTTACAGGGCCCGCTGGGAAGGCAAGGTTTGAAGGATTTCTCCTTCCTTTTCCTCCTGGCCCAGCCACTCCAAAATAAACAGCCCCCAGCAAAGAAACACAGCGCTGCTTAATAAATTCACCCTGTAAGGATTGAGATTTCATAGAAGAAGGGATTATTTCCAAGGGTTCTAAGATAATTACATGGGTAACTAGGAAGAGTTCAAGAAAACAGTTTGAATTTTCTTATCAGTTTCCCATAGCTTGGAGCAAAAAGAAAATAAAATGCTCTACTGTAATCAAATCATGTTTTCTGAAGCCCTCTGTTGGCAAGAACACAATTTCTTCACCGCTTCCATTAAAACAGAAGTACTTGGGAAAAAATGACAGCAATTTCCAACTGGAAAGAAGTGGGGCCCAAAAGCACCGTGTCAGCCACTCACAATTCCTTACCTGGTGGGAACATGACGCCATGTGGAAAAATATCCCCCTTCCCACTGAAAGACAGAACTGCCTCTCGCTGATGGAGGGGCAGGAGTGGGACCTTGGCCAGTACCTGTGGCACCGAGGTGCCAACTTCCTCCTGCACCCAAGGATCCAACAAACAAGGGATTTTCCCATTGATCCAGCAAATCCCTGTAATGCTTCCTACATAAATCTCCCCCATCCAAGCCCAGCAGCAGCTCTGTCCCAGCAGGAACAGTGGTGGCACACAGGTATGTCCCAGAGCTGGCCACTGAGGGGCTGGGGGAACACACAGCCTAAATTTCCTCCAAAGAGGAGATTTTCAACATCCCTTTTGAAGGGCTGCCCCAATGAACCTATCACAGAGATCCAACTGTCTCCATGGAAAACTGTATCTGCTCCTGACTCCTCACATGCACCCTGGTGGTTTGGGTTGCTTTCCTACTCTCCCAAAAATAAATGTTTGGAGAGTAAGGCTTGAGAGAACAGCCAGGTTTTATCCCAGATGCTAAACTCTGAGCTACACTGACCCTTCTCCAGCTTCCCCCAAACTAGGTCTGTGCTTTCACAAGTGTAAAACATCCTTTGCTTATGACCATGGGTGTGATTTGAGGAGTTCCATGCCGGTACCACCTAAAGAAAAGTGCAGGTTACAAGTACAAAAATTAACCAACCTCAGTCATGGCTTTAAAAGTGTAGCTGTTTAGCACCAAGTTTAAAAAAAAAAAAACAGGGTCAAATTATACAGGATAATGCCATTTATAGCAATGAACAGTTTGACCAGTTGTTAAAAAGGAGGGGAAAAAAAGGTGTTAAACCCAGAACTTTCCCATGATGTGGAACAACCTCATCACAGACGTTTCAAAATCCTTCAGTTCACAAAAAAACCCAAACATGAGCACGCCAGGTAAAACAGAGCACACAGGTAAGGACCCACACACACACACACACACACACACACACACATGCTCTACCTCACACCCAGAGCATCCAAGCCAGCAGTTTATTCCACTAGTTTTAAAAATATAATCCCACTGATGGATTACAACATCTGTTCCTTACCAAACTTCAAACTCCTGACTCTGTAAATACTGAGAATATTTATAGGAACAACATCTAAGGCACTAGAGGAGGAATTTATTTTCCTATAAAGGATCTGTAAAAATAAACAGGGAGAGCCAAATATCTGGGAAAATTCTTTTGCATTTTCGTTTCTGAATCTAAAGCATTTCTGACCTCAGATAATTAATTTTTAAAAATCAGCTGATATATTGTTACAGTGCTCAAAACAATCCCCCTTTGTAGTCTCAAACCCAAAATACATATTTCTGTGTAGGAAGCTGGGTGCCCACCTCCCACTGACTCCAGCAGGAATTGTCACACTTGGATTTCACTCAACAAAGGATACAGCTTGGACATCTAACACT
The DNA here is from genome assembly GCA_038380795.1 of Pyrocephalus nanus. NCBI lineage: Eukaryota > Metazoa > Chordata > Aves > Passeriformes > Tyrannidae > Pyrocephalus > Pyrocephalus nanus. The sequence continues at coordinate 6,527,372 of CM076281.1, forward strand.
TCAATGTTTAAGGTACTGAGAACACACACACACCCCTTGTAGGAACTGATACACAAAAAGTAAATTTTCCTCCCCTGGCCAAACACAAATCCCACCAAGCCAGCCCCCTTGAGCCCCTGTGCACATCACCAAACCAGAACCCCAATGTAAATGTTTGCTGCTTGGACTCAGGTCTCACCTCGATAAAAGACAAGCCCACGCGGAGTTGTGTTTGTATAAAAGATATTTACTTCAATTATCACACCTAGGGTGCTAGTGAATAATAATAATAATACATCGTGTGAGTTTCATACAGTGATATTGCTTCTCCATATCATATAGGGACCGTTGTACAGTGCTGAGAACAAACATTATATGGCTAAACCAAACAAAGACAGAAACAATGCCGTCTGCTGACGAGGGAGCGCTGCCCTGCACTGCCAGCCAGATAAACTCTTAACTTTTTTTTTTTTTATGTTTAAACAAATACCAAGAAATAAAATGTTACAAAAGATGAGTCACAGCAACACAATGTGGGCTTCTCAAAGCTACTTGTACAAAAAAAAAAAAAAAAAAAAAGACACTTTTTTTTTTTTGTAGGATTTTCTTTTTTTTTGGTCAATTGGGTCTTTGTGAGGATTTTTTTTTCCTTTTTTTTTTTTTTTAAATCTGTGATTGTGAATATAACAAACAAGCTCTAAAAACATCTAAGACTTAGTGCGTTACAGAAAAAATATAAAATACTGCTAAAAATGTAAGACACCACAATACACTGGGGTAAAAACTGAGCTTATTATTAAAAAAAAAAAAAAAAAGTTCTCAGGAAAAAGTACACCACTTTCTGTTCGAGTTCATCTTGTGCTGTGTTAGTAGTCGGGGCATTTCCAAGGTCTGCCCATTCTCATGGCAAGTAGTTATTGCACAAATGCAAAAGAGTTAATTTTTTTAATTAAAAAAAATAAATGAAAAGGGACATGAGGGAAACAATTTAAAAAAAAAAAAAAGAAGAAGAAGAAAAAAAAAAAAGAACATTCCCCCCTCCCCAGCCTCCACCTGCTTTGGGATCGATGTCCAAATTCCTACGTGTGACATTCTCGCAGCGTTTCCAGCAAGGAACGGGAGAAAATGCTTTTCACCACAGAAATGCATAGAGTGTTCCGAGAGGAACAACCTTCTGTTTGGCAGAGCTTATCCAACAGTTACACCAGGCCTTATTTAATCTTATTTTCTTTTTCTTTTGGGCTATGCCAGAAGGAAAAGAACCTGACGTGGGAAACCCATCGGATGGTTTTTTTAGTGGGAAATTCATCGGATGGTTTGTTGTTTTTTTGTTTGGTTTTTTTTTTTTTCTTTTTTAGTGGGACACCCTCGAAAGGCAAAGTGCAAATTTGCTTCCCAATCCACAGAAGTGGTGAGTGATGTGCCCTGCAACTGGCTCAGCACCTTCCAGCTTTGCCCACGCCAGGTGGTACCGTGGGGCCGGGTGGGTTCTGGGACCGTCCCCCCTGCGGCCACGCTCCCCCTACCCCAAACTGGGGGTTGCAGTCTGGCTTCTGCAGCTTTTCTCTCGCTCACCAGCGTTACCTCGCCAGGGAAAGCCTGTCAGAACCTGTCTCAACGCTGCAAGAAAACGAAACCCCCTCCTCTGTGACCCAGATCAACGCACAATGTGGGTCTCCAGAGCCCATGCTGGGAGAAGCTGCTGCTCCACAAGGTGAATTGGGATTTTTCTCCCTTTTTGTTGTTGTTTTTTTTTTTTTTTTTTCCTTGACTAACTTTGAACGAGAAGGAAATCAGCTCTGAATTCAGAAAGCCAAACAAATGCCAACAAAGATGAACATCACAGGAAACCAGTCTCTCATTTTAAATGAACAATCGCAATGTGCTCTGACCAGGGACTCTGCATCTTCAGCAAATTCTCAGTAGAGGCTCTAGGAGGCTCAGGGTATTTTCTCTCTCTGTATACTTTAAGTCTCTTCTCTCACAACTGAGGCTTCTTGTTCTCAGTCCTAAATTATTTTAAAAGCTATTTAAATAATATTATTTATTAGGCATTTAGATAAAATACTTTTTTTTTTCCTTAAAGAAAAAAAATGATTGCTCTAGAAAACACAACAGGGGCACAGTGATATGGACACTACAAGCCAACACCACCTGCTCCATCTCTAGGATATCCCAAGCTTTCTCCAACATCCATTTAGGGGATAAACAACCTGGTCTAGTGGAAGGTGTCCCTGCCCATGGCAGGGGGTTGGAATGAGATGATTTTTAAGGTCCCTTCCAACCCAAACCAACGATATGTATACTCCTGTTGTGTTTATATCAAACAAAAACAAAGAAATCTCAACAAAAAACCCCAACCAACCGTTAAAATTAATCTCATAAATAGGAAATATTAGATCATTTTCCTAATTACAAACCACCTTTATGTATTTCACCTTATGATGCTTTAGAGAGAGCAAGCCTGGAAAAGGACACACAAGGGCTGGGAAGGGCTGAGGGTGCTGGGGGGTGAAAGCCTCTTCTGGGCAGAACCAAATCGAGACTGGAATGACTGCAGTGCCTCACCAGCCGGAGCCAACACGGCTGTGGGTGTGGAAATGGGGACAGCAGCTGTGAATGGTGGCCCCAAGGACGTGGGGCTGCGATGACCATGAGTGTTTCTTGGATGCTGACAGACCTGTGAGCACAGGGGGTGAGACTGAGCCTAACGAGATCAACACTGCTGGGTGATGGTTGAGTCCCACCCCGAGACCCACTGGAGATATGGATTATTTTTTTTTTTGTTGTTTTTAACCCCCAGGAACCTGAATTCTCCTAAACCAGAGCTCGTGCCTGGCTGTGTTGGCAGCAGGACACGACCCTCCAGACACACAGAACCAGAGTTTCTATTGCACTAAGACTCAAGCACAGCGTGGGAAGTGCTCATGAGCAAAGGGGCGATGTGTGACTCCACCAGTGTCTGCTCCCCTCCGAGGGAAAAGTGGCTGGGAATGCTGCAATCCAGATCACTGTGCTTTAGATTATTCTCCATGAAGAGATTAGGAAATAAGGCACATAGCTTTCCAAGCAGAGAGAGCTTGTTAAAATAGGAAATTTCAGATAAGTAGCAAAACCCTAAAAACCTAACGGGAGATGTGGCAGCGTACAGGATTCTGATGATATGCCTTCTGAGTGAAAGTAAAATAGTTTTGAGCTTAACTCAAATCTTCCCCCCCCCACAAAAAAGAAATGATCCATGATCTCCATCTCCAGATGGAGCAAGTGAGAAGGAAATGGAAGCCCTGATCAAGGAAAAGGAAAAGTATGATACAGATGTGACCTTGCTTATTCCCCACACGGCTCCTTTCTGAACTAGATGCTCAAGTACTCCCTGTATCACCTGTACCAGCATCCAGAGGTAACCAGGTACTTTGGAAACACTTTTAAAGCTAGTAATAACTTACCCACACATAAATAACACACCAAAATAGCACAAAGGGTCCAACATAAGCTACAAAAGCCAGAGAAGTCTGATTGAAAGACTGATTGTAGAAGGTGTTTTTTTCTAGTTACTTGGGGACAAGATTGTACTTCAGAGCAAGTCAAGTGCCAGGTTTTATTTATTCTCCTGAAAGCACAGACACCTGCCTTCTGACAGGAGCTGCCTAACAGAGGGTTTTTTTATCTCATTCCTAAGAATACTTGAATTTTCAGCTTAGGGACAGCAAACCTGAACTGCCTGAATTCGTTACTTGGTTTTACTTAATCGGATGGTTTTGAGATTGTTTTAAGTATGTCTTGACTGTCCACCTTCCTGCTGGACACAGATATAGGAGAGTACACTGGAAGTGTGCAAATATCTGGCATATTAACTTCCTGCAGGAGCCAAACCTACAGAGTAATTATCACAGGATGTCTGACTCTTGCACATCTCAGACCCTCGGGATCATTTTTATGTATTCTGAACATGATCTTCCCTGTCCTCGTTAGCTAAACCTGTGTATCTCCAACAGCCCAGTCTCTCCCATGACTAATCCCCTCTTTGCAACAGGGAATGGATCTGACAAGTGGGAAATGGCATCTCCACCCGTTAAAATACACGTTGGTTTTAAGCCCTCACTCACCTGCCTCCCAAAGGATTTCACAAATTTGGCTGTAGCAATTCCACTGCACCATTAAGACCAAGCACACAAATGCTAAATACACAGAGGGGCTTTTCCATACTGGAATGATGTACACAGACACATTTAACAACTCCTAAAAATGCATATTAATTACCCGCATAGACAGAAGAGAATGCAACCCATGCCATTATTCTTGCTGTCAACAGAGAGGCTGTGCTGTCGTGACACTGCCAGAATTACACAGCAATGATGCAAAAAGCAGGTAATGGCACCACAACAGCAGGAAATTCCTGGCATGACTGTCCATTTCCAAGGATCTTTGGATGAAGATTGTACTACAAATATCTCTAAAATTCAAACAGAAAGTCCAAGATGTGACATCACAGGGGCATCTACTTTTGCTGGACTGTTTCCTGCACTATTTCGTTGTGGTTGAGGATTCAGCTGCTCTCTGAACTCAGCTGGTTCAAAAGCTGAAGAAACTGAAATTATATGATGAAACCAACAGTTTTAATAATAAGAAACCTACAGAACTGTGGCTAAAATCTCCTCGCATCACTGTGAGTAAAGCCAGCTCGAAAAATGGCAGGACTGTCCTTTATAGAAGAGCTGGACAAGGAAAAATACAATAATCTAATTAATTTTTTTAAAAGGAGGCATTACCTTTTAATGCACTTTAGTGCCAGAACATGTTTGTTAATGGCAGTGAAAATCAAGCCCAGGGAATCCCACTAGTTTTTTATTTTCATTCATAAAGTAGTTGTAGAAACACAGACTTCACAGACAGGCAAGGATTTTGGGACAGACATGGAATTACCAGGTCTTGGGAAAAGCAGGCCCTGGATTGTACCAGAGGGTGCTGGTGAGGGGCTCACTAATAAAGTTCAATGAATGACTTTATTCTACTGGAAAATGACCTTATAACTGATAAGTTCTGTTAAATATGCCACAGTACTGCTTGGCTCGGGGGGAATCATCCCTGAGGACAGAGATGGCACCACTCACATATCTGGTTTTAAGGCTTTTTGAAAACTTAAGTGCACAGGCCTAACGCTAATCTTCTCCAAAAGGATAAATTTCACGTTCAGAGCATAAAACCATTTTCTCCTTGCATATTAAGAGGGTAGGGTATAGCCCATGACCTGGTCATGTAGGACAAATCAGTCCCTAGGCATGGCATAAAGGGCTTTTCTTGCTATAAAGTTCATTATTAACTACATTTTATATATGGCATAGTCAATATATTCCATAAAAGAGATGGGGAGGGAAGAACAAATTGCTGAAATTATATTTCTATGTTTTAGAGCTCAGTGAAGGAGACAGGGACTTCTACAACCCTTTTCAAACTGAGAAGGCTGAGCCAGAAAGAAACTCAGATCTCGTGCTTCCCGTGCCAGTGATTCTCCTTGCAATTTAAAACCAGGTTTTAAACTGCTGGTGGGGGGGGAAGAGTATTTTCTTTGTACAGAATTTTTAAATTCTCCATTTTTTAAAAAGTAAGTTGATTGTATATGCAACACAAAGGAAGAAAATGTTGATGTTCACACAGTGGGGCAGCAGGAAGTGACAGGGGAAAGCAGCAGGACAACACAGGAGTCAACTCAATCCTGCTTTGCTGATGTTTTATCCATGGGAACTAAATTTAGGGATAGGAGGCTATAACCAGCTGGTCACATCAGGGCCAAAACTGCCACACACTCATGGGAAAGCCTTGATTTGGTTTTAGGAAATGTTAAATCCAGCCTCCAGGATTTAACTGGGTTAGGATTTCTAACCTGCCCTGTTTTTGCCAGGAGCATTTTTATTCACGTAAGCTTTAAGAATACCTGAAATTAATAACTTTAAGATGAAAAATGACAGACTTCTGACGGCAGCTGTGCTAGTGGGGACTGCAACCACTGTGAGCATTTTCTATGATTTCATTACATTATTTTGTCACATTTCCCTCAATCCTATTTCATGTCAATTTATCAGCTTTGTAGTTTGAATTACCATCAGAACAATGCACTTCGTTAACTTACTATTTCCCCTGATAAAGGACTGAAAAATAGCAAGTTTTAAGTAATTGGATCAGAGTGTATTGCATAGAAATTCTGTCGTGTTCATGACCCCCCTGCTCTACACCATTCCCATATCAACAGGTTACATAAAAATAATGCAAAGATCTTTTAGCTAATGAGAAAGGCACATGCTTTTTTTTTCTTTTCAGCTGTAATACAGATCTTTCCTATTACAGCAAGGAGTTTACTACTAAAGGACTCACTAATTCATGATATGGGCAGAGTGCACTGACACAGGTCCCTTTAAAGGGCAGCTCTTTCTATAGGCATTTCACAGATGAGCAAATAAAATGGTCCAATTTTATGGTATCAACAGAAACTGTAATTAAATGCATTTCTGCCAATAAACATGTGCAATCCTGTTCTCTGAATTCTGTATCCTCAAAAATGGCAGTGTACTGCCAATTCTGCTACATGACCCCTCTGCCAAGGGATGCTCTTTGCTGGCTTTTAGCGAACAAAGCACTACACTTTTTTCCTTCCCTCACCATCCAGAGAGAAAACCTGACAATTTTAACTGCAATATATACTTATTTCTGTTAAAACAGCCCTGGCCCTTCCTGCACGGCATTAGTAAGAGCATGGAACTGGAAACAGAGAGAGAAAATAAAATGCTTTTAAAGAACCCCAGGAAAAAAACAGAGTCTGGCATGATGGATTTTCTGAAAACTGCCTGTGCTTTTATCCATCAGGAAAAGAAACGTCGGCAGCGAGGGCTCTGCCCCTCGTCACACATTCCCTTCCCCTGGAATCAGAGACCCAAGGGGTGACAGCCACTGTGCTACTCTTTGGCATTTCTTCTCCTCCAACTTTTTACCCTTCTAAACAAGTAAAAGCAGTCATTCCAATGCACATTTTCCTCCGAGTGTGAGTTCCAAGTGCTGCACTCGATCCCAACTACGGCTCACACCCTGCGGTGGAAGTTCCGTCTCTAAACTGGGGGGTGAGAGGGGGCTTGGCCAGTTTGGAAAGCCAGTAGGTAACTCATGTCCAACCCGAGAATCTCAGCAGTAGTTCAAGCTAATCCATTCTACTTTCCAACAGGAAAGCAGCTGTGACCTTGGCTAAACACTGGGAAAAACCAGGAGTGTCACTTAAACTCCACGAGCTCGATCCGAGGGTGCTCGTCTGCCCCTGCCTTTAAACGAGGGGGTCACCAAGGAACCCAAAGGGACTCCAGGCAGGAAGGCCCAGGTCACCCCAGCAGCATCTCAGCAGGCTAATCCACATTCAACGCAGATCATTACATATGAAACAGCAAAAGGAGCTAAGCCACTAATAAAGTGCCAAAAATATAGGAAATACTGACAGCATTTTATTTGATTAATTTCATAATAGATCCCAATGACAACCCTTGGCAGGATGGAGTGACTTCTGACTTCTGAATGCTGTCTTTATCCAGCAAAATTACATGACTCAAATGTAATAATGGAGCTTAGAATTAACAGTTAGTGTTATGAAAGAAAGATTTCCTCTAGGGCAAGCTAAAGATATGCTTTTTAAAAATCATCACAGCATTAAAAAGTGGGCAGACGCTAAAGAATCCTAAAGGACTGGTGGAAACCTGAAAAGCAAACCAAAAATAAACAGGGGAAAAAAGAAAAGGAAAAAAAAAAATATGTTTCAAGGCACTTACGTATTGCTTATTAAGAAGAGAGATTGACCTTAAGTGCTGCATTTGCGTGCGACCTGTGAATACAGTTTCTGCTGTCGTACAGTGCAGCCAGAGCTCTCAGTAAGCATCATGGAATGCAATCAGATAGACACAGGCACAAGAACAGTTTGGGGAATATTAATTTAAAAAAAAAATAAAAATCATCAAACAGAAAAAGAACCCCTCACTATGGAGAAAGCTGAGAGTAACCACTTGACTGCATCCAGCACCTGGATCTCACATCAGCAGACAAGGACAGTAGGAACAGACTGGCAAGTGTATTGCCTAGAATTAATTAAAAAAACCCAACCTGAACCAAACAACAAGAAAAAAAAAAAATAACAAAGAACATAAGAAAATGCCTGCATCTCCCAGCCAGAAGGTTTGGTTCTAGGCTGAAGACGCAGCTCGTTGTGACTTGTCTCAAGGTATGTGTATTTTACCAGGACGTGCATTTCTCGATGGAGCTGTGCTTTGGAAGTCAAACCAGGACACTGGACAGGTACAGAGAGGTAACCCTTTGCTTCACCCCGTTCTCCCCTGGCTGGCTGTTCCCAGGGACTGACGGCCCTCCCGGTGGGAAGGCGGGACCGCTCCCAGCACGTGCTGTCACACACTGGTGTCTGTCACTACCAATCGTCTCCTCAGCTCATCACAGGAAGGGGCAGCTGCTCTCTCCGCTCCTCAGTTTTAGTTTTGCATCACAAGTCCCCAATTACCCAAGGAGGAATCCTGAAACAGCTAGCAGTGAAAATTGGAAACAAATCCCTGCCTTTCAGCCTCCTAGAGCCTTCTTTCCTTAATCATGGAAAAGGATGGATTTTAGTGTACTGATCCTTAATTTGTGAAAACTTGCGCTAAGTGCTGCTGTTGCTTGTTAAGAGACTGTAAATGAAATACATAAGTTCTAAAACATCATGCAAGAAATGTGGTTTCACATCTTACAGTCAAAAATCCTACTAATGAATTAATACAAGCACACTGAGGTGTAATATTGGGAACATACCTTTAAAGTCGGAACTCCTCTCCCCATCCCTCCCTCCCCCAAAATCAGAAAAGTAATATTAATTAAACTTAAGAAGTAATGAATGCACCATTAAAGTGTCATCAAAAAGATGCTGACCTAAGACAAAAGTTCAATGATACACAATACGGTCAAAAAAGTCTTCAATCAATAATATACAGTATGACAACTACATCTTGTAAATTATACCCAATACTGCCGGCAGTCTATCCCTCTAAAGAATATTTGCCCCCTTTCATCCCTTCCTAACAATCAGATAATAAAATACAGCACCTATAAATAAGCAAAAAAAAAAATTATATATATATATATTTATATATATATATATATTCCGAAATCATCTATTGTTAGTTTTAAAGATATGGCAATAAAGGAGTCTAAATTAGCAAACTTGTAGAAGCCATAACTGATAAAACAGCTTATTGAAAAAAGGTGGCAGTAATGCACTCTATGTGTGCACAAGTACGTAAGAAAATACACAGACGTATAAAATTGCACGCACACACCCACGCACACACATCCTTCCACGCACCTCTATGCTCACGCATATACATATAGACAACAGGAGGAGTTAGAGACAAGTTAGAATTTGATTTGTACTTTGATCAGCCCTAACCTGTGCATAAAATAATGGGGAAAAGAAAAAAAAAAAAAAAAAAGGCTGTATTTCTGCAGGGCAGAACGGGCTCCACTGGGACTCGAGAGCACGAAGGTTTTGGTTTGGAGTTTGGGCTGCTTCCATCCTGGTAAGAGCCCATCTGGTCATTGCCATGTACTCTTTATCCACGCAAAAAAAAAAAAAAGAAAAAATAAAGCTTCCCACAACTAAAACGTATTTAAAATCAGTGCTTGTGGTGGGAAGAGAGTCAGTAAATGGCCACCAACAGCAGGAAAAGGGCCGGATCTGCGGCAGCTCCAGTCCCTCTTAGTGGCGTGTGACAGCAATCGGACACGTGAACTGCTTTTCCATCGATTCCAGGCAAGCTGAATATTCGGGATACGGGCTACGCCCCCGAAGTAGCGGCTGAAATGTTACTGGCCAACATTTTTGGAGCGATCTGTCTTTGCTGAGAGGAAATCCTGTACACTACGAACCAAGTGAAATGATCAAGTACATGCTGTTTCTAAGTTGTCTCCTAAACCTCCTAGATATGAGGTCTGATCAGCGTGCTCTGTGGTTAGAGGTTAAAAAGCAGATTATAAAATACCTAGATTCAGATTTTTTTTTTTGTCCTGATTTGGCCTAAAATGGAGTGTATTAAACAAATTCTGGGCTGCAAAAGACCAGAATCAGTTAAAGCTATGAAACAATGTGCACTACGTGTCAATATTCTATTTCACTTACAAGAAAACACTAAGTCAGCTACCACAAATTAAGATATTTTCCTGATGTGACTTTTTTTTTTGTTTTGTTAAAAAATATGTGGAGTAAATGTGTTTTTTTTTTTAATTCAAAGTTTCAAACAACAAGATTCTTTTCTTTTCTTGAAAATATGTAGGAATCCAAACTAGTGTGTTTAGAGTCGGTTGACTGTGCAATCTCTTAGTGGCAACTGAACAGCTACAAAAAACTTTCTTTTTTTTTCTTTTTTTTGAAAAATCTCCCCTTTTTTCCTGGTTTAAGAAGATAATAGTGTATTATCGCTCTGTAGCCATTAGATGGCAGATAAAAAGCCCCCTTTTAATATGTGGGTTTGATTTTTTTTTTTAGTTTTTTTTTTTCTTTTAAGTTTTTTTTTTTTCTTTTCTTTTTCCGTTTTTCATTTTTTTAAAGCCCCACACCAAAGAGGAGGGCACAAGGCAAAGCTGTATGAGTTATTCCAGAAACTGTGGAAATCACTTAGGGCAATAATAAAAACACTTCAGGGTACAAAAAAGCTCGACTACACATTTTCAGTTTTCTTCCTCGAAAACACAAACATAAATTGGGCTTAACGCTCCTTTTTGATTTCTATATGCACCTTGGCCTATGGCGTTTTTGCCCTGTGGCCCGCAGGGCGGTTAAGTGCGAACACAATAAAACCAGTAGAGGTCCAGTTTGACTTCCCAGCTCTCCCGAGTTGGGCCAGTTTAATCTCAAAACTCCCACTCGACGGCCTCTTCCCGACTCGCGGCCTTCTCCAAGCGGTGGATGATGTTGTTCAAGTTGGCCGCTTTCTTTTTCCTCAAGGAGCTGTCTCGCGTGTTCCTGGAGCTCGCCGCCTCCGAGAAGCCGAACAAGCTCTGGAGAGAGTTGGCTTTCTGCGAGCCTGCGGCCGGCGTCGAGCTCGTACTTGGCACACTGGAGGTTTTCTCCGAACTTTCTTTTGACTTGTAGGAGCTCTCCCCCGTAAGGACTGAGGTGGAGGCAGCTGAGGTAGAGGCATCCCCTTCCGTGGCAGAGTTTGGCAGTGTCTCCAGAGCTTCTCCCGGGCGCTGCGGTGCCGGCGGGGAGCTCTGGCGCGGTGCTCTGAGCCGGCCCTCGTCGTCAGTGTCCTCCAGGCTCTCGGCCTGGAACGGCTCCGCTTTCTCCAAAGACCTGGCGCCTCGCAGTGCCTCTTCCCCCGCCTCGAAAGCCGGCTCGGCGGGCCCTCCCTGAGACTTTGCGGTTGCATTGCTGTACTCATCCGCCTCCGGGCCACTCGGCTTCCCCTCGGGAGGGCCTTCCGCGTCCACGCCGTCGCAGCTGTCCCCCTCGGAGCTGTGAGCCGCCCTGCTGCTCCTGGCCGAAGGAGAGTCGCTCGACCCAGCCTGGCTCTGGCTCCCGGCTTGGATCTCCTCGATGAACAGCTCCCGGCGGATGCGAGACCTGCGGGACAGGGGAGAGGGGATGTGAGTCTGCCGGGCCACTCGCCTACACCAGAGACGCGGCTCAAAACGCCCTTTCGTGGAATTCACGGAATCATTAAGGCTTGGAGAAGACTTCCAAGATCATTGAGTCCAACCTTACCCAAGTACCACCGTGCCCGCTAAATCGTGTCACCAACCACACTGATTGGTTTTTGGAACACTTCCAGGGATGGTGACTCCGCCACCTCCCTGGTGGGAAATGTATTCCTATTTTTCATAAGGCAAACAAACGCGTTTCTAGGAGATCCAGAAGAAAATGCCTTGTAAATACAAACCAGTTCAGAACTTTACTAGAAATGAGCCAGTCTGCCTAAACAAAACATAAATCAGGAAAAGTTCTGGATAAACCCCTTGGTGTTCTCCTGGACAGCAAAGAGGAACAAAGATGAAACCACGTCAGTTGTGATGAAAGTGCTGTGGGAAAGCCTGGCCTTTTTACAGGCTGCCACTCTCTGAGCTAGTCTGACTTCTGCCTCATTTTTTATTTAAAAAATCAATTGCAGAACATGAATAGTGAGAAGCCGGGCAGTGCATTTCATGGGAATGAATGCTCTTCACTGGGATAAAGTTGCCCAGTGTGCCACCCTGCTCTTCCTATTACCTGAGGGTGCAAGAATACTCCAGATATAGCACCTCTGTCATTTAACTTGTTCTTTCCTCCTTTATCCTTTTCTGTTTAGGAGCTTCCAAATTCCTCCCAAGTAGGGATCAGTTTATGGAGAAGCTTTAGGGTCTGGGCAAACCCTTTGTCCATCCTGCTCCATCTGCAGGAGAGGTGATGAACACCATTCAGGTCCTAACCTATAACCAAGAGGGAGCCTCAATGACCCGGGGTCAGGGATGAGACCACAGGCACAGGGAGGGTTTACCAAAACTTTATCTTTCAGAGTGAAGGTAACACTTTTGGGTTTCAGCCATGGGGAACTGCTACAGGGCTTGTAGTGAAATGCTGTCCCAATACTGACAGCTGTATGGATTTTCCATTTTTCCTTAAATGTGGTGCAGAAGACAGCACACAATGGGAAAACATTAGGCCAAATGCAGAACACCATCTGAATACGGCTTTTGAAACTAAGGATATTATTGACTTATTGGAAATGCAACCGAATATTTCAGCAGTATTGCTGACTCCACACTTTTGAAGGATTTAGGGGGTCTGTAATTTTCCCTGGGAGAATATTACTCACCTAACAGAAGACCACAGGTGCTAACATTAATTTTCCATTACCATTAACTGCATGCATCCTGCAACATCGATTATCAGGCTCTCTTTGTGCCTATCATCTCCCTGCATGGACATTGATCCAGAACATGCTGCTTCTGTAACATTCCCCAAGTCACGAGAGGAAACTCGTAAGAGCTTTGTACCTGCATGGCATTTAAAACACCTCTGCTCCAGCAGGTACTGAATGCTGACATCCTCACCCAGCATCTGACCAAACATCACTTCCATGTCTGGGGAAATCCCCGGAATTCACACCCAATATACTGCTTCTGGAATCTAGTCTGGCTGCTGATTAACATAGTAATTAAATCCCTATGGTAAAGAAGAACTGGTGACAGCAGCTAGAAAATTCCAGAGGGCATTCCTCTTGGTGGAAGGTGTTGGCCTCGACATCCACACACCCTGTTGGCATTTATCAGTGTAACTCAAAACGTCAGCCATCTCCTGGGGTGTTTGCTGCAGTTCCCTGGACAAGCCCTCACACAGCATCAAAGCAAGCACAACACAGAGTTCATTGAAAAATGTGCTCAGAATTTGGGATCCAAGAGTGCTAGACTACAACTCCAGAAAGTCTGGTTTAATTCCTGATGGGCCTGTGGTATCATCTCTGTGACCCTACTGAGTTTATGTGCCAGCTTCCACAGGTGAAGTGGGACAGAAATTCCTACCTCCTACTCTTTTGTGATATTTTTAAGACAACAGAGCCTCAAACTCCGATGTGTCCTGTATGTGCTTCACCAATGCAAAGTAAAAGATACTTATTTAATATTGAGAGCTATGTGACTGGTATGGCTGTAAAGCCATAGACTTGGAAAGTTCACAGGCATATAAAAATTCCTTACACCCATTTATATTCTGAAGTGAATTATTTCTTTGCCTGCTGAGGATTTTTTTAAGTTTCTTTCTGCTATAAATAAACACTAATGCTGGCTTTCCATCTGGTGGATATAAAGGTAGATCCTGCTGCAGCAACCACCTTTGGAAAAGTGAGATTTGGGCTGAATCTGAAAGGAAAAGCATCACTGCAACAGGATACCCAAGAAATGCAAAGACAAACTTGTCCAAATCTGTGCCCCACCTTACCTGAAGTTACTGTAAGTAAAAACTAATATTAAAGAATTTAGCAAATGGCTTGAGATGTGGAACTGCTTCTTCATGAAAACTCTTCAGTTTGGAAAAGAAATGGCTGAGGAGAGTATACAAGAGATAAACAAATTTAAGTGTGGCCTGGAGGAGATGAAGAGGGGGAAGAACACCCATTTCTTACAACACATGAGGTGCAAAATGGTCAGACCCTGCTCCTTTTGCAGAACATAAACCCTGTACCTCTTCTGCATCATTCTACAAATGATTTAAGAGTACTCCATGCATGAAAGCTAAGAAAGTTACTGCACAGAGGAAAAGAACGGGGATGTGTTTTGATTTTTCAGTGGGGCCAACTGCTCGGAGCACCCAGGGCTCCGAACAGGCTTGAAGGAGCTCTTAAAAGTCCCAGAGCCTCGGCAGCACATCTGGGAGCAGGTCCAGGTCACTCAGCACCGGGGTCTGTGCTGCCCAGCCACCCACAGCACCTTGTTCAGAGGTGTTTTTATTTTGCTTACAGCTGCCAGCACCTCCCCTCGCTGTGGCCGAGCACGCCGATCAATCAGGGCCTGTCACGCGCTCCCGAGCAGGGCAGCCCGTGGTAATGAGGGGGGCGACACGTGCCACCAGTGCTCCGTGCTCGTCTGCCTAAGTGAGAACAGCACATTTTGCTGTCAGGCCTAAGGGAACGCATTTTCACAGGCATTCCTCCAACTTGGGCATAATTGCCTGGAAGTGGGAAGTGGAAGGGGCCTGCGTTTGGAGAACTCTGAGCGGCAGAAGAGGCTGCACCGAGCTCAAGGCAGGGAAATTCAGTGTAAATGTGATTATTTCGTGGTTATAATTTTTAAATTTTGTGTAGTTTACTATAAACATTATTTAACTGTTGCGCATAATATTTCTGAGATATCTCATTAAACTCTGTTGCTTCTGCTTCAGCAACTTCCCTGGTAAAAGCTGAGAAGGGCCAAAGTGAAAAATACCCTTGAAATGTTAGCAGATTCTAAAAACAAACAAGTTTAGCAGTCTGGACTAATTAGGAACATTGCTGGCTCTGAGAGAAGGAGCAGAATAGTATTAAATCTGGTAGCTTAACTGTACCTGTTCAATATTCATTAGCACAAATATCTTGGAGAAAAGTCTGCTGCACTAATTAAGATTCCCAATCCCAAGCACAGCTGATAACATGTTTATTCAAATCCTTATAATTCTTATATGCTATTCCAGTGTTGTTTCTTTTTATTGCTGTCTCTAGGCCAAAACCTACTTCAGTGGTTTGAAGGTGGAGAAGGTTCCCTCTCAAGCAAGAAAGGAACTGAAGAGAACAGCATCTTATTTCATTTAAATGGAGATCAGTGTTTAAATCACAACAGTGAAATAAATCATAGAATTACAGATCATGGTTTGGGTTGGAAGGGACATTAAAACACCACATCATTCTATCCCCCTGCCATGGCAGGGACACCTTCCACTAGCCCAGGTTGCTCCAAGCCCTGTCCAACCTGGCCTTGAACACTTCCAGGGATCCAGGGGCAGCCACAGCTTCTCTGGGCAACCTGTGCCAGGGTCTCACCACCCTCACAGGGAAGAATTTCTTCCCAATATCCCACCTAACCCTGCCCTCTGGCAGTTTAAAGCCATTCCCCCTTGTCCTGTCACTACATGCCCTTGTAAGAAATCCCTCTCTGTGGCCACATCTGACTTCAGGGTTATCAGTTCTCTGTCCTTCATGACTCTACAGAGCTTCCCAAAACCACACTGTGCCCATTTCCAGAGCTCTCAGTTGCTCAAGACCTAAAAGAAAATCCTCTTTTTTTGCTCTCATGCAGGAAAACAACACAGTGAAAGCAGGGCAATTCTGATGCCATCCAAACACTTCCAAGTACCCCCCACCCTGTGACCCAGGGATAACACCCACAACACCCCCCTACACGTGTGAGTGTGCCTATGTGAGTCAGACAGAGCAGCCTTGCCTACTGCAGTGGGTTTATAAATATTCATCAGTGGACATCTCTACATCCACGCCCACCCCAAAAGCGAGACTTTCTGTTTAAAAGCACTACTTACATCAATATGTGAATATTGCTGCTCCTCAGGGATGACTTAAAATTAGTCTGGAGCATTAGCACTACGTTAGTCAGAACCTCCCTGCTGTCGAAACTGCTCATCTTATACAACCCCCCGGCGCTGGAGGAAGCAGACACAGTCTGCTGAAGCAGAGCAGCACCCTGCCAAAGCAAACCCAACAAATCCCTGAGGAGCAGGGCTCCCGGGAGATCCCGTACCTGTAATTGTGGAACCAGTTGATCACGGTGCTGGTTTTCAAGTTGAGCTGCGTAGCGAGTTCCTCAATGGTTTTTGGTGATGGGTATGGCTTTTGCTGGTAGGCTCGTTTCAGAGCTTCTTTCTCCTCTGGTGCCAGCACCACCCGGGGTTTCTTGAGCTGGTGCTGGGGCTGTGGGCTGGCCCCCTGGCTGTAGTCGATTCCAGCGGATGAGGACTCGCAGGACTGACTGTCGCTGACAGAGCTGTGCCGCCGTTTCATGTAGGCTGGAAGAGAAGCACACGGGATCAGCCCCGGCTGAACACAAATGCAAAATCAACGAGCGCTCGAGCTGCGGGACAAACACGGGGGTGACGGGTTGTAGGTGCATGGATGGGCTGCTCGGGGTATCACCAGAGACCAGAGGAAAGCAAATGTGGGGAGGATGCAAGAGGCAGAAAGAGAAGAAAAGAGAGTAAATCAACTGGAAACTTGCTATGATCTTCTGCTTTTTCAATGAACACAGGACATGAATAACAGGGCTCAGTTCACAGGACTCATTTCAAATTTGCTCTTTCAAGAGCAGAACTCCCACATAAGCGCCTGATCAGGACACTTCATCTCGGCTGAAATGAGTTTGGTGGTAAAAACATTTCAGGTGTGCACGAAGGTGTCTCTAACACTAAGGTCTCTGAAGGAAAAATATGACTGTGGAAGTGGAAGGCAGCCTTCCCACACCATCTCCAACACACGATGGCGCCTGCAGCCCAGAGATGCCAGTGATGGGCTGTGCTGCCTTTTCCTACAGCTCTTCACTACAGCAGTGACAGGTTATGAAAGAAAACCAGCCCCCAGCACCCTCCTCCCCTACACAAAGCTCCTTCCAAAACACATGTACTTTCAAGAAAGCTCTCACTGCACTGATGGAGCTCGGTGAGGCTGTGATCCTGCCACTGACCTTCCTCCCCAACGGGGAGTGAATTATCCTGGCAAATTCTGCAAGGAAAGAGTCCCAGCAAATGCTGTCACTGACTTGATGGATTTACACCGGGCATGGAGAGGTGGGATTTACTGCACCTGGCAGTATCATGCACAAGCATTGCTAATGAGGGGGCTGAAAACAGCAAATATAGATGAATCTTGTCAATAAAATATTTAATGGCCTGTTAAATACCTTCTAGATATTTAAGAGTTTAGGTATTCAAGACCTGCAATTTGATAACCTTGGCTATTAAGTTCCAGATTACACCAGCCTGACATCAATCTAGCAGGCACTAAATCTCCAAGAGCCAGGAGCTCTGGTCGGAGCCAGGGACCAGTGTGGGGCACGTCACACAGGTCAGCAAGCAAATTCTTCAAAAAATCAATTCCTCTCTCCCCACAGCTCTGCCTTCAAGCTGAGGGTGCACAAAGAATAAAAATTCAATGCAATCAAATAAATTGCAATGTTCAAAGCCCTGCTCACACCGGCCAACTTCTTCTGGCAGAGCTCCCTCCAGGACTGGCCGGGTTTTCTGGCTCCACTGGGTTCCAGCATCATGTCCTCTACACGGTGGCACCTCCAGTGGGACCTTTTACACTGTGTCTTACTAGCATTGAAGTGAATTCTGAGCACACTCTGTAACCTTTGGGGGTATCTGCATGGCCTGCATTTTGTTTTTCCTGAATATGACAGATTACCTGTGGATTGCCTACTGTGTAAGATCACTGGCATGGAACAGAACGTGAGATGCTCGTGATCCATCACTCTGACGTGATACAGTCCTGCACACGTTCAAAATAACCATAAAAAACCAAGGTGTTTTTGTTTTAAAATAAATTTCCTTAAAAACCCACCTACTGAAGTTGTTCCAGCCAGATGCAGAACAGCAAAGATTCTGCATTATTTCAAGGTGACCCATTGGCCTTATTTTTGCAGCCTTCAAGGAGCTGTTACAACCTTCAACCATGGAATTAATCATTCCAGCAAGAGAATCTCACATTTCTATAAGGTTCTTAATCTCAAGACTCCTTCCTAGATGTTATTTCCAACCTGCACTGACATGCAAACTACAGACAAGGCTCCCTTGTCTCCTTGGATAGCAGAACCAAGGGGCTGGAGGACAATATCCATCACCTCAGCAACAGGCAGCAGCTTCAAGAAGGCCATGAGACAAAACAGAACCTGGCATGGAAGATGTAAAAAAGTGCTCAGGGTATCTCTAACTGGGGCTTCTGGAACTTGGTCAGGCCATTGAGTCAGCATGAGACACCCATGGATCAGGATGTGCTGAATCTCTGCTTGCACTGCTCTCCAAAGGATGGAATTTCTGGCAGGGCAGAGCTTCCACCCTTAAACAGCAAAGGAGAGCCTGGATCTGTGATAGCTTGGGAAAAACAGCATCCCTACCTCTGCTCCTGGAACCTCACACTGGGATCACCAAAGGAGCAATGGCTGATTTAGGTTGCTCTCATGGGAATGGAACAAATTCTATAAATGCTCACATTTCATTAACAAAAAATAAAGAGGAGGGTGTCCCCACTGCTCTGTCAGCAGCAATTGTTTTTTGGGGAATAATCAATTATTAGAACAAATTTCCATTGGACCAAAGGCAGAACTAGCACCCAGACTTCAGGGTTTAATGCTGGTCTCTGGAAACTCAGATGACATTTATAAAAGCTTTTCCATTTTAATTTTTATTTCAAACATATGTGCTGTGTGTAGACAGCATAAGGAGATCATTCAGCACATTTGCAGTGACAGCAAGGCTCAAACTGGAATCCAAGTTGCAAACACACTTTATTTTTGGAGAAGTTCGATTTTTGTCTGCGACCAGTCTCCACTTCTCAGGAGACATATGAAAAAAAAAAAAAAAAGAAGCTCAGATGTAATTTGGGCAAAGGTCTGGATCTGGGGCTGAGATTGACTTGCCAAAGTCAGCTCTACCCCCTGAGTTACATCTTTTTTCTCCCCAGCATCCCCATGTCCCTCTGGGAAGACTCCCCACGTGCCCAGCTACAGATGCCACAGACACCATTGCAGAGGTGGCAGCTGCCCACTGAGATAAAATAGAGCCCCTTTTAATATGATTTTTATCTTATGTGGTATTGAACAATATTATTACAAAGCAAAATAATGAGGAAATGAGTGGAATCAAATATTCTCCTGCCAGCAGGATTCAAGGCTGTCCTGTGAGGAGTGTGAAGCTGCCAGCAGCACACACACCATGGCAGGAGATGAGAGGAATGAACTCCCTGCAAGGCAGGAAAAGGGTGCAGAGTGTCTCAGCCTGGTGAGCCTGAACCCCTGGCTTGCTCCAAAGAGGGTGGTTAATGTACATTGCAAATTTTCAGAACCTTTTAAAAACGGACATTTATAGCACAAACTTCAGCCTGGAGGAACAGGGAAAAAAAAAAAAGATATACGTAGCTCACCTTTATCATAATTATTAATTTACTCCCTTAATAAAATGTGGCAGAGAAATAATTGATAATAACGTTTCACTGGAAGCAGATCCAGGCGCATTGTTCTTTAACTGACATTAGCTGAAGGGAAAGTTAAATTCTTAATGTGGCTCTAGAGCAATTTAAAAGGTTAAATCACAGGATCCTTACCTGCATGAAAGGATTTTGCAGGAAATACAGGGTTGGAATTCACTTTAGACCGCTCTGAGGACAGCACTTGAACAGCTCAGGAGCTCAGAGCAGAGTCTCAATGATTTATGGCCTTATCTCTATTCAGGTACCATCTACAGAGCATATGTATCGCTCACTGTTTGATAAGGATCCAGTTTAGAAAATAGTTTCCAAAGGATATTGTCAGCTCTGCTTTTAAATTATTTTGATTTTATTTTCCTGCATTATGGGCAATATTCTCTTCGAGGCTATAAAAATTCAGCTTAGCTGACAATTTTATTTCTGCCATGTTTCTAATACAGCAAAACCCCTCATGGTTCCCCTTTGGTTTACAGTTGGAAGTGGGAAACCCAAGTGGATTTTTAGTCCCCATGGAAGATCACTCACAAGATACTGCACTGCTTTATATAATACTGTGAGACAAGGATTTGAATTTCTTCTTAAAAGCCTGCAAGACTGTAATTTTCCCAGAAGCTCCCTTGCTGCAATTTTAAATATAATCACCAAGTTCTTGATCAAATGTGTAAATGCTTTCAGAACATCAGTCAACAGCAGCACTTTCAGTGTACACGATTAATGATGTCTGTGCTAATATCATTAAGGGATAGCTCGAGAGATGTATATATCATTAATTAGTTAACTGCTGATAATGGCAGCCTCTGAGCCTCTCTTGTAAAATCACACGAACGTACTAAAAACAGGGCTCTGAACAACCACTGTTTTTTAGTAAGGAATTTAAAATAGAGAGAAACAGGATAAATTTGCAGGATATACTCCCTACTAAAATACCCAACAACAACTCAGATCTTTCACAGGTCCATCCTCATGACCTTGTTTTATGTGACCATGTACTAACACAATCACCTTCCCCCCTCCCTATAAAGGCTACAAATATAATTATTCTCAAATACCCTTTTATAAAGGCTGCATTTTTCTTTTCTCCTAGAGACCATCAGTGCAGGACTGGCAAGAAGCTCTCCCAGGAATCAATGCACAGTTCCTGCAGCCCAACATCTGTGACCAGCTGCAGCACTATTAACTAATAACCCAAAGCCAGCCCCAAACTTGCATTTCTTATTTGGTAAGGCAAGTTAGCAGTGCTACACCAGGGCCTCACTAATTAATCTACAGGAGAATACAGCAATGATTTCCCAGCAGCTGGTGAATATTCAGGGTTTGGGGGTTGTTTTTTTTTTTTTTTGCGTGGCTTTTTTGTTGTCGTTGTTGTTGTTTTAATTTTTAAATTTCTTTTATTTTGAGATGTATCTGCTTGAGCAAGCATCAAATAAAGCTCTGGAAAAGCTGCCACGAAGTCCTTTTGCATAACCTTCGTAATACTGGATCAATGCTGCCTCGAGACTATTTATGGAGAGTTATAAAAGACACGCTGATCTTTGAGAGAACGGAAAACATGAGTCAGCACCGTGCCCCGAGTTACCTTTTTTCTCCATTCGTTTCATATCCATCAGCTTCTCCACGTTGTTGGGATCGTTCAGCCACAGCTGCATGCGGACAAAGGGTTCCCGTCCCTTCAGACTCAGCTTGTGCCAGGGCTTCGGGCGAGCCAGAAGGTCTGAGACAGAGCCTTGTGTCAGGCCCAGGATTGTCTCCCCGAACAAACGCTGACCTAATACGAGATTGAGAAGCGCATGAATTCACTCAGCCAAGGGGCTCGCTGAAAAGAACACGTTCTATGAGAGCGCTCGGCAATTATTCTGACTTCAGAACTCCCTGAAAACCCAAAAGAAACATTTAGGAGAGTGAAAGCTCTGCTTCCCACCCCCCCCCCTGCTAAAAGGGTAAATATTGAGCTTTGGTTTAATCCTTGGGATCTGCCTGAGACACACGTTTGGGGAGCGGGACCCTACAGGGAAACGGAATGCAAAAAATAAAATTAGGGAGCTGAAAAATGAACTGGACTTCTAGCTAAGCAGGCAACTAGTGAGAGCAGTGAGGCTTCCTTAGCTCTTATGCAGGAGGGCAGTGCCACAGCTTCATTCCAACAGGGCAGTCCAAACATTTCCAGCAATTAATGAACCAAGACCAGTGCAACCCCCCCACCTTCAGCAATGTCCTGACAGACACATGTATGTATTTTCTGTGTTGTACTAGATGAGGGGTTCTAACTGTCTCACCAACCAGAGATAACCACAATTTACAGCATTATATGTTTTTTTACAGCCTCTACAGTACTTCTAGTTCAGAATATTTAGTTTTAGTTCTCTTTCAAAATGCTGTCCCCTTATCAGGGTGGAATCTGCCAATGCTTCTCAGTGCAGAGCATCTGTGTGTGCACTGGTGACACTGACTTTATATGGTTAAGGTCTATCTTATCAAGGCCTGGGGAAAATCCCTGTGCAGCTCAAACCCAACCACAGAGCTGGTTTTCTAAACCCCTTCACTTCAGGGTTCACCCTGAGCTGAACTGCCTTGATCCCAACAGCTTCTGCTACAAGAGAGAGCCTGGGGTCATCTGAGTCACCAAAGGTGATTTAAGACAGAAGCTCTGGCATTATGGAATTTCAAGGTAACTCCAAGTTTGGGCTTTGGGATCTTGTGTCTGATCTGTAGCTTTTTGAGTGCCCTCATCAACACACAACAGAACACTTTCCCTTCCCTTCCCAGCACTCTAAGCCAGTGCCAACCAACAGATCCCTAAGGGACAACAGGGATGAGTGGGGGCTAAGGACCCTACAGCTCTGCAGGACATGCTCACACCATCAGCTCTTGCCTTCACAGCCTCACCTGATCCTGACACCAACAGGTCATGGAAAATACCTGCTCTATAGACCTATTCCCTGTGCTTAACTCCAGGATCTCCTCCTCCTTCTGTTTAAAAACATCCCCAAACTGTTCTTGGTGATTTTTGTTTGTCTGTATGGGGAGAGGAGGGAATGTGGGGCCAGTCAGAAGATGCACAATGTCCATTCAGATGAGTGGGGCAGGTGGGTCTGCAAAGCTGTCGGAGGAAGCAGCTGAGATGAGAAGCAGAGAGGGGGAAAGAAGGACAGGGCTTAACGTGACACTCTGCTAATAAGCTCTAAAACTAACACTGAAAATGGTTCTTACAGACTGAATAGAAACCTACATGCAGAATTCACTTAAGTTCCTAAGTAATAAGTGATTTTCCATTACCCTCAGTATCAGGAAAATCAGACAAAAGAGGTAATTCAAGGCCAATTTTATCTCGTGTATTGCTGGGGTAACCTGCTCCCTGTTTGTATTTAAAAACATCAGTAAGGCCTCATCCATTTCCCTGTAAAGCTGCCAGCTACCAGCAAGATAAGACAGCTACTTGAAAAATCTGTCATTGTGTGGCCACATAAACAGGGATATGGGCACAGATTCGCAAAAGGGTTGGGAATGAGCAGCCCAGATTGGGTACTAGCAGTGCTGCTGAAGGAAATGAACCTCAAACTACACCCTAAAAATTAAAAATGCGAAGGTGGAAGGAGGTAACATCATGTTCTCTAGGTGTTAAGAACAAAGCTAAAGATGTTTGTGTCATTTATCTTATTCCAGGATATGGCAGGACAGAATGAAACACCTGAAAGCTTCCCAAGCTAATGGGGAAGGTGTTAGAAATCATCCTCAGCAGGCAGCAGGTGTATCACGCTCCATCTTCATCAGAGCACTATTAATAGCGGGAATATTTTTAAGCACAGGTTTCCTAAAACTTCTCATCCTTCATGCCTGTTTCACTTATGGACAACACTTTCTGTGTTGGTTTCATGGATAGTCCTGGCCCTTTCCACAAAATACCCACCACTGAAATCCTGTAACAGCTCAGGGCAACTGCTTCCCTCTCTAAGTTACGTGTTGCCCAACAGGGAATCAGTGAAGATATTCTGACATTTGGGGCAACATCTCAGCGTTAACAGTGCCAGCATCATCTGCTGAAAGCATCATCCAGTGAGATAAGGGTTGGAAGGGACCTTAAAGACCACCTCGTTCCCCCCTGCCACGGGCAGGGACACCTCCCACTAGCCCAGGTTGCTCCAAACCCTGTCCAGCCTGGCCTTGGACACTTCCAGGGATGCAGGGGCAGCCACAGCTTCTCTGGGCAACCTGTGCAAGGGTCTCACCACCCTCACAGGGAAGAATTTCTTCCCAATATCCCATCTAAACCTCTCTTTTCCATTTAAAACCATTCCCCCGACTGGTGAGTGTTGAACAAGGCCCTGTGGCCTAAGACAGAGAAACCTGTGCACCAGTCAATCCGGTGCACTAGCACACTGAGGGCACAAAAGGAGACATTGAAACTGGTTCCACACCTAATGCAGAGTTTGGGGCACATTTCCTGGCTCTTCTGCTGCTTTTTAGGCTTGTCAGCCACACTGTAGGAAAACAAAAATCATGGGAAATAAAAAAGACTAAGTAAAAATGGCATCAAAGCAAATGTAAACAAAAATACTTTTTCAAACCTCTCTGGAACACCAGAGCAGGTACAGCACTCAACAGCATTTTGCCCAAAAACCAGGGGCTTGGACCTGCAAACCCTTACCATGACTTAGGGCTTTATCTCTACGTTATCTCCACTGAACAAGCAACTACCATGTGCCCATGCCAATGTGCACGGACAAGGAATTCTGCTGGGCTCAGTGGAACACAATCTCATGCAGGGTATGTCCATGATCAAGGCCATTTTCTGGTTTGTTTGTTTTTTGTTTTTAACAAATTATGTTAAATTATGTGAAATCTCCCCCATCCTGGTACTTTTCCCCTTAGAAAAATAATCTGAGATAATAACATTTTATTCTATGTCTAGATGAAAAAAGTCTTCCTTACACACTGAAATGGAGCTTTTACAGTCATGACATTCAGATGACATGGACAAAATTCTTCTCACCTAGTGTCACTGTCAGTCTAAATCTAAATTTATCTTTTTGGTCCCATTTGTAATGAAGAGACTTCTGGTACTTCTGGAGAGTCTCAGATGTTATTCAGAACACCTTACAGCAGGTGAGATGGATCCCTTGCTAAGCCCCAGAAGCAGGAGCAGGTAACACTGGGACAGCTTTGCTGCCAGAGACTCAAAGGACCCCCCTGAAGGTTTCCCAAAGCCTTGTGAGGGAAGCAAGTGTTAAAGACATAGAAGAACCAGTGATTTAGAGGCACAGTTGCAGTGTTAACGTGGATTTCCCACACCCAGATCAGGTTACTCCCTTTGACTGTTCCACACACACAGTCACGTCAACATGACACTGAATTCAACACCCAAAAACTCATGTCTAGGCAAAAGCAGCCTCAGCTTTGCAGATCTCTACACAAAGTAACTGAATGGCCCTGTGCACTGATCTGCAGGCTCATCTAAACCTCAGCTGAGCTTGGATTTACCCTCCCAGCTCTACAGGTGCTGTGCTTTTACCTGTGATGGACCTCCCTCTCCAACCACCCTGGGCTCCTCAACTTCACCTGTGCCCAAAATGCTGTGCCTTGAATCTGCAAGCATGGAGGAAAATAGCCTTTTTTCACAGGGAGCTCTCACTGGTTTTGGGGTTCTGGTTGTCCTGACAGCTTGCTGGACTGTATTTTGGGAGGTAGGAGCAAGTACCTGGCTGGTGAGCCAGGAGCAGAGCTTAGAAAGAGCCAGGGTGTGATGACATTTTAAGCAGAGTGCGACAATCTGAAAGGATTTTTCTACCAGCTTAAAAAAATCAAATATCCTTTTAACACATTAAAGCTCAGGCCAGAGCCAAACCCAAGTGTTCTCGTGAACACCTCCTGACCCCACAGCTCAGAACCAAAAGCACTGACACGTTATTTTGGTCAAGAAACGAGAATAAAGCGATTTACCAAGATTGTTGTCTGTTAGCACTTCCTTGACCCTCTTTGTGATGCCGTAAGTGTCCAGCTCGGGGGACATGGCCACCAGTTCCTGGATGCTCAGTGCCGAGTGGCCCGACAGCGGCAAAGGGGTGCTGGATTGGGATTCGGAAGCAGGCGGCTCGCTGGATTCTTGGGATTTGCCGTCCTTACTCGTCTCTATAGCGGGGCAGGGCTGCTGTACCAATTCAGTCAGGCTTTTCACTGATTCACTGGAACTCATGGGAGATTCAGGAGCAGGACTGCAACTGGCAGAAGTCTTTGGAGTACTTTCTGTAATTGGAAAAAAAAGAGGGAAAAAAGGCCCCACTTTAGCATGATTGTAATGTTTTGATTGCAGGATATTTAACTTTCCTTCTCATTTATATTCTACCTACTTAAAGAAATGCCTAAGTATGCAAAATTCTACTTGCTATGACTTGGGTACTAAAAAGCTTCTTCTTAAAAACAGAATTATTTTCTAATTTTATCTTGAGTCATCTCTGATTTCTTATAAAGACAAGATGTACAAATACAAACAAAAATCAGGAAAAAAACGGAGTGCAGTAGTCTTTAAGTTTGCAAGCAATTTCCTTGGTCAGGAAATCTCACAGTTTTGCTTGCCACAACATTTTTATATAAAGATGCTTTTAAAGCTGCCATTATAGACTGGTTTAAGCCTCCTTTTGTGACTTGCAGGAAAGTCACTGAGCCACTGTTTTGTGGTGCCAATGAGGGATTTTCTGCAACTGATACAACTCTGTATCTTGAGAGTGTTATTGATTTCATTTTGTGTCTTATCACACGCATCACATTTTTGCAATTCTCATTGTCCAGAAATAACAAGATTAAAATACAGTTTGTAATTATGCTGTATTAATTAACATGTTTGAGAATCCAGCATAAAGATAGTGAGTGGATCAGGAGACACCCAAATCTGTTATTGTGACACTTGGTTTAAAAGAAAGCTTTCCCAATCTGTTAATTTGCCAACAACAATAGGTTCTGTACAGAATGTTTTCCCCCAATAAATTTATCTCTAACAGAACGTACTGACTGAGCTTATCCAGAGAATCCAGACATCTAAGGGTACACTCTGAACGTTTTTAAAAGCAACAACACGTAGACAACGTGGTTTACAAGAACAATTCCCCTCAAAAGATAAAGGGAACAAACATGTGATTTCTCCGCCCAGTTCTTTCCCATCTTTGTGGGGCTGCTTCCTCCTCCTTGCTGTCTCCCATCTCCTGACCTGACATGGTTAATCTCATGGATCTCAGCCCCATCCATCAGTGGGTTTGTCTCCAGCTCTCTGCAGGAAGTTTGCAGAGCTCTCAGTTGGACAAGGATGAGGCCAGACTCCTCCAAAACTGTGTTTTCTGGGCCCTGCAGTGACACTATGAGAGGGTTCTCTCCCAGCATCCAGTCCCATCCCTGCCATGGCAATGGCTGAGAGCAATATTCCCTATTTTTTCAGTTTGCTTGTTTGTTTCCAAGAACATTTGTCAATATTTATTAATGTCAAATAATTCCAGAACACACAACATGGAAACATACATCCCAAACACCAAGGGGAAATACTACAGAAGTAAAAGGCTCAAACGAGGCAAGGTGCACAGAGTAACTCTTGTTCAGGGTACTGGAAGCTTTCACGTGCTGCATTCAAGAGGCTCCCTGACACACTCACATAAAGTTGCTCTCTCTCAACCCAAAAAACCTGACTTTTCCCTTAGTGCTTTATGAGAGATGCAAAAGAGGCAGACATAAAGGAAAAGCCAGGTGCATATAAATCTTTAAGGTAATCAGCATCCTGCAAATCCTATTTCTTTTCTCTGCTCACCCTGGGTCATCACACAACCGAATAAACCCCCACAAACGTTATTTTTGTATCGGGAGCAGCAAAGGAATTGTACAGTAAATTTGCCCTGATTCACCCATGCGAGGGACCAATTTGGCAGATCATCCATCTTGTTCACTGTACACTGTCAGGGATGGCATGAATTCCCCACATGATAAACAGATTTCTTCTCAGGTCTGTGTCCTTTAACCCACAGCAAGGTCAAAATTATGGCTGCCAAGCTAATAAAGCGCACGGCACTCGCTCAACTTCCCTCTAATTTTGTCCCTTGTGCCAGCTTATACAAATCTTCCTGAATAACTAGAGCAGCTGCAAATTTCCTATACAATTCCTCATCCGTGCACACTGCGAACCACACACGCACACGGAGAGCAGGGGGGAAAAAAAACCCCAAAATAAAAAAAAAAACAAAACCCAAACAAAACCAACAAAACCAACCACACAGGACTAAACAAAAGCATTTCCTAATGCTTCCCTCTCCTTTCCCGGCCCACCCTAATTATGAACACAACAGAGGTAATCTGTGTTATCATCTATCACCGAGATGCTCTCTGTTGCTCACATATTAAGCTTATTTATTTTTTATATCACATAACAAGAGCTTACTTGAATTTCATTTTTAAGACCAATCTGCTGCTTATTTGCTAAAAAAGGTGGGATTAGCTGAATTTAATTTTGGAAGGCACTACAGATGACAAACTGCTTTTTTCCCCCACTGAAAGGGAAGTGTACAGTGATTTCTGGCAAAGCATTATGCACATATACCACAAATAACTCAAAATATGTTCCCCATTCGTTTTTAGCATTTTTTTTCCTTCTGGAAAAACATTTTCAAGATCACATAAATATTTGAGGGAAAGATACATTATTTGGGAAAGTAAATTCAATAATCAAATAATGCAAACATTTCCCGTTAATCTACTTAAAAAATTAAATAGACATTTAGAGTACAAGTGACTGCTGACAGAACAAAGGGGAAAATTGACTGTATTCACTATTCCAGATTTAACTGTCAATCCACTGCCATTTCCCATGTTTTATGAAATAATTTGTCTGTATTCATTTCTCTCAAGTTCCCCACAAGACAAAGACACAAATTCAGGACGTCTGAAAAATATACATTAAGATTTCCAAAGTAGCAATTGAACATTTCCAATGAAAATAATACATTGAAAGCTTATTTCTTTAAAACCTGCTCTGCTTTTTAAACCCCAGACTGCTCTGAAGAATAGCACTAACTTTACTTACGAGTAAGTGATATTCACTGAATTTTTTCACATTTGTGTTTAGTGAGGAGGAGATAATTTTTGCCAATTTAAAAGTAAAACTGCATTACAGGCTGTACAACCTGCAAACCCCACGGCCACCATTTATTGATGGAATGACTTTAATGAATTCCAGGTAAACTTTGCTGTACCAAAGGGGTGTTGCAGTTGGCTTTCCAACAGCCTGTATCCAATTTAAAACGTGAAGGAAAAGTCCACAAGCTTCAAAAATAAGGTGCTGGAAGTAAAAGAGCTGGAGAGATCAAGAGTATCTCCAGTGATGAGGTCACTGCAGAACCTGGGAATTTTTTAAGTCTCAGTCGTGCCCTGAGCTTTACAGAGGATGGGAGAAACAAGGTGTGCCCAAACTCTGGGAAGATGGTGACCATCAGACCCTTCATGTGATGAAGGCACAGCTTAACATGACAGTTCTAAATGACCAGAAAACACAGGTAACTTTTGCACAATTACAGGTTGTTGTTGACAAAACGCCATTAAAGATTCAAATACATCATAAATGTATTTAAATTATCCAAATCTTCTAAAAATGCACGTGTAACAGGGTTACGAAAGGGCAAAGTTTCTACCAGGCCCTTTTTACATTATTAATTAAAAATATAGTCGGGGAATAGAGAAGTTAGGCACTTCCAACTGATTTTAAAAAGCACATTCAAATACGCAGCACAGAAAATAATAATCAAATGCAAATCAAGTACTAGAAGAGATGTTTTCAGAAATGGGCCAGCAATCTGAAATATTTGGCAAGTGCAATTGGCTTCCATTCATAGCTAAAACATGAAGAGAACCAAACACCAACACTGGCTATTTCACAGGCAAGTATGTCTTCAAAAAAGACAAATACACCTGAAGCAGTTTGCCAATGCCAGAGAGCCATTCTTGAGAACACATCCTTCCTGATTTAGCACAAGGGCCTTATTCTTAAGTCAGGACATTCTTCCCTTTTGTTTTTTCCTACTACTGTACTAGAGAGGGACACACAACCTGAAGATGTGTAGATTCATGGAAACAAGGTCAACATTACACAAACACCTTCTGGTTTTCTTTTTAAACACTATTTCCCCCAATATTACTGCAACAACACCCCAAATCATCATCACAACCTGCCCATTCCCCTCCCCACCCCTTAGTATCTGTTAAGAAACTAAACTGATTTTGCAAACAACTTAAGAAATAAAACAGGGGTCCATCTGAGCATTTTAAAAAACTGCTTGAGAACCACAACAAAGTGACCTTGCCTTGATTATATGAACACAAAAAAAATCTTTGTGGCCTTGCATTCCCTTGCACAACAGATGAAACCAAATGCTTCTTTGGTCCCATCCATCCCCTACACCTTCCCCATAGCTTCTGTCATGACAGTGCTTTGGAAAATGTGAGAAAGTCTGAGAACAGAGTTCTGGTCTCAGTTCATCGGTTGTGCTGGTTTTCCAGAACTTCACATTAGATTTTCTTATTCTTCTCCAACTACAAGATTTCCCACCCCCATGCTGGGTCCTCAACTGCTTGACTGTCCCACTGGTGGCCTGCAGATTACCTGAAAACACTTCTCCCAACACAGTATCAGCCTGACACATCCCTCTACAAGGTCTGATCATGTTCTGCCATCAGAATGTGACAAAATCCCTGTAGTGTGTAAGGAATCATAGGTTGAACAGTGCTCCCCTCCCGCAGTGCTCCTGAGCATCACCCTGCTCTGTGCAGGAATTCAGCAGAGATATTCAGTTTATCCTGCAGGACTGCAGGGCACTGGTCAGGAAGGGCCATTTCTGTGATGTAAAGGAACTCTTCTGACCACAGGAAGGCATCCAACACAGCCCTCAGAACCAGCACAGCTCCCATCCACAGCACAGCTCAGCTGGAGGCTCCCGCTGAGGCTCGGGACATCTGGGATGCAAAGACTTGCAGGTGACACCTGCTCCAACCTCCCCAGAAAATCACAGACATCTACACGACCTGACACCAGTCCCGGGTGTATGCCCCTCAACACAGGTATCCAGATGAGGAGTGGAGCTGAGACACAGATAGGGTTTCACCAGTCCCAGAGGCACCACGTCTGCCAGCACGGACGGATTCCTCCCGTGGAGTTCCTTGTACGCGTTTTGAGAGCTGCAGGTTTGCTACTTTTTGCTCAGACCCTGCCTCACCTCTGACAGCCAACTGACTTTACAACCACTTGCAAATCAAAAGTCCGAGGATTTGAACAAGATAATATGAATTTTTGAGCATAAACCACGAGCCCAACGCTCCAGGCCTCTCCTCCCGGCACACTTCCCCATCCATAAAGACACCCCGCACTTGTGGAACTGCAGGGAGAATAACCTGTCCAACTTTGCTGCTATCACAGGCTCAGCTAATAAACTGCAAAAAGGACTCAAGGGGAATGAGGTACAGAACATCATGAAGTTGGGGAAGACCATGCAAAACACAGAAGGTATTCAGGGGCCTCTAAAAGGATTATGAAAAATATTATATTCTAAAGACAGCAGGCAGACAACAGCTGCCTTAAGTTTCAGAGAGAAGTGGATTGAAAAAGCAGATCCACTATAATTTTCAGAGACAAATCTCAGTAGTTTATCTGATCCACTATTTAAATTTCAATACACAGTCCTCTATCTGCAGTAATAATAACCTAAATTCCATTTAGTGTTCATTTGAGCAGTCAGGATAAAGTCATTTCTTATTATCTCCCCACTGTGTAAAAAACAGCTTGAAGGTAGGAAGTCAGCAAGCATTTTCACCAAAAAGTAATTATTGTAAGTGACATTTTTACTGCTGGCATGCCATAAGGCGAACTGCGCATTTGGAAGGACAAGTTGCTAAAACAAAATGACAGGGTACTCTGTGACATTCCGACGAGAACCCAAACACGATTTCACTGGCGCTTGCTTTGATGCACCACTTCTCCCCAAGTCCAAAGCTCAGGCTTCAGGTTTATGCCAAACTAGTCAAATTCAAAGTTCCTTCTGGAGGAATGGGGGGAATGGCCACGTCCTGAGTGTGGTGGAGCATCCCGGGCTCTGCTCGCTCCCTTTTTTGGCACGTTAATAGGGAAGATGAGAGCAGACAAACATGGACAGATTTCTCTGCAACCTCTTAAAAGAGCATTTGCTACTTCAGGGCTGCATTTACCTCCTCGTGCAGATGAGTTAATGGACAACAACAGACCTGGCAGGTTGCCTGAGATCAAAGTGTCTCACACTGGGACTGGATTAGTTTCTGTTTTCCCCGATGATGAGGCTGCCCATTCTATCCAATTTGCAGACCAAACCTGGTGTATGCTGTCTGACAATCAGGGCCTGATCCCACATAGCTGATCACCATCCTCAGGACAACTGTGGTTGTCAGTTCAGTATCCCAGGGTCTGAAACTTTCAGGGAGAGATTTTTTTCCCTCCTTTCTAATTTTACCTTCAGCCATGGCTTCCTTTGCAAGGTAGAATCACAGAATGGTTTGGGTTGGGATGGACCTTAAAGCTCATCTCATTCCAACCCCCTGCTATGGGCAGGGACACCTTCCACTAGACCAGGTTGCTCCAAGCCCCATCCATCTGGCCTTGGACACTTTGAGGGGTGAAAACAATTTAGCATTCTAAACTTAATCTTCTAAAGCACCATAATAACAACTCTCCTCATTGCAGTGAGTGCAGCACAAGTCTGAACTACATAATAAAGCTGAGCAGCATTTGTGGGAGAGCACTACAACTCATCCCTCTTCTGACTAATTAACAAAAATACCCGTGAAAGCACTTTCTCCCAGGTAGTGCTTTTGGTGGATTTACTCTAAGTGAGTGAACCTTGCCTAGTCACAATTTGCAAATTAATGTGGCTTATAAAAATATGATCCTCCCTACAGTTATAAACTCCCCCAGTTCTATGTAGGGAGTACACAAACCTCCCTGCAGTTTGCATATATAATGATGTGAAATACGTAGGTACAGGCACTTGGAGTTGCAAGCCCTCGTTAGAGTTACAATTATAGATTCCCACTCTGACCATGGAGAATTTGTTTGTTTGTTTGTTTCATAAATGTTATAACTTTGGGGAAAATGTTATTTTGGGTCTTGGCTCAGAGGGAGATTTTATGTGGATGGGAGGAGGGATCAAAGGAGAACTCCTTTAGGAAAGTGTGCAGATTTATGTGTGCCTGCACTGAAAGGGGAGGAACCAGCTTTGGTTAACTCTGGAATTACTGGGGTAATATAAAAATAAAGGTTCCTACTCTGCATATTAGTATATGTTAGATGTAGATGTTAGAAATACCTGAAAAAAACCTGCTTCTGAGTCTTGCTGAAGGATTACACAGCATTTCTGCAATCTTATGTTGCACTTTCTATAACTGTATTAGCTTTGTGACTGTATGAAAAACGTGTTTTCAGCTGCTCTGGAAAGCAGAAGGAGCTGGAGAAATCACATGAAGTTCAGAAAAGAGCAAGTAAGATGGGAGCTGGTGACAGGCTCATGAGGAGAGATTTACAGTTTAAAAGTTCTTTGGGAAGTTGGGCAACCAATTCTCCTAAACGAACCCACAACCACAAACGCCTTAGAGTCTTAGAAATCCCACTACTGTGCCCGAAGCTACATTAAAACCTATGTGAAGGCTACACAAACTGAAACCATCCAACTTCTACTGAGTTAGGAGGACTGGGGAGCACAGATCGCTCCCAAGGGCAGCCTGAGCATCCAGGATGACTGGAATCTCGTGCAGGAAGAAACAACTGGAGGTAATCAGTTGAAGTGGAACGTTGTGCTTAGACCTACTGAACTCTGGGACAGACACACCAAGCCCTGACACAACCACACCACCTGAGAAAACCCTCAAATAACAAGAATGAAGAGACATTTTTGCAATGGCCTGGAGGGAAGATGGGGCCTCTCTACAGCCATGATCCTGAGCACTGGTTTACAATAAGGGGAGGGGGGGGAAACAACTTGAGGTTTTTTTTAGCTAGATGTAGACACACAAACATCAGAGCAATCCTCAGGTCAGGCTGACGGCCCCAAATCATTCCAGGATTCTAAGATTCTCGAGACAAAAGTGGGTTCTAGGCATTGAAGAGGCTGAATGATAATTTCTGTGGCCTTACAGATCACCTTTAAACAATTAAAAAGCCCTTTCTAAAAATAAACCATATTTTAAATTAGGTGATTAACAGCAGAATCACGGCTGCTTTAAAAGACATTGCTCTACTCTGCCAATCTTCATTTAATATTCAGAGTTTTTCTGTTTCTGTAGCTTAGCCTGAAATCAATATTTAGAAATAACTGCTGGAAAATATTTTCAATAACCTTATTATTAAACCAGCTTGTGTGCAGAAGCTTTATTAAGGATTTTCTGAATGCTAAAACAAATATGTCATGGAAGCAATCAATCAAGTTGCCACAACCCCACAGTGTTATATTTTTAGTATAATCAAGATAAACGCGTGCACAATAGCTTTTGGAAAACAGAGTTAGAGCCTCTAAGAAGAGGTTCTGCTGCACTTTGGGGTGTCTTTGTTGACTTGCTGACCTTGTGATTTAATGTGTTAAACTAACTTTAACGTGGCACCAATTTTATGACTATTTGTTGTCCTCCTCCGTCCCGACCCTGAGTGTGAAGGTATTTCTACCTCCTCCTTCGAGATTTTAACCTCTTGTCTGCTCTGGAGCAGAGTCTGAAGCAGAATGCATATGTGCTCTGTGCACTGCATTTAAATATATCTCCCCCACTAAACAATGTGGACATTCATTTGCCAGGGGCAATATCCATATGGGATGGATCCAAGGCTAATGACCGCCTTCCCTCCTTCCCAACAGAGAATCCCATCCACCATGCTCAGCACAGTGGGTTGTTCCTCATCTTAGAGGAAAGCAGCTGAGGGAAAGAGTGACCCTGAGCAGTGCTGTGCTAAAGGAACTCCTTTTTCGGAGGAGTCTGGGGGTAAAGTACTGAAACAAAATGACATTTACATTGTGCGCAACAATATTATAAAAGCTATTAAGGTACATTATTTTACACATCCTCATAATCTCTCCATACTGCTTTACTTAATTTGTGATAAAATTGTTGAGAAAGGGTACTTAATGTAGGACAGTCAGTAAAAGTAATTTATCATCTTCCCGCTTCGGTGCTCACGTTATCAGCGAACTCATTTTCTGCATTCATCATGCAATCAGCCTATTATTTGCATATTAATCAGGCAGTGGACCATGAAAGAGCCGCATCCCAGCCAAATGCTGCACTATCTCAGGAGGAACACTCAGTAATTATCATACATCAGTGTTATGATGTGGTAATTGATTATAACATCTTTCTGTTGCCCCTGGGGAGTCCCACTGCTAACCCAGCTTCAGGCATTCTGTGCAGATTTTTCTCTGAAAATTAGAGAAACCATTGCTGTCCTTTTATTAATGTTTTTTACCTTTACAATAGGCAGCTCTCTGAGCATTTCCTAAGTACTTTTGCCTTTTTTTCTTTCTTTTTTTTTTTTTTTCAAATGAAACCTTCATTAGGGAAAACACCTGTCTCAGATCAGAAAAAGTGAAAAAAAAAAACCCAAACCATCCAAACCCTCCCACCAAAAAACCCAGTTGGGCTCGTTAAGTGTTCGTCCTCTCTCTTTCAAGGTCTGGTGGCTTTTTAGGTGCTGGTGTTGCTTACATAATGCCCTTCCCCAACAAACACACCAAAATGTTGCAACTTCAATAGACAGTAATTGCAAAGTTCGCATAAAGGCAGTTAAAGTTGCTTTATTTAGGTGCCAAATGAGAGGCTAATTTTGGTCCTCTCGTAAAGGACAAATGAAACATCTGCCGGTTCAAACTTGCACTATTTTTAGGACCCAAGTTCCAGAGGGGTAAAAGGGAGAAACAAACACAAACCCCGGCCGTGGTGAATCTCACACCTCCATGTGTGAAGCAGGCAGAGCAGCCGGAGGGGCAGCCCCGCCTGGAAAGGGGGGATGGCTCTGGAGACGAGATCAGAAGGGACCATCTCATGCCAGAGAAGAGAGAAGGGTGTTTTTACAAGGGCATAGAGGGACAAAACAATGGGGGAATGGCTTCAAGCTGCCAGAGGGCAGGGTTAGATGGGATATTGGGAAGAAATTCTTCCCTGTGAGGGTGGGGAGGCCCTGGCACAGGTTGCCCAGAGAAGCTGTGGCTGCCCCATCCCTGGAACTGTTCAAGGCCAGGCTGGATTGGGGCTTGGAGCAACCTGGGCTAGGGGGAGGAGTCGCTTCCCATGGCAGGGGTTGGAATGAGATGAGCTTTAAGGCCCCTTCCAACCCAAACCATTCTGTGATTCTATGGTAAGTTGCTATCAGCAACATCTTTGACAAGTATAAATACTGAACATGTACTATCAGGCCTATTTTACATTCCTTATTTTTATATTCTCTCCTGTCATTGGCTTTTTAATCACACATCTTCCTATTTCCACTTTTATTTAAATTTGATCTCAAACCCACTTTGCTTTGTTTTCAATGCAAGTTGTGTTTCTCATCAGATTTCAAATAATCACTGGATTCTCTCATTTGCTGTTTCTCTGGATGGCTGCTGGCAAATTAAAAAGCCTCCAACACCCATCAAATTAGGTGAGACAAATCCATCAGTTTTTCTCACACCCTAATGCAAAGGACAGCCTAGAAGGTAACTTAGAAGATATTAATTTTCTGGTAATATTCTGTTTTTTCTTCCTGGGAAGGATTTGCTATCAAGCAATATATAACTCTGTAATCAGAACAGGCTGTTTACTTCCCTGTTTCAGGGCTGCTCGGTGGAGAGGATTTTCATCCCCATTATAAGATGGAAATAACAACCCGCAAGTTCGATGCTCACACACCTTTTTTTCCCAGTATTTTGGGAGGAAAATAGCCCATTATCTGTTCTTTGAATTGAAAGCAAGGTAATTTTCATCCAGCAGAGGCTCATTTGGTAATTTGCTGAGCAGCAGTTGGGCTGTCGCCCAGGGACGGCCGAGGGCAGGGTGGCCACGATGGCCATTTCCATCCCGCCAGTGGCCACGGGGCTGGACTTGCAGCCCCCTCCTTTCCCCACAAGCAACCAGAAGACCAACATGAGCTTCTGCCAGCTGCCAGTCTTCTATTCCCAACAGAAAAAGAACTGTTCCCTTCAGAGAAGAGCCTTTCTGACCTTTTCTGCAGCTGCCAGCCCAGGGGGGACAGATCCCGGCCATCGCCCCAGCTCCTGACCCTCCCTGGAGCTTCCTGGCCCTCCTGCACCGCAGCACAACAGCCACAGCCTCACTCGTGTCTCTCTGCTGCTCCAGTTATTTTGCTGTTTGGCTTTCTAGCGTGTCAGCTGATCCTTTCCCACCCAGCTCCTCTGCTGGCAGCAGGGAGGGGAGGTGATGTGGGCCCCCTCCCCTAAGGAGGCTGCTCGTCTCCAAATGTGAACGCAGAGGGAAAAGAAAATGCTGGTAATTAAAGAAACGAAGTGATAAGTAATGAAATGAACAACAGTGGAATTTACAGAGCTCCACTACTTAATGGCCATGGTTTCTTCCACTAACTGCATCTACTTTTTAGCAACTATTATGGCAACTGGTACTCTATGAACTACCTGAGAAGCCTCGCAGAAATAACGGTCAGGAAAGTTTCTTTTACCACACAACTTAGAAAATATAATAATTCATTAATTCTAACCTTATAAATGAAGACTTTGAGGAGAGGCATCATGTGCTCAGTGCTGCTGCAGAGCTGCACCTGAGCTCCTTACTTGGGGGGATCTTCTGCACACCATGGGGGACTGAACATAAAGAATCCATATTCCCAAATTAACCACCAAAACAAAACATGGCTTCAACTCAACACATTCTCCAAAATGACTGCTAGGAACCCATAACTGCACTTCAGAGTGAACTAAATATGTCTTTAGGATCCAGCACAAGTCTCCTCTTTGCTGTAACACTAAGTGTGTTGTGTTTTGTCATTGTAATTCAGCCACAAGGAACATCTGCCCAGAAAACAGTGTTCACTCTCTGATTAGGTATTTCACTTTGGCACTTTTATAACAGCAAAGCTGTGACCACAGTGAGGATGGAGTCATATTCTACAAGTTTAATGCCTAGGTGGATAAATGGACAGAGAAGAATGCAACTAAGACAGGAATTTCTCCATAAATACTATTTGCAAAGCATCAGTGACGGAAAAGGACCAAGGCCTTTGCAAGGCATCCTGAGGAGGAGAGACCTCAGCAGGAGGAGAGAAAAACCAGCACTCAGAGCCAATGTTTTGTTCAGAATGAACTTGAAACACTGCCTTCATGCTGCATTCCCAGGTCCCAGGAAGGTGCCTCAACAGTGATTCTCCCGACTTTATTGATACCAGAAAGGCTGCCAGGGAGAGCCTCATGGTCCAAATGTCAGGGGAATGGCACAGAATATGATCACACACGTCACAGACAGAATACAACAGCTGCCCTTATGAGGAGCCAAGTGAT
Source organism: Pyrocephalus nanus (assembly GCA_038380795.1). Taxonomy (NCBI): domain Eukaryota; kingdom Metazoa; phylum Chordata; class Aves; order Passeriformes; family Tyrannidae; genus Pyrocephalus; species Pyrocephalus nanus. The sequence goes on from CM076281.1 coordinate 6,565,599, forward strand.
ATCCTATGGTTTGAAATCAAGACAGCCAAGGCCAACTGTTCCCGAGCCACAATCCCAAACCCCACTGGAGGAATGTGGAAACTTCACCAGTACACACCAGTGTGTTCCAGGGACAGCATGGGGGTAGCTGCTTGGCTGATGTAGCTGTTCAGCTCTGAACTTCAAAAATGCATCTGCACCTCGCACAAAAGGCCACAACCTTCTGAACCCACAGACTCAAAACTTCATCACCAAACACAAACCATCTATGCAAGGAATTCCTGCAGTCCAACCACTCAGCTGCTGGAGCCATGGGATGTCGCTCCTCTTCCATTTCACAGACTCCATTAACCACAGACATTTCACGTCACACATTTTTATTAACCTGGAATGCCAGCAAATGACCACAAAAACATCTCTCTCATCTTTTTGTTTCGACAACAAAAACCAGCTCCAATCTGGGAAGATCTGTCAGATCACTTGGGGGGATCACGTGGTACTAAGAATTCAGCTCTCCACATGCTAATCCCAGCTGTGCTCTCGAGCCCCACTGGACAGCTCTGCCTGCCCAGAAGAAACCAGTACAATAAAGAAATGACCCTGAACCACGGGGACATGGGGGTAGGAACTTCTCCTCTGCCACCACGTGGCTGGTGAGCTCTTCCCAAAAGTGCATCAGGAAGTTATTCCTGAATATGGACTGCCAGCCCCAAACACACTCTCTCTCCACTTTGTTTCTCCCAGAGTAGCCAACGTGACACATTCCTCCTGGCATCAGGAAAACAGGAAGATCCTCACAGCACACAGTGAACTACCTGCCCACTCTGCAGCTTCTGTACTGAAAAATGTTCCAGGAATATGTATAACATAAATAAAAATACAATGGATACCCGGGTTTGCCATCATTCCCCACTCTATCTCTTAATATCATAAGCACAGCAAGCCATACTCAATTTTTTCAGATTTGCTTTCCCAAGGGATGATAAGAAGTAATCTGCCTGTTGTTACAAATGTTGTATTTCGAAAAGAAAGCTTTTATGCATATTTTAGTTGATCTAAATACAGTAGATCTTGGGTTTTTAAATCACCAGATAATACGCAATTATCTCGAGCTAGATTCTGATTTTGAAACAAGCTCTAATTAGCTCCCCATTTTATGCTGTTATAATCCTTTCTTCAGCTCCCATGAGTGTTACTATTGCTAAGCAGCATGAGGTTAGGAATGATGGATGATACCCAGAAAGGAAGACAAACAAAAGGGAAATTCAAAATCCCCTGAGATCACCCGCAGCTGTATCGGCAAATGAAGATTTCCACATTAGGTCATAAGACGACCCTTACAGAAACACATACCAAAAAGGCACGTCTTTTTCCCACTGAGTATTTGCAAGTCTTTAATGCAGTATATAGAGAGTGTATGTCCTTCACAGAGGATAAAGGCAGAAGTGAATAAAAATTCAGCTTTCCTGGGAGCAGCCGCGAAATCAACGGCACCAAAAAGGAAACTCTGTCTTAAACCTCGTACAGACACGCAGGACAAGACCCCAGAATAAAACAAACTAATAAAAGCTATACACAGTACAAGTATTTAGAGAAATATCCAAGCCTTCTCCTGGCACATGGCGACTGTCCAAACCCACCCCAGCTCCCATCATCAGTAATGCAACTAAATAAGGGCCAAATTCATCATGAAAAAATGCTGATGCAGTTGGGTGACACTAATTCAACTTTTTTTTCCATGTGATTTGGTCTGTGCTTTTGACACATAAATCATTAAAAAGGCAGATTTACCCAAGGGCATTAGAGCATTTAGGTGGAAAGAAATACACAGAAAAAACGTTAGAAAAGGCACAGCGATACTATTTTTGACCACCTAGGGTACAAACACCATTTTTGTGTAAAACATGCTCCCTGAAACTTGCACAAAATCACCAAAGCACTGAAGAAAGGTCACAGGCAGAAAATACAGGTATATACCTGGTTGTCATTTTGGTATAGGCTGCTTTTCACAAAATTCATAAATATAGCTTTCAAAGAAGAAAACCAAGCCTGGCTTCTCTCTGCTCGCTCGCTCTCTTTCTCTCTCTCTCTCTCCCCAATTATATAAAATACATATATTTTATTCATTCATTCCCACATGTGAAAATGGAAAATTACTGGACAAAAGACAAGATTTTCACGAATTAGGTGTAAATCAAAACCTATTTGATCTAGAAGTGTAACTAACTGGGTCAGAAATCCAGAAAATCTCGCTAATTTGAAACAATAGTGCCAAACAGTAATGAAAATACTCCCAGCTCATAAAAGTTTCGTTACTATGCATGTTGACACTCTGTACACTGAAGACCTTCTTGGCAAAGCACTCAGGAGCCACTGAGTGTATGAGTTTAATTTCACTTCTTTCCCTTCATGCATTCAACAAGTTCCAAGCCAATTATATTACATGGAAAAGGCTCCAGACCTTTTCTCGTTTCAAAATTGTTCTGATTAATTTCTGTTTTAAAATTACAAGTATGCAACCTTTTCTGCCTTGATTTTCCTGGGAAATGTCTCAGAAGACCAGAAAATTGGAACTGCCTCTCTCTTTTTTTTTTTTTTTTTTTTTTGCCTCTGCCCTGGAGTGGTGGATCTTTCACAAATGCATAATTATTATTACCTTTTCCAAACTGTTTGCTGTGCTTTTAATTACAGAACAGCTGCTAATAAAAGGAAATTATCAAACTGCCCATCCTCATTCAAATAACTTGGTTTTGCTCTTTTGTTCTGCCTGGTGTCACAACCTTCCTTATTCCTTTACACAGAGAAAGGCACCAAGAAAAGAACATTTTGTACAAGAATTCTATTTTTAATTCCCTGGAGAGGAGGCAGAAAAGGGCACGAGCTCGTTTTCTCATTTGTAAGGGGGCTTTCAGGAAGGGGGGAGGACGATCATCAATAATATGATTTTATTAGCTGATAGGAACGTGCCTCCTCACAAAATATTAGCTCAAGGGCAGGAACTGACAAACGAGACTGGGAGTGTGGGAGGGAACAAAATATCCCGACAGCAAAACTGAACTTCCTGAAGGAAATCACTTTCGGCTCCCAGCGATCCTCCCGGGAATCCACAAGGTGGTCGGATTTTAATACTATGGGCTTGTCTTTCAATCTTTTATAATTAGAGTTAGTCATAAATATGATGATTAGCAATAACAATGCAGCATTTCCCAGCTCCTCTGATTTCAAATTCCTCTTAAAATGGCTACAATTAATTACTCATATTTTCCACGCTGTCTGAGGCGTTTCTAACTGTGACACTTTACTCTTGCACGGTATTGATGCTACAAAAAAAGTAGTCAATGGCATGTTTTTAATGAACCATCACAGGAAATTTCCATGTTCCCTAAATGCTTGGCAATAAGTAACAATAGCCCTATGATTGCAAATAATTTTCTCCCATTTTGGTTTTGTTTTCATGGCTTGTTTTTACTGGGGGCATTTTTTTTTTCCTTGCTTTTATCTGTTTATTTTCAACTGCTCTTCTTAAGAAAAACGTGGACTGAATATCACCACGGATTTTCTTCCAGTAAAATCCTTTAGAATGCAAAATAGTTTCCCAGTAGAGAGGAAAAGCAGTTTGGTTGGGATATTAAGAGTAAAGCCAGCAAGCTGCAGAAAATAAAAGAGTGTTTCAGAATAGCAGAAAGGTGGAAAAAGAGCACAAATCATCCCTCTCTGTATCCTGAAATGCAGCAGTTCTCCAACACAGGGCACTGGCTGTAAGGGCACGAGTATTTTTCTAGAGTACAAAACAGCCTGAGTGGTTTGTGTCAGTGAAGCATATCATTGGTAAAAGACTGTGTGGGTAGAGTTTGGTATCCAACAGCAGGAACACAGCTGTTCTGGTCTGTTCCAGCCTCCCTCCCATCCCGTGGCCATCTTCTAAAACCTTTAGCCACTCACTTCTCTGACACTCAGCTTTGCTGCATCTGCTTTTTTTTAATTTTTTTTTTTCAAATGGAAAGGGAAAGGAGGAAAAAAAAAAAAAAAGGTCAGCTTGGAATATTTAACGAAGCTTGAAAAAGCTCTAACGTGGTGTGTTCCCCACCTTGGAATTAACAAAGCAGATTTTGTGCAAAGGAAAGTGGAAAAAAAACCTACCAGCGAGTGAGGCAGCTGCAGTATGTGTATCACATTACAAACCAAGGGCTTGTTTTACAGCCATTGTCACATGTCACACTGATAAGCTGAACTATGGCAAAAAAAACACCCCTACTGAGCCAATGATCTCCAAGATCACACAGAGTCTCTTTACCTAATATATATGCAGCTAAATATGTGTACTCCCTACCTCTGCCATAGCAACAAGGAGAGAAGGAGGAATTAACTGCATTAATAAAAAAATTGAAGGGACTCCTGTACGATACAACACAATGTGAGAAACCTCTTGGCATCAAAGCAAACGCAATGTAACAAAAGCACAGAGAATTATTTCAGAGCAAATCATTGAAACCAGCTGATTACCTGAGCTTGCACATCCCTGCTGTAGGGAATCCTGTAATGATGTCACAGAGTGAAGGACTAGATAAGAGAGGAGAGGAAAATCAGGGAACAATAAAAGGAGATGCCAAACCACAAACTAAACAGTAAGCAGGCTCAACAAATAGCAAACTGATCTTGGCAAGGGCTCTCTGCTCAGTTAAGTCAGTGGCATATAAAGGTACGACCGAGGCCAGACTCCAGCCTGGCTTTTCTGTGCCAATGGGAATTAGGATAAGAGACAGCCACAATAAAAGTGCAATTGCAACGCAGCATTCCCCCTTTAGAGCTTGGCTCTTCTAGCTCACCTCCTGAGACAGCAATCGATATTCTCCCTGGGGCAATCCAAATCCCCTATGCAGCCCTAGGAAACAGCACGCAACATTTTCCAGCTCTTTGGCCAAAATTTTTGGAATTACGTCTCATATTCATGCCTAGATAATATCACCCTAATTAGGAACTTGATAACTGCTGCTTATCAATTACGCATAAACGAGCGCTTCGTTCATAAACATTCCCAGCACGTTCCCTTAGGGACTGGCTGGGCTGCCAGGGTGGATGCTGCCACTTCCATAAGGCCTGGGCCAGCACTGGTGCAAGGCTGGCTTACTGCAAATTTCAAAAAGAAAAAAAGAAAAAAAGAAAAAAGAAAAAAAAAAAAAAAGATTTCCTCCTCCTCAACTCAAACAACATAGTGGAATTTTAATTACCTTGTCCTTGTTGCTGCCCTTGTGCGGGCAGGACACACTGTCCCAGCTCACCATTCAACCAGAGCTGCATACGAATAAATGGTTCTCGGCCTTTTTGGGTCAATTTACTCCATGGCTTTGGCCTGGAGAGCATGTCACTGACACTTCCTTGGGACAGCCCCAATACCTGAAGTGAAGCAACCAAGAACGGCACGTTAACACACTGGAAGTGGAAAGGGGGTCATTTAAGTCATTTTGGGTTCCTTCTACTGCATCGCTCGAATTGGTTTTGTGTGGACAATCAGAAAAACTGCAAAATGACATCTGTAGATACTCAGATGGAAATGCCTTTTTTTTCTTTTCTTTTTTTTCCCCTGCCATGTTTCCTTCTGTAACGTGGGGTTTTTTTCCTGCAGGATCAGGACAGCAGCAGGCTGGTGCGGGATTTGCATGCTTTTCATATTTCGTGTCAGATAGTTTCATCAGTTTTAACAGGAAAAACACCGAGTCCAGGCACACACAGGCAGATGAAACAGGCAATGATTGGCATGTATTTTGTTCTCAAACAAAAATAATTGGGACTTTTGAGACTAGGCCTATATTTGGTTGATTTTTGGGGTATGAATTATAACAATGTGTGTTTTCACCTGTAGCAACGGCTGCTCCACGTAAGTAAATATTTAGGAATGCAGCCGACTGCAGGGGAGGGGGGATTTTAGGCAGAACGCAATTGCTTGCCTGGAATTCAACACAGGTAGAGGAGTTAAAAATCATCCTTAATGAAAGCTGCCACGGGATCTTTAACGACCCTGAGAGGTCAGGCTTTTCATTTTACATCTTAGTGAGAAGGTAATAGTGCGATGCCAGTTCCCATTATACTATTACATTGATTCAATTCTTTGTAGGAAGAAGAAACAGCAAACGTCCAACACTTCTTACAGCCTGGGAGGGGTTTTCAGGTGGTCAGGGACCCTCAAAATCCCACGTGCTCAAGGCTTAGGGCCCACAGCGTGAGAACTTCAGGGAGCCTTATCATGCATCGCGTATCTGTAATCAAACATTGCTCAAAAGTGTCTCAGAGCACACTGAGATACCAAGCACCAGCTATAAGAAATGTGAATTCCTGACTGCAGGCTAAGAAAAGGTAGGGGATTTTCCATGTGTTTGTTTAAATACCCCCGTGCACATTTCCAAATAATAAAAAAAAAAAAAAAAAAAAAAAAAAAAAGGAAAAATGCTCTTGTGTCCATAATCTTCACTTGTACCAAATGTAAGACTCTCCAGTCATGACAATGGTATTGCTCAAGTATTCCACGAGTTAATTACATTAAGCACGAAATACTGAGCCTCAATAATGTTTGCTTCAGCTTTCAAGGTTTCTAATCTCGGGGCCCCATTTCTAATTCCAAGTGGCTGAAGCCAGCCTCTGTACAAAACCCCCTGCAATTCCCAAACACAGGGAAACTAACGCTTTCCTTTGTGAGCTCATTTTGAACATTTAACACCCGAAGCAAAAACATTTTTCCTTAAGACACAAGTGGCACATCCCCCTCCGCTAAACGGGGCTCGGCACACACGTTAAGGAGCAGCAGGCACATTGACAACACAAGAGAGAACCACTTGTTTTACCTTTTCCCCAAAGATCCTTTGGCAGATGCCATTCTTTGCTAGCTTTTCCTTGACCTGCCGCGTTAGCTCTATCGTATCCACCTCCTGGTACATATAAATCTCATACTGCTCGGGTGTCAGTGGAGGAACCGAAGGTTTGGATGGCTTGGACAAGGACACGATAGGGGATGAAGGGAGGGGGCTATTTTGTGGTGTCTCACTGCGACTCGCCCCAGTCATGCTCAATTCGGAACTCTGGGAGTACGGAGATTCCGCGTTTGGCCACTCTTTCCAATACTCGGAAGAAGACGGTCCTTGGAGCTGGCTACGATCTGGCCTAGTCTGATTGCTGACCTTTTCTTTTCCACCACTGGCTTCCTCAACTTTTATATCTTCGGGAAGAGCTGCATTTCTTCTCTCATGCTGCACAGTATTCCACCAATGGTCCTTCCAAACACCACCACGTCCCAACTCATTTTTAACATGCCTCAACATACCCTGGGCAGAATCACTTATTCCATGAAGCTCTAAAACAGGTGCCTCCTGAGGCTCCTTTTTGAGCCCAGAGAGGTTCTGCAATGCAGAGATACTGGAATCAGTGACAGATGAATGTTTCTTCAGGGATATGGCCAAAGGAGAATAGCTGGAAACCGAAGACATTGCAGGTGTAGACACTAGTTTGGGGGACAGGATAGAAATGTCAGCTTGAGATAAAGGTGGTGTTTTTAAGGCAGGTTCAAGGGCAGCCTGCTGTGCCTCCATTTCCCGTCGGGCTTGTTGCAGAATGGATCGAATAGCATCATCAGAATTGCCACTGCTAGAGGCAGAAGGCGGCTGAGCCGGCTCAGCTATGAAAAACAACCAAAAGACTAAATGCAACACAGGAATATGCTTTATAATTCAACACGTGCTACTGTAAACAGTTCCCTGACAGACACACACAAAAAAAAAAAAAAAAAAGAAGGGGCTGAAATACATTTCTGGATGGAAGGGAGGAGTTTTCACTAAGCAAAGATTTGCACTTTTCAAAATAAGGTAAGATTTCCAAAGTCCTTCACTGGAAAATTTTGATAGTTGCCAAAGTGCTGGATGTTTGCATGCACAGACTCAGCTGCACAAATCTGGGATCACTTGCACTTTTACCATTGTAAAAATTTTCAAATAAATGCCTTTGAAAATCAAGCCTTCACCTCTTCCTCCCCCACCCCCAAGTGGTCAATAACATTTTATGGTTGTATTTACAGAGTTATTTAACCTTTCACTTCCCTCTTTCTCCACAAATGAACCTAACATACAATCAGAACTGAACACAGCTGCATTCACCTGGACAGACTATTAATACCATCTTACAGTGTAAATAAGGTGAGTCCTTTTAACTCCACAAGCATAACACACAAATTACAACAAAGCCAGAACTTTAGCAAGAGATCATCATCGTTTCATTTGACAAGCTAAATATGCTCCTCCTTCCTGTTTTCTTGTTCCATGGTCTCCAACACTGACATGAACAGCCAGGCTGACACCTGGTCATCACCCTCTGCCTTATCCAGAGCTCTGGGATGGAGCCACGGATGCTCTCAGCAGAGATAACCCCCAAATGCAGTATTCCTTCCATGGGGAACCAGGAATTGGGTGGCTGTGCTGTAGCAGTCAGGGGTGAGCAGAGACTGGAACGTGGGTGGGGAATTATCTCTGCAGAGCCAGGAGGTTTTTGCAATGGCATCTGCTTCTATTTAAGTCTGTCTCCACTGAGGTCCCCAGTGCTTGAAAACCAATTCCTCTGAAAGCTACTCCACGGAGAACAGGGAAAGTGAAGCACTAGGTAGGAGCAGGGAACCCTCCCATTGCAAGTGGCCTCAAAGTGAAATAAGATTTGAAACATGCTGGGTATTACTCTGGTAATATTATGCCTCATCTGAATCCATTTCTGAGTTTGCCTCCCTACTTTCCTTCCTGTCATGCACTATAAAAATACATGAAAAGCTAAGAAATGGGGGAAAAAAGACAGTGAGACTCTCTCTTCTGTTTTATCTGCTCGTTTCATAGGGAGTTTTGAGGATGAATTAATATTTGAAAGGAAGTCTGAGGTTCTCAGATGAAACATGTTACTGAATAACATGCTTGCAGTTTCCTGCACATAGCCCTTATTTTTCTCTGTGTAACAATTTCTTGTATAAGGTCATAATATTTAGGTCATATATTAACTAGTCTTTTATATTCTGCCATGAGATTAACTTAGTTTTCAATGAAAAGACAAATATCCAAAACTGTAAATCAGTATTTACTTTAAAAAACATAAAACTTAAGTACTGCCCACTAATTTCCACTTCAGCCCATTAGCAGTACTAGGAACTCTTTTAAAGCTGGGAGGGCTATGGAACAGAAGAAATGTTAATTACATGACAGCATACAATGAGAAATTAAACTTTTCTCGGGATAAAATGTTAAACTATGGAGTTTTTGGGAAAGGATTTGCCAATTCATTCACTGAATACATTCTGTAACCAAAAATAAAGTCATCTAACAGTCAGAACTGAGTTTGCCTATATAATAATCTGGGTACAGGATGTACAGTGGTGCTGTGTGACTGGTAATTGCTGTCTACAGTGTGACCTTCACCCTGACAAATCCATCAGTTCCCTCTCCCAGCAGTTCTGTCCCTGGGGCCTGAGTCAGAGAGAAAAGAGAAAGTAGGAGCCATTCCCTTTCCCAGGAGCAAACTGGGAGAGGAAAGGATTCTGCAGGTGCCCCTGGAGGGCTGCAAAGAAGGCAGAGCTCTGCACAGGGATAAAAGTGCTCAGAAATCCCACAGTGTTGCTCCCTGGGGAGCAGAGCAGAGACCCCACCACGCCGTGACACGTGTGACCTTAACCTGGGATGTCTTAGACACAGAAACAAATCCACTAAATAATAATAAACCCCTCAAAAAACCTCTTCAAACCTACACTGAAGGTTTTAAGGATATAATTAACTGACCAAAAAGCTCATGGCAATTGTTTTAATTAAATTCTGAAGTAGAAGGAGCCAGAGACGAAATGAGGCCGTACCTGTTTTCTGTACTTGCAGCTCCCTTTTGGCTTGTTCGAGAATGGATTTGATGGCTTCATCTGAGCCAGTCTCTGTGGTTCGGATTCTTGTGGTTATGTTACCTGGAGAGGAAAACAGAACTAATGACACCAGGAAAACTTCTATCTGGTTGTTTTTGTAACACAAAGACACACGGGATGTACTGATACCACGGCCAGCACAACCTGAGGACAGCTTACACAGGGCTTTTACAACACCAAAAATGTATTAACATAATAAAGTAAAAACATCCTCACTGTGCCTGTCTCTAGCTGCCCCGGAATGGTGAGAACATCAGAAGAAGAACTAGTGGTCATATATTCCTTTTCTATGGCAACATATATAGATCTATTCTCTTTCCTTTTCTTTTTTTTTTTTTTCTTTTTGGAGGGGTAGAGGAAACAGAAGGGAAAAGAAGGGAAAGGAAGAAAGCTAAAAAACATAAGCCCAAGAATCAACTTAAAAATGGCATCAGCTGCTAGGCAAAGTAGGATGAGTATACATTCAGCACCAAACAGAATTAAAAAGTAACCAGATAAAACTAATTTTTAACTTTCTAGAGGTTAATACATGAAGAGAAAGAGTCACTTAAATGCAGATACCAATATGAAGTACTCTCCAGGTAAGAGCTGAGTGTTTGTTTTTGCTCTATTTTTTTTTTCCTTTTTTTTTTAACCTCTAAGGGGAAGAAAAGGAGGGAAAACCACGAATGCTCCTGCACTTAACTGCATTTCTCATTATGAGATTACTGTTTGTAAGTGATTTAGATAATTTATGACTGGAGTCAAAATCACTACCGAGTTTTGGGGTCCCTGCTTTAGTTTTTTCTTCCTCCTCTTTCTAAAAGAAATATTCTGCAACCTAATCTATAACAAAGAAAAATGTTCAGACTTCCTGTTCAGTGATAATTTATCAATCTGATGTTCACTTATTTTGTCTTTCTCACATACAATACTGAGCCAAGCATCACACTAATTTAACAGTGTAATAAAGTGGAATTTGTCAGCATAAGCCCCATGAGAAGAAAGAAGTAAATTAAGAGCAGAAGCAGCATATGATTGTTGGTGTAACTGTGCAACTTTCTCCCTCCAAAATCACAAGAACAGCAAAGAGAGCATTTCAGTAGATCTGGTGATTTTATAAAGCCACTTCTGTCACTTATCTCTTTTTATCTGCATACGCGGGGAGGATGGGAGTGGAAAAACTATCCAAACAGGGTTATGTTAGTACAGCAGCAGCAGAATTAGAAAAAGCAAAGTGTTCATCTAACCCATGGTTTGTTTTATACTTACTGTCTGTTTTTCTATCAGATTCCAGGCCAGAATCAAACTGCACAGTTTTAAGGAAAACACACAGCTAAAGCACACTCCACTTCCTAGGGATTGACTGCAAAGAAAAACACCTGCCTGTGACGTACCTTCAGACCCATTTCTTCGTTTCGGTACTTCCTGAAATAGTCTGTTCAGGTTCTGGCCTGGATTCTCTGTTGAAAAACAAGTTTGGTAAGAACAAAACAATCAGGGGATGGTTGCTCTGACATCACGGGCTGTGACATGAGGAGCTAGCAGCCTGTCCCTGAGCTCTCCTGGCCCCTCGGGGCCCTGCCTGAGCCGGAGGAACTGGCTACTTGGGAAGAAGCAAGGCTGGCTGATTTGTTAATAAAGATTACAGCTATGTTCGGAAAGGAGATTAGACAGATATAAATAAATGTCTAGAGATACCAAAAATGAAGAGGTTAAAGATGGGCAGATAATCCCCTCAAGTACAATCATCAAAAGGAAGAACAGATTATAAATCTAACAGTGTGTGCTTCCAATTAAACAAAATCTAGGAAAACCCTGCCTGTCCTTTCCAATATTTCTTGACTGTAAACAACTTACTTTTCAGTTTCTCTAAATGTAAATCTCAGTCTTAAGATGAACCACAATGAAATGCATGTTACCTCTTAAAATCGCTGCCTTAAATATGCAAAGCTGCTTTAAACTGGGATTGTGTTTTAATTACTCATCTCATGCATCACCTACCCTATTTTGTCACAACACTTTGGGGAAAAGGAACATAATCCCACAAGACACAACAAAAGCCTGGTCTCAGTAAACAACCCCAAATAAAAATTTGCAAGTATTTCTGAGGGCTGATACCCCGAGTAGCTGCTGACCCTTTTCACTCCGTATTTAGCTCTGACACGGAGCTCTCGGGAAGCGAGGGATGTGAGTGCCCCTGCTGCTTGCTCCTGCTGACAGGCACAAGCCAGCATCTAAAAAAAGCATATGCAAAGATACTAACCTGCTTGAGCGCTGCAAAGCTGAACTTTCTGTACCTGACACCTGATTTGGGTGAGAACAGCAGCAACGCACGAACCTCCCCACGAGGGGAAGCTTCCGATTCGAAACATTTGGAACTAAGAGGAGGACGGGGCGAGACCCTGGGCAGGAGAGCACTTACCTCTTTGTCTACCCTGGATGCTGCGAAGAGCCAAGATGTTCTGCTCGTCCGAGAGGAACTGCTTCATCTTATGAAATGGCTCCTTGCCTCTCACAGTCAGTTTATTCCATGGCTTTGGCCGGGCCAGGATCTCACTCACAGACCCTTGCGACAGTCCCAACACATAATGTCCAAATATCCGCTGTCCAATATTGTGCTTGATCAACTGCTCTTTCACCTGACGTGCAATTTCGGCCGTGTCTATCTCCTCGCCTTCAGAGATGCTCCCAGCACTTTCTGACTGGCTGGGAGAGGGGGCCATGCCATTTACATCCGGGCTTTGTTGTAATGGACTTTGGGAAGATATGGAGTTTGTGCTGTATGGACCTGTTGGAAAAATCATGCTTGTGCTTCCTGCTTCCTGCATTGCCTTGGAGTAGAAGGACTGCATTAGCTGTCGCTGGAGGAGAGAGTTTAGTGCAAATTTTCCTGTGGAGGCCAGGGGTAAGCTGGGGCTCGCCAGGGATGAGCTGAAAAAGTCTTGACTTAAACCCGTTGGTGAGAACTGGTGTGTACCATTAGTATTGGAAGCCTGCTCCCCCGCGTTGCGGAGCAACTGGGAAGGAGGGGAGGCCGGCAAGGTTGCAGGACGCTGACTCTCAGGCTGGTCTTTCCCTTTTCTCCTGGCTGACCCTACAAGGAAGGTCAAACATAATGCATTATGGGGGGTCAAAGAGGGAAAAACCAAGATAAAAAAAAAATGCAAAGTTTGCCCCGCAAAGGGAAAAAAAAAAGTGCAGATTGACACGGGCCAATGAAGTGGCGGTGGGAGTTTTGGTTTGGTTTTGGTTTGTTTTTATTTGTTTTTGTGGTTGTTTTTTTGTTTGTTTGTTTTTTTCCATAATTGAAATTTTTTAAGCCAAACAAGGCCCCCAAAACAAACAACATGCATTTCATGTTTGCACCTTTCTTGTATGTTGCAGCCTGGAGAATCCCCCTTACAGACATTAACACTAGAACAGTTACATGAAGTGCAGTTATACAGTTAAATAAATGCAGTTACAGACAGCAAGTCTCTCTGTTGTCTCTCATTCAAGACATGACTCATTGGACCTAACTGAACCCAAATGCAGCAAACATTTACATTTTGGAACAAACCAATTTGAATAAAGGAATCACCATTAGGTGGATGCACCAAGATCACTCAGTTAAAAGTCATAAAACACTTCAGAATTCAGTAATCCCAGGGCCAGTGGCAACTTTTAACTTTCTTCCAGCTGCAAAAACCATAAGCATTCGAGTATCTGGAAATTCCATGACTTGTCATTTAAAAAATGTGCACACAAGATGTAAAAGCCCACATTAGGAAAGCGGAACTGCAAACACACTTCGCCAAAAAGAAAGGATTTTGTTTTCCCAAGCTGACCTGCTGGTGGCACATCCAAGTGTATCAGACAGGAAGGTTATGTTCTACATGCAAACACTGTGCATAACACTGGGGGGAAGGGAGGGGAAGGGACTTCTGGTGCCACGGATTTGTTCCCAAACAGACAACAGCCTTAAACGCTACCACTGGGTACAGCCTGTAATGCCTCTTCCTCAACCTTTATAGACCCTCTGAGCTCTCCAAGTTTTACTTTATTATCCAGCCTATAAAACTACAGAAATCCAGCGCTATTCAGTGTTCCTGTTGCTTCTTAATCCTTCTGCCATGCATTAGCTCAGACACTCAGCTCTCACTCAGCCCTCCCACCCATCACGAGACAGCAAGTGAACCAGAACAGCCAAAAACCGTGTCAACCTACCGCTCAGGTCGCTGTTGGTGATGCGCAGCGTGGCGTTCTCCGACTGCAGAGAGCGGTTCTTCTCCAGCAGCAGCACCTCCAGAGGTTTGGATGCATCCTAAAGGGAACCAGAGTGGGAGGTTTGTTTCTAAGAGCATTGAGAGGCTCACTCAGGCTCACTCCTCTGAAAAGGATTTCAGAAATGAAATGAAATAAAAAAAACCACAAGTGCTCGACTCCTCTCTGGACGTGGGGAGGGAGTTCACTGTGTGTGGATTTGCGGGAATCACTCCGGGCTCCGACATGAGCCATGGAAGAGATTCGCTGCTTAATTTCCACTGTAAATCATTCATCAATTCTGCATTATTTTGAGATGTGTAACGGAACATTTTCTTAATCCTCCTTATTTTTAAATGGTCCTGGCACACTTTCAGTTTACAAGCTGTAGACTTCTTTTAATCTGATTAAAACAGGAGTTAAGATTATATTATTCCTTCTAGGTCAACTGACCCAAGTTAAGCATTTCCTTGACATGCTGCATTTCAGCAGAAACAGTTGGTTCAAAAATAGAATCAGCCACAGAAACCTGCTATTTACCTTCCCCCCAATATCTAACCCTTGATCATTAAAAAACTCACAGAAAATAATTCCAAGGATATCGATATTCAGTTCAGATTTCAGAAGCAGGACTTTAATTCATAACCTTTAAACTTAATTAAGATTAATTTTCTGGAATATCAGAGCTCTCTCAGTACTCAAAGGTTTGTTTTCTTTTGTGAACATTATTTTCAAGGCTAATAAATACTTTAAAATGCTAAAGTCCTTGCTCAGCGTACTGCCTGTACACCACTTCTAGTATCTTTAAATGACTCAACTTCACAACATTTTGGTTATTCAGTCCAGCACAGCTGAAACATCACTTTGTCCTTGTCCACTTAAAAGAAATTATCAGGCAAAAAATGTTCAGTTCAGCTTTTTACATAAGAAAACATCAGGAAAAACAATGATCGACCCATATGTCTCAACATCAACAGGAAACTGCCGATGCCAACGCCAAGGAATTGCAAGACACAATCTTTGTTAATTAACTGAATTGCTGAAGTAAGTAAGACAACAGAAGTAGGTTCAGTACCTGCCCACCAGAGCTTTCAGATGGTGCAAACTCCATGGATTTCAATATACTGTGGAAGGCAGAAAATAAAAATTATTTTCTATTTCTCCTTTCCATAACAACTCCACTAATGAGCATTAACATTATCGTTTCCTGTTCCCCAGCAACACCACAAGTGGTAACAACTTTCCTTGCAGTAACACAATCTCGTAATGAATATAGAATAACTATTCAAACTAGTTATTGGATGAGAAAATTTTCTCAAGCGTCATCTAAATCATTCCATATGCAATCCCACAAGGCCAGTTTAAAGCGTAAATTTAAAGGTTAATAAGGATATAACATTTTAAGCTGTCAGAAGCGATATAAATTTATCTGTGAAGCTGGAAGGGAACGAAGAAGTCGTAGCAAAGCAACAAAACAGGGGAATCACCACCACAGTACAGCACTTTATATAATATACACCAGCTCACCAGCAAGGAAAATATGCACAAATAATCTTCCCCACCAAGACACTACAGGGTAAAAGGCAGTTTTTCATTTTAATAACCTCCTCGTTCTATGGCAAAGGGAAGACAAAATGGCACAATATTTCTTAAGAAATATGAAAGATCCAAATATTTATAAGTACATTAAGAGAAGAATCTGATAGTCTCATTGTCAATATTTTATATAAATACTGAGCGGTCAAAGGACATCTCCCTTCAAAGGCTTTCGGTTAGAGTTGTCTCATCTGGCAAACCAGAATCTTACAGGAATCCAAACTTATTACTGTGCTTTATCATATAAATTTTTTTAAATCAGTCTGCTGCAGGCAGGACATGAACTTCCTCAGACTGAAGCAATAAATGATTTCAGCTTTTTATTGTACAAAGACAACATTTATTTGGTGAAGAGAAATGCATAAACAGATACAGATAGTGTTTATATAGCATTTTTCATGTATAAAGCATCAGGAACTTTGTGAGGCAATGAGAATCTGTTCATTCATGTATTAAACTGTATTAAAAGTTGTGGATCATGCACTGAAAGTTGTGGATGACCCAACCCTGGGAGTGTTCAAGGCCAGGTTGGGTGGGGTTTGGGGCAACCTGGTCGAGTGCAAGGTGTCCCTGCCCATCTCAGGGGGTGGCACAGGATGGGCTTTAAGGTCCATCCCAAACCAAACCATTGTGTGGTTCTATAAAATGTGGAAACTGAGTCAAAAAAAGGCAGAGGGACAGTATTAAGACACAGGGACTTGTTCTGGATCCCATGAGAAGTCCACCAGGCACCCATTAACTGCCTCAGACCACGTGGTGTCCAGCTCCTCTATGAACCTGTCCCTGCATTAATCCAGAGTCAGATGTGCATTAAGTGACGCTCTGGAAATCAGTGGTCTCTGAGTCATTCAAGGTGACTCAAAGTCATAGCAAATACAAGGCAAAAAGGTCATTCTGAGACAGAAACCTGATGCACTTTGCATCTGTGCATACTCACTGCATACAGTGCTAATGCTGAAAGGCATTCCTAAAATACAATGATTAACAGAATCACAAACTTCTGGCAATCACTTTCATTACATGGGCAGCATTGGATGACACCTCTTGGCAGCAGAAATGGCTGTAGGGTAGGACCCTCATCCTATACATGGCACATAAAGCAATGTTGTTAAGACTCTATGAGGGCACAACAGCTCATCCACGTGTAAAAGGGCTTCTTTTCTGCTATCAATAGACTTGTGCCAGTCAAAGAGAGAGGTTGTGCACTGTTGGTTTGAATTTTTAGAGATCCTGACATTATATTGACAACATAGACGTGTTTATTCAGGTAGCAAATCACTGTTGAAGTCAGTGTTTATCAGGACACCCCTTCAGGGGCACAGCTCTGTCTCCCAGGACTCCAAGGTGCTGAGGGAGATAAATGCCCAGAGACTCATATAGGGAAAACCCCCAGTCACTGGCAAGTCACTGTTTCCATCCTCCCAGGGATTCTGCAGGGAACGGCCTCTGCAAGGACAGCAAGTCAAAATTCACGTCCTCATGACGGTTAAATGAGGACACTCATCTGAATTTAAAAGAATCCCAATTTGTAACTGCAAATTATCACGTGGCAAACTTCCCAAGGCAGTTCCCAGGTGCTTCTCCCATTTCAGTCCAGACCAGCAGCACTTGTGACACGGGTGTCCCAGTGACCCCCACTTACCACACTTGGTTTGCCATGCGGAGCAGTCCAGCAGCATCCCAACCACCTTCCTCCTGGATGAGGCTAAACCAAAAGAAGCTGCTCGCTCCCCAAGGAGCAGGTGTGAGTGCCCTGACCACAGTGTGCTGCCTCCAGAACCAGGCTGGCAGTGGTAGGAGGTGCAAAGTAAGCCTAAACTTATTTAGGGTGTGTATTTGGTTCTCCACAGCAGAAGTCTGGCTCTAAAGCCCTGATCCTGCCATTCCTCTCCTTGCATGGGCTGCTCAACTGATGCATTTTGGTTCTGAGCACCTGCTGCCAGCTGGGAACTTCAGGAAGGATCCTGATCCTTGCAGCAGCTGCATTTCCAGCAGGCAAGTGTAAACCTTGGCTGGAAACTTACTGACCTCTGCCTACCTAAAGTTGATTCTTTGCTACCTGAATTCGATTTCTGGCAATTTCACAGGTAATTTCCTACACACATAAACCCCAAAATATACTAAAAATCAAGCTGATGGCACCTCCAATTGTCCTAAGAGGATTATTCACTCCATGAGAATAATGTTTTCAAAAAAAATGAAAGTCAAACATGTCAAAAATGACTCTTCAAATGTGTCACAAAAGAGACCTTTTCCTCAGGAATACAAGGAAGCAAAATGTGTCCTCTTTGGATTCCAGGAATATCTTTGCCCATGAGATCTCGACTCAATCTGTGGCTCAAGATCAGTTACCTGCTTTTTAAAGGAACGATCTTGTGACTCGAATCTGCACATCTAAGCTGACTTGAAAGATCTCAGTGCAAAGCAAAGTGTGCATTGGGACAGCTCGACTTTCTATTCATCTGATCCCGACTGCAAAGGCAGGAGGGTCAGCGCTGTCGTGTTACTCCAGAGGGAACTGAAAGGACACACAGAGCTCTCAGATCTCAAAAATAGGTTTAAAAGCCACTGGGCACAAAAGCCAAGGCAGAAAGTGAAGAATCCTCCCATCCCAGATCTTGACATGGGCCCAGTTAAGTTCCCCCAAGGTTAGATGTTGGCGGTTATTGAGATCCCTCAGCCTAAAATGCCTCTAATATCCTGGGGAGGATTAAGGAAAATACATCAGTGTCAAAAAACCTCTGAGAAATATATTCTTTTTCTGACTTACTGACAAGATCTCTCTTTTCTTGGTGAGGATGTTATAAGCAGTTCATTTTTGTCAGTGTCTCAGGGCACAGGGCAGGTGTGGCAGGATTCAGTGTGAGGGATTCTGATTTACAGCAAAAGACTTTTCATAGTCATTTCCAGCAACAGCCACACTTCAGATCAGACTGTCACTGCCAGGTGATGCACATTTAGCCTTTAGCACATCCTTTGGATTAGATGGGAGCAGAGGGGGTGGTGTGAGTGAGCTGCTTGGAGGGTGCAGCACTGCAAACATCCTCAAAGCTCTGATGGAGGGTCTTATTCCCCCCCTGCACCACCCTGCAGGACAGTGTATGGACCCCAGGTCACTTCCAAGCTATCTGGCAGATTAGTAGATATAAAAGCTGCAACAGTGGGAGAACAGGGTTAATTTACTGGCACCCAACCAGGGCCACCTAGGAGATTCTCCCATCTATTGCACTGCAGGCTCATCCTGAGCAGAAACACTGTATGAACCCCCCTGTAAGTCAGTGCTGTAAAAAATAAAATTAATTTCTAAAAGAAGGCAATACTGCCAGGAATACAGGGTTTGTATCTAGAGTACAAATGCAAAGTAAACCTAAATGTATTTAGTGAGTACATTGGGCTCCTGGCACCAGAAGTCTGGCTTTAAAGCCCCAGTCCTGTGTATCCCACCCACATTGCATTAAACCAGGTAGGATTCAAAACTCATTTGCTGTCTCAGCACATTTACATTTAGTATCTCATGTAGCAAATTTAGAGGCTGTGGTCTAATTCCCATTCATTCACTCTTTTACACATGAAGGCATAAACTGGATGAAATCTGAAGGAGAGAACATGGATATATTTACCCCCATCGCTAAAACAACAACACTTTTTTGAGACCAGTTAATAATCAGGAATAATGACCAAAGAAATGGTCAATTCATTCAATTTAAGTGAAACTATCCACCCACTGTGAACCAGAACCACAGCCAGCGTGGCTTGAATACATCAGCACCAGGGGCTGGGCAGTCGTGGGGCTTGCAAATCCAAAGCTGCTTTCCATATTCTCCAGGGACGTGTAAACAAAAGCACATGACTACCAGCCTCATCTGAAATACCTCATTAAACAAGGTAACGGGTTATTTCAGTCTTCTTAAAGCACACACACAAAATGCCAGAATGATGAAAGAAGAGATGGGAGTTTCTCGCAGTTATTTAAACCTTGACACTAAACATCTTTCCAGTCAAAAAAGTTCTCTTCTGAACCTGACAGCTTATCTTGTTATAGTTTAAAATGAGGCCCTTTTAAGTCTCTTAAGAAAACCCCTTGAAATAGGAAGAGGCTGTTTGTGGCTTTAGTTTAAAACCACAATATATTAGCAAAAATATACAGTGAGACAAGCCCAACATTAAACTGGTAAGTGCTGAACATTGGCTGCCAGAAGCAGAGAAAGGTATCATGGCCAAAGGCTCTGCACTAAATGTTTGGTCCACATTACACTCAGCTGTTGGCTGGGGATTTTTAGAGTGGTCAACCTGAAATACCACAGATTTTCAAACTTTCTTCCCTTGGTGGGCAATAATTTTAGTGGCTTTTCTTCAAGGACATGTGTATTCTTTGCTATTGAGATCCTCTGCTGCTACAGGAAGCACCCTCAGATACAGCAGTTCCACTGGTTCTGGATGCAATTTCTGCCAATATTCCTGAATTCCCCGTTATTGTGGTTTTGACTGAATTCTTTATTGTTCCAAGAACACAGATTTGTGGCTTCATTTAACAAGCACTGTTCAGAGTTTGCAAAAAAATTATGTAAGCATTTAACACTTACTTTAATTCTTTCTTAACCTCTTCATAATCAGCCTGTCCTTTCAGTTTTTCTTCCAGTTGCTTTAAAAGAAAGAAGATGGATTTAATTATTTAGATTGTTGTAGTTTTTTTTCTGCAGGCTTTCAAAATCATCTTCAAATTATTCCATATATACAGCAGCGCACAAGTGAGGGTTAATGACTCATACTTAATTTACATATATTAGAAAACAAACTATAACCAATTAAATGTAAACACAATTATACCTCGCTCATCCTTTGTTTACAGAGTGCCAAGCATGACAGAATTCAGTGGGTCCCAATTTGGCTGTTTGCAATGTCACTGTCGTGTGTTCAATAAAGAGATCAGGGGAGGAAGGCATCAAAAAAAATTGGGGCCGTTGGAATTTTTTAGGAAACTGGGAAATTGAGTAAACAAGCAGGATGCTTTGGCACATACCGTGTTCTTAATACGACAGCTCTTGATAACCTTATCTACATGATAAAAAGAACAGACTGAAGAAGCTGTTGTTGACTGGGACGCCTTAAGCTTGTAAGGCTTTTACAATGCCTCGTGCCCAAACCAAACAGCTGTACCAGGTCGTTTTACAAGCATTACTTATTGCAATAACTAATATGATTACACACTGGAGATGGAGCACTGAGACCAGCCCAGCAGGTCGTTTGGCTCAGGTCTACCTGAGCCCGGGCGGTCTCAATGGCTCCTCTTCGGTGTGAGGATGCCACAAACGTTGAAACAAAACCCCCTGACACAATCCAGAACGCAATGCCACACACTTGGACCTTACCCAGCTCCCAACAACAGTGCTCATCACTACAGGATAAATGCTTCAGGAGGCCTAAAACATAGTGATACATAATTGATGCCGTTACGTTGCTTGCAGAAGCCACATTAATTTCCCACTCATAATTTCTTTGCTTAGCGGAGGCACACCTGATCTAAGCAAAGAACAGAACTTACTGGCTTGCAACTTCCATGGATAAGTTCAGGCTAGCTCTGCTTCACTTCATTTTTTGGTGTTAAAACTGTCACAGAACCCCAAAGGTCACGGGAAACAGAAATAACACAAGGACGCATCACCTCAAAGACAGAGTGGCTACTTTGAAAAGGAAAGGAGTGCATGACATGAGAAAGAAAAATAGGGCTTTATGTCCAGGAGAGGCTGCCTTCAGGGGAGAAGGGAATTCAAGATCCTACACCCACTCTGGGACTGCTTCTTGAATGCAGGAGGGCAGGGGAGGGCTATTGGGAACTTGGATAATTTTGGCAAACCCGTTTCAAGTGCAGCCCCACAAAGATGTGCAGCAGCACAGCTATGGGTGTGTGGAGGCAGGGCTGGGACAGGCCAGCAAATAGAACTGGGAACCTGTTTCTATGTGTGGGTATCACTCATCTCAACTATCCAATTTAAATGAGGGTTCTCCACGCGATAGCAGCGTGGTGGGGTTTTGCAGGATGTCCAGACATTCCATCCTTTAAAGGATTTCCTACCCAGCCCCGTCCAGCTCACACACTGTTGACATTTCTGCCTTGCCATCAGCACGGATATTAAAGAGCAGTGACAAAGTGGACATCCACGATATCAATACACAGCCCTCTTCAATTCCTGTTCCTGCTGTTTGATGCCATAATCCACCCTCCTTAGTCACTGCTGACAAGAGGCATCTCCCGGCAGGAATACACGGGCCCTGCTCCGGCAGCTGCTCAACAAGCAGCTCTTAATGGATCACCACCACTGCTCGTCACAGGGATGCAGGAACTGCTGCTCAGTGTGGAATTTGCACTCTATGGGACATTGATGAAACGAGTGGCCTCTTAAAAAGGTCTCGCGTGCCAGCATCCTCCGCCATCAGTGACTTGTGCAGTCATTCCCATTGTGTTAAAAAGAAAAAAAAAACATGTCTGTTTTAGCTAAACAATTTTTTTTTTCACCTGGAATATATACACAGGACGAGCTTTAGTCATTTCTTTTGACCCATCCTGACTTACCCCTGACTTTGCTTTAGAGAGCAGACACATTGGTACAGGTGTTTTGGCCCTATACTTGATGTAATGACAAAAATCCTGGTTGGTGTGACCAGGAAAATTCTACAAATGTTAAAGATGTTGGAGGATGTGTTGAAATGTCACTGTGGGAATGTACTACGTAGTCCCAGGGCCTGAGATGCCACATCAGTTCCCTGATTTTTAAGGAGGACCTGCTAAAAGTGCCACAAGTTCAAGCAGCTCAAGCTACAGCTCAATGCTGTGCCAGAGTCACTTTAACAAGGAATCCAAACAGAATTTTTAATGCACCAGATCAGGCTGGAGAGGGATCTTCAAATGAAACCAGAGAGTCCTTGGTATTGGGAAGAGACTCAGCATCACAACTGAGAGCTTCCAAACTGGATGCAGGGAATGGGAGGAGCGGCCAAACACCACATGACATCCTTCTGCTCTCCTCGGTCATGTCACTTTGCCACCTGCTTCTGACTCTGTTTAGTGCTCCACGGCACAGACACACCGCAATTCACCTCTTCCTTAACTCTGTAGCTCATAACACTCTGGGTCTGCAGCAGATGAGCGTTTACAGCAGGGATAACTGGTTATTTATAGCAGTCCTCGCAACAAAAAGTACCAGAATAGATTTAAAACAAACAATATCCTGGATTAATATGTTAGTTACTTATGCAAGGATACGCTAAGAAAACAGCTTTTTGTAGAGGCAGACATAAACCACAAAAAAAGCTAATGATTCCTATTTTAATGCAATCTATATTAAATGTAATTCTGTGCAGGGGTAAGCTATACCCTGATAAGGTATTTCTGGAAAATTCAGGTAGAAAAATAAAGAAAAAAATAGATATTGACAGAATGAAGCTGGTTTGGACTCTCAGGTACTCACATGCTGCTATAGCAGTATGGCAACCAGCAATATTTTACTTTGAATTGTATAAAAAACACATATATCCATCATTCCCAAGGATCTAATACAGAGATCGTTGCCATGGAAAATCTGCACCTAAACGTTTACTTTCCTAAACAATATAAACTAACAACTGAGGATGCAGTGCCTGTGTATAAGCAGACCATTTAGGTACTTGGCATCTTCCCAGTCAATGACTCTTTTAAAATGTATTAGTATGGTAATTGTCTCAAAGAACCCTGTAAAACGCACAGAACACGGGATAACAAAGGTTCAAGCTGTGAGACAATCTGGAGGAACTAATATCTTGCACTAAATATCAACCTGGTTAATTCAGACAAAATATATTCTAACGACCTCCAACACAGGAAAATGCAGGAGCCAGAGGGCAGAAGGGATGAACTGGTGGCATTTCTGCATGTGAAATTTGCAAATACTCCACGTTAAAGACTCGTCTTGCACTTGTGTTATGAATGAACCCATGTCAGAGCGTGCATAGATTGGATCCTCTCTTATGTTATTTAAAAAATATAATCTTTACTGTCTTTTTAACCTAAGTGTCATAGGTAAATAGCAGGGGTTGTGTTAAGGGCTTAAAACACTTAAAAAATGCATTAGACTAATGCTGTAGGTTAGTTCAGAGTGATAAACTAAAAAGCCCACATTTAATTAACCCAGGCTATTTGATGTATCTTCTGCTGTATTTTAAACTGGGTATCAGGGATGTTCTAACACCCACAAAGGGTTAATATAATTAGAGTTAGAAAAGTCTTGTTACTAGAGGACATGTTTTGATTATTAGATCAGATGAAGATAAAGAAGCAATAATTTTGAAAGTATTTCTGTATTGTTTCATTAAGTCATAGAGTATTAAACAATTCCCCCAAGATACAGGCTGAGAACATTGCTTTAATTTGTGAAACTCTGAGTCCGTTTTTTGTTTTTGTTTTTTTTTTTTGTAGAGGCAACTGTTACCATCTCTGGTATTTCAGAAGCAATTCCTCCATAATCAAACATGAGATAGACACATTGTCACTGAGATTTGGGGCTTTGTACAACACAGCTCCGGCACAGGCTTTCCCAGCACTTTGGGGGAAAAGTAAGTACTTTGAACTATACTTATAGTTGCAACAAATAAGGTTAAAGAGGGTTGAAATGACTAAAACTTTATCAATAGAGGCACTGCATCAGACACTATCAACAGAGAGCTAAATACAGAGCATTAGCCGGGCAAGGCTATGAGAAAATGGAAGGAGATTACTGAAATGGAAATCAAAGACTTGCTCTGTCATTTCTATGATCCTACTCCCTTTGAAGTTAATGGCTAAACTAATACTGACCTCACCAGGAACATGCTTTATTCCAGGAAAATCTGTCAAGTGCAAGGACTCAAGATATTTTCTATCAGGCTTTATGAAAAAGGAAAAGAAATACTAAAAAAAACTCTAACATGGGTGTAGCCAGCAAAATGCGTCCCTTAAACCAGGGCAGCTCTTTTCACCCTCAATAAAAGTGGTGCCCACACGGTGACAGGTGGGCAGGGACTGATACTGTCAATATAGTTGCATAATAGGTGTCCTTTGCTCCACTGAATTTTCATAAAAATTCTGCAAAGCTGGCTTAAAACACGCAGAAAGCACTGACTTCAACACTTCAGCTTCCATTCCTAACAGACATCTCTCCATGTAAATTATGCTGCACCACAGCAGAACTAGTAACTGCTTAAAAAAATGTCAGAATTAGAGCAATTCGTAAGAGTTTCAACTGAACATTAAATCATTCTGATAGAGCAGAGCTGCCCACGCCACAGTCAGAGCTGAGTGGGTACTATCAGCCTCCCGCTCTCCAAAAACCCTCAGACTATCAAACCTGCAAAACTACCAAGTCTTTAATGGAATAGATAAATTTATCTTGTTTACACGTTGGAGCTCAGAGATGGTGGAACAATGAAAGGGACGGGAGTTACAGGAAACTGATTCATAGCACATGTCAGGAAACATTTCTCATGCTCACGAAGAGATCAGAACTGTGTGGGCTCAGCACAAAGAAAGTGAAGCTGCCCAAGCAGAAGGTAAAAGGGTCACTCACAAAAATCTCAGCTGTTCCTTCTAGTTCTAGTGCAGTGCTGTATGCAAGTGAGTACAGCACCAGATCACTAATTATAAATGGGAATTATTGTGCAGCAAAGAGTTAAAAAATAATGAAATGGTTATTAGGGCTAAGAGCCTTCTCTGTGTTCTGATTTTACTTGTTTCTGTGCTCTAAATGATACATTTCCCTTTTCCAGTGGAGAGAACTGAAGGGGGTAGCAGGTAAACTCAAAGATAAACTGTAAACATTCCTGGCAAATCTTCAGTACCCATCACTGGAATGGGAATTAGAAGTTTTAAAGCCTAGAAGGATTTTCTGTGCCTTTTCAGTTCAGCTGTGCCATGACATATCCATGTCAATAAATGTTGGGGTTTGAGGGTGGCTTTAACTCTAAAGGTAGCCCATGTTCTCCAAAAACACATTTCAAGACAATAAGAACTGGGCAATTTGGATTCTTAAAACAACTGTGATCACTTAGAACACAAAACATCCCTGCTCATGGGAGGGGGTTGGAATTAGATGATCTCTAAAGTCCCTCCCAACCCAAACCATTGTGTGGTTCTGTGAACGCCACAGAAACCAGAATTCAGCAGCATCCTGAAGAAGCAGAACCCCAGCAAATTCACACCAGTAAACCCCAATATCATTATATGTGTTATACATTACTATATCTGTTCATTATATCTGTTACATCCTCCACAAGCTGCTGAGCACAGAACTGAGCCTTACTTTGAGTGTGCTGTTCTTGGCCGTCAGCTGCTGCTCCAGCTGGGAGATTTGGCTGCTGGAGTTCTCCCTCAGCTTGGTGAGGCTGCCCTGGAGTCTCTGGACATCTTCCACGAGCTGGGCGATCTCCCGCTCCTTCGCAGCCAGTTCTACTTCCAAGCTGGACCGTGTTAGCACCTCGATGGCCTGCTCCTAACGGGAACAAAGTATCAGACCACAGAAATTAAAAAAGGCAACGAGCCCCAATTCAGGCCAGTCTGGCAAGGACCAAGCATGGCATCAGGTGGCACGAGAAACAGACAATTCCTAAATTTGGGACTCTCGTGGTTGACTGTGTGAAACTGGAAGATGAACTTTTCCACTGCCCAGGACAGGTCCCTGGAAAACCAGGGATAACAGAGAGAATAAATTCCCCCATTTTGTAAGTGCTCTGGAAAGATGCAACCGTGAAAGTCAAAGGATTCTATTTAGATCTATTTATTATTAATAGCCCGAATGCTTTGACAACTATGAAAATCTGTGCTTACAAAATACTAATCAGATAAAATATTCCGAAGTAATGGAGCAGAATTTCTTAATCAGGAACGGCAGGGCCATGTGCCCGTGGCTCTCTGAATGCACAGTGCACGTTTCAGGCAAAATTGTCAAAAATTGCCCCAAACTGCTACTTCCAATGAACTTGCTCCTCGCATGAAAATCGTTCATGTTAACATTATTGCAAGCATCCCTCCATGGGGAAGAAGATAGATGTGACAGCTCTAAGACAAGGCCATTCTCCCTTTGGTCACCACTTTCAGAAATTCTCTTCCCTAAATCTTTCTCCTTCCAGTTTCCCACAGCTGCAGAATCCGTCCCCAGGTTGGAAACTTCCACCCTAGACCGACCTGCCAGTAGGACAAGAAATTGGAGAGGAGAGAGAGAGGTTCAGGAGAAGGCAGATTTATTCAGAAAAGACAACAGAGACTAATTGTACCATCTCTTTGTCTCCATTTGTGCTAAGAGATCAATAGCTGTAAGCATCGGAGAGCTCTGAACCTCTTCCAAGAAGATTGTGAGGAAACCCTTGTGCACGTGTGGGGAGCACGAGCCCACCAATCAACACACGTTCCATTAAAGAGTCTAAAATGCATCTTACAGAGGTTGTGGCTGTTCCTCAGAAACACCAGTGAAGTAGGAGAGAATCCAATTAGCAAGAGAGACAATGATGGTGAGCATTAAACCAAAGATCCTGCGGAAGAGCTGGGAATTCAACCCACCAACGCTGTCACCCAAACACTTCCCTGACAATTCAAGATGACACTGCAGCAGATTGAAATAGACTCCATATCCTCTTTTCCAGGAATACAGGAACAACAAAATACCCTTTTCCATTTCTTCTAAACACTTATCTTGATTCTCAGTGACTACACCCCACTGTACTCCAAGAAAGCTGCATGTACGAACAGCAGTTAACAACACTCTCCTATTACACTGAATTATACTTTTAACTTGAAAAAACCTCTAATTTGCTTGCATGAAACATCACAAGTTGTATAATCATCTGCTGCTTGTGCCTATTGAGACTAGAACGTGGAGTCTGAAATAAGATAGATAATGATCATTTTCATCCTGCAGTAGTTGTCATATTAAATATAAATGAAGTGCAGAAGTACTATTAAATACAAGAAAGACCTAATGTTAAAATAATGATAAGACTAGGACATGAGATAGGAAGAGGCAGGTAATTCAGAGTTACAAGTGATATTCAGGCTTTTTATTTTTTGTTTTGCAGCCTACTTGTCTATCTTTTGACTTCTCTGAGGAAATGCTGGGTTGTATTAATAGACAACAAGACAGATCTGGAGGACTTATGATTTGTTACTCATTTTCTGCAAATGATTTTTAAAGACAACCATGTGTTTCTCTGCTATCAGTGTCAAGTCTGTATATGGCTTGCAAGGGAAAAAAAAAAGCCATGATTTCTTTTGTTTGTTAAATCTGCTGCTTAGAAGTAGACTAAATTTCACTTAATTGCGTATTTACATTTACATACTCCTATTTCTCCTTTGGCAAACAAAAATCAAACTAATCTGGCTGCTCATCTGTGATACCTGCTCACCCAGGACCAGCTGGAGTCCTGTAACAGCTCTGTGTGCCCGCAGGTCCCATCAGCAGAGCCAGCACCGCCAACCTCCCCAAACAGCAGCGCTGCCTTTATTTAGAACCACCCAGAGGAGGCAACCAGCAGGAGTGCAGGATACCTTCTCAATTTTCAAAGCTGCTTTCACTGGGTTTATAGGTGTAATTCTCAGTTTTAGATGTAGCCAGTGAAAACTGGAGTGAGTTCACATTTATTTCCAGTTCCTCCGGCAGCCCTGACACGGAGAGTAACGAGAGGGAGCTCTGGGCAAAGCTGGCCCCTTTGGGCTGAAGCTCCACACCCTCCACTGGTCCTCCAGGTTTGCTGCCTCTATTTTTCCTCTGTTGATGCTCTTAGCAATGTGAAATAATTTCTGGGAGTCCCTGCTATCCACCTGGACCTGCAGCCCTGGAGAGCAATGGATCACCAGGGAGCCAAGTGACCTCTGTCCTTCCCGGGGTCTTCTCCAGCCACCAACCCCTTCAAAAGTTGAACCCACCCGCAATCCCAAAGGAACACCCTTCCATTTCAGTTAAAATACGACTCCCAAACAGCTGTTTTTATAGCTATGAGCGTAAATTGAAAGAGCTCTACTGCAGGAATGTCAGAAACCTGTAAGAGTCAGTAAATATTTTCTCTCACCACATCAGGTGCCTTCTGGATCTGCGTAGCAAGTTGGAGAGATTTGTTAGCTGATGAGAGCTGCTCCCTTAAGGTCTCTGCCTCTCTCTGAGCCACCTCTGCCCTCTGAAGGAAATGAAAAGGGGTGAAAAGAGAAAGTACATTCAGTTTAACAACTGACAATTATTACAAGAACATTCATCAATTCATGCCTGACTGAATATAATTGATTTTCCTAAACACTCAACCTAATAAATGTTAGAAAAAAACATAGAATGTGATGGATTTTTATTTTAAACAGTACAAGGAAGAAATAATTGAGCGATTATGACAGTAATTTAACGCTAGGAGCAAGGAATCCCCTGCTGATACTAATGCTGCGGCCCACTGAATTTCCCAGACTGAATAAATACAAGTGGAAATGGAGTCTTTTTATTCAATTTCTTTCTATTCTCATAGACCAAGCAGATTTTATTGCAAGGCTCCTCATGGGAATAATTCTCACGGGTAAATGCTGAATTAAAAGATATTCTGACCACTCTCTCAAACACACATACAATGTTGTGGGCTGTCTTTCTGCAGTAATTATTCCCCCAAACATGAACTGTTAGATTCTGTTCTTTCAGCAGGTCTATTTATTCAACAACATTTAACCCTAAAGTGACAATTTTGCACAGCTCAGTTACCAACTCCTGAGGATTTACGTAATAGCTGATAAGCCTGTGACTTGGCTACTGGTCAAAATTCCCATCTAAATATTGAATAATAATAGAGAGGAGAAAGGCAGAATTATGAGGAAATATTGTCTGTACAAGAGTTTGGGTAGAGACAGATGGATCAGTAACTTCAGGCAATAAATAGCAGCAAAGTCCTTTCCATAACTGTCTGCAAGCTTCTGTTAGAAGTGGAACAAAACCTGGTTGTTTTACAGTCTATCCTCCTCCTGGCCAGACTGTCTTCTCTCTTTGTTTAAAGAAATGTATTTTATTGTTACAAACCCACACTGCCTACCTCCTTCAGCAATCACAGCTTTTCACCTGGGCTACTCCACGCAAACCACGCTGTGCTTTTAGCAGAAAACAGCCAAAATAATCTTCTGTCTCCACTTACAAGACCCATCACCAACTCTTCCAAACCCATGAGCTGCCACCAGGGAAGGTCACAACTTTTCCTGACCAGCTTTTACCCTTCACACTGATGGGTCCCTTCCTTTACAGAAAGATAAATTCCCACTGCCATTTTTAAGCCACTGAAAGTGCCACATTTCGTGTGCCAGACCCTTTGCTACTCCTTTGGAAAACCTAAGCCATCTGAAATAGCAAATATAAATCCATAGCAAATATAAATCTATAGCAAATATAAACCCTATACCCCTGTGTGTGTGGTCTCTGACTTTCTCACCAGTCAAAGCAGAGCCTCTGCATGTTTAATCAATGAGTAAACTAACAGCAATCAAATACTAAACGCATCATCTGCGCTATTTGCTCACAACATTGTATTAAATGATTTTGCACAGGTTCTACAGCTGTAATTAAAATGTGATTGTAAAAAGTACAGTGTCGTGGCTCTAATAATCAGAGCAGGGCACACAACCTATTGTGTGCTTGGGAAAAATGGTAACAGTACTAAAAAGGCACAAAAAGAGAAATATTAGGATAAATACTGAGCTAAGGATACACACTGAGATAAATTATTTCCTTGTACTTTATTAGATGTGGAGCTACATATATTGATCTAATAAGAGCGAAACAACTCCAGCAAAGCAGGACAAGTTACTACACTGTGGCACTTGCTCTTGCATCAACTGCTGTATAAGTAATGGGTTTTGCAGCCTTGAGCAATTCTGCTGATGGCTTCCATTCACTGCAGCATTGTTTGGAGAATCTATTCAGCTCGCATGCGAGCAAACCACAAAGGATATTGCTAATAGGTGGTACATCTGCATATACAGTGAGCTGTCAGCTGCCCTTTCTGCACAGCCTCCCCAGCCAATTCACAACACCTGTTGTGATCCCTGGAATAATATCTGACAAGGTTTCAGACTAGGCATTGTTAAAAATACATCGGCACAAACTTCGGGCAATTCTATTTGGGAAATACTCGTCAATTTTCCTCTTCACCCCCCTCCAGAATGGAAGCTTTTTAGAGTCAGAATTACAGATGTGCTCAGCGTCTGGAAAGCACTTTTGGGTGCCGTTGCAATATAAATTATAAATGACACACAAGAACCTATTAAAAGAACAGCAGTTTCAAATTTGAGCACTTACAAGTTTGGAAAAGCCAACCCCGAGTGCAGGGTTTTGAGAGGTGGGATGGCAGCACACAGGACCTGCTGTTCCTTTCCTCCAATGAGTCTCTACTCCATCCAGCTCTGGGATGAATACTGCTCGCTGAACGGATCTTTTGCTTTGTTCTCCTTGTTCTGTGTGTGACCCCTGCAACTTTATTTACCGCAAGCTACTCCCACCCTCCTCTGCCGACAGGATTGATCACTTCCTCACAGGCTGTGCTCCACCACCAGAGGATCCAAGTGCTTCAGAAACGTTAATGAATGCACTGGCACAACCCCCATTTGGAGCTATTTGGGTTCCTCAAGCCCTGGCACATCTGTCTGCATGGGCAGCATCGACCACAGTGTGGCACAAGCTGCCTCTGCCCGTTCCTCACCTGCACCAAGACCCCACACAGTGCCTGCAGTGCCGCTCCCCAGTTAAACCCTCCGGAATTGCCTCTTTGACTCCCACTCCTCCCTGTTCCTCACTCTGTCCCCTTCCTAATTTTGGCTGCTGGAAGCACTGTTTTCATCTTCTCTGAGCGTCACAGTGCCTTTAGCTCCAGGCAGGCAAAAGCCAGCTCACACCTCGCACAACTTAACGAATTCACACAAACCTCCGGAATTAGCCTTACCCCCACGAGCTCCTTCCTCTTTTCCTCCTTCCTTCTTCTCTGAAAGTCTTCACAAAATGTCCTCCAAGTGTCCCAATCCTCCTCCCCACCACGAACCCCTCTCCCCTTCCTGCTCCCACACCGTGTCCCGTATCCTGTCGTTGCCGGAGCAGGCTGGGGGAGCGTCTGCCCTCCCCGTGCTCCCCCTGTGCCAGACTGGCACAGAACCTCACATCACACCCAGGAGAAGGCAAACCTGGCTGGTTAATGTTCACCCAGTGACAGACTGCAGCGTGCCTGGGACAGGCACCGACAGCAAAGCCGACAAATTCAAACCAGATTCCGTTGAGTTTGTGTGAACTCTTTTTTTCCAGACTCTTACAGGCTGGCCAAACTTGGGGCTTCTTTTTTTGTTGTTGTTTTAACTTCTTTTTTTTTGATTTTTCTACTTGAAGCAACAGAAGATACAACCCTGAGAAAAAGGCAAACCCTCTTTCCTCAAGCGCCAAGCCCCTTCTATTAAATCCGGGCACAGCAGGCTCCTCACCAAAAGAGCAAGAAAAACTCATAACATGTGGGGAATTTCTTTTTCTTTTTCCCTAATCTTGTTCTTAGAAATGGTTGGACATTTTTTCCTGAAATGAGAAAAGAGAGCACAGCCAGAGACAGGCGCCCAGTATGGAAAATGGATAAACCCAAGGAATCTTGCACAACTTGGAGCCACTGGAAAGTTCACATAACCTTCTGTTTGCATGAAACGATGCCACTTCAGCTAAGAAATATCTACAGATTCACAGAATCACAGAATGGTTTGGGTTGGAAGGGCCTTTAAAGACCATTTTGTTCCACCCCCCTGCCATGGGCAGGGAAACCTTCTGCTATATCCCAGGTTGCTCCAAGCCCCAACGTGGCCTTGGACACTTCCAGGGATGAGGCAGCCACAAATTCTCTGGGCAACCTGTGCCAGGGCCTGCCCATCCTCACAGGCAAGAATTTCTTCCCAATATCCCATCCAACCCTGTCCCTCTGGCAGAGGGAAGCCCCTTGTCCTGTCCCTCCATCCCTTGTCTGAAGTTCCTCTCCAGCTCTCTTGGAGCTCCCTGAGGTACTGGATATGCCACAGCACAGTTGCTTTTCATCCATCAGTGCTAAAACTACTGGTTTCTTACTTCTAAATCCTATGCACAGGCAAGAAAATCCTTAATGACCAGTGATAGTCACACAGGCTTTGATGAAGATCATGCAGATCTACTGATGACTAAACCCCCTATTTTTCTGGATAGTTCAGTCATACAATTCTTCCTAATTCCTATACCACTGCTTTTCTAGCACAGAACAACCTGCCTGGTAAAAAAATATTTCAGAATACTTTCATTCTGCCTCATACAGCAGGTAAATATCGTACTGCTCACAGCAGAGCTGGGAGGTCACGATCGCAACACTGCTGTGGGCTTTCCAATTAAAAAAAAGGGAAAGGAAAAAAGCCTTACACAATATATCCAGTTTAAATTATTCCCCGTGTTTCCTGACAAGATAATGAACAGCATGAACTGAGTGCTCTTCTCCTTACAGTAAAATGTTAATTTGATCAAAGACCAGTGGTGTGAACAGCAAAATGAGATACTTACACAGAAAAAAAAAGTGTAACCTTTCCCTTAAAGTTCCATCAGCCAAACTGTATTTCCTCACTCCACGCTAAATTCAGTGCTGTGTGTGGCAAAATCTTCCTATGGGCGAGGAGTGGGTATTATCACAAGTAATTCTGCTGCAGTTAATGAGCCTGGTTATGGCAGCAATCACCACGCTCAGAGCTGACATTCGTACTTGCAAGCTGCTGCAAAAGCTGTGTTTCTGAGTATGAGATCAATTAAAACCCACTGGTTCAATGTGCTTTAATGTTGTAACTTTCCAGATTTAAAAATTTATTGTAAAATCTTTAAATGGCCCTGACTTCCAGAGAACAGCAAGCGAGGTTAGATGAAAATCAGGGACACGACTCTTCAGGGCTCTGCCACCTATTTTTTCCAACAATGGAGAATTACATCAGAAAAAAAAGAAAAAAACTCCACCAACCAGAAGAGGTTGGGTTGTCTTCATTCTTGTCTTCAGGCTATTGCACTTTCCTCTGTGCACTGAAAGGCTGCCAGATAAATGTATTCCCAACTGAAAGCCAGGCATTTACAGGAAACCCATGTTTGTATGAAAATAATATTAACCATATTCTGCCTTTATACAGCACTTCTCTGTGCAAGGATCTCAATGCCCTTTGTAAAGTAAATGTTATTATTCCCATTTCACAGGCAGTGAAATCCCAGGATTAAGTGAATGACCTCATCTGCCATAAAGCTGCATAACTTTGCTGGATTCATGGAATAGTTTGGGTTGGAAGGGACCTTAAAGAGCATCTCATTCCAACCCCTGCCATAGGCAGGGACACCTTCCACTAGACCAGGCTGCTCCAAGCCCCATCAAACCTGCTTTGAACACTTCCAGGGATGGGGCAATGGCACACCAGGAGAGTGGAGCACCCAGTCCACTGCCAAGGGGGTCAGAAATAAAAAGCAGATTCTCTGGTGGTGTCTGTGTGAGCCTTGGTGCAAGGAAAGAGTCATGGCAAGATGAATCCCCCCTTCTCATGGAGGTGCAAAGCTCAGGATGCCTCTGCATGGGTGTGGGTACCACGGGTGGGTCAGAGCAAATCCTCCCACGAGCACCAGCACTACCTGTATTGTGTTGCATTTGTGTTGCCAAGTGAAAAAGGAGAATTTATTCCATCTGCTGCTCAAAAACATACATATTTTATGGCAATCTCACTTAGCAGGAATATCTTGCCGAACCATTTTCCAATGTGATTTGTTGGAGACAGGAAGGTGCCATACCCAAGGAAATAAAAAATCTTGAGAACAGCATTTCTGCTAAAACACCCTGGTGAGGTTTTCTTTCGACTTTTATAGCAGACACTGTTTTATGTATTTTAGTGGCAGTTTGGCTCCCAAAAAAAGCTTAAATTCACTAACCCTTCCTCTACAGACCTTAAAATACAACACCACATTTCTAAGGAGTAAACGGTACCAATCCAGTCCAGATTCTTTCATAAATGGCTCTGTATTTTAGAAAGAACAGTTGCTCTTGTTTTATTGATAACAGAAGTTGCTGTATTTGACCTTCATTCCCCAGAAAAAAATAAGCAGTAGAAATGTGGGGGCACTAGCAGCGCTCTGGAGACAGAAAGAAAACTGATGGAAACATCTTCCTTTTCCAAAGGGATAACAGAATTAAAAAGAAGATTAATTCTTCTTTTGTAGCTTATACAATAAAGTCCACACACACACACAAAAGTGTCATGTTCTCTTTCTGTTATGACTCCCAAAATCTAAGGATACCTATATCTGAGTCTGCTTTTTAACCCTCCTACTCCAGATTAAAACACAATAACCCACAATCAACCAACTCTAACTGAAGTTCTACTCTCTTTCTTTCATAAGTGAAAAAGCACCTTTCTTTTTTTTTTTTTTCAGGAAGCCTAAATTAAAAAGCCTGCTGGATTTGGGTTTAACTATGTGAACAATGTATAAAGCCAGCAAACAGATATGGATACATCAGTGACATGAAACCACAAACTCAGACTCAAAATTAAAACCTTAAAATGAGCCTCAATGTCAATTTAAAAATTTAACACTCTGAAGTATTTCTGTTTTCACAACCTAGGAATTATTCTTTCCAATGGAAATCTCAGTTTTTCCTCAAGTACAACTGGGTGACTCCAGATTGCTGGATGAGGCAAAGAAACACAACAATAATTTATCTGAATAAATTTGTCATCCCAAAAGATTTGTGACTTACTGCCATAAACACTTACGGGAAAGGTGTAAACTTGAAAAGGTACAGCAAAGTGCTAACCATAAATATTTGTGTGAAATAAACAGCCACACAACTGTAACTGCTGTGAATGCAGAAAAGTACACTGGAGCTTCATTAACTTTCCTGATTGGAAATTAGAATATTCTGGGAATCAAACAATAAAAAATTCAAAGATGCTGTATCCCAAACTATGATAAATCATTTATTTTGACAAGAACGGGTAGTTTAGTTTTAATTATTTATTCTTATACTTCGTAGCATATCAGAAAATATGCAGTGATTTATTGTGCAAAATGAAATCTTAATAAAATGAGTCCCTTCCCCAAACTACAGCATTATTAAATCTTCATGGAAATGTGAGGGTGAACTCGTGGGTTAGTTTTGTTGTCGAGCTGGAGGGTTAGTAAAGTGAAAATAAGCCATTCCTATTGTATTTAGCTCTCTTGTGACTTCAGTCCTGTACAGCCACACAACCTCAGGGATGAGGAGAGGATTGGAGAGGGATGCTGGACTCCCAGTTCCTCTGCTGTCTGCCAGATGATGCAGTTGCTTTTTACTATGAAAGCAAGTGGGGGTTATTGGCTTCAGACCTTCACCCCTTCTAAATCTCCCTGTCATGAGCTAATGGCTC
The DNA here is from genome assembly GCA_038380795.1 of Pyrocephalus nanus. Taxonomy (NCBI): domain Eukaryota; kingdom Metazoa; phylum Chordata; class Aves; order Passeriformes; family Tyrannidae; genus Pyrocephalus; species Pyrocephalus nanus. The sequence goes on from CM076281.1 coordinate 6,601,742, forward strand.
CTCTTGAGGCAGGTGTAGGTGAGCCAGCCCTTTTAACGCACTATTCCTGCCCTTTTTTTAAATAAAAAAGCTCTCAGGACTTTCAAGTGGAAGGGTTACTGCCCAGGCTGCCACTGACACCCACCTCACCCTCATAGTGGGTGTGACTTGGTGCACTTGCATTACCCTGAGCTCTGTCAGTCAGAATGGACCAGTCCTGCCACAAATTCCCCCTCAAGATCTTGGATCCAGGCACTGAGCACCTGGATCAGCAGCTGAGGAAGGGGCTGTCACCCCAGTCATTGTGCTGCCACCACCCCCTCCTCTCCAGCACCCACCTCTGCCCCAGCTTGTTCTGCTCAAATGAGGGATTAATTTCTCCCATGATTATGGTTTGGGGGCAAATTCAGTTTATACCTCCTGTTAATGATACAATGGGGAGAGACGGAGCTTTGCGGTCACTTCCCCTTCTTCTCTCAGAGCAGAAAATTGCAAAGCTCACTGGTATTTAAAGGTAATTATTTCGATGAGCCAGTAATTTGTTCTGGGGATGATAGCACACAAACTAGCCCAGAAAGCTCCTGCATGGGAAAACTTGAGGATCCCAAATGAGGAAAACACTGGGAGAAGAGAAATGATGGAGTCTGAAGAAGAATGGCCTGTGTTCCACCCAACAGGACACGAGGGTGGGAGTCACAACGTCAGCTCTGTCCCTATGGCTTTTATCATCCAGGACATGGACACCTGGACCAAGGCAAGTGAGTACATCCACACCCTCATTCCTGCAGAACTGGAGAGGGAAATGGCCCTCCCCATCTCTCAGGAGCCACAGAGGTGTCCTCACATACACGGGAAGTTCTGAAGTGCCAGCTCTGGATTTTAAAAGGGCAGTAACAGAGAAAGGGATTTTCAAGAAATATCAGCTATTTAAAAATTTACAGCATTTCCCCCCCACACACACATTTTCAGTGGAAACATGTAAATTTCTGCTCCAAATCCCAGTCTTTTGGGTCAGTGTTAATTCCAGAGGAGCAAAACATCACATCCAAATCAGCAAGGCAGTCTATGCACAAAGCAGGAGTCGTGCTGAGCACTACTCTTTAAAGGTAGCCTTAATAATGGGGAACGAGCACTTACTGAAATGGTAAAAGGAAATGTTAATTTAACTATTAAATACATAATTAGGTTAAGTACTTGTTTCTGCAATTGTAACACTTCAGCCTGATGCAAACTCACTTTCTGGCCTGTGCAATAGATTTAATTTCTTCTATTTTTTTTTTTTACTATAAAGAGGTAAAACACAGGAATTGCTGCCACAAAGACTACTTAGATATAATTTACCAAAGCGTTTTATAAAGGTAAAGCATCACAGAAGGCAAAGACTATGAGGATGTTTCAGCAAATGAGCTGAGCTACTGCAGCAGCTCCTGCTCCTCAACCAGTGAACCTTCCCTTCTCCATCTCCTCTGAGGCCACCACACACTCCCCTTCTGTCCCTTATGGGGCCCCCAACACAAGGAAGACATGGACCTGTTGGAGAGAGTCCAGAGGGGGCCATGAAGATGCTCCAAGGGCTGGAGCCCCTCTGCTCTGGAGCCAGGCTGGGAGAGCTGGGGGGGTTCCCCTGGAGAGGAGAAGGCTCCAGAGAGACCTGAGAGCCCCTGCCAGGGACTAAAGGGGCTCCAGGAGAGCTGGAGAGGGACTTGGGACAAGGGCCTGGAGGGAGAGGAAAAGGGGGAATGGCTTCCCACTGCCAGAGGGCAGGGTTAGATGAGATAATGGGAAGAAATCCTTCCCTGTGAGGGTGGGGAGGCCCTGGCACAGGTTGCCCAGAGAAGCTGTGGCTGCCCCATCCCTGGAAGTGTCCAAGGCCAGGTTGGATGGGGCTTGGAGCAACCTGGGCTAGTGCAAGGTGTCCCTGCCATGGCAGGGGGGGTGGGATGAGATGGTCTTTAAGGCCCTTCCAATCCAAACCATTCTGTGATTCTGATTTTGGCATTGCAGCTTTTCCCATGGTTTGTTGAGCTGCCTCCATTCCTTAAACCCACAGAAAACAAACTTGGCCCCTTCATCCCAAATCTGCAGTTACTGAGCTCACTGGAGTCAGTGAATGGTCCCCCAGTTGCAAGAGCTGCTTTTTGGGAGGGGATAGCACTGCAGAAGCTGGAGGGGGAGGCAGACGAGGAGCAGATGAGGAAAGGGAAGAGAGAATCCCCTCTTCTGGCTTTACAACAGCTCAGATGAACTGCACACTGGTGTTAATGTACAGAGCCAGCTTTTGCTGAATTGCAACCAAAGAAAGGGTTATGTACATGAGCAGTTATAAATTTTACCTAATTACAACAAAACCACCACAATAAAGTAAAAAAAACCAAACAAACAACAAACCACATCGCAGCTTTGTTCCAGTTAAGACAGAAAAATAGCATTTCTGTATAAACATATACAATCCATTTTAGCATGGCAATGGGAAAATCAGAAATACCTATTGTTTAAGTACAACCCCCTTTCTGCTCTGAGGAAAAAAACAAAACAAACCTACATTGCTACATTGGCAAAATGTAGTGCTTTTGCAAAAATCACAAAATAATTCTACCAAAAAAATCTTTTAACACCTACATCATTTCTAAAGAGTCTACAGATTTCCAAATAATTACTAGCACTTTCATAAATATTTAATGCAGTCTACAAAAGTTCTTTGACAGAACTAAAAACCCACTGTGCAAACACCAGTTTGCTTTTACTGACTAAATAATCAAGCCAACAACTTACAAATCTGCTTTGAGCTTCATTAAGGCATTAAGGGGCTGGAGTGTGTCCAGAGAAGGGAATGGAGCTGGGGAAGGGTCTGGAGCAGCAGGAGCAGCTGAGGGAGCTGGGGGTGGGAGCTGGTCTCTTCTCCCAGGTAACAAGTGATGGGACAAGAGGAAACAGCCTCAGGTTGTTTCAGGAGATGTTTAGATTGGATATTAGGGAAAATCTCTTCACTAAAAGGGTTATCAAGCCCTGGTACAGGTAGCCCAGGGCAGTTGTGGAGTCCTCATCACTGGAGGGATTTAAAAGATGTGGCACTTGGGGACATGGGTTAGTGGTGGCCTTGGCAGTGCCCAGTTAATGGTTGAACTGGATGATCACAGAGGGCTTTTCCAGTGTAAATGATTCTGTGATTTGTATTTGTCCAATTTACCGAGAACTAATGTAAAGGCCAAGACACTTGCAAGGCCGGACAGCTGCACCAGGGGAGGGTGGGGCTGAAAGCTGATCTGGCAAAAGGAAAAAAAGGCAAAACCAAACAGCAGCTGGAGGAGGGGGTTAATTTTCAACAGGAGCAGTGGCCTGGTCTGGTCCACAACCACTGCTGACAGCACAGGGCACCCAGCAGGACCACACAGAGGGGAAGGAGCTGTCCTATTTCTCCTGCAAGCGAGCGGCTCTTAGGTAAGGTTCAGCAGGATTATAAATCCATTACCTGAGAGATTTAAGATTGTAATCTCTGATCTTACCTGACAGAAGGTTTAATGAATGTCACTGATAGGCAAATGCCTGGCTGAGGTTTCCCTCTGTGAAACCACTGCCTGTTGTGTGTGTCAGCTGTGAATCCTGCCTGTCCATGACCACCTCCTGCATCACCTCAAACAGCCACTCAAAGTACAGTTTGGACCACAAGGGCACTTGGTTTGGGTGTTGGGTTCGGATTTTTTTAAAACTTATTATTTTAGGAAGTCCCACACGATTATGCCACTTTGTCAGGAGCGTGTGCCCTGCAAGGGATTGTGGGAGGGACGTTTCTGCCAAATTATCATCTGCAAATTAGCATCTGCAGGAACAAATGACTTAATTTCTTCCTTGTCCTACGCGGCACAGACTGATCCAACCCTTGCTAAAAATTAATACGCCAATAAAACATATCAGAAAAGGAAGGGAAAAGAAAACTCTGGAGAAGTCCATAAAAGCTGCAGCCCTGCCACAGCCACAGGGCAGAGGCTCTGTAATTTGGGTAACCCGGTCACCTGAATGTCTGAGTAGGGACCAGCATGATGGATTTAGAAACATAAAGCCAAGAATAACTACAATGGGAAATGTAAGTTTAAATTATTAGAAGGTAAATATATGGGAAGTACTACTCCTGTGCACACAATCCTTGCAGAGCATCCCCAAAGAGCTGTATTTTGCTCTAAATTTGCATATTTTCTTACTCTACACAGTTATGACTGCTAAGTGCATATAAAAGAACTGTCATGAAATCTAGAGGAGAATTAAAAGAGGAAAATCAAAGTCACACAGAATTTTATGGAGGGCTCCTTTAAAATCCTACCTGATTTGCTCTTTCGAGGTCTGTCATGATCATCTCGATTTCATCAGCCCTGGGAGAACGAGAGAGCAGAAGTTCTGTTATCACATGGAGAGCACCTGCTATACAAGTTCATGCATGGCAACAACTGCAACATTCACTCAAACAATAACCATTTTCAATATTTATTTATAAAAGGATCCAGTAGGGACTGATCATCTCATCTTCTGACTGGTGGGATCCTCTTGGGTTTCGGCTCTGTGGACTGGTTTGCAAGTCTCCAATTCCTCTGCCTGTTCCCTTTTTGCAATGAAATAGGATATTAACATCTAAGCATATTCATTAGATTTTTGAAGGTCTTACTCCCCAAAATTCTGCACAAGGGCAGTGGCATCTTTCCAACACATAAAGGTGCTTCACAAGTGATAATTATGGAAAAGTCAAAGACTGCAGTTCTTCGGTCAACTACCCATACACCCACACACAAAAGTACCCTGCTACTCCTCTCTTTCAGTGTGCCTGGAAGTTTGGCTCTAAATTTGGCTGAAAAAAAAAAATATATCAGGAGGTCAAAGAGACCAAGAAATTTAATCTTACATTATGCGGAAAAGAGGGTTTTTTTGACACAAATTTATCAAACTCTAAATTTAGACTCTTAATGCACTTTGCAAAGCTGAAGAAGAAAGTCAAAGGGTTGAAAACTACACAAACAGTCAAGAAAAAACAGTGTTAGGTGGCAGCTCCCAGACCTGGCCCCTTAAACATCAGCATTTCTAATCCTTCACTCACACAAATGGAGCCAATCCTTAAACAATCTTTTCTTATCTTCATGCGGAATCGTGGGCAAATATTTCCCACTCAGGCTCTCACCTGGGAAAGGTACCAGGAAAAGGGCTGGGAGACCTCAAGAATGTTCTGCATCAATATCATAAGACATATTATTCTCCCCAGACATTTTGCCTGTCTTGTATCCCTGGACCATATGGAAGCAATAAACACTATCCTCATCTCCTCTGAACAGCAGCTTTACCAGCAAGTCCTTTTGCAATCTGCCAACACCATAATGTCTGGTTTTTGTTTTTAATCTGTAGCAGATCGTTATCAGTAAAAGCTGTGAAATGCTGGAATTCCCTTCCTCTGCCCATGCAGAAAAAGCCAGGGTTTGGTTTTGTGCTGATTCCCACAGAAGATCCATTTCCCTATGCAGGTGTTTGTTAGGAAAGATGGTTAATTGAAGTATGTCAGGGTTCTGGCACTGGATCATTACACTGAATATTGACTTACTCTCCAGCAACATTTTAGATTTCTGTGTGTACACTCAGGGAAATGCAGTAAAAGATCATAATAAGTAAATGTGCATGTATATAAATTAATGGAAAATTATTTTTAATTACAGCCTTTAATGTTGTCGGGGCAACATGAACTGCCTTCTGAAAAAGTCTTTTGGACAATAATGGAAAACAGATTAACATGTGTTTTCTTGGGCAGGAGAAGCTAATGTGCTCTTACAATGGGAAAAACTCCTGCACAGGATGTTTTGAATTAATAATAAATAACGGCCATTACTTACTGAATTGAACAACCACTATTTGGGCAAAGAAGGATTGAAAGGAGCAGCCCAGGACAGGTTAATGTCAGCCTACAACAACACCTTCCATCTCTTTAGCCTCTGTAGTTGTGAAACATCTTTTGTTTTAGATTCCAAGCCCAAAATACTTATTAATGCACCCATGAAAATTCCAGTATTTCCCATGGAACACACATCCCTAAGACCATGACCCTGTATATCTGTAAGAGAGATAAGAGGGAAGAGAGCATCCTAATGCACCACAAAGATGCTTCCTGGCATTTCACAAATATTTTTAGCCAGGATAGTTTAAGGATCCTCTTTGTACAAGCTTATGCATTCAGGCTGAATTTATGTGCGAATGCCTCAGGTTATATGGAGCCAGTAAATGATGTCTGGATTATGTCACATGCCTCCCAGATCAGAGCTGGGAATGTCCCACCCCGGCACACCGGCCACAGCTCCGGCAAATCCTGTTTCTGCTCCCTTTTCTGTAGGGTTTGAAGAATAAAATCCCTGCCTTTCCTCTCAAACAGGGGGTGCCAGGTATCAGCCAAAGGGCTGGAACACAAGAATCTGAGGGGAGTGAAAGACTCAGAAGCACAAACCCCTCAAGTGGGGAGAGGAAGAGCTTTGGGATCAGAAGGGTGGCAAGGAAACATTTTTTTTTTAGCAGAAGGTGACTCTGATGGAGGAAAGATGAGCATGAAGGGGTAGAATGTGACAGGGTTGGGACCCTTCCAAGGGCCCTCAGCTACTGAAGGGGAGCCAAGGGTAGGGAAACTGATGGAGACAGTGGAGCGAGGGAAGGAACAGAGGGATGCCCGAGGCCAATGGACCAAGGGGAGGTGGGAACAAGAGCAGTAAAGCAGAGGAACAGCCCAAGCCAGCAGAAAGGTGAGAGGCTGCCGTAAAACAGGCTGAAACACAAGATGGTGCCTGACAAACAAGGGGGAAGGACTCAGGACAGCCCCTGCACTTCAAACGGACAGAAGTGTTAACACAGGTATTTGTGAGCTGTTCCGGCCGGGGTCAGGATTTAAGAGCTCTATTACAGCACTGGGATCCGCAGCCAATTACAAAAAAAAGCAACTGAGGATATAGAACACCATAAAAATGACATTTGTGCCCTTCAGCACACGCAGATAATTCTGACTGAATCCAGTAGAAGTGTCAAACTGTAGCCAAGGGCAAAATTGTCCCTTTGTCCTTGTATCCAGACACACCAGCTGACTGATCCTGAACTCCCCTGTCCCTCCTACATTTTTTTTTTCTCCCAAGCTTTTCAGCACTCCTAATAAAAGGATGTAACATCTCCCAAAAAATTCGAGCAAAACACCTCCAGCCTCGCAGTCTGCACACCAATGGAGGGTAATGCTGCAACTAGAAGCGTTATCTTTAAGTAAAGTAATGAATTAAATTACTCTGTATTCTTTCCTAGCACAAATGTCAACAGCATTCAGGAGAATCTTCAAAAGGAATTCAGGCTTTTCATTTTAAAAGCTCAACTACCACATCAGTAGCTGGCACTCAGCAGCCTAAAATCATGTATTTGAGAAAGTCTCTAATAGCTGCATTCACTGTTTGCTCAGCACAAGTATTTATTATAAAATAAATTACAGTTCTCACACCTTTTATGCACTCACAGAAACAACCTGCATTGATTTATTGTTTACAAAGCACCCTGTTGAATTCAGACCTGTCAGGTACGAGGCAGCTTTGCTTTGCTCACTGAATTAGTCCCGCACGGGTCATTTTTTGATGTATTCACCATCCACCACATTCGCTCATTTTCAGCCCTTCCTATTTTAATATTTCCCTTTATTTCAGTGGAATTACTTGGCAGGCAAAGCACCATCCAGTTCCAGGCTGATGGTACCTTGTCCTGCAGGTCTGCATTGAAAATCTGGTGGGAACAATGGCCAAATTCATGGAATCATAAGTTTGGGTTGGAAGTGAGCCTAAAGCCCATCTTGTTCCACCCCCTGCCATGGGCAGGGACACCTTCCACTAGCCCAGGTTGCTCCAAGTCCCATCCAACCTGGCCTTGGACACTTCCAGGGACGGGGCAGCCACAAATTCTCTGGGCAACCTGTGCCAGGGTCTCCCCACCCTCAGAGGGAAGAATTTCTTCCCAATATCCCATCTAAATCTCTTCTGTTTTACTTTAAAATGGTTCAGCGAGTGTCCATAGTTACACTGACCCTAAATTTCTGCCCAGAATCATCCCATGTGAACTAAACTCAGTTATAGGAACCAGAGGTTTGATGATTTTACTCTGAACTTTCTTTGTTCCTGAAGGTACACACATCTTGGTCTCTTGTGAGTGCCTGGATTCATTCCCTCACCCCAAGAGCTGAAGGCAAGGAGAAGCATCCCAAAGTTCTGTCTTTCTTGGGGCAGATACAGAGAATGAGGGTAATTAGTAACAGGAGGACCTTTTGCTAAGACACTCTGATATTTATGGTGGTTTGCATCAGATATCTACACTGCAACCGAAAATTAATCTGGGTTCGTTCAAGGGTGATACTTTCTGAACATTAAAACAGATCATGAGAGAAAGAGTGGGGAAAAGCTGTCTTCAACACCAAATATTATCTACCCTGTGTTTTTGCATTCCACAGATAATATAATCATTTATCTGATCTAGTTTCTTACAATCTCTGTGCAGAGGAAAAGTAATCATGTAAGCAAGACAGTTCTTCAGGGTGTATTACAGCTTGTTCTAAGTTTCAGCATTTTCAGACTAAGGAATTCAGGAAATCAAATTTTAAGCTTAAGCATTTGGAGCTACAGAATCAGCAGCACCAAGTAAAAAGAATCTGAACTGTTGAAGCAGCATGACCATGAAATATTCTATTATTTCTTCTCTCGGTACTGTGTTTGAAGTGAGAAACAAAATGCATTAAAAGCTATAGGTTTTACAAGACATAAGCTTTTACCAGTCATGAAACAGCCCTCAAAGCTAACATGCCACCCATAAAAAACAACCTAAGTAGTTTAAAAAACAAACAAACAAAAAAAACCAACCAAACTACCCCACTTTTCAATTCAATTGCTTATGGGAAATAAAAAGTGCAGAAAGGTTCAATTTTCATTTTGAGATCAAGATAACGGATTAGGCTTGAACAGCATAACAAGCAAGCAAATTCAAGGATGGGTAACGTGGAAGAAGCTCAGTTCTTCTTCTAAATAAAATTAAATTGGATGAAACCCCTGAACACCATGAAGTTATTCACTAGCAAGCAAGAAGAATCTGGACTTTATGATTAAAATCCAGTTGATCCAACTCCTTCATTTAGCTTAAAGAGGCAGAAACAATTCCTTTTTTATTAACATGACAAGTGAATGGCTTGCCAAATCTTGTGGCTACAGCCCCCTAAAGATTCAAACTTACTCAACCTTGAAGGAAACTGCTGTTGGATTCTTTATACACGGAAGAGCTGAAAAATACAGATGACACTTTGGAAATCGCAGTCAGTGGCATGGCCAAGAAACTTCACTAGCAGGGCAGATGAATACTTTGGTTTGGCAAAAAACAAACAACATTTTTTCCCACACATTTGTTTTCTTTAAAAACATGTAAAAGTTTACTAGTCAGAGCAAAACGGTCGATGGAGCCAGTGGGGCTTGTTAAAACGTTCTAATTACCCAAACATTTACGCAGGCAATTTCAAACTAAAAGCAGACATTATCAACTAATGTGCATTTATGTTTAATTAAGGGAAAGAAAAGAAAAATCCTCCTTGTAACATATATCTGTGATCGCCACAGAGCAGATTTTGGCCAAATTAGGTAAACAGCTCAGCCTCTTCAAGTGACAGGCAGTATAACCCAGCACTCGGCTGGCACAAAATGGGAAGAGTTATTTGGGGCATTTGGGAAGGGAAGAAAAGAAGGAGAAGGGCCACAGGACTGGGAAAAAAAAAAAAAAAAGAGTGCACTGAATTCTTATTTTTTTCAGGTTTCAATAAAATTTTTATCAGGGAAGGTTCCTGGGTCTGGGAAGTAATTCTGGATCACTACACAGCGGCAGAATTGCCTGCAGCCCAATGATCACGGCATTCACTCAGGGCACAGGAGCATTCCAGCATTTGAATATTCAATTCTATTTTTTTTTCTTTAAGCAAAACAGGATGACAAATTTTCCTACCCAAATTTAAAGCTCTTCCTAAGCTCTTCCAGTAGGTGCCCTCATCTAATCCCTGCACCTCAGTGACCATGTGAAGATTTGCTGCCTAATTTCTAGGAAAGAAAGAACCACCAAACATTTTCTTTGAAGCCCTTAGAAAGTTTCTGATAGAAGGTAATATAAACCCCCCACTGATCCTATTTTTCTTGCACTTTGTGAGTATTACTGCACACACAGTTTAGGCATTTTTAGAATTCATAATGATTCTAATCCAACAAACATCCACAGAGGATAAACTCCCCTTTATTGCTAATACAAGATCGAAATGCAATAGGCAGAAGGGTTGTACAAAGAACAAAATAAAAAGTGATTTCAGCATAACCAGCATGGCATGTCAAAGGGGAAGATCTCACACACTTTTTACTACTAAGTTCTCAAATCTACTTTTCAAATTGCAAGAGCTATAGGTTAATATTTTCTTTCAGAGCAGCCCTCTAAGGATCTTCAGATCAGATAATCCTTTTTCCAATGTCATATAAATCCAGGCCCCTTGTAAAAGAATTTCTCTGTTCAGGGATTCATAAATCCACCAAGTTTAGTAATGAATTGGGTGTTTCCTTTCCTAGGAACTCAATTGAAGAAAAAATCCTCTCTCTGCTAAGCAGTGAAACATTGAAGGCTTTAAATTGAGAGATCAAAGAAAGGCTGGGTTCAGGTGCTCCGGCGATTACACCACACGTCATGTGGATTAATCTGAGGAGTGGGGAAATGTCCACTTTACATTGCCCAGACCCCTCTTTGCAGATATCCTACACTAAATCAAGTCCCTCCCCTAGCAAGAAGGAGAGGGGCTCAATGTTTTTTCCATCTTTTTTATTTTTTTTTTTTAATTAGAATTAATTCCAGTTTGCCCTCACTGCTACCCTTGCGCCCACGCACCGCATACACGTTCAAGCTGAAAAAATAAACCTGGTGGAAAGATTTCTCATTAAGCACACCAAGATCAAGCAGCCACACCAGCTGCAGGTATGATCTTCAAATAAACGAGGTCCTGGGAGCTTGAAAGATGTCAAGTGATCATCAAATATTGAAAAAGGTTAAGGAAACTGCTTGTAAAGCCAGGGATATTTGGACAATACAAGACAAGAATCATCTCGCTCGTTAGAGGGAAAAGACCCTATAGAATAAAACATTTTTCAGTCTGTGGGAAAGCTGCTTTCCAAGAAAACCTGCACTGCACTTTGTTTTCTCTTTCATGGCTGAAGTCAGGATTTCAAGGATTTAAAAAAAAAAAAAAAATCATGTTTGCAATGATGAAGTTTTAAAGACAACAGAAATCAGCTTTATTCCAGTGATACACCAGGGAGCAGTTCCTAAAGATCAGCAGTGTTTTCTTAATCATTTCAGGAGAGAAATTGATATGAGTGACACTAATTGATATGCTCAATAAAACACAAAGAGAAATAGTAAGAATTATATATAACTAATAACAACATAGCACCCCAGAGCTGTAATTTCCACGGAGTCACACACACGACCTTGGCAGACCAAACAACACTTCATGGAAACAACTGGAATCAAGATAAGTTTGAATTAAAAAGCAGTCCAATACATAAATATTTGACCCATCTTTTTTATTTGATGACAATGCTATTTTCTTACATGGCACATATTTATCTATGTTGCACCACAGCCAGTATGAATCTTGGCTCCCCAGGCTGTTCAACTCTCCATTTAAACAGATCTTACTCAGCTTTCACTGATTTTCTCTCCCCAAGAACAGATCTCTTGTGAACATTCCTCTTTCACAGTGTGTTTTTGCTTTACCCTGCAAAGCCTTATGAGCAGTGTTAAAATCAGTAATTAAGGGTGCCCAGATTTGGTTTATTTTGGGTTTCCTTCCAACTCAGACCACTAGAGACAATCCTTTGGGCCATAGAGGAGTTCAAAGAAGGTGTTGAAACACAAGGTAATTTTTGCACCTGAACTTTGCAGAAATAATCTTATTTAGACAGACCTAAAAATCCATTTCTGCCAATTTCTGAGAGAGCTGGTGAGGAATTTGGAAGCTCACAAGCAGTGAGCTTCAGTACTGCAGGCTGTCCTGCAGGTCCTAGTGCTGGCAAGCAAAGAGAGGAGTCCCTGCAGTTCCTTTTGCTGTAATCCTTCTCACCTGCCTTTAAAGGCTATGGAGAAAAGCAGAAAGGACTCTCTGATGTTTAATTTTTGATGTATTTGTGTCAGAATCCCACCCACATGAATGTCGTGAGATTGAGGTTCTGCACCAGCACAAACCCAGCAGATTTTCAGGATTAAACCCTCAGGGTGGGGAATAAAACCTCCATGTTCAGGTTTAAAGTGCTCAGAGGAGTCTGTTTAAACAAACATTCCCAGCTGCCTTCCCAGCACTGCCCTGGGAAGCAGGAGCCACTGCCTGATCCGACACCGCAGCTCGGAGGATTTTCTAACAATGTAAGATGACACAGATGCAGCAAATTCCCAATTTCCTAGTGCCTCCCGGTACAAATTGAAAGAGCTCGCTGCAATTCCCCTCTCCTGACTTCAGCTGATTCAATAACACACCAGAATTTAAACACAGGCACCCGTCCCTCTGCCTCCCTCGCACACAAAGCATATCAAACCCATGGAATTACTCCTGACTTGGCCTTGAGTAGCCAACACGATGTCAATTTTACATGTTTTATAAAGCAAGAGCATGTAGAAAGCAACTCAAATGCAGGTCATATCAAGCATGTGACCCACAGAGCAATCAAACACTGCCTGAAACTGTCATTCAAGGTTCAATCAGCTTCTTGCAGGAAAAATGAAACATCTGTGGCCCAGAGAATTAAGTTATGTATTGCATAATTCATCTGGTGTCTGCCACAGCAGCCATTTTAATGCTCTAGTGATAAACATGTTTGATTATTTTTGTTTTGTTTCCTGTCGCCTCCATGGTATTTCTATTTATCCTCCCATACCACAACGCAGAATGGAGATAACAAATATACAAAACAGTGTTAGAGTCGGCTGATAAGACATGGGAAATCAGCAGCCTTATTAATCACATCAAGGCAGCAGCTTTACTAAACCTTACATTCCCTGTAACTGTCCTCATTTGGGGTCTTTTGGGTACACTCCACACTTCAGATTTGCTGATGAAATCATCGCTTCCCAAGGATCCAAACATTTGGACTGAGCTTTATAGGATTTTCTGTTGGGAAAGCTGCTCTCCTTGTACACAAAGCAAGTTCCCCCTGGTTCCCAGGTTTTCCATCTCCTCAGTTCTTTCTGATCCCAATATAAGCAGGAGGAACGTGCATCTCACACCAGACACTGGACCCCTTTCCATTCATTTATTCCAGTAGTGGGTTTGTGGTCCACACTGGCACAAACCCTAATCTAAAGCATCCTTTGCAAGTCATTTTGGGAAGAGACTGTTTTATTAACAGTGGATTACTTGACTCCAAAACTTGAGAACCCCAACACTTTCTCACCTGCCCTGCACTTCACCAACTTCCAGAACTCATCCCTGAAGAGCAGATGGGAAATTTGAGGCTCTGGGTCCTTCCCTGCTCTCTGGGTGTTTATTCCCGTTGCCAGGAGTTGAGCATTTCTGCAGTCTGCTCAGAGCTTCAGATGTCAGTTAATTTGCTACACAATTAAACAGAGCAGCCATCATTTGTGTGAAATTTAATAGACTTGCCTGATACCAATTTACTCCAAACAGAAGCTCTGAACTGGCTGATGGAAGAAAACAAGCAGCAGCCTCTGAAGTGGTGGAGTCAGGTGTGTTCTTACCTGTTTTCATGATTTGGACTTTACAGGATTCCCACCGTGAGCAAATCCTCACTGTGATCAGCAAGTCAGCACTACTGTAAACCCAGATTTGGTAGGAGCAGTTTTACCTGACACCCTGTGGCTGCTTCCCGTGATGCTGCACATGGAGGTGAGTCAGTGGATAAAATACACATCCTCCCCAAGCCCCGATCCAAACAAAGCCCTGCTTCCTATCGATTGTTCCTGTAAAGTTGTTTAGACAGCACCCACTGTGACAGTATCAGCTGTCCCATCTGTGCTTTCAGCTGCCCCCCATTGCTGCTTCCTCCTGCAGCATCTCCACGTCCCTCCCTGGTCCCTGAAACGTCCCCTCTTTACCTCCCACCCACAGACTGTAGGAAATACACGGTATGGATGCTTTCCAGTGACACAGACATGGCTGATCACCCTGCAAGTGGAAAGGAACTGCTGCTCCCTCAACCTGCCCCCCTCAAATGGGCTATTTCCCTGTCCTCCATTCCCAATCCCTACAAGCTTCACCAGAGCTCCCTGTGCCGGGGATGTTTAATGCTGTTAATTGCTGCCCAAGTCAATCATCAGCTTGCAAGTTAATTTAGGAGGGGAACTGATGAACTGCAAATGGGTGGCCGAGCAGGCTGGCAGTAAAACACATCACAGGCTCGTGGAAGCTCCATTTCCTTTGGAAAAAGGGATAAAGGCTGTGGTCATGCAGGGTTGGGGATGCACAAACAGGCTGCTCTGCTCCCTGCAGCACAGGAGCAGAACTTGCCAGTTTTTATTTTCTTTGAAAAAAAAAAAAAAAGGCATAAGAAAATATAAAATAAAAGCTTCCTTAAAGACCAAATCTTACTAACTCTGCTGTCCTACAACATAAGCACTTCTGGAATTGTTTCTCCAAATAAATAAAATATTAAATAAACATAAAAATAATCAACAACAACAAGAATAGGTAGGTAGATAGAAGCTCTTTTGGAATTGTTTCTCCAAAGAAATAAAATATTTAATAAATATAAAAACCAACAATAATAGGTAGGTAGGTAGGTAGGTAGGTAGGTAGGTAGGTAGGTAGGTAGGTAGGTAGGTAGGTAGGTAGGTAGGTAGGTAGATAGATAGATAGATAGATAGATAGATAGATAGATAGATAGATAGATAGATAGATAGATAGATAGATAGATAGTTAGTTTTATATTTTGGAGATAGAGCACCTGCAACAATTAACTTATTTTTACTGATGGAGTTAAAATAGATAATTTAGCCAAAATTAGAAACCCTAATTGCAGGCATCTTAAGTGTCATTCTATTTTATCGGATTGGCAATACTTTAAACTGAAGAATCAGCAGGAAGAATTGTCTGTGCTTTGATTAAAGATCCTCTAAAAATACACACAAATATTTTAACTTACTTAATAATGTTACTGGAGTTACAACATTTAAAAATAAGCACAAATACCTTGGCAAGGATATGGGAGTTTTTTGCCCTTTTTTTGGTGGGTTATATTATCTTTTTTTTTAGAATCACCATGTCACATCTGAAACATTACTTTAGGTTTTGAATAGTTACAACCCAAAAATGAACAATCTTCCTCTTCCCTCACACTACACCAATGCCAGAATTTCAGTATGTTTGTTTTCTTTAGAGCAAAAATAACCTCAACAATTGGAGACTGTTCACAATTTTTACTACAGCAACATTCGTATTCCAGACTGATCTTTAGGAGCTTCTTTCCAGAGAAGCATCTCTTCTTCTCCTTAACCACACAGACAGCTGAGGAGCCCAGTAACTTGGAAAATCTAGGTATCTTAATTTCTCCCCTTAGTTATTCTGTATCTTTGTCCATCACTATAAGAACTTATAAAATGCTTTTCTCTAACTTCCCTCAGTCTACATTCAGTGCAACAGTTTGAAAACAAAGAGTGCAGTAAGAAATTCTAAGTACGGGTGTCACTCCACAGGCAGAGATCACAGCATTCAAGTGGGAGATGTACCTGGGGAAATGTTTTAGATGCTTTTGGTTTAGAAATGAATACAGGTGGTGTGACTATTCTCTGCTATCATCTGAAGTTAAGTATTTCCTTCTGGCTATCAAAGAAAATCGCATTACATGGTCTCTGATACAGGTAATTGATGTCCTTCCATCCAATAAATGGAATTAAACTAGCAGATAGCATGATAGAGATGTGCTTACTCTACATTTTGAGTAGGTTTTACCTTTCCCATGAGCTATGCTGAAGATCAACAACCAGGATGATTGTTGTCTATATAGTAATGTATCCAATTACCAATATGGTTTTTCTCTGTTCCCAATCTGTCCCAGCTTTGCTCTGAATGGAAACACCACTTCTGTCAAATGGCAATCGTGCCAGTGCTCTGCTGTTTCAGTTTACAGCTCTCAACAGCATCAATCCTGCTGACCCGAGGGACAAAGCAGCAAAAAAAAACCAGGAGGAAAGGAACAAAGCAGGGAATGTGAGACCATGGAATAGAGAAACCAACCCAGGGAAAGGAGGACCGGTGTTGTCTCAACCTGCACAAGCACCAGTTCATTAACACTCAACGTGGACAGATGGCTGAGACACAGAGCAACCTCCTGGTCTTCAGATGAAGATATTGGATTCTTTTCTCTCCCTTCCCTTCTCTAGGCTGGCTCTCACTCCAGCGGGGCACCCAAAAAGCAGGCTGAGCCCCAGCTGCCCTCAGGAGTTGGTCAAGGAGCTGGTTAATGTTGGCATCAACCACATGCTGTGCTGGAGCTTCTTCACTTGAGCCTCCTGCACCAGCCAGCAGGTTTTACCTTTAAATCTTTGCTGAATATATAAGGCTGCTCAATTCTTTCCCAACTTAAGCCTCCAGTTGTACTGGATTATGAGGGATGCTCACTAATATGACTGACAGATTGCCTGTCTACACAGAATTGAAACTGGATATATATTAGAGAGCAAAATTACTTTAAATAATCCTTCGTGGCAAACCCCAACCCTACCAGGTACTACTTCAAGCCCTTGGAGGACAACAGTGCACAGTTTTCTAATTTAACCTTTTACAATATTATTTGCAGAAATGCTTCTCAAGTTCTTTATTTCCCTTGCAACAGTTGTTTTGCCTTTAAAATACTGCTGAAGTAAAACAGCTTCAGGCATGACTAATGTTGTAGTCTGTTGAAAGAACTATTTGATTATTCTGTTTCAACAGTTAATGTAACTGGTTTAATGTTTCTACAGAAGGGGAATTTGAACTGGAAATATTAGTTTTCTGTTGCTAATGACGATTCCTCAACACTTCTATATCAGAAGCCTCTTCCGTGGATGAAAACCATCCTTCCTTCATGAACAAACAGCTGTAGCAGAGAAAGGGGGTAAGACAATGCTGACTGATCCTCTGGATCTGCCTGGGTTTTGATGCAGGGCTAATTCTGTAACCAAGTGGTCACAGAGCCACAAAACCAGCATTTGCCTAAGGAGAATTTCAGATTGTTCAGACCTGCAGAGCCAAACACCCCTCCCTGCTGTCCCCTGACCTGGGGAGGTGCAAAGGTGAGCCCAGAGCCCTGTCAGGTGTCCCCCCTCCACCTCACTCTGCTCCCCCACTGCAGCCCCCACACTGCCCAGGAGTGACAGCCCCTGCCCAGGTCTCAAACCTCTGAACCCGTGGGTTTAGCTGGATACTTTGCTGCAGCATGAACTTGTACACAGGCACAGGAGCAGGGGAATTTCCCCTTCTTTCCCCCAAAACAGACACTTTTGTGCAATCAGTTCCTGCACCGTATGTGCAAAAGTTTGAAACTTTCCAAATAAAGCTTATTTAGTCTCCTGCTGTTTTCCCTGGGCTCAGCTCCTTTTATGGCCTCAAGCAGTAAATCAGTAATCCAGGGAACCTCACTTTGCCTCTGAAGTGTTTTACAAACAGCGAGGATGGGGCCAGACTCCCTGGCTGCACATGGCTCTGCCTCCTTCCCCCAGCGCCTTCCCTGCACTCCCATCTCCCCAACCATAGCTCAAGTGTGCAGCTGAGGTTTATCTGATGTTATAACAGAAATAAAAGGTGTGGGAGGGGAGGTCTGTATGGGCAGGATGCATGAACACATTGTAAAGCTCATGAGTTTAACCCACAGAGTTTTTTTCTTAAATTTGTTCTAAGAAATGGTTGATAATTAAGTCTTCCACAGGCCCTGGCCATGTCGTTTATTTTAGGGTATTTGGTACAGCTAACCTTACTACAATCCCACTGCTATGAAGGTAGAAGGTACAAGGGAATAGGAATTAATTAGGAAAAATGTGTGTATAAATGATAAATAATAAATAATAACAATTTAGGTAATAAAGACAATATGTTGACAGAAAAATAGGAACAAAAATTGTTAAGATAAACAGGTTTATCCACCACACACTGCACAGGGAGATTGTTAAACACTGCCCTGGGTGAGAAGGGGCACGTGCCTGGCAGGTCTCACCATCCCCAACTCCCTGCCCTGGCTCTGCCACAGCATCACTGACAACACAACGGTGACAAAAATCAATCCAACAGGCAGCAAGACAAATAAGTCATTTGTATCAAAGCTAAAATATGGTTTTGATCAATAACAGAAAATTAACTCACACTCCTTTGCCAAGAAAATAGATTATTTAATCAGAGTACAGACAGATAGAGATGTTACATAATCAAAAATAGCTCACACTGCTATATTTAGTGGCCACTGTCTTTTAGGGAAGAGGGCAAAAGTACACCCATTATCAGCTACAAGCCCTGCTGAAATGGTGTTCTGATGAGTTAAGCTGGTCTGCCATACTTAACACAAAGATATTGTATATTTAAAACTATAACAACAACCACAACAGAATGAAGGCAATGAACAGGGGAAAGACAAGGGAGTCACTGCTGTCCTGTGGACAGACATCCACAGGGTTAAAAGGATCAAATCCCAGCTAAAACTTACACACCAGGGCATCTCCAGGAGTCATTTCCGACCTTTCTAACTTCCAGACTACCTGGAGTTTTCCATCAAAGGATGAAACATTAGTACAGCACATTTACAGTTTATGACTGGGTGCCTTTCACAGTTATTGCTGTGATTTCTTAGCAATAACCAGTGGAATTGCAGGAATTTGCAGAACATACAGAAAATCACTGATCTAGACCCTCAGCACAGAGCTCACTTAATACCACCACGGCCTGCCTGGCCACATGGCAAGGCTGGGAGCCTTCCTGCATCCCTGAGATCCACAGGATCTTAATCAGAAGCTCAAAGAAATGTCTGTCCAAGGGTAGTCCCCCGGATGTGAACAACATCACTACCAACATGATCATCTTTCCTTCCCTTCAGCTTCCCCACCAAACAATAAACACTGGGAAAAAGAGTGCCATTAATGCTGAATTAAACACCTCTAGTTTTTATGGTTTCAGATACGGAAAAATTCAAATAAGGCATAAGAAAAACTAATAGTTAAACTAAGGGCTTCCACACTTCTACATAAAAGTGAAAAAAAACCCTCCGTTCCTAATTGGAACATGGATAAAAAGAACATTTAGTAGAAGAGCCAGTGATAAAAGTTGGTAACCACCATTTCTTTTATTGTTTCAGGTATCAAAACCAACAAGGAATTATATCAAGTGGTATTTGCATCAGGTTTATAGAGCAGCTTCATGTGGGTTTGCAGCTCTCCCGAGCACTGAATGCAAAGCAGTCCTGGAAGATGCTGATTAGGACCTTACCTTTAAGTGCATTTTTCCCTGGGATATCCATCTTAGACATCCAAGGGAAACAAAAACTTCAGGCAGACAAAAAAATTCTCGGTGAGCACAGTATTTTAGAGAGATAAGAAAACAGAGTAAACAGGACTCAAAGATGCTCCAGTGCTAAGATACCTTAAAGATGCCTCAAATGTTGAGGAAAGCTGGAGAGGAAAGAAAGCATTATGCCCATTAAAAATAATAATAATAAAAGATAATTACAGCTGGCTCCAAATGTTAACAATTTAATAGTTACAGGATCTAAGTACTGTAAATGACTAATGCAGGCAGCAAATGTATCTGCAGCAGCCTGCAAAACAAAGCCCTTAAAAGTAGAGAGCTCTGGGAAAAAAAAGGATCAACTGTTTTATAACATCAGCTCTGAAGCACATGGCATTAAAGAAAGGCTCTGTATTATCTTCCTTTTGTGACTGGTGACAAGAACATCTCCTTGATTTACCAAGATGATGAAAAACCAATAATGCACAATTTGGGAGCACCAGATACCTTCACGATTACAACAACAACGTTGTATCTTTACTGCTCTTGTAAGAATGAGATGTGATGGGTGATTTTTTTCTATCTGCACAAGAAGTCACAACATACTTCAAGACATTCATCCATATGCAAAGCCAAGGAAAGACTGCTGATGAATTTAAGTGACTGTAGACTGGAATAACTATCAAAACTGCTGATTATTTACTGTGGGCCACTTTGTGTGCATATTTTTTGCCAGCAATTTTATAAAATACAACTTTAATCCCTACCCCCTTGCTGTGACTACACTTGTGCTTTTAATAAACCAACAGCATTTCCCCCAAATAATAAATAAAAGAGGAGCATAGAAATCCACCCATTCACCCACGACTTGTAAACAAACACTCATTTGCTGTTTATTTTATTCAACTAAAAGAAGTTTCTGTAGACAGAGCTGAGCAGCCACCAGTTACAGGTTCAAGATGCTTGTTAAAAAAGGGCTTTTCTGCCTCAATCTGCACACGATGTGGCCAGGACCGGAACGCTGGAGGGTGGGAAGAGGGTGGGCCCCACCGAGCACACGGAACCATTTCCTTCTCCAAACATGCCCACATGGAGCCCCCATCACTTATCTCCCTGCACAAACAGCAGCGCAGGTCACTCCTTCCTGCCTCTGAGCAGGCAATTCCCGCTGCCAGGGGCTAATGAGCACTGTCCCTGAGGCTCTGGGCACCCATTTATCCTGCAGGGAAAGGCCGGAGAAGCCACCGGCAGCAGTCGCCTTCTGGCCTTCATTTCCTTCGTGGGTGATCTGCTGTGGAGCTAAAACCAGCAGCTCTGCTGCCTAAAACCTACAGGATATTTTCTACTATCAAAGCCAGAAATTGTGTTGAGTAATGGGTTTCATTCAATTTGCTCACAGTGTTCTCTGCTGATGAATATACCTGATTTCATGGAAATGTGATTAAATAAATCAGACAATGCTAAGCTGTACCAAGCCTCAAGAGATTCTAGTTCAAGATGTGAAACACTTGCCCCAATAAGCATAACTTGAGCTAAACTTGTGCATTCTGGGTTTTTATGACCTTCTTAACCTCCTGGTGGCCTTCTTATTTTTGTTATCATGGGTGTGACATCAGAATTACAGGTTTTGCATAAACTGCCCCACTGATACAAAGGTATGTGAGGAGGGAAGGGTTGTCACTTCCAGCACAAAAATGTGTTTCTAGATTTCAGGTACTAGGGAATGAAATGCAAAGGACATGACTGCTTTTCCTGTCGCTCTCTATGAAATTAACTTCAGATAGACCACAAAACCCTCACTCTTCCTACAACAGATAAGCACAGAATCCTAGGATGGGTTGGGTGGGAAGGGACTTTAGGGCTCATCTAATTCCAACCCCCTGCCATGGGCATGGACACCTTCCCTAGACCAGGTTGCTCCAAGCTCCATCCAACCTGGCCTTCACTTTGTCTTCCTGTCAGGTGAACCTTCTGACACCAGGCAGGAATTTTACCCCTTTATCAATAAGCTCCCAGTCCTTTACTCCCACAGCCCTTGGGCAGAGGGGTGAAGGATCTCCTCTCAACTTACATATTCTGTGAGGAAACACAGTTTTAGTCCATGGATGGAGAACAACTCCTGCCACCAAGGCGAGGCTGAGTCTGCAGTAACTAATAAATTAGGGCTCATCCATCCCCCAAAAGGGTTTGTTTGCTTTACTGCAAACGAATTTTGCACATGAACTGGCAGACAAAGCACCAGATGAATGCTGGGACAGAGAGGCTGTTGGTATCTCCAGCAAGTTGGGGACAACACTAAACAACTCAGCTTGTAAGGAGAACATTATTTTCTCTGGTATCATACACAGAAGCTGCTGTTTAATTAAAACTAAGCTGCTTAAGCCATTAAACTGGCAAATGGCTGTACCAAATGACTTGTCCTTGTTAGCATTCCAACAGCAGGAGTTGTTTGTTGTCACTCAGATGGCAACTTGCAATGCTAATACACATTTCCCAACTGGCTCCACACATCTAAAACAACCCAGGACAGAGAAGTTATTAAAAGCTACTGTATATTACCAAGGAATACTTTCTTACAGTGATCTTCAAAGACACCCATATCGTGTACTCTAATGCAATTTAATTATTTCAACTTCTGCCCTAGAAATATAAGCCATTCCAGGCATTTACTTGCATTTTAAAAAGTAGAACATGTATCAATTCTGGCTTAGAGCCCCAAGTTTAAGATAGCCCAGATACAGCCTCTTGTCTCAGATCCTGCAGGTCTCAGCATCAAAATCTGTAATTAAAAAGCATAACCTACTACAGCAGCTACTTTATTCTGATTACGTGCAATTTTATAAAAATAAAATAAATTAAAAAAAATCTATGTTTTATCTTGGGTCAGTAAGAGGAAAAGCTTGTTCTGGCCATGCAGGCAAACTTCAAAGCCACAGAAGGGGAGCAGCACTGAAAGTGCCTGAGTGGAGGCACTCCAGAACACCCCTGCTGGCTGATCACTAGGATTTGGGTCAAGACAGGGAGCATCAGGCAGAGCTGTCTCTGGAATGTGGGACAGGACATTCTGCCTCTTGCTCCTCTTCCTCCCCTTCCCCCAGGTGGGAAGGACATGGAGAACTGAAATGGTTAAACGCATTGAATTTCTTGATCTTTTTTACTTCCTGTGAGTCACGCTCCTTAACTCTACCACTCTGCACATAAAAATCTGCTACAACTCGTTAAATAAGTATTTCCACTTTGGCTCAGGAAAAGCAGAAGACTCCCACATTAAAGTACCACACAGGTAAAGCATCAAGAAAAGGGAGAATGATTAAAACTGCCCATCCCAGTGCCCTGCAATGGGGCAGCCAGTGGTAACACAGAGCTATTATTATGGCAGATGCCTGATGCATCTTTTTTCCTTTGGTGTGGTCTCCAGGAAAGAAGAATATTTCCCATTCATCACAGGATGACCTAATGGATGTTCAAATGAATGGTCAGCAAATGCATTTTATGTGCTTCTATTCATGTACATTTATTTTTACAGCTACAATGCAAGCATCAGAACAGCACTTCCACTTTCCTATCCAAGGACTGAAAGACTATCCACATTAATGAAGTCTTGCCTCACCCCATGTGCCCTTTTTACATATGGCAAAACTGAGTCATCAGCCTTGGTTTAGGTAGTTTGCTTGACACAACAAAAATAAGACACAGAGCTAATTACTGGCACAGGAATGAAAACAGGAGTGTCCTTTTCATAAGCCAGGCTCCAACTAAATTTTCTATCAAAATACGGTGGCTTTATATAGAAATAAAGTTAATAGATACCTAGAACTACTGAATGAAGTGACAGGATCTCTCTGCATTTAGCACCAAGCCTTGAAAACCCTAATCTCGTGAGTCAGTAATAACAGTGGAGGAAGCAAAGCCAATCTTGGGTCTGTAATCAATAAGACAAGCTGCTTAAAAGACCTCATCTGAAACAAATGTGTAAATGTCTCCCTAAAGCTGAGATGCTGATTTAAGATTAAAAAGTGTAAATGTACTTCCGTGGTATCAGTGAGGAACAACTTGCATTTCTCATTCACAGAGGCTTAAGGCAAACGGTTTAACACCACACGAGCACAAACTCCTGGTTATGTCTCTCTCCTGAGTGCCATTAACACCTGGCATGTCCTGTGTCCTGTCTAATTCTCTCTGGTTTACACCAGTCCTATCACAATTTAAGTAAATCAGGCTCCTCCTCCGTTATCAAAGTCAAACCTACAAATGCTGCATTTTTCTCTTGACAAAATCCTGCCGAGACCCCCGACAAGGCAAGTCCTGGCTGTGAAACGCTCTGCTACCGAAAAGAACCAGCTGGGAAAAACCTCAGGCCTACACAGACAGGCTGTGAAGGATATTGAGAGCAATATTCCTCCAGATAACATGTCAGGAGGGGTGTTGTTTAATAAGTAAAGGGCTGATTTAGAAAAGCCGATCATCAACACAGCAGCACTAACTGCAGTAAAGCAGAATTATTATTGCCAAGACTGCAGAAGAGTAAAAAGTTCAGACAGTAAAACAAGTCAGGTGAACAGGCAGATGAAATTCAACACTGGCAAACACGTGCTAATGCCCTGAAGAGTAATGATTTGGGCTACTTATCTCCACTCTACACTTCTGGCTAGGTAAATAAGAGGATGGGCTAATAAGAACGTCCACATCTAGTTGAGATCATATTCCAAACAGAGCAAAATCCCCTCAGATAGACTATCATGATTCACTATATAAACAGCTAAATGATATGATCTAGAAGAATAGGAACCTATGGCAAGTTCATCTCCATGATGCATTACAGAGCTGATTTAATTTTTTTCCCTCTCTGGACATCCAGCCTGGGTCATTATCCGAGCCCAGACAGTGGGCAAGACAGTGTCCTTTTATCCAGCACACAATGACTGCAGAATTGTTGAGCCCAGGAAAAGTAAATAGCCTTAAAAATCCCCATTACCAGCAAAAAGAGGGAAAATATATCCCAGACAATTTTGCGAGTCAAAAATCCCAGTTATTCGGGCACTTTTCCGATGAGGGAATATCTGCAGTCTTTCCTCCTGTGTCCATGTTAATCTGCAGGGAAATTAACTGCTGCACACTCGGTAACTCGGGGGTTAATTCCGACTGCTGTCGAATGCCCCAAGTCTGTGCTCTGTTCATCAGAGCATTAAATCTGAAAGCTCAAGAGAGTAGTGCAGCCGTGCTGCAAGGGCTATGTTATAAAGTTCTGCATTAAAAATTCATATCGTAGGCTTGCCACAGTACTCTGCTCTGGCTGAAAGGAGAGCTGGCGGGGAAATATTAGACACCCCACTGTCTTTCTGGCAATTGGAGACATTCCTCAACAAACAGCACCTCAGGAAGGGAATGAAAGGGCAAACAAACCGTGAAACAAATCAATGAGTTCAATTATCTCTCTCTCTCCCAGAAAGGAAACTTTTCATTTTTAAGGCTGTTTCATGAAATCTTTTAATGACGGCCCTGAACACGGTGCTGGGCACTCTGGCTGCAGAACCGGCTGCTTGGCAGGGCTTTTTATTTGTTTTACACGAGACACAGATTCCCAAACACAGAGGGTGAAACAGAGAGCAGGGTATGGGGATCTCTCTGCAGAACAAGAGCTCTACTTACCCTTTACATTACTGGGATCACGTGGGATAACAGGCTGTAGAAATTGTTCCCACTTTCCCTGAAGTGTCTCCAGTAAAGAGTGAATTTAGATTTATTAAGATGGTTAGTTACTCCATGGTTAAGTTATGTGCTTCTCACTGCTGGTTAAGGCTGTGTGCATTTCACAGCGATTTATGGCGGCCCAACTGGTGGGTGACACGGTTCACAGTGATGGAAATGGGCGGTATATTTTTATGAAAGCCACATGTGCCCCTCAGGTTATCTGTCTGATATAACCACTGTGCTCAGGCAGGTTAATAATCCCCATCCCGTAAATGAAGAAATACATAGGAAATGAAACATCAATAGATACAATTTCTTGAGGAAACCACGCAAAGGAAGTTACCTGTCCACAATCCTCCCCCTGCAACTCTGCTTAACACCAGCTGTAATAGGAAGATTCCCTTTGCCCAGTGCTGAACACTGAGTCAAAGGAAGGAAAAGGAAGAAAATAGAAACCACTGGACAAAAGTTGCCAGTGGCACTTCATTTTTATTTTTTAAATATATATGAATTTATGTGGTTGTTAGTATAGTTGAAAACCCAACTGACTTCAACCCAGCAGTCCAGGTTAGGAGTGGTTCAGCCACAAGAGTTCCCCCAGGAGGAGGGGCAGGGGGGCAGGTTTTCATCCAGAGAGTGCAGTCCATAGGGAACTCAGGAGATTTATGTCTGGTAGCCACCACAAAACAAATCAAGACCAGGCTAGCCCCAAACCCCTCACTAATAAAAAACTGTATTGGAGAGAAGAAAAAAGAATTACGCTATTCGGTAGCAAGTTCATTTGAGGGGAAGAATGAAGACAGGGTGTACAGTTGGGGATCACAAGTAACAAAAGATCACCTATTAAAAGCCACTGAAAAACTGCTACAAAATATCAGTGACCCTAAAAGGCAGCACTTCAGTCAAATGTAATTTTTGCCCAAAATTTCTTACAGACAGGTATTTGGAATGTGCAAGCAACTCCAGATCAGCTGGGCTTTATTCTGAGCATCACACAGCTGTATCTAAGCAAAACAGGGGAAGCAGCAGTCCTTTCTTCTATCCACTGCCTTCGTTTCTCAGTTTTGATCCTTGCTGTAATACTGGCTGCCTTCCAGTATTCCAGCCCCTGACCAATCTCCCTGGGACTCAGTTTCTCAGCATGTTAAAGCACTGGGAGGCAAGGCCAGCACAGGCACAAAATCACAGCCTCTGCCATGGTTTGCCCCTGCAGGAACACACCAGATAAGTGTTAAGGGTTAATAATCTCAGGCTTACAGGATTTGTGTATTATGCATTTGTTTATTTAATGCTTTACATGAATGCTAATGAAGTTATTAACAGGCCTGCATGTTGTCTATTGTTTTTCTTGGGTTTAGTGTCTGCATCATCCTGCCTTATCCCTTCTGCTCCACGAGCTGGCCAACACCCAGCTCTTCCAAATCCCTGAATCAGTGCTCAGTCCTGGTTCCTATGCCTGGGATTCTCACTTTCTTGATCAAAGATAATATTTTTTTTTTTAAACTTCTTCATTGAAACATTATTTTCAAAAAAATTTCATCAAGATAAAGCAGTTCAATCTCATCACACCAGATATTTTCTGTGACACAAAACTGCAATCCCACATGGCATTACTGTCTTTTAATTAGATCAATATTTCTTAGGTCCCATTAAGTGATGTCACCAAGAGGATCAGAAGGGGCTGAACCAGACAGGACACGCTCCCCTGGCATCCACACCCTGACCTGCCCTGTGCTGCAGCTGCTTCTTAGAAAAATCTTTGATTTGATGGCAATGCCACCATTTTGTGGTCAGATCACTGCCAAAACTGCTCAAAATCTACAGGACAAAATCCCCTTTTTCCTACAACCAGGGCAGAACAAAATGCAGAGGCAGAAGTGCTGGGGTGACTCCTGCACGTGCCAACACAGGTATTTCCTTCCCAACTCTGCTTCTGCCATAGGTACCACCAAGAGCTCAAAGGGAAGTCCAAGATTTATATGGGAATGGGCAGGAGAAATAAATGAAGTTTTAAAGCCCTTGTGAAGGCAACAGGGATGACCTGCACAGTGATACAGGCACAGGATTTCATTCTGTAGCCTTTACCCTGAATAATGGGAACATCCCAAAGTTCACAACATCAACAGTATTAATGACACAAATCAGAAACACTCATTTTTACAGCAACTGAGGAGAGGATAAAGCCCCTGTTTCTGCAGACAGGTGACTTACAGCTGAGGCATCACAGCAACTTTTTAAGGCAGGGATGGAATCAGACACATTTAGGTGTAGGTTCAAACCTGGCTAATGAGGAAACAGCACGGGGATACTTCCAAAAAGGCTGTGCTAGATGCAGCCATTGATGGCTCACATCTTCCTGCTCTTGGAAAAGGCAAACAAAAAACCCAAATGAAAGCCCTGGGCGAATGTGAAAACTGTATGAAACAATGTGGTGCTTGGGGAAGCAGGTCACCAGCTCTCAAAACAAATCCCTAGATTTCCAAAGGGAAAAAAGACCAAAGCAGAAGAAAGAGGAGGCTTTTCAGGATACAGAGTTTTAGTGCCTGGGATCTTACACATTTCCCTAAACCTCCATTCTCGTTCAGGACAGCCATTCCTTTCCATTAAATGAGGGAGCACAACACACTCTACATGACTCTTTTTTTTTTTTTTTTTGCCTGCGTGGGAGTGAGAAAAGCAGCTGGAATCCATCTGTGGATCCATCAAGGAGAACTCCAAACACACACCAGTGCAGGAAGCCACCCATTAAACACGTGGCCAGGTAGACACAAGCGCTGCAGTGCCTGTCAGTTTAACTTAGCACCTCCTGGAGAGCTCTGCTCTGGGATTGGGAATGGGTAACCCCACAGGGCAGGCCCCGATTGGAAACAGATGAACCATTTGTTTCTGATGATTCCAGGATTTATCCCGCCTGCCTCCCCCGCGGTCCCAGCCCTGCAGTAGCTGTGCTGCAGGAGCACAGCAGAACCACGTGCCC
This sequence comes from Pyrocephalus nanus, assembly GCA_038380795.1. Lineage (NCBI taxonomy): Eukaryota > Metazoa > Chordata > Aves > Passeriformes > Tyrannidae > Pyrocephalus > Pyrocephalus nanus. The sequence goes on from CM076281.1 coordinate 6,629,905, forward strand.
TCCTGCCTTCACAGACAGGACCTCGCCAGGAAGCGGTTCTGGACCAAAATAACTCTCTTGATTTGCTACTTTGCATTGAAAAAAAAAAAAAAAAAAAAAAAAGACTGCTATAATTTGTAGACATACATGAAAGAGCTGCATGAAATCTGAGCTCAGCTGACCGGGAGACAGAAACCAAAGACCTTGTCCATGCTGGGGGGCAGATGTGACTCTGGGAGAGGCTGTTCCTTCCCTCTTATTCCTCTTCTTCCTCACGTGACCCTCCCAGGCACCTCAGAAAGTTCAGCTGTTACAGGTAAAAGGACCTGCTGTGGCAAGACGGCTCAAGAAATTGGACTGGCCTTTTGTTGGACTCACAGGGAAAGCCAATCCCTGCTGGCAACTGGGATGGGATTGCAGGAACACCGCTCATGGTTCTTCCACTCCTGGACTGAGGCAGCTGCACCAGCCTGAAGAGGTTTGGCCCCACAAAAGCAGGTGAGGACAGGACAAACCAAGGGACCAAGGAGGTTACAGCCTCTCCATGAAGCTTCATGCCCAGAGAGGATCCACGGTGGTTATCCATGGCTGGGATGATCCACGGCTTGGCTGGCACAGGAGCCTGAGACCCTCTGATGCAGTACTTTGCATTTATTTAAAGACTTCCATCTAAGGATCTCGTGTCAACCCAAGGTTAGGGATAACAGGGTGATGACTAGAATATGCTGGAATACCCTAAGGCTATTTTTTTTTTCCTTACTCTGGGTTGTTAAATAACACCAGCTTTTAGGCTATACTAGAAAAAGGAACTGAACAGTCTCACTGGAGGTTAAAAAACAAACAAAATAAAGCCCTGAAAGGACCTGGGGCACTTCAGTGCTGTCAGAAAGTTACATTAACTAATTGCAAGCGATACAAGTCTAACAAAAGAGGCAACAGAGCCCATCTACAGCACAAACTCCTGCTGACTCTAAAGGCTCCATTTATATAGAGTTCTCAGAAATGCACCCTTGGAGATTAAAAATGAAAATAAATAATATTTTTGTCAGTTTATGGGTTATCATTCTCATGGCTGCACATTTCTAGACTCCAGCCAAGACCAGACCTGTTGGCTTTGAGCATCATACACACCCCTCATGCCTCAGTTTCCCTACCCAAAAGTGAAGGTAATGCCAGTGGCTCAAGCAAGCACTCGGGATTTCACAAAGCCAAGTGTTTCACAGGAACACTGAATTTCTCTTTCCTGGTGTGATTCCAGGGCTGAACCAGAAATGTGACAAAAAAATGCTGGTTTGCACACGGGCTTTCAAGCCCTATTTCACACCAGAGCTTTAGATCAAAATAAAAAGCTGACTCAAAAATATTTTCATTCCCTTTTGTTTCTAGGTTTTTAGGCAAAATATTAATGCTACATAGTGACTTTCAGCCTGTTGAGTTTTGCATAAGGCACAGTTAAAACACTGAACAAACATCTCAAACTGTAAAATGCAGACAGAGCTTTCTGTAAGATTCAAAACATTCAGTTTTTCTTCACATTTTTTTCCTTAAAAAAGTAGTTCTCCGTAACATCTTCCCTGGTTTCTCATTCCCTCATTGCCACCACCCCTGGGGCTTCACTAGTAGCAATATGATTAGGAAATTTAAGAAGAGAAAATACCAAGAGACACGGCCTATGAAGTTCTCCATCTCCTGTTTTTAGGGAAATCACTTTAAATACAGCAATAATTCCAGAGCTGAGCATTAGAAGTTAATGACTCATCAAAAGAACAGGAAATAGGAAACTTTAAGACCTTAAAGGCACAGCAAATAGAAGCTATTTTGTGTCATGTACAACACAACCACCCTAACTACAGTATTTCATGCTCAATGGGGGGAAGCAGCATTTGAGATCATCAATCACAGTAATTATGTGATGCTGGAGGGAGCATGACTTTATTTTTTATTCAATTTGACCCTGAGCACCATCAAAATGGAAAACTACAAACATTTGAGAAGTGATATATTGGCACCAGCCAGCACTTAACCAAGGAAGATTTGGTTAAAAAAAAATTAAAGTAAATAATTCAATTCTTAAAAGATATTGGGGAATGTTTCCCCTGAAGTCCAAGCTAATGAAGATTTGCCCCAGTGCAACAGATTTCACGTAAATACTTGAAACCCAATTCCACCACATAACTTGGGGCAGAAATAACTCTTCAGGAATTCGCTACAACTTCTGGTCCCCTGTCTGTCTTCAAGCTCAATCCTACAGTCCTTCCATGCAGAAAATTACATCTTTATAACTTTAGTCTACACTGATGCCTGAAGAACAGGTCTGTTTGATTATGTGGAAGAGGAGCCTTCACCCCAAAGAGTCAAAAACCACAGGCACCTCCTTCTGTTCCCATATGCCCTCCTGTGTCATCCTTAGCTGTGCTGCTGCCAAAAAAAAAAAAAAATAATCAGTCTGATCTATGGAAGGACAACAATTCTCTGCTTCATCTTCTGGAGGCAAAATGTTTTTCCTAGGAGTTACTGAAAGTAGTTGTTTTCAGATGACTACTTTAGTAAACATGAAATAGGAACATCCCATTGCATTCCTGTGCACACTCTACTTTTAAAAAAACAAAAAGTCTGAACCTTTCAGAAAATCCTCAGGTAACAAAGCTGGTGGCAGAGCTGCTCTGAGTGACAACCTGAACCTAAACTTTCTGTGGTTTGTGTTGTTTATAAAGGCTTTTTATTGCAGAAGGGGTGGGGGGGCAGTACCCAAAGCCCTCACAAGACTACTTAAAGTTGGCTGGTGAAAATGGAGCATTTCAGTGAAATTCGATATTTTCTTTCATCAAAGGCAGGGAGAGCCTCAACCCACATGTTAACAGTAATGTAACAAGCCTACTGTATGTGCTACAACCCAAGATCCTTTTCCAATTAGAATTCATTTAGGCTGGGGGAGAGGAGGGGTCGGAGCGAAGAGGTGGCTCTGGAATTGATCTAAAACTGGAATTCAACCATTCCGGCTGGGAGCATTAACTGCTCAGCTGGGAATCCCAAACACTTGTTTTGGACTCTGCAGCAAACCAGAAGTGAAAGAGCAACATTACTGAGGAGAACAGTTTGTCCCTGGAAAACTAAGGAAATGTATACAGAATGTTTCTTTTTCTGCAGAGGAGGAAGAAAGGAAAAAAAAAAGTCTGTTGCACTATGAAAAAACCCAAACCCAACATTCTTTAATTTTCCTGAAACTCAGGTCTGAGTTTGCTTTTCAGTTCCAGCTCCGATAGAATCTCCAGATCAAACTCATTAGTGCTGGTTAAATCCAGGTTTGCTGACAGAAACGTGTGGAACAGCAAACAAAACCAGTATCAGGCCTCGAGAGAGGATGTGCCTCTTTAATTGAAAAAGGCAGAGTAATCATTCATTTATTTAACCCAGAGATGATTATAATCTGAAAACCTTGAAATCCTCTTACACAACAACTGTTTTGGCAAGCCCCTCTGTGTTCCAACAAATATTAAACTGTGCTTGCCATTTGTCTAAGGAATCCTGTATTAATAAACATGAAGAAGAACACTTTTACCTCCCACACTCAATGACAGAAGAAAACAAAGACCAGCTGTATTCATCAATGGATCCTTGTTCTGCACATAAAGGCTAATTACATTTTACTTCAAGCCTACACATGGAAAACTTTGCTGCTGCCATCTTGTCAAATGCAGCTTCTGATATTCCAGCTGACAGACTGCAATGACTGCACATAATAAACTTCTTTTTGTCATTAACACCTTCCGCGCCCGGCACGGGGGTGGGGGCACAGACCCACCTGCTCCCCGCAAAAGGCAACAGGGGATTTTTACACGTGGGGATGACAGAACCTGATTTGACTGGAGATTTTTCATTCCAGCCACTGATCTCATCCAAAGGTGCCCAGCTGCACCTCCATCCCTCCCTCTGCACGTACTTTGAACGGGACGTTAAGATAAACAAGCTGACTCGGTGATTCCCGACTTCAAGACCACGACCTGTCGCTAGGACAAAATCCAGACTCCTTAATGCTGATAATGGAGGCTTCTCATTGTGTATTCCTTTTGCTTTTTGGGGGTTTTTTGTTGGTTTGGGTTTTTTTTTTGGTGTGAAGGATTTTCAAAGTTTCAAGTAGTTGAAAGACAGCTTTATTCTGAGGCTGAAAAATCTTAAAAGCACTGTTAGCTTTAAAAAATTGACAATTATATGTTTTTTTTCCTGAAGGCACTCCAATTCATCTGCATCAAATAAGTGTCTGTAAAACTAACAATTCTGGCCTAAGATAAAAATCACATGTTTTTAAAACATAAAATTAAAATTGGCAATACAAGTAGCTTTTCAGACTTAGATCAAAAGAGGGTTTCTTTTTAGAAGAGAATCAAACTGTCTTTCACCCTTTTTATTGGTGTTTCTTCAGCATTTCTCCCAGCTCTTACAATTAAAATAGATGACTCAATTTCCCTGTCTACATTCAGTTCCCTTTTCATGTTTTTCTAGATTTCCATATTGCAAAATTCGGGCTACAAACACTACAGACGACTGTTGTTATGCAAGAACTATTCCTGCCATAAATATCCAAAACAATGATAAAATTTCTGCTGTTATTGGGTCCTACAAGTTTGTTTTCACAGTACATTAGTCTGGGAGATAAAGTACAAGCTTAATGTCTGCTTCAGGATTCAGCTCCATGACCATTATATTCCAGACCCAGCCTTCATAATCATTCTGCCACAGAACACAATAAACTTCTTGTTACTGCAGATGTTACTAATTTTTATGTAATTCTATACATATTAGGTAAAAATCATACTCAAAATCATGAAAATATTTCTGTGTGAATCTCCCTGAAAGAACGAGATTAGAAATGCAAACAAATAGTTTAGAGAACGGACTTTTCTCAGTTCAAGATAAATTACAGCACTCAGGGAAACAGTATTAAAAATGAAGCAAACACTCTGCAAATAAACACATTAAAAAGGGTGAGGGGTCATTAGGTTCAGTGCCTACAACCACTGATCTCTGCCTGTTCCCCCAGAAGAGACTGCAAGACAAAATAACAGCAAAATCAGTTATGTGCAGGAAAAAAATTATGGCAATCTGCAGGAATTTAAGGCTCCATCAGACCCATCATTAGTCAGTGCCTCTTACAGAGGGATGAATCAATGAGGGAACAAAACTACTTCTGATCACCTCACGTGGAACTCATCTTGCATGGAACTCAGAGCAAACTGGACTTCCAGAGCAAGCCCAAAATTTACCTTATCCTGAATGGTGTCAAAGGTGTTGCAACTCCAATTGCTGATTGACTGTGAACTACCACGGGCTGAATTTGGTGAGCTCCAGCTTCCCCACGTGCTCAGTGGGGAATCAGATCCCCCACAGTCACAGAACCACAGGCTAAGAAATTTAGACTTGGTGACATTTTGAATGGTGTCAAAACCCTGTATTATCCAGATTGGCACGAGCCACACCACAAAACCCTTTACAGATAAACCCAAGCCCAGGTCACTCCTCCCGTCCAACCCAGCCCATGGATTTTCATGCCCCAGCAGCCTTCACTTCCCATTTCTCCTGAGCCAGGGAGGGTGGTGAAGGCAGCAGCAAGGGTTGGAAGTGAGGTGAAGGTGGGACTCTGCAGGATGTGGGCACAGGGAGGTGATGTGTCTCCCAACCCTTCCCTTACAGTGTCCTAGCCATCTGAAACGGCTTCTTCATTCCTATCCCACTTCCAGACACAGAAATGACTCCTTGGGCTTAATCCTGCTGATCATGAGAATTCCTTCTCATTATTAACTTTCCTTAAATATGAAGGGTTCAAAGGAAACCAGCAGCAGTCTGTCTCTTTTGTTGTTCCCTGCCCTGATTGTTAATAAAACCAGAGGATAATTGAAAACAGTAGCCATTAGAAAGACAAGAATATATATATTTTTGAGACTACCACCTTCATGTCCCACTGGAAAACAAGAGAAATCTGCCAAAAATGCTACTCTTTATAGTTTGGGGTGAACCTGAAAGAGCAATGACTGCTACCCCAGGAGCAGAAAGAACCAGGGTGCCTAACAGTGACACAGAAATACTTTGCTAAATTAATTTTTTTTTCCCCAAGATTGAAAGATCACAGCAAATCTTTCTGAAACTGCCCTTTTTCTAAAGAAAATGCAAGAGATATAAAGTGTCAAAGATACACAGGTGAAGCACCTGAGAATGAAACCAGGAAAGCAGCAGCGTGTGTGCCAGGAAAAGTCTTACTGGGTGGAAGAAAAGATGAGATCTAATAAACTCTCCATAGGAGGCCAAATTATGACCATGTTTTCCAACAAATTCGGACGCCTGAGCCTCCCCCATCTCGTCTGTCTCCAACAGACAGATGCAAAACAACAAAAAAAGCAGTGATACCCTGAAGGGAGACATAGAAAGAAAACAAGGAAATCTTACTTTGCAGTAGTTTCTTCATCGTATTTTGTTTTCAGATCAAATAGTTCTGTCCTGGTTTTTTCCAAGGCTAAAAGGCATAAACATGGAGCATTACAGAACTGAAAGAGCAACACTCAGCCATAAATAAAGCTGTACATCTCCTGATGAAAAATTCTTTGCTATATCTTTCTACCTAGGCTTATGAATTAGAAAAAACATAGAATTTTGATTTTTTAAAAATTTCTTACGGTATTTCTGTTACACTGCAAAAAAATTCCCAGTTTCTGCTTAACAAAGCTAGACATTATTAATTTCTTATTAAGCTGGCTAAACTGATTATTTCTTTGAAATACTCATTGGAATAGTTCAGGGAAAAAAACTTCTTGTTTTCTCATACTAAACAAAGCCAAATATGCCTGGCCAGACCTGGAATCTCTAAGAGTACAGGGATGAAAACTAATGGCAAGTCATAGCAACAGGCAAGGCACAGTGGTAGAAACTGGGTTCACATGGATCACTACACAGTTATCTCAGTTCAGGAGTGTGTGAAGCCAGAACACACATGGATGAGAAGTTCCATGGCCTGCTGTAATTCCAGGGATACTCTGATGCTGTATGTCCTTCATGGACTTGTCTCCTGTAATCACCACCAGACTGGGTGTGAGCCCAAAAGGAGCTCTGATTCACAAATTCCTGTTGGATCTCCCTGAACTTCACACACAGTCCTGCTGCACCCAACGACCCCTCTCCTCTCACCTCCCACCCAATCACTGGAATAGGTCAGAAAAGCGAAGCCAAACCTGTTTGCAAAGTTTGAACTTTGTGTTCGGCCTCCTCCAGCTTCGAGGCTGTCGACATCTGTGTCTCCTGCAATTTTCTGCCAAGGGAAGACAAGAGGTGAGAACAGAGCTCGTAATCACCTTGAACAACTTCTTTGGGCTTTGCAAAGTTGGAAGATGGAGCGAATAAACATCTCCACCGCAATCAGACAACTGCCAACACCACCCAGGCTACAAGGTGCTTCAGTGGGACCCATAAATCGGGTCATGTTGTGATCCTGTTCGTACTTTGTGGTCCCACTTATTAAAATTTTAACAGCGTAGCCACCTCATAACATAAGCTGTGAACATTATACAAGAGTTGACTGCTATATAAATGACAACTTTAGTGGAAGGTTTTCTTGAGCATAATTTGTTTAGGAAATGTCACACACATTGAGAAAATTGTCACCAAGCACCCTCTGTTGTACAAAGTTAGTACAAGAAGAATGATACATTTCCATTTTAGTGTCATAATGAAGGAATTTGTTGCCATAACTGATAGAGTGAATGGATGCAGCAGCTGTTTCATCAGAGCTGTAATGGGTACCAAATGCAGCAATATTATTAGCTAATCTTTAAGAAAACACATATTTCAAAACAAACCTCACACTGATATTTTCTATATAACACGAGCAAACCTCTAATATGCTCACATTTCTTACGTCCACAGGCAACATTTTCTTGTTTGTGTCAGTTCTACCCATTTTAACATCATCTGGCCATGGAGGCACTGCACTCCTTGCTAAAGGCCAGGCTACAGGAGTTATAAAACTCATCTCTGAAAGGAGCTGCTCCAACATCTCCCAGGAGTCAATGCTTTTTACAACACTGCTTTTAGGATATTCTGCACATTTCAGAATTGTGAAATGGCTTATGAAACTACCATCATCCTGCCTGCACTCCACAGAGTGCATAAATTTATTCTCCAACACTGCTGACCAGGTTAATAACTATTTATAGTGAGAACCATGCGTCAGTTCCCTTCAAACTGAACTACATATTTTGAGACCTCAAAACCTCTTCTACACACTTTTATATGCATTATACGATCTGCCATTTTATTTTACTTTTAAGTGTATCTAAATTGCAGTTGTTAAAGCCACTTGCTTTACAAGCTACTTACCGAAAAGCAACCACAGGTATTGAAGACTTTAAAAAAAAAAGCTTTGCATTCTCACTGGTAGATTCCTCCCACTCAGACCTGAATTTAAACAACCAACTCTCCAACAAAAAAGCTCATGTAAACTGAAGGTTTTCCATGCTATGTTGAACATATTATAGCTTCAGTGTTATTGCTCCCTGGGAGAAGTCAATTCTTAAGGCAGGGAACGCAGTCTGAAAGAACTCCCTCTTTAGCCCCTATGTCTTATCCTGCCTGATTTGTTTGCCCACTGATGCGAAGAGTCAAACACTCTCTGCCCGCTTGCAAAAGATTAGAAATGCATTAAAAATGCTTTTTAAAAAATTAATAATTATTAAAACTCTTCTTAATTTTAGCACGTAGGAAAACGCTTAGGAACGTGCAAACCTTCCCGGGATAGTTCAGGTGCACATCCCCTCTCTCAGGCACTGCCAAGGGAGAAAGGGTGATGCATCTTTTACCCAGGCTGTGGGGTGCTTCATCTCCAGCAGCTCAGGGCTGTGCAGCCTGTAGCACGGTTCTGTGACACAGCAGGCTGAATTACCCTGTCGGCTAATGGAGACAGATTGGTGTCACACAGGACAATACAGCCAGTGAGGAATAAAAGCAGGTTTGCACCCTCCTGAACATGACACCCCCCACCACACCACGGCCAAGAGACAATCTGTCCTTGTTTTACTTCCACACTCTCACGATTGTTTCGCTGTGCAAAGCTGAGTATCAAATGATTCCGTGTCAAACACATAAATCGCCGGAATCGCTCAATATATGAGCTGTCTCCGCACGCCCGAGAGTCGGTCCTGGCTGCGGAGATTAAACACAAAAATACATCTCTCCTCCTCCACAACGCCCACACTCACCTCTCCTTCTCTGCAAAATCATTTTGTAACTTTTGTTCCTTTTCAAGGGCTATGTTCTCCGCTTGGTTCTTCAGGGTCTGCTCATATTCTCGGATTTTCTCTTTAAGTGCTTTTATTGTAACCTCTACAGAGAAACAACGGGGAAGAATGAGTTTACACAGCTCCATGTGGTTCCACAACACAAGGCTTGCTTTACCCTGTAGGCTCAGTGTGTTTTAAACTTTAGCTCTTCAACTCTGACACAAAATCAATGGATATGAGTCCCTTTGGAGACCCTTTTACTCCCTAAATGTTAAATTGAACTTTAAGTGTTTAGGTTGAGAAGGATCAATGGAGTTTGCTGGAAAGCAGAGTGAAGAAGGTTCCTCTAACACGACTTTTTTTAAAAAAGAGGGAGAAAAAAAATCAATTGTAAAATATAATATCACCTTATTGACTAGTCTAAAATTAGCTCAGTGCTGAGTGAAGATTAATAAAGTCCCAGTGTAGATTTAAGTATGGATGTACACACAGGACACTTAATTCACATAACTGTGCTCATGCCCAAAGAGGCAGTTTCACTATGGTTCATGCACAGATGCAATCTCACACTAATTGAACACATATCTGGGAAACAGCTCTGTTCTGCTCCACAACTGATGAGAAATGCTGCATTAACAGCAGCTCAGACACAAGAGCCACTCTGCAGCTCTGCATATCCCAGTTGCTCTCACTGCCTCATCATCCACTCTGGGCTTTACACACTGTTTTAACTCTCTGAGCGCACTTGTAGCCTTCCAGGGAATTTGCAGAACTCCTTCTCTTGGATAAAGGAGCAATCCTGCATTTCCCATGCCTGGATATGGATGAGAGAAGATGCATAAACCTGCAGGTTCAACATCTCGTTACGTGTCCTGATCCGCTCCTACGTGAACACCCTTTGATCCCACCCACAGGAAAGGAGTGAATCCTTATAGGGCTCTGAAGAGGAAAACCAGGACATTCACCAGAGTATGCTTTGTAACAATAATGGAATTTGGAAAAAGCACTGGACTGCCAGAAGCCTCCCAGCAGCAATACCGTTCAGTGTACTCACACAGGGATGCAGGCAGGGGGTTAAAGAGCTCAGCTTATTAACAGATGCCATTAACAATGATTGAAGGAAGACTAAAATATTTTGGACATATAAATTTTTATATTGCACAGAAACATCATAAGAGGACACGCTCTGATATGATAAATAAAGCCTGTGGGGTTGGGGGAAGAGCCCCAGTAGTATTACACAAACCCACACAAAAACCTTTCAAAATCCAGATGTTTAGAGATGAGTCAAGAACTGTAAAGCAGACAGTAGGTAGCTGGTGACATGATCTGCTGTCTGGGCATTACCAAAGACAGCCTGGACCACTGTGACCACAAAAAAGGGGGGAGGAGAGTAGTAAAAATGCCAGCAAACCAGCTGCCTGTGAGAGAAGGAGCGGGATTTTGCTGGCTGTGCAGAAATCAGCTGAGGCTCATTACTGAGTAACAGGCCGTGAAAAGGACACGTCACTTCTTTTTCTTTTTTTTTCCCAGCAAAGGGAAATTCTTCTCTGAGATCCGGGAAGTCATACAAATTCTGATCTTTTCCTGAATAAGCAAAGGATGCTCCTTCACACAGACAACAGGACGCTCATTCCTTCGGGCAAAGGGTGCACTCAGCACCACAGACACCTTTGCTCCTGGTGTTTTCAGACATAAATCTGACAAAATATTTGGGTATGTCGAGAAGCAGAGAGCAAAATAATCTCATGGAAATGCATATAATTGCATCTTGACTAATGTTTGAATGTCTAATTTTAAAAGGAAACAAAACTATAAAAATGAACGCAAGGAGCGCACAAATATGGGGAAAAAAACATGACTCTTGTAATAAAATTTTTTACATTTGAGCATGTAACAATAGATGTGCTGGACAAGTACAGTTTAATCCTCTACATTGCTTGAAGCACTAAGTGCCTTCTTCACTGCTCAGGTCAGCTAAAGCTTGTCAGCCACTGCCATTTATACCAGTTTTGGAAGAAGTTCTTACAGGCACCGAGCAGCTCACACACAGCCCTCCAAACCAAGAGATTACCTGATCAAAGCACCCTCAGCTAACAACAGGCTTTTCCCTGCATAGCTTATTAATCCCTGTTTGAAACAGAGAGTAAAAATATTGCACTGGAATGAAAAACAAGGCAAAGGTTACAGAGGGAAAACGGGAAGGAAGTGAGAGCACACCAGGGAAAATTAAAAATGCCAGTTAGTGAGTGGTTGCAGCAAAAAACTGTGGAAGTCAAGAGCTTTTCCACGTTCTGGGATGAACCCCTATGTCCTGCCTGGATGTACAGGATGCAGAGCCTCAGGAAAACTCTGCACAGGGAACTGCAATTATTGTACATTTACAGCAAAAAATACTGTCAGGTTTAGAGCATTACAGCTCCCACATGACATCTCTTCCAGCCCAGCCCAAATCCTGGCATGCTGGTACCTGTCCTCTGCAGAGGTCATTCATACCCTCTGTGTTAAAACAAAATATATTTCTAAATATAAAACTGCATATATGTTCCTTCTGCTGAAAATGAGATGTAACAAAATCAACTGAGTTGCTAATGCAGCTTTCAAATGTTACTTGGGTGCAACAGTCCCATAATATAAAAAAATTACATCTCCATTTTCCCAAATGCCAAGACAATTTCCCTTTCTACCACCCAGAACTGGGCATTAGACACGGAAATGAAAAATCCCATGGATGGGCAACGAGGTGTAAAACTGAGTAAAGTTTTGTTTCCTGCTGCAGGAAACTTTATTCTGAATCACAAGAAAACTTGAACAGACTTAAAGCCAACAGGCTTTAAATCTCATTGAGATTTTCATGTATTTTCATGTACTCTGGTCTCATTAAAACTTAAATAATTAAACAGTAATAGCTTGTATTTACATTGCTCTATGGATAGTCTCTAGAGTAAATATAAAGCATGCTGAATGTACTCCAGTACTATATTTAGATAAGGGAAAAAAGAGCACAGAAAAACTTCAATTTTGTACAGATTTGTATGAGTGTAAAATACTGATTTTTTTTTTTGCATCTGACTGTGCAAGATGCATGTTCCACAAGCACCCACACCCACGTTCAGCTTGATGTCAGTACCAGCACTGCCTCTCATAAAATGTCACATATAACGTCAGCCAGGTGTAATTCTCGGGGCTGAAGGCTACAACGTAATATGCAGAATAACAACTCCATCCTCTGCCTTGGTGTTACAGGAAATGAAATTTTAAACAAATCCAAAGAGTCTACCCAAAGTCATAAACACAGAAATGGCTGTAATAGTCCACTGTACTTTCTATACTGAATTTCAGTGCTGCTGTCAACTCTCCCTGTCCGAAATAAAATCGAATTTAACCCCTGCCTTTAAATTTCAGGGTGCATTAAAAGCTGATAAAAGAATATGCTCGCAACGTACCCTGATTTTTCACCTCGGCGAATTCTTTGTTGTACTCCTCTAGAGTTTCCCTAAGTTTCTGGTTCTCTGTTTCAATATCGTGCATGCGTTGAACCTTCAGCTGAAGCTGCTGTCCTAAATCCAAGGCTGGAACCGGATCTGAAAGAGGAGCAGTGAAATGGAACATAAGACAACAGGACCACTTCTGTGACTCAAGCAGTTCAGAGCTCAAGAGCCCTTTTTTATCTATTAATATGCATTTTAGTGCCAGTTAAGGCCCTACTTGGAGTTATCAGTCCTGTACATTCCTCATATCCTGCAAACTTCAAAAACCAGAAATATTTCATCGTATTTGTGTTACCCCTTAAATATGGAGGCAGGCTGGGAGAGCTGGGGGGGTTCAGCCTGGAGAAAAGACTCTGAGAAGACCTTGGAGACCCTTCCAGTGCCTAAAGGGACTCCAGGAGAGCTGGAAAGGGACTTGGGACAAGGACATGGAGGGACAGGACAAGGGGGAATGGCTTCCCACTGCCAGAGGGTAGGGTTAGATGGGATATTGGGAAGAAATTCTTCCCTCTGAGGGTAGTGAGGCCCTGGCACAGGTTGCCCAGAGAAGCTGTGGCTGCCCCTGGATCCCTGGAAGTGTCCAAGGCCAGGTTGGACAGAGCTTGGAGCAACCTGGGCTAGTGGAAGGTGTCCCTGCCCATGGCAGGGGATGAACTGAGATAGTTTTTAAGGTCCCTTCCAATCCAAACCATTCCAGGATTCCATGAAATTGGGACATGCCTTCTTCACCCTGGTGTTAATCCACAGGGGAGTGTCCCTGGGTGCAGATAGTCATGATACAAAAGCCACGTGAGTTCTTGTTCGCGTTTTTGTTCGCAAAATGAAAATTTTTGTGTAAAAAGCAATTAAACTGCTCAGCTCACTGACAGCAACTGCCCCTCACACACCTCTGCTTCTGCAGGAGTGAATTTCTGAAGCAAACTGGGCCCTCCTGCACAGCGGAGCTCAAAGAGGTTATTTGATCATGGAGATCTGAGCTATACTTGTTTGAATTGACAGATCAATAGCAATCAGAAATATTGTGTGGATGTAAATAACTCCATGAGCCTTGGGTTTGGATCCCTCTGTTTCTAATACTATTAATCAAATGTCCACTCAAAATTAATTCTCTGATGTTCATCCCCTTCTGATAAAGAGGGTCCCCAGCACACACCTGACATGTGCACGTGTGATTTACTCTGGGACTTCTTCCCAGTCAGAGTAGGGAAACGCTGGAGTGCAATGGACTTATAAAAGATTATTGAATATATTTCTGCTGTGGGCGCCAGCATCTCTTGTGAAATGGCTGCAAAGATTTAGTCTCCTGTTGAGGAATGCTAAACACCAAACTCAGTGGATCAACAACAGTATATATTAGGGAGTTCACTTAATTTTCAACCACCACAGTCATTAATTTTTCAGACCACCCTCAGTCTCTGGAAACACATAATAAGTCTATTGTACCTCTGTTAACACATTAAGCATGAGCCTGTGTGTTTTTTCAATATGCCAGCGTTGTTGCATAGTTTATAAAAGAATAGCACTGGGTTATGTTGAGCTCAAAGACATTCTAAGTAGCAGCCTGCTGCATTTTGTTACTCCAGTTCTTCAACAGCTTATGGCATTACCCTGTTCATAATACAAAATCTAGGTTGCTTGTCATCTGTTCTCTGTACATACATAGTTTATGACTACATAGCTTTTTCATTTACGCTTTTTAGGCCAAATACTTTTCGTTATTATTATCTGCATTAAAATATTTATAATAAATCAAACTTAAAATGTTATTGTGGCAGAGACAGGGGGGTACAGGTAAGGAATTAAATATAAAGTTGAAGTCACAGCAGTAGCACGAGTTAAAGGCTCTGCAGTATTTATGTATGGTCCAATTACGGCGTGGGCTGTCACAACATCACCCTCTCCCATGGAGGTCTGCCGACCTTCATCCGCAAGGAACGTTTTGTCACACTCCTGCAGCTCAGCATTCCTCCCAGAGCGCCAGCCCGGGACATTCATCTGCTGAACATAAAGAAAGGCTGGATTGTCTCAATCCATCCACATCTTAAATTGTTACAGGAACCACGAATCGTTATTGGGCTGGGGGGGGATCTGAAGCTTCGGCTGTGGGATTTCTATCGAACGGTGTCAAAGCGCCACGGTGAAAGAAACTGAACCTCACAAAATTGTGGGTGTGCTTTTTTCCCCCCTTCTCGTTTTAACATGTCCATTGTAAAAAAGCCAGGACACCCACAAGAGGCATTTTGCTCCGAGTACACAGGGCTTTTTATATTGAAATCAGTAAAGAATTAAAGAACAAAAATAACATGGGCATTATAAGGCGAGTAATGACTAAACCCTAAGTCAAATTTGCAATCCCTGAGAAGCTTTATGTACAAAATGAAAATGCTTGCAATCTCATAATTATTCATCAGGACATGTATATTTAATTTAGCTCTATTAAAGGTTAATGTTCAAGTAGCAAAACAGTGGCAGAACAAACAAAATGTAAAAAAAGTCTCTGTGCATTAAACCTCAAACTTCACTAGAGCCTATTTGAAGGACTAATGGCCTGCAGCCACTAAATACTGCTGGAGGACATGTAAAAAAACCCACGACTGAAGCACCTCTTAGACTTAATTTTTATAAACTGCACTAAAGAAAACTAATCACTGTATGACAATAAAATGACCAAGACATTTCAGGCAGAGACACAAATCATTTCTTATGGCAAGCTCCAACACGCTCTTTTAGCTTAAAAAAACCTAAAAACCTGTTATTTCTGGAGTATTTATGAACACCAATTAACCTGAAACAAGTATAAACCTTACAGTCACGACGACTTTTTTCTTACCTGAGTGGAGTGGATTTAAAAATAAATAAAAATACTCTCCTATTCCCCAACATATGCATGCATGGAAAAGCATACCTTTTTATATTAACCAGGCTTACAAAGTATGTTTCATGTCATTTAACAGGAGGTCACTGAATTTTTAAACAAGCAATGGACCAAAACTTTCGATTCATTACACAAACAACAGGCACACACGGCTCAAAAAAAAAATCAAGTGGCCCTGGCTTACAGAGAGAGGCAGCAAAGGAAATGCCCTTTCTGAGGTCTGTAAAAGAGAAAAATCACCTCACTGAACACTAAAATGTGGAAAACTTATCATACATTATTCTCTTGGTTTGAATCTTCTCTTGCAAAAGTTCTGGATCCCTGCTAGTCACAGGATAAACAAAAAAATGAGAAAATTGGTAAAAGGAACAGGATAGTCCAGAACTTGAAGAAGTATTTTGAAGTATCATTACTGCCCAAGAGTAAACCGAGATGCCTATTTTTATACTAAATTTAGTGTATTTTTTCTATTGCTTCCTATTCTGTTCATTTTTCCTAAAACACTTGTTGCATCCCATACCCACAGAGAAACCCTCTGCATCCTGTGCTCGTACACAGCCCAACACATCTGGATCCGATCCTTGACAAGGCTTCCTCCACACCACCACAGGAGCAGCAGTATTTTAAACCCAGGACCTGCAAAGCCCATTTCTGCCTTTCCTTCCCAACGGATTCACCACCATCCCTGTGCTCACTGCTGGGCCACCACACCATCCCTTCTCAGAGAAGCTTCTGTCCCCACAAAGGAGGGAAGGGGATGGACACATCTCAATGGACGCAGACGTGAAAAAATTAATGTTACAAATGTAAAGTAATTTTTACAGGAGTTAATACTTCACATCAAATGAGCTGGAGCAACCCAGCCACAGCAACACCTCTGAGACCGTTCTCACACCACACACATGCCCTGATGATGCGTCTTTTTGAATGGCAGTGCAAAAGAAACAAATTGTTTTGTGCTGCTGCTTATGCATGTAAACTACTGGCTTTATGAACAATTTTAAAAGAAACTCAAAGATGGATCTTGCCCAAACTGCACGTTACATGAGCAGGGAAAGGCAGCCCCTCATCGCTCTGGGTGCAGTTTCGGGTGCCACAATGTAATAAAGATCTACAGCTATTAGAGAGTGTCCAAAGGAGGCTACGAAGATGGTGAAGGGTCTAGAGGGGCCATACAAGGAGTGGCTGAGGACACTTGGTTTGTTCAGCCTGGAGAAGAGGAGACCGAGGGGAGACTCATTGGGGTCTGCGGCTTCCTCACGAGGGGCAGCTCCAATCCCTCTCTCTGTGAGCAGTGACAGGACGCGAGGGAATGGCTGGAGCTGCATCAGGAGAGAGTTAGGTCGGATCTCAGGAAAAGGTTCTTCCCCCAGAGGGTGGTAGGGGCACTGAACAGGCTCCCCAGGGTTTGGGCACGGCCCCAAGGCTGACAGAGCAAAACAAGTGTTTGGACAATGCTCTCAGGCACAGGGTAGGATTGCTGGGGTGTCTGTGCAGGGCCAGGAGTTGGACTGGATGATCCTTGTGGGTCCCTTCCAGCTCAGGATATTCTCTGATCCTATGACCCACCCACCACCCCACGTCACTCAGCCCAAACCCAACCTCACCCCTGGACATACAACAGGGCCACTGACGACCACCTCAACTTCCAAAGTGAGTTTTGCTTATGAACCTCCGTTCCTCCCTCATTCTGGGAGCTGGGAGAAGATGACACAGCTCTTACTGTTAATAATTTAACCCTGGTGTTGACACCACGAGCACCGTGGCGGGGTTGCCCTCCCCGGTCATTAGTGGCCGTGGGTGCCCCCCTCGCCCGGTGACATCCCACTCCCGCCCGCCTTCCTTTTCGCCAGGGCACTCTGGGCTAATGTAATCATACGATTACATAATTAACCCAGCTGTCTCATTAAGAAAATCAACTGGAATTCAGGGCATAATTAGTCATACAGCAATTAGCATGCTGATGAGCAACTGATGAAAAGCTGTCTCGATATAGAGTATGCTGGGACCACCCTCGTTATTTAAGGAGAGGGGGGAAAAGCCCACCTCGGGCTCACGGAAAAAGGAGCTCGTGTGGGACAGGGAATGTTTAAAGTTAATGTTTAACCCTTTGGCCGGGGGTGTTGTTGCCGTGAGGGGCGAGAGTCCCCCCCCACACACACACACGCGCTGAGGGGGACCTATGGCGGGATGGGCTGCGGGAGAAAAAATTTGCCAAATGAAGTGGAAAAACTGTGTCATTGTTTAAACGTACAATTTACAGAGCGCTGGGCCCAATTACCCTCTCTCCCCATATATATATATACATATATTTCTTAAATACTTTTTTTTTTTTTAAGTGCAGGGAGGCGTTTTCCGAGGAACAGGCCCCGCCGGGAGGTGCTGCCGCCCGGACCCCCGGAGGGAATGCTTGGACCCCCGGCGGGCTCCGGCCCGGACCCCGGAGGAGCCTCCCGGAGCCGTGAGGGGCTGCCTGGACCCCCGGCGGGCTCCGGCCCGGAACCCTGGACCCCGGAGGAGCCTCCCGGAGCCGTGAGGGGGCTGCCCGGACCCCCGGCCGGCCCCGGCCCGCAGCGCGGCGGGCGAGCGGCAAAGCCCGGCCTGGATCGCGGCGCGGGCGGATCGTGAGGCGGCCGCGGCCCCGCAGGTGCCCGAGCGGTACCGGGAGGCTCCGCACACGCTGTAAAACCATCACAACCGGGGGTTTTCCACGCGGTGAGACCCCCACAGGTGTGGCAGGGGCTGCAGAAGTGCCCAGAGCCCTGCTCTGCGCTGCCCGGGGTTCGCTCTCTGCTTACTCTCAAAATACATTCATAGAATTCACAGAATGGTTTGGGCAGGAAAATGGAAAGGGACTTTAAAGACCGTCGTTCCACTCCCTGCCGTGGGCAGGGACACCTTCGACTAGTCCAGGTTGGTCCAAGCCCTGTCCAACCTGGCCTTGAACACTTCCAGGGATAGGGCAGCCACAGCTTCTCCAGGAAATCTATTCCAGTCCCTCACCACCCTCACAGGGAAGAATTTCTTCCTAGTATCTAATCTAAACCTGCTCTCTTTTAGTCTGATTCTATTCCTCTGGTATCATAACACGGAGCTCCTGAAGAGCCTCCTCCAAAACAAAGGACTTGCCTTTTCCTACCCCCCCTCCTCCCTCTTCATTACAGGCCTGTAACACTGGAAACGATAAGAAAGCAAGTTATGAAACACTGCCAGAACTACAGTGGCAATTAATAATTTATATCGCTGGAAATGTGTTTCCTAAGGTTGGGATCTAAAAATAATTCATGGAAGGCAACGGGTCTCTTTCAACGCGACTGTATTTCTGTTGCCCAAACCGCACTGTAAGCAAAGCTCTCGGTGATGGCTCACAAGAAACGCCCACACGAAATGATACGGGAGAGGAAAAAATAATAATCCTCCTTAACACAACTTCATTAACGTGATTTAACTTTTAAAAAGAGCCAGGAGTTCAGCTCTGCTGTCACAATACTTCGGTCACGCAGTAAAAGAAGTTTTTCCCTTCCTGAGTGCAACACTGCTCTTTGCAGGGAATGTTCCTGTTGGAGAACAGTCTCTGGATTACAGGCACCAAGAAGCTCCGTGAGCTTCTGATGCTGTAAGTGCTTTTGTGGGAGGCTGGGTGTCTGAAAATAACCTGAAAATGTGTTTTAGAAAAAATAATAATTACATTGTAGCTTTTGAATATTCAAACACCTCACAGCACACTTAATTAATTCATTAATTATTCCCCAGAAATTTCAGCGGTAAATTGAAATAGCCTAGAGAGACTGAGACAAAGATTTCATGGAATAAATGATAGCTTTGCTCCCGTTCCCGTATGACTCTGGTAGCCCAGGGAAAGAAGAGTTATAGCCGTAATTCCGTTTGAAACAAAGCTCATCATCTCCCCAACTCCTCACTTCATAAAAACCATGAAAAGGTTCTTCCTTCAATCAAGAATTATACATATTTTCTTACTCCCCCATCCCACAGGACTGGGATTTTTCTCTTCCTTTTATTTTTTTTCCCAGTTTTCAACACCATTTTCCTCACCCTGCAGCTGTCAGAGTGTTCTGTGAGGGCTGTACCAGGGAATTCAAAGTGCCCACAAGAGGGTGAGGGACTCTCATTTTCCTTAACAGCGAAAAAGCTGAATCCCAAATTCTGCCGACCTCTGGAAGCAGCAAAGCCAGACTGATGGGACCCCCCTGCCCGGGGAGGGGGGAGCGGCAGCAGACCGGCGCCTTTCCTCCCCATTAATCACCACCGAGTTCTCCAACGCTTCCAGGGTTAAATGAAACGACACGGGACCAATTTTACCACAGCCCTATAGATCCCTTTCAGAACGTGGTTCTGAGATCTTGTAGGCTATTATTTAAAAAAACATCGTTTACTTATCTCCCAACTAGAAAACTGCTACAGATGAGAGATGCTCTGCCCTGCCCCAGACTGAGATGCATCTCTACCCTAGTACCCAAGAAGTCACACAAGACTGAGTAAAAGACTGACTCCTTCTCGAACTGCACTGCCTTCTCTGTATTTTCAAAGGAGTAACCAAAGTAAATCCTCAGAAAAGTTCTTAATATTACGTGGTGTATGATAATAGGTAGTACAATATCTGACGGCACTGTGTCAGCTGGAAAACGACCTAATGAGTTACTAGAGAAGCCACGGCAACTGAAAAGGCTCCAATTTGATTGTTAATGTTCTAATAATGGCCAAAGGCATTGGAATTTCTGCTTGCACAGTGAGATCAGTGTGAAGGACAGTTACAGAAAACCACCCCTAAGTTTCATTTCTCCTACTTCGAGTTTATAAAAGAAAAGGGCCTTCCACTGTGTTTGAAAGCATGTCTGCCACAATCATCCCTTCTTTCTCCTAAAAGCTTCTGAACAGACTTAGCTCTAAACCCTCCCAAAGCTGGGGTTTATTCTAATTCCAGTTCACATTCCTGCAAGAGAGAAAGGGAAAGTCCAATATTCCCCACCACCAGCACACTCTGCCTTTGCTCTGAACAGGCAGCACTGCTCCAGTCACTGGGTTTAGGGCTGCTCTAACTTCACTCCCTGCAGCAACAGCTTCCCAAGGGCTGTGGTGACAACCTCCAGGTGAACACACCCCGTGCCCGCAGGGATATTTCCTGGGATATCTTCTTTCTTATACCTCACATTCTTCCTGCTTCTATTCACTGCATCCTTCCCCTTATCTGCACCTCCCCTCTTCCTTCCGTGCCTCCAGCCTACCAAGTAAAATAGGACTTGACAACCACACAATAAATTTTTTAAAGTGTATGCTTTAGGGATATTTCTTCCTTTGAATATTTATTCCAGCTTTTACAAAGGAATTTATCCAATTATTAATTCAACGAGAAAAACTAAAGAAAAAAGTATGTGATCAGACAAGCCCAACTTCAAGCCACGTATTCAGGTAACAGAACTATTTACAGTTATTTTGACATTGGTTTCAAAACATAAGAATAAAGTGAATGAATTCTAAAGAGGAGAATTGGCCAGCACTTTGTGCTCCATCTGAAAATAACTTTGTAATGTTAACAGCAATGCCCTACCAGCGTGCACTCATCCAGCACAGATCCCAAATTGTATGTTATGCTGAGGCTCTGAATTCAAACCCCAAGGGGAAGGAGCTGAAGTGATTATTTGCTACTTGTACATTCCTCAGCACTGGACTGCCCAAAGGCTGGAGCAGCATCCCGGGCGACTCAGACCCTGCTGGAAAATGAAACAGCAGCAGCTGCTGCCCCTTCCAGAACTCTGCTCAGAATCTCCCGTCTGCAGCCAGGGCTTTAAACTGTCCCTCTCGCCCCCACCTCGGGCACTTCTTTGTGCAAAGGTTTGCAGAACAGTTCGGAGAAAATCACTGATGTCGACAGTCCCTAATTTTTTCCTGTACAGGCTTCGCTGCCAGAACTGGGGCATTTTTCCCATGTTTATGCAAGTCCTGGTTTTTAACCTGTTCTAAACATGCTGGTGAAGCATCAAGGATTTTGGCTTCGGACTGGATCCACTCACCAGCTAAATCATTGCCTGCAGCCACAGGGGTTTATCGCTTTTCACTCTTTCATGTATTAACTGTGCTCAATTTTCTGCTTAATTTTATCAGATTTTCACGTGTGTTTAGAAAGACACTTGACTGCTCTGATGAGGGGTGTCTGCACCACTTCTGTGTCCATGTGCGAGTTCATTTTGCTTCCCTCCCCCCGAGACTACTCACTGTAATATTGTTTTCTTTTCCCTCTAAGGTTGAGAAAAAGGCACGTTATGAATATTCATTTCCCTTGTAAAGTCAAGGGCAGCAAAACCATAAACCTGTTCATTTCATGGGTCTGTCTTCTATTTTATCCAAATATATTTTATTGGGAAAGGGGTGACCATTTTGTCACATACTTTTAACAAACGTGGAACTGCTTCAAATTTTTCACACTGTAACGATATCAAACATTTCTCAGAAATGGTCTGTGCTAATCAGTCTCAACATACCACAAACTCAGGGTTTACTATAACTTGATCCTGCTCTTTAGACAGTTTTACCAACCAGTTCACCATTATCCCAGACAAGAGTGCTCTAGGTATTAACTTTTTGAAATTATCTTTTTATTATTCTTCTTTGGGATGTGCCTAAACATCTTTTCCTCCTCCCCTCTTTATGTCTCCCCTAAATTTACATTTGACCATCTCTCTGTATCGGCACAAAAGACTGGGGGTGCTTATGTGGAAATTTAAGCACATCACAGGTCATCTGGGCATGTAAAAATCTGTATTATACTGACTTTCTGCTATCAGGACTGGCATTAACCTTTCTGCTTTCTGCTCAACTTTACCAAAAAATCCAAATGTGCCACAGAACGTATAAAAACACAACAACCTCATACACATTTATCCCCTCCAACATAAGCAGCAGATAATTTTTCTGAGGGGGTAAAAAAAAAAAAATCCCAAAATCAAACCTGTTTTTCTCCTGTATCACCTTTAACCTCGTAAGTGTGAATCCCTCACACCTAAACAAAAATACTACATGTAGTGATGGGTGTGTGGAAAACTCCTTTGGAACGAGCCTGCTACTCCTTCAAACCTGTTAGCAAGACACAGCCCCCATGGCACGGTGTGCATGGAGGAAGAGAAAGATAAAATTTCCCCTTCATCCACTTTCACTGTTATGGCTTTTAATTGTTTGGACAGGGCACATCAAAAAAAAAAAAATCTTATTTTTATCCTCTCTTATGTTATACTTTCCTTAAATAGTGGGTCCTCTGAGCTAAAACACATCACACACGTTATATAGCACCAAATCTGATCACAACAGAGACCTGTGAAGAGTCTCCAATAAAACCACAAACACATCCCCTTTTATACCCCAAGAGTCGTTTAGTTTCTTGATGAGAAAATTTCCATTAAGTCAGAAAGAAAACCATTTATGGCTCAGTCCTAAAAGGCTGCACAGCCCCTCCAAACTGAGAGCAAACACTTTGCATTAACTGAGTCTCAAACACATATATGCTAAAAAAACGAAATGTTTTTGCCTATTCTACGGCCTGAACCAAATTCGGTTTAATTGTGCCACTTCCAGGGAGCAGCATTTGTTTAAAGGCAGGATTGTTTCTTCTTTGCCTGCCCAAGAGCTGTGCTGAACGGGAGAAATGCTGAGAGCTGAGCAAATCCACTGTGGCACTGGGCTGTAATCGTGCACAGGGATACAAACAGCAGGAAGAGAAACTCTATTTAACCTGTTTGGCCAGACCTGGCATTTCCTTGGATCTCCACGGTTTTAACTTTTACTTGAAAATTACAGTGAAGTTTTGTTTTTTTAAAAAAATAAAGTAGCGATCTCCATTCCTTCTTAAAATAAAAATATTTCTTCTTTTTCACGCTCAATATTTTTCCTTTAAGCTTTCGTTATGAATACGCTGTTTCTGCAAGGCAACGTCGCTCCTCCAAACACACAACGAGGCTCCAATTTCACTTTTAAGTGTTTGCAACATTAAGCCCCTAAAAGGTAAGGGTGCTAACACAATGCACTCATTTTATAAAAATCAAGACAAAGGAATCTTGAAGAGATAGAAGAAAGCTTCCTCAAAATACAGATCCAACCTCCCTTTACTTCAAAATAAATATATTCACATTATTTTTAAAGGTAAGTTTTGACAACCTTGTTGATTAGTGCAATTCATGTGGCAGCATTTGCTTTTCCCTAGCTCTCTACTGCATACTGAAAATAAGGCAATTAAATGAGAAAATTAATTCCATTAATTAAAAATGTTCAGTCTCAAGCAAGACAGAACGATCTGAGTGAGAATTACAGCTGTATAAATGTACATAAACCAAAATGTTTTCCTTGACATGTACTTTCCTTTAGGAAGGATAAATTTTTGCAGCACGAAGCAACGATAATGCTATTTTAACAGCATCATAAAGCTGGAGAAAGATATATAAAAAGTCTGGTTTATCCTTTAAAGAGAAAACCCCTGATGTATATAGGAAAATTTACAAGTAAAATACCACCCTTCCCGCAAATTCCTTACTGGTGAGCCTGAGTGAAAACTCTGGTCAAGTCAGGAAAGAAAATCATTAAACTTAGTTGAATCCATAAAGCACCGTGGCTGGAGTTTCAATACAGATCATTTTATAGTAAAATTAAAATAGAAGCCCTTTTTAATTATACAAAGTGTGCACATTATTACTGAGGAGAGAAATACACGCTTTCCTCAAGAACCATAAAATTGGCTGCTGGGAATTAGACTTCAGCTGCAATTATTATATGGTCCTATAAAGGATATTGAAAGTCTGATAAAATTGCACCCTTGTCATGTAACAGCGATGCTTAATGCTAAATAACCACTCTGCAGCATTCCAGGCATAGCTTTCTCCAAACATCACAGCTCCCTCCTCACACCGAAAAGAAAACAGAGCAGGACTGGGGAGCTAAAAGTATACCTAAATATTTGAAATACCTAAATGAACAGGTCAAAAGATATGTAAAGCCACACAGAGGCAAAACAACACGTGTGATAAATGAGTCCTGGTGGTTGTTCATCAAGGAGAGCACTCCATGGATACTGCCCAAGCCTCCAGGGATACCACCCAATGCAGCAGACTACCTGGGATGAGAGGGAAACAGAAAAGAGCAAGGCAGTGGAGCAAGTGCTGAAGTGCATGAGCCTCACTTGGCCTCACCACGCCGTGACAAAGAGCAGTGCCACACATTCCTCGTGGCTGCTTCCCTTCTGCTTGCAGGGCGTGTTGTAAACAGGGAGTATTTGCTGCCCCTGCACTCAGCTATGGGAGACTGGCTGGGCTTCTCCTGAGGACCTGGAATTTGCACTCTCAGGCCCTGTAAATAGAGCACAGGACTAAAACCTGGAGGTATTTCTCGTCCCACAGGCTCCACTGCCCTCACTGCTCAGCCAGGCTGCCATTTTTATGTGCATTAAGAATATCAAAGAAATATTTCTGTGACACGAAACACAAGGCAAGTGCAGGGGATGTGGCTGTGGGGAGAGGAAGCAGGGCTGTGAATTTTGCTCCTGCCTGTGAAGGAAAAGAGAAAATCCTTTCTCCTACAAAGAAGTCCTGACAAAAAGCCCCTCACCACTTAGATCCCACAGCACGGGTGGGATACACATCCCTCCTTCTCCGTAAGGCTTTGGTCTGACCTGCTGTTCAAATCCCAGCACCTGTGTCAGTGCCAGGCTTCACAAAGAAGCCCCTGCACAAGAGCACACGAAGGATCCCACACTGCTCTTGTTTGACACAACTATTCAGTCGTGAAAAGAAACAGACCGTTCGAAATCAAACCTACTCAGCTCCCAAATTACAGCAGGAAGCAGCGCCCGGTCTTAGCACAGAGATGGAAGGGCTGCAGTCTCTCCCTAGCACTGAATGCTGGACTCACAGGCTGCAGGAACGTTGGATTTGTTCTCATGGAGGGGTTTCCATCCCATGCCCACACTGCTCGTGCCAGACAAACTGCCCACACCCTGTCCGTGATGTGGAGATCCTCTCCGAGTTATCCGCCTCCTCCCAAGGCATGAGCAGGTGGGCAAAGGGAACTGTTCAGTGTTCAGTGGAACGTTACTGAGACTCTGAGCAGGAAATAAGTAAAGGAAAACCTCACAGACCATGGCTGATAACCTAAAAAACATTTCCAAGGCAGCTGTAGGCTAGGAAGGGCATGGTGAGTCCCTCCATCTCTATAAAGGGATTGGCCACTGAGCACTGTTCAACTATGAATGTCTGTCTTAGTTTAAGGAAAGCATAAAAAAATACATATTTTAGCTCAGACTGAGCATCTGAAAACACTGACCTTTTAACCAGGTAATCTATAAACCAACACATTAAAAAATTAATTTTTATTCGAAGCGTGCATGAAATGTGCTCCTTAAAAGGTAAAGCCAGTAAAGACCCGGGTACACTTTGCAATGAGGCCTTAAAAACCCTTATAGGCCCTTAAAAGTATTAACTACTCCTCAAAACCTCTCTTGAGGTATTTTCAATATTATATGTAATGTCAATGTATTATAAAAGTATAAAATGACGCACGCACTGTCATGTGCCCACAGCTCAGTCGGGCCAAGATGTGGCAGAGGAGACTTGGACTCCTCACTCCCTCTCAGCTGTGGGTACAGCTGGAAAATGAAAAATCTGTTCAGACAGTATTTACTAACCACTGGGGAAAACAGAAAAATCAACTCCCAAAATGTCAAAAGAAATGAACTGAAACCAAACGCCAAACAAAGAAACTTCGGATGCCAAACAAAGGAAAGTTGAAAACACGTACAAATAAATGCCTTCAAACAAAATTTATGATCACACTTACCCTGCACAGAAGTGAAATTTGGTAGTGATTTACTACCAAAACTAGTAAGGCTTTTCTTTTGTTTTTTTTTTAGAAGGCATGAAAAATATTGTCTTTTAAAAATACAAATACTGCTGTTTCTTGATGAAGCTTCAGGATGCACCCTTTGTGTTAAAAATATCTGAACCCTCTCAAAAACAAATTACCGAGGATCATGCAATTTTGCAATAATATAAATTGATTTATACAAACATTAAATGCAACGTGAAGTCATGAAATGTGCCTCAGTCACAGTTCTCTCCATCAGAAACAATACTGGAGCATCCCATTTCCAGAATAAAACCATTGCTCATATTTACCTTATCAAAGGGAGAGAAAGTGCCCAATAACATTCACACCAACGTGAGCCATCAGTCTTTCAGAATAAGGAAATAATTTACTTACCTGGAACATCAATTAATCTCTTATAAACATTCAAGAAGGCTGCCTCTGCTTCTTTGCTTCGTTTGCCCAATGCGTCAATCTAAGGGGGAGATGAGAAAAGAGGCTTTAAGACTTGTTCCAATACAACTCTTACACTCAGAGCTCTAAATATAAATTAACAGATTTCATGTAAAACCAGTTAACACACAAAAAGGGAACCCGAGTCTCCTGTGTACAGCTCCAATAGAAGCAGCCTTACAAGATTATTCCTGCTACATTTGTACTGATTATAATTCAAAGTCCATTTTCCAGCACAATAACCAGCATCATTTTTTTTATCAACATTTTTATGAACACTCCTGCCTGTTGTGATTCTTGACTTTAAATCTTTATAAAAAGCCTGGTGTTTGCCAGGCTCTCTCTCCTCAACAACTCTTTCCCTTTACCACTTGGTGAGATCTAACACAGCAAACGGAACCGCGGCCACTTCTCATGTCCCACTCTGCCTTTTTTTGTAGGAAATATTTTCTTCTATTATTTCCACTGAGAAGATGGAAAGATGAACTTGATGGGCACCCTGTGGTACTTAACACTAAATAAATGTGAATCTTTTACATGCAAAAAAAGTTTTGTGACCCAGCTCAGGCACAGACCTGAGGAGTCACTGCTGTCTGCACTCATAAGCCCAATACCAGGCTCCTCTGACCAGCTTCTCTTTATATTCTGTAACACAATAGTCATCTATGAATTTATTTTTATTATTTTCATCGAGTATTTCCACCTAAAACTCCATTTTACAAGGAAAGGCAGCTTAATGGTTCTGAGAATAAAATACTTCTTCCCCAGCAACTTTTTTGTAAGCATGTATTTTCCTATTGTACTAGAAAACAGGATTTACAATTACTAAATATTGACAATAAGCAACCAAACTGACTCAAGACCGGATCTATTGAATTAATACTCCAAAGCAGAGAGACAGAAAGGGAAACAGGAAAGCCTGACACAGCTCAGCGCAGCTTACCCAAATCAGGAAACCAAAAGCATGGAGATTATCATTCCCATATTTTAATAATAGGCAAGGAAGGCTCTGAAGAACTACGGATACAAAGGCCTGATATCAATTCTTCTGTGTATTTAAAGAGCAGTTAATATTATGGGACCATTTAAAGGTGTGGACGTCACCAGGGCCTAAAAAAGGAAGGTCCTGTCTGAAAAACGTCCTTGAATTCTTTCTCTGCATTATTGATTCGGGAGATAAGGCAGGAACAATGGCCAGAGTTTACTGTATCTGTACTGCAGGAAAGTATCTGATATTTTATTGTACAGGAGGGAGATCTGCAGCATTAGAAAGCAATGTGACCAACCTGTGCCGTGGCTGGGCTTTGCCAGCGCTCCCGCACGGGAAGCGGAGGGTGCCAGGGAGCGGAAGCGGCGCAGGGAGGAGGAGAGATAAAGCAGGAGGGTGCTGCGGGGTCAGCTTTGGTGCCACTTCTGTTTACTTTGTACTAAAATGACTCTGTGAAGAGCAGGGAAGGATTTGGGAAGGGAGGGAGGGGGGGAATACTGCAATGTGGATGATTAAATTCCGTGGCCAAGTGCAGCGGAGCGCGGGACAGCACGTGACGGGTATAGATCAGCCTCGCGGCTCGTAAGTGACTTGTAGAGATCATTACGGGCAGGATTAAGGGCAGAAAACCAAAGGACAAGGACAATTGTACAAATCACACAGGAGCACGATGCACAACCAAGAAAAGGCTTGGAAGGGAGTGGTCAAGGAGGGAAGTAAGGACACGGACAGCACCCACACAGCATTTGGCAGCAGCAGGCAAATCTTGGGAGATATGGTGAGAGTTTGGAGGGAGATAAGTTCAGGTAACACAATACAAGGCTGTATTTAGAGAAATAAACCAAGTTCCTATTTCACTTACATCCCTCCAAAATCTGGATTCATTTATGGAGACTAGTGGAGGTGTAGTATAACTGAAACCTGACCTATTTGCAACTATCAATTAGGAAAAAAGAAAGGTATCTGAAAGGTGATAAACGAGCATCAGAGGCCAGAATGGGGGAGGATGTGGAGAGCAGATATAAATTCTCAAGAGGTGCTGGCCCTGCTTATCTGTCAGAATTTACCAAGAAAGGCTATGGAAAGGCACTGGAATCTCGCAGGGCACACGACGTGCCGGAGAGCAAGGGATTGATGGTCGTGAATAACCCATTTATTAATTTGAATTCGAGCAATCACAGATGGACTGATGCTCATTAGGGAATGAGAACATAAGTAATTCGGTTGGAACATTTTCACACAAAGCCTATTTGAAAGGAGACCACGGACCAAAGTGCCAAAGGCAGGGAGGCCCCAGGATGTGGAAATCGATGCTGGGGAGTGTCGGGCACTGCTCGGGGATGGGCGCGAAGGAAGGGGCACCACCAGAGAGACTTCTGCAGTTGAGCTGTTTCCTGGAGATGTGGAGACAGACTCTGAAGGCCAAAGAACACCATATGTTCCACTTCTGGACTTTTAACGTTCCCACATACAATTTTCTCTCGCTGCTGCTCAGCAGAGAGCAGCCAAATTTAAATTACTATTATTAAATACAATTAGCATTACAGCACTGATTCTGTACTGTATTTTGAAAAATTCATTTGCCCCTTTTATGAAAGCCAAAGCGTTTAAAGTGCTTCCATTTCTGAGAAATAACAGGATGGATTTGTTTGCCTATTACAGTTTTTCCACATTTTAATAAAGAGCATTTGTACTTATATTCTCCCTAAGTATTATAAAAGGTATGGTTTATTCAGTTCTTACTAGTTATAGAGTGATAGAAATATAAACCAGAATTAAAACAACGTCTTCCAAAGAGATCAGAGATTTTCCAAAGGAAGCAGTTTGTAAATCACAGATATTTTACATCTTTCCCCCCACCTCCAAATTCAGAAACAGAATTCCAAACAATCCCACCAGGCAGAAATATGGCTTTATGTTTTAGGTGTTAAAAAAATAAATCAACCTCTCTGGTTTAAAGTTCTACTATAAATGAGAACTTGCCTCTACTTTATACCTTAAAATAAAATTTAGAAAAAGCACCAAGACAGCTTTAACTGGAATGAAAAAATAATTAGGCATGCCAGCACCCAGGTGCGTAAGGAAATAAGGAAATACGGGATGAAAAATGCATAAAAATAGCAAAAATATAAATGAAGTCCAGAAAGAGAGGAAACAGAGCACTGAAATGACATGGAAGCACTTGGAAGTTCACTGAAAATTTTTCGAATCCAAGTAAAATTGGTTCAGGAGCCAACAAGGCTGAGCTGCAATCAGCTCACATTAAACAGTTGAACTGCATTATAAAACTCTTGCTGAACATTTTTATTTGACTCTAAAAACTTCAGGGACCCTGAAAGAAGTCAACTTATAATTACACTCGCGTTGTCTTGACACGAGCTTAGCTCCAAATCTTAATTTATCTAAACCAGGCCCCATTATGTCTTCTCCGAGCAGAAAGAAACAACAGTGACCTCTGTATTCCCCACCACCCCCATAAACATATGTTCACTTTTAAGTTTTGGCATACTATTTGTCTTGATAATACCACTGGCGCTACAGCGCGATAACAGAACTGAGACACCAGGAATCCTCCCTCCTCATCTCACTCATCTCTGAAACATCCCCGGAGCCACACGGGGGGAGCCGCGGCGAGACACCGGTCTGAGAGCGCTCCTCCCTTCATCCACCTTGTTTTTTCCAGGTCAAGTGCTCTCCTGAGTCGTTGCTCGGGGTCTCGAGGTCACGGTGGAGGCTGAGTGACATCCTTCCCCCCATCCAGAATCATCTCCCTGCTGTGAAAATCTCTGTGATCAGCTCCCGCTCTTTGCTGCTTGTTGCCCCACACTCCTGGCATGCTCCCCTGGAAGGAAGCATGGGCAGCCTAGCTCAGGAACACTTGGTCCCAGTTCAGTATCAACTAGACCTGGCTAAAATCAAAATATCATCAGGGATTCATCTCCACATTTACATAAGCACCATAAATCTGGCACCTGTGTCAGGGAAGGTGCTGAACGCGGTTTTATCTGATCGTTGCCTCTTTCTGTTTCAGCTGTGTCCGGTCAAGTTCAAACAGGTAAAAGCCGAGCCTGTGGCTTTAGTTTGGAATCTGTCCCTCTCTATGCACTAAGAAATTTCAGCACTAACTCAAGTCTGGTGTCTACTGCCCCCCAAATCTCCTGTGTGCGGGTCTGCAGAGGGGGGATGCTCTGGGGTGTCTGTGGTGCCACCTCTGCAGTCAGACAAAGGCTGCACCACTGCACTCCTGAATTTAAGGATGAAACAGGATGATAAAGCTCTTTGCCAGGAAGCTGAGCTGCCAGATGCCAGCACATCCTGCACTGACACTTAAATTCTCTGAACTTACAGATATCAACACATTAACACATTTCAGACCATGAGAGTGGCACATTTGCTGAACTCAGCATCCCCAAAACAACTCCTTTGTGAGGGGATCTCAGTGCTGTGTCTGTCCAGCATTACTGTCCAGCATCAGTGATTTACTCACAGTACCATGAACTGCAGATCCACAAACACAGTTATGCTAAATAGGAACTTTGCAGCCTCAACTCTTCCACTGATCCTCACTGTTCTTCAGTTGTAATCCTCACTCTCATTAACCACCTTAACATCAAAGATCTGCCTTTCACTGTCCTGCACACAAAAATAAATTACTTAAAAGAGAAGCTATTTTTCTGTTCTGATTTTTAATAAATAGATGCCTTAAGGAGACACCCATCCCCCTCCCCTTACACATCTTCTCTCGTATTGTTTTGCATCACGAAGTTTTTCCATTTGTCTTCAATTACTTCAAGTTACCGAAATGCCATTAAGAATTGGAAGAAACATATTAAACCAAAGGAAAAGCACAATAACAGCTCATTAACGCACCATTCTTTTAAGCTGTGCTATATCCCTGAATTGCTGCCTTGGAATCAAATGGTGGCTGTAGCAAGTTTATTAATGCTGTGCAATGGCACCAGTCTTGCTTTGAAGCCTTTACAATAGAGCTTGGCTGCTCCTTCATATAAAACTGTCCATCAGCTGCTAAGGTGGTGCAGCACAACAGCACCACGACTCTCTGTGAGTGTGCATTAGGAAGCACCCAGTTGGCTTGATTTCAGTGTCTTAATGCTAATCTATTAATAAAAAATTAATAAAAATATGACATTATGATTTTTCAAATTAATAAAAATATGTAGTTCACCAACCCAGTTAATTTATCTTGCCATTGACAAGACAAAAAGTAAAAAAACCCTATGTTTTAGCTTTGTTATAATTCAAAAGAGTTTTGAAGCAAAATCAAAAGGAAAATTATTTCTGTGCAGCTGCTTAAAGCATACGGTGTGGATTTTAGTTGGGCTATAAATTCTTTAACAGAATTAAGGACTTCACAGTGGATCCCACACCAATCTGCTTCACAAAGCTGCTGGGGCTGGGACATAGGTATGATACCAGGGAAAAGCCTGAGAAGAGCATCCCCGCCTCACCACCTTGTTGGTTTAACCTCAAGCTGAGAAGAGAGCTTTAAGAAGGACTCAAATCCCTCAACTTTTCAATTCTGCCTCCCTCCAGTGCAAAACAGCTGCTACCTTGAACCCTTAAAACCTTCCCTTCCTTTCATGCCCAGATAAATCCTGACTTCCCCAGACAAACAACGCTGCCATCCCCCGAGGAAAGCTCCGCTCCCTCGCTCTCACAGGACAGCTTTCTCGTTGCTTTTCCAATCTTTGATCTTCCTTCCCAGCCAAACAGCCCAGCCCAACGTGAGCCTCCAGATATTACCAGCTCTAAATGGGGTGTGCTGTTTGCCCCCCTGCCTCGGGATCATGGCCACAACGCGTCTGCTTTCCCTGCTGGAGCTCTCCTGGAGCCTCGGGTAACCCATGGGCCTCGCTCCTCGCACCCCTCTCCCTGCATTTCGGGTTTCTCAGCCCCTGCTCCTGACCCACCCATGGGGAGCAGAGCAGCCCAGATCCCTCCTCCTGCCTCAGGCCACCGGCTGCCGCTTCTCTTGCATCAGCTCCAGCCCCGGCGCTGCTGTTGCATGATTCAGCTCAGTGACTCGATGAAAAACTAAGCAAGGAAGGAGAGGAATTTATTTTCCATCATGCCAGCACACTGAACTGACTCATCCTGTGCGTTTGCTGGGCTCAGCAGGAGGGAGGAGGTGGACACCCCGGGCCGGGGCAAGGACACCCGCCGGTGTCGGTCCCACACCCGCAGGGATCGGGTATGGCACGAAAACAGAGTGATAAATAGGGATGGCAAAGGAAGGGTCAGAGTGCCAAATGCTACAGAATCCCCTTCCCTCGCTATTCTATTAATCAGTCTTTAGAGTATGAAAGTGGATTGACTTTGTTAATATCTACGTTAGTTAATAAAATA
Organism: Pyrocephalus nanus; assembly: GCA_038380795.1. NCBI lineage: Eukaryota > Metazoa > Chordata > Aves > Passeriformes > Tyrannidae > Pyrocephalus > Pyrocephalus nanus. The sequence continues at coordinate 6,663,175 of CM076281.1, forward strand.
CACTCCGATGCAATGACGTGTTAGAATTTTACTGGAGACTTTGGTATTTTTCATGCTGAAGTAAAACAAACTGAAGGACAGCCTGGCCCTGGAAATAAGGACTTGGCTTCATGGAAGCTTAGAGCTGTCTGTGAAGGATAAAGAATATGCCTGAACACCAAGCTAATGTCAGCATCCCAGCCCCTCTGACACATTATTTAAACCCTCACAGTTTTCTGGTGTCACAGATCAGTAACTCCAGGGATACCTGGATCCACAGACAAGCAGCAGGAATGCTGCAGAAACAGGGTTGATTTGCAAAGTTTTACTCCAATTAGTAATCAATAATGTGGGTGCTAGTGTTTAGTCAATTTGTGTGGTCCTTGAACTTAAAGGGCTCTAACAACCCTGTATGAAACCAGATTTGGGGTGGCCCAATTTTGCTGGGGCACCTCATGCACATGGATAATTATTTACCCTTGTAGTTCTACACTTTGCATCCCATCCTCTCTCCTCAGTCAGCACAGGCTGAATTCTCTTAATGCTAAAAAGCTAAACTAAAGAGATGATTGCCAAACAGGGGACACATCCTTCCCCCAAAACTGAAAGAGCATCTTCCTAGTGAAGAGATCAGCAAACCATTTGCTCTGTCACTAAATGGGGAGAGACGTCACTTCTGATCCTCGAGGTTCTGCAAGAGCACAAGGATGGAGAACATCTGCCAGTCCAGCCATGTTTGGTGTGGCAAAGTGGGGCAGGGAGGAAGGGGAGAAAGTGGAACTCCTACCAGGGCAGAGCAGCCTGGGCTATCCCACATCACCTCCACCTTCCCAGGAGCTTCACATAAGGTGAGTGGGTGCTCTGACCCACCCCTTTACTTCTTCTCCTGCCTCTAAGCAGTGACCTGGAACCTACAATCACTTCTCTCGCTTATGGATGATCCAAACTTTTGTTTAGATGTTTTACAAAATTAGGTCAGAGCAATCCGTGCAAGAAGGAGCTCATTAACTGCCTCTGTGCAAACCCCACCTGCACACAAATACCAAAATGCAACCTTTTGCTGGTATTTTATCCTGAGCTCACCCTCTTGCTTCTCTTTTATGACAAAGCAAGACCAGACACGTTCCTGTGCAGAGCCTCAGAGTAATTCTGTAACAAATACAGAGATAATTCTGCATTTGGAGAAGCAGGGACTGGATTCTAAGAACACCCAGCAGAACACCTCACCCAGCCCAGCCCTCCTATCCCCATTCCTTCCAGCACCCTTCAAGCTCTGTTTTTTTTTTCACAAGGATGAGAAGATGCTCCTGACCCTGCGAACTGAGCCGGTGCTGCCTGTCGGAATCCTGCAGAAATAGTTTCCCAGCAGCGCTGTCGTTGCGGCGGAACGCGTGGCAGCGGCATAGCGGGGCTCCCTACAGGCAGCCCACCAGCTGCCAACGGCAACTCAGCACTTTGTCACTTACATAAAAATCAGAGGGTTTGGGCTCATCCTCCCCAGAGTTGCCCTGGTAGGACTTGCTGTCTCGGTACAACTCGCCTGCACACGGGATGGGACGGAGGGGAACCTGCCAGAGCTTCAGGAAGGTGCTCGGCGCCTGTCGCTCACTTCTGGTGGGGTGTGTTATGTTTGGGACTTTGCCTGTTATCCCCACAGCTGAGAAATGTCCCAGGGTCATACAGGAGAGACTCTGACTGTATTTGAGAGTCTCTAAGCTGTGTCCATCACCTGGAGCTCAGTGTCTCCTCCCAGGGGTGCTTTTGACCCTGCAGCGGCCGCCCCACCTGCTCAGCAGGGAGAGCGCATCCGCCTTGGAGATGCTGGAGTGTATTTAAATCACCTTCCTCAGGAAAGATGTTGTTTAAACTGCAATCAAGCCAGCCAAAAATAAATAAATAATCATTTGCACACTTCTGTAAACAAAGCAATGAATGGCTGTGGAGCTGCTGTTACCCCAAGAGGAGGCCGTGACCTCTCCCCTCTCCAGCAGCTTTGGGGAACAGAACCGAGAGGTGGAGTGGACATTAACAGAAAATTAACTGCCAAAATTACTCACTTTACTCTATTTTGGTAAATGCAGTGCTTTAATGGGACTTCCACTGAAAAGCAGGGAAGCTCTGGGCCCAAACACAGCGCTGGATTTTGATGTATGCTGTTGACTTCCCCAACACAGAGCAATTTGTAATAGCTTTGCCACGCTGTTGTTTTCAAAGCTCCTGCTACATCACAAGCATTTATTTCTGACCACAAAATTACATTTATTCAACAGAAAGCAGCTCAGGGTCTTTAAGAGGTTAACTTCTGGAGTGCTTGGCTGCTCTCCAGCCTCTGTACGAGCATCAGTGCTAACGCAAGGCACACAACAGCACCCAGGCTGGCCGTGATTAATAGAGTGCTGAACACGCTGCTTTCCACATACACACACTTTTCATTCCCTTGCTTCCATAGATCATGGACTTATCCTCAAAATATCTGACTGAAATTGAATTTGGCTTCTCTCTCAACCGTTCATTTCCTATGTTATGCAAGGTTATATCCTTTTCTGCATGAGCAGAACCAAACCAGCTGCAGCTTTTGAGAAGAAAATGTGTTTTCAATTATGAAGCTGGCCTGAATATTGAACCACAGTTCTACTGCTGCTCTAATTGAGCCATCATGGAGTGAACCTACAGGAAAGAAATTGTATTAATTGGGTTTGGAAATTTAACATGAGGAAATTAAAGGGGGTAAAATAAAAAAAAAAAAAATTAAAAAAATATGAGGTATCAGCTCAGGAATACTCCTTCAAAATGCAGAAGGAATGTAGAGGTCTGTAGTGGTTTAGGCACACACATTATTAGAGTACTCCTTCAAAGGCATGATTAGTAGTTCCAGCACATCAAACTGATTTTCAGCTTCTGTTGTCTGCATATGGAAAATTATTAAATTACTCCACTGACCAAATTAATAGTTTAAAGAGCAATTCAGCTAAGTGGGGAGCCAGAGTGGTCTCATCAGAATGGCAATACCCTTAAAAGTACTTGCTCTGTGAGAAGAATATGAGAAATGGCTTTCCCAGAAATCAAGTCCAGTTCGATGTGTCGGAGTCTGTGCCTTAAAGGGTTCTCCAAATGAGGGATTACTGCATTACTGTTGGACAGTGCTCTTATGCCACATGAAAAGAATGGTAATGACCTCAGGAAATCCTTTCCCAGCCTTAAAATATCTGTCTGATGACTTCACAAATACGGATTCCAACGTTAGATTTCCATACCACAAGCTCTGTGAATTAAACACAGCCCAAAGAACATCCCTTCTTTTTGCTTCCCTCCTCTCAGATTTCAGGTACAAATAAATATCCATGCACTGATGTGCCCACAGTGAAGCACAAGTGACCAACCCAAAACACAGCCTGTTCACATGGCTGCTTGCAGGAGGGCCTTGCAAATTATATAAAATCATTTCATGAGGGAACTATAAAGCTCTTTAACCTCTTTCTGATTCTGTCCTGTATTTAGCCCAGCATAGGATGAGCAAGCCATTAATAAGTTGCATCCTCAGGTTAATGGTAAGAAAGTGGAGAAAAAAAAAAAAAAAAAAAAAAAGAAGACAGATTTAAGATAGAAGTGATGGGAATTTTACAACTCTTAAATTAATGGCTTTAATTGTCTTCTCACAATAGCCTTTTTGCACCATCCAGACCTTAAATCTTTCAGGAAAGCCAGAAGAGTTACTCACAAAAATCAAAAGAACAATACCATCAGCTTTGAATCAGACACAACATTTTGTTCAATTAGAAAACTGCATTCAAATTTCCATTAAAATCCTAAATAAGGAAAAAGTACTATAATAAAACTATTCTCCAGTGATGAATTAATAGTCTCATGCTGAACTAGGAATGCATTTTAATACTTCTGGTATGCTAAATTTCATTTCAAAATGCTTTTACTTTAACTCACCATAAAAAAATCCAGTTACTTAACACACTGAGATCTATACAAAAAAAGTTATTTCCAGCTACCAATGGAAACTGGCTATTTGATAACTGAAATAAATTTTATCTGAATGAATGAGATAAATAACTAAGGAAAACAGAATGTTCTGTATTGAGGGTTCATTTAGAAATTCACATTAGACAAAGGGAAAATAGGGGGGGAGTTATCAATAACCCAGGCTCAAAGAAAACAAAAATTGGCTAAAGTGACCTGTGGATTTGTTTGAAAAGTCAGCTGGCCCCAGGTTTACCAGCAGCTCCCATAAATCACACTTGGGAGGATACATAAATACCTGAGCTTAACTTCACCTGTCTCCAAGTCACGTCAGGCTCACCAAGGTGCGGTTCAAGGACAGTTTCAGTCAACCTGAGCTGACACATTTGCTCTGCTCCTGCCCTTGGCTTTGCTCTCCTGGCCTCTCCCCTGCACTGAGCTGCTGCTCTGAACCAACCTGGTGGGAAACTAAGCCAGCAAAAAAGGGGAAAGAAAGAAAACTTTGTGCCCTGACACGGACAAGGACACCTTCCACTACGACCAGGTTACTCAGAGCCCCATCCAAACAATTCCAGGGACAAATCTGGGGCTGAAAACTGACATCTGTGCAGTAAAAGCAGGGCACCTCTTGCCCTCCTCCTCCTTCCTGCTCACATCCCACAGGTACTGTGTGACCAAAAGATCCCTCTGCCAGCTGTCCCAGGACAGTAAATATCACCCAACAGGTAACACATCATTGCAAAGCAATCCCACGGGGCTGGTGGGGTGGATGTCCCGTCCCCAGCTGAGCCAGCTCGGGAAATGGTAATCGAGGCATCTCCAGTGGATCTGAAATGGGGAAAAGCCTATTTGCTTTAACACAGCTTGTCCCTGAGATAGCTGGAGCATTCATCTCCTGATCTTTTAGAAAGCCAGCCTTAACAGCAAACAGAAACCAGATCTATATCCTGAGCAATCAAATATAACTCAACAGAACAGACCAATATCCTTCATATTTTGATTTGTCTCCAAAACAAGATACAGTAATTACATCTATAATCAAATACCACAATTCACAGCTTAATGTTGTGCATTTATGTAGTCAATCATAATTAGTTCAGGTTTTTTAGGTTTCTAAAACCCTGTCTAGATTAGGGAGACTGGAATCACCAGCTCAGAGATTCAGCAGCACAATCTTGTAAGGTATTTGTGTTTCATTTACGTAACAGGGGATTTCTACCAACAAATTTTACTCCTGTGAGGTTGAATTTGTACAAAAATAAACTTCATTTTTGTATCAGTGAAGCGAAACTACAGAGGAGGAGTGTGTATGAGCCATACACAGGAACAGGGAGATGTCTGTGGAGAGATCTAACGGGAGAATCTTCTTCACTGTAGCCAGATTTGGATTTAAGCTTCTCATTTGATCCTCAGACATCCCCTTCATGAAAAACAGTGCTGAAGGCACACATGCACTTTTCAGTCAGTGCATTGCAAGCTTGAAAGTGAAGTGAAAAGGTTCTAAAAGCACTGCAATCCACTCAGAGCAATTTTAAAGTGTAAATTTCCATTGGCAAACGGACTGGCACAAGTCATTCTTTGTTCTCACAAATGTCTATTAGATACATCAAGGACAAAGTTGTCGTGTTTATTTATTTATTTATTTCTAGCAATACATGGGAAACTGGGTTGTAAAATAAATAAACTACCACACTGCTTTTAAATGAGGACTTACTGCCTAGCTGGGATGCAGACCTAGCAGGATGCACAAATGCAAACCTCAGTAAGGGGAGCTGTGCACCTAATTCCCTGTGCTGACTCCTGAAAACACGCTCCTCCATTTCTCTGCTGATGGGAACTGCCACGATATAAAGTCAGCCAACAACTCATGGACTGAGGAAGTGGAATTTGCAGCCTCCATCCCTGAGGTTTTCCCAGCGGTGGCACCACAGGTCCCACCCGGCCTCACGTCAGTGAGCACTCCAGTGCTGGCCACAGCAAAAATGGAAAATCCTCTACCTGGCCCAGCTGCCTCTGCCTATAGGAAGGCTTCAAAATAACAAAAGTTGGCTTTGAAACTCGTGAGCACTCTACTCATGTGCTCTCAGCAGAGTGGTGTGAAGAGAAATCAAAGCCGGAGCCAGCACCAGAGCTGTCAATGCTTTCTGTTGGTTTTCCAACAAACACCTGCCAACTTAAGGTTTGCCATCAGCCCTCTTAAATGCAATGTTTTACAGCTGAAAAGGTTTGCAGTGAGAACTATTTGTAGTGTCCTCAGATGTTGTGTGTAAGTACATTGCACTGCATTCACGAGGAGCTCAAGCCGTGAGGTTGGCGAGGCACAGAGAGCTGGATGTGCCACCTGGGTCATGCCCAGGGGTGCTGAGAGCAAAGTGATGGAGCCAGTTTAGGTTGCCCAGCACAAACCCAGTATACCACAGAATCACAGAAAGGATGGCAAGTGACCTTAAAAGATCATCTCTTGCCATCCCCCTGCCATGGGCGGGCACAGCTTCCATCCATCAGAGCTCCATCCAACCTGGCCTTAAACACTTCCAGGGATGGGGAAGCCACAACTTGAGTGGACAACCTGTGCCAGGGCCTCACCAACCTCACAGAGAATTTCTTCCTAATACCTCACTTAAACCTACTTTCTGTCTGCTTGTAGCCATTCCCCTTTGTCCTGTCACTCCATGCCCTTGTAAAACATCCCTCTCCACCTTTCTTACCCTCCAGGTGCCCACACACATCCTGCACACAGCAAAATGCAAAGGGCTGAGCCCCTGCCCTACCCAGGGGCTCTGTGCCCACCTGGCCACGCTCACAGACCACCAGCACACCAGGCTCGTGTGAAGCAGCGCAAAAAGCACCACAAGAAGCACAAATAAGCTCTTACCTCTCCCTGGAAGCTCTTCAGTAACGGAGCTACCTGTTTGCGCAGGTCCTGGAAGACAGAAGCGAGACATTCCATCAGAAAAAACCTTGAAGGGCGAATCATCGTCAGTTTTCTCCTGACGTTACTTTGAGTTCTGAAGCGGCGCTGAAATTCTGATTGCGTTTTACGGGAGCTTTGATTAAAACAGGAGTGTACCTGGGACTCACTTTGAACAGGTCTGAATTCCCAGTCTGACATACACCTGTATCTGCCGCAAATGGCACTAATTATCAACACTGTGGTGATGCTGGGTAAGCACTGAATGCCTTCAGCCCCCTAATTCAGCTGAAACATTAATACGATTAGAAGCAAATGCCTCTATCAGCGTCCACAGCAGCTACACCTCTGAACTCACGCCAAGGAAATTCCCACAGATGGGAGCCAGGCTTAAAGGAAGATGACTTTGGACCATCATTTCAACTAAGATGTGCTGCTATTTTGTAAAATCACCCTTCTATTTGTTATTTTTCTCAGGAGTGCTCTGATTTCAGCCATCAGGGAACTGGAGCACGTTGAAGATGACAGTACTGTTTGTTGGTTACTCTGTAACTCAAAATCTCTTCTTCCAAATCAACACCACACTCAGTGCTTTAAAAGTCATTAAAATACTGCCCACGGAACCAATCTAAAGGTTTACAGCACATTTTTGCCTAGCAACCAAGATAATTTTGGACAAAAAAAAGGTATATCTATTGTACATTGAATTCTCTGTGGCTCCACTCTTAAGCTGGTTTGGGTCTAATTCACTCGAATTCTCATCCTTCTCATTATGTGCCAGCCTGAAGAATAAAATCCTGTGACTTTACAGAGGACACTACTGTTGATGCACAGCCAAGATGCTGGATTCCTGGTTTTGCCACTGACAGGACACAAGCAGTGACCTCATAGTCAGAAATGAACCTGAATGAGGTAAAAAACCAGTAACGTGATGCTGCATTTAGAAGGGCAGCACTGCTTTGGGAAGAAGATGAATTTCCCATTCTTGGAGACTTCCAAGGCTCAGCTGACCAGAACCAGTGTGGGTGCTAAAGGCCCATTTTTAGGGCCAGGTAAGATTCTGTCAGACTCTGGACAATGCCATCAATCCAGAGTCCTACAGTGCTCTGGAAAAGTCCTACAATGCTTTTTGGAAAAGAAGGTGACCTTAAAGTTGGGAAATTCTCTTTTTCCAATGCATTTACTTTTACATCTACAGTCATGCTACGTATTGGACATTAAACCACTCACCAAAACACTCTCAGCCCTGGATTTAATCTGCCTTTCCTGAAGGAAAAGTAGGCTTTTGAGAGAACTGATTTTTGTCATTTAAATGACAAGTCATGCAGAGAGTTGGAGGATCAGGAGTTCTCCCACTCCCTGAGAAATGGCTTAAGGGGCCAAAGGCAAATGAAGCTATCAAAGGCAAATGATCAGCCAAATTTCACTTCTGACATGGTTATTGCACTAAAATACAGCTTAATCCCCATCAAGGATAATGTTGCAGCTTTCTAAGCTCCCTCCTCACACTGAACCAAACTGTGCTGCTGCTCTTGGACCAAGCCAAGTCACCTAAATGTTTCCTGGTATCTCCTGCTGCCTGTTCTGGGAAAGGAAAAGGTTAGGTACTGTCCTTGCATATCACAACCACCTACAAATTACACCTCTACCAAAGCAAACTGGCAGGTTGAGCAGCTTTTCCCCACTCCCTGCCTCCTCTGGGAGACCAGAGGGCTGTGCAGGTTTTATAACATGTTTTCTGTGTAACCTGATGATGCTGACATTGAAGAAAGTAACAATAACCATGATGGCAAAATAAATGTCCACATTCAAGGCCAAAACCGGGCATGGGAGGTTTTTTAACGCTCAGCAAAATTACACACAGAGAATTAGATTTACAGTCCAAATACTGGCACCCTTTATAAAACCAGGAAAAAATATACCATCCAAGCAAAGCAACTTCTCTTGAAATACAAATCTCAGCTGGTCAGAAATCACTGGGTTTAGGGCTTTTGTCCCCAGTATTGCCTCTGAATTTACTGACTAGTTTGGCACCAGCCATGAAAGTGATGTCAGAAGTGAAAGCAGAAATACAGGAGATCTAATTCCAGATCCAGAGGCAGCAGAATGTAATCCCTGCTCCTCTGTGTCTGCATGGCAAGATCCTGCTATTTAACTGCATCCTCTGACACATCCAAACTTCTGGAAGGCAGGATTTGCAGCACTTTTTATTTCATTATATAAACTATGTCAGGACTTCACCTCTTATTCATCTTGAATAATGAGAGATGTTGTTGGCTGTTTATAACAGAAAAGAGGGAGAGAAGGGGAGAGGAAAGGAATATAGGGAGCATCCCAAAGGCACAAAAACAGCTGGTCAAGCTGTCAGACAGGGAGAAAAGCTTTCAAGTGCAAACTCTGATTCCCACACATCCTTCATTTAGCGAATTCAGGATGCCAAACACTCATCCCAGCAATCAGAAGATTACCAAGCAAAATTCGTGCCATGATGGGAAAACCTGTCGTGCTCGATTGGGGCAGAGGCTTTTGGTGGTGGTAAAACATCTCCTGATGGAGGAGAAAACAGCTCAAAGTGCTTCAGTCCCACTGGCAAGCAATGGGTTATCCCACTGCAATCAGTGCTGGGCAATCCCAGGACACACTGGTCATTTAGAGCACACACTTGAACAGAGTAAAATGCTCTGACAACTCGAAATCTTCACAATAACTTGAAATCTGTTGCAGCTGAACAACTGAGACAGAACATCCCAGTGCCATTACCTTCACAGAGCAAACAGGTTTAGAAAAGGAACTGCAAGGAATGAGCTCCAGTATTTTAAAAACAATCAAATACTCCAATGCAGGTGAGTGGATAAATGGCCCAAGTCATCACAAAATGCATAAACACCTTTTTCACACCAGTTTTTCTCTTCACCCCCCCCTCTTTCAGCCTCCCCCCTTGGAAAGAGTTTATAGGCTACTCCTATAATTCCTTCCTTGGCAAAACAACATCAAAACTTTAGACAGCTCACAATAAAAAGGAAATAAAAATAAACAGACAGAAGTCAGGAATACATATGCCTCGAGTCACCAGCTCCGGCTCTGCCGGGGAGATTTATTTTTGGCAGTTTGGAAAAATTCCTCATCAGACTTTGTCTCAAAATATTACCCTAACTTCAAATAGAATTTTCCCTTCTTTACACTAAATTGAACAGAAAGAAGGACGTTCAGTTCAGACCCGGGGGAATCTGCAGTGTTGGTTAGCAAGGACACCGCATGATTTATTATCTGTTTAAAGTGTGGTGGCCTTTACTGCCTGGGCTGTGATCAAAACAGGAAAAGCATCCAGCTCCAGCCCTCACACAGCTACCAAAGCACTGCAGCCAAAGCAGAACAGCTGAAAAGGGTACATGCAACTGAATGTTAAAACAAATTATAATTTATCAACACAAACACTTTGAAATATTTGAGTATTCCTATACAATCTCATTATTAGCCTATTTTTCCATGCCATCTAAATATGTGCATTCTCTCTCTCTCTGGATCATTTACCAGGGCTAGAGCAGTTTTCTGAAAAAAAGGCTGTCTCACAGACAAAGTCGGTATCTGAAGCAGAGCCTCTGAATTAGGATGTTGTATCATTATCTGAATCAAATCTGATCCCTGAGAACCAGTATAGCAATTTTTTCTTTACAAGAGTATAAACAATGAGTTTACATTTTGATCAAGTAGCTACACAATGAAACCTGAATCCACATAATTTTTTTATCTTCCTTTCCATTCTCATTAAAAATAACTCCATGGAAAATAAACCAAGAGTAAATCTAAGTTAAAATCCTGGGCAACAAATGCATCTTTCTGACAACTAAACTGCATTATTTATCTGTATCTTAATACACTGTGTACAGTGCAAAGGACGTATCAGTGGTCAGGCTACCAACGCTGGATTTGTAATTTACTTGAGGTCTGAAGCTACACGAGCACCTTCTGATCTCCTTGCACGCTGCTCCATCTCATTTACCTCCCAAATGCTTATCTCTAAACGTCACAACAAAAGCCCTCTGACCCCAGTTTGATAAAGTAGTCCTGCAAAGCTGAGCTTGACCTCCAGACCTTTATCCTCCACACAAGTACCGTGCCCTTGTGAAACAAAACAACCCCCGAAGCTGGGTGAGCGTTCCATCGGGCACCACGTTCCCTACGGATTGTTCCACGTATCGTCTGCTGGAGACTCGCACTGGCTGGGGAATGTCACCGTGTCTGGGACAGAAATCATAATGAGAAGCAGCCCACTGGTATCAGCATCGGTGACATCATTAGTTCAGCTGTCACAACCTACTTTTGAGCTGCCTTATCACCGGCGAGATGCTCCTGCTCTCCTGCTGCCTTCCCCTTTTGTGTTCCCTTCCCTGTTTGCCCACATGGAATAGGGCACTAAACAAGTGCCCTGTGCTCCCAATCAGCAGGGCTGGGCAGCCCTGGACTCCATATACTTTCTTAGGAGAATCATAACTTACAGAAAGGAACAAAAAACCCAACCCAGAACAAACCCCAAACAACCCTCAATATATACTGACTGTGCAGGAAGGTACTTGTCATCCATCAACATGGAACACTTCCCATCCCTGCAAGTGTCCAAGGCCAGGCTGGAGCAACCTGGAAACGTCCCTACCCATGGCAAGGGTTGGAATGAGATGGTCTTTAAGGTCCCTTGCAACTCAAACCATTCCATGACTCAGTAGTAAAGAAAAAGCAGCGTGGCTGAAGAGTAACTCTCCTGCCAAAAACTGGGAACCAGACTGATCGTCTCTCTCCTGAGGCAGTGTGCTGGTCTGATGGATATCTGCTTCCAGCAACTGGGAGGATGTTTATCCATGTGCCCTCACAGCCAGGGCTCCACACACTCCATCCACACAGCTATTATGTCCGTAATGCTGGGCCTCTCCTTCCCATAAACGCAGCTGGAAAGGGGGAGAGGTGAGAAGCAGCCGAGCGTGAAGGATTTGGGAAGAACGCTGGCAGCCACTTCTGAGGTGTGTTTGGTTATTACACACTTCAAGGACACAACTTGTCGCTATGAAACACACAAATCAGCAAGTTAACTATAATTAGTAGTAAGCAGTTCTGCTGGTTAATTAGAGAGAGCAGCGAGCACAGATGCTTCTCGCTGCTATGGGGAAAGGGGTGAACGAGTGGGGATCACTCACTCACTCACCAATACACGAGTTTTAAAGATTATTTCTTTCTCTTATGAAAAAATCCAGAATATTTCCATTTTTTTTTTCCACCAGAAATCCTGGGCCCATGTGACTGGGGGTGTACTAAGGGAAACATTTAAGTCTTTATGTTTAATTAGTTCCAGCAAGTCCCACTTTGCTTTAATCTAAAAGAGATGAAGCTGAAATCCCACATAGTTGTTCAAACAGGTATTATACAGTAGCTCAGATGACTTACTTAATTCCTAAAATATAAGGCAAAGTAAATCATATGAGTAAACAATTTATTGCTCAATTTACACAATGATTTAATGAGATATAAAACCTCTTATTGCTTAAGGCAGCTGAAGTATTTACTTGAAATCCGATCATTAAAGAATGAATCAAGATCTTATCAATTTTCTGATGGTTTTAGTTATTTCAGTACACTAACATGCCAGTGTTTTCTCTGTACAAAAAAAAAAAATCTTTTTAAGTTACATTTATAGATATGTTTCAACCCTAGCACAATGATAAATAAAAAATCTTGATTTACAGTAGCAAAACGTACACCACAGTACTTTCGGAAATATTTCAGCTCACAGATCTTGTGCAAATTCCATTAGCTTTAATTATTTATTAGCAGTAGATTTAGATTACTGTTCTTGACCTATTTTTCAGTGTATGGACCCACCCAGTGAGAAGTGAAAAAAAATATTCCATTTGTGAAGGGCTGATTTAGTGAGCACAGACTTCAGCTTCAAGTAGAATATTAAGCAAAACCCCGTGTGTTGTAATTCGAGGGGAGACGCCTGAGCTTCAGAGAGGTTACAAACAGGGCCTAAGCAGTCTGTGGAATAAACACTAACAGAGATTCCTTGAAAAGAGACGGAATTTCTGCTGTTTAACCACTTCAGACCATTCTGCAAAATTGCAGCCACATGACAATCCCAAAGGAAGCGACAGCGACACACGGAGAGGTTTCAAGAGTTTCTTTGTGGAAATGCCCTGGTTTCCACCAAACCCCAGACAACGTGGATCCTACCAAACCACAGGGAAAGGGGCCTAGAGGGAGGAAAAAACTGGGGGCTGGTCCCTTCACACTGTCAAGGTGGCAAAACATGCTCTTCTTCCCAGGCACGGAACAACGAAGCATCTGGGACAAAAGTCTTGAAGAAAGATTAAACCAAAACAAAACCAACCACACAACAAAAGCAGAACTCTCCAAAAATATATATCCAGCACATTGGAAACACTAACTTCTTCTGGACCATCCTGGGCTCTGTGGTGCCTCTCAGGCAGAAACTCTAAGACTGTAAATAAATTAAAAGCAGGCACTAAAGGCAGGGATCTCTGCAAAGGAGCCTCCCTGCCACGCTGGGGCTGGCACGTTGCTTTCAATGGAATTACTCACTTTGCCGAGCCTTAATGGAATCCTCTTATGGCTCCTTCCAAGTTCAAATAAACAAAAAGCCACCAGGTTTACTCTGGGCCTGTGCAGCAACGTCCAAACAGACTGGTTACCTTCACAACTGTTTAAAACATCCCCTCTGCCAAAGCACAACTGTTGCACCCATCTGTACGTAGGAAAGTGTGTGTATATATACACACATGCACTAGATAAAATAGAAGAAGAATTTTTTTTTAACTAACTTTACAGATTAATTTAGTGAACTATGCTTTTTAGTATCGTGCTATAACCTCACTGTCATTTATAAATCAGGGAGTTAACACTGGCTAGGAAAGATGTTGACCAGAAACTATTCAGAATTTAAAAACTAGAGTTGCTAGGGAACAAAAAAAAATTTATTCAAAGAAAAATGAATCAGGTGGAACTATGGAAGGAGGTAATTCTAATGAAACTAAAAGCCTGGTCACTAAATTTTCAGCAGGGGGAGGAAAAAAAAAAAAAAAAGAAGGATGACTTATGTAACAGTTTACCAATACATGCAGAAAATCAAGCATCACTTTTAACAAACAACTTAAAAGGCTACACACTGGCTAATGGCTCCATGGAGATTTTCCCTCCTGCTAACAGTTTGTCCTGCTTTGTCAAACCCTGTGGTCCCTCCTGAAGGCTGAGGTGACACCAAAGATGCCATGACAGACCTTTGCCATGGGAAAAACCACGTTTGCACCATCCCAGGTCAGCAGAACTGGGATGACTGTTTCATTTATGTAATGAAAAAGCATTGATACGCCAAATAAATATTTCAGAGTCTTTGAAGTGCACTGTTCCTGCCAGCAGGACAACCACGTGTCAGTGAAATCCAGGAACTGCTGTTCCTATGACTTAGGTCAGGCTTATATCCCTGCATAGAGAAAGGATAATGAGTTGGTACAGAGCTTTGTTAAGTACCTGCAGATGTTGTCAGATGAGCACATCTGCCAAAAAAATGGAAACCAAACTGACTTGCTCAGCTGTGGACCCCAGTGCAGTTGAACATCCCAGTAGAGCTGGACATCCCAAAAAACAGCCTCACCTATATTTGCCAAATTTTAACCAGAATTGCTCTGTCCCTCCAAAAATTCCATGTCATTCCACAGGTTCTCTGCCCCTGCAACTGAGGTTTCCAGTCAAAAGGACCCTGAACACTCTTCCCAAATCACATCCTGCAGGATCTCGTCCTCCCTCCGCTACATTTTCCACTTTGAAAGCCTACTGAGAGAGAGTTCACAACACCTGCCTGGTTATTCACAATTACAGCCTGCAGATCAGAGGTTTCTCTTCAGCACAAAATGGGGAACTTCTGAAAAAAGGTAATTATGATGAGCCTTAAAAAATTAACGTGTCTAATGAGAGGCTAATGACAGGGGCCATGACTCTGCAGACGATGCACCTAAAGTGCTGTGGTCCAATTAACAACACCAGTTCAAACACAGCCTAATGCTTCACACGGTGGATTTAGAAAGAAGAATATTTAATGTGAAACCATAATTGCAGCTGTAATTTTCCACATTCCCCTCCACACAAGCAGGGCTGGAATCAGAGGGCACCGTCCTTCGGCAGGTCTCTCCCTTCTGGGGTGATGGAATCAGGAACTGGGTGCTGGGATTGGGGTTTCTCCTCAGTCTCAAAGAAAAGATGGGTGGGACCACTCAGAAATCATTTATTTCAGTGTACAGGGGTGGGGTTTTTTTAGGGAAAGTGTGACTACTAAAAAACTTTCATGTTTTAAAACCTGTTACTGATTTCCAAAATGCAAGCATCTGGTAAAAGTCAGGTAAAGTTTCCAAGAAGAATAATTCTGTGTTAAATATAATAGTGAGGAGCCAGGCCTCATCCTCATGGATCCTTCCAGACTATCTGCAAATTGGGGAGGGGCACTGCCAAGACATCAGATATTGCAAAACTGTTTTCCCTGCTTATTGTTGAAATATAGATTACAACTATAGCTGTGCATTAATCACACTCTGACAAACCTGCATGTAAAACACAGGTGCATTTACTGATTTCTATCATTGTAGCCAACCTTTACCTTTGATTTGAATGAAAGAAAATCCAATACTCCACAATCCTCTAAAAATCTTTTTATAAGATTTTCTCCTTAATCTTGATCCTGACCGTCCAGTTTTATTCAAAAGCCAGTTGGTCCTGCAGAACACAAAGTTGTTTCATGAAGACCTGGGTGAAAAGCCTGTTGTCCTGCAAAACCACGTCCTATATTTGCTAAGACTCTTGTCATCTTTTCTGTCTTTATGTTCTTTGTGAGTTGTTCCGTGCAGGGAGTCACTGGCTGCTCACCTGCTGTGGGTTCAGGCATCGCCCTTCGGATGCAGCTGAAGTGGTAACTCCAGATTCCAACAAAGAGGAGAAATTCAAAATATATTAAAAAAAAACCAAACAAACAAAAAAAAACAAACAAAAAAAAAACCATTGACAACCCCAAAAACATCAGGATATAGACCCAGAGGTTTTACTACATCCAATTTAGGCATACCTGGTGAAAACACCTCAGAATTAATATAACTGTCATCCTGCTGACCTAAATAAAAAAACACAGCACGGAGCTTTTCATGTCGCTTCAGCGAGCGAAGCAATCGGTGGAAAACAAACTTTTGCTGCTTTTACACTCCCTGGCAGAACTCCTACAGAAACAGGCTCAGGCCCAGAGTGCTTTGGTAGCACACAGTAGATAGAAATGAATCACCAAGATGAAAGAAAGCAAAAGCTCACTACAGACTTATTCAATACATTTACTGTTTGTTAGTTGAACTTAAGAAATAAAAAACCCACATAAAGCGTTTTTGAGCAGCAGCATCTCCTCACCACTGTAATATATGGTCTCAGCTGGGATTAATTCCCAAATTCATGGGCTGAACTGTGAGCTGTTGCAGTGCTTGGTGGGGGGGGGGTGGGGAGAGAAAGAGATAAAAAGATCAGGAAAAGGAACCCGGAGGATTGAAGATCCTGCTGCTTCCCCGTCGGTCAAGGCTGCGAGCCCAGCACTGAATCACCACCAGCTCAATGGCAGATTAAAATGAGACATACTTGTGTAATAATAAATCAACAGAATTAATACAAGCTTATCTTCCACCAACTTAGAAGGGGGAGGTGACAAATTGCACTTAAGGACAAACAGTTTTACTGTTGCTGCACAAGCTGAGCGTCTATAGGAAACGGCTAAATTTAGACAGCCAGCTTTTGATGAGAGCAACGGAAATTAATTCAAGTTTTTTTGTCTGTGTGGTTTTGTTTTTTTTTTTTTTTTTTTTTAAACAGCTCTAGAATGTCTCATCTCTCAAAACTCTTACCAAAAGAAGAGACTTCATAATGCACCATCCCTCCCTGCCTACTCCCTCCTACTCTTGCCCCTATAAAAGGAAGAATTGCTCCTTTGGGCTACAGCAATTTAGGAACTTAATGCAGTTTAACAAATTCCTTATCTCTTGGCTGGAGCTGTTTGGCTCCGACAGATGAATCAGAGAAGTCCATAAACGTCTGGAGGATTCCTACAGACTTTTTCTTGGATGACTATATAAGGCAAGTACAGATCAAGTTATCTGCAATGGTTTTAACCTAAGCTTCAAACCTTTTACCTTATTTCTGGGTTGGTGGCAAACTGCCTTCATCTGCAACACCCCTAAATTAGACATAAACTGACAACTGCTTTTCCCAAAAGCATTTTCCCACTCTTTGCAAGGCAGTAAAAACACTTGAATTAAGATACACTTAGGTAAAAATTAACTTTTGTCAATCACTTCTGCCTCTCAGCAATACATTTCCATCCATGAGCGGCCCAGACTGTGATGCTGTGAAGCTCATGTTCTCATTTACAATATTTTGCTGCTATTGAAGGTGCACCTCACCAGACAGCAGATGTTCTCCATCACTTATTACCTGAAATACCAAGTAACACCAAGTGTCACGAGAAGTCTTGCACAAACTGGCAACAGAAGTGAAATCCACACTCAAAAGGAAAAAAAAAAAAAAGGGGGAGGTCAAGACTGCCCGACTGATGTACACAGGGACTTATAAAGGAATTCCAACCATGCCTGCAACACCCTTTAATGCAGAGAAATACTCAATAAACTTCTTCCTATCACCATCTTTTATACATCTGATCATTTTTACAAGATGCTTAGTGAAGACATCAAAGCCAGCAGCATGTGATACAATACTGAGGGCTTCTTTTAGCTGCATCCAAACCCTTCTCCAACCCTTGCATCCAAAGCAAAGGGTACGCCAAGTTCAAGCAAGTTCTTTAAGCTAAATATTCCTAACACGTCTCCAAACGGCCATCCTGTGCCACTGAGGGCTCACAGTGAGTAAAATCAAAGCCAGGAGTGAAACCTGGGCAGGCAAACTCCGAAGACTGAAAGCGAACTCTGAGTTTTGGATGCAGGAACACCACAAAGGCTCACTTTTAAATGTCACTTAAAGCAAAGATCCACAGCCAGACCTTTCCTTGTGCAAGAGCCTACAAGTGATGCCCCTGATGGAACTCAGCAAGGGGAGAGCCATTGCTCAGTCACTGCCCCATGGCTCTGAACTGTGGGGCAGAGTCACAGAGGACTGAGAGCTGCCAGCACAAAATGTAGGCACAGTCACGCTCCATCCTGTGAAACACTCCTAGGAAATGCAGATAAAATAGGTAAAGAAAAAGCCACTGCTCAGAGGAGATTATATCTCACCCAGCTGCTTATTAACACTGTGCAGTTAAAACACGGTATTTTAAATTTCCAAAGGCACGCCGTGTCTGGAAATGCAATATTTGAATAAGCACTCTTATGACTCAAAGCATATCAGGTTTTCCCACCTGACTACAACCTTATAAACACTGACATTTCTGAACCACTGATCTCTTTCTTAGCAGGGTCAGGGCAGGCACTGAGGATCACGCTTAAGGGAAAAAAAAAAAAAAAAGGGAGAGGAAAATTGGGCAAGTGACATCGTGGACTCTCTGAATCAGTATTGATTGCACAACTTATCTGATTTTATAGCTTCTACTTTTTGGATCCTGACCATCTATGCTTATAAAAGCTGGGATTGCTCATTTTTTGCAATGATTTTGGAATGGCTTATGCAGTGTTTGGTGGTCCATCAGATCTCAGGTCTGAGATATTCACTGAAGCCATGGATTCACTCATACCATGGATCCACCACCGTACAGGTGCCTGATGTGTTATTCTTGATGCTGCTCTCCAAGTTCATGTAAGAACAAGGAAATGTTCCAGTGCCATCATCAGATAGTGGGAGCATAAACAACTGTTAGCACCTCCTGGGAGAGAACACATACCATTCAGTTGCATTCCATGGGGTTTTTTTTCCTAGTGTAGATCCTAGGGAAAGGACTGCACGACAGAAACTCCTCATGGGTCAAGTTCTAGATGCACCAGCTGCGAGTGAGACAAGTCCACAGCCCAGCTCTCTGCACTGCAATCTGCTTTTTTCCAACCATGTCAGACCTAGACCCCAAATTTTTACGGCTCTTCTTCCTTTTTCCTCTGCTGGATGAGCTCCCAGAGCCCCGCAGCAGGCACCGCTCGCTGCCTTCCAAAGCGCTCCTGCCAACTTCCCTGCCGGAGCAGGGACTTCTCAGGCAAACCTGGCAACTCAGCACAACCCTCCTGCTCCCTGTTCCCCCCACTCCCCTTGTGTCCAGCACCCTCCTTTTGACCAGGAGTTCACTTTTGGGATAAGTAAGCCATTAGTGTGATCCAAACCAGCCAAGGTTATTCCCCCCCATAAACAACTTGTCCAGTGTTTCCTCAAGGACTTTGCTCTCTTCCATTTTTCTGCTGCATTTTTTTGACAGCTCTAACTGATGCTTGGGAGCGTTTCCCATTAAAAACCAGCACACTCAAGTGTGTAATATGTTCCTAAAACGTAAATATTTGCCAGATTGTCATACAGAAATACTTCATTATCTTTTCCATAACTGCATAAAATACAAAAACTTAGGTTGCAACAGTATGAAACACTCCTGAAAGTGTGAAAATTATTGCTCATTTTCATGTAAACTGGAGTATTAAAGTATAAATCACACTGTTTACATTAACTGATCAGAAGAATTCCAGTTGATGCAAGTAGGAAGCTGGAATTATTAACATTTTTCTCTGAACTGGGTCTGTTAACTAATAGCTTTTTTTCACCCCTTATCAGCTGCACAAACAACAATGGATTTTAAATCAACTAAATGACCTGTGAACTTCTCCTAAACTGGGGGCACATAATTTAAGGCAGCCAAGAAAGTTTGGCAGGAGTCAAGAGGGCTCCTCGCAAGGGGCACATGTGGAGAGAGTTAAAGCTTCAAACCGCTATTTCCCCCCCACCCCCGACTCAAGTGTCAGCTGTGATAAGCCAAAATTAACAACCCTACACTGAACCACTTCAAATGAAGGGGAAAAAAAATTTCTTCTTGCTATTCTAGGTATTTTAAGTTGCATATGAGCACGGTGGCTAAATATAGACAGTGACAACAAGAGACAGCATTGTCCCTTTGGGCACATTGAATATTATCTCAGAATTCCCATCTTCCTGGGCTGAGCCTCCAGTGTTGGGCTGGTTGGGGGTTTTCTAATTTATTTTTCTTACTTAGCAAAGTGTGTATTAACCCTGACTTCGTTTTAGATGGAGCAGTTTAACAAAAAGTGTTTTGTTGGGTTTTTTTGTTGTTTGTTTTTGTTTTGCTTTTTTTAAAAAAGGAAATCCTGATTCTGCAAAAGCACCAGAGAGGTTTCCAATAATTTTCCCAGCTCTGTGTTACTGCACAGAGAGCAGATGCCTTCTGCTTTCTGAGAGGACTATCACTCTGTTTTTAAGAAGGGAAGGGCATCAATATGAAGTTTTTACAGCCTCCTAAACCAGAAAGCCAAGTTAAAACCTTTAGATGTGAAAGTGTCTTTTTTTTTTTCCCCAGGAAATCACGCACTTCACTTCCACGTTTCAATAGGGAGCGTAAGGAATAAAATCAATAATTACTAGTTTCAAAACACTTCCTTAGGAGTGCAAGTACATCATCTGGAATCCAGCAGACTCATATGAGCCTTTAATATTGAACATGACCAGACTTTCAGACGACACGGCTGCTCCCGACTTCTGAAGTATTTAAATACCACTGAGTGAGGCGCAGGTTTCTGCTTAATGTACCCGATGCACTTAGAACATTGACAACACTTCATTTTCAAGCTGCCTTCTATATCAAGTTTAATTTTTAAAGCCATCTATAAATTATCAATGACATCTGTTCTGAAAAATGTCAATTCCTGTTCCTTAGGTTGGCAGGGCCCATCTATTTTGTGTAACGTCCTCTTCATATTCCAGCAATTTTAAAGCTCTGTTGACACACGGTTTTCAAGTGAGGCATTGCTCTTCTGGGACTGCATTATTTAGACAAGCCTTGTTCTGAGGTAACAAAGACAATAAATACACACAACTGTTCTGGACTATATCCCATGGCTCTGACTCCCAGAGATGCAGTGGGCTGGTGACAGGCACAGATACCCCGAAAACATCCCTGTGCACGGCACCCCTTCCATGTCACACAAACCAACGGCAAGAGCAGGCAGCAGCTGGAACACCAGCTTGCCCCAGCCACTTAATCTGCTGATCAGTGAAGTATGGGGGCCCTCATCATCACTAATTCGTGCAACTGAGATGATAGTTTATTGTGACAATGTACAAGCACGGGGCTGTCACCACATTGCCATTCCATCAGCCAAAATCTCATTTTGGCTATTCTGTTTATCTAATTGTACCATGCAGTCACAATTTAGCATGTCATTCTTTAATTTCCTCAGCTCTTGGGCACTAACATTGTGGCTCATTAAAATGCAACTAGGTTTGGGTTTTATGCCCTTATGACATTACAAAAGCAGGGGTAAAGATAATTCACAAATGTCCATAGTATTCTTCCAGACCTGGTACAACTCACACTACTTCCACCTTTTAAAGAACACACACAATAAAAACATCTCTTCTTTGTTTTCAAGTCTAATACACCCTTTTTGCTTTTAATATATTCCTTCTGCCTCTTTTCATTCCTTAACCACTAAGCTACTGAGCTCCTGTCTACACAGAGGTGTCCTCTAAAATCAAAGCTGGGTTTCAACAAAGTTCAATCTTGAAGAAACAATTGCACCACGTGCTCTGGTTCTATATGAACACATCATAAACTGTCACCAAGTCCTCTCCCACTATTTGTCACACAGCAGCAAAACAGACACTGCCTCCTTCTGATTCCGTAATTGAGGAGCAGTGTCTGCTGGATGCTGAAATCCTGCTTTCTGGTCATGGCAAACATAAATCAAAGAAAAAAATCTGCTCTATTAAATCTATTTGCTCTGGGAAAAGAGGGATTTATCATCCTGTAGAACAAGTGGTCAATAAGATTCAGAAGTGCTTAGTACAGACCTTGATGAATCGGGATGCCACAGGTGACAGTGTAATTGTATTTGAAAGGAATCCACAAACAGAAAGGTGAATGCTCTATTTATTTCAGTGTATAGACAGGCTGAGGATTAAATGCATCACAAACAGAGCAGGATTTTCCCTCTGCATCCCCTCGGGGAGTATCCTTAACAGACTGTCCCAGGAGGCAAAAGCAGTAAGAGAGAAAATAGGGCTGCTTTAACAAGTAAATCTAAAATGAGTATTTCTTATAGAGCCATCACAAACAGCTTCCAGGAGCTTTTCAACACCACACAAACCTTGAGCAAGCGAAAAAAGTAAGTTTCAGCAGCGGCAAGACCAGGTCAAGTTTAGGGGTCCCGCAAGGAACCCAACAATTCACTGGCAAATCCCATTTCATGATTCAGGAATGGCTGGGCATAATCCCTGCCTCCAATCACCATGATTCCCAGCACACGAGGGAGCTTGGTTTTTCACCCAGGACAAGAATTTAGTCCCAAAGGACAAAAAGGAAGTTTAAATAGCACAACTACGTAATTAATAAGGAAACAAATATAGGTGTATTGCAACGATAACTTTGGGAGTTACTAAATTAACCACGGACTAATCCCTTTTTTCCCCATTTTTGAACAGAGGAATCCAATTCTGCTGCTTTACGTGTTTCAGTTTTGTTCCAGCAACTTAAACACTGTGAGGAACCAACGTCCTTCCCTCACACAAGGACCAGTCCTAGTGCAGCACACGAAACACTCCCAAAAATGATAAACCCTCCCCATCCTGCCCGGCGCTCAGCCAGCCGGGGGCCGAGCCCGGATGGCGAAGCTGCATCTGCTTTCACTTTCCAACAGCAAAACAAAATGCACAGGCATCATTCATATCTCCGAGGTCCAACACCAAGGCTTCCAAATACACTTTAAGAGCTAATTAAGTGCTTATTTAAAGCTGAAGCGAACGTAAATACTAAACTGAAAGTGAACTGATTAACTGGGGGGTTCGGTGCCTGATTATCTCAGTGAGGAACGAGCTCCGGCCCTCGCGCCCCAGCATCAATTTCCTGTTGGCGTCAGGGCCGCCGAGGAATCTTCCACACATTTGATTCGACTTAAATGTCTAAGTGCCTGCTCGGCCTTGGACACAGCACCAGACAAGGATAAGGGTTTTGACTGGGGGAAGATAACGTTTTGATTTTAGGGGCTAAACTGCGTCGCTTTCGCCGTCGGACCTGAAGCCAAAATTGAAGGGTGCTTAAGGCAGTCTGGCCGAGCTGTGAATCGTCAGAACTCTGCCTTTCACCCAGAGATGTGACACAGAGAAACTCCTCACGCGAGTTCCACAGCATCTCATTTTGCTTTAAATTTTCTTAGCACGGCAGCACGCACTTGTGAGATCTACTCATCTTGTGCATTCGCTACAGCTAAGGAGGGAAATGAGATTCATAAGCTGCAGCCTTCATTCAGCTCCAAAGCATTATCCTAGTAGCTAAAAAAAAAAAAAAGCCATAATTTGCTCCTACTACTGTTCTTTTTACAGCCTTATTACACAGCCAGTCTGGCTTGCATCTTTGAATTTAAGAATTTAGCCTTTTGAGTCATATAACAACCTGCATATATTGTTTATCTCTGTGCTTCTTTCACCCAAAGGTATAAACCACGTTCCTAGATTTTATACACTTGTGTTACAGCAACACAAACAAAAATCCAGACAAACTCAAGCTCCCTCTGTGCTGGCCTCTGCCCCGGCGAGGATGCAGCCGTGTATCAGACAGGATATAAGAGCCCAGACAGATGCAGTCTGAGGGAGAGGTACTAACCAAACAGCATTCAAAGAGAAAACAGGAGAGGCCGCCTCTTACGAGAGCCAGGAGACATTTTTACAGAACATACTTCACAGGGAACATCACAGGATTAAAAATAAAGAAAAAAAAAAGAGTCCACTGTTTGCACTTCGATATATATCCGATTTCAGTCTGTGACAGAAGAGGCAGCACAATCCAAATTAAAAGCACTGCTAACAGAGACCGTTGCTCTTTTAGTGTGATTGTTACAAGTCACATTAGTAGAAATTTGTGAAGTGTTTTAATGCATTTTCATTTCAGCTTAATTAATTTTCATAGGAGTTTGAGCTTAATTAATTTTCATAGAAGTTTGAGCTTAATTAATTTTCATAGAAGTTTGACAATTTTCTCATTTGTTGTTGAAATCACAACATGAGTTTTCCATATGCAAGGCAAATATAATATCAGCTCACAAAGTCATTTTTGGACTTGTTTTTGTATTTCACAACCAAAAATACTTCCAGTGTAAACTGTTAACTGAAGCTCTGACAAGTTTTATTATAAATATTCCTAGCTTTAAAGAGAAATTTGAATATATTCACTTAGTGTATGTTCAAGACAGTTTAGGTCTGACAGCTCCAGATTATGCCTCATTTATATGGAGCAGTGATCAAACTCGTTAATATGTGAAAGAACTAAGGAGGCAGAGGATTGTGAATCAAACAGCATGAGCAAAGTTGTCGAGGAACATGAATAGCTTATGAGGATTTACGTAAGGTGATAGTTTTCAGGGCCCCTTGTGCCAAGGTTTCTGAAGGAGATGAATAAACAGGGAGCAGCTCCGAGCAGCCGCTCCTCGGCGAGGCTCGAGCCCCGCCAACTTAAGCCAAGGAGGAAGCACTTAATCTGCCCATAATTCACCCCATGTGTTACAAGCGATAGGGCCCTCTCCCCTCAGTCAAGGTGAGCGATTTGACAAGACAGGTAAAGCCTGTTCAGAACTTTTCTCCTCTTGGCAAGCGTTGCTTGTGGCGCAGCGGCTCAATCATTTAAGAAGCAGGGGGAAAATCAAATCTCACTGTGAAGCAGCGTCTCCTTAAGATTCATTTAATCTTCTGATAACACAAGCTGTGCACACACAATCACTGAAGATGATAATCTGCTGTATGTAACACTAAGTCTACTATTATTCCATTTATTAAAAAGTGCTATAATAATGTTTTGTGCATACATGTACTAAAAAGACAAGTGGATTAGGAGATGGAAATTCAGGGTGCTTGTGTGGCTGCCTAATACCTCCAGTTTCTGATGTACAGACATGTGGCTTAGCATGTTTTGTGTGAGAGCTCTGCCAACAGCAGCTCCCCCAGCAAGAGCCAAAGGCCCACACACCACTGATTTTGGGGGGAAGGACAACCTCAAATGAAAGACACATTCACTTGTTACCAGTTGTTCTTTTTCCTAAGTAAATAAATCATCAGCAGATGAAACTACTAGGAAAAAAGGGAGTGCTGATTTACTTGGCATAGGTTCTTACATTTCTGACATGAAAATCCCTGGTTACTGCTGTCCAACACCAGCCACAAACGACCTATCAAAGTGATCAAACTTAATTTTGTTAAAGTACGAAGTGGTTTGAACCAAAAGACAGCGGGCTAAGAAATCTCTTATCGATATTCTCCAATCAACCAGTTCTTAAGAGCAAAGACACCCATCGCTGTTCTCCTCATGAGGAAGCACTGACTTAAATGTTCCTGTTCCTGCAGAGACCTACAAAAGGCCCCTGTGAATTACAGAAAGTGAACATTACCAGGGCCATTCTATTCCTGTTTGCAATTTTCTCGTCACACGCACTGCCCGGGCCAGCTGCCAGCAGAGGAGCTGACCTGCTGCACATGTGCTGCACAAATGGGGAGCCTGGCCTGGCACAGCCCCACCCCAAGCTCCTGAACACCCCAAAACCGCTCCCAGCACTCACACACACGCAGGATTTCCATCAGGGATAAAGCACGTCATGCCCACGGAGCTGATCTGCTCATGCGCCCCGCGGGCTCTGCCTGGGATTTCCTGTTCAGACCAGGGCACCAGACAGACAGAAATCCTGGGCAGGGAGCCAACCCCCTCAGATTCTGCCTGGACAACATTTCCAGGCCGAAAGGAGGACGAAAGAAAGAAAAAAAGAAACAAAAATTATTTTTGTTGAAGCGGGAAAAGATGGTTGGAGAACACTGGCCTGATTTTAGTACCTCACATTACTGAAAATATCTGTTTATTTTCTAATGTAGTTATGTAAACTTCGAGGAACCAAAGCTGTCATTAAAGACAACACACACCCAAGTGCAAGTTCTGTCTGCAGGTACAGATCTCCTGTATCTTCTTTCTCATTCTTCCCCCAGCTGGAAGTTAAACCTGGCTGCATTAGCACAATATTCCTCAGGGCAAGTAAGAGCCAGTAAATAAAGTTTATTAACTTCCCTCAGCACTGATTTCAAACCGCTATGGGCTCTCTTGCTCGCCCATGGGCTGATCCCACTTCTACAGCTGCTTGTGTAGAAATCTTGACCTAACCACTCTTTTGTACTAGAAAATGAATGACAATCACATCCTGGATTTTTTAATCAAGCGATACTTGGAAATTCCTGACAAAAGGCCACTTCTGAATTATTTTGATGGGAACCTGCTTGTTACACAAGCTGTATAAAGCTGGTCCTAGCAAGTTCTTTTAAATTATAACTCACACTACAAGTACTGGAGATGGGTTTTCTGCTGAATTTTCCTGCCTAAGCTCCATATCACAAACTGCTAGGAACTGGCTCCAGGTAACTTATTAAACACCACAGCTGATATTTGTGAAATGGCTTTCCCAACCATCTTAACCTTTTCCAACCTTTCCTGTCCTTGTCAATGGCCACTCCGAGTTCCAGCTCTGGTCTCTCCCTGGTTTTAGTGCTTTATCTCTGTTAGCAGCAGTGCAGAGCCAGGCAAATTGCAGTAATGTGCCATTTCCTGACATTAAGCCAAACGGGGAAAAATAAAGGGCAGGATTTCTGATGCATTTCTTCACTATTTTGAATGCAAGTCGTTAGTAGAACCATTAGAAAAATGAGGGTGGGTAGCATTAAGTCAACCAACTCTGATTATTAACATGATATTTCACTCCAGCAACCTCACAGCTTTATAAAAAGCAGTTTACAATCCAGCTATGCAATAACCATGTCCAGGTCCAATTCTTGTGGGACACAGAAGATCTAAGATTTAACAAGTAGCCATCTCTTAAGTTCACAAGGAGGAAAGGATTTGGAAATCAGTTTATCACTTTTTAGAATATGAGTTCTTGTGAAAATCAGTACTAAAAGTTTAATCCCATGACCTACGCGGTTCACTTTTGAACAATTAATGTCTCTTATGCAATAGCTGCTGTTTTCAGTTTGAAGCCTGGGCATCTTAAATGCATGTCAACAACATGATTTATCACAGAAGGATTTGTGAAAACCCGAATACCCCTTTTGCTAAGAGCAAAGGCACTCTGAAGTCCAACAACAGCCTCACACCCACAAGTTGTGCAGGAGGGCAGACCTGGTTGTGACCCTCCCTTTGCTCAGACCCCTTTAACCCCCTATTTTCTTCCTCCTTCTGCTTTTAAATGCAGCTGAAAGTGACGCTTACTCCAAATATTACATGTAAATCTTAGCAGAGAACATTTAGAAGTGGTAATTACTAACCATTTCCCCAGATAATTAGCTTATAAAAAGGTGTATTTTTAATGTGGATTGCCAAACTCTCCACTAATCATCTCACACCACTTCCCCACAGTAACAATTATTGAAAAACAGTTTAAAAATGCATAAACAAGAGCGTTTAGAGCTCATTTACTTTAGACCAAACGTCAATAAAACCTCAAGACACTGTGAACTGGCTGCGCCGAGGAATTCAGCGCGAAGAAGAAGAAACCGCTGCCTGTTTAACTTCAAACTCCACTCGCTCCTCTCCCCGCTGCTACCATTCTTTTTTAAGTCTCCCAAAACTCCCACCTCCAGCAGCATCACAAAAGGAAGCCCAGCCTGCCAGAGCCACTAAACGTGGGGCTCAGGGCGCGTTTGGACAGCCAAGAACTTGTGTGTTTATGTTTCTCGGTTGTTCACACCGAGTTTCCACGGAGCTGTTTCTCAGCAGCGCTTTCCTATCTCTGGTGCACCTGAAAAAATAGGTCGTGTTTCCTTGGCTTTGCCTCGGGAAGAGCCGGGGAGCCTCTGCTCGGGGCTGGCGCAGGGAGAGCACGGAAGGTGGAAGGAGCTGAAAGGCAGCTCTATATACAGTACACACACAGCAATTTGTTACTGTGAAAAACCATCTGTTTCTCGGTATTACAATCCTCAGAGGGGAAATTATAGCTAGCGTTCAACATAAAACATCAATTTAAACCATCAACTATTCATAATTTCAATTCTTTATTGGAAACCAAGGACATAAATGTCAGGGAATAAAGCAATATTTCTTTTATTAACTGTTCCATTCATCTGGCTATTAAATAAAACCAGGACCTTAATAAATAGCATTAGCCTTTGTACTGACAGCCACCCCAACTAGCACCATAATTCTAAATAAAATGCATTCTATTTCCAGTTTTAAAATAAAAAAATCGGGATTAAAAGCATTTAAAAACATATGCATAGAGCGTTCCTGCAGTGTTGCTGCTGCTGTGTTGTTAAACGCTTTAACAAACAATACCCCCCCCCCGTATTTACCATGCAAGTTTCCAGTCAACCACTTCCCTCCTGATGATATTCTACAACATTAATATTACTAAACAACAGAAAGGACTCCAGCACTGATGTTGTTTTGCCTGTTGCCAAACGGAATTATTCTTTTAATCCCCCTCTCCCAGATACGAAAAATAATAACAATAATAACAACAACATTAAAAGGAGTGGGTGGATGGAGAGAGGGAGAAAGGGAGAATGGCAGAGACAGGGAATGTGTTCTTCGTACAGCTTGTCATCACCCATTACTAATGGCAAAAAAGTCTGTATTTATGTTGACAGTTATAGAGTATTTCTGCAGTTTGGTATTTAAGAGTTGCACACAAAAACCCCGGAGTCCAAGTGCCTGGGACGGGGAATGCAGAATCTGTTTGTAATTCTTTCGTGAGGGTAAATGGAGACGGGGCTCCATTTGCTGCGAGCTGGGCTCGATGGAGGAGCGCAACATTTAACTTGGTGCGATTAGATCAGACTGTTCGGGAGTTTCCCCACACCTTTGAGGAAAAGCAGCACTCTGAAAGAGCCGAGAAGTCCACGGATTCACTATTAATGCTCAGATAATTGTCCATTATTCCTCCTTAAGAATAGCTCCCCTGCTCTTAACGCGACCAGCATGGGGTACTCAAGAACACCATTATAGGGGAAAGGAAGCACAACTGTAATCAAAACAATGATTACTATCACGTTCATTTAAATGCAGAGTGAGAAATGAATACAAAAATATTCACTTGAAAGTGAAAGGTAAGAAATTAACTTTTTCCCCATGGACATCAGAAACCCAACCTCAAACCCAGGAATTACTTGTAAATTTTTTACATCCCTTTGGAGCACACATTAGTTTCTCCTTCTGCATTTAAATGAAGGCGATGGTAATCATTGTTTTGATTACAACTGTGTTTCCTTCCACCCAAAATGGGGTTCTTAAGGACCCCATGCTGGCAATTCTAAGAGCAGGAGAGCTGTTCTTAAGAAGTAGTAATGGACAATTATGCAAGTGTTAGCAGTGAATCCACGAACTCTATTGGGCTCCTCATCTACTTAATGCAACGTTTCCGTACAGTTTCTCCCAACTCCACGTACAATAAAACATTAAGAGAAAACAGCATGATTAAAATACAGTTGTCATTGTGGTTAAGACAAAAACATCCTTCCCCTTGTTGTAAGAAGTCAAAATTGCAGCGTAGCAATGAAGTTTACACAGGGTTTTCATCTCCCGATAAATGCCCAAATTCACCTCACATGGTAACTTGTGTTCTATTGTCTTCAGTCGTTTCTACCAACCTTAAACCACTATCTAACTTCATCCTTCTGTCTCCTGGCCAATGGCCTCCAGGACCTCCTCCTTCTGCTCAGTTTTAATCCCACTCTTCCATTTCTACCCCTGAAATCTGTCCCAGTTCGCTGTGTCCAGGACAAGCAAGCAGGAGCTAAGCCTTCCTTTGACATGAAAAGCTCCTTTCCAAATCCCTGCCTCCTGTTTTTTGACACTCCCAATGTGACAACAGCAGGACTAAGTCCTGGTGAGGATGGATTTTCAGCAATATCCTGCTTTGAGGCTGATGGAAAGTCTCACTCTTCCAGCCTGTTTTTCTGCATCAAGCCCAACACGACTGGACAGCACCAATGGCAGAAAATAAACTTTTTAGCTACTTTCCCATTCTGTATTCCCAACCAGTCAGAAACTGGACTACTGAGGGAAAGTAACCATTATGCTCAGGCTCATTAATCAGAGTTAAGCATCAGCCACAGTGTTACAACGGACTATTATAATCCAGAATTGCTGTGGAACTGTCCCAGGGAGAACTGACAGCTACCAGAGCTGGGGTTTTCCTCCAGATCACTACTCTGAGCTTTGAGACACTTGATACCATTTATCAAATTTCTTCTGCAGGTGCCTCCTAACAGCACCTTCACTGCAAGCACTGGGCAGCAAATGATACTTCAGGAATTGTCAGCATGTCTACTTATCCAAGTTTAATAAGATCCTTAATTTCCTTGCAGTATCCACCGCTACCATTCCCCAGAAAGTTATCAATTCTGCCCTCCCACACCTTGTCTTCATCCATTATGATCAACGAGTTCTGAATAAATGCATATCTACACACATAGCCCAAGTAGGTCTGCAATACACACAGTCAGTACCTATTTACATCAGTGAATTCAGTAAATTCAATCACAGTGTCAGCAGCACCACCACACACTTGACTCTGCACATTTTTAAGGAGTGAAAATCAGGGCAATCAAGTTCTGTCACACCTTGTTACTGCTGCTTTTCGGGTTTCATGGCATGCACTTGAGCAGAGCCCCGGGATCCTGCTCGGGGAGGGGGGGATGCCTTGTGCAAAATGCACCATGAGATGGAGACAGGGGGAAAAGGGGCCAAAAAGAAGGGACGGGATTTTTTTTGAAATCAGAGATTCAATAAATTTACTCCAAAATTTAGGCACCTGTAGGAGACAAAGTGGCCAAAAGCCTCTAGTCATGATTAGAAAAGAAATATGGGAGCTTTTCTAATGGGAATTTAGTTTGAACTCCAAATGGGGAAGATTAGGCACAGGAGGGGGTTTTGAGAGACAGGCACAACTCAAGAGAGTAACAAATTCACAAAATTAGTAAATTAAGTGAGAGAGGACACAAAGCCAAGGGAGAGAGAAGTGGAGAAGAACTTGGCAGATCTTAAATAACCCCAGTTAAGGGCACAGGTCCAAATCCCACCCTCAAAGAAGAGGAAGAGTGTGAAAAGGGCCCAGTGGCAAAAGCACAGCTCTTCACTGACCTCAAATGAAAGGGATGAAACATTTGGGCGAGACTGCCAAAGACAAATATAAACGTACAGCATAAACATTTAGAAATAAAGATCACAAGTGTTCCAACACAGAATTGCAGAAAACCAGCAAGAAACCCAACAAGCAGCAAGAAATACATTTTATAAATAAAGCAGCAGTGGAATGACAACCAAAGGGACTCCTGGCATATCACACAGCGGAAAAAGGACATCAAGGGATGTCTTTTTATGTCAGCTTTTACCAGAAGACCTGTTGGTAGATGGCTCATGTGGGGAGAAAAGAGGGCAGGGTTTAAAACCTTATCTGGAAGAGATTACAAAGATGTCAATTAAAGTGTTTAGGTATCTTCAAACTGGCTTGACTTCATAAACTTTGCCGTTCTGTGTGCTGAAAAACTGGCAAACAACTCAAGAGATTTGCTGTTACCTTAGAAAGGGCCTAAAAAGGCCAAATATCCAGCACATTTTTCAAGGGGCAGAAAAAGGAGCAGAAGATACCTTCAGAAAAAGGAAGGTTGGACACCTCAAGAAAATCAAGAAAAACTAAACTGAATAACCATTTGCTTGTGAGCACCCAAAAGAAAACCAATAGTTAGGTCTAAGTTGTCACCAAAAAAAGCCTCGTTAAAGCAACCTGATTTCTTTCTCTGAGATGCTTTTCAGGGGCTTGAAGCACTGAGGAAAGGCCACAGTTTGAACTGAGGAAGGCTTCAAAACAGTCTGCTTAGCACATTCCCAAGCTTGCTAAGGAAACCTTCCCTACCTATGGCAGAGATCAGATGGGCTTGATTTTTGTGTCCACCCACAAAGCAGCACCCAGGGAGGAATTACCAGCAGCTCTTTCTTAAACCTCATGATGTTTAGAGAGAGGTCCTTTGAGTGTCTGACCTGGATCTGGCCCCACTCAACTGTCACCAATAACCTTGTGGCAGATAGAAGATAAAGTTATTTAATCTGCAAAGAGCAGGAACTCGGTGTAAACAGCAACGATAACAGATGATGGGATTACAATTCAAAGTAAATGTCACAAGGTGAAAAAAATTAACATAAAAAACCCCAAACCCCAAGACTGAACAGAAAAAAGACTACAATTGAGAAGGAACAACTGGTACTGTTAAAAAAAAAAAGTAGGGATAATGCTGGATCACAAGTTGAACACGACTCAACAGTGTCCTTCTGTTTCAAAGGAGGGAGATATCGTTCTGGGAAGAGCAAACCCACACAGAGAGCCAATAAGATGTGAAATAATTCTTCTGCTCTAGTGAGTGTCGGACAAAATCTTCCAGCTGAGGCCTTGCTGGCTTTGGGTATTGCATTTCAAAACTGATATCACTCAATTTGAGAACTTTCAAAGCAGTGGAAGTGATCACAGAGAGAGGCCCAGTAACATCGTCTGCAGGCAAGGCAAGGCATGAGGGCAGTTCAGCCTGTTCAGGAATCATGAAAATAAAACCCGAGTTCCTGCTAAGGCACGAGCACAAGCTGGGCAAGGAAGGGATGAGGGCAGGTCTGCCATGAAGGAGGAATTGGATAACAAAGCACGGGATACTCCAAGATAATCCCTGCCTAAAATCACCAGAAGAATTGCTGGTCTGGGAAGGAGGGAGAAGATGGTCTTTCAAAATGTAAAATGTTGCTCCAAAGAGGCAGGAAGCAACATGTTCTCCATGTTATGGACAGAACATGGAGAAAGAAGTCAAAGTTCATCATGAAGGCTGAATATCAGGGCTGTTCTGTAATGGAAAATAAAAAGCACCAGACACAACTGCCCATGACCCTCCATCAAGGCTGGGATTTAAGATGTCAGGTATAGCTGAGCTTGACTGGGGCAGCCCATGGACCAGATAATCTCCTGAGTTCTGTCCAGCCTGGCTTTCCTCTGAAAACTCAAGGTAGCCCCCCAGTTGACACATTTGGTAATTCAAAGTGCCAGATCCCCCTCTGCTCCACACACAAGCAGCGTGTTCTGCACACACTGCACATCCCTGAGCAGATCATCCCACAGGGATATGGAAACAAACAGCCCAGAACCTGCAAAGAGACTCTGTAAGGACTTTGCTAATAAGCTCTGCAGAACAGTCCAACAGAAGCACGAACGCTGAAACACCTAAAAGTGGGGAGCCGTGTCCTCTTTTCTCTACTGGACTCCTCCTTACTCCTCCCTGTATTGGTGTTTCCAGTTTCCACCACTAAACTGAAAGTTAATTCCTCAAGCACATTATGAAGCTCATTTATTTTCACAAAAATGCTGCTTTTTAAAGCCTATCACACTGCTTGGAGGAAGGCTCCACATCCTAAAATTCATCACCACGAGGGTTGCAATTCCTCATGCCTTGTTCAAACAGGAACGACTTCTTTCTTTAATCGGAAGAAAAATTATTTTATTTGTTTTGAAAGCATTAATGTTTTGAATCTGGCAGGGAAAACTCCCTGAGCCTATTTGCTCTCAGCTAAGCAACAAATAATTTGGACTTGGACCTGCAGTCACGTACAGGGAAAACGCAGTGGAAGAATATTTTGGCAGGAATCAAGGCCATTAAGGAGTGGGAAGCTTCATTTTTCTTTGATACTTTCTACATTTAATAAACCTGAATTAAAGTTGAAACAATCCCTTCCGTCACACAAGAAGAAAATCAAGACTAATACAATTGTTTATAGAATTATAGGCACGTTTTCTAGAATATTCCATTCAGGGTAAAAAGAAAGTCTTTTAAAAAAACCAAGAAAACCACACAAGGTCTATTTTAAAGGTGGTGGGTTTTGTTTGTTTTGTTGGGTTTTTTTTTAAATAGTAGAAGAAAAAAACCTCACATCTTCTACGCTACATAAAACATGATTTTCCACTCCAGTGTGGATAAGGCATTTCCTCGTGGAGTTTGTGGACATCCTAAACAGCAAGAACCTCATTTGCTCCCAATCTTTCCAGTAAGTGTTCCTGTCTCCCGGGACCAGCACGAGGAACAACAATATTTGCACACAAAGGGCTCCTCTGGTCACTTTTTGTTTTCATCACCACCATCTGAGCTGAAGCTGCGTGGTCAGAATTCACCTGGTGTCCTGCTTTGGTAAATGTGGGTGACAAGCCTCCAACCCCCCCCCCGTGGACAACTGTCCCCCTGGGGATGGAAACCTGAATCATTTTAGAGACAACTGAAGTGAAGCTTTCAGAGAAACAACAACGTGTTTAGTACCAAAATGCATTTCAACACGATTTCATTGCACAATTGAGAGGCTTTGAAAAACTAAACAAGAAGCTGACTCATGCACCTGTAAAATAGTAATAAGCAGCAGCTCTTGTTGGATTTCTACATTTTGAGCCAAAGCACACGAAGCCATGAAAACAAAGCAGCTCCTTGCAACAGGCTCATAATGAACCTGGGACCGTGTTTCTCTCCCTCACTTTGCAAAGCTGCTTTCACAACGAAGCATTTGGGATTCTGGCACAGAACCCGCTCCAAACTGTAAAATTCTGAGCATGATTTAACATGAAAATCCGAGGACATCGTGGCTTTTGGAGGCTTCCTGTATGAAACTGTAATTTCCTACCAGGTTCTCACTTGTAGGCAGAAGAAGGGCTGTGATCTTTATTACTCTCTAGTTAAGCTGCTCATCCTGGAGCAGCTCTTCCAAAAAGAGGAATGGCCACGGTTACTGCTCTGTATATTCATTCTCTCCACTTCCCCTTCCTCTCTCCCCTGCTGCTGGTTATTGTCATGACTGACTGAGATAATACACGCTGGCATTTTTAGCAACACAAAAATATTTATAAAAATCTGCCCTAATTACAGTTATCCCAGAACTACCAGGGTTTCCCGCATTTCCAGGACCTTGTTTAACACCTCCAGTGGTACTGCTAATGCTGCTGTGGAGAAAACTAATTTACCTGCCTTTTTGCCTTCGTTCCAAGTTGCTTTTAAATGCCAAAATAACAACAGCTGCTTTGTGATCTTAAAATGAGCATGAGAGATACATGTAGCTCGCTGCAATAAAGCAGGAAGGAATATATATATCTACAAACTAACCAGCAGGTTAAAAGACAGGAATTTGAAGTTTTTGCTAACATAGGAGCTTTGATCCTGAAGAACAAAAAAAAAACCTGGTTTACAGAATATTAATAGATGCATTTTCCATGTGTGCAGAGAAATGTTCTGCTTGCCAGCATAACACAACCACCCTTTAACAAGAGCATCTGTAAGTGCACAGGGGCAACTCCAACACTTTCGGACGGCGTAAAATACAACCAGGAAAAAAAACTTTTTAGGCAAGAAATTAATTGCCAAGAGGAGATACTGAAGGTTCACTCACCTGTAAAATTCAAAGCAAGACTCTAGAAAGCAAAAGCTAAAGAAAAAAAAAAAAGAACCCCCCAACAAATCTCGTGTCTGAGCATCGTCTACTCAACTTCTGCTCACCACGGGCACCGAAAACTCGTGTGACTCCCAGAAATCAGCACTCCCACTGTAGGTTTTTCACATGAAACAAACTCCAATAGATCATTAACTACTGCTGACATAATGAGTCTATCCCCAAAATCAGAAGAAAACACTTGCTTTGAATCACATCCTTTTTTTGTGGAATCCTTTCAAAGCAATTAAAGCTCCCCTAATTTAGGCACGACACACGGTGGGATTGCAAAGTGATGCTTCATTTGGTGCTTCAAAGCAGAGTATTGATACAATTTCTAAAAGGAGATAAGCTATTGATGAAATGAGCTGGGAGTGCTTTTTAACTTTCATTCTCTCACTAATCACAAGAGTAAGTGAAATCAGAAGTGTGGTCTCTGCTTCAGGGAAGCCCCTTGCCCAGAAAGAAAATTATCCCATATTTAGTCCAGGGAAAAACCTCACATGACGGCTCCAGGCAATTCCTCCACCCCCCTTCTACCTCAGTCAGCCTTTTTTATGAAAATACTCTTCATTTAACAGAACACACCTGCTATTTCTGAACCACTCCGATTTCAAAGGGAAAAATAATACATTAATCTTCTCCCATGCATGTGGAGGGACCCGGGAGATGCTCAGGAATCTTTCCTGAACAAAAGTGCTCTATAAATATAAAATATGTAATTGACACCTCGATGACCTTATCATGGTGAGCTATTGAGTAAAAGTCTGTGTGCAAGCAGATCCCATCACCCTTTTTGGTACAGAAAGAATAAGTTTTCTCCATCACTGAAAATAATGTACTTTTTTAGGTACATCAATTCCAAAATCTGCTTGATGACCTTTAGATTTTGATTATAATAGCCTTTTTGTAATTATATATACACATTTTTACTGGAGGCTTTAAAATGCTATTGAAGATGAGATGAACAGCAGTTAAAAGAGAATGAAATCAATATGGTTATCTATGCAGGTAAGCAGATTTAGCCTTTTTTAGGATTTATTTTTAACTTTCAGGATTGCCTTTTTTTATATATATATATACATATATAACACTATCACTAGGTAAAGTTTCTGTTCTAAGCTACTTTTATGTCACAAAATTTCCTGCATGGCATAGTTCAATATCAGATAAGTACTTCATAAAACAGAACTGAAAAAGACACCAGAAAAATCATTAATCTCATTAAAAGATCTCAGAAATGAGGCCCCTTGCAAACCAAAAAAAGGAAGTGATGTTCAAACACAGGTTTCTTCAATAATAACAAAACAATAAGCAAGTAATTGGGATTTGGGTGTTTATTGCTGCACATCAGTGTGTTAAACACTTCCACTGTAAACACTCTCAGGACCACTAAAAGGATCTTTTCCACAAATGAAACGTGTTTTGAGTGAGCCTCAACATCACTGCTAAAAAAAAACCTGACTGGCACCAGGACTGGGATTATAGAGAAAGAGGAAAACTCCTACAAATTTCAACTGACAAAGAAACATGATTTTCATAAAAAAGGGATTTGCTTGAGAAATTGCCCTTTTATCAGCAGTAAAAGTGCTGTAATTTTAAGATGTTGCTCAGTCATTTTAAGATTTTAGGAAACTGTTTGAAAGTACCCTCTAATAAAAATATAACCAATAATAGAAGGATGTTGTAGCAACTAAAAGGGTTATTAAAATTGTGCTTTTGTTAGTTCTGAGTTGAGGAACAATGGCAGGATTAGCAGGAAACTATTACGAAATTAATCTGATTAATGCCTTATAAATAATGAAGCCATACTTAAAAGGGTCCACAAGCTCCACCATGTCAGAACATGGGTCTGACACATGATGCAAGACTAGAAAGGAGGATATTTGCCCTACTAATTAAACAGTAAAAACTGAATCCTCCCAAAAATCAAGTAAGAACAAACAGGGAAGGGAAAAAACAGTCCGACTTGTAAAAACAAAATAAAATTAACTGCCACCAACTCCACCCTCCTCATAATCAGTCTCAGAGGAAAGAACAAGACTTTATTCCTGTCCTGTGGCACACTACCACAACTTCTCCAGACACAAATATCTCTCCTGTCTGGTTTTATTATTAGAAGGATTCCAAACCCTTCCCCACAGAGCGCCAGCATGGCCAGGGGAAGGACAGTCCCTCTCCAAGGGACCACTGCTTTCACCCAGCTCTGCTCCAAGTCACAACAGAGCCATAACCAAGGGGATAAAAA
The DNA here is from genome assembly GCA_038380795.1 of Pyrocephalus nanus. Lineage (NCBI taxonomy): Eukaryota > Metazoa > Chordata > Aves > Passeriformes > Tyrannidae > Pyrocephalus > Pyrocephalus nanus. The sequence goes on from CM076281.1 coordinate 6,700,972, forward strand.
TCCATTGGAGTTATTGAAGGTTCACTTTATGGACCATGGTAAAAACCAGGTGGATGCTGCTCATCTCTTTCTTGCTAAAAGCAGTGATGACAGCAACCACTCCAGCTCCAGATGGAAGGAGTTGGGATAAATCTGGCAGAGCAGTATCTAATCTTAGCTCTGGTCCCAATATCAAATGAGTCTTGGGGATGCTCTTCTGGCAGTTTGGTTTTGGCTCTGAAAAATCCACTTTGGGGCTGGGGGAAAAAAAAAAAAAAAAAAAAATAGACAAACCCAACAAAACCCAAACACTAAAACCACCCCAACAATCTTTGCTGTTTTGAAAAGTAAACCAAGATTTGTTTTGAGCAGTAAAATCCCAGAATGGTTTGGGTTAGAATGGACCTTAAAGCTCATCTTTTTCCAGCTCCCTGCCCTGGGCAGGGACTACACTAGACCAGGTTGCTCCAAGTCCCGTCCAACCTGGCCAACAGTGGGGGGAAACAACATTACTCACTACCTGTATATTTTGCATTGCAAACGGTCTTCAGGATCCTGAAAAATACGACTGATTTTAAAAACACTCATAATAAATCACAGCTACCCAAACTCCCTTTCTGAATAAACCACAACCAGGGAAGAGAAAACAAGTTAAAATTTCTCACCATCAAACAAACCTACGAGTGAAAGGTTCATTAGTAATGCAACCAACATACCAAGTGCAGCTTCTCTGCATTTCCACCCACTTGTAACAACTTCCACTGCAGAACTGCCCCGCAGAGCCCTGGCTATCACACTCTTCTTCCAACTCAGATGAAATCAAGGCTGTCCTTGCACACAGCACAGCACACCTACAGCCCAACTCTGTGCCTCAGAGTCCACATTAAATCCCTTGTTTCTCAATTCTGCTTGCTCACCACTATCAGTGCAAACACCCCAGGCTCCATCCCCTGCTGACTCACGGGCAGTTCCCACTCTGGCACTGCTTTCCTGGAGCTCTTCTGGTGCCCAAGGTGGTGTGTGAGGCTGTTTAAACCAGGGCACAGGACAGAGAAACAAGTCACGTTGCTGAACCTACAAACCCCACTTGGTTTTAGCAGTTGGGGGAGGATCTGCTTCACACCCTGCAATCACCCACCCCCTCGTAGCACCCCTCACACGTGGCTTCAGTTGTTTTAAACACCAAGTTAAAAACAGGAGGGAAAACAAGTCCTGCTCTGCATTGTCACCAAGCTACTGCCAGGACCTCAGCAGACCTCTGAACTTCCATGTAAATAATTTTTTTTTTTTTTTTTTTTTTTTTTTTTTACAATGGGATACAACTGTGATGGAGTTTAAAGGATCTAGAGGGAAGACAGCATGAAATACTGATTATGATCATTATTCAAGAGAGAACTAAAATCAAAGAGAAGTTATTCCTGCTCCCACAGATTCACAGAATGGACCAGGTTGGAAGGTCACCTGGTCCAACATCCCTACTCCAGCGGGGTCAACCCAGAGCACATGGCACAGGATTGTGTCCAGACAGTCCTGGAATACCTCCAGTGAGGGAAAATCCACAACCTCTTCCCTCAAATGTTATTTATCTACAACGCTCATTAATATCCAAGACACCACCTCTGCATTTTACATATGCTTTCTACTGTTCCTACAATACACAGAAAATGTTATTTCTACTGGAAAATTTCCTTTTGAATAAAACCCACCCATCCTCAAACATCATTAAAAAAAAACCCCGAGGTCAGGAAGAAAACAGTGCAGAGAACCAGCACTTCCAAAGTTATTCCCCATTTTCAAGCCTGCCCCTTTGAGCAGCCAGGGCAGGATGAAACAGTGCTGGCTGTGTTTTTAGGGAGTGTGTGACATTCTCTGCTGTTCTCAGGACACTGCTCAGCAGGGAGCAGCTGATACTCCTCTGCAGGAGCTCAATCACCGGTGCTCCGAGCTTTCAAACCAAATAAGCAAATGACTTCCCTGAAGGCAACTGCAGTTGGGAAAAATCATCTCCTCAATAGGTCATCTCAGGACCTGGTAGATTCGTGAAGCTCAGAAGGCTAAGACATGTATAAATATATATATTCTGAGGGTTTGGTGATATGATTCGTATTCCTTGCCTTATCAGTGAGAAAGGTGAATCTGGTCAATGAGGATAAAATTATGAAGATACTGGTAAATTGTATTAATAGCTAAAGAGAAAAATGCTCAGAGAAAACACAGTTACTGCATTAAAAGACAGAGGGATGTGGAAATACTACTTGAGAATACTCACTGGAGAATGATCTTTGTTTTTAATGATGCACTCCAAATGACAATAAAGGTACCAGTGGCCAAGGCGCCAGTTTGGGCTAATTTAGATTTACTGAGGCTAATCAACCTGTAATCTTGTTTAAAAACAGATCTTTAAGGGCACTGGTCTAAATGTGCTTGAAAGGAACTGGGTCTCTACAACAAGAAATTACTGAGTCAAGGAAGGCAAAACTTGCAGAATGCCACTCACCAGAAAAACACCCTGGTGGCACACTGCTTGGGCATGGGCCAGATGCAAAAAGGAGGAGGTGTAAAGGGGGTGTGCATATAAATATATATGTGCTTTTATATATATATAAACTATTTCTTCATGAGGTATTGCTGTTGTGCCAATCAAGAAAAGTGAAATATTTAATTTTGGAAACCTTTGCAGAGTAAGAATTTTGCATTTCATGCCCACAGAATTCATCAGCTCTGGCTGAGGACAGCGTGGAAAAAAAGGGGGGATTAAAGTAGTTGTGGCAGTTTCACTGGCAATAGTTTCAAGTCGCAATCAAAGCACAGAGTTTATTTTTTGCTGTTGGAATTAAACCACAGTATTAATCCCAAGGATGATAAAAACCCATCAGCGAATGTGTTTCAGTGAACTACCACCATAACCAATCTTCTTGTCAAAACCACTATCCACCAGGGAACATGAATTAAAACCCCCAGTGATCTGGCTCTGAAGCTCATGTTTAGAGAAACAGAGGGGAACATATTAATTCAGTTCTCCATATCAGATTATTAATAGGTGACAAACCAGGAACTCATTATGGGAGTGAAACAAGTCTACAGAGATAATCACATTAGTTGAATACTCAAGGATAAAAGCTGGATCAGATTGGCCTGGCAGGATCTCAGAAGCCCAGATCATAGAAATACCTCCTCTGTTAGAGCCCTCATCCCACTCCAGGTGTCCCAGGGCACATCCAGCATCTACAGATCCCATCCTCTGGATGGGAAAATGCTGGAGGTTACACAAGGTTATTCCTCTGCCCCCACACCACAGCACTGAAAGCCGAAAAACACTTTGAAATGCATTATCCTGTCATGCAGATTCATTCACCCAATCATTTCTTGTCCTGACACCCTGTAACATCTGAATTTGACTATGGAATGTCTGAGAAAACCCACTCGAGACAAGCCCAAAAAAAAGTAGGAAATTAATGAATAAATACAAAACTAGGTATTGACAGGACAGCAAATACAACAGTCTGAAAGGTCACACATGCCAAGTGATGGAAAAGAAGAAAAAGCCAGGTTTCTGAAAGTATTTTTAGTTGCAGCGCTGACCTGACTCTCCCAACACGAATCTTCTTTCAAGTGATCCATCCTAAATACCACCTTCCTGGGTTTTGCCCCCACTTTGACCTGCGTTAAACTGTATTAAAAACAAGCTGTTCAACTCTGGATCTGCCCTACTTATATTGTGGCACCTCAGCTCTCCAATCCTCCCCCCTACAACAGCAACTCCATGGAGCCGAAACAGCGGAACAGGGAGCAGAAAAACAGAAGAAGGGTGCAAAAAAAAAAAAAAAAAAAAAAAAAAAAGAAAAAAGAAAAAAGGTGCTTTTGCTACAGGAAGTTGGGACTTGCCATTTCAGATTAGTAGGGACTGTGAAGTGGGCATTAGTGACAATGTGAATGTAGTAATTGGGGTTGATTTCCTGGCACTTTGCCTCGTGAGTTAATTATAGCTCTGGAGGGAGTGGGGACACTCGGTGGTGATGCAGAGAGGCCTCCGGTGGAGAAACCTGGAATTATGTGAGAGGCAAGAGAACCCCCCTGCTGAGCCCGTGAAGGGAAATCCATATGGGAATTCAGGGTGGGACTGACGAGGATGCGTAACCAGTTACGTGGAAACAAAAGGAGTCTCTTCAACCAAAGGGTCATCGTTCCAGCCAGTAAAAAAAGCCGCTTGTACCCCAAAGCCAACAAGATTCTTATCGCCAACCTTTGATTTTAACTAGTAGTATTTAATTAATTTGGCAGAACTACACAACGCAATACCTTGCTCCCCCTCTTGGGTTCCTTCTGTAATCATTTCCTTTGATTAACTTCACTGTATTTACTCAAATTAACCCATGTACTTCATACATGTTACAACAAATTGGAAGAGAAGAATTAAAAAGCAGCCTGCCAACTTAAAAAACTGAGCAAGTGGAACTTTTGAATTAAAGCAGACAGAGTTATTAGCTGATTATTATATGGAGAACGTTCAGAAGAACGAACATGCCCTTTCCATTTTCATTTTGTATTACTAGTGATTACATGATATATCTTAAATTATAATTTGAGGTAAAACTATGATTAAAAATAATTTAAATATTGCACAACAAGTTAATTGCTCTGGAATTTCTTCATCTTTGTTCCTGTTCTTTGATTTAAAGGTTCTGCATGCAGGGTATCTGCTCCACGAATCCCAGACAAGGTAGGGGGGGGCCAGGACCCTCAAACACGTCCCTCTGTGGTGTTGGCCAAGGACAAAGGGCAAGAGGAAACCAGCAGGTACCTTGTACATATCCCACATCTGCTGCAATGGGGCAGAGATGGGTGGCAGTTCCCCCTTCCCACAAAACCTTTCAGTATTAGAAGGAAAAATGAAAAAAAAAAAAAAATAAAAAGGAAATTACCAACTCTCTTCCCAGCCATCCAAAATTGGGTAAAGTACAAGGAAGGAGAGGTGGAAGCCAATGGCTGTTTTGTCAGTGGCACAAACCAAAAGGGATGGCCTTAATCACAAATCCTTTCTGAAAAAAGCCCAGAGAAAGTCTTTACAACATATTCAAGAGAAGCTGCTCATCTTAAAGCCATAACCTCTCCTTGCACTGCAAGTGGAAAAACTTTCACAATGGAAACTGCCTCAGTAGATCAGTGTTAAACCCTTCATGCAGGGCACGGACAGCTCTTGTTTAATTCCACAGAATCACTGCAGCAAAGGGATCCTGACCCAAATCCCTCATCACGGCCAAACACTCAGATCCTCAACCCAGACCTCATCTCAGGTCATCTGCCTGACTGTGGGATGAGCTGTCTGGGTGCAACCCTACCCAGCTAAAACTTGATCAAAACATCTTCCCATGAAAAGCCCGGTTTGATCAACTGGCACTTCAAGACAATTCTTTTTATGAGAAACTTTCCCAAATACCTTGTGCTCGGGGAATACTGCACTTCCAGCTTGGAGGCCGACGACAGGCTCGCACACGATAAGATGGAACAAACCCAGAGCGAGGCAGTTGGGGAAATTGAGGAGTCCTGTTTGGACCTGCTCACTTAGAGAAGCAAGAACTTCAGGCAACTTTCTGTAGTTGGGGTCAAATCAGGGGAAAGGAGAAGCTTTGAGCTCTGCTGGGCTTTTCAGTGCAACCACAGAGAATCAGACTCCCCAGGTGGGGGGAAAAAAAAAAAAAAAGAAGGGATAGCAGACTGATTGTGCTCTTGCAGAAGGGGAGAAACCATCACAGGAACTCTACTCAAAGTACTTTCGTTAAACTTTTAGAGGGAGTTTTGTCTTGCAAGATCCAAGTCTTCAGAAATATGTTACACGAGCACATGCAAAAAATCCCACGTAAGGATTATTGATGAGTTTGCCAGTCTTTAATAAATAACTAACTTTTAAGCAAAAAAAGATAAAAAATTGGATCAGATAAAGACTATCTGCAAGGAAGGGGCTAATAACACATGGGCAGTGCAGGATGAGACCATCTCCTTTAGCAGCACCACAGCTGGATCTGCTTAAATCAGCACAGAGATTCTACCCAGAGCTTTGTCCTTCCAGTTTTTTTTCTCCACTGTCAATTTCTACTGCGCCATTTTACATGGATTTAGGAGAACCAGCCAGAATAAGTACAAGCTGGAATACATAAACTAACTACTTGTATAAATAAGCCACCAAAATTACTGAGACTACCAACCTGACAGAAACAAAACTGAAATTTTAACCATCTCTGTGGAAAGAGAACACCACAATTAATCTTGCCAATAAAAAAAAATAAGAAAAAAAAGAAAAAAGAGAAAAAAGCCTGAGCTGTTAAATCTCTGGTAAGAGACAGACCCAGAAGAGACTCATGGTGATACTAATCTGATTAGGCATAATCACGACACCAAAGAGTTGAGGAAGGAGATGGCCAAGTGAGGAGAGTTCAGGCCAAGAGGAAAGGCTCCATTTCCCTGAGAAACAGATCTTCTGTGTCCACTTGGTACTCAAAACACTCCTCAATCTCTCTCACCATTCCTAAGAGGGAAGGTGTTATCTCGTCCTGCAAGCCACATGTCCCTGTACACGAAACCCCTGCCTGCCAAAATCCCGCTGGTTTGAACAGCACTCAGCGCTGCTCCTGATCGATAACGCTCAGAGCTCCAATCTCTTCCAGGTCAGGGGTTAATTACCACTTGATGGTCAGCAAATAAAAATGGGAGTTTTATCCCACAGGCATTTACAGTCTGTATTTGCAGTGACAGCCACTTGCAGACGGGCTCTCAGAAAGCCCCGTTTGACGCTCACTAAGCAACGAGAAAGAGCGAAACAAAAGGTGCCTCCACACAACTTGGACCAAGAGCCACTGCTTGTTCTTCAAAGTGCCAGGGGCCAGAACTAAACATGTGAAATTTTAGCTTATAATAATTCTATTAAGACAGTAAACACAGACAGTGCTTTCAACATAATGCAGTGTGTTGCTGCCATCCCTGGCAGACACCTCCCCCAGGACAGAAGTGTCCCGTGGAACTCTTCCACATGGAAGGTCCCCTCTTGATCCCACTGCCACCTCATCCCCCTGCTCAGTAACCACAAAGCTCCTGCTAAACATTTCTCCTTGCCACTGACAGGGATGTTTTTTTGGGAATTCCAACCTCTGGCTTGGTTTCCTATATCACCAGGTCCGACCTAAGCACCAGAATGAACATTAAGTGCTCACGGTGCTCAGAAGTGCCAGGAGAAGAATTTGTCCTGAAAGTCCAAACAAGACCTTCATGACACAGATTCAGTGATTTCTTTCTCAAGAAGAAGGTGCCAAAGGATCTGGGGCAGAAAGTATTTGAAGACAGACTTGAAACAAATCAAGGTGAGCGGGTGAGAATCTAAAATCCACCTTTACGATAAAAACTTAACAGTGAATGCAAAGCAAACAACAAACCAGCAAATTTCGTACAACAAAACACCAAATTTATACAACTAGGAAGTTTCCTCAAAGTAACTAAGATGTTTTTCACACTGAAAAGGATTTCTAAACTTAGTATTTTTTGTAAACTCCAAATTCTGAAGAAACTAACTGAGGTTTCAAGGACAACAATCTGATTTTTACCCATGAACCACCTCCTCATTAGCTCATGCACGAGAAACACAATAGAAAGGTGCAGCTGAAATTGTTAAAGCACGAAGATTTACCGGTGGCAAGACCACACATTTCCAACAATCTGTTCTATCTGGGAAGTGTTTATCTCCAAAGCATTTTACAAATATTAAAGCAATACCTACTGCTGCTTCTCCCTCACACACACTCACTGTGTCACGCTGTAAAAAAAATTTGGCATCCACCCCCCACTTCAGCAGAACACACAGCACTCCACAAGGGTTACTGGGAAAAGTCAAGCTACTCATACTGAAAAAAAGGGCGTTCTGTTGTCTGAGTATGACACAAAATGCGATTTTACACTGAACAGAAATACAAAAGAAGGAAAATATTAGAAAAATGCACACTTTTCCACCAAAGAAAATTAAATTAAATATTTAGATTGACTTTTCCCAGTCTTCCCTTGCAGGAAGCAGTCCATGTTGTACTACTCCTCATTTAATTTTCTCCATTTTTTGCTCCTAAATACTAAAAAAAAAAACATATAAAAGCATCTTATGGGCCATCTACTATCACTGCAGGAGCATAAAGTACCTGCCCCAGTTAAAACAACTACTATTCATAAGAATTCTGGGAAGCTATTTAAGATATTTTTAGAGTATTGATAGGTGAATAATCTTTGGGTTAAAGAATTCCAATTAAAGAGCAATTGTTTTCCTTTCTGGGAATTTGCTGGTACCAGTCTAGGGAACTCCACCCAGTAGCTTTGGGAGTTGTCTTTTCTTACTTAGTCATCCAGCTCTGGAAAGTCTCCAACTAAAGATCCCAACCTGCAAGACCCTGTTTTTAAAAAGATAAATTTCATTATTTTTATCTGCTAATCACCTTTTTTTTTTTTCTTTTTAATCCACCCACTGATATCAAAGGTTAAGAAAAGTCCCCAGAACTCTCAGAAACAGCTCTATTTCATTGACTCAAGTACCCCTCTCTCATTTTGGCCCCAGAACATGAAGCTCATAAAGTGACTGCGCTGGAGACCAAACACCAAGGTTCTTTTTACTCCATCTTTTATTAAATAAATAAATTAAATTAAACAAACGCCAGTGCTGTTGGCACCACAGTGATTGCATTTCACTGGATAAAATCCATACTACAAACAACGGGATTTATTCCTAAATAAGAAGGGGGGTAAAGGGGAGTAGCAGCACACTGGCTACAAATACATCTCCTTGCCATTTGGACCCCGTGTTTCCCTGACATTCTGAAGCCAATCTTTCAGCTTTTAGGAACTGTCAACACAGGAGAAAACCTGCAAGTTTTACTAACAGACACTTCAATGTTGTGTCCAAGGGTCTTAAATAATTGAATTAAAACCCAGGATGTTTTCAAGCACAACATATTTAATGGTGATCCCTTCATTATCTTCAAACGTAGCTGCTGGATGTTCTGAACTTCATTAATTCCAACAATAAATTTTGATTCCTGGCACAGATTTCAAAAGATCAGATTGAACAATATTAAAGCATGGAATACGCTAAGTTTTATATAATATATAAATTATAACATATCTAACAACAGGCAAATCTTGCCACAAGACTGTTATTGGAATATTAATTGACAATTTTCCTACTCTGTGAGCAAGAAAAACTCAGTAAATTGGTAAAATTAAATTATTCCTTTCAATTAAAAAAACAAAAAAAACTTTCTTAACAGCAGAGATTTGGCAATAAGATTTTATATAACATCATTTACACCTGATGGTATTTTGCTTTCAAATCTTTTTTTTAATCCTACAAGGTAAAAAGCAAACACTTATGAAAGGCACATGCAGTTGATGCCAAAGTTTCAATTATAGACTTTCCTATTTGGCAGCAGCAGGCCAGGACTTGTGAGCCTTGTTCTCTTCCTTCAGATCATCATCAGTGAAAGCAGAAAGAAAGCTGGAGATGCTCTGAGCACTTAAGTATCAGCTTATCCTTAAATGCTGCAGATGATGCCATATCTAAGCATTTCTCATTTACTGGTATCAACAAGGGAAAATCCCCACTTTGTCATCCTCTTTTACAGAACTGAAAATAACCCAAACCATCAAAGAATTACTACTGAGAATAGAAAGTAAGTGTTTAAGTTTTATCTTCTATTTTTTCAAGCTCCTCTCCCCCCACCCCCATTCTGTAGGGTTGTGTGTACAGGTATAAAGCTGTGGTGTATTTTAAAAGGTTACCTCCTAAAATGATTGGGTAATTTACAAGAATAAGTGCACAAATCAGACAGTGAACCCCCCAAAATCCCGACGCCCTCTCCTGTGTTATCTAAAAAAAACAAAAGAAAGTCAATGTGCCTAAGAACTTCGTGAGATCACTGCAGTAGCAAGAGGGACTTTTGGAAAAGTTATCCAAGATTTTCATCCTTAGTTTGTGATTAGACAACCCCTGTTTAAAAGGTCACGGAAATGTGTATGAGATCAGATTTATCAAAATCCTCATACCCACCAAAAGCTGCTTTTGTTTCTGAACAGCAGTTCAGCATCACACACTCAGCCAACTAATCTGCCTCCCCAAAACACTTCTGATATTTCAAAGCTCACAAGCAAAACATGTATCTTTCATTAAAAATAAATAAATAAATAAATAAATGAAGAGGAATGGAGAAATCTTATTTCCTTGCTCCCTAATTACAGTGATTCGGAAAACACAACTGCATTTTTTAATTTTGGACCACAACAGGTTTTAAGAGGAGATCAGTATCCTGCACAACAGCGAGGGTAAAAGCCTGCAGAGATGCAGCTGAGCATCCAACAGCACTTCCACACTCAACTCTTCCCACTCAGTGCTGACCAAGAACAAGGAGCTCCAGCACTAGAGGACCACAATTTAAAGTCTACAGATACTTATTTTTTGGCAAACACTGTTACTGCTCAGTAGAGCTCGTATTCCTGTGCCCCATCCATGGGGAAGAAGCCCTGAACGCACTAATCTCATTAATCTCCCGAGCAGGGGGAATCGCTATTAAAAATGCTATTTAGACAGACGGGCTCCTGTGCAAGTCTGCTACACAGGCTCATCAAACTCATTAAACCCAGCTTTAAATCCCAGGCTTGGCAGTGTAATCCCTTTAAGAAACCTGCAGACTAGGCTAAGAGAATAAAAATACAGTAGTGTACAGGACGTACGGGCCCTGCTCACCTCGTGGTCATGGTGGGTGATGGACACACCTTGGGCATCACCGCTGGCATGAGGCTGCACACCAGCTCTGAATTTAAACATGACTATGGAATGAACTCCTTGGAAACTACACACAGGCATCGTGTCCTTTACTTCAAAAGCAGGAGGGATGCTGGCCTGTGTCAGCCCTTCAACCTCAACATGGAACACCTCCCCCTGTCACCCATGCTGTGTCACGGGAAAAGTTCTGTTCAAGCTGGCACAGCACGAAATCAGTGACTGTCCTTAATGGAGGAACAGAAGATGGCTCAAGTGCCACCTCTCCTGTTGGCAGAGGCAACATTCAGATGGGTAAGGTGAGCTCTCATCCTCACACTGCACAGCCTTGGGAAAAACCTCCACTATGAAATGCTGTGCCACCATTAAGCACTTTCACAGAGCCCATAACTGACCTTCAGCTTCCATGCACGTGTGTAAAGCAACTGTAGAGCTGATTTCCAGCTCTCCACCTGCCCACAAAGCTGCTGTTGCACATGGGAGAGACTGAAAAAAACCCCAAATGCAGTGGTGAGGCTGCGAGGAGCGAATGTGCAACATCACAGGCATCGCATTTACGGAGAGAGGAGCAGAAGGTGCAAGTTGGAAAGGGTCCAAGATGCAGGAGCTGTAGAGAGAAGTTCTCTGCACAGGACAGGCCCCAGCAGCAGGCTGCCTTCAGGAATTCTGTTTGGGAAATCACAGCATGGGGGTGCTTTTAATCACTCCAAACCTCAACAGAGAGCAGGACTGCAAACTGCCAGGCAAATTGTGTCCTCTCAACTGACCATCAGCTGAAGGACTGCTGCAAAAAACCTACAGCTCTGAACTGCAGCCTTCTCATACTAGTTTTTTTTTTTAGGCAAATATAACAGGATGTCTCTTCAAAATGTCACCAGGAGACTGGATACAAAGCTTCCTGGTGCAGTGACTAGACAAAATGTAAAATAAAATGAAATTAGAAGGTTCCCTATGGGGTCAGAGCAGTAAAACCGATTCTGATTAAGTTGCATTACCAGATAGAAGCAGGATCTCAATAATTTACAGCCAGAGACAGGATAAGTGTCCATTAGCATTAGTGTCTATGGATGTACACTTTCTTTTTTTCCACATTTTTAAGGCCTCTGAGACCACGCCTGGGCCTCCGTCTTTCCCTCTTCCTGGCTCTAAACCACTGAAGTAAAATCCCTTCCCTCCAGGCAGAAGACGAGCCTTCCTCTTTAGCATCCCCTCCACCCCTAAACAGTGGGTAAGGAAGAAGGCAAGATTATTTGAAGTCAGTCTGGACACAGTAAATGGTCTCTAATGGTATCTAGAACACAAAATTCAGGATAATTTTAAAAAGTTATGAGGTTGGACATGATCCAAATTCAGACGAGCACAGTGCAGCAGGATGTTCTGCAGATGTGTCAGTGGCTCTTAAGTTCAGTTTTCCCTGATTTTTTTAACGTAACTGCCTTTCAGCACCAGCAATCTTGGAAAGGGCACACTTGAAGCCAAGCAAAGTACCAACAGAAATAAAAAAACAAGCAAGATCAATCATGACAGAAAACCGGGCTCATTATATTAATGGTGTCTAAACCCCCATCAGGGCGTTCCTGCCCTTCTTCCCTTCCAAACCCGGTGCTGAGTGGCTCCCCTCGTTTTGTGCCTCTTCTACTAATGAGCAGCCACAATGCCACTCCAGTGCCTCTCTTCTCCCAGGAATCATTACCTCAAGAGTTAGAACTAATTTGACAAAAACCTGTTCTGCACCATCATCCCCAGGTTCTGGAGGTTTAAAGGAACCACGGAACGAACTTGCTGACAGGTCAGAGCAGCTCTCCATTGGTCTCCAACAAAAACAGATGAGTAAGAACATCTGGATAGAGGTCAGGAACTTTTTTCTTTTTTAATTTAAATAACTGCTTTATACATTCAAGGTACCTGCACTTTGCCATGTACATTTTTGAAAGGCCTCGTGCAAAGTTACTCCTCGTGCTCCCCCCAAATTCCAGAGACTGAGGGGTTTTTTTCAGACTATGAGTACACTGAAATGAAAATATCACCACAGAACAAATTAGCACCAGGGTTGCAAAACCACAGAGATGGTTCTTCTTTACTGTGCCCCCAGTTTTGGGGTGGACAGGAACATCCCAGCGCTGGTTCCATCTCCCAAGTGCAGGAGATGAAGACCCAATCCACTTGGGATGAACCAGGATCATCTCCACATCTTTTCCTCCTCCCTGGTGCTTCCAAGCAAGCGAGGCAGGCAGGGTAACAAGCTGCCAGACACTTCCCCAGCTGATGAGCACCAGCCACCCAAGAGGTGGTTGCACGATTTTGTACATATGAAGCTTGTAAAGCACTTTGGGAAGCTGTGGGATGAAAAGGACTATATAAACGTAAGATATTATTATTATTAAACCAGTGATCTGACAAGAAGAGACAGCTTTTCAAATGTGTACAACAGCTTGAGCTGAAGAGATCAGGGAGTCCAATTTGAAAAAAAAAAAATAATAATTTGAAACGAATCGGAGGATTAGAAGTGGCAGCTCTTTTGTGGATTCTCCATGGCAGGTAAATTTAGTAGGCTACTTTAATTTTGCATCGTTTTAACTCCTGGCAATGTCCTGTGCATTGAATCTGACAGAGAGACAGAGTGTTTGAAGCTGTCTGTCGTGGCTACATTTTAGTCTCCCAATTTTACAATCAGTGCTTGAATCTGCTACTACAACTCCGGGTACAGAGATCAGAGGCTTATCAAAAAGGCATCCATTTCAAAGACAAGCAGCAGCTTTGACTTCATTCCTTCAATGCTTAAAATTCCTGAAAAAGCAGATGAGCATACCACAAAACAGGTCTGAAGGAAATCTCTCTATCGCCCATAAACCTATTTCAGTATTAATTTTTTAAGGATCTATTTTAGTCTCAAGTTAAATGAGTGTGTTTAGCAGAGATAATCCTCTCAACAGGTGAGCTTAATATATGCCTTTTCCCGTGACTGAAAGAACATTTGAAACTTACTGCTTTTCCAAGCATTAATTGAAGAACTACTTCAACCCGTTACCTGGTTTTGTTTGAAAGTTATTTTTGACTAATAATGTCTTCCCTTTCCTACCAAAGCAGCACTTCCTTTCCTTATTGCTGCCCTTATTTCAGCTCCATGGATGAACCAAGTGCCCTGTAGGCAGCACCACTGATTTTGCAGTAAGATGCCAAGGTTTAAAGGTGTATCACACCCAGGGAGCACTGCATGGCTGTGTCCACGTCCAGCTCCTGATTTTAAGCTGAGTTTCAGCATTCACATGATTGATAAGATGACTTTTCTCATCAGCAACCCCTTCTGTCCTGTCTGCACTCAGGCTGGGGATGGGCCTTGCTCCCAGGTAAAACATCCCCACAGAGGTCACAGGAGGGGCAGAACTGCAGGGTGACAAACAGGATAAACTCTTGCTGTTGTCAGTTCTTCCTTTTAAGGTAGAAATGTGTTTTGTCTGTATCTCTAATATGGAGGTGAAATGCATTTCAAGCACCTGGATGATTTTCTTCCATCCCATCTCACAGACACACCAGAACTGGCCCCCCACACTGCCCATCATCAACACCCTCAGCCACTCACTGGAACCAACTGCTTGGTTGATTTTTGCTAGAAAGCAAGAGTGGATTGCTACAAAGTGCCAAAGGGATCTGCAAAAAATATCTGATCCAATCCTCCAGCTGAGCACTGCCCAGCCCGGGGAGGCTCTGAAAAGCTTGTGCAGAGAGCAGTGGGTAGAGTTTCCCAGGGAGCAAAGGATGGTGTTCCCAGACAGTCAAGTGATTCAGGCATTCTGACAGCCCTGAGGTGACACTAATCTGCCTCCTGCCAGGGTGGTACAGGCGATGGGAGCCCCAAACCCACCTCTGGCTTCTTGTTTTCACCGCAAACCGAGTGCTGCTCATTTTACCCATTCCGGTTCTTCAGCTGCTCATCAGCAGGACTTAAAGGCAAAGGGGATAATCAGCAACAGGTTAATTTGCCTGATTAAGGCTTGGGAGATTTGGCATTGGGAACCTGTGGCACAGCACAGTCCCCGGAGCCAGGCCCAGGCAGCTTGAAAGGCACCGCTCGCTCCCGCCAGCCAAGGAACGCATTAAAGCTGCATTTCAAACCCATGGTCATTCCAGCAGCCTTAGCAAAGCTCCACTGCAGGTGTAGACATGCCCTAAAGTGCACTGAAAGTGCTTAAGAGTTCAGCTCTTCAGTGCTCAAATCACTTCTGACAAACAGGACTGAGAAGTCTTAACACATTCGGGCGTTTTTAAAAGCACTCCCAGCACTAAATGAAAGCTCCGGATTAAAATGAGCTTTAAAACCCCAGAATGTTTACAAGTGCCTCTCCTCACAGAGCAGCTCATCTATCAGCATTCACCCCAGACACAGGAGTTTCTTTTGTGATCTGTTACGAAAAGGTCCTTGATGCCCCTCCCTACCCTTGGATAAACCGACAAACACTTTGCAATACTTTAAATTACTGTTATTTACCCACTAGGAAACAAAACACACAGAAAACCACAGCACAAGCTTTTTTTATGAGATGTGATGACGCTGTATCTACCTCATCCAACCCCACAAACCAGATGGCTTTCACTGATGAACTGAGCAGGTGACATTTTTCATTGCTTCCTCTGTTTCAGAGATCCACAAGAAAGGACACAAAACCATTCTGGGGCAGGAGTGCCCCAAGTACAGCCCCTTAACAGCTTCAGTCTTAACAAGTAATAATCACTGAATCACAGGGGGATCTGGGTTGGAAGGGACCTTAAAGACCATTTAATTCCACCCCCTGCCATGGTCAGGGACACCTTCCACCAGCCCAGGTTGCTCCAAGCCCCGTCCAACCTGGCCTTGGACACTTCCAGGGATGGGCAAACAACAACCTCAACATCCCTGAGCAACAATAATCAATGAACTGATCTCCAAACACACAGCACTGTGCAGTTTGCTGCAGATACTGGCCAGTAAGTCCTGTCCAGGGTAACCCCTGAGAGCAGCACAGGGAACACAGGCAGCTCATTCCCAACTCCATGGATCACTCAGCCCCATCCTTCCCGCTGAACTCGGGCCTAGAGCTGCTGCTTCCGACAAAAATTCCCTCTTAAGAAACCCAGTGTATGTTCAATAGATAAATAACCACCTCTGTACTTAAAAAGTGCAGAACTGTGGCCATAAATAAGCATTAGTGCTTCAAAAATTGTGAAACCACAGTTTTATGGCTTTAAACAGAGACAAGGTGGAACCCTGAATGGTGGCAATGTATTTCAGATGAAAGCTTTCAAGCAGATGAGAAATAGTTACAGGAGTTGGAACCTGAGTAACTACACTTGCATTAAATTATTCCATCTGCAAGTCCATTAAAAATTGTTAATGGTTTTGTATGGCTTTTATATTTATTAGGTGGGTTTATTCCTATGTGAGTCATACATATTTATTACCAGGGGCCAGATAATGGTTATTAATAAAACTTCTTTTATTTGCATACTGTCTTGATGCTGCCCTAAATATTTACAACTGGACTATAAAATAAAACAGAATCCTCAAAAAATTCTAAACAGCACCAGGGATGCATCACAACTTCGCTTTTTTGTACTTTATGACTCTTTTTGATGTTTTGTTTTTTAAAAAATGGGGGAAAAAACCCACCACTCAACCTGGTAAATCCATTTCTTTTTTTTTTTTTTTCCCCAAGTCTAAAAGGCACTAATTCTTTCAAAGCTTCAAAGCACTATTTGTGTGGAGGAAGTAAAAGGAGATCCAAAGCTCAAGCAAGCTAGTTTTTTTATAATTAAGAAAATACATATATTTCTACACATAATTATGAACAGTAACAAAAGCTCAGTACTAAAATAGGTCCACTGAATCCCTGGAATTGTGCCTGCCAACTAAAACACCTACCATGAATTTAGTAATGGGTTATGCAAACATAAATTACAAGGCCAGACATTTTAAAAGGAAAAAAAAGGTGATTTATTGTCACACTGGAGACACGGCAGGATAGAAGCACAATTTCATTTTTCCATATATTCATCAACACTACAGATGTGTTAATGCAAAAAGAATTCCAAAATAAAAATGACTCTCAACTGCTCTAATTCTCATCTGTCATTTAATTTACTTTAAAATCGTTACCAGGAAGCTTTTTTTTTGTTTGTTTTAAGCAAGCAAAACATACTAAAAATTCCTGGAAGAAAATAGGTTTTAAGACCATTTTATAAAGATTTCTCCCAGATACAAACCAAGATTTCATCAAAGCTGCCCATAACAGAGCAGCCCAGCACAAAGTTGGGGTATTTGGTTGGGGGGGGGGGTTTAATATAAAAAGCTTACAACTATCATTTATAACCCAGGCATTTGGTCTGTGAATATTTTTACTCAACATATTAATAGTTTCTCCTCTTCTTTCAAGCAGATCCAACTATTCACTTATCCACTGTCAGAGCCACGACAAGAATCTCTCGTAACTGGCAACCACTATTAAAAGAGTCCTTCATGACAACACAATAATTTTAATGAGAACAACATGTTCCCTTAATTACACCTGAATGCCTTTGAGGTGGCCCAGCAGATGAACTGAGGGTTTTTGCATGCAGCACGTTTGTTCACAAAGCAAGAAAAAAAAAAGTTGAATTCTGTATTCTTTCAGTAAATCCACATGGGAAGGGAGAGCAGGGATCTCGTGGGCCTCTTATTTTTCTAAGTTGAATCTTGAAAATAAGTCAAACTACAGTTCAAATGGCTGGGAGCAACCTTAGGAACTGAATTTCAGCCTTGCTTTGAGAACGAACTAGATATAAATTCAAAGTTTTACACTTGGTAAGTCATTTAACAAAGAAGGTGAGAATGGCTGGTAATTGTTGGTACCACAGCGAGAACAATCTCAGCTAATTCAGCCAAATAAATGACAATATTTTCCCTCAAAAAGCAGTCGATGCACTCAGTAAATCATGTTATATCTCAGTGCACAGTTACATTAAGTACAAGCACCCTGTAGGAGGATGACAAACACCCTGGGAGATTTTTTTTTTTTTTTTTTTGCCTTGGAGTTCTGGCCTTGAAAACATTCTCCTCTTTCAGTCCTCACCCCCAACCCTCCCCTGCCCGCTCTGGCCACTTTCCAAGTGGGTCAGCCCTGCGAGGGTCAAGCCAAGGCAAGTCCAACTGGAGAAAAACAAACTGTTTGCTTTGCATTTGTTTCAGTCCCAGCCACAGGAGAAATTCACTGCAGCACATCCAAGGTTTAACAAGAGATTAACCTGTAAATATTTGCTTACAAGAATGTCCCTTTGTAAACCACTGTAATACCCAACATACCCCCCTTTTCTCCTTTTCTGCAGTGGAAAGTACCCTTGGCACTGCTGAAATCCAATACCTGCATCTGATGCTCTTAGAAGAAAAGTGCATTCTTCAATTGTCAAGTGTGCTTAACCAGAAAGATGCTTAAATGAAAGAAATCTAAATTACCGAGAGCAGGTAACTTCAGAGCAATTAATTTCTTCAACTACTCTAACGTGTTCAGTTGAATCAGATGTGTCTCCCTCTTGAATATTTTTGGAGCTCTTGAATAAAGTAATTGCCTGTGTATTTTCGGATCTACGAAACGACTTTTGAGGTAAATTGTGTTGTAGAAAATTGATGTAGGGATATTTTGAAAGCAAACAGAGATAGAAACAGTAATTCAAAGTGTCTGGATCATGTGGTTTCAGAGAAATGCTTTAAATTCAACTTCTCTGCCTGGTAACACACAACACATGATCATGACTTCTGCAGGTCAAGGGAATTATTTCCCTGGATTTCAGACCTTTACAATTGCTATTGAACAGCTACACAGTTACCCATGAAATCCTGCAGAGCAGTAATCCCCAAAATATGGCCTCATTTGGTAAAAGGACTTTCTCAAGCCCTGCTATCCCTCAATAAATGGCACAGATTCTGCAGCAACCCAAGAATCTACTGCCAAGAACCACTGTAAGCACTGGGTGATAAAAACAATTATTTAAAAAAAAAAAAACTAATCAAGTCTAGCGATTGTGGTGGTGGGAATGGTCAATGGAGGTCAGTTCTGGGAGAATCCTAGAAAAATACAGCTGTGAATTAATAACTGTTTTAAGGTTCTCTTGCTTCCAATAAAGAGGCAGCAAGAGACCATAATATAGAAAAATACCTTAGAAACACTGATGGGTTTCCTATTAACAATTAGAATATGCTAAAATTAAATATGTATTAAATAATGACAAAAAAAATTGAGAACCACTAATAAGAGCCATCTAGGATGATTGAATAGACCTGATTGAACCCCTCTGACTCCACAAGACTAGTGCTTAGATCACACTTAAAGACATGGAGCTTGATTTTATTGCTTTTCTGAAAAGGACACAAAATAATAATAATAATAATAATGATGTACTTCTCCATTTAGGTTTTGAAATGCCAAGGCCACACAAATTGTCCTAAACATCATTCACCTGGCAAACAAACCTCCTGGGAATAAAAACACAGGAAGGGAGGACATGGCACCTAAATATCATTATCCTAAAGGAGAAGTATTCAAATAAGGGGAAAAAAAAGAGAAAAGAGGGAAGGGGAAAAGAAAGGGGAAAAAAAGGGGTGAAAAAAGGAAAAGGGGGGAAAAGGAGGAAAACAAAAAAAGGGGGAAAGGGAAAATAGGAAAAAAAGAAGGAGGAGGAAGAAAAACAAAGAAAAAAACCAGAAAACAATAAAAGGAGTGGAACAACCCAGCTGTAGATGGCAGCAAATCAATATTCACCCCTCTGTACACAGACACTGAGAACATCAATTACCTACAGACAGATTGTGTGTTTTCAGTAGGTTTTGTTATTATTTTCACTTTGTCACACAGACCAGACCAAAGCTGACTGTGCAAAATCATGGGGAATCCACACAATTCACTACCCACAATTCAGAAGACCCTGCTCTCATTACAAGAACTAATTCAAGCAGCTGCATTCTTTTTTTTTAAAAAAACCCCTTAATTTGATTATCTTTTGCTGTAGAGACTGGATAATTCAATAGAATACTCAAGAAACACTGGAAACAGAGCATTCAAGAATTTTACATTTTAAAAAATGGAGCCCTTCCATAATGACTGTCTCCATTTCCTGAGTTCCCCATGACTTGCAATTATAATGATATTTTTTTCTATTAAAAAAAAAAAAAAGCCTACAGACCTTAAAAGATATGTATCACCCTGCCATGCAACATCACGAATAAAACTATTACTTCTGTAACAAAATATTTTACAGGCACCTTTCTTTCACTGCAGATAAACCAGGGATTTGGGGTCAGCAGGCTGCCCCCTCCACCCAGGCAGTGTTAAGGCATAATTTTGTTTTCTAGCACCTTCTAACATTCCATTTTCCAGAGCATTTTAAAGCCCTCCATCTGAGAACACACTGTGCTTGCAGGTTCTCCCACATCCTTCCATAACTCTGCCCACCCAATCTTTAATCTGCCTTACAGAATTCAGATGTCTGTTTGGGCATTTAAAGGTAATCTTGACCTTCCCAGTCTCACCAACTGAGCACATTTACAACCCAGAAACCACCAAGGGCAACAACAGTGAGGAATCATCCTTCCAACTCACCACCAGGATAAAAACCAGGGACACAGCAACAGGAGAGGCTCCCACCTCTAAGTCTGGGCTTTATGGAGGTGCCTCACACCTGCCTCATTTTTTAAAGCCCATGCTCTCAAATTAGAAAACTAGGAGCTAATTTTATTGGCCAGGAGCAGCTGGCCCAGGCCTCCTAGGCTGGTCTTTTGTCTTGTGCTCAGTTTAATGACCAGTCCAGGTGAGCCTGGTTACAACTCACACAGCTCAACATCACCTGCCTTCCAGGGCCAAACCACAGAGGAAAGCAATGGAGAGTCAGAGGTTACACAGGCTTAAAAGTGGAAGTATTAGATAAGCTTTTCACTGTTTAAAAGAGAAAAAGTTTAAGCAAAAAGTAGTTACTGAAATAAGAATCTGGATAGAAAAAAGGCAAAGTTATCAGCATTAGGAACTGCCTACACTTTGTGCCAAAAATTATTATCCTGTTCATCAGAAATTATTTAGAGACTTAAAAAAAAACCAACTCTCAAAGACAGTCCTTCAAACATTCACACCAGAACTGGCAGATGAGGACAGGATTAATTAAACCAAGAATCCCACAGAGGTTAAAATACCCAAAGAAATATCACACTTGGCCACAACAATTCAGGAATTGTCACTGTAAGAACATAATCATCTGATGCAGGCTGGCAATTCACATGATGTATTTTGAGATGTCTTCCAAGTAACAGTCATGTAAAATTGATGTTTCAAGTAATCTCCCGCCCAGTCTCAGCCTTCCATGAGAGCTGCTCAGGGCGAAACAGAGACTGAAAATACCCCAAAAGAGCTCTGAGAAGCAGGTTCTGACATGACCCCCTCAAAGGTGTGACGAGGTAAAAAAGTATTTTTGCAGTAACAGGTTAAGAACCCTTTCTCAAAGTTTCTGCACGTAACAACCACCACTGAATTTTTCTGTTCGCATCAGGTTCCCAAACATGAGATACTTCTTCCCAGAGTCATCTCCCAGTATGCCAAGACAGAAATAGTATTTTAACATTTTTAAATACCAAAAGCCCTAGAGACATTCCTCTAAACATGAAAATATTGTATTGCCTTTGCAGCACTTTGATAATTTGCAGGGAAGGCAGAAATGACCCAAATAGATCCGTCCCAATTTTTAAAGTAAAAAGAAACAGGAGTATCCTCAACTTCATCAGTAATTTTTTGAATCCTTTTCTGCTGCACAGGAGATAACTTCCAAGCAGACATTATGGAAAGTCTAGAGGACATCCCAGGCAGCAATGGATAGGAAAGTCAAGGCAATGGACACTCAGCTCCTGATTTATGGTGAGATTGGCAACAGCAGAGGAAAAGAGATGCTGGCACAGGCTAACCCAGGGCTGCACTCACAGGGATGCAGGCAGAGTGAAACAGAAAATGGAAAGTGGAATTCTGAAACAGATTGTTGCATTTAACAATTCCATCTTTGTGGGGTTTTTTCTTTTTTTTTTTTTTTTAATACCAATAAAGTTGTTACTTCATCGTGGAAATGTAAATTAAGCTGTACACTGGGTTATTTATCTATCTGAAGAGCATTCCACATGCAAGCTGGTTTTCTACTACAGAACTCTTTTGTTATGAAAAAGAGCACGTTGGATGTTTTAGGAATGTAAATGTATCAGTTTGGAAATGCCAGATCTCACTGTGTGTTCTCTGTCCACCTCAAGGATGTTCCTCCTCACTGGGGAGGTTTTCAGACAAAGTTGCGGTTTGGGAAAAAAAAAAAAAAAAACAAATCAGGGATTATTCATCTTGCCTTCTCATTTTCAACTGTCTTCCAAAACTATCTAAGTATTGAGAGGTGATCATAGACCTCCCTTCTTTTTGGAAGGTCAGAAAACAGCTGAAGGTGCACAAATCTAAGCTTTTGTGTGAAGAGGAATAAACAGCAGTGCAGTTTTCCAGCAGGGATTTCTGGACACCCACATAAAGCCCCCTGGACAGGAGAGGGTGCCCCTGTCAGACCTTCCACATCTGAGCTACTCCCTCCATGCCTCTGGCAGCAAAAATCACAGCTAAATTTTGCTACAGCCGCCTGTTACTACAGTTCTGGTACTTTCTTCTAATTCTTTGATCCCATTTTTATTTTTGAACTCCGCCAGAGAAAGCAGAAGAGGAGTGGGACTGTGTTGCTGCTCAGAAACAAAGCTGCAGAAAGAGCATCACAGCAGAGAAGGCAGAGAAAGGAGGAACCTAAAAAAATCCATGCAAGCTTTTAAGGAACGTGGCTTCATAGGATTTGTAGGAAAAAAGATGAGGGTGTAGGATCCTGCAGAGATTCCAGTTTCCCCTAATACCAGGGATGTTCAGACTTCTTGTTTTGAATGTAGTCCCTGAATGAATGAAACTCCTTCCAGGAGAACTGCTTTCTGCCCCACAAACCCTCCTCACGGCATCAGCTAAACACCACTCCGTCCCCACAAGCCACTCCTGCTCCAACATTCCCTTTCCCCTCTCTGGGTCAGCATCTCTCCCCCTGCACCAACGGGAAGCAGAGCAGCATCTGCTCCTTGAGAATCAGGAATAAAGGTTAGGAAAGCTGCCTGCTGCTTCCCTCCCAGGAAGGCACTTGGAAGGAACCGATACTGGCACCTCAGCTATCTGGAACTGGCTTTGAAAACCCTACAACATTCCTGGATGAACAGATTGCTGGCAACCATCGGAGGGGAGAAAAAAAAAAACAACCAAAAACCACAAAACAAACAAAGGATCCAGCCAGGCCCACACATTGCTACACATTCAGGAGGTAACAAAATGAGATTATTTGTATTTTGGGTGTAGCTGTGCACAGGTGTACACACACACACACTGCACTGCTTGCATGGCATGGCAGAGTTTAAACCCTCCCAGCTTCCCACAGGTGACAGTCACCTCTCCCAGGTTTCATCAGCATCAGTCCCTGCCCCTTCTCCACCTTTTCCACCACACCTGCTGTGTTCTACGTGCATCCTCCGAGGGGAGTCTGGCTCAGCACTGACCTTGTTGCATTTCCAGTGAAATCAACAGCGAAACTTAATTTGATTTTTGATGGAAAAATGAGCATGGTGGAAGTTACGCCCTTGATACAGATTTATTTAGGCAGCGAAATGTCACTTTCTGCATCCAAGTGCTCAGAGACTTTGGATTAGCAAAGAACTTTTTTTGCAATTCCCCAGGTTTACATTATTATAAAATTTAGAGCAAGCCTGTTTGAAGGCCAGTGTTGATATTTCCTCTAAAAGCAACAATCCATATTTCATTATTTACAGAATGCAAAGCTGCCTGATGAGAAAGCCGTCGAAGACAAGCAGCCTTAGGTGGTGGACTTGAAAACACACACGAGAAAATCATAGAAATAAACCATTAAGAAAAAAACCATCACTTCCACAGGCCTAAAATCATGTGCTACTGAAGGGGACTGGAACAGCTTCTCTCCTTACCTCTGGAGTGTTTTTCTTGAACTCACGACTTTGCTCGATAAGTTTTTTCCTGGACTGCTCACTTTCATCTTGCCGGTTCGCCAATATTGTTGCTGTGGTATCGAGCTCTCTCTGAGAAAAACAAAACATAAACAGGAAAAAAAAGAGAGAAAAAAGAGAAATACAGTCAGAACTGTGTTTGTCACAGAAATAAAAACCCCTCACGCACACATAGTGTTGTTGGGAATACTGAGGCGGCCAAATTGTGGAGCAGTACTTTGGTACTTTGGACAAAGCACCAAACTGCCACAAATATACCTCCTCAACACCATCAAATGAAGCTCCAGAACCTTCCTGATTCCACCCTGCAACCAAAATATCACCATTTTCCACAAAAGCACCCATGGCTTCACCCCAACATTACACTGGACAGCAGCAGAGGCAACACACATATCCTGATATCAATTCCCAAATCCTGGGAAGATTACAGATTATGGACATATTCAAACCAGGTTTATTTTCACTCATCTGCTCTTTTAAGATACTGGTTTTCCCCTTTTTGAGCTACTCTATGAAAAAGAAATATTATTACCTCCAGTGTTGGTTAACCTTACATTGGCTATGCTTCAGTCACTCTCCATTTCCTATAATATACTGTATATAATTCCACACTGCCACTACAGTGCTCTTTGCAATTTAAGTTGTTCCTTATTTGAATACAAAATTATCTTTTCCCATTACTGGAACCTATTCCTCTAAAATTATTAGCAGGGATCTCCATTTCCTCTCCAAACCAAATCATTTTTAAGCACCTGATGAATGCCAGGTTATCTTCCAACAGTTTCTGCCAGGCTGGAGCAGAGGCTCCATCTTTTCACAGCTGCCTCCAAGTGTTATCCCCATCCCAGTTTCTGCACTCAGTGCTGTGCTTCCAAATGTCACCATAATGGATTGAACGGGTCACTTATCAGCACCCAAACCAACAACACTCAATCTTCTGTGGCAGTTTATGCCCCTTCTGCAGCATTTCCATGTAACATGAAAAAAATAAAGGCAAAACCCTCCACTCAGCTAAGCACAACATTCCCAAAGTCACTGGAGAATCAGGAATTTATAAGAGGAATTTTGCAGTTTTCCCCCCTCATTAATTCCAAAGGAGAAAAACCCGGCTATGAAAAAGAAAGAAGTTCATGAAAAGTGAGAACAATTTACTACAGCAAGAGTATCTTCAAACTCATTCCCCTGATAAAATGCCTCCAACCTGCATGCAAAAACTCCAGTATTCTCCACCAAAAAACCTGCCACACCTCTGGCATTTGTTTGAGACTCAACCACCTGTAAGGGACCAAACCCACCGGCCTGGGACCTCCTGCCAGGTCTGAGATCAGATCCCAAATAGGTGCTCAAGTTGCTGACTGATACTTAGATACAGATACTGGATTCTAAATACTCTGAAACAGCCTAATTTCAAATATTACACACATTTTTTAATGGGTAAATCCTGCAACTTTAAATGACTGGATGGATGGGTGTGGGTTTTATGTGACTGCACAGTTTGAACTCTGGAGGGAAAATAAAAAGCCTTCCATAGTTTCCAACCGAAAAAAGATTAGTACTTTACTCCCCCACCTTTAGGTTTATTAGCATAAAATTAAGATCCTGTTTTTCCCTAATAAATATAGGGCCCATAGTTATCTTAATCCTTGGAAACAAGCTCAATATGACAAGTGGATTTGAAGCCAGGCAGCAGTGCTGGAGCCAGTGACCTAAATATCATCACTGAAGTGCTTAAAAAACCTTCCATATCTGACTTTGAGTAAAGAAACAGGGCAATATGTCCACCAGACCTTGGTTTGGAATTCTGTAACATATGTGAAATCTATTGCAGAAAAGTGGGAAATACTTAACAGTTGGATAAACCACATTTGAAATTCATCCCAGCTAAGTTTATGCAAGAAAAAAGAGCAACAGAAACCAATGTGGTTAAGCAGAACTATAAAGAGCAATATAACGGCTAAGCAGAAGGCTTTTAAAAAATATAAACAATCTGGTACGGCCAGAAACTTGGAAAACTATATTTAAAAAGGAAGCACACATTTAAAGCCAAGCAAAGAAAAGACAAATCATGAAGTAAGAGGGAATTTCAGCAGAGCAAAGAAGCAAATGCTTCGGTTCACGATATCGAGCACTGGCAACCAACCTCACCTATGGAAAAGGAGCCTTTTAAAGACCTGTGCCTCCAAGTTTAGAGACAGGAATGAAATAGAAGTGATTGAAAAATAAATTTCATATTTCATGCTATAATGAAGAGAAAGGTCAGGCAGCAAATGGAAAAAAACTTCTTCATCCCCACTGCTTGATTGATCCCAGTGCCAGAGCGCGCTCACTCCGGGCGCCTTCCCATTAACTTTCAGAACTCCTTCTGGGACGGGTCTGATAATTTCTCACCACAAAACATTTCCTTATGTGTCATATCAGGCACAGACACTGCCAAGGAGAACTGCCAGCACAGAACTGCACTGAACTGACACGGGGGGCTGAACCCCACGAGCTCAAGGTCTTGCCGAGCACTGACGAGCCACTGATGGTATAAGATAAAATTCCAGCTGAGGAACAGCAGAAATCCAACCCTTTATGCATGATCTGATACAAAATAAGATATTAAATCGCCCAGCTATGTCATAGTTAATATGCCCCAAATCAAAACTATTTGGAAAATCACTAATCTCTTCCTCCTTACTTGATTTGAACTGTGTACAATGCACGTTTCATTTATTTAAACCTAGTAACAGATACAGGATTACAAACCACAAGCGTTAATGGCAGATTTTTCATACTTTTGTGGCTTAATCTCATGAGATAGCCCAATTTTTGTAAAAAATTCAACGTGGCCAATGCATTATTTCTGCAAGCAAGCTCATATTAAGGAGCAAGCAGAAGCAAGTTTGGTATTTCCAACCTGAGCACTGTGTATGTCACTCAGAGGTATTCAGGCTTCCCGAGCCTTGCAACCACTCTCTAAGTAAGATGTAATTCTGTGCGTTGGAGAGTCCTTTAGAATGCAACAAAAATAGGAACCCATGGCTCAGTATCACTCTCCACACCTTTGAAATCAAAAAGGCTCCAGTGAAAAGCAAAGAGAGACCAGGGCTCAAAGGTGCTGCAGCGGTGACCTGGCTGTGGAAAGGATTCAAAGCCTGGGAGCTTTAGTTCCACTGACTCAACAGTGGCTAATAAACTTTCTGGCCCAAAATAGCCCCCATTCAATCACCCCTGCAGAAAGGGAGTCGCTGCTTGGAGCACATTTTGAGAGAGAACAAGCAAGACCATTATCCTTCCCCTGCCCCAAAGTCCCATCGATTTAGGGCAGAGACAGTTCATAGATAACTAAAGAACTCTCTCCAGGGTTTCTGCTTTGACCCATTTCAACAAATTTATTGGGGGTGGGAGGGAGGCAGTGGGAGGAGAGGAGAGGAGAGGAGACAAGAAAGTCTTATGCTCCTGAGTGCAGGAGTCATTAGAAGCAGTCCCCAGAAAACAAACATTAAAAGGTTTCTTTCATGCAGTATAGAAATAAAACCCCTAAAACTAGGAGGGTCAATCTGCTATCCCCTTGTAACAACAATCACCTCGAAGTGAATTTGTCTTCTTTTAACAGAAGCACTTCCAGCCTCTGTTAGGACCCCCAGGAGCCTCCCTGTTCATCCCACCTCTGTCACCCCTGTGCCACCGTGGCTGCCTGGCATCCACCAGAGTGAGCCTGCCCAAAACACCCTGTCCTTCCCCTCCTAATTCCTGTTGCACTGAATCAGCCCCCTGTAGGCCCCACCTGTGCCTACAAGGAGTTTGTACCATTACAACAGAGAGGCTGGAATACACAGCTGGAGCGAGGGGGCCGGTGGGAATCCCCCTTTTCCAACCCGTAATCAGGTTGACCCCAAGTAACTATGAAGCCCCAGGCTCACTGCAGGCAGGTTTCAAGGTTGTTTCTTTCCCAGCTGACATGTCTTTCCCTACCAGATGCATTCCTTGATAATCACCCAGCCAGCAGGTCCGCACCACTGACCAGTTCAGCACAACAAGTCCCTCCCTTTCCACAACAGGAAGCTTTTAAGCCAGTCCTTCCATGCCCAGGACCTGCCAGTGGCTGGCTGGCAGCTCTCAAAGCTGAGTCCCAAACACTACCCACTTGGGAAAATGATTCTAAAAAGAAATTGGGCTTTCTTGGATATTTATGAAGCTTCTGTTCCCCCACCCACTTGTAACAGCTCCTGGCCACTGCCCTGACATGGGCATTTCACAACCAAAGAAACCAACACACTTCAGCATCCCTATTCCCCCCATTGTCATAACTAGTCCTCAGTCTCTGCTCAGAACCAGTATTCCCATGTTTCACATGGAAAAAATCATAAAAAAAGTTGTAATAATCATCTGTAAGTACTGTGATGTAACTGTATCCCAAAGATTTTGTAATTCTCCCATATCAAAAAGTTTAATCCCTGCTGCATTTACCACAAAGCTCTTTCACTGGAGCAAGAAACACGTATCACAACTTTGGGACAAACTGATTCTTTTCTGGTAGGCTTCTAGTCAGGGCACAATGCCCAGGCTGTGCCTTCTAAAGCCTTACACGTGGCTGCAGAGGTTAGCAGGACATCAGGAAGAATTTCCTCTCTGGAAGGGTTGTCAGGCACTGGAAGGGCTGCCCAGGGAGGTGGTGTAATCACCATCCCTGGAGGTGTTCAAGAAACAACTGGACGTGACACTCAGTGCTCTGGTCTGGCTGACAAGGTGGTGTTTGATCAAAGGCTGGACTCGGTGATCTTGGAGGTCTTTTCCAATGTTAATAATTTTATGATTCACCATAAACCTTATTACAAGGGCAGACACAAATCACAACTTCACGTAGGTTAGGAATTTTCTGCCAGTAAGGGTAGGAGTAACCACTTCCCCCGAAATCTTGTTCCTGTGTATTCAAGGTATTTCCCTTTATCATCATTTCAATCAGTTCCCCGGTCTACACGATAAGCTGCCACTGAAAGGAGTTTTCAGTAGTCTCACTTCTGTTTTCATCCTCTTGCAGGATTGCATTTGTCACATCTATCCAAGCTCTCGGTGTAGCTTTTTTAACAATTTTTAATTTCCTATTAAAGGCGACTTTCCCGGTGCAAGGATGACACCAGTGAGGGCACGCCTGGCACGACCCCGCACACGCACAGCCCACTTGTCCTGGGGAAACCTTACATCTCCCTAACTCATACATTGGGCAATCCACCCTTCAGTCTTCAAACCCCATCGCTCTCACCTGCTCAGGAGCCCACGTGCCGATGACAGGAGTATTTCAGAAATAATTCAGAAACCATAAACGGCTTTGCCAGCTTGTTGTGTTCCTCTGGGAAAACAAAGGGGCGCGTTCGCCTGATAAAGCTCCAGGTTATGGCCATGGGAGTGACCACAGAGCTGACACTGGGAACTTTTATTTATGCCTGTTTTGACTGCAAAACCAGGCCCCAAGTCCCAGCTGAAAGTGCTCAGAAAGGTAAAACATTGCAGGAGTTCTGCAGGTGGAGTTTGTGTCGGCCTCGCTGTAAAGCTCCTTTTTAACACAAGCAAAAGGAAAGATCGGAGAGTCCAACACAAATGCAACTCATGAACCGCCATCCCCTGCCTCACGAATCAACAGTGGCTGATGAACAACCAACCAAGCAAACACCAGAATCCTGCACTTTACACTCCCAGAGGAAAATAAAAAAAAAAAAACTAAAAGGCCCATCAGTGTTAAAACCTGTTTCTTAAGAAGCTTTTTTGACACTTGGTAAACTGATGCAACTACCCTTCACACGCAGAATTAGTCAGGAAATTTTAATACACACCGTTTATTTCCGCATACTGAAGTAATTTGACTCCAAGTAGGTTTTTAAACAAGCTTTGACTGGAACAAATCTGGGGCTCCATGCAATGCTTTTGGACAGGGAGTCAGTGTGTGTGGTGGCCACTGCACAGAGCAGAGAGAACGAGAACAGAGGTGCTGATGGAGCCATCGATAAAACAGCTTAACTAACAGGCTACTAAAAAAAACCAAAAAAACACAAAAGGAAAGTGTTAAAAAATGGGTGTTGTGGCTTTATCTGTTCACAGGAACACCAGGCACTGCCACAAATGCAGGCAAAGCCTATCAAACAATCTTGCAAGAGGGGAAAGCTTGTACTGGCTTTCCTACAGGAGCTCCTATCAGCATAAAGCAGCCACACAAGTACCAGGAACAAATGCACTGTGAGGGGAAAAGCCTGCCAGTACCAGAGCCAACAGGATTGTGCCTGTCTGTTCTTCTCTGCTTCCAATTCAAAACTTTTTAGAAAATGCACAGAATTGGAGACTGTCCAGAGCTGTAAAGATCTTAACGCCAAAGGTCTGTATTGAACAAGCTTTTTGCTCTCCCTCAGGAAGATCATGAAACATTGCCTATTTGTTTCAAAAGGGTTTGTCTCCTGGCATTACTTATTCCCTCTTTCCATCCTCCTCACACCAAGGTGCTGAAGGATGTCTGTGCCTGTTCCAGGTCCACGAAGCAGCTCCCGGGCTGGGTCTCCACCGCTGGTGACAGCAGCACCACGTGGGTGATATGCTGATTTCTCTACAGAAATGAGGTTCATGCTTCACTCACAGCACCCTCAATCTTCACCCCAAAGCTTCTCTACTCCTCTTGTTCCTCAGCTTCTACCCCAGCCTGTCAGTCATCTCTTTGTTCCCACCAGGCCTGTCTACCCTCACTTCATTCCTACTGCACAGCAACGAGCACCTCAAACACCAGGCAAGACAAAAACCAGCTGGAAGGTTTTTCTTACCAGACCCCAGCAGCACTCCCTGCTCTCCACATCCCCAAGCCTTCCCCAAAGCTCTTCCCCCACAGATGCTCCACTGCCCTGGCCACAGTGAAACCACCAGCTCCCATTACCTCACCCAAAGACTCGCGGCTTGGGTTCAACACCCGGCAAAAAGGAACTGTCAGCAAACCTCCTCCAGCACTTACTTAACACTCTGCTCGGTTTTGCACTGCAGTTCATCACACCTTTAAAGGACATAAATCTCCTAAAAAGTAAATGCAAGTGTTTGCTGGGGAGAGGGCTCCCTTCATTTTGCCAACACGGCACGTCCCCAGCCGCCTGCGGATCCCGAACTGGGGGGGAAACTGCCTGCAACTTCACCCACACTCTTGATTTTCACACTCTTCCACTTAAAAGCAAAAGTTCAAACTAATTGCTTCAATAGCTACAACAGAAAAGGCCAGAAAGTACTGACTTAATTTAAGTGTTGCTGCAGTGGGGCTTCCCAGAAGGCAGGATTTCAGATGGATAGCAAAGGGACAGCGGGAGCTGCTCCAGCTCGGAGCATCCTGCTCACCCCTCATCAACTGATCATGGAATAAGTCACAATACAACCCTGTGAACTCCTGCTCAACTGCCCCGTGCAGCTGATGGCTTTCTACACATAAACTTAACTTAGTTAATCGCATACGTGCTGGTTAATTACTTTGAAAGAAGGAAAAAAAAACGCTTCAGCTTAATATTTGTGACTTTGAGGGCAGTTCAAACTGCATCTTCCTCTGCCAAATAAAATAAATTACAGAAAACCAAAGGAAACCCACTGCTGCTTACAAAGACCTTGCCTAGGCAAGACACAACGTAAACTGAGTCTGATGGACCTCCTATCTCGCTGGGTGATCAAAAGCTGACCAAGATGCACCGCCAGCAGCCGTACTCACCAGAGCTCTGACCACACCACAGCAGACAAATTACCCCTTCTTTTAAGTGGCCACAACAACCACACTGTGGAGATCACAGCACACAGGGCTGGGCTGCCCTTCCCTCCCCTCCCCTTCGGGACAGGAGGAATCTCCCCAGTGCCATTCTCAGCCCCCTCCACACACGGGGAACAGGGACTGGAACAGCTGCACATGGGAAGGACAGCAAGGGAAAAAAATAGAGCTCAGCCATATTTCTGATCCCAGCAAACCAGGGGGTTTCAGCCAGGGGGAGCACAGCATCCACGATCCATAAAACACATTTTTGGTAGAGCATTTTTAAAGGCGCTTTGGCCCTTAAATGAAAAAAAAATGTATAAAATAAAAGGCAATTAACTGATGACTAATTACAATCTAGTTGATTCACTACCCTTCTCATTTGATTCAAGCAGCCACCGTGCCCAGGTGCCATTTTGTAATAACACACCAGCACTGACTTCAGCTGATTTCTGCTTCCACGGGAGATCCAATTCAGGACTATTAAATAATTCTTTCACCACAGATCAAAGTAAAACGTAGTTCTAAAAGACTGGTTTAAATAACAGAAAGTGCAACCCTTTAACTCAGCTCTGTTACATCATTCAAAGTATTGAGTTACCCCCATCCCAGCCTAAGCCTTGCTGGTAAATGAACCATGACCAAGCTTTAAGTGAGACACAAACTGTAACACAGGCCAGGATTTATAATTTGCTATACAGGTCACCACCAATAAATCAATAATATATATATATACATACACACATAGGTTTGTTTCAGTGTGAGTTCTGGAAACTTGCTCAAAATAAACTCAAGCTTTCTCGTTTTTGTTTTTTTGAAAACAAACTCGTTGCTCGGGTTTTATTTAACTTCACCCAACTCCTAACTACACTGCCTTTCAGAACAAAAATTCACAATTAATTTTTTCTTTGATGACACATGTCATTAGTTTTATTTTTAGGTTTTTTTTTTTTAACAAGGTTAACCAGGATAAACAGACCAATGTCTGTCCCAAGTCCATCGCAGCCACCACTCAATAATCCTCCGGTCTCCAAATGCAATTTCCAATCTCAAAGCTACTTAAGCTGTTTCCTAACATTGGGATATAAAATATTTACCAACAAAAGTATAAATACACACTGAAAAAACAACCTAAAAATACTTTTGAAACCACATTTCAACATATTCCTTAAGGGATAGGAAAAAATTACCATGGACTTGAACTAACCACCTCACATTTCGCTCTCCTCTCATGTTTTTTGGGCACTGCAGAAATGGGGTAACGGGTGAATAAACTGTCCTACCGTGACAAATATGGCTTGGAAAGATGGGGCTAGGAACAACTTGGAACTTCTTGTCATTAGTTTAAAATCCTTAACCACGGGCATGTGCACAAGGGAGAACCTATTAACTATAGATTGAAAACGCTGTCCAGTGGACCCCTTCGAGGGGGCCTTTTACTGCTGGTCCAGGGACAGGTTTAAAGGCTGATGAGCTCCTTCACTGGTGGCCCTTCTTCCCCGTGGAAGAGCCACTCCATGGGCACAGGACAGGGAGGGAACTGGACGGGGAACTCGTATTAAGAAATAAGCAGTAACAAAAACAAGATCAGAAGAAAATTACTGGCAAATGAAATCTCTGTTTGATAAACACTTTAAAAGCAGGAAGAGTTATTTGGCAGAGGGTTTTCAGAGAACGGTCCTTGACTCCTGACTAACGGGCTTCCTCCCTTGGTCTGAGTTTGTTGACTTTCTGGGCACGCTGGAAGGTTTAGGCGAGTTTCCCATGATGGGAAAAAATAAAGCTTTTCTGAGAAGTTTGCCTGTGAATGCAATTGGTGGATGTTTTCTATAAAAATTATAGATATAAATAGGAAACAAGAAAAGCAATGTTTTCTTTATTTAGGTTTTTCCTACTACTGAAGTCCCATTTAGGCGTCTCGGTTTTCTTTCTGATCTAAATCCCAAGCAGTGACTCAGTCTGGCAGGACAACACAAGACGGGAGAAACGTGCACTTGGTGTTTTAATGCCAACAGCAAGCATGACATACCTTGGACAATTAAACAGAAGGCCAGATTTTGAAGCCTTTCAGATTTTTTTTTACAGGTTTTTGGTGTTTAACCTGGATGATTACAGTCCAGCAGAAATAAACCTCAACCACACTCCCCAAGTGAACTGAAATCGAGAGGCAGAGGCGGTGGAATGCAGGATGCCTTTTCTAGGTGTTTCCCAACAACATATTGCAGTACTTAGTTAAGCTCATTTTCTGTGACATGAAAAGGAAAATAGCAGAATTGACTCATGAAGCAAAATTAGCTGATGCACAGTCACAAGGAGGCTTGGAGCTGGCAGCACACAGGACTGCACATCACAAAAACTAACGTGCTTCACGTTAATAATGGTGCAAACCGGTTTCAGAACCACAAGGACTACTCTCTGTATATTTTTATAACATGGATTAACCATTTTCAAAATCGACATTTCTGGCAGCAAACCCTAAGCTGCCCATCAGGAATTACTTACAGACCTTCTAGAAACGATGCTTTAAGAAAGGCATACATTTTTAAACGCTGCAAATCTGGCATTTCCAATCAGTAGGAGCCTCCCAGGACGAGCACCAAACCATGGACAGCTGATGTCTACTTGCTCCAAGGACACAACTAAGGTAAACTGAGCAGCTAAAACACTTTTTTAACCCCCAAAAAAACCCCCTCTTCAGTGATAATTCACAGGATTCCTCCACTATTCACTGTGACAAATCACCCTAAAATGAAAACAACAGATTTAGCTGCAGTGGCACTGTCAACCTCGCTACCATACACTGGCACTAAAAAGTCCTTAATTTTGGCTATCAAATACAATTTCAATTTCTTGCACTTTGGGGCAGTAAAAACAATTCTGTGAAGACTCTGTGTTTACAATCCCGCAGTAAAGAATGCAGCTGTCTCAATCAGGCTGATTGTCTGTTAATTAGCTCAGTTTTACAAGCTGATGGAACAGATTACTTCATTCCCTCCCCACACTCAGAAAGAAGCTACAAATACACTTATCCACAATACAGTAATTTTTGCTTCCCAGCAATTTGGGGAGGTAGATGATGTACCAGGGACACGAGTGATCTCGTTACCAAGAAATCATTTGTTTGTATCTTTTTCAGGCGCTCTGTCATGCGCTGATTTTCAGTCCATATATATAAATACACACTCTCTCTCTCCTGTATGGAAACTGAAATAAAGAGCACCACTTTCTGATAAAGCAAAATTACCTCCCCTCTCTTTTGCTGTGGCTGAAACCAAGTAGATGATATTTAAAGCCCCTTCCAACCCAAACCATTCTATGATTGTAGGATCATCCAAGTCCTTTGGGAACAAAAGCCAGGTCCTTGTGAATAACTCCCTCTCTGTATTAA
The DNA here is from genome assembly GCA_038380795.1 of Pyrocephalus nanus. Classification (NCBI taxonomy): domain Eukaryota; kingdom Metazoa; phylum Chordata; class Aves; order Passeriformes; family Tyrannidae; genus Pyrocephalus; species Pyrocephalus nanus. Next base: position 6,735,950 of record CM076281.1, read on the forward strand.
GTATTTAATCAGAATCATATTTTTGACCCCAAACCAGCACTGGATTTTGGAACTTAAAGCAGCAAACTGATTTCATGTAACTACTAAGCTTATTGCAGAAGTAGCAAGTGGACAAATATGAAGCCCCACAAAACCATGGAATTATCAGACCACCAGAGCTGGGCTTTGGCAGCGTATCTGGGTGATAAGTACAAAGGATAATCTAAATAAAACAATAATTTTTTCTACACAAAGACATCTGCAGACATCTGCTTCAACAGCAGCATCCCCGAGAGCTTAAAACCTCTTAAGGCTTTTCAGATTTCAGTATAAGGAAAAAATAAGAGCTTAATTTTTGCATTCAAAGAAGATTCACAGAGAACACCTGGCAGAAAATTCTCTGGATCCACAGAACCTGCACTAGAGGAGGACAAAGCCTGAAATGCAGCTTTCACCTCACATTAGAGATGTTAACCTGGACCATAAGGGAACCAAGACCACCTAAAGCCTGATTATTTTTCAGCCATCATTTTTCACTGAACTTCAGCTAAACCATGTTTCCACAATCCTATAAGCCCTTCCTTTCCCTCACCCAGGAAAAAGACATTTTGAATACGATCCTGGTTTCCAAAGTTCTTACACAGACCAACATAAAAACGGAGGGGGGTGTTTGGTTTCATTGGGAGGGGTTTTTGCTTCTTTGTTTATTTTCTAATACAAGTTTTATCCTGATACTCCTTTGGTATGTTTAGTGATCTGTCTCAGTCTTTAGGCCAACTGGTTGGCTTTGCTGTTCCAACACCAAACGAGCCCCCTTTGCCCAACACGCACCGAGCGCTGCACTCACTGAAGCAGCCCCGGCTACTCCTGCCTCAGCACTCCGGCACTTCCTTGGCTTTCACGTGCCAGGGCACAGACAGTTACAACCCTGGGAAGTTTCACCAGTGCTCCTCTTGAACTGGTGCCATTCCCTTGGCTGCCTGATGTTGCGACATCCCCGTTGCACCTCGTCTCTTCCCACACGGGGAGGAGGCAGAGCCGCAGCCGTGTGAGAACTCCTGCGACCGTGGTACCTCAGGCTCCAGGGGAATCCATCCAGGCACTCTGGGGAATGTTAAATTCCTGTTAGAAGAGACTACTTTGGGAAGGGATTTCTAGCTGCTGTTCCATGCACCAGTGCAAATGAAGTGTTGTCAGTAAGCCCTCAGCGCTATTCTCCACGACAGCTCTGGCTGTACAAGTTACGTGACTGTAAATCAATCTCTAATCTTTGTGCTCCCTGTGCAGAGACACTCGGGGCTCTGCAGATGAAAAAGCCCCCAAAGGACTTGCCAACCTTTCCTCAGCACTCAGCAGGACACACTTTAGGGTTTACCTGGCACAGGTTTGCTGTGGGATGGACTCTGAAACGTTGGGAAATGTTTGGGAAAAAGCAAAGCACGTTACCTCAGTTACCTCTTCAGGGCACCAGCATTAAAGGAGCTACAAGGCAAAACAACCACCTACACACACTTGCCTATTTTCGTGTAAAACCTCACTTGATCTATTGCTCTGTGCTTTGTGCTTCGTATTTTATACATTTCTAGACATAAATTTACGCTCTAGAAAACCGTCTATGATAAAAGGGGAGAGGGACCCACAGCACGAGGTCAGGAATTACGCTTTCAAAGAGGTTTCTCCCGTGTTTCTGCCCAAACTATAATGAGGACAGCAAAAATCACCAACAATTAAAGAACAAAGACTCCTCCTTGCCCATCTTCCACGGGCACTGCAGCAGCCCTGCACTGCTCCCTTCATTTCACAGACAGAGGCTGTTTAGAGAAGTGATGCAGAATGCCTTTCCTCCTCCAGACACTCCTGCAGCGTGTCCTGATCTTGTGCTTTAATCCAGCCCTTTGTGGGTAAGGAATAAGCCTACTGCTGCATTTTAATACTGACTACACACATCAACCCAAAAAAGCCTTTACAGCAAGTGCCCTAAATATCCAGCCAAAACAGAGTGACAAAATTACACATTACTTTTGTCATTACACGTTCTCCTTCACCATATGTCTAAGGTAAGTAGAATGTACCTACATAATGGATTCAGCCCTGGAGTAAAGCTGGACTGCCGAGGCTGGTGAACCTGAGGTAACACTCCATCACTTATTTACTGCATCTCTAAAGCATTTCAGATTCGAAGCTGAATATATATTTCACACAGTACCAAAACTTTTAAATATCCACAGGAAGATTTCATTTTTATAGGCAATAAACATTAAATCTAAAGGACTGGAACATAAAAAGTGTTTTAATACCATATAAATCACCTTTCCCTAGACAGAATAAATCTCTGAAGGTTTTAAGGACTGCAGTATAAATTTTTATGGCAAATTATCTACATAGGAATTACTTGCATGAGATGCACTTTCCCTTCTCTCTCTCATTTGCATAGTGCTGACAATCTTTTCAATCAAAACGTTCAATCCAATTTGGAAAGTCCAGAATACAATACTGGGCTAAATGCTAGGTGGTGGGTTCCTCCTCCTCTTCATCAGGAGCTTCCTGACTGCTGCTCTCTCTCAGACACTGAAGTTGGCTTTGCAAAGGTAACAACACTGACAAATAAAAATTGAGGCTCAGATGAACAGCTACACCTTCTTTCAAAAGCATTTGTGCCTTTCCTAACACAGGAGCCTTCTACAAGCCCTGACAACTCAGAAGAGATCCTTTCACGCTGTGAGCAACAGTCCTAAAGCAAGGAGTGACACAGTGTGAATGGAGGAGCAACAGCCAAAATCGTTCTTTGGGATGCCCAGAAGGGACATTTTCATCGCAAAGGTGGGACAGCACTGAGAGGTCATGGCAGGGGGATCTCCATCTGTGGGGAATCCCGATGACAAAGCCACAGCAGAGCTGACCTAGGGTGGGTGACAGTCCCTTCTGAAGCAGGATGTCAAGCTGGAGACACACTGGAGGCTCCTCCCATCCACTGTGTCCACCATGCCAAGTTCTTTCCTTTGGATGCCTCCAAAGGAGACCAAATCAAGGGAGATGACGCCTTTCTACAAGGCTCCAACTTCCAACTAAACAGTTAATAACTACAGGAGGTGAGAGGCTGACTATTATTCATGGTGAAACAGTACAGGATCACTCCCGAGAGCTTCTGTCCCGGCCTGTCGGCGTAAATACTTCCTCATAACTAAAGCAGAAACATGCACGAGATGTGTAATTCCCGAGCCTCCAAAGCACACACATCCTCAAAGGACAGGCCCCACAGAGGTGTGGTGTACCACTGTTACCAAAAATACCCTGCTTTATTCACCATTTCATTACAGCAAAAATGTGCTGACAAGGATTCTCATAGAAACGGCCAGAATTAGTTCTTGGAAAACCTCCTGTTGCCTTGGAGTCAGGGCTGGAAACGTGCTCAGTGAATCCTCCCCTCCAGGGAATTCAGGGTAAATGCAAAGTTAAAGCACCTGAAGAGCAGCAAAGTCCCATAGAAGAAAAAAAAAAAAAAAAAAAAAAAGTAGGAAGTTTGCAAAGACACCCAAGAATAGCACTGCTTTATTTCCAATGTATATTTCCCTTAAAAAATATTTTCAGGACTTCTGTCCTAGCAGTCAAATTAAGATAACACAGCAGAGGAAGAAACACCAGTCGGTTCCCAGACGGTTTCCTATGCTTCAAAGGTATTTATTTAATAAGTACCATTTATGGATAAAATGAGATCATCAGCCCAGTCATAAGATGGTTCTCCAAATTTTTAATGAAACCTTGCCCTGTTTGATTTACAGAGTGAGGGTTGGTGCCCGCTGACTGCAGGAAGCACATGCAGCAACCTCGAGTGCCAGAACGCCCCGAGACGTTGGAGGGTGTAAAATTACTGCTCCAGGAGGGGAGGGCAAAGAATATTGAAATTTATGAAAGTCAGGGGCTTGCAAAAGAAAAAATTACAGGGTCATTTCCAAGACACGACGTTTTGGCCAATGAAATGAGGCATTTGCTTTCTATCTGATGAAGGAGTGAAGTGACATAAAGCTTTCTTCCATATGATTTCACAAGCTTTTATTACTTTCCTCAATTATCTTTGAATCTAGAGGATGGAATATTATTTTCTTTTGAAATATCAGGTTGTTGCTAGTCTTCCCACTTGTACAATCTACAAAACCTATTAACATTTTCAGTAATTAATGCTAATACTTGAGAAAAAAAGCCATTGTGTTAAGAAATGCTTTAACAAGATCAAGAAAGAAAACAAGTGCTTTTCAGATTGTACATAATTTATTTTGCTACATGTTTGTTGTTTTTTTTTTTTTTTCCCACAGAAAACCAAGTAGGGACTACATATCACTGTGTTCAGGCCTCATCTTTGTTCTTCTCTTGTCCCTCTTTCCCCACAAGCACAAATTTTATAAAAACATCTCTTTTCTTCACCGCAGAAAACTAAACACTTAAATAGACCAGCTCCTCTCTGAACTTCCCTTTTGGGGGTGGGAGGAAAGAGGGAGAAAAAGAGCTTTTGGGCTTTTCTCTGCCCACACTCCTAAGCAGTTTGGTAGACGGGAGCTGTCTTGGATTTTTCTTTTTAATCCTTTGAATGAAGGCTTATTTTTAATTAATTGGGCCTCTGCAAAAGATGAGTTTCAAATGCTCCAGCATCACAAATATTTCTATCTGAGGCCCACAAATGCAGCTTTTTAAGGGGGATATCAAGAGTAGCTCACCTGGCTTTCCATAGGGTGTAAGAGCACAGGGATGAGTTCAACACACAGAGCAAGAACCAGGACTTGCCTTTAAACTTCAGGCTGATGAACTTAATCATACTGGAACCAAGACACACTGAACTGGAAAGTCTGAGTCAAGTTGTGGCTGCTTTCCCAAATAGATCATGAAAGAATATTCAGCCCTAAACTTAGAGCAGCACAACTATGTATTTTATAGGATATTTATCTATGAATCAGCAGATCACAGACTTGAAGGCCAGACATTCTTCCCACTCCAGCCTTTAGTCATTTGATCAGGAGAGCCAAGAAAGAACACGCTGAAGAACATTTTGATCAGTTCTTTCCAGAGGAGAAAAAAAAAAAGGAAGGGTTAAAAAAAAAAATTAAATTAAATTAGGAAAAGAGCAAGCCTGAAGCTATCAAATAGAGAAATTCCACGAGGAAGAAGCAGGGATCTGGAATGCCAAGACAAACCACTCTAGCTGCTTTGGGGTGGGGTGGAGGACATCTTCAAAATAACTACCTTTTAAGTAGCTTGAGCTGACAGTAAACCCCCCTGGCTAAAGCACACAACCAAAAGGTAAGTAAATGCCCTGGAAAATGAATAATTTTCAAGATGAACTGAAAGTTGAACAAAGGTTTGGTACGTGGGTCAGAAGGGGCCCTTCAAGCCCACAGAGTTCAGAAGAACTGCCGAGCAAAAGCTGCACTTGACAGATGTGACTCCATTCCTGCAGCCCCCTCTCCTCATGTAAACCCACACTGTATTCCTTCAAGACAAGTGAAGGTTTTCCAACCAGGAAAACCACCTAATTGACCAAAAAAAAAAAGTAAAATTAAATCCACAGACCATTGTACATCCTGCTGCAATCTGGCAACAGAAGGCCGGCATGGACTGCTCGGCACTCTGGAGAAGAAATTGTTTCTGCTCACTAAAGTATGATTTTGCTATTATAAGTTATAGCCATTTGAACTTAAACATTAGTGAAAATTAATGCAAACCCATGCCTGCCCACTGGCACCCATCAGCAGTTGGGAATTGGCTCCTGAGTTTGCCTGAAGAAAGGCAGCACTTCCATGTGTGCCCAGAGCACAGGGATGGATGGGGGGATTACAGGGACCGGGGCTGGGGCTTGGTTTGCTCCACACAGAAGGCTGTGTTTAAAGTGACCCCAGCAAGTCCCATAACTGGAGTGTGGGCCCCAGACTGGGCAATTTGGGTGCAGAAAGATATGACAGAACTTCAGCGTTGGCACCTTCTTCAATTTCTTACCCTGAAATGATGTGGGTGTTTGTGGAAAACTGTAATCCAAAGCCTAAACCACAAGGCCTTTCTGGATGGTACTGACAAGACCAGAGCATCTGCTGTCAAGTTTAACGAGTTGCCCCAAAGCTACACACAAACCTCAGATAAATCTGTAAAACAAATTCTTTTTTTTTTTTTCCCTTCTGGGTCAGTTCTAGAGTTGAGTCTTCCCCAGACTTTGCCCCTGAGGGATGCCTCAGCTGCAGAGCAGCAGGAATGGAGATGCATGGCATAAACATGAATGTGCTGCCAGAGGATTCTGCTGTTCAGAACTTCAAACACGTTGCCCCATGGAAAGGATGACATTCTTAATTCAACTCCCACCTCCGAAAAAGATAAGGTTTGCAGTGACATCGAGATCCAGATGGGATAGCCAGTTACTTCTGGGCAACTCAACTGGCTTGGGCAGCTTTGCTCAACTGTAGGATCAAACTACATTATCCCCCTTCAAATAAATGAAGGAACTTTTCCTCAAGCAGAAATTCTCCCACACGCAGCAGCAGCCAGAAGGAAACATCCTCTGGTTCTAAAGAACAGCCCAAATGCTTCAACCCCTACACACTATCCCAGACTCCACATAACATCACAGACCCAGCAAAAATATCCTGCAGTCTCCCTGGCACAGGTATGTGCTTTTGATGTAGCACGAGGATTAAAAGTTCTTGCTAAGATTCAGGGCGTACTGTTCGGTACTTTTAGAATACATATTATCATCTAAAGAAAACCATATTTCTCCTGAGTAATGACATACTCTGCCCTTGGAAGCCTTCCACTGCTGGGCTGTGGCTGACTGCTCAGACAGGGCTCTCAGGATGAAATCCTAGGCCAGGCTCAACCCTAGATGGCACTGCTTATCACTCCTTGGCATGTTCCCTGCTCAGCTGCAGGAGCTGTGCCAAAGAACATCCTCATCACCTCGCAGATGAGACACTCCAGGTACCCACCGACACCTCAGCCCTGCACGGGAGCACAGGAGCTGCAGGGCTGCTGTGTCCCTCCAAAGTGGGAACAGGGACAGAGCAGCACCCCCAGGCAGGAACACCCCAGCTCACTGACACAGCCCAGAGCTGCCATCACCTTCCACACACACACACAACCAATCCTCAGCCCACCAGGGCCAAGTGGAGGGATCTGCTCCTGAAGAGCAGGTTCAGAACTGTGTTTAGACACACACACCTTGCTCTACAAAGCCAAGGAAGAAACTCCCAAACCATTTTTTTTAGATAATTCACTAAAAAATAAACAAACAAATAAATAAATAAATAATAAATTAAAAAAATACTACAATCAAAAAAATGAATCCGAAACCTCTGATATTAGACATACCCCAACAGTGTTCTGTTCTGTATCTGCCAAAGATCCCAAATAATTTTTTATAAATATTTTTTACTCATAATCTAAATCACTGTCTAAGAATTAAACCAGAATTGATCATGGCTATTTTCAGAATACCCCAGGACTGGCTGGTGCCTTGCAGGTAACACAGTCACAGTCTCCGTGCTAATCCCTCCTTCCCCTTTTCTTTCTTTTCTTTTTTTTTTTAATAGTTGTTCACATTTCTACAGAAGCAAAAGGATTTTGTGATTTCAGGACAGACTCCAGGGTTCTCATTATTTTCTACAGAAAACTCTGAAGCAGGAACACACAAATCCTGTCCTGTTGCTGCCCCAAAAGGATCTTGGCTCCATCTGACAGCACAGTGCTCTGCCCTCCCATCTGAGCAGGTGGACCAGCAGCAGCACCAAGGACCATTTGAGGAGAGAGGGAATTTGCTGTTCCCCCATCACATGCAAAAATTGAGAAAAGGAACTTATCACGAGGTTTTTTCTAACCTGCAATGTTGGTAAACTGTCACAGATTATTATAATTTCATATAGATTTGATAATAGTTTTGACACAGAAACACAGGTACTTTTTTGTTTTCAGATTTGAAATGACAAATCAACCCACTGTCAGTTCACGGTCTTGCCTATCTACTCTGATTTATTTACTTATTCCTACTGCCAGTGAGCCAAGAACTGGGGAACGATACCTGTAAGGGTGACCCTGTAAATGGAGGGACTGGGACTGGCATCCTGCTGGAAAGCAAGTCAGGAATGCTCAATGCTCTCTTCACATATTTTCCACCCATCCTTCCCTCTGCACCTCCACATTCCCCTTCAGCAAGGGGTTTTTTTAGTTACCAGCAAAGGAAACTGGTAAATAAAATTAATTCATTACTACTCTGGCTCAAAACCAGGTTTAGCACACCAAGATAATGACAAGGGTCTCTGTTTCAATGCCAAATTTGAGAGAGAATTCAAAGTTTAAATTTGCACACAGAAACCAGTCCTTTTTAAGATTTCCTGTCTCCAGACATGCTAAAGGTGGGCATCAAGTAGTTAAAACAGGAATTCAATTTGGCAGGGAAATATTATGGAGATTGGTAACTCACACGCTGTTTGAGAAGAGAAGATTGAGAGTTATGGTGGAGTTTTAAGGAGCTGGTTTCAGTCTTCTCTGTAAAACCATAAAGTGGATTGAGTTAAAGTCCTTCCAGAGTGCATTCACAACCAAGTCAATAGCCCTTTTCCTCAGAAAAACTAATTAAAAGACAAATTGGCACTACTGAGCTCTGGGGAGAGGTTTAATGATCCAACTTAAAATACCTGGTTAAAGCAGGTATTTTGTTTACAGAAAGATCCATGGGTTTCTTGGGTTTTGGGTTTGGTTTTTTGTTGTTTGGGTTTTTTGTGTTTTTTTTTTTTTTTTAAATTAAGAGTCCCAAACCTACATTAAAACATAACACAATCCCCCTTCATAATTAACACTGGAGTGACTAAGTTAGAGTTGACTTAGTTCAAAGCAGGAGCTATTTTTTTTTAAACCCTGTTAACAGGAAAAGTCCTCAGATTTATCTGGGTAGATGGCTGCCCAAGTGGCCCATACCCTTCCCAAACCATTCCAACACCACGGAGCAACCAATGCCCAAATATAAATGGAGAGGATGAAAGAATGTGGAGCATCTCCTACTCCTTGTATCTCACTCGAGGAATACAGAAGAGTGAAGCAAATAAGGACAAGTTTGTAATTTGACTAGAGCACAGACAAAAAAGGCATCTTTAAAACAAAAGGAAGAAAAAAAAAAAAATGGCACTAGATACACATCACCTTGCAGGAAATCCTGCCAGATAGCATCTGCTGCATAAAACTGGGATTTTTCACTGCAACGACATCATTTGCATAGGTTGTCTTAAAAAAAAAAAAAAAAAAAAAAAGGATTAAAAAAAAAAAAAAAAAAAAAAAAGGGAAAAAAAAATCTTTGAAGAAAAATTATGTTCTCCTACCTGGCCCAGTGCACTGCACATTGCAGGGCAAAGAGACCAAACGAAACGATCGCTGCGACAATTAAACAAAACAAAACAAAAAAATAAAACAACAAAAAAAGGGGAGGGTTTTTTTTTTGCTTTGTATTTCAGTGTAAGAATGTGCTCGGTTTAACTACAAAAGATAAAGAGAAGTTGAGAAACCTGTTTACATTTTTGCCTTTGCACAACCCTGGGCATGAGCAGCCCGGCAATAGTAACGAAAGTAACTCGTCACAAACAGCTCGAGCCTGCCAGCAACGAAAATTAATGGGAAGGCAAGGATTTTCTTTTGATGTTGGAAAGGCTCCAGTAAAAACTGGTTTGTACATGGGAACATGGTGTCAGACTAGAAGAGAATCAGCTTGTCTGACTTGTGGTTTTCTTGACAACATTCATCTTCTCTTGGCCTGATAGAGAGCAATTAGTGCTTGTCAGTTGAATCATGTGTTATTAAGATCATTCAGGCATTTTTTAATTATGATTACCTAAACAGACAGCAAAAGAAATTCTCAAGCAACTCTAACAATCCACTTCCTTTTCAGATGCTTCCAAGTCTTTTCTCCTTTAATGTTTTAAAGCACGGCTTTACCTGCAAAAACCTCAGCACCTTTTCCACTTTAAACACACTAAAAAAAAAAAAAAAAACAACATTTCAGCCTAAAATCTATACACTATCACTTTATCAGATGCTCTGAGTAATGATTTTTTTTTATTTTTCAGTTAAAAAGTAGATCAGCCTTCTCTAAACCCGGTAAGCTGCTCTATATGCCAAGACTTGTTTTAAAACATCTCAAACAATGTCTAATAGGTTTATAATGATCCAGTGTTCCTAATACACACTTTTTTCTTTCACCATCGCAGATTTCCAATCAGGATATGAACAGTGTCAGGAATGACATCATCCTTGGGTGTTGTTTAAAACTCCTCCCCAAATAAAATGGTTCCTTATCACTGACTTGGACAGTTTTTTTTCCCCACTGCAAAGGAAGCTAAAAAAGCAAGACAAGACTAGACATAAAGTTTCTAAGTTATTTAAATTCCAGATATCAGAGTAATTGGGTTTTATAGGCCTTGCACGGATGAGATCAGGGCAGCTCCAGTTTTATGTTTGAGCTTAGAACATCACTTATAGAGCAACACTATTGTTCCTTCCCTTTGGCATTTCTCCCTTCTCTTTATCAGGGGATTTTTCAAGTTTCTATATTAACATTTCCTTTTTTTTTTTTCCTTTTTTTTTTCCTTTTTTTTTTTCTGCTCCTTGCAAACCTCAGCCCACAGAACTTGTGAGCTCTTCTTGCTGTACCATCTGCTCCCGCTCAAGGCCAGCCAAAGGCCTGCTCAGCATCATTTGGGAATTGGGAAATTCCAGGTTCCATTCAGTGGAAACCCTGATATCCCTGTGAACCCTCCCCTGGTGCTCTGGTGAGCTGTGCATTTACCCTGCAGATGCAAGAGAAGCTGCTTCAGAAGGAACACACATTTCAAAACAAACAGAGTAAATATTTAGCGTGCACCTTGATTTTAATAGGCATCAAAATCTTGCTCCTAAAATGAATGACATTCAAGTGTCTATTACCAATTCCCAGGAGCAACATCCTAATGAAGGATCCTTGAGGATTTTTCTTTTTGGAAAAAGATTCTTCACATTTGTTTGTAGAAACAGCGGGAAAACAGAACAGGCATAAGATGACTCTGCCTACCATCAACACTACGTTTAATACCATATTTAAGGGAGTGAAGTTTCATACAGGGAATTGCCAATATTTTGGGAAGAAAACCGACAGTAACAGCCAATTTCCTGCAGTGGAGCAGATGAAAGTTAATGGCACATTTTCTAATAAACACCTGAAAGCTTAATAAAATGGCAACAGGTAGATTAAGGGACAGCTTTGTACATGCAAAGCAAAACCAGAATTCTTAGGACTATTTTTAATTTAAATTTGGTTCCCTTAAAGGCCCTGGTTCCAGTATATTATGTGTCTCATTCTTCCACTGGGGAGAATCTTATGGAATCTGAAGTACTGTGAAGAAAAGAGGAAATTACTCATTTTTGGCTGAGCTCGGAGCAGAACATTATTTGCAAGTTTATGAACTATTATGGAAATATTAAGGCTGAAAAAGGGTAATGCTGACCAAACCAGTTAAATCACCAGGTACTATTGATGATTCCTGAGAAAGTAGAAGACTAAAGCAACATCCAAGACTACCATCATCTTGGTTTGCTGTTTGCTGGCCAAGTTTACTTAAGAAAAAAAAAAAAAAATCAGCATTCTGCTTCCTAAATTAAAAATCTGAGTGAATCCTTTTGCTGCAACAGCTGATCATTATCCAAAGCAACTGCCATCATCAACGTCAGACTGGATATATTCAAGGCATAATTAAACAGGTCTGAAAAATCTAGAAATGAGAAGAAACAGGAGTTCTTTTACCTTGGTTTCAGCCTCCCTTAGTAACAGGCTATTCTGAGGAACCTGATGTCCCCATTTCATTACTCAGCCTGTGCCTACCTTTAATAACTTCTCTTACTCATGGGTGATATAGTATTTTTATAGAAGGTTTGTCTTTTGCATAGACTTGAAATATTTATGTTTAAAAAAAAACACTCATAGAAATAGGAATTTCTTGCAAGATGCTGCTTTATGGCTTAAATAATTTAGGCCTATGATAAATACACCCAGAGACAGTGCACACATGAAAGTTACAGAATTATTTCTTTTATTTAGAAAGAAACTACTCTTGGAATGACACCTTCTACCTAAGCCATCAAAAACACGTATTCAGGATACTCAAGTCATTTATATTCTTATTTCTAGACACCAAGGATATCATTAGATATGAACAGCAAGACAACAATTTAGCTGCTGTAGGGAGTTTTCTGGATCAGAATGACTTGTAATTTTTGGTTCTTCTGCTCTCTACAAGAGAGCTAAATGACCAAGAAACACCCTACCATCGATTAAATGCCATGTCTGGCACACAAACACACACATGAGGCTCTTACTCAGTGCTGCCAAACCTATTTTGAGTCAAAACCTCAAGCTTTGCTGCAGTGCTGTCCAGTAATGCCACCCTTAAGCACACTAGTTCTTGATACAGTGGTGGGGTTTGATTATAGGAATAAAAGTCCTGCTCCCCCCCTTTCTCCTGTGAATATTCACTCCCTTTTGCCACCAGTAAAACTCCTGAGCAAACCAGTTCTTGCTGAAACAAATGACATTACTCAGAAATTCTCCGTTTGCAGGATTCGGACAGCTGTGCCTTGTGTCACCAAACACAACTCACCTTCTGTTAACTTAAAACAGACGAAACAAATACTTTAACTCCCTGCTCAGGACAACTCCTATTCTTCAGGAAACTGCCTAATTTTGCTGCCACCCCTCCATTATTTTTCCAATCCTACAAAAAAATTACCAAAAGGGTGTCAAGTCTACAACAACTGCGAATCCTACAGTCTGTAACTCTCCTCCTTTTCCTGTTCATTAGTCCTTTGAGTTAATTGTTTACTATATTATTCATTCTTGTTTCCAGTCCTCCTCCTCCTGCTGCAGATAATCCACTGATGTTGATATAATCCACAAATACCATCAGTCACATCAGTTTGTGCTGCTGCCTTTGAATGCTACAGCAGAACTCTCCAGAATGCCACTTAGATTAGCCCACGAGGTTCAGGCCATGACTCAAGGGCAGCCACCTTGCTGCTCATTTAGGGGAGTAAAACACAAGCCCCATTAGCAGGTTTCTTACCAGTTTATTAGACTTGCTCTGGGGGGATCTGAGCACACCAGGACTCGCAGCTCCTCCCCTCCCTGAGCACCAACAGAGGCAAATGCTCGCTTTGGATCATTTTAAACATGCACAAGGCAATCCCTAATTTTACCAAAATGCTGCAAAAACCTGTAAAAACACACCCCGGTCTGAATGCCTGTCATAAAGTGCACTCTAAGAACAACGGAGTTAATTTGATGCCATGTGCTGATTTACCTGGAACAAAATAGGATCTCAGAGTACAGCGGGGTGTATTTTCATTCACAAGTGAAACAAGGCACCCTGAAGCCTCCAGCACTATCTCTATGATTTTCATTAGATTCATTTGGCAGCAACGTGTTCTTAAGGTGGAAACCAACACCCCCCTAAAAAAAGTGAGGTAAGGAGAGATAACGAAAAAAGATAAGAGACATTCTTCTCCTCTCAGCTTACAGGAGCTCAGCTCCCTGCCTTCAAACCCCTCCACCACAACAGTGCAGAGAACTGCACCGAAGAAAATGCAATTACAAGACCACAAAGAACAAAAGAACTGACTAGAAGGCAAAACTCTTAAAGCAGGGGATGTCTGTGCTCGTTACGTGAAACAGAGCTGGGCTCTCAGCTCGGGACAGACATTTGAGAGCTGAGTGTGAGGGAAAAGCTTCACTGATGTTGCCACAAATGCCACCAGCACACATTGGCCCCTGCATAAACATGCAAAAGCATCTGATAATTCTATGTTGATTAAAAAAATATATATTAAAATTAGTCAAAATTCTGAGCCACTATGTGTTATTTATTGTATTAAAAATTAGTGTCTTGTAAGAGTCCAGACGGATTCTTCTCATTAGTCATTAGGTTTCATTAAAAAGCAAAATTATTCTAGCAGACCTCAAGAATCTTAAATTATAGTTTCATAGAAAAAGAGAAATTTATACAAGCAAACTTCTGAGAAAGTACTGAAATAGATTTAGCTTTTTTTTTCCTTCCTTCCTCTTTGTAGGGGGCAGAAAGGAGAATTTGTGCTTTGCGCTTGTATTTTGACACCAAATCCTGTTCAAATTCATCTGTTAACCAGCTACAGCACGAGATGTAAGAGCACATAGGGGAGCCCTGTCCCAATTTAAAAACTACTGCCTTCAAAATAATTTGCTTACATATATAATTTATTTGCAGTGCCATCAAGAGCAGCTAAGTCGAGGCAGGCACGCAGAGCTCGTTCTGCAGCCCTCTGGTAAGGATAATTTAGCAGTCTGAAACGAGTCCTCTAACTAATTTTGAAATGTTAAGCACAAGCTCTTCAAATCTAAAGAAAACTGTGAAGCAAAAATAATCAACATAAGTATTTCTTTCACAGCTGAGAACCATCCAACTCTGAACCATCCCCACAAGAAAACTCGACTGTATTTTACAGAAAAACCAGAAATTTGAGCAGTCTAGAACAAATGGATGGTCTGACTCCCTGAAATGAATGACACTAAACATACCCACTAGCTAAAAATACAGTAAGTTGTCTGAAAATACACGCCAGGCATCTTCACAGTACCCTGCCCTCCACCCTAATCCTTCCCCTCCTCCCATGTTACTGTAAAAATTTAGGCAGTTTTTCGAGGCTGGGAGTCTCACTGACTTTATTAGGATCCACAGATGTTCCTAAAATCTGTTAAAAGAAGAAAACCAAGTCATTAAATATCCCAGTCTGCGTTTTCTTTAATAATAAATGCTTCAGCCGAAACCCGAATTAATTCTAATGATGACTAAAAGCCCTAAATATTAAGAGCATGAAGCCTGTCACTTTACTGTATTTATATTAAAGACTGAATCACCAAAATGAAAATATTACTGAGTTTATGGGAAGAAGCCATTACTTACTCTTACCTAGAAAATACTGACTAGCAAATCCCACTGGCAAGGGAGAACCATCCAACGATTGGGAGCATCATTTTATTCACTGCAAGATGCCACCCTTTGAAAACATTTATTCCTGCACTGAGAAACACAGAACTTCACTCACTCATTACTTGATCAAACCATCTAAATCTGGTACAAAAAGGGCCCTATAATGCAAAATCCAAGCACACAGCCAGCTGAGCTGTAAGAACAGGCACGAAGGGTCAGGAATTTTAGTCCCTGGTATGGGAGAACATGAGCAGTTGGGCAGATATGCAACAGCTACATCAGCTCCACGATTTATTTTTATGAAGGGGGGGAAAAAAAATAGCAAGGCAGAGGAAGACTGGGGGGAAAAAAACGTTTCAGGGATTTTCTTCAGAAATAGCAAAGAGCAAGACCAAAGAAGTGGAAAGTTTGGCAGGGAGAAGGGGCCAGGTGGCAGAACATGCCATGCAGCAGCCACGTGGGTGTTGAAGGACCCCAGCAGCAAAACCAATTTTCTAGCAGACAGAGGGACAGCAGAAAAAACAATTGTGATTTCCAACCACAAGAAAAATAGGGGGGGAAATACATTCCTGTGCTCTGAACAGGGTGAGTTTAAAATTAATGCAGAGTTCCCATGAAAATTACAGATTTTCAGAAGAACAGATCACTTTTATGTAAACAAGTGGCCACATAAAAGTCTAAATTGACCTGCATCACCATTACTCATTTCCACTGGAGGAAATGGGATTTTCCTTACTTAAAGGGGGCAAGAGAAAAGACACTGCATCCTTTTCCCTGAGGAAAAAAGGAAAGGGCACTTCTTGTGCTAAGTGTTATTAGAAAATAGATAAGCCTTAAAATGAGTTACAGTTGGAGTGAATAAGCAAAGAACACCTTTAAAAGCCTGCACAGCATCAGAATACTATAAACAAGTAATGAGAAAGAAATAGCTGATTTCTGCAGAGCAGGCAGTTGTTCTCACCAGCAGACTTTTTATTTTCCCAGTTCCCAAGCATGGTTCAAATCACACAGACCCCCAGACCATCCAATACTCCTTTCAAATGTGGTTTGCTGCAAGAATCATTAACCCTAATTATTAACAGCGTTCCTGTGTGATGAGCAGAACAGCGAGGTGCTTCAAACCAAGGCAGCTGCAAACGGGAAAGGCGGGTGGGAGAGCAGGGCAGGTACCTGTCGGGCGTGACGCAAACCTGATCAGCCCCTTTTTGAGCTGCGGGATTTTCAGCAGCTGCACGTTCGATGGCGTTGCAGCCCCACACCGTCAGGAACTGCCACAGGATCGTGGAGGCATCCAAGAATCCTCACTCCTGCCCAGTGCTGATCGATGTGTGGGCGTCAGCACGGCCGCAGTGTCCGCGTCTGCGCGGGGCAAACGCGGCACTATCCCAGATACAACAATGTCACGGATCAGGGGAGAGGAGAGCAGAGCCCTCCTTCCCCGGGCTGCCTCTCTGCACTTTAGAAATGTCTTCTGGTGGTCAAGTCGAGGGTAAAAGCTCCACCATGTGGGAGAAGCTTAGCACTAGCCCAGGTGAACACGGGGTTTGCTCCTGGTGCATCCACAGAGCATCATCCTCACATCCGTTCAAGCCAAGGCAGCCGAAGCACCTGGAGAGCCAGGGAAGGCTCCCGAGCCATAAACACCCTGTGCCATTCGTTAATTTATAAACACATTGTTCCTGCACTGGGCACCCACACATCATTAATACCTGTCAATTATGAAAATGAGGTAGCTCAGAGCACTTCCTATGCTTTTGTTTAGTGAAGGAGTAACTTTTTCCAGGGCCGTGAATAATACTTGGTGCCGTATGACTGAAAACAGTGAATAATCGCAAAAAAAGGAACTGTTCCATGTTCCAGTGAAGAGACAGCCTGCCAAAACAAACATATTATGGCTGCAAAGGAAAGTAATGTGTCTGTAATTTTAAACTCTGTCCACTTTAGTAGTTCAACAAGTTTTTATCTCACCCAAACAACCGAAGCAGTAACAGAGAGCACAGAACCTGCATGAATCGACCTGTACTCTCCGTGTGTGTGGTGGGGAACAGCAGACAACTCTAACAACACAATACCTGTGAAATTCCGTGATAAATCTACCTTCAAAGCCCAGTACAGCTATGCTAAACCAGCAGGATATTAATTCTAAGCAGCCCGAAAAAAATATTTTAATAGGAACACTACCAAGTCTTTTTTTCTCCAAAGTAGTCAAATAATTCATTGGTAAGCTCAAAAAAAAAAAAAGGGGGGGGGGGGGAAATATATCCAATAATGATATTACAAATAATATCAGGAAAACTGACAATGTTTCAGGATTGCATTTATGCACCAATAAGAGGGAAGAAGCATTAAGTATTCTTCAGCATCAGAGCAACCAATCTTAAAAGTGTGCTTTAAAAGAAAATAATTAGGGAAAATATCTTCATTGCAGAATTTAAAGACATTCACTACAAGTTTTTAAAAAACAAGAGCCTAATCAGCATACAGGGACTGGGGTTTCAGCATGACTACAGATTTTGCAGGTGCTTTCCAGTAGCCCCATTTGAACAGCTCCTCCATTTATCCAGTTGATTAAGCACGTGTGGGGAACACGGCGGTGCTGCTGTCAGGGGGTGTGTTCAGCACACGTGCGCTTGGGAGACGCTTCCCAGTGCTGCCCAGATCCAGAAATTCACAGCTGACCATCTGCCACCACCACATCATCTCCTTGTCCGTGTCACTGCTTCTCCCAGGCCAGGGCTGAAAAACAGGGAGCACTCCCAAGCCAGAACAGGCCCTGCCCAATGTGGGATAAAACCCTGACACCTTGTGGGATAAAACCCTGAGACCTTGGCCTGGACAGCAGGAAAAAAATGTTTATGATGAGGTTGGTGAAACACTGGTACATGTTGACCAGAGAGGTGGTAGATGCCCCATCCCTGGAAACATTCCAGGTTAGATTGGACAGGGCTCTGTATGCCTTGGATTTGAAAGGTCTTAATGAGTCTGCAAAGCTGGATAACTCAAGGTGTTTAAGTAGCCTTGAAGTCACCTTAAAATCTGCCTGGCTTATGGTGAGACCTGAAGAGAATGTAAGCGAGAACTTCTGCCCCTGGGGTTGGCCCACCACAGGATACTTTAAAGGTGGTTATTCTTCCACACATAAAGAGAAAACTTTCAAAATAAGCCTTTAACCTGTCTCAAAGATGTTCTAGAAGATGTAGCCAGGGTGGCCACATGCACAGCTCCTTTCTCCTCTGCCACACCCTGGGCTTTCCATGGGGGTGGAATCATCAGGTGGATGATTCCCCCAGGCTGGTGCCAGGCCACAGGGTCAGAGTCAGACCTGGCCAGGGCTCCGAGCAGCCCTGCCTGGCGTGTGGAGCTCCTGGAGACACCGAGGTTACCGGGCAGATCGGGGCAGGTTGGGAGCGTTTGGAGAAGTGCAGCAGAATTTTCAACACTGACATGACAAGCTGGCCCCGTGCCACCACCAACAACGCTCGCTGAGGAATCGCGTCATGCCGAGAGCTCGGGGTGCAGGGAGACACATCCCAGACATCCCAGCATGGACACAGACACCTCTGGAGCCTCTGTGGGTGCCCTCCCAGTGCCGGACACCCCGACACGCAGCAGCTTCCCTGTGGCAGCCCCCCATGTACAGACCCACCCCAAACAAGCCCTCCCTTTTTAACCCTCCTCCCCAGAGCCTGATCCAGGCTGCTAATTAGGTTGATTTTCAAGTATTTAACATCCAGTCGGGATATTCAGCATGCTGGGTGGGAAGATGGGGGGTGGGAAGGTGGGAGGTGGGAAGATGGGGGGTGGGAAGGTGGGGGGTGGGAAGGTGGGGGGTGGGAAGATGGGGGGTGGGATAAAAATCAGGTTCTGTCATCGCTCCCAAGAGCGACTCTTATACCCACACAGCCAGTTGGCACCAGCCAACCATATCTCTGAATTTATGCGAATTCTGTCACTCATCATTACCAGTCAGTCACTCCAAAACCAGCTCTCTGGGAAACACCCCAGTTAGGCTCTATCCTTACTGGGCAAGGAGGAAGGTAAATTTTAAGAACTACTTTGTTTTCAGTGAGGCTGAAGCAGAACCCAAGTTCTTGAGGCTGGTAGAAAAGGACTGTTTGAATAAACTTATCACACGAGCACCTGTTTTTTCAAAGACAAACCACCTTTTCAAAACTAACTTAAACACTTTAAAAGCCCATAAGCCAAGGCTGGTTTTACCAAACACGTTGTTTGTTCTCAACTGATCTGACTTCTGGTGTCAAATCACCTCAGCTGACTGCACCAGGGCCATTCCCTTCAGGGACTGTACTGAGGCCAGCTAATGGCCCTGCATCACCCACCTACAACTGAGGTGTCTCTGTTTCCACAGTGCAGAGGATCATCTGACCAAAGCTGTTACACAGTCACGCTCGGTTTCAGATTCGTGTTTCCCTTTAATCTACTCATACCTCCAGTGAGCTCAGTGCTCCAGGCAGGAGCCACTGCATTCCCTGGAAAACACTGCTTTCCACAACACCCTCCCTGCCCTCAGTGCTTTTATTTGACCAAAGAACAGTTATGCACCCCTTTGCTCTTGGTGGGATTGCCAACACGAACAACCAGCATCTCTCTCCTCATCAACAAAGGTGGAACTGTCCTGCTCCACACAGCCACGGAACAGGACAGGCCTCTTGTGACCCAAGGGAACAGAATTCCTCTGCCTCATCCCAGAGCTGGGTTGATGGACCTGGTTGGCAGCTTCATCGTAAGGATACTCTTAGGCAATTTTCCTTCCTGTTTGGTAACCTATTAACGTTTCTGTATTAAAATATGAAGTGCATTAAGAATATCAACTGAAGCATTAATGAAACTTAAAGGGAAAAGAGCCTGCAAAATATGAACTATTTACACCAAAAAAACCTACTCAGCAGATAAAATGCCTCCATGCACGTGGAATAGGAAGAATTCAGAGATGCATAAATCTATTTCGTATCTCAACTCAGGAATTATCATCATGCCAGTATCTGCAGTGGAACTGAAATGAACTCAAGACATGTACAATGTGCTGAAGTCACCAGCAGTACTTCCTATAGCAGGATAATATTTATTAAAGGTCTCCCACCTAAATACTGACTTGCACTGATCATGCTTAACCTGTCAGATGTCTGATGATCCCAGAACAAGGCAATATATCCATAACCATTCACTTCAGTGGTCCATAAGTTTTGGATTTGAAATCCTGAGTGGTTTCTTTATGTTTTATTTGTACATTCAGTGGCTATAGACCAGAATTGTGTAGTTGTTCAAACTGCTTAATCTGTCTCAGCATTTAAAATTAAGTTGAAAAGAACCACTAGTGCTTTTAACTGTCCTTAAATTACATTAATTGCGTTGTTAAGCACTTTAACAGCCTTATGAAGGCAGCTAAGTAAATCACTGCTCAAAAGTAAGCCTGTACAACCACCTCCAAGTTCCACACACAGGACAGAGCTGCCAATAACCCCGACCTGCAGAACGAGGATCTCCAACACGTGAGCAGATCAGAAGCAAATCAAAGCAGAGGCTGTTTGTACCCTTTGCCCAGGCAATGCTCTGTGTCAGCATCAGCTACTGTAACATCAATGCACTGTCTGCACGGGGAAACGGGGAGAGCACTGAAGTTATGATGCCATGATTCCATTTACACCCCGTCCTGCCAGCAGGCAGCTGATGCCATACACCTGTATGCAGCAGAAACCAGCTGCCAACCTAGAAATTTCTGCTGGCAGGAGATCAACAGGCTGTAATGAGTACTGAAAGCAAACTACCCAGCCTTCAGCCAGAGCTCCCTGATCTGCCCGAACTGTTACACGAGGCTAAAACCTCGCTGCTTCAAACCTAAAAAGGTGTCACCGCAACAGACTGAACAGAGCCACTGTGGGCAACCACAGCCTTTGGATTTTTGGGTCTACAGACTCTCTCTGTGTGGGATGTACTTTCTCCATGCCGTGTAACTGGAGAGGATCTCCAGGTGTGGTGGTCAGACAGCCTGACAGGAGTATTCTCGTGCCTGATAAACCAGCACGCCTGAACCGACACGCAGAACGTGGAGCTCGCACAGAACACCAGCCTCTGCTGACAAAACCTTATAGCAACAACAGGCACAAGCTGAAACAAATACAGATCAGATTGTTTTAAGAATAGCACTTATGTATATATATATCATATATATATATGGAGATACTTGATATACCGAGAAGAAACAATGGAATGAAATAAAGAAATCCGAAAGTTTCAAGCCATCTGTATATATCTGTGCTGACTATCAAACCATCTGTATTATATTCTTAGATCAGCTAAAGCAAACCACTGGCACCAGTGCCAAGTTTGGCAGCAGAGCCGATTTGGATCGCCACCAAGGAGAAGGAGCTACCATGCCTTTTAGAATAAATTTTGTAGCAAACACCAAAAGGGTTGATCAACACAGATTATCACAGCTACAACAAGCCAACTAGTTTAAAAAACACTATTTGCCATCCCACAGTATTTGATTTTATGCTCTGTGATTCAGCCTGCGCCTAAAAAAGAAGTTCAGCTTCTCTCTGTCCCTGTCCCGCAGGGAGAGGGCTCCGACCCCTCCGGCAGGTTCTGCAGAGCAGCACGAAGCGCCTGCACAGGGTGGCACCAGGTCTGTGCCCCACAGAACTCCACAGCTGTATTCAAGCACACCAAAACCCCACAGCAGACAGGGCAGAGGCAACTGCACCACGAACTGAACCCTCAGCAGCGTTTTCTGAGGCTCATACACATCCTTCTGCCACCTCAGAGAGGGACACAGCTTGGCTTCCTTCACTGGAGGCACACCGAGTGACCCACACTCATTTACTTTGGCTTCCCCGACTCCAGTCGCCACCAATCTACAGCACCTCATTTCTCCCAAGAAATTCCACCTATCCTTCAAAGTCTAGCCCAAATTCCCAAGGCAAAAATACCAACTAACCCCAATAATTCTATTTTCATATTTTAAAAGGGCCCGAAAATAACTATTCACCACCTTTTCCTCTGCTTGAGATTTTGAGAACAAGCCGCCTACCAAAAAGTGTAACTCTCATAGCGCTAAGAATTTTGCATGGGTGGAACTCTTTAGCTAAAAGTGATGATAAATAACACCTCCTCAATCCTGCAATCTCCAGAAACAGTTTACAAGAACTAATATACTGAGTTGATTTGCAATGTTAAACTAGACTTTCCCAACCCTCTGATGTCCACCTGGAGGATGCCGGGGGAGACAGCAAGATCAAGGGAGAACAACACAGAGTTCAGCTGTCTGAGGATCTTGTATCCTCTCTGCTTTCACTGCTGTGAGAATACACAGCTCAGTGACAGGCTTCCCTATGCAGAATTATCAAATCTAACATATTTCCCCATCCAAACACACTGAGAGCTCAGCCCTCACCCCTCCACCCTCACAGGACCCTCGCTTTGCTTTTTGGGAAGCACAAGACCAGCCCTGAGTGGAAGGTACAAACCTCTGATGACAGATTTTTTTTTTCAGCATTCACAGAGTTCAGGTGCTAAATCAGCAATGTTAAGCAGCATTTCTTAAACCTTTTGTACAGTTCATGTACAAACTCTGCTAAGGGGTAAAAACCAGTGCACAGAAGTTCAAGAACTTGCCTGCACATTCCTCTGACCTCCAGACCTGCCATAAAAAGGCTCTCACACAACTCCCATCGATGAAATGGGTAGAACATGACTTTTTTAAACCTATGCACACACTCAATGCAGAGCACCTTGAAGTCTCAAAGTAAAGGCATCGAAGAACAGCACAATAATCTCCTTTCCCCAACAAGACACATTTGCACTTTGAACTCTGCGTATTGTTTAGCTCTGTCCAGAATCCTGTTATGAGAAACTTATTTTATGAGTCTGGTTACCAGAAGCCTAATCACAGTAAGCAATAAAGGCTGACATGGAGGATATTTCTAAGCAATTATAGCAGGTGTTTTAAAGGCATAAAGCTACCGAGTTATAAATCCATTTAGAGCCACAGACACAGAGAAAGTAAAAGGTGACCAGGAGGTTCAAACCCTCACAGCCACCAAATACTGTTCCTCTTCCCCTGCAGATCTGAGAGGCTGCAGGACCAACTCCCCTGTGAATTTCAGCAAGTCAAAAGAAGACAAAATAAAACACTGAGGTACAACAATCATTAAAAAATTAGTGAAGTGCCTTTAAAGGGGGATGCAGTATATATATATGTATGTGTGTGTATATATATATGGGCTACAAAGTTCAGAAAAATCTTATCACATAAAGACTGGGAGATCTCTTTTAAAAAGCTGATTCTCAACTCAGTTAAGCAGGGTTGCACATAATACACTGTATGAAGATGCTTTAAAACAGGGAGTCCAATATGGGAGGGTGTCTGCAAAAATTATTTTATGACAATAAAGGTCTGTGGATGTGACAAGACCTTACAAAAACTTGTACCTGAGCTGTACCTACAGAATCAGTGGAGGGAACTCGGGCAAAGCTGACTTGCCAACACAACATGTAACTCTACAGAACGATTGCCGGTTATCAAAATTGCATAAGCCAAGAGACAACACCAACTATAAATACGACTACCAGCTATTCCACACAACCCCAAGCGTCCTGCCAAGCCCTCCTTCATGTTCTCTCTCACACAGACAAAGGCCTCAAAGCCATGGGACATCTGCCAGGGAAACAAATGAAGTTAAAAAACCAGAAGAACACGAACATGTACTAACCTAAACTTGCGTGTTCTTTCTTCCCAATTCCTCCCCCAACACCTCCCCCTCCAAAGGGATGTCTCAGTTTACTGTACTCTTTTCCTTCTCCCAACCAGTCTTAACTCTTGGACCAATGTTTTAAAGTTTCCCTACCTTTGAAAAAATAATGTTCAGTTCTTAAATGTTTTGCCAGATCTGGACCACACCCTGCCCTCTCCCAAAATCTTGGTTGTTTGTCTCCTACTGCACATAATCAATTATAGCCCTTTCAGGTTTGTATTTTGCATGGTGGGAGCTGATCCAGAAAGGAGATTGTGCTTGTGTGAGCTTGTGTGTTTACACAAACATACACACACACGTACACACACCTTTATAAAACTGTTTTGTTTCTACAGAACTTTAGGGGATTTTCCTGAAACCGAGTTTTTCACCTGTAAGCAGAAAGCACTTGATTAAAAAGGAGCAGCTGAAAATTTGCCTCTTACCAGGTCATGCAAATCACTTAAAACACAAAAGGGAAGAGCAAAATCTCTGCCATTCTATCACCACGAGAGCCGAGAATCAATCACGAGCAATAAGCACAGAAAAATGCACAAAGACACCCAGCAGATATCTTCAGTTCCACTGTACATTTCACTCTCCCCGCTCTTATTCCCGGATTCAGTGTCAGACACCAACTCGGATGTTTGACAAAAAAGGGATCCGGCAGATTGCCCACCAGCCGCAGCGTGTGCTGCCAAGTGAGAAATACAAGCTTGGAAACAGTCTCGAGATTCCAGCCAGGACAGCAAGGCTCGGAGCATCACACAGTGACATAACTAAGCATGGTGGGGAGAGGCTGGAGGGGACGTGGGAAGTTATTGCATCAAATAACTCCGCAGCGCATGCAAAGGAGCTGTTTTCAGTACCGGGCAAGGCAACTTCTTCATTTAGGATTGCCAAGAAATAACTGTAGCTTTCTTCCCTCTGATTTTTCTAACTACGTCTCACTGCAAAATCCCCTTTACTACTAAAATCTGAATTTTCCAACCTAACTTTCCTGTGAGTGGTCTGTACCTAATTTTTGGTTATTAACTCCAGTAAAGCGACAATCAGCTTTCAGAGCACTCGGCAGAACAAGGATTGCCCTGGGTCCAGCTCACAATTCTGAGCTCCTACAACATTGGAAAAGAAAGTTTACGTCCTAAAAAAGACAAGAATCATCTTGTTAATTTGTTTGGTACAACAGTGTGAACAGCACATGTAGACAAATACTCAATTTGTCTTCAGACAGTTTTTAGAAGACAGACATTTTATCAGCGGATCTGTTAACACTTTCCTTCAGAAAATATGTTTCGCCTGCCAGCAAACAAACAACAAAATAACATGTCATATCTGTAAAACCAGGGAGAGAAATAATCAAGATTAGCTTCAAAGTGTTGTAATAAAACAACAATAATCAAAGGCTGGAACATGTAACTCATGTTTCAGCCCTGTGCTCACAATCCTGCATTTGCTTTTTCACTTGGCAATGCCTACAGACACGGTCGTGCTACGCAGCAACTCTGCAGTGCTGCTATTTAACAATAACCAAGGAAATGGGATGGTTATGAACCCAACTGCAGTGGGATCACTAAGGCACCACCTTACACAGGCTGTGCTACAGCCACATAATC
The DNA here is from genome assembly GCA_038380795.1 of Pyrocephalus nanus. Classification (NCBI taxonomy): domain Eukaryota; kingdom Metazoa; phylum Chordata; class Aves; order Passeriformes; family Tyrannidae; genus Pyrocephalus; species Pyrocephalus nanus. The sequence continues at coordinate 6,761,303 of CM076281.1, forward strand.
CCAAAATCCAAGTCAGCCAAACGCTGGGAAAGGAAACCAGAGCGCGAAGCAGAGATGGTGCTACTCGTGCAAACCTTTCTCAAGTCCAGGAGCAGCACTGCAACTGTCTTACCTACTAACTTAAATTACAGAGGAAAAATTGCAAAATTCTGTTATCTTTCTGTTAAACTTGACACAACTGCTAAATAAGTTCTCCATTTCAAATTCAGGAGAGCAGTGAAATTTTAACCAGCAAACACTATATGGGAGCACTTCTGAGTGAGGCTTCCAAGACCCTGAAAGCATTTTCAGTAAGTTCCATAAATTGTAGTTCTAATTAAGGATTAAATTTGAAGACTAAACACCTCTTTATTTGAGGGCAGGGAGGCTTAAATCTTTTTGTATTAATGCTGAGCTATATCATCTGATATTTTTGCTATGACCAACCTATAAAACCTGTCAACTTCACTCAGTTTGCACAGGGTTTTAATTATGTTTAACTAGAATCTGAATGATCTAATTACTTAACATCTTACAGCACAAACTACCGGGGACATCTGGTTGAGCAACTGGCAAAGGAGTCAGAGAAATGAGTGTTGTGCTCCCCGCTCAGGACCCCTGCAAACACCTCTCCCTCCAGACAGGCTCGTTTTTCCATCCCACCCGAAATTTCTGAAAGCAGCCCTGTGAGAACAAATCATCCCCCAGTTCAAAGAAAGGAGTGAGGTGAAGAAAAACTCTTGAGTGCCACAAGCAGGACGATGGGACTTTGAAGCAAGTTTTTCATTTTGCTTTGTTCTTCACTGGGTGAAAACCCAGATTATGCTCGTGCCTCTCTGGGGCTCCCTCTCCCACCTTCCTTCAGGAATTGAGACATGGAGGATCTCCACGAGCATTAGAACTGGTGTCAGCTCACCTGCATCAGTGCCAGGAGGAAGCTCCCACACCTGCAAGCCTTGGAAGACTTTAAGGTTTTTAAGCTTTAAGGGAGCAGATTTTAGAAAAACCAAAGCAAACTCCACTGGAGCACTGTGAAGTCACACAGAGCACCGAGGCTGAACTGGGAGCAAGCAGCGATATCAGCAGAGGGTCTTTTTGGCCACAAATGCTTAAGTGGTTTCTGTAAAGTGAGTCTTGGTCAGAGTCTTTCCCTTGGCCTGGCCCCCTGCCCAGGGTGATATCACAGCACACACCTGAGCACTGTTCAAAGAAAAGGGTGCCCGAAACACAGGAAACTGCTGTTGTGACCCACATTGCACAGACATGATCCCACTTTGATCTCTTTTCCCTGAAACCACAGCACACTGCACCCAACACATTCACCTGACATGGCCAAAGAAGAAATAAAACCTAAAGGTTCTGGTAAAAAACCCAGTCAAACTGCCGTTTTCTGTCTTAACTTTTCCTTAACGAACAGATGGAAACCAGCAATAACCATCTGCGTGAAGCAGCAATAGCTGTACAGCACAAGAACTCCACAAAAATACACTAACAAGGTCAGTTAAGTGTTTCTCTAATTGTCTATTGCCCGTGACCTTTTTCAAAGATTTCAGATGAGAAACAAAACCAAAACAACTTATGAAAGATCCTCTGGCACCTTCGACGGCGTCGCCGTTCGCTTCTGTGTGCCGGGGAAATTCCAGCTGGGGAAGAACATTCTGCCTTCCCAGATTTCCCCCCTGGCTCCCCGTGACCCCCCAGGCAGAACATCCAGCTTCCCTGCTCCACGACAACATTGATTATCCCTGAACGGGCAGGAAAACTAAACCATTCCTGTGCGTGTGATGCAGCGAGTGTTTTGGAATCCTTCAACATCAAAGCCACTCTATTAATAAACTTACATTTTTATATTCCTCCCAGCTGAAAAATCCAATTAAAACATTACAGCGACCTTTTACCAGAGAACGACTGTCACAGTGAGGACAGTATCAGAAGACACTCTAACCAGGGTTCCAGCAAAAATGGGATAGATATGGAAAAAGACTGTTACAGTTGTTTTACTTCAGTCACCGGGGTGGTAAAGGATGGCCTAATTCAATAGGAAGATCTGAGAGGCTTTTATTAGGTCTCCCAAGTAGAGTAACTGACAGTTAAACAAACAAAGTGTCAGGCCTTAAGTCAGCATTTAGAAAGTAAATTTATAATGAAGAGCTGACAATCAAGACACCGTACAAAGAGGCTGCTGCCAACCAACAACTTAAATAAAAAAAAAAAACAAAACAACACAACTAGATATAGAATGAATATTTCTTACCACTGAAATTAACTTCACAACTGGTTGGTAAAATGATTACAGCAAATAAATAGGGCGTAAAGCACTCTGAAGTGTGACTGCAGTTTGCCATGGCATCCCCAGCAGCAGGACAAGAGCAGTCGTGGTGCTTTCCCACACCAGCCACTCCTGCTGGCTCACCAGCTTCCACCTCAGCCACCTCCACAAAACCTAGAAAATTAAACTAATACACAGAGCCATCATTTCCTGATAGAAGGAGCTTCCACATCAGCTTGTGTGCTCCAGGAGGAAGCCTGAATTCCTGCCTGCCATCCCCTTTCACCAGCAAGGATCCTCCGGGTATCAGGAGTGCAAACCCTCGAGCCTGGAGACACAACAACCTTTGGCACACAGGGAGCAGCCAAGCACCAAAAGCCCCTCTTCCAGCAGTGGGAGACTGTGCTGGATGGCCAAGAAGAGCGTGCTACAGACCCAAAGTAACTTTTTAGCCTTTTCAGTAAAGTTAATTTTTAAGAAGATGGCACGTACAACAGCTCTGGGGCATCATGACCACTTTCTAAGATCCTGAAATCAATCTAAACTACTAAATTCTTCTTCTAATCCCAGTTAAAGTAGGTTTTCACAGTTCCAATTTTAGCCTTCAAGTTCTATTTACAGGACAGAAAATCCCAGATAGTGACACTAATCAAGTTTTACTCAGCTTGGCATATTAAAGAACTAACTATTCTCAGGATATGCCAGGACATCTCAGATGCAAATTGTAATTTATGATCTAAACCAAGCTGATCACAGCACAGTGTGTGCTGTTTTAATAATTTGTGCTGTATTTAACACATCACTCCAAGAAATAAAATCCCACATAGTTCCAGGATCACGAGCTGATGGCCTGGAGCACTGGAAAGGCCTCACAGAGAGAAAAATGTCTATCCCAAGTTGTCCAGAAGAACTCAGCTTCACAATACAACTTTCCAACTGTGGGACTGACCAGAGCTCTGCCTGCACATTGAAAAAAAAAGCCTGAAATTAGCTCCTCCTCAAAGTATGGAAACACCAAACAATGTTTTGGACATAAAATCGAGAGTGGGGCTTAGTAAAAAAAAGTTTAATTTGATTTAAATGCTGATCTAAACCAAGGAATCAATCCCCAGTCCTGCAGGGGTTCAGGACCAGACAGCACCCACGGTCTCAGAGGATCAAGGTTTGCAGCAGAAAAGTTCCCTTCATCAGGGAAGCACACAAAATAAATTATTATAGAATTAGAGAGTTCTCCCCTCCTCACTCTCTGCTTCACCACACACCTAATGCTTCTTGCATCCTGGGAAGCACGAGCACAGCACCCCCTGAGCTCACCCCTAGAAGCCAGCAAGCCTTGACTCACATTTATAAGGAATGACAAAAAAGAATATTCTGAGTTCAAGCAGTAATTAGGAGTATAAAGTATGTTTGCTTGAAAAAACAGGCAGGGTGTTGTGAAGAGCAGGAGAGATGAGCTGAAGACACGATATTATCAAGCTGCCCTTTTCCAACATCCCAAGAATTTCGATAGCAAGACTGCATGCCAAAGAAAATGCACAGAAGACTATAGGCAAAAGAAAATTAGAGCTCCTGAAAGAGAGAAGACAGAAATGGAAGAAGGGAAGGGAGGAGAAACCAGTGAATTCACAGCTTTTTATTTTTTAAATACATGAAACACTTCTCACACTCACATAACAGAAACTAAGCTTACAGTTGTGTAAGCAACTCTGCACAGAGGTCTCTCCACAGAAAAATCAATTGCAAGACTCCTGGCTCCTTGTTTTTAAATGTTTAATATTATCCCATCTCCACAATTAGGATTAGAAAAGCAGCTATGCTCATACCAGACATACCAAACCAAAGTTGAGTACTGTCAATATTAACCAGCACACACAAAAGTTGCAACAGAAAAACAAGATATGCAGCTCACTGACAAAATTAACACTCTCAAGTTTCAGATCCCAGACAAAGGGTACATTTTATTTATGGCTGAAAATGAAGCAAACATCCAAGTGACAACACGATACAAATTTACTTTGACGCGAACACGCAATAAAACGTGTAAACACCCAATAAAAATGAAATGAAAAATAATTACAGACAAGACACAAGTATAAATTTTATTGAGCTACTGTGACAACATTTGTATGTCACATCAATGAAGTAACAAGAAGAACAAAGTTGATTAGAAATGTGAGATCAAGGAAAGGATGAGACGCCACTGGACCAGGAGGGAGGGTTCATCTCTGCTCACAACTTAACCATGGGCTGGGCTGGAAAAGGAAGCTCCTTCCACCCAGGCTGAGCCAGCAGACTGTGACTACACACGTGTTAAAATGAAGCCCATGCAATAGTGCTGGCTGGGTCAGGGCTGGGTGCTGTGCTAAACAGGGTTCACCCCTGCCAAGGTGGGGGCACACGGAGCTGCAGCCTCATGGCCGTGCAGGACACGAGCACACGTGCACTGAGCAGGGGATCAATACTTCTGATGGCACAAACACACCTCTAAAGCACCACCTCTGACCCTGCTGACAGCCTGAGCGGGCTATCAATACTCACACTGGACAACCTGGATAAAAGATAGAAGTTGACGTAAAAAAAAAAAAAGTTTCAAGCTACCCCATCATTTGTGTTTGGTGAATAACGAATTTCAGCTTTCAGGTACAGGGCTAGCACCTCATAGAAAACCTGCTCTGAGCATCTCCCTCTCTTTGGCCATCAGTTATTGTCCACAGCTTGGGGCTGAAGATCCTCCTTCCCCTGAGCTGGCAGAGGCTGGCCTGTCCTGCTGAAACAGGGAGCTGTTTCAGATCTCTGGCTGCAGTTTGAAATGATGCAACCACAGACTGATGAATATTAATTTCAACATTCATATCACTGGCTGCCTCTAATGTAAATTTTAAGCAGCCTTTAATGTACAGAGAAATCCGAAGGGAAACTTGATAAATTGCCTATCTTGCCCTCAAACAGTACACCAGACAACAAGGAGGTTTTAAAGTAAGAGTGTGTCTGTGTATGAGTAACTTTAGATTATAACTTTATAACCATCTGCAAGAAACATTTTCTTCCAGTGATTTGCTATCAATCATCCATAATATTCTTTTAGGACACTCAACTACTCAGTTCTTTTTTCACATTCTCTTCTACAGATATTATTTCCAGCAACAGCCTGAAAAGTACCTACAAATCAACAGTAGCACATCCCCTGCTCAGTCCATTTAAAATACTGCTAAAAAAAGTGCAGAGAATGTAACCACTGAGTCTTATTTATCCACAGAGCAGAACGGAGTAGTAGCAAAAGAACAGTAACTGCTAACTCACAATATGGCATCTCAAAGAGGGTTTGGGAGCATTATCAGTGTTTCCCAGATGGAGCACAAACCAGCAGAGGCCCCAGACACGCTCAGAGGCTGGAGCAGCCCATGGCAACACTGGGAACGGGGATGCACCACCTGCTGACAGTGAAACTGTGACTCCCAGCTCATTTCAGAGCCACTGCTGCCTCCTGACTGTGTTCACACCGAATCCAAACCAACTGAAGGCTCTGGGTGTCAGAACCAGTCCCGCTGAGCATCACTGCCCAAAGGGAGCGTTCCCAGAGCAGAGATTTTGGGTGGGCCGATGCATCCCAGCTTCAGCTGACCTCTGGGTAAGAGAAATCTTGTGTTTTTCTTTAAATATTAGATCAACAACACCATGAAACCTCAAATACCTAGCAAAAGTACCAAAGAGAGCAGAAGGAGTGAGACTTAACCCATCAAACTTCCCCTGTATTTCATCATCTGCAGCACTCCCCTTTCTGGCTTTGTAGTTTTGTTTCTATAGGAATAAGCCAGGGCTTTTCCACACAAAACATACAACCTTTTGGCACCTAAGATACATCTAGTCTGAGTCTTCATTAAAAGGTCCATCCTGCCCAGCTGCACTGCCCCATATTTATATAAATGCTAAAATAGGCTCTCCTCCTCTCCCAACTGCTCTGCAAGATGAGTTTCATTTCCAAGTCCTGGGCTTAAGCTCACCCCTTAACTCCTTCCTTTCTTCACCGCTTCCCTCTGTCCCATCCAGTCCTTTAAACAGCGTCACTTCCCCCACTCCACTTGGATTTATTTTTACTTCCCTCCATCGTTATTGCCCTCAGCTTGCCACACGTGAGCCACAGACAAGAAGCCAACATTCCTCAGCAAGGGCAAGCCCCAGATCCGATCCAGGTCCCCTGCACACACCCTCCCCCAAGAAAGCAATCCCACAGCGACACAATAACACAGCAGCACAGGAGCATCCCATCTCCACAGCTCAAGGGATACAATCAAATGTTTGCAGGAATCAGACCACAGTTTGGTCTCCCCTGCAGACTCGTGTGCAATGCACGCCCGGGCTCACCTGGCCATCAGCCAAACACAAGAGCACTGGATTCAGGAAGAGGAATGGTCTAGCTCCAATGAGGAATTTGTCCGGTCATTTATCAATTTAGCTGAAATTTAGAATTTGCAAATTTTGCAAATTTTCGTATCATTCACAAAAAAACAGATGTTGCTATCTATGTCCAAGCTTCCTTATTCACTGAGGTGCATTTCCACACATCCACAGGATCTGCTCAGCTCTGATGGAAGAATTCCTCGGAAAAGCCTCCAAGAGATCCATGGCCTACAACCTGCCCTGCCTTCAAAACCTCACAGCCAGAAACACAAAGATGTGGGGGAATTTAAAGCATCTAAATACAGCAGCTTAAAATACTTCTGTGCATCTGCTTTTGAGCCTTTCAAAGACCCAGTAATCTCTACCTCTGCCTTCCCAGAGCAGTCCATGAATCCAGCTGGGAGGAGGACAAGCATCACCCCAGCTCCCCTCCCTGCACCCCAGGAAAGGCAGCACAACTCCAGCCCCCACAAAAAACTTCCTTATTACCCCAACTGCCGATGAAGGCATCGAATTCTTGCAAGGCAAGGAGGCAAAAGCTCTCAGACAGCTTCAGTGTGACAGGCTCCAGCTTCAGTCCAGCTGGAACACACCCACAGGGAGCCATCAGGATCTCCCGGCTTCGCCACCTTCACACCGAAAACTGCATTTATTCAGCCTAAATGTTCAATTCTGCTAAGTCACAGAAGTGATCAAGTAAGAACTGCTGTGTCTTGCCAGAGTCAAAACAGAAGCATGACCAGCGCTGGATTTAATACAAATTCTCTACTGCCTCCTGCTCTCCCAGAAATCCCAGTACTATTGGGCAGCAGGGAAGACCCACTGTCACACCCAACAACCTACACCCAACTGTGTTTTATCTTCTATAAAAACTTAATGCTGTTAACAATCACCAATCTGTCTGCATTTCCACTCTCTTCACAACCCAACCAATGCAATAATCCCATATTTTCTTCAGTGTTACCACCAGTAAAAGCAGAAATTAATGATTTGCCTTGTGAAACCAGAGACAACAACAAAAAAAGCTGAGAATACGTGTCACAATATGAGTAAAATTTATCTTATATTTACTAATTTAAAGATTTTATTGTTGACTGTGAGGTCTAAGTTTCTCCCATCTCTCCTGCCACATTCAACCCCACACCTACAATCCCACCTGTGAGCACTCCTGCACAAGTTTCTTCATCCTAAAACTCCCTGTCTTCTGCAAACTACCCCACTGCAGCTTTCCCCTTCTCAGCTTCACATCTTCCTCCCCACTCCTTTATGCAAAGCTGGAACACTCTCACTGCATTCTCAATCCACAGAACATCGTTATTTGCAAGGCCTTGCCCACAAAGATATTGGAAACAACCAAGCACAAAGAACATGTGCAAGAAAAACCTGGATATACAAGATGGGAACTTTGTACCCTGCTTACACAAAAAGGACCACAAGCCAATAAGCACCTGCTTGTTGTTTTAAGAAACACTAAGCATCCATGTATCTGTTCTCTACCCAAAAAATAAACTGTCTTTATTCTTGGCCTCAGCGTGATCGAACCAAAACTTTGGACTGTGCATTTTTCTGCATCTACTTTTTTGCATTACAAATCAGCTTGCAAATACAGAATAACTGTTCACTGCAATTTCAGACTGCATGTCATTTCTCCTCTAGCAAATGTTTCGCCCATTACTTATTTGGTATTGTTACACACAGCCAAGCAGTGCAATTTTTTTTTTCCCCAAAAAAAAACTCCCAACCATTACCATGTTCCAAATCCTCCCTCCTGCATTTCTCAATACATCACCCAATTAACCACAAAGTTGGCACCAGAGCAGAGTGATTGAAACGTGCACTGATTCTGCCATGTCTCAGATGGGCATTATTTCACTGGAGGAACAGGAAAAAGGGATAGAAAAGCCGTCAGAAATTTCCTTCCAAGGAACAGGACTCAAGGAACAGGATTTAAGGAATGCTATGAAAGCCAAATTCTTGAGCCAGAAGTACATCAAGGGCCTTTCTTCTAGTATGTCACTAGGGGCATCACCCTGACCACCACAAAATGCCAAAGCTTTCCTGCTGCAGGGAAGCAGGGATTGCTATGGGAGTGTATTGGCAGCAGTGCCCTGGCTTCTACATCCCTGTATTTCATCTTCCTGCAGAACCACCAAGCTGCTTCCCCTGCACATCCCTGATCAGCTGGGGGGAGCAGAAACGTGTTCACAGCAGCTGGAGACTCTTCTCTGCATGCACATTTAACTACCATTATAAACAGAAAAGCACTCACTACTTTTAGGACAGAAACAAGTTCTACAGTGACCTGCACAGATAAACAAAATTTAACACTAAGACCTGATCACTAATTCCACTTCTGCTGAAGCCTGTGAGCTCCTTCACTTACCGCAAATCAGCTTGTGCTCAGGTACCATCAGACCCAACTAAAAGATGCCAACAACTCCACCTGTTTCTAATTCAGTAAGAGAAACACTTCAGGATTTAAAAGCTACTCATTACTACCTACTTTCTCAAGATTTTGTTACAGATTTTATAAGATCAATAGTTTACCCTGAACAATTAGTCACAGCCTGCCACAGAATTAATACTCAATCCTCATTTTAATCATATATGATGCAATACCAGGATGAGATTTTAAAAAACAAACAACACGAGCAAGATTTGCCTTTAGATTTTCATTCCCCAGCTTGACGGTAACAAGTTCTGCCGTTCTGGTCAAAAGCAATAAGAAACTGTACTTTTTAGCGGTGTGTGTGCCTGTCCTAAAAAGCTACAATGACATTTTGAGACTTGTGTTTATTGTCAAAATAACTACAGATACTTTGGTAAGTTTTCAAAGGGTATTAACTTCTCCCAGTCATCCTGCAGATCCTGCTCAGATCTGAGACTCAAGCTGGACTTACTAATGCAATGCTGCTGCTGGTCTCAGAGACCAACTGCCTCCTCCACCACTGATCTATCCACACATGGCCAGAAATATTAAGGAAGCTGTCAAGGAGAGCTGCATGCTGTGCTCACAGGAACACGATGCTGCTTTTCCTGTTCCCCAGCAAAACGTTGTTTTTCTGGTGAAGGTGATGGTGACACCAAAAACTACAAACCAGCCAGGACCACAGAACAGCAGGTTACCTTCCCACTGCTGAACTGATCCCGATCACACAACTGCTTCCAAACGGGAGATGCAGCTTTAACTCGAGGGCAGCAGCATTTCTCCAGTGATTTAATTTGCATTTACTGCCACAATATTCCCTGTTTGTGAGGATCTGTTTTCTCTGTGCACTGCAATTCCCTCCCCATCAGCTATCAGACATGGGGCCATCCTCACCCACGTGGCAAACTGAGGCAGAAATGCTGTGCCAATCCCACAACTTCTGTAGGAAACACAGGCAACCTTTGCTAGAGAAAGGGGTTAATGTTCAGCTCTGTGCCTTGCAGGTACGGTCTCAAGTGAAGAGCCCCGTTTGATACCTGTAGGAAGCTGCCATTTTTGCATCTCATATTCCATTTGTGAACAGCCCTTTTTGTTCTTTAGTCCAAGTTCTGAATTATTTAATCCTGTCTCCAACACTTGAAATATCTCTCCCTATAAACAAGAGGTTATTTAGAGAAAGGAAATAAATAATTTAAAAAGTCAGACCCTAAAGTGTTCCTGGCTCTGTTTTTAATTAATATTGATACAATCTTGAGAAACCTGCTGCTTAATATCACAAGGCAGGTCGAAGCTCATCAACAGTTAAACGTCTCCTTTTAACAGAAAGTGGAAGAGGAAGTTGGGAGCTGCCGGGTGCCAGCGCTCCGGGACTGCCCAGTCCCAGCTCCTCTCAACTTTCTCATGCACAAAAAGGAGAGTTTCAAAGCCATGAGACCCTGAGCTCCCCGAGCTGCAGCTCACAGGGCTCAGGTGGAACCGTGTTAAGCATAAATCCTTCAGGCTTTTGCCCCGGGATAGAGTAGCAGAAACACAGATGGAAGTATTTTTATTTTCTGTAATTCCACGCTCAAAATCAGCTGGTACAAGTGAAGGACAGGGAGGGAGGGAGGGAGGCATGGACAGTTCTGTGGGACTGAACTTCATACCCAGTAACGATAGTTTTTATAGCATATTGCTTCATCTGCAAGTGGGAGTAAATATTACACTACCTCTTCATGCAGATGGGTGGGTAAGGAAAAAAAAATAAAAAAAAAAACACCAACAAAACCAAAAAGCTAATTTGGAACAAATTAACTATTCTGCATATGGATGAATGTACTTCTCTACCTCCCTGGTCAGTCCAGCATCTGCAGACAGACTGTGTGCAAAGTTAATAAACTTTGGGCTGCACAGATTGCCTGGTGAACCTGCCAACAGGTGAACAGCCTCAATCCGCAACGGGTATAAATAATCACCAGTCCTCAAAAGCAGGTAATGAATATTGTTCAAACAACTCTAAGCTGGCGTTACCAGAACGCTTCAAAGGAGAAGCTACAAGCTGTTCAAGTCAGACTGTCACATTTAGTCTGCAAAAACGAGATTAAGGTTTGTACGGTGATACTCCACAACAGGTTTTACAGTATGCACAGAAATTAAATTATGATAAAAGTGAGCTATTTTTTACCAAAAACAGAAGAGAACAATCTATCAAATGCCATTTGGCTGCGTTCATTACATTTTAGAATTTAATTTACATGATAGATATTTTAGCATAATATGTTTTAATCAATAAGCATTTCTGAAGGCTTTATTTTTATAGGCAATATTTAGACTTGTTCACCCTTAAATGCAACACCACGGCAGTGATGTTCGGAGCATTTATTTTCCTATGCCAAGCAAGTACAACCACACATACACAGAGGCAAAAGCAAAAGTCCACAATTAGAGATGTCAGACCTTGTTTAACTACATCTTAATTTAATCCATTTTATTTTATACAATTCTACATCTGGATCTCATTTTCTGTATTCCTGTAGGTATTCTGGGTCACTATTAAGAACCCTTTCAAGTTAGCAAAGTTCAGCCAAGTCTACCTTAATCCCAAACCTTTAAAAGAAACAATAAAACACGGAAAGGGGGTAGAAGACGACTGAGAAGCCTAAACCAAAACGCTACTTTACCCCACCTCCTAATGCACCTGAAAGTCGGAAGGGACCGGCCTCCCAGCACAGATCCATCCCACGCAGCACTTCCCGTTTTGGGGGCTGCCGGGGTGGGATTTTTAGCACCGCTCCCGCAAGCCCGGCGGGGGGGAAGGGGAGGGCGGCAGGACCCGCGTCCCGCTCGCAGCCCCCCGCGGGCATCCCCTCACCTGCAGCGGGGATGCGGCTCTGCCCAGCATCAGCCCAGCATCAGCCCAGCATCAGCGCACCATCCCCGCGCCCGCCGCAGGCTCCGGCCGGCTCCGCCACCGCCTCCACGGGGGCCACGGTGGGCAGCCGCCGGCTTTCGAGCCAATTTATTTAAACGGGAGGCAGCGGCGGGTTTGGAGAGGCAGGGCAGCGCCTTCCTGCGCCAATCAACTGGGAGACACGCGTGTTGCAATCCCATTCACGGCGGGAGCAGCACCGATTCAGCGTTTGACAACCTGCCCCCCCCTCCCCACACACACACCACCCCCCCATAACCCGCCCCGGCCTTATCTGCACCCCGGCAGCTCTGTGAAACCGTGAATCCCCCATCGCCCCAGGGCACGCACCCCCGGGGCAGGGGGGAGGCCGCTCCGCCAGGACTTTCCCCCGGAGGAAAACGACACTTCTGGGCTGTTCCGAGGCAGCACCAGCAGAAAGCATCAATATTCCGCTCATCCGTCAGCTCCTGGACAGCAGGAGAGGCTGGAGAGCCCGTGAATTATGTAACGTGCCCTCCCGCCGCCGCGGGGAGATGCGCTGCGATGCCCCGCCGGCCGGGACGCCCCTCCCCGCACCCGGCGCTGCCGCCGCTGCCCTCCCGCAAGTCCCCCCCACCCCGGCCCCGCTCCCCGGCGCTCGCCCCTTCCCACCCCGCCGCTCCCTCCTCCCCCGCGGGATCCCCGGCGCGGTGCCCGCGGCGGTCGCAGGGCGGCGGCCGGAGCCCCCCGCGCCCGGCCGAGCGGAGCGGAGCGGAGCGAGGGCCGGACCCCGCGGGGAGCGCCCGCCCGCCCGGCCGGCACCACAGCGCCCCCAGCCCCCGCCGCTCCGCGCCGGCACCGCCAGCCCGCCCGGCGCCCCCACACACACAAAGTCCCAGCACTCGGTAAACTTTCCCCCGGCTTCCCGGCGAGGGAAAAGCGGCGGGGGGACGCGGCGGCGGGAAGCGGGGCAAGGCGGCGGGGAGGGAGGGACGCAGGGGAGGAGGCGGGCGGGGGGATGAGCGGCGGCCGCCGGGAGTCCCGGCGCGCCCGGAGCCCCGCACGGCGCCGCCGGCGGGGGGGAGCGCGGAGCGGGGGAGAGCAGCCCGGGACGGAGCGGGCGAAGCGGCGGCGGCCCCGGCAGCGGCGGCTCCGGCGCCATCTTGGGCTGATCGATGAATTGAACAAAGAGGATCAATTTCCGATGGGGCCGGTGATCGATGGCGGGGGGGGCGGAGGGAGCGGAGCGCCGCGGCCGGGCGGAGCGGGGGGTTCCCTTTAGGCGGCGCGGGCCGGCAGCGGGAGGAGGAGGGGGAGGCCGGGCCCGAGGGAAGGCGGAGAAGGGAGGGAGGGGGGGGGTCCGGCGGCGCGGCCCGGCCGGTGCGGCGAGCGGGGGAGCCTGACCTGCAGCTGCTGTAAATCAAAGCGCTTCCAATATTGAAACATCGATCCCACATTGGCCGCCATCTTGAGACATATTGAGACAGAGTGAGCGGCTGATAGAGAGAGAGGGGCTGGAGTTCAGGAGCCGGGAGGGAGGGGGAGGGAGGGAGGGAGGGAGCCGGCGGGAGGGGGGAGGAGGGGCGGGGGGGCAAGGGGGAGGGAGGCCGGCAGGGAGCGCCCAAATCCCGGCCTGGAGCCCGCCCGGAACACGGACTCAGCCCGCGCGCTCGCGGGGGGGGGAAGGGGCGCCGCGCCCGCGCGCTCGCAGCGACCCCCGCAGCACCCCCGGCCCCGCACACGGGGGGAACCCGCGGGCCGGGCGGCAGCGGGACCCGCGGGGGCGGCGCGGGGTCCGGGCGGAGCCGGCGGCGCGGGGGGATGCGGGGACAGCGGGGCGATGCGGGGCCAGCCGGGCAGTGCGCGGGGATGCGGGGCCGGGCGATGCGGACAGTGCGGGGGGATGCGGGGCCGGGCGATGGGGGGGGGGATGCAGGGGCAAGCGGGCGGTGCGGGGGGGACGCGGGGACAGCCAGGCGGTACGGGGCCGGGGGGATGCGGGGCAGTGCGGGAGCGGGCGGTGCGGGGGGGACGCGGAGCCCCCACGGGCGCGGTGCGGGCTCACGGCAGCGCATCGCCCCGCAAATGGTGCCCGGGGCGGGGGGGGGGGGAGCGGGGGAGCGGCGGGGCTAAAATTAGCCAAGTGCGGAGACTTTCGGGGAAACAACAATGAAAAAGTGCATCGGGGGCAGCCGGTTCGCGGTGTCCGGGGCGGTCCGAGGGCGCCTGGAACGGGATTGCTTTGGCGCGGACAGGCGCTCCCTGCCAGGGCCGGTGCCGCCGGCCGCTGCCGACGGGGAACGGCTCGCACGGAGGTTGGAAAATCGGATCCCAGCCCCGCGCAGGATATCCATAGAAACGGAGATTAAAAGGATGAAATAAGTTATTTTGTTCTAAACAATAATGTTGCTATAAATACGAGCGTTTTCCTTGTTCCCTTCCTGAAAAGCGCAGGGCATTTTAGCAGGCTCATCTCCTGACAAAACAAACCGGTGTACGCAGCCAGGCTGCAGATACCTTGCCCCCCGCGAAAGCATTCCTTGTTTTTACTGGTAAATGGGCAAAACTGCGGTCTGTACCTGTCCCCTCTGGAATCAATAAGCCGCACGGAATTTTTCCAAATACAGCTACTTTCGCTGTTTTGCACTTCATCTGTAAAAGGGAAATATATCTTCCCCCCCTAAGTGAGTGATTGTAGATTATTTCTCAAATTGTATTTGATCACCGAGTGAATTTAGTGCTCGCTCAAGTCCGTGGGCTGACTGCTTGGAAATGGCTCTGTCTGTCTTTGGAGAAGTTACAGCAGACACAGCGGCAGAGCAATCGCCACAGATTATTTCCCAATCTGCTGCCGGCCTCCTTTGGAAGAGCACCATCAATTCAGCCTCCATTTCCACTTTTTGCTGAGGCTGCTGCTTACAAAGATACTAATTGCGATGGCGGGTTTTATGTTAACGGGTTCCACGTAATGATCAGCCCGACAACTACAGACCTTCGGATTCTTAGTTGGCTGCACCGGGAATAAAACTAATGGCATTTGGTTATGAAAATGCCACCCTCCACCTGGTGATGTGGACTGGGGGCCCAAGGAGACCGAAATCCAAGAGCTGTGGCTGCCGTGGGGCTGGACCCAGGGATGCCTCTGGAGAAGGAAACTCCTTTTCCTCCAGAAGTGCTTTGAGGGAGGGCAGCTCTGTGCTGGGGGGACGGTGGGGAGGTGTGGGGTGCCTGGCTGGGGTCCCCCCAGCTCCAGGGAGAGGGTTTGGGGTGCTGTGGAGCGACAGCGTCCGCGGGGATGGAGCTGCGTGAGCCTCCGAATTCTGACTAACACCGTAACCGGTTTGGTAGCTCTAAAATAGGATTTTAATCCTGGGAAGCATCATTTCACATTCCAGTGATCTAATCAAAATCCTTTCCTCTAATCTCTCCATGGTCCCCCCTTTCTAGATGAAAGAGGCTGGAGTTCCTGTCTTCACCCTTTCTCCGCTGCCTCCCTGTTCTACCAGTCTGTTCTGTGTCCAGGCAACTGCAAAAAGACATTTCAAAGGCTCCTGCCGTGCCATGTAGATGTTTTCTCTTGTTAGTTTGGACTGCAGGTGTGTGAGCCTCGAGGATGAAGTATCGTGGTGCTTGTTTTAGGTTCGGGGCACACAGTCACGGCACAATAAATCACACAGTAATGCTCCACTTTGAACACGCGCGCACGGAAAAGGGGAAAGAAAAAAGCATCTGACCTGAATCATTTTCTGGAAACACATCTGGTTAAAATCCAAAGTTTTAAATTGAGTAATATTTTAAAATACATTTGGTAGGTATTACATTACAGTGTTATATCTGGTAATATTTATGATACTAATGTGTTAAGCGGAGGTTTATATCTGTCAAGAAATATGAATGATTGTCATATGGGCTAACAAATGTATCCTGATATAAATAACATTTTATGGTATTTTTAACATTATTGTAGTCTCTTTTTTTTTGCAGAACTTACATTATTGCCAATTTGAAATAAAAGCTCTGTGGCTACATACCAAAGCTTTTAGCTATATAATTTTGAATAAGTATAAGCTGATTTTGGGAAGTGCTGAGAAACCTTAACTGTGCCGGGAGACAAACGCTGAGCACCTGTAATTCCTATTGTTTCCGTGCAGGCTCAAGTCCCTTATTTGCCATTTTGTGTGGCAGCAAGCCCAAGGAAATCTTGTTTGACAGCTCAGTTTTCTCAAAGTGCTGTATTTCTTCGGGCTGGATTCTGCAAAGATCCTGCAGGCTACAGAGCTCCTCGGAGCAAGTGGTACTGAGCTTTGTGTTCCTGCTGAAACCCAGATGTGTAAGATGGGAGAGGGGTCTTGGAAAATTTGGTGCATCCTGGCAAGAAGACAGTTAGAATAAAGTTTTCTTGGATTATTATGTTTTGAGAAATCATTCTCATCTGGTCATTTGAGGGAGGATTTCCTAAGGTTAGATTTGATCTGTGTAAATGCTAACTTCTTTCAACAGGCACTAATAGAGTACTGAGAAAGGAAGCACAATGGATTTGAAGTTTAAATCTAAAATGATGGTAGTGACTAATGGTACTTCAGTAACGCTGCATCCATAATATTTGTATGTTGTACAGATTGCTTTTTAGAAACTAGGCAAAAATCAGATTAAAATTTGTCACCTATTAATGTCATAAAATATCATTAATACAGACCTTTAATGAATATGTTTGCACGTGGGGCCATCACTGGCAATTGGTCTTGTTGTGTTTCACTTGTCGTCATCCAGAACTCTGAAGAAAATGGACCCTTATTCCAAGGGTCCCAAACTGGTTGGGAACAATTCCTTGCACAGCTGCTCCCCTGGGTAGCAGTCTGCATTCATGAAGATATTTTGGACCAGGAGTCCAGTTTTGATCACTGGACTTAGGTTTCTCTTTGCCTTAAGAGAAGCTTATTCCCTTGGCCAGGACAGTGAAGGAAGAGGTGTTGCTTCTCCTAGCAGCTCTAATTCTGAGTCTCTTCTCCATGGATTCTTTTTTTATTCTTCTCCTCATTTTCACTTAAACTGATTCCCAAATTTCTATCAGTTCCCATAAAAGAGTTCCCCTAGAGCCTTCTCTGTACCCCTGTATGCTCCTTGTCCAGCTCCCTCCCTCCTCACTTCCATGACTCTCATCTTTCTTCAGCTGCTTCTTGTCCCCATCTGCCTGGCTCCACATGGCTGTGGCTGCTGGAAAGGAGCTCCTCATTCCGAAATCCCACCCCTCTCCACTGTGCAAGTGTCATTCTGCTCACTCTTAAACTGGACCTGAGAGCACAGCTCCATCTATCCTGTGCCATTGCACAGTGAGACTCTGCAGGGATGGCAGAGAACAGAGGCAGCCAAACAGATAATTTATGTTCCTGGGAGATTTAGCCCATATTACGATCAAAATTCATATATGTCTTCCAAATCACAGATTTTTTTTCCCCTCAATTATTGTCATTGACTCCAATTGTACTTGATTTATGTGTGGTGTAGTAGCCAGAGGTTTTGCAGCATATAAATTGCCAGAGGATTTGGCTGGTGATGTGGACACAGTGACATGCAGAAGCTCAGGAAAGCCCTGAGCAGAAAATGGTTGGAAGCTGGGAGAGTAGCAGGGATGAGTATGCCATGTCCCTGCCCACGATTACCTGGGTGTCCAGCTGTGCTCACTCAGCTCGAGGGACCCTTGTTCTCAGCCAACATGGCAATTCTCACATCCTTTGGGAATTTGGGAAAGTTTTAGCACAAGCCATGTAGATGGCAGGATACATGACCTAAGCATGAAATCCAGGGTTATCCACTCCCTGCAGCTGGCAGTGATACCATTTGATATCGAGTTTATCTCAGGGTATGGTTCACACCAGTTTTAATTTGTAAGCAGTCTCCTCACCTTCTTGTCCTTTATCCCATGCACAGGATGGTGTCCAAGCTGGGATTTTTGCTTGGATGGGAAGTGAGTCCTTTCTGACTGGTATCACCCTCCTTCCAGCTCTCTTCTCTCCAGCTTAGGCTGTTCTATTGATTTGGGAATTTATCTTCCCTGTCCTTTAAAGGGATCAGAAGACAAGTTAGTAGGTTATGTTCCCCAGCAAAATTCCCACCTTTTTTCTCACTTGGAACCTTTCACATATTTTTTACCTTTTACTGTTTTCTATTTGGGGGTTGGGGTTTGCACTTTTTTTTTTTTTTGGTGGTATTTAACCCTTGCTATCCCTGTCATGAACTCTCACCCGGTTCATGCAGCCACTTCCTCACTTGAGGTTCCTGCTTTTCCCATCTCTCCCTCCCTGCTCAGATCCATTTTGGCTCTGTGTTCTCCACCACTAACTGTCCCAGCCAAGTGTTTCTCCCAGTTTCTGCTCAATCTTCGAGTCTAATATTCCACATATTACTTAAGAAAAAGAAGCTGAAACCATCATTATTAGTTTAAATCCCTTTTTATGTTCTGAAGCTCACCTGTGCTGATTCTGTTTCTCTGTGCTGCTCACCCCATGTCAGGAGAGCTGATTTAGTGACTGTGGCTGGGGATGGGAGCTGCAGTCGGATGCTGTCACGGGGCTCTTCGTGGCATGAAACAACTCGCTGGATCGTCCCTCAGTTCCTCCATTCTCTACAGCACCAGCGGGCACTGGGAGATCAAAATCTTGTGGTGACTGTTGGGGTTGCAGAACAGGGAAATTGCAAGGAGGAGATGGAGGGAAATGTACAACTAGAGCAGCTCAGAGCTGCTCCCTCACCTCCAGTTCCCCTTTTGTTCCCTGCCAGGCAGGGCCCGTACACTGACTGCAAAGCCTTGGAGAAAGAAAAAGAAAGGTTTTCCTTTCGCTTTCCAATCCCAAACACTTCATGTGGGATGGAAGGAGGGAAAATCCCTCTGCTCCTTTCCTCCAGCTGGGCTTTCTGGTGCCCTTCTCCCAGCCCCAGGCTGGCTGTTCCCCTGTGGGTGCTGGCGGTCCCCAGGGTGCTCAGCCCGGCTCTGGCACGCGGTGCCAAGGGCAGAGGGGGCTGTGCCTGGGCCCTGTTGGGACACGCAGCGAGGGGAGGGGAGAGGCAGAGGGTGGAAGGGTGGGGAGATCCCGGGACAGCCCGGCTAACCCCAACCCCTGAGCACAGCGCTCCGAGCTCCACGGAGCCGCAGGGTGCCCGGGAATCCTGCACTGGAGTGTTTCGGATGTTTGAGGTGGATTTTCTCCCAATAGCGAGTGTGAGATGGCGTTTTGGGAAGCGCATCTTTTCTTAGAAACACAACTGTGACTGACTTGGCACAACTGTGATTTTCTGCAAACACAACTGTGTTTGGGGTTGTTGCATGTGAATGCTCGGGAAGGAGAAACAGTAATTCTGGATTAATGCAGAAAGGGAGAAAACAGACACCCTTAGAGGAAGCCCTAAGTTCACTGCAGCTGCCACACGCTGGCAAACCAGTGCTGCATCCCACAGGAAATATTTCAGTGTGGAGAACCTCCTGTTTGAAGGGATATACCAGGTGCCTGTCATGACACACGCAAATGAACCAAAGTGCTTGGGGTAGCACATCAATCCACTGTTTCTTCAGTAGCATATATGAAATAAATTGGTTCTTTTTCCCCTGGTGTTGCATCATTTCCTATTTGGTGTCTGGCTGGTGGCAGATTATCAAATAGGGGAGAAAAAAAATCCATATAATTTTTTACATCGAAACATTACCTTCATCTTTGGATAAAGACATCCAGTCTTACTCTGGCCATGATTCTCCACATTTATATGCTGGCCTTGTCTGCATCTGCTTGGCATTATCCTGAACTGGGGCTTTAACCTGCTTCGAATCCAAAGAAATTATACGGAATTGATGGGATCACTATGAAATTCCAGGGGTGCAGGCTGGTGCAGACCATATCCTATTAATCTTGTTGTGTTCTTTCTGTAAATAACAAGCTGGATTTGGCCCAACAAGAGTAAAACAAATTGAAAGCATTCATAAAGAGGAGAAAATGGGTTTAAGATGTAAGAGTAACGTATTGGTGGGTTGTCTCTAAGAATCCAGTTTTTAAAAGTACCAAAGCACATACAAAACTTTAGTTTAATATGTTTTAAAGTGCCTGCTGCGTGGGGCTGGCTGCTGAACCAGGGCCATCGGCACAAGACCTGCTTTCATGGAAGGATTAAATAAAAATAAATAAATTAAAAACTGCAAGAAGGAGAAAAATGTTCAAGGGCAGCCAACCTGGAGGAAACAAATATAATTTACTTACGTGAAGTGTTTGTAAATGCAGTTTATGAACATGTATGAAAAAGTAATTTTTTACTTTTCAGATTGCAACTGTCACACAGAAAAGAATCAACAGCTTATTTGTCCTTTACAAGGATTGGTAGAGAATACACTGCAGTTTGGCTGTTTATTTTGACTGCTTTTTCCTTTTTAATAGCCTATTATTCTGTTGATTATTCCAGATTAGCTCTTTTTGTGTGCTCTCTCTTATTTGTGATTGATAGGGAAACATTCACCAGGTTTATCTGAAAGTGGGAATTGATTTTAAATTTTGTTTCGAGTTTCAGACTTTCTTTTCACATACATGGGCTACCAAATTTGATCCATAAATCTCACTTTTGATGTCTCTTGCATCATCAGAATAAATGTGAAATGACACAGAATGCCTGGAATTGCAATAATGCCATGTAACAGAACTGACTATCAAGCTGCATATATAGATTAGATTAATGCATAAATCTAATTTGATATTGTACATTAGTGGGCTAATATTTTACAGATGTAATGCCAAGTTGTTAAGTAAATGAAAATCACAGAGAGTCCAATTCTGAAAGGATTACTCAGGCAAAAATCCCTGAAGTCAAAGGGAGTATTGCCTGAACGGAGTCTGCGAAATTAGAACTAGAGCCATATTCCCCAAACAGACAGGAGATTTATCTTCCAGATCTGCCCAGGAGTTGAATTCTTGTAACAGTGAAAGATATATAGAGAAAATGAACAAGTAGGTAACCTGAAATATAAGGAGAAACTGATAAGATCACAACAACCCTGAGCAAGCATTTGTGTGGTTGGTGATGTCAACAGGAGCCCAAGTTGTTTTAATAAACTTGTTCATAGTTGTCCTATACTGTGTTTTATATTCTAAAGTACATAGATCACGTAAGAGTTTAACAAGAAGAGGATTCATATTAAATTCACACATAAAATACCTCCATGAAATATGTGAAATGCTTTTCTTCTTTATATGATTCCAATAAAACATCGATCATAAAAACTCTGCCCTCCCGCTCCTTCATATCCAGTTTCAGCTGTTGCTTTGTGTTTAAACGTGGAATCCGTGACACTCAGCAGATATAATTGTGGGGCAGTTTTAATTGGTGAAGAAAGACCCTGGCTCTGCTTGCTCACTCGGGGGGGATAAATCAGGAGAAGCCCCGGCAGAGCTGGTGAAATGTTGCCTCTCTGCGAGGGGCCGTGGGGCCGAGTGATCTATAAACGGTTGCAGCTCCTGTTTACAGCTGCTCAGGATCTGGCCCACTGACTTGGATGGAGCTAAGCCAGGGATGATTTCTGCCCTTTATCATGAGTTTGCTCAGTGTTTTGCACCGTCAATTCTCCTGACTCTTGCTGCCAAACTCGGCTCCCTTCTTCACAGTTTCGTACAGTGTGAACCGATACTGGTGGAAATCCAAGGGTAAAAAAGCGGTGAGTATAAAGCACAGATCTGTAGCCTGGATCTGAGAGGAACAGCTTGACCACAGAGGAAGTTATTTGCACAAAAAGTATTCAAACAGATATGCACGGTTTACATGTGTTTAGTAAATCTTGTCTGAAAACCAGAACCAGCTGGATGGTGTGTGGAGGCCCTGGTCCCAGCCCCTCCTGAGCAGCGTTTCGTACGTGTGCACGATACACTTCAAGTCACTTTTTCCATCTTTTAATTTGGGAGCTGCTGGGGACTGAAATACGAGCAGAGTGATTTCCATTTCGGTCTGAAGTGGTTGTCAGCATCCTCAGGATGACATTCCCATCGCAGCCCCTTCCCTCCACCTGCAGCCCAGAAGCAGAGGCAGGCAGGGCATAAACCCCCGTGGTAGCTCAGGGGCACAAAAGGAGCTTTTCATGCCAGGCTCATCCTGCCATGTTCATGTGAGGGCAACAGGCAGATTCCTTAAGGACAATTATCCCAGCAGGGCAACAAGCAGAATCCCTAAGGACAATTATCCCAGGGTGATTACCCTGCTTGAGGACAGCAAAATCCACTGAGCCACTCTCAGTTCACTCCTAAGCCAGAGGAGAACCAGGCCTGCAAGCTAAATTTGCATGCCAGATTAAGAAAGTTGTAGATGCAAGCAAGATCTTTTTCCTTTTTTTCCCCTTTCTTTGTGTGTGTGTGCGTGTGTGTCTAACTATGCAACAAATTTTGTAGCTGAGATTTACATACTTCTTGATTCATGAAATTATGAGCAGCTGCTATTTTGCTACATTCTTAAATTGAAAAGGCAGCGAAGAAAAGAACAGACACATTAGGCAAACTCCATCTGCCCCTCATGTCTATCACTTCCCTTCACTCTCTCCTTTGCCAAACAGGATACAATGGCATAATCAGATGTCTTGGTTTGCCTGGGAGAGTCCCCAGATTCATATAGCTGTCGTCTAAGACGGGATTTTTGTTTTTCAGACAACTTCTTAACATGGGCTCTCGTTCCCCCTGAAACGTGGCTCCATATTTACAGAGGAAACCGCGGAACACAAAGGATCTTCAGGGAAAGAAGAACCTCCAAAATGGCTCACAAGCTTTTGGAGGCTCCTGGAAGTCTTCAGACATCTATTCTCAGGGATCTTAGGATCACTTAGATTTAAGATTTACTTTAAGATCTTGCTTCCATCTTGTTGTTCAAACTACAGCATGGAAAGATTTGGGGGTGAGAGGGTAAAATACAGGATTCATGATTAGAACAGATGGGGTTTGTCCCTAGCTTTTGACATGAACCTCTGAACAAATCCAGTCTACAGGTAGTTCCTTGCTTGGAGAACAGTTTTTTAAGCTCTTTGGAGAAGAGAACTTCTATCTCTGGCACAGTGGAAAACAGCCTGGTCCAGTGGTCTTCACACTAAATGCCACTCTACAGATAATAACACTATATTTCACCACCATGTAAACGTTTTAATTTTCCATTTTTGAATTAAAAGATGGAAGCTCAGAATTTTAGTCCTATTTAACACCTGGTTAAACACTTAACAAACTAGTAACAGCTGAGTGCATCCCTGTTAAGTGGAGTTTTTTTCTTTTTGTTGCCCCACTTAAGAAACAGTCATTGTCATTCAGTCTCATTAACATAAATAGGTTCCCTAGGAGATGTCCCATTAAAGTGGCCATCCCTATTAAGCATGTCCCAATTAAGTAGTGTTTATTGTATGGCAGGTTCCAGACCTCAAAGCAGAATAATTTTCAGTTCCTAGAGGGAAAAAAAATAAGTCAAAGAAATTACATATTTAAAAAAGGCTTAAATTGATACAAACTGATAAGAGCCCAAAAATGAAAAATGAGGGCTGACACTTCAGCCTTTTGTTTACCCTGTAATGCTGCTTTTCTGGTTTTGAGTTAAGAATGTAGCCTACACCCTAACTATGAATTTCTTGGCTTTGATTTGATTGTGTCATAACTTAATGTTTTATGACTTACAATCACATTAGTCATAGGAGTCACTCAAGTTTAGAGATGATGGAAAAGACATAGGGGATAGACAAATCCATACTCGGGAAGATGAATAGCTGTGATTGGAACGGTGGGCTGGGACCCAGGAGAGCAGAGTTCACTGGCCAGGCCCGTGCCAAATGTTCCCATTTCTGCCTCACTGAGAGCAAAACACCGAGACTCACAGTGCTATTTAGACACCTGAACAGACATTTAAATATTATTTTGAGTGCTCCTGTGCATGCATAATCTATTTTACTCTTTTCTTAATCAAGGTGGATTTAAGTCAGGGGCTTATTCAAGGTGTTAACAGACAAGCTCTGGAAAATCTTCTTGTGTTGGCTGAAGATGATACAACTCAGTGTCTGCTGCCAAAGGCTACCCCTTATCCCCCAAATTATATTAGTGTCAGCTACTTCAGCATAAAATCTAGGTCTTTAGCACAAACCTACCTTCAAAGAGCTGAAATTACTTGCCTTGATTTTGTCTCAAAGTGGTGGAGAAGCAGGCAGGTACCTCCTGTCTGTCGTGGGTCTGTGGGAGGGGACCTCCAGCACAGAGACCGAGCAGAGGAGGAGGAGGAACAGTAATGCCACCTTCAACAGCTGAAGGGAGGGCAGCACATTTACACTTTCAGGGCATTTGCACCTCAGTGCTCACCCTGCAGAAATAAGATGTTCCTCGTGTAGCTTTACCCCAAATTAGACAACCTGTCCTGCCTGTGAAGCAGAAGTTTGTACCTGGGTGGAGTTCAATAAATACATGAAAAATACCCATAGGGACACAACATGAAATCTCTACGTGGCAGGTCCTCCAGAATTTTCCTCAGTACATATAAAAATGGAAATAGAAAGGTTCAAACCTTGTCAGAAAACCAGAATTTTGATTCATACAGAGCAAAGACTTCTCTAGAACCCTCTTTTTTGGTGTTTCAGAGAAACAGACAGTTTAAGTCTTCCCAACTTACTTTATTTCACAAAATCATGGAATCATTTAGGTTGGAAAAGAAACTTAAGATTGAGTCCAGCTGTAAACCTAACACTGCCAAACCCACCACTAAACCATGTCCCTAAGCTCCATGCCTGGAAGCCTTCAGGCAAGCTTCCCTGAAAAGCAATGTCCACCTGTTCAATACTTTTCCTTGGTCTCAATAGTAATTTTTTTCTAAAAAAAAAGGAATTATCCTTGGAGTACAGTTTCATATTGAAAGCTGTGATTTGCACAATGGTGCACAAGTGGTTCACACATTTAATGTGCAGGCCATGCTCTGAAGAACCTTAAGATTTCTTGCATTAAAAAGAGGCTCTGTACTTCAAAATGAGGGTTTGTGAGTAGGTGGTAAACTTTCTTCTGGGTCACTGAGTAGCAAGTGGGTGCTTTGAAAGCATCTCCCAGGAGCCAGGTAATCTGTGGTTGAGCGATGCAGGTGTCTTACTGTGGTCAAATCAGAAAGAAAGACTTCTATCCTTGAGGCAGAAAAGTAATTACACCTGGTATCCTCATATCTTACCTCCAGTAAACGGGTGTAGAACAATGTGGCTTTGTAGTGCCCAGTAATAATATCAGGAGCTGGCAGTGGGAGAGTCTTTATAGGGTTTAGTGAAATCCTCCATCACTCTGTGCAGGAGAAATGGTTAACAGAGTGTTTGGGGGTTCATCTCAGAACCAAAATACCTGGCCTTGTGTAAAACTTCACAGTCTGTATGAGCGGGGTGAGAACCAGCACAGGAAGTTCTGTGTCCTTCCTTGGTGTGCCTTGTTTGAAGACAGAGGTTGTGCTCACAGACATACCCATCTGCACGTCTGTAGCAAGGGCAAACCCAAAACCCCAGCTCCAGAGAGCTGCTGCCCTGAAGAGAACTGCAAATCCAGGTTTGGGCTTGATGTCTAAGGTTCCAATTAACCTGCTCTTTGTTGAACAGCGATACTGTAACAGCACTTGCTTTAAGCCCCGAGCAGACGTTGTGTCAGCGTTTCTGGTGTGAGACCACTTGTCTCGGGTTTCGAATTCCTCCAGGACTTCCCAAGCAGGTGCCCAGGGCAGCAGCTGAGGGCTCCAAGGGGCCCTGGTGCAGCCCTGTACCTGAGCAGAGACTCGAGTGCATCCTTTCAGCTCTGACACAAATCAACTGCAGGGCACTTTGACACATCCCAACCTTTCAGAGTGTATTTTTTGAGCTCGGCTCATTATCTGAGCCTCCATTCAGATGCTCTCAGCACAGATGCCTTCCTCATCAGCTCTGCACTAAAACATACAGTAAGTGAAATTCTGCCATATGTTAATACATATGTTTCAGTTTCAATAAGCATTTGATGCAGGGCTGTTTTTATTTTTTTTCTTTTCCCAGGCAATAGAAATTACAGAGTTTATACCATTGCCTTCCCTCTCCATTTAAAAGTACTAGTGAGCTTAAATAAACTAATTAAAGTAAGGTTAGCTACCTGCAGCATAACCTGTCACAATGGTGGAAACATGTATCGATGCTTAATGGTTCAGCATTTATCTGGAAGGTCCAAACCAGCTGGGGATGGCAGAGTCAAACTGTCTGAGACTCTCTGTGATGTTGTAAAGTGATGGAGAGGCAGATAGCCTGGAGAAAAGGTGTAACCGGGATTTTCACTTCATCCCCACCTCAAATTTTCCCATCTGGCATATCACAACATAATGATGTGAATGATGTCATCAAACTGGGAGAGAGGATCTGAATGGGGTAGTTTTCTCCTTTACTGAACTTTGTAAGCTGGCCACAAATTGTAATTAGCAAGTGTCTCCAGTTTATTTCTGGCAGAGGCTCAGTCCGTTTTCCAGGGGCTGGAATCAGTCTGTTCAGCCACGATGATTCTTTTTGTTTGTTTGTTTGCAAATAAACTCTTGGAAAGATCCCGGGCACATTATGAGATTTACAGATCAGTTGCTCTGCACAAGCACAGTGCTTTTACAGCAATACCTCTGAGTAATGCTTTTGATTTAACTGGAGCTACCCTAGATTTGCACCATTGTAGGAGCCAGATTAGGCCCCATAACTCTTGCACGCGGGCTTGAAAGCATCCAAGCAGTTATGAATGAGAGCAGCATTTGCAAGACAGAACAAAGAAAACCCAGCCAAAAAAAATATCCAACTTACATCAGCTCTGCCTGCTGGATCCTTTGCTTTACAGCTAGAGAAATATCCAGGCAGACCCTCAGCTAGCAGAAGCTGGCACAGCTTTGTTAAAAATCAGTGGAGCTTTGCTGATTTATATCAGCTGAGAATCACTATCTGCCCCGATGACAAAATGAGGCATTGAAACAGAGTGGGAAGGCAATGGGGTTTATCTATGGTTACAGCATTAAAGCAGCATCATAAGATAAACTAATTCTTGTCTGAAGCTTTCAAAAAAAAAAAAAAATAAAAAAAGGTGTCTCTGGGGATCCAGCACTGAGTTGGCTCTCTCGGTGTTGGGTTTTGATCGCTGTGCCAAGACTGGCATCTTCCCTTCCCTCAGCAAATCACTGTGGCTCCTGCAAACTCCTCATTGACTGCCAATGCTGTGCTACCAATAATTTACCTCGATTGGGAAACATCTCTGCTTTTGCCCTGCACAGGAGAGTTTGCTCCTGCATGCCTGGATCTGTTCTGTTACTTACTTTATGAACATTATTAAAGAGAATCAAAGGATTCTTTTGGGTTCACTTTTCATAAAATGTCTCGAGCATTTGATAAATAAATAATCTTCTACTTAAAATGGGCACGAATTCCCTAAAGACTCAGCGTTGTGAGCAGGTATGTGCCAAGCCCAGCTCTCCTCCAGGGGGATGTATATATCTATATACCTGTAATTATAGGCTGATAATTATATAATTCCCTCTATGTATATCATCATTTGTGAATAACTCGGTAAGCTGGCAACACAGAAGGGCGGGACTGTATCATAAGCTAATAAAAAAAAAGCAATTATATTTCTTTCTGATCCAGTTCTCACCTTCCCAGTGAGATTGGGGCATTGTGCAATAAGTGAGAAATGAGGAACCTCGGAACACTTGGAAGCAAGATAAGCATCCAAATGCCTGACTCTGTCATTCAGAGCTCAGCCGAACTGTTTCAGTCAGGAAATTATGGGCTGCCATGGGAACAAAGGTCCCTTCCCAGATTACCAAAAGGAATCTGAAGTGGGTCAGAAATGTTACAAGAATAGGCTTTCAAATGGCATTTATATTATTTCCCAGGTTAATACACGTTTGAATCTAAGCACTAAGGCTAATGTGAGCAATTCCATTTCGGCTTTATGCAACATCTCCTGGCTGTACAAGCAATTCACCCCCAAAATATTTCCTAGAAGCTCTCTCTGCAGCCTAGCTTGCATCTCTCACATCTTGTTTTATGCTAACTTTGCAAACTGCTCAAATAGGGACCATTTGTAACCTGTGGTGGTGCAGCATCCTGCAGAAAGTGCTTTTGGAGCCGAAATATCAGAAATCACAACATTTTACATGCGCCTTAAAAACTGGATAAATTATGAACAAGTGCTTTTGTTTTCTAATTTACAGCGTTCCTGCAGGTCTCTAATTCCTTTCCAAGATGCATAGCAGCGTGTCCTCAATTGAACCTCAACTTACACCCACTATCTTGACTTCCAAATCCTTGGGACGGCTCACATTCTGAAAAACTCCGAATCAGAGCCCAGTATCAGGGTAGGATTGAGCCTCCAGTGTGTAATCAAGAACAGAACAAATCCAGGCACGCAGGAGATAATTTAGTTGTGCAGAATGGGAGCACAAAAGTTTCTCAATTCTGGTGAATTATTGGTAGCTCTGCACTGGCAGTCAATGAAGCGCTTGCCGAAATTGTGATGATTTGTTAAAGGAGGAAGAGGAGCCAATCCTGGCAAAAGAATTCCATGCCACGGAAAAGAGAAAAAGCCGGCATTGTACTTATACAAACAGTCTGTTCTTAGAGCTCTAAATGAAAGATAATTTTTATTCCCAAGTTCAAACACTGGGAGCACAGATCAGCCCCATTCTCTGTGCCGTTTTTTACAGCTTTCTGTCCCCGTGTCTCTGGTTAATAAAGCAGCAGAACTGCTCAGCTGTTCCTTCCACGTGAAACGGAAACGACTGGAGTGGGACCAACGTAGAGCCAAGCTCTGCATTTGGGGCTGTGCAGGTTATCTCACTCCTAAGGTCCTACTCAGCAGAAATCAAATCAGCATCATCACAAAGGTGTTTTGTGCTGGAGTCTCCGTGGCTGGTGCAGACTCCTAAGAGGTCTGCAGGATGCTTTCCCTGTTGTGTCACTATTGACTCGTTTGCCCTGCAACCAGAAAAGCCCTAAATGCAGCATGGCTCAATTCTAACGATACTGCCTCTGGTTCAGCAGAGCGTGGAAGCATATCCTGAGTGTAAACAGCCAGGTATCAGGGAGGCTCCTCAGCACCTCAAAGCTCAGCGTGTGCTGCTTTCTTTGCTCTGTCAGAAAAGCTGCTGATTCTGAGCAGTTTGAATGAAGCCCGAGACGAAGTTTCTGGTCTGGGTGATTTGTCCTCTGCTTCAAGAAGGTGCTGGAAGGGAAAATGCATGCAGGGAAGCAATAAAGGTGTCCAAGCTTTGGAAGTGTTAAGCTTCTGTCCCTCCCATTAGCCCACGGGACAGGAGTGACCACAGCTGTACCTGCAGAAGGTTCCCTGCATTTCACTCACGCCCTTTTGGAAAGCTCTCCCTTGCCAGCAACCTGCCCGTGTCCAGTTCATACCTGTGTGTGTGTGTGAGCTAATGCAGTCATGGGTGTGAAAGGGAACACTCCAGCCATTCCTGAGTGTTGCAAAAGGGAAATTAATACCTTTTCCCTGTTTCTGACCAAAACAATTACCACACTTTTCCACACCACGCAGATAATTAATATATCAAAGGACTTTGAAACCCGATACATGGAACATAAACAGCTCTCCCTGAGAGATGTGTCCACAGCCCCTATAGGAAAAAAAAATCCTTGTTTGGATAATATTAAAGTCTGAAGGATTGAAAGTTGGCTGTTCCACGCCATAGAGCATTTCAGTGACTGAGGAAAGTCTGTGTGGCAGGTCTGTGTGACAACATCTCCTGTCAGTACAGGACACACATACTGGGATAGTTACTCAAGTGGTTTTTGAGGTTTTTTTTCCCCTCTTTGGGTCAGTAAGCCAAACTTTGGCCAAAAGACTGAAGATAACTTAAAATCTTTAAGAAGAGCATGGCAGGCAGACACTTGGTACCCTCCCAGAAGTCAACCTGATATTCACTTGCCAGGAGTTATAAACTGTGCTGAGACAGGGCTCAGGTGTTCCTGCTTCTGCAAAACCCTGGGTTGTGCTCCCTCCCATGCTCAGG
Source organism: Pyrocephalus nanus (assembly GCA_038380795.1). Taxonomy (NCBI): domain Eukaryota; kingdom Metazoa; phylum Chordata; class Aves; order Passeriformes; family Tyrannidae; genus Pyrocephalus; species Pyrocephalus nanus. Next base: position 6,791,267 of record CM076281.1, read on the forward strand.
GGAGTAAAAAATGCCCCAGCAGCTGAGAGCACTCCTAGAGAATACCTGTCCTTTTCTAATGTTCTGGGATCAAAACCTCTAAATATCCTCACGTGCAGGAATGCATTTTGGCAAAAAGAACTCTGTAAAACAGGTTATTAATAGGAATTAATAGGATAATATAACATATGGGGGAAAAAAACCCAGACTCTCACTCACTTTCTTTGATTAAAAGTTTTTCAAGAGTGTCCCAAGTTGTATTTATTTATTTGTTCAAATAGATTAGATTAGTAGTAATCATTAGATTTTATGAGATATTAAACAACCAGAGCTCCTGTTGAGTTTAAACCATTAATAATTACTGAAAAAACTTATATAGTCCCCAACAATGTGGAGTTTTACTGAGTAATTCTAACAGATAAGACACATCCTACCATACTGAAGTTTTGGGTTTTGTCAGTAGTTTTACCAAATACACTAAAAATTTGGATGCCAAGAGTATTGTAGAACCAGTGCAGGTCTGGAGAAGTGAAAGAGCATCTGCACATCTCCTGTCTCCTGAGCAAAATTATGCCTGTGTTCTCCTCAAATACATCTGTTGCTTTTTAGATTTCAGCTGTCCCCCAGACAGTTAACCAAGTCTGGCTTCATTCACCCCTTTATTAAATCATGTATTCAGTGAAACTGCTCAGAGGCCAAATGGACTCAGTTTGCATGGCACTAACAATTCAGCACTTTTAGCAGGAAAAAAAAAAAAAAAAAAAAAAAAGGAGTGAGGAGTGAATAATTTGGAGGAATAATTGTGTTTTGTGCAAAGCTCCCTCTGCAATTCCCCCCTGTGGTGGCAGGAGAGACTGATAGAAATCTATCTGTTCCCAAGGTGAATTGCTTGAGAATCTCATCTTCATAGGGTGGGGGCACCGCTGGATGGGGAAGGTGAGAAGTTTCTTGAATTTCTGAGGGCTAGTCTGGGCTAATTCCTTTGTGCTTGTCGGGAGGTATCAATTCCTGAAAAGGGAGTTTCCTCTCTCCTTCCTGTGACTCGTCAGGACGGTGCCTACACACTTAACATATCTCCATACAGGGCTGGCGTCCCCGCCCGCTTGGTGCCTACTGGCCCCACTCCCTTATCTAATCAAGGTTCAATCAAAGTTAATTAGGGATCTAGTTTTCTGTTCCTACACCAGGCATAAAGCAAAAGAAGCTCCTGGGCATATCTGATCAAGAGGCTGATCTGTGTTATAACTATGTAATAACTGGCACAACTGTGTAATTACAATGCAGCCCTATCTCAGGTTACATCATTATCTTTATGCTTAACACTGAAACAAAATGTGGTTATCATGATTGGTGTCAACACATCGGTGATCTGCCACCCAGGAAGAGGAGGATGTACACATATCACCCAAGCCCTATTCAAACCTGGAAAAAAAGTTTTCATTCCTGCACGAGGAGAAAAAGAAATGCTCAGTTCGCTGGCTATGTGGGGTTAAATTTACCTTTCCTTTGCCCTCCCTCCTCCCTTCCTTAGCCAGACTTTCACTTGTCAGTGAGTACGTGACTCTGCAGTCACTGATAATAAAGTCTAATCTCCCTACATATGTCTGCAGTCTATTTCCACAGGGAAGAGAACTGCAAAGTTCCAAGAACAGGGTTAACTCAAAGCCATTGCACAGACAATATATTCTTTAGCTCTGATTTTCTGCTTATATGTAGTTTAATGAACTATCATGTATCTATAATAAGTAGATGCCATGAAACTTGTAAGAAGTGCAATCCACTAGAAGTAAATTGCATAGAAAATACCATTTCTACATCTTCTGCTTCTTGCTGAACTTAGTTATAAAATAGAAGAGAACCCATAATGCACAGATTTCAGTGACTAATATTTATGTGCAGTCTTAAATATCAACAGCTAGAGCCATTTTTTTGTTAATGACAGGTCTGGATGTGATTTCTGAGCTAAAGACAGCTTCCTCAGCTTACCTCATATCACGGCATCTGGTATCTTTAATTGGAATCATTTTCATAATAACCATGAGCAATATACATTACCATCTAAACATGAAGGCTGACTGCAATACAGACTTCTCTACAGCTCTTGGAGTATCCAGGACCCAATCCAAAGCCCCTCAAACTCGAGGGAAAGACTCCTGTCCATGTGTCTTATCTCCATTAGGTTCAATGATCTAAAACCCCCCTGAAACTCCACCTAAGAAAGCAAAAGTTTTCAGTGCAACTCTGTCAACCTCCCCCCCCCACCAAGTGATGTCCCTTTCTGTTACCAACTCAGGCCTGATTCAGTCAGGATTTAGATACTTGCACAACTTGAAATGCCAGACTCATTCTGTGGATTTTTAAGGAAGTTCAAGGCATCCAGCAGGATGGTCTGCTTTCCACTTCACTGCTTGTGAAGGCTTAATTGTTCAAAATTGTGCTGTTTCGTTAGTAGTAGTAGAAAATCACCCAATTCATACAGAAACACATGATCAGTACTAATTTATATGGTGTTATGAGCTTGTTTTGAATTATTTCAGGAAAAACTTGCTCCCTGAGCAATAGTCTCATACATTCATAACCTCTCCATTGTCAAAGTCTTCAGCAGTAGACATTTATGTTATGCTGAAAGTGGAATGTTTTATATTCATCACAATCAGCAGTTCTCAATAAGATAAGAATACCCAAATTTATCTTTATCTGGAGAGTTTCACCAAAAGGGACAAGAAACCCTACTGCTAAATTAAAAGGAAAAGAAGGGTTTAATTAAGAGTCCCCTAACAACTGCACGCAGAGGGTTTGTTTAAGCTGAAATTTTACATAAAAAGGTGCAAATGCTTTTAAAGAGAACCATCCCAGATTGCATTTTCTCGCTCTCTCCCATATAATTGTAAACAGCTTTGATTTCAAAGGGAAAATCAGACAATTATTTTATAATGAGAGGTGTGGTCTAGTGATTCGAGCATCAGACTGGCAGCCAAAAACCACTGGAGTTTTAATCCTGGCTCTGACACTGACACCATCTACTGCCTTGGGCTAATCAGCATGGCTTCCACTGAGATCTGCTCCTTGTGGGTGCCAGAGGCAGGGACAGCTGCAGAATTCCTGATCCAGAGCTCCAGAGGTGGGCAAGACCCTTCCCTGCACTGCTCCCAGCGTGTCCCTGCACCGAGGGACACAATCCCCGGCCAGAGGAAGAAATGAAACCTGCACAACGCTCACCTCGGGCGGGCTGAGGCTCAGGAAAGCCATAGTTGCTAAGTGCTGTCAATAAAAGCTTTAAAACCTCTTTGCATAAGCATATTTGAGTAGGCCTGTGCTTTGAAGCAAGCCTGCTGCTTAGGTCGAGGGGTGAGTAAAGCCAGTCTCGCCTTTGGAACACTCCCGGCACCTCGGGAGATTTTTGTTTCCTTTAAGCACCTTGTAGTTAAATTTTTAGTCATTGTTTTCTTTCTTCCTGTGCGCTCGCTCCCATCCCCCAGTGACCCCCAGCTTTTCCCTGTCCTTTGCTTCTCAGTACAATTCCTCCTGTCTCATTGAGTTGTCTGATTTCTTATCCTTGATTAATACAAACACAGACAAAACCCTCATCCTTGGGGATTTTAATTGGAAGGTTGATTGCCTTTTCTTCTTTGCTTGTACATTTTCCATCACTTCGGCTTCCTTGGGGTCCACAGGCAGACTTTCAATCTCCCTCCTCACATTCACCATCATGTTCTTGATCTTTGCTTGCTTGGGGCTTGACTCCTTCTAATATAAATGTTAGGCATCTTGCCATTTCAGATGACAGATCAGCTCTTTGATGTGTCTAATTATGATGGAGAGGGGGCAGAGAAGGCAGGACCTCCTGAAGCCAGGATAAATTTGCTGTCCATATAAACTCTGAGCAGCAACGTGTCCCTCTGCTTCCCCTCTGCTACGTGACAGCTTGCTAGACTCACATCCTGCCCAACCCAGAAGAGTCCCATGAATACCCAGTACAAGGGAAGTTTTCACATTTGAACCTGTTTAATTTGAAAGGGGAAACCTGTCAGGAGCCTGGATGCCAGGATGATAGGGAGGGGTAGCAGAATGGGGAGTTCTACCTCAACTTTGCATGGCAAAAGCAGAGGTGGCTGACTGAAAGCAATTCAGTGAGAGAACCTTGTTCCTCCACCTCATCTCACCCTCCCTTTGTTGCTGCCACAGATTGACGCTCAGTGTTTACGATAGTGCTTTGAAGAAGTCATCAAATTCCACCTCACAACACCTTTCTATGCTGAATTATCTGTTCAGTTTTATGGATGCTGTTCAGAGAGAAGGGCCATGCTGCTCTAGGGGCCAGAAGTTCAGGAGCACACCATGCTTTAGTCACTTCTCTCGCTCTTAAGTAATTTAGACACCTTCAGAAAGTCCCACTGCAGGTTCTTTTGCCTTGGTTAAGAACCAAACTTGTGGCAAAGCAGGCACTGGACTCACTCTGGGGTTTGTGACAAGCAGAGCTGAACTCAGCTCCCAGCTGCTGTCCAGGGCTTTACCCATCACCCCTCTCTCGCTGTGTTTAGGGAGGAGCTGCCTTGCTTGGTAGAAGGGGGAGAAGATGGGACAGACCCTTTAACACTGAAAACTCTCCAAGGGCTGCACTGCTGAACTTGTGCTGCTCCTCTGGTGCACGTGTTTGCCCACAGAGCTGAGGTACAGCTCTAGTTGTGGTCCTGTTCAGGACCAGGGCTCTGCTGAGGAGCATATTTTATATGAACACCTGAAAGGCCATGGTCCCAGCCCTGAGGTACTTGAAGTCGTTAGCAAATCTCACAGACACTTCTTAATATGAATTTATTGTTGATCTGTCTGCCCCAGAGCTTGAAATTCTTTATTTATCTGCCAAACAGGCACAGCAGGAGTTTCAGCATTGCTTCCCCTTATAATACCCAGCTAATGTGCTTCAAGCCTGACCCACAATGATCATCTCCTGGGAAGAAAGGTTGGGTTAGTCCTCCTTCCACTCAGCATTCAGCCCTTGATCTTTCTACCAAAATGGAAAATCAGTGCTAGTGAAATGAACACTGATCAACACTGACAAAACCTTTCACCTCATTTCATGCAGGAAGCTGGGGTTGCATTTGTGCTGTTGTCCTTGAGCAGGGAGTCTTGAGTGGAGAGTTTCCTACCATCTCTCTTCCCTCTTCACTTTTCAGAGCAAATGCAGAAACCTGCTTTAAATTAAACAGCCACAAGGTGAAGGGAAGTAATGTTCCAGTGACAGAGTGACAGTGTGAAAGGCAGCAGCGAAGGGGATTGTGCAGCAGAGGTGGAGGGAGTACAGGGAACATCTATCAATATTTACTGAGCAGTGTTGCTTTTCCATCCCGTTTTTCCCAGCCCTTCCTCTTTCCAGAGCCCTGCCCTGTAAAAGCTTTGCACTTGGTCCTGTGCATTCCCAAACAAGAAACCTTTCTGGCTCTGATCTTTGGTGACAGGCTGAGGAAGATCATGGAAGGCTTTCTCTCCATGGGTGCCCTCTGCCCACCTCAGAGGAGAGATTAATCGTTTCTGAAAGCATTTCCACCCTACAGAAAGGTCACTGGAGTCCTGAGGAAGATGAATAAACAGGGGTTCAGCAAGACTCTCTAGTAACACGGGAGGGACCTCTTCCAGCAAAAATATTGCCAAAAAATTCTGAGCAGTGGTGATTTCAGAGCAGCTGGAGGTTGGCAGGTGACCTCCTGGGCTGTTGTTTTTCACACAGTGCAGCACAATCCAACCACTTCCACAGGTGTATTTTTTGACCAGCTTTGTTTGTCATCGTGTGGCCTGTGTTCCGTGGGGTGTGCTGATCAAGGCTGTAGGAGGATACATCCCTGTCATCTTCTCTTCCAGAGGCAGTCAGCTGTCTTTGGGATTCACTTGGAGCTGTGAGTTAGGGCGGGATCTTCCCTCAGTTATTTCATGCCAGATCTATCACCTCAATATTTATTGTTCTGGCTCTTGACAGTGGAGTTAACCCAAATGAAATATATAATAAAAATACCTCTTGAGTATCCTCTTAGTGCTTCCTACAACTTTTGGGGCCTGATATACTGAGTACCTTAGTGAACAGTAGTTACCTCATTTTTAAAGCAGAATAAATCTACCAGAAAAAAACAGCAGAAACTCAGCTAGAGCAAAAAAACCCCTTCCCTTTAGCTTTTCTATTCACTGATTTAGGACAGGGCAGCTACACTGCAACGTGTTTTCTTCCTAAATAAATTCCATACATGTGATTTATACACACATACACACACATACACATTATCCCACGTTGCAAAATCAAATTACCTATGCTAATGCTCATTTGAAGATATAATGTTAAGTAGTCTTACTGCTGAAAGAGAGGGAAAAAAATGTCTGAAATGGACTGGTGCAATTTCGTCAGATTATCATAAACTCCCAAACCCAAGCTACAAGAATAGCTGATCCTGACAGATGCTTTGCTGTTGGAGTGCCCACATAGGGAGAAGTCTGATTATGTATCTGGTGGGAGGCATAAAGACAGAAGAAAGTTGATTTGCTTTATCCTGTCAATCTAATGATTCACTTTTCAGGTCACACTTTATCTACACACAATGTTTATTTAGACAATGAAACCATCAGTGTCATTGATAGAGTCTAATACGCCAGCAGAGGTATTTTTCTCTCTCAGTGTTTTCTTTCGGTGCTGGAGTGTGTGTTCCTGCCACTAAAGTCTTTTTATGGAAAAAATATTTTGTTCTAAGCACTATCATCGTGTGTTGTAATTATTATTTTGTTTTACCCTGCCCACACAGAAAACTGTTTGCATTATATTCCATTGAAAGATACATTTTAAGTTATCTCTGGTAGTCATGAATAATGTAAATTGACAAGAACTATTATGGAGGCAGGTAGACAAAGAAACAGAAAGTTAAGTGGTTTCCTTTCTCTTTATGGCAGAGTGACATTTACCTGTAAGTGCATTTGATTTTAACACAATAGGATGAGTCTCTGCTGTGCTGGATTAGGATTGAGGCATGTGGAGGAGTTCAGATAAAGAGTGGGCACTGAGAAATGCCCTCACCAGACCTCTCTAGGGAGGGGACTTCAGCAGCAATAGCATGTCAGAATGTCTTTTTTTTTTTTTTTTTTCCTAGTCCTTGCATCCAGCTGACAAAATCTTTCCTTGTTTCTGTATCCGTAATTCCAAGAGATCTCTCAGTGCTTCCCACAGCTGTCTAACGGTCTAATACTTTGTGCTTGTCACATCACTTTCCAAAAAAGGGTCAATGTCACTTCCCCACCCTGACAGACAGAAAAACCAAGGCAAAGAGAAGCTCTGGGTAAATGGGGGTCACTCGGAGACCCAGGACCAGCTTTCCTGGTGTGTGTGCTCATGGTCCAGATTAGTACTGCCCTCTCACATTCCAGCTACAACCCCTTTCCTCAGACCTCCAGAATCGCACTAGTTGGGTTTGACTCTCCTGCAGTTGCACTGCATTTAAATCAGAAATCATTTCAGTGGGTTGGATTCTCACTTTTGTAAATAAGAGTGTTCCCTCTGAAACGAGTAGAGCTCATTTTTAGGTCTGAGATGGTGTTACTGCTCTCATGTCATGAACACCCCACTGGATATGAAATACTTTGTTTCTCTAGTGTGGCACATTTATTAACCTCCCTGATCCAGCTTTTCCCTGCACTGTAACTTGTCATGTCTGCGAGGTCTCCCTGGGGCAGAGGGACAAAAGCCACTCAACCCTTGTCTCCAGTAAAAAACAAACAAACAAACAAAAGCAAACAAAAACCCAAGTAGGTAGGATGACTGTGATTAAGATATTCCCTTCCCCAGGGGAGTCACAGGTCTGCAAGTGGAGAGCTAAAATCCTTCGGGAGAGCAAACATCCTTTGGGAGAGTTAGCATCCTTTGGGAGAGATAACATCCTCTGGGGAGAGATAAAATCCCTTTGTTTCTACAGTGCCTTGGCTGCCATGGCTCAAACTGTCCATATTCCTTGTAGGAAACCTTCAGACAACATTGTCCAGGCTGCCTCTCAGAGCTTTTCTACTTTTCTGCTCTCTGCTTTGAGTTTCTCTGCAGGAGAAGGACGGGCTCTGGCTGATTACAAATGTGACCTGTCCCACTGAGTTATTGTTGCCCGCTGTGGGGGATAAGCTTTTGCAGTCCTCTGGTTCCTGGTGACGTAGTCCTGGTGCACACACACACCACAGTTGTGTCTTGGGGCTTCAAATGCCTTTATCTATGTCATGCATTGGTTTGTACAGTTTGCTATGAATCACTGATGCCTGCTGGGAACACGTACCCGCTTCTGGTTATTTTTATTACAATGTTATAATGGGCACAAGGACACTTAAAAGTGGAACAACTGAGCATCTCTTGGTAGCCAGTGCTGTGCAACTCTCCTGGGATTCCTGAGAACACCAAGATGTGATGCTGAAGTGTGTTACTGTAGCGAAAAGAAATTAATTCCAAGATAGTCTATGTCCTGTGTGGTAGTTCTACTCATGTGAATGACAGAAGAGTAGCTAAAGCCCTGCATCAAGTCCTGGAATGTGTGATCAGAGCCCTGGATATGCTGCAGGTTTCCTAAATGAGGGTGGATCAGCCATTTAGGCATTCCAGTTGTATTTCAACTGTGGGGCAGCTGCTCTCTGTTACACAACTCTTGTCCTGGGACGTCCAGGAAATAGGCTGGAGAGTCTGTTGGCTCCCTTCTACCCAGCATCTTCTGGAAAATCAGTGGGCAGAGACACAGGACTCATGTCAGGACCTCCTTCTGACAAGAAACTGAGACATAGCCTGGAAAAGCACCTGGAGAGCAGGTGAAGAAGAAGGGATTAATGGCATGCTGAGGTATTAGAGCACGCTGATGCTGCGTGGTGAGGCCAGGCTGAATACATTAAAGTCTGTGAGGAATCCAGATCTATGGGAAAAGGGAACTCATGCAAACCAGGTTTGTTAATAACTATGTGCCAAAGCTGTGAAGGTCTCAGCTTTGAAGGTCATAGTATTTGAAGGACAAATATTTCTGTTCCCAGAGAGAGAAACATGGAACAAAGAAGCTCACCTGAGACCTGCTGGGCCCTGGGCTCCTTTGGTTTGAGTGTTTAGTGTCCAGTGATTCCTGAAATGTTTGTTATGGGTGGGGAATGTGTTAGAAAAACATCAGGATACTCAGAGAAAACAGTGAAGGGAATGGTTGAAACAAACAATACTTGATATAAAATACCAATAATGTCTGCAGTTCCATTAACTCTGGAGGTCTCAGAATGGCCCTCTTTGTCACCTCCAGTTTAGAAGAAGGTCAGACATAAGGGAGGAACTGATTTTCTCAAGGCACACAGCCAGGGAATGGTAGAATTGGGACCAGAAACCAAATCTTTTTACTCTTAGCTGGAAGTGAACACGTAGCTTTGCTGTGGTTTCAAAAGACACGGCTACAAGATGCCCTGAACTAGCAGAGCTCAATTTTCTAACCCTGTTGCATGGCTTTGACCAGCTCCCTGGATTCTGCTCTGTGCTTTAATTCTCCTGTGCCAGTGCACACAAAGTAAGTCCCTTTTACAGGAAAATGTTATGCCCAAACTCTGCCTTTGGGTACAGAAGGAAATGGCAGAGAAGAGAAGCCACTGCATCCAGCTGATTGGGAGAGTGGCCATGTGCCAGACATCATCTTTTGTGGTAATAACTCCTTTCCAATGGCAGCCTGAGCTATTTGCCTGTCATGATTTGTCTTTTTGTGCTTGGGGAATGCTGGCTGACCTTTGTCTTTGATGTTGCTGGGCCCTTTCCTTGCAATAGGGCAGTTCAGGAGGCCATGACCACATCTGCTTTGGCTGGTTCTGTTATCAATTAATTTGTCCTGCCACATCAAAGAACAGAGATAAAGCTGTAGCATTTCCTTACCACAGATTTTTATCTTCACTCCCCAGTTCACCTCACAACACACGCACCTTCCACCTCCACAGCAAGCAGAGAGAGAGAGACAGACAGAGAAAGAAACTGAAATGACATCCTAATAACCTCCCTCGAGTGCTGATGGCACCTGGGTCTCTGTGTGCTGAGCCTTACACCCACTTCCAATCTGGCCTGGCCACAGCCAGGCGGTTGCTTACTCCCCCAACAACTTATTTGTTTTTCTCTCTAGACAAATCAGTGATGTTAGAATGACAAATAGCAGTTATAGCTTTGCACTTAGCTGAGTATAATTTCAGCCCATCAGTACCATCTGTCTCCCTTCTTGGGCTGCAGCTCCATTAAGTGACAGCCAGAGATCCTCAAGGACAAAGAGCCCAACTCACACGGACAGATATTTTAGGGGTCACAATTTGTGACTCTTTGCCCTTTGAGGTTCATTCCAATGAAGCTGGGACATAAAACCTGATCCAAATTAAAACTTGTCCCACTCTGCCATGCTGAGCCTTTGCTCTCCTTGTGCAGGAGTTCTGCACTGAGATTGGTACTAACCACCCTTCAAATTTATCCAAAGGCTTGCTGGGGTGATGCTGTTTGTCTTGGCTTTGAGACAGCATTCAGGCTTATTTCTAGGAAATTTTGCATTCATTTACTTCAAGTCTCTTTCTTTCTTTTCTTTCTTTCTTTCTCTTTCTTTCTTTCTTTCTTTCTTTCTTTCTTTCTTTCTTTCTTTCTTTCTTTCTTTCTTTCTTTCTTTCTTTCTTTCTTTCTTTCTTTCTTTCTTTCTTTCTTTCTTTCTTTCTTTCTTTCTTTCTCTTCCTTCCTTCCTTCCTTTCTTCCTTCCTTTCTTCCTTTCTCTCTTTCTCTCTCTCTCCTTCCTTATGTTTTCCGAGTTCTGATTTGATCACATCACAAAACACAGGGGAAAAGCAGTTTTGGAACCATTTTGCATGTGCTGTGAAAATGCCCCTTCTTGCACAGCGTGGCTCTGAATGCCCTTCTCTCTCATTGACTAAAGACCCTGTGTACCTTGCAGGATCAGTTGCATTCAAAAACCTGTCCTTTCAAATTTGTTTAGGTAAAGTGCAGAATGCAGATGATTCCCAGAATAACTCCTCTGGCTTCATTTGGAATGACAGCAAAAACAAATCTGGACTTAGCTCCTCATCTCAATGGAAGGGCACACGAGGAGCAGTGAGAATCTGTCATTGTTCGTAAAGGACAACATTACATGAGAGAGAGAGAGAGAGAGAGAGAGAGAGAGAGCACAGGAGAGAGGCACAGAGAGAGATTTTTCCTCTCTGCTAAAGAAGGGCCATTTTGAGGTGTGTGAGGACAGCAGGGGTCAGCGAGTGCTGGAACTGACTCTGAACTTCTGGCAGAACAATCTCCTGGAACTAAACCCAAGAATACCTTTATGTTCAGCAACCTGCAGGGAGATGTTCCACAGCCAGCTCTCTCCACAAGAGCCAGGTTACAGTGTCTGTACCTGACAGCAACTGAAGCAAAAGCTTTTGTCTTTTAAAACAGAGTGGCTCACACGCAGCACAGTGGACTCGAGCCTGATATTTCATATCAGACGCTGAGCAAGAATCTATTTGTAACAGAGGAGCCATAAACCATGAGATTATTTGCCACATAACAGGGAGATGGTGGGTGCAGATGTTCACACACCATGGCTAATTAGAACAGGAACAGATATGTTACAGGAATTAGAATTCCTTCAGTAAGGATCTAGCTCTGCACACTGGTCTGTTTAAACTACCAGATACTTTCTGTGTCTGAGCCATTTCTCAGCCACGAACCCAACGTTTGGCAGAAACTCCTGCAGCCTCAGTGCCTCCCTGCCTTAGGAAGGGAGTAAAGACTATGGTCCTCATTTGTCAGAGGTGGGTTCACTGAACTTCCACTTGCCTGCACACACAGTCAGTGCCAGGACAAGAAATAAAGTCCAGGAGTCCTGGTTCTCAGTCCTCTCCCATCAGCCATGTTCTCCTGAGCTCGCTTTACCTGCATATCAGGGATTTTGTAGGCAACTACAGAGACAGAGAACAGATTGCCCCCAAATGGGGTCCTTAATCACTCAACTTTTATCACTGGGAGACAGTAGCTTCCCTCCCTACCTCCTTGAAAAGCTTTTAAAATAAACACAGGTACATTAGAACAACAGTCCTTCAAAAAGGGTCCCTTCCTCCCCCTTACCTTCCTTGCTCTCCTGTCATTAAGCAGAGCGGAGCCATCCTTACATGTGACATTTGGACAGATTTACTTAAGCTATTTACTTTAAGCTTTTTTTTCCCTCCCATTCAGGATCACTTTCGTTCATTTTTCAAGTGTCTCAAAATTTCTTTTGCTAAATCCATAGATCAGGTGATTCAGAATGAAGCAATGCCGTTCTGATAAAAGCACAACCCTGAAGCTTCCCTACTCCTCCCATAGTCCCTTTCTGCTTGCTCTTTAATTCTCTAATTAACTCACTAATTCTGCTGACAAAAGGAAAAATACACCAGCAGTGGCAAAGGAAATCTCACTTTTAAATGCCAATTCTGTTTTCTTCCCACAGAGCCTACCTTGCTGGTTAAACTATTGAGTAATTGTATTCTGGGCTCAGAGTCAGTGGGTCAGATTCTGCTCTGAATTACATCAATAAAAACAACCACTGCAGGGCAACCTTTCATAAATATGCCTGCTTTAAAACCAGCGTGCTCTCCTGCTTGAGGATGCCTTCCTAAACCAAATCCTAACCCAGAATTACCACATTAATGTCAGTGGAACTGACAGGTGACAGAGTTCAGCCTCTGAACTCCATCACAAGGCTTTTCTCTCTCTCCCAGCAGCAGAAAAGCCACGAGCAGTTTTAACACAACCCTCTTGACTTACATTCTCTGCTCAGCAGAAGTCCAGGAGCTTTGCTGGGTAGGTTGAAGGTGCAGTGGCATAGATGTGTGTCTGAAGGGAGGATGTGCCATGCTGGGGATCCTGTTGTGGCAAGGGCTGAACAAAGATCTGCATAATACCCTCTTTTCATGAGCTTTGCCAAGCCATTCTCACTATCAGATACTTTTTCCGCTCTCATTTTTGATCTTTCTTCCTTGAGGGCAACTGGAAGGTTTTGGGTATTTCCTCTAACTCCTCCTGAGGAAAATGTGGTGTAAGTCACCTCTTTTGAGAACACACAAAAGGAGGGGCAGAGGGACAGAATTGGGGATGCAGGATCTGTTAAGTGACGCCAAGTGATGTTCATGTCACGGAGTGGTCACATTGTTGGGTAACTGGAACTGCAGTTTGTGGTCCTCTTGAGACAGCAGCTCACTGTGAAGTTAAGTCTTTCTCTGTGCATATAGTCTGAATTAGGGGAAATGCTCAAAATATATAAACAGGAACCAGTCTTGCAGAGAAGATAAGCTTTGGAGTGAGGGGGCTGTCTCTTTCAGTGTGTATTTCGTGTCTACTGCAGTGGGGACTAATCTCGTGTTGGGCCTCTGGATGCTGGGCCTCCTTAGTGTGTGTACTGCTGTCATACACATAACTACTTCCTTCCATTGACTGCCTTTTCGTGGCATTGTTTTGTGTAATTGACTCCCTTTTTCATCCAGAGGCCGAAGAGTGATTATTGGAGGTTGCCAGCTCCAGACCTGAATTGTTTCATTCAGGAAGTTAATTAAAATCAACCCACCTCTTTAGAAAACCTTCTCAAATACACTGTGGATGCTCTTTTCATCTCAATGTTACTACTTTTTTTTCCCTTTCTTTCTTTCTTTCTCTCTCTTTTTTTTTTTTTTTTTTTTTTTTTTTTTTTTTTTTTTAATCAGAGCTCCTTAAATCATGGAAATAACTTGGCAAAGGAGCTGTATTACAAGAAAAATCAGTTAGGAACGTAGGTAAAGGCACATAATAGGTCTTTAGAGGAGAGGAATGAATTTAATTGAGTGAAAGCTCAGAAAACCCAAAAGTAAACTCAGGGTCATCAGCATGCTTCTTTCACTTATCCCTCAGTTGCACTTCATAGATCCAGGCTTCCTTTTGCTCTGCTGTTATCACACTTTCCTTTTGCTGTGATTTATTAACTGTGGAACTGTCAAATTATGAAACTGAGGTTCTAGAAATACTTATTAATGTTTGAGAAATTCATTTCACACTTGAATACTTTTTCTAACACTTACTAATGTCCCTCATTTTGGTCATGTGGGTCTACAGGGCAAGAAAACAAGGTATCTTATTATATATTTAGCATGTGGAGATGAAGGACGAAAAAAATGTCTTTTAAAACCCCCTCAAACGTTGCAGCAACCCTAAGCATTTGGTGCTTGTGCTGCTGGACGTGGTGACTGTGTGTGTGTGTTCATAAGCAGGGCAATGTCTGTACATTCAGTGACACCATTCCAGCTCCCTTTCAGTCACTATTAAGAAAGCACTTCTAATCCCCTCTGAGAAGCTCGAACATAAAATTCCTTTCATGCCAGTTTTGTCTTTCTCAATTTGGCAAACACTGACCTTCCCCCTGTGATTCCAATGGAACTTGTAATTCAGGAGGCATTTCTGTTTATTATTACCCTGTTAGTGCACAGGAATCATCAGGGATGCCAGGACTGCTCAGGCAACAAGGTTACTCTCTGAGCTCTCTGTTGCAGTTTTGTACTGCAAACAAAAATACAGCAGGCCAGAGATAAATGATGATTACTTTACTCACTACTTAATCAGAATAATGAACCTAAAATAATTACTGAATAATTACTTGCCTCGAGATCCTTGGGAGTAAGTTTGCCACATTTATTCCCCACACAAAGTTCTCTGATGGAAATTCGTTTGAAAAGTAGAAACGAAGACCACCAAAAATGTCAAAGTTTATGAATTTGCTCTTACAGGACTGGAACATTTCTACTCCTTGACACTCAGTTTTGAAATGTGTTATGTTACAACAGTATCAAATTTAACAGTTCTGAACTGGTATAGTCTTACTTAAAAGGAGGCTTTCCTTCAAAATATAATTTTGCACAGAATACTGAGCTCTGTGTTTCCATCAGTATTAATGAAGTCAAGTTTAGTATTTAACCTAATCTGCTCAAAGTAGTCCTGTTCCCTGCATGCTTAGAGAGACATCATCTGATAGGAAATGGCTGCAATACCTCCAGCTTTCCTAAAATACTGACAGTTTCAACCGTTTCTTAAGAAATACTCACTGGGGACTGCAGATGCTTCTGCTTTAAAACACAACCATCCTCTTCAGCTTAAATGGGTGACTCCTTACAGCTACAGCAGTGATATCTCTGGTGTGACACTCAAGTCACCCAAAGAAAGGAGTGACCACCAGACAGTTCTCCTTGGCATCCCTCTGCACAGCACTCTTCTCCCTCTGCTCCCTCACTGGAACCATCTCTAATTTTTAAAAGACCATAACATCTTTCCTTCAGGCGAGTATTTCATGCCAGCACTGGGAACATTGTTTTTTTTAAAGGAAACATTATAATCATTTACAGTTTTCCACATTTGGTAAACTACTCCTGATGAAAACTGAGTGCAGCAGAAGTGCCTTCTACAATGTACAGGTGTCCCCTGCATGCTCAAAATGCCAGAAGGGGAAAAAAGAACCCACTCTGGCAGAAGGAACGTGGAAGACATCATTTATTTTTCTTACCTACAATGAGAGGTCTGAATTCTGGTCTTGTTTAATCCAGCACAGGAGCCAGTGATGGGCTGGGCTGGAGTGTTTGCTCTGCTGTCTCTTCTGTTTAAGCTGAGGATGAGACGAAAAGTTAATATAACAGCCCTGATCACAGCTCTGCCCCACGTACCTGGATGGCCCTCAGTGCCCGTGTTTTCCAGTCTGCCAATACATAAATGCTTAATTTTGGTTGTAGGAAAATGCTGATGTGTGACTGTAACCCCCCTAAATTGTGTACACACACATTCAACATATTGTTCAGATCAGCATGTGCCCCTTTGAAAGTTTGTCTTTGAACATCTCCTCTGTTGCTCTTTCTTTGCTACTGCCCTTCTACTTCTGTGTCTGTAGACTCCAAGTCCTGTGCCATGTGGAAGAGCCCCACTTACATCAGCTGGAACTACTATTTCTTCCTTTCACTGGACACATTGGTCACTATTCACTTTGGAAATTGCTCTGCCCTTGATAAATGCAACTTAATTTTTGTGTGAAAATGAATATTGAAATATCTCCACGAACATCTTTAAACCTGACAGGTCAGTTCTATAAATCATTTATTTTAATGTTATTTAGCATCCCTGAACCTAAAAGCATTTCATAGAGTTGTTTCCCTGACCATTTCAGTAATGATTTATCTCATTATTAATGCTCCCATTTCACAGAGGCACAAACTGAAATGCAGGTATCTGAGAAGTGCTATTGTTTTTAGAAGGGTTCAGCATTGGCTTCTGATTTCTAGGACTCACTTTGCTGAGGGCTCAGCTCTTCTAAGAAAGGGCTGTCTACAAGGGTCAGAAAGAAACTATTAAATTACCTGACACCTATTAATCTACCCCTCTTTTAGGTCCGTAGCTGTGAACTGAGCTCACTGAAATAAAATCTCTCATACTTGTGAGATCATGTATTAGAAAATCAGTCCTGGTGTGCCCAAAAAGTTGGCCCCACATTACATTATTTCCTTACACAAATAGTAATAAAATACTTCTTTCTTTTTTCTTTTTTTTTTTTTCCCTCAGAAAATATTTTATTTTAGGGAAATGCAACAGGAAAGAACAAAAGTAAAATTCCCATTTGTGAAAGCACAGCATGTGCAACTTCACTCTAACAGGCAGCAAAAGGTCTAAGAGCAGAAAAAGGACTACTGAGACCTGCACACAGAGTTTCTTATAAATTAGCTCAGAAAACCAAAGGTAGAGCACTGTGTGCTAAGGGAGGCTCGGATCATAAAATATTTTTAAGGTCCTTTAGCAATATTAAAATTCTGCTCAGCAACAACTATTGTAATACGATTTTTCCCTCTCCTTGCTCGAAAATCAATTGTGCAGCCATTCTCTTTGTTAAAAATATTCGAAACTCAAAAAAAAAAAAAAAAAAAGGATTTAGTTGAGTTCTCGCCCTGGAAAAATGAGCGAAAGTGCTTAATCCATCGGTGTTGGTGCACAAAGTGCATTTGTTGTGCTGCTGGATGTAACTCGATCTGAACCAGGGCAGGAGAGCGAGCGCTTTGCAGCCCCTGATGGATTTCAGATTTATTAGACACTGGAATGTTTTTTTTCCCCCCTTGTCTATAAGAACACGGTGTGTAAGATGATAAAGGGCAGGAATAAAGGGAGCAGACATTGTAGCCCTTAAAATTAAAAGAACTGTTTCTAGATTTTCGAAGTGTCAATGTATGAAAAACCAGCCTAAATAGAAGTGTTGCATTATTCAGTGTGCTTTCCTCCTGGAAAGAAAAACATTTTGCAGCCACTGACAAAGCTATGGACATGTGACTAATACTACTTTTATTTTCCTATATGGAGAAAAAAAACCCATCACAAAGCCTAAATGGAATATTTATGCTGTAAGATAATACACTCGTACCTGTAAATTATGAGTGCAAGCTGTAATAATTCATCTTTAGTTTCATTACTCATGCACTATGGAGCTTTCAAGATTAGGGATAGATTTGTTATGCCACTACATTCCAGTATATGTTTTCCCTTTCTTAACCCTCTCCCTCTTCTCTGGCTCACACATCCTGTGTAGTAGGAGCAAATTTCTTTGCACCAACACATACAGGCTGTATAAGCTACACAGGATTGGCATCATTTTCAAAGGACATATTAATGATCCATTTTATGATGTTAACCAGGCTGAGAAAAAAAAAAAAATCAGCTCAGGGTATAGGGATATGATTTCAAATAAATTTGGGAGGAAAGTTTCCTATTCAGAGAAGAGCTCCAAGATGTAACATTAATAAAAAGCTGTTGCAGTCTAATGTTACAGGGTAGTTTTCTTGGGCTTCCAGGATGGGAACCACACTGGTCTGCTTGTGGTAGCAGTAGTTTTGTTCCAGTATCTATATGTTGCTTTGTGAAAGGGAATAGCAAAAGTCTGGAATGAATTGCTTCAATGATTAGATTTCCCATGAAAATATAAACAACAAAACTATTCACTGAAAGAGAACTTATGTTTAATATATAAGCAGAGGAATAAACAAGCTCTGTTCTTCTATTTTTGACTCTGTCTGTATTTTAAGTGTCTGAAAGCAAAGACAAGGCCAAGGAGACAGTTTGGGCCAGTGTTCTGAGCACTCCAGGCTCTGCTGGGGTCTGCTATTGAGTTATTGTGTAATCTTGGGTGAGTCATTTAAATTCCTTATGCTCTGATTTCACCAGTCTGTAAAATAGGTGTAATCCTCCCCCATTTACCTCAGACAGCAAAAATATCTATAAAACATCTTAGATGACACGTTATGTTCAGGCAAATTTTCCTTCAGTAAAAAATTCTCTGTCTAAGCCGAATTTGTCCACAGATCTTTTTGTCCTGCAAATCTCTGCCCACAGACACACACACACACAGAGTCATGTCAGTGCTCTCTGAAAAATGAGACAAACATGCCTTTACCATGAAATCAAAACCATCCTTCTGCTCCTATCACTGCAGAAACTGCACTAACTATCAAACTTTAAGTCTTTTCAAAGACCAAATCTTGCTTGCCCTAATCAAATGAGAAGTCTCAGTAAAAATCAGTAGGATACTTCAAGCCATTAAGGAAAGAGGGATCTGGCCTCTTGTAGAGCACTGAGGTAAAACAGACACAGTGCTGCAGTTTGCATTGGACAGTTCTCAATTAGAATGTCGAGATTTATGGTGTATTTTATCCGGTTTTCATTCTCTGCTGTTCAGTTTAACTTTTGACCCATGGTTATTGGCAGAAGAGGGCTTGTCCCAGAGGACCATTAGCCCCTTCCAAAGAGGCATTCTAAGAAGTGCCAAAAAAGAGGGTGGGAAACAGGTCTCTTTGTAACAGGACCCCTCCTCCTTCTCTGAAATGCTCCCACAATCGATGTGCTAGTCAGGGTACAAGAAAACAGGAGATCCTTAGGATTTTTCTGCACTATTTCAGGTCTTGCATTATTCCTCTTCTGTCCCAGCCAATAAGGGACACAACATCCTTACAATGTATGGTAGAAGAGTTGCAATACATCCTTGAATTTGATTAAAAAAAAAGTGCTTGGGAATAAATAGATTTACCCAGGTTGGACAGCCCTGCCCAGCACATTCCCTTCAAAAAGAGAGAGGATGGCTGTGCTGCAGGGGAGCCTGCTGGCATTTAACTGGCACAACTTCTCAAGGCTAAACCTTTAGACTGATAAAAATATCAAACAGGATCAATGATCTTGTGCTGGTGACACAAATGAAGGGCAGCGCTGTAAATGTGGAAGGCCGGAGTATTCCAGGGGAAGACCTGTACGATCCTGGCCATTTCAGCACTGGGAAAAGAATGAGATGCAATAGGATGAGAAGTCAGGCTGTGCAGTTTGAGATTAACAAGAGCGATGCTCCGTGGTGAGCACGACACTCCTCAGATGGAGACAGCACTGAGGTTCTCCAAGGGCCTTCCCATGGACATGGGGGACAAAAATAACCCAGCTCGCTTTAGGATAGCGCCCTTCATTTACAAAAGGTATTATATAACTTAGTTGCCTCTAACAACAGAGGACTAGTTTGATGAACCAGAAGGCCCCTTCCAGTCCTATTGTTCTTGCTATTCCCAAAGTTAAATTAACACCAACCTTGCCTGGGAACATTGTTCCTGTGCCTGTGGAGAGGGAGTTTGCCCTGGAGCTCCCGTGATGAGATGTCTCTGTAAATGGGAATTGAAAACCCTGTAAATGGGAATAGAAGAGGTGCCAGGTTTGTAATTTAAAAAAAAAAAAAAAAAGAAAAACAAAAAAGAAA
Source organism: Pyrocephalus nanus (assembly GCA_038380795.1). Taxonomy (NCBI): domain Eukaryota; kingdom Metazoa; phylum Chordata; class Aves; order Passeriformes; family Tyrannidae; genus Pyrocephalus; species Pyrocephalus nanus. Next base: position 6,811,036 of record CM076281.1, read on the forward strand.
AACAACAACAACAAAAAAGCAATAGATCTAAATCCTCCTCATCTAGGGGGCTGAAAGGTTCATAAGGACACAATGTGCTACAGCAGACCAGCCTTAAATTCCCCTCAGGACCGGCTCATGGCCTGTGGCACAGCATCAGTCCCCTCAAAGGGCACCCGCTGTCCTCTGCCAGCCTGAAGCAATTGGGGCAGAAACACTCAGTTTGGGAAAGTGACTTTTCTCTAGACAGGCTCCCACCTCTTTCCCTCAGGCCTTCCTTCTCTCTGCTGTCCCTGCCTGTCAGGACAACGGGGCCTGCATACCCCACAGACTTCACCTCGCACAAATCCCGGGCCTGCGAGCAATCTCTCCCACCTATATTGTACACAGGTATATGTTTTAATATGGAATATGTGACAGGAAGTGAAATTCAGCTGTGCAGGGCCTCTGGGAGGCTGTGAGGGGCAGGGCAGGGCCCTGACTGGTTCCACCACCATGTTGGCTGCTGAGGGAGCCGGCCGTGCCCTGGCAGGTGCTGTGAGGGCACCTCTGCCCCCTCAGGGCAACAAAGCCAGTTAATGTGATACCAAAGAGGGGTAACACAGCCCAAGGTCTGTGGGGTGGTGGCACTGCCTCTGGGTCTCTCTTCAGGATACAAATTTAGGTGTAAAGATGCTCAAACCAAGTGACAAAATGGAGGCAAAGCTGTGACAGTGACTGCCTGAGAGCAGGCGGAGCCATCAGAGCACACAGCCCAGAGCAAAGGAGGGTGAGTGAAGTAACAGCTATTTAAAACGTGTGAGAATAGAAATGGCCCCTCCCTGACTCCCCAGTCGGGTGGAGCCGAGGAGAGGAACAGGCACTGGGTCTGGCAGGGTGAACACCAGCACCTCACATTTGTGCTGCCCTGTCACTGTCACTGCTGCTCCTGCAGGTGGGACTGCACGGTGGAGATGGTGTTTTAGCATATGTGACATCTTTTCCTGGAAGACTACGATTAGAGAACTTTTAGAAACAACCAGGGAACATTTTGAAATTACTGCAGCTGGCATCTGGGTTTCAGGGCAGCGCCGGGACAGGTTCAGGCTGCAGGGCAGGAGGCAGGAGCAGGACAGGGGTAGGTATGGATGTACCTACCCCTCCATCTTCTGTCACCTCCACAACAGCAATTTGGAAGAGGGCTCTGGCAAAGACGCAGGTGTCTGCCAGGTGACATGTCCCTGGGAGGGAGCTGTGGGGAATAAGCCAAGGACACTTTCCTCCTGGGAGGAGCTGCCCCAGCCACCAGAAGGTGCGAGCCCCCAGCTTTCTGTTCCCATTCCCAGCGTGGTTTAGCAGTGCAACAATTCGCTCACAAGACACAGAGCAGAGCCCACCTACTCATTCCTCTGCGCAGCCTTCAGACGATAATGACTTTCAGTCAATGGCGTAGCTTTGAACAGATGCCTGGAGGTGAAAGGATCTGTATTCCATTACTAGCCCCTTCAACTAGCCAGGGTCCCCCAGGTTAAATATTTTTAGCAACAGCTTGTTTACATGTCAAACTTGTCAATGAGCTTCTGGGGCACTGCTGCCACAAAGCTGTGTTGGTGGCAGCCCGTAAGCTTCGTCTATGCACGGAGCTAATGCCTTCTAAAGGGCTTGTCAGATATATTCTTCCTACTGTGTCACAAGAGCAAGACTAATTTCAAAGAAATGCTCTTTATTTCTACTTAAAACTGCTAAGGAAAATATCCAGCACTGTCTTTTTTCTTGTCATCTGTTCGACAAGTGTCTCATAAAACAAATTGAGAGGTTTAAATCTCCGAGACAAAAATCAATAAGAGGATAAGTAAAGAATAGGAGGAAGTCAGCAGGCTGAGATTTATTTCATTGGAAATGTTTTTTCAGTGGATTTACTAATAAATCTAAAGTGGCTGGTGCAGCTGCCTTTGATATGCAGTATCCCCTTTACTTAGATGGAAGCTGCACATGAAAAGGAGCTTTGAATACTGATTTTTACAAGGGTGTAAATCAGCAAAGCCCCACACGTTACATATACCACCAGCATCTGGTTCAGGTAGAAGTTAAGAAAAAGGATTTGTTTGTGTGCCAGAGTTTTCCTCTGTAGTTTTGCCATTTTTTGTTTAATATATTGCAGTAGTTGTGATCAGGGCCTTGCTGTGCTGGACACTGAATAATCCGATGCAATAAAATAATTTCTGTCTCAAACAGTTCACAGAGTTTCAAGGGTAAGAAACTCAATTGAAATAACAAATATGGGCTGATCAGCAGTGAAATCACAGGGGATGATGCTTGTGATGGTGGAACAAAGCTGTGGCATCTCTTGAAAATCTGCTCCAATGAGCACTTCCCTTGTGGTGATGTGAAACTGGGAAAAATTTAAATGGATGATTTGAAACAGACTTACAGATAAAGAAAATGAAATAAACTCCTGAAACAGTCAGGAGAAGGTCAGCATGGGCTGACTACCAGTCATTTTTAGGTTGATCCCTCAGCTGGCCTTTGTTCCAGGAAGAAGGGACGTTCTCCTGAGTGACAACAATAATGGCTGTTAATGAACTGGATACACTTTGATGTGGGCACGTAGCAATGGAAAAGAGCTGCACCCCAGTCCAGAATGCCCTCCCTGCTGCACGTCCCCCCAGACTGTGAGCTTTTCCAAAGGCCCTGTGGATGAAGAGGAAGCTCTAATGAGCTCCTGGTTGAGTAATACGGGTGGTTTGCTCCAGTTGGCACACATGACAGATGGCTGTGGGTAGGGAGCGAGTGGCTGAGGTCTGTGTATGTACATATGTGCTAGGAGGGGTTCCAGGATGGTTCCGTGGCTCACTATTCTATTTCCAATTAAACAAATAGTCCTGGATGCTTTTACAATGTCAGATGGGAAATCAGCCAGAAACCAGCTGATATCTTATTGTTCCTTGTTCTTCAATCGATTCTGCATCTTTCAAAAGATTTCTCTGCACCAAACATGTATCAGAACATGGTTAAGCTCCGTTGTTCCAGCTCACAAATTTGATGTTAGGAAGAAATGTCGGAAGTGAGAGTAAATCAACAGAAGTGGCCATTTTCATCCCCTTATATGGTTTTTCTCAAGTCAACACGAGAAACATTTCACAGCTAACTGTGAAAACTGGCACCTCATTACCTACTTTATTATTTCTTATGATTTCTTATGACTTATTAAGGGTTATTATAATTGTTCATTATCCTTTTTGATAGTGCATACCCTGGCTATCCTATCGTGTTATTGCTGGGTAGTAGCAGCAGACTCTTACATTTAGGTCACTTAAACAGCTTGTATTTAAAGATTCCCATGGATATTAGTCTGAAGGGTGCAACCAGTGCTGTGATTTGAAAATGGAAAGAGGGAAAACGTGGAATGAAAACTGTGTGGTTATGTGCTAAATGACTGTCACAGAGCCACACTCACTGTGGGGCTGAACTGAGGCTGCATGATCCACCTAAAGTCTGTAATTTCCATCATTTTCAAGCACCTCACACTGGAGTCAAGGTAACCTTGCATTAACACAGTGGTTTTTAGTGCAGTCATGTATATATATATTGTACAAACTCACACACATGTATCCAAATACTATGGAAATTCAGACAACCTTCATAGCAGACAGTGCTGCCACCGTTTCCCATAACACACAAAGACACACACTTAAATCTTCATAACTGAAACAGGGATAGCACATTCCCTATGCCACAGAGCTTTAAGAATATATTATATGGTTACTTCTGGGTTTCACCACGAATTGTTAAATGTCATGAAGGGCTGGCCATAACTCAAACAACTCCTAACTCTGTACCAGACGTTCCAAGAGGGCAGCACAGTTCTGCAACACGGGCAGGTGTGGCCTCCATCTCTTTGAGGAAGGTGCAGAGAACTGACAAAATCCACACTGTGAATCAGCAGCGCAGCTAAAAATAGAACCCAAGCTTTAAGTATCAGCTTTTGCCCAAACCTGCCCAGCAGTGTGGCATGACAGGGATTGGCCAGACCTTAGTTTGACTTCCAAGTCAAGAGCAGGACCCTTCATGTTCTGGCAGTAAAGCAGGATCACAGAATCTGCTGAGTTGGAAGGGACCCACAAGGATCATGGAGTCCAACCCTTATGCACGAACACCTCTGCTTTTCAGATTCCCTGGAATCTCTGCAGAGGGAGAACCTTGCATGCTGTGCTCCCACCTCACCCCACCATCTCCACAATGCCCTGTCTTGGTTTTCACTCAGAATCCACCACCCATGGCCTGACCCTTTCCCATCTCTTGCAAGATCAAAGTCCCAAGAACTTGAAAGACACACAGTGACATGGTTTATCCTCAGGGGAGCATGATGGCTTCTGAAATTTCCTTCTCCCCTGGATGCCACACTGTCCCCCTGCCCATAAGATGGAAGTACTGATTTTGTTTCTGACCTGGCTTGTGTAAATATATGTGAGAGAATAGCAAATGTCATTGAATGGGCAAGAAGTTGCAGAGAAGAGGGGGATATTAACTCTTCCCCTCTTTTATATTTCCAGGCTTCAGTGTAATCCTACAAAATTAAATAATATGATCAGGATTTCCCCTTTTCCTCTTGACCTGGCTTTTTTAAGCTAGGGCTAAGAACTGCAGCACATTTCTTTTCCCAAAGCAAAACACAATCCTGGATAAAAGTCAGTTTAGCTGAGAGAAAAAAGTAAAACAAAAATAGATCTTTTCCATAAACAAAGCTGCTTTCCATTTTGCTAACGTAAACAGGCAGATGCATTAAGAGATCATGCCACCCAGGCCTTGGAAAAAGAAGCAGAAAAATATATTTCTGAGTATTTTCCTGAAGGTGCAAGGATTGCTGAGCCTAAGGCAAACTGAGCAGAGGGACAAGGCTTTATAGACAAGGCAGCTTTAGAGCTTCACTTGAGACTCAGAAGAACCATCCTTCCATAGGTAGGTCAAAAGCAGCATCCTCTCCTTCCCAAATGAAATCTCTGCTTATAGTAGGAACCTGTGCACGTGGTATGCCTTCAGTCACCCTCAATTTTCACAGAAATATAGGGTTTTGCAGTAGTCTCTAGGACTGTGTAAACAGAATTTCAGGTCTCTGGGCATGGCCAAGGAACTGGATGAGGCAAAAAAAAAGCCTTTCAGAAATTAAAGTCTCACCTTGGCAGACTAAGAGGATACCAGGTGAATGAAATCCCCACTCCCCCTAGGTACCAGGGGATAAAACAAGAGAAATAAGAAATGATTGATATCCTAATTATGGGCTGGATTTGCTGATAACCAAGCTGAAATCAAGCAGTTGGGATGAACCCTTTTCTGTTAAAGCCCACACATCTCTTCTCTCTCACTTGAATCACTCCCTTAGTGGGAGATTGATCCTTGCGTACTGCAAGACCCACATACTATTTAAGCCATCAAAATAATCTTCTTGTAATTGTCTGGAGATGCCCACAGTCTAGATAACTACAGGCATCTGTAGCTAAATGATGCTTTGCAATAAATCACACCCAGGAGATGCTGCAGCCTTCTGATATGTGTAATATAGAGACATTCACACAAGGTCTGTAAGAGCAAAGCTCCTCCAGGGTTTGGTACCATAACTGATTCAGATCAATTTAAGACACCATGAGTACACCCAGTGCAAAAATGGCTTCTTCCACTTTGGCTGGTGTCTGAAAAGAAAATTTGGCATTTAGTTTCAACATTTGGATTCAGCCTAAAGGTACATCTAGTGACTCAAATGTTACTTCTTCAAATTGTCTGTTTGGAAAATGGTCTTCAGGATGATTTCTGCTTTTTGTTGCTTCCTCTTGGGCCATAAATGCAACAAGAAGGGCCTTCTACAGAAGACTTTGACCCTCTGTACAGGAAGTTCAAGTCTGTGTGCAAATGAAAAATATTGTAGCCAATATTCCATACCTGCAGTTGTTTTGTTCCTTGTTCCCCATATTCTCCCCCTTCATCCTGGTTCAGCTTGTGTGGGAAGCATATTTAGAGTAGCAGTTCCTCTGATTTGTTTTTGATACTATTTAGGTGCATCATCCCTCTGTCACTTGTCTTACAAAGAAAGTGCACGGAGAGAACTAGTTTAGATTATTTTATCCTTTCTGATACTTTTTTTCTCCTTTACTCCCCTTTTCCTCAAGAGCGAGTCAGTGACTCACAAAGGCCCATTTTCACTCATTCACTACATCACAGCCCCACATGCTCAGCCTCTCCAGGGCTCCCTGACGCTTGATCTTTGCCACCAGGAGCCTCCAATTCTGTGGCCGAGGCGCCGAGGCCAAAGGGAACTCTACAAACCAGTTATTCTCTGTTTCCCCCAGGAACAAAACTGTGGCGATGGTACTGCCCTCTAAAGATGTGTGAATCGGCATTAAAGTGCTGACCTGTTCACCACTTCTGGGACCCTTTGAACTGGGGAGCTTTGAAGCCAGGGCTGTAACGAACTCGTGGATAATAAGCCGCTGCCCCATGCCAGGCGAGGCAGAGGTATCGGGGACTGATGGAAGCTTTTGAAGGCACGAAATGCTATTAAAAACTGCGAGGGACTAGAGAAAAAGAGACAGGGGAAAAAACAAATCTCCCTTCAGCGCAGTGATACGCCTGACTTTGGCAAGTTAGAACGAGGGACACGAAACCGGATTTAAAGCTTTAAAATTTTGGGGTGGCTGGCTTAGACACACTCTTGCTGGAGTTGGGGCTTTACCAGCAGAGACGCTCAGTTCAGCTCAGGGCTTTCCTCACCTTCCTGCACCAATAAGGTGTTAGGGAGGGGAGAACCAGCCCGCATAGCAATAATTATTATCAATTGTATTGCGCTTTTTATCTTCAAAGTGCTTTACAGACACAAACTAATTATTTCTCTGCAACACCCCTGTGAAGAAGATGGTAAGTATCATTATCTCTGTTTTACCGATGGGGAGACCGAGCCAGAGCGTTTAAGCGATTAGCCCGGGGCCACAGGGGCAGTTTGTGTCAGGGCTGGGAATGCAGGAGTGTCTCTGCTCCCAGTCAGCACCAGGCAACATATCTCTTTAGTAGGAACAAAAGGGAACCTTTCTCCAGACTTGGAACCTAAAAGAAGCTCATTTTTTTTGGCAAGGGATTATAAACCCTTTCTTTAAAATGTAATCATAATTGGGAAAAAAAAAAAAAAAAAAAAAAAGAAGACTGCAGAGTAATAGCACCAAAGAGGGTTGAAAGCCAACGTGTCTGCTCTATGGGTAATCCTAGAATTCAGAAATTTGGGGAAATTTCCGGAAAAATTGTGCGGGGGGTGTAAAGTTCTATTTCAGTGCAAAAAAAAAAAAAAAAAAGGAAAAAAGAAGAAAAAGTGACATATTTGAAATTTCCCATGGAAGGAAAAGTAGATTATAATAATTTTTAAATATCAAAATGTTTCATTACAGGCGTTTCAAAATGAAACTGAACCTGAAAGTCTGTGCTCTGAAGTTCCCGGTTCAGACATGGCTCCAGGGCTTTTAAATTCCTGCATGCCTATGGGCTCTCAGGGAGGTTCTCAGGGCTTCCACAGGTATGTGGGTCGTCACCTCCTGGCTGAGCACAGCAGGAGCTCTGCAGAGCCTCTGCTCTACCCACCTGAAAATATCAAATCCATTCCAAGCCACCAATAGCTTGGCACTATTTGCCCTGGAACAGAAAAGGAGCAGTCAGAGAGGTCCAGGTGGGAAGTATTCCATCAGTGACTCTGAGTGACAATCCACCACGTGGGATGCTGCTTGCCTCCCTCCCTCAAAAATGAGTTATGGATCAGGGACCCCGGGAAGGAACATCCACAGCGCTCCCTTTTCCGTGAGCTTTCCTTTGTCCTGGCTCTGACCCTGAGAGACTGAAGGGCCATCACCCACCTCAGGCACTCACTAAGGAGTGGAGCTGGAGAGAGACTGAGTTTTCAGGGCAGGAGAGTAGGAATAAAAGGCATCTTTTTATTCTGAACTTCATATTTTTGTTTGGAATTGTGACCTGATGGAGAACACAAGACTTTTTTGCACAGTTCATCTCACAGTACCTAAGAGGTACTGAAAAAATTACACTGAGTCAGGGTGACATTTTTCAGCCTGAAACACTGAGGCAGATCCTCAAACAGAAGCTGCCATGAGGGCTGGATTTTCCAAAGAGCTCTCTGGCACTTCTTAAAATCAAGGTAGTGATTCTGGTGCCTAAATGGGAGCTGAGCTCTTGCAAACCTGCTTCTGATGGTGCATGCTGAGCTGTTCTGCAAATTCTGGCTATCATTGCTCTGCATTCTTGTACTTCCTGGTTGTGAGCTGTGCTGGGAGCAAAACTATCAAAGCACCACAAGGAAACCACTCCTGCTATAATCAGGAAGCTCAGAAAATCTCAGGAGCCAAACTGTTCAGCCTCTATTCCTATTTGGGGAATGGTTGTACCTCTGGTACTGCTTTATCCTTCTAAGGATCAAAGCCATGCGATGGCAGGTACCAGAAAAACCTCTAAAATAGAGACAATCCCAACACTGAATAGTTTATAATCAAAATAGAAGATGAGGCAGAAAGTGTGTGCAACAGATGGACAGATCTGGCATAAGGAATCCACAGGATAATGTTCTAGTGAGTGTCTCCAGCATAGTTTGCAGAGCAGAAAAGAGCAGTCAAGGATAAGCTTTGCCTCTTACCTTACCTGACCCCTAAACCTTTTGAGATTTACCCACAACAATTAATTATTCCTTTGACTGGCCAAGATGACTCACAGCTGCTCATGCCATCCCAAAGCTCAAGATCTAAGTAAATTTATTGAAATTAGTGGTGGCTTCATTCCAGGAAACTTGTGTTTAGTTTTGATTCAAAGAAGCTCCTCACCCTTCCTACCTCTCGTTTCTTCCCTCTTCCAGCCCTCAGCAAATGTGAAGCTATAAAGCTTCGATCTAATAGTGATTAAGACTCAGGAATGGGAGTCATAAGATCTGAGTCCTATTCTTGTCTCTAATACAGGGTGGTTTTCAGTGAGTCACTTCCCCTTTCTCTTACTCAATATCCTTGTTTGTAAAAGGGGGTTAACAATACTGACCCATCTCACTGAAAAGTTGTGGATTCATTAATATCTGTGAGCATTCAAGGATCTGGCATTCTGGAGCTTTTCCCTGGCTTTAGGAGCTCACTGTGATGACATTCACTGCACAAAGACCCTTCACTGCTCACCTCTGATATTTTAGCCTTTTAGGAGGACCAGGAATTATCAGTGTCAAACCTCAGGAGCTGAAAATAGACATTTTAGACCCTCAAATAACACCGTCCTTGAAGCCCTGACCTCAGTTCCTCCTTTGTAGGACAGGAACCTACAGCTTTCAGAGCTCATTTCAAACTTCTTCTTCCTTCACCAAAGTCTGTCCCAGTGAAAGCTGTCACTGTATCCATCCTAACTCCCTTAATTAGCTTTTTCCATATTGGATTAGTGGGCTAGATAGCTTTGAAGTTTGCTTTACCTAATTGCACACAAATCTTTTGAACAGACAGCCTGCTGCTGGTGGGCTGGGAGGGCTTGAGGATGGTTCAGTCAAGTGTCTGTCCAACCTCTCCACCAGGAGGAAAGTTAGTTGGGGTTCTCAAAGGTCTGAAACCCCTCATTTTTTCCAGGAAGAAGTTGGTCTGTGTGTAATGCCCAGCTGGGCTGGCCCTTCTGTGCACTTCTCCTTTCCTCTGGGTGATGTCACCCTGCAGCCTTGAGTGGCTAGGAGCTACAGCAGCTGCACCATCAGCTGGAGAATCTCCTCCTGATGGAGAGGCTGAAGGGCAGGAAGGAGATACCTGCACAATCATCACCTTCTACGGCAGCTGGAGCCACAACTGCCTTTGAGACACACATGATTGGAGTGAAGGGTTTGACTTCCCCAAGTAAATCTGGCAAAACTGTGGAGAGAAAGAAAAATCACAGGGAGGAAAGGCAAGCAGAAGAACTAAAAGTGGTGGTTTGGGTCCCTACCCTGCCTAGGAGAAGCCACAGTGCTTTTCTTCTGACAGTGACTCCCTGTGTGGAATTGTGGTCCTGAATCATTCATAGCTGCAATCTGGGGATTTGAAGCTTTTTTTGCAAGACACAGGAGGCACCTGTGACACAGTACAGTGTGTGTGGTCCTGGTTGAAAAAGTGTATGGGGCAAAAAGAAGAAAATGCAACAGGATTTTTTCTTTGACTAGATCTTGCTGGTTTTACCATCTTAGTTCTAGACTTGCCATATACTAAAAATTCATAGAATTGTTTAGGTTGGAGAGGACCTTTACAGACCATCTAGTCCAACCCTTCCCTCACAGGCAGGGACATCTTGCACTAGATCAGGCTGCTCCGAGCCCTGTCCAGCCTGGCCTTGGACACTTTAGTGGAGCATCCACAGCTCCTGTGTGTTTGGTTTGTAAGCTCAGGGCTGGAGCTGCAGCTCCAGCTCCTCAGGCAGTGGCAGAGGGGCTGTTCCAGGGGCTCCACACGCCTGGCTGACTCTTTTTGTAGCTCCTGCAGGCAGGCACAGGGAGCTGTGCTGCAGTGATGGGCACTGCTCCTCTCACCTGATTACACCATCCCTCCCCTCCAGTGTGACTGGCACTGCTCAGCCTTCGTGCCCACAAACTGGGCACGTCTCCAGCCCATTATTAGCCACCTTATGCCTCTGTTCTTCAGATCAACTGTCCCACTTTCCCCTTATCTTTCCTCCTTCATTGTATGTTATTTGGAAGGCAAACTTCCCATGAAGGATCACATCTAGCTTAAAGTTGCTCATTACGTAGCACATAAGAAGCATTAATAATAGCAATAGTGTAATCAATCACAGCATCACAGTAACACGAGTTAATGTGCCTTAAGATCCTATGTCAGCTTACTGAATTACAAGCAAACATATTTGATACATGAACTAAAGGACTCACGTACTTGCCAAGACTCAAGGCCAGATCACAGATTCACATTTCTCTCTGACACTGCTGCTCATTCCAGACCTCCCCACAGCAGTGTAGGGTGGCTGTTCTTTCCCTGCCTGGAGCCAGAGGTGTTAGCAGCTACAAGAAATGCACACAAACAAAGAGAGGAGCTAGAACTTGGTTTACAGGAGGCACTGATTTTAAAAAAGTTTTGTGGATTTAATGTTTTTTAAGTTTGGCTTTGGGATGTCATTGTTTTGGAAATGTGGCCGGGGGTCATTTAGTTAATCCTTCATCCACTCATAAATCGAAAGTTCTGCATTATCAAGGAATCTCAAAGAATTTCTACTGGTATAAATCGTTATAACTCTGCTGATTTGAAAGAGGAAGGAGACAAGAAAGATGTCCTGGCTGGGTTAATCCCCCTGGGGTTGCCAGACTGATGAACTATTCCCTGTTTTGCTACAGATTTCTTGTGTGACCTTGGGCAAATCACTCTCCCTCTCAGTATCACAGTTTCCCATCTGTAAACTGGTGAGAGCAACAACCGCCCTGCCCCAGAGGGGTGTTTGGAGGATAAATATGTTGGAGGCTTGGAGCTGCTGGAGCACAATAGTGACAAGGTTCCGACAAATCCTGAAGATAGATAGAAGCTGACAATCAGGCAGACTGCTATTAGCAGCTGATTCATTCTCTCTGCTTAATGCATATTTTTAGCAGGCTGTTATTGACTAGACAGGCACACAAGTCTGTCAATTAACAACGTCCTAATGAACTAAATCTCTGCACCAGTAGCCTTTGCAGGGTGAATTCAGAACTCCCCGACCCCTTGGCACAACACCTGCATTGCTAATAAAGGGTGAAGGTTTCCCTACCAGTCAAGTGGAGATACCATGTGCCCAGGCACCACTGCCATTTCCACCCCGGGGTGCTGAGCAGCTTCGTGTGCAGAACAGTGACAATTAAGAAGTCTTAGGTGGCCACGGATTTATTACAATGTGTTCATAAAACCTTGTCAAAGCACCATTTCAATACAACTCCTGGGCAGACACTGCAGTGATTGGTGCTCAGAGCCCCTCTTGCAGGCTGCAATATGATCAGGGAGCACTGCTTAATTGTATTTCTCTTCCAGAGTGATGAAATGTAAAGCTCTGCTCCCAGCTCGCTGCCTGGCACAGGAGCCTCAGCAAATATGTGATTCTCGCACTGCAGCTGGACTCTAATGACATGAGAGGTGCTAATGCAATGCAACTGGAACCTTTAATTAGCCTGGTGACTAATAAGAAGTCTCTCAAAGGGTCCAGGAGAAAGAACCTTATTCTTTGTGGAGAGTTCCCTGAACTGTGCTTAGAAACAGGGACAGACAAATGGCAAGTGTGAGAAGAGACCTGAGTCCCAAAGCTGCAGTGTCTGGGAGAGGGTTTGTCTTTCCTGTGGCAATTACCTGCTCAGGCAAAGCAAGCAGAGAGAGGGACAATAACGCTGGGCCCATTACTGACCTAGGCGAGTTGGTACCTAAACTTGTTCCACATCCAGCGGGTAAGTGGCTGAACCTGCTGATGAAACAAAAAGATCTGGCTTGACTTTGAATATGTTTGTGTTCAGGGAAGAGGAAGGGTGACAGACAGACAGACAGCTGTCTCCCACTTGCTAATTGACTGGAGACTGTCAGGCCTTAATGTACCTTGGGGATGGCTTCTGTTTGATACAGAGTTTCAGACCCTGATTCTTAAACTTGATTATCAAAAATCTTTTTGCAGCTGAACCATCCGAGCTGAAAACCACTCAGGCCACATTGCCTGGATTTTCTGGAGCAATGCACAATGCATGTGGGGTTGGGCAGTTTGTCACGTTACTCGGTGCTATTGCTGCCTGGTTTTCAGACTGATGCAGATTCAGCCTTGTGTCACCATCAGCTACATCAATTTTTCTCCAGTAATTATGTCAACCATGGGAAGAAAGGGAACAAGGGCTAATATGACTTATATGATATTACCTGGCAGCTCAGAGGTAGGAATAGTCTGCAGACAGAGGAGAAAAACTGTGTCTGTGTCTTTATCCATCCTTTCTCTCAAGCCCTTGACAAAACTTGGCAGTGCTGATAATACAACATCAGTTACAGGGATTTTAAGGGCAGAATAAATCACTTTCCTGAAGAAATTAAAAAAATCAATGTCATTACTCAAACCATGGAATTTACTCCAGCGATTTTTCCCTCGAATACCAGAGAAGTTAGGAAGCTGTGGAGCTGCTGAAGGAACTGTGGGGCTGCTGAGAGTGCTGGGGGTCAAGGCAGAGTGTCAGAAAACCAGATGAAGTCTTGTACCTCATGTCATGTTCCAGTGGAATGGCACATATGATGCAGTGTGTGAGAGGGTGAGTGTGCAGGAGTGTGTGTGAGTGTGCAAGAGTGTGCATGGTCATGTGTGTGTCTGTTCTGCTGCCCTCTAACAGCTTCTCAACTCTGCTGGGCAAGGCACGGCCTTGGGTTTCTCGGGTGAAAATGCTGGTGCACTGGCCTTAAGATAAACCAAACCAAAGTAAGAAATTCCCAGTGAATTAAAAATCACCCTTTGCCAGCCAGTTCTAATCCTGAGCCCCCCAAAATGCAGAAGGAGCCTTTGAAGCCTCTAAACGTATTGTTGCTGCCACCATGCAAGCCCAGGCAGTCCCAAGGCTGTTACTTCTCTCTGTTCCTGCTCTTCTGGTTAAATGCACCTGGGAATAAGTAATTGTTTATGTCATAAAAAATTCATCATAAACAAATGGCATGGGCAAGCCAGCTGAGCAAATGCCGGGGAAATGAGTTAAAAAAGCCTGGGATTGGTATAAGTGGTGGTGCACTTCTCGGGATTGGGATGAAAGCTGCGAGTTTGATATGAAAGGATAAGGGGGGACAGGCACTGTGTGTACCTGGAGAGAGAGAAAGCATTCCATGTGTAACTGTGGCTTGGCAAAAGCATGGGCACTGTTGTTAGAAACACACAGAACACATCACTGGCAGAGCAGAGGAGTGATGTGATAAGAAACTGAAAGGCCTATTTTCAATCTCTCCCAGCAATCTCTGATTTACATCAGTGCAAACAAGGGCAGAGACAAGGCCCAAGTCGGAGCTGTAGGCATTGTTCAAATGTCTCGGTTGTTTTGTTTTTGTTTTGTTTCCTATAGAGATAAAAGATAAAGAAAGCATATATTCTTTGTTAAATAATGCTCAGTGCTAAGGGACTTTCCAGGTCCTAAAGCTGAGGCTGAAGGACTTACCTTACATGTGGATTTGCAGCTGATCCAAGAGCACAGAAAATAAACAGCACATGTTCCTCCATCCCTCTAACCCTGTGAGCTACTTTTGTGGTTATCATTCCCATATTGCCTTATCTCTTGCCATGTTTACAGGATTCACCTTGTCTGCTACCCTGAGCCTTCTGCCAATCACAAAATATCTGGGGGCACTTGGGAGGTTGGTTGGAGCGCAACACTCGGAGTGGTGGGCGGCAAAGCAGCGGTGAGGAGACAACACATGTAAGTGTCAGTGGGACTGGGCAGGAATTAAACAGCCTTGTTGTTAACGCTGTGCTGAGCAGGGAGGCCGTTAACCAGGGGGAGTGTGTGCAGGGGAGAGTCAGGAGGGTCCCTGATACTCAGTGTTGTCAGGCTTTTCAGCCAGAGTCAACTGCAGCATGATTAGATTTAGACCATTTCTTCTTTGTCCTCCCATTAGCAAGCAATAAAGCATGATGGATGTGCATGGAAGAAAATAGATCTTGGATCTAAAGTACCCCATCACCTCTGCAAACCTAGACCCTTCCAGAGCAGATAAGAGTCTTCAACCATTGCTTTGCTTTTTCTTTCATTCCTGGTTGGATCAGAGACAGATGTTTTTATGGATGCTCAGTCTTTGCACCGTGGTGGAGTTGCCCACTGGTGGCAGCCTCTTCCAGACTGTTGGTCAGTCTGTTAGGATTCTGTCACACCCACCTTGGTCCCAAATGAACATACCAAGCTGTAAACACATTTCTCAGCAATTAAGTGTCCTGGCTAGGAAACAACCCAGTGGCAATCTCACACGAATTTAAGTTGCCCAGGAGGTAATCCAATTTTCCTATGTGCCTGCTCCTCATTTTTTAATTGAACAGCAAGAAGTTCCTGTCACTGCTGAGTGTTCCATTTGTGTAACAATAAAGGGGCCACCAATTGGCTGCAGGTCAAGAAATGCACTGAGCCTGATCCCAGGAACTACAAAGCCAGTCAGTCGGTTCTACTGGAATTTGGTTAGCATAAGACAGCTTTAACAAGTTAAAAGTGAGAAATGCTAAGGTGGAAGTATGATCCTCTACACTAAACAAAAGTGAGCAAATGCAAGTTGCCCGCAGACCTCCCCATGCTGCTGAGTGTGCTGCACTTGGTGTTCCTAACAAAGGACATTCCCAAACTGGCCTGGATCGCTGCAACATTGCTCTTGTACACGATGGCATCTGGATTTCTTTTGGATTGCAACCTCTTGAGTTGTTTGCTGGGTCCCTGAAACACCTAGCTATTGACACAAGGAATTCAGCTGAAAATCTCCACTCTCCTGGGGAAAAAGTCCTTCAAAGGCTGCTTAAGTGCCTCAGTGCTCTCCCAAGGTTGCAAAACCCAGAGGAAAATAAGGGAAACCCCTCTAATTTA
Source organism: Pyrocephalus nanus (assembly GCA_038380795.1). Lineage (NCBI taxonomy): Eukaryota > Metazoa > Chordata > Aves > Passeriformes > Tyrannidae > Pyrocephalus > Pyrocephalus nanus. Next base: position 6,826,562 of record CM076281.1, read on the forward strand.
ATCTGAAAATTGTGATTTTTCCTCAGTCTCATGATTTTTGTTGAGCCTGACTCATGATGTTGAATGCTTCAGATTTGCAGTACCCCATGATGTAGATACAACCTCTGCAGGACAGGTCCAAACAGCTTCTTAAAAACTGTTTATTAGTTCTCCCTTCCATTGTCCTCCCTTTTGTTGGGTGCATTTAATTAATTAATTTTACGTATTCTTTATGGCTGTAATTTAAAAAAAAAAATACTTGTGGATTTAGGGCACCAATAAAAAAAATCCTTTTATTTTAAAATTAAAAGATGAAAACCAGTGTAATGAACTTGCCACTTCCTTAGAGTTCTGGTAAGTTGGGTGTGATCTGATGGTACAGAATGATTCATGGGATAAAATTATAGACTTATGCAGGTGTGTACAAGAGCCTGGGTGGGGTGTAGTCAAACAGGGAATTTTATATGGCAATAAACATGGGCATGTGGTATAAAGAAACTGTACTGCCTTAAAAATAACCTTATTTTATTTCATTTTTTATTTGATAAGGACAAATTGAACCACCAGAATGGTCAAATGCAGACATTGCTTTCCTCCCCTCCTGGCAGAGTCCAACAGAGAGAGCTCAGTGTACCTTTGAGCAGGTGGGACCTGTGTCTGTTCTTAGCGCCAGGAAAACCCAATGTGCAGCTCATGCCTACATTCTAATTCCTCAGGTCTGCTTTTATAGGAATTGGACAACATGGCAGTCTTTAAGCTGAGGTAAATCATCTGAAGAGAGTGGTTTTTGGGCTTTCTCCTTGTCAGTCTTGTCAGGTTCTGTTCTGTGGAGGCCCCATCTCATCTGGCTGGTGGACCACGTGAAAAGGCTCTACTCCTCGGAGCAGGGAGCTGCACTCTCACACCTGATCACAGTGCCAGATACACTGAAGGTCAGAAGGCCAAAGGTTGAGAAATCTGGCTTGCAAAGCAAACAGAAATGTTTCTGTTTGCAGGCAGAAATGCTGACTGTACATAGAGCCACAGGAACTTCCAAACCACAAGAATTGCCTCTCACTGCTTCCCTCTTCATCTTCTGTTCCTCCACCACCAACCTTTTCTCTTTCTTGCCACTGTTGGCCTGAAATTATTCTTGCCTGAAGCCCCTGCTGTCTGAGACAGCCTACACACGTCTGCCTGAACACCTCTGCTGCTTTCAGAGCTCGTCAGAAGAGAGATTTAAAAAAAGAGAGACTAACTTGGAAGCTGATATAGAGTTATACAGCTCTGCTGAAATCAGGGGAGTTAGGCAAATAAGAATTTTTCAAATGTCAGGGACAGATGTTTTGCTCTTTTTTTTCCTTCATGCAGTTTCTCTCTCCCTCTGTGGTTTGTTATCATTCAGCTCTACGAAGCTTTGTTTAACTCTAGGAAAGGCCATAGGAGTTGGAATTAGATCCAATTTTGTTTGCACAAGAGTGTGTGGCTAAGGCTGGGCCTTTGAAAAGGGTGTATTATACACTCTGGAGGTTTTGGAAGATCATCATAACTATTGCTTGAGGGTCAGACTGTACCAGGCTCATTCTCATAATATCTTACTCCACAGACAGCCAATTTGCCAGAGTAAAGGATGCAGTAAGAGAGTATCCTTTCTGGGAAAGGGTAACTGTCACTTGTCCTCAAAGAGCTCTAAGAGGAGTATGTTTTATGGGATATATGGGGCTCTGGACCACAGATGGTTCTTAGGTAGGAACCATTATCCTAAATGCCAGCATTCCCCAGGTCATGACTAGAGCTGTATTTTGGGCCCTGGGAGTTCATGGGCTGCTCAGCAAAGAGATGACAGAAAATTACTGCATTTTGTACCAGCCAGGCGTAGTTTTTGGGCTTTTGACAAAGTCAGGGAAGGTGGTAGGGTGTGATCATCTACAGCAGCTGATCAGCTCCTGACACCGTGACATCCTCTGCAGGGACGGGAGATGAGGTGCTGGAGGACACAAATGGTAACAAATAGAAGTACAGATCCCTTCACATCTCCCTGCTGCCAGCCCAGCATAAATCCAGCCTGTCCACGTGAGCGTAGAGCCCACCCCAGACTGTCCAGAAAACAAAATCAGAATGCAGTACTTTCTCTGCGTAAATAACTAGTAATTCCTGAGGAAATGGGTCCCAGATTTCCCTATGAATTGGGGCCTTAAGTTCTGACATAGGGAGCTATTCATGGAGGAAATTCTAATTGAGTCAGGTTGTGCTTTTTTCACAAATTGTTTACGCTCTGTCTGGGTCTTTACTGGATTCCTGAAGGGACCTGTGTTGCACCCGGGTGCTGTGGAGGGCAGGCAGATTTAGGTGAGCGCTCCTTGCATGCAGAAGTCAAATAATAAGGATAGGAAACATATCTATGGTCCATAGGAGGGAGAGATCATATGGTCACCATCTGGGGCTCAGGGAGGGCTCTCTGCACTGAAATAGCAGTTGCTGTGCCTTGCTGTGTTTCCACAACAGCAACCAAAGATGGTGACATGGAGACAATTAATGCTAACTGCCCACTCACTTCCTGATTATTTGTTATATGTGCTCCAATGTTTTTAAAAAGAGAGACTGCAACATAATGGATCTGGAGTCTCATCTCTGACAGGTATAGATTGAAGTGAGTGGAGTTATACTGGTGTAATCTAAGTTAAAAGGGATAAACAGGCCCTGCACTCTGTTGAAATTCTCTCATGAAACGCTTCCCAGAAATATCAAAGAATATTAAAGCTCTTTGGGAGCAGGGACTCTCCTCCTGTGTGTGAACGGTGTCCAACACAATGGGGCTTGCTCTTGGCAGAGACCTCTAGGAGCTCGAGCAGTGCATGTAATAACATCTAACTACACCTTCAAGACATGGTGCAGGGAAGTACATGGTGTTAACTCACTTGAGTCCCTGCCTAACCTGTGATTTAGAGGGGCCCCTCCCTCGGCGTTCAAAGGAGGAAATGAAATCTTCCCCAGGGAAGAAGGATCCCGACCTTCCAGAGGCAGGGTCTGTGCTCATCGGATGCGAAGGAGAAGGAGCAATTGCCATGCTTAAGGTTCAATTCCCCAGCCTGGCTACCTGGCCTTTGGCAAATCACTTAATTACTCCGGTTTACAGTTGCCCAATTGCCATAACAATTCTTTGCTTTCCCATAGCAGGGTGGGGATGGACAGAAGGAGAGCAAATTCTTCCTACCTTTATGATTACGGAGTGCTTAAAAGTGCTGTGGTGAAAGGGCAAAGGGGCAGCAATAGATCACATTCATCTCTGCTGGCTGGTTCCTACAAGCATTTACTAACCAGACTGAGGCTTTGCTCGCTGTCTTCAGGGGTAACTCTTTAAGGAAACAGTTTGTTTAAGGTAACGTTTTCCAAAGCACCCAAGTGAGTCTCCCTGATCCCTTTGAAAGGGAAGGATTCCCAGACATTACATTTCAGAAATATAACTGAGCCCTCAGTGCATTTGAAAACATTTGTGTTGGTTTTTTCCCATGTGAAGAGGATGAAATTATAGAACCATCAAGTGACCCAAGGAATTGAATACTCATAATGGTAAAATCTAGGAAATTAATATCCCATAACTAGCATGTCACTGAGCAGAGAACTTTTCCCTTTATTGTAAAGATCCTATTGAAACCCTCAGCAGACTTGCCTGATTCACTAGCCATGAAATCTTGGTCTCATCCTTTGATCTTTCTTCAGATACAACTTCATGTAAGAGTAAGGCAGACTCCCCTGGCTTGCCTCTAGCAGGGAGAGACTAAGAGAGTTTCTGTGCTTCTCTAGGCTAATTAGCCAACTTGCAGGACCCCAGAGAGGTGTAATCCACCTTCCTTCACTACATCCATTCCTCTAAAAGCCTGCATCCTGGTCTTTACTTCAGCACTGTGAATTGTGAGGCTGTCAGAGATTTCTCATCTCCAAATTAAAATAAACTTCTAGCAAGGCCCAGTTCTCATAGAAGAGCCGTTGTGTGGAGATAGGTGAGCAGTGTCTGAGGAGGTTTGTAGATACCTGAGGTATTAGATGCTACAGAGGTACAAAGTGTTACCTTCTTTCTTCTCTCTGCACACTCTCTCCATGGGCTGACATGGATATCTCAGGAATGGAAAAGGGAAAGGCACAGAATTTGTGGAAAAAGGTGCATTCCATAGCCTGAACCTCCACAACACAAATTTTTTCTTACCTTCCTCTAAGTTATTTTGCTTTCCTATTGTATATCTAACTCCCAAGGAAAGACCTTGCTGACTCAGCCTGAACCCTTTTCTGTTGAGTCACCTCCTTCTGCTTCCAACTTAAAAGGCCAATAATTGCCTGTATATGAAGATTTAGACAATTGCTGCCTTTTAACCTCAGAATGAGCTGTATGTGAAATTCCTGCTGTTCTCTGTGGAAAGACTAACTTAAGAGAGATTGTAGTTAGAGACCAAACTTCTGGATGAGCTGTTCTGCCCTCCACATTGGAGTCAGGGCTCCAGACACTCAGGTCCCCCAGTGCAAGATAAACCCTGCTGGAATGCTGCATTCCAAACCAAACTCTTCTCAGGAAAGCTAAGATCTGATGCCAGATCCCAGCTGTAGTTATGCAGGAATGTTCTAACATCAGGCAAAGGACAACCTGGCCCTCTGTGCTGTGAGCTCTGTGCATCTCACACTCCAGTGGGTGCTGAACTCATTTGCCTTTCTGAGCCCCAAAAACTGGAGCTGCCCCAGTGCTTTGCTGGAGCCCAACACAAATCTGTCCTCACAAGCAGCAACTGCATCCTCTGCATCCTCTGTCCTGCTGGGTAATCTAACAGTGCTTCTCCTTCCCAGGCCTTGCCTTTCCTTCCTGTCATCTCAATCCCTCTGCTGTGATCACTTCCTTCTGTTTAAACCTGATTCCCCGTGCTTCTACTCTTGTCATCCAAGATTTATTATTCTCAAGGAACACTGATGCAGAACATGAACCTCTTCCTATAAGCCCCTGAATGTCTTTTGCTGTTACCTTGAGTTGGGGCAGACAATGTGAAGTGGGAGGAAGGACACGCTGAAGACACAGAAAGAAGAATTCCAGTGTGAGTTTGTACCTTAATTTCTTTCAGCCTCCGGTCCCCAAATGTATCAATACATGTGGTGTTTATTTTCCTGCCCTTGGTGCTATGCAGACGAGTCAGAGAGGCAGGGTGGTGGAGGAGGATAATGTCAGGGTGCAGCAAGGACCATCAGCTCCCCGAGACATGGGGAACTTATGGGGATAATGTGGCTGCAAGGTCAGGGACCTCACCGGGGCCCCATCCCACAGCCCTCAAGGAAGGCAAGCAGGGCAGGCCTGGGAGCAGCAGCCAGGCTCAACCTGGAGTCCAGATCATCAGACAACTTTGTGGTGACGAGGCAGGTCCGACCTCAAGCCGGGAAGTCATTCCACAGGTCAGGATCAGGTCTAATAAGGCTAACCAAGGTCAGGCCCAGCCCAGTTATCCCCAGGCAGGTCCACAGTGATGAGGTGGGCCTGAGGTCAGGCTGCAAAATGAGTCAAGGGGTCAAGATCAACAAGGCTCATGGCCAAGCACAGGCAGGTCTGTGTGTGAGCTGGAGACAGGTCCTCAGCTTTGCTCCTGTGGTGGCTGAAGAGCCAGGGCTGAGCTTCAGTGAGGCTCCTAGGCCCATGGGCAGAAGATGGAAGCTGCAGGTCGGACTAATTAGGGCCATTAAAACTTATTCGTGCTCTCAAGGACCTCTCAGAGAGACACTATTCCTGGCTCTGCCACTGGCTTCCAGGTGATCCTGAACAAATCCCCTCCCCTGTGTTTCTCCACCCTACCTGAGTTTCAGCTGTCAGGAAGACCAGCACTGTCACCTTCTCCAAAGCTCCAAATCAGTAGATGGGAGCAGTGAATGCAGCACTATTTTTTAGGATGCTTGTAATTGTAAGATGTGCACCTATTAGGAGGATGGGAGGCACAGTAGCTCCTCCACACAAGAATCTTTTATTGTTCACACGAGTAGCTTCTCATATTTTCCTCTAACAAGCTTCTGAGTATTTCCGGCAGAATTCCTGTGAGATTAAACATCATATAAAATGTATCTGTCTCACACAAGATATGACTTGCTTTTGAACCATCAGCAATCATCCCAGCAATTGCTAGGATACAACTGTATTTTTTTTTATTGTTATTGCTATTTTCCCATTTTCTGTCCTGGATCTTGTAAGATGCCAGTCCCATCACTAATTATGCTAACGAGGTCCTGGGGTTGATTTAGAGGCTCTGTTACAACGCCAGTCGCTCAGTTTACATCTCAAGTATCGGCATGTTTATTGTAGATGTCTGTGAAGAGCAGCTACTTTTTCCGTGCTTGTCTGGGGAGTGAGGGCAGGAGCCAGAGTTGGAGGGGAGTAGTGCAAACCAACACACAGAAACGAGAAAAAGCAAATATCTGCTACCTCTGCATCTTCCTGGCAGAAGGACTGACATTGCCACGGCTCCCAGAGCTTCTTACGGACACACTGCCTTTGATTCCACACAGTGTTACCCCAAATCCAAACCACACAGATTCATGAAAGCAGAGTTCACCGCTGAGGGCTGGCACCCTGTTCGGTGTGTTGATAACTTTGCAGAGCTGATGTGTGTGTGTTAGTCACCCTTGCTGCTTCATTGCTGATCTGAAAGACAGAGGTTAAATAATTGCGAAAGCCGGGCTGATGTCACCACGGCGCCTGACTGGAGCTGCTCCTTGGGAACTGCTGAGAGAGATGCATTTGCTTTGCTTTTGCCCAGGGAAGGGGTCACTCTGGGCAGGAGTTCTCAACCTTTCCTCAGACGTACAGTCCAGTGCACAATGCCTGTGTGGCTGAGTCACTCCCACCTTCTGGGCCACTCCCGAGGAGCTGAGCCGTGGACAGCGTGTCTTCCCTCTTGTTCCCTGCTTCTCCTTGTTCCTCCCGGCCTAAAGGGATAGTGGAGACTTTTGAAAATCAGGTGTATCCATGTACATTCACACGCTGTACCACGTGTGCAGGCCCCAGCACACAAGTCAGGATCTGTTTTGTTGTGTGTATAAGGAGAGTTTTCGTGTACAGGCCCGTTTTACTGACCATGTCATGTGTATATCACAGATGAACCAGGCGTATATCATTTAACCTTCTATATGTGTATGGGCCTTTTCTACTGACTGTTTAAACATTGAGAATATGTCTGGGCTCTGTAAGAGACATAAAAAATAAAGACAGAGCCTGCCCTGAAGAGTTTGTACTCTAAATGTCAGGCAGAGAAAAGACAGGATGCGCTGTGGTGAGAGAGACTTCTGATGTGTTTGTAATTTAAATAGGAAAAAACCTAAACTTGCTTCACAGGAAAAGAGTGTGTGCCTGCTTGTTTTTAAGAGGACTTTAGAAAAGAAAAAGCAACAGTTTTATGACAGCTTGCTGGGGGAGAGGCTTCTTTTAACACCTGCACGGAGGCTCTGGAGAAGGAACTGGGTGTACAGACCAGTGTGGTCCAGAGTCTGTGCCTGTTGTTCCTCTGTTCCCTGAGTGAAATTCAGTTCTGGCTTCTGAGGGTGCAAGTTGCAGCTGACACCAGGACTGGCTTTATTGGCCCATGTGCCAATCCTTTTCCTCCTGGAGCTGTTCCCTGTGGCTCTGTTGCATTTGCCTGCTCTGTGTCTAATCCCTGTCTTGCGTTGTGTTTTATGCTTTTAATGAGAAGGGATAGACAGCAAAGCAAAACTTTCATGCTGTGATCATAGGAGAGGAGTTATTTATTTGTGTGTTTCATGTGATGCCATGAAAACAGTCAGCATTCTGACAGGAGAGCTCTGCAGTATCCACAGCACCTTTGCTGATGCCAGCTGACATTCTGTAGCCCATCCCCTTGCACTGTTGTCCTGCAATCTCACATTGATGGTCAGGCTGTGGAATCAGAAATCAGTGCAAGGGGCACATTTTATCCTTTTTTAGGTGCCCAGGTTTTCAGGTCTAAAACTTCTCAGATTCTGACTACGACTTGTCAGCATTTTTATTATACATGTACACATTTGTATTTTAAGAAAATGAAGTGCTGGGTGTGGGTATGTGCTAATACTAAAAGAGAAACACAACCATATGAAGCTTCCTAAAGCCTTGTAACTAAAATACCAGCAGCATTTGACTCCAAAGCATTGTGTTGGAGAGGTATGTGGAAAAACCTTGGTCCACCTGGCTTTTTAAGACAGGAACTTCTCATGGGTTTCTTTCAAAGTGGTCAAGCTCACAGCTGAAAGCAGGACAGTTCTGGGGGTCACACCATCTTAGTGAGGGGCTGTCCCAGCTGGAGAGCCCCTGGTGACTTTGTGGGGATATGACATCACCTGGGGAGATGTTTCAAGGTATTGGAGTCCTGTCAGGAGTTCGAATTCCCAGAGTGGTGTCTCTCCTGCAAGCTCAAACCTTCAGGAGACAGTAAAGCCCAAGTTAGAGCACAGGGCTGCTTGAACCACTGCCTGTCTTCTTCATCCACCTTGGAAACAACTACATGATTAAGGGAAGAATGCCCTTTTGAAGGGGCAATTTAAAAAAATGTCATTTCCCTTAGCAAATCATCTATTTTTTTCTGCTCATCTTCACATCTACTGCCCTTGAATATACAATTCAGCCCTGTAGACTTCAATTTGTTACTGAAAATAGTACTTATGACCATTTTGATACTTTTTCAATACGTTTTTAAGGCAAGTCATAAGACTCTTTACGTGAATAACTGGAATTAACCTTCATTTGTGCCTTAATTTGAAGTTCAAACTTAACATAATCAATACTTTGTGGTCTACTGTAATCTGTTCAGGTCTGTTTATCCAAGGAAATTATTTGTTCCCCTTCTGCAATTGAGGTAGAAATGGACATAATTAATTCCACAAACAATAAGAAATTGAAAGCACCAGTACTCTGCAGAGGGAGCAAAGTACCACGGCCAAATTCAACATTTGTGAAGTGCACACACACCTCACTTAATACTTAGCATATAAAGCAGACATTGTTTCTCAGCAAAGCGCCCCAATTCAGCTTTTTGTCCAATTTTAGCTCTTCTGTGAAGCCTGATTCTCCCCCCCCCCGGTGAAAGTGATTGAATCAGGTGAAAATAGTCATATTTGCTGACATCAGACATGAGAATGACTGCACAGAGTTCATTGCTGTTGTCATGATGTGTTTTTGGATGAGCTACATTTATAACCACGTAATTTGCTCTCAATGTTTCATTGTAATTTACCCTCTGGAGAATTCATCATGTCACAAACTTCAGTAGGTACAAGATCAGTTCATTCTAATTTCAAGATTGTATCATAAGAAAGGTTTAGCACATTGTGAAATAAATCCAAGAGGCATTTAATCACTTGGAGTCTGTCAGGCACATCTTTGTCATCCTTAACAAACTTCAAAACTGCAACTGGGCAATTCTCAGCTAATGTAAAAAGTAACATCTAATAGCTTTAACTGCTAGTCAGACAGATGAGCATCTTGTGGGGACATGCCTCAACATCTCTGGGCACCGGAGGCTGACAAAACGATAGAGCTTCCGTGATTCTGAAAGTCTTGGCGGCTGAGGAGAAGTGATTGAAAACTTTGATTACACAGCTCTCGAGATCGGATGATTATTTGATCAAACACTCATTTATAAAATAATTTGCTGTGTTTTACAGAACATGAGGATGCTTATTTTGCTTCCACCTAATTGCCCAGCTCATTTTCCTGTAATTTATAGAGGGTGATGTGTCCAAAAGCTAACATTAGTCTTATTAGCCAAATGTGAGTAACAAAGCTCAGACTATTTGACTTTTCCAATACTTCTTACATTTTCAGATGTTCTCATACAGTTTCACTGTTGCCCTCAATAACAATCAATCAGATTTGTTTGTTACTGTACAGCTGAGAGGAAAATGATATCAAGAACACCTCATTATTTCCCTGCTTTGAAAGTCTGTGTGTGCAGAGTAATGCCAGTGCAAATAATCTAAAGTTATTCAAACTTATTTTTGCATGTTTAGTTACTAGTCTAGGTTTAAAATTTGTAAATAATTTTTTGAGAGAGCAGAGGTTCTTGTTCATGAGTGAGTGGATGGAATTTGATCTCGTACAAAGTGGGCAGGAGATCTGAAACATTCTGCTCAAATATAGTGCCAGTGAAGTCAGTCAGCAGCATCCCTGTGGGAGTGAATACCCACATTAAGTCTCCAGGTTGTTCTCGGTTCTCTGCCTCACTGTGGCAGAATCTCCAAGCAGTAAGATCAGTGTAGGAGTTTACTCTCTTTTCCCTCAGTTCTCCTGTGAAATTATAATTGGGTTTTTGTGCTAAACTCAAATGCAACCATTTCCCTTTTGGTTTCCACCATACACTTCTGATTTCACCTCCTGTAATGCTTTTAGAAGCTTGGTGCACACCAGCAATGCAATATAGAAATTTTTTTATTGAGTTACAGAGCAGCTGCTCTGCTCTAGAGCAAACTGTTTATGTGCTGCTCAGCTTGGATAAAAAATTCTGAAAAGCTCTGGGAAGACCTTTACCTAAAAAAGTCCTCACATCATCTCCCTTCTGTTTCAAGGTCTTGTGTTACACCTAACACTGTAACTTAGTTCAGCTTTGAGCAGGAGTTTGCACAGTGGATCTCCAAGGTCCCTCCTAACCCAAGTGCAATGATTCTTCCATTGATCTTCCACAATAAAAGTCATTACTACCTGTTCATGGCTCAACAAAACTTCCCTGTCTCTAAAGCGGCTCAGAAGAGCTCTAGCTACGTGGACAGCTGAGTCCTCACTTTAGATTCCTCATTTAGCTTTTTACTTCCCAAGGGCTGAAGATAAAATTGCAGCCAGGTATGCAAGACTTCAGCACCGCAGTGTTGGCCCAAGAGCATCCCCTCTGGTTATCTGTGGAGAAGCTGGAAACACGACCCAGAGGGGCCTTCACTTGTTCTGTGCAGGATTTCACTCGCTGGATGGGCTTGATTTTGCTCAGACTTCTGATCTTCTGGGAAAACTGGATCTGGGTGAACTCAGATTCCACTCGGGTGGAGCGTTACGTGTCGTGCGCGTCTCATCGGATCCGTGGGTTGGTGCGGGTTCTTCTCTTGCAGATGGTAAAAGTCAAAGGACTGTGCAAAGAAACTGAGAGCAGCAGCTGAGTGAACCCAAACTGTTTGGAAAGGGGCAAAGTGGATGTGGGGAGAAATGTGAAATGGGGGCAAATGTGATAATTTCCAGAGCTGTGCAAGAGAGGCAGAGAAACCCCTTGGGGCGGGGGCAAAGTCATCACTGCATTAAGTGAGTAGTCTGTTGTGATTGCTCTCTGATGTGAAATAGAGTGAAAAATGATGGGATTTTTTCCCTTTAATTTATTGGAAATGTGAATGACTCAGTCTTGCTTTAACTTATTTTGTATCTGCTTTATCTGGAGTGAGCTCTGAATAAACAGGGCTTTCTCTTTTCCTGCTCCTGGAGATTTGGCTTCTTGCCTCACTTATTTTATTTTTTATTTTTTTTCTTTTTCTGAGAGTAGAGATTTGGGTGAAAAGTAGCCATAACATTTCTGGTATCAGAAACATGCTACATTCATTCCTTTTAAGCCGGGGATGTTGAAACATTCACTCTTCAGAGTCACTCAAAAGGTCCTGCTCATGAGAAACTGTGTCCAAGCTTTTCTTCCCAGCTCCCTCCTGGATGTTCCCAGGAGAGCAAGCCTTGAACCCAAGAACTCTTCCAAACCCATCATTCCCTCTTTGCTAACCTTCTGTCCCCTTGCCCATCAAAGGATGTAGCTGAAACATCTCAAACAGCTTTCTTTGTGAATAAGCAGCATGTTGTGGTCAGCTGTGAGCCGGACGAGGATGAGGAAGGTGCTGACTCATGTGGCTCAGACAGATGGAAGGCGACCTCTGGGCCAGCCCTTGCTGTCCACTTCAATGTAATCTCAGAGCTGAACAAGCTGAACAGCTCTAGCAAGTCTGTGTCCAGTTCTGATTTTTGGGGTAGTAATCAGATGCCATGCAGCTTAAGGCTGAGTTTGTGTTTAATTAGGGGATTATCTGCAATCTGAAATGGAGCCGCTCTGCAGCGTGTGAACCCAAGCGAGATAAAGACTCCCACAAACCCTTGCAAACTGGAAATTTGTAGGGTTCACCCTGTATTTATTTGGGGCGAAAGGCAGAGCTCAGCTGCCACAGCTGGACTTTTTTTTCTGATCCACATTTGCTGCTCTAATGTGTTTGTTGAGCAGATCATCTGGAATCAGATTGGCCAGAGCTGGAATCGCTCCGCTCCCTTAGCAAACACACGAGGTCTGAGAGGTGTCTGCCTGCGTGTAATGAAATGAGCTGACTGGCACTTTAGCATTCCCCTGTGTAGGAGCGTCTTAGGAGTAAGACACTTAATTATTATTAACATTCTAATTGGCCTGTGCGAGTGCGGGTGTGCGTGCGCGGCTGCGCTGCCGTCGGTCCAGGAGGCACATCCCACACTTCCCAAATTGGCTCCCTCTGAATCGAGCAGAGCCCGTATCTTCTAAAATCCAGATCTCAACCTTCAGCCGTTTCCAGCAGCAAAACCCTAAATCCGCCTAAATGTGAGAGGGGGGCGGGGGAAAGGGAAAAAAAAAAAGTAACTATTGAGGAATCACTAACGGGAAAAGAACATCTCGGTAAGGTCTGCAGATAAGAAGGGTAGGAATTGTTCTCTCCCAGCGATGTCTGCGGTACAACTTGTCCTGGCCGCCTCAGCCGCTGCTCCATGCCAGCATATAGGGAGGATATTAGCTCCTAATGGGAGGCATTAGGTGTTTAAATCAAGCCCATTTTTCCACAAGCGCAGCGCTGTCAGGTGACAGCGCCGCGGTGGCGGCTGCGCTCCCCGCTCGCCCTCCTTGTCAGCGGCTTGCCACCACCTAGTGCCTTCCCCAGGAACTGCTCCGGCCCCGACAGCGGCCGGAAAAACCCATTTTTTAAAAAAAAATTGGTGCCCATTTAACACAGGTAGCAGTGGCTGCGTGTTTGGCTGTGCGCTCTTGCAGAGAGCCGCGTTTGCTGTGAGGCCGCGGCAACACTCGCGGCTCCAGTGCTGCTGCTTCCACTGACAAACGGGGCTGTAGTGGGATAATGTCCTTCCACCCGGCTTTGGCAGAGCGAAGCAGCCTAAAAACAAGTGGCTACTTTCTATCAGGGTGCTTGCCTCAGTGGGTGACTGCCGATGGCAATTGGTTCTGGAGGGTACAAGGATCTTTTGATGCGTTTTTGGTTGTCTGACAGAGAACAAACGCTATTCTTGTAAACTCACACTTTGGAAAGACATAAAAGAAGCTGGCAATTTGAAACAGCTTCCTCTGTGTTCAGACCACCTCTCTGAAAGACCTGATCTGACCATTCAACTGCAGCTAAAGCTCTCTCCTTCTGTTGAGTTATAGCAAAAACAGGAGCAAGATCCTTAGCTTCCTTCTGCACTTAATTTAGCACTAATCCTAAAATCATCCCACCCTTTCAGACTACAGGAATTATTTCTACTACTTTTGCCCTCATTAAGAACATCGTCAAATACTCAGTTGTTTTTACACAAATCAGTGGGACTTAACTGCCCTCATAATCAAGTTTAGGGTGCCAGGATCTGGCCTAAGGTTATCTTGCTAATGGAGTTAGTGCTGCTTTGGCAGTGCCAGTTTTCTACCTAGATATTGCAAAAATTGCCTAAACTCAGCCTCTGAAAGGTGCTGAGCAGCTGCAGTCCCCACCAGTCCTGGTGGCTTGGATATGTCCTGAATCAGTCCAGGCTCTGCTCATCACATTTATTTGACAGGCAATAACCTTTTTATTGAACCCAGCACATTACACTGATGATCCACTCGTCAGCAAATATGATTGCAATAATCACTCGGTATTTATTTAACAGCCAATTGCCGTCTTTTGGGAAAGAGTCAATTTGCATAGTTCCAAATTAAAATTAATACATTTTCTAATGGTTATTTAATAAAGGCCAAGGTGGGGGACTTGCCTACTGGTGAGAGGTGAGGATGGGAGACCAGGCATCCGTGTGTAGTACTTGTTTCTGCCACTGCCTTGCTGGATGACCTTGGGCAAATCACTTCGCCGCCACATTCTTTTTATTCCCTTGTAAAACTGGTATAATAGTACCCTGGTGCCACGGAGCTTAATTACTGTTTGTAAAGGATTTTAACCTCTCCAGCAAGGAAGTGCATGAATTATCCTATAGCCAGCCTGCTGCCCCTGGATGGAGGGAACATATGCAGCTGTTTATGTGAGGGATGTCTGGCGAGGAACACATCTGAGGCCACTGAAGTATCTTTCTTTTAAGATAAAAGAAAACCTTCTTCCTCCCACGCTCTGCACCAATGTCAGAGCTTCCTATAGCTTTTAAGTGCAAAGTCTAATTTTCTCTGAGTATATGTATTCAGGAGCCTGGCCAGCCCCCCTTGGTATCGATTGCATCGGCCAATTGATGGGGCAGGGAGGGATTTTTTTTCTCATCCCTAGCCCGGGCTTTCCTCATGTGATAGTATCAGACTCTCATTCCTTGTCTTGGTGCTTTCCTTTCCCTCTCCCACTCCTCCTTAGGAATATAAAACACTTCAGAAATGGGACTAGGTTTGTAATAAGTTACTTTAATTGGATTTTTTTTTTTGGAGGGGGGTATTGGTATGCACAGGTTATCTTTAAATGATTTACTGATGTACTGCCAAGCACTGCTCATTTAACCTCCTTCCTGCTCTCTTTGTATATATGGATTCCTCTAACGATACTGGCAAACAATCTTTCAGAGAGCGTGCCACACATTTCTGCAATGCAAATCCCAAATGGAAAGCCAGCAGACACTGCCATTCCAGGGATGGCACGTCCCAGGCTCCCAGGGTTCAGCACTCAGTCTCCAGTGGCTTTGGTGGGCACCCAGCACCTTGCAGGGTGAGGTGTTTACCCACCCCCAGTCCCACAAAGGTAAAGAGGAGCCTTTTTTCCCTTTCTGCTTCTTTTTTATTCTTCCCCCCCCCCCCCTTCGTTTTTTTTCCCCTCCCTGTGATCGTTGAGCCACTCCGACGTGAATTTATGTGTGTAATCATCTGTGTTGTAATTGGCAGCCTGGCATATGAGTCACTAACCAAATTAACTGAAGTTTCCTTTGGGGAAAAATGTAATCAGTTACTACACTCAGATACATTGCACCAAATTAACTCTTGCTGTTTGGAGGGGTTGGGGCTGAGCTGGCTGATGGTTTTCCTTCCTCAAAACACAGGGGAGGGGGCCAGGAACAGACAAGGGTCAAAACCCCCAAGGATGGAGTATCTTCCTCAAGAGCTCCTGCAAAGTCATTTGTAATAGTCTCTACCCTAAGAGCTCAAAAATCACGAATAACATCAGCCCCATATTATGGGACTGACTTTAAATCCAGTAAGATGGAAAAATGCATGTTTTGCTCGTTTGGGGTGTTCAGTGCTTCACCATGTGAGCTTCTGTTTGCAACCCAAATTATCAGACCTCCACTTGGAGTGGGAAAGCAAGCTGGGATTTTCATAGAATCACATGATTCAAGAAGCTGGAGCTTTAAGAAAAAATCCACTATTGCAGAACTAAGAATTAGCTGGTCAGAGTTAACAACACAGCACTTGTTTGGTTTTTTGTGTGTATTGAAATCAATTAGGTGCCCAAATCTAAGCAGCACTGTGGAAATAATGATAGTATGGTTTTGGTTTGCTGGCTGGATTAAAAAAAAAAAAAAAACAGTGAAAAATTTAAGTAGAATAAAATATTTTATTTGAAAGGAAACTTTTTTTCCCCACTGAAAAAAAAATTAAAAAAAAAGAAATCAGATGCTTTAATTTAAAAACTCTTTATCTTTTAAATATTTCTTCCCCAAGTCTGGTAAACAGTTCCAGTTGGCTTTTTACTGCTTGAGGAGCATAAGAATTCTTGCTAAAGTGTTGGTGGGAGGTAAATACCTTACCCAGGATGAAGTGATTCAACAAGCCAGGTGGTCATGGTGACTGAGGGACCCAGACAGCTTTCAGAAGGACCTTCCAGCCTGTGCCCTGGGAAGTCCAACCACGGCCTTCTGGAGAATTAAGATTTTCTGATCTCTTTTGTGTAGGACTGAACTTGTCTGTTAGAGAAAAATGGTGTGTGGAGCCCTGTGGGAGAGGCAGAAGGAAGGCAGCTTGACCATGATGGGCAAAATCTGTAATTCAGGCACAAACCCCCCAAACTGCTCATGGACTGTCCTGCAACTGCTGCAGGTATAACCAGGAGATTAAAAAATTTTGGCCTTTCTTGTTCCCACTGCAGTCAGTCAGCTGGTGCAGTGCAACTTAAGTTATGGCACCTGCTTTTATATTAACTTTAAACTCTCTTCAGAAAGACTCTCTCTGAAAAGGTCTGGGATTTTTTTTTTCCTTTTTTTCCCTTTCTTCTTTGGTGCCCCTGCAAAAATACAGCACCGAGTGTCTCAGCACCACTGTGATTCTTTAGCAGAACTCTGACTTCTGACTACACCAGTATTTCCTTTCTCTTTCATCTTCTCAAATTTTTTTTTCCTTCATATATTTATTTTAATAACTAGAACAATCTATTTTTGCAGTTGGAAGAATGCAAAATTCAATTTATCTCGGAGAACACCTAAAATGAATTCACGCAGAAAGGGGGTGGTGGAAGATTTAGGTCCTGCCTGTGAGCTTTTGACTGGAGTCATTTGTCATTTTGCTTCACGGGTCGGAGCAATGAAGGTTTTATGGTGTGAGCCTTTCAGTGACAGAGCTGGGTGTGATTTCCCACTGCTGTGATGGGGTTTGCTTTTGCAGGCCTTCATAAGCAGCCTATCCAAATCCATATCTGCCTGAGACTGGTGTAGAGAGGGGTTGGATTGGACACGGTCCTGCTGTCATCCTTTTACTCGGTGTGAAATCAGCTCTTCTGTGCTGAGGATGAGCTTGAGGCATCCGGATCACTTGTGCATGGATACAGACACTGTACACATAGAACATTCCTGGGAACTTCTCCCTCCATGGCCTAACTCAGGCCTACAAGGTGCTCACTGATGTATTAATGCTGCAGAAATCAGAGCAATTAGCTGCCTGGAGGTGTGCTTGATGCTGGGTGTTGATGAAGGCAGACTGGGGATACATTCTCATCCATGAGGGTGCTGCCTCATGGCTGAATAATCCCTTGAAGGAATTTGGGTACTCTCTGCCCCCTGCTGAGTGGCTGCATTTTCAGCTTGTGGGATCAGTTTGCTGGGGCAAAGAACCAGCTGCAGTGGAGGCTGTGGGGTCTGGGTTCAGGGAGGAGGTGGAACCAGAGGGCTGGGCATATCTTTGTGGTGGGTGTCTCACAAACCCTCTTTGGCAGAAACCTTGGAAGGACCAAGGTATTGAGGGCAAGTTGGCTATTTCAGCCGAAGCAGAACTGCCCTGAAATGGCTTTTTGATGGAAAATGGAGCACAGAGAGCAGTGATGCTCTGATGGTGGGGATGCTTTTTGGCTGCTGAAGGAGCAGGGGGGGGGATCTGGGTGTGCACATTCCCGATCCTTCCAGTCAGTTTACACAAGTCTCTGCTTGTCAACACCCCCTTCCCCAAAGTTATTTATCTTCCTGTCTGTTGCTGAGAGCTCTTGGATTCAAACAAACTGAATCAGTTCACACCTGCCATATAAACCAGGAATGCTGTAATAAGTGGGTGGGCTTCTCTGCTGAGAGCTCTGTGGTCAGGTGGGGTGGGCACTTGTGCTCTTCTCTCTCAGGGAGGGGGAAAGCAGGGCTGGGTCAGGCCTGACAGTCCTGGGATGCTGGGACAGCTGGGACACTCCTGCCATGGCTCCAGAGTGACTGCTGAGACACCTTCCTTCCCTGGCCCTTCCCAAAGCGATCAGTGGAGGCAGAACATCAGCCAGCTTTGCCTGGTAACACCCCACTAATGCATCTCCTTCCTCTATCAGTGACCTGGCCCCCATCACAGCCCTGTCACACCCAGCAGCACCCAGAGCCTCCCACGGCCATCCAGGGCACAAAAGGGACTGGAGGACGAGCAAGGAAGCAACAAGGAAACACTTGGGAAGTGCCCTAACACAGTTTCTGTCGTGCTGCAGCTTCCAGCCCGCTCTGGGGGTGTGTCAGGGTGTGTGGATGCCCCGGGGTGTTGAGGGCAGAGGGATATTCCAGCTGCTCTTGCCCACAGCTCCTTCAGAGCCCCCTTCTCAGCCTCTCGATGTTGCTGCACTATTAGAGTTGTGCCAGAGCTGCAGAGAGATCTTTGAAACGTGCATTGTAATCGATGCAAGGCAAAATTTGCACGTGGAGTGGTATAAATAGTGCATAAATATCCTTCTTGCTGTCTGCACTGAGGTGAGTCTTGTCTCCAGAGCTTCCATTTATATTGCCTTTTTTCTTTTCCCTCCCTTCACAATGCTGAATTGACTGACTTTATCTTGGCACTTTCTGTGTCTTGCCAAAAGAACAAACTCAAAATAGCTTTCTGGGGTGCATTTTGGAGGGGTTTTTTTTCTGTGCCACTGAAAGATGGGAAGGTTGTTCCAAAGAATGCAATTTCTTTTATCCACTTTCATCCCGAGTTTACACATGGGCCATTAGCTGCCAGCTGAGTGGTAAACACATAAATGGTGGAGGTAATGCCTACATTTCTGAGCCACTTTCTCCCCTCCAAAAGCTTTTTCCCTTCTCCCTAGCTGTGGTTATGAGCTTGCAAAACTCACTTAAACCTTTTCCACCAGCAGAATTAACTTCCATTAATGTTATGAGTGCTCCAGGCAAAAGAGCATTACTCTGTTACACCTCCTCTGAGATGCCTCGAACAGGTTGAATGACAAAGCAGCCATTTAAAAACCTGTCTGAAGATCATTTACCAAGGAGGGGGAGTTTTGTAGCTAAGTTGTTTGGGAAGTGGAAAGTCTCAATGCAGTTCCCAGATCTCCAGGAGTGTTTTGGCATGAATCTGGAATATGCAATCTCTGGTTTTTCTAACCTTCATCTTTTTTTTGTATCAACTTTGCCCTCTGGAAAAGGCTTGATTGGTGAGCGATGCTGGGGGCATGGTAGTGGAAAATATAGTCCTTTATCTCCTTGAGCTCCAATGGTTTGGGTAAAAAATGAGAGATAACATCGCTTCCTTCTGGTGCATTTTCTGCCTTTATTTAGCGTGAAGGACCTGATCCCAAACAGGAGTGTAAAGTGCAACACAAATATGGAATGTAACTGAATTTCTGTGTCTTTTAATCCTTTGTCCATGTAGTTTCAAGTTCGCTGGGATTGGTGCAGTGGCTGCAATCTCCTACTCCACCTTTGTAGGTCGAGTTTCTGGGCAGGTCTCCCTGAATTTCTGCATAGTTACAGGATCCTGAGGAACAGGCAGAGCCCATTTTACTCAGTAATGGAGTAGGTTGTGAACAGGTCTGTTGTTGAAGCATTTATTGTTTTTCAACTTAAGTTATGGTTTCATATAAATAATATATGTAGCTAGTCAATGCTTGGGAAATGCATTCTTTTCCTTGTGAAATATTTATGGACGTCAGTGCCTACTAAGTACCCAGTCAATTTTGAGAATACAGCTCCAGTGAGAAGCCTGGGTTGCCTTTAAAGTCTTGGCCAGGGTGGGACAGACCTGTTAGCTGAGAGATACTGGAAATCTGATTTTTTTATCTCTTGATTTGCCCCTCTCCTTCCCCTCTTTGGGTGGGGTCTGTCCATGCCACCCAGGATTTGGAAAATGGATTTTATATTGGTGAAGTTTTTGTACTGATAGAAAAGACAATGGAATCCTCTCTATCACTAGAGGACAGGCATGGTATGACCTGGTTAAAAAGATAATTTGGTTGAAATCTGTTGGGATCTTTCACCTGTCAGTCAAATAATTAAAATTATGGCTATATTTTCTATAACAAAGTGCAACCTCCAAAATGCTGTCCCTATTCATTCTGGGGCCATTTTGCCCAGGGTGGAATTCCCACGAGTGGCTTCTGCATTTCTCACACCTTCAGAGTGGCAATGGGAATTAACCCAGACATGGGTTTGGTGCTGGGACAGTGCAGGGTGACTTTCATACCAGGGGACATCTGAGGCTCCCGGGCACTTCCCCAGCCCGGGCAGAGCTGCTGCTGTGGAAGAACTGCTGGGGTTTAAGACAAAGAAACTACCTGTTCACCCTTTACCTCAGATCATATTTCAGCCTTCTGATTCCCTGCTGGAAATCAGATCCTTCTTGTCACAGGGCTCTGTCCTGCTCTTTGAGTGGATGACACGAATTTGTGATGGATGAGATTCAAAGAAGTGGACACCTGGATTTTTTTTTTCTTTCCTTTTTTTTTTTTTTTTTTCCCCTAAGAAATCAGCACAGCAGCTCCTGCACTTGAAACAGACACTTGGGATGTAGTGGTGAGTGAACACTTTGAAGTATCGAGGTTTTACAGGAGCAGAGATGGCTGAAAATAAAATTAAATTCCAAAAAACCACCCCGAATTCAAGAATCTGCAAATCTGTTTGAACTGACTCAAGTCACCTAAATAATTTAAATAATTTTGGGGTTTTTTTTTTTGTGTCCAGCTCTGACTCCTGCAGGCTGGAGCAGCCAGCACTGGCACCAATGACAAGCTGCTTTTGTAACACTTACTGCAGTTTCCTGCTCTGGTGGTCTGGGAATGGATGATTTTCTTTATTCTTTTGCTTAATAAACAGCCCTCACGTATCTGTCTGAAACTCACACCATTAAAACCTTAACTCAGCAATCTAAAATGATGTATTTTTTCCCCCTTACCTACATGTCAAATCATAAACATCAGCCTTTGTAATAAATATTTCTATTTTATATGTATCTTTTTATGCCTTCATCCCAGTTGTATTTTCAAGGCTAAGGGCTTCGGTATGAGAGTCTTGCTGCATGTTTAACAAACAAATAGTGAAAAATACGATATGCTGATGTGGAGATTATTACACATAAATCATTGAAAAATGCTCTTTTTTAGAGAAGAGAATCACAAAAGGAGTCATTGACCTGAATAAAAGAAGCTCAGCTGTACTCCAGAGAATTTGCCATTTTCGATACATGTTAGTGCTTGCTAACAATTGTAATTTATTAATCCTTCTCTCTCTTCTTTTCCTCCCTACTTGCACATTTGATTTTTACTGTAAGCAAGAATTGCATTTATTTCCTAAGAGTGTAAATTGATCTTCTGGTCACTGATAACCACTAAAAGCTATTTGATAGTCAAAATAATCTCTCCAAAGACCCATAACCAAAGTAGGTAGAAAAGGCCTCCTCACTAGATCATTCCATTTTAATATTTCTAAGAGAAAAAGGCAGTATTTGCATCCTGAAACGGAGCCAAGGATATTCTGGCCTGATTTGCAGGTCATAACTCTCCTCCTGCTCTGTTTGCAAACAGAAGCTCCCTGCCTAGTGCAAATTGATGGAGCCCTGCTGCCCCAAATGAAATACAGTCAGCTCTGCTGAGAGACTCCAGGATGGGGAGCAGTGATGGGATTTTTTTATTTCATATCTCTGGAAAACAAGGATGTCTGTTTTGCTGTTTAAACCCTTGGAAATCGGGGCTTCTCCTGCAGAGAAACCAGAGACAGTTTAGACGATCCCGCTACATTAAGAGACGTTCTTTTTATTTAGACCTCGAGTGTATCTGTTGTGTGGGTCTTTACTTGTCCTGGAACTATCAGGCCCCTGCTTTGGCATCCCAAAGCTTCCCTCTAAATCCAGTGTTTGCCCAGCATGGATTCACATCCATGGACAGAGGTGTGCATGTGCCCCCCTGCACTAGGTGTGAGTGCCTTCTCCTCATGTCCCTGCTTTCCAAATGGAGGTGCAATAGTTGAGTGTTTTATACCCCCAGAACTAAATTCTGCAAAGGAGGAGACAAGGAATGAAACAGTCCAGGGTGAGGGAATCTTTTAAATATCCAGCTGTGATTTGTGATCTCCGGATATCTGCCTGAAATAGGAGGAGTTTTCTCTCTCCCAACGCTTCCAGTTACCTGTAGAAGTGCCTTCAAACGGAGCTGAACTCCCAGCACCATGTTTTGTTTCATTTAACAAATGCTGCCTTTTTTTATACGAGCTGTTTCCTTCCTTTGTCGACGTGCTCAGAATTTGTCTGTGGAGAGTTTTTTTGAGCATCTTCCCTGTGGTGTGTTGCTGACAGAAACAATCGAGTACTTAACTGATCATTAGTGCGTAGCTTTCCCTTTCAGCTGCAGCCACCCTGTTTCTGAAGGGAGGCTGTGACGTGCCTACTGTTCAAGTTTTAAACCTTACTCAGGTCCAGTAGGTGCTGTGCAAAGCTTAGTTCTTCTCTACTCTGAAAATAACCTTTTTTCCTCTGTTACATGGCTGAGATGAGGTGCTTCCTTCCTAGAACACCAATTACCCTCCAACTAATCCTCTTTGGTGCTTGTAAAAAATATTGGGGGGAGGGAAGTTATGAAATAAACCAGCATGCAAAGAGAAATAACTGAGAGACATGTGGTATGTTTGTGTCATACATTTTAGCAAATGTGGACCCCAGGGTATTTGTCTTTGTAGCTAAATTTCTGTATTCTTACATTTATTGGACCAGCAATGTCCCCATTCGTTATGTAACTCGAGCAGCTGGTCAGCCTTTCATGGGATGTACAGTTTTCTTTCCTTCTCACAGTAATGACAGAATAATGCTATTATTCTTCAGCACCTTTCAGCTAATGTTCCTTTAGATTGTCATCCTTACTTCTGTGTAAATGCAGATCCTAATTTAGAAGAATTACCTTCGAGTAAAGCATTATTTTATCCTGGTAGGGCTGGGAAAGGGCTTCTTTCCAAGAGGGAACTGTTGGACAGGTTAAAGAAACTGTTGTCAGCATCATCCCTTTTGTGTGCCTGAGCAGTTTCGGAAAGAGGGATGTAATTATTGGCCTCAGCCAAAAACAGGGAGGGAAAAGTCTGTATTTCACAATCCTTCTCTCCACCACAGGTCCCTCTTTGGGCTTCTGAGAGAACCTGCCACTATCTCCCCCAGTCTTAGGAGATCAGAGTATCCTTCAGCACACTTACAGTTTATGCCTTCCCTCTTTTCTCCCTTCTTTCACCTCTTTCTGAATTTATTTACTGTGTTGGTGAAAACTTGACACTATCAAAAAATGGGTGTTGGTAATTCGAAACCTTTCTGGATGACAACTCACTATTTTCACTCACCTGGTCCATCCCACGTGGTTTTGTAATAATTAAGACCACAGGAGGAGCAGTCAGGAGCTGAAGGGAGTGGAAACCAGTTCTCCAGTAGCTACAGAGCTGTAGCAAAGAGATCATCTGATTCCAGCTGTGCAAGGACCTTGCACAATTCCTGCCCCCTTCTCTCCAAGACCGAGAACAGAAAAATAAGCCTTTGAGAAGCAGCAAAGTACAGAAGGTACAACAGCAACCCACTGACCTTTCCAGTGTGTGCTCCTGCCATGCTGCTCTAAATTATGTTTTAATAGAAAGAACTCAGCTTTTGCCTCCTATTAAGCAAACAAACCCAACAACACACTTTGGGGAACTGTCAGAGTTTGGGGTCTGACTCACAGCCTGTTGAGGTAACAGAAAATGCTTCTCATTGTGTGTATTTTGGTTCCTTTTGTAGAACTGGTTGCGATGGAAAAACCAAAGTTGGGCACATTTGAAATGTCTGGTGTCAGACCAAGGGCTCCCTTCTACAAAATGATGAGTAAAGCTGGCTAGAAAACAAAACATCTGTTTCAGGAAAGATGGGGATGCTTTAGAAATTTGGTCTCATCAAAATAAAAATAAGGCTGCTTGATGAAGAGAGAGCAAGTGAGCAGAAGAGAGGGCCAGCTCCCAGCACACCAAAGCCTGGTGCTGAGGGTATTCCTAGAGGAAATAGGAGACCAGCATTCATGTTTGTGGTGTAAAACACCTCCTTGACTGGGATCAGCACAATTGCTCCTGTTGGATTGACTCTGACTGGATAAAAATCCCATTCCTTGGGGCAGAGGAGACAGGATGACCCAGAGGTTGGGGTATTTGCAGTGACTGTGGGAACACTGTGTCAAATCCTTGCTCTGCTCTATTTGGAGCCAGCTCAGTCTTTCCTGTATCACAGGGTGCAAATCCACATCACCAGGGAATGTAACCACTGGGCTGCTGGCTATGCTGGGATCCTTTCCCAGTCAGTCTTTGTCCATCAGTCTCAGGCTGGGTGGGAAGATTCCTCCCAGCAAGCAGTTTGTGTTTCCCACAAAAAGTTTCGGTTCTGAGAGATCAGCATTTTCTGTCTCCCCCTCACCCCAAAAAAATGGAAAGCCCAACCCCCTCCAGTTGGAAAATGCCTGACTACCACCAGCACTGATGAGGTCAAGTGACTGCTTGCCTCCTTCCAACGTTTGTGTCTTTGTATTTCATAACACTTTGAGGGCTGCTCTTCTGGCAGGAAATTGCAAAAAAGCCAAGGCTGCATTTAAATAGAGCATTCAGCTGCAGCTTGCACCGAGGGCAGTTTGGAAATAATCTTTATATAGATGTTGTCTCAACTACCTGTTGAACACATTGAACCTCCCACATGCCTGATCTCCCTGCTTTGCACAAAACATCAAATTTAGCTCTTAAATACCAGGATCAGTACGTAAGAAAGAGACCTGAAAAGAGTAGCTTTAGTAATCAAACCCATAAATCCACCCCAAAGGGACTTCCACAGTCACATGATGATGAACTGGGAATGTGTATGTTGAGAAGGGAGGGGAAGAAAAGATAAGGGGTCAGAGAGGTCTAAACCACAGATTTTGTTGGCATTAGAAATGTGACCACTGCAGGCAGCAGGTCCGTGGAGCAGCTTTTCCAGCCAGGAGATCACTGTTTGTATTCCTACCTCTGCTCTTGGTCTGTTGAAGGTTCTCAGACAAATTACTTTCCCCTCTGTGCTCCTGTTCCCTCCCTGTAAAGTGCCATCAGTGGCATTTGTTGACTTTGTAAAGCACTTTGAGATCTGTGGGCAAAAGGGATGTGTTGGAGTTTTTGGACTTCAGAGAGGGAAGCAGCTGTAAAACTGAAGTTTGAAGTCGTCCTTGTGTTCCTGTGTCTCTTTCCTCTTAGTGGTGTTTTTTAATTTTGGGAAGAAAGCAGTGATTGCAAAGCCCCCCAGGACACAGTGGGTGCACAGACAGGGCAGGTACAAACAAGTAATGTCCTTTGCTCGTGAGTAAAACAAGACTGAAGCAAAGATAATGTGCATTAAATAGAAATCATGTAATATTAAATAGAAAAGCATTTCAGTGTTGCTATTTCCCGTGTCTAGGCCAGAATAAAAATTGTTTTAATGCCTTTGAGCCCTTGTCACCTCTTGCCATGGGCCTCAGCAGCAATCAATAATACAGCCCAAGCAGCTGTATTGGGAGACTTTGTTCTGCCATTTGATTCCTAAACAGATTTTTCATGACCAAGATAGAGAAGGAACAAATGACTATTCAAGAAAGCTTGTTATAGAATGAGATCCCATAGTCCAGTCCCACAGCTTATGGCCCACATGGAAGCCCAGCTGAGAAACCCAGCGTTGCTTTATCAGCAAATTTACAAATATTTACTGAGAACAGAAGTCAGATGGGAAGGACTGTCTGATCCAAGCTATGCATAGCTGCCCTAAGCATGAAAACAACTGTTTTTTCTCATTTTTTTTCTTGCTATATGGGTGGTCTCCAGTGTTATCCATAAATAATCTATTTTTTTTTAACTTTGTACAGGATAAAGAGGATAATAACCGTACCAGCTTCACCAGCCCATGGAGAGAACAGCTGAAAAGAGCATGTGAAATTGCTGTGATGAATAGCAGAAGAGGGAAAGGCTTCTTGCAGGGAGAGAGATCTGAGCAGCACATCAGGCCAGGAGGCAAACTGAGAAAAAACTTTTTTGGATGTAACCAGGTAGGTTGCTAGGGTTGTATAAGCAGTGGTGCATGGTATCAAAGAACAGAAAGCCAACAGGTTCTTTGTGCAGAAGGAAAATGAATGCAGTAACATATGTGACTTAAACCTTGTCTAAATTAAGAAAGAAAAACTGAAGTGCTATTCCAAAGAAAGAGCTTGAACTCAATCAAAGAAAAGAGATTCTGTAACAGTAACAGAGAACCTTCCTCCTCTTCAGAGACACTCAAAGAGAAAATAGCATGTGCCTTTCTATTAAAATATGTCTTGCCA
Source organism: Pyrocephalus nanus (assembly GCA_038380795.1). Classification (NCBI taxonomy): domain Eukaryota; kingdom Metazoa; phylum Chordata; class Aves; order Passeriformes; family Tyrannidae; genus Pyrocephalus; species Pyrocephalus nanus. Next base: position 6,852,704 of record CM076281.1, read on the forward strand.
AGGAGGAAAATCTCGAAGCCTTTGTTTCAAAGCTATGAACCCCCCTGTCTCTGGTTCTCTGTTCAGCTCAGTGTGCAGTGATGGGCAGCAGTGGTGGTGGCAGAGCACTTCGTGGGTCACTTGAAAAGCAGTGACTTGGAGCCTCTATTCCAGAGGCAAGATCAAGCTGTTCTGCCCAAGACACTGCCCAAATTCCTGATGGATATGTGGGATATAGGCAAACCACATCTACAGCATCCCAGCTCCCCACTGCCTTCAGTAACTGCTACAGGATGCAGGGAGCTCAAACCAAGGAGGTGTAAGCTGATTGACCCCCTCAGCCCCAGATGCCTCTGGACTATTGGGAGGACTTGCTGAGCTTTAATCTGACTCTGGCCAGGCAACACACTCAGCTTGGCCCCAGGCTGGTTTGACTCTTTGCTACCAGCAACAACCCAAATGTTAAAGATCAACACATCAGATAAAGATTAACAGAATTTCAGGCCAACAGCAGTAAAACACTGTCATGTGTTGAGGTTTTTTCCTGATCTGTAGCTGTCACTGGGGTGAGCCTGTGTTAGTGGCCTCTTCTTCATTTCACTGATGGCAGCTGTAAACCTGCTCTATCAACAAGCTGCTAGGATGGGATTGCCTTTGCTGGCTCTGTACACGTAGCAACCTCTTCCTTCCTCCTGAAGCCTCCTGGAAGCTCACACAGGTGGTGGTGGGACACTGGCTGTTGCTGGCTCAGTGCTGAACAGATGTCAGGGGAAAGTCAGGAAAAATGTGTGTTCCATCAGGGCCTTTCACCCATCAGAGGCACTAGAAAAGTGCAGGAGGGTCTGTCTTTGGGTTGTTCAACAGCCATCAGGACATTTGGGTCATTCTTGAGCTGAGGTTGCCTCAGGATATAAATGTGGGAAGTCACTTTTCCACAAGGCTATTGGTGGAGTTCATGTAGGTGAGAGTGTGACCAATCTTGGACTGGTGCATTGAATCCTCTCTGAGGGAGGCCTAAAACTTCTGGGTGTGTTACCAGAGGAGCTATCTGTGCACCATTCACAAAAATAATTATGCATTTCAGAAGACACTCGATTTTTTAAGTAGTTCTTGAATTCTCAAGTGCTTAAATCACTTCTGAAGGTAAAATACTGACTCTTCAGTGAGAAGCTTTTGAAAGTATTATCCTCTGTGTTTAACCAGTTATGTTCCTCTTCAAGCACTCCAGTGATTTTGAAAGGCACTGATCACCCACAGGTTGTGTTGCAGTTTTGAGCAGTCAGCACCACTGGAGAAGTTGAGAAGTTTGGTGCCTCAGTTCATTTGTCTGTGTTTTAAAACTGTGGCCCCTGCCTTTATTGACTTCTGAGACAGGTGAAGATGATAAAGTGAATGAATATAAAAAGTGCAGCAGAGCATTAAAAAGCAAGGAAGATGATAAGAAGAGATTGTGGCCGAGATTAAAAGGCAGGATTTCATTGGGATATTTTCCTTATGCCAAGACCTCTTTTTTATTGCCTTTTTTTTTTTCTTCATATGAAGTTGCATTGAAAAAGCTTCATCCTGACTCTCCCACATCCCTGCATTTTATCACAGTTAGTGATGCACATCCTTGTAAAAGGCATGTTAAATATTTTTGTGCTTAAATGTCACCTGGCTTGGTGGAAGCAGAAGCCTCGCACATAGAGCTGGTAGGAATGAGTCATTTTATAAGTTACAGTCTCTGCTGCTCCCCCTCATCTGGACCTGTTCTCATGCTGAACCCAGCAAGGTCCTGTCACCAAAGCCACTTAAAACCTGGAATTTGTGCTACAACATACTGTACTTGTGTCCTGCAAGCAGCAGTTCTGAGCTTGGACTGTTCATTGGCTGCAGTTCCCTGTGCTCAGACTCCTCTGAGGCTTTGTGGTGTGTTTCATATTCAATTTTGGAGGCCTGGACAATTCTGCTGCTTGGATCTCCTAAGTTAAACCTGGTTGGTTCTTGGACAGAGTGACCTCCAAGGAAAACAGCCTGTAGGAAGTGTGATGGTGATTCAGGAGGTGGCTCAGTTCCTCAGGGTCAGGATTGAACTGGTAAATCTCTCCAGGGCCAGAAAGTGCAGTCCTGGCAGAGATGGCATCTTCCAAAGGTCAGGGCAGGATGGAAAACCAACCTCTGCTTTGTTTGCAAGGGCATGAGGAAAAGTTCCTGCCCTAGAAATGAGGCACTTCTGATGTGATTAAAGAAGTCAACAAAACTGGGAAATGACCCTTTGAAAAGAGCACATCCCTGGGATTCTGGGAGGCCACAAAACACCCTTGGGCTGCAAGAGCCCATTATTTTCCAGCCCTGCTGCACAGTGGAGTCAGCCCTGCTCTCTGTGTGAAGAATGTGCCTCCTTTACATGCCAAAAATACTGGCTGGATTAGCATGATGGGCCAGTACAGGTTGCATCAGGTCTCCTAATCTCCCTCCTCCACTTGCACTCCCTGCCCACAGGATCAGTCTGTGCAGTGCTAAAACTGGGAAAATGCAAGAGGCCTCAAAATGGACAGGACAACTTCTACCTGCCTTCATCAAATGCTTACCCAGACACTGTTCTCTGCTGTGTGGGAGGAGGAGAACAACTATTGAAAGGTTTCTCCTCCTGGCCAGGATTAAAACTATCACCTCCTCTGTGTGGACTGTTTTGTCCAAGAAGAGGTCAAATTAGGTAGGAGCAATCAGGTCCTTTGCAGACTTAGTACAGTCTGTGGCTTGTCTCAGATTTTCACACAGGTTACCTTAGAATTAAGTCCTCACTCTTATTTTATCAAAATTAGTTGGTACTTTAATAATTTTTGGGTCAAACTCCCTTTTTGCTTAACACTTTTTTTTCTAAGTCTCCAAGTGGAAGTGAATGAGAGTTCTTGTGACACAGATCTTTCCACCTGACTGCACACTGTCATACATATTACACCTGGCTCCAAACTTCAGCTCTCTGAATGAGAAGTAATGCTGTGGTTCCTCCCCCTAAAATTGGACAGTGATCTCACTAACATCATTTACTCATGTGGAATTCCTTTCTCACATCACTGTGAATGGATGTGCCTTGTTACAATAATGTGCCTTTAAGGCAGATTTTCTCTTCGTGGAGGAGAACCTTTTCAGTACAATCACTGATATTCCTCACTTAGTCTATTGACCATTAATTTATTTTACCTTTATTTGGGACAGTGCTGAATGCATGCTGGATTATAAAGTATTGAGGCACTGATCATTATTGATTTATTGAATCCTGTGGTGGGAACAGAATGAAACACTGCTAAGCCTGTTTGAAAGTAAAGTCAAGTGAGTGCAAAGCACAAGCTTAATGTAAGAGCCTGCCTAAATGTCCTGAAAGAAGGATGGATTTCTCATCCTTAAGGACTTTGCATGAAATCACAGGGGTCAAAACTCAGGGTTTGTTTCACTGGATCAGTCAACTCAGTATAAATGAGCTATTTCTGATCTCCCACTGATGGTGCTTTCCCTGCAGACAGGCACTTACTGGGGTGCTCCATCTCACCTGCTGCTTGTTTTGGTGAAGTACAGCAGCTTTATGTACATTTTTGCCACTTGCAGTTGGAATTGTCACTTCCTATTTGAGAAGAGAATGGGGGGAGCAGGTACAATTTCTAGATTTTTGTGGGTTTAGGCATCTTCATGACAGCTTTACTGAGCTTGCTCGTATTATGGCATTTTTTTGCTCTTCCTGGCATTTTCTCCTTTTGAAGTCATTAAAACCAATTTCATATTTATAAATAAAATGTCCTAATGCATCTAATACATGATGAGGTCTGGCTGCTGCCTGCTTTTCTTTTTAATGTTTATGCCAGGTGCCTCTTGCTTTCAAGGAACCAAGCAATGAATAAATTTAACAGGTATTTCTTTTAATTAGCCCCCAAAGAGCTAGCAATGAAAAACACTATCAGAAACATTCTAGTGCTTCAGAAAATATAAGGCTTCTTCACAAAGCCTCCACACAGAATTACAGAACAGCAATAAAATCATCACTTGCATGCCGAAATAGATTGTTTACACAGGGATTCTTGTATGAACTGTGCATTTATTGCTATTAACTCCCAATCACACAAACATTTCCCCCACATGCACCTGAGCAGAACTATTTAAATCAGTGGGACAGCTCTGCCTGCCTGACGTTGGGTACGTGCATTAAAGTTGGTAGGATTAGAGCTCCATTTGTGTGTCTCTCTAAAAGCTTTGCCTTCTCTCAGAAAAAGGGGGGGGGGGGGGGGAAGGAGAATTTATATTCCAGATCGGTGTAATTACTGCAGCACACACAGTATTGGCAAACCAGATTCTCTGAATGTCTGCAGCGTTTCAAAGCAGTTTAAGAGAGAGGCTAAAGGCTGACAGTTTCTTATTCTGACTTACATTCTGCCCCCTCTGCTTTTGATTCTGCATTCAGAGCTGCCACGGGAATGTCAGCACTGCAATAAATATGCATTTATGTAGCACCTTTTTTTTTTTGAAGTTTTCTAAACACTTTACAGACAGCCCTTTATATTCATAGATCTCAAAGTATTTTAGAAATCTCTGTTAGTATTGTTTTCCCTCTATTTTTGAGGGAGCAATGGTTGTGCTTCCAGGGAAGTGATTGATGCAGGAACCAGTGCTTTCAAATTAGGTAAATCAGAATTCTCCTATGAAGATTTTCCTTAAAAGATCTCAAGTGACTCTGAGGGAAAACATCCAGTTTTCATTTCCATGTTGCAGTTCGCTGTTTCAGGCAGGATAATAAAGGCTGATAAACCTCACGTGTGACAATAGTCAGCCTAGAAAACTCCTATCAACCAGACACGCAGTGATTATCTCCCACAGGTCACTTTTACATGGGGCTTTAAGGAAGACTAAATTTACAACCTGAAGTTCATTTTTGGGGTCTGTTTTATCTGGGTTGCAGTTGAATTGTCCCCAAGATGTGCAGATAATGGAGCTGTCTGTGTGCCCATTCATCCCTGATCCTGAAATATCCCTGAAATCTGGAGCACTGGGCAGGGGAGAGCAAACACATGCTCATGGATCTGCTGCAGCCAGAGCAGTCCTGTCCTTTTGGTAGGTGATGCACTGCTATCAGGTGTGCCTGTGCCTCTGGATCAGGTGTGTCTGTGCCATAGGATCCATAATCTTTCACTGAGGAGTCACAACCCCAGATAATGGAGTGTCCAGGGTCAGCCCATTGTACTGATCCAATTCCTGAAACAGCTGGTTGAGAAAAAACACTCCCTTCTCTCCCCCAGCTATAAGGAAGTTCCTTCATTAGAGACCACTGCAGAGCTGCAGAAACATTCTCTTCCAGCAGAATATTTCCCATAATGTCGTTATGGGAAATGCCTTAAAAGTGGCAATCAATTCCTCTTTGAAGTCATTAACAACCAGAAATGAATGCAGGAACTGGTGTGAGAGGGCTGGAAACACGAGAAGATTTGAAGTGTATCTCTTACATGTGCTCCAGGAGAGAGAAGGGAGGAGATCCATTTGCTTTCCTACCCTTGGAATTTCTCTGTTGGTTTTAATAGTCTGATACCCTAATGACAAACTCCACACACACTCTGGGGTATGTTCTCAACTTAATCCATGGGGATACATGTCTGTAATACTCATTAATGTCAGGGAGCGTTAGGACCAACATAAATCTTTGCTCGCTAAGATGTGAATCTAGACTCTGATGTACACCATGCACCATCAGCTGCTGACTGAAGAAAAAGAGCAATTCCAGCACCCAGAAAGGTCTTACTTGAGAGTTCCTAGACTAAACAATCAATCCAGCCAAAAAAAATCAGGGATGAAATTTCTACTCCGCACTTCGGGTTCAAAAACACCAGCTGCGATAGAGAGCGGGGCATCCCCGACGGGCTCACACAGGAAGTCCATAAAATCCCCAAGAATCCCCAGTCGGCCAGACAGGCTCTCCAGTTCCACCAGAAACCTTGAAAAATAGATAAGCAGTGCATTTCTCAGCTAATTGCCAGTGCCATACAGCTCGGGGAAAACATCACACTATACATACACATACAGAGAAATTTCCATGCCAAGAGATTGGAACTGCTCTCTAACAGACTTCTGATTTGTGATTTCCTTGGCACCGAGCCTAACACAAAATCACTGTGATTTCCAACTGCAAATATTTTTGGAACCACCAGACTTGGTCCCATGTGTATGTTAAATGAAATGAATGTTCAAAATCCATAATAAAACTCCAGAGGGGAGACTCCGATTAGAATATTAACATTAATCTTGGGAAGTCACGAGGAACCATTCAAGTTATAATAATAAATTGCAATAAAGAAGGAATAGAAGGGCTTTTTTTTTGCTGTCTGTTCAGTAAGCAGGTGTTACTGTGAACTCTCTAATCTGCACAGCACACAAGTGAAGTGGTTGCCCTTAAATTTTCCAGTTGCATAAAATAAATAACTGACATTACCAAATTATGTACAACAATCCCTCTCATAGGAGCTGAAGTGCAGTCGAGGGACTGGTGCAGATACTGAGATAACGCAATGCAGCTCTCCAAGACAAGACTGGAAAGTTTTCAAAAGCCATCCTTCTCTCAACAGCTCTGGAGCCAGAAGCAGGAGCTTGGGTTCACTCCAGATTTATGGGAAGAGCCATCCCCAGGTCACCTGCTGGTGATGAGGTCCCTGGTCTTTCACCCTGGGAAGGCAGAGCTGTCAGGACAGGATGGTCTCACACTGCTCCTGTACTAGAGCAAGGGCTGAGCTGTGCTGTTCTGACCTGCCACCTGTGCTGAACTTTGCCTTTGGTTTTATTTGGGACCAGGCTGAAGTGGTTAAATTTAGGTCTCCCAAATGGTCTCTAAAAGCACCTTATCAACAGTGGCTTGATTTACAAAATGAATCATCACTTTCTAAAGCTTTAACTAGCAGCAGTTAATCAGCACTTCTCAGCTCTGTCATCCAGATAATATGGATATATATGTTCAGTACTAAACCACTGTGTTTAAAAGCTTTGACCACTGTCCCTAACACCGAAATAAAGCTGTGGTTCACTGTGTATAATAATATTTGCTGGTAAAATTCAGCAAGAAGAATGATCAGGAGGTGAATCAAACCAAGCTGACCCCACCCTTTAACTTTGATTGGACCTAAAGTTTGGTGTTCCGAAATTTAAGTGGTGACAGAAAAAGTTTCTCGTTGTGATTAAAAAATTGGACTCGAGTGAGACCAGCACATGATTCGACTGGCAATGTCATTGTATTTTCACAAATAGGTGAGAAATGAGGTGTACAGGAATTTCTTAATTCAGTAAAAGGCTGCTTTCCAGCTTGGGCAGTGACTCCCAATGGTGAACATATTTCTGTTTTTATGGAGAAGTCGTTTTCCACACCTGGTTATTTTGTGGTGTTCACTGTATTTTTGATGCAACTCAGATTCCAGGAAGTCTGGGAACTCCCAGAGCAAAGTCTGCTCTGCAGGGATCTGCAGCTCAGCAGCAACGGCGAGGAGCTGGAAGCTAATCTATGTTGAACTGTATCATTGAATCTTTTGGGATTCACTCAGAGCTTGTTAGGAAACAAACTGAAGTCCTGAAATGTAAAGCATCAGGACACCTCAAGGAAATGTTTTGATCACAGGTAGAATGCAATTCACAAAGAACTATCTAAACACGCAGGGAGTGGTTTGAGTGTGCTCGGTGTGTCCCTGTGATGAGTTTTCTGTGTGCAGCCTCACAGAGCAGCAGAACTGTCCTTCCAGGTATGACACTGCTCTATTAATAGTCTATGAAGCACTGGGAGCAAATGAAAAACACTTCAGATGACTCTTGAAAAATGAATCAGTATCTGCTCTGAAATTGGACTCCAAGCATGGAAACATAAAATAGGATGTGTCTGTGAGGGATTATTTTGGGGCCATATGGTTTCTTACTCTGCTCCACCCTCCTTTTCAAGAAAGTAACGTGTCCCAGCACCCTGTACTCCTTTGAGATTGATATGGGCATGTTTTGGGAGAACACTTTGTTGGGCTATTAGGAATTTTGTTCTCTCACAACAAACAACTGCTCTGGTAATGCCTCCTGACCTGTCTTTGTGGAAAACACTTACGAAGGGAGAAGCTCTTATGCACCAATTCTTGTCTTCATCCTACAAATAAGTTGCTGGCTTTTCTCTTCAGCACTCTGCTTTAATCTCTCCCCTCTCCTGTTTGACACATCTCTCCTGCTGGCTGCTGGTGGGACAAGCCTGTGATTTATTCCAGGCAAACACACGTGCCCAGTTTCCACCATTGTGTGGTCTCACGTTCTGAACTTACCTGTGGGTGTTTACTTTGGTGGCATGACCTGGTATTTTGTAGCTCTGTATCTTTTTTTCTCCTTCCTTGATTTTTTGTTCCCCTCAGCCACGATAACTCTTCGTCAGAAGCTGCTGCATTTCTGCTTTGATCATATGGAACGTACCATGCAGCCTGGGGGAACACAGTGCTGCTTAATCCAGATGAAATAGCTACAAACCCTCTTAGAAGTGGGGTTTAAAAAGGGATACCAGTGAAATCAGATCCCTCTAGCTGGACAGCAGTCTGATAGCAGAACAAGGGCTGTTGTGGTATTTGGCAGCCAGACAGTCTTTATTGTTATTAGATGAAACAAAGCTTGTGATCTTTAGTCCTTGACCTTCACTGCAGCAGCACACTCTTAATCAGACCTTAATTTAACACCTAACATGGTCACAGAAAGGACTGGCCATGGGCTGCTGGTTTAATTACATGTAGCTGATATCATCCAAACCAATTTAACCTCACTGCTGTGTGCTGGGCACTGGGTGGGAATCGCCCTTCAGACACAGCACAAACAGCTTCCAACAGAAACAAACAGTGCAAAGTTTGCTGCATTCACCTCAAAAAGAATTAACTACTCTTTTGGATACTTTTCAGATGATGTTATAACCTTTCCAGGAAGATCTGGAGTCGGCATGATCTGCTAAATTTGTTTGCCCTTTATGCTTTCATTCTGGCATTTTAGGTATTTCTAGTATTTAAAAATTAAGCATCTTGCTGATGGGATTCCACATTCATGGGATCTGTTGCTGTGTGGAAGCATCTGACAACCAAACTGTGTAACTGGTAAAAATGTATGTGTTCCATGATAAGATTTTCACATTGTGCTGCTGCTTTGTGCTCAGTTCTTCACAAACTGACACAATATTTATTTTTTGACATTTAAATCTGAACAGTCATATTTTTGCATGTTTTGACACAAAATTTGGTCTCTTTCTGAATTAGTCTGGAAATCTGAAAACATCCAAAGTCTTCTTTTAGAAACAGGATTGTTTTGATTAATCAGGTTTCACTCAGATTTTTTTTTCACCAAAACCACCATCAGCAAGCCAAATGCACAACAAACATTGTACAAAATTTGCAGTTTTTGAAAGAAATCCCAAATTTTCCATGAAATCCCAGTTAAATCCCAAAAGACTGTTGTGAATATCACAGGTTTCCTTGAAAGATGGCTACCTCTAGCAGAGCACTTATGGAAAAATACTAATTGATGTAAAATATTAACAAGCACCAAGAACTTGGTCTCAGGGACTTGGAAAACACTGCCAGTGTTTGTCACTGGCTTGCTGACACCTCGGTCACGTTGCTTCTACAGTTGAGCTCTGATGGCTCTGAACGAAGTGGTGCAAAACATGAGCATTTTGTGTGGTCTGTCCTACCCTCCTGCAAGAGATCATGTGCCCCATGGCAGGGATGGCAGAGCAGGAAGGCTGCCAGCACTTTATCCATCCTTATTCCCATATTGCCTGCGTTGCTGATGGAGGTGGGTCTGCTCTGAGACACTGGGCAGTGACAGACAGGCACTGGATACACTCCTTGTATAAGCACTGTGCACATGGAAAGGTGAATTTGGGTCACCTGCCACTCTCAGTAGGAAGCTTCTTGCTTCCACTCTGCAGGTGACTTCCCGAGATGTAAGAATCAAGCCCAAAGATTTTGGGTTGCAATGAATTTAAGAGCAAAATGAACCCAAAACCTCCAAGGGAACTTCTGAATAAAATCTGTGTTTTCTGCTGTTGCAGAGGAAGGCCAGACCTTGCCCATGTCAACGCTTTGTGCTTTAAAAGGCCGGAGCCCTGAACATCTTCTCTGCTCCTTCCAGCTCAGGGGGTGTTTGGCTGTGAGTTTCAGGGGAGCTGATGAGTACGTGTTGGTTCCCAGCATTCCAGTGATGGAAGGGGAGAAGCCCATTGTGTGTTTAGCTCTCAGTTGGGGTTTGCAGATGGTGACTGTTCTGGGTCACCCTGCACAAACTTTCCATTGTAGACCCCTTACACTGACTGAGCTTTGACTGAGACAAAAGAAAGCCTTGTAGAGTCAGAGCCGTGGTGGGGCGAGGTTTAATCTCTAGCTGATGCTGTACTTACACAAAATCAATATGAACAGCAGGTTGTCACTGGAACCGCAAAGAGAATCTCTATGACAGGCTTATGCTTTTTTTAAAAAACTATTTTGGTTTATCTTGTGCAGTTCTTTTGTATAGGTAATTCTTTCAGCTGCAGGGTCTGCTGAAATGTTCCCAGGCCTGGCTGGAGGATCAGTGTTGCTTTAAAACCTGAATAAACAGTTACACGCCTTGGTAGCTTCAGCTCCAGTAGCCAGAACAAATGACATTTTGCATGAGTTCTTCCAAATGAATTGCTCTGTGACCACTGCAGACTTTTGAGTTTTTGACTCGTGGTAGTAGGATACTGTTCTGAAATGCCCTTCTTTCAGTACCCGATTGTTCCCAAAGCCGATGCAGTTAACACAGAGCCCCGTGTGGCTTCACAAACTCCGGTGAGTCATGTATTGACTCGGGGTTCGGACTCTTTTTGTGACTGACTGTTTTGACACGGCCCTCTGTGCCCTCTCGCGAGGGCAGTGGCTGTGCTGATGTGCAGGAAAGTAGATAGCTCTGCACAAACGTCAGGGTCTGCCATTAAGACGTTTCTTTCACCTCGGCAGGAGGACCCGCGTTGCTGCGGGCGCTGTTACGGAGATGCCCCGTAGGCAGGGACGAGAGCACAATCGCTCTGATGTGTTCCAGCAGCAGGGTGTTAATGTGCCATTGCTTCTCGGGGTTTCAGCGCCGGGGCATCACTGCTTTGGATCACAATAACACAGGCAAAGGGCACTCCTGCTCTGAGCGAGCAGCTCTGTTGTGCACGGGGATAGCGGGATACAGTGGGCAGCTTTTCCCACTCGGCCTGAAGGCAGGACATGCTCTCAAAGGCTTCTGAGTCCTGCAGAGCCCTTTCCACGTGTGTAGCTTTACACCCCGGGGACTGTGGAAATCAGTGACACGCTTTCATTGCTCCTGGGTAGCTCTGGGTGAAGCTGGGACAGGGCTCCATTTCCAAGGGGCCGCTCTTTCCCAGTGCTGAATGTCCCTCTCCAGCCCCAGCGGGCAGTGTGAGTGTCACAGAGTGCCCTCGTGTATGGGCACTGTTGTGTGAGTGCACTCTTGGAACGTGTTTTGACTGAAGTTCTCTATTTGTTGGTGTTTGTCTGCACCATCTAAGGAGTATCTGCTCTACAAAGGCACTCAGCACCTAAAAGAGCAATTATATTTTTCAGAAAAGTCTTAGAAGTTCTCTTTATGGGCAGGCATTTGTTATGCCGAGGATTGAACTCTTGCAAAGAAAGCAAAGTTTGAGCTTTCTTGATAAAGACAAACAACACGCTTTGTTCACAGTCTTCCTGATATTTTTGTGATTCTTATCGTGCTTTAGTGCTCTTCTTAAGTCTGGATTCCCCAAAGCTGGATGATTAGAGAATCTTAGTTTTTGTGAAATTCAAACTGAGCTTTCATTATTATGGAGAAAACCTTGGAAATCAATGCACATGGAGTGCTAAAAAAAGGAACCAAGAGTCATAAACCAAACTGATGCAATAGTGTGGCATAGTGACTAATTTAGTCACAGGTTCTCACTGAAAATTGCTGCTTATTAAGCAAAATAAAAATATTTTTAATCTTATTGCCTTAAGGACACTTAATCCAACAACAAAATGTTTTTATCAGATTTATTTTGGTGTCACAAATATCCCATTCTATATGAAAACATAAGAGAGTAAATTTCCATCAAGAATGAATTCAATATAAAATTAAACATTAGCCTTAGTCAGAGGTACTTGTATATCCATGTAGGTGGATGGGTGTGAGTTTGTGTCTTCTTATTTTAAGTTAATATTGGTATTTTCATGCCTGATTCATGATTTTTGAATGCTTGAGCTCGGCAGCACTGAACACCTGCCTTAATTGTGGGGACTAAGCTTCTTTGAAATTCTAACCTAAATTTAAAATTTCTGCCATTAAAAAAAAAGAAATAAAAAAATCCTAGACCAGACAAGCCACTTTGCCAAATGCTGGGCTATAAATTACCGCCATTTCTTTTTATTATACTGTTAGACACTAAAAAAATAAACCCCAAACACCTAAACCCACAAATCTAATTACACCAAATGTGCTCCTCATGCAAAGCCGAGCTCTGAGCTCAGCTCAGCTCCAGGTAGGCCCAATGGTTTAGCTGCAGACTAAACTTTTGGAAAAACAGAAGCTGAAATAGTAACACAACAGCAAAGCTGTATTAGCCCTTTAGGGAAATACCTAAATAAGCAATAAAATTAATGAAATAGTATTTATAGCCTTTGTGTCATAAGTGTATTATTTGTAAATAAAAGCAGAGCAGGTTTGCCTTGGTAAACTGGCACGGCTCTGACTCCAACCCTGCCCTTACTGAGGCCTTTTGGTGCTTAAAGGGGATTTATAGGAATGATTGGGGACAAAACTTGTAGCAGGGCAACACGATGAGTGCTTTGCCCTCAGCAGGGAGAAGGGAATTTGACTTTCCCAGCACAGGAAGACGAAGCCGTGCACAGTTACATGCATTTTGCATTTCCCTGGTAAATGTCCAGACACTTTGAAAAGTTTAGCCCAGGAAGTTACATTAAAAGAAAATAAAATCAATAGTTATCGAATTTATACTCAGCGTGTGAATCCTGTTACAGGAGGCTTTGTAGAGATGGTCCTCTCAGTGCATCTGCCTGTTTTGCTTCAGAGCACGAGGCAGGAGTTGTGTCTTCTTTACTATCTGTATCTTGGGTTGGTTTGCAAGACAGAGTTAAAAAAAAGGTGGAGGCATCAGTTGTTCATTACAAAGGGTGAACAATAGTAACTAATCAGGGCCCAGCGCTGCTGCTAATGCCTGCAAACCTCCCTCCTCCCCACCAAACCATGTGGGGGTTTGAAATGTAAATACAATTTGTAATTGAGAGCAGCATTTTATTACTTGCTTTTAAGAGGCACAGGACGCCTGTAACCCTCAATATGAAATTTCCGCTGGCTGGAAATAAATTCAGCTCCGTGTTTTGCTTTTATTCCCGTGGCGACTCCCGCACGGGAAAGGTACCGGCTGGTCTGCAAGAACTCAGTCTCTCACTCAACACCGAGGGGAGAAGTGGCTGGGAGCTGTGGTTTTGCAGCCACACTGCTGCCTTCCTCACACTGCACACGCTGCAGAATAAATCCTCGCAGATGCTGAGAGCTGCTGAGCTACCACAGCCTGGGCTGGGGGCAATGGCAGCTGCAGGCACGCAGCCCTTCCCTGAATCCCGCTTTGCTTTTCAGTGCTGGGCTGCCTAAAAGCAGCTTTTGCTGCTGGTTGAAGTTATTTCTACCTCAGCCTTGCAGTAGCACCCAGGAATTGAGGAGAAGGGCTCGGGGTCCGTAGGGTTGGGTGCTGCACAACTGTGGAACAAAAAACAGCTCCTGACACAGCGAGAGGCAAAGGGGTGTGTAAGGCAGGTGAAGGAAAAATATACAGAAAGAGAAGTGTGGGGCATTTTTCCTTCTTCTGTGATATGGGAGATGTCACCAGGATATGTGATTTATAGTTAGATCCTTTAGGGAACTGAATACTCAGGCTGTATTTCACTTAAATTAACCATAACAGGATTCCACTTCAAACTCTCAGCACTTCAGCTGGATTTGGAATGTGAAGTTCTTATGTGGAGACGGAGGCTTTAGAATGGCACCACCAAAGAAGTTACACGTGGGTACCTTTATTAGCATGGAAATAATCCCCTCAAACTTTCTGTCTCCCTTCTTTTCCCTTTCTGTCAGCTCTGGATCTGGGAAACAGCACGAAAAGAGATCCCCATAAACAGCACAGTAATCCTGCCCTGAAGCCCTAGCAGGACATTGGCAGGGAAAGAGGAATAGGAAGTTATTCCCATTTTGGCTGGAAGGACTGGTGACCTCCACCTGTGCAGAAGTCAGCAATGTCCAGAAAATTAAAGACCAGTGAAGAGGCAGGGATTTAAAGGAAGATGGAGAAAACCCTCTGGATTTTAAGGTAAACCATTACACCAGCTCATGTTCTGGGTTTAAGCCATCAAATATTTCTTCACTGAGGAATCAGGAAAGTATTAGCTGTGAGAGCAGAAGGGAAGGCAGCCATGCCAGGGCCTGCCACTTCAGAGAATACAAACTCTTTCTGCTACTTCAAGGCTTCTCGGCTGAATTAATGTGTAGGACATAATAACAGCCATGCTGAGAGTGAAATATTCCCTCTCTCATTAGAAACCACTTCTGTTCTTGTTGAGCTGTATCCTCCCACCTTCATCTGCTCTGGGTTCTCTCCAACATTATTTACAATAATTGTACCCACCTTCGCTGTTGGATTTCTCAAAGGAATTGTGGCTAAGAGGGATAAAAGATGTCTACACACTCAGTGGCTTTTTCCTCAAACAAATCAGGAAGTCAAGCATGGTTTACAAGCAGAAAGAGCTACTTGAAGAGCTCTGGGGTGTACTTTTTTTAACCACTTAACGTTGCAGGACACCTTGACATGCTTATCTTATACACGAGGAACTAAAATTGTACATTCTGTCAAGTAGATAAGTGAGTTGATTAAAAAACCCCTCGATATCCAAGAGCTCCTACTGAAATCTCAGGATGCATAACACATTCCTTGACCTGAAGGCTGGAGTAAGGTAATGTAGGAGTAATCTACCCATAGTTTGTCTTCAGGGAGTCCTTCCTTCCATGATCTTGCTGGTAAGAAGTGGACAAACTGTCCAGGACTAAGACACAAGCGTGGAGTGACTGGATTTGCTCAAGTTACTTCTCTTCATATTGAATATTTTAAAAATATTGAATATTTTTCTGTTCCCTTACACACACACACACACAAAAAAAAAAAACCAAAAAATGAAATACAGAATGACATGCAACTGATGGCTCCTTGCACATTAACCCTTTGCCTGTCACACTGACAAATACCAAACTGCAAATGACCTCTCACCACTAACCCACATTTATCTACGTGGGTCTCTGCCCAAGTGCACAGCTACAGTGGCTAAATGAGTGAGGAGGGCTTGATCATGGTTTGACACTTTGTGCTTTAGGGAGTCTCTGTGTGGCCAAGATGTTGGATTCATGGCCCAGATTTCTTGCACGTGTTTTTAAACCAAAAAGTTCAAGTTGAAGATATTCCTTCACAGACAAGGGAGGAAGACTAGCTCCTCAAGGATTGATCCAGCCCACCTGAGATGCAATTATTCCAATTCATTATTATTTTTCAAACTTTGTGTCTTCTAAAACATGACTTTTGGGGTGTGGACTCATGCTTTTGGGATCCTTGTGTGGAGTTTATTGGAATATGACAATATCTCTGAATGTGGCATTTGCATTTCCTCCTGTTTTGAGTGACTGTAGTGTGTATTTTCAAACTACCATGGGATTTTGTGCTGCATTTCTGAGTACACTGGGGTTGGCTCACATGCATACATAACTAATGTCTGTGTTTTGAAGTGCCAGGAATGTGCATTGGGTTAGCAAGCTAACTGAGTGGAGCAGCAGGTCGAGACATGTCACAACAGTGTAATTCATCCAACAGAATGAGCATAGCTTGGGGGGTCCTAAGTTAAAAGAACTTGATTAGTCTCAGCTCAGAGTAAGGATTAGCACAGACTGGCAAAGCCAGGAGCAAAGACATTCAGACATGGTTTAGGGTGATGGTTCTGAAAGGTTCTACTGACAGTCACCAAAATATTTAGGAAGTAAGGCCCAAGTGAGTCAGGCTGGGGATCTGAGTTGCTGAAGCATCGGGGTGAATGTGCAGTTTTTTTTCAGAGGGTTGTCCATGAGGTGCTCACTTGTCTCTCAGCTGCCCCCTCTCTGGTCCCCCTGATGTTCGAGGCTGGCAGGACGTGCTGTCCCCCACTGTGAGAGCTGAGCTTTCCTGACAGGACAATCCTCCCTCCTGCACATTTCACCTGCAGCCCCTGGACTGCAGTGGAACCACAGCTTGCAGCATTATGGACTGGCTGATCTTCACTTCCAACTGTCCTTTCTGTCTTCCCACTGTCCCTTCCAACCCAAACCATTCTATGCCTCCCTAAACGCTGCAAAGGGGACAGATTCTGTCCTCAGCCCCATGACGGCCAGCCCCAGATAATCCCACTCATTCTAAGGGGTGACAGTGGATCTATGCTGTTGTTTGTGAGGTCAGAACATGGCACCTTTCATATGTGCTGTGCTCCTTTTCATAACTTTAGGCCCAGTTTAGGAGTGTGGGTTGTTCCTTTAGCACAACAGGAGAGTTTGTTACTCTGCCATGTGATGATTCTCCCATTATGATTTTTTAGAGGAGTGCCAAAGGATTGAATTGGGAACTTGTGATGTGTTCAAAGAGTTGTTAAATGCCTTTGTGGTTCTTGGATTTACAGCTACTGTGCTGGAGGAATATGGCCCTATTACCCTGTTCTACATTCAGCATCTGCAAAGCAATGCCAAGCTACTATCGCCATAATTTCCAAAGTGGCTGTTTCAGCTGGCATTTTTCACTGCATTTAAATTCTTGAGTTGTCCCTCATTTGGCAGTCCTTTCTCTGGTGCTCTTATGGATGGTGTAGCCTCAGATCTGTGCTGTTCTCTGAGGTGATATTGCTGCCCATCTTCTGTTCCACTCTGGGTGTTATAACCTGCAATGGAGTGCAAGTTCCAAAATCTCAGTGTGATGTGGTCCAACATACTGTGAGATTCATCTGCAATTCAACCACAAATACCTGGCATGAATTCAGCCACTGGGTCAATATTCAGATATTATTTTCTGCAAACAATAATGGCTTTTGTTATGCTGATTTTTTTTCAGAGGAGCTAGAACCTTAGGTAGGTACATTTTAGGTGAAGAGTTCCAATTGCTTATCCTGAAATTTTAGGAAGCTTCATGCCATACATATTCTGAACTATTTCAGAAATTATGTATGTGTGTGGGTACAGACAGAAATTAAAAACGCAGCAGATTAATTTAGGAAAGAAGATCTTATCCTGACAGAAAAATGCATAGTCGACCCCATCAAAAGCTAAATAAAAGACAGATACATTCAGGCAAAATTTCTGACAGGGAGAATTTGTCAGGTGGTGGGCTGGTTCTTTCATTCTTTGAAACTTTCTAGTGAATGTGGCCTGTCTTCCTGTGAGGATTCCTGGCCAAGATGTCAGCAGATGTCTAAATCTCACCTGGTTTCCCAGATCTTTCTCTTCAGCTTTCCTTCAGCCTCCCTCTGTTCCTGACTCCTGCTTTGCTCAGCCCCAACTCCTCAGCAGGGTTTCTTGCTGCCAGAAAGAACAGGCATTGCCAGCAGAAACTAATTACTTTCTCACCAAACCCTGTCTTGCAGCACAGATGTTGTGATCTGTCCCACTGCTTCCAAGGCCTCCCAAATAGTTCATGTAGAGACACCACCTCTGGAATGGCCAACAGCCCAGGGTGGGAGCAGGGGATGTGCTAAACTGCACGTGTGATGAAGTGTGGAACAGTCAGGGCAAGTCCACTGACCACACTGGCTCTGAATTCTGTCACTGAGGATGCCGTGGCTTCAGCTGGCTTGGCCAGCTACTATCAACATAAAATAATATTAATAACAACCACAACAATATTTGAAAATACACTCTGGCTCAACCAGAAGATGTGGGCTTGACACAGCAGCTGATATATGCAATAGTGTGGCCTGTGTTAGCCAGGAGAAGAGCCTAGAGATGCTTTGCTGGTGGTTTTGTCTGTAAAACTCTAGTGGATATCACAGTGGATTTCCTTTAAGAATCATCAGCTCAATTATTTTGGTTCCTGTTGGGTGTCCTGTTTGGGTTCTGCTGGATGAAGATCACGGCAGAGCTCGTGCATGGGGGTTCATGGCATCACCAGAACATTCCCTTTTCACTTATTGTTGTTTGAGGGTCATGCTTGCTTTTGCCACTGAGGATCTGGGCAGTATAAAGTAGCCAGGGAATAAAAAAATAAAAGATTAATGCAAAAGGTTGGCACTTTGCTGCCTTGCATTCTAGCCTTGCCTAGGACAGGCTTCCCATCGGGCCTAGAGATGCAATTTTGGGCTTTTGCTCCCTGCCTGTAGAACAAGGAAGGAATAACAGCGTGTTTCAACCTTGTGGGTGTATTGGGCAGACAGATTCAGCCTTGGTTTTGAAATACACATATACTGTGGTAATTAGAACAATACAATAGCAAATAAAAACAGGAAGAAGAAAAGTACCTAACCCACAAAAGGATTTGGTTGATGTGCAGCAAATGAGATGTGGGACCACAGACTACGTGGTGAAGTTAAGAGAAATATTGAGCAGCTGCTTTGCTACACAGTTCTACAAAATGAAATGACATCCTGCAGGAAAAACAGCACAGGCTCCTTTACTACCCAGGAGGGCAGAGCTAAGGTTACAGGGACTGTAAGAGTGTTGTCATTTCCTTACTCCCAGGAGCTGCATTTTCCAACTTGATGGCTTTCCTAATGTAATTGCTTTTTATGCCGTGATTTCTTTAGAGCCTGATTCTTGCTGGAGTAAATCAGGAGGAACCCCAACAAAGCCAAGCAAGTGATCTCAGGGCCAGAATTACAGGGGCCACAGTGGAATCAGGCATGCTCAGTCCACAACCTTCTTCCCCAAATCCTGCAACAAATGCCCCATGCTGGAATGGCAAGGAGGTATCAGATGAAAACACAAACCAGTGACAAACAGTGCATTTTTCAGTAGCCACATCATATTATGTCATTGGTGTCAGGTTGAGTTATATTGGTCTGCTTTTCATTATGTTGTGTTATGCCTTTTGACATAATGCAACACACTGTAAGTAACATAAAGTGACCTCCAAGTATAAAAGAGTACACAGTTTTTGTCAGATTAGATAGTGGCTATGAATTCTCAGAGAGGGAGGGGTAACTCAGAGCAGGGGGTTTGGAGTGAGTGTCCTGAACAACAAATGCACAGAACTTAATTAACAGCCTAGGCTGTTTCCAAAATGGTCTGTGTGCCTCTGCTCAACAGAGAGAGGAGATTCACAGTGGGATTTGCACTGTTGAATTTATTTAAAATTCTGCAGAAGTCTCTGTAAGAGCTCTCTCTTTTCTGTATCTGTACTGCAGGAGCTCCATATCCAGTGAACATAAGAGTCCCTTGCCTGAGATTTGCCTTGTTATCAGGCTCCAAAATACAGTCCTGAGAGCAAGCTTAGCCAGTGGCCTTTCTGAGCAGCACTGTGTAACCTGTCCTCTGAGTGGAATCAGCTGCTAAGGGAACAACTGTAGGGAGAAAAGAAAAGGGAATCATGGTGGCTCTGAAAAGAAAGGGAGCTCCTCATTAATTCAAGGTGATTAAGGAAAAGTGAGTGGTTCAAGGGAGATGGTTAATTTTCTCTGGAGGGCTTGAAATCCACCTTAGCTTGGTAGTTCTGTCTGGTGGCTTTGCTGGAATTAGCTGGTGATCTTCTCCCTGTAGTCCTTGGTCTACACTCCTGACCCACAAATGGCACAACTGCCAGGACTTGCAGGAAGTGGAGTCCTTTGATATGAAGGCTGGAATAAAGCTCTCCTAAAGGGGATGGTTGCTACCTGTTGGCAGGGTATGGAAGATTTCAGTTCCCACACATGATTAATTGTCACATGTCTTCTTCTGAAGGCATCCACTCAAAGGCAGGATGGAAAACTATGTGAGGGCAGGAGAAGTGCAAAGCTGTGGTGTGAAGTTGGTCTCAAAACTCAGTCTGCAATAGCCCCAACACTTACAGAGGTACTTTACTGTACATTTCCTATGTAACATATGTTACATTCCCTATGTAGCATATTCAGCATCAGTGCTTTCTTGTGGCCCCACTGAATGAGGAGAGGAGGCCACTTTCCATTTGGCACCCATCTGGCATCCCATCTCACCACAAGAATTGTCATCAAGTCCTATCATCTGCCTTTTCAGATAGCGAGTGTTGAGGGATCAGAAATGTTTTCAAGATCAGTCTCAAAGATGGAAGTTGCAGAGGCACCTGAATGCATTTAGTGTGGGTTTCCTGAGCAGTGGAATCTCACTTAAAATGTTAAGATTAAAATTTAACGTTGCTAGCAGGAATAGAGTGTAATATTTTTTTGTGAAAAGAGTGCCCAGGTGAGCAGTTAGAACAGCACAGCACATCAGAATCCAGTGTGTGTCACAGGCATTTTTTTTATCACTTCTCCATTTAGAAATGTAGCAGAAATTCATATCTGCCTAATTTCCAGGCATGCAACATTCCTTTAAGAAGTGTGTGGGATGCTGTCCTTGTTCATTAGGCCATTGATATTAGGGGGTGAGCAGTTCCTTCTCCTGAGCACTGTGCAGTAATCCAGCTCTGCTCTCCATCCTGCCCAGAGACCTGTGCAGTCAGACCCCTGTGCCACCAACACCCACAGCTCTCTGCAGGACTCCACAGAGCGACCTTCCAGTATCATTTTGCAGCATCAGAGAGCCCAGAATTAAACATGAAACATTCTTGTTAGGTTCATAAAGAGAGCTGTTCCCCTGGACCTGAGCAACTCCCAAAGAAAGCTGCTCCCCTTGGTAGGACACCAGACTGTGCTTGTGGCCAGGCACACACAGAGACTCAGAGTCTCACTGAGATTTGCAGCTGGGCTGGATCTCAGGAGACTTCCTATTATTGTTTTCTTTACGTTGTCTCCTTCACAGCACAGGGAGTTCAAATAAACCCGTCCCTGCGACAATCTGATTCTCTGAAGGAGTGTCCTGTTCTGTTGAGTCATGTGAGAGGAAAAATACAAAGAAGTAGAAAGACAGATCAAAAAGGGGTAGCAGAAAGAGCCCTGGAGGCAGACTTAAGTTTGGTATTTAATATTTCAGGTAAAATATTCACTTAGCATCAATTATCTTGTTGGGTTCCTTTTTTTTTTTTTTTTTTTCCCCAAATGAAATTGCCTTCTGAATCAGCCAGCTCTCTAATTACCAGATTGAATGATTGAAATTTTTAGGGCAATTAAATTCAAGCCTTTCTTTTTTCAGTCCTTATGTTATTCCCCCCTTCTCTCCCTCCCTCCTCCAGTCTGGAGCCTTTCTATAATTTGGAGGCAGTTGCAGAAGCAAGCAGACCTTTAAAGCCAAGATGCATGTCTCCCTTAATTCCTCGGTGGATTTGTTTTATAGACTAGGCAGGGAGGGTTCTGGTCTCTCAGGACATGTGCATTACAAACACACAGCTTTGTGTGGGTTTTATCCTAACGTGCCATTGGAAGGATTCATTTAACACAGAAATTCTGTGAAAAGACAAAGATCAATGCGGAAAATACACGTGCTATTGGAAAATGCCTGCAGATCAAACTAGAAAACTAATGAGCAAATTGATGGTAATAATGATGATTGATGATCTACTGGATAAGAGAAAACAAATCTCCCAGTGAAACAGTACAAAGGTCTGTTCACAGAGCTGTTAGGACAAACTCATGAAAAGATAAGTATTCTGCCAAGTAAGGACACAGAATTCCCAGGATGAAATCCTGGGCCCACTGGACCGGGTGACAAAGTTGCTGCTCATTTGTGTGTCTCGTTGGGATCAGAGCACTGATCCTGCAGAACCTGTAACCATATTCTCATACATAAGTACGTGAGCTCTTCCATGGATTCCTGTGGGACTATCCCATCCTTGAAGTTAAGGGGATGCTTAACTGCTTTGCTGAGTCAGGATCTGGCCCAGTGAACATGAGAAATCTTTATCACTCTGAGTTTTTCAGCTTTCCCAACCCAATCCAGTGTACAAACCTGGGGCTGCCCTCCAGCAGGACCCAGGCATTTATTTTCCTGCTCTGTTACCCTGGGTATTGGTGTAATGTCACTGAAGTCAGAGCAATGAACACTAGGCTAACTTCCAGCAAGTATCCACAGCCATTTCACTAAAGCCAGATGAATTGCAGTCTGCTCATTTATTACTTGATTATCCCTGTAGGTGTTTGAGGTGCTTCACAACAGCTAAAGCAGTCCTTGCCCTGAAGAGGATGCAGTCAGATCGAAGATTAGAGATGACAGCCCTGCAAGGGGCTGGACCTGCAGAAAGAGCAAGGTCCTTGTTCAACCAGAAACATAAATGCACGTCTGCCTCAAAGTTCAGTGGACTGGTTAAGCACTGCCATGGCTCCAGCTTGGACTGATTGATGTAGAGAAGTATTTTGGATGCAGGTTCCTGAAAAACCTCCTGTTTCTGCTGTTTTCAATGCTCTGGTGTTCTTGCATAGATACTCTCACAGGCACAGATTAGACCTTTGGGAAATATGATTTCATGTCTGTGGAATTATGACATTTCATTCTGGTTAATGTTTTGGCCCATTGTGATAATGCCAGTGGGATGGAATGTTATCCATCAGCGTCCATGAGCATTCCCTGGGACACACAGCCCTTGTGGTTCTTGTGCTGCCTTCTGTTTCCTCCTGCTCTCAAGGCCACATTCATCACTACACCTCTCTTTCTGCATGCCCTGAAGTCTGTGACTCTCCACCAGTTTGCAGTGTCTTGGGACGTGGCCCCTGCCCTTCAGGCATGTTTGACAGATCCAGGGAAAAGAGACCTGATCCGAGTCACTTTATTGCCCTCTGCCCCTTTTCCAGCCTTCCTTCCGGGTGCAGATGCACCTCTGCAGAACCTCAGTCATCTCTCTGGAGCTCTGAATGCCTGCACCAGACCCTGGAGCTGCCAAAGCAGCCTGGATTTACTGCTGGTTTGCTCTGCATTTTCTCAAGCTGTGTTTCTCTCTCTGCTTTTTCAGGTTGCCACGTCCACTTAAAATCCTGCGGTGCGTGCCCCGTGTTCATTATTTAGCAGCACATGGGAAAGCCCCCTCAGCTCCAGCTTGCTGTGAGTGCTGTACAATTGTAGCCCAACTGCCTGCTCCACTTATCTGCTGCATTATTTCTGTGAAAGCAAAAGCTGTGCATGGAACAGATGCTTGGAATGGTATTGGGATCCAATTACTGCACTTTTCCAACCTTACATCTATTGTCTAAACTTGGAGCAGGCATATTTTTGTTCCTTGGTGACACTATATAAAGGGACAATTGGCATTGTGTTTGCTGGCTGACTGGTTGGCAGAGAAGGGGTGGCAGGAGCAGCAGCACCATGGTAGGTTTTATTCTTTCCACGTCTGGTTTTTTTGCCTGTATTTCTTTCTGACTCTAAATTCAATCAGAGCAGGGCCGATCACACTGGACTCCATGAAACCTCATCTTAGGATCACATCCAGAATGAAGATACACCCCATAGAGTGAGCTGTGAGCTTCCAAGGACTTCTT
Source organism: Pyrocephalus nanus (assembly GCA_038380795.1). Lineage (NCBI taxonomy): Eukaryota > Metazoa > Chordata > Aves > Passeriformes > Tyrannidae > Pyrocephalus > Pyrocephalus nanus. Next base: position 6,876,310 of record CM076281.1, read on the forward strand.
TAATAATTTGTTTAACTAATGAGTGGGGCAGAGAATGCAGATGCACTTGCTGAGGGGAAGAGCTCGTGGGTGTCTGTCCCAGCCTGACACACCAGGGGAGCAGTGCCTGGCACAGCTGCTGAGTCACTGCTAAGGTCTGCTGTGGTGGGATGGGGAGTGAGGAGAGGGATGGCTCTGGAATTGTCACTGCATTGCTCTTGGGATTGCAGGGAGAACTAGGAAGTCCTGCAGAAATTTCTGTGTCTTGCCTTTGCCCCTCTCACTGTTGGCTTTTAGCTCTGGGACTCCAACACCTCTGCACTAGAGGTGCATTGATGTGATTTCAAGGAGCCAAGAAGAACTCCTGCCTAAGAAGCAGTGGGCAGATTGGGCAGATCTTTGTCTTCTGCAAATTTGGAGGAATGACTACAACAATATTTAAAAAAAACAAGCAAAAAGAAAAAGCTAGTGATCTTCTCTTTCCTTATTTTGCCCCTTTTTACAGGTGCTTTTCAAGTTGTCTTAAAGTAATGCTGCCCAGTGGCTCCCTGGGGCTGTGGGAATATTTGACTGTGGAGGACACCAGAGAGGGAGCTGTACATGAAAAGCTCTCTCAAAGCTCAGTTCAAACCTGCTCCCATTTAAGCAGGTGATGAACGTGATCCACGTGCTGTTCTGAGCAGGATAAAACCCCATTCAAAGTCATTTCTAAAATCCATGCACCAAACCAGGTTCCAGTTTCAGCCAGTGCAAGCCCAGGGGCAGTGGATTCACACTAATCCTGTTCTTCACCACTGCTTCAGAAGTGAGCAGTGCCTTGTGCTGATTGTGCCTCTTCAGCTGTGGATTTACAGGCTTCCCTTTAATCAGCCTCACTAAAGCCTAAGCCAGTCCTTTCGTGGGGTGGGGGGGCCAGTGCTGGGTCTCAGGTTTTCTTTTTCCCCTCTTTTTTTTTTTTTTTCAAAATTTTATTTATCAGGTTTTTTCCTTCCTATTTAGTTCAATGACACACCAGCACTCATTGATGTTTGAAGATATTTCAGGACATTCTGTGATGAAATGCTTAACTTAAGAGATGTGAAAATATAGTGAGAGACTTGTCTGTCTCCTCGCTCCCAGTTCAACTGACGATTCTCTGCGGTGGTTCTTTTCATTGTGCCTTTTGTTTTGGGAAAATCTCTTCTGAGGTACCTTACTATACAGGGACACATGAAACAGATTTAAAATGGAAAGAAAAAAATAGCCTTAATGAAAGAAAGCTGAAGAATATCTTTACATAAGGAAGTGATCATTTTTTATTAATCAGAGGGAAATGTATATGTAATTATGCTAGATGAACTCTGTGGGGAGGTTTTTTTCTCTCTTTATGATGTCTTAAGGGATTTATAAATATTACAGAGGTTTTATAGCATCATAATATTTCAGATGTGCAGTAAAGCTACTTTCAAAGGATTAGTGCAGACAAAGCAGCATAGTAAAAAATAATTACAAGTCAGCCAGTGCTACTAGGCTCTGACATCCAGGGCTGATGAGAGTGAGAGAGGCAGGGTTCAGGGAGATAATTTTTCTAACAAGAACAGACCACACAAGTGCTGTGGAATGGAGTTCTGAGAACTGTCTCTGGCTCTCAGTTTATTCCAGGGAATTTCAGACCGGTTGGGTCTGGGATGTCTCCCTGCGTGCTCTGTGCTGACGGGGAGAGGGAAGGGGAGAGGCAGAAGGAAGCACAGGGGAGGCCTTTTCCTTATTCCCCCAACATTGCTGTGTTTATTCAGTTCGAGTGACACCTTGTAGGGGATTCTGCATGGCCCAAAATAGATGGCATTCTGATCAAATATGTTCTGATCTGCTGTCTGGAATGTACCACCTGCACCGGGACAGGCACCAGCAAAGCTGAGTGACTTCAGCAGCTGGAGCGGAGCCAGTCGTGTGACCGCCGTGTTTGTGTGTGTTCCTTGCACATGTGTGTTCATGTGTGTGTTCCTTGCACATGTGTGTTCATGTGTGTGCCTGCACATGTGTGTTCATGTGTGTGTTCCTTGCACGTGTGTTCATGTGTGTGCCTGCACGTGTGTGTTCATGTGTGTGTTCCTTGCACATGTGTGTTCATGTGTGTTCCTTGCACATGTGTGTTCATGTGTGTGTGTGTGTGAGCGTGTACAGAGGGTGCCACCTGCTCACGTGGAGGAGGAGGAGGATGTGAACGCCAGGGAGGAAAAACTGCTGGGTGGGAAAAGCAGCTGCCGAATTTTTGGATCACAAAGGTCGAGGAGTCTGCAGGTGGAGAGGTTCTCTGAGAGAGAAAGTTTGGGGAGATAAAGCCTTCCCTCTGTAGGTCTGCAGGAGAAAAAGGAGGCTGGGATTGGGAAAAGGGTTTATGTGGGGCAGAGGAGAGTGTTTCGTGTATGGGAGAGTGAGGCAGGGGGATGCAGCCCAACAGATTTTTGTATCTAGCAGGGATCAAAGGGGTGTGTGTGTGTCTGTGTGGGTGTGTGGGAGGCTGGGACTACACACAAAATGGAGTGAGGATGAGAAGGGAGGATCTGTTTGTGGCTGTGGAGTAGGTAATAAAAAGATCTTCTGTTTCTCAGTTCTGATAACGTGGGGTTTATTTGAATGATCTGAGGCTGTTGCCTGTTTGAAATGCAAATTGTGCCCTTAGAGCAGTTTATGTTTCTTACTCCTCTAGACTACTTCCTCAAAGGCTTGTGTTTGGATTGGCCTTGTGCTGCTCACCTGCCATGGAAAGGACCTAAACCACTCTAAAAAAGGGTGGCTTGTCCACAGCTGGGATCTTTGGTGCAGATGCAGTGCAAATTATCTCAGCAGAGAAAACTTGTGAGACAACAATCAACAAAAATCCTGTCCAGTGCTGCAGAAATGCCTTGTCCAGGCCCAAGACGTAACTTCTGATTCAGAAGCTGTATTCCACGATAACAAAAATTCAGAGACAGGAAATGTCAGCACTGAGATCCCAGAGTGGATGAAAAACAAGGGGAGAGTGTGATGAAGGAAAAAGTAATAGCAAGTGAGAGTTACCATCGTACAGTGGATCACAGCAGGGGACAGAATCTGAGCAAAATGATGGATGATTCTGTCTTTTCTGTAGTCACAGACGTAGCTGTAGAGGAAGGAAGTACAAAATGTGCAAGCCTGGTAGTATTTTATGTCTGCTTTTCCTTGGACTGAATAAACACATAACCCAGCAGAATTGGGTTCTTCATAGTGTACACTCCTGTTTCCCTCTGCAGGACCTGCTCATCTATTGGTGTCTTCTCTGGTAGAAAAATTTAAAAAAGGCAAAATAAGTTGCTCAGTGGGAAAGTGTTTCTGCTTGTGCTTCATTTTTGGCTGTCACATTGTCACCTCTAGTTATTTAGAGTGTTCTCTGCGTGTTTTAAGGCAGGGTGGACCATACAAGGAACTGATGTCCCCAAACCAAACCAAAAACGTGGCTCCTGGCAGAGTGCTGCCCCTCTCTCCTGACTGCCTGTGGAGACACTCCTGCTCTGCAGAAAATGCTGAGGAGAGATTGGTTGCTTTGTAATTACTGAAGGGCAGAAGTGTGCACTGAGCAGGCAGTCAGGGAGCTGTGCCTGTGTTTAGCTTGCAGGAGCTTGGCTGGTTTACCATACTCTGTCTGCAAAATTCACTGAAGGTCTGAGATGATGAAGTTCTGCAATAATCCAGTGTCACTTCCTCTGTATCTCTGGTGTCAGGAACCTGCCCTAGCACGAGCCTTTTATGAATTTATCAGGGCAAACAACACCTTATATTCTGAAGTAAGAACCAAGTAATTTTATCTCCTTCCTCCTTTACATATAGAGATATGAACTGATTCAATGCCCTTTTTCCTTTTAGGTCACCCTGAAATCAGAGATTTCTTTACTCTGATTCATTTGAACACACACACAAAAATGAATCCCTGCTCTTCCATCCAGCAAGGCAAAGGCCATCCTCACTCACTGTCTCTGCCTACCTGTGTCCCTCCATACCCTTGTTCTCTCTGACACTGTCAGAGAGGAGGAACATAAAGAACCTCACTGAAGGAAACTCAGCTCAAAGCAAATGCCTGGTTTAACAGAGTTTTCCTGGGACCAGATTTTGGAGTATGGCTCCACTTTTTCATTGAAACCTAAAACAAACCAAAACCAACCACCCAAAACAACCAAAAAAGACCCTTTAAAATCCGGGCTAATTGAGAGAGTGCTAGTATCAGTAAGACAAATGAGTGATACCCGACAAGCCTGTGGTTTCTTTTCTAAAGTGAAGTGTTGTTTTCTTCACAATGGGATGATTAATACACTCAGGCAGGAATATTAATAGGCTTGTTCAGTTGTTGCAACATTCTTCCCACTGCTGTGCTATTGAGGCCTCGGAATCTGAGCCCAGGGGACCCTCAGCTCTTCAGTTGCTCATCTGGCACGTTTTGTGTGTCAGTCTCCCAGCACATGCTGCACTGAGAGCTGCTCCATCTTGGCAAAGTGCAGCTCAGCACACTTTGTGTGTCACGAGTGGGGAAATCAAGGCAGGCAGAAGTGATGTGTCAGTCACCCACTTGCTCCTCTGCAGGTCACCTACTGAATCCTTGGCAGTTTAGAAACCATATGTCTGCTCAGTTCTGTGATGTTCTTTTTAATATGCCACTCCTTCAGAGAGATACTCTGGAGTCAGAATCCTGATTGTGTTCATTAAAAAATTCTGGAGAGCTTGGAATTGTCAGACAGCAGCACAGATCTATTTCTGTTCTTTTAGAGCTGCCTTTTAATTCAAGTTACCCACCAGAAAGACAGTGACAATGTACCCTGTTCTATTCCTGCTCCACCCCTTATCTCTCAGCCTTCCTCCTCACCTGCCTACCCACCACTTGTGCAAAACCAGGGTGCAGTTTCTTTCTGTGATTATGAATTTGCTGGCCTTTCAGGGCAGATAAACTGCAATACTGGGACCTGCTAAGCCCAGATGCTCTATATATTTTGTGCTAAAAGGCTTAGTTTGACACTGGTGGTGGAAGGCCATTCCCACCCAGCAGCTGTTCAGAGGCCCCTGTGAGATATATTGGTGGTCTCAGCCCCATCCCATAAGTGAGCAGGTCATAAATAGGATCCACACCCAGAGCTTCAGAAAAACTAGAGATGGATGGAGCAACATGGGCACTGATCTCCTCTGTCACCCCTGGAGATGATAAACCAGAGAGTACTACTGAACAAATATGCTGGAATGAATTTCTGCTAGGCTGGAACTAGATGTCTCTCCCAACCCAAGCCATACAGTGATTCTATGATACTTCAGTAAGTGTTCCATGTATAACCAGTTTTCAATCTTCTTTGCCTTGAAAAGGACTTCACCAAAGTGAAGCAACTTTCGGGTGGTTTTTGACTTGCCAGTCTGTTTCTAATATAGATATTGAACCACAGCTTTTGGGTTTATCTGATCCTTCCTTACATCTACAATCCTTGCTCAAAGCCTCACAGCACAGAGAGCCCATTAAACCGAGGACTAATGGAGGAATTGCCAGCGTTTGGCATTTCAAGGAGCTGGACCCACTGCCCTGCGCTGTGGTGACAGATTAAAGAGACACAGATGGTGTGCTGCTGTGGGGAATATTTATCATGCTTGCACATGGATGCTGTGTTTGGCCACAGCAGAGCAGCCCAGGAGAAGGGGAAAGTGTGTTTTGTCTCCATCAAGACCAGCAGGACAAGAGAGGAACCAGCTCGGCCGCCCCCTCCGAGAGTCCTCGTGCCCCGCGGTCGCTCCCCCCGACAGCCTGCGGTGCGTTCCACTGGGAACATCTGCTTCCCCTTTACCTCAGGGAACAAATACATGGAAATAGGGAGGATTGTTCCTAATATTTCCATTCGATCTGGAAGTGTTGAAAACCTCCACCAGGCACCTCACGTTATGTGGAAGATTGCCCATGACTGCTCAAAAATAACACTTATTTCATGTGGAGGAGGAGGAGGAGGGAATCTGTTTATTCCAAAATCAATATTTCTACATTCATTAAACATTCCACTTATTAACTTCTTTTTTCCATGCCTGTGGTGGCATTCTATCCTTGTTTTTATCCCTCTTGCAAATATATTTTTCATTTGATTTCCACTCCTATTTCCAGATTTTAGTGCTCTGCATTAGCTAATTGGAGCTTGACAGGTCTGGAGTGTGGGTACATGGAGGAGTGCCTACCACTGCCCTAATTTCCCCCCTTCCATATCCTGGGATCTAAACCAGGGTGGCTGAGTGCAGAAATCTGCCTGGCAAATTAAATTGATCAGACAATGTATGCTTCAAACAGAGCCAAGTGGGAATATTTCCTTGAGCTGCTCTGCTCCTCGGGATATTTGAAATCAGTATTGAATCTGAACTTTCACAGGCTTTTTTATTTTGATGAAAGGAGACAGTAGAAGTTGCCTTCTGTTTCATGCAGAATAGCCCAAACTAAGTAAGACTAATTTTCTCTGACACGAGAACCAGGTGGGACTATGATAATGAAGTTTAAAAGTAAAAATGATAAAGAAAAAAGTAATCTGTCTGGAAGGGAACTCCAAAGGCAATGCAGCTCATTATCCTGCCCCAAGTTAAGGATAATGCTGTGGTTAAAACATTTCTGTAATCCGTAGAAATCACAGATTTTATTCTTTACTGCAGAACAAGAACTGTATTGTCTTAGTCAAGCTGGTTGGGCCCTTATTCAAAGATATTTAATGAAGTCTAGTTCTGACTGATTTTTAGGGAGTATTAGATTCTTAGATATCATTGTAGCTCTTTCCCCAATCTTGCTCTGTCTCAGCCTCCAGACTATGGAATGGTGATAAAAGCAGTCCTGCCCTTTTACTTAAGATGACTATCTTGAATATTAAAATAACATGGTCTACTAAGATAATGTGGTATAGAGTCATAGGTTGGTAAAAGAATATAGGTTTCAAGTGTAGAAGGTGTTCCTGCACAGGAAGGATTAATCTGTTCAGTCACTGTTGGTCCAGACAGAGCAGATTTCGAAACATTTCAGTGTGTGAAGGAAATGAAATTATTTCCCTTTAGAGTTCCTGAACTGAGTCTCCATGCAGGGCCCTATTTGGAATCCTGCTGCTGGTCCCAGCATGGGAGCTGGGAAGAAGCAGCACCTGCAGGCACTCACCTGAATTGCTGGAATTCCTTGAGGACAGCAGGTTGGGAATTCTACCTTACATCTCCAAGTGGCACCACAACATTTCATCGCTGCTCCTGAAGCACTGAGCTCTGCAAAGCCAGTGTGGAATCAGATGGTCTGTAATCCATGAGGTGGAGGTGACTGTGCCCCAGGAACAGGCAGCTCCCTGGGGGAACAGGCAGTGCACCAGTCATGATGTTGAGCCACACTTTGGGTCTCACTTTTTTAAGGCAGCACAGTGACAGTGTCCTTGTTTATCTGAGCTGTCAGGTTCCAGGAGGGAGTTATAAAAATCCTCAGTGAGAGCAATTTTTATTATATATACACACACACATATATTCAATCCTATTTATGTGTATATATATAGGATTGAATGAAAAACCTTATTCTAACAAAGCACAATCCTCTTGTATTACTTGACTGTATATATTTTACTTTCTGTTGAAGATGGAATTTGTTTGCATGGGTGCTTAACAGACAAAAGAAAATATATTTGATCTTCTTCTTTGTCTTACAGGCTCCCAAAAAGGCAAAGAAGAAGATAGAAGGTGGTTCCAATGTGTTCTCTATGTTTGAACAAACCCAGATCCAGGAGTTCAAAGAGGTGGGTCTCTGTGCTGCTGTTCTCTGTAGTCTCCTGTTATTGCTAATGAATAACATAGGTTTTGTTTGTAATCCTTATTCAATTCTCCATCTGCTTTAATAGAACACACAGTTGTTTCTGAATCATCCCTGTGGTTTTGGCTGGTGTATCATTTTCCTTGTGTTTGTTTGTTCTTTCTTTCCTTCTTTCTTTCCTTCTTTCTTTCCTTCTTCTGTCCCTCACTCTCCTGTTTTAAGCTCCAGACTTATTTGAAAAAAAGCCCCTGCTCCAAAATAAAGGAAAATTACCATCTCATCTACTTTAGACCTGATTCAGGAAAACACTTGATCACAGTTAAAGTGGCATTTTAAATAAGAATAGTCTTACATGCTCAGGTATTACCCTGAATAGAGATGCCTGATTGAACCAGGGCTTTGATCCGTGGTCTGTTCCACAACAGCAACAGAAAATGTTCTTCTGTGCCCTTCTAAGAGTGCCCACAAACTAGAAATGAAAACACCAAGAAGCCCTCAGCTGACTTTCTCCACAAATGCCAATAAAATAAATCAACTTTTTGGCTCCCAAGGACTCTGATATTCCATGCACTGCACATTCTTTGAGCACAGGTAAGAAGGTAAATTTGATGGGCTGGCATAAAAGCTGGAGCACATTAGAGACAGAAAATCTGCTTGATAATTTTATGTTCTTTTTCTGAGTGGACATTCTAGAATGTCTGTGAGACCATCACTGTCTGGATTGGGTTGTCATTTTAAATTATTGGCTTTCCCCCCATTTTTTCTAACTCACACCTCCAAAGCCATTTCTGATGTGATAAATGTCTACTGATTCATTTTGTTCATGTGTCCTTCAACTTCACCTTCTATGAGGATTCCCACCAGGAAAACTCAGCAGTGGATGAGACTAAAACCCATACGAAGGACTGGGAATATGACCCAGCCAAATGGATTGGAACCACTAATCATTTCTCCCCAGTTAATGGGAACATGTTTAACACTCTTCTCCCTCCTCTTCTCCACATCCTATGAACCTCCATTTTATTTCCAGCAAGGATTACTGTTGGAAGAAGGACCAGCAAACAAATGCCCTGTTTGATCTCCTCTAAATCAGATAATCCTGGGAACATTTCTAGGAGGATGGTGGCAGACTAATGGCATGAAACCCAAGACCATGTTGTGTCTAAAAACTGCATATTTGGGACAAGCATTTTGGAAAAGCTGGTTTTGATCAGAACATTTTTATCTAGAGATTTCAACCAGCTCACCAGCAAATGTTTCAGCACTGCTGTTGTGCTGTTTAAAGTTCACCCATTACAATATCTGATGCTCTTCCTGTCTTATGTGAGCTTGCTGGGTTTTGCTTTGCTCTTCACATTTTCTCCTGTTTTGCTTCCAAATCTTGGGGATCACCATTCCAAGCAAACCTTCCCCAGGGAAAGGAAAGCATCTCTAAAGTGTTGGGCTCCATTTTTTATGAGGGGATGGTTTGGCAGGTAAGGGAAGGATTATGAACACGGATGTGGCAAACTGGAATGTGAGCAGTGGGGCTTTGTAAGAAACTGGAGGTGAAACTACATAAAGATCTGTGGATAAAATACAGCCAGGGAAAGAAATGCACCCTGCAGAGCAGCAGAATTTAAAACTCTGCAAGTTACTGTGGCTGTGTTCTCCTGAGAACACAGTCCTTCATCATAATACTGAAGTAGGAATAATTCCTGGTCACTGTAAAGATACACTCTCATATTGATGTGCCTGTCAGACAGATAACCAGCTTCAGAGACATGCCTAGCATGACCAGGGGAATTTCAGGTCATTAAAATCTTTCCAAATCAATGAAACATTGAAAGTGTGATGGCAGCAAATAGAGAGACACACAAACAGGTAGTTAACTGGCTTGGTAAGTAATGGTCAGAGAACATCGAGTCTGTGTTGGCTGAATAAAAAATTAATTAACTGGTTTTTTCTATTTTGCCTGACAAGAGTATTTAAGGTCAGCACATCAGGGTCAGTCAGAGTACTGTCTCAAGGATACAGTTTATTGGAAAGGGGAAAAACCTTTAAATATATTATCCCATGGAATAGGATTTCCCTGTAGTTCTGACAATTCAGCTATCTCTGTATGATGGGCCATTTTAAGACACAGAAGGAATTGACTTCAGGTTGATAGCAGAGAGATATCTACAGAAATTAAATGTTTTACAGAACATAACTGCACAAAGAACAGGGTATGGGGAAGGTACAAACACACAGAGCAAGCACTGCCTAAATCCTCCCTGACTAGTCTCCCTAATTCCAACTTTTATGGGTTAAGGCCTGAATGGCTGGAGCTGCCAGCACTGGCTCCAGCCCAGCTGCTCACTGCACTGAGCACTAATTTAGCAAGAAGAAGTTTGGGTGGGTTTAATTAAGCCCCTTGCCAAGACACAGTAATGTGTTGAAAGTGAGGAAAGTGCAATGAGGTGGTGTGATGTGGAGGAATCCAAGGAAGTTAAATATTCCTTTTTACAGGATGAGTATCATACCCCCCTGGCCTGGTGTGTGTGATTGCAGCACTGTCCTGTGCAGTGGCAGTACCTGTTCCTTTTTCTTCCCACAGGCTTTTACCATCATGGATCAGAACAGGGATGGCTTCATTGACAAAGCAGACTTGAGAGACACGTTTGCTGCTCTAGGTAAACTGTCATAATTAAAATTAATCATTCAATACTTGAAAAAAATGCAGTGTCAAACACCTAAGAAAGGTCTGCACTAGAATTACAGGGGGATAAGTGATGAGATTCATGGGAGGCAAAAGGAAACCTGTTCAGTTTGACCTTCCTCCTTCTGGTGGTTGCTGTCTCACTGCAGAGCTCCAGCTGGAAGGTCTCCTGAGCAGTCTCCTTGGGAAGAGGTCTGATCCCTCCCCTGCAACTATTTCAGAACAAGCCCACCCAAGCAGGGGTCCATGCCAGGCATTTCTGATTTGCCTCTGAATCCAAGCTTCCCAGGCTGCACCTTTTTCATCTGGGAGCCATGGAATATCCACTGATTAGCTCTGCTGCCGTGGACTGGCTGCTCCTCTGCCCACACAAAAACAGGAGGGCTTCATGTGAGGTTCTGGGCTTCATGTGGGGTGAAATGTGCATGTCATGAGATTAGGTATTGTCCATTCCATGCCTATCACAGCCCTGATAATATCAAGCAGATTAGAGCAAATCTTCCCAAGGAAAGGAAAAATTAAAATGCTCGCGATCCCAAACCTGGAGTTGTATCCTCGTTGCAACATCTGAGGGCTTGAACAGTGATGTAGGCATTTGGGATTTTGCCATCTGGATCTTATTAAAACGAGTTTGATAAGAATCTTTAGTGCTCCCCAGGGTGGAATCAGATGCCAGCAGAGTCAGTGCAAGGAGCAGAAGCTCCTGAACTCTTTATTGTGACAATGAGGTTTGCAAACTTTGGCCTGTAGCTACTGTTACCCTGAAATATTTATTTCTTACGGCCAAGTTCTGGTGCCTTTCCTGTTCAGTGAAGCCCTTCAACAACTATAAAGTACAGTCACAGCAAATTACCTCTCAATTTGAGAAGGGTTGCCAGGGTCTAAATTCTCATCAGAGGACTGCACAAGGATGGGGAGGGGATAGGACTACTCAGCTCATCCATCTGCCCTCTACTCAGTGAGGTGTCTCAATACACAGGAGGGCAAGGACTGAGACCTTGGATTCACTTCATCACTTTGATCTCTGCTGTATTAACATCAGTGGGGCCCATATTTCACCTGAGGTAAAAAAAAAAACAAAACCAAAACAAAAGCAAACAGAAGTTTGTTTGGAAGTGCCCCTTGCCTCGTCCACTGCTGGCCATGTCTGTGTTATTTATCCTCCTTTTCTCCTTCAGTCACCCTTTGATCTCAGAGCCAGCTCTGCCGATTCCTTTTCCACTGGGGTATTTGGGAGTTGTGTTCTACCACGTTATTAGCAAAGTTGCACAGAGCCCTGAGCTCCCCAGTGGGAGGAGATGAATGGGAATCGTTTTTTGAAACACAATTTGTGATTTATTATGAAAAATGATCTCTGCTGCAGGTCGTCTGAATGTCAAGAATGAAGAGCTTGAAGACATGGTGAAGGAGGCGCCAGGTCCTATTAACTTCACTGTCTTCCTCACTATGTTTGGGGAAAAGCTGAAAGGTAAGTACCTCTGGGGGATTGGAGAGGTATCTGTCAAAGCTGCTCGGCACTGAAATATCTCAGCACCTTGCAAATGATAATCATGTACCCACAGAACAGCGCTCAGAGGCAAGGAGGGAGCTCCACCTTTGCAGGCAGAGCTGAAGTATGAAAGGCTAAGGGACGGTCCAGGGGACAGTTCAAAGGTGTGATTTAGCTTACACAAGCTCACATGAAAGTGCTAAGCTGAGAAAGCAACGAAATCCCAGCAGCCTGGGGCACGGGGAGGGGAGTTACTCACCACCAGCAGCTTCCTAGGCTGAAGTCAGTTCCTCCCAGTGTTAGCTGGTTTTAAAGTATTTTCTCTGTTTCTGGAGAAAAGCCCCTTTTTACACTCCTTTGGGTCATTAAGCAAACATGATCTCTGCACCCTCTTTGCAGTTCCAGGGCATGAAGAGGAGCGTGGGCTTCCCTATTTTCTGTATTAGTTGTAACCCAGTGGCCCAGCCTTGGTGTCTCTTGAGGCCAATAGTGATTTTGCCATTAGGTGAAGACTTCACTTAATGAAATAATTAAATCTCAGTGGATTTGCAATGGTAAGGGAGAGGGATTTTACCTGTTGCTGCAGAATTTATAGGGATCACTGGGGGTAGTTCCGAAAATATGGGTACTAAATTTGTTGTGTGGGCTGGTAATTTAGTCATCTCTCTTCTGCTCATGGCTAGAAACTGCAAAAGAGAGGGGGTGAAGCCAAGAGAAACCATCATCTTCCCACATGCATCAGAGAATGGTGAAAGCCTTGACCTTCAAAGCAAGGCTGGCCTCAGCCAAGCACATTCCAGAAGTTTGTTAAAATAGCTAATGAATGGAAAAATGGAAAAATCCTATACAGTCTTCTTAAAAGCAGTTGTTGTATTGTTCCCGGATTCTGGCTTTACATTGCTGAACACAATTCCAGTGGAGGGCTTTCTATGCTTGGAATAGAAAATAGAGAGGTCTGAAAGAAAGAATTCATGTAGTTAGTCCTTGAAGAAAATACCCTCCTGCTAAAGAGAGCAGCGAGTCTGGGAAGCATGAGAGGGGATGGAGGAGGCTGTGGATTGACACAGAGGAGGGGATTTTCTTACCCAGACATCAATCTGTCCTGATAAATGTGGCACCTCCACCTTTACATGCCAGGTGCCACCTGGCACAGAAGGCAGTGCCCTCCTCTGCAGTTTTCCTTCAGGGGTATATGGATGTTTGTTGTGGGGTGCCCTGCTGCCCATTATTCCATTTGTGATGCTCACAGAGGGCATGGAAATGAGCTCCTCTTCCCTTCCCTCTTGTCCTTTACAGTTGCTGAAGCTGGCAAAGACTCTGGCCCTGCCAATTGTGTGGCCTAAAAGCAGAGCCAGCACAGGAAGGTGAATGGCAAAGCATAACCCTCTTGTCTGCAGGTTTCCTGTTGGCTACTTGCAGGGGAGGAGGGTTTTTTTAATTTCCATTTGGTGAAGGGAAAATCACAGCTGTGCTTGTCATGCCCTTCTGGTTGGGTTTGTCATGCAAAGGAAGCACAGCCAAAAGACTGCACATTCCCAATCAAAACTAATTGGGATGAAGAGCCTTTGTAGTGCAATTAGAAAGGGAGAAAGGGCTAGAGGAAGTGGATATGGCAATTTTGCAACACTCTTTATTAGCTAAGTACCACTCAGAGAATTTGGTGAAAGGTGCTTTCTAAGTAAAATTTGTTGTGCTATAATTGATTTCTGTCATAAAGGGGAAGCTGGGATTTTCAGGATGAGCTTTAGCTTTGTATGTCGAGATTACGATGCCAGATGAACAGCTAACAAAACTCGGTTTATGTTAATGCCAACCACATGGAGCTGCTTCTACAGGGAGTCAGAATAATACAATTTGTACAGAAAACAGAGATGCCGCACATCAAAGAAACCACTTTATTTACCAGCTAATCAATAAAGAATGCCTGCTGCATTGCTTCTCTTCAAAGCCAAAGTCCAGGGATATGACAGAGTAGAAAATGTAAAACACAGCGAGGGAAAAAAAAAAATCCCCCCCAGAGCGGTGAGCACTTAAAATGCAGAGCTCTCCTCGGAGCTGGGGGACGTTTCTCTTCATGGGACAATCAAAACACTCATTAAACACCGATGCTCTTTGTATTGATCCCAGATTCACTGCAGTTTGAATGCACTGCCTGCAGCTTGGCCCAAAAAATACACGTGGTCAGTGCGTGACAAGGAGGAGGCCGGGTAGCCTGAGGTTTGTTACTGCTCCATCCACCAGGACAGCACCAACCCTGGGGAAATCTGAACAAAGACAGCTAGGAAAGCATCAGGAGGGGATGCAGCCACTAGAGCAGGGAACCTTGGCTGGGTTCTATCTCTGCCAAACTTTGAAACAAACTTTGAATCTGCAGTTCTTTGTGTTCCATCCTTTTTAAATCACTCTTTCAGTGTTTCAGTTTACCACGTCGCTTCATCTGTCCACGGGTCCGTTTACCTGCTCGTAGCTTTGGTTTCCTACAGCTGCAAAGATGTGTGTTGTATATACTGCAGTAATATTTTGAAATATTGTGGAATAGTCAGAAACAGAGTCTACAGTGTATTCTTGGGAGTGGGTGAGACTGTGAGTGTACTGAGAATCTGCAATATTACAGCACAGTCAGAAGCCCCAGCCAAGATTAAGGCACTGTGAAAGCGAGTCCCTGACACAGATTTTTTCCAGTCTAAATAGATGGAAGAAAAGGAAGACCATTACTATCATTTTACTGCTGGGAGCAGAGGGGCAGGGATATTAAAGTCATACCAAAAATCTGTGGCCTAACTAAGAGCAGAAGCAAAACATGGGCGCCATAGACTGGTGCTTTAAACCATCCTGTCACACTTAACGAGGAGATCTTTAAGGGGAAATAAATGCAGATCACCATTTTACATTGATCATCCTGTTTCCACTGCATTCCATTGGCATTTGGATTTCATGATGAGCTCTATTTCCTTCAGTGAGGGAAATAACCTCTTCTCTATACAGTGAAGAACAAGTAACATCAAAAAGTGTTTTTACAAGGAACGTACTGTACAAGATTAAAGGAAGCCAGCAAGGGAAACAGTTTGTTATATTTTCATTTCTGAAAGCCACTAATCCTCTGGGTACTGATATTGGAGACCAGTTCCTGGAAGTTTTCTCTCCTGCAGACACAGAATAGATATGAGTTATTATTTTTAAGCTTCTGAGCATTGAACTATTCACCTCTATTGTTTATCTGACATGACAAATGCTGCAGACTTAAGGAACCTTTGTCTTCAAACCCACAACTGCAGATTTCTCCATTTTGCACTGTTTTCAAGTGAATGCAATTACTTAGCAAGTGTTCAGCAGCAAGAGAAACACATCCACAAGGCTCCTAAATGATGTTTCATTAATTTCAGGCACGGACCCAGAAGAAACCATTCTGAATGCTTTTAAGATTTTCGACCCAGAAGGAAAAGGCCGCATAAAGGCAGACTAGTAAGTTTATTTCAGATCCTTTAAAAGAATAACAACAACCCCAATAATTGCACCATTTTAAAGAGCTGCTTAAAAGCTGTATTTTTCACGGTGCTTTAAGAGACAGAGGAACTGCCAGGCAAAGGAACATTTAGCTTTGTAAGCCGGAGTTAAAAGACTGGACTATTGTATGAATGTGTTTGTGTACCAAAAAGAGATGTTATTGTCTTCAGACACTGTGAGAGGCAACGGAAATATAATCACATGTAGGCCATTAGATACCCTTTTTTTGAAGGTCTGGGTATAAATCAACACATGACTCTTTGTAGATCAACTCCATATGTAAAATTAAAACCAATGTCTGGTGCCTAACTCTCAGAGTGCTTCACTCCAATGGGAAAGCTACTCCCCCCCTAAAAAAGTGATCCATTTAATTAACTCTGAGACATGGTTTTAGTGCAGGACATTTTCCTTTTTATGCATTTATGGTTTGAGCCTCCAGACAATAACTTGCAGTAAAATTCCACTGGATGTGGTGGGAGCCAACCCTAATAATACTATTAATAATCTGGTAATTATTGTCAATACGGCTATTTTTTTTAAATAAGGAGGCAGGGCCTAATTTGCATTCCCAACCTGTTGCCCCAACAAAGCAATATAAAAGGACTTTCAGTGCTAATTGCACAAATGTGAACCCTCATTGCACTGCCAGAACAGGCCTTCAGGTAAGTGAGATAAATGATATCAAACCAGGGCAGTGGATGGGGAGGTCTGACCTCTGGCTCCAGAGGAATGCTTTATGTACCTGGATTTATGCATAGGCTTAACTCTAGTGGTGAATTTGGGGTCTATACTTTTGTTGCAGCAGCCATTGCAGGGAGATTTTATAAAGCATGATATGTACAGGACATTTATTGGGAACCACGAGTTACAAAACTGTATTTGCCTCAATTAATTCTGCAAATGTTGTGATAAGATCTGAGTGGAATGCCATGGAGGTTTCCATGATTTTATCTGCAGTTATTGAGGTCTCCTGAAAGCCAGTTAAAAATATAAAATTCACATATACAACATTTCTTTCCTTTACCAACGTGCTGTTCTGGGACAGTCCCCCAGTGGGTGTGAGAGTCACACTCTGGTGTGCAACGTGCAAAATAAAAGCAAGGATCAGCGTTTTCACTAAGAGCTTCCAAATTAATGAAAGCACAAATGGATGTGGCAAACAAATCATCAGGAACAGAGGGTTAACAGCTGTCCTGATGGCTTGGGGGTTAACATTATCCCAGCAGCTTGGGAAGAACAGTCAGAGGATCGTATCAAAAGTGACTCAAACAACCAGAATAAACGCAGCCTGTTGCCAGATAGGACAGATCACAGGGCAGTGAAATCACAGCCGTGAAATACGAACTTCTGATACTTCCAACCCCATGAAATGTTGTATTTCCCACCACTATCTGTAACAATACCCTGCATACAAAATCTGCAGCTTGCCACCCTGTGTCCAGCTCTACATTCCTTGGATGCTGGAAGCCAGCTGGAGTTTGGGGCAAATCAGGAATGCAGCATCCCACTCCAAATGAAGATGAGAGAGAAATACTTTTATTTTTCCTTGATGGAAAAGGTCAACCTTGTCCCCACCCCCACTGCACTGCTAACATTAGACAATTGTTTTAGTTCATCACCACAACAGAGCATAATGTTTACTTATTAGACCCGAGGGTAATGTTGATCATTACAGAACAAACCATTAAATCAATTCCGTGAATGTCTTTGAGGTTTAACTTCTATTCATATGCTTCCAAAATTTAGACATTTGAAGGTTTTGAAATAATTTTTCTGTTGGCTCACGCAGCCGTTTCAATATGACTGCTAATGTTAATAAATAATATTTCTCCATATTAAAAAAAATCCTGGAATGTTTCTCTCCCAAACCAGCCACGTTGACCTTTTAATCAGAACTTCTTTTCATGTTCATGGAGTTAACATCCTTCTGGGGGTTTTTATGTCTCTTCCCTCGGCGTGTTTTCACCTCCAGTCTGGAAATGACTCACTTAGTCCAACTGATGGTAGCTGGGATGGAGCCTTCTAACCTTTCCAGAAGCTCCAGGAGTTTATAACTTACTTCCAAATTCAATGACAGACTTTGTTTGTCTGCATCATTATCCCCCACATAAAACCCTTCCTAGAGCATGATGTCAAAAAGGGAAAATGCTTTCGCTCACATGCTCAGCTGGTGTGAACTGGCACAGTGCTTGGAAAGGTTGGATGATTCAGTCCCAAATGCCATTCATGGGACAGGGTGAGTCAGGCCAACACCAGCTCTGCCCAGTGCTGATGCCAGCAGAGCTGTTCCCATTTGCACCAGGTGAAAATGGGCCCAGGGAGATAAAAGAGGACCTTTGGGGGTGCCTGGGGCTGAGCCAGTGATGGCTCTCAGGGTAGCTCTGCTCCTTTCAACTCACCTGTTTTTCTCCAAGACACTCCTGTAGAAAGGGCAAATCCAGTGGAAAACCAAAATGTCCTGGAGATTTCACAGATGATTTTTAAAAAGGTGCTGAAAAGATCAGAATGCAACAAGGTATTTGTAACTGTGGAAGGAGCTGAGGTCAGCCAGGACAAGAGACAGCATTTAGACTCCTGCCTCAAGGCACAGGGATATTCTTTTTTGCCCAGAAGACTTTGAGTTTGGTTTGGAATTTTGAGAAGCAAAAAGTCTTTATAAAGAGAGCAAGATACGCAAAGAAAAAAATTCCATAATTTCTGGCTTTGGAAATTGTGAGTGTTTGTTTCCCTATAAAATAAATAATGGAAAATGTGCATAGATCCTTTACTCAGTCCTTCCTCCTTCTGAGTGTGCCAGAGCCTACTGGGCTGTGCATCAGAAGATCATAATTAGATATTTGATCTTTTCCCCTAAATACTTTAAGCATGTGAATGGTAGGCACACAGTGCCCAGATCTCTTTTTAATTCAGTCCTGTTTGTGACGAAGTTTATTTGTGACTTGTGACAAAATTGCTGTAAGTGCTTCCCTGTATTCCCCAAGCTCCTTCCCAGATCACACTTCCCATTTACATTTGCTGATGCTGTTTGCCCCCCTGCACAGATATCCAGCAGTCAATTAGTGCTGAGGAGAGTGAGGCCTCTGCTCTTGCACCCACTGATCAGTTGAGAATTTGACATCCAAAACGCAGTCACACCCCAAATAATACAGGGAATAAAACACAAACAGCAATTTGAGACAAAGGGATGAAGAAATTTTGCTAAGTAAAGAGAAGGGTGAAGTAATGCAGGAAAAATATAAACAATAGCTTAGGCTTGTCTGTGACTTCAGAGTATTTCCCAAAACTTGCACGGATATTTTCACACTTGCCCTTGTGGGTAAGATCCTTATTCATCACCCAGAAACTTCTCTCTTTTTTTCAGTTTTCCCTTTCTGGGCTTCTAACTGAGCACTTCCTATCAACAAGAAGGAAAAAAAATATGAGTCAGAGCTCTCAGGAAGTGCTGCTGTAGCTTTGCCATCCAAACCAGTTTTATCTGGGTGACTTTTCCCACTTGAGATGCACAGTGTATGGGAGCAGAAAGGGGAGATTCACTATTTTACCTCAACATCTGCATCCACAGGAGGTGAATTTTGCTCATCTGGAAGGATTCCTGCTCAGGCACGATTTCTATTACAAATAGTTAGTTTAGAATATTCCCTTTAAAAAGGAGGAATAAATATTCCCTTTAGAAAGCAGAAAGGGCTGCTTTCAGAAGAGCTGTTGCTCTCACTCTCCCACAACAAATTCTTCAAAAAAGAAGTCCTTTTTTTTTTTTTCAAATCTACAAATCAAACCAGATTTCTAAATTTGCTTCAGCTTTTGTTTTTGCACAACAGACTGCTCAGCTGTTATCACAGCTTCAGAGTTTGCTGTACTGATCTAGAAAAACTTCTGATGATGTATAAATACCTTTGGTACCAACAAAAGGAGACCACTCTGGCTCTTCAGCGTGGATGCAAACTGTGAGATTAAAAAAGGAATTCTTTCACAGGAAGGGGAAATTCCTGGTGCAAGTGAAAGGGGTGTTTTGTGTGATGTAACCAGGTTCACAGTGGTGGATGGTGGAGCACATGGTGCATGTGCTGCCCTCAGCACATCAGTAACTGGGTGAGATATAAAGACAATTTATCTGAGGGGGTTAGACTGGAAACAGAAATCATCTTCCTGGCTTTTCTGTTCACCTGAAAACTTAGGTGAAAAGAATCACATGCTCCACTGCCTTCCCACAATGGGTGTAAAACAGAGGGTAAATCAGCTGATTGTCAGCCCCAGAACTATTCTCTTTGATGTAATTGCATGGGATGCCGATTGTGTGTGGGATAAGCTCCTTGTTACAGCGCTGTAACTCCGGCTCAAGACACTGCACCACAAAATACAACAGGTCTCATGCAGTCCCACAGCCTCCTCTGGGAATGACTGCATGCAAATAAAGGGATTCTCAGATGATGATTTGGAATAGCTGCTGGAGTTCTCTTTCAAGTCCTCTTTCTCATTTCATGCTCCGTTCCTTTCATCCTCGGATTTTACAGAAAATATTCTCTCTTTTGGTTTTGTTAAGTGATCCAAACTTTAAACAGCAAGTGAGAAAACCTACCACTTTAGGTTAAGATAAGCATACAAAATTGCTGTATTTCAATTAGAGTAATAACCTTAAACAATTTTAAACCCTCCATAAAATGTCACAAAAGCGAAATAAGTTGGCAGAGCGAGGCATTGACACTGATGGGTGCCCACGGAAAATCTCTTACAATATCATGTAAGGATTAACAGCTCTAATTTATGCGGTCACACAGATTTCCTTTCATGCAACTTCAGGAAGGATCTTGCCATCTGAATTGTCATGTGCCATTATCACCCTTTAATCAGGTTATTTCATTTCATTTGAACAGCATCAAAGAAATGCTGATGACACAGGCAGACCGGTTCAGTCAAGAAGAGGTAAGGAACTGCTTTATTCAAAACCGAAATCTCTCTCCAGCTCCTGTTCAGCACTAAGTCTTTGCCCCTCTTTAAATGCATGAATTCAGCTGAAATCCAGACTGAGAGAAGGTTGATGCCAGCTCTAGCAATTAGTAACAATTCAAAGCCTCCCTTCTGAAGAGCTCCACAGCTGAATCAAAGTCAAACAGATTCCCTGGCCTCCCATCCACGTTAAGCGTGGTCTATCTCTGGCTGTTCTATCCTATGGTGAGCTGGGCAAAGGATTTACTGCAGCCCAAGTGACTTTGGGTGGGGACTGGGATCTGGTTTCCATTTCTGTGAGTTATTTTGTTTGAAATCTGAAATGAGTTCTGAAATGAGGTACTGACTTTGTGGTTTGTGAGAGACTGAACACGGGCTCTGCTGGCTGGGGGGAATTCAGAAGGACTTTATTTTCAGAAGAGGAGATCTGAGTGGAGTTGGTTTGTGGCAAGAACAGACTGGACAGCCTGTTCCAGTCAGAACAGCAAACTGGACTGGTTTTGACCAGGGCTTACCTGAATTTCAGGGAGGGCTCTTTTCAACGAGGACCTTGTTGGGATTCCAGCAGGAATTGTTGTGCTCTAACTCCTATTTCAATTTTACTGAAGCTAAGGAAAAACCTTCCACAGTGGTTAATGGATCAGGGCAGCAGGGAGCTGACCTGGGTTGAAAATGAAAAGCTGAACCTGCTGCTGTCCCACAGCCCCATCTTTGTAACACTTATCTCCTCTTTGCTTGGCAGATCAACCAGATGTTTGCTGCCTTCCCTCCAGATGTCTCTGGTAACCTTGACTATAAGAACCTCTGTTATGTTATCACCCATGGTGAGGAGAAGGACTAAGAGCAGAGAGATGAGCTTCTCCTGTGGTGCTGCACCAAGTTATTTCATAATGCCTTTGTGTGCAAGACAAAGGGCTAAACATCCAGTATGTGAAGCCATGTGGTCATCAGAAGAGAACCAATAAAACAACTGAAATTAGATGAAAGTTATTTAATGCTCCTGGTTTTATGAAATATCAAAACACCGATTTTGTGAGGGTTTTTTTCCCCATCCTTTTTATTCTCCCTGTCAGTGGTTTGAAATGGAATTTTCTTGATGAACTGGTGCTTTTGTGATTTATTGACAAACCTAATGTTCACCAGATGGTCCACTGGGCACTGCAGTGTTGCTTAACCTCTTGTCTTTTATACATAAGCTCCACGTATTAATTGAGAAATCCTCCAACTTATTGCACCAGGAAGAATATCTGGCAAATAGAATTATGTTCCATTTCACAGCCCCTAGCAATGAAAGTGTAAATAAAACAATCTTAAGCTCTTGTGAATATGCAATATGCCCTCTCCATCTCAGTGATGTGGTCAGTTTTATAAACCACTTCACTCATTTGCTTTTGAGAGAGAGAACAGAAACAGTGGATTATTGGCTATTTTGCTCATAGTAAAATTTACCTGGGTGCACTTAGAAACCAGGAATAATAAATTTCCCCCTTCAGAGGCACCTCTGAAATAACAATAACACCTGGTCTCTCAGCCCTAGGCCATTATCCTCGTGTTACAGGTGAGGAACACACTGCAAGGATGTTTTTAACCCAAGATCAGCAAGTCGAGGGCCAAAGAGAGGGATTTAGGAATGGTGGCCCAGGGTGGCACATGAAAGCAAACCACCTCTCACTTTATTAATCCAAGATCAGCCCAGCTTCTAAAATGGGCTACAGTTTCTTGTGTTTAGACTTCTAGGAACTGGGCATATTCTGCCTGTGTGGAATATTGCATGAACACTTCCTGCGTGGGAGTCAGGAGGATGCTGCAGCCAAAGGAAAACAAACTGCTGCTGTTTTAACAGCTCATGAAAATGCTTTCCTTGTGCATCAGTGCTGCTGGCACCACAGACTCTGAGAGGAAGCAACAGGCCACTTATTTTCTGTTTCCATCTCGGCCTTTGCAGCAGGAGAACTCGAGGGCAACGTGTCAACTTCTGCCCTCACCAGGAGGGACAGAAATTCCATGAAAAAGCCTGAACATCTGCATGACTCAGGGATGTGACCTTCACCCCTACCTGCATTTTCTGTTGTGCCAGCAACCCCCTGCATTCAGTGCTCTTCAGCAATACAGAACAACTGGAATGAGAGGGCTTTTAGCAGGCAGAAAGTTGATAAAATAAATCTCACCCAAAGTGCAGAGGCCCTGGGCATGTTCCTGCACCAGCAACGCTTTTCTCATAGAACAAGTTGATCCTCAATTATATCTGCTTGTAATTATCTTTCTTAAAAATATCAGTGGATACAGCTAGAAGGAAAACTCAGCCTTTTCTTGCATGGGTCTTGCTGGAGAAGTGGAGAGGGCTTTAGCACTTCTTGCCACGTGTTCCTGGAACATCTGAAGAAAGGAATGGTCATACAGACCTGTCCCTCCCACCAGCTTGGCTGGGCTTTGCAGGCTCACAAAACTTCATTCCATGCAAGAGTCCCCATGACCTCTTCTCCCACCCCAAGGCTCAAGGGCTGAGCTTTCCTCTACAAGCCCAGCTCTTATCCCTGTTTCACACAACGCCTCTTTTCTCCCCACAATGTTTTTATTCCCAGCTCCATGGCCACTGCTGATGGGACGGGGTTGTAGATCAGCAGCTGCAGGTCATGGAGGTAGAAGATTTTGGGTGGCAGAGTAGAAAAGATGATTTCTGAGCTTCTGCTTTGGGCTCTCATGCAGACCCAAACAAGTGACAGCTCTTCTCAGCAAAGAAGAGTTGGTGGGAGAGGGCTGCAAAGTGGGTGTTTCTTTTACAGACTCCATGTGGAAATTTCTTGGGAGGTGGGTTTGGAAAATGCTCTTCTATGGCACAAACATGTGTGCAAAATCCAGTGCTACCCTGTGTGAGCTCCACACAATCCCATTCTCAGCCAAATGAGTACTGACTGTTCCACTGATAAGGGCTGAAGTCTCTCAGGCATCAGATGTCAGACAGTGCTTCTGGTTTTTGCACTGTTTGAAGATTTCAGAATAAGACTGAGGACTAGATGAGATGGCACACAGGCTTACCTTTGGCCTTTAATCTGGAGAGATGTACTTTTCCTCATGCAAGCTGGTAGGCAAAAACTTTGAGGATAATGCTCTTGAAAGATGAGGTCACATTTTTCCATCAAAGCACGCACAGGTTTTGATGGGTCCTTTTCCATCTGTAACTGTTACATGACTTCTTCCAGTGCAGCTCTGTGACATCTCAGGCTGATGGGAGCCTGGTCTGAGCAGTTCCACACTCTCCCCCTCCCCTGGCTGTACCCACTCCCTCCCCCTGGTCAGAATAGAGCTCGTGCACACACAGCAGGTGCTGACCCAGAAGAAACCTCATTGCTCTCTAAATGTCCTTTCTGGGCTCTTGGGCCTGATCAGCACCTTTGGGTGTGCCTTGTTTGGACATTGGTGAGGTCACTCTCCTGGTGCCCACATTTCCATGCCCTGCTGCGGGCAGCTGCAGATGGGGCAGGGGAGTGGAGCTGTGGGCAGGGTGGACAACAGGACCACCTCAGTGTAGATTAAGTCAAGCCAGGCTTCATCCCAGTGAGGGCTTTGTTTTGGAGCACCGCAGTTTTGAACAACCTTGCCTTGAACAACCTGGGTAGGTTTTTTGGAGGAAGCTCAACCAGAGGCTCTGCTTGAAATTCAGCCCAAATTCTCTCCAGTTCCTGATGGGGACCAGACCAGAGTGCAGCTGTGGTGCCCCTGCAGCAGCCACCAAACACTGATGCACCTCAGAGTGCTCTCAACCACCCAGAGCTCTCAGATACCCTGAAGTGGCTCCTGGGCTATCCAAAGCCCCAGGCTCCATCTGACTCTACCTGCCTTCAGGCTTTTTGCACTTCTGCTCCTTCCCTGTTGCTGCACTTTTATCTTTGGTCAAAATCCATGTCTTCCCCTTTTTTCTGCCTGTTGCCCCAGAATTTTGGCACTTGCAGGGCAGTGCAGCTGAGGTGCCTGTTACAAACTGCTTGAAGAGATCTCTGGGTTGGGCTACACCACCAAGCTTGTGCTCATTTGGATTTCTGCACCTTGAACCATCATGCAAGGGAGTTTGAAGCTGCAACACTCTCATTCTATAAGGGGGAACATCTTAACGTGCTCATATAAGTGTAATGAAAATATTAAAGATTCTTAGAACAAACCTGTATCCATCCCAAATTCACTTCAATCTCCATTTTCATCTGGGGACATGGGGCTGTGCTAATGGGGTTTGGGTGCAGATTCAAATGAGGGAAGGGAACAAAGAGCTGAGATTAACTGCACAAAACAGATTCTCACCAAGCATCATTCAAATGATCAGATGGGGATTGAACTCGCATGAACCCTGACAGTTGCTCTTCAGTGTCAGCCCTTTCACAAACAATTCCTACTTGGATGGGAAGAAAAACAAAGAAACAGTGTAGAATTGATAATGTGTTTTATTAACTCTTAAATGTTTAATCCTGTAAACCTTCCTGAAACCTCGGGAAAGGGCAGAGCAGCCTTTAAAATCCACTGTCATTAAAGGCAGGGAAAGGTTCTCATGAGTGCCCCCAGCTTGTTGTTCTGCTTAGAGGCAGGATTGTTGTTAGAAATGTTTCTCTGACCTATCTAAACTTTCTAGGTAGCCTCAAGTCCAAAGCTAGCTTTAGATTTATGCTTTTCCCCCCCCTCCCATCCAACCTAAATCTTTCTGTCTGCAAATTAAGCCAATTTCATCCTTTGCATCCTCTTTGTAATGACGTGAGCGCAGTGGAAGCCTGGTTTGTTTTCTTTTTTCAGCAATCTTTTTCCAACTTTTCCTCTCAGTGACCTTTTCTCCTCTACTAATTCTTCTTGCTCTCTTTAGGATTACCTTAAATTTGTGCATCTTTTGTTTTAAAACATGCTATGCCAACTTGGACACAGAATCCCAGCACCATCAAGAATGGAATGATTATTTCAGAGGTTGATTGTCTGTAAAAGAACCAAACAAACCAATCCCCCCTGTGGTTCAGCAGCACTGAATGTGTATTTGTAGGCAATGTGGGTAAAAGTTTATTCCAAACCTCTCTTCCTTAATAACTGCTCGCTTCTGATCCTCCTGTAACTTCTTCTGCCTATCCCAGAAACTTCCTCAGATCTGATTCCCTCTGCCTCTGCTACCTTGGTAATGTGCCAGCCCAGGTTATCTAAGGACATACCTTTAACTTTCACTGATGTGAACAAGGTGTAGATGGTCTGGAGTGCCTGTTTTCTATTTGCAAACAACGCCAGAACTGTGTAACATTTTCATTAACGACCTGGGCGATGGACTGAGGACAACAAATCCATGCTCTTCCCAGCAGTGTCCATTGACAGGACTGAAGCACAGGAAAGTCCATTTAACCCTTTATGGCTGTGATGGTGGTCAAATATGAGAACAAGGTGGCCAAATGGGTTGTGGAGTCTCCGTTGCTGGAGATATCCCACACCCAGCTGGATGTGGCCCTGGGAAACTCGCTGTAGCCCGTGCTGCTCTGAGCAGGAGGTTTGGTCTAGACTGTCTCCTGTGGTGCCTTCCCACTTCAAAACCCCTGTGATGTTACACATGTCAGAGCTGTTAGCACAGCCCTGGTGACACTGGCCTTTTAGTGGGTTACTGTGTGATCAATCTGTGCTGCCCTTTGAACCTCAGATCCTCTCCTGAGGAGCTATAGCCTGACCAATTACTCTCTGAATTTTACTGGTGCCTTTCTTCTGACATGTAACTGATCTTTAATTCCTTCTCGTTGACTTTATATCTCCCCTTCAATTTAGGGCTGTTTGGAATTTTCTCCCTGTCCTCCAAACTCCACACAAGTCACCTCAGCTTATTGTCCACTATCCATAAATTTTGTGTGTTCTCTGTTTTGTCCTGCAAATTGTTAATATTGAACAGCATCTCGCCCTAGGACGGTCTCATCCTCCTCTTCTTCCTTCTCCCTTGTCACAACTGAAAGGTCTCCTGATTTGATCAGTGATAATTGATTTTAACTGCACTCCAGAGCACTAGTCTTCAACTTGCCTGTAGGAAACAGCAAGAGGAAGGGTCTAACTCATGGGACTGGCTTCATTTCCCCATCACTCAGTTTAAACTCAGGTGGTCACCAGCACAACGTTGTCCGTGAGCCAAGGCAGCCACATCTAAGTCATCCTGTGACAATCTGAGGAGAATGGATTTCCCACTAGGAATGGGGCAAACCACCTTTAACAAAGCTGGTTTCCATGCAAGAGCAAATCCACTTGGATTCCCAAAAGGAAGCCCACGGCTTGCACCAGAAAAGGCTCCCAGTCCCACAGCTCTGATGACAGGGCTGAAAGCAGGACCTGAATCCACAGCTTGTGAAGGAATGTTTGGCACATTGATGCTGCCTCTTTCAAACTCAAGATTTTGGAAACCATAGGAAGGAGGCAGAATCTGGATCCTTGAAGCACTGAAGCACAGTATTTGAAACAACAGTTTTCTGACATACAAATCTGGGAATTTCTCTTAGAGTTACAAAACCTGGGGGATTCTCATGTATTGACTTTGTTCACTTAGATCTAGTGTGTAATCAAGGAGGGTTATCTCTGCAGGACTTCTCTTCAGTGACTGAGGGGAGAGAGGTCCTTGAATAGGCATTTTGTGGCACTTAAGCCCATCTCTCCTCTGACTCAGTCTCTGCCCAACTCCACTGATTATAAAGCAGCAGCCCAGGAATGCTAACTCAGGTATTTAAGGTCAAGCATAGCAATACCTCCTTGAGTCCTTATCTGGGGAAATGCTGCCATTTGTTACTGTCCCTTTCAGGTTAAATGATTGCTTAATGTGCCTGTTGACCTGAGGAACATAAATTTTTTTTTTTTGCAAAATATACGAGCAAGCTGGGTGTTTGGTCAGCTGCTTCAGCAGGAACACAGAGCTCAGATGCTGGGCCAGGCAGGATTTTTTTTATATATATACAATGATTAAAAGACAGCAGCTGCCCTTTCATGGGGGTAAGAGAATTTATATACGAGGGAAGGGAGATCCAAACAGCCCTGTGCCTTTAAGCTTTGGAAGCTGTGGGTACCACCACAGCTGTGATGAGTAGAAAGTTCATTACCAGAGAGAGTGGGGTGGGGATGGAGCTTCCTCTACCAGGCCAGAAGGAGCCATGAATTCATCTCCATGAATTTCCTGGTAAGCCAGTGCCTTTAAGCTATCACTGGAAAAAGGATGCAGTTTAAATAGCAGCCAAAAAGTTATTTGTAGAACAGGAATTAGCCAGTTGCAGCGAGCATTGTTGTCGTCCCCAACTGGGCTGGGAGTGTAAAGGCTGTGACAGAATTTAATGCTTGGAAAAATAATACTGGTGTGAATCAAGTGCTGCAGCAGTAAAAGTATCCGTGTTTTGTCTGGAATTGTGAAAAGCCTTAAGGAAATATTGGTGACTTTTTTTTAAACTGGTATTATAGTTCAGCCAGGTTTGTACAAACAGGTAATGCTGACACACCATGTGCTGCTGTGCTGGTTTGCCTGGAAAAGGTGGAAAAGTTCAGTTTTGTTCCCTGGGTGAAGCACAGACAGTGCCAGCCTGGGCAAAGCCCCGGGACTGTCCCAGCCTGGCTGCTGGCAGTGACTGCGGCTCAGATGGGCACCTCAGCCACAGCCAGGCTGGTGGGACACAGTGGCTGTCCCTGCTCACCAAAAGCCACAGAGTTTTGCCTTCCCACACCAACTCCAGCCACCAGGGGAGGGCTCTGGTCAGGATCCCCCCTCCCCGTGGTGAATGGCAGCTTTTCACGTGCACTTTTACACTGAACTGCAGGTTCATGAGTCCATCTGAAATGTTTTCAGGTTTGCTATGTGAAAATCCTGACTTTTTTAAAATACTGTGGTGCCTTTGAGCTGCTGCTGGAAACTGCTGCAAGTATTTGAAAGCTTTTTTTTTAGCTCCAGTGCTTCCGTAATGTTGGAGAAAGCCCCTCAGAGTCCGGCTGGCACCTGGAGCATCCCACACTTGTGTGGGGCTGGGGCAGCTCCTCAGGCCCCACAGGTGAGGACAATTAATGCTGAAGGGCTCCTCTGCCCACAGGGATCACCGTCAGGGGAGGGCTGAGGAGACATTTGTGGGCTCAGCCGTGGGCACAGCCCTGGCTCTCCTGCCCCTGCCCAGCCGAGGTGAAGGGGAGCCATCGGTGTGCCAAAGTAAGCTGATTTTTTTATTATTATTATTATTTTTTCCATGTTAATGAGGGTGTTTGAGGCCTCGGAACAGCCCTGGGTGTGTGCCTGGGGAGCTGGTTCTGTGGGGAGGTTGTTGTTTTGTCTTACCTCGGCCGTGGGTGACTCTCAGTGCCCTGTTTAGTCAGCTGTGGTTGATTATATAAAGTAACCCCCCGGCTTTTTGTACAACTCAGAAAGCTTATCACCTTTTTCCAGCCACTACAACGCTCATTAGAGCACCCCTCAGTCCCTGAAAAAAAACAACCACCTGCTCATATTGTTAAAGATCTCCTGTGTTTGGTGCCTGCTGGAATGGGTGAAGCCTCAGGGACTGAGGTGCTGGGCACTGTGCCCTCATGGCAAGGCCTTTCTATGCTACCTGGTCATGTACCTGGCTGAGGGAGGAAAAAAGCCTTTTTTTTTTATTTTCCTATTTTTTTTCCCCTCCAGATGGGTCCCTCTAGTTATGCTTAAATGGCAAGGTAAAAACAGTGAGAAAAATAGAGCAGAGTGCCTCAAAGCCCTGCTATTATTGATTTTCCGTGTCAGAAGCGGGAGGAAAATAAGAGGCCAGGGCCAGTTTAACTGCTGTGGGTATTGGTGGCAACTTGTGGAAGGGCTGAAGTGAGGAATAGAATTTTTGGTGGTTTCCTTACAGTAAATCTAGTGTGGGACAGACCAGAGGACACTTCAGACCCCTGAAATGATGTGCTAGGTCTGAACTGGTTCCCAAGGAGGACACCAAAACCCAAATCCCCATTGCTGTGTGGCAGCACGGGGGTCTCTGAGGAAGTGCCAGTTGGCATCCCTGGTGACCCCAGGACAGCCCTGTTGGCTGCCCTTGGGCAGAAAGGTGCAGAAAGGTTGCCCTTGGGCAGAAAGGGTTAGGGAACAGCTACGGGAGAGGCAGCTGAGGGTGAAGCAGAACTTCAGCTGCCTCTGGCAAAGACAAGAGCAGATGTTCCCAATAAAGCACCGACTCCTCAGATGTGGGTGCTGGGCTGATAACAAGCAGCAGGAGGGCCCTGTGCTATTAGACCACAATGAGGGCTGGTGTGGATTCTCTCCTGTCTCATAAACACTTCAGCTCAGGGGAGCTCTTCAGTGCAGCCCCAACCTTTACCCAGCTGCCTGTGCTGGGAAACCCACAGGAGCTCCGTATCTTTGAAACCTCTCCCACTCTGCCAGGCTTGGCTGAGGTTTGCATGTGGTTATTAGAGCAGAGGACAGGCAAGTGCATGTTTTATAATTCCCTCCCCCCCCCCCCCAAGTGTGTTTTTTCATGTGTGTGCACATATCCTGCCGCTCCCGAATCAATTTTGGGTTGAATCCTTGCTTTGGTTTAATTTCACTGGCAGAGACGGGAACTTGGAGGCTTTCTTTTCTTTTCCTTCAGAGTTGCTTCTGTCTACTGTTTTATGAATATTCCATTGCTCAATAATGGGGGGGGTGGAAAATGAAATCCCAAGATCATCTTTTAAAGGATGTTAATGGCCATGAATGCAACCAATATAGTTAATAACAGTCCAGGCAGAGATGGGAGACCGTTCTCTTTTTTTGAGTAAGGGCCAACATGGCTTTCTGATTATCCCTTCTAGAGAGGGATCTGGATATTAAGGGATAAGTCATGCTAAGTATTTCCTTCTTAGACTCCTTATTCATTTATGCCTACTGGTTTTTGTCATCTTTAAAGGTGTTGTTTAGCCTGGTTTGAATTACTTGAAAGCAAATGAGTCTTTTAAAAAACAGCCCTTGAATCCATGGAGATGTTTGCTAAATCCTTTTGATTAAAGGGATGAGGTTTTTCTTCTTGAAGCAACATTTGGTAACAAAAGTAAGAATTATTCATAATTTGAAGTGTGAAAGGGAGGAATGAGGACTCCAGACTTGAGAAAGCTCTACTTGGCAGAAGGGGTAGAGGGTGTTCAGTTTTCTTGTACTTTCCTGTGTTAAACTTAAACATTTGGAGGATCAACAATAATGTCACAAACACCAGCATGGAACTTTAGGGGGGAGAGGGGGAAGTACTGTTTCCTTTCCATAAATCAAAAAGCAGCAGAAACTCCCCATATTTTAACCCCGGAGCAATGGGAAGGTAAGGAAGGATTGGACAGAGAGAAACAAAGCCCTTTAGGCTAAAGAGCCTGTTGCCTGTAGGTTTCTCTCAGCTCTACCTCTCTCCTTTGTCCCTGTATCCCCCAGTCTCCTCCTCCTCCAGTCTAGCTGCCTCTTAACCTCATTAATACTTTGCTTTGATGGTCTTAAGTTCTTGACAATTTATTCCAGATGTTTGCTACTTCGAGTGAAATAGACTTCCCAAATTTCCTGTTTACTCTTAATGTCTTTTGTCTTTTTCTTCTTTGAAAGTGTGACATTTTTTTTAACCTCTCAGCAATCCAGACATGTTAGTTCACTGTTCCACCCCCTCTTCCTCCTGGCATCTCCTGAAGTTCGTGGTGCTTTCCATAGAATGAACACTCCTTTTTTTGTTGTCTTCTTGTGGGGCAATCTTGATCTTTTTTCCCCTTCCTTAATTCTGCACACATGAAAGTCGAACTCAGAAGTTTTTCAGGTGTGTGTGGTGTTTTTTTTTTTTTCCCTATGGGTGCAAACACAGAGGAGAGCAAGAAAATTATGGAGATTAAAAAAAAAAAGAATCATCCTTTCTGATAGGCTCCAGACCAAATGTTCATCAAAAATGGATCTGCCCAGGTTGCTGTTCCATCAGGTGCTTTCCATGAATGGATTACCTGGAGAGCTTTGAGTAGACAGTGGGCTGGCATCTCCTTGTTGAGCTGCTCAGGGTGCAAAAGTTGTGGCTGCTGGGAAGTGTTGGCACAATTCCCTATTTTTTGAGTGCAGTTGGAGCAGCACAACTGACCTGGGAATGGCTGTGCTCTTGGAAGTTCCCGTTATAGCAATAAAAACGTGTCCATTTTAAAGCGGTTGCATGGCTTTAATTATTCTGTTGTTTTCTTTGAAAACAAAACCAAAAACAAACCAAACCTTTATGTGAACCAGTTTTTCAAGTACAAAAGCTGTGCCTAGACCAGGCCTTAGGCCTTTCAATCTTGCAGACACTTTCACAGGTGCTTAACTTTACCACTGTGAGTAATCCTATTGATTTTAAACGGCACTACTCAGGCAATAAAGAGTGGATTTGTATGATCTGGGGCTTACCTGGGGGTATATCAGAACTCACTCTTCTGAAATTAATGATTACATGGGTGGAAGAGGAGGGTCCAGAGCAGGATTTAGTTAAAATTAGTAGTACTTTTGCTTGTAGGCTTCCTTTGAAGTATTTAGCTGTCCTGTCTTCTCTTTTGAGTGCTGAATCTTGAAGGCCATTCATTTTTATGTTTTTTTTTTTTGTTTAACTTTTGTTATGATGACCTTCAAAATAAATATTCAGGTAAGTACTTGGTGTACTGCAGCTTTCCATGTCGACTGTACCCTTCCACTGAGGCCTTTCCAGCTATCAGTGCCTTTGCAATGTCATTTTGTGGTGCCTGGCACTGGCTGAGCTCATGCTGCAGGTTTCCAGCCCCTGGATCTCTCTCCAGTTGCCTTTTTTTTTTTTTTATTTTCCATGAAACTTGTAGCCAAGTGACAGCTCTGAAATTGAGCTGAAAGCAACCAACTCATTCCCAAGTTATTAGAGATGCAAGCTCATGCACACTATGCTCATATATACAGTATTCTTTGAGGGAAGTCAGGCAGAAAAAAAATAAAAAGTGATTTGATTAGAGAAAGATGTATTGTAATGTTTCATGAGCTTGCAAATATGACTTTGCTGTAAGGCTGGTCTTACAAATACGTTGCACCCCAACTTTTCTCTCTAAAAACAGGCATAAGGCTACAATGTCTGCAAAATATTAGGAAAAGGTTCTTCCCCCAGAGGGTGGTTGGCACTGAACAGGCTCCCCAGGGCAGTGGGCACAGCCCCAAGGCTGCCAGAGCTCAAGGAAAGTTTGGACAAAGCTCTCAGGGACAGGGTGGGATTGCTGGAGTGTCTGTGCAGGGCCAGGAGTTGGACTGGATGATCCTTGTGGGTCCTTTCCAGCTCAGGGTATTCTATGGTTCTATAAAACAGAGATGGACAAACATTTTGGAAGCTGCAGAAGGAAAATTCCCCTTTTCAGTATTTCAACCATATATATATGAAAAAAAAAATATATATATATATATGTAGGCTTGGCAGTGAAGCTGAGACCTGTGCCAGCTGCTGACAGGGGGTGAGTCACTTCTGCTCAGGTGTTTGCTGGAGAAGGAAATCTTTGAGTTGTGCTTAGTTAGAGAAATACTGAGGGGAAACAGCCCTGGTGCTAAAGCACCAGGAATCTCACATCACAGCCAGCTTTGTCCAGTAGATAATCACAGTGAAAGGTTTTACTCATTCCAGCCTGTTTTCTCCTTTAAAGGGGGTAAACACTTGCATTTTTATTTAAAGAGTTTCAAGAGAGGAAAAGAAAAGGCAACAAAACAAACCCAGGTAGTGACCAAGCAATCCGGGGTGGGGGTGTAGGACACCAGGGGGAGATAAGGAATCCCAAATTCTGTCATTGACTTAATGAACTCTTGAATGAGTTGCTTTGCACTTGTCCCTCTGATTCTCCTTGGATTAATTGTGGTGCTTTGTTAGGATTCTTGGCACTGTACATGTGGGGGTTTTGCAGGAGTCTGCAAGACCCACGGGAATTACAAGGTAGATGATGATAACTTGCATATCCATTATTGTTTCTTGGGAATTCCCTGTGGAATCACCTCATTCAAATCCAATTTGCTGTGAAGTTCACAAGGCAAACGTCCCAAATTCAAGCTCTGGAAATGCTGTTTCTTCCCTGCTGTTCAGGAGTGGGTAGTGCTGGTCTTGTTCTTCTGCCTGTGTTTTTAGGAGATCTGTGGTGCCTTGGAAGGCAGATAAAGGTTATAGCTCCTTTTTCTCCCTCCTGCAGGCTGTAAGGCCAACCTTCTGGGTGCTCCCAGGAATCCTGCACCTTCCCCAGTGACAGAGATGGGGGTTCCAGCTCTGGGCCAGCCCGAGGGGCTGCTGCCACTGGCCTTACTCCTTCCAAGTATTGTTCTTGGGGCACTGCCACTGCTGCTGCCAGAACCTCAGGCTCCAGCTCAGCTCCTGCTGATCCTGTTGCTGGCTCAGGTGCCTTTTTTTGCAGCTTTCTGGTTAGACAGTTGGTAGCTGCAAACATGGGGTGTGGAAGATGGGTCCCTACTTCATTTCTTTTCTCTTCTTTTGCTCTTCATCATTTTTGGAGATGAGTATAAAGGGAGACACACTGGGCAGAAATAATACTAATTCTGTGAATGTTCCAGAAGGTAATTTTTCAGTCCTAGATAAGGACTGAATTGTGTGTGTCCACATGAGGTTGAACCAATGAATTTGGGGTTGAAGGCACAATAACATCCTGTGAGGAGAGCTGGTGAAACTGGAGCTCAGGGTAGAAAAATGTCTTGGTCAGGTTGTCAGAGCTGTGCAGCTGTTCCAGGTTTTTCCTGTTATCCTGCAAAATAATCCACCCCTTTCCATCTCCGAGATGCTCCTCAAGCCCTGCCTGGGAGGAATAGGATCAGCCAACATGCTCCACACAGGACCTTCCTTTGTCCTGTGCTGTTTGGCAAAACAATTCAGTAGAATCTTCAGTGTTGGTTACAAAATACCCCATAGTGGGCATTGAAACACATTGAATTTGCTAAAATGCTTCTTTACAGCTCTCATGTCAAGAAGCCCCAGCTGTGATCAGGGCCTTGTTGTGTGAGATGTTATGCAAATACATATTTTGTGCAAACAGGATGATGCAACCACATGGAAAACTTCATAATCAAAGCAGGAAAAGAGCAACAGGGGATAGAAAAAAACCACATGGAGTGGAGCTGCTTCTTCAGGGTCTTGTGGGAGGTCACCAGCAAAGGCAGGAGTAGCAGTGGGTCTTCTGGGTTCCAGGCTGGTCCTTATCTGCCATGGCATCCTGTCCCTTCTAAAACATCCCTGTGCTTTCCTGGTGCTTTGTAGCCTCTGTGGCAGAGCTGGAACACTCAGTGGGTTCAGCTAATTCAATTTATCCTTCCCTACCCAGAGCTGTGGGGCTCCTCTGGAAGCTGAGCTGGGGTGCTGAACTGAGCCATGGATGTGCCATCCCAACAACAACCTGTGCTCACAAACCAGCATGCCTGGTTTTAAATAGAGTCCAACTCCTTGAGCCATGCAACTAAATATTTTTGAAGCTTATTAAATTAACCAGTTAGACCAAGGCAACACAGAAGGTACACACAGGCCAAAGAAAGCATTGTGGGTGTGACCTTTAGAAGGAGAATTATAGTTGCTGCTGATCAGGCTGTTACAGTAAATGTGGTGTCAGTGTTTCCATATTGGTCTCTTTTTTTTCTTTTTTTTTTTTCCTCCTTTTTTTTTTTTTTATTTCCCCCCCAAAGTGAGAAGGTTTGCACCTCATGAAAAGGTTTTCATGTGCTGCAGAGTGTAAGGTGAACCCATGGGATCTCTGTTACCTGAAGGGTTTGCTCTGTTTGTGCAGGGAAGGAGCCGCTTTCCAATTTGGGATTTGAACCCGATGCAGAACACCCAAAATTCTGGGGGGGTTCAGCTCTCGTTTGGTTCTCCCCACCGTGCAGAGTATTCACTTTGGTTCTTGTTCAGCACTGAAGGGATGACAAATGCCTAAGCCAGGTACACCTGTGCTGTATTTGGGCTTTGTGATGGTTCCCAGCTCGTGCTCCGGGGCCGCAGGGAGGGCAGGAGGCTGCACAAGATCCTCGCCACAAAGAGCTCTGCTCCTGAGGAAGCTCCGTGGCTCAGCCCACACAGCCGTGCAGACGTGCTGCACTTGATTAATCACGTTCATTATGGTCATGTTTTCACACCACCCAGAGCAGGGCACTGCAGAACCAGCCTCCCTTTGTTTCCCGTGGAACGTGCCAACCTGTTTCCCCAGGCCACACCTACTTTCTAATTTGAGTGACAAAATTAGTGAAAAACTGGTTTGAGTCTTGCTCCTCCATCCGCCTGGGCATGTTTGGGAATCCCTCAGAATGACTGAATTCAGTGGTTTAAGCTATTTTTTTTTTTTTATTGCACACCTCCCACAATAACTCTGAAGCAGCTTCATAATGGAAATGCTGACACGACTCGAGCCCCAGGAGTGTGTTCCACCTTCTATTGTTTGCCTTGGCCTCTGTATATTGTGTATTGCCTCACTTTAATTGGTTAATTTAATAAACTTCTGCAGTGCTGTATCAATTGCCTGGCTTAGCTTTTATCCACCAGCCTGATGAAGAAAGTATAAGTTTCAAAAGCCTTCCTGTATGAAGTTAATTAAATAAAAGGTATCTCCTACTGTACTTTGCATATATGTCTTGGAAAGACAGCTTGAACTGACACATTTTTACAATTAAAGCATTTAACAAAACCCTCTAAAAAAAAAAAGGAGACAATTTTAAACTTGGGGCTGTGCAATGCTTCAGTAGCCACATCTGAATGGTATGTTTGATATGTTAGGCCAAACGGTACTTCAGATGGACTCTTGGGGCTGGAAAGGGGGGAGAAAAGTGGGAAAACCAAAACAGAAATGATCTGAAGGTATTATGGAGTGGAAGCCTTGCAGCTCAGGCACGTGTGAGGCTTGGGTGAGCTGCACCGATTTGCTGGATGTTGCCGAAACTCCTCACAGCCACCAGCACATCCTTTATCTCCTCTCTGCTCCGTTCCCCCTTTGGAGGGGAATTCCAGCTGTGGGATGTGGGGCTCGTGTGCTGCAGTGGGGCTTTTTCCTGGGAAGCTCTGCACGGTCAGTGGGGGTGCAGCAGAGCCTGGTGCAGGGAGCACTCGGGAGAGGCCCCTGAGCACACGTGAGGCAGTGTTTGTGTGCGCTCAGCAGAGCCCGAGAGCCCAACGCTCGTGTAACGTGAGCCCATCTTTATCTGTTTTAATCCTCAGCTCCAGCATCCCAAGGTTTAGGGGTATTCATCTATCAAGAGTGATTTAGATATACTTGATCGTGCCTCAGGGCAGGGGAACAGCCTAGGTTACTTCTTGATATCCCTTCCAGCCCTGTTTTTTTATGACTCTATTAGATCTGACAACAACAGAATCGTATACTTTGTTCCAAAGGATTCGTCCATTAATTAGTACTTTGTGGTGCACAGCTCCTCTTCCCTTGAGGAGCTCTAAGAGGTTGACAAGTGCTAATTAAGTCCTACAAGAACTGGTGTGTTGGGTAATTATTATTTTACAGGTAGAGAAACTGAGGTGCAAATGTAACCCACAGGAAGTTTTGGGACAGAATCTCACTTCGGTGTTTAGCATTTTAGCTGCTTAAAATTCTTGCCGAGCTGTGCCTCTGGGCTGCTGTCAGTGGAGAATAAGGTGGTGTTTCCCTCCTCCTGCCCACATCTGAGCTAGTCAGGGCTCCAACCAGCTCATCAGCCACATTTGGGCTGCACCAGCATCAGAGGGGCACTGCTAGCAAAATTAATCTGGCCTGTGTGCCAAAAATAAGTTTATTTTTTCTCTATTACAGCGCTTCCTGGACTTGCA
This sequence comes from Pyrocephalus nanus, assembly GCA_038380795.1. Classification (NCBI taxonomy): domain Eukaryota; kingdom Metazoa; phylum Chordata; class Aves; order Passeriformes; family Tyrannidae; genus Pyrocephalus; species Pyrocephalus nanus. The sequence goes on from CM076281.1 coordinate 6,913,425, forward strand.
GAATTATGTGGGCTTTAAAGGGGAGCTGCCCCAGAGTCCTGAATCAGGCCTTTTGTATCAAGAGGGAGGTAACCTCTTGCAGTCCACGCCATTGGAGTGTAATTTTCAATCAAACATTTGCCAGTGTAATTAGGCTGCTTCAGAGTTCTCCGGTGTGGAGTGACACGGCCAAGTGGCATTTGAGAACACTTTAAAAGGAAATGGGCTAATTAGTTTAACTCTGGGTCAACAGCACGTCAGGAGCCACTGAGCCAGGCTGGGCCTCTCTCTGGATCTCTGGTGTTTGAATGTCTCTGTTTGGTCAGCACTGCCTTGCTGAAGGAGGGAGGGTCTCTCGTGTGGGCCATGAGGTGTGGCTGGAATATTTTCCTTCGTGCTGTACGGGGTCATTATCCATTTGTGTATTTGCATGTATGATGATGTACCTGTAGGAGAGACAGCACATGCTGCTTTTCCCGTGTCTTGTGTCCCACAACACCTGTTTGCAAGGTTTGTGTAGAATTCCAGGAAAACCTGCTGTTCCTGGAAATGATAACACTTATTGTTCATACGCAGATTCTGTCCCAAAGATTCAGTGATTCCACTGAATACTGAGGTCTGTGCAGTCTGTGCACAGGGATCTGAGTTAGATCAGCTGTGGATTCCAATGAAGCAAATTTTATTCCCCCACAGTGGTCCCCAAATGTCCCATTTGTAAATTATTCAGGTGAATTGCCACTTTAGCGCTGCACACGCAAGCCAAGATCAATTTTCCAAGAGCTCTTCCTGGCTCCACCATTAAATGCTGGCAAACCAGGAATGCAGACCTGAGAGGACAAATTCCAGGGTGGAAGCAGATTTGTCCTTGATGTGATGTCGAGGGGCTGGTTAGACGAGTTAAACTCCAATTGCAGCGTGATGGGAATTGTTGCCTCGTTGCCCCTGTCCGGCTCTGTCACGCTGCTGCACATCCGTTCCCTTCGCTCCTCCAGGGTGTGGTCTCCAGGAAGGTTTGCATGCTGTAATTTGTGATGCCGCTTGGTTTAACAGCAACAAATTTGCCAGTCCAAGCTGTGAGAGGGTGAGGTGCCTATTAAGATTGGGAGGTTTTTCCTTGTTCACCCGTGGTCTCCTGTAATCCCACAAGCCTGGGCGTGAGGCAGCTCTGCACGGCAGCAGGGCTGGGAGATGGTGGGTTGATTATGAGGGCAGGAGGAAATGGTGGGAATGAGACCCAGAGATGTTTCTGTCTTGTTTTTGCTCCCTGACAAAGAGGCTTTCTTGACTGGGACTGCACAGATGAGCTCTGCAGGGATTCTTGTCCCAAATCTGTCCCAAACACTGTCCCCTGTGCTCTGTTGGCTCCTTCCAGGGCTATCACACCCTGATCACATCCACCACCCTGCACAATCCCTGTTGTAGTGTCCAGTTTTGGGGAATTCTTCCATATTCAACCTTAAAGAAACCATTCCCGTGGTTCTGAACATCTGTCTCTGTATTTAATGTTTCAGAAACAGGCCCCTTTCCTTTCACAGGTGGTCACTGCAGCGTGCAGGAAGGAGACATTGATCTCCCTGCTCTTTCCAGGGAAGCAATCCCAACCTGCTCTGCTGGAGAAGGCAGTAGGCAGGTGGAGAGGTACAGAGAAGCACTGGGAGCAAATCACTCCCCGTGTTTTTCTTATGGTCAAGCCAGAAACGGCTTGTGAATGGACATTTCAATATATCCTCCCCCTCCTCGGCTTTTTGTGGGCCCAACCTCCTCAAATACTTCCTGCTCTGTGGAGTGTCCAAGTCTGGAGCCCGTTCCAGCCAGGAGAGGCTGCATTTTATGGCTCTGCAGAGAAGGGGTACGAAGGGAAGGCTCAATATTCAAGGGCTGCAGCTGTGAGAGCCCAGCTGAGCAGACTGGCCAGTCCCTGCTGCTAAGAGAGCAAATCCCTGAGCAGAAACGTCCCTGAGCTTTGCCAGAGTGGCCAATGGATCCATATCCACATCCCAGCACAGAGCTGGGCATTTCAGCCTGAGCATTCACGTCAAATCAGAGGTGAAGAGCTGGCAGGGGACAGCAGCAAACCAGTCCAGGGGATGTTAAACACCCCCTCTCAATGCAGCCAGACCCTGTGTCCATCTGGCAGGTAATTAGCTGGAATTCTAGTTGAAGAATCAGTGAAGGGATCCCTCTTCCCACATCTCCTTGTAAAGTGACTACTCTAATTTTTGTGACATCCAGCTGGAGGGTCTCTCTATCTGTCGTTACAGACCATTAAACTCCTTCAGATCCATCTATATATTTTAAGTAGTTTCTGACCCTTGGGTGACAGTGGCTGAGGGGGAGATGATTTTTTTTTTTTTTAATTATTTTTTTTTTTTTTTTTTAAGGAACATTTTCTTGGATGGAAAGAGTCAAAAAGGCCTTGGCTAAGGAGGGTGTGTGTTCACAGGCTCCTGTCCTGGCAGGCTGGGCAAGGGCAGAAACTGCCTTCCACAGCAGTGTTGTATTTCCCAGACTTATAACATGTTGGATTGCTCCTGATTTTCCCAGGAAATGGGAAGTTTTCTCTCCAGCAAGAATTCCTCTGGTTTCTAAATGGCACTAATCTTGATCCTGGTAGGCACGAGTTGCCCTGGAAGAGGCAGGAAGGAGTCAAAATGCTGCAGGGAACAAAACAAGCTGAACAAGCTGCTCCAAAAACCTACAAGGAAAATGTTTCTTAAAGAGCAAAAAAAAAAAGCCCCCCAGATTCAGGAGAGGTTGGTGATAGCAGTGAAGGGACCAAAAAGGGGAATTGGTTCAGCTTGAATGAAATGTTGTTTGACTCAGTACATAATGCTTCCTTTCATTAAAGTGCCTGCAATATTTTCTCGTTAATTGAAATTAATTTATTAATTTCAATATGAAAACGTGTAAGCGTTTTCAGGCTGATGACTTTTATTTTTGCAGCTGAAATGACAAATCCAACATGAATTTGCAATGTTTTTATTGACCCAAATATGCCTGTTTTCTTTGGGCTGGGATAAAAGTTTCAGCAGAGAAACTCTGCCTGCTTCTAATCTGGACAACACCTTCTGCCTAAGGATGCTTTCCTTCATAAATAAAGAGACAAATGGCAGGAATCAGAATGCAGGGAGGGAGTAGGTGCACTGTGAGGGTTGAGGATCTCACACAGACCAAGAAAAGACAAAATAGGAAGAAACTGGAGAGTGTAGCTTTGCTTAAAGCCCTTTGGTGACCAAGGGGTGTTTTAGAGGGAGCATTAGTGATGTTTGCACAGAACTGGGTTTGCTGTCACTGTGTATGGAGTGACCCTGACTTTTGGGATGGTCTGCAGCAGTGGTGAACTTCTCCCAGTTACCTGAGTTAGGGACTTGCATAAATAATAAAGCACAGAAATGTGTGGGGCAGCATTTCTTCCACTGCAATCTCCCAGCCACCATTTCCAGGCTGTTTTCCTCATCCCCCTTCTAACCAGTGGTGGGAATGATGTCCCAGTTGCCCAGTAACCAGCCTTCAGCCTCGAAAAGAGTTTTCAGCCTTTATTTTGCCAAAATAAAGGGTTCTTTATTGCCATCACCAGAGATGAAAAGGTGACATTTTCTTTGGTTGCCCTCAATAACAACAATATTTTCTTCTTGCAAAAGGACAATAGGAAAAGTTTACAACACTAATTGTCAGTGGAAGCAATTTTCTGAGAGGGGGGTCTGGGCTCAGCTGTTTAAATGTTTACTTGCTGGTGCTTGATTAAAAGCTAATTAGAGAAATATGATTTTTTGTAGTTTCTAAATCTGTGAAATCTGGTGTCACTCAAGGATTGAGCTTGTAATTGCATACCATGTGTGGGGAAAAGTCCTATTGACAGTCCCCACTGATGTCCAAGGAAACAGCTGGAGTGAGTGTAAACATGGGGCACCTTGGAAAGCACAACTCACGGGGGGCCTGTAGAATTTTTCTCTAATATATATTAAAAATTTATATAACGAGTACAGTGTATTAATAATAATAATATTTGAAAGTTGCTATATAAATAGGTCTACAAATATATATTGCCTATAATAAAATATATTAATTTGATTTCATAAAGGAAACTCGTATTTCTGCTTCCCAAAATGCTTTTCCTTTGTTAGGAAACTGGAGGCTTTGGGGTCTCTTCTGAGAGAGGGAGAACGTTTTTTTGGAAGGGGTTCAGAACCCAGATTTAGAGAGAGCTAAATAAAAGCCGGGTTATCAGAAGCATGTGTCGTGCTAAGGAGCATTTAATGAAGTTGAGACGTTTCTGGAAGCCGCTTCCAGAGGTGTCTGACTGCAAACCCAACTCCTGAGCAGCCACCTCTGGTGCCATCCTGAGTACAAGCAGGGAAGCGCCTTTCCCAAGGGCTCTCCGTGGAAACCTCTGGTTTGAGCTCCTCTCCACAAAGAAACTGTGTTGAAAAGCTTCAGTAACGACTGAGTGTGCGTTTCTGCCACACTTTAAGACACTTGCTCGTGCTTGGAAACCTCCCATTAAACCCATAAAGGCACACGATAAAAAAAAAAAGAAGGTAAAAATCAGTTCACACAGAAGGGAAAGGGAAGGGCAGAGGAAATATTCTGTAGGAAATCAAAATACACCAACCCTCTACAGATTCAGAGGAGATGAACTGTTTGCCAGCGACTACCTAGTTTGGGAGAGTGATGGTATAATCACCAAGCCCATTTTGAAATACACTCCTAAATAAAAAAGCGTTTTGTGCAGTCGCAGTAATTACTGGTTGCTCTCTTGCAATAGCCTGCAGAAAACTAACTCATGCATTTGACAGCAAACATGAATATGCTTGTAAAAGTGAGGGGAGTCGTTGGGCTTGTGTGAGCTTGAGCACTTCAAAACAAACCCAGAAGTGAAGGTGGAAGCGTGTTCCGACTCCGGGGCTCGAGTGAAGTCGAGGGGGGGGTGTGTTGGGATTAAATCCTGGGGAGAAAGGGAAGGCCCAGCTCATTTTCAGCCTCTCCAGCAAGAGAACTCTTGAGACCCCAAACTGCACAAGTCATGGGTGTTTTGAAAGACAAGGGCAGTTGTCACACAGGTATTTATGTGGTTCTTTGGAAAACTGGACCTTGCCGTGGAAAATGGTGATCTGAGATACTTGTGCTCGCCTCTAACTGCTTCCTTTTTGCCTCTGGCTTGCACGAGGGCAATTTCTGCCACATCCATGGAGTTCCTGCAGGAGGAAGCCTGATTTTTTTAGGGAGTGAGAAATTGTGCAAACCCTAAAAATTTCGAAGAAGCAAACATGAAGGTGCTTCAGTTTGCTTCTCGCTTTGCACGTGCTTACCCTGGTTATCCCACCTGGAGAATCTGCAGGCAGGAATTTTCAGGAGCATTCATTGGACAGGCCTACAAGGAAATATGGCAAAGTTTGCAATGGGCAGTGAATTTCAAAAATGTTTGTGTGGAGCTGATTCTCTTTTATACGTCTGAGCAAGGGGCAGAGGCACCTCATGTGACCACACCAAGTTTCTACTTAGCAAATTTGGATTGTTTAGGTTTGGTGTGTATGGTGGGAAGTATAAGCATCAGTTTACAAATTCTTCTGAACTGTGGAAAAGTTGCTAAAATGAAACATGGGGGAAAACCCTATTTTTTTGCTGGCAGTCTGTGTAAAATAACATGCTGACTTGTTGAAGATGAGGTGCCTAAAGTCTACTAAGAATTATAACTCACTCTACAGAAATTACATCTGATCTCTACCCATTTTTCATTTGCATCGTGGAGTGTGAAGTGCAGGGTTCTTACAGCTCAGAGATCTAAAACTTCCTAATTACTGGTAAATTTAAAATTTTCTATTTACAAGGAACAGAGTTTCACTCCAGCTCTGAGGGAGCAAGTTTTGCTCTTACTTGTAGAGAAGTTATCAGGAAGGCTCCTGCTGTCTGTTGGATCTACCCATAGATAGAGGAGGATGGTGGGAGTGATAAATGAACTCTTTTCTCCATAGCTTAACAAAAACCATTTGGAGCAGGAGTCATCCCCGTTGTGTTTGTGCTCTCTAATGTTATTTCTAGCTGCCTCCTGCACTGTGTAGGGTTGCTCAGTCCCTGGCATTACCTCACTTATGAACTTGACAATTTCCTGATAGATTGTTTATCAAAGAAAATATTATGTCAATAATGTCTGAAAGCTGTAGCAATCCTGCTCCCAGCCCAGAGATGTAAATACTGTGTTATCTCATGGCACAGCCTTAAATGACGCCACACATCTTGAAATAACATGTCCAAATGTGTCAGAGGAAGAGATTGTTAAAGCATTTGCCTTACATTACCTGCCTGCTAGCAAATGGGTGGTGAGAGACCTAGAGTTTAATTTTTTTTTCTTTCTTTAATTTTTTTTTTTTTTTTTTTTTGATGTCAGTTAGGCAGATCATGCAACCATCTAAACACAGTTCTGGAAAACCTGTTTGCTGGCTTACTCACAGCCCCAAATGGCTTTGAGTTGCAATAGTGTGGTGCCTAAGCCTTCGGGGGAAAAGAAAAACAGAGCAAACCCAACCCAGTGCACCTTCTAGAACAACATCTTCCGAATTTGTGAAGATTGGAGGGGAGGAGGGAAGGGAAAAATGGCCTGTGTGTGAAACCACGAATTATATTATGTCTGCCAAACCCCTTTGAGAATTGGACCAACTGTCGGTTCAAATGATTTGTGCTTATCCAAACTTTACTCATCAAAGGTTTTTATGAGTTCACTTTGGCAGTGGCTGTGTTTTTCCATGTGGTGAAATCATACACCTGGAAAACATGCAGCCAAAACGGTGTGGAGCCTGAATAACTCTCCTTGTTCTCCAAATGCTCTTGAGCTTTAAGCATCATGGTAGTTAAAGTGTTTGTGGTCCTATAAAATTTGTACAACTTTACTGTAAACCTGACTCTTGCATAACCTCCTCGGCCAGATGATTGGCAGCTTGGTTGTGATCTTGTAACACAAAAAGGAACAAATATTGGGCTGAATTTTCACCGTACAGAGGGAAGAAAGCTGAAAATCTTCACCTTTGTGCAGGCTGTGCGTGGTGGCACGGAAAACATCCTGGAGAGGGGCAGCCTGTGAATAACCCTGTTTTATGGTTTGCAGAGCCCTGTCCAAAATGAGGCAGCTGTGGGGTGGACAACAGCAATCGAGACAACTGCACTTCACAGAAGTTATGGGGAGAGGCTGATGGAAGATATGGCAGAAAATTCAAGAGAAAGGGTATGTCAACAGCAGTGCTTGATGTTGACCTTGAAGTTACCTTAACCAGTCTGCCTGTGTTGTTTCTCACAGCCTGCAGCAAAGCCAGTTATATTGCCCTCCTGATTTGCAAGTTAGGCCCTCCTAGGACTTGTTTTGAGGCCAGCTTGCCTTTCCCGTGGGCAGGAGAGAGAAGCAGAGCTGGGGAGGAGTGGTGAGAAGTGGGAATGGTGGGATTGTTGTGGGTTGGCTTCTGTGGCACGAGCCTGTGCTGGCTGCAGACGAGGCTCAGGAGAGCACGGGGCTGGAGGCCTGGCAGTGAGGGCAATCTCTGACCTGCCACTGAGCCAAGATCCCAGGGTTGTGCTGGTACCACTGATAATTTGTGGCTTTGGCAACCTCGGGGTTAATCCCACTGGCATTCTGGGTGTCGTGGGGAGGGTCTTTGAGCAGGGCTGCAGATGTGCAACTCTTTGTATTTAACTGAGGAGCGCCCTTCCCCTGCAGTGTATTGTTTTATTTCCCAGCTGCAATTAAGCTGGAGTTGTCTAGGAAAAAAAAGGGTGCAGCATGAGCTCAAAATGGCATCATGGAAGGAAAGATGCATAAGAGGAGTGTAACAAACCTGGTGAAGTTGTAAAGAATTCGGGCTACGGTGAACATCAGCTTCTTGCCTGCAATGCCCAGTCACTTGTCTTTCTGTTTACACAACAGAAGAGAGTTAATATGTTTAGAAAACGGCACTTGCGTGCGTTTCTAATGGGAGAGGAAACCCAGCAAATTGATGTGACTCAACAAATTGAGGATACAGGGCAGCTCACAGCTCTGGATAGGCCGTGTGCACATCGGCTTGAAGGGCTCTGGCCTCTGGCCAGGGGAGAGACTTCTGACTTGCAGGGAGCACAGAGGAACAAGGAGGACACTGAGCTGGGTCTGGAGTTTAAAAGAATGTGAATTAATATGAAACACTGCATAAAATGCCTGAGCTGTTAGTTGGCTTCTACCTGGGCACAGGTCTGTGTGCTGCTCTTGCTACTGTAATCTAAAGGTCTTTGTTCTCACCCTCGTATAACAAGACCCCACCTAATTTCTAGACAGCCTCATGGATGTTTTACACACACATCTCATTTAGCTGTTAAATATTGCTCCAAAGCTCACACGTACACCGAAAGAGACGGGTATTGTCAAACTGGTTTGAAATCTATAAAGAAGCATTGCTTGGGAAGGGCTGAAAGCTGCAGAATTAAACAGCATTCCTTGTAATTTAGTGGCCTTGTAACATGCTACTGAGTAGGAGGAGAAAAGAAGGAGTCTGGTGGCTGGATTGGGTCTGTGTTCCCTCTGTTGACATGGGGTGGGTGGAGAAGGATGGTAATGGTGACCCCAGCCCTGGAAAGAAGACCCTTGGGGTTTAACCCTGGGACAGAGCTGCTGGATTCACCACCCGAGCTGTTGGTCTGCCTTTCAAATAAATGTTAGTGCTTCTTCCCCTTGATTTTAATCTCATAGACCCCTTTTTGGAGGGTCTCACTGATGTGAGGTGGGGGATCCCTCCTGAGGCCATGGTGAGGCTGTGAGGGCTTGGGATCCCAGGTGTGATCCAGGGACAGGGTAGGAACAGCCGTGAATTCCTGAGGAATCTCATCAAGGCCAAAACACTTGGGTTGTCAGAAACCTGTGCAATGTTCAGTGTTGGACTGATGATTTTTTTTTCATTCTTTTTATTTTTTTTTTTTCTTGGTGTCTCCTATTGTATTAGGGGAGGAATCTGCAAAAAAACCCCAAGCCCAAAGGCCCAACCCCGAGGAGCCTGTAAACAAAGCTAAAAGTTAACACATGAGCTGCTCTGAGTGAGGAGGGAAGGGGAAGATGTTTTTCATTTTGTGATGAGTTGCTAACTGGGAGTCCCTTTGCCATCTGCTCGTGGGAAAGCCCTGGGAGGAGGCTTTGACGTACAGCCCATGGAGTTCCCACTGCTCCCCCTCCCAGCCGTTCTCCGGCATGGAAAGCTGATCCTGCTGTGAAAGCACCACATGCTGGAGATCTGCCACACTCGTATGGGGAATTCTGAGGCAAAATGCCTCCTGTCCCTCTCTGCACAGTGGGGACAGCCAGTGCTTCCCTACCACATGGGGCTTTTGTAGGGACAACGCTCATTATTGTAATTTCCTCGGTGATTGGGATGCTGGAGTGGTGGGGAGAGCATGAGCAAATCCTGGGTGATGGGCATGGAGAGTTCTTGCCCAGTGAGCAGGGGTTTTTCTGCATTCTGTGGGGATGTTCCAAATTATAAACCCAGCAGCTGTGTGGCTGTGACCACCCCTTAGGCTGGTTTATCTTCTGGCTGCAGTTGGGCCCCGTTCCTCTCCTCCACATCCCCTCTCTGCCCAGCCAGTTCCCCACAGAGGTTTCCCCAGAGGCTGCAGAAAAGTCACTCCGCAGCTCCCCGTTCTCAGGTGCCCGTTTACAGATATGTTAAACACGTAAATTAAAAACATCCTCCCTCCCTCCTGTCCTCCCCCACGTTGTCTGGAGCAGCCATCACATGACCTCCAGCCTGGTGGAGCCGATGATGCAAGGCTGGAGATTACTCTGCTCGCAGGAGCTGCGAGGCAGTTCCAGCCCTGTATTCTAATGCTGTGCCGGTCGGCGCCAACCGAGTAATCTCTGTGATAGCCTTAGGAGCAGCTTTGCCACGAGATCTTAGCAGTGATACGTTGTCTCCCTGTGAAAGTGCTGAATTAAACAAGTATTTGCAAATTTTCCATGGCCGTGAAATTCCATTCCTCCCCCCCCCCCCCTCCCCCCCCCCCGAACAAAACTGGGGAATTTTCTTCAGTCTGTGGGAATGAGATATGTGGAGGAATCCTGTGGTTAAAAAGTGACTCTGCCCTTTTAAGGTACCCTGCCCTCTGTTTCTCCTGTTTCTTCGGGAGTGAATTTTTTTTCTAAAAATTCCTGCATTATGGTTCAAAATGTTCTGTATCACTGAGGGGAAAGAATCGGTAAATCTTTTATTATGAACCCAGGAATTTTGCTCCGTAGCTTTCCAAAGGTGAGCACTTGCCCCTTGTTTCATTGAGTGAAGGATGTGGAGTTCATGAAGTCTGTCTTGGTGCTGACTTTATCACGTTGATGTCCCCCAGATTATCAAATTCTATTTGTATTAACATATGACAATTTCTTTCTGTATTGATGGACAATCATATATGCAACTGCACTGTATCACATGATATGAAATATGTGATTCATCCTTTGTTCCTTGTGAATCTGAGAACTGGATCTCCTGCCTTCCCAGGCTGTCTCTAATTTAGAGACTACAAGCTTGAGGCATCAAAATCTGCTCCATCTGTGGTTGTTCCAGGGAATGGATTCTTCACCCAGTTAGGCCAGTGAGGGGAAGAGCTTTCTTCCAACCCACAGCTCTGCTGGGAAGGTGCAAAGTCCTCCTCTCCCTTTGTCTCTTGTGAGGACAGTGGGTACATCCTTCCACTTAATGTGTATTTAGAGCAGTGCTGCCTTAAGATCAAAAGAATTACCCTGGATTTGTACCAGGGTAGCTAAACATGGAATCATACATAATTCCCAAGCACATTTGTCTTGCAAGAACCACACCTGATCTGCCTCCCAGCCCTTATTTACATGAGGCGTCCTCGCTGTGTTGGGAACATCTGGGGTGGGGTTGCTCGCTGCCAGGGTGGGCAGAGCCTGGATCCCACCCCCTCTGTGACCCTCCTGACCGCTCACAGCCCTTCCTCAGGCAGCAGGAACATCCCTCTGCTGGGCTCCTGCCTTTCTGTGGTCTGAACACTAACCTGGTTTATCCCTGAGCACAATGGGGTGAAATCCTGCCGAAGAAAGACACATCCCCAATGTTTGCAGGCTGAGCACATCAGCGATGCTTGTGTAGTTTCTAGCACAGAGAGGATTAGAATAAATGCATTCTTAGTAGATACTGTTTTAATCTTTCAAGCTAAACTTAGATCTCGGACACCTGTCTCTGCAGCAGTCTGTCTCCTGAGCTCATGAATTTTGTGCACAGCTGTCAGTGCTGTATGTGGGGTTCTCTCTTTTCAGCTGGCTCTATTCCCAGTTGGCTGAAAAGTAGGAGCCTGTCTTAGAAAGAGAATTTCCACTCCTGCATACTTTGATGGAAACAAGAAGATATAAAACAAGATTTAATGACCCAGGGTTTTTTTTTTTGAACCATTTATTAGCTGTTCTGTACATACTCAGTCTCTGGGGAACTAAGTTACATATTATGATAAGTATAGAGTGCCTGTTCCCTGTGGACTTTGTTTCATGATTTATGTGGATAAAATAAAGCACATAAACCAAATAAATTACCTTGGATAGCTTACTTTGAAATAGGACTCCGGGAAGTGCCACGAGGTGGCCAGATGAGATGCTGACCTGAAGCAGTGGGTGCTAAAATGAGTACAGCATCCCCTGCCCCTGCTAAGCCCTTTCTTCAACTCTGAGGCTGAAGGTTACAAAAGGAGGAAAAGGCTTTTCCCTAGGAAAAACATCCACCTGTGTCTTCTTTATTCCTTTGGGGCTGAATGGCTGCACCAAGAGCTTAATGACAACTGGTGTCTGCAGAGCTCTGCAGTGTGAGCTGGACTTACACTGGAGCTGGACTTGGATGATCCTTTGTGGGTCCCTCCCAACTGAGGATATTCTGTGATTCTGTGACTGCCACCCTTCTTTCTGTGAGAAATGGCCATTTGAGACTTTGGACCCTACCTTTTCTTCTCACCCTCTTGGGATGGGAACAAAAGTAAAGCTGCCTGAAATGAAGGGTTGCCTGGCAGGATGTGCAGCCTGTGGGGGCCTTGTTCTGGTCTGACCTGAGTATCCTCAGCCTTCCACTCTGGGTCATTTTAGGTGTAGCTGGAGGCAGATGTCCAATTCAGAAGCAGCAGTAATTGGGTGTTCTTGCTCAGAGGGAAATCTTGTCCCCAAAACTCATCTGCAAAGAGTTTAGGAAGCCTGGTGCTGTGTGAGGGAATAGTAAAAGTGAGCCCTTGTGGGCAGTAACAGGGATGCATTTCCAGGGGAAGGCATGTCCTTTTGCCCAGGTCAGGGGAGAGGGTGCACGTGGAGATTGGGTTTGCAGAGGTGCAATAACTGGGATTTTTACTGACAAGTCATCCCATGAGTAGTAACAGAGCGGTGGAAACGGAGCCCAAAAGTTCCAGTGCCACTTTCTGCACTGGAAGGTGAGTCAGGCTTGGAGGACGTGGCAATACTGGAAGGCTCAGCAGCTTTAGCTGTGCCAGGAGTGCAGATCTCTGTGCTGTGCTGCTGAGAAGGGCTGACTGTTTTTCTACCTCGTTTTTGCGAGTTTTCTGTGATAACGCTGTGGGCAAAATGACTGTTTTTTGGGAAGCAGAAAGCTCAGCCCCCCCCCGGGTGAACACGAGCCCCTCTCAGCAGTTTGTAAGAGATGCTGCTGAAGCCATGAGTGGAATTCCACGGGGGAAGGCGCCTGACAGAGCCCTGTATCCTCTCTAGAAGGGAAAAGCAGCAGGAATTTGGCTCGTGCTGGAGGATACACCTACACCAGCAGATAATGATTTGATCAATCGGCAGCCTTGTCAGATCGGACCCCAGATAGGGTGGCTGCGTGCCAGGGGCTGGATCACAGAGACTTTGTTTGATGTTATCACGGTTGCAATTAGGTTACAAGCACTGCTTCACGGCACAGGCCAAGTGCTGGCAACCCGGAGGTGCATTTCCCTGCCCTCGGATGCCACGGGCACGCCTGGCACCTCTGGTCACACCTGGCACCGCTGGTCACACCTGGCACCTCTGGTCACACCTGGCACCGCTGGTCACACCTGGCACCTCTGGTCACACCTGGCACCTCTGGTCACACCTGGCACCGCTGGTCACACCTGGCACCTCTGGTCACACCTGGCACCTCTGGTCACACCTGGCACCGCTGGTCACACCTGGCACCGCTGGTCACACCTGGCACCTCTGGTCACACCTGGCACCGCTGGTCACCCGCTGCCACGGCCGGAGGGGACACAAAGGGTGTCGAGAGGGCACCCCTCAATCCCTGCCTGGGTTTTGGTTCCCCTCGAACTCTCTGTCAGCCAGCAGATGAGAGAACAAGTAGATTCAGTTTCGGGAGACCTCGGGGCTCAGTAAAAAAGAAAGCTCAAAGGAATTACTCTGTAGAAGAGTAAAATACCAGGTGTAACATGCAGCTAATTATGCCACTGGTTTACAGGATGGATTTTAAATGTTTCTTTCTGAAAAGCCTGAAAGGAAAAAAAAATCAAAGGGGAAAGATTGAAAAACAAGTATGAGAAGATATAAAACAAGATTTATATCTAAATAATTTCCTCTAATTGCTGTTAGAAGACATTAATTTTCCTTTTGATGCTCCACTTTACCTTAGGCTTTGCTGTACCTGCCAGGATGGCAGGGAGTCAAAGAGGATTAGCTCAGCAGCTCTCTGCCTTAGTAGCCTCTGTAAAAGATTTAGCAATGGGAAGAATATATACAGGTTTAAAAAAAAAAAAATCCTAATTTGAACAGGCCAACTTCAACCTTCGTTTATCCCGTGCAATCCCGATGACCTCACCAGCATCCCGTGGGTACAAATGAGGCAGGATCTGGGTTCAGAGTGCCAGGTTTGTGTGTGTGTTGCTCTTTTAAAAATACAGAAGTGCCTGATGTTCCTGTGGCTGCTCAGGTGTCGGTGGTGGTTTCAAAACCATTTCAGGTGGTGGTTTCAAAACCATTTCAAGTGGAAAACGCTTTGTCCATGCAGACAGCCCAGCCTAAAGCCCAGCACCAATTAAGGTCTGCCTAAATCTTGGTCTGGAAAGGACTTCAATAACCTATTGCTCAGGGGTGAGCTATCCCTTTGCCATGGGGGGGCTTTGCCTGGGGAGAATCCAGACAGAAGCAATATGAGAGTATTTCATTTGCCCAGAGTTTTATAAGCTTTTGTTCTGGTTTGCACATGTGTGGGCCATCTCTCTGTGTCGGCATTTGGGCTGTGATTCCGCTGTTGTCCGTTTTCCTGTCTCCTCCATCTGAAGATTGCACAACTTTCTGGACTGAGACTGACCCAGAGGTTGCAGCTCACCTCGGAGTCTGCTTGCTGAGACTCAGCCTGGCAGCGCTGCCAGCTGGGTAGGTCAGATGCGTTTTGTTTCACCTCTTGCTTTGTCAGAAACCTTCAGTTTGAGGGCACTTCTTGATCTCTGATTGCACCTGAAACCCAGAATTGCTCCTGGTGGTTGTGGCAGCCACTTCCCAGCTTGACTCAGAGGCACAGACACCCGTTCACAGTTCGACAGGAGTGGGAAAGTCCACATTCCTCAGGCTGTGCTGAATATCTCAGCCTGGAAGTGTTGTTTATCAAAACTCCTCTCAGATGAACCTTGCGGTAATTCTCCATTAATTTATTTCCTCCAGTTATTACAATGAGTTCTGCCCAGGGGTATCCTAGAAAACCACTTGGCAAGCAGCAGTGGAGCAAAATGAAGTGCGGTTGGCTGGAAGGAGCACCCTGTGCCACATCACAAGAGTCGATCTCTTATTTTCCCACTGCTTTAATCTATTCTCTTCTCTGTGTAGGGCTTAAACAAAAGTAACCTAAGAAGATCCTGTCTCTTTGTTTCTGTCCTGCATATCATTTTGCTTCTCCAGCACAGCTCACAGCTCAGCAGTGCTGTAGATGGGCCTTCTGGGTGAAAATAAAACTGATGCACAAGTAATGAGACTCAAAAGCTGCTTTTAAATTGCAGGTTGAAGTTATGAATAAATCCCTTCCTTCAGATGGAAGTACAGGAGTGTGTAGTGTGTATTAACCATCCAGCTCACTAAGATCATGGTTTTCATGAGAGTTGTTCTCATTATCTAAGCCCTGTGATAAATACCCAGGCTGTCCAAAGGAGTTAGTGTGTTGAAGACAGACACTGGTTGCTGAGCTCTTCTGAAAATCTGGTCCCGCTAAATCAAGAGCAGACAGTCTCTCTTATTCATCTCCTTGTCTGCTGGTGGTTAAACAAATGCTTTTGAGTCTGAGGAACATTAAAATTCTGCAGCTTCCATAAATGACTTTGATTTCAAGACGAACAACGAGATGTTACAATCAAAACCAAAACCGCTGCAGAATGCAGCATTGGAGGAAGCTGTGCTAATTTTTTCAGGAACAAATGTAGAAGTCAGTAACATGAAACAGCTGACCACGAGCCAGATGCTTCAAAGCGATAACAAGTAGTTCAGGAAGCCCCCAATAGCTTTGGTTTTCCAGAGAACTCTCAGATCCATATGTGTACCTTTAGGGGTAGAACTACTTTAGCAAATGCAGTAGTGCTACAGATAGGAAAATAAGAATAGGCAAACACCAGTGAGTGCCTCCTCAGTGGGGAGGAGGAGATTTGTCCTTTCGAATATCGACTTAGGAATTAAGTTATTTTGCACAAGAAGCAGCTAAGGAGCAGAATCAATAACAACCAAAAGACTTCCATCTGCTTTAATATGTTTGATGAAGTCCCCTTGCCATCATACTTAGAAGAAGCTCACACCAGCACGAGGAGTAGATTACAAAATAACTACTCAAGGAAACATGCATGATTTTCATTCTTCATTCCTGCTCAAGAAAACTCTTCAGTGCCCCCAAATGTGACTGTGCCTTCTATTAAATCCATTGTATCTTCCCTGTATTCTGACCCACTGCACCCTCTTTAATCACAATTTGACCAAATTTAGCACTGAGTAGGGGTGCAGACTGAACTCAGTGGTTTGGATCCTAAGCAATACCAGAGTTACTGTGACTTTCTCCTGTCAGACATGTTCTTATAAGGACGTCCTGTTCTGCTGTCAGGCTTTTCATTTTCAAAACAATGGATGAGTGTTTGGGAGTTGAGAGAAAGAAAACCAGTCTCCTATAGGAGATAAGATCTGATATAGAGACCTCAGAAAGAAAATAAGGCTAAATTTATAGTTGCTGGAGTGTCTGCTCTGTATCTTATTTATCATTTTTTACATACATACCTGAATGTGTATTTACTGCTTCTCGAACAATTTCGTGTCGCTAAAAAAGTTCTTTCCAGCGAATTCAAGGAACAATTTAAAGAGTATAAGAAATGGCCAAAACCTCAGAGGACCTCCTACCTGAAGTTTTATCCCAGGCTCTCCGAGTGACAAAAACAAATTAGGGAGTGATTTGATTTTATTTTCAAGTGAGGGGTTTATTTACTTGCCTGGGACCTGGGGCACAGCCAGAGAGAGACCCCGAGGTGTTCCCAGCCGGGGTTCGTGCCAGCTCTGCTAGACAGGGCTGCTGCCTTGTATTAGAGAAACTTGATGATTAAAAAGGAACAGCTAGATATATCTAATTTAATAAGATACAACCCATGTGGATCATAAAAGGGAGATCATAGCTGATTAAAACTGCATGAATTGTTTTAAGTGCATTCCTCAATTTTTAGACTAGAACAAAGGAGATGACCTGATTTATCCTGGAATATGGAGATAGATAAGAGCAACTACCTCGACTAGACTTCTCCTCTGCCAATTCAGGATTGTATATTTAAAAACTAGTCTGGACAAACACTAGCTGTGTGCCAAGCAGCAATGTTTCCATCACTTCCTTTGGAAGATTATTCCATACACTAATAGATCTTGTTGTCAGGAGGCTTTTTCTTACAGCCTAAATCACTCACCTCAGAACATTAAGGAACTCAGGCAAGAGTCTAATGGGTTGGGGTTTTTTTCCCTTGTGCCTTTCTCCTCTCCAGTGTCTCTAGGCTGTAGCCATGGAATGTGGAGCTGCTGCTGAGCCACATTATCAAGAGTTTGGGAAGACTCTGTATGAAACAGGCTGCTCTGAAAGGCCAGGGTAGAGCCTGGTTAAAAATTGGCTTTTGGACAGAAAATAGAGGATGTCACAGCCAGGAAACAGTTCAGGATGGGGAGGTGTGGCAAGGGTCATTTTAGCTACACTTTTGTTTCCCTTATACATAAAAATGATCTTCACCCATTTGGGGCTTGGAACAAATTGCTGTTCAGGCAAAAGGAGACCAAAGAGAAGGTTTCTCAGTAATAGCAGAGCAGTGCTTGGCTGTGGTGGTGCAATGAGGAACTGAGCTGACCAGTCTGTCTGTCTGTCTGTCCTTATCCCTGGTCGTTGTGGTGTAGGACCATCATCCTTACCTGCTGTGGGCCATCTGTAAATAAATAAAACCAAAGCAGGAGTAGTTTAAATAAGCTGCCTTAATGTATTGGTCTGATAACAGATTTATGGGCCTGTTTCCAATCCCGTGAGCTGGCACAGCTCCACTGACCGAATTAGGGCTGCGCAGATTTACACCAAGCCGAGGATGTGGCTCGTTGCATTTCATATACCAGGAACTCTCAGGCCAGAAATAGCCAGAGATACCTTGAAAGGAAATGCCATGTGAAATGCTGACCGAGAACAAGGCTGTGGGGAGGAGGAGAAGGAGGAGGAGGAGGAGGAGGAGGAGGGGAGTGTTGGTGGTGACTAATACACTACAGCCATCTGCACAAACTGGCAGCTGTAAAGCAAAAGCAAGGAGGTTATTGCACTACATATATATATATGTTGGAGCATTAAGTGTAAAGCATGTGGGTATTCTGTAAGGAAGCATTCAGCATTAATCAGTGGGGAACGTGGAGTAAAACACGTAAGCCATTGTGTGAGGGTTTAGTTACCTCATTATGGGAAGCGTGTCGCACATTTGAGAGCGAGGAAGAGGCAGTGTAGGGCAACCGAAGTTATTCAGGGATTTGGGGAATGAATTATAAAGAAAGATTAGCTAGGCTTGGCCTCTATAACTTTGAAACAAGAATTGTTGAGCTGAGCAGCTTGCTCAGGCACGGTGGTACAGAACTGGAAGCTCAGGGAAATAATACCTTATCTGAGCCCTCTGACAGACCTGCTGGAAAAAGCACCGTGGAAGATTGGGAGGGTGAAGCTCCAGCTCGGTGTGCTGGGACTGACCCTGAATCCACGTGTGGGATTTGAGTGCAGGGATGGATGAGAGAACAGGGAGTTTAGGCACCTGAATGTCGTTCCACTTTGAAGTTAGAGGGCATTTCTATAGTGGGAGGAACTGAAAGAAGGGGAGATCGTGGCCCTGCTGAGACATCAGTGGTGCTGCTTTCACCGAGGCACTCCACATCCCTGTTTTGTGTGAAGTCTCTTGTTGGCTTCTCAGGATTGAAAAGGGATGACCTTCAATCCTGGCATCAGGTGTGTTTTTGTTTTCAGCCCACTTTAGCTTTCACTGTGATGTTTCCAGCTGGGTTTTGTGGAATGCTTTTTGGAGAATCCATCCCATTTTAGCATTCCCATACTGAGGACCTACTTTCAACGTACCCTTCCTATCACTGGGAATTGAACCAGGACCCTTAACCTGTCCATGGCACCTCAGATCACCCATTTATACGACATGAACAAAGATGAGTTTGCAGTGCCTCGATGTGGATCAGTGCTCCAGTGATCTGGATCTCTGTGACCACCTCCACTCGTGTGGAATTTGTGGCTTAATGAGCACCCGAAAAGGGATTTGAGGTCCTTGGGTTAAAGGCCCCGTAGAGCACCACGTTATGATTATTCCTCCTCATTGATCAGCTGTCAGGGACACAGACTCGAGTGCCACTTTGCTGATGAAATGGCAGCGACACAAGTGCCAGCGCTGCTCCATGGAGCAGCTTTGCAGGAATCCTGCTGAGTGCAGCTCCGGGAATGGCCTGGCAGGGATGCAGTGGCAGAGCTGCTCCATGGATCAGCTGCCAAGGCTCCAGCAGTGCTCTGCCCGTCTCTTGGCACTGCTGTGGGCTCCAAAGCTGCTCTGCAAACCCAGCAGCACGGGAAGCTCCAAGAGACCCTCCTCTGCCTGCTGGAAGTCCTGTCCCAAGAGGACTGTACAGACAAGGCCTCTGTGATTTATTTGGGTTTCCAGCTGATTTCTGTCTTGGCCATGATGGAAAATGCTGCACTAGTGCAGAGTTGTTCTCCATGAGAGCCCAAGGCTCTGTCCGTGCCCTCTGCTCTCCCATCCAGTAAAGGTGTCTCTCACAGAAGTGCCTGGAGGTTTTGGGGGAGCTGCTTGCAGTAATTCCTGTACCACTCCATGGACAGGCAGGAATGAGTGTTTAACAATAATGAAAATACAACAGTGCCTGCACATGAATCACCACTTAGAGTTTCCAAGGCTGGGGGTGAGAGGTGGAAAGGAAGTTGATCTGAAATGCAGCCAGAAGACGCTGTTGGTGTTTTAGCAGGAGACTCCCTAAAAAATGTGCTCCTTTCTCCTGGCTGATGGCTCCTGAGGAGCAGGCAGTGTGCTGCCAAGAGAGCCAGGCAGGCAACAGGACCGAGCACGGGAGATGGTTTGGCACGAGGTGGTTTTCACAACGTGCCACTGGAAAAGAATAGATGGAGGTGCTGCTCTGTCAGATCCTGTGGTAGCTGGTCCTGCTCACCCTGCTGGCCCTCTCAGGGTGTGTTTCTCTTCTTGCTTTTTATGTGTGTGGGGGGGTGGAGACCACCCCCTTTCAGGTTATTTTATTTTCTCTTTAGCCAGGAGTGACTATTTCTAAGTTCAGCAGAGCTGATATGAAATAAAGGGAAGCCCAGACTTTGGGCTGTCCCTGTGAGGGACAGCCACCAAACCCATCCCAGAATCTTCTGCTGGGGTTAGCACTGATGAACCTCCTGCATGGTGAACTTCAGCTGCCTGGTCTTCACTTGGTGTTGAGGGTTTTTTTCTGTTTTGTTTTGGTTTTATGCCTTTTTTTTTTTTTCCTTTCTTTCTTTAACCTCAGGACAGTTCAAATGTGTTAATTACTCCGAGGTAAAGGAGGAGACATCTTTTAATGTGAAGGCTACCCCTGCACATGTGAAATATTTAACACTTGGTATGCTGAGACTTGCTCTTCAAAGCATTTTTGTTAGCTCCAGGGGTAAATAATGTTTGGCAAGGATGATTTAGCAGGCACCAGAGAGAGGGTGCCTTCACACAAGGAAATCACCCAGACGCCCCTCCAGATTTCCAGCTAATTCCAATATCCCCCATCCATCTTGTTCTCCTGAAGCACAAAAAGTCCAAAGGAGGGGGGCCAGACACCATGTCCCTGGCAGGAATCTCATTTTATCTTGCAAATTTTATTAGCATCCTTTCATATGTACCAAATATTCTATTGGCATTTACAGAAAGAAAAGCAGTTGATTAGATTGTAGATTCCTGATTCAGGGCGTGCATATGGTTAAATCCCCTGATGTTTTCTTTACAAACTAATTCCTGGCCAATTTGGCTACGTGAGTCAAAGCCTTAGATGGCTCCCCAGCATTGAAGCTTTATGGAAAACTTTAGTCTCCTTGATGAAAGGCTGTATCCACAACACAGAGATCTTCTGAGTCTTGGTGTAACTGCAGTGCTGAAGAGTTTGTTTCCTTAAAAAAAAAAAAAAAGAAAAAAGCTATAATTAGTGCCATAATTAAGCAGACAATTTAAATGCAAACTAAAAGGAAATTAATTTTAGGGGGGATTTTTTTTTGATCTACCATTCCCAAGAAAAGTTTTTTTTTTTTTTTCTTTTTTTTTTATGGTTCAGAAATTCGAATACTGAAAAACTCAGGGGCTCGGCCAAAATACTTTTGTTTTTTATGCATTTAGGTTTTCAGGAAAAATAAGACGAAAATTTTCCACCCGAACCCAACACTTTTCACAACCTTTCATGTTTCCTTGAAAATTCTTCCTTCCAGTTTGTTTTTGTTGGAGAAGTCGGGCTCCACCCGCCCCCGGGAAGGAGCCGCAGCCTACCTGACTGGAGTCCTCAAAGGCAGGTTAATGCAAAGGTGCTTCACCTCCCCGTGCTTCTGTGGGCAGAGGAGGGTTATCCTCAGAACAACCATGCCATGGATATTCCTGTGTGCCCTTAACCCTTCTTCTCCCAAGCCTTTACTGTGGCACATTCCCACTTGGGCTGTGGGCATCCCTTGGGATGCACCAAACCACGGGCACAGCCGTGCCAGGGCTCCTGCCCCAGAGCTCCCCAGTCAGCCCAGGCCTGGAGGGGAACCTCAGGGATGCCCAGGGAGCCACCAAAATTGGTGCCTCCCTTGGTCCTGTGCCATGTTCCTCAGGCCCTGAGGGCTGACAGAGGATTCACAGCCCCAACGGTGGTAGCTTTGCATTTCTGGAAGCTGGAGGGGAAAGGAGGAGCCAGGAGGGAGCTTTTTCTGCAGGGAAAAAAGCATTTTGCAGGGAAAAAAAAATTATGACAGTCCCCAAAAGTTTTAAATCTGTGGTTTTGCTATAGGAATTCCAGCTCTGAGGAGTTTCTGCTGTTGGTTGGAGGGTAAGGAAAGTGTTCTGCGTGGAAATTTGCAGAAGGCACCCTGTCCCCATGGGGTTCCAGTTACTCAAGCAGGGCTGGGGGCATTCCCAGGTGTGGATTGCCCTGGGAGCTGGGGAGCAGGAGGGGCACAAGTGGCTCTCTCTCTCCCTGTCCTTGCTGTGACTAAACCCGGCCCCAACACCGAGGTTTCCGTGCCCGCATTCCCTCTGTGCTCCTTTGGCTTTATCCTGTTAGACTCCAATTTCCAAAGTGTATTCGGAGGTTTGTCAAGAGCACCGAGATGTGCTATTTTTACGGAAAATCAATGGGGTTTAGCTATTAAGTGCTTTCACCCGAGCCTTTTGAAAAACGTCCCCCGTAAATAACAAAACAAAAGCAAAGCCTGCGAGGGTTTGCAAAGCGGCTCCAGCCTCAGGAGCAGCACCGGGGAGTCAAGAGGGCCGTGAGGACACGTCTGGCAGCAGTAGCTGCATTAGCTGGTGCAAGGGATTATCTTGGAGCTGTAATTTCCACAGAGAAAAGTTCACACTGCTCTTAAAACGTTTATTCTCACAAAGTGAGTGTGCTGCAGAAGCAAAACACTCAGCCTTTTAATGTCTTGTATAATTAAGGACCACTTTATTTTCTCTTTTTATTAATGACTTACCTTTAATGTTAGCCCGATGACACAGTTGTGTAATTTAATGTGAAATGTATTATTCAGCTCGCTGCCGCCTCACAGAAAGGTTTTGACAGGCTGGAATGGTTTTGGTTTCAGGACAATAAACCATCTTTTTTATACATGTTGGGAAGAAACTTGAAGGGAGTGAGGTGGTTCTTTTAGTAGTTTGATGGGATTAATTTTTTTCAAAGAAAGTGTAACTGAAGGAAAAAAAAATACAGTGAAGGCCCTATCATAGCAAAGGCAAATGAGTTGATCAGTCCCCAATTCAGAGGAAGCATTTAGGCATATCCTTAAGTCTCCCTGGGGACTTGCCTCAATGAAGCCTATGCTCTCTTAACTAAAGACTGAGTTTAAGCAATTATTTACCCTTTGCATAGTGAAATCTGTAGGAAGAGATGCAGCATCTTTTATCAAACCAGTGCGTTGTGAGGCAGGTCAGCATGGCCTTTGTCTTCTGAAAGCCAGTTGGAGTCAGCTGAAGATTAGCAGTTGCTTTAAGTTAATCAAATTTAGTGATTTTGTTGAACCGGGGGGCAGAAATATTAATAATTGAATGGGCTACATGAAGAGGCTTCCTGTGGGAGCAAACAATTTGGTTCAGTGACCCAGTCTTAAATTCCATTTGCTGAAGCAAAACCATCATATAGGGAAAAAATGAGAGAAAGTTTGCTGCAGTCTTGTGCTTTATACTTTCTTCCAACTGAGTGAAAGCTCGGAATCTTTCCTTTTAGTGCCATTTTCTTAGGAAACAGAGCCAGTGCAGTCAGGCTGTGGTGCTCAGTGACTCTGGATTTCTTCCAGGCTGGAGGGAGGTTTTGGCAGGGAACTGATGATTCCTGCAAGGTCTGTGGGATGAGGTGCCCGGGCAAAGGTGACTGCCCAGATCCAGGTCCAGACCTCCCATGGGAACATCAGCACCAAGAGCATCCACGGGGGCAGAGGGATACCTGAAACATGGTAAAATCCTGGTGGGAGGTTTTCTTGGCTGGCTTTCAAGCTGGGTCTCCCATACCCAGTCTCAGTGGTTGGTCTCGAGACTTATTTGTATCAGTGCAAAATCCGATTGTTTGACCTATCCCTGTCTGCACGACAGGGACAGATTCCTGACCAAGAATGCCAACTAGTGTAAGTGCACAGATTCCTTTTTCAAAATCCAACCCTTCACTTCCCTCTAGCACCCTGGCTCTCATGAAGGTAATTTATTTTCCCTGTAAACCTGGTCCTAGAGTATCCAGCCATCCCTGGGGTGCTGCCTACCTGTGTTCCAGCAGCCTTAGCCAAGGGCAAGATGTATTATTGCTCTTGTGGCCAGACTAAAGGAGTGACCAGAGGTGCACAGAGGTATCACCAGAGCACAGACATCCTCAGCAGGAGGCTGATGCCCAAACAACGGGGGCTTTTCATCCTTCCTACCTGCAAAAAGTCGATAATTTGGAGGCAAACACATGAAGGAGGGAAGAGAGGTCTGCACTGAAGGCAGTGGTGTTTGCTCCCTGCCCTGCAGGTGATCCCAACAACCTTCCCAGAACCCCGTGGATCCTGCCATGGCTGGATACCAGGTACAGGGAGAGGCTGTGGAGAGGAGTTTGTCTCACATCCCCCCTGCATTAAGCAGCACTGATATGCTTAAATTATGATCTTGCAATTAAAAACTGTATTAAAATCTTCTGCTGGTTCTGGAGTGGGAAGCTGTAGTAAATCAGATAGCTACATGGAGACTCTTAGACAAGTTACAAATTATTCATAACCAATTATGTAAATTCCTCTGGAGCTGTAATAGTAAAAAACATCCCAGAGCCCTGTACAAAAAGTGGGTTGGTTTGGTTACCCCCAGAGAAGGAGCAGCACTATTATTGTTTAAGTCTAGTCTGTAAATGTGTTAATGGATCCACTCTGAAGTATCTGAGGGGAGAAAGAACAGACGCAACCTATTAACTGTCCATGTCCCAGTAATCATCGAATAAATTGACTTTTATTGTATCCAAAAGTAAGAAATCTTCTGGGATAAAAAAAACCTTTTGCGACTTGGCTGCTGATAATTGGAATCAACAACTCAAGGAATTAAGGAGGCTAGATCAGCTACATGCTTTTAAAATGATTTGTAGCTGACGTATTGCCAGTTATGCACTCCATGGGCTAATCTCTAATTGTATTTTCATGTATGGCTCTGGACTCGGTGGGTGATTTATTTGACACGCGGTTTGATCTACTCATCGTCAGTCCTCACCATACAGGATTTGCCATTCCACAGTGAGCTCTCTGTCCAACAAGTCCAATCTTCTGCCTTTGGCAGTGGCTAAAAACGTGCTCCCGTGGCAGAGGGAAGATGGGGTTGGCAGGCACAGCTCCTGGGGGCACCGTGGCTCTTCCCAGCCTGTCTTCAGACACCCTGCTTGGGGCCTGGCCCGTGATGGACAACAAGAGGCACATTCCAAGGCCACTTCAGAGCCATGGGTTGCTTCTTTGTCAACTCCTTGGGAGCCTCAAGGCAGAGGCCACCAGACAGCAGGAGGACCCTCACAGGTTTGAGGGAACCTGTGTGGTTTGGGCACCGGTTCAGAGGCCAGGAAACTGTTAGCGAGCTGTGCTGTGGGAGATATTGAATCAGCTACTCTATCTCTCTGAACTTGTTTCCACCCACTCCTTCTCCTGCATAATTAGATTGGAAGCTCTCCGGGGCAGGGACCATCTTTTTATAAGGTGTTTTGTGTAACACCTCACACAATGGGGTGCCAGGCTCACCTGAGGCCTGCAGGCACCGCACCGCTAGAGGTAATTAGGATTTTTTTAGGCACCACTGTAGTACAAATAACCAGGGTGTTTTGTTGTTGTTGTTGTTTATTCTTGGCCAAGTCCTGCTGAAGGCAGCAAGCAGAGGTGGCTGAGTTTAGAGAAGAGCAAACACTCACATGAGCTTGTGGTGAAGGTGGAAGGATTCTTCAGGCCTCTGCTTTATTCCCAGCTCAGCCACCGAGTTGCTTTTGGATGGCCACTTCATTACTGCTCAGCAAAGTTTCCTTACTATGGAAAGTGTGTAATTAATGACCAACTCCTTTGTAGAGGTCTGTGAGAGGTTTGGCTAGAGACAACGAGCTTCAGCAGAAAGAGTAAGAAATTAGACGTGGCAAATTCAGTTTAATTGCTCCTCACAGTTGCACAGATGAGAGGATGTTCTTACAGCACTTCTGTGAAGTGCTTTGCTCTGGGTGAGCAAAAGGAGGGAGATTGGACAGAAGCTCAAGTGCCAAAGTGTGTGTGTGTTCATCTGACCGGCTGAGTGTGCACAGGCTCACGTGCAGAGAAATGGCGCTTTTTTTCCCCTTTAAATTCACAGAAGTGTTCTTTGTTTCCTTAATCTCACCGTGGATGGCTTCCTCCTTGCATGCCCATGCTGCAATTCCCCCAGTAGACATCTGTCAGGAATACACAGAAACGAGCACGGCTTTGATGCAACAACAGAATCCTGGAAACTAATCAAGAAAAAAAAAATTGCCCTTGTAAAACTGGGTCTGTAATTATTATGGGAGCCAAGATATCGAGATAATAAGGAGACAGCCCTAAATAACTTGGGGGAATTACAGAAGGTAATAATGTACTGCACCACTGCCAGACAGAGTTAGACAGACAGAGTGGCTATGGGTTTTGGCCTGGGTTCTGCATTGTGTTAGGGCTGCTCTGCTGCTGCCAGACCATGCAAGGGGTGCGAGGAGAGGAGCTGTGCAGGCTCCTGCCCCGGGCTGTGCCTTCCTGGGTGGAAATGGGGGATCTTCAGGTCCTCACCCCCTCATCCTGCAGCCTGGGGAGGCTCCGGCGCTGCCGCTCACCCGGGAGCCGGAGGGGCTGCTGCAGAAACACCTGAAACCCGTTCAGTTCTGGGGGATCAGCTTTTCCCTCTGATCAGCTTGGCCTCGATACCTCATACCCATGAGATGAGTGCCAACAAACCTGCCTGCAACACGGCAATCTTCCCCTACAGTGTGATACCAGTGGTACCCAGCGAGGCAAAATAGGCAAAGGGTTACCAAAAACAGACAAAAAACCCAAGCAAAACTGTTGCTGTCTCTGAGGGAGGGAGTGTCAGCTCGGCTTTGCTGGGTATGGTAAGCTGTTGTACACAGGCTCGTATCCTCAAACAGGAATCTCTGTGCCAGAAAGTCCATGTAGTCTTGGAAAAACAGATGGTGTGGGAGCGAGCTAATCAGGAGTGGTTGCCCTGTTGCATTTGTGTGTTGCCAGAAGAGTCAAGCCAAGCTCCCGTTGCCTTTTCTCAGCCACCTTCAGCGGGGCAGGAGCAGCCCAAATTAGCCTGCAGAGGAAATGTGCTGGAGCTCTCCCTGCCTCCAGCTCCAGAGCCAGCTTGTTGGGAGCTGGCATGGGCATCTCAGCACTGCGGTGTAGACATATCCTTTGGGTGTAATAACAATAGAAAGATGAGATATGTCCTTTTCAGAGGTTTTGGAGCAACAGGGTGTTAAGATAATACAGGCAATCAAGCTCAAAATATATCTGGTGGTGGTTTCTAACCCTGCTGGTATTTCTCCTCGGGGTTCAGTGTGTTAGAAGAGACCAGGGGCATGTTTTAAAAGTATGCAGAACCCACAACCAGGAGCAAAGATTTCCAAGGATCTTAACACTCGTTTAGACAAACAAAAATCTCTCTGTGGTGCAAAGCTGCTCTGTGAGCTGGGGGCTGAACCCGTTTGGAAATTCAGCTTTTAACTGCCATCGATTTGCTACTCAGCAAGGCAAGATCTTTGCATCCTTTCCAGCAAAGCAAATGCTATTTAAAGACAAAAATCCACACTTATATTATTAAACTTAATGCTTCTGTTTTTGCAAGGATGTTCTAACTCCAGGATAGGGACGTGGATTTGCTATCCCTCCAGGCTGACTTCAGTCCTCAAAACTGAATCTTGCAGAGCAACCTCTTCACTTTCCCACTTAATCTTGGAGATGCACTAAAATACTCTGTGTCTTCCTTAAATAGAAGCAGAAAACATGCGTTTGAGGTGTGTGAGCACTGGAAATTCCAGCAAAGCTGAGGAGTCCCCTGGATAGCAGCACTTTCTGGGGACACTCTCCTCTAATGTCCTGGTACTCAGTAACTGGAGGAGCATAGCATGCTACTGCTAAGTGTTTTTAAATTAGGATTTTAAAACTTCTCCTGTGGCTACCCCTGTTGATTACAAATCTGGTTGGTTGTTGTTTTTTTTTTTTTTCCCTACCAAAGACCCAGTGTTTTGGCTCCAGCACCCTCATCAGTTGTAATTACTGTGCCCTTTTACATGGAAAATGTGATCAACTTCAGCTTGTCTGAGCTGCTTCATCCATCTGCACCTGTGGCTATGGAGGGAATGGCTCATGCTGGAAATTCTGACTCTATCAGAATGGCAATTATTAATCCTAGGAACTGCATTAAAAATATCTCCCTTTTTATTAGTGCTATTAAGAGAAGTCTTATTCTTGATGATCTGCTAATCGCTTGTCATGTTAATTCCAATGTAAAGTATAAAAGCCCTTCTTTAGTTTGAGTCAAAATCATGTGTTTAAAGACACAGGAATACAGCTGACGAAGGAATGTGGCTGGTGAGGGTAAATATGGCCAGGGTGAGGCCTTTCCCTCCCTCTTCTCTTTGAATGCTGTTTAATTCACAAAGACAAATGGCCATCCAATACCCTCCCACACTGTTGGATTTCAGTGGGTGTCTGTGCTAAGCACAAATGGCCTTTGCTTGGTGGGGTGTTCGTGGCACCCCACTGATCTGTGCCCATCCTGCATCTTGCCACAGCTCACACCAGGGCTGGGATTCTGCTGTGGCTTCAGTGTCAGTAAAAAATTCCTCTCGATGGAGGAGCAGCTGAAAAAGTTTCCTCTTTTAGATATCTGTCTTGGCTGCTGCTTTTGGTCCTTCAAATAAATTGAGTGCAGAAAGACAGAAGTTCACATTGTCTGTGCACAATCAGAGGGAGAGAGATACCAGGAACAGTTCCCAGGTCCTGCAGGCACTGTGTGCCTTGTCCTCCTCTGCAGCACCAGTTCTAGCACCAGAACCGGTGTTGCTCTGGCCTAACCCCCATTCCCAGGTTAAACCTGCTGTGTCCATGTGCACTGACCAGATCCAGCATCAGTTCTGGCCCTGTTTCCATTCCCACTGACCTGCCTGCCTCTGCTGGGCTGTCCCAAAGCCCTGCAAGCATCCCTGATGTCCGTGAGCCTCCAAAATCCACTCACACGGAGCAGAGGTGGGGCATGAAAGCTCCTTTTGCAATCCCAAGCTTGTCTTTCCACCTCTCCTGCCTGGGTGGCACAGCAACCACAGCTCTCATCATTAGCAACCACTGGTGGGTCCCAGATTTAGCCCTGTCACCACAAACCCTCTCTTTTGCTCCAGCAGTCTCCAGCTTTAGCAAGTGGCAACTCCCTTAATTATACATTTTTATCTCCTCCGCCCCAGCTACTGCACTCAGGGCTGGGGGAAGGGAGGGAAGAGCAGAAAGAGGGAATCTGAGGGGGAAAGTTAAATGAAGTGCCTGGGTGCAGGGAGCAGTCCAGCCCATCCTACTGGCTGTAGCATAACTGTTCTCTGAGCACGAGTGCAGCAGGAGCCTGGCCAAACGTGTTCTAAGCTGCATCTTAGGGCTGGATTTTGGGGCTTGCCCCCACCCCTATGCTCTTCTTCCCGTTCAAGGAGGATTATTGTGTGATTCCCCTTCTCTCTCCCGGTTTGGGGTGAACCCTGCTTTACCCTGAGCCCACCACCGTCTCCTCGGGCATCCTCCTGCTCCTGCCGGGGGCTTTCCAGGTCCCTTGTTCTTGCCTGCTCCTCTTTCTCTTTCCTTTGCTGCCCTCTATCCCTCAGCCTCGCTCTGCTGCCTGGCGCATAAACCCCGGAATTTGCTGCATAGGCATAAAATCCTGTGAACTGCTGCACCTTTTGCACATGGATAGGTCAAAAAGAAGTGTAGCAATTTGCTTGAACATGTGCACGGGCAGTATTAATGCAGATCAGTTGCAAGAAATAACGTAATACAGATTTGCCAACGTATGTATTGCATAAATGCTGACAGGTGCTGACAGAAGTGTGTGCGTAAACATTTAATAGCACTGTTAATTCATAGCACAACAGTTGCTGTTGGCATGGTTTGGAATTTATTATATTTTGCTATTTATTCCTAGTCAGCTTGTTGTCCATCATCCTCCCAGATGGCATGTCTACCGCAATTCCTTCCTCCTCACATTTGCATGATGCTTTTCCTGGGAGGAAGGCAGGGTGGCTGAGAGCTCAAGTTGTGCTTGCAGACTCCAAAGCCTCCTTTCTTGTTCAATATAAGCCCACTCTGCGTCTGTGAAGAATTCCCCTCATCTCTTTTTATCTTAATTGCTCGCTGCCAATCGGGGGAAATAAATATTTCATTCCCCTATGGATGGGTTTCCCTTTTCTGCTTTTCTTTCCTCATCTGTTCTGATCACCGTGGTGAAAACCCTGCCCCGCTGAAGGCAAAGGCGAAACCACCACTGATTTCAGTTCAACAGGGATTCACCTCAGCTGACTCTGCCTAAAAGTTAGGTGTCTGCTCCAAGATAATCATCAAGGCTCCTTTTATAGTCCCTGTCGAAAGACACTGGCACCTCCAGCATCGATTCACCCTCCCTGTCTCAGATAACTATCTTGGGATGGGATGAATGGCCCTCCGGAGGTGCCAGTTTCCCTCTCCATTCACTACAGCAGGAAGTTCAAACTTAAACCAACTTTCAGGTGGCTATTTTTCAGTTGTGAGTGGCAGGGATGACTCCTTGCACTGTGATGACCCTCCCTCTCTCCCAGAGATGGGGGTCCCAGTGGGATCTCAGCCTGCTGCAAGTGTTTTCAGCTGGATCAACACTTGTGTGAGGTCTCTGCCGTGGCCTCAGGTATCCATCCCCCTAAAAGCCACACCCAGGTGGCCTTGGACTGTGCCTGGCTCTGGCTCCCTGCTGGCATCCCTGTGTTAATCCGTGGCAGATTTCAGGAGCAGCAGCAAGAGGTGTATGGATACACTGAGCAGCCTCTGCTGGGCATTGCCAAGGGAAAAACTGAACCATCGTGTGGCTTTCGGGTCTGGCTTTTCTCAGCGGAAAAACTGGACACTATCAAATGACAGGAACAGCTTTCCAAAAACATTTTCTTTCCAGCAGTGGGTGAGAGAGGAGCGTTTTCATTATTAATCTCCAAAGTTGCCTGTTAAATGATCATGATTTGGATATGAGGGACAGTAAATGTCTGTTTGGGGGGCTCAGTCTGCTCATTCTGGTCATCAGAAACGTGGGAGTAATGAGTGACCATTTTTGGCAGCCTCTAAGACACATTCCTGATTGTTTTCCCCCCAAATTCAGGATGCTGGTTAGGGGGTGCCACTAACCAGGACAATCTCCAGGAGGTGATTGCCTGATGGGATTAATTCCCTTAATTTCACCATAGGAACTGCAGAGTGGCTGGTTATAGTAGGGGGGTTGCTGCCAGGCTAGGGTGGCCATAGGTGCTGAATTACAGCCCTAAAAGCTGCTGGGATGTCCTGCTGACAGACGAGAGGGAGAGAAGTGTCTTGGCTTTAACAGGGTCACCACACAGGGAAAGTCAACACGGAGAAGAAAATCAAGCCGTTGTTCCTCTGAATTGGGAAAATTGTTTCCTCTGGGGGTGTAAATTGACGGGGGGATATTCTGATTTATCAGGCAAGGATCTGGTCTAACGTGCAGTAAAAGCTTCAAGTTTGGGCTGTAACTCAGGGCTTAGTCCTTTAGGTAGTCACACAGGAGGGCTTGCAGGGGGATCAGAAGGCAGGGCCCTTGGGAACCCCAGGAAAAATAAACACAACCCAAAAAGCTGTGAGAGATGGCGTGACAGCCTCTGGTGAATGAGAAGTGACTGAACACCAGGTTTTTCTCTTTCACAGCCATAAAGCCCGGGCTGAGGGGGCTGCCCATTACATCTCTGCCATGGTATCACTCCCCGTGTTTGACAGAGCTCCCATGATCTACGAACTGGGGCCTGGGTTTGATTTAGACTGTTTATTAACTGAGCAGTGCTGACATATTTTAGTGCAACATATAAAATCTAAGGCTTTTTCTTAAGCTGAGGAAATGAGGTTATGTGACATTGATCCAAAATGGAGGGGAATATTTTAGGTTTCACGTTAACAGACAAGGGAGCCGAGACAAGGGAAATGCAGTCTTTTCTCCTGCCCTCCCTGCCAAGTCCTCTGCAAATGGGGCAGAAACACCAGGTTTCAGTAAGGTCTGGCTCACATTTAAAACCAGCTGTAAATGCCTTTTGATCATTTTGTCGTGTGTGTGAAAGATTATAAGAATCAGTTTAAAACTTGAATTGAGACAATAAGAAATTCAAAATAACACGTCTGCTTGAGTTATTCAGCTCTAAAAGCAGCTGGACACAGAAACCCCATGGCTACAGAGAAGGTACAAGATGTTGTCCCCATTATATGGAACATGACACTGAGGCCCCAGGGTGAGGGAATGGTGACTCAGTGGGCAGAGAAGAGGTCGGTCCTTCTGGTTTCAGGGCCTTGTGGAATCCCACCAGTGCTGGAAATGTCAGTTAAGGATAACCAGATTAAGGAAATCTAGAGCTCACTGGCACAAAACAGTGATCTGCAGACAGGCAATGACAGGCCATTAATAGGCCTGGTAATATGGATTTGCATTAACTGTTTGGAGGTATTTTGTAAGCCCCTTGGCCTCATGTCAAAGCACTGAGCTGGTACATTGTTCCAGCACTGGAGTTACTGTTGTTGGTGTGAGTCCAGAGCTGCTGTGGTTGTGCAATGCTCCCAAGCCCTTGCTTTTCTCCTGGCTACCCTTTGAATGGAAGTCCTTTCCTTGATTTTGATAACAGCTATTAAATTTGAACGCACCCACTCAACTTTGCTGTGCTGCTCGGAAATAGGGCAGGGGTTGTGTAACTTCCATTCATCCTTCCATGCAGAGCAGTTAATTTCCATTATTGAGGTTTCCCAACATCATAACAGAGTTGCATTAATGGGGCTTATCTGTGATAACCAGTGCAAACTAGTGCAGGAAAATCCATGAACAGGGTTTAATTCAGCCTGGTGAGTGAACATTACACCATTATACTCCACCAGTGGCACCATCTCTCAGCTTCCTGCTCCTCCCCACGCCTCTCCTGATCTGGGCCATGGTGCTTGAGCCCCTATATCTGCTGGAGTTGCCTGTCATGAGTTACCACCATCACTTACTCTGCTATCTGAGCAAGCTGTGTTGTTATTTCACTGAATTCCCTCAATTCCCACCATTAGTGTGCAGCTGCCTGTTTTTCTCAGGTATCCAGCCCAGAGCTCACTGGTGCATCTTTCCTTTCCCATCACTCCAGTCACCCCATGAAAAAGGGCTGGAGGAGCTCACACATTGCCCAGTGTAATCTTGCTGCTAGCTGACATTTCTCCTCCTCCTCCACTCATTTATCCCAAATCCCTTCCTTTTCAGATCCCTTCATTTCCTCCTGCTCTGGGTTTTTAAGCCTTCTCTTATGTGACTTACTGTCTAGAACAGCTTCCCTCTGTACTCCTCTCCCCTTTCAAATCCTTCCTTAAACCACAGCCACTTCAGCAAGTCCTCCTTTTCAGAGCAGTAATCCCCAGTTATGCCGTAGCCCACAAACATTATCTGGTGTCATGTCAAGCACGTGTTCAGCCTCTCAGGAAGTCTGGGGAGGTTTCTGAGAGGGAGCAGAGCTTCTAAATCCCTTTGAGAAGCAGCAGAGATCAGGCACCTCATTCCCTTTGGTTTAATCCCCCAGTTCTCCTCCCGGGGCAGGGTGTGTGAACTGATGCTGGTGCCCCGGGGCAGCACCACCATCCAGAGCCAGGAGAGGTTTGCACTGAACCACTGAGCACTGGGATGCACAGCCAGGAGCCAGTCCAGAGCTTGGGCCCTGTATTAGGGTGGGCTGATTTAGGGGTGTCTCGTGGGGCTGGTTCTCACTCCGTCCCTCCTTTCCAGATGTGGATTTGGAGAAGGGCAGAACTTGCAAGTGCCGTGCCTGTCCTCTGTTTGGGATCCCACACCATCAGTACCATCTCCTTGTGAGTGACTGGGGTTGCTCCTGGTGGGATCAGCAGCAGCAGCAGGGCTGTTGATGCTGTGCTGCTCAGTTACCTGCTGTGAAACAGGGCTGCTGCCAGGGGTATCTGCCAAGCAGGTGGATTCCCTCCGCTCCCAGGACAGCTGATGCTGTGAGAGTCCTGTACAAAAGGTGACCCTGAGCGTCCTGGACATGTCAGGAATTCTTAGCCTGCTGTGTTTCTCAAAAGAAAAGAGATTGGGGCTGGGATTTAAGAGCAGGGTGGCCTGGTCATAAAGGAATTTAGGACTAGGACTAGGTGTGACCTAGTGGGATAGCCTTGTGGGTTGGTGTATAGTGGGCAGAGCAGAGATGTAATTCAGGTGATGGTGGGTCTGCTCTTACCTCCCTGAGAGTCTGGATGTTCACACAGGGACCCCCAGCAGTCCTACACTGGGAACAGGAAAACTCGGTGCTAAAATCTCTGTGGCAGCCTCTCAGGCCCTAAGTCCTGAACATGTTTGAAAACTTGCAGTCCCCCAGATTTTGACCCATTACATTTGCTCCTCATGTTGTGATTTAATTCCAGGGAGCATCTTTAGGAACAGTCTGTGAGTAGATGGGCTCTCTCCCCTCAAGCAGCAGCTGGCAGCAGATCCCACCCAGCACATTTGTGGGATATGTTCTCTTCCATTAGGAAGATGAAAGGTAAAAGAAGGAGAGAAGGCTAATCCTGATCGATTGCCAAAATCATAAAATGCCGAGGGAGAGAGAGAGGGAGAAACCTGCTGTAAATTACCCAGAGAGTCCACGCTGGAGCTGGGGATTAAACTCAGGTCTACAGAATTCCAGTCAGTTCCTGTGAGCAGGAGGCCACTTGCACGTGCTGGCTCCCTGCTCCATGTGCTGGCTCCCTGCTCCATGTGCTGGTTCCCTGCTCCATGTGCTGGTTCCCTGCTCCATGTGCTGATTCCCTGCTCCATGTGCTGGCTCCCTGCTCCATGTGCTGGCTCCCTGCTCCATGTGCTGGTTCCCTGCTCCATGTGCTGGTTCCCTGCTCCATGTGCTGGCTCCCTGCTCCATGTGCTGGCTCCCTGCTCCATGTGCTGGTTCCCTGCTCCATGTGCTGGTTCCCTGCTCCATGTGCTGGCTCCCTGCTCCTGCTGCTCCTCTCCCGAGGCAGCAGAGCTGCTTTCCAAGTGTGTGAGTGGCAAAATTGGGGCCGGTGGGCACTGCCTTTGGAAGCACCGCCGTTCAGGGGAGCCCTGGAGTGACTGTGGGATGCAGGATCACATCCCCTCCTGCTGCCCCGGGACACTGGGGCTGCCTCAGGGCTCCCTTGGGAAATGACTCATGGAATGACTGCCCGGGGGTCACTGGCTGGGGGCTGTGCAGGAGGGAGGTGGATGAACAGCAGAGGATGAACAGTGAGGGGGGACAGGCATTTCCATTACAGGAGCTCTGGATTTATTTCTGTTCATTCATTGCAAGTCAGAATCCATTCTCTTCATCTTTATTCTTCCGTGCCGTGACACCTTTAAAATCCATGGTACATTTAACTTTTGATTTTCATTTAATACCTTTTAAAGTGATCTAATGCAGACAGATTACAGACAGTGAGGGTTACTGTCCTTCGGTGGAAATACCCTATTTAATAAAATATTGTAAGACAGCTTGGCCACTCCATGCATTAAAAAAAAAAAAAAAAAAAAGGTATACTAAGTTTAGATGCTTTGGCAGTAAAACTTCATAGGCTTATCAATTCTGGCCAGTCACACTCTCCTGAAGTTTTCACATCACCTTGCAAAGGCAGCCAGCTATCCTGGTTTGGAAATCAGAACCAGTTGTTTTTGCAGTTTGCAGTACTTAATGTAGATCTATGTAAATTGCCAGGGGAGGGGGAGGAAAGCAGTTTGATCTTAAAATATAATTTGGATTGTTCTCATCTTTTCTTGTAAAGGCTGTTTTGATCATTTGTTGCCACCTCCCAGTTTTCAAACACCTCAGTGTCTCAAAAAGTTCTGATACTTTTAAAGATAAGGATCAGATTTTATGTATTTTTGTCTCTCAGTTCTCATGCCTTTGACATTCAGGTTTGCAAACTTCCCCTATCAAAGGGCTTTAACATCTTTCCTTTTTTTTTTTTTTTTTTTATTTTTAAATGAAAATTGACATTCTCATTTGTGACTGTAGGAGCCAAGACTTTCAGAAAAATGCCAAATACCACAATACCTATGGGAATTTACAACCTTATTATTAATAATGGGCGCCTCTCACTTCTCTTCAAACCTCCTGAGATTCTGATGTTTCATCTAAATCCACCCAGATTCCTGTGATCTTTAAAGGTGGGGAGACAGTGGAAAAGTACTTCCTTGAGAGAGGAACTGCTTACAAAGCATGGATCTGGTTTCCAGTTTGAACCTCTTTAAACATCAAATATTTTCAAGTCTAAGGTTTGTGGTTTTTTCCCCCCTTCTTTTTGATTTTACTGGTAGAACAAAAAATTTGATTTAACGTTCCATGCCTGGAAAAAATAAAGCATTTAATTTACATTTTACAAGGCAGTTATTGCAGGTTAATTAAATATCAATTGAATGTTATAGGCCATATTAAGATTTATTAATAACCCAGCAGATAAATCTCCCTGGAATTCAATTAAATGAAAATCGCATAAAAATATATGTGCAATTTTATTCATATAGTGCATAAAACTTGTGAATTATAGTGCAGCATTGTACAGTAAGTTGATTAATGGGAATTAATTGCTGAAACAGAGAAAAATCAATTTAAACTTTCTGTAGCAGCTCTAAGAAGCGTGGCATGGGTCTTCCACACCCTTGGAAAGCTGTGTCTGATCTGTACCTCGGGATGAGCCTGGGAATAAATGTGCTTCCTCTCCTTTCACCTGCTTTAACTCAGCGTTTTGGGCTTGGAGAAGGGAATTAGTCACTCCTGGCAGCACCTTGTGGGGAGCTCATGGCAGGACTGAGGCTCCCAGAGGGGAAAGCAGAGCAGGGTGACCAGGGGGGTGTCCCTGATGCTGAGGGTGCCCCTGGGGTCATGCCTGGTGTCCCAGGCAGGTCCCCCTGCCAGGGAGAGGCTCACAGGTGCAGCCAGAGATTTGGGACTCTTTGGACTGATGGATTATGGAGACTTTTGCCCTGATGCTGTTTCAGCTCCCTCCCTGAGTGCTCCCGGGGCAGTTGGCAGCAGGAGTTTGGTTGCAAAGCCAGGAGCAGAGGAGCCTGTTAGGCTTTAACCAGGATTAGTGAGTGGCTCAAGGCCCGTTTGGGGAAGCAAAGCTTCTGACATCAGAGATGAGGTTCAGGAGCTGGACTTGGAAAATCTCTTCCCAATACTTGCAGGCCGATGGAGGCCTGGCTTGCTGCCATCTGTTCCCTGCACATCCTGTGTTAAACACTGTCAATATGAGATTATGTTCCAATTACGGTACCAGACTGACTGGTTTAACTCCTACCAGGAATCTGTTTTCCTTTATTACTATGCACTAACTCTGTGACTGATGTACCAGACACCAAAAGAGATGGTCTCTGCCCAGAGGGCTTTGTCTGACAGGAACACGCCGGGAGAAGACGGAGCACGGCAGAAATTGCAGATGAATGAGTAACCGGGTTGAGATTCTCTTTTTAATTTGGGGGTTCTTTGCTTGGTTTTGTGTTTGGCTGGAGTTGTGATATTACTAAATTTGCTCCCTTCAGATGTTGCACAAGAACAGAGACTTCCACAGAAACTCAAACAGGGTTAGGCATGTGGCTCTTTGAAGTGTGCGTGATGGGGGGTGAGTGCTCAGCACTCACATGGGAATATTGGAGGGTGGAAAACAGAGGGGGAGCCATGTTCCAGCTCAGGCAACAACCCCAGCTTGTCCTGGGGAAGTTTAGCCATGTTTAAAATACAGCAGGTGTCTTTCTGTCAGTGCACTCCTTGCTCATCCTCCCTGCTCCTGCAGCAGAGATTGCCTGCATCTGTCTCCTCTGTGCTCCAGCTCTGCTTCTCCCTGCAATAGTTGTCAGGGATATTAGCATTAAATACTTACTGCCTGGCTTAACTAAGGGGTAAGATAGGATTTAATTTGTATGGCTGAAATCCAATTATATAATGGAGCCCCTGGGGGAAGCAGTTATACCTGCTGAATCTCTTGGATGAGTAATTGTGCACAAAGGCTCCTCTCCAGAAGTAGAAACAGATCTGAAATATTTTTTCTTTTCTTTTCTCTTTTTTTTTTTTTTTTTTTTTTTTTTTTTGCTGCTGCTGTTACATAATAGGGCTGAGACCCTGAAAAGAAAAGCCAATGACAACCCAATGCAGTAGAAAGAATTAAAGCATTGCCAGGGGAAAACAAGTTATAATCTGATAAAATCAAGGATCTAACAGGAAGTCTGCAGCAGCATTAGCTTGGAGGAGCCAAAAGGCAGGGCAGCCAAAGGAAGCTTACTCATCTTTTTGGAAAACAGCA
This sequence comes from Pyrocephalus nanus, assembly GCA_038380795.1. Lineage (NCBI taxonomy): Eukaryota > Metazoa > Chordata > Aves > Passeriformes > Tyrannidae > Pyrocephalus > Pyrocephalus nanus. Next base: position 6,951,176 of record CM076281.1, read on the forward strand.
CAGAGGCTTTGCTGTCTAACTTTTCCCCCCATTTTTGCCACGAACGGGGAAAGGGAATCCTCTACTTGCTTTTGTCAAAGCTTGGGAGGTGGGTAGGTATGAAAAAAGAAAAGCTGAGCAGCCAACTAATTCAGATACTCTTGAAAAATGCTGTACTTAACTACCTTTGAAAATCCCTGCTGCTTATCCTGCGTGTCATCTGCATCCTGATAAGCATCAGAACCATAGGTGATGATGAGCAGGACAGGAACAAAAGCGTGATGAGGTTCCCAGCGAGGTTTCTGAAAGCAGGCGAGCTTGTAAGGCATTAATCTCTGGGATAGTAGTGGGGCTTGACAACTCTCCCATCTGATATCTCCAGCAGCTCCAAATCCCACAAAGGAACACGCTCAGGGCTCTGGATGGGACCGGAGGCACCGGCGCGCTGTGCTTGCGCAAGCGTTCCCGGGGGTCAGGGTGCCGGATTCATCTCTATTTTTAAACACAGAAAGCAAACTTTTATTCTTTTCTAACGAGTTCTGAGTGGAAAAATAAAATTCTCCATCCTCCAGGCTGAGGACAGACCTGGCTGGTCAGAGACTCCCACCCCTCCTTCAGCCTCGCTGCCTGGGCAGGGTTTTTAATTCCTTTAAAACACGTCTGAAGCCCAGCGGGTGCAGCACAGGCTCCCACGAGGACGGTCCCTGTTCCCAGACTCGCAGCTCCACCCAGTGGCTCTTTTTTGGCAGGATAAAACCCATCGTTCGTTTCAGAAGCTTTACAAACCTGTTGAGGTCAACGCTGACACGCCGGGGCGATGCCCTAGCGATGCACACCAGGGATTGAGGGTGGATTTCTTCATCAAATTCTGAAAGAGCTGTCAGCTACCGCTTGGATAATGGCGAAAAAACCCACAAAACTGCAGAGAGACTTTCAGCGAAAATAGCCTAGAAATTTTATTACTCCCTTAAACGCCACCCCCCTCCCCGTCACAAATGATAGGGGGAGAAAACAGTCGGGAGCTGCTCACTTACACACTTCAACCTTTCAGATTCCCTACGAGCAGATTGCAAACGTTTTGCCCAAATTTATTTGTTACATGGAGTTAGTAACAAATTACCAGAGCGACTGATTTCTGATTTGCCAGCTCATTTTGAATAAAAGCGAACGTGAGAGTGAGTTTCAGCAAATGTAAGTTGGCAGTTCACACTGTATTGCTCCATTTTCCTTCCTGGGTAATTACAGGGACTAACAGGAAGCAAATTTTGATCATTTCTCTCAAGGATGCCATGCTGAAAGTTGCTTTTTCCAGGAGTTTTGGGGTGCTTGTAATTAAAATAAGCTTTGATTTCTTCGTGTGCACACTTTTACTCCAGGAACACTTGAGATGGGTATGTATTCACAGAACACAGAAGTGTGATACCAACAGAGTTAATTTTAGATTTGAACCAGTATTGTAAAAATACCCCATTCCTCCAAGCTCGAGTGAAAACTGAAATCTCAGTTGTGCATAATGCAGATTTACCAGCCTCTCCGTATGTCTTAAAAATAGAGAAGCTGATAAACTGATAGAAACCACAGTTTTGCTGTGAATTTTCTGGAAGTGCCTGCCCCATCTGTGTTAGGAAAATATCATCTGTGAAATGCTGCTCCCAGATGGACTGTGTAGCTGCAGTGCCACGGAATGGGTTGAAGTGACCTCTCCCTCCCGAAGTTCAAACGTTATTTAGCATAAATTCAGCCCCTCAGGCCTTCACTCGAAGTTGCTGTTTGCCAGCACAACTTTAATCTGCTTTGCTTTGCTTTGCTGCTGGAGTGCTGGGATCTTAGAATGTATGAACCCCACCTTTGAGCTGGTTGACATCAGTTCTCCAGCCACACAATTGGGGTGAAGTAAGTCAGCCTGTACATTGTGAGCACAAGAGGTTTTATTTTTATGGGGGTAATATTTCTAAGCTGATGTAATATTCTGCATGTCAAAAATAACAGGAAGCATCTTGAAAAAGGTAGTTCTGGAAAAGAGATTTTTTTTTTTTTTTCCTCTTTATTAAAGCCTAAAACAGAGCAAGAACTTGCTGGGTTTTCCTTGTCTTCCCCAAAAGTATCACTTTTCATACCAAAAAAAGTATGCTTTTCATACAAAAGAATACCCTTTAGTGTATGAGGCAGTAGAGACATCCCACCAGTTGTCTGAGGCCATGGCTCCTTAGGCTGTGGAACAAAATTGGTTGTCTAATTTAACCAAAAAAGGTGTTTTTTTGGGCACCCTCTCTCATCTGAGCCTGTCTGTCCTGTTCCCAGGGGTGACCCCGTGCAGTGGTGGCACCGTGGGAGGGACTGAGGCCAGCAAGCCCCACGTGGCTGCAAGAGGAAGCTTTCAAATGCACCCTGGTGTTCCCCAGCACACAAAAGAGCCGAGCTTTTGGCATGACAAGTGGATGTGCATTTGCAGCCTCAGAGTTCTGCTCCTTCTCTGCCTCTGCCCCAGCATTTCTGTGCTTGCAAAGGTCCTGCCAGAGATCTGTGTGTGCTGTGAAGCTGGGACGGAACCTGCTGGTGTGATAAGCGGTCTCCTTCCCCCAGAAGTGGAGTTCAGTTCTTCTTCCCGTGAAACTTGGGGTGTTGTTGCAGGTTCCCCACAGCTGCTTTCAGCCACTGGGCAGTTCTGAGCCTGCTCTGGTCCCAGGTGAACAGGGGTCTGTACCCAAAGTGCCTGGAGGCTTTGTCTGTCTCGTAGGAGAAGGTGGTGACGATTGTGTTCAGCAAGGGCAGGTTCAGGAAAGGCTGTGGCTCCCAGAAGGGCAGCAAGATGGCCCTGATTATCCTGTGCAGTTGTATCATTAACCACATCTTCCAGTAGGGGATGTGTGAGCCCAGCCTCACCGAGGGGTCTGCAGTGGACAACAGCTGGTGCCTGACCAGGAAACCCTTCCTGGTTGGAGTGTCATCATAGCAGTAGTACACTTGTCCTGCCAGTAAGCCTGGTTTCAGCTGCAGGTTCCTTGCTGCAAGGACATGCATCCATGCAACGTTCCCTGGGGAAATAAGAGGGGGAAGAGAACCAGGTATTCAGGAGGAGCTAAAGTTCTCTGTTTACTGCAGAATGAGTCCATTAGATCTGCCAGCTTCAGTGCTGGGAAGCAGGGAAGCGCTCGTGGGGTGCTCAGCTGCATTGTAGAGAGACTGAGGAGTTAATCCAGGCTCCCAAGATCCTTTAAACCTTTGGTCTCCCCTTTGAGCTGGACAATTAATGTGCCTCGTGATCCTGGTTCATGTGAAGGGAAAGGGCAGTGTTTTGTAGTGAGAGGAGGATGAATGGGAGGCAGTGCTCGAGGGTTTTATTCCTGGCTCTGCTGTGAGCCTTTGAAGAAGTCACTTGATTTATCTGGGCCTGATTCTTCCCTGAGAGCATTTCCAAAGTACTGTTATCTGCACTTTTGGAATAAGACATCTGAGTGTGCTGCACGGAAATGACTGAACCCCTGCCTGATTTAATGGTGAGTTGCACTCCCCTGAAAGGCATTCAGCACCAGGACAAACTCTTCCTGTAGGCTTTGTGAGCAGTTTCTCGTGCTTGCTAAAATCATTTATGTACCACAGGCCTTTCTGTAAGGAGTTTGACAAGTAGTGGTAGGATGATTTCTTCTAATGAAGAAGAAATTAAGTATCTTTTCAAAGCAAAAACATTTTGAAAGTATTACCTGAGTTTCTCTCTCTGCCCCCCCATATATCCCCTAAAACGTTTACCAAGATAAAAAAAAAAGATAACCCTTCCCTGGAAAACAGTCATAGTAAAAGCAGCTGCCTGAAATATTCTTTAGCCAGTCTAAGTTTTGTGATTATAAGAACATTTGTGCTCATTCCCCACATTCATCTCTCTGTTTTGGAAGATTATGGCTAAGGTGATGTGAGACTAAAGCAGGCAAAGAGCTCAGCCCCTCACCCACGTAGGTGTGGTTCCTCTCGGAGTCCTCAGGCTCCAGGTAGTTCAGGACACCCCCCCTGGCCTTGGCCCCCCAGTAGAGCTCCTGCAGAAACGCTGCCCTCTCCCCGTACACGGTGTTTGCACGGATGACGCACGTTGTGAGTTCACCACCACGGCTCAGCTGGAAGATCGGGGAGGGAAGTTAGTGAGGGGTGCACTCAGAGGGGAAATTCTTCCACAGTGGGTTTGCCCTAGAAAACCGAAACCTGGGAATACTGGCTGACATTTGTGGGGGTGCTCTGGATATCTGGGATGTGGTTTGGGTGCCTAAAAATGCAAGGAGATGCCTGGTTTGATCCTATTTATTTTTCATAGCTCACCTGCACCCATGTGCTCCCTGAGAGGTGCTGGATGGAGGGTGCTGGTGGCATGAACTCTTCTGCAGTTGTGATGTATAAATGAGTTTTTGCAACAGCTAAAATCAGGTACCAGAGGAAACCAACCTCAAACTGTAACAGGGAGAGAGATGCTCTAGGCAGTGATTTAGGACCCAGGTCTCATTTTTACATTCTGCTTCGCTCCCTGGAAGAACTCATCTGCCTGCTGACTGCTCTGGCACTCTCAAAGACTGGCCAGCTGTGTTAGGTAGGGGGCTGACTCTGGGTACAGCAATATTTTTGATTCTTAAGTCACTCAGACATGCCTGGAAATTATGCTTTCATGCAGTTTGAACTGGATGAACTTGATTTCTTCAGCCCTGATTTAGCACAGCTCTTTCCAAAGTCACACTCCTGCTGGAGCTAAAGCATGGCTCAAGGGGAAGCATCCTTTGATCCTGCCAGAGTTTGGCAGCTTCCTGCTGGTGTGGGAATACTGGGCTTTGGGAAGCTTAGGACATCGTGGTTTGTGTCAAGGCAGCAGCTGGATACACACTTAGACAGGAGCTGTGGGGTCTTTTTAACCAACTCCCTCCTTTCCCTCACCCTGTGCTGTAATTCCAGGGGTGCTGCTGTTGGATTTGGTACCTTTTTTCCGTTGGCTTCAAGTACGAGTTTTTCTGCCATGGCTTTTGTCTTCCCATAAGGCAGCTCCACTTCCCCACTGTACTCAGTGTCCTCATTCCCTCTGGAACACAAGGGGAGGGACAGTGAGTGACCACAGGGTCTGGAGGCATCTGTCACAGCGGGATTTCCTCTGCTCCCCAGGGAGTTATGGGAATCTGGGGTCCCTGCTGCAGTTTGGGAGAAATAAGGCCCCAAGAAACACCCGGTGGTTCGTGGTGTTCACATCCAGGCTTGCACGAGGACAGTGGTTTGGTTTCTGAGAGCTGGATTTGGTTTTGTCCAAGAGTGCGATGGAAGCAAATAATATCCCAGCAGGCCAATTAGGAGGCAGTGGAGTTACATTGTTTAGCCACTCACAGAAGCTGAACAAGGTGAAAAGAGCACAGGAAGATGGAAGGCAGGAAAAATGAGAGCAATCCTACTTCATTTTTTCATTAGAGGCAGAGAAAAGCCTCTCGTGAGCCATAAACTAAAAGGAGAAGCTACTGCTTAATTTTCTCACAGAGTTGATTAAAGTTGGGAGGCATTTGCTGGGGATGTGATAGAGCTGCTGGTGATCTGGAAGACTTGCAATCAGCAGGTTTGCGCTGGGATTGTTCCTTCATCTCCCCTAACAAATTAAGTTTGAGGGGAAGGCAAAGCAATGACCCACAATTAAGGGCAAGCAGAGCTCCAGCCATGCTGGGGACACCGGGTTGTGGCTGTGGAAGACAACCTGCTCCCCAGCCTCCTCCCTCACCGCTGCAAAGGGGAAACCCATGGGATCTAAAGTGTCACTGGCCTCTCAGGGCCTGAAATAATTCCAAGGAGAAACGAGAGAGCAGCTCTGTTCCTCACCAGGGTGCAGGTGTTTTGTCCCAGTGGCTCTAGATCAGATTAGTTCTTTGCTAATTTGGATTTGGTTAAGCAAATCCAGAGGGCTCTGGAGGAGCTGGGGAGTGAAGAAACCTCATCTGAAGCACTGGGGAGGCCCATCCATGAATGCCACGTGGGCAGCTGCTCCCCTGCTGCCGTGACTAGCATGGATCAGCTCTCTCTCCCTCTGTGTGCTGCAGGAGACTTTCTTCAGGTTTTTAAAATTAATTTACTCTATATTTTGCTCTCCAAGAGAAATCCACTGCAGGCAAACCCTGGACTCTGCCAGGCATGGGGCACCCCATGCAGGGCAGTGAGGAATTATCCTGCTCCTTTGGCAGATGGGGCTTGGATGCACCTCTTGGAAGGGTTAAGTGGCGTGTGTGGGGCTGTCTCAGCAGATCTGCACCAGAGGTGTTTCTGTCACATACACTGAGCCCCGGGAGGGCCAGCTCTGACTCAGGCTCCCTGTCTGACCTTGGACAACTTGCTTTCCTTTTTCCCTGCTCGGATCTCCACGTGGAAAACGTGGGTGATGCTGTTGCCTTGCTCCTGCCTGTCCATCAGTGTGTTGTGTGCCAGATATCCCAGCTGAGATCGGGGGCTTCCTGTGCTGCAGCAACAGAAATAAATGAGGAGTGTCAGAGATGGAGCCTCCTCGCACACCCTGGGCTTCCATCACAAACCCCTCCTCCCTTTCCCCGTGTTTACAGGTGATGAGCAAGAGACAAACCGAAAAACAAGCAAGGCAAAAGATGGATTGAGCAAGGTCTGTTGCAAGATCGGGAGAGGCCCAAGACAATTGGGGGAGTGGGGGAGGGGGGGGGGAATGTATCTAGAAGTTCTAGTTTTAATTGCTTCTCTTTTTTCATTCCAATTTTTTTTTTCCCCCTCGCCTTGCAAAGCTTTTAAAAAAGCAGCAGCAGCTCCACAAAAGGGGCGAACCAAACCTGCTCTTCCCGGGCTGCGGCGCTCCACTCGTGTGCCTTCCCCCTCCCCTCCGAAGCTCGGGAGTAACAAAGAGCTCAGCATAATGCTCTGGCTTTTCGAAACGATCAGAGATAGCGGAACGCTAATCAGAGCGGAGCAGCGTTGTCAGAAGGGATCTCAGCCGTGCCTGTCTCGGGGGGATCGAGACTGACAGAGGCATTTTCTATTATTGTCGGATGCTGAGGTGTGAGCATTGTCCCCGCACCCATCACCCCGGCCACAGGCTCGTCGTGCTTTGTCTGTGTCAGCTCCCGAGCACGGAAAAGGGAGTTAAATAAATCATAGGAGGAATGATGGAGAAGGGGACAGAGAAAAAAAAAAAAAAGGGGGGAAAGGCAGGCGGGATCGTGGACTGCGAGGGAGAGGGTGGAACAGGCTGGGTGGGGATGGGGGAGATGGGAAGAGGAGGAAGGGGAAAGGTGCTTTCAGACTGGCAAACAGGGCCATATTTCACTGCCTTCCAGCCACCCCTGGGCTCCCTGTTGAGGCAGGGGGTGTAAGTTTTAACTGGGGGTCTGATCCTTCTCTCATTGTATAATTCCCTTAGTTTAGAATCAAAATCACCAGAGAGTGAAGACCACCCTCTTGAGCTTCCTGCCAGCTTCATGGGAGACCCTGAGTGTGCTCTGCCCAGTGACTCAGAGGGTCCAGGTGTGCTTTTATTTGCACTTGTGGTGGGGAAGGGCTGGGCTGTGGTGGGCAGAGGATGTCCGTGTGTAACTCCAGCAGCATCAGCCCACGTGGGCTTTGCCTGCCCCCACTGGTGCCATCATGAGGAGCCAAAGGACTGTGCTCTCAGGCTCTCTGGGGTTAATTTTTTCAAGACATCTATTCACATCTGTCTCTTAAGTCTCAGGACTAAAATACTGACAAGGATGTGCCTGTATCTACACTCATTTTTAGAAGTGACCTGGATATGCTAATGAACAAATTCCATAGTTTTGCAGTGACACAGAGTCTCTAGGGCTTGTGGTCCCAAGTGGTTTGTTGCTCTCATGATTTTTTTTTTTTCATAAGCCAGACATTTATTCTACAGATCTGGGTACTTAAACACTTTTCAAAACAACTGGGTTATGCCTTACCTGACTTGTGAGGATGAAATTTAGGCTTGTAGGTCATTTTAAGTTATGTCTTAAGCAGCCTTTTTTAACTGGGCTCAGATTTCTAGAGCAAGTGACTAAGCCCAGCTTTGTCCAGCCTGGCTGCCTGTAGAGAAAAAGCCCTGACTTTGAGCCAGTTCCCCTTGCACACAAGTTTCCATGGTTTGAGCATGGCCTGTGTGGCTACAGCTGTGCTTGGAACCATCAAGGGCCCTTCCAGTAGTACATATCAGACTGCAGATATCTCTACTTGCCCTCAAATTTAATCTAAAACAAAAGATTTCCAAAGCTCTGCTGCCTCTTCTGGGTCTGTGGGTCAGTCTCATGGGAGCCACACCCAGAGGAGATGGGTTGAGCACAGGGACCCAAAGCAGTGGCATCCAGGAGTCCAGGAATCAGCCCTCATGAGCTGGTTGCCAGGAAAAAAGGATTTTGAGGGATAGGAGGGCACAATTTACAGGTCAGATCCAGGTAACAGGAGGGTGTCACTGCACCTGAATGCTGCAGGGAACCTTCCCACCAACACATCTGTCCCCTGAGACTGTGTGGCCGAATTATTTTCTTCTGAGTTAGTGCTACGTGAGATTTGCCCCCCTTTGATAGCAGAAGATGGGCACAGGCTGGTTAACAATTCCCTCAGGAGCTGGGAAGAGGAGGGAGAGGGTGTTGGTAACAGCGGGGAGCGGCAAGGAAGGATTTCCAAGGAAGGGAACCTCAGAATAAACGGGAAGGGGAACACCCATCTTCTTTGTAGCACAGCTAAAATCCCCCATCTGGTTGCAGTTTCATTGCTGTTTGACTGGAAATCCAGGGGGGTGGAGAAGATTTGCTTTTCCTCACCTGAGCATGGGCTCACACGACGTGTTGGGTCCCACCGCAGCCACGGAGCTCGTGTGGACAACGAATGGAACGCTCAGGGCACGGCAGGCCCTCAACACGTTCTCGGTACCTGTGGGGCAGGTTGGGAAGGACAAACATCAAGCACCTTGCCTTGATTCCTGTTGTTCAGGGAGGACAAATATCAACCCCCTTGGCTTGATTTCTCTCGTGCAACTCAAAAAGGTTTCTGGGCTTGGGATGCTGACTTGGAACAGGTCCAACTTTATTATGGCTGAAAAGATGCAAAGCCACAGGTCAGGGCTGCAGTTCCTTGGGTGTGTTTGCATGGGAATGGATGGTTTAAAACATGAGAGTACCAGTTCCATCTACAGCTTTAATGTGGCTTAACCCCTATGGCCATTGGCCACTTGGACTTTCTGGTTGCTAACAAAAAGGAAGGTTGGCAGAGCAAAACTCTATGTTTTCCATCCTTTTTTTTTGATTTGTGGACAGGCTGCTGGGTGAATTTCAGCCTTCTGGCAAAAGGCTCAGTGTTTTAGTTGCATTTATTTTATTTTTATTTATATTATTAGTGTTTTATGTGGCTCCACAGAAGCCCTGCAGGGTGCTACAGGGGAAACCATTGCAGCAGCCCCTTGCTGGCTGCAGAATTTTAAATAAGATAGTAGGGGTAGCCCACAAGTCCACATGAAAAACAGATGAATCCAAAGCATAGTTTGGTTTAAGGAAAGTTGGTCTGGCTGAACTTGGGGGTTCATTGTGTGTGGTTTTAATTTGATTGGTTTGGGGTGTTTTGTGGGTTCAGATGATTCTTCCGGGGGGTTTTGCATTCATTGTGATTTTGATTCAAGCTGATCTGTGAGAATCTCAGTGACAACAGCATAATCGTGGCTGCATTCTGAGGGCCTTCAAATCTGATAAGGCAGATCTTAAAGGCAGCAGCTCGTAGGGGTGGTTTCCAGAAGCCTCCATACTATTCATACTTGGCTAATCAGACTCTGCCCCTGAGCCTCCCTGCAGATCTTGGGTGGGAGGGCTTGTGATTTCTGTTCTCTTTGTTGTGAAAAGCATAATCTGAAATTACCAGGCAAATCCTGAGTTTAGGATAATTTCAGAGGGCGTGAATCCATGTGAAGTCCTGGTGGAAAAGAATCAATGTAGTTCTCCATGAGCCTATCACAATATGTAAAGTTAACTGAGAACCCCTGCTGAGAAACATCACTGGAAACAGCTGAGTTAAAATCCATTCATCTTAACAAAAAGCAGATTAAAAAGTCTTTAAGTGACTAGATGGAAAAAAATATAATTCTTGTAGAAGAGAATTTTTCAATCTAGTCAACAGGACTGTAACAGGATTCAGCAGCCAGTGGTTGAAACAGAGGGGAGAATCAAAGCAGAAGATGTAAATTTTGGCCAGAAATGGGAATTAACCGCAGCCACACCACCACTCCTCGGCATTGTTATGGCTTGCTGAAAGACATGATAGATAGCCCATTAACTTGCACCCTTAATTGGAGGCAACAAGTCTTTTGAAAAGGATTGGTCCAATTTATCCACAAATTGTTGGGCTTAAGGCAATAATTGGATGAAATTCTGTGGCCTGAGCTGCACAGAGGAGCCAGCTAGAGGATTATACACTTGACCTGCTCTGACCCTATTTTTTTCCATGAAGTCTGCAGCAGGTATCAAATACCTTTTTTATTCTTTTATCTGCTGGGATTTTAACAGAAAACTGTAGACTGCTCTCTCACTTTGGGATTTGGAGAAGTCCTAGTGAGAGCAGCAGGTCTGTTTTAGGGAGGTCCACGAGGAGCCATCCGAGGGGAGGCAGAAATGCAGGACAGGCTCCTGCTAAGCCATCCCAAACTGTGCCCCTGAGAGACACTCTGTCACACTGGAAAATCTTTGCCTGTGTGGTTTGCTGGGAATGTCACAACCGTCTGCAAGAGGCTGGGTTTGCTGGACAGGGGAGCTGCCCCGTGTTCACTGCCCTCTCAAAACCTCCCTGGGCTGAAGTGCCTGGCTCACAGCACGCACAGTGAAGAGGAAGGTCTCACAAAGCCATTACAAGGCAGTGGGAAGCCTCAGGCTCTGAATATTCTCAGTGCACACAGAGCACAACACGGGCTCTTAAAAGCATCTGGTTTTGAAAACGACAACGAGAAGAATTTAGATGTTACCCTTGAATGTATCAGCAAACAGTAGAAGCCCTCAGCAGTAACCGAGTTTGAGATATACATATAAAAAAAGGAAATTAAATCCCTTCCCTTTGGTTAACGACTGTTTTAGTAGCTAACAGCCTGAGGTGCCCCTGGAATTGCTGCTGTAATAGGGATTTCATTATTTTTATAGCCTGTGCTTATTTCCTGGATTTATGAGCAAATTTTCTTTAAGCAGATCTTGCACCGAACACAAGATCTGCTCTTGGTGGTCGGAAGGACGAGGTGTGGAGCTCTCAGTGACTTGTAGATACATGACAGTTGGGAGCTCTGCAATTAAAATAACATCACTCCCTTCTAGTGGGTGCAGTTCAAGGGGTACAGCTTTGTGATGGTGTAGATAGAGCTTTTTTTTTATCCCTGGGAAGATCCCTAGAACAGAGGTTAACTTTTAGTCATCCTTGTCACACACTATTTCTCACCACTGTGGGCATGTGGGAAGAACAATCACTTCTTAGGGAAAGTTGTACCCTGGACCAGAACAGCTGTGTAAGAACTGAGGCCAGAGCTGATGTTTTGAGATGAGGAGCAGCATGACCTGCCCCGAGCAAGGACAGAGGGGCAAAGGCAGGGACTTCCCCACTGGGAAAAAAAGGTCTTGGGCACCTTTCCCGTCTTGTAGCAGAGTGGTGTGTGTGGAATTCGGGACAGGGCAGGGACTTCTGAGGGATCCTACACACGAGCAGCTCAGGGAAGGGTCTGTGTCCCCAGCTGTGGAAACGCTGTGCCAAGGGGTGTGAGGAAGGCTGTGCTTAATTCCTTGCTTTGCAGAGCTCACCCCCCACGTTGACAGCTCTCATTTCCCAGAAGGGCACCGTGCCTCTGTAGTCCACCAGGGCAGCCGTGTGGATCACCACGTGCACGCCCCGCATGGCAGCCTCGAGCTCCTCGTAGTCCCGAACGTCGCCCTTCACCGCTGTCACACGAGTGGTGGCTGCAGGAAGATAACAGAGCCAGAGATGCAAGGGGCAGGGGGAAAAAAAAAGTACAAATCAACATCCTGACCCTCCTGCAGAGTGAGGATCCTGCGTGGGAAGCTTTGCTGTCTGCAGAGCCCACTCCGGCCACGGCTGTACCGTTTGATCACATCACACCAGGGGGAAATCCATCCCTATTTCCCAGCCCTGAGAAGCCAGATCTGCATCTGGGTTGATTCAGCACGAGCAGTGGGCCAGGATAGCTGTGCCTGCCATTGCAAATCCCCGGTCTGCATCCCAGGACAGTGCAGGGGACACTTGGCCCAGAGTGCAGCTGGTCACGGGGCTGCTCCAGCCCTGGGGACGGGGGAAGCTGTGCTGGGCACTCGCCTTCAGCCAGAGGACTTTTAGGGCTTGCTGGGAATAACACCAGGGCAGTTCAAGGGACGTTGTACAGAGCTTTTATTTAAACTGCAAACACTGTAGATGGGAAGGGAAAATAGCATAACAGGTTTTAAAAGTTTCATAGGAAATTCCTCTCTTTGAGCCACTCAGAAGGAATTTTTCCCCTATCTCCTTCCTCCCCCTCCTTCTTCCTAAAAATAGCTGTTCCATACATGGCTACTCTTGGCATCTACTACTAATTTTCTGGCTTTGAGACAGTGCTGCAAGGTTTCAGTAGGATTTTTCCCTTTGTTCCTTTGGTGTAGTTGGGAACAGGCCAGCAAGGAGCTGGGGTTAGGAGGCCAGACTCCCTGGGGATTTGCAATAAGGCAGCCACAGGATTGCTTTGGGAAGGAGAGGTCTCCTCTGCCCTGTGCTGGTGGCTGGCTGGAGAGCCCAGTGCATCCCGGGATCAGGGCAGGGATTTTGGAGGGCTCAGGGAAGGGTCTGTGGCTCCAGCTGTGGAAGTGTGGTGAGATGGAAACCCCCAGTGAGGAACTGCCAGGACGAGGTGGGAAGAGAACAGGGTTGTTCCTCATGAACCAAAGGGAGGGACAGAATACAACACAGCAGCTCTGAATGTTTTCTGAGCAGTGTGGGATGGAGGAAGGAGGAGGCTGGAATTTTATGAAAGGGTCAGGCTGTTTTCTTAACTAGCATAGCCAAGATTTGGTGGACTCACTCTTAGGAGTATTAATACTAAATAATATTAATATTGAATACTAATATTAACATTAATTTAGTATTAAAGCACAGATTTGCTGCAGTGAGAATAGAGGGGAGAAAGAAAGGAGTTGTCCATGTAGCAGAGGTAAAACACTTGCCCAGAGGTCCAGAGTGCAGAGGAGGATGCTCCTGCTGAAAGCTGGATCAGGGTGTCAGCAGACTCTTTGGGGGGATTTTTCTGCTATTCTGTGATTTGGAAGAGCCTGGAACCCATCAGGTTGAAGTGTTAAATAGACTTTTTTACATCATTTATCTTAAGGCAACCATGAGAAACTTCCAGATTGTTGAGGCCTGATGAGCTCTATCCAGAGCTGTGAAGAGGTGATGGCTGCAACTGCAGCCCTATTGCATCATCAGCTACTCTGGAGAACTTTTGAAGGCACTGGGAAGCTGCAGTACAGCAAATGAAACACCTGTGCTTAGAAAGGAGGTGAAGAAGAGCCAGGAAATTACAGAGCATTTTGATTTCAACCCCAGGAAATTCAGGAGCACACACTGAGACGACAGGACACGTGTGTGAGCACCTGTGGGATAATCAGGAGAACAGAAGGAGCTGACAAGGATTTGTCAAGAACAAATCAAGTCAGATAAACCTCCTTTGTTCTCATGACAAGGTAACAGGCTGCAGGGATATTGTGGAACAGGTTGATGCCATCTATCTTGATTTTTAGGAGGGCTTTGGAAACTCTGCGTCATTCTCCTGAGCGAGTCAGTCAAACATGGACTAAAGAGCCCCATTAGGGAGAGCACAAAGCCGGTGGGATCGCAGTTCCCAGGGAATTGCCAGCTGTGATAGGTGCCTGCCCTGGGGCTCTCCAGGGCTTAGTGCTGCCTTTGAGTCTCTTTTTATTGTTTTCCTCAAGAATCTGGCAGATTTGTTCATTAAATCAGCAGATAAGATCAGACAGGGATTAGGGAATGAGCTGAATGTAACTCAGAGAGGCTGGGAAAAAAAAAAAAAAAACAATAAAAAAGGGGAAATTTGATAGGAACAAAGAGAAGCTGTTGGGCTGAGCAGGGAAGAGGCAGCAGGTCTTCATGAAAGGATTCATCTGGGCCAGGGCAGCTCAGGGGCTGTGCCTGCTGGCAGGTCCTGTGGCTGGGAAAAAGGGAATGTTGTAGTGACAGGTAAAGCAGCAGGAGGTATTCCAGGATGGAAGGCACAAATCCATAAGCTTTACACAGCAGGGGGAAGGCCACAACTGGTCTCAATGCCCAAACCTCAATGCCTCTCTTCCAGAAGGGAGCAACACCAGTGCCCTGAGGCACTGAGGGAGTGGAGGAGGGAGGAGTGAGTGCACCAGAGCTCATTTAGCTGAAAGGAGAAACCAGGATGGCGTGGAAGGAGGTGGTTTTTAGGGGATGAAGATTGTTGTAAGAAGATTACAGTAGAAGTGTAGCACCTCTTCTCAGGGTGGATGAGAAATGAAGGACTCCAAGTGCAGACCAGACTGTACCCACAGCAGTGTCCTGGTGGTGCAGAGATAAATGGGCTGCCTGAGGTGGCCTGGGGACAGGACAGGACAGACAAACACCTGGGGGGGGAGGTTGTGGCAGAGCTGCTGTGCCTTGGGGCAGAGGGATGGGGTTGGGATGGCCCCTCAGGCTGCTCCTGCCTTGTTTGCTGTGGTGTCAGGCCACAGACCTCTCCTGGAGCCTGCATTTGGGCACCTCCCCAAGGTTTAAACAGCTTTTCCTTCAGTTAGGGGTGCTTTTAAGGCAATTGGCTCCCTGAAACCTGGGGAAACCAGTCTGCTGAGTTCATCTGCCAGGGAGGGTTTCTGATAGTGATATTTCCCTGGGAGCCTTAACTTGCTCTGTGTGTCTCCTATCGATATCTCCCCACAGATGGGATCTCCCTGATCACTCCTGCCCCTCTCAGAGCAGGCTGAAGCTTTGGGCAGTCAGAGGGGACCCAGCCCACCCTTACCCAAGCTGCCTTGGCTTCTTTTGCCTGGGTTTTCCTGAATCCAGTAAAACAGGTTGTTTTTCCCCAACATATCTCGCTGTACTCAGCTCTGGATGAAGGCAGCTCTCAGAGCATGATCAAATGGATTAATTTAGTATCTCTGAGAGTGTTTACTGAGACTCACCTCTTCCTTCACATGCACAGTAGGGCTGCTGTGGGTTTCTCCCAGTTCTTTCCATAATTTATTTCACAATACCTGCAGCAGGTGCTGAGTTTCTATTCTATTACTGTCAGGATTTTTGTTTTTCAGACTTGGTGACTGGTTGGAGCAGTTCAGGAGGATGTTTTTGTGTCCCTTTGCTGTCAGTCAGACTGACTGAGCAGAAGCAACTGTGCAGCCAAGGTCCCCTGTCACGTACTCAGTGTGCACATTGTTCCTTACAGCTGATCTCTGTGTGGGGCCTTAGATCCTCCTGTGATATCTCTGGAGGGTACAGCCTATGGATCTTTTTTGCTTTGATTTAGTCCTGTGCTGAAAAACCTTTCAGAGCTGGAAGTTGTTTTTCATCCAGCCTGTTTAACCCCATGCCTGTAACTGTGGCATCTCCAGCATTATTCCATCTGCCATGAAAGGGAGGGTTCTGGCCACCAAATAGGTGCTGATGCTCTTTTCTTACCTGTGGTGAGATTTTCTACTTCTCCTCTTGCTACTGAGTCA
This sequence comes from Pyrocephalus nanus, assembly GCA_038380795.1. Taxonomy (NCBI): domain Eukaryota; kingdom Metazoa; phylum Chordata; class Aves; order Passeriformes; family Tyrannidae; genus Pyrocephalus; species Pyrocephalus nanus. The sequence continues at coordinate 6,966,862 of CM076281.1, forward strand.
AAAACTCTGACTTCTTTGATGTAGTCTTGTTGAGACAGGAGCTCTACGATCTTCTCCCCAATAAACCCACATCCTCCTGTCACCAGGTAGACCCAGGTCCCATCCATTTCTGAAGATGTTTCTGAGGTTGAAGATGGCTGATGGATCCTGCTGAGCTCTCAGACAGTGTGTTCTCTGAACCAAGTCTAAAGTTTAGCTGTCATAGAACGGTCCTGGCTGAACATTAACCCCGTCCAGTTACACATAAATCAGGTTTTCCTTGGCCCAGTCCCACAGAGCTGCCACAGGCCCATCCTGGACCCTCTGGCTCAGCCTTTCCTTTCTCCCCCAGTAGCCCATGATCAGCTGGGCAGCTCTGGATTGCCTTGGTACATGACCAGTCTCCAGGCTGAAATCTGGATGCCACAAGTTTTCCATCCTGGACAGCCCTTTCCCAGAGCTGTGGCCCCTGGGAGCTGCACAAAGGCTGGAGGAGTGCTCAGGGCAGCTCCCAAGACCTTGGTGATTTGTGGGGGGGCTGCAGAGCACAGACCTCCCCAGGGCTGAGCTGGGTCATGCCTGGCAGGGGCAGAGGCTTTGTGGTCACCGAGTGTCCCAGGCCGAGGGTCTGGTGTGGCTCCCCTGGGTGGATGCTGCTCTGAGTTGGAATGCACACCCCCTCATGTGGATGCAGGAGGAGAAAATGAGAAAACTGTCTGGGAGTAAAAACTCTACCACATCCTTTGTTACAAAAGTTCCTTCTCATCATCAGTACAAGAGGGCCCTGCTGTGTTTTCTCTGCCAGCCCGTGGCTGATACACCTTTCCTTGCTCAGCCAGAGAGGTGTGTTGTTTAGTTTGCCATTGGATTATAAAATATGGGATCAGCTTTATCCAAGGGTGCCTGATCCTGTCCTAAAAGTGGGATGTGGAGTGGAAGACCTGTCCTGTTCTCTCTTTGATGCCAAGCAAACTGTCCTTAAGTCTGGAGTAGTCACATATTTTTTTCAATCCATATTTGAGCCAACTTGTCACCATTTTTGGTGAGCTGTTCTTAGAGAGGTAACAATGGTAAATAGGGAAATACAATCTGCCTGATTACTTTTCCTTTATACAGTGTAGTCTAAAGTTGCTTTTCTGGCCATAGTGTTGCCTGGGAAGTTTAGGGTGGGTTTGTTCCCTTTTCAGGCTCACTGACTTCCCCACCCCCCGGCTGAAATGTGGCAGCAATTCCAACTGTGTGAGTGGTTGGGGCCATTCTTACCGAGGCATTCGTGCTTGTCTGCCTGTAAAAAGTGAGGTGTGGAGCGACCTGCTGCTGAGAACGTGGTTAATGAAGAGTTAAGGCAGAGAACTCCAAGAGTAGCTGTGTTTTGTTTGTGAATAAATAGTTTTCTTTTAATCAGCTCCTGCTACAAGTTCAGCCTGTTCCCCTCTGCCATTGATTTTCTTGAGCTGCATTAAGTGTTAGGAGGAGTCGGTTCCCCTTGCTGTGATTACAATCAGTGGCCATAATGGCCCAGAGACCAACATGGGCCTGATGCTAATTTGGTGCCTGGCAGACCAGCACAGCCACAAATGTCCCAAGAAATTAATTTAGCCTTTTATCCAGCAACTCCCAATCTGTACAGTGGTGATTAACAGAACTGCCTTCCCTCAGAGGACTTTTTGCAAGGATAAATATATCGGAGCTGGAGGTGTTAGGACTCAAAAACCAAGATAAATACACCCTGAGAGACCCAGAGAAGTGCTGCATGGGAATGTTTGGCATCAAGTAACCTTGAGGATGTCCTCATCAGTGATGCAAAGAGCTGTGTGAGGCTGAGGCCTTGACTCTGTGGGCATTTCTCAGTGTTTACAAGGCTTAGCCTTTGCTGCACTGTTGGTATCTGCATATCTGAGTGCAATCTGATCAGTGGGGGGAAAACTGGCTGGGATATCTCTTGTTTTTGTTGGGATGTGAAAAACAAGTTCAGACACCAGCACTGGCACATCTGTGACAGAAACAGCCCAGGTCCTCTCCTACAGAGGGGAGAGCCTCCCTTTGCAAACAGAGGGTGTTGCATCCAAATGGGATTGTTCCCAGTGTAGGAAGGGTAAACAGGTTCCCACCCACATCCTCCTCTGACAGTCTGAATTGTCACAAGAGATGACGACTCTGGGGTCTCCACAAGCCCAGGGGCACATTCAGAGAACACACAAAGGAGGGAAACACCCAGGAGGTACCAGGGGATTTCAGGGAGGGGGCCTGGGCAGCCCTCACTGTCTCAGCTGAGCCAACTCCACTTCTTGAACTGCATTAAGTGTGAGGAAACTCCTGAGGAAGTGAGGCACGTTACAAAGACCAACAGGGCTTAATTCATGCTGTTAAGCACTGCAGAATTCCCTCTCTGCCTTGTTCCTCTGCTGCACCACCCGTCCTCTGAGTGCCCTCTCTCAGGAGAGGCAGAGCTGTGAGCCCAGATCCGTCCTGACAGAGAACTCCTGCAGGAACAGGAGGGCTGTTCCCACAGGAAGCACCTGCCAGGTCCAGGCAGGGCCTCGCTCTGCACTGCAAAGCAAGATGCTCAAAGGTGACATTACCTGAAGGCTCAGCTGGGCTGCCTTTAGTTCAGGAACTGAACAGCTCCCCAGGAGGGCAGATGGGTCCCTGTGTTGGGTTGGTGGGGCTGGGAATGCAGAGGGGTGATGAAGTGTGTCCTGGAGACTGATCTCAGCCCCGTGGAGCAGCACAGCCGACACCTCAGGGGAGTCAGTCCCACTGAGGGCAGGGAAACTGGGCCCTTTTTGCCCCCTCCACCCCATAAAGGGTGAGCAGAAGCAGGGCCTTCATGCACATCTTGTTTTTCAGGAGATCTGCAAGCAAATAACCAGAGAAAGCTGAGCTGGCAGGAAGGAACAGCAGCTGCCCTGACTTCAGGCTGCAGTTTGTTTGAACCTGCCCTGAACTTTGCAGATAGAGGACACCTGACACGATATTCATTTACAGTAAGTTTATTTCTCAGTGCATTACATGAAAGGTCTTTGGTATTTGTGGGTCCTTGAATACTGTTCCCACTCTGCTCCGAAAGAAAATGCTGAATACAAAACATTCCATATACAGTAACAAACCCCATAGCAAATAAAGAGAAATAGATATTTTGAACAATAACATAGCAATATGAAAACAGATAAGTAACCATGCAAGAGGTGGAACAAACAGGTTGTGTTTACAACAAACATTAAAGCCTGCCATAAATGAGTTCATCCTGTCAGACGAGATTTATTCTTGCTCTAAGTTAAGAAATTACCCATGATTGCAAGATACTGTGCATGGCTGCCCTGTAAAAGACCAAATGGTTGTAAAGCTGATCCTCACGAGAGAAGCCAGGACCATTTGCACACATACGAAACACACCGATATAAATAAAAAAGCTACTGTGGAAAATAACTAGAGAAAAAGTTACCATTTCCTTCTGTGGATGGGAATGTGCTTTTGTGAACAATTATAGCACCTTTGAACCCTTGGTTTCACAGGGAACCAAGACATCACAGAGACTGTGAGGAGTTTAACCCCCTACACCCCCAAACCCCCAGTGGAATGTCATCTTGAGGGAGGCAGAAGCTGTAAACGTGGAGGAGGATGGATTTGCAATGATTGCATTGAGGAGTAATTCCAGAAGCTGATTGTCTTTTGGAAGCCTTTGGCACAGTGCTCAGGGTGCTACATCACAGCAGTTCATGGCAGTGAGCCCAGCTCAGAGCCCAGTGCCCAGAAATCCCTTGGGGAGCCACGAGCTCTGCCCCCCAAACCTCATCAGCACCTGATTTTAAGGCCTGTTCCTCTGAAAGGTGATGGCAAAATGCCTGAGGAGTTTGGGGGGAGCAGTGAGGGCTCTCCTCTCTGTTTTATTCCCATTTCCCTGGGTTGCTATCAATTCCTTACAGTAAGTGCAAAGGAGATACTCTGGAGAGCAGCATTCCCTGCCTCCCAGGGTTCCAGATTGCTGGTGAACACCAGGGTGCACGAGTTGCAAAGATTTTTTTTTGGTTGTGCAACGTTGCTACTTCTGGTTAGCTCAGGGCAAGGAACTGATCCAAGTCAGAAACACACTGGAGCTCAAACAAACGTTAAGAAATTCAAAAAAAGTCTTAGGAAAAAAAATTTAAAAAAGGGAAAGAACACACTATGGTATTGCACAGCATGTATGTAAGATAAAGCACTAAACATTTCAATTAAAATATATTTCTAAATGAGCACGCATTCAAGATAAATCCCCTTTCCAAGTGACACAGACATGGCAAGAAGCATTTTATGCCCTGGCTGAAATGAGCCTCAGTATCCTGCCCACAGTGGCAAATGTGGTTGGAGTGGCTGGCTTAGTCACCAGCATCACGAATGTCAGTGTGTGAGGCTGTGTTCACCTCCAACACATCATTCAGTGGGGTGGCACAACAGTGGGATCCAATCCTTGTGTAAGGAGAGAGGAATGAAACCCCAGTGGAGAGAGAAAGTCCATTTGGTATAATCCTCCTGTCCCCCAGTTAAAGATACAGTACCTCACCAGAGAGATGGAGCTAAAGAAAGCAAGAAGTGTGGGGAGAAAAAATTACATAGCTCATGCAGAAACCTGGAAACATCAGTAATTAAAATGGTCTCAACCCAAACCTCACCAGCCTTTTGACAATTGACTTGGCAGGATTAATTGCAAACAACTTCCACTAAATTTTCCTTTCATCTTGCCAGTAATTTGTTTTAAATAGTATAAAATCCAACCCCTCATCAATATGAATGCCTCAGCAACAGGAGGAATAAAGATTTCTCTTCCAGTCCAGTGGGAAGCCTCCAAAAAGCCAGGGAAGTGAAAATGGCCTCATTGTACTCCCTCTTCCCCAAATTCAACCCTGCACCTACAGGACCAGTGAAGCTGAATTTCCCCATTTCCCTTTTTAAACTCTGCTTTGGTTTGGTTTAGTTCCTGAAACTGCCCTGAGGACACGTTGTTACTGTGGCATCAACTGTGGCTGGGGCACCACTCTGCCCAGGGTACAAGTTCAGCCTGAACTGAGATCTCTCCTCAGTCTCCAGGCCTGATTTTCCAACACCAGCTGGTTGGCACAAGGAGTGCCATCAGTGCTGTCTTGGAGTGTCCATGTGATCCAAGACCAAGATGGTCCTGATTCAACAGAGGTAACCAAGTACTTCCCAGTTCCTACACAGTGATCTGCCTGTAAAATGGAAACATCTTTTTTTTGGCATATTTAATTACTAAATGAAGAGATTATTCCAAGAATAATAAGTTCCAGTGGCTGCACCAGGCTCAGCTGCCCACCAAGAGAGCCCCTGCCCTCCCAGTAGAGGATGGAGCGACATGAGCTCTGTAGCACCATAGACATCCTGTCCCTAGAGTGACACTGGATTTGGGGTTAGTGCTGGATTTGAAACTGAGATGCTTCCAAAGAGACTTTATTTCATTATTCCAAAAGGACTGTGAATACAGGATGGCTGCTGGAGGTCAGCAACCTGCTTGACTTGGGCAGTTTTATTTGTTTTCGTGTCCTCTGACTATACCATGCTCCAGCTGCAACTCAGAGTGCAGGCAAGAAACTCTCCAAGCTTTTGCAGCACTCTGGGCTTGTTTCTTTGAAATGTCCCGTGGAGAACTTGATCATTCAGCAGCACAACCTGACCCAGGTGGGCTGGCAGCTGAATGAACCCCACCACTGGCACTGGCCAAGCAGAGGGAAGAGGCAAAAGCAAGGCAAGGACACGAATTCCTGCTGCCTCCAAGCCAGCCCAAAGCATGGCTGTTTGTTGTTTAGCTCCAGAAGTAAAAGACAGGTTTCTGGTGCCTTCTCAGCATTAATTTAAGCTGTTTCACCTGGATTGGGATGTCTGGCTGGATTTCTAAAGAACAGGGCCAAGGGAAGGCATACAGGGAGTTCAGCCATCCTGCAGACCTGCTCAGGCTCTTCAGAGGAAGGTTTTGGGTATATCATGTTTACAGTGTGCATGGAAAGTCAGTTTAATGTGTGGCTCATGTTGGGCTGGCTGAGCTCCTCATTTTTAGCCTCGTTTCCAGTGAACCACAGGCTTCTGGCTTGGCCTCACCTGGGCTGCTGAATACATGGACAGTGCTGAATACATGGACAGTGCTGGTCTTTGCAGCACCTTCTGGCAGACACTGCAGCAGGACAGCTCACCTTGTTCAGACAAAGTGTGTCTTGCACAGGAACCAGATGCAGTGGGACCAATGGACCTGACTTATGACAAACACAAACTCAGTTTGATCACTTTTGTCCTGGGCTGAACTTGCAAACTGTCAGAACAGGGGAATTAAAAATTAAAAAAATAGCAACCATCAGTTCTGTTGGTTAATCTCACCCTTCTAACACAACTCACTGTCTACATGAATGACTTCAGCTTGTCCAACCTGGTTAGCACAGCAGGTGGAGTGATTCATTTGTCACTGAAGGGCAGGTTCAACTCCTGAAACCTGGAAGCTGGTACTTCCCCTAAAATAACAAGTTATTGCAAAAAGTCAAACGAGTCTGTGTTTAACTCCCAGTGCAAGATAAGCTCTTGACAAGACACTAATTCCTTAGGCTGTGGTTTGCTACTACACTGTCTCCAGATTCAAATGGCAAGGATTTACTCACAAGATTAAAACAAAACACTGTGAAAACAATTTTCCTTATTGCTGTAGGATTAAGAAACGATTGCAAAATATCCTTTTCTGTGAGTGGTTATTGCCACCACTTAAATTAATTATCTCTGGATGTATGCACAAGCTGAACACAGTATGGGAAAATTCTTGCACAATTCCATCATATCTCATGCAAACTGCTCTGTGTTTTCACAGAAACAGTGTGATTTCACTGAAAATAGATAGAAAGTCAATGTTGCCATGAACATTTGCATCAAAGTCCTTGCTTAGCCAACCACAAACAATGTCACTCATGTGTAATTAGCAACATGAAAAGCCAAGATTTTGATGGTAAAGTCCAGAGAGTCACCTGAAATTTCAGAGAAACGCTTTTAAATGTTCTTTGAATTTTCTAATTTGTTTCTTTGCTTAAAAGAAATCCTTGCAGGTCATGCTTTCCTGGCCTGTGGGAGTGGCACCTTCACCTGGAAGCCAGTATGACACCAACAATTGAAATGAAAGCAGATGCCTCCAGCTACACCAAGGGACAAGGCTGAGCTTGGCTTTGAGTCTGGGTGGGATGGATTGGCCAGGTAAGCAGAGCTTTACGGAGTCACTGTCAAAGGGCAGTGAGGAAACAAGGGGAGGATTAAACTCTTGAGACACAGCCAGGAGGTGTCATTTCTGTAGGCAGCTTCTGAGATACCTGCCAGCTGGTATTCCAAAGGCAAAACAACAAAACCAAGGAGCTATGGATAAGGCATTCCCTGCAAGAAGGGCACAGCCTTGGCCAGGTAAGGAAACCCAACGCTGCAGCCTCCCACCCACTCCATCTGCACTCTGCAAGAGCACTGGGACACTGTATCTGTAACTGGGGACGGGGGGAGAACACGGAGCTGCTCCTACTTCATCCGGTTGCTTCTCCTCTTGGCTTCTCCGTCCTCCAGCAGCGAGGAGAGGAGCTGGTAGGGCTGGGGCTGCCGGGGGCCTCCACGCTTGATCTTGATGCTGGTTCTCAGCGGGGAGCCCGGGATCACATCCTGTCCAGAGCCTGGCTCAATGGAAGACAAAGAGTCTGTAAGGAGAGAAAGTCACGGGAGAGCACTATTTAACAGGGGAGCCTAAGGAAAGCAGAAATGGGCCCTTCTGGGTGATACCTCCTCTGGAAGCAGGGGGGTCCCTCCTGTTGTCTTTCCATCCAGGGAGAGCAGTTGTGGAGCTATACCTTTGCTGCCATCACACTACTCCTGGAGCAGATATTTTCCCTCTGCTCTGCCTGAACTCTGTGGGGTCAGTGCTCGTACTGCACGTGGCCCAGCAGGGCCTGTTCTCATTTGGAGTTTCATTTCTAAAGCACCGTTCTTTCATTGCTTATAATTTCACCTGGGCTTTAGCAGCTACTCAGCAGTGCCCTCAGCAGACCCTCATCCTGGAGGATGAGGCCAGGTGGTCACTGCGATGCTCCTGGGGCTTTAAGGACCATTTCACTCCTTGTAAAAAGGAGAATGTTTTGAGGCACTGAAATGATTGAACAAAAGGATTGATCCACCTTAGGGCTGCAGCCAAATTAGCAATAAAGCTGGGAAGAGATGTCAGCTGTCCCTTCTCCTGGAATGCCTCCAGGTAACACCACCCTGCTCCTACTTCAGCTAAACAAAATTAAATAAACACCAGACCAGGCCACTCTTCAGCAGCAGATGCTGAGGGCTCAGTGCTGCCTCACCATTTCTAGTGCCCCAATTTCTTCCTTTTTGCCTTCAGAGCTGGATGTCTCCGTGTTTCCCTGCCAAGAGCCCAATTTCCCAGCCAGACACCCAGCCTTGGTTTGATCCCACGAGGCAGCGTTTCTGTTTCCAGGGAGGATTCGTGTCCTGTCCGCTGGCACCAAACCCTGCCAGGCAATTTGGGCCTTCCTGTGTCCTGCTGGGCTGCTCTGCAGCTCTGCCAGGCCAGATCACCCCAAAGTGCCCTCCCCCTGCAGGGAAGGGGTTTGTTTGCTGGTGTGTTTTGCCTTGTTGCTTCGGTTGTGGTTTTGGAAGCCACGCTCTGTGGGAAAATGAGAGCAGGGGATTGGCATTTCTGTGTGGGGCTTTAAAGCTGGGCCAGGACCTGTGGGCAAATCCTTCACACCTACAGTGGGAACACGACCAGATGGTTGGTGCTGGGTGACTGAAACCTCTGTGGTGCCTTCCAGTGCAGAGGGGTCTGTGCTCAAGTTAATGATTTTTTGTTATTTTATGTCTTTTTCTCTTTGTCTATTGGGGTTATTTAACCATATGCACAAAGACAAACATATTTGCACAATGGAAAAATGCCTCACTTTCCAAGTCCCCTTTCTAAACAGTATTTTTGTTAAGTTAAAGAATGGAACTATTTCAAAAGCAGAGAGGAGTAAGAATATAATTATCTATAGTTACTGGACAAAAAGAAACTGAAGTTATACAATGTAGGTGTTTAAATATGGTCTTAACTGAAGTGTGCAATTAAAAAACATCCCATTTTGCTGATGTAGTTACACTGGTAGAGAAGTACTCATGGGTTTAATAACTCATCTCCATCCCAAGCAGTAACAGAAATTACATTTATGTCAATAAAAACGAGTTGCTGAAATGACTGTTTCAAAACAACAGCAGCACATGCCTTGTTTGCTGCACAGAATGTGAAAAACAGGTAAACCAGGCAGTTCTGCAGGGGCAGGGCTGTGTGAACCCCCAGCCCCAGCCCCTGTGTCTACACAGGCTTCCTAAGAGCTGAATTTTTGCTTTGTATTACTATAAATGAAGGTCCAAAGTAAAAGCCAGGCCCTGGGTCCTGTAAACACCCTGCACTGTGCTTATGGACTGGGTTCCTTCCCCCTCTTCCCTGGAGAACATGGAAATCTAGAGGGCATCTCCCTCAGCACCAGCTCAAAGCAAAGCAGCATAAAATGTATTTCCCCACCCTTGGGGTATAAAATGCAATGAAAATATGAAGCAAAGTAGGATTAATGCAGAGGCAAGGTCAGGGTGAGTGTGGTTAAATCATGGGGTTGTGATTCACGGTTTCCCAAAAAGCTTGTGCTGTTGCTGCCCACTGCCTTTGGAAATGGCACCTGGGGCCTCTAAGAGCCACGAGGCCACTGAACAGGGCAGGGCAGGGGCCAGGCCAGTCCAGCCATGCAACAAAACACTGTCCCTGGGCCTTGAAGTGTCCAACACAATTCCATCTCGGCACTGCTGGCTCCAGAAGGGACTGTGAGCCCTGGAGGTGCTGCCTCAAGTTCAGCTGTTCCTGTGCAGTTGGGCAGAACTGCTGGGCATTTTGGCTATTTAGCATTTCCATGGGCTGAAACAATATCCAGAGGCCACTTCCCAATAAAAGTGGGTGTTGATGTGAAGGGAGGTGTGAGCAGCTCAATTCACAACCAGGGAGACAGAAAAGTGCTCTGGGACTCGGGCAGTGCCAAGGAACAGCCTTGTTCCTCACAGGCTGGGAAAGCAGATCCAAACAGCATTTTGCCTCTGCTGTCTTCCTGAAAGGGGAGAAATGGGCACAGCAGCTTTTGGAGGCTGTGAGGGAACCGATCCTCAGGTACCCCAAAAGGAAAAGTCTGATCTGTGCCAGTCACCAAGACCAAACTGTGGTTAAGGGAAGAAAACACTTCCTGAGAAATGATTCACACACTGCACCAGTGATGGGAGAGCAAATAAACCTCAGCAGATCACTTTAAAAATCTGAGTGTAGAACATGTGGGACTTTGCTTAAATCTGATTGTGAAGATAGGTTTTATATAAGTTACAACCACAAAACATTCCGGGGTCACTGAGGTGACATGGCAGCACTGTGGGAAGTGCAGAGCTGCACCAGGCTCGCTGGTGTTCAAGTCACTTGGAAGATGCTGTTAACAGGATTAAATGATCTGGCCTAAGGACTCGAACCAGCAGCTCCCTGGGAAGCTGGTGGGTGATCTGTGCCACATGGCTTGAGCTGCTGCTCGTGACTTGGCTGTCTGAATTGTAATAAAAAAATCACTGTAAGGGTCATTTCACCTGCTACTGTAAAGCCAGAGTGAGCAGCTGGTGGAAGCTCTAGGTCCTCAACAGCATCCTGTAAGGCCTGGTGGGTACCTAGTTTTGAAACCCTGGCTTGAAGAGACAGCAGAGAGCTCAGGAGACTGGGAGGATGTTTAACCACCAACAGAGCCCCTGGTTCTCAGAAAGGGAAACCTCAGCGACGCTTACCATGAATTCCTATCATGTGCTCAAGAATTAATACCCTCTCAGCTAAAATCTTCAGAGCCTCTCGGAGCTGCTGAACACCTTCCCCCTGTAACAAAGGAAAACAAAGCCAGCGTTGGAGGATGTTGCACAATAGGCTTCTTGTTCATAGTGTTGCTCCCAGAGCACCAAACTGTGCAGTGTGGATGTTTACAAATGAAACCATGAGAAAGAGGACAGAACATGGTGACAACATGGCCAAGGAAACCCCACAGAGCAGGATTTCTGGCAGGTATTAAGTTCAAACCCATATCACCACTTGCTCTGCAATTTTAACTGTGGACACCCTCCTTTGCCCCCACAAACCCACAAAAAGGGAATATGGTTGAAGGACATTAAGGAGACAAAAAGGAAAATAAAACAATAGGAACACATGCTTACATCAGCACCTTTGTCACCTTCCTCACCCTTCTTGCCTGGTTCACCCTAAAACAAACAAGAAACAGAAACTTGTTTACATGTGGCTGAGGACCCTGTCCAGGATCACTTGGATCCCTTCCCACCAAAGGAGCACAAACATTCCACCAGCAGAAAACAAACTGACTGCCACTTCATGCCAACGGCCAAAGTGCCCTCCTGAGCTTTGCCCTGGAGCTTCCCAGAGCTCACCACCATTTCCAACAGGGAGAAACTTCCCAAGGAGTGGCCAAGGGGCCCATGTGCCATGGCCTGGGCCCAACAAAGCCCTGAACATCTCATGGAGCTCTCAGTGAGCAACCCTTTGGGCTAAACCGCAGAGAAATTACTCTTTCCCCCAAACAGGCTTGTGTTCATCTTTGATTTCGAACACAAAAATCCTCCATTCTGCTTTCATTAATTAGTCACATCACTTTCTGCCTCTGAAGATGCTCATTAAGCTTTTTCTTGAAGGAAGATCCCTCTGTGCTGTGAATATTGGTCCTGTGTCCCCCCAACCAGGACATTCATACACTTCCCAAAGAACAGATGACAGGGAGAGATTAAGCCACAAGCTAAACATAAAAAAGATTAACAAACCAGTGAATAAGATAGAGTGGAAATGCCTGGGCTCCTCAAGCTTGTTGAACATCCCTGAGATACTTGCAAAGCAGGGGTGAGAATGGGAGGAAGGACTGAAAAAAAGGTTGTGTGAATTGTGTGGAACTCAGGAAGAGAGATGGGAAACCTCCTTTTGGCCTAGGACCTCACTGGATGCTGCCAGCCAAAAACCCCAACCTGCTCCCCTAGCTCTTCATTGCCACTGGTTGGTTTGCACTAAACCCTATGTGCAGACATCCCCTCTGTGCAGCTGTGCAGGTGCAGCCAAAAAAATCACTTGTGGAGCCACCTCTTAACGTCATTAAAGGGTTTCCAGCTCAGCTTGGCAAACCAAGGTGCAGGAGGGCATTGAGAGCAGCTGATGTACCTTGAGCTGTTCAACTGTGCCCACCTTTGGGCTCTGGTAGTGGCAGGAACCTCCTGGGCCTGGGGGAGCTTCTGTCTGCCCAGGTTTGGCCAGAGGAGACCTTCAGGCCAAGCAATCTCCTCTGCTGGAGCGATGCCTTCCTGACTGTGGTGTTTCAGCACTGGCATTCTCACACCCAGGAGGATTATGTTTCATTTGCAGAGGAATTCATTGAGGTGAGGCTGTCTGAGCTGGGGCCAGCTGACCTGAGGATGTCTGAGAGCTGGCTGAACCAGCCACAGTGGCATTTACGGTGCCACCAACCCCACCTGAGTCCTGCACCCACCCACAAGTGCATCACTTACAGGAAATCCCTTAATGCCCCTCTCTCCAGGCAGACCTGCTTGCCCCTGTTGGAAATAAAGTCAGTGTCATTAGGACATACTTTGCCATTTGACAAGAACACAGTGTAATTTTCACCAGTGGAATTAAGATGGCTTAATGGAAAACCTTACACTTGGGATAATACAAAAAAAATTCCTCTCCCTTGACATTATCACTTTGAGACAGCAAAAGGGGGTTATGGTTTTCTGTCAAGGATCAGCTCCAAATCCCATCACACTTTGGAGGGGTTGGGTTGGATGTGGAGCTGCTCAGCTCAGTGCCCTCCCCATAAGACGATTAGCAGCTTTTTGAACTTTCCAGCAGTCACTTACATTATGCCAGGGAGGAATTTGGCTGCAGATTTGCTCCTTACAAAGACACCACATTCTTCTCTCTAGTAAAACTGATGGGCCTCTGCTGGCCCAGCCAGCACACAGAGCCCAGGGCTCCCAGCAAGCACTGCTTTAATCTGCTCCTGCTCCCCACACACGGCCCGGCCCTAACCCCGACAGCTGCTGATCAAAACACAGCTACGATATTTTGGATTTTGGTTGGTTTTTTCTCTTTCCTGATGTGCTAATTTTCACATTGTTCTCAGTGGGGTTTTTTTGTTCTTTTTTTTTTTTTTTTTTTTTTTTTTTTTTTTAATTTTATTTTTATTATTATTTTAACAGAGAAAGTCTGAACAGTATGTGTTGGTTTGGGGCAGAATGAAATGCCATTGAACTGAACATCCTTTTTCCCCCATTTTCCTCCACAGGTTTCTCACTCTGAGCAGAATCCCTGGTCAGGAGAGCAGTTATAGATTATTCAGTGAGAAATCAGGAGCTTGGGAAGAAGAGGCAAAACATAAAAGCATCAATAGAAATCCATTAATGAAACAGCCACATTATTTCCCCTGGCTCTTCTCCCCCAGACAAACCCAGCAACAAACCCATCCTTTTTCTACCCCCCAAAATTACCAATCTGGTGGCAGATTTTTGTAATATTTGCCAGAAAGGGAGAGTTGCTGAGTTTGTGTCCATCAAACTGCTCCTTTGGGCCTGGGGCATCTACCAAACATTCCCAAGGGGGGCTGCATTCCTATGGAGTACTTGGCCAGCACCAGGCAAAGGCCCCATGGACAGGGAGAGCTCTGGGAGGAAGGCTCAGCCTGTCAGGTGCTAAAGGGAAATACTTGGATTCTGCCCTGGAATGAGTAAGGATTGTGAAAAAGCAGAGACAAGAGGAAAAATCCCAGAGAGGAGCATAACAACACACTGAAAATGAACAAACAGGCTGTGCTCCGTGTCCAGGAGGGATGTTATCAGCTTAAAGGGGATCAAAGGATATTTAGGCTGGATGTTGGAAATATCTTTTATCCCAGGCCCTCAGTAGCTGCTCCTCTGCCTGGGAATGATGAGGTGCATGTTTAGGATGAGCAGAGGCTGATTGTGAGCAGCACACGTAGAAGTGCCAGCCAGGGGATGTGCTCTGACTGCTTCAGGTCTCTTCCACATTTGTTCTCTCCGAGATTAAGCAGGAGGAATGTATAATAACATTTTCTCAACTCTCAATAGATATTGTAAACCCTCCTCTGCTTTTCTGTGCAGCTGCACAACTCCTCTGCTCCAGCCCTAATTTGTATCCACCAAACCCAAAATTGCAGCATGTAAGTTGTCAAAACCAGCATTCAAAGCCACATTCACACAAGACAAAAAAGCACACAGAGCATCCCACAGAAATTCTGACACAAAAAGCTGTTCAGCTTCCCTTTCCCTGCTAACAGAGGACAGGCAGGAAATACAATTTATTTTTTCTATTTATCAACACAGTTGGATATTTGAAAAATCTCTTTTGTCCCAAACCTAGAAGGAGAGTTTACGATTCTGAATCCCTAACAAGGAGGGAACAAAACCAAAGCCCAAAGGATTTGTCTGCACTGAATGGCCACAGGGCAAGAAGCTTTTGTTACAAAATAAGTGGAGTCTTAATAATATGGCCAACCCAAACTAAAGCAAAATGTTAAATGAATCATTGAGGAAGAGCTGTTATCAGTTTCCTGTATGGAAACATGACACTTTGCCATATTCCATGCCCTTTCATTTTACTTTTTTTAACTCAAAATTAGAATTGAGCTGGCAGTCTTAAATTCTAGTCCCAGAATTCCATCAGTCTGCAACGTTATTAGTAAAGCCAAGACATGCCCAAATGGGCTGATCTGCACAGGGAAACTGTGACCAAAAAATTACTACCAACAGTCACTTGAAATGGTCTCTGTCTTTCAGGGAATTGCAAGTGATCTCTCACACAAGAACAGGACCAAGCACCCCAAACTAAAATGAAACAGAGCTTTCAATAGTCATGTGAGCTCCACCCTTGGCTCCTTGGTGTGAGTGCCTCAGGAGGGTCAAACCTGGCCTTGGACCTGCCCTCCTTGCACCCAGGCTGGACAGAGAACAGCACTGCTCTGGTGCTGATTATTCCCATGAATTTGGGAAGTCATCCAATTTGCATCTGCCTGTCTGAGCTCTTTCAGGCATCCCTCTGTGTGCTGGGCTGGGAGAGTGAGCAGAAATGAAGAGGAGGTGCTGCCGTGTGAGCGACTCGTGTCGGCTGCAGCCACTCCACCTCCATCTACGGGACAGGAAAAGTGGCACTTGGAAGAAAAGCCAACTTGATTCCTACAGCTGTGCCAAGGCAGCCACCCTGCAGATATCCATCATTTCACAGGTACCAACCAAATTTTTTTCTCCTTGTCCTTCTTCCCTCCTTTGACTCTGCCCCACACTGGGGTCTCAGTGATTCCCCACAGTCCCTCTGTGCCCACTCCTACATTTTGCAGACCTAATTGCCCAAATGCCACTTTGAAACCCTTCCCGAGGCTTGAATGCTGGACTGGCAATCTGATACATTTATATCCTTGTTAGGTATTTCTCTGGGATTTCCTAAACTTCACGAGTTTGGAAATAACACTCCAACAGCCCTTTTTTTTTTATGTTTAGTTATCAGCACTTGACAGCCCATCAAGGACTGAAGTGTTGCACACAAACATATTAAGAACAGGATTGTAATAATCCAAATACATTAAGGACATCATTTGACCTGGAGAATGACTTTGGCTGAGGAGAAATCTGATGAGTTTTTAACACCTTTAGTGCCACAGAAGGGGTAGTTCAGACCACTCCAAACACTTCACAGTAATGAGCTTTGGTTGGCAGAAGAAAGTTGGTTTCCACAGGCCCTTATACACCATATATTTGCTACCTGAGTCTCTTTAGAGAACACTTGAATTTGCAAGCAATTTGACTCTTTGTCTGTGCAGTAAACCCTTGTTTTGTTTCTTGCAGAAGACCTAGAAATTCTGCATTTAAAACTGTTCATGGCTGTGGTCCCACCAGATTTTAGAGACCTGTGCTGTGTCACTGCTGAGGCATCACCCAGCTGTTCTGGGAGCCTCTCTGTGTCTGTAAAACCTTACTCTGTCTCCTCGGTCTCCTTTGGATCCTTTGGGCCCAGGCTGTCCTGGAGATCCTGGTAAGCCCTAGAAGAGATGCAGAACGAGAAGGAATTAATTTCCACTGTGCATCCTCTGTGTAGATGTACTGAACACATTTCCCAGTGATCCCCAGCTCCTGGAAACCTCATACACCCATTAAGCCCTTGGGCTGGATTCTCTTTTACCCTCCAGCAAATACAGTGGGAGCTCTGTTCACAGACATCCCAAGCCCTGTAGTTTCTGCAGATCCCTCTATTTGGGGCTTTTAATGCATTGCAGGCCCCTGATGTAACATTTTTAAGGGGTCAGTATGACAGGACAGTTCTTGTTCTCAGTTACCCAGAAGAAATTAATACACAGGTAGTATGGTTAGCTTAAAAATCCCCTCTGCTTTCCCCCACTCCTTAATTGCCTCAGTGGGTGGCAGGAGCAAGCACACATACCTGAAAATTAATTGGATTGTGCAGTGGAAATTATTTTGAAGCTATTCACTCACCCTAATAAACAATTTTCAAATTAAGCCCAATCTCTACTAATAATTTTACTCCCTGGGTTGCATAAATCTATAAAGCAGTCACCAGCAGCTAAAAAGGGCATAGTCTCCAGATTTCTACTAATTGAACTGCTATGCAGAAATTGATCCAAATCCTTAGCTCACCCACCCAGTGAAGCCACAGTTATAGCCAGGGAGGGAGAGACCAATACTGTTTGTTTATATTCAGCATGTCAGCTCCCCATAACCACGTGCAAGATCCTTTTTTCCACCTCAAGTGACTTGCACGTTGGCTTGGAGTGTTTAGAAATGAGCCTGAAGCTCCCCTCCTGGTGATTTCAGCCAGCCTGGTTATCAGCAGCCCCCCAGCCCCTCACATCAGCATCCAGAGAAATGGATTGCTGTGAGGAGCTCAGGGTCTGGTCAAGTGACCAACCCAAAGAGGTTGGACAGAGATGACTGAAGGGTGTGAAGGAGGAGCACTCTCCCAGTCCAGCTGGGAGCCAGCAATGCTCACCATCAACATCCTTGCCTGCTGCCAACCCCACCAGCTCAGCTTGGCTGCATCTCCCCTGGGCCCACCAAACGTTCAGAGACTCAGGCCTGGCTGAGGAGGCTCATCAGGGCTGCCAAATGAGGTGGGGCACAAACCATCTTGGCCCCACGCCAAACGAGCAGCACAAACAAAGCTCAAGTGTCCACAGAGAGCCTTTGCTCCTGACAGCTCCCAACAGTGACTTTCAGTGCCTGCTTAGACAGGGATGCTCGAGAACTTCCACAGTGTGAAAAATAAAAGATTTGCAGAGTGTGCTGCATGTCAAAAAGCCAGACTCTACTTCAGAACCTACTTATGAATCGTGAATTACCTTATATTTAATCACCTTAAACTGTCTGTCATTTTGCTGCCAAATCTCCCACTGTGCTCACATCTATCTGGAGTTTCTCATTGTTCTCCAGAGCATTCCCTAATTGAAATGATTCTGCTACACTGGCAAACTTTCACTAACCTGTTGTCCATTGCTTCTTCAGAGTGGTTAATAAATTAGGTGGGGAAAACCTCTCCTCCTGATTTTCAGCTCCAAACCTCCTCTTGTCAGGATCTAAGTTACACCCCTCTGCTAAGTTACTTAACTTTTCTCTGGGCTCTCCAGTCATGTTAGATTCCCTTGAAATATTTGATGTTACTGGTTTACCTCCACATTAAGCAACACTCTTCCCAAAAACTGAGTCCCTTTGTGTCAGCCAACCACAACCTGGAGTAGTTTGGCAGTTCACTGTTCATAATGACTTCACTTCTTTCCATTTAACCAGCTTTTTCCATCTATGTGAGTACTTTGCCTTTCTTCTATCATAAATTCTTTTGAGTGACTTTATCACACTCCATTATTATCTCCTCCCCTCCACGGTGTTTGTATCAATAAATAATCAAACTGATGGGAATTTGTGATATTTTTCTTGAATAGAAAGTGCTATTTCTGAAAAAAACAGGCTTAACACATTCACTCTGGTGAATTGGTGAATTCCCACCGATGCATTTTTGTTCTTTTCATGTGTTCCACAGGAAATGCAGTATTTTTCTATCCCTGTGTCAGTACAGCCCATGTCAGACCCTTTGCATCAGCTCAGGCCACGTGAAATGTTTTGACACAGCAACAGCAAGATGTGTTGTTGTGATTAAGGGCAAATCTGGAAAGCACAACTGTTTCCACCTCTCAGCACAATCCAGGATGAGAAAAAGGTATTAAAACACAGAATTTCATGGGGAACAACCCAGCAGATCTAAGTCTTCTAAACTGCTCTCCCTCTTTGAGCAATGACCCCCCACTCCATCCCTCACCCCAAAGCACTGAAGCACCTTACTTGTGATCCAGGGGCTCCAATAGGTCCTGGGGGCCCTTTAGGTCCTGATGCACCTGGTGGCCCTGGTGGGAATTGTAATTGGAGACAATTTTAAGGAGTCTGAGCAGGAAGAACCCTAAATTCCAAATGCAGGCACTTCCTTTCATGTTCTGGATTGCTGGATACCAAATCCTGACATAAGACATGCCCCAGGGAAAATTTTAGAGCTCTGGGAGGGAAAAAAGGTTGAAAATAGCCAGGAAGGATGTCAGCAACATCCATTGCTTAAAATGCAACCTTTGACAAAACTTAAACTTAGATCTGTGAAATAACTACATCAGAACAAGATGCTGCAGGTGCTGCTCCTGAAACAGCCTCCTGGGTGGCAGGGAAGCCACAAGTCTGATACAACTGGTCTCTGGTTGTGCCAGAAAGCTGCTGATGAACATGAAGGAGATGGAGTTCGGCCATAGCCAAGAGAGAGGCTGATTGGGGCAGAGAAAAGCCCTCTGTGGCAATAAATTAGTTTAAAGTCTATGCCATAGAAGAGCTGCTTCCAGGATGAGTTAAACTGTCTAAACAGGTCAACTTATTTTACACAGTCACTTAACAGATTCATTCCTTTTGAAAAAATAATTATATCTCAACAGTAGCTGTTCAATTATACCTGCAAATGGGAGACAGGATATTTGCTTAGTCTGAACTTAGCAAGACTCCTCTCTGCTTTAGTTGTCAAAACCCTTGAGATGAAACAATGTGGACATTATACACCAAGTACAGCTGAATCAGCCTCAATCATTAATGCACCATACAAATGCTTAAGTCAAAGAATAAAGGAATTGAAGGGTAAATGAAAGGGCCTCATAATGAAAGGAAAAGCCTTTTCTGCAACTAATGGGAGTTCACTCCTAAATATGCATCATACAGGGAAGTGCTGATGTGTGCAGGAATATTATCATTTAAGCCACCCATCAGCACAGAGAGAGAGAAGACTTGCCACTGAATTTTCATCCCAGATTCTGATTTCGGTTATATTGGTGAAAATCTGGAATAGCTCAAAGCAGCTCCAAAGTCTTCATAAACATCACAGAGCAGCTGGGCAGACCCTGCTTGGTGGAGCTCCACAGAGACAGGAGTGGTGAGAACAACTCTGCTCTCACAAAGGAATTCCCTGGACAACCCATTCCTAAAGACAGCTTTCTAATCAGCCCCTTCTCAAGATGTGTCCTGCTGAAGGTAAAACAATCTGCCACTATCGAGACATAAGAAACCTGGTTAGTTCTTTCCACCCTTCCCACCCCTGGACCTTCCACAACTGCCCTTCCACTGCGGACCACCCTGCAGGCATCCCACCGACCACTCCACTCCATCAGAAATTGCTCCTCCTCCCCACCAGCCCAGCTTTGCAGCCCAGCCCTGGGGGTTACCTGGTGGCCCCACAGGCCCTGGGGCTCCCCGTGGCCCGGGCAGCCCAGCCATGATGGTGTCGATGACGGTGGAGGCCAGCTGGGGTTCCCCATCTGCGGCAGAGAGCAGAGTCAGTGCCAGCCAAACAGGACGTCTCTCCAAAATCCTCTGGCGCCCGTTGGTGGCCAAGGGCAGGCAGTGCTGCACGGTGCTAAATTTGGGCTCTTGGAGCTCTTGCCCTCTGCTCTCCAAGGGCTGTGCCCCCTCACCCTGCAGAGCTGCTCATCTCACCTCTGATAACCACAGCAAAGTCGTCCTCTCTGTCAGAACACTGGTGTCCCTGCACCCCTGTATTATCCTACCTCTGAACAACTGACCCCAAATTTGCCATCTCAACTGGCTTCTGGCTGCCTGAGGAATCAGGGATGGATCTGGATGTCCCTCCTGCCTGACCTGCTGAGCCAGGCTGGGACACCCCCCTGCCCAGCCCAGCTCACCTGGGTGTCTGAGGATTCAGAAAAGCCCAGGGAAAGGGTGTGCTCTGCCCCCTCCACCTGCTCAGCAAACTTTCCTCCCATTAGGGATTATTTTGGCTGTTCAACTGGCCAGCTTGGGCAGGGTCACTGCTGGGAAATGGAGGGAAATGCGAGTGGAGAAGAGAAGGGAAAGCCAGCAGGAGGAATTGGAGGAGCTTTGTGTTTTACACATCTTTCTCAGTCCTCTCCTGTTAGGAATAAAAATCAGCAGCCTGTAGATGTCCCCTCTTCCCTCAGCCTTGAGCCAATAGGATCACCATGTCAGTTGGCAGCTGAATAGAAAAAACCACAGTGATATGTAAAAAGCAACTCCCTGAAAAGGCCACATTTTCCATATCTGGAGGCCACCATGCAGGAATAATGTCCATCTCCTCCTGCCCATGACCTCAAACTTAGTCATGTTTCCTTCCACCCATCCCTTTAACTCCTCACAGTAAAATTCCGGGGAATCCTCTGCACTAAAAGACTGAAAATGCCTCGCTGCAAATGTCAAGTGACACCAGGAAGATCAGGAGAGTGTTTGCTTACTCTGCAGACTTCAGCCCAAAGGTCAGAAGGTGAACTCTCCAGAAATTTTAGCAGACACATTATGAAGCCTTTTCAGCTTCTGGAGTGTCGGCAAAGACAGAGAGGCTTTTCCAGCTGGTTGTTTGAAATCAGTTCCTGGGGAAAACTGTCAAATGGCTTTAACTGCCAAGGATGACAGGATATCTCTGCAATGCCTCCCTGGCAGCAGAGCAGCACAAGATCCAACCCAGATCCCTCTGAGAACCAAATTTCATGCCTAAAGCCTGAATACAAACAGGTATTTATTTGGGTATTGTTTCTAAACCCATTCATCTTCCCCTCCTCACAGCCCTGAAACAAAACAACCGAGACTGTTTTCATGTTCAGAAGGAGAGGTACCCCAGTGAAGTGTGTAATCCAATTAATTTGAGTTTTATTTGACCATGTCAAAATCCATCACAGCCTGGGAGTAAGATGAAATTGGGAAATGAGCATCAAACAGCAGTGAAGGCATTAACAGTTGCAGAGCCTTTTGTTTTTAAAGTACATGTGGTCAACACAATCAAAGGCACATCCACTGAGAGGGGCAGGGGATGGCCTGCAAACAGCCAGGGTTTAATTACTGCTGGAGGAAAGCCAGGGATAAGGATTTGGGTTACAAAACATTCCAGCTAAATGGTACATTATTATGATGACAGAGTTCCTCCCACAAATCCACCCATCCTGACATTTGACTCAACGTTATTTATGAAAGGTGATTCCATAATTGTGACACAGAAGGGAGCTCTGATCAACAGCCCTCGAGCTCAGCAGCTCCTGCTTTGGCCTCATGGCACGATCCTTCCTCAGCTGCCTGGCCAGGCAGAACTCACCCACATCCAGGTTTCCTTCCAGGATCAGCTCTGAATGAAACACATACTGTCAATGAAATGGGACTGAAGTTAAAACACAACCCTCACATTTTTTAAGGGACTTTCTCCATATTCCTGTAAAGCAGCAGGAAGAACTTATATCTCCTTATAATCTCCCTTCTCCTTACAGCCAGGGGGACATTCTGGGGCTTAAAAACATGTGGATGTGGCACTTGAGGACACGGTTTAGGGCTGAACGTGGTGCTGGTGCTGAGTTAACGGCTGGACTTGACCTCAGAGGTCTTTTCCAACTGTGATGATTCTATGGAAGAAAGTTAATTTTATCTCATGTGTCCTTTGCAAACTGAAATCATTGAGATGTAAGAAAACACAGCCTTCAACAGAGCAAAAGCTGCATTCCTTTCTCTTCCTTTCCCCAAAAACCTCTCAGTTTTAGCACAAGCAATAGGTCTGAGCTGGCTCTGGAGCAGGTACCTGATCACTCATTTTTACGTGGCAGAGAAAGTGAGTGATCCCAGCAGCAGCAGCCCCAGCAGGGGTACAGCCCTTCAGCTCCTGGCCTAGGTCTAAGGTTTCTGACTAAGGGATAAATTCCCCCATTACAGGCTTGATTTGTTGAGACAGGATGGAAATGAAGTAATCCTGTCTTAATTTTTTTCTGCTACCTGATCTGGAGGGAAACAACTGGGACCAATTTTTTTTTTTTTTTTTTTTTTTTTTTAACCCACAGCGCAGCGAAACTGCAAGAAAATATTTGTCTCCCCCTTTTTGGCTTCTGCCTGCTGATAAATACTGCCAGCAGGAACTTGTGATTAATAAAGGCACAGGCATTAACCATGTCCAGGCAGAACCAAACACTGCGCTATTAAAAATAACCTGATCCAACTCCCCTCTCTGAGGGTGCCCAGGCCTATTACCAGGAAAATGCTTCCCTCTGCTGTCAGCAGCTGGAATCTTGAGTTTATAGTTTTCAGATGTGCTCCATTCAAAACAAGTAAATACTTTTTTTTTTAATCTACTCAGAATTTATGAGGCTAAGCTTTATTGCTTAAAGAGGATCAGCTTCCCAGCAACCTGTGGTGGGCAGAGCCAGCCAATGCGTGGGCAAAATGGTGAGTTTTGTTGGAAAATGGGCTTGATAGTGCTGTAACATTATCATGACCCCATAGATACTTGTACTTAGGTTTCTATTAAGAAAAAATGTCATAAATTTTTGGGCTACTCCTTGTGGAAACCAAGAAATCCACAAGGTATGGAGGAGGAATGCCCAGGGATGCCAATGTAACAGTCACCATTTACTCACTGTCCTCAAGTCTATGTGGGAGCCTGTTGGTGCCCAGTGCTGGCAGAGCTAATATAGATAATTATCCACTCATTTATCTTCTTCCCATTCTAGGACAATGCAGAACCCACCCTTCTCACACATGGGCAGGAAAGGCCGTGTAATCAATGGCTTTATACATTTTTTAATTTACCCACTACTTTGCAAGAAGGAGTTTAATTTAAAGGGTGCTTGTAGAGAGGATCCTTTCATTGGAATCAAAGGCTGAATGCAGACTGGCACCATTTGGTGTGATCCTGTGAGGAGTGAGGGGACTGTAATGCAAAACTTCCTTGTTCCACACTCATGAAAGCAGCATATCAATTTATATTTTCTCAAACTCTTAGTGTGGGACTGCAATTATTCATCCTGTCCATGTGCCCTGAGTAACTGCACACGAAATGGAGCTGCTAAAATTCTTCCCCAAATTAAAAATACATCTGTTCACTTTCGGGAAAGGGAGTGTGGAGAGCAGAGTGGGTGGAAGGGAAAGGAGAGCTGTAGATAACTGTCAGACACGGGGAGACTCACTAATCCCTGGCTGTAACTAAGACAACTGAGCTTTGAAGCTGGACATGAGCAGTAAAAGCTGGGGAAGAGGCACAGCTGAAGTCTGGGGGAGTGGAGATGGGAGCTGGGGCTCCAGGAATTTACCAGCCAAGCAGAGACACAGCTGAGCTCTGCTTTGTCTTTACTACATGCCAGGTACACAGGACTGCACTGGAAGAATCAGGCCCAAATCTGAGAGTGCTCCGACCCCAATGAAGGGTGTGTCTTTCTTAGAAAGCCTTTTCTTGCCCTTTGCAGCACAAATCAAATGAATATATTTTTTAAACCACCAAAGGCACAAAAAAAAAAAAAAAAAAAAAAAGGAACCCTGACACTCCAGTTAGAGGGAAGGGATAAATCTGAGCTTTCCAGTGTGTGCCTCTGTGTTTTGTGTGGATTGGGATAACGTGGATGCACCAGAAACGCAGGTGGGAGACACATCTGCGGGGGCAGGAGAAGAGACACGTTTAACAGATGTCCTTGCTCTGTTATATAATCCCAGAGTTACACATTTTGGTCCTTACTGATTCCTGAGCAACCCTGACACTCCCACACCACAACAGCGGCACCAAGAGGCTCCCAACACCAGCACCTGAGCCAGGCTCTGCATTTCTATACCTCCTGTCCCTCAGGTGACACGACCTGAGCTGTCATTTCCCTACAGACCCTCTTCCCAGCAGCCACACGGGATCAAAGCTTAAAGGACATCAAGCTGCCTCCTCAAAGCTGTGATGGACCTAGAAAACCAGGGGAAAAAGTCCCCCAAGCCCTGTTCTCACTGGTTTTTAGGAGAGCAGTGACTTAGTTCTTCATTTGGGAGAGGTGAACCCCTCCAGGCTCTAAGGGGTTTCATCTTGAGCAGGAACTCCAAGAGGCCCACAGAGGGGAGGCAGATTGTCCAGCTGCTCCCAGGGTCCTGGCAGGGCCAGGAGGTGGAAGAGCTGAGCTGTTCCACACCCACCCACTCTGCTGATGTACCAGGAAAACACGGCACCTGAGGAGGGAACTTACTTTCTTTTTCAGCTGTGGGCTGGAGCGAGTACAGAACCCCTTGCTGGAAGGTAAGAGGGAGGCTGGGGGTGGCTGGTGGCCCTGGAGGACCTGGGGGACCTGGGATCCCGGTTTCTCCTGGAAGTCCTCTTGGTCCTTGAGGTCCCAACAGCCCTGTGCAGAGGCAGGAGAGGATGTGTTAGCGCATTTGGGGATGTGCTAATGATGCTATCCTGTAAAAAGGCGGTAAAAAGACAAAGGATTTCTGTCCTGAACTGCAGTTGTCCTGAACTGGGTGTGGGGAGAAACAGGAAGAGCTTCCCAATTTTCCCTTTTTTTGTTTAGCATCTTCCTCTGCAAAGCAGACAGCCTGGCTTGGCTTCATTCCTGAAAGAGGGAAATCTCCCCCCTCCTTGAGGCTGAGCAAGATGTGAAATCAAATCTTTCTCTTCCCCTCCAGGTACACCTGGATGTCACCTCACTGCCAGGAAAGCACAGGAAGAACAAGGGAAACACAGTCAGTCAGTCCAGCAGCAGAATGATCCCACTTCCTGAGGGGCTGGAAGGCTCTCGTTGCAAACTCAGACACCAAAAGGCAGACACATCCTTGGCCAGACTTTGGCCATTGAGAGGCTGCCAGAAAATGCCAAAAAGCAGTCAGGGCTGCTCTCACATTTAAGGCACGCTCCAAGTTTTAAATCTTTCCCGAGCTCAGACTTACAAGGCACGGCCTTTCAGCCACAGAGAGCACAGAGCCCGAGGTCTGGCACCTATTGTGCAGTATCACCTTCATCAAAACATTCAGGAACATTCTGAGGACGAAGAAAGTCTCCCAGCTCAGGAATGGAGTGTTCTCTGAAAGAGTGGCCTCATAACCTTTTCCCTTTACATACAAAAGCATCATTAGTTTGACATCCTGGCATCTGACAGCTTGACACAAATGGTGGAGAAAAAAGGGAGTTAAACCAGGCACCCAGCGAGGGGGTTAAACAGGGAACAACGCTCTGCTCCAAAGGCTGACAGGTCACAGACTGTTTCTTACAGCTCCTGAGCAGGATGGGGAAACATGATCCTGCTCTGCAGCTTTCTGGGACAGGCTCTCTCTGGCTCCACAGGAAATCCCAGGGTCTGTCACTGCTCGTGCAGGTGGTGCCTGCCCTGAGAGCTCCTGGCTGATCTCAGTGCCCAGGGGACTCGCTGGAATGGATTCGATACCAACTGAAGATGCTCAACATCCTGTGTGAATGGCCTTTGATGATCTGCTGTCACAGGCAATTTGTATAAAGTGAAACATCTCCTGTCTCAGTGGCACTGCCCTCCTCCAGCACTCACCTGGTGGCCCTGCTGGGCCCCTCTCACCGGGTTGTCCCTTCTCTCCTTTTGGTCCTGGTGGTCCTGGCAGACCAGTTGGTCCGACCGGGCCTGGAGGGCCGACCTGTCCTGGCTGCCCTGAAAACATTCACAAAGGAAATTAGTTGGAGATCAGGAACTGCTGAGGGCAGAAGGTCTTCAGCACCCTCGAAACCAGCGGGGAGGGACTCAGAGATGCACAGGGGAGAAATGGAGCTGTGCCCAGACAGGGTGGCACTGGAGGCAAGAGCTGTCTGGCAGAAGAGCTGGACTGGGCCTTGCTTCTCCTCTTCTTCCTCCAGCTCTTAAAGAAAAAAGCACATCCCCAGGCACAATGCCCTCCCCAAAAAGCCAGCAGGATGTGTCCCTCCAGCTGGGATGTGCTGGGCAGAGCTGAACTGAGCCCACACTGTCCCCTCCCCAAGGCCTGAGGGGCTCTGGGCAGGCTCTGACTGTTCTGTGCTGGGTTCATGCAGCTCCAGGACAGTCCCAATGTATCAAAACACACAAAATATATTTGCAACAGCAAATCAAACCCTGTCTCCCACTTGCTCTGGCTGATCTCTACCTATCACCCAGAGAGTCTGCATCAAAGGTGTTTCCCTGGTTTCTCCTGTGTTCATTCACCTCACAGGTGCACCACGCTGTGCGCATGCTTTTTTCATCCCAAACTGAAATTATTGCACCCTCCCTTCTGAAGTAAATAGATGGCACTAATTTATGTCCATGAACAGGGTGCTGAGCAGGGTTCCAGGGTTACTGGAAGCACCAGTAGCACAGTAATTGCAGCCCAGTGGGATGTTTCTTGGCAAGTCCACTCAGATCCCCAGTGAGCCCACAAAAGGTGCAGGGCAGCGTTTGTGACCTGAAAGTGACTCTTTCTGATGACACCAAATAAAACCTTAATGTTGTTTCCTCAAGACTATCAAAATAATAACAACATTCGGCAATTTGATGGTGTTTTTCAGAAAAACACTGCACATCTTTGGCCCACGTGGAGAGACACTTAAACACTGTGCAAACAGCAGTGAAGCCTTTAATACCTTGGAGACGGGGCTGAGCTCCTCTGTCTGCTCAGATTAAGTGGTTAATGGTTACAATAAAGGCATTAACTGTCAGAGCCAAGAGAGTTGGAGGCTCCTGGTTTCTGGGCTACCAAAGGGCTCAGAGTATTTGAAAGCAGTGGCAGATCAAGCTCCAAAGCCAGAGGGAGATCAGGCTGAGTCCAAAGTTCAGCACACTCGGTTTTCAAGTTTGAGTCCATTTCCAAGTCCATTTCCAAGTTTCATTATTACACATGACCATAACCCAGCAGAGTAATTTGAGGTTTGATCAGCCTGTAAGGAGTGTCCTTCTCCTTTCCCAGTATCAGAGAGGTACTGGACCCTCCAAGAGCAGTGCCAGGAGAACATGCTTCATGTGGGGGTGGAGAGCATGGATGGCAACAGGAGGAGAGAAGGAGGAAAGGAAAGAAGTTGGCCAAATAACACCCTCCCAGCTGGTGCCACAGGGAGCAGGGCTACACAATAAGATCAAGGCTCATGGGATTTGCAGCTCCCATGTTTAGATCCAGTTCCTACTCTAGGTGTGGGACAGCCCACCTGGGGTACAAAGCCTTGTCACCCCCGACATTCGTCCAAACTCTCCTCATTTCTCACAGCAAAGCAATAATCCCCAATATTAGACCCCCTGGAAATATTCCCCTTCCTCTCCTCTTTTTTTCTTCCATTTTGGAGCGATGTCCAAATTATTTTTTCTAACAAAAATGAAATCTGTCCCCCTCTAATCCACAGTGAAACCAGGCAGACTGACGAGGCTCAAAGGCTTTGTGTGGGAGGGTGTGCCTGCACTTTTGCTGCATTCAGCCATCAATAAAGATCTGATTTTGGTACTGAACAAGGAATTAAGGTAAGGTTTTAATTTGGATCAATTTATCCCCAGGACACAAAGTGCAGCCCTTGCTATGAGGGGCTCTTGGAATGGATCTCACCTGGCAGTGGGTGCCGTCCTGGCAAGCTCAGGCATCTGATCAGGAGCCCGTTTAAGAAAGCAAGAGCATTTGTTCCCAGCATTGCAAACAGCTTCTCCCCCTGTCAAAAACCCCCAAAACACCTGAAACTTTATTGCAGCAAATTCTTTCCAGCACAGAGGGAAGAACAACAGAAGCTGTTTTGCAAGCACGACACGCTGTGCTGCTGAGTGCGGGTCGGAACGTTCCCTCACTCGGATAAATCAGCCTCAATCCTTCAGTTCAACCTCATAACTCAATCCCATGAACTCCTGCAGACCAGGAGCAATCACTTCCTGCAGCATCCTCAATCACTCTGCTGCAGCAGAGCTTTAGAGAAACTGGCACTTCCTTCCCTGGAGGGGAAAGCGCTGAGGGAAAGGCTGGGAGAAGCAGCACTGAGTAATGTGTCAGGCAAATGCTCACACTGGTGACAAATGGTGTTACCAGCATAAAAGAGACAAGTGCAAAAGGGAGAAGGAAGAGGGAAGGATTCAGGGAAAAGGGGGGAGGGAGATGAATAGGCCAAATCTTCAGCAGGCATAAATCAGCTCTGCTGCAGTGGCATTGCTTTCAGAGAGCTCAGGCCCATGGCAAGTGTTTATCCTCCAAAAATATGAAGTAAAAGGCCAAAGGAAAAACATTTTTAAAAGGAAAAGTGCAAGTATTCTACTGCTGGAAACCAAATCAGATGTGCCTGGATTTTCTTCCTGGTCCTGTCATTAACCTGCAACACACCATCTGTTCCCCTCTGCTCCCCAGGGCTTTCCCTGCACAGGAGCAGGGTGGGTTGGATCTGGAGACACAGGTGGGTGTGGGGAGGGAAGGAAGCCAAATGTGGACCCAGGAGCTCTGTCCATGTGGAGCTCAGCAAAGCCATGCCCTGAGCATCCCCAGTGGATCTCAGTGCCCCTGGCAGGTAGAACTAGTAAGATAATAAGAGTTTTCTCCCATCACTCAGTACGTGCTCTGCTGGCTCTGGCCACGTGTGCTGCAGTGACCTGGCTTGCCATGCCTGCTGTGCTGGGAAATGAACGTCTCAGGGATGACAAAGCTGGTGTTTGGCCTCTCTAACCAAAGCAGCCCATGGTCAGATAAAACCCAAAGAACAAACCCAGCCTCTCTGTCTGGGAGGCTCCAAATCTCTGAGGGTTCCTGGCCTCAGCACCCTTCTGCTTTTTGGGACATATCTTGTACAGGACTGGGCATAATAACAGTTTGGGCTTTGAAAGAGAAACAGCAGAAACCATTAACTTACCCTGAGGTATCAGCTGCTCCTCTGCACCTCTGTGTCCTTTGGGCTCTGGTTAAGAAGGACAGGGTAAAAAATAATAATAAAAAAAAAATTAAAAAGAGAGAGAAAAAAGAGAGATGAAAAATTAGGTCTGTTGCTGCCAACTGGCTCAGCCAGAGTATATATATTTTCTTAATACTCAGAAAAATGTATCCTGTTGATTAACAAGCTGATCAGAAAGGCCAGTGGTGCAGCTGTCTCAACAGCACTGATTGCTTTTAAATGATTGTCTATTCTCAGCCCTGTCACTCACAGAAGAAATAACTCCCCTCATAAACAGTAGCAAGTTTTCCTGGACCTCGGCCTGGAGAGGCATCAGCCAACCCAGGGCCACAGGGTCACCCCAAACACTCCCATCCTTCACAGCCCCCTGTCCGTGTCCACCACCTCTGTGTCAGGCCCCAGCGTTCTGCCCATGGCCCACCTGGCTGGGACAGCTGGTGGCATGGAAGCTGGGACCTGGATTTATTTTGGCTGAGCAGCCAGAAGAGGGCAAAGCAGGGAATGTTTCCCAAAGACTCTGGGGAAGGGAGTGGAAGGGACAGAGGCTTAGCTTTCCACACTCAGGTTTGAATTCCACCTACTCTAATATCCCACTTGTTGAAAGATCTCCTGAGCTCTGCGAGCTCTGCTGGAGAACCTGGGGGCAGCTCTGGGCAACAAGTCACAGTGTTGAAATCATGCAAAATGGGCAGTTCCCCTCCATCCCAAACCACTTGCATGGAATTCCCTACACTTCACCAAAATCCACAGGGAGTTGTTTTGGCTGGGTTTGAGCTGAAGATACAGATGGTGTGGGGAGGGAAGGAAGCGAAATGTGGAGCCAGATCCATGACATATCCCCACAGCTCCTTAGCCAAACAAGGATTTGATGCCCACAGAGCTCAGGTAGGGGATTCAGCAGGAACCACGTGTCAGCAAGCAACTTAACTGATTATTTCTAGTTGCTGAAAGACACTGTCCTGGCTCGAAACGGTCCAGTGCATTCCTGACTCCCAGTGATTACACTAGAGTTGTTATTCCTCACTAGGTTAAATAAATCAAGGCTAGAAAAACAAAGGGGAAGAGTGAGCAAGGACTACACCTGGTAGCACACACACAGCCTGGAAGGTTGGCTGACACAACAGGCTCACACACAGCTCAGGCATCATCGCCTGCCTTTTGGAAGTGACCTCCTGGATTTGCTGCAGGGGTGGAGGGTGCTGACACTGGACTATGGAGTCACCCTGATGCAAGTGCTACGGGAGAGCTGCTCTGCTTTCCCAAAGCCTGGCTGAGAGGCAGTCCCTGCCCCCTGCTCAGAGAGACATGACCATGTGTGAGGAGCCTCCAGGAGGAGAGGACCTTGAGTGGGAGGGACAATCACCAGTATTTTGCTGGGCTGACTTGAGTACAACAAAGTGCAGGTGCAGAGATACTGCGACAGCAAAAACAAATGACATGGAGAAGGCAGAAGGAGCCTGGAATGGACACTGGGGGAACGGCTCTAATTCAGTTCCTGGCAGCCGTCGCTGTGGCTCTCGAAATACTTTGCAGAACATATTGTTAGTGAACCTCCCTCCATGTTGTGGCATCATGTCAAATCATAAACATGGACCACATCTGGACTGTGTTGGTCGCTCCAAGTCTGCTGCAGTCAGGAAGGGCTGCCATAATAAACTGCTCGGTCCGAAAAAATTAAAAGAGGGGAAAAAAAAGGGAAGAAAAAAAGCAAAGTAGGTCCTAAAGAGAATAAAGAACTGCTCTGGGAGCAGGCAAAGCAACAGACAGACAGGCCCTTGGAAGCAGAGAGCAGGGATCTTGAAAAAAGATGCCAAGGTCAAGGAAATTCAATGCGTGGGGATCTGTCTAGCCAAGTGGGCTCAGAGGGAGAGTTTCTTCTAAGTGTACTTTTTTTTCGTGCCACAAGAGGGATCATAAAACAGCCCATTGTGTTTATGGCAAATTTAGAAAATACAAAACAGACTGCAACTGATGTTGCTATTCATGGGAAAGCTTTTTGTCCCAATAAACCCAAGAACTCCCCGTGCAGCCCAGTCCTCTGCCCCCAGCACTGCTCCCAGCCGGGGAAACGCTGCAGTCAGAGCTCAGTAGGTGAGTATGAACCGTCCCACTGTGCTCCTGATGGCTCTCTGGAGTTTCCTCAGGAATGTTTCAATCTAGCCAGGCCTACACATCCATATTTTCTGGACTTAAAACAAACACACTGGAACACACAGGCAGGCACAGTGGCCCTGCTGAGGTTAACAGAACTCAAACTTCCCAGAGACCAGGATTGAGCTCTCGGTGCATCCTTGTGCCAGCAGAAATCGAGGCTGTCACAGGCCATCACGGCTGCAAACAGGGAGCTTCAGGTATTAGTCTCTGAATTTTGCTACTTTCTTCCAAGAACAAGGTGCTCTGAGCAGGCTGAACTCAAGGAAGGGCAGAGACCTCCCAACCCTTCCCCTCTGCAGCTTCCAACACCAGGGCAGGTTGCCATGGCCTCGTTTTTAGTCCCCCTGCAGGAACTGTGGATGTGGGATGGGTGATTTGGTGAAGAGCAGGTTACACTTACCAGCAGATCCCACTGTTTTCCTCAGGACAGTGCCAGGATTCAGGAGGGGAAAGGCATCTGGCAGCAGCTCATCATACCACGTGGCCGTGGTGCCGGTGATGGGCAGGTTGTTCTCCAGGGGGGGGCTTCGCTCCGCAGCCTCGAGCAGGAGGATCTGCACAAGGACACAGGAAAGGCAAACAGGGTCAGCTGGATGGTTTCATACATGGTCTCTACTCCTGAAGAGGTCTTGAAACTCCTCTCCTTGGCAGCAGGAGCTGGGAATAACTTCCCATCCCAAAGAGTGGGATTTTGGTGTTAAAGCTTTGTGGGTTTTGTGGATGGTGGCAGCAATCAGGATCTGCAGCTGCTGTGTTAATTGTAACACCCTCCTTGGGGAGCAGGACCTCACTGCCTCCAGAGAGACTCATGGGGGATTGTCCCCTGGTGAGAAACATGAACCCAGGGACCAAAGCTGGTGACAGGGGACACAGCATTTCCCTGGGTTTTGTGTTCAACCCCAGAGTCACAGGATCACAAATCACTGAGAGCTGGGACAAAGGGAAGGGCAGTACCTGGAGGCCCAGGGTAGCAAACTGAGGACAAGCACTGGCTGTAAGTGAAACCACAAATACTGACCAAATTAGAGATGGAGAATATGAAGCTTTTAAAGAGTTGAAGTGCTTTAACAGTGAAGAAAATTAAAAAAAAAAAAAAAAAAAAAAGCAAGTTTTTTCCTCAAGGAGCTCTACTTGGAAGGAATAGGATATTATTAAAACTCACAGCTGTTTCTATACCTTGCAAACACACTACCTTCAAATAAACCCACATCCCAGTGGGCATCCCTCAGCTACTTAGGCCATCTACAACCTACACTCCTTGGAAAAGTGACCCCACTTTCTACACAGGATTCAGACTGTTCATTGAGCTGTGCTCCCCTGGGTGAAACTGGGAGTTTGTCTCTAACGTGGCTGCAAAAAGCTTAAATGTCCATAAAAAGTAGAGGGATGGAGAACCCAGGTTGGCTCTGCCCACAGACAAATTCCATTAAAGTGAAGGTCAGCAGAACATTTTAAATTAAAGTTTTCACAAAACAAGGATTTAAAAAAGTAATACATTTTCTATTTTAATCTAAATGCTTCATCCCTCTGCCTTCCCAGCCACTAGCAAGGGTGGCATAACAAAGTAGTCTACGGATTTGTTCTGGAAAAGTCTAAGCCTGGAATGCCAAACCCATGGGCCCTGCAGCAAATGGATTTTCAGAAGATAAACAGAGGCCAAGGGCAGCACCCACTTTGGCAGTGGGGCAGCCAGAGGGTTGGGATACACTCCTGGGATGAGCAGCCACCCTGCCCCTCACAGGACACCCAGCAGGCAGGAGCAGGGCTGAGGCTTCCAGAACCAGAGTTCAGATCCAAGTCTGCAGCACCTCCAGCAAACTCTGCTTCCCACGCACCAACCCACTCGAGACTTGGTCTGGGAGTGCAGCACTGAGGGGTGTTACAGCATCAGCTTTTCCTGTTTGAAAGCCACCTAAGCAACACTGACTCAGGGATAAGGCAAATAAAGGAGAATATGGCTCAAACTTTCCATTAAATCCCTAGAAGTTTCAGCTTTTACACGCTGTGTTGTCTTTACATAATGAAGTCACACTGCAATTATAAATGAGAGTGACTTGGCTCTGCTTGTTTGTTTTTTAACTTGCAATTATTACAAGGTTTATCACTTCTTTATTGCAAGGCCTGGTGAGAGCCAGGATTGCAGCAGCGCCAGAAATTATGAACTTCCTGCAGAATGTACTGGCCTGACGGGGGTGAATCAGAAACTAATTAAACTGGGAGCTGGGTTAGGGGCAAGGGAACTGAATGTCAGCCTTGCAAACAGGCAAAATTCTTCCTTTATTGCAAGGATCTTTATTCACAGACCCTGAGTCCTGCTTTCTGAGTAAGGGAAAAAGGAATAATGTCACAGTGCTTTTAGTCACCAGGCTTCTCTGAGGCCAGGCAAGGAAGGAATTGGTTCTGCCCCTTGCACTCTCTGCTCCTACCCAATGATTTATTTGTCAAACCTTCAAGGAAATGTGTTATCAGCTCAACAAACACTCCAGCATGTGCCTTACCACAGTCGTGCCTTATTCCCACTGACACGGGACTGGAGTGTGTGCTGAAGGCCTTTCCTGAATCACTTGATACTATTTACCATATCATCCTCTCCCTTCCCCAGCAAGGACCTGGCTGTTGCCAAAACCTTCAGAGCCACAGAGGGAAAGCCAAGCCTGGAGGTGGCAGATCCCAGGGGCTGCAGCCAGGGCAGGCTTGGGATGCTCCTGCTGCGGGGAAGGGGCACACGAGGGGCTGTTCTGAGCAGTGTTTTGCCACAGCCCAGCAGAGCTGTGGGAAGAGAGATTTTAAATCAAGGCAGGGAAGGTCAGGGAGCAGCAAACTGGAGGGGCCCGTGGCCCTCCTGGGCAGCACGAGCAGCGCTTGCACAGCTCTGCCGAAGGTCGCATCTGGAGTGGAACGGCTCCAAATCACTTTTATGGGTGATAATAAAAATGTGTTACCACATAATCAACACAAAACAGTGGCAATGGTATCCTTTTCATTAAAACAACATGTTTTAAATGAGCTCTCCGCTGATAAATGCTGTAAAAGCTTTAAAGGCATGCACAGAATAATCCTGTATGTGCTTTTATAAATTGACTATATATATATACGTTGCAGTCATTAAGGCTCAAACCATAGTAAGAAGTTTATTTTCCCTGGGCATGAAATGATAGAGGTCAGGAAGTCTCCAGACTTGAAATTGCTGAGAAATTCTAGTTTTTATGATTAGGACTGAAGAAGTGCCCAAAAGAAATAAAGCAGAAAGAAGAGAGCTCTCACATCCGTGAGATCCACGGAGCCAAACTAAAGAAGGAAAAGCACCAGGGATTTAGTCACATTCAAAAATCTCAAACTATACACAGCTCTTTCAACAAGGAGTGTCCTCTCACAGCTCACACAGCACATAGCACAAATGGGCTCCTTACACATTATTGCAATAGCACTGGAGCCATTCATCTATTTTCTGTCACGTTCTGTTTTTCTTAAGGCTGCCATTGCCATAGTCAAGGGACTCAAGGAGCATTCCCACTTTCATTAAACAAAAAAAAAAAAAAAAAAGGAAGTTTCTAGCCCTCTGAGTAAACTGCTGGAAAATGATACCACAGAGGCTCACAGCCAGAAAGCAAATTAGCAAAATGTGCAATGGATTAAAGCTTCAGTATTAAAATCTTGGTGTTTTCTTGTCAATAAGGTTGAAGTAGAGAGAGGGATAACACCGAGGGGAGAATGGGTGGTTTCCACTGGGAATCCTCACGGTGAGCAGTGCCCACCTCTGTTGCTATTACCACTTCCAACACAAAAGTTCTGCCTCCATGAACAATGGAGGCAGAAAATATCCTCATGCCACCCTATAACTGAAGCATGTCTTGATGCCATGGGTAGTGACAGTCACCCAGCCAGGGCAGGGACAGAGATGGAGCTGAAGGACAGCAGTTGTGGTTGCTGCCTGTGGTGCCAGCAGAACAGATTCCAACAGAAGACATGAAAACCTTCCCTCCCCACCTTGGGCTGCATTGTCCAAGTTGAAGGGTGGCCTCAACTCAGCAAAACACTCAGGCTTTTGTCTTTCTGCACATATGGAAGGAAAAAGTCAAATCTGAGCCTAACTGGACACGCTGAACTGGAGCCTCTGGCAGGAGCAGCCCCAGCAGCACCAGGGCTTGTCTCTGGTTTCCAGGATGCAGCTGAACTGGGTCAGAAGGCTGGAAGGAGCTGAAGTGGGGCCATGTCTCCTGCCAACAGTGCAGCAGGAGCCGGGTCCGACTCCGGAGCCGTGGGGACACCCAGGGAACGAGGAGGACGAGGCCCTGGCCCAGGAGCTCACGGGCCGGCGCCTCAGAACCCACCCCGGGGCTCGCCCCTCAACAGGGCCTGGCTCCTGCTCCCCTCCCGGGGCTCGAAGCCCTCAGCAGGGACACGAGAGCTCAGTCCCAGCTTACTCAACCCACCTCCTCCTTCTCCATTTGCCAGCATAAACTTTCTAGACTTCACACACATACCACATTTCTTGCGTCAGATCAAGAGCTCAGGCCAGGGACAATGGAAAGGGGAGGACGGTTTTCATCTTCTGGAGATGTTCAGTGTCAGAGGACTTTTGCTTTTGGCTTGCAGTGGCTTTCAAGAACCCAATTTTGGTTGTTCCCACTCATCAAAAAGAAGATTTCACAAGCACGGCCTCCTCCCATCATCTGTCCTCCGCTCACATTCCTGATGTGCTGTAACTAGGTAGGTGCTAAAAACAAGGGAAGAACAGCCAGGCTTCCAAAGATTTAAAAATTGATACGACAGGGCTCGGAATGCTTTTTCTTTGGATAAAAATCCAGATGGATATTATTAATTAATAAGCAGGGGATAGATGTTTGGTCTCTTGAAGCATTGGCGGAATTAACTCCCCTCCATCCCACTCTAAAGAGGAGGACAAGAAACTGCTCGAATCCAGCTCATCAGCTAAAAATTCCAACCTAAAATAAGGTTTCCTTGATCTTGTAAAGACACAAGCTGATTAATAATGGTAATTGCATAACTTGTTGGACATACCTTTCTTTATAGCAAATTATTTGGCAATATAAGAGTTTTTTAATCATTCATCAAGAAGCAAATCTAAAAGGGAGTTCTGCAGAATCTGATGGAGAATGGTGTCTCTCACAGCAATGAAACCTGCAAACACAACGCTCTAGTGCAGACACCAAGTGCTTGGTTTCAAAGGCCCGAAGACATTCAGTAAATTCACTAAAATCTGATGAACTGGGTGCCCAGGGAGAACCTGGGTGACTTCATCCTTATAACATCTGAGAGGCTTTGGCCGAAGGGGATAAGATAATTAGTGCATGGAGGAGTGCTCGCTGCACTGATAAATTCTGTGGAGAGTCATAGCTGATGTCATTGTGGTGACTCAATGTAGAGCAAAAGGTGAGGTTTATGTCATCAGCTCAAGAATAGAGGACAGGAACATGAACCAAAAGCTTCTATGAAACCACAGGTAGCACAGTTCTTGTTCTTTCTACCAACAGTTTTACAGGATTTCCAAAGAGGAGGGTGGAAAAAGTGGCAGTTTCCTCAGTGGTATCTTGTGGAGGGGAACCAGAGCAAAGCAGACACAAAAGCACAGGCTACCCTACTAGTTCAGGTGAATCACAGCCACTGTGATTCAGCAGATCATCAGCCCTCAAGGCTTTGCTTGAGAGAGCAGCAGGGAGGGAAGGACTGGCCGTGGTCCTCTGAGACACCCAGGGAGCCTCCCTGAGTCTGCTCTGCTGTGGGGAGTTACCTGAGAGAGCCCTGCAGCCAGCACTGCACCCCAGCTGGGAGAGCCAGGGGAGATGCAGGGTGTGGAGAGGATCCAGCACTCACTCCATGCTGTGCTAGGACTCACTGCAGAGTGAAGCACACGAAGGAGCTCAGAGTGACATCACATTCCCCATCGGTCCTTTAAAACACCTGATAAAAATCCATCAGAGCCATAACCTCCCATCCTCAAAATCACCTCATTCCTCTCTGCCCAGAGTATTGTACTGCTTGTCACCTGCTGAGGATGTGGGAGTGCAGGACATGCAGGACAGCCCTCAGCTCTGAGGGATTCACATCCTCCCACTCAGAGAGGCTCAGATGCCTCATGTGCTCTGCTGGGCTCTGACAGCTGCAAGAAGAGCAGCACAGCAGGAAAAGATGAGGGGCTTGGACCTTTCCTGGCTCACCTTGGTGTGAGCTGAAACAAAAAAAGGACCCAAAGTCATCTTTATTTTCAGATCGTATTTCCCTTATGAAGCTCCACGAGAATTTCTGATTAGGATCAAGTGGAAGTTTGCATGTTTGGGTACTTACATCCCTTAGGCTCCTCAACACCTCCCTTACCAAAACCTCCTGTTTGGCCACAAAATTATTTCTCTTTAAAAACAAAGCTTGTAAACAACGTTCCCAGGTACTAAACACACCACAGGAATTGCTTGGCAAATTCAGTTGCCTGTCATAGGAAAAGAGAATTTTTCAAAGTTACTTTACGAAAATATTAAAATCTATCAGGCTAAAAATGCCAAACTTGTAACTAAAAGAGTTTGTGGGAGGGGATGGTGGACAAGGAGGTCTTTGCAGCCTTTCTGTTGTTCTGGCAAACGATTCCCAGCGTTGGCCAAACACGTGGAACAGTCTTAGGGGACAGATCGCTTCTTCTGTCCAACAGTGATAAGAAATAAGGTCCAAAAATTTCTAGACTTGAGAAAGAAAGGATTTTAACTGTCATTCTGACAGACAGCAGGATGCCCAAATGAGAGAAGGGCCGGTACCCGAACTGCCTCGAGTGGTTTAATCATTATCAGGATTATTGCAGATTAGCAAAAGACCAAGAGATAAAGTTCAGATACGAATATTGACACAAAATTCAGTTTGCCCACCCAGTCTTGGTTCATGGTTCCCCTTAGCAAGAACCAGTCAGGAAGTTGCATTTTATTCTTAGGGATATTTGATTCATTAACTGACCTACAGAAACTCAGCACTGAATTAGAAACTTCACAGGGATTGATTTAAGGTTGTCACTGCTACTGGAAACCAGCCAGTTATTATACAGCTACCTGTGAAACAGCCCCAACACTCCTTAAATTCAGTGTCCAAAGACTCCCCAAATTCAAATTGCTGAAGCTGGAGAGGCAGATTCTGCACAGGATCATTAGGAAACCTTAGGGATAAAGTAAGACACGTTCCTGTTCAGAA
This sequence comes from Pyrocephalus nanus, assembly GCA_038380795.1. Classification (NCBI taxonomy): domain Eukaryota; kingdom Metazoa; phylum Chordata; class Aves; order Passeriformes; family Tyrannidae; genus Pyrocephalus; species Pyrocephalus nanus. Next base: position 7,005,458 of record CM076281.1, read on the forward strand.
AAGAAAGGAGATAAGTAACTGCTAGTGTTCTGTATCACACACAGAACGTGGAAAATCCATGGAAGTCCTTGAAGTATCAAGGAACTGCTCGTGTCCACTCTGTGGAGTCAGCAGCAGCCTCACAGCCAAGCAGCTCTGGTTTCCCTCCCAATTTTTCAGCCATGTCACAGCACCGGGAAACATTTGCTATCTTCCAAATATTTCTCCACTACAGCAGGGAATTGTTTTATTATCTATCAGAGAAAGAAAAGACAATCCCCATAAAACATCCCAGACAGCTGCCAGTATTTCATGTAACTGCTTGGAAGGAGGGGGAGATACAGAAACATTTCATACAATGGTCACATTAAAAGTCCAAGTAATGATAATCCAAAGACAGGGGATAGTGAAAGTGCTGTGGGTAATCTGTCCTGAACAAATGAGCTGATTTCAGATAAATAGCAATGTATCGATCTGATTCCCTGCACAGTGCAAAGATTTTCTTCAAAACCTTTCGGCATCTTCAGCGTGGGGAAATCATGTTACAAGGGATGTTTTCATCCGAAAAATATGCGTGTCCTTTATCAATCACACGATGAATCAGTCAGGCACTGGAGATGTAATGTTATCTCCCAGCATTAGGGCTGTAAGTGAAACGCCACGAGCTTCCCAAAAGTGGTGTCAGGAGATAAGATTGGGTTTTACCAGCTCAGCTCCAAGCAAAACCTGGGACTAATACCATAGCTCTGTGGTGGGGCTGATTAAGAGAAACTGGGTGAACAAAATGAGCAGAAATTTGTAGGCAGTTGCCTGTTCCCCTGCCAGATCTACCTGCACCCCTGCCAGCCCTGGGGATCAGCCCTGCTCTCTTGAGCTTCCAAGGAGTTTGTCTGGGCTCATCCTGTGACACAGGAGGGCAGCATCAGGCTCAGGAAATTTGGGAAGGACTGTACACGCTGTGCTGGCCTAAGTGAAACCTCTCCTGTGAAATAAAAGCAGGAGATGACAGGGTAGCTGGAACCAACAGGTAATAAGAAAGGTGAGACCATTTCTGGTTATGTCCCCAATTTTAGGGGGGTTGCTATAAAAGCTGCAGAGGAGTGAGGAAGGAAGAAACCACAGGCTGGTCTTGCCCATTGCCATTCTCTGAGCTCAGCATGGTCTTGCTGGGCTGAAGGTGAAAAGAGCAAAAGCAGAAAAGCCCTTCAATTCAGCTGTCCCCAGAGGAAGCAGGACTGTGGCAGGAAAATCCAGCTCTGCCCGTGGGAAGGATGAAGTTCCACACCTGCCTTTGCAGAACAGGACTGCAAAAATCAGGGGTGAAAGAGTGTCCAGCACTGGCAGAGGTGAGTGTGCCGAGTGTGCCCAGCCCGTCACTCCTGTCCTCCTTGGAACAGGTTGTTGTGGTGAAAACAGACTTTAGAAGAAGACAGTTTAGAGAGCTGAGAGACAACTTCACATCCAGATCATCCAGGAGAACAGGGATCTTTCTCCAAAATCCAGAGCAGGAATGCAGACAATACCAAACAAATGCGAGCACCTTTTTAATGGTGCTGGCTATTATTGAAGAATAACTGAGTTCATTAGATTGCTACATAGATCAAACTGAACTTAAATTAACCTTGAAAAAAGAAGGATCAGCATATTTCTCTCGTGTCCAGCACCAGCATTCGTGTACTGTTACTTCACTCTCCATTTAATTGCTCCAGTCCATTTTTGCACAGCATCCACAGCTTTTCAAACAAAGTGGAAGCCAAAAGATTGATAAGGACCTTGCTGGGCTGTGCTGCAGAGGGTCTCCTTGCAGAGACACAGCCTCTCACAACAGAAGGCAATAACTCATTCCCCTCCATGAAATTAAACCCTTTGATGAGCCTTGCTCCCAGCCTGGATCTGTGTGGGAGCAGAGGGAAGTCAGAAGGAAACCCATCCCAGCAACAACACGAACTGCCTGAGTGCAGCACTAAATCAGAGATGCAACACAGCACATCCAACCCTCCCGAGGGGAATGGGGCAGGTAGGACCTCCCTGCCCCTCCACAGAGCCCTGCAGGCCCCAGCTGGTGTTCCACCAGCCCCTCACACGTTGCAGACACGAACGCAGAGCGGCCCGAGCCGGCTCAGTGTGGGTGTGCTGATGTCAGGGCAGACTTTGGTTGTCATTTTCCAGTGAGCCAGACACAGAAAGTCCTGGAAAGTGAAGAAAGGTAGAGCTGGCCACGGGTGGAGCAGGGGAGGGCTGATTTACGTGTCTCTGAAGCCAGCCCCGTGTCTCACTTGGATTTGGGACTGCACACGCAGAGGTCAGTCCCCAGCCCCTCTCTCCCCCCCTGCCAAAGGACACCCACCTGCAGCTCCTGCTGCTCAGAAAACAATCCAGCTCACCTTTGTCCTCTGCACTACACCAGTTGTTTTCACTCCAATAATTCTGCTCCCCAGAATTTCATTCCCCCCACCCCTTCATTTTCCTGTAGTGAAATATAACCGTGCAGGCTTTGATGAAGTTCCAGACAACATTGCTCACTTCACTTCAGCACAAACAATTCCCAAATTACCATAATATCATGTACTGGCCTCAAAAACACCATACAACCACCACCTCCCTCCTCAAAGGTTTCTCCCCAAATTCTTTTATGTCATTGATAAGCATCAGCTAATGAATAATAACAGCAGCAAATGCCTTACGAGGACCAAAGCACGATAACTAACAGCCAGGAGTGGGCTGTCACAGGAGGGACCACAGATCAAAGGGGAATGCTGACTCAGCTGCTTTGTTGCCTGACTGGAACAATTTATCTGAATCCCAGTAGGTAGAAATTAAAATGATTTGCAGAAAAAAAACCCCCACAACGTGAAGGTCTCCCCTTAACATTTGTCTCCACTAAAGAATGCACGAGAGCCTCCCACCTTTCAGGAAAGGGATGAAAAAGCAGGACTGGATTGCACTTGAAGACTTGAAGAGCAGGTTGAGGAGAAACTGTTCAAACCTCCCTGGGGAGGGGAAGGAGCCAGGCTAGAGGTGAGTGATGCCCACGTGCACAGCAGTGCCGCCTCATTTCCTGGGGCAGAACCACCACAGCGTGTTCCTCACTGTGGATGGAAGAGCAGACACCTGATCTCTCCAGGGCTGCCAATTCAACGTGTTTTTCACCAGAAACTCTCGGAAGTTTCTGCCAAACAGCAGAATAAAGGCAGGTCCTTACCTTGGCCTCGAGCGTGTTCAGCCTCTCGGTCATGTCCGCCAGCCTCGTGCAGTTCATGCATTCTGGAGAGAACAAAAACAGGGATGTGAAACTTCCACGGACTTTGCATTTTAATCCACGGCTTCAGTCTGCAGACCCTGATCCCTTTGATCCAAAGGGCATGGAAAAGTGAGTCAAGATCAGTTATAGGGCAAAAATAAGTATTCAAGTCCACTGCACAGGTCAACAGCCACAGCCACAATACATGAACCTTGTTTGGGGATGCTGGGTGGGAAATCAAGTTCCCAATAGGGAGAATGCAGATGAAATAAAAATCAGTTTTCAGACTCTTCACGGTGCCAACCAGCATGACTTGCTGTCAGCAGCAGAGACAGTTGTTCTGCCCCTGGGGCAAGCTGGTGTGCCATGTGCTCCCACCTCACAGGACACCAGGCTGCACGGCCACCACTCCATTTGGGACCCTCTCCTGTAGCACTGCACTGGTCAAATACCAGGGAGAGAAATGACCATAGAAAATGCCCAGCCCTGGGGAGTTCTGCTCCATCCCTGGGCTCCTGGGCCCTGTTACCACTCCCACAACAAATCATCTGTCTCAGTGACAGGCAGGAGATCCAAGGCAGACTCAAGGGCTGATGCAGCCCAGAGCTGCAGCGTGGTTTTCATGGAAGCAACTGATAGGCAGCAGCCACCAAAGGAGTCCTGACAGGAGGCCTCAGTGAGAGCAAACATTACCAGAATGGGCTCTGAGTGCAGGTTAAAATGATTGCTCAATACAAAGGACATCACTTATCTAAACAGAAGGCCTGCTGCTTTGCCTCTGTTTTCATCTCAGCAACCTTGAAGTGAGTGAAGGAGGATAAAGCCCTGAACAGAGATTTAATCCAGAAGGTGCTTTCCCAGTGCTTTACAGCACTGTGGAACTGCCCATTCCCAGCCCTCAGGGAAGTTCTCCAGCCTGGACCACTCACCTAGCATGACAGCATAAAGTATTTCAGAGAATAAACCATCCACATTCAGGTGAGGAATCACTGTCATCTCACATCCCACAGAGCAGAAACACATTTGTGTGTGTGTGTTTTGTGCTCCTTAAGGGCCAGATTCAGTTTTCATTGACTGGCCATAGAAATACTTAATTCTGATGTTTCCATAGGGCTGGGGATGTAAAACTGTGATTCCTGAGCCATAACAGACCATTCAGGTACAGCTCAGGCTGAGGTTATAATAATGCAGGGTGCCATGTCCAGTGCCTCCCTACGGCAAGGAACGGGTGAACACGGATTTTGGCCTGACTAAACATCACCCCAACACCTGGATTCAGCTGTTCCCCCCACCCAGCTTTGTCCCCTCTTGCACAGGGAGCTCCAAGGCATCCCTCCAGCCCTCACCCACAGACACTTGCTGGGTTTATGAAGCACATGGCACGTGCCAGGGGCTCTCAGGCACGGAAAGATTCGAGCACACGGCTTGGAGGGCCAGGAAGCTCAGCTGTCCCACCCTGGTGATTTACAGGCTAAGAAGATTGCTTGAGTGCAATCAGCAACCAATCACCCACTGCACAAACCTTCCAAAGGAATTCTCTCACTGGCCCTCTGTGAGGAGCTGTGCAGCTTCCCAAAGGAGACAGACACAGAGCTTCCACCTCATAACACACAACGTTTTGCAGAAAAAGCATCTGATGCTTCAGGAACACTCAGATGGAGGGATTTCCTCACAGGTCAACACTGACAGGGCTTTCTTTTACCCAACATTTGTTTATTTTTATTCTCTGCAATAGTATCTTGGACAATATTTTTTGGCTTGAATTGGCCCATGAATACCAAGAGCCGTAAGTGCACTGTCCCAGAGGGAAGGAAACGGGTGAGGTTTGTTTGGTCTGGATCTGTTTGTGGTGTGTAAAACAGGGAATTACGTTCTGCATGTAACCAGCTTCAGGCTTTTGATCTTGCTCATCCCCATCGAAAGATAAGACTGACTAAATCCAGTGCTCCCAGGAGCCAAAAGATGTAGCAGATGTGTTACAGAGCAAATAAAATACGGAGCCCTACTCTCCCTCCTGCTGGCTTGCACATATTAATAACTCCCACAGGCTTAGAGAGATTGACTGGAGCTGTCTGAAAACCATCTCTGTGCATAATTTGAGATGGATTGATCATTGAAGCTCCCTTTGGAGAGCCCAGCTCATAAAAAGGGGGTTGTACTACCACTCTGCACAGGGGTGAATCAACCAGCTCCCAGGGGGGAAGGACACTCTGCTTGTCTCTGCTGGACAGGGAGCAGGAACAGCACCAGTCCAGCAGCTCTCTCTGCTCTCCAAGAGTGCCTCAAAGAGCCCTCTCAGGTGCATTTGCAGCAGAAAAAGTTAGATTTAAATTAGCAAAATGACAGAAGGGAGGAGAAAGCAGCAGCATCACTGCATGTGAGATTTGTAGTAATATCATCTCCATGTCAGTGGTGCCTGTCAAAGCATACAGAAAACACAGCCCAGGTCAGAAAAAGAACTACTTAAATTTTAGCTGGATTTGAACTCTGATCCCTTCTGTTGTGAAATTCCTGGAAACCCAGATCCACACCCAGGGTACTTAACCCGGGCCCCAAAGACATTTAAATAATCCAGAAAGTGGATGTCCTAATGCCAAAGACCTTCTTACTAAGGCAAACATCCTGCCAGCAAATCCTTGTGACAATTATTTAGCTGACCAACAGATGAATGATGCTTTCAAACACAGAGATGAATGCCCAGGACTGCAGTTCCAGAAACTTCATTCAAAGCTCACTCACCAGGGACTGCTTCAAGGTCTGGGATCGTTATCTGTCCTTGCAGAAAGCCTGAGAATGGTGGTGACAAATCAGGCTAATAAATATCTTCCCTGACTAGGGTGCACTGAAGTATTTAGTGTCTAATCCTGATGGCTGGTGGATCCAAGGCCTGGGGCTGTGAAGCTGAATTTTCTGATCAGAGTGAAAGCAATCTGAGTTATTAAAACGACCTTGAGAATCTCACTTCATTATTTCTCATGGAACAAATACAACACTGGGGCAAATACACACACTCAGGGACCTGGGACTCCAGAGCAGACGCTTTCCATATCTGCAGAAATCCATCACTTGTTGCTACACAGAACCACAGTTTATTTCCCTTATATTCCTCGTTGGCAGATTTGTATTTTTCCAGCTAAACTCTGAGAAAGGAGTTGTGATTTCACTCTGTGAATCCCAACCTCAAAACACATGGTAGGATTTGTTTTAGAAATATTCCAGCAGGGAGGATAAATAATTGAGATAATGAACATGGGACAGTTACCAGCATATCCCACGACACCCAGTCTGTCTCCACCACGTCTCACCGTTACTGTCCCAGCCACCTCTCCCTTCCCATTCCCCCTCTGGGGCTGCAGTGCAACTGGAGGGATGGAAAAGTGCAATGTAGCAGAGATGTGGTAGATGCCACTTGCTGGAAAATAACAAGGCATGAAGCCCATGCCAGCAGTGACCCCCTTAACCCTGACCCAGAAGGTGCTACATTTGACCCATCTTCGATGAAAGGCTGAGCTGCAGCTTTGCCGGCTGGGATCAGGTCCTTTTGCCTGCAGCTTCCACTCTGGAGACACTCCTACAAGTGACCTACAGCAGTGAATGACTGACTTCAGGTGCCTTGCAAACTTGGCATTCCTGCTTTGCATAATTTCATGATTAAATAGCTGCACATTTCAGCTTCTCAAGGCAGAAAGTCCCACAAGTCTTCAGACTCCTCACTCAAATTGTAATAACAGGAAAGATGTGGTAACAGCTTCTTACCAAAAGGGCTCTGATGATTCCAGCACAGATATCACAGGGGCACTGAGGGGAATAAAAAAGGAACCAGCCCAACTTTCACCCTGGGGCCGTAGGTCAGTTTTGTGCAGAACAGCAAAGAAACCTCTTGGCATCTCTGCCCCATTTCTCAGCTCTGACAGCCCACGCTCATTTGTGTACACAGAGTCTCTGCAGAATATTAAAAGAGCTTTTGCTTTCCCTACAGCCAGATGCTCAGTAGATATAAATTGCACAGCTCAACTGAAGTCAAGGGATCAAGGCTCTGTCTCTCTTTTTCTTGATGGATTACTCCAAAATTCATGTTTCAGAGGGGAGGCAGAGGAGGTGGTTTATAGCATATGAAAGGGGAGAGAATTCTGGAATCACAAAGCCTTTGTTTAAACAAATAAAGTCTTTGCAGCCAGTTTTTTCAAGGCCATATTTTGCCATTACAAGAAACTTCAACCTTGCAATGCAATGGGGCGTAGCACAGAGTCAGGCTTGGGGACATAAGAATCACATTTGCAGCTCATGCTTCAACCTGCTCAGACTCTAAACAACACACTTTCCTCCTCCCAGTCTCCCTTTCCTTTCATCCATTGTTAGTTTAATGTAAAGGATCCGAGGTCAGAGGATGAAAAAGGACCAAGCGTAACATTTACACGGAGAAAGAAATTAGATATTTGATTTTTGTCAGACAACTCTCCTGGCAGCTCTTCCCTCTCCATCTAATCAAGGCCACCACCTCCACTGCACTGCTCAGAAATGCACAAAGAGGACAAGCTGGGTTATCCCAGGGCAGGGGGAGCAAACCAGAGCTGTGCCAACAGCCCATGTTGGAGCACCGGGAATGCATCGGCAGCTCCACAAAACACGACAGCTCTCACCCTGCTGGCAACTGCACCATCAGCACCGCCCAGAGCAGGGCTCGAGCTCCACCACAGCTGTGGTCTGGGGGCACTGCCATAAAAACCACTGACACTCCACTCGAGCAGGTCCAGTCTGAAGGAAAATTTGTCTGCCCAAGCAAGCAGGAGACCAGCTTTTCTCAGCAGCTTCTCCAGGACAAGTTCAGAGTAGTCTCTGAGCACATCTGGAAGAGGATTAGTCTAAATTAGTCCAGGTAACCATGTTTCTTTGCAAAGAGAAAAGGATAAAGCTGGAAACTCCCAGGGGAAGTGGGAAGTACAGCTTGTACTGTCAACTCAGCGAGCACCCAGGATGTCATGCACCAGACTTGTTATATTTGGACACTCTTGAGAGAAACCACTAGACCACTGACCCTTCCATCCCCTCAGTGCCACACACAGACACACAGTTCAGCCAGAAAAAAAGCCAGTGACACTTTCAGACACTGGCACAGAATGGATTTCATGAAATTCCACAGCAGAAATACAAACACGGATCTCCTGTGCCTACCCAGGTGGCCCTCAGTGGGGGACAGGAGCCTGGGCCTGCATCTCCACCTCTCTTTAATTTGTCTGATCTGACCCTTCCAGCCTCTTTACATGGTTACTGAGTTTCCTTAAGTAGTTTATGTTCTGGCCCTTTGCAAAAGCTTTCGCCAGTGCCTGTGAAGGAGAGCAGGCCCGAGCCATAAATCACAGCCAACCTGGGATCTGCTTTTTTCAACACATTTCCTCTAATGAGAGTCAGATGTTGGCCAGATAGACTTTATTAATTGTAGTTGTTGGGGTTTGAGCAGGTGAGGGGCAAAGGGCTGGCAGCAGCCACGGGGAGGATGAGCACTTGTGTCACCCAGTAGCCTCTGGCCTGAGGAGCAAAGTTTTGGGAATCAAAGGTTTGGAGAAGGCAGGGACACTGGGATAGACTGGCCAAGGCACCCAACCGAGAGAGGAGCTGCTGGTCCATTCTCTGCCCAGCATTTCACGTGCCCAGAGGGGGAATCTGTGTCCTGGTTGACCTGCAAACATCGCAGGCTCCATCCTGGCCACAGCCTCACCTCACACCCTGAGCACGGGCCCTTCTGCTTCCCCTGCTGAGCCAGGCTGTGCCCCATCCATGGGGAAGTGTGGAAGGAAGGAGGGAGGAGGGAGAAGGGAGAGACAACACCTTCCTTCTTGCCCTCTTTCTGTGCCAAACAACCACCAAAACCCACAGGGTCCCTCAGAACACACAGTCCCTCTAATCCCAAATTCAAGAGCAGCACTGACAGAGCCCCACAGTAACCCCACTGACTGGAGCAGAATTAAAGGCCCTCACAGATCAGGGACTGGGGGGTCAGAGAAATTTAAAGATGGTCTCATTTGACAGCAAGGGCTTGTGCTTTCCCACAGTTTTCACATCAGGATTTTGCAGGCTGGAAAGTTTTCTTTTCACCTGGAAATTGTGAGTTATTAGGTTGCCCATCAATATGAAACAGAACACCTACAGAATATTTTTGCCTTTTTACCTTCATTCCAGATAATTCACCATCCCTGCAAGGAGACCCCGATCACTGCCAAAATTCCCCCATTTGTAATCTCTCTCATATCTCTATTATAACAACCCTTACCTTAACTTTACTGGCTATCTTTAAAAAGCAGCTCAAATTTCCTTTCTTATGAGAACTGCTATCTGATCCTTTTCCGCTTGTAAAGTGTTCATACTTCACTTTCGTGTCTACTTTCTTCTACCTTGTTAAACAAGAAAGGGCTTTTTTTCCCCTGAATAAGCAATAAATATTTTTTTCATTGTCATGATATTCTGTGATTTTGAAATGTCTGTAAGAAAAAACCTCAGCAAAACTGAGTGAAAAGGAAGTTTACCACAAAATAGACTTTTGGATAACAATTCCCATTTGAGGAGCTACACGAAATTTGGGGCATTGTCTTGAGTGGAAAAAAAAAAAAAGTGTGCAGTTTTCTAAATTTTTGCAATATTCTCTCTGGGGTTTTTTTTCTTAAATGATTTTTCATACTTTCTGAATGACATGTTTCAGTCCTAAGTTATGAAATAGCATTTCTTTCAAATCTCAGTTAAATTAAAAATTAGATGAACTAATTAAATAGTCCTAAGTGAAACTAGTCCTAAGTGAAACTAAATGGTTTAGTTTGGTCGAGTGAAACAATTTCAGTTGAGCCCAACCCATATTTTAGTTATTACACTGTGTCAAAACCTCAAAAATTTCCATTTCAGATTCTCCCAAATTGTTTTTCTTTCCAATTGTTTTGATTTGGCAAACGAACCCAAAGAACCTCCATTATTCACCCGGGTCTATTCTTAAACAGCTCACGTGGTTTTATTTCAAATTTCACACGTGCACCGTGTCCCACCCACCCCACTCCCTAATTTTATCCATAAATGCTCTCAGGATTTGTGTTCTTCCACAGCCATTCTGCTGGTTAGGCCTGTGCAGGTGGAATTAGATCATTTATTCACAAGCAGTTGTGAGATCCACGGTCAGTCCACCTTTATCTGACAGAGGAATGTTTAGCAGGAAAGAGCTGGACTTTGATGCAACGTGTTTGGCTAGAAATGTGTTATCTTTGTTTTTAGAAACACCGAGGACATTTTACTAATGTGGCCCAAAGACTGAAGTTACACAATAATAAAGACTTGGGTTTGCTAAAGCCTTGCTGATTCTGGAGCTGCTGAACGTGGTGCTCCAAGGGATGCTGGTGGTGCTGTGGGTGCCCAACACCTTTGATATGGCACCAAAAAAACCCTCCTCTGATTCACCACTGTGCCAGTGCGTGGCAGCAAAGCCCACAAAGCAAATAAAAAGAGAGAAAATAAAGATACATAGGTGGAGTATGAACAATATGTATTTACAAACCTCTCACAGCAAGACAGCCCCAAATTAAAAGGAGGGAGCCCACACATTGGTCTTCCTACCAAGGGCACAGAGCCCACAGGGCCTGGGGCTCCTTCCCAGGAGAAGGAGCTGGTCCAGTCCTCACTGTGCCAAAATCCAGCATCTCATACCCACCATCATTAACTCAGACTAATTTCTCATGGAGAGACACTTCATGGGACCTGACCCCTGTGGAAGAGCACATGGAAACTCCACCATGCTCAAAAGTTCATCTTGAACCGAGAGGGTCTCACATCCCTTACAAAAGAGGCTGCTTTTCCCTGCTGGGAGAAGCAATCAGGGGGAAAATGCAGTCAAAATATGGAGTAGTGTAACATGAAATAAGGAAGCAGACAGGACAAAAGGAAACATTCCAGTCCAGGCTCACCGGGAAGCCTGGAGGGACTCTCACAATATTGGTTCTGCACCTGTGTATCACAGGTCAGAGAATCTCTCACAGTCTCGAGCCAAACAACGTGTGCTTAGCTGGAGTTTGTGTTTCAGAAAGACACTCCAGAGCCAGACAGCCGAGGTTTCCTTAGTGAACTGCCTCCAAAGTTAACCACTGTACAGAAAAAATATGCATCTTGTTTCCAGGTTGGATTTCTGACCTTAAATTCTACCCCTGCTTGGAGTTTTATTACTTCTGCCTGCAAGGCTGCAGGGCAGCCCTAGGGCTGGACCCCTCCTCTCTGCACCAAGCCCCTGTAACCCACCAACATGTGCCACTCAGGGTGCTCAGCCAACCTCCAGTTGTTCCTCACCCAGAACATTTACCACTGGTTTCCTTTAGCCACGACACAAAATTAGCTGAAATACCAATAAGGAAAACAGTTGTTTAAGCCTCTGAGAAGGATGGTTTGAGTTCAGAAGAACTTGGCTCCCTGAACACCAAAATACTATATCTGCCCATGCTTTTCAGTTAATTATTATTATTACTATTGCCAGGGACACTCTTGTAAAGGTTTGGTTTCCCATGTCAACATTTCAGCTTCAGGTTTATCCCACCGTGGATTGTCCATTCTCCCACACTTCCCTCCTCCCTGGGGCTCTGCAGGGCCCCCACAGCCCTGCCCGAGGCTAATGACCATCACTCAGCACTTGGGAGCTGCACTGAAAGGGCTCAAGGATCCAGGAATGCTGCTCATTACCCTTTGCTGGCCTTTATCTAAATCCCCCTGAGCTCTGCAATGGTCCTTTGTGAGCAGCAGGAAGAGGAATCCCTTCCACTCTCTCTGCAGCTGTGATTTTGTTCTCAGAGACACCCAGGGTGTCAGGGGACCCAGCAAATCCCTCCCATCATCTGGTCCCCATAACGTGAAGGTAACTCTTGCATCAGATCAGTGGGGAGCACAAGGCCGTGCAAAAGACTGTTTGTTTGGGTTTGTTTTTCTGTTGTTTCCTTGTTAACTACTGGGGGAAGAAAAATTATTAAAGGAAAGATCTGCTTGGGGTCAGCCAGGCACGTTTCAGCTTTAGATTTTTAACTCCTCGAAACAGTTACACCTCCAACTCATTTTAGATTGAAAAATCAGAGGATATTCACATTGAAAGTGTTTTCCAGGATTCCCACACCCTGTTATTTTAACAGAAAACTCACTAAATGCTTCCCAAACCTGGGGATCCATTTACTTTCTGATGGGTCCAAGCCCTTATTCAACATTAACCTGTTTGTGCTTTCTCCGAGTTGTGATATGGACACAACAATGAGCACCACAGTGCAAGTGTCCCCTAAGAGCCATCGTGCTGGGGGCACTTTGGGGAGCTTCGTTTTGAGGTTCCAGCTGCCTCCACCTTGAAACTCTCCTAAAAAAAGAGCCTTGAATGGCAAGTTTCTCCCCATGAATGAAGGCCCAGCACCAGGGGAGGTTTCTGCTGGAACATGGCGAGCACTGGGTAAGGCTGGGTGTGAGCCAACCTGCTCTCCCCATGCCTGTCACCCCACGCACTCAGCCTCGATATTGTGTTACTCTTCCAGCTGTGGAGGATTTGACAGTGAATTCTGACCCTCCCTCTGAGCAGCCGGCGAGGCCAGAGCGGACAAACGCGGAATGGCGCAATTCGCCTGCAGGACACCCAGAAGGAACTGGAGATCTCCAGAGGCACCTTCATCCCCTCCAACCCCACACCACGACAGCTCAGCATCACTTCTGAGCACCAGGCAGCGATGATCTGGCAAATAAGCCCCAAGCAGGGCTTTAAAATGTCACAGCTCGGGGACAGCTTTAGAGGCTCGGTGCACGGTCGCTGCTGCCACGTGATGCCGCTGGCAGCAGCAACGATTTTGGCACTTCAGAACAAGAACAGGGCCAGATTGCAACTGGAAGGAACAACCATAATTCTCCTGCAGCCAAAGAGCTCCCAGGTTTCATACCCATGGAGAGTTTAGCCCCAACAGCGCAATACAGAAACTCGAGGGCACTTCATCAAATCAAAGTTCTTAACTGTTAAAGTTCGTCTTTCTCCGTGAAATGTGTCTGCAAGACAATCTCAAGCACTTCACTGGAGTTAATTACCTGAACCCAAACCATCACAGCCCACAAATCCTTTAAACTTTGAGAACTGACTTAATGCTGACCAGCTGCCAGGCACTCACTCGCTCGCAGCCACGGGAACAGCTTTTCTTATCGATAACCAGGGATTCCTGTGAGTGTAACACCCAGGAATGGCACTGGAAATGACTGAAATGCCTCTGCTTTGAGATTAGGATGTGCCAGCAAAAAAGTGCTAAGTGCAGCTGGAGGCCAAGCACGTTCAAAGTGAACCATGGGCCGGTCCCTTTGCAGAGGGTGAGGAACAGCAGCGTGGGGGATGCTGGACAAACCTCGGTGTTCGCTGGGAATGGCTCTGCTCTGAAACTCGAGGCACTTCAGCTCCCCTCAACAGGAGATAACTGGGCTACCTCCAAAAACTGTGGGTAAATGAGGACTTTAATGGTGACAATTGCATCAGTACAAAAGCAATCTCCTATTTTAGTCCAATTAGTGCTGTGCTAAATCATCAGCCCGGGCCTTGCCTTTTGCAGTTGAAAGAGAGACATCTGTGAGGCTCTTCTGCTGCATGTGGTTTATATTATCCTCTAGCACAATATGCATAAACTAATGCTATTCTACACTTACACAGCACCTCATCTGGAAATCTGAAAGCGATTTATGAATGGTGGGCATCTGTGACATTTTACAGATGGAAATTGAGGCACAGAGGGAATCAGTAATCAGCCCCAGACTTGCACAACGAGTCAGCTGCAGAGCAGAGCCCATTATTTGTTCTGGAGGAACATCTAGTGTCCAATCGCAGAGGGAGACAAAGTTTTCTACCCCTAAAAGGGTACAAGCACACCCAAAAATGCCACCCATGTCTGTGTTCAGATCGAGACTGCTGAGGAACAGAGTGAATGCACATCCTAAAGCACAGTCTCCCCTGGCAGACAGGTCCCTCCATTCTTGCAATACAAACACAGGCCAGGAGAAGGGTTATTATGCCTGAAAGTTTGTCTGCTTTTTCCACATCAGTTGATCTAATAAAAAAGATTGATTCTCCCCCACAAATCTGGCCTCACTTTAACAAATCATTTGATTTGACACAAAGGACTATATTCAGATAGTTCAAATTCCACTTCACTCCCTGAAACTCAAGTTTCTGATGGGCTGAAGCCTCAGAAACAGCCAATGGCAAACACCAGGCAGAGACACCCACCTCAGGAAGGGCTGGAAGTGCCTGAGTGTGGCCAGAAGCATCTGCAGATCTCTCTGTGCCACGGTGCTTAGAGCCCATGAGGAACACCACAGTGTCACAGAAAACACAGTCCCTTCTAGAAACACAGCAGCAACTCACACTTCTGAAAGCCTTCCAGCAGTAAACATAACACTGGATTACCTGCTGAGGCAGTGGGCCAGATGCCTGGAGAGGCATTCCCAAGGTACTGGGATGCAGATCACCAGGGTGCAGAAAAAGCCCATAATCAAACACAAGCAATAAGTCTCTGCCTTCCTGCCCCACAATTCCAAAGAGTTTGGCCAACAGCCTACAAATCAGCATATCATCTGGAAGCTAAATGACTAAGAGCAAACCATGGAAGGAAACCTTCAAACATCAGACAACTAGAAGAATACCAGGCCAGGTTGCCAGTAAGGAGAATTCCTTGCACAGTCAAAAAAAACCCCTAAAACCAACCAACCTATAAATCACAGAATGACAGAATGGTTTGGGTTGGAAGGGAACTTAAAGAACATCCATTTGCAGCCCCCCTGCCATGGGCAGGGACACCTTCCACTAGCCCAGGTTGCATCTAACTTGGCCTTGGACACTTCCAGGGATGGGGCAGCCACAGCTTCTCTGGGCCACCTGTGCCAGGGCCTCACCACCCACTAGGTAAAGAATTTCTTCCTAACATCTGATCTAAATCTGCCCTCTTCGAGTTTAAAACCATTGCCCCTTGTCCTGTCACTACCAGCCTGTATAAAAAGTCCCTCTCCCTCCTTTTTATAGCCCCCTTTAGGTACTGGAAGGCCACAATGGGGTCTCCTCAGAGTCTTCTCTTCTCCAGGCTGAAAAACCCCATCTCCTGTCCTCAGAGGAGAGGTGCTCCCTACCTCTGATTATCTTAAACCCCCATCAGACAGACCAAGGAAACAAATCACCATTTCAAAAAGGCAACCCAGAACTAAGACTGGCCTGTGGCAGGACCAGTAACAAGCACTGGAGAAAATGAAGATGTAATTCCTGCTGACACAATACTTTCCCATGTGTCTTTGGACATGTCATCAGCTCCTCTGTGTGGCACTTGCAGCACAAGGGGCAGTGTGGTAAGAAATGCTCTTGTGTGCCAGGACATGCCCAAGGAACAGAGAGGAGTAAGCAACAGGATCCCAAATCAAGGCAGAGAGTGAGGATAGGAACAAGAACTGAAGGATCCTTCCCTACCAGCAGGACTGGGATTGACTTTTCTATTCAGACATTAATTTTTTTTTCCCGATATAATAAGAACAAAGAATTCCAAGGAAGCTGTTACACACTCCAAAAGCCCTCCTTAGGGAGCACTGGGAATAGGTGCTGGGCATCTTCAGCTTCAGGGTCCCACCCAAGGGTTGCAGCAGATACTGCAGATCTGAGGCAGATCCAGCCCAGGGTGTCCCTCTGTCTGAGGCTTCACAGGAGCTTCTGGGCTATGGGACACTGATTTTTCTGCTGAGTGTGTGTTCAGCAAGGAGAGCAAAGAGGCAGATCAGTGGGAGCTCCTCATGCCCCTGCACACTACTGCTTTCCCAACCAGCCCTTGGGAATAACTCATGTGCTCAGCATCTGTGGGGCTTCAGAGCTCCCACAGTTTCCCTCTTCCACAAAAGCTGCCCATGGCCATCAGCTACAAAGACTCCCATGTAAATTCCTGCTTCTCATCGATTAGCTGTCATTGGATATACATGGTTGAATTTAAAACTTTGGTTGGGCTTTTGCACATGCAGCAGAGAGCTTTCAAGCCACTTTTCTCCATGAATTTGGAGACACATGGTTTGTCCACCAGCAATAAGTTTCATTCACTTCCAACCTTTAAAACCATTTTGGTTTTCTCAGGGGAGGCCGTTGAGAGACACCCACATGAGTGTCACAGAAACAGCCAGCGAGGAGACACCAGGCTCTGGATGCCAGTGGCTGAGGAACCTCCTGCTCACAGGAGAGCCTGCACTGGCCCACAGGGTCACAGCCACGTCCCTCTGAGCACTTACCTCATCGAGCCAACCCCAGGTGTGGCTCTTCTCAACACACCACCCCCAAGGACTGATGAGGAGCATGAGCAGGTCAGGGGGAACCAGGGGGTGAGTTTTAATGACAAGGCAAGCACAGCAGGCACCCTGGGACAGAGCCAGGGTCTGTGGAGCCTGGTGTCCCCCCCTGACAGTGAACCAAGCGAAAACTAGGAAAGTGCAAGCAGGATGGCCCTTCCCAGGTGCTCACCAGGAACTGCCTGGGCAATTCCCTAAGGGGAGCCGGCCATTCCCAACTCCCCTTTTCCCTGGGCAATTCCCTGAGGGGAGCCAGCCATTCCCAACTCCCCTTTTCCCTGGGCAGTTCCCTGAGGGGAGCCGGCCATTCCCAACTCCCCTTTTCCCTGCCCTCCAGATACCTGAAGGAAAGTGAGGCAAAGAGCAGGCAGAGGCTCACAGACCCCCTCCCATGAGCTTTTCCCCACAAGCAAAGGGCATCCCTGGCTGCCACAGCCCCCCACCCAGGAGTGCACCCCCCTTCACTCTGAGGCTCTGCCTTTCCGGCAGGTTCGTGTTGCCCACTTACGGTCCTGGTTGGGAAAGGAACGGTGCTGGCGGCCAGGAGCACCTGCGGGGGGGAGACAAGGCAATTATCACTGGGAATGTGGCAAACCCTCGCCCTGCACACCGTGTGCTCAGCACAGAAAACGTTTACTCAGCTCGAGGAGCAAAACTCGGTGAGGAACGAAAGCGCCTCCGTCCCCCCGCTCGCGCTCCTGGCAGCATCTCCCCCATCCCACCCCCGGCCAGCCAGGCATGCACAGCACACACACAGCTCTCCCAAGTGCTGAAACGAGCCTGTAAAACAGCCCCTGCCTCCACTGGAGATGCTGCTTCCAAGAAATACAACCACAGACAGAGCAGAGATCAGCTCAGATGGTTAGAGCGGGGTGATGACAACAGCAGGGTTATGGGTTTGATCCCTGTATGAAGATCACTGAAGAGCTGGACTTGAGGATCCTTGAGGGTCCCTTTGAACTCAGAATATTGTGTGAAACCTACTGAGAGAAACAGGCTGCAGCATCCACTCTGGTTGTGTGTAAAAGGGCTGGGGTTGGTTCTGGGGTGGTTTCTTGGGATAACAGCAGTCACTTTGCACATTGTGGGGAAAAAGCGGTCCCAGGCTCAAGGAGGGAGAGCAGCTGCTGTCCTTTTGGCTGAACCATGGGAAGAGGAACCCAGCACCTCTCTAGCAGCTGGTGCATAGGCTAAAAACCAAGTTTGTGACAACAGGAAGAGATGGAATCAAGGTGGAGGGAAGGCCTTTAGCAGTATGGGCACAGCAGCACCTCGTAATGCTTGGGATAACCAGCACACTTCAGAGGGGGTGTCTGCCCCCAGCTCTGCCTATGAGCTGGGTTGGTTAACTTGTCTCTACAGACTTTTCTGCTTCCAAGTGTAAAACCAGAGATGACGACTCCAACTGCCTTTATAACCAGTCTGAGGTCTGTGAAGACCGAATTATTTAAGTCTGTGAACCACAAAGCACTTTCATCTGGAAAGCACAATATATGAGCAAATCAGCATCTGTGTTTTGTGAACGGAAGGGTAAAAAGGGAAAAAGAAAAAATGCTGAACAAGCTGAGAAAATAATTGTCTTAGTACAAAAAACTTCCCCCAGCACTGGAGGGTGACGGTCACATCGAAGAGATGGAGATTAGTCCTGATCAGCACACATAAAACCATCTTGAAGATACTAACTACAAACAACTGGTACAGGATTTTACAAGGGCGTGTTTGTTGCATCAGTGTCTAGAAACATCATGTGAAAAACAAACAAACAAGATCAGATAATTGCTTTGAATATGGTTTTTGTTAGTTTGGGGTCCCGGATGGGTTTGTGCAGATGCCTGGGAAGCTGAGCAGCAGACTTGCTTATGGTGCTCCTACTCATCCTCACTGGGAGGAATGGGAAGTGCTGCTGCATTTACACCACTGCAAATCTGGTCTAGATTGCCTTAACACCCTCAAAACCACACATTTCTGTGGATGCTTTAACGTTCCTCCAGCTCCTCTGCATCACCTCAACCTTTACAGCACACAAGCAGTGATAATGAGCTGAGGCTGGTCCCACAGTCACAGTGTTAAATTCCTCCTAAACCCATCCTTTGAGGGAAATAAATAGAGACTTTGCTGGTGTAACTCCTAGCAAATGTTTCCTCAATGTTAGGCAAGTATGGGATTTGTGGATGAAGAGAGAACTGCCCTGAATGGACACCAATACTATCTTACTCCCTGTTTCTTAAAGAAATCCTGTCTCAGAGGGATTTGCCCCCAAGCCCCTCACAGGATTGCCAGTGTGAGGAATCTTTTCATCTACTTTCATCCAAGATCTGAAGTTCAAGTGCTGCTCATTCAGCAAGGACATGGTAAATCAGAGCAGGGACCCAGGGGGATGTCCCCGTAAATTCCCACCATGGCTTTGCACAGATGAGCAACCACAGCACGTGCTGCTCTGCTCCTACCACTTCTACTCCCAGCAGCTCAAGCAGTGGGAGCCAGGCAGCAGTGCTGGCTGCTGGGAAATCCCACAGGGAGAAGGTGATGGCCATGCTGCAGCCTTCCCTGCAAGTGTCCCCAGTGCCAGCTGGCTCCAGGCTGGGCCACGTTTCCCGCTGCATGGCCAGGCCCAGCTTTGCTTCTGTGTCAGCAGCAGATGCAACCTCCTAAACAAATGCAGGAGTCCTGGCCTCCCATGAAAACCTGTCTCCCATCACTCCTGACTCTGTCAAATGTGGGTTTCTAACTCTCTCAGCTCTTCCTCTAGGTCGGTATCAAGCCACAGTAATGCCCTCCCTGCCTCACAGAAAGCAAGTCAGAGCCATGCATTCCCCAAAACCATCCCCTGGCACTGGCACTGTCCCTGCAGCCAGACCCCAGTGAGCTGTGCCAGTGCAGCAGAGTGACTGTGATTGTGCCTGACATGGAAGGGAATTAATCCAGTCTTTCAGTGCCTTACCAGGTTTGAGGACTTCACATGAGAGCAAGCAAGTGCATCCTGCCTGAGATTTTGGGAATGGCTCACAGAAAATGGCAATGAGATGTGCAACAAGTGTCTAAAGCATCACCCCAGAGCCTCCACACTGCCTGCAAGCCATAACAAAAGTCTCACAACCACGTGGTTTTGCATTGTTAACCAAATAATATAATAGCCACTGTGCAATAAATTTCCTTCCATTATTCAACCATTAACAGCAACTACAAACCACCCAGTTCTGCTTCTACTTTGACAAGCAAAGATTCCAGTTTAGTCCTTTCTAGCTAAAATTAGATAAATGTTTGATGCCTTCTGCAAGATCTGCAGAGTCAACAGAAATACCAAAGAGTGAATCCAGAGGGATCCTGTTACAAACTGAAGATCCATCTAAACAGCATCCAGTGTGCATAGGAAGCTTCTCCCTGTGCACAACGGTGTCAGCTCAGGACTAAAGACATTAAAAAAAAAATGTTTACAAGGGTTTTTTTCTGTAATAGCAACAACAAAAAAACCCCCAAACATCTAAATCTCAAGAATTGCAAAAGAAGGGCCAGTCAAAGGTAGAAATTGATTCCACAGCCCTGTGCAGGGAATCCAGTTCTGGACAACTGCCTAAAGCTCTGCATCCGCCTTGTGCTGGCTCAACCCCCACTGCTCTTGGCAGGTGAGATAGAAAATTGGTTATAAAATGAGCTCTATATTTTATAAGTTTCATAAACATTTTTTGGAAAAAAAAAAAAAATAGAATATGAGGTATTCTCAGAGATTCTGTGCCAGAGAGTAATGTGGTCTAACTTGGAAACAGAGTTACCACCTGTTCGTGGCAACTGCTCTTTTAATCTTCATCTCTGTTTTATGAGCTGACCAACACTGTTTTATTAGCTGACAATTAGTTTAGGTTGATTTAATTAAGCAAAAATTGATTACAACCCCTTTTTCTTCCCAGGCAAACGTTCTCCAGGATTAGGGGGTTGAACAACTTGGACCCTGTATCAGTAAAGCTGAATTCCAGATCTTTTGGTCAAAAACAATCACCATGACAATCCAGGTAAATATGTGTCAGTGCACACAGGGAGGGTCTAGGTGTTCTAAGAGAAGAGATGTTCTTGGAGAAAAAGAGGTGTTCTTGGAGAAAAAGAGGTGTTCTTGGAGAAAAAGGGGCTTCAGCTGCGAGTGAGGTGTCAGTCAGGCTGAGAGCAAAGAGAATTCATCAGACAGGTTGCACAGATGTTTCTGTTTGGCTCATTTTGAAGATTCAAAGCAATAATTGACCAAAATCAACAGCCTTTTGAGTCCCAGCCCTCACCAAGCTGAGCTTGAGTGAAACACTGAAGGATGAACCTTCTCATGTCACAGCTCTCGAGTCCCATTTTGCAACAAGGCAGGACCCAGTGGATAATTCTGTCTGCAGAGCTTTCAGTAGAGGTTGTGGCCACAACTCAGCCCTGGAGGGCTGATAAAAAGGACTGTAACAGTAGTAGAGGCTCGGGTGCAGTTCAGTATAGACAATGTTGCAGTGAAATGGCTTTTCTGCAAGACAAATGTTGCCTTTGACACTTCCTGAGCCTTGAAAAGTGAGTTACCACCATTAGTTATAACTCCCTGGCAGCAAAAGCCCTAATAATTCTGACTAATTGTCACGGAAAGTTACCCTGATTGCAAATTTGACAGTTATAAAAATCCAATTTTGGAATTCCAAGCCGGCCAGGAACATAATTAGGCTCTACATTTTAACACCCTCTTGATCAATGGAGGGGTAATGGAGACCCTTCCAAAGGGCTTTGTTTTGAAATGAATGGCGCCATATTGATGAAACAACTTGGCCACAACCCAGAAATTAAATTGAAAGTTTAAACAATGCAGCTGTATTTTATCATCCTGTATTGTCAGGCCTTAACGAAAATAGCTCCTAAACAGAGCCACATGTTTTGCCTGTTGCCCAAAAAAAACTGAAGGTGAATTTTAAAACCCTTTCTTAAACTGCAGGATGCCAAGATTTTTCAGCTAGGAGTTATTATTAGGACACAACAGTATTTCATAGGAGTCCTGACAGGGGTTTTGTATGGTTCCTGTAAAAGCAACTTCATTTTTTAAATGGAAGATGGCTTAGAGGAGAGATATTTAAAAAAAAAAAGGAACCTCTGCTATGTATTTCTTCTTGTGCCATGCACACATGATAGAGGCAAAAATAAAATCACATTGCAATCACTGGAACGATCAATCCAGGGAGGGTGATTAGGATTTCCCCCTCCTCCTGTGTATCATTAATGAGCATTGTCAGATGCCTTCTAATCCCAGGACCTGGAGACAGATTTAGTGGGGTTCTCTCACGTGTTTCAGTGTCACAGAAAAAACTGGTGAGCTCTGAGAGTCATCTCTTGCCTTTGAGGATTAAGATATGACTTAAAAAAAACACTTTTGTGTTACAACACTCTGAAAACCAGATCTTTGGGTTTTGTAGAAAATTGGTCAAGATACAGGAGACAGAAAATGTATAATGAAACTGAGCCTTTTTAATATCTAAGGATGGATTTGCACAGCTGGAAAATTAGGGGGAAACTCTGGGGTTTGGCTTGTAATCTGTTCAAATAGCCTAGAGGATTTTAGGGAGTGTAACTCACACAAATTAAATGGGATTCTACCACATTTATTTATTTGAGTATAGTATTTAAGATGGCAAGACTCAGTTCCACATTAAGCAAAAATCTGCTGAAACCCAAATATCACGTTAAGTTCTACCAGCCTTTCCCAGAAGAGCTGAAGTGTCCACTCAGTTTCAAATATCCATCATCCCAGAAACAAGACAGAGACAAAGCTCCAGGATTGTAACCCTGCAGCAGAACAGGTTCAGTGGCTCAACCTTCCCATGTGCTACAGGAATGAGGTATTTGAATGGATCTATCAGGAAGTTTGCAGAGGGCTGCACTCAACTTTCATCTCAGTGCCCAGGACGAGGATGGGAGATGAGAGCAAAGAGATAAACCAGCTGAGAACAAAGAGGCCCGAGGGTGCCTCCAGCCTCCCTCACCCTGGATAAACCTCTGTCAGGCCAGGCTGAGACCTCTGACAGCACTGCTGGGTAAGGCTGAGTGTTTTATCTTCCTCAGGCTTTCCAACAGCACAGGGAACAACTTCACTGCAGCATCCCCTGGAGCTTCACCCATCGCTGTTTCACATACCAGGCCTGCTGGAAGAGCTGAGAGTGGGCCCTGGATGACAGCACTGAAAATAAGCACCACAGGAGGGTGATAATCCCTGAGATAACACCAGGGATCACCACCAGTGATCCCTGTGCCCACCCCAGCACACCAGGCCACAGGCAGAACTACAACCAGGATTTGAGGCAACTGCCCTTCAAGGAATGGTGCAAGCACACGGACACTGCAGCCATTCCAGGCTCACTCAGCAACATCTGGTGGATCTGCCAGGCATGCAAATCAAGCAGGGATGCTCAGCCCTCTGGAGACATCGCTCTTTATCCCTCTTCCTGCTCCACCAGGGGATAGATCAGTGCTGGATGCACAGGTAGAGAGATGAACTTCACCTTTCCTCATGTTTTAGATCACTGTCTAATAAACAAGGATGTGGTACATCCTTTCCTTGCATATATGAAGGATATTAAGAATATTACAGAGGCTGACAGACTCACAACTTTATCAGAGGTCACACAGGCTCCTTGGGCAGACCATGAGAAATGCTATTTTTACTCAGCTTTTTACCCAGTATTTTACTGCACTGCGAATTTCCGTGTCACTAAATGCTACCTAAATATCAGGATAAGTAGATGATTTTTAATGAGGTTGCTACTCCCATTCACCTGACACTATTCAGTATCTCATGAGCATTTTATCTCTCTTAGCAGACTAACAAGGCTGTAAAAGAAGCAAGATAAACACCAGCTGAATAACTTAAATGTTGTAGCCTGGTAGGTGAACATGGACTTCAAAAGAGCACCCAACATCCAGCCTGGGGCTTCTCTGGAGTGGCTAAAAGAAGGGTTCAGAAGAGGAAGCACCTACCTGTACTGGTGTGTGCTGTGGCAAGTTTTCTCTACAGTCCTTTCATGGCTAATGAACATCCAACAATGCTTGATAAAAACAGTGTCTGCTACTGATCAAGGACTGGTTGCTTTGTATCACACTCGAACCTAACAGGAAGAAATGTCCAAGAAGATGTATTGTCTAAGTTCAATGTTTTATCAAAACCAGATGAGCACACACAGCCCGAGGGCCTGGGCCAAAGCCAAAACATACAAGCAGGAGAATGCAAGAGGGTAAAATGTGACACTTGAATAAAAAAAGGGGTGGTTACCTTTGTGCCAAAAACAAAGGCATCCTGACCGTGATGGCACAGTGTCTCTGGGACACCTCTGCCTCCCCAAACAGAGCACTGGAGTTGCTGCAAAGCCTCTTTTCATCAGGCTCTGCTGAGGGGAACTCCCAGCTCAGACCACCTTTGGATGATGCACTCCAGCACCTCTTCCTTTACAGTCATTTACACAGATGCTGTGTGCACGTGCACACCCCCTCGTGTCTGTGCCCAGAGGAAAACACTTCCATCACAGCTATTTTTACACTCCTCACTGCTACTGTGAAGCTTCCTGAATGATTTCCTTCCTGGTATGGCCTTGGCCTGCAGTGAAGAGCCTTGCCCAGTGTCCTCCTCACAGACACAGCGTTTGGTGGAGAAGCAGCAAGACAGACCTGCCAGAACACCCACCCCTTGCTGCACTCTCTGTCTCAGACTAACCCTCTCTGGATTCCACTGGAGCCAGCTCTGGAGTCATGGAGGTGTGGAGGTGTTTAAGCTGGAATGGACGTGTCTTTTCTGATGGAAAGCCCCAGTTTCTTCTACAGTTTCCCTGGCTCCCAGCTGCTGAGGACAAGAGCTCAGTGGTGCTCACCGAGCCCAGGATTAACTCCCAGGGCAGCCAACACAAAGTACCAGTTGGCCTGTGGACTTCACACACCTGCCACGTGCACTTAAGCAAAGATCCTAAACTGCCTGTGACAAGAACATGAGGGGGATATCAGGCACTAAACCACCATCAAGCCACGCTTGCACATTTTTCATGTGCTAAATCGTTGTTTTCAATTTACTTCTAGCAAGGAAAACATATATTGAGTGAGTTTATCACATTCCTGATAAAGCACAATCCACCACTGCCCATTGAAAGAGCAGCAGGGCAACAGGAAATGTCTCAAATGCCCCCAAATTCCTCACTCCCTGACCCCCAACACCACCCAATGGTATCTGTCTAGCCCTGTGAAGCTCAGCCACATTTTACACCACGAAAATTAGTAGCAGAAGCAGCATGCTGGCCTAGCCCCTGGCCATTTTAAGTTGTTTTGTCCAGCCAAGGTTAAGGAGTCCATGGAAAAGGCCCTGCCCCGTCCACCGCCAGAAATGCAAAGGCCACAGTTCCCTCACTAACATCCCCCTCCTCTGCCATTGCTGAAAAGTAACATAACTGTTGGAAAGAACTGCAAAATAGTTTTTAAGGTTCATTAAAATATTTCAGAAAGTCACTTTGATTTAAAAACCCACCTTAATAAAGCCATATTTATAGTTTCTTTCCACAGTCTTCATCCATTTATACAGCTGCAGTTCCTCTCAAAGACAGTTCAAAGAAATGCTGCTCCAGGCACCCAGTCAGAGCCTAAAAATCCACTGCTGAGTTGCCCAAGATTTTACTAATAAAGTTTGTCTTCAGTGATATAAATTGAAAAGTCAAAACAGAAACCTGCTCACAATCTACTGCAGCGGGTTTTTCAATCTGCGGCTCAGTTCCATGAAAAAAAAAGGTGTTCCACAGGACCTCCAACTGCCGGGGGGAGATAAGGAAAGAAACACTGCAAGTAGGTGTTGAAATCTGCCTGTCCCTTGGGGTATTTAGATCTGCTCAGAGAAACAGGCACTTCATTTCTGATCTGGAGATCAGAGCAAATACTTGATGACTTCTAGATCAGCTCACCCTGCAGTCACCTCCTTCCACGGCCTCTTGCAAAAGGCCGTTCTCCAGGGTAAAGCTTCCACACAAACCCTCTTTTCCCACTGAAAAGAGATTTCAGTTCCTTGTCCCTGAAGTACAAGATAACCCAAGGAGAGGCACCAACTGCAAGAGCACAACACACCAGGAGCTGTTCTTATGATGCTGCTCCCCAGCAGCGAGATCCGAGTCAGCAGCACGTGAAAAGGGACAAAGAAATGTCCTACCAGTGCTTGGGCACAGCCTCCCTGCTCACCCAGCAAGCTACAGGTCAAAATCCAAGCCCAGAAACACTGGACAAAGCTGGAATTGCTGAACTCAGCTATCAACCAGAAGCAATGGCAGTTTTATGCTTGGCAAGAACACTGAAATCAGGATTGGATCCAAAGGTGCACAGGAAAGCTAAGAGAAGGATTTGTTTTCCTACATTGCTGCCCTTGAGCTGGAGCAGAGTCACAGGCTTTGCAAGCTGGTTTTGGCATGAAAAGGAAATGGATTGCACAGGAGCTGGGGAAGAAATTCAGGCAGAGCAAAACCCCATCAGAACCAGCTCTCCAGAACCCAGCACTGCCTTCAAACAAGCAGGAACCATCTGGCCCAGTCAGAGCCTGGAACAGCAGCACCAGCTCTCATCACATCCCAGATCCCTCACTCCACTCTCCAGCCTTTTGGGACAGCAGTGAAGGTGGCCCCGGTGCCAGGGGCAAGGACATTCGGGAGGAGTTGCCCAACAAGGCCTGGTAACAACAATCAGGCCTCAAGGGAGATGCTCAGCTGATCTCAGAAACACCTGTTGGGCAGCCCAGCTACAGAGAGCACACACCAGGCTGGGAAACAAAAGTTTTCAGCTGTAATTTTTTCTTACATAAGACACATCTCACCAAATCTATCAGAGCAGCACTTCTTCAGGGTCTCAATCATTCCCATGTAATAAAAAAGGGAATGTCAAGGACTGCAGAAGCTGCCACCTGGCAGGTCCTGCTGTGGCTGAGTTTGTTCAGTGCTCAGAGAGAGCCCTGCTCTGAGTGGTGTCTCGGTGCTCCTGAAGCACTGCTGTTAAATAAGAGAGCACTGTTTCACCTGCAAAGTCAATCAGTGCACAAGCAAGGTTGGGGTTATGTTTGCTTTTTAAAAAAAAATAAACAGAACACAACCACAAAAACTTAGTGAAAGGCCAACAGGTAACAAACAGGACAAGAGTCAAGCATGTTGTATCAGTGAATGGGGACAACCAACTCATCTTCAGCTTGCACTGTAGGATGCTGAGTGAGAAATGCTGGACCTGGACTGTGCAGCAACTGCCTGTAAGACCAGCAAGGCTAATGAGAATAGCAGCACAGGGATATCTTCAACAGCCACACTCCACATCCTAAAATTCTGTCATTTCAATTACTGTGGAATTCCAGTGCTTCACTGATAACATCTAGAAGGCAAATTGTTACCACAGCACAATCTCCAAGGAAGCAAATTTCAAAATTGAAATGACCTCTGAAATATTTGCCTCTGTCACTTTTGCCAAGAAACTCGGGGCAGTTTCATCTTTCATCATTGCTGATTCTCAGCTTTTCACAAACAGCAAATGGTAGGTTGTTGTTATTAGTAGCAGTATTTTAAATTAGTGCCCGAGAATCCGTTTGCCCCTTGGTATTGAAGGACTTTGAAAGGAAAAAGAATATTAAAACCCCACAAACAAATAAAAAATAAAATAAACTAAATTGTGCCTGGATTCAATCTATAGCTCCTCAGAAATCACAGGCCAGTGGAAGATTAACTCAAAATCATGGGATGGGAATGCATATGGAATTCTCATTCTGCTTACAGGAGGGTAAATGACATCTGGTTAATCCCTGAAGCTTGGTTGATATTTGGTTATTCACTGGCTGAAATACCTGCCCAGCCACCATCCTATGTTTGGATTTCTCCACTTACATCAGCCTGTGAGTGACTCAGTGTGTCCTCAGCTCTCCCTCACAGCACACCTTCTTATTTCACACCCCTTGGACAGATGCACTAACACCAGATGTCCATGGAGTATATTTCATTCTATACTGGGCTACCCATTTCCCTCATCGTTTTCCAATTAACGAGCGATTACGATTAGCACTGGCCAGGACATGGGATCTTGTGAACACACTGGGAAAAATTTCACAAGGAAAGTTGTCCCATAAAGTCCCACATCACACAGGATCACCGACATGACCAGTAAAACCAATCATTAGCGAGAGCATTTCTGTCATGACCTTCCCCCACAAAACCCACATCCAGACAGATCATGAAATGCTGCCCAAGCCGTGATCTCTTTGCTCACAAACCCAACATCCCCCTCCCCCAGATGACTTGGCCCTGCCTGTGCTAATCCAGCTGTTTTGTTTTGTGAATTGGAGTCTAAATGCACAGGCAAGAGCACCACAGGAGTTTGGATCCACCGGTGCACGAGGGGATTTTCTCCAATAATCCCGCTCGTCATTCCGGGAGCTGGATGTGTGAACGATGAGCCTCTAATGTCCTCCAGGGACAGCTGAGTCTCCAATTCAACAGGCCATTCAGGGGGCTCCATCTGTGGATCCTCTAAATGTGATTAACTGCCTTAACTAGAGGAAACTGCTTTTTCTTTCTTGCCTTTTAACGAATAGCTCCGAGTTCAGAATAAAGGGGAGAGACAAAGTGCCTGAAAACAGTCAACGATGCATCAAAAGGATCTGGGGACTTCATCTTGAGTTTCACCAAAATCTTTGCAACCTCCATGTCTAGCAACAGATTTTATACCCTCTTAATCTGAAAGGCTAAGAGGAAAAGGGCACATCAAACAGAACTGAGCATCCCTGGTCTGGACAAAACCACACAAAAGGCCAGCAAGCATTTTGGCCTGTCAAAGTGGAACCACGTCAATTTACAGCAGGCAGAATCCACCCCCTTTCACCATCAGCTCAGCAGACATTGTGAGCATATAAAGTTTTATATGAACTGAGTTAATGATGTCATGGTCAGTAACTCTTCCCTCCTGACTCTCAGTTATTTCCCCATGTTTTTCACAGGACATAAATTCCACGTTCTGATAACCAGCAGTGGTAACTGTAGGGTGTTTGCCCTGTTCTTTTCCATTCTCACTTTACTCTCTTGCCATAATCAGATTTAGTTATATGAAAATATTCTATTGATTGTGACTATTTGCAAAATGTCCATCAATCAAATCCCTGCAGAGGTTAAATACTGAAAGCTGTCAGTGCCTACAGCCCTGTCTGCCTTGGGACACTCCTGCATGTGCAGCTCCTGTCTCACAGCTTTGTCCACAGCCTTTTGAGACGTCCAGGACTGACAAACCACAGCAGAAAGTTCACAGCAAGAAGCACTGATAGAAAGATTGTGAAAGATCAAGCAGAAAACCTGCTTTCAACTTTTTTTAGCTGGTGTTGAAGGACAAATCTCAGTATCAAGTTGAGAAGGAGAGAGGACCAACAGCTCAACTTCTCAAAAAAGTCGCCAGTTATGTCACTCTGGCTCAGTTCTCAGTCAAACATCCAGCTCAAAGTTGCTTGAATTTCTCTCTCTCATGGCTTACATTAATTAAGTAGTGCTTAATGCAATATGATGTTTTCATCAGTGTATTCTGAGGAAAGTCAAGAGCAGTGAAACTCTGTTCTCATGGCAGAGTTCCTTGGCTGCACTACATCTCCTGCACATGTCATCACACACATTTACCATATGGGTCACTCTGTCTGCCTAAATCGGGACTGACTTCCCCAAAGTCAGCAGAATTCTGCTGCCATGCAGTCAGTGTGAGAGCAGAAACAGGGCTGTGCCTTCAGACCTCAGCTCTCCACCTGCAACATCGGCCTACACGGCACAGGAGGCACTTTTTGAGAGGGGAAGAGGTGGGAGGGAAAAGTGACGTAAAATCACACAGAAGAGTTTTCATTCCTTGAGTTTGAACTCGTTGCCTACTTGCCACGGAAGTTACTTGCAGAAGATGGTGATAAGCTGTGGCTGGAGAGTGTTTTTCTCTTACACTTTGACCTTGTGAAGGTGAAAAGGAGTCCAAGCAATGGTGTGGCCTCTGCCAGCCCCACCAGCGTCCGCTATCGACGCCGTATTCCCTTTCTGTGCTTCCCTCTTTTTTCCAGCTCAAGAGGCTACAGCACGCAGCCTTCAATTCCTGCTACAGGAAGGAGAAGTTAATGCTGAATCTGGAGAAGCCAGGGAAGTATCAAGAGATTTCCAACAGCTGACGGCTGCTCTGGAGGAGAATCCAGCTGCTCCTTTCCATGCAGTGACCTGTTAAAGTTGGAACAGTGAATTTCCAACCCAGTCTGTAGCCGTGCCTGGAACAATGAAGCGTAAATAAATTAAGTTCTTATCTCGGAAAAGCTTATGAACGTCTCCCTCCGAATGCAAGCTTTTCAGGGGAAGGGGGAGAAAGCCTTCCAAAATCTCTGTGCTAAAATAGTTTATACTTCTCACAGCCAGAGAAAGGGGAAAAAGAGAACAGCAGCCTTTTGTGGGACAGAACAAGCAATGCTGTCTATAGGGGAGCAGGGAAAGTTGTAGATTCTGGCATTCACCCTCCACTGAAGGCAGCAGGAATGGGACCGCACACATGGACAGCTGTGACTGGCACAGCCCCTTTCTGTTCCATTCCCCCCACAAAAATCCACTGAGGAGCACCCAGCTCTGCTGATAACAGCACACAGCCAGCAGGGACGGCCCCACAGGGACACAGGCACAAAGCAACGCCAGCTCCAACCCCAGAAACTCATTTTCCCACCAGTTAAGGGATGAGACAGGCAGGGCAGGGAGGTGACCAGCAATGCACTGGCTCCAGCAGAGCTGCTCTTCCCTAAAGTGCAGTTATTTGCCCCATCCTTTGGAACACCCGGATGAAAACCTTTAAGGGCTACTGAAAGTTGCTTCTAATATAACTGCTGGAGAGTGATCCTCTTGCAGACCAGAGCTAACCCAAGTCCAGCCTCTGCTGTTACCTGGGGAGAAACCAGAGTGCAGGGCTGTGCAGGCAAAGAGCAGTTCTGACATGAAACAAATGTCTCCTGAATTCAGTCATTTCCCACAGGGAGTAAAAGTTAATCACGAATCCTAAAGACCAGGCAACTGCATTTAAAAGTAATGATGCAAACCATTCTTGAAAAAATAAAAACTAGATCATTGCCTGTCCTTAGATTTTGATATTAAGACCATTATCTCAGTTTGACCTCTGTGTCACCTAAGATAGAAAAAACAATCCTCACTGTCATAAAACAATACCGAGAGACACTCGTACATTTATCTTCCAGTTTTATGAAAATATTTCTCCCTAAAACTCTGTTAAATATCTAGTGCTTTCTCAACTATCCAGAGGTTCTCAGCGAAGAGAAAGAGCAAAACCTGCAATCCAACATTCCTAATTCTGGACTAAGTTTTCAGATGAAAACTACTAAGACTTTTGTCAGGGGAAAAAACAAAGGCAATTTAGTAACTTTTTAATTTGGACTAAATGTCAGCTCTCTCCCTTAAAAACGTCAAAGGCAAATGTTCAAACATCCTCCCTAACACTAATTTTATTAAGACTGTCAGCAATTCTCAGTATCTCAATCTAAGACAGTGAGTCAGGCAGCAAATCAATCCAATTGCCAAATCTCCAGAGGGAAAGAAACAACAGAGGAAGCAAGCCAAAGAGATTGCTGATAATGGATATTTAGTCTTTATGTGGGACAAATACTTTGCTACTTCCTCACACTCCTTCTGCTCTGTTACACTGGGGGCACTCAGTGAGTTGTGGTTTAAATGCCTAAATATAGCCATTGAGATTACACTGAATGCTTGCATGGGAAGAATTCCCGACTTCCACCTCCCCAGTGGATTCGCAGCTGGCTCACAGGACGTCTCACCAAGTTTGGGGGGTGTGAGTTTCCAGGCTGGAACAAGTGACAGTGTGCAGTGAGTAAACCCACAAGCTGGGTCTGGTGAGCTCTGTTCTGCCCCTCAAACACTAGCACACCTCGCTGACCACACCTGCAGGTGCCCCTCGTGGCAAAGAGCCGTTCCACACACAGCCAGTGCAGCGATTCCCTGGCCACGGGAGTCCTTGTTGAACCAGCTCCTGAAACCATTTGGTGGTGGAAACTGGGTTACCCCTTTGCTTTTGCTGGTAAAAAGGGAACCAGACAACAGGATGGATGTCCTGGACAAAGAGAACATGCCCAGCACCCCAGGGCCTTTGGAGCCATCCCTGACAGTTTGGATTTTGCCAGCTTGGCAGGACAGGATGGCACATCCTGACACATCCTTTTCCCCTGGATAGACCTATTTCCTCTGAAGCACCTCTGTCTGCAAGAGAGCAGTCCCTGCCTACATTGCAAGTGGAGGATTTACCTGCCCTAATTCAGGCACCTGAAAGTCAGACATTGAAGCCCAAGCTGTGGTCTCTCCTCGTGCTCAGAGGCAAAGAGTGAGTGAGTCACATCAGTCTGTCTGGAGGAACCTTTTTCTGCACTGACTGGGTGAGGAGCTTTCAGCTTTCCACCCAAGTTGCTCACAGCCATGTCTGTTAACTTTTCCTTTTTATGCTCTTTGCTATGAACTTTTTATTCCTGCCTCCAGCACACAGAAGATTTTCAGCTCTTAAAACGAACAGGCAGAGGGGGTTTCCAGTGCAGCATTAATGAAAAAGGCAATGCAAAGGGTTTGAGACCTGCTGGGCACAGAATGGCCAATAAACACAGCTGCATTCTCTTGCCAGCATTATTTTTCCTGCTTGGTTATGTTTAAGTTAAGGGGCTAACGAGAAGCTCCTCCACATGCCTGCACGTGGAGGTTTTATTTCCTTCTCACGTGGGAATGGGGCTCTTGTTTGATTTGCACTGACCCCTCTTCCCACACAATGCCAGATCTCCATCGCCTTGGCCGGGGGCCACACGCTGAGTTTGAAACCTGGTCCCTCAGGTGATTATCCGAGGAACATGGCCATGGAAATCGATGGTACGAACTCACAGCTGTCAGCCCGGGCTCCGAGTCTGCCTGAGCCAGAAAGAGATTCAAAGAGAAAAGTCAGCTTCTAAATATAAATTAATGGTTGGGTTTTGCTTTTTTTTTTTTTTTTTTCCTTATGGATTTTTAAGATGCAGAAGTGAGGGAAAGGTGAAAAGTGGTTCTTGATGGGACAAACCTTAGATCCCTCAAAGATGTCTGAGAATTTTGATCAAATTACTTTGTGCCTTCAGCTGTTCTCAGGCAGGGCTGGGCACTCTTTCAAAGGGAAATTGCACAGAGACTAAAGCAACGCTCCCTGGCACGAAAGATCAAGTCATCTGTTAAAAGTATTTGGACTTCTTTGGGAAAGTTAAAACGTTTTACACCACTTATTGTGTTAAAGCACTACAGCAAAAAAGAATCCAGTAAACCCAAACACAAAGTGCAAAATTAATAGGTAGGAAATCCGCTGCTTCACTGTGTTATTTCTCAGCTGGGCTTTCTCTTGCCATACTTGGGCTGACTTCAATCAGTGTCCTTAAGATCCTTTTTCCAGTTTCCCAGGTTCTTTTGTACTTTTCTCTCTGGGCAGGAGTGAAATCCACAGTGGTGGAGACTCACCCAGCTGGGAGGTTGAGTTTCTGGCCATGATCAAGGTAGTGCAGTAAGTTAAGAAGTGAAAGGTTTTATGTTGTGTCACTCACAAATACACCATCCAAAGGACAAAACCTCATTAATTATTGACTTAGCAAGGCAGTTCCAAAGTTTCTGATTATGTGAGCCACAGTATTTTGAGAGTATTTTGAGAGTGGTCTGGTGAGCAACCGTTGAACATGTTCAAGAATTTTTGGAGGGTAATGGGATGCTGTGAGTCTGGGCAGAGGGGCAGGATGATGCTTATCCTTAAAAAAGAAAAAGATAAGGCAGGCATTTTTATATAAAAACCAGAAAAAAATGAAGCAGTAAATAATTAGACTATTTATAAGCACCTGGAAGATAACAATCAAATCACTTTAGAGTCCACACACATCTGTCAAGAACAAATCATGTCAAACTAATCTAATTTCCTCCTATGATGAAATATCAGGCCCCTGGAGAACAGAGTCAAAATACTTTGCACACATCTTGATTTTGGCATGGCTTCAGTCTTATTTCTTCTGTGACATTTTCAAAAGGCAATTGAGGATGCAGAGTTTGCACAAGGCTGCTAAATGGCACATTGGTAAATCTGCCACAGAATCACACAGCAGATATCAAAGCCTCCCTGTCAAAGTGAAAAGGTTGTACTGACTGAGGCTCCCTTGGGCTCCACCTCAGGTTCTGCTCTGTGTTTTACGAACAGCACAAAACTTACACCAAGAGAAAAAATAACAATATTGTTACTGTGGTGATCAAGGTGAGCCCAGCAGGGCTGGGTGATGGGCACACAGACAACAGAAATGAGGGCTCTGTTGTCCCCAGCACAGGTAAAGCCTCACCTGTGCACAGCTCCAGATGCCTCACTCCGTGTAAAACTGATGCCCTTTAGTTTTGTGAGAACCACAAAATATTTCAGTTTAGCACAGGAAAGGCAAGTTGTCAGAGCACAGCTCTGCCCTTCTGCTGCTGAGCTCAGAAGTGGTTCTGGAGCAGGGCTGGGAGTGCTGGAGGCCACAGGCTGGAGCCTCCTCTCACTCCTTGCTGCAGAAACACGGGCAGCATCACCAGCCTGCACATCCCAAAGGAAGCCCCATCAGTGCAGGGCTCCCTAACAGCTCCCAGCCTCTCTCTGGAATGTGTTTAATTTAAAAGAAAAAAAAAAGAGGGAAAGAGGTGGGAGCAGGGGGAGAAGAAAGGAAGAAAGATTCCAGGCCTAGGATTTATGGAGAGCCAGGTCAGTGGGAAGAGGGAATTAATAACTGTGGGGTCATGGGGTTTTGTGTGGGGATGATGGTAACTGGGCTTCACTTGGAAAGCCACAAGATGTAACGGGAGATGAACACAAAGCAACCAAACCCATCTGTGTGGCTGGATCCAAAACTGATGTTTGCTGCTGCATCAGTGCATATACTTTCCTTTTCCCTGTTCCTTATTCCAGAAAGAGATGATTTTGAGGTTCTTTGGGGGTTGGGGGTATAATTACTTCTTCCAGTATTTTCCAATGGCAGATCTGGGAAGAAGCAGAGACCACCCCTAGTCCTACATGAATTGGTAGATGTTTAAGTGATCAAAACTGAAGCAATAACAAGAACTTCCAATAACATAATAATATGCACTAATAGCAACAAAGAAAAGCATAAACAATTCATATCCCCTTTATATCCACACTCCATCTCAAACAGGAACCAGAGTCAGGAGGAACCTCTACCTCCTGTTAGGGCAGTAGTAATAGTAGTAATAGTAGTAATTAGCAGCTAAATAAACACAGAGCTGAAGTGAAGCCTTTCCATCACTTGTAAATTGATGCCTCCCATCAGTGCAGCTCCAGCCCTGACCAGAACTGGTCCAGCACTGCTCTCCAGTTTGGACTTCACAGTCTGCAGGCACTCACTTTGGTTTGGAAACTGCTCTCATCCCCCACCCAGTTCCCCTACAGAGCCCACCTGCAATCTGAAACACCAGAGGATAGCAAGTCCAGTGATTTTAAGCAGTTTTAATCCCCACATTGTGGCCCCTGAGCCAGGCTGACACCTCCCCTGCAGCTCAGGGGTGAACTCTCAGGCTCCTGCGAGGGCTCTACAGTCACTGATTGACTAGAAATCAATTAGATGATCTAATTTCTGCCACACATGTGGAGTTCCATGAAGTTGCAAATGAAAAGGTGCAGAAATGCCTTCTCATTTTTAGAGAATGGAACACATGGATAAATCAGCCTTTGCAGGGTTTCTGCTCTGCATGAACAGAGCAGAGAAGGCAACAGCTTCACCTTTCCCAGCATGAAAAATGCTCAGTTCACCCATTTCAGCACCCTGAGCAATGTCCCACCTCCCAGGACAGCCTGGCACCAAGAAGGATTTACTCCTCTCCTCCTCTTTCTTTTCTTCTTTCTGGAGAGCAGCACTGCAGCCTGAGCCAGACAGGGGAGGGAGCTGTTCAGACTCTTTAATCAGTGCAACACCAGACTCTCTTTTTAAACTGTTATGGAGTTCTGTGTTTGAAGGTGACCAGGACTGTGATTCCTGCTGAACCCAGGGACTCTCAGGTGTCTGGTGCCTTTCCTTACAGAGTCTCCTGCTCTTTGACTCAGGGCTGACAGCTCATGTGACTTGAAGATGAGACCCCAATTGACATTTATATTCCACTGCAATGCTTATTAATGACATCCCAATCAAGGTCTGATAGCATCCTGTATCTCAGAGTTGAACACTGGAAAACCCACATGAAGAGAGTGTCCAGCACAAATGTTAGGACTGACAAAGACAACAGAGACCTGCCTGTGCTTTTTTTCCTTTTCTTTAAGATAAATTCAATTACAAAGAATTAAAAATAGTGTGGGTTTATGGCTTGGGCTGTTGGAAGCCAAAAAGGAATCAGATTAAGACCAAACTGCTTAATTTAATATGTATGTTTTTGTAAATCTCTCAGCCCTAGCATTTGAACAACCTATAAATATTATCCTCCCAACTCCCTGAGAAAAAGGAACGTGTAATCCCCATTTTACATACAGGGAAACAAAATGCCTTGACCAAGATCACAGGGTCTGAGGCAGAAATCTGCTCTTGCATCCGGTGTGTGGTGAAGCTGTGGAACTGCTCAGCAAGGACACTGCACATTGCACAGAAAAATCCACTGAGGGCTAAAAAGAGCAATAAAATCAGCTGGCAGATAAGGACATGTTTGAGTCGTAGGTTGCTGGGTGCAGGCTGGCACAGCAGTCTCGAGTGTTACTCCACACGTGCCTTTTTACTCACACTTTTCCACAGGCATCAGCTCCTGGCCACTGTCAGAGACAAGACCAAGGGCTAGAGGGATATTTGATCTGAGCCAGTGTGACCAATGTGATCCCTGTGTCTTCCTTCTCCATCTGCTTCCCTCAGCTTCCACGATAAGGGCAGTTGATGAAGGACTTTGTGTTCTTTGTCCCAAAGTTTGGAAGAGCAGGAATGTTTGACGTGGTCCTTGTTTAACCCACCTAGGATTCTCTTATGGAAATCACAGCATGGAAGTTGACAGCATAAAGGGAAAGGAGAGAGGGATATGATGAGCCCTTATTTCATCAAAAAGCAACTGCTGCACCTCATCACCGACCTCTTGGACCCTCACAGAAGAGCTGCTAAAACACGCAGCTCTTGAGGAGACAGCTGCTAAGGATTTTGCAGCAAGCAAATCCCATTTTAATTCCATCATGATTTTCCTGCTCTTTGGGATAAAGAAGACAGACAGAGGGCTCAAGGAAAGAGTACCTGGAAAGTGTCTGCTGTAGCAGGAGTAAGCCTCTGCTGCTTTTTCCAGCCCATAATGCTGGGGGCTGAGTGCCAGGTGGCATCGAGTCAAATCCTCATTGTAGGCACCTGGTGGAAGCTCCACAAGCAGCTGCTCCAGGAGGATGGGCTTGAAGACCATCAGGGGTTGGGACTGTGGCCAAGCCTTAACATCCCAGTGCTTCCTTTGATCTGCTGAGACAGTGCTTTCTAGACAGCAGATGATGCTGGAACAGACCCCTCTGCCTGTGCACAGAGTGACCCAAGCTCAGAATTTATACATAACATCCTGCAGGATTCAATGAGGGGGAGACACCCAGGATTTAGCATCCAGCAAAAAAAAAAAACCCTTGCTGTCAGGCTGAGGGATGAATCCACTCAGGAAGGAAATGGGAAAGCACTGCAGGCACAAAGTTCCCAGAGGCTGCACTCAGTGAATAGGGACAGCATCTCCTGAGCAGAGGGAGGGCAACTGCAGGGAGAGGGGTCAGACCAACCCCTGTCTGGCCAGTGTAGGTCAGACACTGCTGGCTGAACTCCTTTAGCTGCAGAACTTCAGATGAATAACAGTTTGTGGATGGCCAGAAGTGCACACAAACAAACACAGACTTGCTTTGACAACTCCTAATACAGCAGGGATACATCACCAACTGCAGAATCAGGATGGTCCAACACATGTAGGCTCACCTAGTATAGAACTGTGCTTTTTAATGAGAGTTTGAACATGTTGCATTTAAAGGAAGGCACCACTAACAAACCTCTGATTCCAGTTCCTGGGCTGCAGCACAGCACTGCTGTGGAGAGAGCCTTGCTGCTTCCCAGATTGCCTCAGGAAAGGAAAGTGAAGCAGGAAGAGAGGTGTTCTCTCAACATTCCTAGTGAGAGACAGCCAAGGACTCTGCTGACTGAAGCTGCAGCCACAGTTATTTGGATACTGGAGGCACCCTCCGCTTAGAACACACCATGATGGGGAGCAGAACAGAAGGATCTCGAGCAGGTTGCTCCTGCTCAGGGCTCTCACCTGCCATGTCCATTCTCCCTGCTAGAGCTCTGGTCCCACCAGGCAGCAGCAGCATCCAGCTCAGCTCAGTGTCAGTCATTAGTGACACGTTGATTAACGAGCATCCCTGAGATCACTCAGGAGACACTCAGCAAATCCTCTGTCCGAAGCCAATGCTGGAAATCAACGCTCAGCTCTTCCCATGCCAGAACTGCATCTACATGTGCACAGCAGCAACAGCCCCAGTCAGGCACTCAGAGGCTGCAGAACATATCTGTGACCCGGGCAAAAACACAATCTCTACGAATTTAAAAGTTATCTGAGCAAGTGCAGACAAAGGTCTCTCCAGGAGGATTCCTTGTGCAATTACTAAAGTTCCAGGTAGTAACAGCGGAGCCAAGAACAAGCCAAGGACAAGCTCTGGCTGAGCAGAGAACAAGGCTTTCAAAGACATCAGTAGCTTTAGCAACTCATGAACGACCCCATGAATTATTAGGCTAATCCATGCTCTTTCCTGAACTGGTAAGGAAAAGAAATGCAGCCCAACAAGGAAGTCTTGGAAGTTTGTTGGAGGGAAAACACATTACAGCTTGCTGCAGGTAAGGGATTATCAGTCTTTCTGGGAGGCCTTGTGGGATTTCCAGAAAATTTTACTGTAGCAGCAAGAACTGATCCAGATTCAGTAGGAAACACTACAGGGAAGATTGATCCTACATGTGTTTAGTCTTCAAAGGTTCAGTAATTTCAGCCACTTGGCCGGGCTTCCCTGCTCGTGTTGTTTATCTTAAATGATTGTTTGGAGATGCATCCAAAACAAAAAAAAATCAGAAACAGAGAGAGCAGGTCCAGCACAGACTGTCTCAAAAAGGCTTCTTGTTCTCCCTGAGCAAGCTGTAAATTTACTCCTCTTTCAGCACTACATGAGGGAAGGGGCTGTGCAGGGCTCAGCACACTCAAGAAACACAGATTTTTCTCTTCCTTTCTTTTTTCCCTCCCTGTTTCTTTGTGCTCTCCCACCCCCTGTTAGTGCTTTCCAGAGAAGCAGCAATCAAATCAAGGACAGCATGTAGTGCCCTTGATAAATGACAGAGCTGCTGAGCAGACGGGGCTTGGAAGATGAAATTTAATCCAACAGTGTCTCAAATTCTTGAATAAACGAGGCAGCCTGGGAAACCAGAGCTGTGGATGGGCTTAGCTCACAAAGAACATTTTTTTCCTTAGTGCCCAGGAGTCAGAACTCTCGCAGCTGCTTTGAAGATCCTGGCTGGTCTCTGAAGTGTTCTGGGCTCGCCCATGGTACGTGCCAGCCCCCAGAAGTGGTTGCTGACATCATATAAAATTAAAAATATAAACTATGTTCCCAGCAGCACTGAAAGATCATTAGTTGGACATCAGCTCCTTTCTTTGAGATATTAATAGCTGTATTTCTTTGGAAAGCCCCAGATTCAGAGACTTGTACAGGAAACAAAGTCAGCATGCAAATTTATCCTGCTTTTGAATTAGCATTGCTAGACAGACTGATGTGGAGTTTGGGGTTTTTTTAACATGACAATTACATGAAAGAAGGAGCATTCCCGTGCCACATTCACTGGTATGATCTATCTGACAGAAGCACTCATACACTGGTTAACACACCAGACTTGGAGCTCAGTGATCATCACAGGATCTGCCTGCAGGAGGATCTGTCCCCATCCCTGCATCTACAGCCCCAGATTCTCCAGCTGGGAGTTGGGCTGCACATCCCACACCTGCAGGGCCATTTCAGAGAGCAAAAGCTTTTCCTTGGGCCTCCTGTGCTGCCCATGCCTGAGCTGTTTCATTATTCCTTTCATCCTAGGGGGCTGTTCCCTGGGTTTCCAGGGAATTCTCCTACATCCCAGCAGAGCACAGTAAGATAAAGGTGAAGGACAAGAAGTGTCCCAAGCTTTTATCTTGTCCCACTGCCTTTCACCAGGGTAGCTCAGCAGTGGCCTGGGGCTATAACAGAGTGAGGACACACACACAAAACAAAACAAAACAAGAAATAAGGAAACAAAACACTGAAAACAAAGTAAAAAAACCTACAAGAGCATCTTGTATTTGTTGATCTTTCCTAAGGTTCACTGACTTCAGAGTTTCCTGCATGAAGGCTGAGAAACAACACAACTTTTGTAATTTATCTTAGTCACTCAGCAAAGGGCCTCTGTTCTCAGCTTATACTTCAAATCTGTTCTGCAATATATACCACGAGTCAACTGTGCACGGGTAGCAGGAGCTTCCCTGGAGAGCCTGGGGGTGTGTTTTGGGCTGAGAGTCACCAGGATATTTAAAGAACTTGGTAAGTATGCCCAAACACCAGTAATTCTCGTGTAGCCATAAAAATTACACAGTATGGAAATATATAGAAAATGAAAATTGGTACCTCAGACAGCCATAAAACTTTGAACTAGCCACGAGTTTGACTTTAGGAGACCAAAGATATCTTTAAAAAAACCCCATTAGCCTGCTGGAATAAACTTTGCTACTAACCACGGGGCAATGTTACAGCTCAGAACTTACCCCATGGTTTTTATTTTAATTCTGAGTTAGACCAGGTAAAACCTTCCCTAAATTAGTAAAGGACTGCTCACCAAGTGCTACTATAATGGTTTCCTATAATTTCCTGTTTCATTTTAATTTTTTTCCTCTCTTTCTTTTCACATAACATTTCTTTTGCTCAGACAATTTCCTTGCATGGACACTTAAAACCAGCACATTTCAGAGAAGCATCAAAGCTATTACTTCAGAGCTGAAACTCTAAATTTCAACTGCTTCTACATTCAACCCCAGCTGCTGGGAGCACATCCCTTTTTTCACAAGCCAAATTAAAACCCCAACAAGAGCAATTTTAATGCTGGTCAGATGGGCTGGAGCCTTGTGGAAAGACCTTCTTGCTGTGTTGCCCCAGTGCCTTTGAAAACAAGGCTGCAGAAGGAAAACATCTTTTCAGGCTTTAGTCTTGAAGTGGCATCTCTCAGCAAAGCCTAATCCAAACCCACCCCTCCACAGCTGCCACCCTCATCCCAAATCTAAGCTGGAGGTGTCCACAGAGAGTTCACAGAGATTTCCAAGTCTCACTCCATCCTCCCCCTGTTTGGTTTCTCCACTCTGGGAACAGGCAGTCACACACTAAAAGAACGTGAGACTGATGGTGACTGAGCAGCTTTATAAATTCAGGGTTACACTCACCACTTGAAAGTGCCAACTCAGAGACCCTACCCAAAAATTCCTCTGCTAAAAGGGACCGCGGGGGGGGGGGGGGATTGGGATGGGCAGCATTTCGTCTCCTGAGCGTCTGGCTCAGACCAACCTCAGAGCTCACCGTTTTGCCAAGAGCACTGGGAAGACTGAGGCACTGCAAAAATAAAGATTACAATCTCAGATTTAATCTCGAGGTGAGGAATGAGAGCTCGGCACGGCACGAGTCAGGGATCCAGAGCCACGAGGAGAAGTTGTCTCCAGCCCAGCCCATTTCTGCCTGGTGTGGCTGATGGGAACGTTTCCCTGTCACAGGGCTGGGAATGCCGCTTGTGCCAGGCGGGGGCCCAGGCTCTGCCTCGCCTTCAGACCCACCCCAGCTTCACTCGCAGACCCAAAACTCAGTGAATCCACTGCTGGCTGATGCAGGAATGCCAGGGAGGGCTTCCACACCTGATTTCAGAGAGGGAGGCACTGGGGGAGGATCCTTCACCAATTCCCAAGAGGAGGACAGTCCCTCAGCAGATCTCACTGTTTTCAAAAGCTCACTTTTCTACTTTCCACTACTGGCTACTGTAGGAAGAAGCTCCCTAAGGAAAGCTCCACACCACATTGCTCCTGATCACCTTCATCCTTGCCCAGGCACAGG
The DNA here is from genome assembly GCA_038380795.1 of Pyrocephalus nanus. Classification (NCBI taxonomy): domain Eukaryota; kingdom Metazoa; phylum Chordata; class Aves; order Passeriformes; family Tyrannidae; genus Pyrocephalus; species Pyrocephalus nanus. The sequence continues at coordinate 7,047,180 of CM076281.1, forward strand.
AGCAGGGCTGCCCCCAAAGCAGATTTTCCCCTGCTTTACCACCAGGTCTTAATGTGCCACCCTTTGCAGTAAAGCCCTTCAGGGATTCATGCAGAATATTAAGTATGGGTGAGGTATTTTTAGTATAACCCAGACCCCCTGACAAACACAGCACTTCCACCGTGATGGATGCTGGGTTGGGTGTGTGGTGCAGACATTCCCCAGCAAGCCACTTGCAAAGTCCACAAACCCATCTGCATCCAATTTGGGTGCTTACACTTATCCAAGGCTATTTATACATCATGGCATTCTTAACCTCAGTGGCTTTGCAGCTCCCCACATCTTTCAGTGGTGTAATTGGAATGATGGAACGCTCCCCAGCGCGCTCCTTTCCCGGCCCCGTTATCAGGACTGTGCAATGCAGGTACCTGGTGCTGGTGAAGCTTTGGAAAGAGGCCTGGGAGCACCAGGAAACAGCCACGATCCAACCAGAGCCACCTCTTGCTGCCATTCACACACTGACTGACAACTGCAGGGAGCCCTGAGTTAGGCACACACCACCCTGCATTCAATGAACCAGGCAACGAGCTCTGCAATAGCTTTTCAGTGCTGACAGCCCGGTGATAACGAAGTTTAGTTATTCATTGCACTGTGGAACACAAAACATCCAACCTGGAGGAGGGAAAGGATAATGTTTGTCTAATTTATTATGCTTCCAACGGACAAATAACTTAGGCTTATAAAAATAAAAAGGAAGTGAAACTTTAAGCCCCTCTCCTTTCCCGCTCAGTGGAACGTTTTTAAAGCATATATTTGCATTCTGGACCACGGATCCCTGATCCTCCTAAAGGCTGCTGTGTGTTAGTGGTTTCACACACTGCCCCCGTCCTATTCCAGCAGATTCCAACCATAAGGCAAGAAGAAAAGGGCGTTTGGGAGGAAGGGAAATACTCTGGAAAGCAAGGGAGACTGAGATTTTATCCCACTTCATAATGTAGCAGAGAAAGGAATTAAACACACTGACCACATAATCAAGGAGTTTAAAAAAAAAACCACCTCTTGAGCAAGAGCATTTGTATCACATAACCTTGGGACACAGCCGACATGTCTGTGTTTGGTCTGGTCTCCCTGGGTTGCCTGTGATCAATGGACAGAGGAGTGAAATCACCTTCTGGATCTTTATCAGCTCCTGTTCTGGACAGACCCTTGGGGAATCCTTTCCTGCAGCTCTGATTAGAAAGGGAACCTCGCTAGACAAGGCTCAGCTTTCCCAAATCCTGACCCAGCTCCTGAAAAGAGAGGAGGAACTCACAGCCTCCTGTGAGTCCCTCCTGCACAGAGGCTGAAGGGCTGGGGCAGCCACCCCGCAGCTTCCACCAGTGTTCCATCTGCTGGGGTTTGAGTCCACCCTCCAGCCTGAGGACCCCAAGGTGCCAGCAGGGTGAGCTGGAAGCTGGCAATCACTGCCAGCAGCATGGGCCACGCCAGAGCTCACTCAGCACCAGCATCCCTCATTTCCAGGGTTCAGCACACTGGAGACTGCTCAGAGATTTGAGCTCCTGGATCCTTTCATAAGGGCCACACTCCCCTGAAAACGAGGATCCCTGCTGGGAACCTGCAGACAAGGATCATTCTCAACATCTTCTGCACTTTAAGTAGGGAACTCAAAGAATTTTTTCCTGTTTGTGGGAGCTTTTTAGGGTTTGAATTCCTGTAAGCTAAAACCAGGATTACTGTCGTTTTCTCAGCTACACTAAAATGAAAGGGAGGAACCTAAGCCTGTGAGTAAGGAATGAGATTGTCCCCAAACACACACATTGGAGCCAAGGGACTGAACTCTAAACTTCTGTTTCGAAGTTTGCAGGTAACCTGTCTCCAAACCACTGCAGAGAATCTTTACTCCCCTATATCAGCTGGGTTTTTTCACTTATTTTGCTATTAATTTACGATAAACATCTGCCACTCACAGAACAGCTGGTTCTAACCTTGCCATGTGTGACAGCTGAATAAAGTCAGACACAAAACTGAAAATTTGGTCTCTGTACAGAGCAGGATATTCCACAGCCACATGAGATGGGGGGTCTCTCCCATCTTCAGCATCACAGCCCTAAGATCATCCTGGAGGATCATTTGGGAGGCACAAAGCAAAGCCTGAGACTAACCACTGGCTTTTCTGAGTCACCACCCAGCAGCTTAACCCAAAAATTAAACCATGCAGTGGGTTCATTTTAACCAGAAGTGATCCACCAACAAACAGGCAGTGCAAGCACAGAGGCACAAAGCATCTTAAAATCCCATGCAACCTCCAGCAATCCTGGATTCTCCTGGCTCACAGCAACCTCACCTAGGAGGAAAAACACAGCAAACTGCATGGAAAAAGGGCCACAGCCTGTGCTGGAGCCTTCTGCTCTGCCAGACAGTGGTGAGAGGAAATGACAAGAGCTTAAATAAGTAACTGACCCCCAAGTCTCCAACACCACCGTGGTCAGAGTGGAAATCTCCATGAGCCTGCCGAGGGTGGGGGGTGAGGACTCGCAATGGACTGGAATAAAACACGAGGGAAAAGCTGAAATTCAAGCCTGATTTCAATCAATGCACATCTAGTCCAGAAAATGCCACTGGGACTTCCTCCAGAAATGAAGGGCAATGGGGAAGAACTGCTTGGAGTGGAACATTATTAAATCATTTCTGGCAGCATTTTGGAAAGAATTACTTGAATGTTGGCACTTTTATACCTCCGCTCACGATTCTGGTAGAGGATTTTGGAGCCCATGGGCTCTATCTGGAACTTATTGCTTATGTTGTCTGATGTTTCCTCAATCAGCAAGCCAGCTGGAAGGTGGGCACATACACCCACACTCTTAATCTGAAGTGGCTGTACCTTACTGTTGAAATATTTGCCTAAATTTCTCCCTCTGAAGAGCAAGTCTTGTTAGAGGGATTTGTACAGTTTCCACTGCTCTCACTTCTTATCAAGGGGACAAAGCACTTCATGAACACCAGTAGCTGACCCAAGATCTAATCAACTTCCCTCCTGTGTTAATATTGATCTGACCTCTGAACTCTTCAAGGGTCTTTAAACACAAAGCAAAAGGGGAGAAAATTACTAAAAACTCAACTCTATCCAAGAAGCCAGAGGTAGCTTCCCTTTTGCAGCGTGACAGCGATGCAGCCCATCAACAACCAGAGCTACAAATCCAGAGGGACTGAAAACACCTGCAGTGAAGCCTTGCTGCAAAGGGGTCACTCCCAACATCCCCAGGAACCAGCCCAGGTGTGCTGCTTATCCTACACCTCCAGTGCAGGTGCCACGGGACACACTCTGACAAACCCTCCTCACGAAGACAAACGTGTTGGGAGAGAGGAGAACTGCCCAGACAAGAAAATACTATGGAAAAAGAGTAACAAGACTGGGATTGCTATACCAAGTGACCTTCCTGAACCTGCAAACCTCACCCCGAACGCTTCCCACGGCTGGAAGCAGCAGGTCCCCAGCCACAAGCCCTCCGGGAGCCAGAGGGAGGAGGTGCTCCAGGAGCAGAGCGCCGCTGGGAGATGACAGTCATCTCCCACATGTCCTCGCCGGGGCTGGGCACTCGCGTGGGTGGGTCCCAGGTCAGCCCGATGACATCAACCTCTTCCCCAGCCCCTGCTGGCGCGGTTCCCTGCAGCTGGAGCGGGGGCTGGCCAGCAGCTCCCTCCCGGCACACCCACTGCCATCCCCACGGCCCCGCCAGCCGCTCCCACGGGGTTTGGGCCGCGGGGCTGGGACAGCACGAGTGGGCTCCGCCTCGGCAGCGGGCACAGCCCTGTGGGGCAGCAAATCCTGCGTGTTCTCCATTCCCGGCGTGCAGCGAGGCACGAAAGGCAACTGTGGGTCAGGGAACTAAAGGGGAAGAAACCACACATACCTATCACCTATTTAGCAACTGCTGAATAAGCCTTTTTGTACACATTGCCCAACAGAGAGGAATAGAGGCTCTTCTGAGTGTAACTCAATAAATTTGAGAGGAGGGGATGCCAACACACACTTCCAACTCCAACCGCTAAATAAGGAAACATACGTGGAAATTACAGATGAACAAATTCTAAACAGACCTAGGGGAGTTTTCTCCTTTTCATCCAAAAAGCAATAAATGTCACAGAGCTGAGCAGCAAATCATTCAAAACAATGTAGCTTACCAAGCACGCTGTCAAAGCAAAAATCTGAGTCACTTAAACAACTGGATGCTATTTCAGGACTTTTTTTTTTTTTAATAAGGCTCATGAAGTGCAAGTGGCTCAAATTCTCCTTTTGTACTTGCTAATAATGGGCGTGTTTCTTGGCCAGAGCTGATCTTCAGAGGTCTGATTTTTGTTTTTTTATTTCATTCTGAAATGCTTCCCTGACCTCCAGCCGTGGGGGCCAGGACCTCGGGAGGCCATCTGCCCAGCCTCTCATCCTAAAGCAGGATCAGCTCAGCTCTTATCATTCCTGACATGTTTGCCTAAGTGGTTCTCAAAGATTTCCAACACTGGAGGCTCCGCAACCACTTCAGGCGATCTGCGTGTGTTTTACATAAATCAGCGGCTCATCTCAAATTGAATGCTACGTTTAATTTTGCTCACTCGCGTCCAAAAAAAATGTTTAAAACATGCATACTAATGTTGAAAGATTGGAGAGCACATGGCCGTAAGTGCCCGCCCGCCTACGCCGCCGCCGTGCTCCCAGCAGGATTCCCAGCACTTCCCAGGAATGCAGCAGCGCCTGCACCCACTGCTGCAAACGCACAGCCCGAGCCAAAGGACCCGGAGGAGTTTGCAGACCAGGCAAATATACAGGTTTATTGAAAGCACGTTTAGGTTAATGATTAGAAGCCGTTCAGGGGTTTAATCAGCCAAAGCGACAATTATATGGCAATGCCGGCTCGGCTGAGGAACCCACCGCACGCTGGACCACAGAATTTTGGGGGTACCAAGTTTCCCCCAAGGTTTTATCTCATGCCACAGAAATGTTCACGTTTTTGGCACGCTGGGAACATAAACTATAATCTGCAGCTTGAGCTGGGATCTTGCAAAGATTCCATCTGCTTGCTTTGCACTGGGATTCGTACATCCATTTAAGCAGTTCCTTAAATATGCAATTCCTTTATCTGCACGGCTCATCCCTTAGTTTTCCAGGATTTCCAGTTATCAAGCACTTAACTGACTCAGGCCACTGACAAGGCAAAGACTTCCTTTACTTCTTACAGTTCTTTGCTTTAATCCCTTTGGGTCAGTCCCTGTGGATCAGCACCTCTCCCTCTGAGCTCCTGCAGCAGCAGGGCAGGAGCAGCCTCATCACTCCCATCTCCAGCCAGTCCTGGGGAGATTTCCCTGGACTCTGAGCCCTTCCACCTCAGCTTGGAACTGCTAAACCCCTCATTTGCTTCAAGAGGGTTACCCTAGGAGATGATTTTGGCCATTTTCTCCAGGTTATTTATCTGCTGCTGTTTTTATCTAAGTCAAACTCACTCTTTCTGTCAAACTCTTCTTTAACTAAATTAACTCTATTTGCTTTCAAGCTTTTAATTTTTGTTGTTTCACGTATTTGGTAAAAACATACAGAGCAGATAATTAAAAACAACACAAAGAACTGGAATTAAGGGAAGCACTGCCAGACTCCCCATGTTCTAAACACCCCTTAGAAAGTACTTTCCACCAGCTGTTTTTACCCCCACCATCACCCCCAATTCTCAGTATATTTGGCAATTTGCTTCAATGTTATTCCTTACCAACTTGATTATGGTTTTATTTTGCTTGTATTTGGTTTACCTTGTGTTTGGTTTATATTCAGTTACACACTCAATATATTTTGGGTGACTCATTGAACTGATTTGCACAGAAAAATCCTACTTTATTTTCTCTTCATTGGTTTATTTAGTTACTTCCAGCATAACCCCAGGTCGAGTTCCAATTTGACAGCATATTTTTTAGATTTTTTTTTTAAAATTCTATTTAATGTAACACACCATTTGGAGTGAGCATTTCTTTCTAATTGTAAAAACACGTTCTCACGGTTGAAGTAACAGTTATGACAAACTGGAACCTCTTGGCTGACAAATTAATTCTGTAGGTTTCTATTTACATCCTTTCATAAAGTTTTCTGATTTATAACTTCCAGCCAGGAATGAAATGTGCTTGTAACTTAAAGTGTTGATTAAATCACTGCCTGATATTAATCAAAAGGAAATGCAGTGTGAGGTGCAAGGCACTTTAGGGATGACATAAATCTGCCACTTATTAAAGTTTAGTTCTTCCAGTGATCCAGTAAGATGAGCTTGAGTTAAACAAGGAAGGTGTGACTTCCAGGAGTCTCCAGTCTCTGTATCCCAGTGAATTTGGTAAGAGCTGTAAATGCTCAGCAATCTCTGAAAAGTCAGGCAACGAACCAGAAACTATGAAACCCGCTGGTTTTCATGCCAAAGGGGGACTCATCCTTTCCTGGAAAGTTTTGCTGCTCTCAATTTGGGACCAAATTATGGATTGCAAGAAACTTCTCCTCCACACTCCCCTTAAAAAAAATAATAAAATCTTTGTCTCTGAAAAAGAGCTCAATGAAGCAGGAGAGCACCGACTGCCAAGGCTCAGATGAAAGAGGAACTGCACATCAAACAGCGACCCAAGCAGACTACACAGAAGGGAATAAGTGATGGCTGTTCTTCCTTGCAGTGCAGTTCCATGGATATTGCACTCACAGCTGCTCCTGGAATCTGTGATGGCACGAAACAGGCTGTCACTTCCTAACTGGCTTCCTATCCATCTGCACGGGAATGAGGGCAGCCGGCAGGGAGCTGGCACGGGGCAGGATGTATCCTGTTCTTCTGTGGACATTGCACACAGCTGGGATGGTAATTTAGCTCCTTCCACAAAGAACTGCCATGGGAAGGTAACTGTTTTTCCTTCCAGGCCAGATGAAAATCGAGGCTTCCTCTGAAACCTGCTGAGTCAATGTGGAATAAGGAAAGGGAGGGATACAATGACCAGACCTGCACAAGGGATTGCCTTGTCCTTGGGCAAGCAGGAGGGGAGCTGGCAGGACAGAGTCCTCCTGCCCAGCTTCCACATGGGCTGCACTGGACTCAGACACCTGGGATTGTGGGATGTATGTTTAGACACAGGTCAAGGACAGCTTGGAAAGAACTGCAGATCCAATCCAAAACTGCGACAGGAGGGAAAATTTACTGCATGGAAAAAAATCCACCACACCTTGTCCATCTGCTGCACGAGATACACTGTGAGGCAGGGCTGAACTGCATCTCCTGGATTAAGCTTTGAATATCCTTGTAATTCAAGGTACTTGAATTGCCTTGGCAACCTTGATCACACCCAGGACACTCAGAAATTCTGACACTTCCATCAAGCAGCTCCACAGCTCCTCCAGCTCACAGTTGCTCTCTTTCACCACACAACACCTGAGCCAGCACTGTTCAGCTCAAAAGTATATAAGCAACACTTGGTAAGGCACAGAATTTAGGACCTTGGCTTAGCAAAGGTTACACAAATTGTCTTTCTGCATAAGAATATGATAATCTTGTTCTAATGGACTAAAGAAGCTGGTTCACAGTGAAGAGAAAGAGTTGAAATGTGATAAAAGGAGGCAAAATGTTGTCCAAGTATCACACACAGAGAAGTCTGTCAGTCCTGCCTGGAACGCTGTTGAAATCTGTATTGAGGAAGGGATAACAGAGTGCCAGCAACCCCTGAGTCTGGTTTGGGTTACCTTGTGAGGAAGGAGGGGTTCAGATAAAGCCCAGGAATTGTGCTGATGCTGCTGAGATGGACTGGGAGCAGATCAGAGGGAAAAAGCAGCAGCTCAACGAGCTGCCAGTCCCAGTAAATAACAGAACCTCTTCTCTCTTCCACACAAAGGATTTAACATGTAAAATACCACCTTAAGAACATGGGCAGCCCCACGTCCCAGCTTTCCTAGGATCCCAATTCCCCCAGCAGCCAATAGCTGCTGCCTGGGGAAGTGCACAGGACAAGCACAAAGCAACACTTGACCTGGAACCCTCCCAGAACTCCAGTGGTTTGTGGTTCAGCAGCTTGCCTGGACTGTGCTCAGCACAGATCAGCCTGTCCTCCCAGCCCAGCACCTGCTCACAGTCCCCTCAGGAGACAAGCCCATTCTTCTGCACTGGTTACACCTCATTCACTCCTTGAGAGTGTTTTCAATCAAAGCAAGATGTCTCATGGAATTTTTAATGAAAAATGAACGTTTGCAGCCTGAGGTGGCAGATGAGAAGCACCAGCGTGCCAGGCTCCATCCTCTGAAAAGGTGGCAACAACGCAGCATCCCCTCCTCAGTGCCACCTCAGCGCTGCAGAGACTCCCTGAAGGAGGAGGGAGAGCAAATGGCTGTTGGTGGAGAGACAGATGGGAGAAGAGAACCCAGAGAGGAAAGGAAACAGCTTAAAGAACTTTCCATCTGACAACTTTGTGGGCAGAGATTCAGGATACTAAACTGGGGCTATGGATTAGGGATGTTGCTATGCATCCTTAAAAAAAACACCCCACAACACAAACCCTGAGGGAGAAGCCAGGAATGTGACCTCTCCAAAATTCCAATGAAGGCACGGATTGGGATGACACCAAGACACAGCAAGGCAGGGGTGAATGTGTGTCAGGAGAGGGGGAACTCCCCAGTGGGACTTGCTGAGCAGCCAGCACTGGTGTTCCTGATGCTCACAATCATGCTGGCCACAATCACACACCTCACGTGTTCAGGAGCATTCTGATGTTATCAGCAGCTCTTGAGGAGACTGAAGCACTTGAGAAAGGAATGTGCAGATTTTTCTCCCCTCGAGCAGTAGATTGAAAATGCCCTGGAGAATATTGATGAGGACTTTATAGCATGTCTTGGAAAGTAACCACAGAGAAAAGTGGGAAAGGCTTAAGGAACAGAGAGCAGCTAAAACTGAAAGCCAGGCAGGTTTAGGAGTCAAAATGAAGGCAGAACTCCACCAGACCAATGTGGATGCATAGGAATAAGTACCTGTTTATAAAGATTACATGGATCCACCTTACTGAAGGTACCTACATCCAGGCTTATCCTAGGAGTAAATGGGAGTTCTGAGGGAAGGGGAGCGATAATCAAGAACAAAAGCTGTAGCCCTGAACATCAATCAGCTCATCATTCAGGTGCTGCAGCAGCAGACACAATGGAGGGTCTGTTCAGTTGGACTCAGTGATCTCAGAAGTCTTTTCCAACCTTAACAGTTCTACAGGGGAAGGCAGTCAAGGGCAGAGTCAGCCCCAGGACCAGGCAGAAGTTTGGTGCCCAGGACATAAAGCCCAGGGAACTGCAGAATCTGTGCTCACGTGGTTTTCTCGTGTGTGCACTCCTAAGCAAGAACATTGCCCAGGAGAAGAATCATCAGTGGTTGATAAAACCAGTGAAACATCCCAGTGCTGGCCAGTGCAATCAATGCTTCCCTCAGCTCTGGGGAACTGAGGGAAGAGCCCAGTCCCACAGGGTGAGAAATGGCTCAGTTTCTACTGACATCTACTGACAGTTCACTTCAAGGTGCTCACACACTGGATCACATCCCACATGAAGCAAATCACTTGACACCTTCAAGGAAGGATGTTTTAGACAGAAATCCAGCAGTGCAGCCAGATTCAGGTGCCTGATCCCCATGAAAACTCTCAAAGCAAGAAACTGAAGAGCTAAACCAGCCTCTGCTCTCACCCCGTGGCACCAGAGTGCCCTTCAGCGGCAGCTTCAGTGGCAGGAGTCCTCCTGACTTGCTTTTGGTTTCTTCTTCCATTCCCATGCAAGAAGCAAGTGGCTTCTTGATCACTGACTTCACTCAACACTACCAGTCCCCACTTCATACCCTCTCATTTCTGGATCCCCAAGTGATTCTCCATCAGGCACTGAGAAATGCCAAAGGGTCCTTGATTTGCTCCCATTTGAGCAATCCTTGCCTGGCACCAACTGCAGCCATCCTGAGCCATCCCCAGTCCCTGTGCAGTCAGGGGAGTTCCCCCAGAGCAGATGATCTGATCATGAAGACACACAGAGCACGGCCCCTGTGACTGGCACTGATCCCTGGCCTCTTCAAGCTTTATAAACCTTCAGAAGGTTTTTGGAAATGCTAAAACCAGAGCTGATCACGTGGGCAAAGAAGATCATATAATTGAGTTTGGGACCAACAGACACGCTTCTGAATAATCAGAGGATGTAATGTGAAAGCAGTCAGAAGATTCTTAGATAAAATTATGATGTAGGGAGCTTATTGAGCCAAGTACCTTTTTACTAATAATTTTTCCCTATCTTAATTCAGGCTGATAATTTGCAATTACATTTGTAAAGGGCTCCAAGTGAAAAGCCCTTTTATCAGATGTTTCTGTTGTTAGTCGACTTTCCAAGAGGGAATCAGATCCAGATGAAGGCACAGAAAAGTCCAAATCAATCAGCCTTTGACAAGAACTGTAGCCCTCCAGCAAATCCAAATAAAGCATCTTGATTTAGGAAGACATGAATGCAATTAAGTGAGGAATCCACAATAATTTATTTCCCTTTATAAATATTGTTTATTTCCTTAACAGGTTACAAAAATGGTGACACACTGAAAACTCAACAACCCTAATCACTGGGCTAACGAGGACTAAGTGATTCCAGGCACCCCAAAGGGAACTGGGCTACTCTCAGATACCCAAATACTGATTGTCCCTGTCAGAGAAGTACTGGCTAACATTTGTTAACCCATAAAACCCACTGTCTGAAAGGGGCATTGAAAGTAAAATGCTTGGCCCTCCAAAGTTTACATTTTTCCTGTGTGAAGCATGCTGGCTCTTTGATTAGCAGCCAAAAGAATGGACTCAACTCCAATCCAAGTCTTAAAAAATTGTATGAAACAAAACATTAGTGAAGTGATTTTTCCTTGTTTTAATGTGGTTTTCAACATTAGGTTTATTGTTTTGTGGTTTTCTGCATGGAGAGCATATGCTTGCAATATGTTTACAATATTCTGGGCGTTTAAAGCTGCAGCAGAGTCATTTAAAAAAGAGAAACCCCTGCAAACTGAGGAACACTAATTAAACAACAGCTGGTGTCTCCACCCTTTGGAAAAGGTACACTGTGGGTAAAACAAATGTGGTGTTTATGGATAGGGAATCAGGTTCTCTCAGAACTACTTTTTGTCATCATATTATAGAAGTGTTTTGGCTCTTGCCCAAGTTAAAAGTGTTCACTGCTCCACCTGCTAGAAGGTGCCATCCTTTCAGCTCTCAGCTAGTTCAGTTCATTAGCTCTTACAAAACACAAACTGCAGAAATACCTTTGAGGGTTGAGATGGCCCAAGGTGCTTGTCCATTAGTGGGGGGGATACTCTGCACATCCCCCAACACAGCCCCAAAGCCCCACACCAAAGTTTCAGGGTGGTAATAAAGGGGAAAATATCAACTGACTGACTGAAGTACTTTGGGGCACGGACAGAGTCAGCCACTGGGCCACAAGAGGAGGCAGGATGGAGGGGGAGGAAGGAAGAATAAGAGCCAACAATTCCTAAAAAGCTGGCTCTAGAGGTGAAGGAAGGAGAGCAGCTCCTGGAGGAGCAGTTACCTGATCTTAGCACTCTGTGATGGCAACCACAGGCAGTTTGGGAGACAGACACACAGGAGGGGCAGGTAACACTTGTCTGTCTGCAGGGTGGGTGGTTTGGGCAGGCTGAGCTGCCCAAGCTCTGTGTCCATGGTCTGCAAAAGGAGGTGGTTGTGCTCAGGATTATCTGCTAAAGCCTGGCACCCAAACCCAGCAGTACAAAGCTGGTGCCTGTTTGGGGAATTTCACAGAATCACAGAACATGCCAAGCTGGAGGGGACCCACAAGGATCATGGAGTCCAACACTTGGCCCTGCACAGGCCCATCCCCAAAACTCACACCCTGTGCTTGAGAGGATCGTCCAAAAGCTCCTGGAGCTCTGGCAGCCTTGGGGCTGTGCCCACTGCCCTGGGGAGCCTGTTCAGTGCCAACCACCCTCTGGGGGAAGAACCTTCTCCTGACATCCAACCTGAGCCTGCCCTGCCACAGCTCCAGGCCGCTCCCTCGAGCCCTGTCACCACAAATTTGGCTGCAGGCTGCCCTAAGTCTGACAGCAGAGCACTGTGACCCAGGGAGCAGGGTTGGATCAGAAACACAAGTCAGAGCCAGCCACATCAAACAGATGTGGTGCTGCACCCAAACCCAGGCAGGGCTGTGCAGTGAGGGCCAACCCTCTGTGCAGGGTGAGGGTTCAAAGCAGAGCGAGGGGGTTCCTTACACTCGAATGTCCCCCAAGCTCTGATCTGAGCTCAGCAGAGGAGAAACTGCTGACATGATTCTTTGTGCACAGTCACACACCCCTCCCTCACACCTCCCCCAGATAGCCTGGCTCCAAGGGCCAGCGTCAGAAGAGGAAAGAAGCATTTAATTTTATAATTCCTGCTTAAATGATTCACGAGGTGCTTTTGCAAATTGCAAGAGAACACCCTATGAATCAGTCAGTGACAAAAATAAATTGCATTAATCCATAGCAGTAATATGCTCAGAGTGCTAGAGTTTCAGTAGGAATGAGCTCATTTGTTAAGCCCCCTGCTCCAGGCACACATAGGATGGCTTTGTGCCCTAACATTGTCCCCCAAGACAACGGCCCCCTTTCCTGCTGGAAGAGACCGAAGCTTGCACACCAGATCTGTGGCTGCCATTGCAGGCATTGCTGAGTGGCATCCTATCCCTCAGCTGCCTTCTCTCTCATCTTCTTCGTGCCAACACCAATCTCTCACCTACTAATTGTGGCCTCCTCACATCACAAGCACTGAATTAGTCAGTGGAAATGGGCCAAGGTCCAAACTGCATCTCCAGAAGAGTGGTCAGGGCTACTCAGGAAACTCAGGCAGTTCAGGATGAAAATCAAGTCACTGCCTCTCTGAGGTGAACTCTTCTAACAGCAATGCAAAACCCAAGAGCAAGACAACCATCAGCCCTGCCTGAGTGACAGATGAATATCAGAGGAACCTGAAACCCAGAGCTCTGTGAGCACACAGTGACCCAGAGCAAAGTGCCTGAAATGCATCCCAGGCAGCACTGCTTTGCTTCATCCCCTTCATCCCCACAGCTGGGCCCAAAGAGCACTGCAAGGGAACAGCTGCACACACAGCCATGCCCATGGACAGCATGGAGGATGGTCCCTCATCTTTGTTTCAAGCATCTCCCATCAACTCCAAGTGATTAAAAAAATATATCTATCCAGTCCGTCAGAAAATTTGAAATTAGAAGGAAAAAAACCCCCACAAACACATTTACAATGTTAAAAAATGTGAAGAAACCCTGATGCTGAGTTCAGTGCCTTCACCCTTCCTATCCCATTTCCATTTAAATAGGATTTTCTGTGAAGTAAAACTCGTACCTGTAAGAAATAACACTGGCAACCCGAAGCCAAGTGCTGCTTCCAAATGCTCTCAGGCATGACTTGACACTGAACAACTTGCACCTTTATTTCCAACAGCATTTTAAAGAACTGCTGGAAAATTCACGATCAGGTCTATGAAAAATTACAGTAACTACTATGAGCACATTCCCAAATGAAAGGATGGTCTGGGGCCAATTTCCCAGCCCTCCCCTGCCATGACTGCACAGGAGGAATGGGGCAGCCAAGGTGTGTTTCTGCTACATTTTCTCTATCTGCTGCAGCTGGAAAAGCACAGGATGACCTGAGTTTTCCCCCTTCCAGTTTGTTGTGAAGATCATCACAGCCTAATCACATTTTAAAACCCCCAAAATCATCCTCTCAGGTATCTAATTTCCGATGCTCTGGGCATTCTGTAGTTCCTGCTGCAATAAAAAATGTGGTTTTAGAGAAGCAGACAACCAAATGCAGGAAGGAATACATACAGCTAAGTGGTCATACAGTGCTGTTTTGTGAGGACTGACTTGCAATTTAAAAAAAACAGCACTGTTTTATGAACTGCCTGGGACAGTGCACCATAAATGGGATTGGTTCCCCTTTTCCCTGGTGTCCCATGGCATGGTGTCTGTGTTGGAGCAGAGCAGGAGGCCAGGTGTGATGTGTGTGGTGCAGCCTCCACACTCCTCCTCCACCCCACGCACCAGGCCGGGCTCTCCTAACACAGAGATCATTTTGACAACTGAAATCGACACTTCAAGCAGTGATTTAGACCCACTCACAGCATTAAAATGGAGAGTTTGAGAGCACATCCCTCTTTCCATGTTTTTTTTTACACTGTATGGTCTCAGGACCCTCTTCCCCCTCTCAAAGGTCCTGTTTTCTAAGTGACCCCTCCCAGCCTGGCTCACTAAATTGGTTCTCGATGCACTGGCAGAACGTGGGAGTGCTTGGGATGGAAGGGATACCACGTTGTGCATGACACACACCCATCTGGGTTGAGGAAAAACATTTCTCTTGGTAGAATATTTTTCAGAGAAAAAAAAAAAAAAGTTCGGTGAAATCCAAGTGTGAGAGAAATGTTGCGTGATGTTGTTTTGAGAACACGGGCCCTGAATTTGGGCTGAAATCTGACCTTAGGTTGTTCCTTTATGTCTGCATTTTCTTTTGGTTGAGTGGACTGGTTTTCCCCTTTTGCTGGGTGAGAGTTTTTTAGGTGGCTTTTTAAATGTTGCTCAGCTTCTGACATGGAAATGCCAAAGCAGACCCAGCAGTTCTTCAGTAAAGCAGTTCTACATACAGAGACCGGATTTACAAACTTGTAACAACTTCTGAAACATATTAAGGTTATATTCCAGATAAAAGCAGTGGCTAAAAGTCTGATCTTTAGACCACTAGAGGTCCACAGAGCTGTTTCTGCTAAAGCAGCAAAGAACACACAATAGTTTTTATTCCTCTGACCTGGAACGTTTCGAGTGTCTCGTTTTAAGGGTCGAACTTCTCTCCACGCATCTGGTTAGTTGGATTATTTCAGGTCAGGTTCTTAAAAAGCCTCTTCCTTTTTTGGGTGTATAATTGGGTATAAACTCAACCATGAACAAGTTTGCAGCTGACACCTCGGGCAATAAAACCGAGAAAGATAAAGCAACTTGCAAAGCAACCTGCAGATATTACAAAAGCAAAGCGAGCCAGATTTCCTTGGGCATTTGCCGAGCAAACTTTCTTTTGATACGAATGCAAATTTAGCACTATTTGGTACCAAAATATTCGAGTCTCCAGGATGAAAATGGATGCTAATATCCATAAAACATCTAACCCAAGAAAGCAAAAATAACAGCCCCAAGACAAAGTGGAATGGAAGCAATCAAGGATCTGCCTCCACTTCACTAAAAAGATCTTTCTTTTTTGTTCTGGCTCCTTTAAAAACTCCTCTGTTGTTTTAACCAAGCCCTACAGTTTTTTGTGGAAGAGATAAGGAGATAAAAGAGATGGGGAGGGGGAAAAGGGCTATTCCCAAAAGGATCGTTCAAGGCAAAGCCACACTCAAAAGAGAAACTGGAGACAACCCTGGGCATTCAAAGGTTGTCAAAGGTTTTCCCAAAACACGTCCTCCACTATCATTACAGGCATTGCTGAGGAAAATCTGAGGAGTCAAAGTCACAGGACTGACGCCACGGGGCTGTCCTCACATTTCCCTGTTTCGCAGGGTATTTGCAGGAGAGAACTCTCCAGTTTTCCGAGATCCTCCCTGTTCTGTGTCCTCCCCACCTGCAGCATCTGCACCCTGCTGGAGCCGTCCCAGGGGGTCGCTGTGGATGGGATTACACAGGGCCACAAATCACAGGCCTTGACTCCAGGTGCAGAACAAACAGCAGGAGCAGATAAACTCCTGTGGAACAAAGATCTTGTTGTCAGACAGACAGCAAGGAGAAAGCAGGAAGAAAAATGAAAAATGAGAACCTGCCTGCAGGAAGAATGTTCCCATTCTCTGTGAAAATGAAGACACGCATGACAGTCCATCCATCATCTGCAGTGCTATTATAGCAAAAGACAAACTGGAGTTAATTTGTGAACCCATGGCCAACTTGTTAAATGGAGCAAGGAAGATTAAATAGGTTTAATTTGTATGGGATTGGGCAAAAGTGAAGGAAGGCAGAGGCACAGACATAAACACAGATCTCGTTACTCTCCCCCTCTGGTGCCCTTCTGTCATAGACCCTTCAGAGTCTCATTCCTTTTTCCTCACAGAAACCTTATCACCCACTAACTCATGACCTGCCCACAGAACATCTGTATTTAGAGTCAAAAATGCTCAGAAAATCTCTATTAGCAAGGACCAACTCCTGCACTCTCAAAGCATCTCTCAGGCATCAGAGGAGTTAATTCTCTCCCTCTTGACCTTCAATAAGAAACCAGGGTTTTTTCTGCAGCTGAATTGTTTGCAAAGCCACTACAGGCAATGCTTTAGTCTTTTATGTCCCCAGCAGCTTTTCAGCCACTGTTATAATTAGAGGGAATATAGTACAGTTTGTCTTCGAGCATAGGTTTTCCACAGGTAAGTTTTTACTGCTGTTCTGAAGTTCACAAGCTGTAACTCCTGGTGACATCTACTGCAAGGTTTTTAAAAATCAGCAACATTTGCTTGCCAAAGCAAAGATCGTAGGACTGTCCTGGAGCATGAGAGCTGAAAACAACGTAAATAAAGAAAATATCTGACCCCTTGCAGCCTTCCCACACATAACTTCACTTGATGGAAGTGAAAAGCCGTGCTTGCTGTAAGATCTGGCTAAAATAGGAACATTTGTCATTGTCCAACCGAGAAACTCAAATGGCAGCAAATGAAATCAACGGCGAAAACACAATTGTTAAAAAGCAAGGCTCCTCCCTGAGTTACAAAATAACCTTGGGTTATTAAAAGCAGAGATTTCCAATTTTTTTGTTTTGTTTTGTTTTCAATACAAAGCTTCTGCCACCATCCCTTTTAAAGGGGGTGGAAAAAAAATTCTGATCTGCTACCGACATGCAGAGCTACAGCTTCGGTACTGTCAGCTTGGTAAAGCTGCTCCTCCCAGGGCAGAGGGAAACAACGACATCTGAACTGTGGCAATCGGACAATTCAAGAGTCTGGCTCAGTGCACGAAGGATAAATGGCAGGAAACCAGAAGAAGACTTGTTTTAGCCAGAACTGGAGGACCGAAGACCAAAAATCCTACCGTAAATAATTCACAGAGGAACACAGCCAGGGGATAACGGTGGAAAGGCTTAGATCTTTCGCAGGATAATAAATTTCATGGAGATGCCTGATAGCAGGGACAGCACAGATCACTAATTGCACGTGTTTGCTGAGCACTGAAACACAAGCAGATGGTTGGAAGGGTGGTCTGAGGAGCACAACAAAGGTCTCAGTTTCTATTCCCAACTCCTAGACCAACATCGCTGGCAGACCAGTAAGAAAGTCCCTTAATTTATCTGTCTTACTCACTGAAAAGACAGGCATGTGTTCTTCACCTGGCTGGCTGGGATGTGAGCAGGCTCAGGGTTTGGAGAAGCTTTGAGAGGGATAAAACACCAGAAATTTTCAATATAATTTGGTTTTATTCATTCAAAATTAAGATGAAAAAGAGAAAGGCAAAGAACACGCTGACTCAAGGATCTAGGCCTCTTGACAAACCCCAAGACACAAATCATGCAATAAAACTCGGCCTCTCAGGCAGCTGAACTCCCTGCAATTAAATCAACCAGCCAGACAACACAAAAACACCTCTGAGCTCCCCAGAGAGTCGGACTCCTCCTGCCCAGGGCCTGAAACGATGCATCTATCCTGGCCCGTGCCAAGGACAATTAGGATAATGCTATTCCATATCAAGGTATAGGATAAATCCCAACATCAAGGGCCTGAAGAGAGTTCACTGGAGCAGCAAACCATTTTAAAGTCAGATGGCCTTCAGCATGTCCACAGCTAATTCACCTGGAAAGCACAGAGTGTCATCGACTGCAGCACAGCCCTGCAGAGCTCCCCCTTGACGAGCAAGGGCACAGAGCTCAGCTTGTTTTGAGATGTCACTGCCAAACCCCAGGGCCACAAACCCACCTTCCCAGCAGGGCTGCAGCCAGCTGTGGCAGTGTTGGGTTTATCTCCAAAAACTCTGGCACTCACCAAAGTCTGCTCTGAGGACAGTGAGGATGAAGGTTGTGTGTGTGACCCCACTGCAATCTCAGGCAAGAACTGCCTGGGGGTCTGGATGGGAAATGGCAAAAGAGGGGACTCAGAGGTACCTGAGGCCCTGGCACAGGTTGGGCAGAGAAGCTGGGGCTGCCCCATCCCTGGAAGTGTCCAAGGCCAGGTTGGAGCAACCTGGGCTAGTGGGAGGTGTCCCTGCCCGTGGCAGGGGATGGAACCGGATGATCTTTAAGGTCCCTTCCGACCCAAACCATTCCACGATTTTATGATTACCAGAAATCAGGTGAACCTTTGGTTGGCACACTCAGGTTTGTTTTAGCCAACAGAGGGTTCTTTGGTTTCACAACAAGCACAGAGGAGACAAAATGTCAGTAGTTGCTGAATTGATGGCCTGTAACTCATCCAGCTGCAGTGAGGACAACACATATCCACTCTTATTATTCCAAATTGAGCATGTCTGCATGGGATTTGCACTACTTAAATTAAGAGACTATCAAAGCAATTTTGAGTTAAGTATCTCCATGTGGATATCATCTAAATTTGGGAGGGAACAAGCAGCTCCTCCTCCCTGGTAGAACAATGCTTGTAATGACCATAAGATGATTTGCCCAACAACAAAACTGGCAAAGTTACCTGCACCAATCATTAGATTTTTTAAGGGTATTTCCTCTAGAATCACAGTGTTTTGGGGTTGCAGTTTTGATTTTAAATTGTTTTATGTACACGGGTAATTTGAGAAGAAATCAAAGAAAGTTTGGAAGAAGCTTCCCCCTACTTTTGTCTTCCATTTTTATGTCTTTATTATACCATATTGGGCCTTTCCAGTATAAAATCTGTGGCAGGTCCAATTGTGAGGGGGGATTTTAGGGGAAGAGGGGGAGAAAAAAGAAAAGATAGAAGAGAGTTATATCTGATCACCCAGCCTGGAAATTATTGTGTCTGCACAGCCTTGTTTCAAACCTAATTATTATAAAAGCTTTGGGGAACGTTATTTTCAAAATTAAATCTTCTCTGTCAAAACTTTCATTAATAAGTTCTATTTCTTAGTAGGATATCATTTTACACAGAGTGCTCAGAGATCTTGCAATGTGGAACAGATTCTTTTTAGATGAAGTACAGTATATTGCTTTTAGGATCATGGTAACTTAACATTTTATTTTACTTGTGTTTTCGAACCAGGAAGGTTCTCAGGCTCTACAAACACATATCGGAGAAATTGCTTCTCTTAGGCAAACTTACCAACAGCTTTTGTTGCTGCTGTGAATGCAGAAGATGGGACAGCAAGAAATGGAAGTTCATGGAATAACAGGAGGAGGAAAGAAAAGCATAAAATAGAGTGGGGGGAAATACAGAATATCACAACACTCCAATCCAAAAACTTCTATGGCAACATACATTCCTGGGAGCATTAACATCCCAAAATGCCTGCCTTTTCTTTCCAGAGGGGCAGAAAACTCTCAGTTGCAGCAGTCAAGTTGTGGGAAAAACATCCAGAAGATAGGAGGGGAATCAGGAGAACTGGGATTTAGACCCAGGACAGAGCCTTTTGTCAAAACCAGTGCTTCTACAGAGTTACTGAAAGAATTTCAGCCATAGTCAGAGGTACTTTATTACCTTAAATATAAAAATCAGTAGCTGGGAATTCCTCTGAAGCTCAATACACACCAGTTTCATGCACAAATAATGAAGTGATTTCTGGCTATAATACACCTCCATCCAGGAAAAAGGCTGGAAGTCTTCATGCCCTTGAATCCTTGCAGAATTATGGATGCCTGTTTATTTATCCCAAAGCAAGGAGCATATTTATGCTTATCTGCCAGTGAACGAAACATCCACATCCCAAAAACAAGTCTGTTTTTGCCTGAATTTGGAAAGTCTTCCTTATGATTCCACAAGGTTGCCCTCCAGTATATCCTAGAGTACAGAGCAGGCAGGTTTGCTTTGGATCAAGAAGCTGATCTCTGTCCCAGGGGCACCAAACTGTGCAGTAGTTGCTATGGTACTGCAAGTATTTTTGTTTGTTAAACAGTAGATTAAATAGTCACATAAAACGATTAGACTGCACATTGGATCATTCCCTGGGAAGGCTTATGTTACAAACTGGCTTTCTGGGGAAATTATTTAAGCTTTTCACTTTAAAAAAAAAATAAAAAAAATAAAGCTTTTTTGAATGTTAGGCTGGTGTGTTTAAGAGAATCTACTCCTTACTGCAATTTAAACTTATTTGTGCAGGCAGGTAATATTTTTAGACACTTTTACACCTATTAAAAATGTTGTTGCAACTGTTGGCTTCCTGCAGTAAAAGCTCCTGTTTATCATCCCTGTCCTGTGTGGTCAGGGCTTGGATTACAGTTCTCCTGCAGGAGGGATGGGTGTCTTGCCTTGGGTCACACCATGCTGCAGAAGTTAAAGATTAAGTGTTACTCTGCATTACCAGACAGAACAACAGATTGCCTTAAAAGGCCAAGTCTCCAAAATCAGCTTGTTTGGTTACAAGAGTTACTGAAGGGGACATGAAAACTTTTACTTTTGCATATTTTATTTACCTGCCTTGTGGTACATCTTGTACCACACTCCCTTCAGTAGGTTCTGATGAAAGAGATCCAAAAATAATCCTGAACAGTCAATGGCTGCTGAATGAGCCTGGGACTAATTGCTCAGATGAGTCCCCAGGCTCAGAAGCAGGTGGTGACAGAGCCTAAGGCAGCACAAACAGCACGTGTGACAATGACACAAATGGAGAACCTGTCCCTCTGCCTCACACTATCCAAGAATTCCCACTGTTTTCAGGAGCCTACCGAGGTTCCAGCCTAGATGGCAGAGCAGTACCAGATTAAAACTAAGTGTCAGCAAAAAGCATCCAAGTAACTTCCAAACCCATAACAGCTCCTTTGCTCCTGATGGCTTTTACCAGAACATGACTTTGGAAAACACAGAATGAGGATTAAAGACCCAATCCTGACACAGTAAAAGTGAATCATACACAGATATCAACAGAGATAATTCCAGTTCTGAACAAAGATGCCTGATTTCAGAGAACTCCACTTTTTTTAAAAAAATAAAAATCTGTGAAGAAAGGTCCAACTAAGCAAAATAATATTAACATTAAGCAAGCACAGCTGTAGATATCAGATAAGAGCAGTTCTGAGGATAATATTTGGCATATATTACACTGCTTCATCTGTTTTTCCCGTACCCCCATAAATGATGACAGAACTCTTCTCTGCAAGAGTTCCCACAACCCAAGGCATTGATCACTGGAGCTTCCAAAAGAAAGGCACGAGGAGCCAATACTGGCTCCAAAGAAAACAAAATGTGCACCAAACTCGCAAGGAAGAAGTCGTAAAATTCCCATCAAAAATGCCAGTAGGACTGAAGCAGATCAACTGCAGACAGACCTGGAAAGTTTACTGCCAGAGTTCCCTTCTGGAGCACGGGTGGGACAGAGCAGGGGCTGAGCAGCTGAAATTCCAGCCCCAAACACTCCATCCCCAGGCAGCAGGGGACATGGACAGCCCAGCCCCTGCGTTTCTCACAGCAGTAAATGCAAATAAATGCCCATTTAACAGATCTGGAGCTGCTGCAGCTTTGCCAGTGCCCTCCCAGGGCTGGTGCTTTGGAGTAACCTCATCCCATCTCCTTGGGATGGACACCATCCTGCTCACAGTCAGTGCTCCCTACCCAGCCTCCCCTGGGGAGCTGGGCTGTTCCAGATGATTGCATGGATGTGAAAAACAAACCCGAGAATGGGAACACCCATGTTCAGGGAGGACAAGACTCGCAGGAGCCTGAACAGAAATGCTCTAAAGGAGTTCAAAAGGCAGAGTTTACACGGCATCTTCGCCTCCCATAGAGAAAGGGCCATCATGAAAGTCTTGGCACCACATTTAGAAAGTTTGCTTTACAACTGAAATTTCCTTGGAGGAAACTTCACTTTTTTGTTGTTGTTATTTTTTTATCCTTACATTGACTATCTGGGTAAGTGACGGGTCGTAACGTTGTTTTACGGCTGAAGAAACAGACAAAGATGAAAGTCAACATTTTCTGGTGTGGAAAAAGAAATTGGGCAGTGCAGACTTTGGGTGTCCTAACTTGGGATGTCTGAGCAGCAGCAGCAGGGGGGAGAGGGTTGTTTGTTTGTCTAAGGCTCTCCCTACCCAGAACCACCAACAGAAGCCAGTGGAAGCTGCTTGGATTTGGCAACTCCCAAAACAGACAGCCCCAAAATTATTGACTGCTTCTGAAGAGCTGGCCTGAGCAGTTTGGTCCACATCACACACAGGAGTTGGTTGTGGAGCCCCAGAGCAGAACTCTGGGCCCCCTTTTCATAACTCACGAGCAGCGCTGGGCCACGGTGTTTCCAAAAGCACATAACTTAGCTCTTTGGATGCCTTCTGAGGAACTCTGAGAGCAAGCAGCAACTTTTTTAGCTTGATTTCAAGTTTTAATGCCTATCTGGATCCTTTCCCTCCTCTTCCATTTTTCTTTTTGAAAAGATGAATTCCTCCATTTAGTTTTAATCCTATTTCTCTCTCTCGAAGCTGCCAAGAAATCAAGCCCAGTTCCCATCAGACAGAAAGCAGTTCATTTCCTTGGGATGAACCAGCAACTCAACCAAAGCACACACCACCCTCTGCCTCTCCTGCCTCTCAGAGCCCTTCAGGCCAGGCTGGATGAGAAGGGATGTCATGGGATGTCTCCCTTCCCCTGACCGATGGTGCTGCAGGCACAGTCAGACCCCCTCGTTATCCTTCAGCCCTAGGGGCTCACCCCAGGCAGCTGCAGCCCCAGAGCCAGCAGAAAGAGCAGCCCAGCAGTGATTTTATTTACAACCTGCTGACAACAGAGTGGAAATCGATAGAAGCTGCAGGCAGCAGTGCCTCCCTGTCTGTCAGCACCCAGTGGCAGCTCCTGCACTTACTCCCTGGGCAGGAGCTCTTTAACCCTTTCTGGGTTTCACAGGGGTCCCTGGCATTTCTATTTACAGCAGCTTTATCCTGGTGCTCTCCCACTGCCTTCAGCTGAGTTGCTTCCAGTCCAGAGCGGTGAGGACACAGCAGGACCTCCCACAGTTACATATTTACATATTTACAAGTGCTGGTGGACAGATATTGTACTTTCATACCTTGTGCAGTGCCAGGTGTCAGCACAGAGCACTGACTTATCCTGTTTGACATTCAGATGACACTAAAGCTCTGAGGCTGAATTCAGAACAAGTCCTTAGCAAGGTCCTTAAGATCTGCAGGAAGCTGAGAACCTGTTTCCACAAGAGCTCTTTGTAAATGAACCCCAATTCACCCCTGGGACGCACCACTTTGGGGCCAGCACAACTTCTCTGATACCAAGCCACACAGGGACAGCCTCCCAAACTAAATACAAAGTGACATCAAATGCAAGACATGCCCCACACGTTAAACTGGGCTCTGAAGCAAGTGGTTTTCTGTAAGCCTTTGCCTTCCACCCTGCCTGGTGTGAGATGAGCAGGTGCAGCCACAGAGTCACCACCAACCCAGTGAGGAGACAGACGCTGATAAAAGAAAATCAGATAAACTGCAGATTGCTCAGCTGGTCTCCACCACTGCTGCTGAAACAGTTGTTTGCCCTGTTTAAGGCACCACAAGTGCCTTAAACATTTCTGTGCAAGGATCTGTGGCAATTCCTGTCTCAAACAGAAACGAATCCAACAGCTTTGATCTGGTTCACTCAAACTCCTATTGGCATAAGCGACAATTGAAAAAAAAAAAAAAGTGTTCTATGATTACAGTGGGTCCAACACTATGTGAGAAATGCAAAAAGCCCCTTGTAAAAATAACTCCTCGTGTTTCACCACTTTTCCAGAGCACAGAACAGTTGGTCAGATCTGAGCAAAGACAGGAGAAGATCTTTTGTAGGTGTGGTTTGTAGTTCTCAGGATGCCTGTCAGAGCAGATAGACAAATTTACACCTGATTTCTGGACCTCGTGTCTGGATCTTAAACCTGGGGCAACTGATTACATGCTCACACTGAGCAGAGATGACATGCAATCCCAGCCTGAAAGCAACACTTCAAACCAGCTGAACCAGGAGAGATGAAAGCTCTGTGTACCCTTGGAAAAAGAACTGAAAACAAGCAAACAGTTAAAAACATTTATGGAGCAAACATAAAATTTCCATTAGACAGCTGGTTCCTTGCTTAGGGAAAATATATACGTTGCTAATAGGAATTATATCCTGTTTCCTTTCTACTGCTTAAAACACACAAACAAATTATATTTCAGCCTAATGGCATATTATTCATGGATCTTTTACTTCACTGGAATTTATAGTTCAATTCCAAACCTGTAATTTTAAATGTTGGCTGTTTTTCTAATTCACCAGAAGGGGGTCCCAGGTCCCCTCACTTCTCCTGCTGGCAAGGAAAAAGATCCCCTGCCAACTCCTACATAAATTGGTGTATATCACAAGCCACAGCACTCAAATGCCCAGACAGGGCTTTTCACATCAGAGCTGAAGTGAAAACTAATACAGACACACACATGTTACACGTGGAGCCTTTCTTCTCTGAGGGTCACACAGCTGGTGTTCAGTGGTGGCAGCAGAGCACTGAGGCCCAGAGAACTAAATGCAGCAACTAAAGTAAAACCCTGCTCAAAGTGCTGTGTCCAAGGAGAAGGAAATCTGCTACTGACTCTTACTGCCCGAGCCCATTGCTGAGCAGGGCCTGGGCTGAGGGAGAGCATCTGTCAGCACAGTCAGGGGGACCTCAACCCAGGCAGGTGCCTTGCAGGGACCCCTCCCTGCCAGCCCAGCTCCCCCAGTCCCAGCCCCTGTCACAGGGAGGATTTGGGGCACGGCAGGGCAGGAGCAGAGCACTGACACGGGTAAATGAGGGCTCCCTGCCAGCTCGGTGAGGTGTTGGCTGAGAAAGCTGCAGGGTGGCTCCCTCTGACCAGGCAGGAGGGTCTGGAGGAGCGGGCTGGTACCTCACTGCTGGAACACGAGTGCCAGTCACCTGTGGGTCACATTCCAGGGGGTGAATGTTACATTTCAGCTGGGTAAGTCCAGCACATCACACGGAGCTCTGGAGGAGGAGTGGACCCAGAGCACAATGACTGGCAGGTCCCCACCGGGCCAACAAACCAAGCTGGGCCCTGTTAGGGTCAGCAGAGGGGTGGCAGTGGGGCAGAGCTGTGCCCTGGGAGGGAAAGCACAGAGCAAGTCACAGCCACGTCACTACAGAGACCCTCCAGTTGGAATAGGTGGCAGTGGAGGGGAGAGCAAGTTTTTGGGAGCCCAGCAGGACTCTGGGACCACACACCCCTAAGAAAGGTCCCTGCAGAGCTCACAGTGCCCTTGGCCTCCTCCTGCCCCCCTGCACTGTTTCACAGACCAATCTGTCCCCCTCAGCAGGTCATGGGAGCAGGCACATGAAGATGGGACTTGATCAAAGATGTTTCATTGTCACAAGCTACATTAAAATCCAGGGGAGTATTTTGCTCTTGCCCTCTTGAAGTCACAGGGGCTGCTTTCTTGCTCTGCATTATGTCAGTTTATTTTATAGCAAGAAAGGGTGGACATAAATACCATCAAACTAGCCCTGCCTTTCCTCCCCCATGTTCCACACAGGAAAATCCCTCAATCCCCACAAAACAAGACGAAGCTCATGCCAAACCTAACAGAGCTCATACAGACATTGTTATCTTTTGAAATGACACCTTCAATTTAATTATCTCAGAGATTAAATCATCTCCAAACTATTAAGCAAAATAACTCAGTGGTGCCAAAACACTGCATCACACCATGATTTCTCTTTTTTTTCTAAGGCCCTTTAAACCTCCACTCTGCCTTGATACACAGAATGGCAGGAGGACACAGATCTGCACTCCTGCCTGGCCCCTGCAAACCCATCCTGCCTGCATGGCCCTCCAAGTTTCATATCTGCTTTAATCCCAACCTCAGCTCCACTGATGGAACTCCAGGGCAGTTCTAGGGGCATCAGGGAGTCAAATTTAGCCTGATGGGCTGTGGCTGGTACAAGTAAAAGAATACCTGAAACTGCAGCAGTTTCATCTGAGAAAGCACAAGAGGAAAACCAACCATCTCCAAGGTATTTGAAGAGTTTCCAGTCTTGAATGGTTTGCCCACAGTTCCCAGAGCCCCATCCTTACCCCTCACTGCACACTACATTTACCTGTGCAGCTCTGTACAACTGGTGCTTGCTGTGCTTAATTGGACACACATTTCTTAACCTGTTCCCCCAGTGGGTGCTGGAGGTCACCTCACCAGCCACAGGCACCGACCAGCCCAGGGTCACCATGGGAACAGCACATTCCTGGCACTTGGTGAACTGTGGGCACCACAGCACATTCCTGGCACTTGGTGAACTGTGGGCACCGCTGAACAGCCAAAAGAGAAGCATTTTCTTCCCTTTTCTTCCCACAGGAACGTGTACCTGCCTCAGCAGGGACAGGGGGACAGGGCTGAGTGAGCAGCATCAGCACCCCAGAGCAGCAGACAGAGGATTCCTTGGTCTCCCTGCACAGCTGCAAGTCAGGGCAGGCATTTGCCAAGAAGGAATGGTTATTCCAGCCAAGCTTGTTAGAACTGCAGTGTCCTTTACCATATGAAGGCATGTGGAGCAACATAATGAAGTCTGAAAGAACAAGGAAATAATTGCAACCTTCTGGCTGCAGGGACCAGACAGGAGCACACAGAGCCTGGGAAGTGGCTCCCATGGCCATTATAAACCATTGAAACAGAGTGTGTGTCTCCAAAGATGATTTTAGAGCAAGGCCAGCCAGCTGATGGAGCAAGGAGTGGGTGGGAACCATCAGCCAGTTTTACCTGGACCCCAGGAAAGCCAATTAGCCCAGAGTCAAATGTCTGGGGACACACATGCCCTGACAGGCCACGCTGAGGGGCACACAGGGCTAGGCAGGAGGATTCACCACCCTCTCAGCAGCACTACACAAACTGGACTTGAGGAGAAAAAGGACAGGGGGATAATTTTACATGGCCAAGGCAGCATCCATCACTCAAACATTTGTTATTTCTGTTCTGGGGGAAAGAAAATGCAAACTGGATTGAGAGACAGAGCTGAGAGTCACCATTATCTCCTCCAGAGCACCTCTTTGTTAACCACAGGTAAGTCACTGCAGGGATGGCATCCCTCGGTGTCCCAGCCTGTACAGGATGCTCTTTGCTCCCCCCCTGTGTACAGGCACACACCATTCCTCCTCAGGATCTCTTAAATCTTATGGTAGAGGCACAAAGTGTGGCCATCTATGCCCTCAACAGCAAGTACCTGCCTCAGGTACCAGCCAAGGAGGTAACTGCCAGTGGGAAGTACCAGGAAGAACAAGTTTTTTGAAAAGGGCTGGAATCAGATGCTTCCAAAGGAAAGAGTAAAGCACCACACATCAGACTGAAGGGACAAACTTACTTCAGGTTCTTCTGAAGCACCACCAAATACCTGTAGGGCTGGGCTCTGGTAGGTGTTATCTGCTCTGATGCACAGCAGCTCTCAGATTGAACCAGGCAGAAATTCTGGCTGTGTTCATGTCCTGTGACATGAAGATCCCAAACACACAATTTCACAGCTGCCTTCATTTTGTGATCTTTTAATTAAAGCAGACAGTGCAGACAGGAAAAGGTCTTTGGGTTGGGGACTCTGTTGTGTGTTCACAGCACAGTACAGATCCAGGGCTGTTCCCTACACCAGTAACTCTGCCTTCTCCACTCCTCATCCTCCAGCATTCCTATGCCTTGACAGGAGAATTAATTGCTCGACTGATGTCTGTGCTGTTTGCTATTTCATACTCTGTCATATCTCCCCTTACACAGGAATGGTGCTGAGCTGTGTGGAAAGGGATAAGGGTTTGTCATGTCTACAACAGTTTGTCTTTCTAAAAGTTTTAACATTCAGTTCTCTGGAGAGCTGGAAACAAGAGATCCTGGCACAGGAGACTCGTGTGCTCATGACACGACACTGTATTGGATTTAGCTGAACTGTGGTCCTGTGAATGACAGTGCCTGCAAGTGAGAGGCAGCTGATGTGGGACAGAGAGGGAGGGAAGGAGAAAAATATGATGTCAAGCCTAAGAACTCACCCGTCTGAGTTATCAGGCTGCTCCGAGTCAGCAATTCATTTTATTAACATTATTCCCTCTGGTCTTACGGCTCGGTTACCCCTGGCAAGCCTTTCCCAAACTGCCTGTGCTACTCATGTGCTTAAAATCAGCACAGACTAAAGAACAAGGTCTGATAAGGCAAGAACTCAGGACTGCAGTTTAGTGTCATTATTCCCCCACAGTCCTCATCAGAAACCAGACACACGGAGAAAAAAGGGGGTGCAAAGCAGGGGAGCTGGGACAGTGCAAGGATTGCCTCCTGTGAGATCCTGCAATGAAAGAAAGAAAACAACAGAGGAGGAATATATTTTATATTGCCAAAATATTTTGTCTTCAAAAACCTTCCCACAGGTTTAGAACAACTGTTGGTCTGACCTAAAGCTCAAAGGATGTGTTCATGGTGTTCCTTCCTCCCTGCAGAAGCTGATTTGAAATCCTGTGCTGTCCCCCTGGACGGGTCTCTTGCTGCAGTGTCCTACTCCAGCACACAGCAAACATCTGCCAGAGGCTAAAGCTGGCCCTGGGATCCTGCAGCAGGCAGGCTGTGCAGGACTGGGATTCCATCCTTCTGGGTGGGATTCTAATTCCCCACCAAGACAAGCAAAAGGAGCAGACTGCTGCAGAAGCCATCAGGCAAGTGGCCACTGCCAATTCCTCCCCAGGTGATCATTCCACAGGCAAATTACCACCAACCTCCCCAGCTCGCAGCAGGCCTTGTGTCCCTGCTTCCCTCATCACCTGTGGATGTCCTCTGCTTCTCAAACCCCACTAACATCACTAACCATGGAAAAAGACAGCCAGGCATTTTTCATTCTTTCACCTGGGGCTGGCACAGAGTTTTGATACAAGAGCAGCAGCCTTCAATTCTCACAAAAAAAAGGAGATCTGTATCTGTCACAGCTACCCCTCGACTGGTTCCTTTTCCAAGTGGGATTCCATTGAAACTATCAGGGCCTTATACAAGCAGTCATGGATAGGCTCTTAAGGGGGAGCACCACCCCCCTTTCCAGCTTTCTAAACAAGTCAAGGGTGGAAGAGTTATAGCCTGCCATTCCAGCATCCCGAGTTCCTGATGGTCCTTCAGCTCACCTTGGACTGAGAATAAATTGCCTTTCTTCCCTCGGACTAAGAACAAATTGCTTTCCTTCCTATTAGTTTTCCTGCTCTTTCTACCCATCAGTTGTGCAGAGACCTGTGAGCAGAGCACAACTACTGACACACTGAAGGTTTTCAGAGAGGTTCAGTGTGGTGTCCAGTTCCAAAATGGCATAAATTACATCCTGGAATGCATTATGTCCTGCTATGTTAGACAAGGGGAAATGTGGTATACAATGAAATAAAAGACATCCTGGAACCTATTACATACTCAAAAGACAAAAGAAAGGACATTATAGGATCGATGTGGCTAATAAATGATGTGTTGGCATCTTTTTTCTACCAAGATGTGGATTAACAACAGATGTATTACACTAATGTCTATTTGTACACTAATCTAAAACAACTGCATTGCTGTTGCAGACAGGAATTTGATAAATGCAGCCCCCATTCCAGCTCCAGGAGTGCTGCTGAGCTTTAGGAAAGGTGGGGAGGGAGGTGAACCACTCCCAGAGTTCTCTTCTGCAGAGTTTGGGCACTTGCTCTCATCCCTTTTCCCTGCTGGGATCCTGCAGATCCAGGGAAGAAAAGAACTTTGCACTAGCCCAGAGGGCTCAGCTCAGCTGCAGGAGGCTTGGGGAGAGAGGGCAAACTCAGCCTTTTGCTTCTGAACTCCAGAGGCTGAAGGGTTAAACCCCCAAGCCCAAAGTTTCCCTTTCCTGCTCCCAAGCCAACAGCCCTCCTGCATTTCCAGAAAGCCCTCTGGGGAAGGGCAGCTGCACAAAGCAGGCACAGGAGGTGCCTTCCTCAGGCAGCTGAGGAACAGGAGAGCAGATCCACTGCTGGATTCACCCTCCAGTTCCTTCCCACAAGGAACAGCTGGGGAAGAGTGAGAGGCAGAGCCTCCAGACCCCTGCACATCCCAGTTTGAGAGCCAGGGCAGTTCAGTCACTTCCCCTCAACCTGAGGAGACAAGCACAGGAGAGCAGCCTTTGCCACCCTGGAAAGCTGGAGGAAGGTGGCAGACAGGGTGGAGACAATCCCTGGCCAACCCCCTTGGACAAGGGGGAAATTCAGTTCAGTACCAGCGGCAGAGAGGCCTCCCCAGGCATTGCTGCTCTCCTACAGCACAGACAGAACAGAAACCTCTCCACAACAACCAGGGTTTGTGGTGTCTCATGACAGGGAGATGGAGAGGAAATGACCTCCAGTTCCTTCTCCCACATCCTGGGCTTCCCTGGGCACTGATGTGATTATTCCCTACTAACCAGGGGGCAAACAGGTGTAGAGGAGTTTGGAATACCTGACCCTGTGGACCCAGCAGCAGTTGTGGATGATGGCACTGGTGGAGGTGCTGTGAGACACCAAAGGCTGGGCACAGAAGAGCAGCAGAGGCTGGGGATGAGGAGCCCACACCAGCCCAGCAACCCAAAACTGCATCTCTGCCTGTTCCCAACCCAGGCTGTGCCTGAACTGCTGGAAGAGAACAAGAACAATGGGTCTGGGGGGAAACAAAAGAAACAGAAGCATAAGAGAAGGAGGGAAAGGAATGTGAAGCTGGCTAGATGAGAAAGCCTAGGTGAATATATCTGATCCTTCCTCCCCAGCCAGCAGAGGCTTGCTCTGTGAAAAAGATTTTCTCTGAAATAATTTGCATTTGCTTCCAAACTTAGTGCAGATCTGTCACCAGTCACTCAAAGCTCCACTTCAGGAACTAGCAGAGATTATAAAAAAATGTGATAGGGTCTGTCTTCACAATGTTCACAGCCTGGTGTGGCCAAGAGCACTACTTGAAAAACAGTAGGGTAGACTGGGAGTGCACTTACACGACACAAAGTGCCAGACCGGGTCGTCAGCCATCACACTAACACGGAACATGGAAATCTGTGAGCAAGGATCCTTCCTTTTAGCACATCCACAGATGCCACATACATTTTTCTATGCATACTTGCAACTTATATCAAGGGAAATCATTATTATATGATAAGCAGCACAACAACCTATTCAGGACAGCACAGCAGGTTTCACACTCCACTCCACCCACTGCTTTACCTCCAACAGCACATTCAGTTCCCAACCCAGCACTGGCCCAATACAATCTGAGAATGGGAAGCATCAAGTCCCACAGTTACCCAAACTTTAACTCTCCTAGAGAGACTATTTCTATGAAAATTAAACAAAATCCTCCCTGCAGAGTTCCTAGTGATGATACTTAACGAGATGTTGTTAAGAATTTTAAGAAGTCCTGCTTCACAGTAAGAATTATCTCTCCACACACACACTTGCTGAAGGCCATCTCTGAGTAGAAAGCTGCAGAATGGCTGTGTTCCCCTCAGAGATCATATATCTTCCCTTTCCATAAAGTTCCTATAAAATCTGAAGCAAAAGGGAATCTCATATGCAGGCCATGGTCTCTGCCTAAGAAGCTCTGGTTCACATTTTCATTTCTTGCATTTCTCCTCTTTTCCCTTCCCTGGATGGATGTCAATGCCCTTAAGGTGCTGAAAAAGCTAAGTTACTCCACATGGAGTAGAAGTGGGAAAAATTCTCCAGCTTCCACAGAGTTCAATGCTCCAGTCCAGCCTGAAATTCTGCTTTCTGCAACACTTCAACACTTTGGAGCGAGTTAATTTTTCACGGGACAGCAGGATTTACAAACTCCCATCTGACATTTGCTTGAAGGAGGCTGGCAAAGTGATGTGATGATAATTCCACAGGAGAAACACCCACGGTGGTCTCACTGGAAATTCTCCTTGTTGGCACAGTCAGGACAGGGACAAGCCTTGCTGGCAGCTTTATTGATGAGGCCCCAAGGGCTCCAAACCAGCCCCACGAGGCAAAGATGGGCCATTAGTGACAACATCTTATGCCAGTTGGGGCTTTCTGGAGAAAAGACTCCAGGAACAACAGAAGTTGGCTTTGACAGCACACACTCAGCAGCAGGAGCAGAATCCATTATCCAGAGCAACTGCTCCTCTGCTGCAGAGCACTCCCTAAACACCACAAGAGAACAGGGTGCCAAGACGAGTCCTGCCTGAAGCACCAACTGTTTCTCCATAACTTTCACCTCCCGTGCACCACCAGCCTTCAGCCCCTGTCCTCATCTGCCCAGGGAGGGGACAAGTGCCAGCTGAGCCTGTAGCTTCTCCCCCTGGAGCTGGCCAGGAGAGAGACATCTCAATATTGCACTCAGGCAAACAAGAAGGTGAAGCTGCACTGCAGGCCCAGAAAGATGGGATGAAAGGGGAGGTGAGGGGAGAGGTAAAAGTGTGGGAATAGTGAGGGACATACAGCATCCTGCCCCAGGCTATGCAATTCCTGGCTGTAGCCCCTGTCCCTGAGCACCAAACACTTGAGATGAGTTAAGAGCCTGGCCTGGGTGCTGCTATGGAGCTGGATCTCTGCTGCTTTCCATCTGTTTGTACTTGAACTGATCAAGAGTCTCATGAAAGAAAAAGAACCTCTAAAAAGCCATGAATAGGGAAAACTGGGACACTGCAAGTGGATATCCTAGAAGCAGAAGTGAGGAGAAACTTTGGCTGACAGTACTTCGAGCCATAATAACACTCTCCTCCTATGTTTAACAGCCATTACAGAAAAAACAAAAAGGGAAAAAGACATCCATGTACAAAAACAATCACTCCATCAAAAGCTGAAAAGGGGCCCTAAGGCCACCTCAGCCTGTGCAGTGCCTTGGAAGGGTGCAGTGGGAGCTTTAATTGCTCCAGTGCTCTCAATACAAAGTATTCCAATGGCAGCATCTGCTGCGTGGCCTTGCTGCAGAAATCATTTTGGGTGTTGAACCCTGAAGGTGTTGTGACAATCTGTGGTGCAGTTCAGTCACAAACACCACAAGGTTTGTCACTGGGGGACAATCCCTCGGGGGACACTGAGCACCTCTCAGGACACACCCTGTGTCCACCTCCCACACACTGCTCTGCAAGCAGCAGCATAGCAGGGGCAGACAAAAACAGCAGCAAAAAGGTCATTCCCTGATGGCAGGAACAAAGGGGCCACAGGAAACAATGGATATAAATGCATCCAAGTGAAAACAAGTCTTGCTGTGATCCTGAAAAGCAGGACAGCAAAAAAGACCTGGGCAAAGGGAGACTTTCTTTGGACAAAGGTTTGGTCAGGACAGGAAAGTCCTGGTTCCAGAAGAGGGCTGACATCTCTAAGGCATAGGGGAAAGTTGACCTGATTGCTGTATTATCAAAAAGCCTTGTGCTGGGAGTGAATCAAGGCTTAGAGCTTGTCTACCTAAGTTCATGGATGCCAAAGAAGTCTTCCTTTCCCAGCACATCAACTGCCAGAGTGGTCACCTCAAGTCCCTGTGACTGCAGACACATGTGCCCCTTTGGAAACAAGAGCATTGCTGCATGTGCTGAAAACAGAGCAAAACTGTTCTTCAGTGCATTCCAAAACTGTCCCCATGGCAACAGGAACAGAACAACTCCTATAGGATCCACTGCCATCTCTGCTTGCATTAACAGCTGCCTCCAGAGACCTGCAGCACAGACACCTTCCAGGAACCAAACCAGTGGGATTATGGGTTTAAAAGGACCACGAGAGGCCCAGGTATGATGAGTCAGATCCTTGCTCTTGAGGGGACACACAGATGGCAGACCACATGTCTGGGGAGAGCAGGATGCTCCTCAGGTGAGAAGAGGCATCATATTTGGACCTGGGAGCAAAATTCACAACAGGCATCTGCAGAGAGAAATTCTAGATGGCAGCTTGCAATAATGGAGGTGACTGAGAAAGAGCTTACTAAGAGAACTCGAGACCAAATACCAGTTCAAGCGGAAGAATGCTCTTGCCAAATTCCTTCACTTGAGGACTGTGTAATTAGGCCAGGAAAAGCACAACAGAATACACTACAGAGAATAGTCCTGCACTGGTTTGCTAACCCAGCAGGCCTCCCCCATCCTCCATCTCCACGGTCTGCATTTCATCGGCGCTACCTGGAGGGTATGGATTACACCAGGTGGGAAGCCAACAATTCCGGCCTCATCATGAAGTGGAGCCCAGGCCAAGTGTGGGGAGCTGTGTTTTAACACAAGCCCTAGAGTAGCCAGGCCCTGTCAGCAGGGGGGTTCTACCCAAACCCTGCTGGTGGCACACGAGGGATGTGCAGAGGCTGTTCCGAGCAGCACCCGCGACAGCCGCCCGTGCCCTGGGGCTGCCAGGCTTGAGTCCCAGGGAGGAGACTGCCCAAAACCTCAGCTGTGCCCACCATTCCCATGCAGAGCTGGAGCAGGGACTGCAGACAGAAATCCAGCCCACATAAACCACCTAGACAAGCCTGATGTAAATGGGATCCAACTTACCCTAAACATAAGGCCCACACAGCCTCGCCAGCGACTGCGGGGATGTTGCTGAGACTCCAAATAGTGAGTACTTCAAAAATCAGGCACCTGGGCACCACAGCAGAGTTCTCTTTCCCCTACCACCCCATAAAACAAAGCTACCCAAAAGAGCAAGCCAGATTTTGGAAAGGTTGCCGTACTTGTGTGACCTTGCCTGAGTCATGACTGGACCCAAGAGTCTCCCTCCCCAGCTCTGGACTCTGAGTAGATGGCTACACTGCTTCCCTCGAGACCCAGCGAGGCAGAAATAGGAAATGAAATGGAGAACAGGGAGGAAATTCCATCTCCCAACACAAAAAAAAAATTAAGAGGCAGTCACAGAATTCTCCTGGTAAGAAGTAAAGAAATACGTATGCAAGAGTGAAGGCTAAAGACACAGAAATATCTTGTTAAATTTTTACAGTTTAACCACTGAACAAGCTACTTTCTCTCCATAATTTATACCTGAATTGCGTGTCTAGACATGACATCATTTTAAGGTATGCCTTGTGTTCTGTGGTAAGTTTACAATAACCAGAACTTATAATTGCTGTGGTTCAGGTCAGCAAAAGCGGAAAAAATACCCAAAGCCCCTTCTAAGCAGCTGTTCTTGGTAATAGCTTTAGTCTGTTGTTTTCTGTCAAGGAGACAAGGCCTAGCAAATGCTAAAAGCCAACCCTGAACCAACTCCCCTTCCTAAAATTGACGAACACCGCAGATAATCCTCAGTCCTCAGCAGCTTGCTTTGGTATGGTTCGGATTAGGAGAGTGAAGGGAGCCAGATAAGCAAAGGCAATGAAACATCTCCTGTGTGCCCACGGAGATGGACACAGGCCCTGCTCCCTGCCCCTCGTCCAGAGATCCTGTGGGGCTCAGGTGGGATCACAACAAATACCAGAGAATTCTCACTACTGAGGCAGAAATCCCAAGGCTGCAAAATCTGGAACCACGGCGTGGTTAACGAGCACCAGCCACTCTTCCTGCAGGAATGAACCCCGCAGTGCCGGGGCTGCTGGCCAAGGGACTTTAATCACATGAGCAGTTGCAATCCCTGCCCTGGAGAACGGGGCCTGAAGCATCCTATTGCATCAATAAAGTGGAATTTAGTCATTGGAATGAGGGGGGAAACTGTGTTCAACCTGAACGCTGAGGGATGTTTTGGGTTTGGTTTGGGGGCTTTGGGGTTGGGATGTTTTCACACACATGCTGGATACCCCAGCCAGCCAAGGACGAGCAGGGGATGGGATCAGGGCCCACATGGAGATGCTTCAGTGCACATCAAAACTGTCTTTGGGGCAACAAACACAGAGAAACTCCCACCCTGTTGGCAGAACCTGGATCTCCAGGTGCTCTGGAGGGAACTCACAGTCCATAGCATGCATCTCAAAAGGCACAGCCATGTCACACTCAGGGAAATTATTTGTTACCCAGAATAAAATAGTCCCAGTTGGAAGGGACCTACAACAATCACCTGTTCCAAGTGCCAGCTGTTTTTTTGACAGAAACATTAAAATTGGAAGAATGAAACACAAATGGAGGTTACACACACACTGTGCTCCTTCCTTCCTGTTACCTCCATGGGAAGACAAACTGTAGCCATGAAAATACCCAGAATAAGGTAAAAGGCAACAGCATCAGCCTTCAGTAATAGTTATTGA
Source organism: Pyrocephalus nanus (assembly GCA_038380795.1). Lineage (NCBI taxonomy): Eukaryota > Metazoa > Chordata > Aves > Passeriformes > Tyrannidae > Pyrocephalus > Pyrocephalus nanus. The sequence continues at coordinate 7,083,459 of CM076281.1, forward strand.
CAGTGAAGTAAGCAAACTTTTGAGTCAAAAGGTAAATCATAACTATTGCTAAGTCATAAAAGACTGTCAAAAATCCAGCTTTCATCACAGGTCTGGACAGACCCAAAAGACAAAGGATAGGAGAATCACTGTCCCTTTTTCTCCAGGTCTCAAGTGATCCAATCCCCACAAGTGCTCACAGTTACAAAAATGTGAGTAAATTGAATTAATATATTGATGTGTATTAAAATAAAATCACCTTTCCTTTTTAGACAGGTCCTGCAGAGTTTTGTTATATAAACATTAGTGGTCTAGCTCTCCTCTGTCATCTGCAGTAGTCAGAAAAAAAACTTGGTTACTTCTTAGCTCTTCCAACACCCTCTCAGAAACTGGGAACCATTTCAGTGTCACGCTGTTCATGCCATGGTGAGAGCTGGGGAGCAAAGGAAAACCATGGCAAATGCTGCCAAAGACTGCCCTGGGATGGCTGGTGCTCAGCACAGGTGGGGAAAAGGAGGAGAAAGTGGCCACTGCTTCTCAGTGCCAAAGCATAAAACAGGCCTGGGAACACCACTGCTCGAGGGATCCCATGGGAGCAAGCACAGCCCTGCCCAAATGCTGCAGCTGACCCATCATCTCCTCTGTCCCAAGCTGAGTGTACATGAGGGCCCACAGCTGGCTTATAATGCAAGTCTGAAGTCAGCAGGGCTTTTCTGGCTCCAGGTCTCGTTAAAGATGTTGAACATCAGCCCAGGTTTGGTCAAAAAGTTACACAGGTTTTCAAATTGTTCCAGCTTGCAGTGACCAAAGGTTGATTTAGGGTTTGCTGTCAGAGCACATTCACATTTACAGCCCTACGAGCTGCCATAAAAAGCCAGGTGAAGATCAGAGTTTCTGCTGATTTGAGATATGAACAAGGTAGAAAACCATGTGAATAGGACAAAGGATACTCACTTCCTCTGGGGTCATCCCAACTCCAAGGAAAAAGGGACTGATCAATAATCAGCTTTTGATATACTTCAGGAAAATGGTCCTCTCTTACTCCTGTCAGCTTCTAATGAGTCTGAAGTGTGAAACTTATTTTTATTGTCTCTCCTGCTTCAATCAACAAAGACCAAAGCTTAGCAGCTGAACTTGTAGCAGAACAGATTCCAAGGTGAAGGTTTATGTTCCAGAGTTTACAGGACTCACATTTGTTCAGGTCTGGGAGACCAATGCTGAGTGTCAATGGACACTGGAAAAAAAAGTCCCCACTAGGCATTAATGGAGCTGTGTAAATACTCTTACAGGTTCCTTGCTAGGTGTGTGAAAGCTCCTGTGACACTGCTCTGTAAGGAGCTCACAGGTTCATGGTTGGCAGCCTAACTACCACTGCTGGGAGATGTTCTGCTTCCCTAGGATGAGGGCAGGGCAAGACTGACACCTTTGTGCAGACACATCATGCTGTAAATGAACTACTCACAGAGCAAGGAGAATGGATTATTTTCCTGTGTAGCTAATAAAAAGCTGCTGTCTTGCTGTGAGTGCTAATATTAAGACAAAAGCAAGAATCTTCAATTTATGTTACATTCAAACATAAACCAATACCCATCCTCTGCATCCCACCCAGACAGACCAGATGCAACAGAAATAACTGCTTATTTACCTTACCACAAGGACCAGCAAATACACAGCAGAGGGACAGTGTTCAAGGCATCTCTGGCAGATCACACTGGGAGATGTGTTTAGCAGATAATACAACTGGAGAATGCTTAAAAAGACACTGTTTGCTTAATCACTTGAGGCTAAGTTTGAAAAGATCAAACAAGCCAAATTTAGGAGTAGCTTGTCCCCCTTCTTGAATGGGCTGTAATATTTTACAGAGCAGAGCCCTGCAGCCATCCAGAGAGTGGAGTGTGAGCCAGTGCTACACAAGTACTGGGAGCACATGGATTTAACAACTCTCGCCACAAGTAAAGAGAAAACCAGAACTTTTGTTCCTTAAGTACAGTTCTCTACCACTGAGGCTAAAAAAAACTGGCTGACAACAGCCACACTTGTATCTCTCACCCAAACTGGCCACTGGAGAAGAACTAATTAACCCAGACATTCACGATTTCCATCAGGGTCTCAGTGGTACCACAGCAGTTTCTACAGCTTGTGCTGTAAGAAACACTCCCCTTCCACGAGAACAAGACCCGACACCTTCCACAGAAACCTCCTGTGCTCGGCCTGGGGAGCCACATGTGACAGTCACTGGCAGCAGGACACAGTCTCATTAAAGCCCATCTGCCATGGATGTCCCTCAAGGTTTTTTTACAATGAAGGACCACCTAGCAACGAACAAAGGCCCTGCACTTCCCAGGGTGGACACGTGCCAAAGACATCCTCAGCACTGCTGCTACAAAAGTCATTATGTACAAACAAATGGAGCATTACACTCTGAATGCTGGCTGGGTCTGCTTTCTTCTCTTTTAGGCTTGACTTTATTTCATTTACAGGAAAAGAGAAAATGCAGGAATTTCTCCAACCACCTCTTAGCATCTCCACAACTAGGTAAGGACTAAGACATCTTCCAGCCCCGTATTTCTAAAATCCTTCTGCCTTTTGTTAGAATTGCTGCTCAAATTAATTGAAGCCTTGGGCAATCCCACACCCCTCTGTGTTATCACTTGAATGCTCTTCTCTTGGATCAGCCTGCAGTGGAGGCACCAGCCATCCATGGCACTGCAGGGCTCACCCACGTCCCGAGCGTGATCAGCGCTCGCGTTCCCCATCGGTGGGATTTGCGACCAGGAAACCGCAAACCTTACAGGAATTCTGCCGTCAGGAACGAACACATGGAAGATGTGGCTGCATCTGTAGCGTGACCCTGACGTTGCCTCTCTTTTCTGCTGCACCCATTGCTGTGCATCTTGAAACATCTGTGCCTGTGCAGTGACTGATTACCCAGAGACACGCAACAGCGCTCGGTATCTGCGAGAGGCCGGGGACTGAACCCTGGGTTTATTGCAGGAGAGAGCTGGAGGAAGCTGCTTGCCAGAAATCCAAACTCTAGCCAACAAGTCCCTCCAGGCTCACTTGGAAAGGTCTTGTAACCTCATTGCCTTATGCCTGCTGGGCTCAAAATGAAATGCAAACTTGCATGTTACTTGTGGATTTGGATGCGCTATCCAAGGAGAGACAAATCAGGAGCCCGAGCAAGCAGCATTTGTTGTAAAGCCAGAATAAAGCTTATCAATCCTTAATGAACTCCATGATAGGGGGTTTGCAGAGCCATTCCTCAGTCTCATCTGCTTTGGTGGTTGAGGGACCTACTACAACCCGTTTAAATAGTGATGTTTCACTCATATGCCTTTTGATGAAGTCTTCTATTAAATATTGTTCAAAAATCTATCTGATGGCACATAAAATCAAAGCTGATTCCTTCAAAAAGCCCACCAGCAAGTTTTTCCCAGCCTTCAATTATTTCAGACCTGTAAAGTTGCTGAAGACCCACCCACGTTCCTGTAGCTTCCCAAATGGAGCTGTACTGACTGAGGACATGGAATGTTGGAATGGCACTCGTTGAACAGGCTTTTGCCTAACACTTCTCCATGTTAAATTAGGAGTCAACTCCACCAGCAATTACCTGGAGGAACACTTCTGGTTCCCCACTTAATAATAAGAATAAAGTCTAAGGTTCAGCAATATGGGAATTTGATGCTTACCTCTTGCTTCCACCTTCTACAACACAAGAAAGCAATCTCAATAGTTATCCAGGATAACTAAAAGGAAATAAATCACTGCACCCAGAGGAGATGGCACTCTGCAAATCAGGCATTGCTGGGCCACTCAAATATTCTCCTGGAACAAATTCAGTAACTTCTTCCTCAAGGAACCATCCCACTCCACACTGTTTGACAGCAACATGAAGTCCACACATTTCCTAACTAAGCCCTTGGAAAGCAATGGAGAGGAGCTGTAATTTCTTGAGTGTTGTGCTCAAGAATTAAATGCAAACCAGCTGGTTAAATGGGCAATAGCCTTGTGAAGTCAGTGACAGAAAGATGCTTTTCACCGCCACCCCCTCCAGCTGTGGGCATCTCACCTTAAGGGCCTGAGCCTCATTTCCTATTCCTGATAAACCCCAAACAAGTCACTGAGGCAGCAAGGAACTCAGAACAGCTCCTGCAGGTGGGTTTAATTCTTCTTGCATTGTTATCTATAATTCACTTGAAAGGCATCAGAATGAACTGTGGACACCAATTCAAAACTGTTCCTCTCATTTAGCTCTTCCCTATGCAAATGAGTGTACACTCCAAAAATTCCTACCTGCTGCTGTAAACACAGCCCCACCCTCCATCCACCACCTCCAACAGGGTGGAGTTTTTCAGGAGAATGTTCTCCCTGATTTTGGTCCTGACTGTGTTTTCAGGACTGACAGCATAACATGTCACATCCCCCTTTTCCCAGAGGGCACCACTCTGTCATCAGCTCCCAAGGCTGTAACAATGAGAGTCTCATATATGAGAAAAAACCAACTCCCTTCTAATGGCCTCAAGCAATTAAAAATTTCATCATCGTGAGGATGAATGGGAAACAAATGATCATTTGGGGGAGAACAGGAGCTCTGAAAGGAACAGCTACGTGAGAAAGTAACGTGTTAAAAGCTCAGGGTTGAAGGAGGTGGTCAGCATTAAGAAAGGGAGAGGACACTGTCAAGAGGTTGTGTGGGCTCCTCAGAACCCACATCTCCAAATTCTCACCCCCAATAATCCAGGAGCTTCTTTGGATGCAAAACTATCCCTATCTAATCAACCACCAGAGATGTGTCTAAGAATGCTGATCCAAATCTGACAGAGTCCCAGAGTGGTTTGGGTTGGGAGGGACTTTAAAGCCCATCTCATTGCAGCCCTGCCATGGGCAGGGACACCTTCAACCAGCCCAGGTGGCTGCAGGGCCCATCCAGCCTGGCCTAGCCCTGTCCAAGGGAAGGTTATCATCTCTCCAGGTTAGAAAGAAAGCAAATCCATAGGAAAGCCATTCACTATAAACAGGTGTGTCTGCCACTTGTGAATTAAGAAACACACAGCAGACAGCATCCAATGTGTTTGGGAAAACAAAGCAATAGCTTATCAAAATAAAGATTCTCTACATACCACAGTAATTGGATGGGAGCTAAAAAAACGTGGGACAATGTAATGGTACAGCACACAGCCTTCCCAATTATGTTAAGATAACATCTGCAGATATTTAGCACTTCAGATATTTTGACATTAGGTGCTGAATAAAATTCTCCCTGCTCAGATTAGAAATGTCCAAAAAAATGAAACTACTCAGATGCTGGAATGCAGTGTCAAAATATTTGGAAATCTGACAGGGATTTTTAAGGGGTTTTTTGACCATGTATTGAAAGAGAAGATGAACACTTAGAACTTGTTCAAGTAGTCACACATCACTGATGCCAGAAAGTGCTCTCAGCAGGCTGGACATACTTCCAACACTGACCACACGCTCCAGGAACTCCTCAAAAAACTTGATCAGGGGTGACACACATTGTGCCTGAAGCCAGAGGCTGCTGAATGGTCACTGATGAGAGAGGATGGAAACTGGGTGACACATCAGAGGGTGGTTTGGGAAGTTTCTGGTGGAGCTTCACGTTGAAGGGGCCACCAGAAACACGAGCAGAAGGAGGCATAACCCATGGAGCAGCAGGAGGTGGAGGTCATGGAGTAAAATATTGGAGTAGAGACACAGGAACACAACCATCAGTGCTCAGAAAGCCACTTTCACACATCAGCAATTCCATCAAAGGTGGTCAACGTGTTTTGATGCTTCTTCATGAAATATTTTTGAGGGCAGGTTTGCAGAGATAGTTTTCACAGTTTACCACCTACTTACTAACTAGACAATTATTAGGGAATTTAGGTTGCACTCAATAATCTGTAATATGTATTCACATAATTCACTTGTTGCATCCAACAAACATTAAACTTTGGCATGAGATGATATTTTCTGTGTTTTAACAGTTCAACCAAGACTTGCAGAGGTGAGGTCCCACCAACACCTCTTTGAATACCCCCCCTTGAGCCCTTCAGTGGGCTTCCAAACTTTCAGCTCTCTTGTTTTGATGTCCTTTCTCATGGTCTCACCAAATTTTGTCCCATAATTGCATTTGCTCATTTAAAGTTTTTCTGGCAGTGCTGTTCTTCATCTTCCTCCTGGGACCAAGAAATTTGGTGACACCAGCAGTAAAAAAGAAGAGGGTTTTTGCACTCTACCATACCAAGAGGAAAGTCCTCATTTGCTAAACTGCTTTAAAAATTATAAATACATGACAATCTAAGAGATCTGAAAAACATCAGGATGACAAGATGCAAACAACAATTATTAGAAGTAGATAAAAATATTCCAAGAACTGAAATAAGGAGGGGGAGAAGAGAAAAAAAAAAAAAAAAAGGAAGTTTCAAATTAAAACTTGAACAAAGCTGCTCAAATTTCCTATCCTACTTTTATTCTTACAGAAAGAAAAAAAAAAAAACCACAGTAAGCTTGGAATCACAATGGCACCACTTTAGAGGTGCTGAGGTTACTCTGGGAGCTGCTTCGTGCCCAAACAGCTAAGCTGCCTACCATCAATCTACTTCTGGGGTAAATAGGATCCTGGCCACTGTCCCAAATTCAAGCAGTACAAACAAACAAGAAAGAAAGCCATGTTATAATTGTAAAGGGAAATAAGACCTTGCCTAGCTGGAGAGCTCTAGGGCAGCACACCGAGCCCCTGAACTTGCTGGGGACACTTTTCCTCTCCCAGGAGGTTGCACTTGCCTTTGAACTTTCAGCCATATAGAAAAACAAAAAAAGGCTGAGTTGAAATGTCAGCATCATCTTGGATTCAAATCAATCAGCTTGATGCATGATTGCAACAACTAAACCACTTCACCTCTGCACTGCCCTCATCCATATGTTCTTTATATCAGCAGTCAGCAGACTGGGTGGCTCAGTGGATTCATTTCCTGTCCTGGGCTTGGGCTCCAGTTTAAACAAAACAAAAAAAAAACCCCTGAAACTGGAAAATAAAAGTTAGCATCTAGTGACAGTTATATTCAGCAGACTTGTTTGCATCAAGCCTCTTTCTGCATCCAAGAAAGTTGCAAGAAGCCCTTTGGGAAGGCCTGGTACAACTGGTGATTTTTAACTATCAACTCAACCAGCTGGTCACAGTTCTGCAAAACCAGTGAAGGAACTGGAGACCTTTCAAGTGCTGACACACCTTTGGGTGAGGAGAAAGCAGTGAAGGGAAAGGGGGAAAGCCCCAACTGTGTCAGCTTAAAAAAGGAAACAGATTGGAAACCATCCCTACCTGAGTAAATTAATAGCCCACTGAGAGCAAGATCTCCATCTACCTCTAAAGCTGGGCTTCCTCCAGATGCTGCTGCTCTCTGTCACCTCCAATGCAAGAGTTAAATTCCCAAGATAACTTAAATGTGAAAATGTGCAGCCTTCAGCATTACTGTAGGTGCCTGCCAGCTGGTGACAGTTCAGTGGTTACTGTCTCAAGCTAAACTTATCAGCTGAGGATCCAGACACTTCAACAGTGAATTGCATTTATCATGTTGCTCTCAGAGCACAGGGTGTTCCTGTGGCAGAGGGGCTTTCCCACCAAAGGTGTGTTCCAGCAAGTCAGTCTCATCAGAACTCTGTCATATTTTGGGACCAGACACCCACACTGAATTGCTTCCTTAGCAAAGGGAAGCTGACCTGCCCTTTGGGACATCACAAGAGGATCATGTCACAAATAACTGCACTGCAGCCTCTGCATGAGTGCAAATTCTTTGACTTGTTTCCTCCTTGTTCGCCCTCTCCCCGTCCTGTCTCCCCTCATAAAATGCTAAAAGAAATAAATTTCCAAAGGGCAAGGAAGGCTTGATATAAGGACAGCTAGTAAAAATAATCTATGCTCCAGATTTGCTGCACTGGCTCCCCCAAAGACACTGTTTCAGAACAGCACAGAAAAGGAGTAAATATTAACCCTGTTCACTGGGGATTAAAGGGAGGAATCCACAGAAGTCATAGATCTCTCAAGCATCAAGACACAAAGGTCACCATCAGTCTGGAGAAGGGACCCTGCAGCCATTCCCCCCTGCACACACAACTCCTCTGTGCTTGATCAATCTTATCTGCAGTCCATCCTACTGATGAAAATGCAACCTCGCTATTCCAGGACTCATTGGGAAGGAAAATGTTTTCCTTCAGTCTCTGGAAACAGGAGCCCTCTTGCAGAGGAAGCCCAGAGCCACTGCAGCTGCCCTCGTGCTGGCACCTGGAGAGCAGTGACTGCCAGAGAACTGGATTGTTTGCAACACAGCAAGAAGGCAAGTTAAAAACAGTGCAGGTCCACTCTGCCTCCAGCCATACCTGCCTCACATCAGCTGCAAGAGCACCAGCTGTGCATCCAAGTGACACGGAATATTGAGAAGAAATCTAATTAAATACCCAAAAAAAGTGAAAGCATTTTGAAGTTCTACCCTGCTGATAATTCCCTGTGGCTTCACCACTGCACTGGTTTTGTTTTGCTTCAGTTTAGTTTTCTGTTTCCTGTTTCCTTTTGTCTGCTGTTTCCAGGAAGGACTCACACAGATGTAAACATCCCACCCTCTCAGAGGAACCAAACTTGCAGTAGGAGAGAGCACAGAAAGTACAAAAGGCTTTATATCAGGTTGCCAAAAAAGCTCTTTTTAGCCTCTCTTATTTACATTTCCAAGTGACACTAAGAATTAACATAAGGAGTAAGTAAATGCTTCCATTTTAGAATTGATGAACAGCTCAAGGTGCTGTGCATACCACTAGCAGCAGTGTTGACACTGGAAACTCAAGTGGCACAGCTCTGTTGTACTAGAAATGGGTACTTCTTTATTTTTCTCCTCATTTCAAGAGTATGGGACTGTCAGTAGCACCAGATGTTTTAGGCAGAGAAAAAAAAAAAAAGGTAAAAGGGATCTCACACATGAAAGTGAGGGCTTGCTACTGGCTTTCTGCTCCCCCTCCACAGACCACATCCAAGCCCAAAAGAACACTTCCACCTTGCAAACTAACTGCATAAAATTGTCACCTCGTTCCACAGGCCTGCTCCTGTGAGCTCCACTTGCTCAGACAAGCTTATGTTGGCTTTTTATTTCCAGGGGCTGTGCTGAGGCAGCTCTGGCACTGCAGGAGGGAGCTGGATTGTCTCCTGTGCACCACTGAGCTGGAATTACTCCCACCTGTCCAAAGCCACAGGCACCAGCGGGCTCTGCTCAAGGGCTTCCTGGGCAGGTCCTTTCCCCCTGAGCTGCAGCTGCTCTGGAAGTGCCAGCTCTGCCACCATCCTTAGGTCCCCTCTCCCCTGCAGCAGCAGCAGGTAAAGCTCCAAGCTGCACACAGCAGCTTCTCTTTCTCAGTCTCACCCCTTTTAGCAGTTAAAATGCAAAGCTCTCTCCAGCAGGCTGCAGTTTTGGGGTAGCTTTGCCACTTTTTAAGGCTTTTCTTGAGCTTCTGGGAAGCTATTGTTCCCTCAGCAGCCTGGAGGGAGCTGCTGTCTGCAACCAGCATTCTTTGTGACTGTGAGGAGACAACTTCCTAGCTAGAGATTTGCCCAAATTGTGTGATCAGCATGAAGATCTCACAAGCAGCAGAGTCTGAGAGGTGCTGGACACCCCAGTGACCCTTCAGCTGCCAGACAGGCTGAGCTGACCTGATGCAAATGGACAGAACACTCAAGGCCCACAAGCCATGAAACCTCATGGCAGATTGAGCAGATGCTTTAATGCCTAAACATGAAACTTGATGGAGAAGCAGGACTTGTTTTAAAACCACAGAAGCAACAGTTAAAGTAGAAAACATTAGGAAGGGAAATGCAAAACATGCCCTTTTTGTCTACTATGATTTAAAAAAAAAAAAAAAAAAAGAAGAGAAAATACTTTCTTTTCTTCCTGCTCTGTTTTCCTCTGTGTGAAAGATTAAATGCCAAACCCAGAACTGTGTTTTCACATGCACTGTGCAGCCTAAGTGTTGTACCCATAAGTCAGGGAGCAGGTGGAAAAGGAAACCAAAGGTGCTGATTTAATTCAAAGCTTTCTGGGAACACATATTATTTATGCCCAGACCTTACAGGCATAAAACTTTCAGAAGCAGCCATTCAGGGGCCAGCTTTCAGCAGGTACAGCAACTGATGGTGATGACAGGGAACGTGGAGAAGGTAACACAGTAATAAGAAGCAAGTGCATTTTCTGCAGGACTGTGCAATGGGGATGCCAAGCACAAGCACATCTACACTCAGGTCATCCCTGAGGACCCATTTCTTCATTTCCTTCCCCCTCCCTGTTCAGGGCTGGTTTTGCAGCCATTCAGTGTGTTCTGTGCTCCAGAGCTGTGTGTGACACTCAGGAGGGCAGTGAAGAGAACAGGTGATTTGTTCCTCTGTTTGAGAGGCATGGGGCAAGTTAAGGAACAAAAGCCAGCTGAACCCAGCCCATCCATCCTTGCTGCTCCACAAGGAGAGGTGCACTGCTGGATAACTCACCCTCCTCACAGTTGCTCCCCGTGAAGCCAGGACAGCACCTCCACTCCAGCGTGGTCACAGTTCTGTAGGACATTTTGTAGGTGGGCCTGATGAGAGTCCTGTAACTAACACAAACAAGGGGTCAGTGGAATGCACTTACCTACCCAAGGGTGGTGGTGCTGCTAATCCACAGCACATCTTCCTGCCTGGATACATCCCCAGAGCACCCAGCCACCCACCCCCAGCTACAGAAAATAGTCACACAAAATAACAGAGTGACGTTTTACTTCGGTGTGGGTCTGATTCAACACCTTCTATTTTCCTCCTCAAGCTCTTGTGCCCTTCTGGCTCTTCCCCACAGCCCCCCCCATGTAACACCAGGATGGCTTTGTGCAGATCTCTGCTACTCTGCAGTCCCTTGGTGAGATGGTGACTTTCCTGCACTCTGCCTTCACGAGGATTTCTCTGACATTGAACAAAGCCTCTCCTCACTCAGGACTAACAGAGCTTCCAATCTCTCTGCTGTCTTCCCCTCTCCCAACACTCAGATCTGGGGTTTACCAACCCATCAGCATGACAGCCACATCAGTGATCCTCATGGAGCCTTTTTCCAGCTGGCTGAGCTGTTCTCCCCACCTGAAACAGGGTCACACTTTCTTCACCACTGCCTGTGCAGGACAGGTTTGGGAGCTCCGTGTCCTGCACAGCACCCCCAGGATCCCAATCACAGCACAGGCACTGCCAAGCCCCACTGGAAACTGGAGGGCTACCTGCAGACACAACAGACCTGTGCAAGGCACCAATGATTCTGAAATCAACACTAAACAGACAGTTCCCTAAGTGCCAGCTTTTCCTTTAAAACAGCAGCTCTTCAAAGCTGGCAAATGAGAGTTTTCCCATTATACAGCCAAACAAGTCACTGCTGCTATTCATGAAGCTGAAAGCAAACACAGAAGTCGTACTCCACAAGCTCCCCTCGAAATTCCTACCCTTAGTTAACAGCCAAAGGAATTTGGCACACACAGGGAGAGTCTGAAGCTTTGGGATTACAGTGTTGCAGGCTGCAGCTTATGCTTCTCTCTCCAAGCCAGGCAGACACAAGCCCTGAGCACCCTCTCCCTGGGGAAGAAGCAGGAGGCAGAGCAGTGCCCCAGGGCACGAGGCCAGGATGGAGCCAGAGGCTGCTGAAATCCCATCCCAAATGCTCCAAGGGGAGGCAGGCACAGGTGTACACCCAGGACAGCGCTGCAGTGATGGTGGTGGTTACTCCAAGAGCAGTAACAAAGCCTTGCCAGGAGAGGCTGCCCATGTGTGTCTTGGAAAGAAGGGAGCAGCTCAGTCGTGGTTAACAGAGTCTTTGGGAAACTCATTGCTCAGGAAGCTGCTGCTGCTGATTTGTGCCAGCTGCCAAACACAGAAACCACGTTCTCCCACAGCCACCAGGGAGGAGGGCTGCACGAGCCTCCTCCTGCACTGGGAACAGCATCACCCAGCCATGCCTCCTGAGAACATGATGTTCCTCACTCCTGGAGCTGCCAGAAAGCTCACCAGTGACTGCTAATCCTGCTAATAACTGGGATCCAGGCACTTGTCTAATAGGAGCTGGACAGAGCCAGCTTGTCCCACTGAGTTCTTTGCACTCCTGCATCCAGTGGTATTCAGGAGTTCCCAGCCGGGAGTGAGTCTGAGGACTTGGCAGCACACTGGTGTAGACAGACCTTCAGTGCTTCCTGACACAGAGACCTAAGGCACAAAGACTTCAAGTGTCTTGCTGAGGGTCTCTCAGAATAGCTCTGGCAGAGCTCAGGATCTGAACCAAAGCCCCTTGAATCCAGGTCCTGGCGTTGGACTCAAGACATCTTTCCACACGTAAGCCCCGAACCATCAGTCAGAAGTTCATGGCTTTGTCACTGACACCACAGCTGCATTTGACCTTGAGATGAAAGTCTCCAGCCCTGTTACCAGTGTCCAGAGCCAGCTAGTCTCCAACCACACCGTGATTTTAAAACCACGTTTCTGCCAGCACCAAGATGTTAAAGCTCTCTCAAACTTCATTATGAAGTGTGGAGAGTGGCTCGAGCCAGACTGGAATCTTGGCAGCAGTTCTGTGTCGGGGAAGTAGCTACAGTTTAATCCTCAAATGAGCAAGGACTTCTCAGGGCATGACAAACGTGGAGCTCAGCTGTCACAGTCTACCACCCACCCTGAATTTCCTGGAAGAGTTCTGATGTTTGCAGCTCTGTTCAGCATCCTGCAGTCACACATGTGAAGTGGTCCCAGCTTGCAAGCTCCAATTTGTTCTGAAGTTGCTCTGTTCCTCATAGCATCATTTTCCCCTCAGTTTTTGACGTAGCACCAAGGTCTGTTTGTTGCCTGTGTCATCACATCGTGCAGATTTCTGACAGCTATTCCAGGAGGGGAGTAAAGAAAGTGCCTTCAGCAAAGCATCACCACTGTCTGACACTTGAAGGAGAGGGGAAAAAAACCACATGGAAAAAGGATAGTGAAGGAAGATACCTGTTAAAGATCAGAAGCTTTAGAATGAAAAAAACATGTGGAAAACACAACAGGCAGAAAAAAGGATTGGTAGCAGAATAGGGAGGCCTTTCCCTTGGATGTCACCCAAGCCACAAACACTGGCATAGAAATCTGCCAAACCACAGGAAGAGATGAGTTTAAGATGAGCCACAACCTGCACTGCTTTGCTCCCCACACAGCCAAAGGATGTGCTCAGCACACACACTCCCCTTCAGCAGAAGACTTGCAAGCCTTCCCAGAGAAGCAAACCACCAGGACCTGCCACTCTGCTGCAAGAGACAGATGCCATTTCCCAAAATGTTTGCTGAGGCTTCATAACAGGGTCCCAGGGAGTGGAGCAACTCCCAGGGAAGAACCCAGAAAGCTCAATCAGCAGCTGCTGCTCTTGCTAGACCACAAACTAGACCTGCCTGTCCTTGGAGACTGCCTGATCCCTGTCAGACAGGCCTGTTCACATGCAATCATCATTTGGGAAGCAATGCCTCTTGCTTGTGTCTTTAAGTGACTGCTCAGGAAATGGTAATCTGGGGAGAGATGACTGATGAACTGATCTGGGGGTATGAAGCTGGGAGTACTGGAGAGGTCAGGACACACAGAAGGATGGCAGCCAGCAAGTCTCACGCCTCAGCACACAAGGATGTGTCCCCCCCCCCCCCTCTCAAGGAAGTGTCACTGAACACAGCAGCCAGCCCTGACACGGCAAAGGGGAAGAGTGTCACATTCTTGGATCAAAGCCTCAGAAACCAGGTCAAAGAGACAGGCGTGATCTCTGCCATGACCCAGGCAGGACAGCCTGTCATGCTCAGGAAATGCCTTCCCCCCATCCTGCATCTGCCCTGCCCTTTGACACTCCCAAACAAAGCTGTTTGTGCCCAAGGACCCCGGGAGAGGGAAGGCGTGAAACTCCTTTCCACATGGCAGGAGAAGGTTTTGTCACTGTGTTCATTCAGCCTCTGCAGCTCCTGCCCCAGGAGACCTCAGCGACCTCCAGAGGCTTCTCAATCAGTTTTATTCAAGTCCCAGGTTGAAAGTTTCACCATCCCTTCGTGGTGGGTTTCAGGATAACAAGAGGAATGAACTTGCTTTTTTTTTGACTGGCAAAGAATCTGGAAACCAAGGAATCCAAGGCTTTCTTTTGCCTACTACTCTAATGGCAGTGAATTCACATATCAACCCCAGTGGGTCCAACCCTGACCATATAACTGGCATATTGTCTTTCAGGGACAGTGGACCTTCATTATAACAAGTGCTACCTCTGCTTTAAAAGAAGTTCAGAACAAAGCTTGTGGTCGTGCCTCTAAGTTTTTCCCCGTACCCTGATATACAGACATGCCAAAACTCCCCATAGAAAATCAGGGTGTTCTGAAATCACATTTCAGACATGTCAGGTGAAGTAACCACAGCCTGAAGTGCTTGGAAAGCAGGGATGTTGTTGAGAGCTCAGAGAAGTTATCAGGAGTATAACTGGTTCCCAACATCACCCCCCTCACTCCAGACAGACCATCATAACTGTCCTCTCAAAGCCTACCAGACACTGATTACACCAGGGAGCCCCTCTGTGAACACAGACAAGACAATTCACCTCAAACCAGTGCCACAGCTGCTGCAGGACAAGGAGCACCTTTGCAGCTCAAAGACTGGGCAGAGACCATCGCTGTGAATGAGACCTGTGCTCTTTTTTCCTGCAGCCCTAGCTCTTCCAGCTTCCCCAGCACAAAGGCAGTAGCTCCCCAGAGAAAAATGTAAGCAGAGTAGTTTCAAATATGCTCCTGCAGACACTGGATAAAACCCCTGCAGCTGCAGGAGCACTGGAGGTCATTGTACGTGTCTCCTGCCTCTGCCAAAGGGGAGGAAGAGGACTCTGTTTAGCTCTGGACATGTCTGGTTTGCACAACTTAGCCAGAGACTAAAACCCAGGAAACAAAACTTATACAGCTCCCATGCCACACTGTAAACAGCAATAATTTACAGTCTCTCAGTCTTAAGAAGAAAAAGACTGAGGACACAGACAGATGTTTCTGTGTCACCAGAGTTATCATCAGCTCCTGCCTCTATTAACAATCAGATCTCAGTGCTGCTGCAGAGCAGCACTTCCACCAGTGAGGAGGAAGAGTGTTCAGACAATGTCTGAGCGAGATCAAAAGCCCTCAGTCAGCTGCCTGAGCACACCTGGGCCTGAGCACAGCCCACAAAGCAGGTGGCCCCTCCACCTGTGCCCAGGCAGCACACACAGCCATCCACATTGTTCCACACCTGAGAATGCCCCTTTGTGCTGCAGCTCTAACCCTGCACTCCCTGAGCCTCCACCCTGTGTGCAGGAGCAGTGCTGATCCTCCATTCCCATCCCTGTGTGCATGGGAGAGCAGACATCTTTTTCCAAGCCTATTTCTCTCCAAGATGTAGAGTCATAAGGGAATTAAACACATAAAAGAGTTTATGTGTAACAGGACTTCAAATAGCAATCCTAATGCACTGGAATAAGCTCTGGGATTTATTATTCAATTGACTGGAAAGCAAGAAAGAGAGAAGGATTTCCCTGTGGCATTATTAGCTCTGGAACTGAGGAGAAACATCAGCTACAGGCCAATCTCCTGGGTGACAGATCCCCAACTTCTCCTACTGACCCTGTAGCAATGGAGTTTTCAAAAGCAGACAAGACCAAAACGGATGAGCCTGCAGAATTCCTTTTTTGTTATTCTACAAGCTGGCTTGTAAAAATCCCTCCAGGAACAGTAATGTGTTCAGTTTAAACGAAAGGAACAAAAAAAAAATTAAAAAAAAAGAAACCCCAGCATTCAGAAACACCAAACAAGAATGATCCATGCAAGATGTGCAGCCTTCTTACATTAGAAATGTCATTAAAGCACAGAGCTGATTTGGGCCAACTAGGGTATCACAAGAGGCTGTCCTATTGTCAAAGTCATAAAACACAGTAAGACAAAAGCAGTGCTGTTCTCTTCTTACAGGTGAGGTGGCACTGCTGGACCAAAGGCACAAGAAGCCACAAAAGCTCCAGCACCTGAGTGCAGGTCTCTTTGCCAGGTCCTTGAGACCACCCTTCTCCCTGAGCCCCGAGGAGTGCAGTGTCCCAGGCAGGACAGGATTGTACCTCAGCCTGCAGCTGCTGCAGCAAAACCACTGCCCAGGACAAGGGTTATAATTTGGATGTCTCTGGGTTTACTGGCAGCTGGAAGCAACCATCCAGGCAGCAGAGAGCCAGAGATTAGGTTGCCATTGAAACACCAAGCTAGAGACTTTATCCCTTCCTTCAGACAGACAAATGGCACGGGAGTTTTAAGCACAGCAGCAGTTTGAGCCAGACTGCTGGAGAGCTGCCCGTGTGCTCCGTGATGGGACAAAGCAGAGGCACAGCCTTTGGTGTGCAGAAGCTGAAGCTTCACCACACAAATGGAGAGAGTTCAAGAACAGATCTGCTGAGGGAAAGCCTCCAGCCAAGGCTGCTCCAGAGCAACTCAGCACCCAGGCTAAATAAAGAGTCTGGGGTGGAGGGCAGGAACAGAGCAGCTCATCCCATCCCGGCCAGGATGACAACAACACTGCTCAAGAAGCTCCCCTGCCAGCTCCCCAAGAGCAATGGACAGCAAGGACATCACACAACCCCAGCTAAGCTGGGACCTCACAGATCCTCCTCTGAAAAAGGCCTGACCCCGAGCTGCAGTTTGTGCAATGAGGGACAGAAACACAACAGGAGTGAACAGGAGACAGGAAGCAGATTAAACCCTGTCTGGCCACGCCACTGTCTGCTCAGAGGCAGAGTCTGTGACACACAGCCCCTCTCAGCTGTCACCACGAGGCTGAGAGATGCCTGCTTTTTGGCTGATGTCCCTTTTGCTGGTGAGCAGCCTGATAACGGGTGCTGGCAGAGGGAGAGCTCTCCCAGATAGGGTTGACTCCCTGTAAATAAGGGGATGAAAACAGCTTGTTTCGAATCACAGCTGGGAGAAATGCTATAAAGCCAAATTAATGCCAGTGCATTACTGACATTTTGCATTGCTGTGCCCTCCCCTTCAGTTCAAGCTCAGGCACCACAAATCTCACTGGAGAAGAACAGAAGGCCAGGAGATCTTTAAATTTTTTTTTTTTAGCCAAAGAAACATATATATATATATATATATTTATATTACCTAAACAACCACAAGGACATAGAGAACCTGAACATCTCTAGCTACTACGAGACCTGGAGTAAGCCTGACCTTGCCTGAAGCCAGACTTCCAGAAAACCCCAAAAGAGGAGCTGGAACAGAGAAGGTGAGGAGGAAACAGAAACAAGGAAGGCACCTAAGTTGGGTTTTCTGCTCTGCTCATCTTCTGCAGGGATTTTCAGAGACCTGTCAAAGGAAATTGTACAGCACTGTGGCTGATAAAAGCTTACAAGCCCCTTAAAAGCCAGTTTCTTAACAGAAAAAAAGAAAAAAACAAGAGTAACTTGCAAGGAGATGCACTATCAAGTGAGGGGCTGAATAGAAGAGGCACTGCACTGCCCTGGGACTTGGGAACTGTCTTTCTTATTTGTATTCTTTAGAGTTTTCATCTGAAAACAGGAGAGAGACTGGTGTTTCCTAAAGACACAATATTCATTTTGGTGAAAAAGGAGAGGAGAAGTATTTTAAAATAATAAGCCCTCAACCACACAACCAGGGCTACCAAATGTTGCCCACAGCAGTTACATGTCCAGGATCCATCATTTTCAGCAGCTGGTTTTCAGTCTGTTATCACAAAATCAGATGCACTGCCAAAAACAACGACCTGGAAAAGATGCCTGGGATGGGGATAACTTATCCAGCAGCCCACTCGAGTCTCAGGAGCTCAGTGGCTTCAGCTTCTTGTTACTTGTTCCTGTGTTCTCCCTTTGGGACAGTGGCAGTAGAGGAAATTATCAGGAACCTGCTTTACCTCCTTTGATAACTTGGTTGGCTCCAGCATTGTCAGCAGCTTTGTGGATGTCCTCGGGAAAGAGGTCCAGGGTCTTTCCCTGCTTTAAGCAAGAATGTCACCTGATGTGTGATCAGAAGACAGACATTATAGCCATTTCCTTGGAAAGGTTCCATTCTCCTCACCTGCATTTCCTCCCAGCTCAAAAGCAGCAGAGCATTAGTGCCCTCCCATCTCTCCTGGAAGGTTTCTTCATGGTGATCATCTTCCAGAAATGCAGCTCCTGCTCGCTGGGCTTTCACCACCAGCTGAGATCTTAAATATCAGTAATCCCCAGCTTCTTTCCATGATATTTTCCCACAGAAAGAAAAACAGAGAGATGTCTGTTGCTGGTGTGTGTTGTCTCCAAACAACTGGGTTCAACAAGCAAACCAACCAAACTATATTTGAAACTGAAAGTGTTCCATGAACAACAACATCCCAACACCACACACTGCTCCTAAAGTCTCGGGGTTAATGTAAGAATCAGTGTACAGGAGTAACTGCAGGAGCCCACAAAAAGAATTTTTCCTGGGAACATGATCAATTATTTGGTGCTTATGAAACTACACTTATGTTAACAAGGAAAACCAAGCAAGACTTTTGGCAAGTTTAGGAGACAAGGTGAGAAAGCTCACAAGTTTCTAGTGACAATTATGTGAGTAAAAAGTCTGTCAAATTAAAAAGCTTCAACAGAAGTTTGGCCGTGACAATTTAAAATACTAAGTGTTTCGACCACAGCCTTGCATAAAGACCAAAAAGAGACACCAAAGCAGATACATTACAAGTGAAAAAACTGAGACTGACCACTGGCCAAGTGGAAACTGGAGAACCAACTGTGGTAACAGCCACGTGCAAAATGTGAATTCCAGACGAAGTGTCACAAGAACAGATTGGGAAGGTCGAGCTCAGTCTGCAGTTCAGTCACATTCAGGTTATCAACTACAGGAGGATCTCAAACGATGAGTTTGTTACTCACCTCACTGGGGGTGAATTGGTCACAATGACAATAAAATGACTGAGCAAGGAGAGCTAAGTGATGGCTTGTCTACATGGGAATGAGTTTTAGAGCTTAGGTGCAAATTTAGGGCACAATGGCTTTTGGAGCCGGGTGGGTGACACTGTGCTGTTCTGAGAACCCTTTCAGGGAAGGCAAAGCTCAGCAATGCAAAGACACTTGACTGGGAGGTGGTAACTGGGGACAGCTGTTTCACACTAGTTTGGGGTTTTTTCTCTTCTTAAAAGTAGGTGGGTTCCAAGACTATAAATGATTGAAAGCCAAAGCAGGCTCAGGGTTTTTGACAAGTTGCTGTTTTGAAGCTTTGTTTCTCATCTGAGGGACGCTGTGTTTTAACACATCTCTAAAGGATACTGAGATGCAGGAAATCTAAGGAAGCTCCACTCTGAAAATACAGGGCACATTACCTTCATCCACCATCAGCTACAAGAATTTGATCACAGGTTTCCAGTGTGTGTGATCAAGATTACCCCTAAAAACCTGAGTATGAGGACTTGATACCAACAAGTCACAGAGAGCAATTGATACAGCAACCCTGCTGATGCTGTTCAATCACACTGAACATTTATTTACTTTCAGGTCTGACTAGCAGCAGCCTCCTGTGTGGAGAAAAACTGGCATTACAGCCTAAACTAAGCTGTTTCACAGAGCTTGTCCTAATCCTGATGTCTTCAAGTTGAGTTATCTGTCCCCAGGCTGAATTTTGTCTCCTTTTGTAAACATAACTGATGTTGGCAGATAGCTTCTACAATAGAAGCTGCTTAATGAGAAGAACTTTTCGTTTCAAGCATTGTGTGAGATTACATCAGCTAAATAAATTAATATGCCTTAGGCAGATGGGGAATATACATTAGATAGGTGGGTTCATGTAAGTTTTTCTGTATAAAAGGTGTAACATTTTACCTCTCAGTGAACCTGATCTGTGGAAACATCTCCCTTGCACAGAATAAATAATGCCTCATTTCTAAACTACACTCTGTGTGTGTGTTTAGAGAGCTCCTAAAAATCAGCAGCAATGCTCCACTGACCCCCAGGTGTGGTTGCTGTGCAGTTAACACCAGCAGCACCCCCTCCTCACAGCCCCACCAAGCAGGTTCTCACAGCTGCCCTCAGCCCTGCAGTACTGACCCAACTGAACAGGAGGGGCAGCAAGGGTTGGCAACACGAGACAGGGAGATTTTTACCTCACTAAGTTGGCACAAGGTCCTGGCCACCGGCAGCTCTGATAAACTCGCTGGATCACCGTCTCTGAGCCGTTCTGCACCTGGCAGGAGACTGTCCTTGTCACCGTGTAGTGACACCAGTGCCTGCAGAGAGAAAGGACACCGTTAGCCCCAGTGAAACAACGGGCTGGACCAATGCACAGCAAAGCCAAAGGATCTGGGGGTGAGGTTGTTTCTTCTGCCAGCCACAGCCAGGCTAAGTTGAAGCCTTCATTCCTCACCCCACCCTCTCCTCCCAAAAGCTGCAGAAAGATTGCCAGGCTCTGCCAACCTGAGCCACAAGAGATCCAGTAACGCCTCTCGCTTGGTCCTCAGGGGCCAGGGGTTTATGGTGCATAATTTAGTTCTGCTACTTGTCAGAAACAATGGGAATTCAGAAAAGAAAAAAAAAAAAGAAAAAAAAAAAAGTCTTCCAAATCTCCTGATAGTCAGTTCCCATTGTACTGGTCTTAATTCCATCCTGCTCGTTATGGTATCACTCTGCAGCCTCCCCCCATTCTGAATAACAGCAGAGTGAGAACATTCTAGTTTCTGGTGGGGTGGAGCTCACTGTCAGCAGGGCTCAGACAAGATGGGTGCTGGACAAGCCCTGCTGCTGCCCTGGTGAGGTTACAGTCTGCAAGTGGGCAAGGCAAAATGCAGGGGAGGGAGGGGTGAGTGTCTTAGGCTGTCTCATAAGAAAACAAGAGAGAGACAGAGCTCCTCACTGCAGGGTGTGTGAGACAGAAGGAGCTGCAGTGTCAGCCTGAGGGAACAGGACCTACAGACCCCTCAGAGACTTTCTCTGAAAAAAAATAAAATAAAAGCTTTTAGGTTCCATTGACCTGCTTGAGGGGTGAAAAAAAAGATACTTATATTCTTACTTTCATGCTTGCCAAATACTGGTTCATGATTTTTTGTGAATGCTTTGGTACCTCAGCATAGTTATAACAGCTTTGAGATGCACTTTCCTACTGCTTGGGGATCAAAGCTGGGGTCATTAATGGGAAGTGGAGATACCAGCCTGTGCTCCAAAACACACAGAGTGTTTGTGTAAGCATTCTCTGATCAATGAGGAGTCCTGGCTCCTCATCCTTCTTAAAGCAAGAGCTCCCAATACAGCTGATGGCTTCTCCAAGTATCACAGTGACTCCCCAACCTTGCACATCAAAAATCAAACTGCTTGCACAGTGGAAATGCACCTGCACATCCCCTTCTCCTTCCCTAAACCACTTTCCCCACAGTAGTTTAGTTTTCCCCAGTATTTGCCATTTACATCATTTATTGCTTTTTGGACTCCCCTCCCCTCTCTGCAGGAGCCTCTGCTCTCTGGACAGCTCCCATCTCCATGAATAGGAGGCACACATGCCAGGGGCTGAGCCATCACCACACACCACAGTGGGGCCAGGGAGCTGCTCAGGGACCCTTCAGCTCCAGCTGGATGGGCACCCAGGGACAGGGGGCTGTGTGCCCAGGGCCACCAGCCCTGCAGCTTCCCCTGCTCTCCAGAAACCCTTCTGGGATTCCTCACGGGAACACGGACTAAAGTCACATCACAGGTGAGCCCAAGCGGGTGGGGAGGTCTTACAGAGCATGAAGGGGGATAAATAATAACAAATTTGCAATAGAGTTACTAAACATTTTAAAACAGAGTACAATTATCAAGGGCTTGAGTGCCTCTCCTCACATTAAGATCATTTTTCTGGCTTGTCAGTGAAATCCAAATAAATATTTATTTACACATGCAATGCTTTAACTGTTATGTAGCTTATATATGGATCCCTCTGGCCTTTTCCCAGAGTTATCTGGGAATCAGTTCTGTTTCCATGGTGCAGAACTGGATTATCCTACACTCATTACTTCACTCTAATACTGATTTTGGTATGCTTCTAAGACAACCTGTCCCACCTTCGTGGGTACAAACAAAGCACTTCTATATCAGATAAAAAAATTAAAAAATAAAAAATTCAACTGCACTCCAAACAAATCCCTCCATGTCTGATGCTGAAAATAAAGAGCTTCATATTCCTGAAGGGAAATGAGGTGAACAAAGATGAACAGCCCAGCATACCCCAAAAGAGAAAGGCAGGTGATGGAAGTGGACTCCAGAGGGATTCTCACAGCTTATCTGCTCTGGTTCATACATAATGGCAGCTCCAAATTCCAACTCCCAAGGAGAAACTGGAAACTAATCATTACCCTCTTTGTTTTTCCCCTGCATCAACCCAGATTTAATGCCATCCTGTTCCTTCCAGGATTGTTTTCAACCAGCTTGGGGGTCTAGCACTCCATTTGTGGATCTGCAGCTGAATGGGTGGCACTGTGCAGGCTGCCTGTGTCAAAAACTGCAAGGCAGGTGGATTGTTTTTACACTGTGCACAAAGCTGGTTTAGCCAGGGCTTCCATGCAGCAGGTGGTGCTGGAAGGCACACAGATTTTTATTTCCAAACAAGCCCAAACCCACTGTTATCTGAGTAGGCCTCACACCTTTGAACAGCTTATTCCAAGGATCAGATAGAGCAGGTGCAAGGATCTGGCAGTCAAGCTGTAACTTCTGCCTGGGGAAAGCCTTTCACAGAAGGGAGATGTGGTGAGCAGACCATGTTACAGCTCAGTGACAGAACTTGGTTATGGAGATACCCACGGCCAGGAGTGAAAGGTACATTCCTATTGACAAAGCATCACACTCTTGGCTGTCCATAAATAGCATAATTTTCCCACAAATACAGCTTTTTAGGCATCTTTTAGAGTGGCACACGAGCAGGTGAGACAGGCAGGAACACAGCTGATCAAGGATGCATTAGGATATACAGCTTGGAACTCACTGGAGATGTAAGAGCACAGTGATTACGACAGGAAGAAGGCAGACAGACAAAACCACCCCAAGATTTCTCTTTGCAAGCCAAAAGTCAGCAAGAAGAGCCTCCAGAACGCAAGCAGGCTTCAGACAACGTGACGAAAGGCCCCATCACGGCTTACAGAGATTATAAATGACCCTTTATATTGTACACAGATGCTAGGAAGGAAGGTTTAGGACTTGTGCTGGCACACATCCAGGATGGCAGAGAACATACCGCTGCTTATTGCAAAAGAATATTTCCACCAATCAAACAAAACAATCCAAACAGCAGCTCCTTTGGGGCTGGGGCTGTGATCTCAGGGGTGCTCATCACCAGCGTGTTCAGGGTGATGTCCTGCAGTGTCACAAGGGATTGGTCTTTGATTAGACAGACAAGTTCCACTTGGGCCATTCCCCCCAGCCTGTCCCAAAGGGACACCCTCCTCTCACAGCCTATTTAATTCTTGGAAGGCTTTCATGGGCAACAGAGGATCTGCAGACCATGGCCCACAAGCTGCTGATTTAGACAGTTTCACTCTGGGGCTACAGACCAAGATCTTGTGTCTTCATCACAGCTGGCATGTTTTTCCAGAGGGAATATGGATATTGAGGCCAGCAGATATCCAACTGCATTTACTGTGTAGGTTCAGGATGTTACTGTGGACCTTACAAGCTAAATGGAACAACAAAAATCAACAGTTTATTTCCACTTGGACATGGTCTGAAAACTGTTCTGAGCTTAAATAGACCCCTCCCTCAGCAGATGCTCTCTGCTGACTCAGCATGAGCAGTGATGGCTTCAGGCACTTGGACACTGGAGAAGACAAGAAATCCTCACCTTCCAGGGCACAGGCCAAGGGATCTCAAGGGGAAGCTGGACTTACACAGAGAGCTGGAGCTGCAATTTGATTCTGATGCCAGAGAGGAAGCCCTGTTTGCACCCCACTGGCTTTCTGAACCTCCCCTGTCCCTCATAAGAAGTTTATTAGGATGCAGAGTTCATCCCCTGGAGATTCTGGATGTCTGTACAGCCTGTCATCCAACAGTGAGAGGGAGAAAAGATTGCAGAGGGTGGAGAAGTGTAAGGTCACAGATACTCAAGTAAAACACAGTAGGTTCCAGAAGAGTCATATATTCACATATCAAAGTTTCTTCCCCCCTTCTCACCATCTGGATTTGTCCAGTGCTGTTCCCTAAGCCCACACACTCCAGGGGTGTGTAAGGGATCCCCCCACCCATTCACCCACCGTGAATGCTCAGAAAGGCTCCCAGCACAGCACACTCACAGAGCCACCCCCAAAGGCAACATCTGCTTTTTCCCTAAGTGCTGCCTTCTCCCCACACTTCTCTGTCTCCTGGGAGCCCCTGCAGGACATTCGAGGTGGTTTCCAAGAGAAAAGCCAACTGGCTGTGAGGAGGCTTCATTTCACTGGAGAAGGGATCAGGAACTGCACAGCGTCAGCAAGCACCGGGCTGAACTGCTCAGGACCCAGCGAGCCGCCTGGTTAATCAGGAGCGTGCAAGTCGAAAATGAAAGCGGCTGCATTCCTGCCTAATCACTTCTTTCAATGGGATGACAGCTCAGCTCCACACACAAAACCCACTGGCTGGCGGGCCCTGTTGGGGACAGACCTACAGCAGGCACCACCTCCCACACACAGGACCTGATGTGCTCCCTGCAGCGAAGGACGCGGCTCCAACTGCCGATACCCAGGGCCTTAGAGCACACCAGGCACCCACCAGAACGAAATGCTGCACTTCCAAACACAGTCCTACCCCTGGACTCTGCACAAACCATTCATGCTGGTGCAGAGCTGAGTTAGGCAGAGATTCGGGGTGGGCTGCAATGAAAGCTCTGTGCCACCGAGACTGAACTGACCAAGCCACAAGGAAGAGACTTCTCCCTGGAAGTGGGAGAACACTTAATGTGCAGCATTGTTTCATCAGCACCTGTTGCATGTGTTTGGGCATGAACTGACCCAACAAATATCCCAGAAGCCTCTCAGTAAGGTTGGCATTTCTGATGCTTGTGACTTGCCCTAAAGCTTTGTCCTGTGTAAACAACTGCACTGAATTATCTTTTTGTTTCCATAAGGATAACACACTGTGTGTTATACTTAGCAGAGATCAACATTTAGGGCACAGAAAACAGTAGGAGTGTTTTGATAGCTAGATAGATTTCCCCAAGTTTCCTCATAACATTTTTCACTGGAGCTATCAATTTCCCTGCAATCCAAGAGAGGAATTTCAATAAAATCAGAAGGTCACTGACTTTCACTGGGAAAAAGTTGCCGTTCTGACTCAGTGAAAGCAAACTGTGCCCTTTTCTCTGTGTAAATAGTACAGCATCCCACTTGCTTTGCCAGAACAGCAATCCATGCACTGTGTGCTGGAGCCCAGCGTTGGGAGGGGTTAGTTATTTATGTATTCCCCCAAGGCCAGGAGCAGAAGTTGCCCTCTACCTGCCCAGAAATCCAGATTCAAAGCCTGCCAGGCTCTCTGGGGTATCTCCTCCTAAACAACCCAGTTCTGTAAAACCACATTATTCACTTCTAATCCACATCCACACCTAATACACACCTCCCTGACTGTGCTTTGATCACATGAGGAGCAAGTTTACCAGCTAATTCAGTTGGCTGTGGCCAGATTATTCCTTCCTGCTGTGACCTGGCTAGAGAGGAAACAATCCCATCCCACCTTACTGGAAAGCTCAAATGAAAGCCAAGCTGGGCTTAAGTTTCTCCTGTTCTTGGCCATGTTTGTGCTCTCTCCAGGTAACCAGATTTCAGGATCAAGGCTGTCATCCAGCTCCTTGTCCAGCAAAGAGCCAGCTACAAAATTCAGTTGTAACCAGCAGACTCCACAATATTGGAACGTTCAGAGTTGATGGATTGATTCAGGCCTGCAGACTGATGGACCATTGCTGAGGAATCCATCAGAGACCACCTGGCAGAGGCGAGGGGGTGGCTGTGCACAAGCTTAGGATGGCAGAGTTCAGTTCTGCTCTTCCATTATGAGCTTTAAGAGGTCTGCAAGTCAGAAGACGTGACAGGCCACGCTAATCTTGTTGTCAATACTGATGTTTTACGCATGCCTTGCTCCCACTGAGCACTTCACAGGCACTAACAGAGGTTACCCTGACTCCTGTGAGAAAGGGAGAAAAATCTCTGTAACAGCCCATTCATTTGGGGAAGCGAATAAAACTGGAAGGCTGCTGGTGTTTCTGCAGCCAGACAGCAGCAGCCATTCGAAGCAGCAGAGAACCAGAGGCACGAACGAGACAAGTTCCAGGTCTCCCACTCCGCTGTGCTGGTCAGACAAAGGTTGGAAGGCACTCCAATCTCTCTGCACACACCACCACTCCACCCCCACAATAAGAGTCTGAACAAAGTGGCCATAAAAATAAGTTCTGGCTCCCAGAGTATGATGGGACAATTTATCTCGGAACCTCCCAATAGCATAACCCCTCCCCAGGGGGGCAATATGTTCTGTGCTTACTGCACTTCAAACACTCACTTGCCAATAACAGCCTTAAGTTTTCCCACACAAAGTGGATTATCAGAGCCTGCTGGAGGGAGTTTAGTCCTGGAGGAATCTCTGCCTTAGGAGGAAAACACAGCTCAGTCTGCACAACAGCTTCAACCTTAAGCAAGTTCTGCAGCCAAGCACATTTAACTGTGCTTTCCTTGCTTTGCTGTGTGCAGGGGTGACCCTCCAAACAGCATTTCCTTGAGGGCTGAGCTTTCTTCAGTTCATAGGAAACTGTACAGGATTGTACCTTATCCTTCTGCAGCCACTGAGGCCACAGGGGTTAAGGGAAAACCTCTCCCTGCTGGAATTTTTAAACACCTGGAAGCAGAATAGCTCAATACTGTGGAGCACAGCAACTCTTCTTCAGAGACAAGGAGGGAAGCAGCTCCCCAGAGCAGCATTCAGCTTCTTCAGCCATGACACCATTCCCCTTCTCTTCCAACCCCCAGCCCCATTCAAGGGGATTTTCCAACTGCTGCAGCTCCTGCAGGAGGGGCTCTGAAGATGAGAGCACTCACCTGTGACACACCTGGACTCATTTGTACAGCAGAGCCACCCTGTACATCATCTCTGCTATAAATGCAGGATTATAAGAGGCAGAAGCAAATACAGAAGAGGTTGATCAGGCAGGTCATTAATAATTATAATTTAATATTTAAATTAATGTCATAGTTTAATAATTATAATTATTAATAAATTAATCATGGCCCTCTGTGCCTACATACCCGTTTGTGTGTGCATAAGGGGACAGGGGTAGAAGGCACAAGGAGAATTTCTCCTGCATAAAGTCCCTCTGATTTATACCCTCTATCCACTGAGTTTGCCAGTGACACCTTCCAACCCAATCAAACAATAAATATGGTTGACCTGAACCATAATTATCCTCATCAGGAAAATGAAAGAAGTTAGTCCATGACTGAAATAAAAGGGGGGAGGGGGGGGGATTCACTCCTTTGAAGTGCTTTGCTTTTACAGACATTTTTCTACACACTGAAATGTTTTGCTGCTCCCTCCCCTGAGCTTATCACAATCAATGAGAAGACAGAAGTTTCCACTGTTCACACAGGGAGGAAAGAGGAAATGTACAAAAATATCCATGGAATCTGTCTCTGTTAAATTAGACTGACTTGATGGAATCTGGCATTTGATATCCATGCAGCGTGGAAATCATGCACAATTACAACCAACTAAGTCATTTTTTGCAACATAAAAGCTCCTTGAAAGCCTTTCAAAAGAAGAACCTGAGTCTAAACATTTTTGCACAGCTGGATAACCTGGTTGTAGATGGGTCTAACACCTTCATACTGTGAATACATCCATAGTACTCGTTTGTTCACTCCTGAAAGGCCTGACCTTGGAAGGAGGGGTGGGATCACAGGAAAAAAAAAAAAAATCCTTAAGACCTTGATTGAAAGTAGAGAGCTGGGATTTGTTTAATCTGAAACAGATCCCTGTGTTCAAGGTCTATGTTTGGCACTTGTCTGGGTCCTCCTCTGAGGATCTGATCTAGAACAGCTTAGGCTGAGGACAGGGATCCTGACTGAAAGTACAAGACTGACTGATAAAAGTCAGTACCTCTAAGTTTACAAAAATCAGTTCAGAATTTGACTTTGAATTAGCTGGAGGTGGAGTGGGAATTGTAAGTGAAAGGACAGGACACTGACACACACCTGCTCATCCTCAAAACCTTTGCAGAGAGAAAACCATGAAGAAAACTGGCATAAAGAGTCAGCAAAACCCTGTAACAGCATCCTGTGCTTCACTAGCACTGCTGCTGTGGTACAGCCTCTCCTCCACCACCCACAAAGTCAGTCTGTCTTTATTTCCCCCCTGCTACATCACACAGTAACAAAACAACACTTTGCACAATTCCAGTCCTCCAAAATGGACAAATGAGGCTCCTGCTGCTTTCGGTATCTCCTTCAGATCACACCCTTTTCCCTCCAGAGCCTGGATCAGCATGGCCAGCCAGTCTGCAAGGATTGAACAGGGGCTGCTCCCAAATTTATTTGTTTGCTTCTAAAGCTCTGGATGGGCAGCAGAACATCTCTGTGCTTCACATTCAGCCCCCCCGGTGCCAAAGCCCCAGCACTTCCCAGCAGCAATGAATGCCACATGCATGACAGGGACACAGGCACTGGGCCCAAGTGCAGCAGTGGTTTTCATTAGCACTATCCTGGCACCAAAACCCACAAACTACAGCAAGAACAAAAGGCAATGTCAAAAGGAGAGTGCTGAGCATATCAGAGCAAAAAATGGGATGGCACGATGGAGTCACTGCTTCCTCTCAGCTGCATGATGTTAATCTGCCATGGAACAGGCAGGTTTGGGGCTCTTCCTGGAGCTGGACACTGGGGATACTGCTGTGACTAGAGACAGGTACACCCTTTCTACCTGCTCTCCCTCCTTCTCTTCTCCTGTGGCACACCACAATCATTTCATTCAGTTTAGTCTTCAGTTTGTTCAGCAGCTGGTAAAGGAGGTGGTGGGCTCTGGTATGCAAGGGACTACACAGCAGACATTTCTAAAAGAGTCACCTATCCTGTGGTTGCCCATCATTGCTGGGAACAGCATTTCAGATGTGCAGGCTCAGCCTGTTTCCAGTGCCTGCCCAAGAGCCAGACATGACATCTCATTGACTCTGCCAAGGGAACAGCCTTTCCTCAAGTGCAAGAAACACCTACAGCTTTCTAATGTTTCCTGTGCTGGAGGAGGTGATTAGAAACAATAAACCACTCTAGACAAATCCATCTTCTTATTTGGCTTCAAGATCAACAATTTCTCTTTTCCCTTCTGGGTTTGTCAGATTAGCCACTTGTGGCCGGTGAGGCAACTGAAGTTCAGGTGCCCATCAGCCAGCACTCGCACTAGGCCTGTGACAAGAACACTGCTGGTGCTCCAGGAAGATTCTTCTGGGGACAGTTGTACCCCACCAACATGTCTGTACCTCAAGAGCCAAGCCCTTTTCTCCAGGAACTGCTCTGCTCATGTGCCAAGGTCATTCTGAGCATCAGGCTGTGTTGAGGAGAGGAGATCCCAAGGTGAGCCATGTGAGACACAGTTCAGTGACAACAAAGCCTTGGAAAACCCCTCTGCTTGGGCATTCAAAGCGTTAATCAGTCTGAAAAACAACCCCCAAAGCCTGTGTGTTAATTTGCTATTTAAATTGAAAACTTTTTATTCCATGTCTGCCATGTCTGGCACAAGGCTGGCCTGGGCGTTACTACAATAAAAAATAATTTGGAAAATAATCCTATTGTTCCAGTCACACCCCTGGGAGTTTCGTGTGTAGGGAAGTAGGAACATCAGAACTGAGATGTGTTGTGTGATCAGAGAGCTGAGTTTGCCCTTTACCACAGTCAGTTTTGATTCAAGGGTGTATTGGGAGGGAGATCAGGAACAGTGAGTTAAGGCAGGAGGATGCATCAAGAGCTTTAAGGTTAATAAATTCTGACTTGCACAGCCTGAAACTCTCAAAACCCACCTTTAATATAGTGAACCAGCAACAGCCTTTACAAACACGTCCATGGATGGTTAGTTGATCACATCTTTCCCTTCCTTGGCTCCCTCTCAAGCCAGTCAATCCCAGTGCCCATCTCAATGAAGGGAATTGCCCTAAAACACT
This sequence comes from Pyrocephalus nanus, assembly GCA_038380795.1. Classification (NCBI taxonomy): domain Eukaryota; kingdom Metazoa; phylum Chordata; class Aves; order Passeriformes; family Tyrannidae; genus Pyrocephalus; species Pyrocephalus nanus. The sequence continues at coordinate 7,113,624 of CM076281.1, forward strand.
TCCCAATTGCCAAATCAGGAGCCCTTTCCAAGTGCTTCCTCTGCCCAGAGTAGAAGCCTCATTCAGAACTCCCTGTGACTGTAACACAGCTTGGATGGGGTAGTTGCAGGCACAACAATCTGCTGTACCAGCACCCCCCTTTCCACCTTCCTCCAGACTCCCTCTCTTGCACTCTCCATCCAATGCCATAAAATATCACTACACAGCATTTGTAGAGGATCAGCTCTTCTGCACACAGGAGTCCCAAACCCCTGCTAGTGAACACTGTGTTGCCTCATCAAGTTTTAAACTCACTTTTAAGCAGACTGTTTTAATCACACAGAACCCACTGCACTTCAGTATCTGTCTGCAGACAGACTGTAAAGAGACATCTACAAACTTAAGTGCTCTATTTACCTATTTTCCATGTAAAAGGTTCTGCTTTTAACACAACTTCCTAAGCTCTCCCTGGTTTTGGAAGCTTTTGGAAGCAGTCTCCAAGGCTCATTTCTAGCCAAGAACAATTATTTGTATTCTCCTTTTAAACCTTGCTGCAATGCAGTTTGTTCATTAGAAATTAGAAAAAAAAAAAAAAAAGCTTTAAAAAAAAAGCAAGGCTTTCTCTTGTGAGCAGAAACACCAACACCTTCCCCGTTATTAAAAAATTCTTGAGCAATCTAAGAAACCGCTTTAGTGCCTCAGTGCTTTGGAAGCCTCTCTTTGGAAGGGAGATGGTCTTGAGGGAGGAGATCTCCATGTCGGTATCCAGGTGGAAAATGGGTTTGATTTGGCCAAGTAATAACAGCTGAAAAAAAAAAAAAAAAGCAAAACCAAAACCCACCCACCCCTCCATAGGCTGTGCACGCACAGTAGATTCCTTCGGAATGATAACACTGCCTTGAAACATTCCCGAGTACACACGTGGGAAAGCGGATGGGGAGAAGGCAGCACTGAGCAAGAGAGGGGACAGCAGGAGGTCTGAGATACAGGCACGTGGTCAGACAAATTCCTGCCCCGTTCTGGGGGGAATTGTGCAGCAAACTGTTAGACAGGGGTTTGGGGAGGGTTGTGGTTGTTGAAGTTTAAAGTTACCTGTCAATGCAAAAGGGCAGAGCAACCAAACTGCTCCTCCAGGGCAAAGGGGAAACTCCCCAGCAGCATTTTACCCACAAACTCGGTGAGGGTGCAAACTGATGCACACAGGTGATCCATACTCCTAAACCAAAGGTTTCACAGACACCCCTCACTGTTCTGCTGGGAATGGGAATGTCTGGAGTTATTGGTGAGAGGGGTCTCAGTCTGTGAGCAAAGGACTGGCTGACACTACATGCACCCACATCCCATTTTAAACACACACTACTTGCAAAAGCTTGAGGCAAATTCAAGGCAAAGCATTAAAGAGAGAGGAGAGTTTTTTTCTCCTCCTCTGTTTACACAGAGTGTCTCAATCAGAGCATGAAGAGTGATACAAGTAGTGCAGAAGATAAAAATGACTAAAACAAGCAGTTATGACCTGAATTTTATTAATGGGTGCCAGTTATTCTGTATTTCTGGTACCTTTTTCATAGTTTGGGAAGAACAGCTGACTGGTTTTTTTTCCTTACTGCAGGCAAACCAACAAACCTGTGAATGACACAGGGCTGCTCAGTAACAGTCTGTGTTTGTTACTGCACTGAGTACTTACACAAACAGCCTCCACACACCACAGCTCCAAGCTGCTCAGGTCTTTTCCCCCTCACACACACATATATGAGAGTTTTCCTGTTCACCTCTCAGCACAGCTTGGAGAAATTATTACATGCAGTGTGCCAGCAAAGGATGGTGCCAAATTTAACCACCCTGCAATCAAACCCAGCAACTGCCATTGCAACAGAGAATAACAGAATGTTCTGAGTTGGAAGGGACCCGTCTGGATCTGAGTCCAACTCCCTGCCCTGCACAGGACATCCCAACAATCCCAGCATGTGCCTAAGAGCATTGTCCAAATGCTCCTTGAACTCAGGCTTGGGGCTGTGACCACTGCCCTGGGGAGCCTGTGCTCAGTCTGGAGTTCAGAGCCCAACCACCCTTTGGGGAAAAACCTTTTCCTGGTACCCACCTAAACCTCATGGCTTGCTTGAGCCTTTTCTGAGGGAATCTACAGGGACTTCCATCTGAACATAGCAAAGTTGAATGTCAAATTAAATAGCTGTGACAGGCTCATGTCACATCCTTCTTACAGCAGAAACGCCCTGGTGTGAGTTCCTGTTGAAACCACTCTCATACACAACTCAAAGAGGTTGGTTGAACCTCAGAGCATGGAGGGACAGAACAGCTACCAACAGGTTCCAGTTGCTGTCAGGTTGACCATGGGAGCAGCCCCTGTTCACCTATTTAACTGTTACTGGCAACATTTCAGCCCAAAGTCCATAGGAAGTGTCCAATTCCAGTCAAATGTTTGTGAGGGGTTTGGTGTTGGTCTTAATTGGGGTTTTTTTGGTTGATTAAAAACCCAAAACAAAATAAACAAACAAAACAAAAAACCCTGACAATAAAACACCCCCACTCACATCAGAGCTCCCAGAGGTGCTCTACAAGATGAGCCTCAGCTCCACAGGGATGCTCAGATACAGATCCATAACCCAGACACAAGAGCACTCTTGAGTTGAATGCAATTAGAGACTGGATTGGATTGCACTGGACAAGTTGTGATGATTCCTGTAGCTTCCACATTCCCCCTCTTCTCCCCTCTCTTCCAGTGCAGAGACACAGCCTCACCCTAACCTTCCCAAAAGTTATCCAATAACTTCTCCAAATGGCACCTGGGAGCTCAAAGTTTACCTTCAGCAAAATTCTAAAGTCATTTACAGAAGTTCCTTTGAAAACCTTCTAGTTCAGACACCAATAACCACTTGGCAAGGCCTGACAGCCATAATTAGAGAGCTCGATTGTTTCAAAGGACATTACCCAAGAAAATGAGTACATTGCTGCAGTCCTTGCAATAAATTTCCAGCAGCTTTGGTTGCAGAGGTCTTGCAAGGGTTTGAGCAGACTTTTAATTACACTATCAGGCCTCAAGTATTTCTGTGGTGCTCGGCAAAACGAGATCCTGTTATTTCTGCTTGCAGTGCACGCTCACTCACAGCTTACCCACAGGCCAGCAGCCTAAGAATTCCTACCACTTGGTAATCCAAAATTTTTGTATCATTTGTGATATACATTAGTGACTTCCAGTAACAGCTGCCTAGGAGACAGCATTTTACTGTGTGATAGTTTAAGCCCTTTGGCTCAGTGCTGTATCCTGAAATACGCTGCAGACACTGCAGCTTCCACGCTGAGCCGAGCACTGGAACATCCTACAGAGCCAATCTGCCTTTTTGCTCTCTGCTGTACTTCAGGTGGGAACACAAAGCTTGCAGCAGCATCCCAGCCCAGACCTGCCTTTGGTGTGACCAAACAGCACCAGCCTTGGAGCACTTGGCCACAGGCAGTTTTGCCCGTGCTGGTTTTAAAGGTCCATCCCATATCCAGGCTCCCAAAAACCCTCCCTGCCACTGAGGATCCCAGCCTGGGCCATCCCCCAGCCCTCTGCTGCTGGGCCAGCCAGCCTGCCCTGCTCAGCTCCCTCTCTCACCTCTCAGCTTCCCTTCAAACTAAATCCTTCTCCCAAAGACTTTGCAGGCTCAGAGAGGTGCAGTAAACAGGGAGCACAATGACCTCTAAGTCTGTAAGAGTGGAAGTTTATACAAGTGCCAAGTATTATCATTCATAGATTTATTATAAACTTCTGCATATATTCATATACAATACTTTGGATTTTGCAGTTTTCCCTCCAAGATATAACCACACCCTCATGAAATACTCCCCAGAGCCTTCCCTTACATGAAGGGAAATATTACTGTTCCCATTTTATTTAGGGGAAAGAAAAGAGAGAGAGAACTTGGAAGTCTCAGTTCACAGACTTTGTGCTCCTCTATAGAATATACATTGAGCATTTAAGGAAATAAGTCTTTTTCTTGGGAAAGAGTGGGGAAAACAAAGCCTTATGAATCAGCCAGCTAATAATTAAAAGCAACTAAATCCAGATCACTTTAAGCTGCACATGAGAATCTGAGCTCCTCAGATGCTGAATTCCTCTGCCGCCCAGAAAAGCCAGGGTCACTTGCCCAGCTGGTCACTATTGTTCTGTCCAATAAAGTTCTGGCAGGAATGCATGTTTAACAAAATACAGAGATTAGGCATAGCAAAGAATGCAGCTCCCCCCTCAGTGTTTAGGTTAGCAGGGTTTGCCATGTTGAAATACTGAAGCTTAAGCATATCAGATTTTCTCTGTCCTGCGCTGCCAGTGCCAGTGACAGACACAAGCTGACAGCTCAGTGCTCAGGAGCTCTGCCATTTTAGCTTTAAAGTTCATTAAAAGTGGTATAAAAAGTTCACCTCAAAGCTGCAATGGCCACTGATTAAATCAGTGTTTTCTTGGGGAATGTAGAGACCCCAATGAGAAAACCTCTCATGCACCAGAAACTCTTGAAGGGCAATTTAAACCAAGTCAGAGGCTGGAGGGACCAGACTGTAAAGCTTGCAACAAGGTAGCTCATCTTCCAGTGTCTTAGGATAGCCTGGATTTCCAAAAGGAAATCACTGAGATTTCCAGTAACTAAATACTGCATCATAATGGCAATGACCTTCCTAACACCTGACATATCCTGGTTCTGAACCATCAAGAGCTCTTCAGTTCAATTCATGAGGGACACGGGATTGAAGGGATACAAAAATGTCATGAGAACAAGCCCTAGAGATGTTGTGACAGAAACCTTCAAGATCTCGCAGGAACACAGCTCTTACCAAGCCAATGCCATGGCAAAGCAGCCCTGATACCTCACTGGGCCAAGGATTTCCCAGCTCAGAAAAAGGATGATATTAAATGGATATTTGAGACTCTTAAGTAGCTTTGCAATGGATATGGTCTTTGGAGAACTGAGTGCAAGAAGATTATAAATAGCTGGGATATACCTGGAAGTTAACAGGTATATTAACAGTTATATTCAGAGATACCAAGGATTCCCAAGTTCCCCTGAGGGGGTACAGTAGCTCACACAGGGTGAAGTGTGATTCATCTAAGGCCCTGTTACCATGGCTGTCTCTCCTCTCTTTCTCCCTCCACAAAAAGCTGATACATAATTTTCTGTCAGAGCCACACAGCAAATCTGGAAGAGGTACAGCTGAGTTACAGACCTGCTGACAGGCAGATCTAGGTGTTTTCTTCCAGGAGAGCCTTTTTTAGTTATCCTAGCACAGCAACAGAAACCTTATTTTAGCTGGCATCACTTTCACTGCCACTGAAAATGCAAACAACTCCAAGTTTGCACAAGGTACAGAGATGAGACAAAGCAGCCAGGCAGCCCATAATGAGCAGGGTGGCAGAAAGCAGACAGGTTCTGTGGAAGCACAAGATGGAATCAGGCAAGAAGAAAGCCAGGAAGCAAAGAAACCCGAGGCAGGAGCAAGAGAAGTGGCATCAAATGAGAAAAAAAAAGTCTTTTTCTTTAGGGAAAACACAGGCAGAACCTCCCTTGGGTTGGAGCATTAAATTCACGTCAGGAGAGCTGTCACCCATTGCTGCCTCAAATAAGGATTTGAAAAAGCTCCCTGTGCTCTGCTGTGTTTACAGCAATAATGAGAGCCCGGAGGAAGGGGTTAGGAACATCTGAGTTTAATAAGGGCTGAGCAGCAGAGAGCAGAAAAGCCATGTCTGCCCTTCCGTTCGGGGCTACCACACCCCACCAGGCACGGCCGCACCGGGCCAATGGCAGCCCCGGCACGGAGACGTTATGTCATCCACCAGCCCATCTGCCCCCAGCCCTTTCCCAAGGAGAAGGAGCGTTCCCAACCAAGCTGAGAGCTCCCAGCACCACACTTTTGAACGACTAAATAAGCAAAGTCCTGTGGGGAAAAAGCAGATGTTGATTGACCCCGGGAACAAAACAAGCCGTGGACAAGCAGGGAAGTTTTTGTGCAGTGCCTTAAGTGAGCAGTTCCATCTCACAGGGTCATCACAACAGAGCAAAAGGAGTGTTTAGCTCATTTAGCACCTATGCTGCTGCCTTTTCTTAGTCCTAAACAGCTCCAGCATGCACAGGGTAAGGAGCATCCCATCTCCATTTCTCACACAAAACAGAAGACCGGGAACCTCAGTACTCAGCCCTGCAACTGCAGCTGCTGTGCCTCCCTCCTCAGGGTCACCCCCAAAACTGTTCTCACATGAAACAGCTACCTTGGCCTACCCAGCCTTTATGAGGCACTCCTTCCCACATCCTTGGTCATCTTATTCCATTGAGAAGTGGAAAGCAGGAAGCAAGAGTCTTGTCCATCTGGAGAGACAAACACAACTCTTCTTTAGAGCACAGATACACACATGGAAAAAAACCACGGGGGGACACCCAGGAGAAACAAAACTGAACCTGTTCTTAACTCTACAGACTCAGTACAACTTGGTTACACAAGCACATGCAGGGAATACTCCCCTGCCTCATGATTTCACTGCAGTGGCATTTCTGAGATGCTCTGAGCAAACACACGGCTGTATCCAGCCCAAACACTGTGGAGAACATCCCTTCCACCCAGCTCCTAGAGGCAGAAAAAGTGGAATTGATTAAAAAGACATCTGACCACATAACCTGATGTCAAGATTGGACGTGAACTGGGCATTCCTATGTAGTGGTACCTCATGTTAGCTTTGCAGTTTTGACAGATGGGTTGTTTGCTCAGCACAAAGGAAGGTGGCTGGATAAGGACAGCCTTACTCAGCTCTTGGAGGACAGACAGGAGACACCCAAACCACAGGAGTAAAGAAGAGAAAATCTCCCAGATACCTTCTCTTTTCAGTTCCAAAGAGCTTTCAAAATCAACTACTATGTTTTTAAGTGGCAGACTCTCTTTTCCAGATAAACCACACTGATATGGAAGAGGAGACTGATCTGTTCCAAACATGAAACCTTATGAAGTTGCCTTCAGCTTTTGTCTCAGTAGCATCCACTGTGTGGGCCTCTGGGGGAAAGCCATTTCTAGACAGATAGGAGAGGCTTTTTTCTTTGCCAAAACTATGATTTCTCAGCTTTGGAAGCTGAAAAGGAGTCTGGAACAGCTTCCTATTTGTAGTCCTCTCAAAAAGATTCAAGCAGGCAGGCCTAGCTAGACATTACAGGCAACACTTTCACCCATGCACAGTCTCCACTTCCACATCTGTTCAATTCCAAGAGGAGGAGAACATTAAACTTATCAAAACCATTAAACTCTGTCCAAACTTGTCGAAGCATCTAAACCATGTTATTCCATACAATAAATTTCACATCAACAAATCGTTTCTTCCAAGAAAGAAACAAACTCTATAAGGAACAATATCACAGTTCCCACTCTTGTTTGTTTCTGCAGCATTAAGGACTAACTCAGATCAGCCCATCACCGTGCATAGTTACACCGAGCAGGAGCTTTAGTATTGTTCAGCTATATAAAAAGCTGAAAAATGCAGGACAGGAACCCAATCAGTAGCATTACCCTTTTTTTAACTTCTGCAGCCATGCTCCTCGACAGAATCTTTGTCATATCTAAGCTGGCACAGCCTAGCTGTGTGCTCAAAGCCTCAAAACAAACATTATGCCTGAGTGGAAGTAAGTTTAAGCACTGTCTAGATCTGCCTAATTAAAAGTGAGTCAAGAGCTTTGTGCATGTTGCAGAAACACGGTCAGATGAATTGTGATATTACCCTACAGGAGAGGCATCTGTGCTTTACAAATCAGTAACATTTCCAGACATGTTGGAGGTCCAATGCAGCAAAAAGCATGAGTGGCTGGTCCACTATCCTACTGCAGCACATCTAAAGCACTCTGTGCTTTCAGCCCATCATTATCTGAAAGTCATTCTTCATTTTCCCCCTTTATCAAGACAACCCAATAAAACAAAGATGTGAATAGCTATTCTGATTCAAGTGTCACAGAACCACACCCCAAAGAAAAGCTGTCAAGTTTCTAACCTGCCTGTCTCAACCAGGATTGTAGGACACTGACAAGCTCAGCTTTGAGAAAATTAACAAATCAACAAATGAGGGTTATTGAAAGAGACACGTTTGTTAATTTATCCAAGGGGAGCACAAGTTCACTGTCACCCATTGTTTTGTCTCTCTGCTCCCTTTTTCTTCCTAGAGCTGGTAAATGAAACTTACCTGAGAGGAAGTGATTCACACAAGCAGCTGGAAAGACAGGATGGTAGATTTCCTGAAGGAATATAATTTACTGCAGTAACTACAGTCACGTCTGGCATTTCAAAGCCATTCCAGTGTCACCAGGCCCTTGCACTGCCATTGGCTGCACTGCTAATTGCACTGTGAAGTTACAGCACTGAGCCCCACGAGTCAGATGAAGATCATACGGCTGCAAAGTCCAGCAGACAAACACCAGATAATTCCAGGGTTTGGTGATGAGCTCAAGACCTTCTGACCCCTTGGTTACCTGGGTCAGGCACTTCAAAGTGGAATTAGTGCAGAGGACTCAGCGTGACACAAATCCCAGTTTGTTTGCTTGACATCCTCAGATGTCATTCCCCAGCACACCAGAGACCCCAGGCAAGGAGCAGACTGTTGGGTGATGGAGGGAATGACTCAGAGAACAAGATCCTGTCAGTAGAAAGACAGAACCACATTTGGCCAATATGTGTATTTTTATATTCCACACCCACTTAAGACTCACAAGAGGTTCAGAATTTGGGGCTGAAATAAGGTTCAAGTCATCTTTCTCTGGTAAGGACAGAATTAACAGGAATCCATCAGGAAAACTCCAGATACTTGTTCTGAAAGTGCTCTGGCAGACTGCATAAGCTGGGACACTGATGTACAGATCACCTTTTAACATTAAGGACAAACTTCTATCACATGAAGAGACCCACAGTTACTTAAAATACTAAAAGCCCACTTGAGAGGCTGGAGGTTGTTACACTACAGGGCAGTTGTGCTGGAGAGGAGCAATTCCAGCCCAGCACATGCAGCTGTAGGACCAGGCACAACTCAGGTGGTTATTCTGAAAAGAACACATCTATCTACAACAGGTAGACATCCTCATCTCCAGAGTCACACGTTCAAGTGACCTGTTAAGAAACTGGTAGCCTCGAGGAATAATTGACATCATATTTCAAGCATCAGCTAAACATCTGAAAGCATCAACATTTCAGGTTTCTTGGGGGGAAGCAAGACAAGATGTAGTACAGAAAAGGTGATGTCTGTTTAAATATCAAATCAGCACACAGGGCATGTTTAATTGTTCCACAGAATCCATGGCAAAGTGATTTGCCCTCTGACATGGAGTAAACCATTGGAAGAGGAGGATCTGGAAGCCAGGTCTTGCTCTCCTGGGCTGGGCTCTGGTGCACAACAAGAAATGGATGAAGGTCACCTGGCCTCTACCTCCAGCAAAGAAAAGCAACACTTACAGATTCCAGTGGACTGATATTACTTTCCTCTCCATATCCATCCCCAAGAAACATCACTGCTGTAGCAAGCACTGGGAATTACTGTGACCAAAAGAAGTATTGATGTGTAGTTACCAGGATAATCAGGATAAGGATGCCACGTACTGTGCTGTTGTTTGTAACATCACGGTTCTAATGTTCATTCACAAGAAGAAATTTTTAGGCTGAGGTGTGTTTTGAAGACTTATCACAGCTGGACTTTCCATCCAACCCAGATGACTTCTGTGATGCTACTGTAAAGCTCACCCTAAGAAAGAATTATTATCCTACATTTCTTTTGGGTTCATGTTTGGGGGTTTTCTTTCAGCTCTCTCCATTCACATCCAAAGAGGTTTCCAGTCTAAGCCCTTCCAGTGTCAGAAGTGTTTAACTGCCACACTTGAGCCCACAAGGGCCTGATGCTCGACTAGTTAGAAAGTACAGGAAAATAGAATGAGGGAACACCAATTCCAAACACAGCTAACACAGATGCAGGTGTTCTTTGAGAACCAAGCTACTTCCAGCATGGGAATAAGCTTCCCTTAACTCAGCAAAGCTTCTCAAGTTTGGAGGAGGATGATGGTTTCTGCTTGGCAAAAAGTCCCTCCATTCTTAAGCTTTGGGTAAGACTCACTTTCCATTCATCACCTCAACACAGCAGCAAGCTAGAAATGCATGTGCTGAATGTGGATTTCAAAGTGACCCGTGATGCTGCTGCAGTTCATACAATGCCAACAGACACTGCTGCCTGGATTGCAGTCTCTATTGCTTGCACAACACAAGTTCCAAGCAATTCAAGCAATGGACTGCAAGTGCCTTTGGTCTAATAATCAAGTTCTGTCGACTGAAGCAAACCAGGAGCTATATCAGCACAAAGGATCCCAGAAACTTCCCCCCTTGGAGAAACACAACTCTTACTACATGTTCAAAATATCGACAGCAGATTCCCAAACAGCTCAATCATGTCTTCACCTGTTGATCAAGGATAGGAAGAGACAGCTGCAGGAACATGGTGTGCATCAAGGAAACATCTCAACTGCACAGCATCCCATCAGTATGTGCTGACACCTACCAGAACGTGGAGCTGCAGCAGCAACTTCCAATGCTCTGGCTCTGCCTTCTTTTGACTCAGGAAAAGTGCCAGAAGTCACTGGACAAAGTACTCACTGGGACAATTGAAGAAGAAAAGTAAGAATGGCCATGTAGTGCCACGAACAAGAATCACCTTCCCACCATCTCTTGCACAGCCTCTCTAGGGCAGAGGCCAGAAAATTCTGCTGTGACAGAGCTGCTCTCGCTTCACATAACTGAGGTGCTACCAAGATCCCATTTTAATGGCAAAAGTCTGATTCAGTCCTTGAAAAAAAGCTTCACCCCCACATAGATCAGTGTCAGACTCAAGAGCACAAAGCCTCATTCCTATCGAGGACCATATTAAATCCAGAAAGCTCCGGCTCTCCCAACCTGAAGCTGCACCCGGCAGGAGGTTCCCCCCAAAGGTCCAACATCATGGCTGGGGAAAGTTTTCCCACACAGATTTTCCCATCAGAAAGTGAAGCTGCTAAGGCATTTGCCAACAACAAAACTCCACCACTGAGGGGGAAATTAAAACATACAAAGATTGCTTCAACGTGTGATATTTGACTGAGCACTTGAATTTTTCTTTCACAACGTCCACCGGTGATTTTTCCCTCCCTGCAATTCTTTTTTTTTTTTTTTTTTTACTTCCCCCTCTGCTTTAAACTAGGAGATTCTCACATGGCAGAATTCCATTGAACTAAATAAATAAATAATATCTACCAGCTTTCCCAACATCATTGTTTAAATCAGCTTTATGTGGTTTTATACAACACTTTATAGACTTGGAGAGGGGCACGTTCCCCTGACAAAGCATCAGCTGTCCAAACCACTGAGGCATGGGAAAACTGTGTGAGTGTGAACTGGGGAAGGTCTTTGGTAAGCAGAGACACAGCCCACACTGCTGTAAGCGTGGTAGCTCTGAACAAAGATCTGCAGGCTAATAGATATGTAAGACAAATGACATGTGGTTCTCATTGCAGCTCATGCTTTGGGAAGGGGGTACCTTGGAACGGATCCAGCTGGGATAGGTTTATCCCATTACTCTCCTATAATTTTCTGCCGTTTCAAACCCTTTGACAGTTACTGTAGTTTAACATCACACCCCCTACAGCCTGAGGCCTCTCTGACAGCCCGGCGGACAAACCCACCCCCACCCGGGGGTGAAATCCGCACCAGATGCGAGAGCCGTGCGAGGCACAAGGCTGGTGCCCGCTCCGTACCTCTGACATGCCGATGAAAATCCATATCCCAATTCCCAGCCAAAGAAGCGGTGCTAAAACAGAAGCCCTCCACCTCCTCAGCAGCACAACTCACGCTAGGTATCAGCAAGAGGAGGAGGAAAAGAGGTAGAGACAGGATGGACGAGCCCTGAATATTAAATCCCAAGTCCCCATTTAAGGAAAAGGCGGGGGGGGGGGGGGAAGAAAAAAGTGAAATTCAAGAACAACTGGAATCAGGTTAAGCCACTCTCTTGCTTTATACAGTGCAGCTCATTCATCTGAACAGCTGTTTCACCTCTAGAGAAGTACCCAGAGAAAACAGAGGGGAGGGGGAGAAGCCTAAATTGTTTGCTCTACTGAAGCAGCAAGATACAGTAAATCAAAACTGATTTACATTAAGTTCATAAGAAATTGGGTTGGAGTGGGGGGAGAGGAAAAGAGTGGGAGGTTTGGTTTTAAACAGCTACTTGGAAGCTGCTGCTCTTGAATTGAGATCTGTAATTAAGGGCTTTCCTTTGTTGAACTGAACAAGTTTCTCCTCGCAGCCGAGGGCTATAACAGTTCCCTCTGCCGGCATCCCCAGTGTCCCGGCTCGGGAGGTTTTCCGGCTCTGGCTGCGCCGTACATAGGGAACACGCTGCCCTGCAGACCCAGCAAAGCCCCTTCCCCTCCCCGAGGGGCTGGGGGCGGTAAGAGGAGAGAGTCTGCGGGTGTCATTTCCCAAAGCTCAGCTCCTCGTTTTCCCAGCCGCTCCTTGTCCCTGAGAGGGACAGCGCTCGGGCAGGTAGGGAGCCTCCCGCATCCCAGGGAGGATGCGGGCAGCCCAGCCCGGCTCGCCCCTGCGCCCTCGGCGGGGACCGCTGCCCGTGCATCCCCCGGAGCCGCCTCTCCCGGGAGGCGTTCCCGCTCTTACTCACCGGCGACTGGCGAAGCCGCTGCCCGGAGAGCCCGAGCTCTGCTCTGGGTAGTTGTGCTGCAGGGTTGATGCTGGGAATTGGTAGAGGAAGCCCGTGCCCAGCGCGCACCCGTGCAGGCAGCAGCACCAGGACAAGAAAAGGGCGAGCTGCATTTTTGCAAGGACGGGCTTTTCCTACCGCCTCCCCTTCTCCTCTCCGACGGCGCGGCAGGCGCGGGGCCGCACCGCGCTCCCCCGGCCGGGGTCACGGCGGGATCCCACGGCACGGAGGTGCCCCCGGGAGCGGGGACCACGGGGCAGCGGTGCCCGGGACAAGGGGAAGGCTGCTGCGGCTCCCGAAGGGAAGCGCGGTCCCTCGGCAAGCCGAGCCCCGG